>OY743094.1:0-5000000 GCA_963555665.1 Dircenna loreta
CCCTTAGGGTGATATTGTAGTTTAAATAGTAAAAAACCAGTTTTTCTTAAGGAAAATTTTTCATTTTCAAACTTTTCAGTTTTCTTTCTATCTCGTCAGATAGGTATTAATCAGACGCACCTTTTGACACCTCTATCGTCTCGATAGCTTCATCCCTCGCCGAGTTATTCGCGAAAAACGGTTTTGAAATTGCCCGCCCACCCGCCCTATAGGGATAACCAGAATACGGAAGTTAATTTTTGGCGAAAAATTTTTTATTTGCTTATTTTATAGAGCCCACCTTGACATTCAGAAATATACACTTGGATACGACTTTTATATACCCAGCTGCTGAAATATTGAACAAAACTATACCTTTTTAAAATTATTTGTATACTAACTTTCTTCATTGTTCTTTGATTCTATTAAGCCACAACAAAACAAATCTTATTAGTTGACTGATACACACCTCCGACATGTTTAGAATTACTCGCACACCATCCAAACAAGGAGACACAACTAGATCTCCCGCAAAAACGGGAACATCAAATGTGAGGCGTAGTATAGAAGCAGAATTGGAATCTGCCAGCCCACCGACCGTGTCTCCTCCTGCAAGCCAGACGCAAGCCGATTCTGTCAAACCAGTATCGGATACAACGCATCGGCCAAAGGCAATGACCACACGCAGACCACCGGTTATTGACCGCACCCCTCCTGAGGAACCACGCTACCCAAATCGCGTCGCGGAAGCTAGGGCTTGCCTTTCAAAAGGTAAGCTACACCTGAATAACTCCCGCAACATTAAAACGGAGATCAAAACAGCCGTCTCGGGGGTACTAGACCGCCTCTATCAACTGGTTAAGGAGGCGGATAAAGACTCCCAATGTATAGAAAAATTGGGACCTAGGGCGTCAGAGGTTGAAGTAGCGGAGGCTGTAGCCAGGCCAACTGACCTAACTTTCGTAGTCGACCAAGTCACAAACGCGGACCTAAAAAATCTCAGGCACCAAATAGAGACGCACACAAAGCTACTGACGGAAAATAACGAAAGAATGGAGAAATTAAAAACACAAATGGAAGAACATAAGGACTACCTTAGTCAGGTTAAAACATACGCGAGCGTAACGATGAACGGCACTAACGGCGCTAGCGGTTCGCAGTTGAGACGAAGCGCACTGCACTCAGTCGTCGTATCGTCAAAGCAGGGCACGGAAACAGGAGACGAAGTATTGGAGCAGGTAAGGAAGGCTGTTGAAGCGAAAGAGGGATGGGTGAAGGTAGAAAGAGTGAGGAAAGCGAAAGAAGGCAAGGTCATAATGGGTTTTGATAGCAAGGAAGAGAGGGACAAGGTTAAGACACGCCTCGAGGAAAGAGCGATAGGACTCAGAGTCGAGGAGGCCAGGAACAAAAACCCACTTCTGATTCTAAGAAATGTGCTGGTGGTAAACACCGATGAAGACATTGTTAAGGCGATCAAGAATCAGAACAGTGGGGTTCTTAGCGGACTCGATGAAGGAGAATGCAGCCTTGAAATTAAATACAGGCGTAAAGCAAGAAACCCCCACACGTGCCATGTGGTAGTCTCGGTTTCACCAACGGTGTGGCAGAGGGTTATGTCATTGGGCTATATCCACATAGACCTCCAAAGAGTAAAAGCGGAAGATCAGTCGCCACTAGTGCAGTGCACCCGCTGTCTCGGATACGGGCATGGCAGACGGTTCTGCAAAGAACCGGCTGACCTGTGCAGCCACTGTGGAGGTTCCCACATGCGAGCGGATTGCCCAAAATGGGCTGCCGGTTCGGAACCCTTGTGTAGAAACTGTACAAGCGCCAAACATGAACAGGTGGCGCACAACGCCTTTAGTGACTCTTGCCCCGTTAGGAAAAGGTGGGATGCCATAGCGAGGTCCTCGGTAAGTTATTGCTAAGGGCACCCCGGGCGGCAAAACCAGACACCTAATCCTTCAAGCTAATCTCCAGAGGAAAAAGTTAGCCACGGAAGAATCGATACTGGAAGCAACGAAAAGAAAAGCAGCGATCACACTCATTCAAGAACCCTACGTTGGTGGAATACAGATTTGAAACAAAAGAAAACAGAAACAGAACAAGAGATTGGCACACAAATAAACATAGAAAATTTACAAGATATCATGCAGGGACAATCTAGACTAACATTTTTAATATACTGTACGGAAGTCTTGAAGAAAGTGATTTAAAGGAATAACACAGACTAAAAAATATACGTTTGCAAAATATTGTATAATACAAAAGTATGTATGTAAATAGTTGTATTGTATAAAAGTATATATAAAATTATTTTTTTTATCGTATAAAAGTATGTATAAAAATTGTTGTATCTTTTAAAAGTATGTATGAAAATTTTTGTTTTGTTTAAAGTATGTTTTAAAATTATTTTATAGTATAAAAGTATGTTTTAAAAATTGTTGTATTGTATAAAAATATAATTAGAAATTTTTGTATTGTTTAAAGTATGTTAAAAATTATTTTATAGTATTAAAGTATGTGTAAAAATTGTTGTATTGCATAAAAGTATAATTAAGAAATTTTGTATCGGTTAAAAGTATGTATAAAAATTTCTGTATTGTTTAAAAGTATGTTTAAAATTATTTTATAGTATAAAAGTATGTATAAAAATTGTTGTATTGTTTTTAAAAGTATGTATAAAAATTATTGTATTGTTTTAAAAGTATGTATAAAAATTGTTGTATTGTTTTTTAAAAGTATGTTTAAAAATTGCAGTATTGTTTTAAATATAGTATAAAAATTGTTGTATTGTTTAAAAGTATGTATAAGAATTGTATTGTTTTAAACGTATATTTAAAGATTTGTTGAATTGTTTAAAAGTATGTATAAGAATTGCTGTATTGTTTTTTAAAAGTATGTATAAAAATTGTTGTATTGTTTTAAAAGTATGTATAAAAATTATTGTATTGTTTTTAAAAGTATGTATAAAAATTGTTGTATTGTTTTTTAAAAGTATGTTTAAAAATTGCAGTATTGTTTTAAATATAGTATAAAAATTGTTGTATTGTTTAAAAGTATGTATAAGAATTGTATTGTTTTAAACGTATATTTAAAGATTTGTTGAATTGTTTAAAAGTATGTATAAGAATTGCTGTATTGTTTTTTAAAAGTATGTTTAAAAATTGTTGTATTGTTTTAAAAGTAAGTATAAAACTGTTGTATTGTTTAAGAGTAAATATAGAAATTGTAGTATTGTATAAGAGTATATATAAAAATTGTTCTATTGTTTTAAAAGTATGTTATTAAAAAATTGTTGCATTATATAAAAGTATGTATAAAAACCGTTGTATTGTTTTAAAAGTAAGTATAAAAATTGTTGTATTGTATAAGAGTAAAATAAAAACTTGTTGTATTGTTTAAAAGTATGTATAAAAATTGCTGTACTGTTTTTTCAAAAGTAGTTTTTAAAAATTGTTGTATTGTATAAATAATAGAAAAATGAAAATCTAAGTTAGAAAACATATTAAGACGACTCGTATGTTGAGAGTCGTCCTAGATACATAAGGTCTGCAGCACTGTAGCCGCAGGTGAACGATAAATAAATAAAAAAAAAAAAAAAAAAAAAAAAAAAAACCTAACCTAACCTAACCTAACCTAACCTAACCTAACCTAACCTAACCTAACCTAACCTAACCTAACCTAACCTAACCTAACCTAACCTAACCTAACCTAACCTAACCTAACCTAACCTAACCTAACCTAACCTAACCTAACCTAACCTAACCTAACCTAACCTAACCTAACCTAACCTAACCTAACCTAACCTAACCTAACCTAACCTAACCTAACCTAACCTAACCTAACCTAACCTAACCTAACCTAACCTAACCTAACCTAACCTAACCTAACCTAACCTAACCTAACCTAACCTAACCTAACCTAACCTAACCTAACCTAACCTAACCTAACCTAACCTAACCTAACCTAACCTAACCTAACCTAACCTAACCTAACCTAACCTAACCTAACCTAACCTAACCTAACCTAACCTAACCTAACCTAACCTAACCTAACCTAACCTAACCTAACCTAACCTAACCTAACCTAACCTAACCTAACCTAACCTAACCTAACCCAAGACTAAAAACTACTTGAATCGCTTCTAAGTCCCGGTTCTTTCGATATTTTCTTTTGCTTTTGTGTGACCCCATCTCTTTAGATTACAATAGTTTCGTTTCTGATAGCGTATAATTCTATCTGACGCCATTTTGTTTTAATTTACTTCAATAATAGTTGTTTCAATTCCATAACTTTTTTCTAGTATAACCTACAGATTTGCTTTCTTCGGATAGTATCCAGAACTTTTTAAGGCGCATCTTTCGACACCCTTTGCGTCCCGATCGGATCATCCCTTGAGGAAAATCTGAGGGTTTTTCACTAAATTTTTAAATTGTTCTTAGAAAAACTTTTTCAAATTTCATTTTTCAAAATTTCTTTTGTTACATTAATTTAGGCCAAATTACTACGAATCTTTTGACACCCATATCATCCCCTATCGGTTCATCCCTTAGGGTGATATTGTAGTTTAAATAGTAAAAAACCAGTTTTTGTTAAAGAAAATTTTTCATTTTCTAACTTTTCAATTTTCTTTCTATCTCGTCAGATAGGTATTAACTAGACGCACGTTTTGATACCTCTATCGTCTCGATAGCTTCATCCCTCGTCGAGTTATTTGCGAAAAACGGTAAAAATAGGAACTAAAAAGTTTACCTAAGCGTTGTTAAACTTAAGTAAAATAAGACTAAAAACTACTTGAATCGCTTCTAAGTCCCGGTTCTTTCGATATTTTCTTTTGCTTTTGTGTGACCCCATCTCTTTAGATTACAATAGTTTCGTTTCTGATAGCGTATAATTCTATCTGACGCCATTTTGTTTTAATTTACTTCAATAATAGTTGTTTCAATTCCATAACTTTTTTCTAGTATAACCTACAGATTTGCTTTCTTCGGATAGTATCCAGAACTTTTTAAGGCGCATCTTTCGACACCCTTTGCGTCCCGATCGGATCATCCCTTGAGGAAAATCTGAGGGTTTTTCACTAAATTTTTAAATTGTTCTTAGAAAAACTTTTTCAAATTTCATTTTTCAAAATTTCTTTTGTTACATTAATTTAGGCCAAATTACTACGAATCTTTTGACACCCATATCATCCCCTATCGGTTCATCCCTTAGGGTGATATTGTAGTTTAAATAGTAAAAAACCAGTTTTTGTTAAAGAAAATTTTTCATTTTCTAACTTTTCAATTTTCTTTCTATCTCGTCAGATAGGTATTAACTAGACGCACGTTTTGATACCTCTATCGTCTCGATAGCTTCATCCCTCGTCGAGTTATTTGCGAGAAACGGTAAAAATAGGAACTAAAAAGTTTACCTAAGCGTTGTTAAACTTAAGTAAAATAAGACTAAAAACTACTTGAATCGCTTCTAAGTCCCGGTTCTTTCGATATTTTCTTTTGCTTTTGTGTGACCCCATCTCTTTAGATTACAATAGTTTCGTTTCTGATAGCGTATAATTCTATCTGACGCCATTTTGTTTTAATTTACTTCAATAATAGTTGTTTCAATTCCATAACTTTTTTCTAGTATAACCTACAGATTTGCTTTCTTCGGATAGTATCCAGAACTTTTTAAGGCGCATCTTTCGACACCCTTTGCGTCCCGATCGGATCATCCCTTGAGGAAAATCTGAGGGTTTTTCACTAAATTTTTAAATTGTTCTTAGAAAAACTTTTTCAAATTTCATTTTTCAAAATTTCTTTTGTTACATTAATTTAGGCCAAATTACTACGAATCTTTTGACACCCATATCATCCCCTATCGGTTCATCCCTTAGGGTGATATTGTAGTTTAAATAGTAAAAAACCAGTTTTTGTTAAAGAAAATTTTTCATTTTCTAACTTTTCAATTTTCTTTCTATCTCGTCAGATAGGTATTAACTAGACGCACGTTTTGATACCTCTATCGTCTCGATAGCTTCATCCCTCGTCGAGTTATTTGCGAAAAACGGTAAAAATAGGAACTAAAAAGTTTACCTAAGCGTTGTTAAACTTAAGTAAAATAAGACTAAAAACTACTTGAATCGCTTCTAAGTCCCGGTTCTTTCGATATTTTCTTTTGCTTTTGTGTGACCCCATCTCTTTAGATTACAATAGTTTCGTTTCTGATAGCGTATAATTCTATCTGACGCCATTTTGTTTTAATTTACTTCAATAATAGTTGTTTCAATTCCATAACTTTTTTCTAGTATAACCTACAGATTTGCTTTCTTCGGATAGTATCCAGAACTTTTTAAGGCGCATCTTTCGACACCCTTTGCGTCCCGATCGGATCATCCCTTGAGGAAAATCTGAGGGTTTTTCACTAAATTTTTAAATTGTTCTTAGAAAAACTTTTTCAAATTTCATTTTTCAAAATTTCTTTTGTTACATTAATTTAGGCCAAATTACTACGAATCTTTTGACACCCATATCATCCCCTATCGGTTCATCCCTTAGGGTGATATTGTAGTTTAAATAGTAAAAAACCAGTTTTTGTTAAAGAAAATTTTTCATTTTCTAACTTTTCAATTTTCTTTCTATCTCGTCAAATAGGTATTAACTAGACGCACGTTTTGATACCTCTATCGTCTCGATAGCTTCATCCCTCGCCGAGTTATTCGCGAAAAACGGTTTTGAAATTGCCCGCCCACCCGCCCTATAGGGATAACCAGAATACGGAAGTTAATTTTTGGCGAAAAATTTTTTATTTCCTTATTTTATAGAGCCCACCTTGACATTCAGAAATATATACTTGGATACGACTTTTATATACCCAGCTGCTGAAATATTGAACAAAACTATACCTTTTTAAAATTATTTGTATACTAACTTTCTTTATTGTTCTTTGATTCTATTAAGCCACAACCAAACAAATCTTATTAGTTGACTGATACACACCTCCGACATGTTTAGAATTACTCGCACACCATCCAAACAAGGAGACACAACTAGATCTCCCGCCAAAACGGGAACATCAAATGTGAGGCGTAGTATAGAAGCAGAATTGGAATCTGCCAGCCCACCGACCGTGTCTCCTCCTGCAAGCCAGACGCAAGCCGATTCTGTCAAACCAGTATCGGATACAACGCATCGGCCAAAGGCAATGACCACACGCAGACCACCGGTTATTGACCGCACCCCTCCTGAGGAACCACGCTACCCAAATCGCGTCGCGGAAGCTAGGGCTTGCCTTTCAAAAGGTAAGCTACACCTGAATAACTCCCGCAACATTAAAACGGAGATCAAAACAGCCGTCTCGGGGGTACTAGACCGCCTCTATCAACTGGTTAAGGAGGCGGATAAAGACTCCCAATGTATAGAAAAATTGGGACCTAGGGCGTCAGAGGTTGAAGTAGCGGAGGCTGTAGCCAGACCAACTGACCTAACTTTCGTAGTCGACCAAGTCACAAACGCGGACCTAAAAAATCTCAGGCACCAAATAGAGACGCACACAAAGCTACTGACGGAAAATAACGAAAGAATGGAGAAATTAAAAACACAAATGGAAGAACATAAGGACTACCTTAGTCAGGTTAAAACATACGCGAGCGTAACGATGAACGGCACTAACGGCGCTAGCGGTTCGCAGTTGAGACGAAGCGCACTGCACTCAGTCGTCGTATCGTCAAAGCAGGGCACGGAAACAGGAGACGAAGTATTGGAGCAGGTAAGGAAGGCTGTTGAAGCGAAAGAGGGATGGGTGAAGGTAGAAAGAGTGAGGAAAGCGAAAGAAGGCAAGGTCATAATGGGTTTTGATAGCAAGGAAGAGAGGGACAAGGTTAAGACACGCCTCGAGGAAAGAGCGATAGGACTCAGAGTCGAGGAGGCCAGGAACAAAAACCCACTTCTGATTCTAAGAAATGTGCTGGTGGTAAACACCGATGAAGACATTGTTAAGGCGATCAAGAATCAGAACAGTGGGGTTCTTAGCGGACTCGACGAAGGAGAATGCAGCCTTGAAATTAAATACAGGCGTAAAGCAAGAAACCCCCACACGTGCCATGTGGTAGTCTCGGTTTCACCAACGGTGTGGCAGAGGGTTATGTCATTGGGCTATATCCACATAGACCTCCAAAGAGTAAAAGCGGAAGATCAGTCGCCACTAGTGCAGTGCACCCGCTGTCTCGGATACGGGCATGGCAGACGGTTCTGCAAAGAACCGGCTGACCTGTGCAGCCACTGTGGAGGTTCCCACATGCGAGCGGATTGCCCAAAATGGGCTGCCGGTTCGGAACCCTCGTGTAGGAACTGTACAAGCGCCAAACATGAACAGGTGGCGCACAACGCATTTAGTGACTCTTGCCCCGTTAGGAAAAGGTGGGATGCCATAGCGAGGTCCTCGGTGAGTTATTGCTAAGGGCACCCCGGGCGGGAAAACCAGACACCTAATCCTTCAAGCTAATCTCCAGAGGAAAAATTTAGCCACGGAAGAATCGATACTGGAAGCAACGAAATGAAAAGCAGCGATCACACTCATTCAAGAACTCTACGTTGGTGGAATACAGATTTAAAACAAAACAAAACAGAAACAGAACAAGAAATTGGCACACAAATAAACATAGAAAATTTACAAAATATCATGCAGGGACAATCTAGACCAACATTTTTAATATACTGTACGGAAGTCTTGAAGAAAGTGATTAAAAGGAATAACACAGACTAAGAAATATACGTTTGCAAAATATTGCATAATACAAAAGTATGTATGTAAATAGTTGTATTGTATAAAAGTATATATAAAATTATTTTATCGTATAAAAGTATGTATAAAATTGTTGTATCTTTTAAAAGTATGTATGAAAATTGTTGTTTTGTTTAAAGTATGTTTTAAAATTATTTTATAGTATAAAAGTATGTTTTAAAAATTGTTGTTTTGTATAAAAGTATAATTAGAAATTTTTGTATTGTTTAAAGTATGTTAAAAATTATTTTATAGTATAAAAGTATGTGTAAAAATTGTTGTATTGCATTAAAGTATAATTAAAAATTTTTGTATCGGTTAAAAGTATGTATAAAAATTTATGTATTGTTTAAAAGTATGTTTAAAATTATTTTATAGTATAAAAGTATGTATAAAAATTGTTGTATTGTATAAAAGTATAATTAGAAATTGTTGTATCGTTTAAAAGTATGTATAAAAATTTCTGTATTGTTTAAAAGTATATTTAAAATTATTCTATAGTATAAAAGTATGTATAAAAATTTTTGTATTGCATAAAAGTATAATTAAAAATTGTTGTATTGTTTTAAAAATATGTATAAAAATTGTTGTATTGCTTTAAAAGTATGTTTTAAAAATTGCAGTATTGTTTTAAATATAGTATAAAAATTGTTGTATTGTTTAAAAGTATGTATAAGAATTGTATTGTTTTAAACGTATATTTAAAAATTTGTTGAATTGTTTAAAAGTATGTATAAGAATTGCTGTATTGTTTTTAAAAGTATTTTTTAAAAAATTGTTGTATTGTTTTAAAAGTAAGTATAAAACTGTTGTATTGTTTAAAAGTATGTATAAGAATTGCTGTATTGTTTTCAAAAAAGTATGTTTAAAAATTGTTGTATTGTTTAAGAGTAAATATAAAAATTGTTGTATTGTATAAGAGTATATATAAAAATTGTTCTATTGTTTTAAAAGTATGTTATTAAAAAATTGTTGCATTATATGAAAGTATGTATAAAAACCGTTGTATATTTTTAAAAGTAAGTATAAAAATTGTTGTATGGTATAAAGTATGTATAAAAATTGTTGTATTGTATAAAAGTAAGAATAAAAATTGTTGTATTGTATAAGAGTATAATAAAAAATTGTTGTATTGTTTTAAAAGTATGTATAAAAATTGTTGTACTGTTTTTCAAAAGTAGTTTCTAAAAATTGTTGTATTGTATAAATAATAGAAAAATGAAAATCTAAGTTAGAAAACATATTAAGACGACTCGTATGTTGAGAGTCGCCCTAGATACATAAGGTCTGCAGCATTGTAGCCGCAGGTGAACGATAAATAAATAAAAAAAAAAAAAAAAAAAAAAAAAAAAAAAAACCTAACCTAACCTAACCTAACCTAACCTAACCTAACCTAACCTAACCTAACCTAACCTAACCTAACCTAACCTAACCTAACCTAACCTAACCTAACCTAACCTAACCTAACCTAACCTAACCTAACCTAACCTAACCTAACCTAACCTAACCTAACCTAACCTAACCTAACCTAACCTAACCTAACCTAACCTAACCTAACCTAACCTAACCTAACCTAACCTAACCTAACCTAACCTAACCTAACCTAACCTAACCTAACCTAACCTAACCTAACCTAACCTAACCTAACCTAACCTAACCTAACCTAACCTAACCTAACCTAACCTAACCTAACCTAACCTAACCTAACCTAACCTAACCTAACCTAACCTAACCTAACCTAACCTAACCTAACCTAACCTAACCTAACCTAACCTAACCTAACCTAACCTAACCTAACCTAACCTAACCTAACCTAACCTAACCTAACCTAACCTAACCTAACCTAACCTAACCTAACCAAACAGAACAAGAGATTGGCACACAAATAAACATAGAAAATTTACAAGATATCATGCAGGGACAATCTAGACTAACATTTTTAATATACTGTACGGAAGTCTTGAAGAAAGTGATTTAAAGGAATAACACAGACTAAGAAATATACGTCTGCAAAATATTGTATAATATAAAAGTATGTATGTAAATAGTTGTATTGTATAAAAGTATATATAAAATTATTTTATCGTATAAAAGTATGTATAAAAATTGTTGTACCTTTTAAAAGTATGTATGAAAATTGTTGTTTTGTTTAAAGTATGTTTTAAAATTATTTTATAGTATAAAAGTATGTTTTAAAAATTGTTGTATTGTATAAAAGTATAATTAGAAATTTTTGTATTGTTTAAAGTATGTTAAAAATTATTTTATAGTATAAAAGTATGTGTAAAAATTGTTGTATTGCATTAAAGTATAATTAAAAAATTTTGTATCGTTTAAAAGTATGTATAAAAATTTCTGTATTGTTTGAAAGTATGTTTAAAATTATTTTATAGTATAAAAGTATGTATAAAAATTGTTGTATTGTATAAAAGTATAATTAGAAATTGTTGTATCGTTTAAAAGTATGTATAAAAATTTCTGTGTTGTTTAAAAGTATATTTAAAATTATTCTATAGTATAAAAGTATGTATAAAAATTTTTGTATTGCATAAAAGTATAATTAAAAATTGTTGTATTGTTTTAAAAGTATGTATAAAAATTATTGTATTGTTTTAAAAGTATGTTTAAAAATTGCAGTATTGTTTTAAATATAGTATAAAAATTGTTGTATTGTTTAAAAGTATGTATAAGAATTGTATTGTTTTAAACGTATATTTAAAAATTTGTTGAATTGTTTAAAAGTATATATAAGAATTGCTGTATTGTTTTTTAAAAGTATGTTTAAAAATTGTTGTATTGTTTTAAAAGTAAGTATAAAACTGTTGTATTGTTTAAGAGTAAATATAAAAATTGTTGTATTGTATAAGAGTATATATAAAAATTGTTCTATTGTTTTAAAAGTATGTTATTAAAAAATTGTTGCATTATATAAAAGTATGTATAAAAACCGTTGTATTGTTTTAAAAGTAAGTACAAAAATTGTTGTATGGTATAAAGTATGTATAAAAACCGTTGTATTGTTTTAAAAGTAAGTATAAAAATTGTTGTATTGTATAAGAGTAAAATAAAAACTTGTTGTATTGTTTAAAAGTATGTATAAAATATTGTTGTACTGTTTTTCAAAAGTAGTTTTTAAAAATTGTTGTATTGTATAAATAATAGAAAAATGAAAATCTAAGTTAGAAAACATATTAAGACGACTCGTATGTTGAGAGTCGTCCTAGATACATAAGGTCTGCAGCATTGTAGCCGCAGGTGAACGATAAATAAATAAAAAAAAAAAAAAAAAAAAAAAAAACCTAACCTAACCTAACCTAACCTTTTTTTTTTTTTTTTTTTTTTTTTTTTTTTTTTTATCGTCTGGAATTCAGTTTACGAATACACGCGTCTTCCTAAATAGGGGTAGGAAGAGCGATTTTATGTGGGGCTCCCGGTATCATAGAAGATGACACCATTTTTAATATACCCACTAAACCAGACTATTCCAACGTGCTGCCCTTAGATGAGGTTACGGGAACGCTTGCGCACACATCCGCGACCTCATCGGCTGCTCTTTTACAGACCCAGCGGGTGGAACTCTGTCTTCCGGCCGTTTCGGGCCCCCAGATGGTGATTAACCCCAACTCACCACCCGGTCACAAGGGAAGCTAAGGCGGCATTCGGCGCTCGTGAGCGACGCGCCTGCGGCCTACCCTTCTCCGGCGCATTGGTAGAGCGGCTCCGTCCTCCTCCCTGAGCCTCTCCGCCATCTCCTTCTGCGACATCACATCCTCGCAGAATGAGCGCACCGCACTCCAACCCTCTTCACTCGTGACCATGGCTTTTACCACGGTCGGGAGCGAGAGGTCCGACCCGATGGTAGCCACGAGTGTAGCACGCGGCTCCGCCCAATGTGGGCACATTGCCAGCGTGTGCTGTGCCGTATCCTCGGCACAGCCGCACTCGTGGCATTTCATCGAACCTAACCTAACCTAACCTAACCTAACCTAACCTAACCTAACCTAACCTAACCTTTTTTTTTTTTTTTTTTTTTTTTTTTTTACGTTGGAAAATCCGTTACGGATACCCCCCCGGCCGAGAAGGTGACGGCCGGAGTGGTTATGTGGGACTACCCGGCAGCATAGAGGACGCTGCCATTTTTAAGGCTACCCACTAAAAACCAACGGTTACCCTCATCGCCATAGTGGGACGCCACGGGATCGCTTGTCGCACTCACCGTGACGTGACGCCCCGGCGGAATCGCCACCCCCGATAAGGGTGCTCCGAGTAACGAAAGCACCCTTACGACGTAGGCCTATGGCTGGTGAAAGGGGTCACCCTCCCCTCTCACCAAGGCACTACGGCTGGGGAAGGAAGCGTCGGGCGTACTCCCGCCTCCTTCTCCCCAGCCTACCCCTTCGGAGCGGATCAGCGGTGGAGGCTGACTCCCTGATCCGCTCCGCGGCCTCCTTCGCGGCAATAACCTGCTCGCAGAAGGAAGCCACCGCGACCCAACACCTCTCGCTGCCGATCATCGCGCGTACCACGCGCGGCAGCGAAAGGTCCCTGCCAACCACAGCCGTCAGCTCTGACCGCTGACGGTCCCAGGCTGCGCACTCAGCCAGGGTGTGACGAGCCGTGTCCACGGCCTCGTCACAGTGGTGGCAGGAGGGGGTCGCCTCTCTGCGTGCGATCTTGTGCAGGTACTCGCCGAAGCATCCGTGCCCCGTCAATACCTGCACAAGACGATACGTTAGGGTCCCGTGTCGCCGGTTGATCCAACGATCCATGTGGGGGCGGACTGCCCCCACTGTCGCCAGACCGGCGACAGGAGACTCCAACTCCGATTTCCACTGTCGGATCAGGACTCGGTGAGCTAGAGCCCTGACCCGCGCCGCCTCGATCCTTTGCCCATCCCTGGCTTCTGCCCGGTGCCAATACACCCTGGCGAGCACCTCCGCGTGTAGCTCCCACGGCGGATCGCTCGCCAGGAGTGTGGCCGCAGTGTAGGACACCGTACGGTACCCCCTGATCACCCTCACCGCTAGGACCCTTTGCGTTCTTCGCAGAAGGGCCCTGGAATCCGCAGTGAGGGCTCCCGACCATATGGGCGCACCGTACAGGGCCATGCTCCTCACGATGCCGGCATATAGGCGCCGGCACGGAGCCTGCGGCCCACCGACGTTGGGCAGAAGCCTCCCCAAGGAACCTAACCTAACCTAACCTAACCTAACCTAACCTAACCTAACCTAACCTAACCTAACCTTTTTTTTTTTTTTTTTTTTTTTTTTTTTTTTATCGTCTGGAATTCAGTTTACGAATACACGCGTCTTCCTAAATGGGGTAGGAAGAGCGATTTTATGTGGGGCTCCCGGTATCATAGAAGATGACACCATTTTTAATATACCCACTAAACCAGACTATTCCAACGTGCTGCCCTTAGATGAGGTTACAGGAACGCTTGCGCACACATCCGCGACCTCATCGGCTGCTCTTTTACAGACCCAGCGGGTGGAACTCTGTCTTCCGGCCGTTTCGGGCCCCCAGATGGTGATTAACCCCAACTCACCACCCGGTCACAAGGGAAGCTAAGGCGGCATTCGGCGCTCGTGAGCGACGCGCCTGCGGCCTACCCTTCTCCGGCGCATTGGTAGAGCGGCTCCGTCCTCCTCCCTGAGCCTCTCCGCCGTCTCCTTCTGCGACATCACATCCTCGCAGAATGAGCGCACCGCACTCCAACCCTCTTCACTCGTGACCATGGCCTTTACCACGGTCGGGAGCGAGAGGTCCGACCCGATAGTAGCCACGAGTGTAGCACGCGGCTCCGCCCAATGTGGGCACATTGCCAGCGTGTGCTGTGCCGTATCCTCGGCACAGCCGCACTCGTGGCATTTCATCGTGGGTTCTCGACCCGCCACCTTAAACAGATACCTTCCGAAGCAACCGTGCCCCGAAAGGATCTGCGTCAGGTGGAAAGTCAACACCCCATGCTTGCGATTGACCCAGTTCCTAAGAATAGGGCCGATCGCCTTGGCGGTTGAGATGCCGGCTTTAGGCACCATGAGCCTCTCTCGCCATTCAGCGAGGAGCTCCTCCTGCGCCCTGAGTCTCCATCTAGACCCCCAATCCTCTACTGACGAAGGATGTTCCCCCCGAAAACGGGCATCCCTCCTCCGTCGGTACGCCACTGCCAGCGTCTTAGCGTCCAGATCCCACGGTGGGGTCCCGGCTAAAGCGCAAGCTGCCTCGCACGAGATGGTGCGATACCCTCTGACCGCTCTGACGGCCATGACTCTCTGTGCTCTGCACAAGAGCGTCCGATTATAGGCGTTCAGAGCATCCGCCCAAATGGGTGACCCGTAAAGAGCCATAGACCGCACCACCCCGGTGTACAGGCGACGGCATCCCACGCTTGGCCCCCCAACGTTCGGGAGGACGCGACTGAGCGCGCCGGCTGCCCTTACGAGCTTTGGCGCCAGACGCCGAAAATGCTCGTCGAAGCTCCATTGACTGTCGAGAACCAGACCAAGGTATTCCATGAATCGCCCGACAGCAATGGAGACTCCGCCGACCATGAGACTGGAGCCGGCCGGAGGTGCCTTCCGCGGCCCGTGAAAACACAGGGCCACGGATTTGTGCAATGCAACCTCCAACCCCAGTCTCCTTATCCTCCCCACGACCTGGGCGACTCCTGCAGTTGCTAGGACGCTCGCCTCCCGGAAGGTCTTGCCACGTGCGGTCACGAGGGTATCGTCGGCGTAACAAGTTACGTCGACCCCCCGTAAATTGGCGCCGCGAAGCACCCAGTCATATCCGATATTCCACAGAAGAGGTCCGAGAACCGACCCCTGTGGAACACCGCACGACACCACCTTTCGTCGCCACCCCTCGCCGGTCGGGTAACTAACGGCGCGCTCGCAGAGGTAATCCCCTACGACTCGCTGCAAGTACCCAGGCACGGCGTGGAACCTCATCGCCTCCAAGATGGTACCCCAAGGAAGGGTGTTAAATGCGTTGGCGATATCCAGAGACACCGCCAACACCACTCCGCCCCGAGATACCGAGGCCTCCGCTAGGACCCTCACCCGACCGATGGCGTCGAGGGTGGATCTGCCCCGGCGGAAACCAAATTGGTGATCGCTGAGATCCCGACCCGACTCCTCCAAGTGCTTGACGAGGCGAGCGAATAAGATTCGCTCAAAGAGTTTCCCCACCTCGTCGAGAAGCACGATTGGCCGATACGCTGATGGTTCAGCTACCGGTCGTCCCTCCTTGCGCAGCAGAACCAATTTACCACACTTCCACGTCCGTGGGAACCGGCCCTGCTGCAAGCAAGCGTCGAAGAGACTCAGCATTAGGGGCTGTAAAGGCCCCAATGCCAGAGCCAAGGCACGACCAGGAATGCCATCGGGTCCCGGCGCAGTATTCTTCGCCCGAAGACGAAGCACTGCAGCCCCCAACTCATCCCCGGAGATCTCCTGCACGACGACTTCTTGGTCATCCACCTCACTCATCGGCGCCATTCGAGGTACCTGACGATCTGTACCCGACGGAAATAAGGCTGAGACTACAGCCTCAAGCAGATCCGACTGGAGACTCTTGGTCAGCGGGGGGGCCCAAGGTCGAAGCTTCCGCCTCACCAACTTGTACGGCCTCCCCCACGGATCCCTATCGAGAGACTCCAGCATCTCCGCCTCGGCCAGGTCCTTCGCCTTTGCGATCGCCGCTACGAGCGCCTGCACGGTATCACGATACCGAGCATAGTGCTGACGCTCAAGCTCTGGGTCACGTCGCCTCCTTCTCCGGCATCTGGTGTACTGGCGCCTGAGAGCCACGCAATGCTCGCGGAGCCGCGATAGTTCCTCCGACCACCAGTAAACACCGCGCCTAGGAGCCACGCGACGTACGCGAGGCATCGCCGTGTCGCAAATACGCGACAACACGACGCCCAGTCGCACAGACTCCGCTTCCACCTCCACATCACCCTCGGGCGCTCCAACCCATGCCTGTACAAGGGCAGCCTCAATCAAAGCTTCCCTGTCGAGTCGTTTCAGGGCCCAACGTGGGCCTTCCTCACGCGAGGGACGAGCTAAGCCGCTCGGCGTAACAGGGAGCGTGGACACGTCGAACCTCACATAGCGATGATCCGATAGCGTTTCCACGCCCTCCATCACATGCCAGCCTCGGATACGGCGCGCCAGGACGGCTCCAGCGAACGTAACGTCCACGATCGAGCCACCCTGTTGTCGTACGCACGTATCTGCCGACCCCCGGTTCAGCACGACCAGACCGGTAGCGACTACCCAGTCTTCGAGGAGCTCTCCCCGCGCATCCGTTCCGGGACAACCCCAAGCCGTGGACTTGGCGTTGAGATCTCCGACAAGAAGAACCCGACCGGAGCCACTTCTTCCAGCGAGAGCACCGACTTCGACCAGAAACTGTTCGAAGTCGGCGAGACTTCGATTTGGAGAGAAGTATACCCCGACCAGTGTCACGTCCCCGACGAGCGCCGAGACGAAGCCTCGACCCTTCGTAACTGCTCCGAAGACCGGGGATCGGGCCGCTAACCGGGTCCCGATGGCCACCACACCGTCTCTGTCACCCACCCAGTCGTCCCCTGAAGGAATATAGTAGGGCTCGGTAACCACGACGACGTTTATCGACCACTCCGCCATACTCTGGAACAAGAGGTCCTGAGCTCTGGCGCAGTGGTTGATATTCGCCTGTAGGATTCTCATGGCCATACCCTAATCTATGGTCATGGGACTCTCTGCGGGCCTGGAAGGTTGATTAGAGGCCCTCGGAACCCCCTTACCTGCCTTGACCGGCTTCCTCTTCTTCGAAGCGGGAGCACAGTCTTTGGCCCCCATGGTATGCTTCGCCGCTCTGCCGGTCGCTGCGCACGAGACGCAGTGCGGTTCCGCTGAGCACTCCTGGGCCTTGTGTCCCGGCTTGCTGCACCGATAGCAGAGGTCGCCTCTGTCGACCTCCGCAGTGCATTTGGCCCTGACATGCCCGATCTCCAGGCACTTAAAGCACCTCAGAGGCCGGTCATCCAGAAGCCGAACCTGCGCTGATACCCAACCGACGAGCAGCCTGCCACCCCCGGTCACCTTCCTGGCTGCTGCGACCGGGCATCGAATCCACGCAGCGCCGAGGCCACTAGAACCGATGGTAACGGGCCCGCATCGGACTTCATCGGCTGGACATCCTCCGATTCGCGCAATGGCAGCCACCACGTCGCTGCTTGCCACGGAGTCGTCAAGACCCGAAATGCGCATTTCTGCACATTTTATGGGCCTCGACACCCGAACCTGCTCTTCCGCAAGGGACTCCCTCAGCTTTTTGGCGAGATTGTCCGCCATTTCCCCGCTTTTAGCTCCAGGCAATTCCAGAATTCGGCCACCCGTGACCGCCTTCCGGAACCGAAGCTCTTTAATGCCGAGGTCAGCCAGACTGACCTTCTGCTTCGCCTCCGCCAAGACCTGGGCATAGGTAACGCCAGAGGCCTCGGCTTCGGGTTGCAGTGTCAATACTACTGCCGTGGATCGCTGGGCCCGGAGCTTCTTTTCGGGAGCAGGCCGTGGCTTCTGCTGCGGTTGTGGCTGCGAACGCGAGGATGCTGCCTGTGTAGCCTCCTTTCTCTTCCCCTTCTTAACCGAATTGGCTGTATTTGGCTTAGCCGTGCTCGGCCCAGCCGCACTTGGCTCAGCCACACTCGACTTAGGCACGTTTGGCTTCCCCATATGCAGCTTGGCCGAATTCGGCTTAGCCGCTTTCGAGTTTGCCTTGGCTCCCTTCGTTTTCTGCCCCGTAGGAGCAGAAATTTTAGGGGGCGCAGGGCGCGCCTCCAGCTCTGGCCAGTCAGGGCCCATCGAGGGTGAGGGTGCAATCTCAACAGACCCAGTGGTCTGCACCGCCTCCCTCCTCCTGTCGGCCGCCAGCGAGGGCCGAAGCCTTTTCTCCGGCAGGAGACGGTCCTCTAAGGACCTGAAGCGAGCGGTCATCATGGTCCCAACCTGGGACAAGACCGTCCGACAAATCTCCTCCACGTCCACTCGAGGTTGCGCTGCAGGGGACGCAGCCTCCGTCAGATCCATGGGAGGGGGCACCGGACAAGCCTGCTTCTGTGCCCTCTCCATATTCTCCTTCAGTATGGACATCTCCTTGCGGAGATTGTCCATCTCAGCCTGCAGGCGAGCATTGTCCGCCTGCAGCTGGCGCGTCTCCTCCGTGATAGTCCGCGAGCAAAGGACTTCCACGGCATTGGCTACAGAAGCCGTCGCCTCCTTCAGCTCGCGAACGATGGTCCCTTTTAGGTTTTTTGACTTGGTGGCGATCTTCGCGATGATCGCCAAGTCCTCCAACACCTGTTGCTTCGTTAGGGATGTAGCCCTCTTACTAGGTCCGACGCCCGATTCAGCCCTCTCCGCAATGGCTGACGAAAGATCAGCAGCGCGCGATTCTCGCCTCCTGCGAGTGTCAGCGACGCACTTCTCCAGTTCTTCTTCGGCCATTAGTAGGAACTCTTCTCGTTTTGCAGTCACAAGAGCCCTCTTAGCTTCCGCCAAACCTACATACTCCCCTGTAGTCGGGGGCCGTCCTCGACCTCTACGAGCTGCAGACGCAGGCCGTGCCGTTTCCTCATCGGACGATGCCGAATCGGAAATCGGGTGTCGCCTTTTGCGCCACAGCTTGTTGCTGGTGTCGGAACTAACCGACCGAGCAGTAGCGAGACTACAGTCCGAGGCCATGGACTCGTCCTGCCTCCCCGCACTCGACTCCCGGCTGACTGCACTTCTGGTCTTCCTTCTTCCCGTCTTGCAACTCTTCTCCTCTTCTCCCTCTACGTCTTGTTTTTTGTGATTCAATTTCTCCATAATTGATCCCACGAGTATGGTAGGAAATAAAAAGTCCACCCCAGCAGAGCCTCCTTGCTCGGGTAACCCTAATACGCCTGGGATGGCGGGTGTTATCCCAGGGTTGAGCGCTAGCAGCTGATGAACTCCCCAGCCTCTCGAATACACGAGCACCCTGACGTCACGCTTCAAACGTCAAGAATTGAGGATTTTTTAAAGAGGTTATCTCCTCGCGGTCCGGCCAATTAAGGCAAGACCCTCGTTCCCACACAGGCCGCTAGACATGTCAACGACACCTGCACGGGTTTACGACTCGACAGTGGCAAAAATGCCTGTCCAGCTGTAAAGTAAATACTCACCGAACCCGCCGACCGACCGGCAAAAGGGCCACCACGACTGGCGGCCGCTGATCCAGTCCTGCCCAAGACCATTCGCCACTGGCATCGGGTCTGAGCTTGAACTCCCACCTGTACTAGCTACGATAACTAACTACGTGGAACCGTTCACCACCGAGTACGATAAAAATCACCGTACTTGGTTATCGGTATCGGGTCCCGCCCAGAAGGGGCAAGCAAGCTAACTACCACAAACTACTACTACTTATGACAGCCCAGAACCATTCGCCACCAAGCGCGTTGAAAACACCACACTGGCAAACGGCATCGGGTTCAGACCGCCACTAGCGAGATCCATCCCCTACTGCGCTGGCCCCCCGAAAGGGACACTAGCATGGGGCATTTATCGGAATCTCGCTATGCTCAACCTAAGTGCCTACCACACAGTCTACTCTGCTTAAGGCAGGAGGACTGGGATAACTAAAGTTAAGCTCAAAACAATGTAACTAACTACAAAGCTTTGCTACAAGCTGCCCGCAACACCCGCCTCAGCGCCCGTCGGTATTACCCAACAAGGCACTTTGGGGGACCGAGCCTAAAGCTATAGCCAAACTAGGGCAGCGCTGCGTACGCCCACTACCTTTACCAACGAGCACCGTGCATGCACCGTACTCGAAATCGGCCGTAAGGTTCGGACCCACCTCTGCAAGGTCTAACTCCGTCCAAGGCCACCCCGCGAACAAGGCCACCCCAGGGAGCATACTGGACCAAGCATCCCGGCACTCCAGCACCGAGCATAAACATACTCACTAGAGAGCGCCGGGCCCCCCCTGCCAGCCAGGAAGCTGACCCCAAAACACGCTCACCACATGGGAGCCACCTCTCCGCCAGCCACGAACAAGGTGCGAACCCTCATGGCTGGCCATCGCCACACTAGGCAATCTCTAAGCCGCGGACAACCTCTCCTCTTTTTTTTTGGCAAGGAGAGATCACCGCGTACCCCCCCAAACAACTACGGGACCACTCCAATCAAGCCACTCTGAGAAGCAGAGCAGTACCTGGAGCATTCCCGCCGCTGTTCTCAGGTAAAGAGACTACCCCAACAGACAGACCCCCCAAAAGAGAGCCCATCCCAACAACCCCAACAGACAGACCCCCCAAAAAGAGAGCCCATCCCAACAAACCCCAACAGATAAAACCCCCCAAAAAGAGAGCCCATCCCAATAAACCCCAGCAGATAAACCCCCCAAAAAGAGAGCTCATCCCCGATAGACAGACCCTCCAAAAAGAGAGCCCATCCCAACCAGCCCCAATAGAAAGACCCCCCAAAAAGAGAGCCCATCCCAATCCCCCCCCTGTCAGCCATGAACCGGGCACGAACCCTCATGGCCGACCCCCGCCGCGCCGGGTATTAGCCAACGATTGACAGGCCCCCGAAAGAACTCATCAATCGTTGTTGCCCAGGGAGCACCAGGCCCGTACCGCTTCCAATGCTACCGAACGAATCCGGATAGCATTGATAACGGACAGGCACACGAGGAGGTTCCCGGCGAGGCCCCCCAACCTAACCTAACCTAACCTAACCTAACCTAACCTAACCTTTTTTTTTTTTTTTTTTTTTTTTTTTTTTTTTTTTTTTATCGTCTGGAATTCAGTTTACGAATACACGCGTCTTCCTAAATAGGGGTAGGAAGAGCGATTTTATGTGGGGCTCCCGGTATCATAGAAGATGACACCATTTTTAATATACCCACTAAACCAGACTATTCCAACGTGCTGCCCTTAGATGAGGTTACGGGAACGCTTGCGCACACATCCGCGACCTCATCGGCTGCTCTTTTACAGACCCAGCGGGTGGAACTCTGTCTTCCGGCCGTTTCGGGCCCCCAGATGGTGATTAACCCCAACTCACCACCCGGTCACAAGGGAAGCTAAGGCGGCATTCGGCGCTCGTGAGCGACGCGCCTGCGGCCTACCCTTCTCCGGCGCATTGGTAGAGCGGCTCCGTCCTCCTCCCTGAGCCTCTCCGCCATCTCCTTCTGCGACATCACATCCTCGCAGAATGAGCGCACCGCACTCCAACCCTCTTCACTCGTGACCATGGCTTTTACCACGGTCGGGAGCGAGAGGTCCGACCCGATGGTAGCCACGAGTGTAGCACGCGGCTCCGCCCAATGTGGGCACATTGCCAGCGTGTGCTGTGCCGTATCCTCGGCACAGCCGCACTCGTGGCATTTCATCGTGGGTTCTCGACCCGCCACCTTAAACAGATACCTTCCGAAGCAACCGTGCCCCGAAAGGATCTGCGTCAGGTGGAAAGTCAACACCCCATGCTTGCGATTGACCCAGTTCCTAAGAATAGGGCCGATCGCCTTGGCGGTTGAGATGCCGGCTTTAGGCACCATGAGCCTCTCTCGCCATTCAGCGAGGAGCTCCTCCTGCGCCCTGAGCCTCCATCTAGACCCCCAACCCTCTACTGACGAAGGATGTTCCCCCCGAAAACGGGCATCCCTCCTCCGTCGGTACGCCACTGCCAGCGTCTTAGCGTCCAGATCCCACGGTGGGGTCCCGGCTAAAGCGCAAGCTGCCTCGCACGAGATGGTGCGATACCCTCTGACCGCTCTGACGGCCATGACTCTCTGTGCTCTGCACAAGAGCGTCCGATTATAGGCGTTCAGAGCATCCGCCCAAATGGGTGACCCGTAAAGAGCCATAGACCGCACCACCCCGGTGTACAGGCGACGGCATCCCACGCTTGGCCCCCCAACGTTCGGGAGGACGCGACTGAGCGCGCCGGCTGCCCTTACGAGCTTTGGCGCCAGACGCCGAAAATGCTCGTCGAAGCTCCATTGACTGTCGAGAACCAGACCAAGGTATTCCATGAATCGCCCGACAGCAATGGAGACTCCGCCGACCATGAGACTGGAGCCGGCCGGAGGTGCCTTCCGCTGCCCGTGAAAACACAGGGCCACGGATTTGTGCAATGCAACCTCCAACCCCAGTCTCCTTATCCTCCCCACGACCTGGGCGACTCCTGCAGTTGCTAGGACGCTCGCCTCCCGGAAGGTCTTGCCACGTGCGGTCACGAGGGTATCGTCGGCGTAACAAGTTACGTCGACCCCCCGTAAATTGGCGCCGCGAAGCACCCAGTCATATCCGATATTCCACAGAAGAGGTCCGAGAACCGACCCCTGTGGAACACCGCACGACACCACCTTTCGTCGCCACCCCTCGCCGGTCGGGTAACTAACGGCGCGCTCGCAGAGGTAATCCCCTACGACTCGCTGCAAGTACCCAGGCACGGCGTGGAACCTCATCGCCTCCAGGATGGTACCCCAAGGAAGGGTGTTAAATGCGTTGGCGATATCCAGAGACACCGCCAACACCACTCCGCCCCGAGATACCGAGGCCTCCGCTAGGACCCTCACCCGACCGATGGCGTCGAGGGTGGATCTGCCCCGGCGGAAACCAAATTGGTGATCGCTGAGATCCCGACCCGACTCCTCCAAGTGCTTGACGAGGCGAGCGAATAAGATTCGCTCAAAGAGTTTCCCCACCTCGTCGAGAAGCACGATTGGCCGATACGCTGATGGTTCAGCTACCGGTCGTCCCTCCTTGCGCAGCAGAACCAATTTACCACACTTCCACGTCCGTGGGAACCGGCCCTGCTGCAAGCAAGCGTCGAAGAGACTCAGCATTAGGGGCTGTAAAGGCCCCAATGCCAGAGCCAAGGCACGACCAGGAATGCCATCGGGTCCCGGCGCAGTATTCTTCGCCCGAAGACGAAGCACTGCAGCCCCCAACTCATCCCCGGAGATCTCCTGCACGACGACTTCTTGGTCATCCACCTCACTCATCGGCGCCATTCGAGGTACCTGACGATCTGTACCCGACGGAAATAAGGCTGAGACTACAGCCTCAAGCAGATCCGACTGGAGACTCTTGGTCAGCGGGGGGGCCCAAGGTCGAAGCTTCCGCCTCACCAACTTGTACGGCCTCCCCCACGGATCCCTATCGAGAGACTCCAGCATCTCCGCCTCGGCCAGGTCCTTCGCCTTTGCGATCGCCGCTACGAGCGCCTGCACGGTATCACGATACCGAGCATAGTGCTGACGCTCAAGCTCTGGGTCACGTCGCCTCCTTCTCCGGCATCTGGTGTACTGGCGCCTGAGAGCCACGCAATGCTCGCGGAGCCGCGATAGTTCCTCCGACCACCAGTAAACACCGCGCCTAGGAGCCACGCGACGTACGCGAGGCATCGCCGTGTCGCAAATACGCGACAACACGACGCCCAGTCGCACAGACTCCGCTTCCACCTCCACATCACCCTCGGGCGCTCCAACCCATGCCTGTACAAGGGCAGCCTCAACCAAAGCTTCCCTGTCGAGTCGTTTCAGGGCCCAACGTGGGCCTTCCTCACGCGAGGGACGAGCTAAGCCGCTCGGCGTAACAGGGAGCGTGGACACGTCGAACCTCACATAGCGATGATCCGATAGCGTTTCCACGCCCTCCATCACATGCCAGCCTCGGATACGGCGCGCCAGGACGGCTCCAGCGAACGTAACGTCCACGATCGAGCCACCCTGTTGTCGTACGCACGTATCTGCCGACCCCCGGTTCAGCACGACCAGACCGGTAGCGACTACCCAGTCTTCGAGGAGCTCTCCGCGCGCATCCGTTCCGGGACAACCCCAAGCCGTGGACTTGGCGTTGAGATCTCCGACAAGAAGAACCTGACCGGAGCCACTTCTTCCAGCGAGAGCACCGACTTCGACCAGAAACTGTTCGAAGTCGGCGAGACTTCGATTCGGAGAGAAGTATACCCCGACCAGCGTCACGTCTCCGACGAGCGCCGAGACGAAGCCTCGACCCTTCGTCACTGCTCCGAAGACCGGAGATCGGGCCGCTAACCGGGTCCCGATGGCCACCACACCGTCTCTGTCACCCACCCAGTCGTCCCCTGATGGAATATAGTAGGGCTCGGCAACCACGACGACGTTTATCGACCACTCCGCCATACTCTGGAACAAGAGGTCCTGAGCTCTGGCGCAGTGGTTGATATTCGCCTGTAGGATTCTCATGGCCATACTCTAATCTATGGTCATGGGACTCTCTGCGGGCCTGGAAGGTTGATTAGAGGCCCTCGGAACCCCCTTACCTGCCTTGCCCGGCTTCCTCTTCTTCGAAGCGGGAGCACAGTCTTTGGCCCCCATGGTGTGCTTCGCCGCTCTGCCGGCCGCTGCGCACGAGACGCAGTGCGGTTCCGCTGAGCACTCCTGGGCCTTGTGTCCCGGCTTGCTGCACCGATAGCAGAGGTCGCCTCTGTCGACCTCCGCAGTGCATTTGGCCCTGACATGCCCGATCTCCAGGCACTTAAAGCACCTCAGAGGCCGGTCATCCAGAAGCCGAACCTGCGCCGATACCCAACCGACGAGCAGCCTGCCACCCCCGGACACCTTCCTGGCTGCTGCGACCGGGCATCGAATCCACGCAGCGCCGAGGCCACTAGAACCGATGGTAACGGGCCCGCATCGGACTTCATCGGCTGGACATCCTCCGATTCGCGCAATGGCAGCCACCACGTCGCTGCTTGCCACGGAGTCGTCAAGACCCGAAATGCGCATTTCTGCACATTTTATGGGCCTCGACACCCGAACCTGCTCTTCCGCAAGGGACTCCCTCAGCTTTTTAGCGAGATTGTCCGCCATTTCCCCGCTTTTAGCTCCAGGCAATTCCAGAATTCGGCCACCCGTGACCGCCTTCCGGAACCGAAGCTCTTTAATGCCGAGGTCAGCCAAACTGACCTTCTGCTTCGCCTCCGCCAAGACCTGGGCATAGGTAACGCCAGAGGCCTCGGCTTCGGGTTGCAGTGTCAAAACTACTGCCGTGGATCGCTGGGCCCGGAGCTTCTTTTCAGGAGCAGGCCGTGGCTTCCTCTGCGGTTGTGGCTGCGAACGCGAAGATACTGCCTGTGTAGCCACCTTCCTCTTCCCCTTCTTCTCCGACTTGGCTGTGTTTGGCTTAGCCGTACTCGGCCCAGCCGCACTTGACTCAGCCACACTCGATTTAGGCACGTTTGGCTTCCCCACATGCAGCTTAGTCGAATTCGGCTTAGCCGCTTTTGGCTTTGCCTTGGCTCCCTTCGTTTTCTGCCCCGTAGGAGCAGAAGTTTTAGGAGGCGCAGGGCGCGCCTCCAGCTCTGGCCAGTCAGGGCCCATCAAGGGTGAGGGTGCAATCTCAACAGACCCAGTGGTCTGCACCGCCTCCCTCCTCCTGTCGGCCGCCAGCGGGGGCCGAAGCCTTTTCTCCGGCAGGAGACGGTCCTCTAAGGACCTGAAGCGAGCGGTCATCATGGTCCCAACCTGGGACAAGACCGTCCGACAAATCTCCTCCACGTCCACTCGAGGTTGCGCTGCAGGGGACGCAGCCTCCGTCAAATCCATGGGAGGGGGCACCGGACAAGCCTGCTTCTGTGCCCTCTCCATATTCTCCTTCAGTATGGACATCTCCTTGCGGAGATTGTCCATCTCAGCCTGCAGGCGAGCATTGTCCGCCTGCAGCTGGCGCGTCTCCTCCGTGATAGTCCGCGAGCAAAGGACTTCCACGGCATTGGCTACAGAAGCCGTCGCCTCCTTCAGCTCGCGAACGATGGTCCCTTTTAGGTTTTTTGACTTGGTGGCGATCTTCGCGATGATCGCCAAGTCCTCCAACACCTGTTGCTTCGTTAGGGATGTAGCCCTCTTACTAGGTCCGACGCCCGATTCAGCCCTCTCCGCAATGGCTGACGAAAGATCAGCAGCGCGCGATTCTCGCCTCCTGCGAGTGTCAGCGACGCACTTCTCCAGTTCTTCTTCGGCCATTAGTAGGAACTCTTCTCGTTTTGCAGTCACAAGAGCCCTCTTGGCTTCCGCCAAACCTACATACTCCCCTGTAGTCGGGGGCCGTCCTCGACCTCTACGAGCCGCAGACGCAGGCCGTGCCGTTTCCTCATCGGACGATGCCGAATCGGAAATCGGGTGTCGCCTTTTGCGCCACAGCTTGTTGCTGGTGTCGGAACTAACCGACCGAGCAGTAGCGAGACTACAGTCCGAGGCCATGGACTCGTCCTGCCTCCCCGCACTCGACTCCCGGCTGACCGCACTTCTGGTCTTCCTTCTTCCCGTCTTGCAACTCTTCTCCTCTTCTCCCTCTACGTCTTGTTTTTTGTGTTTCAATTTCTCCATAATTGATCCCACGAGTATGGTAGGAAATAAAAAGTCCACCCCAGCAGAGCCTCCTTGCTCGGGTAACCCTAATACGCCTGGGATGGCGGGTGTTATCCCAGGGTTGAGCGCTAGCAGCTGATGAACTCCCCAGCCTCTCGAATACACGAGCACCCTGACGTCACGCTTCAAACGTCAGGAATTGAGGATTTTTTAAAGAGGTTATCTCCTCGCGGTCCGGCCAATAAAGGCAAGACCCTCGTTCCCACACAGGCCGCTAGACATGTCAACGACACCTGCACGGGTTTACGACTCGACAGTGGCAAAAATGCCTGTCCAGCTGTAAAGTAAAATACTCACCGAACCCGCCGACCGACCGGCAAAAGGGCCACCACGACTGGCGGCCGCTGATCCAGTCCTGCCCAAGACCATTCGCCACTGGCATCGGGTCTGAGCTTGAACTCCCACCTGTACTAGCTACGATAACTAACTACGTGGAACCGTTCACCACCGAGTACGATAAAAATCACCGTACTTGGTTATCGGTATCGGGTCCCGCCCAGAAGGGGCAAGCAAGCTAACTACCACAAACTACTACTACTTATGACAGCCCAGAACCATTCGCCACCAAGCGCGTTGAAAACACCACACTGGCAAACGGCATCGGGTTCAGACCGCCACTAGCGAGATCCATCCCCTACTGCGCTGGCCCCCCGAAAGGGACACTAGCATGGGGCATTTATCGGAATCTCGCTATGCTCAACCTAAGTGCCTACCACACAGTCTACTCTGCTGAAGGCAGGAGGACTGGGATAACTAAAGTTAAGCTCAAAACAATGCAACTAACTACAAAGCTTTGCTACAAGCTGCCCGCAACACCCGCCTCAGCGCCCGTCGGTATTACCCAACAAAGCACTTTGGGGGACCGAGCCTAAAGCTATAGCCAAACTAGGGCAGCGCTGCGTACGCCCACTACCTTTACCAACGAGCACCGTGCATGCACCGCACTCGAAATCGGCCGTAAGGTTCGGACCCACCTCTGCAAGGTCTAACTCCGTCCAAGGCCACCCCGCGAACAAGGCCACCCCAGGGAGCATACTGGACCAAGCATCCCGGCACTCCAGCACCGAGCATAAACATACTCACTAGAGAGCGCCGGGCCCCCCCTGCCAGCCAGGAAGCTGACCCCAAAACACGCTCACCACATGGCAGCCACCTCTCCGCCAGCCACGAACAAGGTGCGAACCCTCATGGCTGGCCATCGCCACACTAGGCAATCTCTAAGCCGCGGACAACCTCTCCTCTTTTTTTTTTTGGCAAGGAGAGATCACCGCGTACCCCCCCAAACAACTACGGGACCACTCCAACCAAGCCACTCTGAGAAGCAGAGCAGTACCTGGAGCATTCCCGCCGCTGTTCCCAGGTAAAGAGACCACCCCAACAGACAGACCCCCCAAAAAGAGAGCCCATCCCAACAACCCCAACAGACAGACCCCCCAAAAAGAGAGCCCATCCCAACAAACCCCAACAGATCAAACCCCCCAAAAAGAGAGCCCATCCCAATAAATGCCAGCAGATAAACCCCCCAAAAAGAGAGCTCATCCCAACCAGCCCCAATAGAAAGACCCCCCAAAAAGAGAGCCCATCCCAATCCCCCCCCTGTCAGCCATGAACCGGGCACGAACCCTCATGGCCGACCCCCGCCGCGCCGGGTATTAGCCAACGATTGACAGGCCCCCGAAAGAACTCATCAATCGTTGTTGCCCAGGGAGCACCAGGCCCGTACCGCTTCCAATGCCACCGAACGAATCCGGATAGCATTGATAACGGACAGGCACACGAGGAGGTTCCCGGCGAGGCCCCCCAACCTAACCTAACCTAACCTAACCTAACCTAACCTAACCTAACCTAACCTAACCTAACCTAACCTAACCTTTTTTTTTTTTTTTTTTTTTTTTTTTTTTTTTTTTTTTTTTTACGTGGGGAAATCCGCACGGATACCCTGCCACCTCGGGGGAGGCGGCCTGGTTATGCCGGACTCCAACCGGCTAAAACCCCACGGTGTCCTTCTAGTCGCCGTATGCCGGGGACGCGGGAACATCCATATGGCAATCTTCCGCGACCCGGCAACGTTGCGGTCTCACCAGACCCCTGCTCAATTAAATGGAGGACGGATGATTATCCACTCTACTCAAATCGGAGCGGCGTGTAGGAACACGACCACGCCTGCTCGTGCTGGATTAAAAGGGCTGGAGGACTCCCCCGAATCCTCCATCCCCCAGCTGATTTTAGGGTGGAAGATGGCGTATGAATGCCTCTCTTCTACGACCCCTCCTGGGACGACGGGTGGCTTCAGAGCTTGTAGCCTCCCTTTCTCTCTCTGCTTTTTCCTTCTTGAGCATAACCTGCTCACAGAACTGTTGGACCGCTTTCCACGAGTTCTTTTCTTCCGTCACTCTTTGAATCACAGCGGGTAGGGAAAGATCTTGTCCTATTACCACCATGAGATCTGAACGTTCACGAGCCCACGCCGGACATGCTTCGAGTGTGTGTTGGGCTGTATCCACCAGGCAGCTGTCACAGTGGTGACAGGTCGTGAACAGCTCCCTGCCAGCAACACGGCACAAGTACTTGCCAAAACAGCCATGATCTGTTAGAATCTGCGTCATCCGAAATGAGAGGGCACCGTGGCGTCTATTTAGCCATTTTTTGAGCATTGGACTGACTGCTGCAACTGTCCGAATCCCAGCGCTAGGGTTTTTCAGCCTCTCTTCCCATTCAGCGATAGCGTTCCGCATTATGACTCGCCGCATCCTCTCTCCCCCTGCAATTGGTTGCTGGGCTTCTGACGGCGCCTCCCCACGCCGGAAGTAGACCATCGTGAGGGCTCTCGCATCCAGTTCCCAAGGCAGCGAACCGGCCAAAACACAGGAGGCCTCAAAAGATATAGTGCGGTAGCCACGAATCAACCTGATCGCCATTGCTCTTTGCGGTTTATGCAAGAGGGCAATTGTTCGGCTATTCAGGGATTCGGACCACACTGGGGCTCCATACAGGGCCATGGACCTCACGACCCCGATGTAAAGGCGCCTGCTTAACTCGTTCGGTCCTCCCAAATTCGGCAGTAAGCTGCTAAGGGCATTCGACGCTGTGAGTAGTCTTGGTGTAAGTCGCTCAAAGTGGGCGATAAACGCCCATCTGCTATCAAGGACGAGACCGAGATATCTCATCGTCGACCCGATGCAGATGCGAGTACCACCCACAAAGATGCTGGCATCTGAGGAAGGCGCATTTCGAGGTCCGTGAAAACAGAGAGCTTCAGACTTATTTAAGGCCACCTCAAGGCCAAGGCGACGAATGCGAGACACCACATGATCCACACCAACCGTGGCAAGGATTGCTGCTTGTCTCGGAGTTTCAGCCCGAGCCGTAACCAAGGTATCATCGGCATAGCAAATGACATCGATACCTCTTATGTTTTGTCCGCGCAGGACCCAATCGTATCCGATGTTCCACAGGAGCGGTCCAAGAACCGAACCCTGTGGAACTCCGCAGGACATTTCTCGTCTTTTCCATCCCCCTCGCATCGGGTACGAGACAGCACGTTCAGACAAGTAGGAATCCACAATGTTGCAAAGATAAGGAGGCAAACGATGGTACCTGAGGGCCTCCTTAATGCAACTCCAAGGCAAACTGTTAAACGCATTGGCGATGTCTAGAGACACCGCCAACATCACCTTTCCTCGCTTCACCGCCTCTTGCGCAGCTGTCTTTACGCGTAGGATGGCATCTACTGTTGATCGACCTCGGCGGAATCCAAATTGGTTGTCTGCTAGATCCGGGCCGATATTTTGGAGGTGGCTGACTATCCTTAATGCAACTATGCGCTCGAATAATTTACCCACCTCATCGAGCAAAACAATTGGGCGATAAGCAGAGATAGAATCGACCGGACGTCCTTCCTTGTAGAGGAGCACTAGACGGCCTGTCTTCCACTGTCGTGGAAACTGCGACTGCAACAGGCACTCATCCAAAAGACTCCTTAGTCTTGGCTCTAATTCCCTCAAAGCCAGCTCTAATACCCGTCCGGGTATGCCGTCAGGTCCGGGAGCAGTGTTCTTGGCCTTGAGCCTCTCCACCGCTACACCAAGTTCCCTTTCAGTCACCCCTGGTATTTCGGTCTGCATCATTATTTGAGTCGAAGAAGCCATTTGCGGTGGTGAATAGTCATCCCTGGAGGGAAACAATTCAGCCACAACCCTTTCAGTCAGTGCGGGTCTGAGAGACTGCGTTAGTGGAGGGGCCTGTGGTCGGAGTTTCCCTCTCACCATCCTATAGGACCGCCCCCATGGATCCCTATTGACGGACTCCAACATCTCACCTCTTGCTGCCTCTTTTGCACGCGTTATGCAGGCTTTAAGATCATTCTTGGCAGATATGTAAGAAGAATAAAGCGCAGCCTCAAGATCTGTATTTCTACGCCTTCTTCTGCGGCTACGGGTGTATTTGCGTCTCGCTGCCACACAAGATTCGCGAAGATGAGTGATTTCCGCGGACCACCAATACACCTGTTTTATGGAAGGGTTTGAATTTGCTCGAGGCATTGACGCATCACATATATGCGTCATTATACGACGGAATCGGCTTGCTGCCTCCTCGATGCTGAATTGTCCTTCAGGCACGGGCACCCAGTTTTGGACTATTGCCGCTTCTGTGACCATTTCCCTGTCAAGGCGCTTTAACTGCCACCGTGGGCCTCCCTCGTTAACTCTACGTAAATTGTTTAGTAGCCTGGGTGCAGTGGGAAGAACCTCGAACCGGATGTATCTATGATCTGACAGAGTTTCGACATCCTCGAGGACTCTCCAGCTTCGCACACGGTTTGAAATCGCTGGACTGGCGAAAGAAACGTCTATTATAGACCCGCCTCGAGGACGGACACAGGTATGAACAGATCCCCTATTAAGAATGACTAGTCCGACGCTCAACAACCATTCCTCCAGAACATATCCACGAGCATTTGTAGAGGAAGAACCCCAGGCAGTTGATTTGCCGTTAAAGTCCCCCACAACAATCGAGTTACAAGGATGAAACTGTTCTATGAGGACTCCGACTTCTGTGAGGAAAGCTTCGAACTCAGAGAGAGGTTTGTTTGGAGAAAAATACGCACCGAGGATGACAGTGTTATCCTCTAAAAGGACAGCGACATATCCCCGTCCCTTAACAACTTTGGTGAAAGAAAATGTTTTACCTCTGCCAGGCGCTACTATAGCAACTAAACCGTTCTGATCACTAACCCAGTTATTTCGGGAAGGGATGAAGTATGGTTCGGCAATTACCGCTAGCTCTATTTTCCACTCAGCCAGGCTCTGAAAAAATAGGTCTTGAGCCCTGGCACAGTGGTTAATGTTACCATAAAGAAATTTGAATAGAGCCATTACTGGGCATCAATTTGTACTACCACTCCTTCTGATCTTGCATTCTGTCCTCTGCGCGGCTTAGTCGGGCAGCTTGAAGAACAGGACTTGCTTCCGACCATGTGCCCCGATGGTCTCTTTTTATCAGCACAAAGGGCACAATAAGGAGCCCTTCGGCATAAGTTTGCTTTATGATCAGGGAGGCCGCATCGAAAACACAGTCTGCTCCGGTCAATCTCAGATGTGCAGTGTTCCTTGACGTGTCCTACCTCTAGACATCGATAGCATCGTCTCGTTCTTCTATCCAGTAGCTTTACCCGTGCCGAAACCCACCCCACAAGCAATCGCCCTCTTACAGCGATCTTTTTGGCAGCCACAACAGGACAACGAATCCAGATTGTGAGAAGGCCACTTTTATCCGTGCGCAACTCTCCGGTCTTGATTTGATTCTCCGGGCAACCACCTATATGAGATATGGCAGTGACAACTTCCTCCTTCGTGACGGAGTCGTCCAGCTCAGAAATACGCATTTCAGCGCATTTCGTCACCCTTGACACTCGAACGTCATCTATATTAAGGGTAGCCTTTAGTCGCTCTGCCATCTCATCGGCTTTTTCGACATTGGCTGCCCCGGGTATCTCTAAAATCCTGGCTCCCGTGGCAGTCTTTCTGACTCGGAAGGAATTGAGCCCAATCTCGGCAAAGTTTGTAGTCTTAGCCTGGCGAAGGACACTAGCATAAGACACTCCCCTTTCAGAAGCCCCTGGTTGCAAGGTAAGGATTATACCGGCCGATCGAGGTGGCCGAAGATTCACCGCCTTTCCCTCTGCTCTCTCTTTACTCGTTGAAGCAACCGGATTCTTGCGTTTGGCACGACGTTTAGTCACTTCCACCCATCCTACTTCTTCGGATGCAGAAACGTGAGGTTTACCGCAGGGTTCCGACGGCTTCTGTATTGGTCTGACATTTCCATTATCTTTTCTACTTCGTTTCTTGGAATTACCTTGCAGCTTGTGGTTGTGCTCTTTTCCTAAATCTTTAGGTATGGTTGAACCTAAGACTTCCTGATGAGTTTCAGGAATTGTGGACGTGCTAAGTGAATTCTCCTTCCTAGTTTCATTTGTGGCGGTTTTGTTCTTCTCCGGCAATAGCTTATCTTCTAATGCTTCCAGTCGTGCATTCATCATGGACCTCAGTTGAGTCATGATGAGGTTGGAAACTTCTTCAATATCAATATTAGCGCTAACCACAGGAGAAGAATTTTCAGCTCTAAGCTTAGACGCCCGTTCACTCTCAGCTCGCAGTAGAGCCACTTCCTTCCTCAGCTCCGCCACTTCAGTTTTAAGTTGAGCATTGGCCACTTTAAGTTGTCGCGTTTCCTCCGTGGTATTCTGTTCGACAAGGCTATCGACGCAAGCTCTTATTGACGAAGCAGCATCCTTCAGGGCCCGTTGAAATGTGCCCTTAAGGTTTTTGGACTTCGTTGCAATACTGCAGACCATGTCCAGGTTCTTTACTGCTTCCTGTCGGAGGTCAATTGTGTCCGTAACAGCAGCCATTGGAGATGCGAGGAGACCACCTGCGTTTCGGATCTTTTGACGCTCCCGTATTTGCTCTTCAAGATCTTTTTCTGCTTCCAGCTCCATTTCCTTCCTTTGGAGTCTGAGGTAGTCCTCCTTGGCCTTCTTCAGGCCAATATATTGACCAGTAGTAGGAGGACGACCTCTCCCTCTCTTTGGTGTCACTACTTTTCTGACTGTGGACACCTCTTCTCTGCTCGAACTATCGTCCGAGCTCGAACGGCTTCTCTCTTTCGAGCAAAGCCGTTTCTTTCTGCACGTTAACGGGGGCGGGGACTCCCTTGAGCCAGCCGTTACCATACTACAGTCCGAGTGTTCGGATTCAACAGTAGGGCGTTCTTTTCCCCCCCCAGAATACGAGGGGAAGACGGAGGCCGTAGCGTCCGTGAGGGATTGAACGGCTGTAGTGCAGCCGACACCCTCCTGGGGTAATTTATTTTTAAGAGTCGCCTTCATGTTTTTTTTTTTTCCTTTTAAGGGGTGAGGTCCCCGGAGTGACGCCCTCGCCATTACACAACCCTCGGCGGACGTCGGACCTTGGGATTGACATTCAACAAGTAACACCCATAAATCACAAAACAAAACAAGACACTCTCGACACGTTGACAAAAGACAAAAGACCCAACAGAACAAAGACGGACACAAACATTTTCCCCCCTTTGTCAGCTATGTACCGGGTATAACCCCCATAGCTGAACCCCCCTATATGCTCACACGGAACACTCTGCTCGAAGACAGAGCGCCGGAGCCTACGAGTCGGTCGTTAGCCGTGATGGGCAGCAGCTCCATGAAAGCGGAAATGCTGCCCACCCCGTTGCCCAGGGTGCACCACGAGGAGGTCACCGACACTAGCACCCCAACCTAACCTAACCTAACCTAACCTAACCTAACCTAACCTTTTTTTTTTTTTTTTTTTTCCGTTGGAAAATCCGTTACGGATACCCCCCGGCCGAGAAGGTGACGGCCGAGGTGGTTATGTGGGACTACCCGGCAGCATAGAAGACGCTGCCATTTTTAAGGCTACCCACTAAAAACCAACGGTTACCCTCATCGCCATAGTGGGACGCCACGGGATCGCTTGTCGCACTCACCGTGACGCCCCGGCGGAATCGCCACCCCCGATAAGGGTGCCCCGAGTAACGAAAGCACCCTTACGACGTAGGCCTATGGCAGGTGGGAGAGGTCACCCTCCTCTCCCACCAAGGCCTACGGCTGGGGAAGGAAGCGTCGGGCGTACTCCCGCCTCCTTCTCCCCAGCCTACCCCTTCGGAGCGGATCAGCGGTGGAGGCTGACTCCCTGATCCGCTCCGCGGCCTCCTTCGCGGCAATAACTTGCTCGCAGAAGGAAGCCACCGCGACCCACGACCTCTCGCTGCCGATCATCGCGCGTACCACGCGCGGCAACGAAAGGTCCCTACCCACCACAGCCGTCAGCTCTGAACGCTGACGGTCCCAGGCTGCGCACTCAGCCAGGGTGTGACGAGCCGTGTCTACGGCCTCGTCACAGTGGTGGCAGGAGGGGGTCGCCTCTCTGCGTGCGATCTTGTGCAGGTACTCGCCGAAGCATCCGTGCCCCGTCAATACCTGCACAAGACGATAGGTTAGGGTCCCGTGTCGCCGGTTGATCCAACGATCTATGTGGGGGCGGACTGCCCCCACTGTCGCCAGACCGGCGACAGGAGACTCCAACTCCGATTTCCACTGTCGGATCAGGACTCGGTGAGCTAGAGCCCTGACCCGCGCCGCCTCGATCCTTTGCCCATCCCTGGCTTCTGCCCGGTGCCAATACACCCTGGCGAGCACCTCCGCGTGTAGCTCCCACGGCGGATCGCTCGCCAGGAGTGTGGCCGCAGTGTAGGACACCGTACGGTACCCCCTGATCACCCTCACCGCTAGGACCCTTTGCGTTCTTCGCAGAAGGGCCCTGGAATCCGCAGTGAGGGCTCCCGACCATATGGGAGCACCGTACAGGGCCATGCTCCTCACGATGCCGGCATATAGGCGCCGGCACGGAGCCTGCGGCCCACCGACGTTGGGCAGAAGCCTCCCCAAGGCAGCTGCAGTGGAAATCAACTTCGGGGCGAGCAGAGAGAAATGCACCCCGAAGTTCCATCTTCCGTCCAGTGTGAGGCCCAGATACTTCATCTGGGCCTTCAGTGCCACCTGCGCACCCTGGACGGAGATGGACGCCCGACGAGGGGGACCTCGCCGAGGGCCGTGGAACAACATGGCCTCCGTCTTTGTGACGGAGACCTCCAGTCCCAACAGCCCCACGCGGTCCGCTACCAGCGTAGCACCGACGGAAGCAAGACGGGCCGCCTCCGCAAAGCTCCCTCCCCGTGCAGTGACGAGGGTGTCATCTGCGTAGCACAACACCCTCATCCTGGGGAGGAGCGGACAGCGGAGCAGCCAGTCATAGCCCAGGTTCCACAAGACCGGTCCCAAAACGGACCCTTGTGGAACCCCTCGGCTCACGCTCCGTCGGTATAGCCGCCGGTCGCCGCCTACCCACAGGACCTCTCTATCCTGCAGGTATGCCTCCAACAGCCGCCGGAGATAGGGAGGCACTCCATGGTACCGGAGCGCCTCGACCAAAGTCTCGAACGGCAAACTATTGAAGGCGTTGGCGACGTCCAGCGAGACCGCGACGACGACGTCCCCCTCGGACACAGCCTCCTGGGTCAGGTCCTTCAGAGCCCTCAGGGCGTCTATCGTCGATCGACCCGCCCTGAAGCCGAACTGGGCTTCGGAAAGACCCGGACCCACCTCCTCGAGGTGCTGGACGAGACGGGCAGAGAGGATTCTCTCGAAGAGCTTACCCATCTCGTCCAACAGCACGATTGGCCTGTATGCGGAAGGGGAATCGACAGAACGACCTTCCTTCCGCAACAGGCACAATCTGCCCTCCTTCCAGGCTTTCGGGAACTGTCCAGTGCGCAAACAAAGGTTGAACAGTTCCCGAAGCCTGCCCCCCAAGTATTCCAGGGCGATGACCAGAACCCGCCCTGGAATACCGTCCGGCCCCGGCGCAGTGTTGCGGGCTCGCAGGCGACTCAGCGCGACCTCCAGCTCGACCTCCGTGATGTCCGGGATGGAGCCCACCCCCCCCACAAGAGAAGGAGGGGCCATCACAGGAGGAGAGTGGCCGGTGGAATCCGGGAAAAGTTCCCCCACCAGCCGCTCGAGGAAATCCGGCTGAAGGGACTCCATGACCGGGGCGCCAGCGTCGCGGGTCTTATTCCTCGCGACGCGATACGGGCGCCCCCATGGGTCCCTATCGAGACCGGCCAGGATTTCCTCCCGAGCCAGGTCCTTCGCCTTCCGAATCGCCAGCCGCAGAGTCGACTTCGCCTCGCGGTAACGACTCCGCAGCTGGGCCTCCATGTCCGGGTCAAAGCCATGACGACGGCGACACCGGACGAAGGCCCTACGAGCCCTGCAACAGGCCGCCCGAAGTTCGGCAATTTCGGGCGACCACCAGTACACTGCCCTGCGCCGGGGCCTGGACCCCACCCTCGGCATGGCCGCATCGCAGACCCTAGTGAGGGCCTCGCGCATGCGGCCCGCCGACCCCTCCACGTCGGTCTCCTCGTCGGGCGGATCGGGAAAGGCCCAGCCCTGGACGATGGCCGCCTCTTCGGCCATATCCCGATCCAACCGCTGCACTGCCCAGCGAGGAAACCGACTTTCCCCCCGCGGTGGTCTGGCCAGATCCGGCCGGGAGGCGGAGATCTCGAATCGGACGTATAAATGGTCCGATAGAGTCTCCACCTCCTTCTCCACTCTCCAGTCGACGACCCGTCGCGCGACAGCTGGGGTGGCGAACGAAACGTCCACCACGGAACTCCCTTGCTGCCGCACACAGGTCGGTTCGGTCCCTCTGTTGAGGAGGGACAGACCGGAGAGGAGCGACCAGATCTGGACGGCCCTACCCCTAGCGTCCGTGGCGTGGTTCCCCCAGGCCGCGGATTTGGCGTTCAGGTCGCCGAGGACGATAACGTTCCCCGACGCCTGTCTGCTAATCGCAGCACCGACGGAGTCGAGAAAAACCTCGAACTCCGCCAGGCTACGATTGGGGGAGAAGTACGTGCCTACGACAACGTACTCCCCCCACCGCGCCACTACCAAACCCGGGCCAGTCTCCAAGGTGGAGAGAGGGGGACCGGGACTAGATCCCACGACCACTGCCACGGAGCCGTTTATGTCCCCCGACCAGCTGGAATTCGGGGGGACATAGTAAGGCTCGCAGACCACCGCAATGCTAATATTCCACTCCGCCATGGCTTGGATAAACAAATCCTGGGCCCTGGCAGAGTGGTTTACGTTCGCCTGTAAGAAGCCATGTCGCTGTCTGGTCATTGCGACATGGCTTCAACCGGCGGCGTACCGCGCACGACGTGTTGGGCAGCTGGAGAGGGACCAGCCACCTTACCCCTTTTGTGGGGAGCTTTGCAAGCACCGCTCCCCAATTCGTGGCCCGCCTGCAGTCCTAGGTCTGCGCAGACTGCGCACCTGAGGACTCCGGTGCAGCTATCACGAGCGTGACCCGCTATGCCACACCGGAAGCAGACCGAGCTACGATCGGCAGTAGAGGGACAGACCGCACGCGTGTGTCCAGGCTCTAGGCACCTGAAGCACCGCATGGGCCTCTCCTCTAGCAGCTCGACCTTGGCCGAGCTCCACCCCACAAGTAACCTGCCCGTCTGGAGCACTATTTTTGCCGCGTCGACGGGACACCGGGCAAAGGTGACGCCCATGTTCCCGAAGCCCCAACGAATCTCCCCAACATGGAGAGAATCACTGGAGCACTTACCGACGCGGCAAATTGCAGCCGCCACTTTTTCTCTCGTGGCAGAGTCGTCCAGCCCCTTGATCCTGATGCCGACCCGTTTAACGGGACGAACGACGTCTGCCACACCGTCCAACGCAGTACGAAGGCGTTCCGCCAACTGCTCCGCTTTTTCCGTGGCCGCCTTTGGGAGCTCGAGAAGCCTAGCTCCCGTTACGGACCGGCGGATCCTAAGTCCGCCCTCAAGCCCGATCTCGTCGAGGTTGACTTTCTCGGCGGCGCGCTCGAGGACGTGGGCGTACGTGATGCCTTTGGCCACAGCCTCGGTCTGCAGCGTGATCATCACTGCTGGTGATCGAGGAGGTGGCAGCTTAGGCTGCGGCTTCTTTGTCGCCTGGGCCGCTTTCTTTTTCTTTTTCTTCTTGTTCCTCCTCTTCTTTTTTCCCGCCTGACCTTGTCCTGCTTTGGCCTTGACCTGCCTTTCATCTCTGTGCTGCTGCTTTTGCTGGGCAGCAGGTTGCACCGAAGGGGTCGGAGTAGCTGACTGGGTGGCCTTCTTTTTGACCCTTTTCACTACCATGGTCCATGCCTCACCAGCAGCTACTGTAGGAGCGGGTGTCGGTTGCAGGGCATGCTCCAACCTAACAGTAGGTAAGGCCACTGGTAAAATAGGAGAGCCGGAACGCCTGTCAGAACGTTTGTTCCGACTTGCAGGTTTTGCCACTGCCGCCTCTCTTATCCGGTCCGCAGCCAGGGGTGGACGATGGTTTATTTCCGGGAGGAGGCGCTCCTCAATGCCTGCGAAGCGGGCGTTAATCATAACGCCCACCGAGGACACGATCGAGCGCCTCAACTCCTCTAATAGATCAGCGTCGCGGGGGGGCGTTTCCACAGCAGAAGCAACGGGTTTCGCCGCTAATGCCCTCATCTCGGCAAACTCACGCCTGTGAACCTTGAGCTCGGCTCGAAGGTTATCCACCTCACGGTGGAGGCGTGAGTTGTCTGCTCTAAGACGACGCGTTTCCTCGCTAGCTGTACGACCAGCCAAGGCTTCCACAGCCTCAAGAAGTTCCCTTGTGGACTCCTTGATGAGCCTTGTCATTCCACCCTTGAGGTTTGTCGATTTTCGGCACGCCTCAAAGATGGCTGCCGAGCTGCGACCGGCAACAGCCCGCAGCTCCTCAGCTCCCATTAATTCGGGGTCCTTTCTGTGCCGTTCCTCTAAAAGTAATTCCTCATCGGAAACCAGCGCTTGCTCAGGCGGAGCTTTAGTCTTCCTCGAGACCCGCTCACTCAGCATTTTCTCCAGTTCGGCCTCCTCGGCCTCGTCGGTAAGGGCCCGCAAATCGGCTTTCGCCCGGGCGAGCCCACTACTGGTCGCTGAGCAGACACGTCCACGACGAGCGGAGCTACACTTAGCAGATGCAACTCCAAGCTCCGAATCGCTCCCGGACACGTCGCTTAGGATTCGAGAGACCTCCGCGAGATGTCGCTTCCTCCGGTTACTAGCCCCATGGTTAAGCCACATGTCGTCCGCTCCACTGGTCCTCAGTGTGGTTCCCTTAGAGAGAACCGCCTTTCCAAATGGAATCCGAAAGCCTTTGGAATCGCCAGGGTCTTTTGCAGAAGAATCGACATACGGGGTCGATTCGTCCGCAACCAAATCAACTAAATCCTCATCACGATGTACATCAAGGTCCATATGAACAGCCGAGTCGTCGTTGAGAGGATCTCCACTACCCTCCTGACCACGCCTCACACTATTTTTGTTTATACAGGTCCGTGTGGATGGGACCTGTGCAGGGACTCCTGCTCCAGAGCGATTTTTGCCCCCCCCAGAGTACGAGGGGCAGACGGGGACCGAAGTCGCCGTGAGGGATTCCTCAGCGGTGGCGCTGAGACCCTCCTGGGGACATATTTTAAAATCGCGTCCGTTCATGTTTTCCTTTTAAGGGGTAAGGTCCCCAGAGCGCTTGCCAGTTAACCCTACACCGCAGCACGCTAGACCACGGTTTCGGGGTGGTTTTTTTATAGAGGTTTCCATCCTCGCGACCCAGCAAGTGGGCCCCCGGTCCCGGCCGAAGTGCAATGGCCGGGTTACGGTATGACGGTTGCTCTTAGTCTGGCCCCTCACCCTAAACCTCCCGGTATGAGTAGCTCTGCCGGTATAGCCTCAGGGATCATTGGGACACGCAAGCCCCCCCACCACGACAAGGTGGCAACCTTTGGGGGGGAACCTAACCTAACCTAACCTAACCTAACCTAACCTAACCTAACCTAACCTAACCTAACCTAACCTAACCTTTTTTTTTTTTTTTTTTTTTTTTTTTTTTTTTTTTTTTTTTTTTTTTTTTTTTTTACGTTGGAAAATCCGTTACGGATACCCCCCGGCCGAGAAGGTGACGGCCGGAGTGGTTATGTGGGACTACCCGGCAGCATAGAAGACGCTGCCATTTTTAAGGCTACCCACTAAAAACCAACGGTTACCCTCATCGCCATAGTGGAACGCCACGGGATCGCTTGTCGCACTCACCGTGACGCCCCGGCGGAATCGCCACCCCCGATAAGGGTGCCCCGAGTAACGAAAGCACCCTTACGACGTAGGCCTAAGGCTGGTGAAAGGGGTCACCCTCCCCTCTCACCAAGGCACTACGGCTGGGGTAGGAAGCGTCGGGCGTACTCCCGCCTCCTTCTCCCCAGCCTACCCCTTCGGAGCGGATCAGCGGTGGAGGCTGACTCCCTGATCCGCTCCACGGCCTCCTTCGCGGCAATAACCTGCTCGCAGAAGGAAGCCACCGCGACCCAACACCTCTCACTGCCGATCATCGCGCGTACCACGCGCGGCAGCGAAAGGTCCCTGCCAACCACAGCCGTCAGCTCAGAACGCTGACGGTCCCAGGCTGCGCACTCAGCCAGGGTGTGACGAGCCGTGTCCACGGCCTCGTCACAGTGGTGGCAGGAGGGGGTCGCCTCTCTGCGTGCGATCTTGTGCAGGTACTCGCCGAAGCATCCGTGCCCCGTCAATACCTGCACAAGACGATAGGTTAGGGTCCCGTGTCGCCGGTTGATCCAACGATCCATGTGGGGGCGGACTGCCCCCACTGTCGCCAGACCGGCGACAGGAGACTCCAACTCTGATTTCCACTGTCGGATCAGGACTCGGTGAGCTAGAGCCCTGACCCGCGCCGCCTCGATCCTTTGCCCATCCCTGGCTTCTGCCCGGTGCCAATACACACTGGCGAGCACCTCCGCGTGAACCTAACCTAACCTAACCTTTTTTTTTATTTTTTTTTTTTTTTATTATCGTCTGGAATTCAGTTTACGAATACACGCATCTTCCTAAATGGGGTAGGAAGAGCGATTTTATGTGGGGCTCCCGGTATCATAGAAGATGACACCATTTTTAATATACCCACTAAACCAGACTATTCCAACGTGCTGCCTTTAGATGAGGTTACGGGAACGCTTGCGCACACATCCGCGACCTCATCGGCTGCTCTTTTACAGACCCAGGGGGTGGAACTCTGTCTTCCGGCCGTTTCGGGCCCCCAGATGGTGATTAACCCCAACTCACCACCCAGTCACAAGGGAAGCTAAGGCGGCATTCGGCGCTCGTGAGCGACGCGCCTGCGGCCTACCCTTCTCCGGCGCATTGGTAGAGCGGCTCCGTCCTCCTCCCTGAGCCTCTCCGCCGTCTCCTTCTGCGACATCACATCCTCGCAGAATGAGCGCACCGCACTCCAACCCTCTTCACTCGTGACCATGGCCTTTACCACGGTCGGGAGCGAGAGGTCCGACCCGATAGTAGCCACGAGTGTAGCACGCGGCTCCGCCCAATGTGGGCACATTGCCAGCGTGTGCTGTGCCGTATCCTCGGCACAGCCGCACTCGTGGCATTTCATCGTGGGTTCTCGACCCGCCACCTTAAACAGATACCTTCCGAAGCAACCGTGCCCCGAAAGGATCTGCGTCAGGTGGAAAGTCAACACCCCATGCTTGCGATTGACCCAGTTCCTAAGAATAGGGCCGATCGCCTTGGCGGTTGAGATGCCGGCTTTAGGCACCATGAGCCTCTCTCGCCATTCAGCGAGGAGCTCCTCCTGCGCCCTGAGCCTCCATCTAGACCCCCAACCCTCTACTGACGAAGGATGTTCCCCCCGAAAACGGGCATCCCTCCTCCGTCGGTACGCCACTGCCAGCGTCTTAGCGTCCAGATCCCACGGTGGGGTCCCGGCTAAAGCGCAAGCTGCCTCGCACGAGATGGTGCGATACCCTCTGACCGCTCTGACGGCCATGACTCTCTGTGCTCTGCACAAGAGCGTCCGATTATAGGCGTTCAGAGCATCCGCCCAAATGGGTGACCCGTAAAGAGCCATAGACCGCACCACCCCGGTGTACAGGCGACGGCATCCCACGCTTGGCCCCCCAACGTTCGGGAGGACGCGACTGAGCGCGCCGGCTGCCCTTACGAGCTTTGGCGCCAGACGCCGAAAATGCTCGTCGAAGCTCCATTGACTGTCGAGAACCAGACCAAGGTATTCCATGAATCGCCCGACAGCAATGGAGACTCCGCCGACCATGAGACTGGAGCCGGCCGGAGGTGCCTTCCGCGGCCCGTGAAAACACAGGGCCACGGATTTGTGCAATGCAACCTCCAACCCCAGTCTCCTTATCCTCCCCACGACCTGGGCGACTCCTGCAGTTGCTAGGACGCTCGCCTCCCGGAAGGTCTTGCCACGTGCGGTCACGAGGGTATCGTCGGCGTAACAAGTTACGTCGACCCCCCGTAAATTGGCGCCGCGAAGCACCCAGTCATATCCGATATTCCACAGAAGAGGTCCGAGAACCGACCCCTGTGGAACACCGCACGACACCACCTTTCGTCGCCACCCCACGCCGGTCGGGTAACTAACGGCGCGCTCGCAGAGGTAATCCCCTACGACTCGCTGCAAGTACCCAGGCACGGCGTGGAACCTCATCGCCTCCAAGATGGTACCCCAAGGAAGGGTGTTAAATGCGTTGGCGATATCCAGAGACACCGCCAACACCACTCCGCCCCGAGATACCGAGGCCTCCGCTAGGACCCTCACCCGACCGATGGCGTCGAGGGTGGATCTGCCCCGGCGGAAACCAAATTGGTGATCGCTGAGATCCCGACCCGACTCCTCCAAGTGCTTGACGAGGCGAGCGAATAAGATTCGCTCAAAGAGTTTCCCCACCTCGTCGAGAAGCACGATTGGCCGATACGCTGATGGTTCAGCTACCGGTCGTCCCTCCTTGCGCAGCAGAACCAATTTACCACACTTCCACGTCCGTGGGAACCGGCCCTGCTGCAAGCAAGCGTCGAAGAGACTCAGCATTAGGGGCTGTAAAGGCCCCAATGCCAGAGCCAAGGCACGACCAGGAATGCCATCGGGTCCCGGCGCAGTATTCTTCGCCCGAAGACGAAGCACTGCAGCCCCCAACTCATCCCCGGAGATCTCCTGCACGACGACTTCTTGGTCATCCCCCTCACTCATCGGCGCCATTCGAGGTACCTGACGATCTGTACCCGACGGAAATAAGGCTGAGACTACAGCCTCAAGCAGATCCGACTGGAGACTCTTGGTCAGCGGGGGGGCCCAAGGTCGAAGCTTCCGCCTCACCAACTTGTACGGCCTCCCCCACGGATCCCTATCGAGAGACTCCAGCATCTCCGCCTCGGCCAGGTCCTTCGCCTTTGCGATCGCCGCTACGAGCGCCTGCACGGTATCACGATACCGAGCATAGTGCTGACGCTCAAGCTCTGGGTCACGTCGCCTCCTTCTCCGGCATCTGGTGTACTGGCGCCTGAGAGCCACGCAATGCTCGCGGAGCCGCGATAGTTCCTCCGACCACCAGTAAACACCGCGCCTAGGAGCCACGCGACGTACGCGAGGCATCGCCGTGTCGCAAATACGCGACAACACGACGCCCAGTCGCACAGACTCCGCTTCCACCTCCACATCACCCTCGGGCGCTCCAACCCATGCCTGTACAAGGGCAGCCTCAACCAAAGCTTCCCTGTCGAGTCGTTTCAGGGCCCAACGTGGGCCTTCCTCACGCGAGGGACGAGCTAAGCCGCTCGGCGTAACAGGGAGCGTGGACACGTCGAACCTCACATAGCGATGATCCGATAGCGTTTCCACGCCCTCCATCACATGCCAGCCTCGGATACGGCGCGCCAGGACGGCTCCAGCGAACGTAACGTCCACGATCGAGCCACCCTGTTGTCGTACGCACGTATCTGCCGACCCCCGGTTCAGCACGACCAGACCGGTAGCGACTACCCAGTCTTCGAGGAGCTCTCCGCGCGCATCCGTTCCGGGACAACCCCAAGCCATGGACTTGGCGTTGAGATCTCCGACAAGAAGAACCTGACCGGAGCCACTTCTTCCAGCGAGAGCACCGACTTCGACCAGAAACTGTTCGAAGTCGGCGAGACTTCGATTCGGAGAGAAGTATACCCCGACCAGCGTCACGTCTCCGACGAGCGCCGAGACGAAGCCTCGACCCTTCGTCACTGCTCCGAAGACCGGAGATCGGGCCGCTAACCGGGTCCCGATGGCCACCACACCGTCTCTGTCACCCACCCAGTCGTCCCCTGATGGAATATAGTAGGGCTCGGCAACCACGACGACGTTTATCGACCACTCCGCCATACTCTGGAACAAGAGGTCCTGAGCTCTGGCGCAGTGGTTGATATTCGCCTGTAGGATTCTCATGGCCATACTCTAATCTATGGTCATGGGACTCTCTGCGGGCCTGGAAGGTTGATTAGAGGCCCTCGGAACCCCCTTACCTGCCTTGCCCGGCTTCCTCTTCTTCGAAGCGGGAGCACAGTCTTTGGCCCCCATGGTGTGCTTCGCCGCTCTGCCGGCCGCTGCGCACGAGACGCAGTGCGGTTCCGCTGAGCACTCCTGGGCCTTGTGTCCCGGCTTGCTGCACCGATAGCAGAGGTCGCCTCTGTCGACCTCCGCAGTGCATTTGGCCCTGACATGCCCGATCTCCAGGCACTTAAAGCACCTCAGAGGCCGGTCATCCAAAAGCCGAACCTGCGCCGATACCCAACCGACGAGCAGCCTGCCACCCCCGGACACCTTCCTGGCTGCTGCGACCGGGCATCGAATCCACGCAGCGCCGAGGCCACTAGAACCGATGGTAACGGGCCCGCATCGGACTTCATCGGCTGGACATCCTCCGATTCGCGCAATGGCAGCCACCACGTCGCTGCTTGCCACGGAGTCGTCAAGACCCGAAATGCGCATTTCTGCACATTTTATGGGCCTCGACACCCGAACCTGCTCTTCCGCAAGGGACTCCCTCAGCTTTTTAGCGAGATTGTCCGCCATTTCCCCGCTTTTAGCTCCAGGCAATTCCAGAATTCGGCCACCCGTGACCGCCTTCCGGAACCGAAGCTCTTTAATGCCGAGGTCAGCCAAACTGACCTTCTGCTTCGCCTCCGCCAAGACCTGGGCATAGGTAACGCCAGAGGCCTCGGCTTCGGGTTGCAGTGTCAAAACTACTGCCGTGGATCGCTGGGCCCGGAGCTTCTTTTCAGGAGCAGGCCGTGGCTTCCTCTGCGGTTGTGGCTGCGAACGCGAAGATACTGCCTGTGTAGCCACCTTCCTCTTCCCCTTCTTCTCCGACTTGGCTGTGTTTGGCTTAGCCGTACTCGGCCCAGCCGCACTTGACTCAGCCACACTCGATTTAGGCACGTTTGGCTTCCCCACATGCAGCTTAGTCGAATTCGGCTTAGCCGCTTTTGGCTTTGCCTTGGCTCCCTTCGTTTTCTGCCCCGTAGGAGCAGAAGTTTTAGGGGGCGCAGGGCGCGCCTCCAGCTCTGGCCAGTCAGGGCCCATCAAGGGTGAGGGTGCAATCTCAACAGACCCAGTGGTCTGCACCGCCTCCCTCCTCCTGTCGGCCGCCAGCGGGGGCCGAAGCCTTTTCTCCGGCAGGAGACGGTCCTCTAAGGACCTGAAGCGAGCGGTCATCATGGTCCCAACCTGGGACAAGACCGTCCGACAAATCTCCTCCACGTCCACTCGAGGTTGCGCTGCAGGGGACGCAGCCTCCGTCAAATCCATGGGAGGGGGCACCGGACAAGCCTGCTTCTGTGCCCTCTCCATATTCTCCTTCAGTATGGACATCTCCTTGCGGAGATTGTCCATCTCAGCCTGCAGGCGAGCATTGTCCGCCTGCAGCTGGCGCGTCTCCTCCGTGATAGTCCGCGAGCAAAGGACTTCCACGGCATTGGCTACAGAAGCCGTCGCCTCCTTCAGCTCGCGAACGATGGTCCCTTTTAGGTTTTTTGACTTGGTGGCGATCTTCGCGATGATCGCCAAGTCCTCCAACACCTGTTGCTTCGTTAGGGATGTAGCCCTCTTACTAGGTCCGACGCCCGATTCAGCCCTCTCCGCAATGGCTGACGAAAGATCAGCAGCGCGCGATTCTCGCCTCCTGCGAGTGTCAGCGACGCACTTCTCCAGTTCTTCTTCGGCCATTAGTAGGAACTCTTCTCGTTTTGCAGTCACAAGAGCCCTCTTGGCTTCCGCCAAACCTACATACTCCCCTGTAGTCGGGGGCCGTCCTCGACCTCTACGAGCCGCAGACGCAGGCCGTGCCGTTTCCTCATCGGACGATGCCGAATCGGAAATCGGGTGTCGCCTTTTGCGCCACAGCTTGTTGCTGGTGTCGGAACTAACCGACCGAGCAGTAGCGAGACTACAGTCCGAGGCCATGGACTCGTCCTGCCTCCCCGCACTCGACTCCCGGCTGACCGCACTTCTGGTCTTCCTTCTTCCCGTCTTGCAACTCTTCTCCTCTTCTCCCTCTACGTCTTGTTTTTTGTGTTTCAATTTCTCCATAATTGATCCCACGAGTATGGTAGGAAATAAAAAGTCCACCCCAGCAGAGCCTCCTTGCTCGGGTAACCCTAATACGCCTGGGATGGCGGGTGTTATCCCAGGGTTGAGCGCTAGCAGCTGATGAACTCCCCAGCCTCTCGAATACACGAGCACCCTGACGTCACGCTTCAAACGTCAGGAATTGAGGATTTTTTAAAGAGGTTATCTCCTCGCGGTCCGGCCAATAAAGGCAAGACCCTCGTTCCCACACAGGCCGCTAGACATGTCAACGACACCTGCACGGGTTTACGACTCGACAGTGGCAAAAATGCCTGTCCAGCTGTAAAGTAAAATACTCACCGAACCCGCCGACCGACCGGCAAAAGGGCCACCACGACTGGCGGCCGCTGATCCAGTCCTGCCCAAGACCATTCGCCACTGGCATCGGGTCTGAGCTTGAACTCCCACCTGTACTAGCTACGATAACTAACTACGTGGAACCGTTCACCACCGAGTACGATTAAAATCACCGTACTTGGTTATCGGTATCGGGTCCCGCCCAGAAGGGGCAAGCAAGCTAACTACCACAAACTACTACTACTTATGACAGCCCAGAACCATTCGCCACCAAGCGCGTTGAAAACACCACACTGGCAAACGGCATCGGGTTCAGACCGCCACTAGTGAGATCCATCCCCTACTGCGCTGGCCCCCCGAAAGGGACACTAGCATGGGGCATTTATCGGAATCTCGCTATGCTCAACCTAAGTGCCTACCACACAGTCTACTCTGCTGAAGGCAGGAGGACTGGGATAACTAAAGTTAAGCTCAAAACAATGCAACTAACTACAAAGCTTTGCTACAAGCTGCCCGCAACACCCGCCTCAGCGCCCGTCGGTATTACCCAACAAGGCACTTTGGGGGACCGAGCCTAAAGCTATAGCCAAACTAGGGCAGCGCTGCGTACGCCCACTACCTTTACCAACGAGCACCGTGCATGCACCGCACTCGAAATCGGCCGTAAGGTTCGGACCCACCTCTGCAAGGTCTAACTCCGTCCAAGGCCACCCCGCGAACAAGGCCACCCCAGGGAGCATACTGGACCAAGCATCCCGGCACTCCAGCACCGAGCATAAACATACTCACTAGAGAGCGCCGGGCCCCCCCTGCCAGCCAGGAAGCTGACCCCAAAACACGCTCACCACATGGCAGCCACCTCTCCGCCAGCCACGAACAAGGTGCGAACCCTCATGGCTGGCCATCGCCACACTAGGCAATCTCTAAGCCGCGGACAACCTCTCCTCTTTTTTTTTTGGCAAGGAGAGATCACCGCGTACCCCCCAAACAACTACGGGACCACTCCAATCAAGCCACTCTGAGAAGCAGAGCAGTACCTGGAGCATTCCCGCCGCTGTTCCCAGGTAAAGAGACTACCCCAACAGACAGACCCCCCAAAAAGAGAGCCCATCCCAACAACCCCAACAGACAGACCCCCCAAAAAGAGAGCCCATCCCAACAAACCCCAACAGATAAAACCCCCCAAAAAGAGAGCCCATCCCAATAAACCCCAGCAGATAAACCCCCCAAAAAGAGAGCTCATCCCAACCAGCCCCGATAGACAGACCCTCCAAAAAGAGAGTCCATCCCAACCAGCCCCAATAGAAAGACCCCCCAAAAAGAGAGCCCATCCCAATCCCCCCCCTGTCAGCCATGAACCGGGCACGAACCCTCATGGCCGACCCCCGCCGCGCCGGGTATTAGCCAACGATTGACAAGCCCCCGAAAGAACTCATCAATCGTTGTTGCCCAGGGAGCACCAGGCCCGTACCGCTTCCAATGCCACCGAACGAATCCGGATAGCATTGATAACGGACAGGCACACGAGGAGGTTCCCGGCGAGGCCCCCCAACCTTTTTTTTTTTTTTTTTTTTTTTTTTTTTTTTTTTTTTTTTTTTTTTTTTTTAACCCATGGGAAATCCGTTATGGATACGCCACGACTCGGGGGGGAGCCGTGGGTTATGTCGGACTCGCACCGACTAAAACCCATGGGGTGTTCCTTCGTCACGCTCATAGCGGGATCGCGGGGACGCTATAGCACTTCCGCAATCCTACCAGCGTTTGCCCTTTCGGCTCTCCGTTTTTATTTCTCCTTTGAGACTTCCTCGAACACTAAGGTTGCCTCTCTCCTTGGGACCGTGCAATGCAGACGATAGTTCCCCGATCTATCGCCCGCAGGCCCATCGTTACGGCGGCAGTAAGTTAGCCAGGTAGGCCCTGCGTCGCCGACCACGCCTTCCGCGACGAATCGGGAGCGAATTTGGATGTTGTTCTCGCTCCCGTTCTGCCGCTTCTTTCTGCAGCATCACTGAACTGCAGAAGGAGGTTACTGCATTCCATTTCTCTTCACTGCCGACCATAGCCCTGATCAACGCCGGCAGTGAAATATCCGCTCCGACCACTTGTTTTAGGGCATCACGCTCTTCACTCCACGCAGGACAGGTTGCGCGCGTGTGCTCCGCCGTATCCTCGGCACCGACGTCGCAGTGATGACACTCTGACGTCGGCTCTCGCCCCAAAACTCGAAACAGATAATGGCCGAAGCAACCGTGCCCGGTCAGAATCTGTGCTGAGTGGAACGTCACCACACCGTGCTTCCTTTCGATCCAGCCACGAAGGCAGGGCCGAATCGCCGCCACCAGCTCCCGAGTCACCTCGGTCTCTTCTAAACTCGTCGCCCACTTTCGGATTAGGTTATCACGAGCATTCCTTCTCCATTGTGCGATTTCTTGCAGACGAGGTGGATTTCCCCCCCGGCGTGCCTCTGTCGTGTGCCAGAAGACTGAAGCCAGGACTTCAGCCTCCAGATCCCATGGAGGGCTACCAGCGAGAAGACACGATGCGGTATAAGACACCGTGCGGTAAGCACGCGCGGCTCGTAAGGCGATGGCACGCTGCGGACGTTGCAACATCGGCAGGTTTCTGTTGCAGAGTGCATCAGCCCAGATTGGTGCGCCATAGAGTGCCATTGAACGCAAGACTCCAATGTAGAGGCGGCGACACTTGTCGCTAGGGCCGCCGAGGTTGGGCAAAAGACCGCCGAATGCTCCAGCAGTAGCCAGAAGCTTTGGAGCTAGCCGTCGGAAATGTTCGTCAAACTTCCACCGACCATCGAGAACGATTCCTAAGTACTTCATCGTCGACCCAATGGTGATGGAAGTGCCTCCTACAACAATCGACGTTCCGGGCCGTGGAGCATCTCTAGGCCTGTGAAAGGCTAAGACCTCGGTTTTTTCTAGAGCAACGTCCAACCCAAGTGCTCGAATCCTCGCTACCGTCTGTGCAACTCCGGCTGTTGCAAGGCGGCTCGCCTCTCGATGGTCAGCGGCATGAGCTGTCACTAGAGTGTCGTCCGCATAACACATGACGGCAGCTCCTGGTAGCATAGCGCCGCGCAACACCCAGTCATAACCGATGTTCCACAGGAGCGGACCGAGGACCGAACCCTGTGGAACACCACAAGACATTGACCGCCTTGCCTGTCCGCCACCGCTGGTGGGAAACTCAACGGCTCTTCCCGCAAAGTAATTCGCGACGAGCAATTGAAGATACTGTGGTATGCCATGATATCTCAACGCGGCTTTCACGGTCTCAAAGGGCAAAGAGTTGAACGCGTTTGACACATCCAACGAGACCGCCCACAGCACTCCACCCCGGGAAACCGCCTTGTCAGCAAGATCTCTCAAGTGAGCGATGGCAGCAACGGTCGACCGTTCTCGACGAAAACCAAATTGTGCTTCGTGCAGCCCCGGGTCCATCGACTGGACAATACGGGCCGCTATCACGCGCTCAAAGACCTTACTGATGTCGTCGAGAAGTACTATCGGTCGATAGGCCGATGGTTGTTCAGCTGACCGTCCGTCCTTCTTGAGCAAAACCAGTGTGCCCGTTTTCCATTTCTGAGGGAATCGACTCCGCTTCAAACTCTCGGAGAACAAGGCCCGTACCCTATTACCCAAACGAGCCATCGCGAGAGCTAACACTTTCCCTGGTATGCCGTCTGGTCCCGGGGCAGTACGTTTAGACCTGAGCCTCGCGATGGCTGATCGAAACTCTCCCTCAGACACGTAAGGGACTACATCCTCCACGTAACGTGGGTCTGTGACTCCCATGGGAGGTGGGCTCCACTCATTCCTTTGAGGGAAGAGGGAACAGACGACTCGTTCTAACAGCTGCGGCTGCAGGCTACTGGTCAAAGGTGGAGCCCAGGCCCGGAGCTTTTTGCGGACGGTCCGGTATGGTCTGCCCCAAGGATCTCTGTCCAGAGTCTGCAGCCATTCGTCCCAGCAAGAGTCCTTCGCTCGAGCGATGGCTAACTGCAGGGCATTGCAGGCGGACCGGTAGGAGTCGTACAGAGCGTCTACTTCCTCCTGGTTCCTAATTCTTCTCCGCCTACAATGGCTATATTGGCGTCGCGTGCTCACGCAGGCGTCTCGCAAGGCGCGGAGCTCAAAATGCCACCAATACAGCTGTCGCCTCGGCCGGAACGGTTTCGCCTTTGGCATAGCCGCGTCACAAATTCGAGTTAACGAAGCACAGATGCCCTCAGCTTCTTCGTCAACGGATGGGATGACCTCTTCAGAGTGGTGGGTCCATGCTTCGACTATCGCTGCCTCCTCGACGATTTCTTTGTCCAGTCGACTCAAAACCCAGCGCGGACCGGTGCAAACTGGAAGACTTGGGACCGGCGCGGTCGAATGGGATGACGAGACGTCAAACCGGATATACCGGTGGTCGGAGAGAGTCTCGACGTCTGTCATAACTCTCCAACCCCGGACCCGATTACGGAGATTGTGGGATGCAAAAGTTACATCCACAATGGATCCACCAATCCTTCGCACGCACGTGTTGATCGCACCCCGGTTTACGAGCACCAGTCCCGTTGCAGCCAACCAGTCATTCACCACTTCGCCTCTGGCGTCTGTCGTGGGAGCCCCCCAGGTCGTCGATTTGGCATTTAGGTCACCAGCCACTAGGACCGCATGAGACGACACCTGAGCAATAAGTGCTCCGATCTCAGCGAGGGTAGCCTCAAAATCGGAGAGACTTCGGCTAGGAGGAACGTATATGCCTATAATGGTGACGCCATACGCTGTACCCATTGCGTACCCTCTTCCTCTTCGGGCATACGAAAAACCCGCCGAAGCCGGAGCGATTATAGCGACTGAATTGTCTAGGTCACTAATCCAGTCGCTTCTTGCCGGAACTGCGTAAGGCTCGGACACGACCGCCACTTTAATGCCCCACTGTGCCATGCTCTGGAGCAGGAGGTCCTGGGCTCTGGCACAGTGGTTTATGTTGGCTTGCAGGTATTTTGTAAGAGCCATTTATTTGTGAGTGTCCATTGGTTCCTCCGTTGGTTGGGTTGGCGCGATAGTCTTGCCAACCTCAACTGCACTCTTTTTTGCCACTGGCTTTCTTCGTCCGCTTCGCTTCGAGGGTTTAACATGCCTTGCTACGTCAGGGCACCTCTTGTCTCCTATCTTGTGTCCAGCTGGCCGGTTCGCTGCTGCACATATGGCGCAGTTGAGCTCAGCGCTGCATTCTTGGCTTTTGTGCCCTAGAGTGCCACAGCGGTAGCAGACGTCGCTGCGGTCAATCTCGTGTGCGCACTTTACGCCAACATGCCCTGTCTCTTGGCACCGGAAGCACCTAAGGGGTCTCGACTCGAGTAACCGGACCCTGGCGGTAACCCAGCCAACGTGGAGTTTCCCCTCTGAAGCGACTTTTTTCGCTGCAACGACCGGGCAGCTCACCCATAAAGAGCCATAGATGGTAAGAGAGCCTGTCTTTACATCTTCCAACCGGCAACCACCCTCAGTGGCCAGCGCTCGGGCAACCTCCTCCGTAGTGACAGAGTCATCTAGCCCCATAACCCTGAGTTCAGCTCGCTTACTTGGCCTCTGTATCTTTGCAGAGGTGGCGTCCAGGACCTCGCGCAATTTACCCGCTAGTAGGTCTGCCTTCTCGCCGCTTGCCACTCCCGGAACTTCGAGGATCCTGGCTCCTGTCGCCCCGGTCCTAAACTTCAGCGAGTCGATGCCCAGATCCTTGAGGTTGATCCGGTGGCGGGCTTCCGCAATGATAGAGGCGTATGTCACTCCCTTTTCTTTGGCCTCCGGTTGCAACGTGATTGTAACTGCCGCCGAGGTAGGAGCTCGCAACTTTTTCTGCCTCTTTGATGTGTTTGAGGGTGGCGTAGCGGCTTTCTTCGGCTTTTTGCCCCTTTTAACTACGGTCGTCCAGGCCTCCTCCCTTTGCACTGTAGGCACAGACTGCGCCGTTTCCTCCAAAGAAGGTTGCGCAACTGGTCCTGACTGGCCCCTGAGTACTGGGGTTGGTAATACCGCTGGCGTCGAAGGTATCGTCTCTGTTCGTTTTACCTTTTTACCCTTTTTCGGCTTCGGATGATTCAGCACTGGAGCCAATGTTCCAGCTTCTGGATGTGCCACACTCCCTGCCTCAGCGACATCTTGTTCCGTCCGATCGGCGGCCAGAGACGGTCGAATGCGCTTTTCAGGTAAGAGTCTGCCAGATATTTCCAGACCCTTCAACCGAGCGTTAATCATGGTGCCCACACCAACCATGATTTTTTGCACCAACGCGTCCTCCGACTCCTTCGTGAATGAAGAAGGGGCTGGAGCTGGAGCGGATGACTTGCTCAATTCACGTCTTATATCGGCTACACCTTGCCGCAGCTCCGAGATTTCTGAGTGCAGCTTTGCGTTTTCGGCTTTAAGGCGATCATTGGCCTCCTGCAGCTGCCTCATTTCCTCCGACGATGTGCGTTGATAAAGGGCACCGAGTACCTCTGCGATGGATTCGGCAGACTCGTTCAGTGCCTTTTTGCACGTTCCCTTCAGGTTTTTTGAAATTTTGGTCAGCTTAAGGATGGCTTCTACGCATTCCTGGGCCCTCTTGTGGAGGTCAAGTGTCGAGCTTTCGTCGGTGACGTTTGACTCTCCCAGAAATGAAGCCGATCGTGTCGCTCTTATCTGACGCGTTATTTCCATGGCCTCCTTTTCGGACTCAAACTCAAGCTCTTTTTCGCATTGAGTGAGGTAATCTGCCTTGGCTTTTGCGAGACCCACGTACTTGCCAGTCGTAGGTGGGCGGCCTCTGCCTCTTCGTGCTGTAGATACTTTAGCGTCAACTTCATCGCTACAAGCATCCGACGAGCCGTCGTTACATTCGCGGTGGCGTTTACGCCAAAATTTCTGGCTTCGCCGCGATTCGTCCGAATGCATCGACGCTGACCTAAACTCCTCCTCGGAGCTATATGCTCCAGTGCTTATCGCACTCGCGACAGTGATGTCGCCTTCATCTCCCTGCTCTTGTGTTTTGGTTTTGTTTTTTGTTTTAGTTAAATCTTCCATACTTGTTCCCACGAGTATGGGGGAAAAAACGGTCCACCCAAGGTAGTGCCCCCTGTGCCTGGGTAAGCCTGAGCTATAAGCTCTTAACCCGTATCGAGCGTCGGCCTTTGCTGCGAACGGGGAACGCAGTAATGACTGAACTTCCCATCAGCCATGCATCTCCTCGCGCTGCGTCGCCACTTGAGTTTCGGGGTAATTTTTTACAGAGGTTTTCTTCCTCGCGGTCCGGCCAGTTAAGGCAAGACCCTCGTTCCCGCGTAGGCCGCTAGACATGTCAACGACACCTACGGGGGTTTACGACTCGACGGTGGCAAAACTTGCCTGTCCGGCTGCGCAGTAAAGAACCCACCGAACCCGTCGTTCACCGGCATCAGTGCCACCAAAAAAGGCGGCCGCTGGTCCAGTCCTACCCAAAACCATTCACCAAACATAACAAAGAAAGGAAAGGAAAAGAAAAGAAAAGAAAAGAAAAGAAGGAAAAGAAGCAAAAGCTCTAAACAAAACAAAATGAAACGAAACGAAACAACAACAAAACCAAAACAAAACAAAATGAAACAGAAAAACAAACAAACAAAATGGAACAAGAAAACAAACAGAATGAAACAAGAGAACAAAATGAACACAAAACATAAACCCTTTCCCCTTCCCCAATGGAGAGCACCTCAGAAAGATGACCCCATTATTTCCCCCCATTGTCAGCCATGACCCGGGCACAAACCCTCATGGCCGACCCCTCTTGGCTGCTCTTAGTCTGGCCCCTCACCCTAAGCCTCCCGGTATGAGTAACTCTGCCGGTATAGCCTCAGGGATCATTGGGACACGCAAGCCCCCCCACCACGACAAGGTGGCAGCCCTTGGGGGGGAGGCCCCCCAACCTAACCTTTTTTTTTTTTTTTTTTTTTTTTTTTTTTTTTTTTTTTTTTTTCGTCTGGAATTCAGTTTACGAATACACGCGTCTTCCTAAATGGGGTAGGAAGAGCGATTTTATGTGGGGCTCCCGGTATCATAGAAGATGACACCATTTTTAATATACCCACTAAACCAGACTATTCCAACGTGCTGCCTTTAGATGAGGTTACGGGAACGCTTGCGCACACATCCGCGACCTCATCGGCTGCTCTTTTACAGACCCAGGGGGTGGAACTCTGTCTTCCGGCCGTTTCGGGCCCCCAGATGGTGATTAGCCCCAACTCACCACCCGGTCACAAGGGAAGCTAAGGCGGCATTCGGCGCTCGTGAGCGACGCGCCTGCGGCCTACCCTTCTCCGGCGCATTGGTAGAGCGGCTCCGTCCTCCTCCCTGAGCCTCTCCGCCGTCTCCTTCTGCGACATCACATCCTCGCAGAATGAGCGCACCGCACTCCAACCCTCTTCACTCGTGACCATGGCCTTTACCACGGTCGGGAGCGAGAGGTCCGACCCGATAGTAGCCACGAGTGTAGCACGCGGCTCCGCCCAATGTGGGCACATTGCCAGCGTGTGCTGTGCCGTATCCTCGGCACAGCCGCACTCGTGGCATTTCATCGTGGGTTCTCGACCCGCCACCTTAAACAGATACCTTCCGAAGCAACCGTGCCCCGAAAGGATCTGCGTCAGATGGAAAGTCAACACCCCATGCTTGCGATTGACCCAGTTCCTAAGAATAGGGCCGATCGCCTTGGCGGTTGAGATGCCGGCTTTAGGCACCATGAGCCTCTCTCGCCATTCAGCGAGGAGCTCCTCCTGCGCCCTGAGTCTCCATCTAGACCCCCAACCCTCTACTGACGAAGGATGTTCCCCCCGAAAACGGGCATCCCTCCTCCGTCGGTACGCCACTGCCAGCGTCTTAGCGTCCAGATCCCACGGTGGGGTCCCGGCTAAAGCGCAAGCTGCCTCGCACGAGATGGTGCGATACCCTCTGACCGCTCTGACGGCCATGACTCTCTGTGCTCTGCACAAGAGCGTCCGATTATAGGCGTTCAGAGCATCCGCCCAAATGGGTGACCCGTAAAGAGCCATAGACCGCACCACCCCGGTGTACAGGCGACGGCATCCCACGCTTGGCCCCCCAACGTTCGGGAGGACGCGACTGAGCGCGCCGGCTGCCCTTACGAGCTTTGGCGCCAGACGCCGAAAATGCTCGTCGAAGCTCCATTGACTGTCGAGAACCAGACCAAGGTATTCCATGAATCGCCCGACAGCAATGGAGACTCCGCCGACCATGAGACTGGAGCCGGCCGGAGGTGCCTTCCGCGGCCCGTGAAAACACAGGGCCACGGATTTGTGCAATGCAACCTCCAACCCCAGTCTCCTTATCCTCCCCACGACCTGGGCGACTCCTGCGGTTGCTAGGACGCTCGCCTCCCGGAAGGTCTTGCCACGTGCGGTCACGAGGGTATCGTCGGCGTAACAAGTTACGTCGACCCCCCGTAAATTGGCGCCGCGAAGCACCCAGTCATATCCGATATTCCACAGAAGAGGTCCGAGAACCGACCCCTGTGGAACACCGCACGACACCACCTTTCGTCGCCACCCCTCGCCGGTCGGGTAACTAACGGCGCGCTCGCAGAGGTAATCCCCTACGACTCGCTGCAAGTACCCAGGCACGGCGTGGAACCTCATCGCCTCCAAGATAGTACCCCAAGGAAGGGTGTTAAATGCGTTGGCGATATCCAGAGACACCGCCAACACCACTCCGCCCCGAGATACCGAGGCCTCCGCTAGGACCCTCACCCGACCGATGGCGTCGAGGGTGGATCTGCCCCGGCGGAAACCAAATTGGTGATCGCTGAGATCCCGACCCGACTCCTCCAAGTGCTTGACGAGGCGAGCGAATAAGATTCGCTCAAAGAGTTTCCCCACCTCGTCGAGAAGCACGATTGGCCGATACGCTGATGGTTCAGCTACCGGTCGTCCCTCCTTGCGCAGCAGAACCAATTTACCACACTTCCACGTCCGTGGGAACCGGCCCTGCTGCAAGCAAGCGTCGAAGAGACTCAGCATTAGGGGCTGTAAAGGCCCCAATGCCAGAGCCAAGGCACGACCAGGAATGCCATCGGGTCCCGGCGCAGTATTCTTCGCCCGAAGACGAAGCACTGCAGCCCCCAACTCATCCCCGGAGATCTCCTGCACGACGACTTCTTGGTCATCCACCTCACTCATCGGCGCCATTCGAGGTACCTGACGATCTGTACCCGACGGAAATAAGGCTGAGACTACAGCCTCAAGCAGATCCGACTGGAGACTCTTGGTCAGCGGGGGGGCCCAAGGTCGAAGCTTCCGCCTCACCAACTTGTACGGCCTCCCCCACGGATCCCTATCGAGAGACTCCAGCATCTCCGCCTCGGCCAGGTCCTTCGCCTTTGCGATCGCCGCTACGAGCGCCTGCACGGTATCACGATACCGAGCATAGTGCTGACGCTCAAGCTCTGGGTCACGTCGCCTCCTTCTCCGGCATCTGGTGTACTGGCGCCTGAGAGCCACGCAATGCTCGCGGAGCCGCGATAGTTCCTCCGACCACCAGTAAACACCGCGCCTAGGAGCCACGCGACGTACGCGAGGCATCGCCGTGTCGCAAATACGCGACAACACGACGCCCAGTCGCACAGACTCCGCTTCCACCTCCACATCACCCTCGGGCGCTCCAACCCATGCCTGTACAAGGGCAGCCTCAACCAAAGCTTCCCTGTCGAGTCGTTTCAGGGCCCAACGTGGGCCTTCCTCACGCGAGGGACGAGCTAAGCCGCTCGGCGTAACAGGGAGCGTGGACACGTCGAACCTCACATAGCGATGATCCGATAGCGTTTCCACGCCCTCCATCACATGCCAGCCTCGGATACGGCGCGCCAGGACGGCTCCAGCGAACGTAACGTCCACGATCGAGCCACCCTGTTGTCGTACGCACGTATCTGCCGACCCCCGGTTCAGCACGACCAGACCGGTAGCGACTACCCAGTCTTCGAGGAGCTCTCCGCGCGCATCCGTTCCGGGACAACCCCAAGCCGTGGACTTGGCGTTGAGATCTCCGACAAGAAGAACCTGACCGGAGCCACTTCTTCCAGCGAGAGCACCGACTTCGACCAGAAACTGTTCGAAGTCGGCGAGACTTCGATTCGGAGAGAAGTATACCCCGACCAGTGTCACGTCCCCGACGAGCGCCGAGACGAAGCCTCGACCCTTCGTAACTGCTCCGAAGACTGGGGATCGGGCCGCTAACCGGGTCCCGATGGCCACCACACCGTCTCTGTCACCCACCCAGTCGTCCCCTGAAGGAATATAGTAGGGCTCGGTAACCACGACGACGTTTATCGACCACTCCGCCATACTCTGGAACAAGAGGTCCTGAGCTCTGGCGCAGTGGTTGATATTCGCCTGTAGGATTCTCATGGCCATACCCTAATCTATGGTCATGGGACTCTCTGCGGGCCTGGAAGGTTGATTAGAGGCCCTCGGAACCCCCTTACCTGCCTTGACCGGCTTCCTCTTCTTCGAAGCGGGAGCACAGTCTTTGGCCCCCATGGTATGCTTCGCCGCTCTGCCGGTCGCTGCGCACGAGACGCAGTGCGGTTCCGCTGAGCACTCCTGGGCCTTGTGTCCCGGCTTGCTGCACCGATAGCAGAGGTCGCCTCTGTCGACCTCCGCGGTGCATTTGGCCCTGACATGCCCGATCTCCAGGCACTTAAAGCACCTCAGAGGCCGGTCATCCAGAAGCCGAACCTGCGCTGATACCCAACCGACGAGCAGCCTGCCACCCCCGGTCACCTTCCTGGCTGCTGCGACCGGGCATCGAATCCACGCAGCGCCGAGGCCACTAGAACCGATGGTAACGGGCCCGCATCGGACTTCATCGGCTGGACATCCTCCGATTCGCGCAATGGCAGCCACCACGTCGCTGCTTGCCACGGAGTCGTCAAGACCCGAAATGCGCATTTCTGCACATTTTATGGGCCTCGACACCCGAACCTGCCCTTCCGCAAGGGACTCCCTCAGCTTTTTGGCGAGATTGTCCGCCATTTCCCCGCTTTTAGCTCCAGGCAATTCCAGAATTCGGCCACCCGTGACCGCCTTCCGGAACCGAAGCTCTTTAATGCCGAGGTCAGCCAGACTGACCTTCTGCTTCGCCTCCGCCAAGACCTGGGCATAGGTAACGCCAGAGGCCTCGGCTTCGGGTTGCAGTGTCAATACTACTGCCGTGGATCGCTGGGCCCGGAGCTTCTTTTCGGGAGCAGGCCGTGGCTTCTGCTGCGGTTGTGGCTGCGAACGCGAGGATGCTGCCTGTGTAGCCTCCTTTCTCTTCCCCTTCTTAACCGAATTGGCTGTATTTGGCTTAGCCGTGCTCGGCCCAGCCGCACTTGGCTCAGCCACACTCGACTTAGGCACGTTTGGCTTCCCCATATGCAGCTTGGCCGAATTCGGCTTAGCCGCTTTCGAGTTTGCCTTGGCTCCCTTCGTTTTCTGCCCCGTATGAGCAGAAATTTTAGGGGGCGCAGGGCGCGCCTCCAGCTCTGGCCAGTCAGGGCCCATCGAGGGTGAGGGTGCAATCTCAACAGACCCAGTGGTCTGCACCGCCTCCCTCCTCCTGTCGGCCGCCAGCGAGGGCCGAAGCCTTTTCTCCGGCAGGAGACGGTCCTCTAAGGACCTGAAGCGAGCGGTCATCATGGTCCCAACCTGGGACAAGACCGTCCGACAAATCTCCTCCACGTCCACTCGAGGTTGCGCTGCAGGGGACGCAGCCTCCGTCAGATCCATGGGAGGGGGCACCGGACAAGCCTGCTTCTGTGCCCTCTCCATATTCTCCTTCAGTATGGACATCTCCTTGCGGAGATTGTCCATCTCAGCCTGCAGGCGAGCATTGTCCGCCTGCAGCTGGCGCGTCTCCTCCGTGATAGTCCGCGAGCAAAGGACTTCCACGGCATTGGCTACAGAAGCCGTCGCCTCCTTCAGCTCGCGAACGATGGTCCCTTTTAGGTTTTTTGACTTGGTGGCGATCTTCGCGATGATCGCCAAGTCCTCCAACACCTGTTGCTTCGTTAGGGATGTAGCCCTCTTACTAGGTCCGACGCCCGATTCAGCCCTCTCCGCAATGGCTGACGAAAGATCAGCAGCGCGCGATTCTCGCCTCCTGCGAGTGTCAGCGACGCACTTCTCCAGTTCTTCTTCGGCCATTAGTAGGAACTCTTCTCGTTTTGCAGTCACAAGAGCCCTCTTAGCTTCCGCCAAACCTACATACTCCCCTGTAGTCGGGGGCCGTCCTCGACCTCTACGAGCCGCAGACGCAGGCCGTGCCGTTTCCTCATCCGACGATGCCGAATCGGAAATCGGGTGTCGCCTTTTGCGCCACAGCTTGTTGCTGGTGTCGGAACTAACCGACCGAGCAGTAGCGAGACTACAGTCCGAGGCCATGGACTCGTCCTGCCTCCCCGCACTCGACTCCCGGCTGACTGCACTTCTGGTCTTCCTTCTTCCCGTCTTGCAACTCTTCTCCTCTTCTCCCTCTACGTCTTGTTTTTTGTGATTCAATTTCTCCATAATTGATCCCACGAGTATGGTAGGAAATAAAAAGTCCACCCCAGCAGAGCCTCCTTGCTCGGGTAACCCTAATACGCCTGGGATGGCGGGTGTTATCCCAGGGTTGAGCGCTAGCAGCTGATGAACTCCCCAGCCTCTCGAATACACGAGCACCCTGACGTCACGCTTCAAACGTCAGGAATTGAGGATTTTTTAAAGAGGTTATCTCCTCGCGGTCCGGCCAATAAAGGCAAGACCCTCGTTCCCACACAGGCCGCTAGACATGTCAACGACACCTGCACGGGTTTACGACTCGACAGTGGCAAAAATGCCTGTCCAGCTGTAAAGTAAATACTCACCGAACCCGCCGACCGACCGGCAAAAGGGCCACCACGACTGGCGGCCGCTGATCCAGTCCTGCCCAAGACCATTCGCCACTGGCATCGGGTCTGAGCTTGAACTCCCACCTGTACTAGCTACGATAACTAACTACGTGGAACCGTTCACCACCGAGTACGATAAAAATCACCGTACTTGGTTATCGGTATCGGGTCCCGCCCAGAAGGGGCAAGCAAGCTAACTACCACAAACTACTACTACTTATGACAGCCCAGAACCATTCGCCACCAAGCGCGTTGAAAACACCACACTGGCAAACGGCATCGGGTTCAGACCGCCACTAGCGAGATCCATCCCCTACTGCGCTGGCCCCCCGAAAGGGACACTAGCATGGGGCATTTATCGGAATCTCGCTATGCTCAACCTAAGTGCCTACCACACAGTCTACTCTGCTTAAGGCAGGAGGACTGGGATAACTAAAGTTAAGCTCAAAACAATGTAACTAACTACAAAGCTTTGCTACAAGCTGCCCGCAACACCCGCCTCAGCGCCCGTCGGTATTACCCAACAAGGCACTTTGGGGGACCGAGCCTAAAGCTATAGCCAAACTAGGGCAGCGCTGCGTACGCCCACTACCTTTACCAACGAGCACCGTGCATGCACCGTACTCGAAATCGGCCGTAAGGTTCGGACCCACCTCTGCAAGGTCTAACTCCGTCCAAGGCCACCCCGCGAACAAGGCCACCCCAGGGAGCATACTGGACCAAGCATCCCGGCACTCCAGCACCGAGCATAAACATACTCACTAGAGAGCGCCGGGCCCCCCCTGCCAGCCAGGAAGCTGACCCCAAAACACGCTCACCACATGGGAGCCACCTCTCCGCCAGCCACGAACAAGGTGCGAACCCTCATGGCTGGCCATCGCCACACTAGGCAATCTCTAAGCCGCGGACAACCTCTCCTCTTTTTTTTTTTGGCAAGGAGAGATCACCGCGTACCCCCCCAAACAACTACGGGACCACTCCAATCAAGCCACTCTGAGAAGCAGAGCAGTACCTGGAGCATTCCCGCCGCTGTTCCCAGGTAAAGAGACTACCCCAACAGACAGACCCCCCAAAAGAGAGCCCATCCCAACAACCCCAACAGACAGACCCCCCAAAAAGAGAGCCCATCCCAACAAACCCCAACAGATAAAACCCCCCAAAAGAGAGCCCATCCCAATAAACCCCAGCAGATAAACCCCCCAAAAAGAGAGCTCATCCCCGATAGACAGACCCTCCAAAAAGAGAGCCCATCCCAACCAGCCCCAATAGAAAGACCCCCCAAAAAGAGAGCCCATCCCAATCCCCCCCCTGTCAGCCATGAACCGGGCATAAACCCCCATGGCCGACCCCCGCCGCGCCGGGTATTAGCCAACGATTGACAAGCCCCCGAGAGAACTCATCAATCGTTGTTGCCCAGGGAGCACCAGGCCCGTACCGCTTCCAATGCCACCGGACGAATCCAGATGGCATTGATAACGGACAGGCACACGAGGAGGTTCCCGGCGAGGCCCCCCCCCCCAACCTTTTTTTTTTTTTTTTTTTTTTTTTTTTTTTTCGTCTGGAATTCAGTTTACGAATACACGCGTCTTCCTAAATGGGGTAGGAAGAGCGATTTTATGTGGGGCTCCCGGTATCATAGAAGATGACACCATTTTTAATATACCCACTAAACCAGACTATTCCAACGTGCTGCCCTTAGATGAGGTTACGGGAACGCTTGCGCACACATCCGCGACCTCATCGGCTGCTCTTTTACAGACCCAGCGGGTGGAACTCTGTCTTCCGGCCGTTTCGGGCCCCCAGATGGTGATTAACCCCAACTCACCACCCGGTCACAAGGGAAGCTAAGGCGGCATTCGGCGCTCGTGAGCGACGCGCCTGCGGCCTACCCTTCTCCGGCGCATTGGTAGAGCGGCTCCGTCCTCCTCCCTGAGCCTCTCCGCCATCTCCTTCTGCGACATCACATCCTCGCAGAATGAGCGCACCGCACTCCAACCCTCTTCACTCGTGACCATGGCTTTTACCACGGTCGGGAGCGAGAGGTCCAACCCGATGGTAGCCACGAGTGTAGCACGCGGCTCCGCCCAATGTGGGCACATTGCCAGCGTGTGCTGTGCCGTATCCTCGGCACAGCCGCACTCGTGGCATTTCATCGTGGGTTCTCGACTCGCCACCTTAAACAGATACCTTCCGAAGCAACCGTGCCCCGAAAGGATCTGCGTCAGGTGGAAAGTCAACACCCCATGCTTGCGATTGACCCAGTTCCTAAGTATAGGGCCGATCGCCTTGGCGGTTGAGATGCCGGCTTTAGGCACCATGAGCCTCTCTCGCCATTCAGCGAGGAGCTCTTCCTGCGCCCTGAGCCTCCATCTAGACCCCCAACCCTCTACTGACGAAGGATGTTCCCCCCGAAAACGGGCATCCCTCCTCCGTCGGTACGCCACCGCCAGCGTCTTTGCATCCAGATCCCACGGTGGGGTCCCGGCTAAAGCGCAAGCTGCCTCGCACGAGATGGTGCGATACCCTCTGACCGCTCTGACGGCCATGACTCTCTGTGCTCTGCACAAGAGCGTCCGATTATAGGCGTTCAGAGCATCCGCCCAAATGGGTGACCCGTAAAGAGCCATAGACCGCACCACCCCGGTGTACAGGCGACGGCATCCCACCCTTGGCCCCCCAACGTTCGGGAGGACGCGACTGAGCGCGCCGGCTGCCCTTACGAGCTTTGGCGCCAGACGCCGAAAATGCTCGTCGAAGCTCCATTGACTGTCGAGAACCAGACCAAGGTATTCCATGAATCGCCCGACAGCAATGGAGACTCCGCCGACCATGAGACTGGAGCCGGCCGGAGGTGCCTTCCGCGGCCCGTGAAAACACAGGGCCACGGATTTGTGCAATGCAACCTCCAACCCCAGCCTCCTTATCCTTCCCACGACCTGGGCGACTCCTGCAGTTGCTAGGACGCTCGCCTCCCGGAAGGTCTTGCCACGTGCGGTCACGAGGGTATCGTCGGCGTAACAAGTTACGTCGACCCCCCGTAAATTGGCGCCGCGAAGCACCCAGTCGTATCCGATATTCCACAGAAGAGGTCCGAGAACCGACCCCTGTGGAACACCGCACGACACCACCTTTCGTCGCCACCCCTCGCCGGTCGGGTAACTAACGGCGCGCTCGCAGAGGTAATCCCCTACGACTCGCTGCAAGTACCCAGGCACAGCGTGGAACCTCATCGCCTCCAAAATGGTACCCCAAGGAAGGGTGTTGAATGCGTTGGCGATATCCAGAGACACCGCCAACACCACTCCGCCCCGAGATACCGAGGCCTCCGCTAGGACCCTCACCCGACCGATGGCGTCGAGGGTGGATCTGCCCCGGCGGAAACCAAATTGGTGATCGCTGAGATCCCGACCCGACTCCTCCAAGTGCTTGACGAGGCGAGCGAATAAGATTCGCTCAAAGAGTTTCCCCACCTCGTCGAGAAGCACGATTGGCCGATACGCTGATGGTTCAGCTACCGGTCGTCCCTCCTTGCGCAGCAGAACCAATTTACCACATTTCCACGTCCGTGGGAACCGGCCCTGCTGCAAGCAAGCGTCGAAGAGACTCAGCATTAGAGGCTGTAAAGGCCCCGATGCCAGAGCCAAGGCACGACCAGGAATGCCATCGGGTCCCGGCGCAGTATTCTTTGCCCGAAGACGAAGCACTGCAGCCCCCAACTCATCCCCGGAGATCTCCTGCACAACGACTTCTTGGTCATCCACCTCACTCATCGGCGCCATTCGGGGTACCTGACGATCTGTACCCGGCGGAAATAAGGCTGAGACTACAGCCTCAAGCAGATCCGACTGGAGACTCTTGGTCAGCGGGGGGGCCCAAGGTCGAAGCTTCCGCCTCACCAACTTGTACGGCCTCCCCCACGGATCCCTATCGAGAGACTCCAGCATCTCCGCCTCGGCCAGGTCCTTCGCCTTTGCGATCGCCGCTACGAGCGCCTGCACGGTATCACGATACCGAGTATAGTGCTGACGCTCAAGCTCTGGGTCACGTCGCCTCCTCCTCCGGCATCTGGTGTACTGGCGCCTGAGAGCCACGCAATGCTCGCGGAGCCGCGATAGTTCCTCCGACCACCAGTAAACACCGCGCCTTGGAGCCACGCGACGTACGCGAGGCATCGCCGCATCGCAAATACGCGACAACACGACGCCCAGTCGCACAGACTCCGCTTCCACCTCCACATCACCCTCGGGCGCTCCAACCCATGCCTGTACAAGGGCAGCCTCAATCAAGGCTTCCCTGTCGAGTCGTTTCAGGGCCCAACGTGGGCCTTCCTTACGCGAGGGACGAGCTAAGCCACTCGGCGTAACAGGGAGCGTGGACACGTCGAACCTCACATAGCGATGATCCGACAGCGTTTCCACGCCCTCCATCACATGCCAGCCTCGGATACGGCGCGCCAGGACGGCTCCAGCGAACGTAACGTCCACGATCGAGCCACCCTGTTGTCGTACACACGTATCTGCCGACCCCCGGTTCAGCACGACCAGACCGGTAGCGACTACCCAGTCTTCGAGGAGCTCTCCCCGCGCATCCGTTCCGGGACAACCCCAAGCCGTGGACTTGGCGTTGAGATCTCCGACAAGAAGAACCCGACCGGAGCCACTTCTTCCAGCGAGAGCACCGACTTCGACCAGAAACTGTTCGAAGTCGGCGAGACTTCGATTTGGAGAGAAGTATACCCCGACCAGTGTCACGTCCCCGACGAGCGCCGAGACAAAGCCTCGACCCTTCGTAACTGCTCCGAAGACCGGGGATCGGGCCGCTAACCGGGTCCCGATGGCCACCACTCCGTCTCTGTCACCCACCCAGTCGTCCCCTGAAGGAATATAGTAGGGCTCGGTAACCACGACGACGTTTATCGACCACTCCGCCATACTCTGGAACAAGAGGTCCTGAGCTCTGGCGCAGTGGTTGATATTCGCCTGTAGGATTCTCATGGCCATACCCTAATCTATGGTCATGGGACTCTCTGTGGGCCTGGAAGGTTGATTAGAGGCCCTCGGAACCCCCTTACCTGCCTTTACCGGCTTCCTCTTCTTCGAAGCGGGAGCACAGTCTTTGGCCCCCATGGTATGCTTCGCCGCTCTGCCGGTCGCTGCGCACGAGACGCAGTGCGGTTCCGCTGAGCACTCCTGGGCCTTGTGTCCCGGCTTGCTGCACCGATAGCAGAGGTCGCCTCTGTCGACCTCCGCAGTGCATTTGGCCCTGACATGCCCGATCTCCAGGCACTTAAAGCACCTCAGAGGCCGGTCATCCAGAAGCCGAACCTGCGCTGATACCCAACCGACGAGCAGCCTGCCACCCCCGGTCACCTTCCTGGCTGCTGCGACCAGGCATCGAATCCACGCAGCGCCGAGGCCACTAGAACCGATGGTAACGGGCCCGCATCGGACTTCATCGGCTGGGCATCCTCCGATTCGCGCAATGGCAGCCACCACGTCGCTGCTTGCCACGGAGTCGTCAAGACCCGAAATGCGCATTTCTGCACATTTTATGGGCCTCGACACCCGAACCTGCTCTTCCGCAAGGGACTCCCTCAGCTTTTTGGCGAGATTGTCCGCCATTTCCCCGCTTTTAGCTCCAGGCAATTCCAGAATTCGGCCACCCGTGACCGCCTTCCGGAACCGAAGCTCTTTGATGCCGAGGTCAGCCAGACTGACCTTCTGCTTCGCCTCCGCCAAGACCTGGGCATAGGTAACGCCAGAGGCCTCGGCTTCGGGTTGCAGTGTCAACACTACTGCCGTGGATCGCTGGGCCCGGAGCTTCTTTTCGGGAGCAGGCCGTGGCTTCCGCTGCGGTTGTGGCTGCGAACGCGAGGATGCTGCCTGTGTAGCCTCCTTTCTCTTCCCCTCCTTAACCGATTTGGCTGTATTTGGCTTAGCCGTGCTCGGCCCAGCCGCACTTGGCTCAGCCACACTCGACTTAGGCACGTTTGGCTTCCCCATATGCAGCTTGGCCGAATACGGCTTAGCCGCTTTCGAGTTTGCCTTGGCTCCCTTCGTTTTCTGCCCCGTAGGAGCAGAAATTTTAGGGGGCGCAGGGCGCGCCTCCAGCTCTGGCCAGTCAGGGCCCATCGAGGGTGAGGGTGCAATCTCAACAGACCCAGTGGTCTGCACCGCCTCCCTTCTCCTGTCGGCCGCCAGCGGGGGCCGAAGCCTTTTCTCCGGCAGGAGACGGTCCTCTAAGGACCTGAAGCGAGCGGTCATCATGGTCCCAACCTGGGACAAGACCGTCCGACAAATCTCCTCCACGTCCACTCGAGGTTGCGCTGCTGGGGACGCAGCCTCCGTCAAATCCATGGGAGGGGGCACCGGACAAGCCTGCTTCTGTGCCCTCTCCATATTCTCCTTCAGTATGGACATCTCCTTGCGGAGATTGTCCATCTCAGCCTGCAAGCGAGCATTGTCCGCCTGCAGCTGGCGCGTCTCCTCCGTGATAGTCCGCGAGCAAAGGACTTCCACGGCATTGGCTACAGAAGCCGTCGCCTCCTTCAGCTCGCGAACGATGGTCCCTTTTAGGTTTTTTGACTTGGTGGCGATCTTCGCGATGATCGCCAAGTCCTCCAACACCTGTTGCTTCGTTAGGGATGTAGCCCTCTTACTAGGTCCGACGCCCGATTCAGCCCTCTCCGCAATGGCTGACGAAAGATCAGCAGCGCGCGATTCTCGCCTCCTGCGAGTGTCAGCGACGCACTTCTCCAGTTCTTCTTCGGCCATTAGTAGGAACTCTTCTCGTTTTGCAGTCACAAGAGCCCTCTTAGCTTCCGCCAAACCTACATACTCCCCTGTAGTCGGGGGCCGTCCTCGACCTCTACGAGCCGCAGACGCAGGCCGTGCCGTTTCCTCATCGGACGATGCCGAATCGGAAATCGGGTGTCGCCTTTTGCGCCACAGCTTGTTGCTGGTGTCGGAACTAACCGACCGAGCAGTAGCGAGACTACAGTCCGAGGCCATGGACTCGTCCTGCCTCCCCGCACTCGACTCCCGGCTGACCGCACTTCTGGTCTTCCTTCTTCCCGTCTTGCAACTCTTCTCCTCTTCTCCCTCTACGTCTTGTTTTTTGTGTTTCAATTTCTCCATAATTGATCCCACGAGTATGGTAGGAAATAAAAAGTCCACCCCAGCAGAGCCTCCTTGCTCGGGTAACCCTAATACGCCTGGGATGGCGGGTGTTATCTCAGGGTTGAGCGCTAGCAGCTGATGAACTCCCCAGCCTCTCGAATACACGAGCACCCTGACGTCACGCTTCAAACGTCAGGAATTGAGGATTTTTTAAAGAGGTTATCTCCTCGCGGTCCGGCCAATAAAGGCAAGACCCTCGTTCCCACACAGGCCGCTAGACATGTCAACGACACCTGCACGGGTTTACGACTCGACAGTGGCAAAAATGCCTGTCCAGCTGTAAAGTAAAATACTCACCGAACCCGCCGACCGACCGGCAAAAGGGCCACCACGACTGGCGGCCGCTGATCCAGTCCTGCCCAAGACCATTCGCCACTGGCATCGGGTCTGAGCTTGAACTCCCACCTGTACTAGCTACGATAACTAACTACGTGGAACCGTTCACCACCGAGTACGATAAAAATCACCGTACTTGGTTATCGGTATCAGGTCCCGCCCAGAAGGGGCAAGCAAGCTAACTACCACAAACTACTACTACTTATGACAGCCCAGAACCATTCGCCACCAAGCGCGTTGAAAACACCACACTGGCAAACGGCATCGGGTTCAGACCGCCACTAGCGAGATCCATCCCCTACTGCGCTGGCCCCCCGAAAGGGACACTAGCATGGGGCATTTATCGGAATCTCGCTATGCTCAACCTAAGTGCCTACCACACAGTCTACTCTGCTGAAGGCAGGAGGACTGGGATAACTAAAGTTAAGCTCAAAACAATGCAACTAACTACAAAGCTTTGCTACAAGCTGCCCGCAACACCCGCCTCAGCGCCCGTCGGTATTACCCAACAAGGCACTTTGGGGGACCGAGCCTAAAGCTATAGCCAAACTAGGGCAGCGCTGCGTACGCCCACTACCTTTACCAACGAGCACCATGCATGCACCGCACTCGAAATCGGCCGTAAGGTTCGGACCCACCTCTGCAAGGTCTAACTCCGTCCAAGGCCACCCCGCGAACAAGGCCACCCCAGGGAGCATACTGGACCAAGCATCCCGGCACTCCAGCACCGAGCATAAACATACTCACTAGAGAGCGCCGGGCCCCCCCCTGCCAGCCAGGAAGCTGACCCCAAAACACGCTCACCACATGGCAGCCACCTCTCCGCCAGCCACGAACAAGGTGCGAACCCTCATGGCTGGCCATCGCCACACTAGGCAATCTCTAAGCCGCGGACAACCTCTCCTCTTTTTTTTTTGGCAAGGAGAGATCACCGCGTACCCCCCCAAACAACTACGGGACCACTCCAATCAAGCCACTCTGAGAAGCAGAGCAGTACCTGGAGCATTCCCGCCGCTGTTCCCAGGTAAAGAGACTACCCCAACAGACAGACCCCCCAAAAAGAGAGCCCATCCCAACAACCCCAACAGACAGACCCCCCAAAAAGAGAGCCCATCCCAACAAACCCCAACCGATAAAACCCCCAAAAAGAGAGCCCATCCCAATAAACCCCAGCAGATAAACCCCCCAAAAAGAGAGCTCATCCCAACTAGCCCCGATAGACAGACCCTCCAAAAAGAAAGTCCATCCCAACCAGCCCCAATAGAAAGACCCCCCAAAAAGAGAGCCCATCCCAATCCCCCCCCTGTCAGCCATGAAATGGGCACGAACCCTCATGGCCGACCCCCGCCGCGCCGGGTATTAGCCAACGATTGACAAGCCCCCGAAAGAACTCATCAATCGTTGTTGCCCAGGGAGCACCAGGCCCGTACCGCTTCCAATGCCACCGGACGAATCCGGATGGCATTGATAACGGACAGGCACACGAGGAGGTTCCCGGCGAGGCCCCCCCCCCCCCCCCCCAACCTAACCTAACCTTTTTTTTTTTTTTTTTTTTTTTTTTTTTTTTTTTTTTTTTTTTTTTTTTTTTTTTTTACGTTGGAAAATCCGTTACGGATACCCCCCGGCCGAGAAGGTGACGGCCGAGGTGGTTATGTGGGACTACCCGGCAGCATAGAAGACGCTGCCATTTTTAAGGCTACCCACTAAAAACCAACGGTTACCCTCATCGCCATAGTGGGACGCCACGGGATCGCTTGTCGCACTCACCGTGACGCCCCGGCGGAATCGCCACCCCCGATAAGGGTGCTCCGAGTAACGAAAGCACCCTTACGACGTAGGCCTATAGCTGGTGAAAGGGGTCACCCTCCCCTCTCACCAAGGCACTACGGCTGGGGAAGGAAGCGTCGGGCGTACTCCCGCCTCCTTCTCCCCAGCCTACCCCTTCGGAGCGGATCAGCGGTGGAGGCTGACTCCCTGATCCGCTCCGCGGCCTCCTTCGCAGCAATGACTTGCTCGCAGAAGGAAGCCACCGCGACCCAACACCTCTCGCTGCCGCTCATCGCGCGTACCACGCGCGGCAGCGAAAGGTCCCTGCCCACCACAGCCGTCAACCTAACCTAACCTAACCTAACCTAACCTAACCTAACCTAACCTTTTTTTTTTTTTTTTTTTTTTTCAGCGGGGAAATGCATTTACGCACCGTCCCGGTCCCGCGGGGGCGTGACCGGGGTGTGTGGGACTCACCCGCGAGGGAATACCCACTAAAACCCCGCTTTTCGTCCTCCTGTTCGCTTTAGGGCAGGAGCCGCGGGAACGCAAGCGACATCCGCGAACTCCTCAGCGACCGGCCGATTGGCCTCAGCACGACGCGCAACTGCAGCGCGCCCAATTGTCTTCTGTGCCGCTTTATTGCGACGCTCTCACGCGGGCCTTATTGCGATCAGCAGCAGACCCCCCCGGGAGTGCTGCTCGCAAGGCCCCCTTAGGGGGGGAGGCGGCGATCGTGTGCCGCTCTCCTTCGCCCGGGTCTTCGGCGGCGGGTCTGGTCGGTGGCTTGGGCCTCCCGCTCCCGCTCCATCGCCTCCTTCCGGACGATCACCGTCTCGCAGAAGGCGAGGACGGCGTTCCACGATCTCTCGCTGCTCACCATGGATGCGATCACGGCAGGCAGCGAGAAATCGGCCCCTATTACACTGCCGAGAGTTCGGCGCTCCGGCTCCCATGCCGGGCATACCTCCAGCATGTGTTGCGCGTCCTCATCGAGGCACCCCTCGCAACTATGGCATCGGGCCGTGGGCTCCCTCTGAGCCACTCGGCACAGGTACCTGCCAAAACATCCATGCCCTGACAGGACCTGTGTCAGGCGGAAAGTGAGGAGGCCGAATCGCCTCGCGAGCCATTCGGCGAGCACCGGGCGGATCGCCTCGATGGTGCGCAGTCCTGCGCTGGGCCGCTCCAGGCGTAGTCTCCACTCTGATGTGGCGTTCTCCCGTAGGGCAGATCTACGGCTCTCTATCTCCTCCAGGGCCAGATGTTCACCCCGGGATCGGGCCTCCCCGCGCCAGACGTATAGTGACGCGAGGACTTGGGCCTCCAAGTCCCAGGGCAGTTGGCCGGCCAGGACACATGCGGCCTCGTGGGAGATGGTACGATACCCCCGTATCTCCCGGATTGTGATGGCCCTTTGAGGTCTCCGCAGGAGGGCGGTCAGACCATCATCGGCGTGGAGAGCTTCGGCCCAAACGGGGGCCCCGTAGAGGGCCATGCTCCTGACCACTCCGGCGTATAAACGCCTGGTCGGGTTGTTTGGACCGCCTATATTCGGCAAGAGCCGATTGAGCGCGGCCGCCGCACCCAGGAGTCTAGGCGCCAGGCGCTCGAAGTGTGGGCGAAAGGACCATCGGCGGTCGAGGACGAGTCCCAGGTACTTCATCGTACCACCGACACCGATGCGGGTTCCGCCCACGATGATATTCGCGTCCGCAGGGGGGGCGCTTCGAGGACCGTGGAAACAGATGGCCTCCGATTTCTGCAGCGCCACCTCCAAACCGAGTCGCCGGATCCTACCTACCGCATGTGCGACCCCGGCCGTGGCAAGTATGGCGGCTCGGCGGTACGAAGTACCCTTCGCCAGGACCAGCGTGTCGTCCGCGTAGCATAGTGTGCTAACGCCTCTAAGACTGGATCCCCTCAAGGCCCAGTCGAACCCGAGGTTCCAAAGTAGGGGGCCGAGGACGGATCCTTGCGGGACACCGCGCGTCATTTGCCGCGACACTACCCCTTCTCCACTCGGGTATGACACCCATCTGCCCGAAAGGTAGGCACCGATGATGTTACGCAGGTAGGTTGGCACCCCGTGAAAACGGAGCGCCTCCCTTACGCAAGCCCAGGGGAGGGTGTTAAAGGCATTAGCGATGTCTAATGACACCGCCAAGACGACCTCCCCTCGGGAAACCGCGTCCTGCGTCGTGCTCCTCAGACGCTCTATCGCGTCGATCGTCGAACGAACCTAACCTAACCTAACCTAACCTAACCTAACCTAACCTAACCTAACCTAACCTTTTTTTTTTTTTTTTTTTTTTTTTTTTTTTTTTTTTTTACGTTGGAAAATCCGTTACGGATACCCCCCGGCCGAGAAGGTGACGGCCGGAGTGGTTATGTGGGACTACCCGGCAGCATAGATGACGCTGCCATTTTTAAGGCTACCCACTAAAAACCAACGGTTACCCTCATCGCCATAGTGGGACGCCACGGGATCGCTTGTCGCACTCACCGTGACGCCCCGGCGGTATCGCCACCCCCGATAAGGGTGCTCCGAGTAACGAAAGCACCCTTACGACGTAGGCCTATAGCAGGTGGGAGAGGTCACCCTCCTCTCCCACCAAGGCCTACGGCTGGGGAAGGAAGCGGCGGGCGTATTCCCGCCTCCTTCTCCCCAGCCTACCCCTTCGGAGCGGATCAGCGGTGGAGGCTGACTCCCTGATCCGCTCCGCGGCCTCCTTCGCGGCAATTACTTGCTCGCAGAAGGAAGCCACCGCGACCCAAGACCTCTCGCTGCCAAGCATCGCGTCCACGACACTCGACAGCGAAAGGTCCCTGCCAACCACGGCCGTCAGCTCAGTACGCTGACGGTCCCAGGCTGCGCACTCCGCCAAGGTGTGAAGAGCCGTGTCCACGGACTCCTCACAGTGGTGGCAGGAGGGGGCCGCCTCCCTGCGTGCTATCCTGTGCAGGTACCGACCGAAGCATCCATGCCCCGTCAACACCTGCACAAGACGGTAGGTTAGGGTCCCGTGCCGCCGGTTGATCCAACGATCCATGTGGGGGCGAATTGCCCCCACTGTCGCCAGACCGGCGGTAGGAGACTCCAACCCCGACTTCCACTGTCGGATCAGGGCTCGGTGAGCTAGAGCCCTGACCCGCGCCGCCTCAATCCTTTCCCCATCCCTGGCTTCTGCCCGGTGCCAATACACCCTGGCGAGCACCTCCGCGTGTAGCTCCCACGGCGGATCGCTCGCCAGGAGTGTGGCCGCAGTGAAGGACACCGTACGGTACCCCCTGATCACCCTCACCGCTAGGACCCTTTGCGTTTGGCGCAGAAGGGCCCTGGAGTCCGCGGTGAGGGCTCCCGACCATATGGGAGCACCGTACAGGGCCATGCTCCTCACGATGCCGGCGTATAGGCGCCGGCACGGAGCCTGCGGCCCACCGACGTTGGGCAGAAGCCTTCCCAAGGCAGCTGCAGTGGAAATCAACTTCGGGGCGAGCAGGGAGAAGTGCGCCCCGAAGTTCCATCGTCCGTCCAGTGTGAGGCCCAGATACTTCATCTGGGCCTTCAGCGCCACCTGCGCACCCTGGACGGAGATGGACGCCCGACGAGGGGGACCTCGCCGAGGGCCGTGGAACAGCATGGCCTCCGTCTTCGTGACGGAGACCTCCAGTCCCAACAGCCCCACGCGGTCCGCTACTAGCGTAGCACCGACGGAAGCAAGACGGGCCGCTACCGCAAAGCTCCCTCCCCGTGCAGTGACGAGGGTGTCATCTGCGTAGCAGAACACCCTCATCCTGGGGAGGAGCGGACAGCGGAGCAGCCAGTCATAGCCCAGGTTCCACAAGACCGGTCCCAAAACGGACCCCTGTGGAACCCCTCGGCTCACGCTCCGTCGGTATAACCGCCGGTCGCCGCCCACCCACAGGACCTCTCTATCCTGCAGGTATGCCTCCAACAGCCGCCGGAGATAGGGAGGCACTCCATGGTACCGGAGCGCCTCGACCAAAGTCTCGAACGGCAAACTGTTGAAGGCGTTGGCGACGTCCAGCGAGACCGCGACAACGACGTCCCCCTCGGACACAGCCTCCTGGGTCAGGTCTCTCAGGGCTCTCAGGGCGTCAATGGTCGAACGACCTGCCCTGAAGCCGAACTGAGCCTCGGAGAGACCCGGACCCACCTCCTCGAGGTGCTGGACGAGACGGGCAGAGAGGATTCTCTCGAAGAGCTTACCCATCTCGTCCAGCAGCACGATTGGCCTGTACGCGGAGGACGAGTCGACAGAACGACCCTCCTTCCGCAACAGGCACAACCGCCCCTCCTTCCAGGCCTTCGGGAACTGTCCAGTGCGCAAACACAAGTTGAACAGTTCCCGAAGCCTGCCCCCCAAGTATTCCAGGGCGATGACCAGAACCCGCCCTGGAATACCGTCCGGCCCCGGCGCAGTGTTGCGGGCTCGCAGGCGACTCAGTGCGACCTCCAGCTCGACCTCCGTGATGTCCGGGATAGAGCCCACCCCCCCCTCAAGAGAAGGAGGGGCCATCACAGGAGGAGAGTGGCCGGTGGAATCCGGGAAAAGTTCCCCCACCAGCCGCTCGAGGAAATCCGGCTGAAGGGACTCCATGACCGGGGCGCCAGCGCCGCGGGTCTTATTCCGCGCGACGCGATACGGGCGCCCCCATGGGTCCCTATCGAGACCGGCCAGGATTTCCTCCCGAGCCAGGTCCTTCGCCTTCCGAATCGCCAGCCGCAGAGTCGACTTCGCCTCGCGGTAACGACTCCGCAGCTGGGCCTCCATGTCCGGGTCAAAGCCGTGACGACGGCGACACCGGACGAAGGCCCTACGAGCCCTGCAACAGGCCGCCCGAAGTTCGGCAATTTCGGGCGACCACCAGTACACTGCCCTGCGCCGGGGCCTGGACCCCACCCTCGGCATGGCCGCATCGCAGACCCTAGTGAGGGCCTCGCGCATGCGGCCCGCCGACCCCTCCACGTCGGTCTCCTCGTCGGGCGGATCGGGAAAGGCCCAGCCCTGGACGATGGCCGCCTCTTCGGCCAGATCCCGATCCAGCCGCTGGACTGCCCAGCGAGGAAACCGACTCCCCCCCCGCGGTGGTCTGGCCAGATCCGGCCGGGAGGCGGAGATCTCGAATCGGACATACAAATGGTCCGACAGAGTCTCCACCTCCTTTTCCACTCTCCAGTCGACGACCCGTCGCGCGACAGCTGGGGTGGCGAACGAAACGTCCACCACAGAACTCCCTTGCTGCCGCACACAGGTCGGTTCGGTCCCTCTGTTGAGGAGGGACAGACCGGAGAGTAGCGACCAGATCTGTACGGCCCTACCCCTAGCGTCCGTGGCGTGGTTCCCCCAGGCCGCGGATTTGGCGTTCAGGTCGCCGAGGACGATAACGTTCCCCGACGCCTGTCTGCTAATCGCAGCACCGACGGAGTCAAGAAAAACCTCGAACTCCGCCAGGCTACGATTGGGGGAGAAGTACGTGCCTACGACAACGTACTCCCCCCACCGCGCCACTACCAAACCCGGGCCAGTCTCCAAGGTGGAGAGAGGGGGACCGGGACTAGATCCCACGACCACAGCCACGGAGCCGTTTATGTCCCCCGACCAACTGGAATTCGGGGGGACATAGTAGGGCTCACAGACCACCGCAACGCAGATGTTCCACTCCGCCATGGCCTGGATGAACAGATCCTGGGCCCTGGCAGAGTGGTTCAAGTTCGCCTGTAAGAAGCCATGCCGCCGTCTGGTCATTGCGACATGGCCTCAACAACAGGCGGTTGACCGCCACCTCCCCTTGTGTTAGCTGGAGAGGACCAGCTAACCTTCCCCTTTTTTCGGGGCGCCTTACAAGCCCCACTGCCCAGCTCGTGGCCTGCTTGCAGTCCTAAGTCCGCGCAGACAGCGCACCTTAGGACTCCGGTGCAGCTATCACGGGAGTGTCCCGCTATGCCGCACCGGAAGCAGACCGAGCTGCGGTCGGCTGTAGAGGGGCAAACCGCACGCGTGTGCCCAGGTTCTAAGCACCTGAAACACCGCATGGGCCGCTCCTCAAGGAGCTCGACCCTGGCCGAGCTCCAGCCAACCAGAAGGCGCCCCGCACTGAGCAGGCTCTTCGCCACGTCAACGGGGCACTGGGCAAAGGAAACGCCCATGGCCCCATAGCCCCAGCGAATCTCTCCCACCCGGAGAGACTCACCGGAGCAGTTGGTGACGCGGCAAATAGCGGCCGCCACCTTTTCCTTCGTGGCAGAGTCGTCCAGCCCCCTGATTTTTACGGCGACCCGTTTCACCGGCTGGACGACATCTGCCACCCCATCGAGCGCCACACGGAGGCGCGACGCCAGCGTCTCCACCTTGTCTGGAGCCGCTTTGGGCAGCTCCAAGAGTCTCGCTCCAGTGGCTGACCGCCGGATCTTCATACCGCCCTCGAGCCCGATGTCGCAAAGGTCTATCTTCTCGGCAGCGGACTCGAGGACTTGGGCGTAGGTCACCCCCTTCGCAGACGCCTCGGCTTGCAGAGTGATGATCACGGCCGGGCAGCGCGCTGATGGCAGCTTGGGTTTTGGCTTACCTGGACCCTGGACCTTTTCGCCTACCTTACCCTTGCCCTTCCGCGACCCCCGCCCGCGCGGTGACGGATTGGTTCGCGCCGGCTGGGAAGGTGACTCGATCGGGGGTCCAGGTTTCGGACGCTCGGCGTGGAGACCTCGCCTTCTCCCCTTACGCACTACCGTCGACCACTCTTCCACCAATGGACGACCAGGAGCTGCGGCTACAGCACTCGTCCCGGACGGCCTAGCTAATGCCGCAGGACGACGCGAAGGGATTGATGAAGCCGGAGGGACCGTCGATCCGGAACTCGCACCACGAGGAGGCGCTCTCGTGACCGCAGCCACGCCGGCCTCCCTCCTCCTGTCTGCAGCGAGGGACGGGCGCATCGTCTTTTCGGGCAGGAGGCGCTCCTCAATGCCTGCAAAGCGGGCGTTTATCAAAACGCCCACTGAGGTCACGATCGAGCGCCTCAACTCCTCGACAGACTCCTCGTTCAGTGAGGGGGTTACCGCGGGCGCAGCCAAGGATTTTGCCGCCGCCGCCGCCGCCCTCATCTCGGTGAACTCGCGCCTATGAACCTTAAGTTCGGCCTTAAGGTTTTCCACCTCTCGGTGTAGACGCGAGTTATCCGCCCTCAACCTACGAGTCTCGTCAGCCTCCGTCCTGTCGGCTAGAGCCTCTACGATCTCAAGAAGCTGCCTAGCCGCCGTATTGAGATCCCGCATCACTGGCCCTTGGAGGTTCTTCGATTTGCGGGTTGCCTCCAGAATCGAAGTTGAGCAGCGACCGGCCATAGCCCGCAGCTCTTCCGCCCCGAGATCAGCAGGTTCGCGCCTGCGCACATCGTCCGAGGACGAGATCTCAATAGAGTCTGGCACCGGAGATGGAGCTTTCTTGCGAAAAGCTCGCTCCGCCAGACTCCTCTCCCATTCGGCCTCCTCGGCCTCTGCGTTAAGGGCTCGCAGGTCGGCTTTCGCCTGGGCGAGCCCACTCCCGCGTCCTTTGGCCACATACCGTCCACGCCGAGCGGTGTTGCACTTAGCCACTGCAACACCTGACTCGGGATCGGACCCCGATGCGGCACTGGGGGCAGACCGGATCACCCCATGCTTCCTCTTCCTCCCGGCGGTCTCTCCGTGGTCCGACGATATGTCGGAGTCTAACCCCGGTTCACTCTCCTCACCACCACGCCTCGCACTATTTTTGTTTAGACAGGTCCGTGCGGATGGGACCTGTGCAGGGACTCCTGCTCCAAGGCGATTTTTGCCCCCCCCAGAGTACGAGGGGCAGACGGCGACCGAAGCCACCGTGAGGGATTCCTCAACGTCGTCGTTGAGACCCTCCTGGGGACATATTTTGAAACCGCGCTTGTTCATATTTCCTTTAAGGGGTGAGGTCCCCAGAGCGCTTGCCAGTTTACCCTACGCCGCAGCACGCTAGACTACGGTTTCGGGGTGGTTTTTTATAGAGGTTTCCTTCCTCGCGGCCCAGCAAGTGAGCCCCCGGTCCCGGCCGAAGTGCAATGGCCGGGTTACGGTATGATGGTTGCTCTTAGTCTGGCCCCTCACCCTAAGCCTCCCGGTATGAGTAGCTCTGCCGGTATAGCCTCAGGGATCATTGGGACACGCAAGCCCCCCCACCACGACAAGGTGGCAACCTTTGGGGGGGAACCTAACCTAACCTAACCTAACCTAACCTAACCTTTTTTTTTTTTTTTTTTTTTTTTTTTTTTTACGTTGGAAAATCCGTTACGGATACCCCCCGGCCGAGAAGGTGACGGCCGGAGTGGTTATGTGGGACTACCCGGCAGCATAGAAGACGCTGCCATTTTTAAGGCTACCCACTAAAAACCAACGGTTACCCTCATCGCCATAGTGGAACGCCACGGGATCGCTTGTCGCACTCACCGTGACGCCCCGGCGGAATCGCCACCCCCGATAAGGGTGCCCCGAGTAACGAAAGCACCCTTACGACGTAGGCCTAAGGCTGGTGAAAGGGGTCACCCTCCCCTCTCACCAAGGCACTACGGCTGGGGTAGGAAGCGTCGGGCGTACTCCCGCCTCCTTCTCCCCAGCCTACCCCTTCGGAGCGGATCAGCGGTGGAGGCTGACTCCCTGATCCGCTCCACGGCCTCCTTCGCGGCAATAACCTGCTCGCAGAAGGAAGCCACCGCGACCCAACACCTCTCACTGCCGATCATCGCGCGTACCACGCGCGGCAGCGAAAGGTCCCTGCCAACCACAGCCGTCAGCTCAGAACGCTGACGGTCCCAGGCTGCGCACTCAGCCAGGGTGTGACGAGCCGTGTCCACGGCCTCGTCACAGTGGTGGCAGGAGGGGGTCGCCTCTCTGCGTGCGATCTTGTGCAGGTACTCGCCGAAGCATCCGTGCCCCGTCAATACCTGCACAAGACGATAGGTTAGGGTCCCGTGTCGCCGGTTGATCCAACGATCCATGTGGGGGCGGACTGCCCCCACTGTCGCCAGACCGGCGACAGGAGACTCCAACTCTGATTTCCACTGTCGGATCAGGACTCGGTGAGCTAGAGCCCTGACCCGCGCCGCCTCGATCCTTTGCCCATCCCTGGCTTCTGCCCGGTGCCAATACACACTGGCGAGCACCTCCGCGTGAACCTAACCTAACCTAACCTAACCTTTTTTTTTTTTTTTTGTTAACCCATGGGAAATCCGTTATGGATACGCCACGACTCGGGGGGGAGCCGTGGGTTATGTCGGACTCGCACCGACTAAAACCCATGGGGTGTTCCTTCGTCACGCTCATAGCGGGATCGCGGGGACGCTATAGCACTTCCGCAATCCTACCAGCGTTTGCCCTTTCGGCTCTCCGTTTTTATTTCTCCTTTGAGACTTCCTCGAACACTAAGGTCGCCTCTCTCCTTGGGACCGTGCAATGCAGACGATAGTTCCCCGATCTATCGCCCGCAGGCCCATCGTTACGGCGGCAGTAAGTTAGCCAGGTAGGCCCTGCGTCTTCGACCACGCCTTCCGCGACGAATTGGGAGCGAATTTGGATGTTGTTCTCGCTCCCGTTCTGCCGCTTCTTTCCGTAACATCACGGCGCTGCAGAAAGAGCTCACTCCGTTCCATTTTTCTTCACTGTCAACCATAGCCCTGATCAACGCCGGCAGTGAGATATCCGCTCCGACCACTTGTTTTAGGGCATCACGTTCTTCACTCCACGCAGGACAGATTGCGCGCGTGTGCTCCGCCGTATCCTCGGCACCGACGTCGCAGTGATGACACTCTGACGTCGGCTCTCGCCCCAAAACTCGAAACAAATAATGGCCGAAGCAACCGTGCCCGGTCAGAATCTGTGCTGAGTGAAACGACACCACACCGTGCTTTCTTTCGATCCAGCCACGAAGGCAGGGCCGAATCGCCGCCACCAGCTCCCGAGTCACCTCGGTCTCTTCTAAACTCGCCGCCCACTTCCGGAAGAGGTTATCACGAGCAGCACTTCTCCATTGCGCGATTTCTTGCAGACGAGGTGGATTTCCTTCCCGGCGTGCCTCTGTCGTGTGCCAGAAGACTGACGCGAGGACTTCAGCCTCCAGATCCCATGGAGGGCTACCAGCGAGAAGACACGATGCGGTATAAGACACCGTACGGTAAGCACGCGCGGCTCGTAACGCGATGGCACGCTGCGGACGTTGCAACATCGGCAGGTTTCTGTTGCAGAGTGCATCAGCCCAGATTGGTGCGCCATAGAGTGCCATTGAACGCAAGACGCCAATGTAGAGGCGGCGACACTTGTCGCTAGGGCCGCCGAGGTTGGGCAAAAGGCCGCCGAATGCCCCAGCAGTAGCCAGAAGCTTTGGAGCTAGCCGCCGGAAATGTTCGTCAAACTTCCACCGACCATCGAGAACGATTCCTAAGTACTTCATCGTCGACCCGATGGCGATGGAAGTGCCTCCTACAACAATCGACGTTCCGGGCCGTGGAGCATCTCTAGGCCTGTGAAAGGCTAAGACCTCGGTTTTCTCTAGAGCAACGTCCAACCCAAGTGCTCGAATCCTCGCTACCGTCTGTGCAACTCCGGCTGTTGCAAGGCGGCTCGCCTCTCGATGGTCAGCGGCATGAGCCGTCACTAGAGTGTCGTCCGCATAACACATGACGGCAACTCCTGGTAGCATAGCGCCGCGCAACACCCAGTCATAACCGATGTTCCACAGGAGCGGACCGAGGACCGAACCCTGTGGAACACCACAAGACATTGACCGCCTTGCCCGTCCGCCACTGCTGGTGGGAAACTCAACGGCTCTTCCCGCAAAGTAATTCGCGATGAGCAATTGAAGATACTGTGGAATTCCATGATATCTCAACGCGGCTTTCACGGTCTCAAAGGGCAAAGAGTTGAACGCGTTTGACACGTCCAACGAGACCGCCCACAGCACTCCACCACGGGATACCGCCTTGTCAGCAAGTTCTCTCAAGTGAGCGATGGCAGCGACGGTCGACCGTTCTCGACGAAAACCAAATTGTGCTTCGTGCAGCCCTGGGTTCATCGACTGGACAATACGGGCAGCTATCACGCGCTCAAACACTTTACTGATGTCGTCGAGAAGTACTATCGGTCGATAGGCCGATGGTTGTTCAGCTGACCGTCCGTCCTTCTTGAGCAAAACCAGTGTGCCCGTTTTCCACTTCTGAGGAAATCGACTCTGCTTCAAACATTCCGAGAACAAGGCCTGCACCCTATGACCCAAACGAGCCATCGCGAGAGCTAACACTTTCCCTGGTATGCCGTCTGGTCCCGGGGCAGTACGTTTAGACCTGAGCCTCGCGATGGCTACTCGGAACTCTCCCTCAGACACGGAAGGGACTACATCCTCCATGTAATGCGGGTCTGTGACTCCCATGGGGGGTGGGCTCCACTCATTTCTTTGAGGGAAGAGGGCACCGACGACTCGTTGTAACAGCTGCGGCTGCAGGCTACTGGTCAAAGGTGGAGCCCAGGCCCGGAGCTTTTTGCGAACGGCCCGGTATGGTCTACCCCAAGGATCTCTGTCCAGAGTCTGCAGCCATTCGTCCCAGCACGAGTCCTTCGCTCGAGCGATGGCTATCTGCAGGGCATTGCAGGCGGACCGGTAGGAGTCGTACAGAGTGTCCTCTTCCTCCTGGTTCCTATTTCTTCTCCGCCTACAATGACTATATTGGCGTCGCGTACTCACGCACGCGTCTCGCAAAGCGCGGAGCTCAAAATGCCACCAATACAGCTGTCGCCTCGGCCGGAACGGTTTCGCTTTTGGCATAGCTGCGTCGCAAATACGAGCTAACGAAGCGCGAATGTCCTCCGCTTCGTCGTCGACGGATGGGGTGACCTCTTCGGAGTTGTGGATCCATTGCTCCACTATCGCTGCTTCCTCGACGACTTCCTTGTCCAGTCGACTCAAAACCCAGCGCGGACCGGTGCTGACTGGAAAACTCGAAACCGGCGCGGTCGAGTGGGACGATGAGACGTCAAACCGGATATACCGGTGGTCGGAGAGAGTCTCGACGTCTGTCATAACTCTCCAACTCCGGACACGATTACGGAGACTGAGGGATGCAAAAGTTACATCTACAATGGAACCACCAATCCTTCGCACGCACGTGTTGATCGCACCCCGGTTTACGAGCGCCAGTCCCGTGGCAGCCATCCAGTCATTCACCACTTCGCCTCTGGCATCTGTCGCGGGAGCCCCCCAGGTCGTCGATTTGGCATTTAGGTCACCAGCCACTAGGACCTCATGAGACGACACCTGAGCAATAAGTGCTCCGATTTCAGTGAGGGTAGCCTCGAAATCGGAGAGACTTCTGCTAGGAGGAACGTATATCGCTATAATGGCGACGCCATACACTATACCCATTGCGTACCCTCTCCCTCTTCGGGCATCCTTGAAGCCTACGGAAGCCGGAGCGAATATAGCGACTGAGTTGTCACAGTCACTAATCCAGTCGCTTCTTGCTGGAACTGCATAAGGCTCGGACACGACCGCCACTTTAATTCCCCACTGTGCCATGCTCTGGAGCAGGAGGTCTTGGGCTCTGGCACAGTGGTTTATGTTGGCCTGCAGGTATTTCGTAGGAGCCATTTATTTGTGAGTGTCCATTGGTTCCTCCGTTGGTTGGGTTGGCGCGATAGTCTTGTCGACCTCAACTGCACTCTTTTTTGCCACTGGCTTTCTTCGTCCGCTTCGCTTCGAGGGTTTAACATGCCTTGCTACGTCAGGGCACCTCTTATCTCCTATCTTGTGTGCAGCTGGCCGATTCGCCGCTGCACATATGGCGCAGTTGAACTCTGCCCTGCATTCTTGGCTTTTGTGCCCTAGAGCGCCACAGCGGTAGCAGACGTCACTGCGGTCGATCTCGTGTGCACACTTTACGCCAACGTGCCCTGCCTCTTGGCACCGGAAGCACCTAAGAGGTCTCGGCTCGAGTAACCGGACCCTGGCCGTAACCCAGCCAACTTGCAGTTTTCCTTCCGAAGCGACTTTCTTCGCTGCAACGACCGGGCAGCTCACCCATAGAGAACCATAGGGGGTAAGAGAGCCAGTCTTTATGTCTTCCGACCGACAGCCACCCTCTGCAGCCAACGCTCGAGCGACCTCCTCGGTAGTGACAGAGTCGTCTAGCCCTACAACCCTGAGTTCAGCTCGCTTACTTGGCCTCTGTATCTTTGCAGAGGTGGCGTCTAGGACCTCGCGCAATTTACCCGCTAGTAGGTCTGCCTTCTCGCCGCTTGCCGCTCCCGGTACTTCGAGGATCCTGGCTCCTGTCGCCCCGGTCCTAAACTTCAGCGAGTCGATGCCCAGATCCTTGAGGTTGATCCGCTGGCGGGCTTCCGCAATGACAGAGGCGTATGTCACTCCCTTTTCTTTGGCCTCCGGTTGCAACGTGATTGTAACTGCCGCCGAGGTAGGAGCTCGCAACTTTTTCTGCCTCTTTGATGTGTTTGAGGGTGGCGTAGCGGCTTTCTTCGGCTTTTTGCCCCTTTTCACTACGGTCGTCCAGGCCTCCTCCCTTTGTACTGTAGGCACAGACTGCGCCGTTTGCTCCAAAGAAGGTTGCGCAACTGGTCCTGTCTGGCTCCTGACTGCTGGGGTTGGTAATACCACTGGCGTCGAAGGTATCGTCTCTGATCGTTTTACCCTTTTACCCTTTTTCGGCTTCGGATGGCTCAGCACTGGAGCCGATATTCCAGCTTCTGGATGTGCCACACTCCCTGCCTCAGCGACATCTTGTTCCGTCCGATCGGCGGCCAGAGACGGTCGAATGCGCTTTTCTGGTAAGAGTCTGCCAGATATTTCCAGACCCTTCAACCGAGCGTTAATCATGGTGCCCACACCAACCATGATTTTTTGCACCAACGCGTCCTCCGACTCCTTCGTGCATGAAGAAGGGGCTGGAGCTGGAGCGGATGACTTGCTCAATTCGCGCCTTATGTCAGCTACTCCTTGCCGCAGCTCCGAAATTTCGGAGTGTAGCTTTGCATTTTCAGCTTTAAGGCGATCATTGGCCTCCTGCAGCTGCCTCATTTCCTCCGACGATGTGCGTTGATAAAGGGCACCGAGTACCTCTGCGATGGATTCAGCAGACTCATTCAGTGCCTTTTTGCACGTCCCTTTCAGGTTTTTCGAAATTTTCGTCAGCTTAAGGATGGCACTTACGCATTCCTGGGCCCTCTTGTGAAGGTCGAGTGTTGAGCTTTCGTCGGTGACGTTTGATTCTCCCAGAAATGATGCCGATCGTGTCGCTCTTATCTGACGCGTTATTTCCATAGCCTCCTTTTCTGACTCTAACTCGAGCTCCCTTTCACATTGAGTGAGGTAATCTGCCTTGGCTTTTGCAAGACCCACGTACTTGCCGGTTGTAGGTGGCCGGCCTCTGCCTCTTCGTGCTGTAGATACTTTAGCATCAGTTTCATCGCTACAAGCATCTGACGAGCCATCGTTGCATTCGCGTTGGCGTTTACGCCAAAATTTCTGGCTGCGCCGTGATTCATCCGAATACATCGACGCTGACCTGAATTCCTCCTCGGAGCTACATGCTCCAGTGCTTATCGCACTCGCGACAGTGATGTCGCCTTCACCTCCCTGATTTTGTGTTTGGTTTTTTTGTTTTATTGAATCTTCCATACTTGTTCCCACGAGTATGGGGGAAAAACGGTCCACCCGAGGTAGTGCCCCCTGTGCCTGGGTAAGCCTGAGCTATAAGCTCTTAACCCGTATCGAGCGTCGGCCTTTGCTCCGAACGGGGAACGCAGTAACGACTGAACCTCCCATCAGCCATGCATCTCCTCGCGCTGCGTCGCCACTTGGGTTTCGGGGTAATTTTTTAAAGAGGTTTTCTTCCTCGCGGTCCGGCCAGTTAAGGCAAGACCCTCGTTCCCACGTAGGCCGCTAGACGTGTCAACGACACCTACGGGGGCTTACGAATCGACGGTGGCAAAACTTACCTGTCCGGCTGCGCAGTGAAGCACCCACCGGACCCATCGTTCAACCGGTATCAGTGCCACCAAAAAAGTCGGCCGCTGATCCAGTCCTACGCAAGACTATTCACAAAACGGAGAAAAGAAAAGGAGAGGAAAACGAAAGAAGAATGAAAGAAAGAAAGAAAAGAAACAAAAGCAAAAAACGCCAGCAACTCCAGAACAAAACGAAACGAAATGATAACAAAACCAAACAAAACAAAATGAAACGAGAAAACAAACAGAACGAAACAAGAAAACAAACAAAACGAAACAAAATAAACACAAAACAAAACCCCCTTCCCCTTCCCCAATGGTGGCTACCTCAAAAAGGTGACCCCCTTTTTCCCCCCTTTTGTCAACCATGACCCGGGCACAAACCCTCATGGCCGACCCCCCTCTTGGCTGCTCTTAGTCTGGCCCCTCACCCTAAGCCTCCCGGTATGAGAAACTCTGCCGGTACAGCCTCAGGGATCATCGGGACACGCAAGCCCCCCCACCACGACAAGGTGGCAGCCCTTGGGGGGGAACCTAACCTAACCTAACCTAACCTTTTTTTTTTTTTTTTTTTTTTTTTTTTTTTTTTTTTTTTTTTTTTTTTTTTTTTTTTTTTTTTTTACGTGGGGAAATCCGCTCGGATACCCTGCCACCTCGGGGGAAGCGGCCTGGTTATGCCGGACTCCAACCGGCTAAAACCCCACGGTGTCCTTCTCGTCGCCATGTGCCGGGGTCACGGGAACATCCATCTGGCAATCTTCCGCGACCCGGCGACGATGCGGTCTCATCAGACCCCTGCTCGATTATGTGGAGGTTGTTTGTTTGCCAGTCCACTCAACTCGGATCAGAGTGGCGTGTAGGAACACGCCCACGCCTACTCGGGCTAGATTTGATAGGCTGAGGACTCCCCCGAGTCCACCAGCCTCTAGCAAATGTTAGGGAGGGAGGTGACGTATAAACGCCTCTCTTCTTCGTCCCCTTTTTGGTCGTCGTATGGCTAGTGAGCTAGTAGTCTCCCTTATTCTTTCCGCTTCTTCTTTCTGAGCCATGACATACTCACAAAACTGTTGGACAGCTTCCCATGATCTTTTGTCTTCGGTCATATTTCGGATCACGGCTGGTAAGGAAAGATCCTGTCCTATTACGGCTTTTAGTTCCGACCGCTCTTGGCTCCAGGCTGGGCAGGCCTCGAGTGTGTGTTGGGCTGTGTCGATAAGACAGGTGTCACAGTGATGACAGATTGTAGACGGCTCCCTACCAGCAACCTGGCACAGGTACTTCCCAAAGCAGCCATGACCTGTTAGGACCTGCGTCAATCGAAAAGAGAGGGCACCGTGACGTCTGTTCAGCCATTGCTTTAGAACTGGTCTGATCGCAGCAATTGTCGGGACACCAGCGCTGGGTTCTAACAGTCTCTCTTTCCATGCCGCAACGGCGTTTCGAAATATAGCATTCCTCATCCTCTCTCGTCCAGTTGACTGAAGAACTACGGATTGCGCCTCCCAACGACGAATATAAATCATAGTGAGGGCTCTCGCATCTAGGTCCCAGGGTAGCGAACCAGCCAGAGCACAAGAGGCCTCATAGGATACAGTGCGATAGCCACGAATCAATCTGATCGCCATTGCTCTTTGGGGCCTACGCAAGAGAGCAATAGTCCGGCTATTCAAGGATTCGGACCACACTGGGGCTCCGTACAAGGCCATGGATCTCACGACCCCTGTGTAAAGGCGCCTGTTCAGCTCGTTCGGACCCCCCAAATTCGGCAGTAAGCTGCGAAAAGCGTTCGTCGCAGTTAGTAGTTTTGGTGTTAGTTGTTCAAAGTGGGCGGTAAACGTCCATCTGCCATCGAGGACCAGGCCGAGGTATCTCATCGTCAACCCGATGCCGATGTGAGTACCATCCACAATGACCCTGGAAACTGAGGTTGGCATGTTCCGAGGTCCGTGAAAACAAAGAGCTTCGGACTTGTTAAGGGCCACCTCAAGGCCAAGGCGACGGATGCGCGACACCACATGCTCTACTCCAACCGTAGCCAGGATTGCAGCTTGTCTTGGTGTTGCAGCCCGGGCTGTCACCAATGTATCGTCGGCATAGCAAGTGACATCGATACCCCTTATGTTTCCTCCGCGTAGGACCCAGTCGTATCCTATGTTCCACAGGAGCGGTCCAAGAACTGACCCCTGTGGAACACCGCAAGACATATCACGGCTTTTCCATCCCTCTTGTGTCGGGTACGAAACAGTACGGTCAGACAGGTAGGCCTCCACAATGTTGCAAAGATAGGGTGGCAGACCATGATATCCAAGTGCTTCCTTGATGCAGCTCCAGGGCAAACTGTTAAAAGCGTTGGCGATGTCCAAAGACACCGCCAGCACAACCTCACCTCGCTCAACTGCCTCTTGCGCGGCTGTTTTGACACGCAAGATGGCATCTATCGTCGACCGACCACGGCGGAATCCAAATTGCTTCTCTGATAGATTCGGGCCAGTAGTTTGGAGGTGGCTAAGTATCCTAGCGGCAATAATACGTTCGAATAATTTGCCAACCTCATCGAGTAAAACAATAGGACGATAAGCCGAAGGGGAGTGCTCCGAGCGTCCTTCCTTATGGAGAAGCACTAGACGGCCTGTCTTCCACTGTCGTGGAAACTGTGACTGCGACAAGCATGCATCCAAAAGACTCTTCAATCTAGGCGTCAATTCCCTCAAAGCTAGCCCTAAGACCCGTCCGGGTATGCCATCAGGGCCAGGAGCGGTATTCTTGGCCTTGAGTCTCTCGACCGCTGCGCTGAACTCACTTTCGGTGATTTTGGGTATTTCAGACTCACCAGGAGTTTGAGTGGATGGAGCCATTCGCGGTGGTGAATAGTCACCCCTCACGGGAAACAGTTCAGCCACAACCCGTTCAGTGAGCGCAGTTCTGAGAGATTGCGTCAGTGGGGGGGTTCGGGGTCGAAGTTTCCCTCTTACCATTCTGTACGGCTTACCCCATGGATCTCTATTTAAAGATTCTAACATTTCACCTCTAGCTGCCTCTTTTGCACGTGTTATGCAGATCTTAAGTGCATCCTTGGCAGAGCTGTAGGCAGAATATAGCTGTACTTCGAGGTCTGGATTTCTTCGTTTTCGCCTGCGGCAATGGGTGTATTGGCGTCTAGCTGACACGCAGGCTACCCGAAGCTGCGTGATTTCCGTGGACCACCAATACACCTGTTTTAGGGGAGGTTTGAAATTCGCCCGTGGCATTGACGCATCACAGACAATCGTCAATGCGTTACGAAATCGATTGGCTTCATCCTCAACCATGATGGGTCTTTCGGGCGCGAGCACCCAGCTTTGGACCACCGCCGCCTCAATAACCATCTCCTTGTCAAGGCGCTTCAACTGCCATCTTGGACCTTCCTCTATTACCGATCGCGTATTTCGGGGGAGGATGGCACTACTGGAGAGAACCTCGAAGCGGATGTATCTATGGTCGGATAAGGTTTCGATATCCTCAAGGACTCTCCAATTCCGTACACGGCTTGCTAACGCTGGACTGGCAAAAGAAACGTCCACTACGGACCCACCTTGAGAACGAACGCAAGTGTGAACTGTTCCCCTGTTAAGAATTACGAATCCTATACACAGTAACCACTCCTCTAGGATCTCCCCACGTGCATTTGTATAAGAAGAGCCCCACGCCGTTGATTTCGCGTTGAAATCCCCCATCACAATCACATTGCAAGAAAGAAACTGACTTACACTTGTTCCAATTTCTGTGACAAAGGCTTCAAACTCAGATAAAGGTTTATTTGGGGAGAAGTACGCGCCGAGTATTACAGTATTATTCCCCAAAAGAACAGCTACATATCCCCGTCCCTTAATAACTTTGGTAAAAGCGAGTGAAGCTCCCCTGTCAGGGGATACGACTGCAACTAGACCGTCTTTATCGCCAGCCCAGTTAGTCCGATGGGGGATAAAATATGGTTCGGCAATCACCGCCAAATCTATGGTCCACTCAGCCAGGCTCTGATAGAGAAGGTCCTGAGCCCTGGCACAGTGGTTGATATTGCCGTAAAGGAATTTCAACTGATCCATTATTGGGCATGGATTGGAGTCACCACTGCTCCAAGTCTCGTATTGGACGATACGGAGCAAACAGACCTATTTTGGGTGCCAGTTGGATTCTGATGTTTACGCGTTTTTATCGGCAGACTTGCAAAACAAGACTTACTACCAACCTTGTGATCCGATGGCTTCTTTGCATCGGCACAAAGAACACAGTGAGGAGTTCTGCTACATGCGTTAGCTTTGTGACCAGGCAAGCTGCACCGGAAACATAAGTTGCTGCGATCGGTCTCAGATTTGCACACATCCTTGACATGTCCCACCTCGAGACACCGGTGGCATCGTCTAGCTCTCTGATCCAGCAGCTTTGCGCGCGCCGAGACCCAACCGACGAGCAGTCGCCCATTTTTGGTGACTATCTTGGCAGCCACAACTGGACAGCGTACCCAGATAGAAAGAAGGCCACTGTTGTCCGTCCGCAGTTCTCCGGTCCTAATATGACTTTCTTGGCAGCCGCCCACACGAGAAATGGCTGTAACTACTTCCTCCTTCGTGACGGAGTCGTCTAGTTCCGAAATGCGCATCTCTGCGCTTTTCGTCACCCTTGACACTCGAACGTCATTTACATCGAGGGCAGCTTTTAGTCGTTTTGCCACCTCATCGGCTTTTTCGATATTGGCTTTTCCAGGTATTTCCAGGATCCTGGCTCCAGTTGCAGTTTTCCTAACCCGGAAGGAATCGAGTCCGATTTCAGAAAAATTTGTGGTTTTAGCCTGTCGCAGGACACTAGCGTATGACACTCCCCTTTCTGAAGCCCCCGGCTGCAAGGTAAGGATTATTGCGGCGGATCTAGGAGCCCGTAGATTGACCGCTTGCTTTTTAGGTCTTTCTTTTTCTCTTGAAACGGCCGGAGTCTCCCTGGCTTTTTTGGAGCGACGTCTAGTAACCTCTACCCACCCTAACTCTTTGGTTGCTGCGACAGATGATTGTGCATCAGGATCCAACTGATTCTGTATCACTCTATCGCTCTTACCTTTCTTTTTCCGTTTCCTGGATTTATCTTTATGCTTGCTTTGTTCTCCTCTAAAGTTTACAGGGGTTAATGTAACTGGACCATTTACACAAAGATCAGAACCGTTTGGTCGCTCCTTTTCAGTTTCTGTGGCAGTTTTTTGCTTTTCCGGTAGTATTTTTTCTTCTAACGCTTCCAGTCGTGTATTCATCATTGCTCTCATTTGAACCATGATGGAATTGGAAAGGTGTTCTATGTCAAAAGGAGCGTTAACTGCCGGAACCAGCTCTTCAGCTCTTACCCTAAGGGGAAGTTGACTGTCGGCGCGGAGCTGAGCTACCTCCTTCCTTAATTCTGCCAGTTCGGAAGTAAGCTGGACATTGGCCGCTTTAAGTTGACGGGTTTCCTCCGTCGAATTCTGTTCCACAAGGCTATTAACACAAGCTCTTATGGAAGATGCAGCGTCCTTAAGTGCCTTTTGGAATGTTCCCTTAAGGTTTTTTGATCTCGTAGCAATGCTGCAGACCATGTCCAGGTTTTTAATTGCTTCCTGTTGAAGGTCTATTTTGTAGCATTCACCAGCAACTGGCGATGCAAGCAGGCCACGTGCGCTTCTGATCTTTTGGCGCTCGCGTATCTGCTCCTCGAGATCTTTTTCCGCCTCCAGCTCCATCTCCTTCCTTTGGAGTCTGAGGTAGTCCTCCTTAGCCTTCTTCAGGCCGACATATTGGCCAGTAGTAGGGGGACGACCTCTCCCTCTCTTTGGTGTCACCTTTCTCACCGTTGACACCTCTTCTTCGCTCGAGCTGTTTTCCGAGCTCAGACAGCTCCTCTCCTTGGAGCAGGGCCGTTTTTTCCTGCATGACATTGGCGGCGGGGACTCCCTTGAGCCAGCTGTCATCATACTGCAGTCCGAAGTTTCGGATTCGACAATAGGGCGTTCTTTTCCCCCCCCAGAATACGAGGGGAAGACGGAGGCCGTAGCGTCCGTGAGGGATTGAACGACTGCAGTGCAGCCGACACCCTCCTGGGGTAATTTATTTTTAAGATTCGCCTTCATGTTTGTTCCTTTTTAAGGGGGTGAGGTCCCCGCGGTAACGTCCTCGCCATTACACAACCCTTGGCAGACGTCAGACCTTGGGATTGACATAAAACAATTAACACCCACGAACCACAAGACAGAACAAGACACTCTCGACACATTAACAAAAATACAAAAGACCCAACAGAACAAGGACGGTCACAAACAATTTCCCCCCTTTGTCAGCTATGAACCGGGTATAACCCCATAGCTGAACCCCCTGTATGCTCTCACGGAACGAACACTCTGCTTGAAAACAGAGCGCCGGAGCCTACGAGTCGGTCGTTAGCCGTGATGGGCAGCAACTCCGTGAAAGCGGAAGTGCTGCTCATCCCGTTGCCCAGGGTGCACCACGAGGAGGTCACCGACACCTAGCACCCCAACCTAACCTAACCTAACCTAACCTAACCTAACCTAACCTAACCTAACCTTTTTTTTTTTTTTTTTTTTTTTTACGTTGGAAAATCCGTTACGGATACCCCCCGGCCGAGAAGGTGACGGCCGGAGTGGTTATGTGGGACTACCCGGCAGCATAGAAGACGCTGCCATTTTTAAGGCTACCCACTAAAAACCAACGGTTACCCTCATCGCCATAGTGGAACGCCACGGGATCGCTTGTCGCACTCACCGTGACGCCCCGGCGGAATCGCCACCCCCGATAAGGGTGCCCCGAGTAACGAAAGCACCCTTACGACGTAGGCCTAAGGCTGGTGAAAGGGGTCACCCTCCCCTCTCACCAAGGCACTACGGCTGGGGTAGGAAGCGTCGGGCGTACTCCCGCCTCCTTCTCCCCAGCCTACCCCTTCGGAGCGGATCAGCGGTGGAGGCTGACTCCCTGATCCGCTCCGCGGCCTCCTTCGCGGCAATAACCTGCTCGCAGAAGGAAGCCACCGCGACCCAACACCTCTCACTGCCGATCATCGCGCGTACCACGCGCGGCAGCGAAAGGTCCCTGCCAACCACAGCCGTCAGCTCAGAACGCTGACGGTCCCAGGCTGCGCACTCAGCCAGGGTGTGACGAGCCGTGTCCACGGCCTCGTCACAGTGGTGGCAGGAGGGGGTCGCCTCTCTGCGTGCGATCTTGTGCAGGTACTCGCCGAAGCATCCGTGCCCCGTCAATACCTGCACAAGACGATAGGTTAGGGTCCCGTGTCGCCGGTTGATCCAACGATCCATGTGGGGGCGGACTGCCCCCACTGTCGCCAGACCGGCGACAGGAGACTCCAACTCTGATTTCCACTGTCGGATCAGGACTCGGTGAGCTAGAGCCCTGACCCGCGCCGCCTCGATCCTTTGCCCATCCCTGGCTTCTGCCCGGTGCCAATACACACTGGCGAGCACCTCCGCGTGTAGCTCCCACGGCGGATCGCTCGCCAGGAGTGTGGCCGCCGTATAGGACACCGTACGGTACCCCCTGATCACCCTCACCGCTAGGACCCTTTGCGTTCTGCGCAGAAGGGCCCTGGAATCCGCAGTGAGGGCTCCCGACCATATGGGAGCACCGTACAGGGCCATGCTCCTCACGATACCGGCATATAGGCGCCGGCACGGAGCCTGCGGCCCACCGACGTTGGGCAGAAGCCTCCCCAAGGCAGCTGCAGTGGAAATCAACTTCGGGGCGAGGAGAGAGAAATGCGCCCCGAAGTTCCATCTTCCGTCCAGTGTGAGGCCCAGATACTTCATCTGGGCCTTCAGCGCCACCTGCGCACCCTGGACGGAGATGGACGCCCGACGAGGGGGACCTCGCCGAGGGCCGTGGAACAACATGGCCTCCGTCTTCGTGACGGAGACCTCCAGTCCCAACAGCCCCACGCGGTCCGCTACCAGCGTAGCACCGACGGAAGCAAGACGGGCCGCCTCCGCAAAGCTCCCTCCCCGTGCCGTGACGAGGGTGTCATCTGCGTAGCACAACACCCTCATCCTGGGGAGGAGCGGACAGCGGAGCAGCCAGTCATAGCCCAGGTTCCACAAGACCGGTCCCAAAACGGACCCTTGTGGAACCCCTCGGCTCACACTCCGTCGGTATAGCCGCCGGTCGCCGCCTACCCACAGGACCTCTCTATCCTGCAGGTATGCTTCCAACAGCCGCCGGAGATAGGGAGGCACTCCATGGTACCGGAGCGCCTCGACCAAAGTCTCGAACGGCAAACTATTGAAGGCGTTGGCGACGTCCAGCGAGACCGCGACGACGACGTCCCCCTCGGACACAGCCTCCTGGGTCAGGTCCTTCAGAGCCCTCAGGGCGTCGATCGTCGATCGACCCGCCCTGAAGCCGAACTGGGCTTCTGAAAGACCCGGACCCACCTCCTCGAGGTGTTGGACGAGACGGGCAGAGAGGATTCTCTCGAAGAGCTTACCCATCTCGTCCAGCAGCACGATTGGCCTGTATGCGGAGGACGAGTCGACAGAACGACCCTCCTTCCGCAACAGGCACAACCGCCCCTCCTTCCAGGCCTTCGGGAACTGTCCAGTGCGCAAACAAAGGTTGAACAGTTCCCTCAGCCTGCCCCCCAAGTATTCCAGGGCGATGACCAGAACCCGCCCTGGAATACCGTCCGGTCCCGGCGCAGTGTTGCGGGCTCGCAGGCGACTCAGTGCGACCTCCAGCTCGACCTCCGTGATGTCTGGGATAGAGCCCACCCCCCCCTCAAGAGAAGGAGGGGCCATCACGGGAGGAGAGTGGCCGGTGGAATTCGGGAAAAGTTCCCCCACCAGCCGCTCGAGGAAATCCGGCTGAAGGGACTCCATGACCGGGGCGCCAGCGCCGCGGGTCTTATTCCGCGCGACGCGATACGGGCGCCCCCATGGATCCCTATCGAGACCGGCCAGGATTTCCTCCCGAGCCAGGTCCTTCGCCTTCCGAATCGCCAGCCGCAGAGTCGACTTCGCCTCGCGGTAACGACTCCGCAGCTGGGCCTCCATGTCCGGGTCAAAGCCGTGACGACGACGACACCGGACGAAGGCCCTACGAGCCCTGCAACAGGCCGCCCGAAGTTCGGCAATTTCGGGCGACCACCAGTACACTGCCCTGCGCCGGGGCCTGGACCCCACTCTCGGCATGGCCGCATCGCAGACCCTAGTGAGGGCCTCGCGCATGCGGCCCGCCGACCCCTCCACGTCGGTCTCCTCGTCGGGCGGATCGGAAAAGGCCCAGCCCTGGACGATGGCCGCCTCTTCGGCCATTTCCCGATCCAGCCGCTGGACTGCCCAACGAGGAAACCGACTCCCCCCCCGCGGTGGTCTGGCCAGATCCGGCCGGGAGGCGGAGATCTCGAATCGGACGTATAAATGGTCCGATAGAGTCTCCACCTCCTTCTCCACTCTCCAGTCGACGACCCGTCGCGCGACAGCTGGGGTGGCGAACGAAACGTCCACCACGGAACTCCCTTGCTGCCGCACACAGGTCGGTTCGGTCCCTCTGTTGAGGAGGGACAGACCGGAGAGGAGTGACCAGATCTGGACGGCCCTACCCCTAGCGTCCGTGGCGTGGTTCCCCCAGGCCGCGGATTTGGCGTTCAGGTCGCCGAGGACGATAACGTTCCCCGACGCCTGTCTGCTAATCGCAGCACCGACGGAGTCGAGAAAAACCTCGAACTCCGCCAGGCTACGATTGGGGGAGAAGTACGTGCCTACGACAACGTACTCCCCCCACCGCGCCACTACCAAACCCGGGCCAGTCTCCAAGGTGGAGAGAGGGGGACCGGGACTAGATCCCACGACCACTGCCACGGAGCCGTTTATGTCCCCCGACCAGCTGGAATTCGGGGGGACATAGTAGGGCTCACAGACCACCGCAACTTTAATGTCCCACTCCGCCATAGCCTGGATAAAGAGATCCTGGGCCCTGGCAGAGTGGTTTACGTTCGCCTGTAAGAAGCCATGTCGCTGTCTGGTCATTGCGACATGGCTTCAACCGGCGGCGTACCGCGCACGACGTGTTGGGCAGCTGGAGAGGGACCAGCCACCTTACCCCTTTTGTGGGGAGCTTTGCAAGCACCGCTCCCCAATTCGTGGCCCGCCTGCAGTCCTAGGTCTGCGCAGACTGCGCACCTGAGGACTCCGGTGCAGCTGTCACGAGCGTGACCCGCTATGCCACACCGGAAGCAGACCGAGCTACGATCGGCAGTAGAGGGACAGACCGCACGCGTGTGTCCAGGCTCTAGACACCTGAAGCACCGCATGGGCCTCTCCTCTAGGAGCTCGACCTTGGCCGAGCTCCACCCCACAAGTAACCTGCCCGTCTGGAGCACTATTTTTGCCGCGTCGACGGGACACCGGGCAAAGGTGACGCCCATGTTCCCAAAGCCCCAACGAATCTCCCCAACATGGAGAGAATCACTGGAGCACTTACCGACGCGGCAAATTGCAGCCGCCACTTTTTCTCTCGTGGCAGAGTCGTCCAGCCCCTTGACCCTGATGCCGACCCGTTTAACGGGACGAACGACGTCTGCCACACCGTCCAACGCAGTACGAAGGCGTTCCGCCAACTGCTCCGCTTTTTCCGTGGCCGCCTTTGGGAGCTCGAGAAGCCTAGCTCCCGTTACGGACCGGCGGATCCTAAGTCCGCCCTCAAGCCCGATCTCGTCGAGGTTGACTTTCTCGGCGGCGCGCTCGAGGACGTGGGCGTACGTGATGCCTTTGGCCACAGCCTCGGTCTGCAGCGTGATCATCACTGCTGGTGATCGAGGAGGTGGCAGCTTAGGCTGCGGCTTTTTGGTCGACTGGGCCGCCCTCTTTCTCTTCTTCCTCCTCTTCTTTTTGCCCACATGACCCTGTATTTCTTTTGCCCCGACTTGCCTTCCACCACTGTATTGCTGCTTCTGCTGGGCTGCAGATTGCACCGAGATAGTCGGAACGGCTGGCTGGGCGGACTTGTTTTTCTTCTTCCCCCTCCTCACAACGCTGGTCCATGACTCGCCAGCAGCCACCGCAGGAGCGGGTGACGCTTGTGGAGCAAGCTCCAGCCGAACAGTGGGTGAGGCCACTTGAAGGATCGGAGAGCCAGAACGCGGGTCTGAACTTTTGTTCCGACTAGCAGCTTTAGCCACTGCTGCCTCCCTTTTTCGGTCCGCAGCCAAGGGTGGACGTCGGTTTACTTCCGGGAGGAGGCGCTCCTCTATACCTGCGAAGCGGGCGTTAATCATAACGCCCACCGAGGACACGATCGAGCGCCTCAACTCCTCTAATAGATCAGCGTCGCGGAGGGGCGTTTCCACAGCAGAAGCAACGGGTTTCGCCGCTAATGCCCTCATCTCGGCAAACTCACGCCTGTGAACCTTGAGCTCGGCTCGAAGGTTATCCACCTCACGGTGGAGGCGTGAGTTGTCTGCTCTAAGACGACGCGTTTCCTCGCTAGCTGTACGACCAGCCAAGGCTTCCACAGCCTCAAGAAGTTCCCTTGTGGACTCCTTGATGAGCCTTGTCATTCCACCCTTGAGGTTTGTCGATTTTCGGCACGCCTCAAAGATGGCTGCCGAGCTGCGACCGGCAAAAGCCCGCAGCTCCTCAGCTCCCATAAATTCGGGGTCCTTCCTGTGCCGCTCCTCTAAAAGTAATTCCTCATCGGAAACCAGCGCTTGCTCAGGCGCAGCTTTGGTCTTCCTCGAGACCCGCTCACTCAGCATTTTCTCCAGTTCGGCCTCCTCGGCCTCGTCCGTAAGGGCCCGCAAATCGGCTTTCGCCCGGGCGAGCCCACTACTGGTCGCTGAGCAGACACGTCCACGACGAGCGGAGCTACACTTAGCAGATGCAACTCCAAGCTCCGAATCGCTCCCGGACACGTCGCTTAGGATTCGAGAGACCTCCGCGAGATGTCGCTTCCTCCGGTTACTAGCCCCATGGCTGGGCCACATGTCATCCGCTCCACTGGTCCTCAGTTTGGTTCCCTTAGAGAGAACCGCCTTTCCAAAAGGAATCCGAAAGCCTTTGGAATCGCCAGGGTCTTTTGCAGAAGAATCGACGAACGGGGTCGATTCGTCCGCAACCAAATCAACTAAATCCTCATCACGATGCAGATCAAGGTCCATATGAACAGCCGAGTCGTCGTAGAGAGAATCTCCACTACCCTCCTCACCACGCCTCACACTATTTTTGTTTATACAGGTCCGTGTGGATGGGACCTGTGCAGGGACTCCTGCTCCAGAGCGATTTTTGCCCCCCCCAGAGTACGAGGGGCAGACGGGGACCGAAGTCGCCGTGAGGGATTCCTCAGCGGTGGCGCTGAGACCCTCCTGGGGACATATTTTAAAATCGCGTCCGTTCATGTTTTCCTTTTAAGGGGTAAGGTCCCCAGAGCGCTTGCCAGTTAACCCTACACCGCAGCACGCTAGACCACGGTTTCGGGGTGGTTTTTTATAGAGGTTTCCATCCTCGCGACCCAGCAAGTGGGCCCCCGGTCCCGGCCGAAGTGCAATGGCCGGGTTACGGTATGATGGTTGCTCTTAGTCTGGCCCCTCACCCTAAACCTCCCGGTATGAGTAGCTCTGCCGGTATAGCCTCAGGGATCATTGGGACACGCAAGCCCCCCCACCACGACAAGGTGGCAACCTTTGGGGGGGAACCTAACCTAACCTAACCTAACCTAACCTAACCTAACCTAACCTAACCTAACCTTTTTTTTTTTTTTTTTTTTTACGTTGGAAAATCCGTTACGGATACCCCCCGGCCGAGAAGGTGACGGCCGAGGTGGTTATGTGGGACTACCCGGCAGCATAGAAGACGCTGCCATTTTTAAGGCTACCCACTAAAAACCAACGGTTACCCTCATCGCCATAATGGGACGCCACGGGATCGCTTGTCGCACTCACCGTGACGCCCCGGCGGTATCGCCACCCCCGATAAGGGTGCTCCGAGTAACGAAAGCACCCTTACGACGTAGGCCTATGGCTGGTGAAAGGGGTCACCCTCCCCTCTCACCAAGGCACTACGGCTGGGGAAGGAAGCGTCGGGCGTACTCCCGCCTCCTTCTCCCCAGCCTACCCCTTCGGAGTGGATCAGCGGTGGAGGCTGACTCCCTGATCCGCTCCGCGGCCTCCTTCGCGGCAATAACCTGCTCGCAGAAGGAAGCCACCGCGACCCAACACCTCTCGCTGCCGATCATCGCGCGTACCACGCGCGGCAGCGAAAGGTCCCTGCCCACCACAGCCGTCAGCTCAGAACGCTGACGGTCCCAGGCTGCGCACTCAGCCAGGGTGTGACGAGCCGTGTCTACGGCCTCGTCACAGTGGTGGCAGGAGGGGGTCGCCTCTCTGCGTGCGATCTTGTGCAGGTACTCGCCGAAGCATCCGTGCCCCGTCAATACCTGCACAAGACGATAGGTTAGGGTCCCGTGTCGCCGGTTGATCCAACGATCCATGTGGGGGCGGACTGCCCCCACTGTCGCCAGACCGGCGACAGGAGACTCCAACTCCGATTTCCACTGTCGGATCAGGACTCGGTGAGCTAGAGTCCTGACCCGCGCCGCCTCGATCCTTTGCCCATCCCTGGCTTCTGCCCGGTGCCAATACACCCTGGCGAGCACCTCCGCGTGTAGCTCCCACGGCGGATCGCTCGCCAGGAGTGTGGCCGCAGTATAGGACACCGTACGGTACCCCCTGATCACTCTCACCGCTAGGACCCTTTGCGTTCTGCGCAGAAGGGCCCTGGAATCCGCAGTGAGGGCTCCCGACCATATGGGAGCACCGTACAGGGCCATGCTCCTCACGATGCCGGCATATAGGCGCCGGCACGGAGCCTGCGGCCCACCGACGTTGGGCAGAAGCCTCCCCAAGGCAGCTGCAGTGGAAATCAACTTCGGGGCGAGCAGAGAGAAATGCGCCCCGAAGTTCCATCGTCCGTCCAGTGTGAGGCCCAGATACTTCATCTGGGCCTTCAGCGCCACCTGCGCACCCTGGACGGAGATGGACGCCCGACGAGGGGGACCTCGCCGAGGGCCGTGGAACAACATGGCCTCCGTCTTCGTGACGGAGACCTCCAGTCCCAACAGCCCCACGCGGTCCGCTACCAGCGTAGCACCGACGGAAGCAAGACGGGCCGCCTCCGCAAAGCTCCCTCCCCGTGCAGTGACGAGGGTGTCATCTGCATAGCACAACACCCTCATCCTGGGGAGGAGCGGACAGCGGAGCAGCCAGTCATAGCCCAGGTTCCACAAGACCGGTCCCAAAACGGACCCTTGTGGAACCCCTCGGCTCACGCTCCGTCGGTATAGCCGCCGGTCGCCGCCTACCCACAGGACCTCTCTATCCTGCAGGTATGCCTCCAACAGCCGCCGGAGATAGGGAGGCACTCCATGGTACCGGAGCGCCTCGACCAAAGTCTCGAACGGCAAACTGTTGAAGGCGTTGGCGACGTCCAGCGAGACCGCGACGACGACGTCCCCCTCGGACACAGCCTCCTGGGTCAGGTCCTTCAGAGCCCTCAGGGCGTCGATCGTCGATCGACCCGCCCTGAAGCCGAACTGGGCTTCTGAAAGACCCGGACCCACCTCCTCGAGGTGCTGGACGAGACGGGCAGAGAGGATTCTCTCGAAGAGCTTACCCATCTCGTCCAGTAGCACGATTGGCCTGTACGCGGAGGACGAGTCGACAGAACGACCCTCCTTCCGCAACAGGCACAACCGCCCCTCCTTCCAGGCCTTCGGGAACTGTCCAGTGCGCAAACAAAGGTTGAACAGTTCCCGAAGCCTGCCCCCCAAGTATTCCAGGGCGATGACCAGAACCCGCCCTGGAATACCGTCCGGCCCCGGCGCAGTGTTGCGGGCTCGCAGGCGACTCAGCGCGACCTCCAGCTCGACCTCCGTGATGTCTGGGATGGAGCCCACCCCCCCCACAAGAGAAGGAGGGGCCATCACAGGAGGAGAGTGGCCGGTGGAATCCGGGAAAAGTTCCCCCACCAGCCGCTCGAGGAAATCCGGCTGAAGGGACTCCATGACCGGGGCGCCAGCGCCGCGGGTCTTATTCCGCGCGACGCGATACGGGCGCCCCCATGGGTCCCTATCGAGACCGGCCAGGATTTCCTCCCGAGCCAGGTCCTTCGCCTTCCGAATCGCCAGCCGCAGAGTCGACTTCGCCTCGCGGTAACGACTCCGCAGCTGGGCCTCCATGTCCGGGTCAAAGCCGTGACGACGGCGACACCGGACGAAGGCCCTACGAGCCCTGCAACAGGCCGCCCGAAGTTCGGCAATTTCGGGCGACCACCAGTACACTGCCCTGCGCCGGGGCCTGGACCCCACCCTCGGCATGGCCGCATCGCAGACCCTAGTGAGGGCCTCGCGCATGCGGCCCGCCGACCCCTCCACGTCGGTCTCCTCGTCGGGCGGATCGGGAAAGGCCCAGCCCTGGACGATGGCCGCCTCTTCGGCCATTTCCCGATCCAGCCGCTGGACTGCCCAACGAGGAAACCGACTCCCCCCTCGCGGTGGTCTGGCCAGATCCGGCCGGGAGGCGGAGATCTCGAATCGGACGTATAAGTGGTCCGATAGAGTCTCCACCTCCTTCTCCACTCTCCAGTCGACGACCCGTCGCGCGACAGCTGGGGTGGCGAACGAAACGTCCACCACGGAACTCCCTTGCTGCCGCACACAGGTCGGTTCGGTCCCTCTGTTGAGGAGGGACAGACTGGAGAGTAGCGACCAGATCTGGACGGCCCTACCCCTAGCGTCCGTGGCGTGGTTCCCCCAGGCCGCGGATTTGGCGTTCAGGTCGCCGAGGACGATAACGTTCCCCGACGCCTGTCTGCTAATCGCAGCACCGACGGAGTCGAGAAAGACCTCGAACTCCGCCAGGCTACGATTGGGGGAGAAGTACGTGCCTACGACAACGTACTCCCCCCACCGCGCCACTACCAAACCCGGGCCAGTCTCCAAGGTGGAGAGAGGGGGACCGGGACTAGATCCCACGACCACTGCCACGGAGCCGTTTATGTCCCCCGACCAACTGGAATTCGGGGGGACATAGTAGGGCTCACAGACCACCGCAACTTTTATGTCCCACTCCGCCATGGCCTGGATGAAAAGATCCTGGGCCCTGGCAGAGTGGTTTACATTCGCCTGTAGGAAGCCATGTCGCTGTCTGGTCATTGCGACATGGCTTCAACCGGCGGCGTACCGCGCACGACGTTTCGGGTAGAGGAGAAACCTGCTACCTTTCCTCTTTTACGGGGAGCCTTACAGGAACGGCTCCCCAGTTCGTGTCCCGCTGGAAGACCTAGGTCGACGCAGACAGCGCAGCGTAGGACACCGGTGCAACTTGCACGGTTGTGACCTGCAACGCCACAGCGGTAACAAATCGAGCTGCGGTCAGCATCAGTGGGGCAGAGCGCCCGCGTGTGCCCCGGCTCCTGACACCGGAAACACCGCATTGGACGCTCTTCTAGGAGCTCAACCCCAGCTGAGCTCCACCCGACGAGCAAGCGGCCCGTGTCCAAAAGGGACTTGGCCGCGTCAACGGGGCACTTGGCAATTGTAAAGCCCATGGCACCGTAACCCCAACGAATCTCCCCGACATGGAGAGCTTCGATGGAGCAATTCGTGACGCGGCAAATAGCGGCCGCTACTTTTTCCCTAGTGGCAGAGTCGTCCAGTCCCTTTACTTTAACAGAGACCCTGCGCACGGGCCGGACTACATCTGCCACACCATCGAGAACCGTGCGAAGAGATGAAGCCAACTGGTCTGCTTTTTCTAGAGCCCCCCTTGGGAGCTCCAGAAGCCTGGCTCCTGTCTGCGACCGCCGGATTCTTAAACCGCCCTCGAGCCCGATCTCGCCGAGATTCACTTTCTCGGCGGCACGCTCGAGGACTTGGGCGTAGGTTACCCCTTTGGCCACCGCCTCGGTTTGTAATGTTATCATAACTGCTGGCGACCGAGGAGGTGGCAGTTTAGGCAGCGATTTTTTTACAGCCTGGGCCTTCTTCTTCTTCTTTTTCTTTTTCTTGCCCCTTTTGCCTCCCTTGCTCTGGGGCGCCATCGGCTGGATCGCAGGTTGTACCGAAGGACCCGGAGCCACTGGCCGAGGGCCACCCCTCTTTTTGCCCCTTTTAACCACCGTTGTCCAAGGCTCAGTTAGGACTGCTGGTGCGGAAGACTGTTGCGGGGCCTCTACCGAACGAGTTTTGACCGGTGCTTCCGCCTGTATCGTCAGCAAGCCTGAACGCCTAGCAGAACGTGTGTTCTGACGTGCAGATGCTGCTGCAGGAGCCTCTCTTTTTCCATCCGCCGCGAGGGGTGGACGCATGGGTTTTTCCAGCAGGAGGCGATCCTCAATCCCTGCAAAGCGGGCGTTTATCATCACGCCTACCGAGGTAACTATAGAGCGCCTCAACTCCTCGACCACATCGGCATCTCGAGAAGGCGTCTCCGCAGTGGGGGCAGCAGAAGATTTCGCCGCTGACGCCCTCATTTCGGCAAACTCGCGCCTGTGAACCTTCAGCTCTGCTCGAAGGTTTTCCACCTCGCGGTGGAGGCGCGAATTGTTTGCCCGAAGACGGCGCGTCTCTTCATTGGCTGTACGCCCAGCCAAGGCCTCCACAGCCTCGAGGAGGTCCCTTGTCGACTCCTTGATAAGCTTTATTATGTCGCCCTTGAGGTTAGTCGACTTTCGACACGCCTCAAGGATGGCTGCAGAGCTGCGCCCGGCGACTGCCCGCAGCTCCTCAGCCCCCATAAATATGGGGTCTAGCCTCTGTTGCGACTCCAAGAGGTCCTCCTCATCAGAACCGGGCACTAGCACAGGCGATGGTTTAGCATTCCTATTGGCCCGTGTGCTAAGCATCTTTTCGTATTCGGCTTCCTCAGCCTCTTCCGCAAGGGCCCGCAGATCGGCTTTAGCCCGGGCGAGCCCACTACCAACCGTTGAGCAGACGCGGCCACGGCGAGCGGTGCTGCATTTCCCAGAAGTAACGCCAAGCTCAGAGTCGCTTCCAGACGCGTCACTTGGTAGTTGGGAAACCTCGGAAAGAGGTCGCTTACGATTTTGGTCGGACATCTTGTCCGCACCACGAGTCCGCATGAAAGTAAGCTTAAGTCCTTTAGGATTGCGGGGTTCATTTGCAGAAGAGCCGACCAACGGGGTCGACTTCTCCACATCCAAAGCAACTGTATCCTGATCGCGATAGTAAGCAGAATCCGTAGGGATAGCCAAGTCGTCGTAGAGAGGATCTCCACTACCCTCCTCACCACGCCTCACACTATTTTTGTTTATACAGGTCCGTGTGGATGGGACCTGTGCAGGGACTCCTGCTCCAGAGCGATTTTTGCCCCCCCCAGAGTACGAGGGGCAGACGGCGACCGAAGCCACCGTGAGGGATTCCTCAGCGTCGTCGCTGAGACCCTCCTGGGGACACACTTTAAAACCGCTACTGTTCATGTTTTTCCTTTTAAGGGGTAAGGTCCCCAGAGCGCTTACCAGTTTACCCTACGCCGCAGCACGCTAGACTACGGTTTCGGGGTGGTTTTTTATAGAGGTTTCCTTCCTCGCGGCTCAGCAAGTGAGCCCCCGGTCCCGGCCGAAGTGCAATGGCCGGGTTACGGTATGATGGTTGCTCTTAGTCTGGCCCCTCACCCTAAACCTCCCGGTATGAGTAGCTCTGCCGGTATAGCCTCAGGGATCATTGGAGCACGCAAGCCCCCCCACCACGACAAGGTGGCAACCCTTGGGGGGGAACCTAACCTAACCTAACCTAACCTAACCTTTTTTTTTTTTTTTTTTTTTTTTTTTTTTGCGTGGGGAAAATCCTCATGGATACCACTCCAGTACGGGGGACCAGAGTGGTTATGCCGGACTCTTACCGGCTAAAAACCCCACGTGTGAGCAGTCCTCCGCCATGGTGAGGCAAGATGGGGTCGCGCGAGCATTCGCCATCTTACCCCGGCGGTACGCCCGGATGTGATTCTATCCGGGCTCCGGTCTCACATTTGGGGCGACCTTGCTCACACAAAGGTCACCCCTCAGACGTATGGGGTCATTTTGCTGTCCAGCCGGAAGTCCCCCGACTTCCAGCCGGTGACCCCATTATTACGGAGGGAGGAGGAGGTTGGCAAACCGTCGCCTCCTTGCCCCCGTACGTCTGCGCCGGAGTGAGTCCAGGGAGGCATTGTTCTCCCTGACCCGCTCCGCGGCTTCCTTCTGTATCATCACCTCTTCACAGAAGGAGACCGCCGCCTGCCACGATCTCTCACTGGCGAGCATGGCGTTCACAACACCCGGCAGAGAGAGATCCCTTCCTAAGGCTTCCGAAAGTGTGTGCCGCTGCGAGCTATATGCGGTACACACCTCCAGTGTATGGAGCGCCGTATCCTGTGGCGCTCCACATTCGTGGCAGACCGGGCTGGCCTCCCGTCTCGCGATTTGGTGCAGGTATTTCCCAAAGCATCCGTGTCCGGATAGCACCTGCACCAAACGGAAGGTCAACGACCCGAAGCGCCGTCTCACCCACCTTCGGAGGACCGGCCTTATTGCGTCCACCGTCCACTGCCCGGGGACTGGTGGGGCCAGGTCCACCGTCCACCGCCTTAATAAGGTGTCCTGCGCCTCTCTTCGCATGCGTGCGACCTCCTCCCCAGTCGGGGCCTCCCCCCGGTACTTCCTCGCCGCCACAAAGTGATACGTTGCGGCGAGGGCCTCCGCTTGCAGCTCCCAGGGAGCATCCCCGGCCAGTACGCACGCCGCCGTCCAAGAGACCGTCCGGTATCCGCGTATCGCCCTCGTCGCGATGACCCGCTGCGGACGTCGCAACAGGGTTTTGTTGGTGCGACTGAGGGCGTCCACCCAGACGGGTGCTCCATACATGACCATACTCCGGATGACTCCGGAGTACAGCCGACGACAATTGGCGCTCGGGCCGCCTTTATTTGGCAACAGCCTGCCAAGTGAAGCGGCGGCTCTGACGACCCTCGGGGCCAGTCCCGCAAAGTGAGCCCCAAAACTCCATCTCCCATCCAGGATGAGACCCAAATATTTCATCTGGGTCCCTACCCGGATCGGGACCCCATCCAGTATAAGCCGGGTGCCTGGAGGGGGTCCTCCCCGAGGCCCATGAAATAGAAGGGCCTCGGTTTTAGGGAGGGCGACCTCCAGCCCCAGGGCGCGAATACGGCCAACCACGAGTGCCGTGCTGACCTCGGCAGAACGCAGTACCTCCCGAAGATTCCTCCCCTTAGCTACGACTAGAGTGTCATCTGCGTAGCAGACCACCCGCACGCTCGTAGGGAGCGTGCCCCGGAGCACCCAGTCGTAGCCAATATTCCACAGGAGTGGACCCAGAACCGACCCCTGTGGAACACCGCACGAGACACGACGGCGTTTTAGACCGTTGCATCCCTGGACTAATACCTCACGGCCGTCAAGGTAATCGGCCAATAACTTTTGTAAATACAGGGGCACTCTGTGATATCGCAGCGCCTCCTGTATTGTCTCGTGCGGGAGGCTATTAAAGGCGTTGGCAATATCGAGGGAGACAGCCAACGCCTTTTCTCCTTCACGGACCAACTCCTGCGTCCAGCCCTTGAGCCAAAGCAGGGCGTCTATTGTAGATCGCCCCGCTCTGAACCCGTACTGGGCCTCAGATAGTCCGGGCCCAGGACCCTCCAGGTGCTGGATGACCCGTGAGGCCACCACTCGCTCTAGCAGTTTGCCTGTGTCATCCAGCAGTACGATGGGCCTGTATGCCGAGGGCGAGTCGATAGGTCGCCCTTCCTTCTGCAACAGGCACAATTTTCCTTCTTTCCACGGCTTCGGAAATCGTCCAGACACAAGGCAGGCGCTGAAAATTTTCCGAAGCCGACAACTCATCTCCTTTAGGGCGATCCCCAGCACCCGGACCGGGATACCATCCGGGCCAGGCGCCGTCTTCTTACCATGAAGGTGGCGTACTGCAACCTCCATCTCTGCCTCCGACACAGGAGGGATTGAGGTTTCGGAGCGTGGCACATCGACGACGACCATCCTTGGAGGGGTATGGTTTGGGTCACGATCGGGAAAGAGCCCACCCAACACCCGGTCCAAGAGCCCGGACTCCATGGATTCCGTAACCGGGGGCGTCTGCTGCCGGAACTTTTTCCGTGCAGCCTTGTACGGACGCCCCCACGGATCTCTGTCCAGGCTAACCAGGGCTTCGCCATATGCCTGGGATTTGGCCCTAACGATCGCCAGCTGCAATTCACGCTTGGCATTGCAATACGCTTCGTACAGCTGGCGCTCCGCCTCGAGTTCCACGGCCGACATCTGCTCGTCGGTTCGGCCGTGCCGTCGTCTCCTGCAATGCCCGTAGGGCCGTCGTGCAGTCGTGCAAGCGACTCGAAGTTCTGCAATCTCCAAGCTCCACCAATAGACCTCACGATGTGTGGGATGGCGGCGAGACCGCGGCATGGCCGCATCGCAGACCGCCGTCACCGCTTCACGGAAACGACTTGCCGTGAGGTCTACATCCGTCTGCACGGGCAAAGCCAACCACGCTTGGACGATCGCCGCCTCACTTGCAAGTTCCGCATTTAGGCGGCTGACGGCCCAGCGTGGAAATTGCACCACCTCAGCGGGACGGTGGGGTGAACTTCGGTTGTGGGAGGTGGAGATCTCAAACCGTACATATTTGTGATCCGAGAGAGTCTCCACCTCTGATAGCACCCTCCATGCTCGAACACGCGCGGCGATTGATGAGGTGGCAAACGTTAAGTCCACCACGGAACCCCCGTTATGTCGCACGCACGTATGGGCTGACCCTGTGTTAAGCAGTGTCAGGCCCGTGGTGACCGCCCATTCCCTGACAATCTCCCCACGCGAGTCAGTGGAGGTATTGCCCCAGTCCCTGGCCTTAGCATTCAGGTCCCCAAGTAGGAGGACCTGCCGTGGCGCCTGTCTTCCAACCGCAGCGGCCATGAGGTCTAGGAAGGCCTCTAGTTCCGCTGCGGTTTTATTAGGGGAGAAGTAAACGCCTACAACAGAATACTTCCCCCACTTGACCACCACGTATCCTGCCCCCCGTTCTTCGATTGAGAGGGGCGGGTTGCTGCCACCAGATTGCCTCAAGATGGCAACAGAGCCATTCAGGTCTCCCGCCCAGCAGGGATGAGAGGGGGGAACATAGTACGGCTCTGCCGCCACCACCACGTCTATCTGCCACTGCGCCATGGCCTGCATTAGCAGGTCTTGAGCTTGGGCGCAGTGATTCAGGTTTGTCTGTAGAAAGTTGTGATGTCTGACTTGATCCATGAATTATTCAGACATCACAACCTCCTCCTCGTCCGCCGCTTGGGGAACGATAGCCGTCACTGTGGTTGCCTGATTCTCAACCGATTGAGTAACCCGGTTCCCGTTTGCCCTCCCTTTCGAGGTCGCAGGCTTGCATTTGCGACCGCACATAACATGCCCAAAGGGCTTGCCAGACTCGGCACATATCGCACAACGTGGAGTGGCCTCCTTGCAGACAGCAATCTTGTGACCTGCACGTCCACATCGGAAGCACAGGTCCCCCCTGTCTGCTGATGCTGGACACTGAGGGCGCGTATGGCCCAGTCCCATGCACTTAAAGCAGCGCATGGGAAGCGCCTCCATGGCCACCACACGCACTGAGCTCCACCCAATGAGCAATCTGCCCTTCTCGGTCAGCACTTTCGCTGCTGAGATCGGACAGGTCACGACGACGGAACCGGTTCCTCCAAAACTGGGCCGAATTGCCCCAACCTTCACCATGCCAACCTCAACCGCTGCTGCCTTAGCGACCGCCGCAGCGACATTCTCCTGGGTGGCGGTGTCGTCCAGGCCTGAGATCTTCACCTGTACAGATTTCATAGGCCTGGCAACGTTCGCCACGCCAGCTAGGGCATCGCGGAGTTTTTCCGCGAGCCTATCTGCCTTCACGTGATTTTCGGAGCCCGGGATCTCGAGCATTCTGGCTCCCGTCATCGTCTGACGGAAGCGGATTTGCTCGATACCGAGTTCCTGCAGATCAACTTTTTGTTGAGCCGTCTGCAGAATGGCGCTGTAGGTTAGCCCTTTAGCCGCAGCTTCAGGCTGCAGCGACAGCACAACCGCCGCAGTCTTGGGGGGCTTCGACACCTTAGGCCTTGTGATTTTCTTGGCTGCGGGCGTAGCGGCTTTTTTCGTGCTCACCTTTGCGGTAGCTGCTCCCTTTGTCGAGTTGGGCCGAGCGGGTGGAGAAGCGCCAGCCGTAGGGGTGGAAGATTTTCCTTTCCCCTTACCCTTACCCTTACCCTTACCCTTCCTCTTCACCACCGTTGCCCAGGACTCCTCCTGGGGTACCGTCTTGGGGTCGGCTATCGGTGCCACTTGCGGTGTCACAGGCACACTAGGCACGGCACGCGTTACGTCCGCTCGCAGTGGTGGACGCATTGTCGGTGCCGGCAAAAGACGGTCCTCTATTCCTGCAATTCGGGCGTTAATCATATCACCCAAAGTGCAGGTCAAGGACCGCTCCAGTCTTTCAATTAAGTCAGCCCCCATCACGGCCACAGGAGGCGTCGTCGCACCAGCCGCATTAGCGCTGGCAGCAGCAGTGGCAGCTGCAGCAGCCTCGGACTTAGCTTCGGCGAAACCACGCCGCAGCGCCTTCACCTCCGCTTTGATGGCTTCCACCTCGAGCTTAAGGCGGCGGTTCTCGGCCCTCAGTCGCCTCGTCTCCTCAGCCTCACTCCTCGAGGCAAGAGCATCTACCACCTCGCTCAGGGCCGAAGTGGACCTCTTCAGGCGGGACACGAACTCGCCCTTGAGGTTGCCTGATTTTTTCGCAACCTCCATAATTATGGCGAGGCCTTCACCCGCCTTCGCCTTCAACTCTTGCGCATTTAGTGCGCCCACGTCCGAATCGTTATCGTCCGTAGCGGTGTCATACTGGGTATCAGTCACTTCAACCTCGTCTGATCGCAAAGAAGCAGGTTTCAGAAAACCTTCGCGAGAAGAGCCTGACTTTGCTCCCCTTCCTCTTCGGGCGGAATGAACCTTAGCGGTCGCAATCTCTTCGGTCTCCGTGTCTGAGCAACACCGCCCAGGCTCGAAGAACGAAGACGACGGCCGCTTGCGTTGTCCTTTTGTTGCGCGTGCAACTACGACATCGGAATCCTCCGAATGGCCCTGAGAAGGACCTTTCTCATTCATATCTATTTCGATCTCCACTTTGGAGTCGACGTAGAATACGTCAGCGTCATTTTGGCTCTGAGAAGGGCCTTTTGGCTGGCCCTGAGAAGGGCCTTTTGGTTGGCTCTGAGAAGAGCCTTTTGGTTGGCCCTGAGAAGGGCCTTTAGTAAATCTTCCGAGGCTGTTACGCACAGGAAGCATCGCGACAATTCTCTTAAAGACACACTCACCCAAGTATCGTTTGCAGTATTTGGTCACCCGCCTGCCACCTGCGTTACCGGGGTCAGGACGGGGTCCAGGGGAGACGACGAGGACGTAACTTGCAAACACTTGGGGACTCCCCCAACCTAACCTAACCTAACCTAACCTAACCTAACCTAACCTAACCTTTTTTTTTTTTTTTTTTTTTTAACGTCAGGAAGCATCATGCTATCCCTGCCACCCAGGGGAAGATGGAAGGGGGTATGTGGGACTCTAACCTAACACTAAACCTGACGGTTGCCGCCTGCCGTCATAGTGGGACACCACGGGATCGCTTTCGCATTCAACCGCAGCGCCCCGACGGAGACTACCACGGAGAGGGCACCCTGCAACAAGTGGACCCTCCCTTTTTCGCAGGCTTGATAGATTGTGGAGGGCTCACCCTACCCCCCACCCAAGCCTGCTACAGCGCGGAGGAGGCCGAAACCCCCTCCGAGCCGGGCCCTGTCGACAGACTCCGACCACTCACTCACTGGAGCAGTCGGACGCAGGACGAACCCGCACTCTTTGCCATGTCAACCGTTCGGCCAACGGGACTAGGCTAGAGGTCCGGACTAGGCCCAGCGCCCTCGCGGTGGTCTCCCCGAGAGAAGACCACCCATCGAGTCCCCAAAATAGGCAGGCTCCAGCCAGCCCGCCACAAGAAGGGGACCCAACGACGAACCCGACAGGCCTCTACCGCCAGCCACGGTGGTCAGCCGAGACCAGCTAGAAAGAGGCATAAGTCGGGAACCCACCACGCCCAGACCAATCAACGCCAAGCGCAACCGTGGCGCCGCACTCGGCAACGACCAGCCCAGGCACGTCGCCCGGACCGTCTCCCCGTCGAGCAACTGTTCCAAAGCTGCTCGGCGGAAAGAGGTCCAAGCCCTACCAGCGCAAGCAGCCACCCCCTCAGCAAGAGAGAGACCGCCGCACATCCCCCCTACAACCACGGGACCGCTCCGGAGTCCACTCTGCAAACAGAGAAGTACCCAGAGCGACCCCGCAGCTGACCCAGGTAGAGAGGGCCTGTGCCCCCCCCACCCTGAGCCCGAGCCTACTTTCTAACGACGGATGCCGAAGGAAAGAGACCCGAGCCCCTTCCCGCAGGCAGACCACCCCGAGAGGCAGCCCACCGCGTGTGCCCTCCCCTGGCGGCCATGGACCGGGCATAAACCCCCATGGCCGACCCCCGCCGCGCCGGGTATTAGCCAACGATTGACAAGCCCCCGAGAGAACTCATCAATCGTTGTTGCCCAGGGAGCACCAGGCCCGTACCGCTTCCAATGCCACCGGACGAATCCAGATGGCATTGATAACGGACAGGCACACGAGGAGGTTCCCGGCGAGGCCCCCCAACCTAACCTAACCTAACCTAACCTAACCTAACCTAAACACAACACCAAAACACCTACCTAAATGTCGAAACGTTCTCTTCGTCCCTTTCTCCCCCGCAGAAAACATACCTGGCAGTCCAAGTGAACCTTCAAAGGAAAAACCTCGCCACTCAAGAGCTCATGATAGAGGCCAGGGAAAGAAAAATTTCTTTCGCCCTACTTCAAGAACCTTACATCGGCGGAATAAAAAAAAAAAAAAAAAAAAAAAAAAAAAAAAAAAAAAAAAAAAGATGAAGGGATACAGGGGGGCAAGAATATTCCAGTGCGCCGAGCAGAGAGATGGCACAGTAAAAGCGGCGATCGCCGTTTTTGAACCAGAACTTAAAATAACACAATGCCCACAACTTACGACAAACAATATCGCAGTGGTCCAAGTCCAGAGAGCCCAAACACGAACCTGGAAAGTAACACTCGTATCCTTTTACTTTGAGCCGGATCAGCCTATAGAACCGTATCTCAAGCAGCAGCGAAAAATTTGGACCATATCGTATGATAATAGGAGGTGATGCTAACGCGAAAAGCAGCTGGTGGGGAGGAGACAAGCAAGATCGAAGAGGTGAAATCATGCTTGGGAAAACAGGTCTGCACATCCTAAACACAGGAGATACCCCAACGTTTGACACCATTAGAGGAGGCCAAAGGTACAGCAGCCACATAGACATAACGGCATGCACAACTGACATCTTGGATCGAGTCAATGATTGGAAGGTCGAAGAAGATTTAACCAGCTTTGTCCACAATGGCATTTCTTTTACCATCAGCCTGCAAAGATCAACCAGTGTGAAGACCGAAAGAACAACAAGAAATTTTAACTCGAAGAAAGCAGATTGGAACCAGTTTTGTGAGAAACTGACTCAAATCATGCAAGAAGAAGAACTGACAATACCGAATCTAACACTGATCACGAACACAAAACAGGCAGAAGAAACAGTAAGAAACTACACACAGGCTATAATAAAAAAAAAAACATGCAAGGAAACTATACCTAAAATAAAGAAAACAGAAACACTTACCTGTCCATGGTGGTCACGGGAACTCGCGCAGATGAAGAAGATGGTCGCCACCTGAAGACGTCGTATCAGGTGCGCAGCGCCGAACCGAAGAGAAGAAGTCGTGGAAGCGAACCTGAAAAGAAAAAGAAAATTATGAGCTAGACGTGGAAGAAGCCCAATCGAAAAGTTGGAAAGACTTTTGTGGAAAGCAGGATAGAGAGGGAGTCTAGGAAAGCCTATACAGAGTGATGAGGAGAAGCGCGACCAGAGAAGAGGATGTACTACTGGAAAAGGAAGGAATCACACTAGACGCAAAAGACTCAGCAACATTGTTGGCCGATTCTTTCTACCCTAAAGATAGTACGTCTGACGACAACATGGATCACCAGCAAACAAGGAAGCTTGCCACGTTGGTAAACAGGGAGGGCCATGCTGAGCACCATGACCCATTTTTTACCCTTAACGAATTAAACCGATCCATGAAGTCGTTCAACCCTAAAAAAGCCCCAGGTGCCGACGGCCTCACAGCGGAAATATGTGACCACGCCATCAAATGCGATCCAAACTACTTCCTGGCACCGCTTAACAAGTGCCTGAGTCAAAATTACTTTCCGGAAGTCTGGAAAACAGCGACCGTCGCCGTACTTAGAAAGCCAGGGAAGGAGTCCTACAAGACACCAAAAGCATACAGGCCGATAGGACTCTTGCCGGTCCTAGGAAAGTTGTACGAGAAGATGCTCATTACTCGTCTCAAATATTACCCAGAATTAGTACTCGCCAGTACGGATTTATGCCACAAAAAAGCACCGAAGACGCTCTCTTTGACCTTGTACAGTATATCCGCGAGAAATAAAAAAAAAACGGATTGTGACAATCATATCGTTGGATATCGAAGGTGCTTTTGACAGTGCATGGTGGCCACAAATCAGAGTACAACTGGCTGAGGAAAAGTGCCCTATCAATTTGAGACGGGTAATTGACAGCTACTTGAGCGACAGGGCGGCTGAAGTACGGTATGCTGGAGAGGCGTTCAAAAGAAACACCAACCAAGGATGTGTGCAAGGATCCATAGGAGGAACCTTACTATGGAACTTGTTCCTTGATCCCCTTCTTAAGCAGCTAGAAAACAAGGGATTCTTCTGTCAGGCTTTTGCCGATGATGTGACGATGGTGTTTGACGGAACAACGGCGCTAGAGATCGAGAGACAGGCAAATGCCGCTCTCACGCATGTTCACGCTTGGGGCACTCGGAACAAACTGAAATTTGCACCGCACAAAACCTATGCGATGGTCATTACGCGTAAACTGAAGTACGATGTGCCTCGACTGAGTATGGGGGGGAGCGACATTGGCATGTCTCGAGAGATAAAAATCCTGGGTATAACAATAGACCAAAATCTCACTTTTAACGCCCACATAAACAACATCTGCAAAAAGGCTATAAAGATATATAAACAGCTAACTAGAACAGCCCGCATCAGCTGGGGACTGCAACCGGAGATTATAAAGACTATTTACAACGCAGCAGTAGAACCTGTAATACTTTATGCCGCAAGCACATGGGGCCCAGCTGCGAGAAAACTTGAAGCGATAAAACAGCTCACCGCCATCCAAAGAGGGTTCGCCCAGAAAGTTGGCAAGGCCTACCATACTGTATCCTTAAGCTCAGCCTTGGTAAATTAAATAAAAGATCAAAATTTTCATTTTTCAAAATTTCTTTTATAACATTAATTAAGACCAAATTACTACAAATCTTTTGACACCTATATTATCTCCTATCGGTTCATCCCTTAGGGTAATATTATAGTTTAAAGAGTAAAAAAAAAACAGTTTTTCTTTCGGAAAATTTTCATTTTCAAATTTTTCAATTTTCTTTCTATTTCATCAGATAGGTATTAACGAGACGGTCATTTTAACACCTCGATCGTCTCGATAGCTTCATCGAGATATAGATATTTGAAAAAATAGATTTTTGAGGGTACCTAAAAATGCTTTCAAAATGCTTTATACTGTTACAAATAGATCTATTTAAGGCGCATTTTTCCACGTCTAAAACAATATTTTAGCAGCATTTTTTACCGAGTTACTTGAAAAAATCGTTTTTTGAAGGTACCAAAAAATCACATACGTAAGGTGTTAGAACAAATTATTTACGACGTCAAGTCACTGGTTATCAATTACAGATTTTATTTAACATACTTTCCAATAATTATTTAAAATACAAGGTAATTAATGGGCAAGAAATTTTAAAACAAGAATTTAACGGATAAACAATTACCAAACAAGTAACAAACAATTGTTAAACGATTAACAAACAATTAATATTATTCATTCGTAATTATCCTCTGAACAAAAATTCATTGCTACCCACACTTACGAGCCCATTTTTATTTATTATCTTTATTGTATTGACGCAAATATTCAAAACAAACAATTCTGCTAACTTTGCTTATGGTCTTTTTTTTGCGCTTTTGTCAATTGATAATCCTAGGCCTTATAAGTTTGGTCTAGATAAAAAGTTCGTTCGTTTGATCGTAGTACGTTTTAAATAATAAAAAAAAAGAACTCAAAGATTTTGTGAGAGTCAATATTCATTTAGATCACCTCTTAGTATCTACAAGAGTAGTACCTCTGAGCTAACCACGTATTACCCTAGTGCTAACCACGTTACTTAAATATAGAAATGTAATTTCTAAGTTATATTGTACACACTGGTATGCAAAATTGATTTACAACAATTGATTATTACAGGAATACAAACGAATGCACGTGGGAACATAGCAGCTTATTAAAATATATCAGAGGAAGTACTTGGGTATATCCTTTGTCCTCATTATCGTATCCTCGTTGTAATATATTGTTATAAACAATGGTAATATTTATATCAGGTACTATTGTGTAACGGAAACCTGTAACTATTACCACAGTCAATAGTTTTTTGTATTTTAGTTTAATTTATCAATTTATTTTCTTCAGTATAATTTTCCTAAAGTCCTTTAAAACTATTTTCTAAGACGCTGCAATACTTCCATAACTTAACTTAACTTCCATAACTTAACTTAGTACTTCCGGAAAATTTTAAAAACATTAGCTTGCATAATGTAAACACTACATATAATTATAAAATAATAGTTCCTATATTAAGACTCACTGAAAAAAAAAAAAATAGGTATTATAACTTTGACTGCAATAGTGAATGCCGTAGAGAGTTGAATTTTAATTAATAAATGAAAAGATAATCCATAGTGTTTCTTGCCGGTTCTTCATGAAACTACTCCTTGGAACCGTGCATCTAGAGTCTGGCATTTCTTAAGTGCAAAATGTGCATATCTATACTAATATTATAAAGAGGTAAACTTTGTATTTTTGTATGTTTGTATTGAATAGGCTCAAAAACTACTGGACCGATTTCAAAATTTCTTTTACCATTACTTTGAGGGATTCTTCCGAATCCGTATAGGCTATATTTTATCCCGGAAAATAGATAGGATTTTTCGTAGTAGTGAAAATTGTGCAGTCAGTCGACGAAAAAACTGTCGTACGTTAACAATTCTCGTTAACGCTGCCTAAATGGTTAGAGATGTATGGTTGACTTCTATAGAAAAGTTGTAGAACTCAATAATGCCTACAATAAAGTCCGCGATAGTATATACCAAACATTTATATTTAAGCCATTATAACCACTTTTCCATAGAATAAAAGTAATTAAAATTATTAGCCTATGTTATCGTCAAATACTAATCCTAATCCAAATAAACTTTATCCAAAAAAAAATATTGAGCAAGATTGTTTCAAGAGCTATAAATTACTTTTTTATCTTATTCCAATCGGACAATCCATTCAAAAGATATTAAGAATTTAAAATTGTACCGGCTGTTTTCGCAGCGGACGCGGCCAAATCGAGTAAATTTACTGAATTAATGCACTTATTAAAATTGATTTCGGAACTATTTAGATACTCATTATCAAAAGTTCTTTTTAAAAATACTTACAAATAATTTCATTCAATATTTCTTAAATATATTTGCTTTATAGTCAGTCGTCTCAAATATTAAAAAAAAAAAATTCGAATTATTTTCGAAAAACTGGTATTTATTTTCGTCTGACGATAGGTAGGATTTAGTGTATAGTGAAGCATTAAGGTCGTTAAATTTAAAAATTAAAAACAAAAATAAAAGAGTTAAGCAGCTACGAAACAAAAAATGTAACACGAATAAAAAACCTATAAAAACACACATACAAAACATTTTTTCTTTTAGAGACCTTAAAAAATAAATGTCAACCCGTGCGAAGCCGGAGCGGGTTGCTAGTTTGAAATAAAAGAATTTGAATTTGAAAGTATGTTTTCAAAATTTATGAACTGCTGGCAAACCATCAACCCGGCACATGAATGTTCTAGACACTCTCAAACGGTGTTCGTGACAACTTCTGCCAGCCTTCGCTCCCATCGTTGTACACGGGGAATGACTCTCTCACTCACATGGCAAAGAATAAAACCGAATTTCTTGGCTCTTTTTAATTTTAAACTCGTTTATCAACGTCAATGGAAACACACTGCTGACCATTCTGCATTATCAGAACTCAATGCCGGACATTGTGTTCATTTAAAGATCGGGGATATGGCTTTAGCTATTGTCTATCCATGGGTGATCTTCTAGTATACTTCGAGGCTATCAACGATTTTCTTTCTCCTTGCCTTGGGTCTGAATGTCCTTAATTCAATCTTCTGTGTAATAAACTTTTTTGACGGACAATGGATTCTATACTCCTTTCCTCTACCCTCAATAGTCTTCCCGGTCAAGGTAATTTCTTTTTTTTTTTTAATAAATATAGAATGATAAATAAACCCAAATGTGCAGGGACTCGAACCCCCGACCTCTGGGAAACTGTTTTGTCATTCTCCCAATTGAGCTGTCGTATCGCTGCCAGACTCGGTAAATTTAGCACTCTAGAAGGTGGACGGGAATGTTCAAACATTAATATCAGTTGTGGCATTTTTTAAATATTTATCTATACTGCAACCTGTTAATCTGACGGATTGTGTCAATTTTTCACCATCATTGAAAGCCTGTATAAATTTTGATGTTGACCCGTAAAAGTAAATATTAACCGAATTGGACCCACCCAAGATATTTTTTTCAGATCATGGTCTTCTATACTATACGGTTGTTAATATTTTAAAAAATATCAGCTGTATCTTACAACGGTGCAAACAGTAATATTCATCTACAGTTGATTTATCAGGTTGTGTTCAATCAAAATCCATTGTGGAGGTGGAAATAGACACAATTTAATTCATTATATTTTTGGAATATATGAGGATTCATAGTTTAAAAACAATTTTGTACAAGTCTTAATAAATAAAAGAGAGAGTTCCCGTCGTCTAAGCAATACCTTAATTGTACTTTAAAGAAAATATCAGCTGATTGTCATTTGTCACAATAACTGTCAAGAAAAATCAAAAGTCAAAACATCGTTTGGAGGTTGTAGTATTTAATGGTATTTTGTAAAGTTTAAAACGTATTTTGCTCACTTGCAGCTTTGTGATACTTATTTTTATAACAAAGGTTTTAGAAAGAGATTACTTAGACCAAGTAACTGAACTATGGGAATGTTAACCTTCAGTGTGCTTAAAAACATCAAAGTAAAATTGTTACTTCATAAACTTCATAAAACGTTTACTACTGAAGTTGGTCCACAAATTCAAGTCGCCACTGAAAGAATTACAGGTATGCTGTTCTTATGTCGGGAATATAAGTAGTTATGAACATCTACAGACGTATCTGCTTGCCAAAATATTTTACTCATGTTTATATAGTACTATCCACTACTAAAACTACATAATTCACAAACATAGTCTTTGAAAAACATCATAATTTCAAATTCTCTGTCAGGTGACCCAAATTACATCGAATTCCTACCATCCTGGGGTCTGGAGCAGGAAGAGAATCTTCGCGCGGAGGTGCTGCGCCACATGCGCGTGGTACCAGACTTCGTGAGTGAGGCGGAGGAGGTGGCGCTGCTGAAAGACGTGGAACCGCAACTCCGCCGCATGCGCTACGAGTACGACCACTGGGACAATGTGAGTTTCACAGTTTAAGGTTCCAAATACAACACTTTTAGTTGACATTTAAAATCATTACTATATGGTCAGATACATGTACTAAATTGATACTTAATTTGACACAATAAAGACCTTTTGTTGTTTCATCTGCATTAACTAATTATTGTAACAATAACAAAAAGGCCTTTATTTGATAATACACTAAATGTTCCAAATAATATCTGTTTGGATGTGTCTAAGTGTAAGCCACTTTCTGTTCATACTTGCAAAAGCCAATCAACGCAGCAGTAACGCTTCATCTCACAACCTCATGTCTTTTAGTAGTTCTCATCATATATATTATTTTGTTAATGAGAGTTTTAATTCCCCAGGCAATCAATCATACTCATTTTTATATTGATGTCTTGTTTTTTTTTCATATTTTTTTACCAATAATTAATTCAACCTTTAAAGTATTCTAATACATTTACTAGTCATCCTAACAATATTAGCTGCTGTCCAATATTTCAGGCGATCGAGGGTTATCGCGAGACGGAGCGCGAGTCGTGGAGCGCGGCGGGCGGGGCCGTGATGGCGCGCGTGCGGCGCGTGTTCCCGGCCGGCGCCGCGCTGCTGCCGCGCGTGCACGTCCTCGACCTCGCCGCGGCGGGACATATCAAGCCACACGTGGACGCAGTTAGAGTTAGTACCCGACTACTAGAGTGGTTGACAAATTTATTACTTCAATTTGGATGTATTCCTTGGATGAAAGATATATATGTATTTTGTAATGGTTTTCCCGCCAGCCTAGCTAGCCATTTCAGATCATGATTGATTCATGTTCTGTTGCAGTTCTGCGGGAACACAATCGCCGGTCTGTGCCTGCTCTCCAGTGCAGTGATGCGACTGACACACACGCGACTACCGCACCTACAACTCGACGCTCTCCTGGAGCGACGCGCTCTGTATATCATGAGGTATATATGATGGAAGTGTTTAATACACATTTTGTTTAGTTGTTTTAATGTTAATGTTTTATTTTTTATAAAATGGAGTCTGATTACCTTAGAAACTTGAATTCAACATGATATAGTTCTTTTAGAGCAGTCGTGTTCATCGAGACATGTCGTTGGAGCTCTTTTAGCTAGTTAACTCTACATTCGTACTCGCAAATGCCATATTATTCTAGGCAATTCTATGAATGAAGTATATGTAATGAATGATTGTCAGCGGCGTCGCTCGCTACGAGTTCTCTCACGCGGTGCTGGGCGGCGAGGAGAGCGCGTGGCGCGGCGCGCGGCGACCTCGCGGACGGCGCGTCGCGCTCATCTGCCGGGAGCGACCCGCGCTCGCTGCGCACGACACCACCACACTGCAGTGACCTCGCGGACGGCGCGTCGCGCTCATCTGCCGGGAGCGACCCGCGCTCGCTGCGCACGACACCACCACACTGCAGTGACCTCGCGGACGGCGCGTCGCGCTCATCTGCCGGGAGCGACCCGCGCTCGCTGCGCACGACACCACCACACTGCAGTGACCTCGCTGTGACCGCACACTGCATCCTTGTACTGTCACTAGTGCCTTACACTTTAACGATACTGTTTGTTATTTATTTGTAATTATTTTGTGGACACCAGTGTCAGATAAATGTGATTCACATCTATTACTTACCTTCTTTTTTAAAAATATATCTAAGACTGTGACCTAAAGATTATTTGTCAGCAGTTTTTATTTTCAAGTCAAATCAATGGATGAGTATAAAGTCCTGAAATTTACTGTAGGTTTAATGAGTATTGCTAGTGGCCATTGTTATTATGTTGCATGGTAATAAATTTTACCAACAGATAAAAAAGTATTCTTAAGTATTTTTGTCAAATACTGTGTCTACATAAAGAAAACAGTTAATTCATTAAGAGTACAAAATAACAAATTTTTGTTTTCTGTTATAGTTCTTAAAATAATATTGGCTTTAGACAATCCCATCTGTTTATTTTAATACAAATAGATTTTACCGCCTTCTAAATAAAAAAAATAGCAGAAATCAATAATTGAAAATTCTTATTAGTATTGTTTTTTTAGTATTAATAGGTTATTTATTAAAATTGAATTGTTAAACTAGTACTAATACTTATGTATGTACCATATTTGTGATAATAAAGTTTTATAATTCGTTGTCCATAAATTATAATTTATTGTTTTTTAACATAAAAAGGTTCAAATGAAAAAGTTAACATATTTATTGGCCACCTAAAATACATCATAATATACGAAATTTTCGTCACTATTTGGTCGCAAGTTAATTTATTATGAAAATAGCATGGAGGAGCACGGGGTCATCATCAGTGGTCGTCATAGTCGTCGAGCGCCTCCAGCTCGAGGTACTCGACATCCCCCTCCGCGGCCTCCGGCGACGCGCGCCACTCCGCCTCCTCCTGCATGGGGCAAGCGATGAGTCTTGGATATTGATGATCGCTTATTTAGTGCTTTAGATCAAATAAAAGGATTCCATGCTTTAGATTAAGTAAAAGGATATTATAGCCTGTAGCATACCTGTTGTGTCTCCCGGCGGTGGACGCGCGCGTGACGCTTCAATGCGGCCACCGAACCAAACCTGAGAACATTACAAACTTCGGTTTGATTTGATATCCAATCCGATAATACTGATCGGCAGTCTAATATTGAATGCAAGTACGTACGTGCGTCCGCAATGGCAGGTGGTGGACGGCGGGCGCTCCGATGCGGGCTCGGGGGCCGCCCCAGCGTGTTGCTTGCGGATGTGAGACAGCAAGTCGCCTCTGTTAGCGAAGCGTAGTATGCAGGCGTCGTACCCACACACGAAGCGGTCGGCGCGGCGGTGAGACAGCGCGTGAGCGGCCAACGCGCTGCGGCTGGCGCTCGGGGCGAAGCACTGCGAGCACAGGAAGGGCGGCGTGCGAGCGTGCGTCGCGGCCACGTGGGCGCTCAGTGCACTGCGGGAGGCGGCCCGCGCGCCGCACCCTGCCGCTGGGCAGCGAGCTGCGCATGATCCGCTCGCCTCATGGCGACGCAGCTCCGACGCGCTCTATGCAAAACGATTAAAAATATGAAATTACAAAAACTGAAACGAAGCCGGTACGTATTGTACGCTGTGTGTGGCTACAGACCTGGAAGGCGGCGAGACACAGGCGGCAAACGCGCGAGGGAGCGTCGTGCTCGGCCGCGTGGTCCCGCAGTGCATCCCGGCGAGCGAACTGCGCGCCGCACGTCCAGCAGGAGTGTCGCGCCCCGCCAGGGTGCGAGGCGGCGTGTGCGCGGTATGCGGCCGCGTGCTGCGAGTGTGGTGCATGTATCATTATGAAGTATGACAATAGGGCCCTTAGCGAGGACTGGCTAAATCTGAATGTCATCAAACTACAAAACTATGATTTAACTACTGTTAGATATGATAATAATAGTATTATAAAATGATTGCACTACTACTACTACTACCAATCTTTTAAACTTATATTTTTTAAAGTTAAATTTATTTCTCTTCTTCTAATAAAGTATGAAAACAATGTATCAAACATGCAATATTATATTTTTTCAGTTCAAAGTCAATTGTTTTATTTACCTGTGTTACACTACCCTATAACCTAGCATAACAAAAACCTTTCTTGTTATTAATTATGAAATTCTAAAGTTAGATTCATACTTGACTTGACTCGGTACATTATTATACAATTAGTATCTCGTACAATTATATAATTTTATTTTATTTAGTTTTTGAATAGCACTACTACAATGCACAATAATTATATTCATCTGAATCTAAATACTACAATTTAAGCCCCAGGAACTGATAAGAATAAAATTCTTATAAGTGGAAAACAAAAGCCTCAATACCTCAAAAGACATAGGACAGATAGTGCATTGATAAACGGAATCCCCACAGGCATTTCTTGCCTTTTCTAGGTCCTCGTCATCAGCCGCTGCGGCTGCAGCAAGCGCGTCTCGTTCTACCATTATTATATCATCCTCGCTATACGAGCCCCCCGAGTTCACACCCGGTCCTCCAACGACTATAAAAACGTCTATTTTCTGCGTCAATTCATGGAGTCTTCTTCTCAAAGCACGTATTTTTTCACTAAGTGGAGGAGCTGTTCTAGATCCTATAGCAGAACTGAATTCGTAGGCTTCAATTGCACGACGAATACAACTGACACATAGTCTACCTTCAGGGACCACCTACAAAAGAAAACCAAAAAATCATTATAAGCAACCGACCAATATTTCGTCAATAGTAAATGCCAGTGTTTAATTTACCTTGAAATTGTTTATTTGCAACAGCATAGTCCGCAACGATACTTGCATTGGCGGAGCACCAGCGTCGTGTTCCTCCGGGGTGAACAGATCGCCGCCGCCGCCGCAAACAGAACATGTTTCTGATTCTACCTCTACCTTTAGCACAGCTGTGGTCATTTTATCTTATGGTTATATTATTTAACAATGTATTTACTTTAATACAACATAATACTAATAATATAACTGATTTGAGAATACGGATATCGGCATCGGCAATTAACAGCCACCAGTCAAAACAGAATACTCATTACAGATTATAGATAATACACATAAACAGGTTGACAAATAGTAACACAGATAACAGGTAATAAAGTGGTCATAATAGATTCATACAGAATATTAGTTATTGACCAAAAGTTTAATAATTGTTATAGATGTAACAAAGTTGTTGTACTTTTAATATGTGTTTGTAACTTTTAATTGTGTGGTACAATAAAGAATAAATACATAAATAAATAGTTCATATTATGCGTATTCTATGAAATCAAAATTTCAATTTCATTAAAAATATTTTAAACCAAACAACACATTGTTTCTTATGCTCCCATTTTATTTATATATTTAAAGAGCACTCCTTGAGCCCAAAAAATTACAAGTAGATTATTTTCTGTAATAGTTGTATTACTTTAAAAGTTATATTTTGGATATTTAAAAATCACCAAGTTTGATGCATATAAAAAAATTTTGCAGTAATTTTTACTTTAGAAAACTATCCTAAAAGTAATGTGCACAAAGAAAAAGAATAAAAATAATTTATTAATCAGATATTAAAAATATTAGGTTAAATTCAAGCAATTTGCTTTTACTTAAGACTTGGTTTGATATGAAAGAAGATATAATGCATTTAAAAAACGTATTCTTCTCCATTGCAAATATGATTTGATTTTATTTTCAGAATACTTTTTACCTTTACTTAAACAGTTTAAAAATAATAAAATATTAATAATACCAAGAGATTCATATCCTGTGATACATAGTTTGGACTACCTAGTTTGGACTTTTGTCCCTGCACCGTTTATTGAAATGTGTTGTAAATTGTTGTATAATTTTGGTGTTCTCTGTGTTTGAGAAAATAAATAAATTATTATTATTAATAATAATACTCATAAAAATATGGTGATTTTAATTTTATTTATTTATTTCAATCTTTTCCACTTTGAATAATTCTCAGTGATCACTTGTGTACGTCAAATAGAGGTGTCAGGAGGGCCTATTTTGATACCATACTTATCGAAGTAAGCCCTTCTGCAAGAACACCACCTCTGAACTTAAAATTAAAATTACGAGGGTTCCAAACGCGTCCTGGTCTGAGAAGAACCACACAACAAACTCAGCTGGGTGTTTTTTTTATTGTGATCACTGTTGATGATCACACAAATGTCAATGTAAGTAAAATGAGCAATTTAGCTCTTCCAGTTTCCTCGTTAATTATTTTCCAAGTTTTTATTTTATTACTGCTATTTGGTATTTTGCTATTTATATATAATGACTTGGCTAGCTTACATTCATTTTTAAAAGATTTGGAAAATAATTCAACTTCATTTTTAAACTCCTCACTAGTATTAAATTGTTTTTCCGCATACATATTATATAATTTTTCTCTATTTTTATGTAATTCTGCTGATGCCCACTCACTAAATAATAATGCATCAGTAACAAAGACCGTTTTAGTGGTAAATACCGAGTTAAATAATTGAATGAAAGTGTTAAAAAAATCATTATCCATGATATTGGGATTGGATACTTTTAAAAAAGGTAAATAGCTTACATTTTTCAATTTTTTTTAATAGCAGTCATTTTTTAATTTACTAATACGGTTTGCAATTACTCGTACAAAAGTTATTTTCTTTTTTAAATTTGTATTATTGATGACTAAACAGCCCAATCGAATGAAATAAAATACAATAACTTTATGGATGAATTCTAGGTATTTGATATACTTTGAGTAGTTATAAATGTGATTATTACATACGACAATATATGGTATACAAAGTCAATATACCATATATTGACTTTTACATTTCATCGATCTCTAATTAAATAATATTTTGGTACTTTTGAAACATGTTCAATGGTTTTTCATGTCATGTCTATACTCTCTGGTAGAGAATGCAGTACTCTGTTTGCACGTTGTATAGCCTGCCCCAGTGACGTTGTCACTTGTCAGTCATTTGACTAATGACATCTGTGATCTGTTCGCCATTATTTGTTTGTTTAAAATTTTGGCATCAGTAGAAATTACATTTTTTATCCTTTTCCATCTGTGAATTTCCAGATATTACTGAATATTTGTTGTGGAACTGTGATATTTCAGCAATAAATATGTCTATCGGTGTTCCTATTAAAGTACTTCATGAAGCAGAAGGTCATGTAGTTACCTGCGAAACAAATACCGGTGAAGTTTACAGAGGAAAATTGATAGAAGCAGAGGACAATATGAATTGTCAAATGACGCTGGTAACAGTCACATACAGAGACGGACGAGTTGCTCAGCTTGAAAATGTATATATCAGAGGTTCCAAAATACGTTTCCTCATATTACCGGATATGTTAAAGAATGCCCCTATGTTTAAACGGCAAGGAAATAAACCAACTGCCGGACGCGGCAAAAGCGCTATATTACGAGCTCAAGGTTAGTTTTATTTTGTTTGATTACCATCGATCGAATCTTAAATATGTTTACTAACAATTTTGTTTGTTGTGAATGTCCCACACTTCTACTTCTAACGTACTACCAAATAGAAGTCCTTGTAAGAACATAAAAAGTGAGAGGAAATGTGAAAAATGATGTGAAAATTACTGTAGCATTGTAATAAGACGATAGTTCTAATAAAATTACTTCAACCACCTTAACAATTTTCCATAGATTACTATAAACAAACTGCATGGTGTTACTTAGCTAGTATATTGAAAATTTGCTGTAATTCTTTGGGAATTCTAAATATCCGAATGATATTCGATAATTAGAATTTTGAATCCAAAATACTAAGTATTTACATTATATTCAGTCGTTATACTATATATAGTTACAAAACATAATAAGGACCACCAGATCAATATGGCTTTTCAATACTAATAGATTCAAAATAGATAATATGGAACCATTCTTTGATCCCTTAGAGCCACATACTTTTTTCTATTCTCTTAAGTAAAATATATATTCTTATATTTATATATAACAACAGTTTACTAGATCATAGTTATTTATTGTTTTTCACAAAACACTGCCTGTTGTTGGATATTACAAATTCAAAATATATGTGCAGAACTACTAATCAAACCTGGGACAGCAATCACTCTATCTTGATAGAAGGCACCTCTAATACTTTGATATGTATATTAAATAGTAAATAATAGTAGTTAAGTGTTATGTTTTGATGGCTATCTAGTAATAGCCTACTGGTCCAAGTTATTGAAGATTTCAAAGTGTTCAAAGTATGCTACTAAAAGTAGATTGGAATAACTAATAATTCTGCCACAATTGATATGATACTCTCACATTTACAGACTCGAAGAATTTTATAGTCCGACAAAAAAAAATATATTGGTGTTATGTCCTTTTTTTGGAATTGGTCTTCAGGAGCAGTGTTTCTGTAATTTACCCTCCACATTGCAAACAATCATTAAAGTCACATATTTTTTATAATAATAGTACATATAAGTTGAACATATGACTTCTGTGTACCTAGATTATAACATTTGAAAATTGTTTTGTCAGCGGCGGGACGAGGGCGCGCGGGTGGGCGCGGCGGTGGGCACCGCGGGGGCTGGCAAGGTGGCTCCGGACCCTCGCGGAGATAGACCAACCACCACACATTTTACCCACAATACAGTTCTCTTCAGTGAAGAATAAGGAAACAAATATTAATTAGGCAACATAGGTTTAAGTTTTCTGTCATTAATGTAGGATTTCTAACTACCTATTTATCTTTATATCAGTTGACACTCAAGTATCAAGAGTGAAATGTCTAAGACTCACTTATGAGCTAGTAACTTGTAAATGAATCTTTCTTAATTTTTTAACAGAAACTGACAAAATATATATTAATCAGTTACTGAGACAATGTATGGGTGTTTAGTGAATTGTGATATAATAAGGTTTCAATAAAAATAACATTAAGTATTTACACTTTTATTTCAGACCTCTCTTTTTTAGCACACTTAAATTGTACACAACTATCAGATATATATATATATATAAATATATTTCGTATATATTTGAAAAACTTAATTAGTATATGTCATAAAACAGCTAAAATTATTGCCATTCTACAGATTGTAAGAGAACAATGTAGAGTGTTAGTCAATAAATTAGACCATGGAGATTAATTTAAATATTTATAGCTTGGTCAATAATATTATTCTTCAATAACACGCAAGCTTTCCTCATCCCTTACTTATATAATACAAATATTTCTAATTATTGCATTGCTGCGTGGAACAAAAATCAGTCTTATCTAAAGATTGTATTTTGTCTTCATGAAGTCTGTTCAGTGGTTTCTTCCTGAGCAGTAGAGACACTTCTCTGTATAGTCTCTGCGCTGGTATTTCAACCAGCAGCGCGAGTGGTAGGGCTGCTATGTACGAAACTACTGCCACGCCGAACCACCCATATATCTGAAATACATAATCAATCAGTACAGTGGAATAGTTTGATTTGCATTAGACCATCTTGAAAATATGAATTTGGTATACTTGAGAGCTAGCGAGTTACTCGAACTAGCATTTCTGCCGTATAATATAAGTCACAGTCGGGAATCGAACCCGAAAAAAACCTTTCAGTTTAAAGGTAAGCCGCCAGTTGGTCCTCACCGCGTAGGGTCGGTCGAGGAGCGCGGGCGTGGGGCGCGTCGCCAGCAGCGTTTTGTTGAGTGGCATGTGCAGCAGCAGCGCGCCGAACGACAGACGGGCCAGCGCCGCACTGCAGTGAGACAGCCACGAGCGCCACGAAGCTGCGTTATCCAATTCATTTAAAAAAATAAGAATAATGCGGGAATGTTAGAACTACAGAATTATAAAACTCATCATAGTCAAAGAAATCAGAATAAAATGAGAGCGGAGCGTAAAATAACTGATCCAATTCGAGTTTTTGCCAGGGCGGAACACGATAGACCTCCATATTCGTTTTAAAAGAATATTCGTGTTAGAAAAGTGCTCATAAATAAGACTTTATACATGGTCTTCGTTATCTTTGAAATAGCATATGACTATTTCGCGTAGTTATATTTTGGAAAAAAAAAGGAAGGAGGCCGCCTGAAAAGTATGTACTGATAGTTGGGTCAATGTATAAGAGAACTAGTACTGACGTTCAGTCAGAAGTCAAGACTGATTCGTTTAATGTGGATGTAGGATGTGGACAGGTATCTTGCGAGAGATGATGGACATTTTGTTTATCGATGACGATATAATTGTAAAATAATATGCAAATAGGATCCAGAAAATGGGAGGAAAAGTTGGGGGCTGTCAGAATCTGTAGCTGCACTTAAGCATAGCATATATACCCGAGCATATATACCGTGAAAGTGGTGCAACTTGAAGACTTGGAAGAATGGATAAAATATGCACCCTTTATAGAAAAGAGAAAGAGAAATGAATCTATTGCAATGGGGTGAAAACAACAACAAAGGCGAATATAGTGAAGTTCGAGCCGACCCGTTAGAGATGTACGAGATGCCGTCTGTGGGCTATAATTAGTAGTTCCTACTTAGTATTACAGTTGTGGAGTTAGTAGCAGACGCTAACACGAAATAAATTAATAAAGAAACGTCGCATTTTCTTTTTTAATTTGTCATCATCATCATTTCTATCTTTCTTCACTTTTGAGGATATTAGACTCATAAGGAAGAAGGAAAGTCAAGATCATACTTTTACAAAAGCGGGTATAATAGATTTCTGAGGATGGAAGCGTCGCCGTCAACCTGTTATATGAGCTGCAGATCAATCCTTAAATAAAAGTATGTTTATCGAGACTCACACTTCACCCCGTGTATGGCACCGAGCAACGCCACGGCGACAAAGGCAGCGAACACTGGTCGCTCGAGGGCGGCGAGCAGCGCGGCGGCGGCGCGTGGCGGCGGACCCGCACCCATCGTGCGCGGGGACAGCGCTGCCCACAGCAGCGCCGCCGGAGCACCCAGCACCGACAACCAACGGAACCACTGCGGGACTCACTATGTTACGACGTGGGGTCTTTTTTTGACATGGATCAACGAATTTTGCTCACAGCTGAGATTTGAGAACCATTTTCATTCAAAAATAGGTCCAGTAATCGGTCCGATTTGTTTTTTGCTGATTTGTCCGTCCGGCAACTATGATGACTATGTTATGAATATAATTAAAACTACCCACTAGATCAAAATTCACTGAAAATGTTACAAAATCCTAACGCTAATTAAGTTTTCTTTCACAACCTAAAACCGCCAAGCCCTAATTAAGCGCAATAACATTTTTCTTAGATATATTAGCAACAGAGCGCCATGTAAATGGATGTATAATTAACTATATAATGCCAACGTCTTCTTCTACTGCTTGCCTCCGCGTAATATATTAGGACATTTATGAAACAATATATTTACAAAACCCAAATCTACGCTGCTAGTTTAATTCTCATTATATCCGAGTCTTTTTCCGTTGAAATCGTAGTAAATACAGGAGAAAAATATCCTACACATGTCAGTTAGACCAATAAATGATAGATAGAAGGCTCCTTTCCACTTTCACATATGCAGACTATTGTCCGTAACAAGAACAATAAGAAATTAAATGTCCGTTCAAGATTCTAAAACCACTTGTACGACAAAAGACAAATTGTTACGATTTGAAATAGAAATCTTTCTGAAGTGTGTCTATTGTCAGCGAACTACTTTCAAGAGTCTAGAACCTGGACCAATAATTTTATACGAAGGCAACCAATTTCTTGATTAAGCTTTAAAAAAATCGTGTATTATCATTGAAATAAATAAGTGTATGATTTGCCAGACCAGTAATATCGCAGCCTCTAGCGAGAAATATATTTATATGGTATATAAATAGATATATAAATATTATATTATAAACCATTATTCAGAAATCCGATGTAACACTAATTTCAAAATAATGGATATACCCTTGGCTACGAAGTCGAAACGTGTATTTGATTCATTAATAACATATTTTAAGTAAAAGTACTTACAGTTGTTTAACATTAATGCGCCCATTTCATTATATAATCTAAGCGTACATCGCATCGCTTTGTGAAGTGGCTGCTGTTAGTGAGTTAGTGCTTCTCTCTGATTGGTGGAGACGCCTACTCGATATTTTTCAAGGTCACTAATTCTATAATGCACTTAAATTGTATAATGAAATTTGCTCATAACGCTCTTCAGAACCATGTAATATAATAAAACGTGAACTGTAGTATTAACGGAAAATGTAGTGATTACGAAGGCCTCTTCCCCGTGACAAGGTTCAGTGAGCACAGATTACAGGTTTGGAAAATTGCCCATTAAGTAAATAAGAGTTTATCGTGGCAAATAATCTTGCCACCTTCAAAACTATTATGAAATTCACTCATAAAACCTTATTAATAACCATTTTCGATTTTATGACAACAAATGCATTCAACTTATTTATTCCTTTGATGTTTAAATTAGAAACAGAGATCAACGTACCTTCACGAGTATATTAAACGTAGGACATCAAAATCTATTAAGCAATATTATTAAGAAAATCTAGCTTTAGATCTGTTTCGCAATACATAAGCAACTTTAATAGCCGTTACCGAGCCACCATCCGCATGACGCAAGCCAGCTCAAGTGAAAGTACTAGACCTAGCTGGACCTAATCCCTTAACACTTACCGGTACAAATGCTGTGAAATATAATACGAATGAGGTAACATTTTTAATTGTTAATAATAATAACGCGTATTGCATGTATAATTATTATATAATCATTATAATTTTATTGCAAATATTTTCTTATAATTATATACAAAACTTGATAACTTTTCAGAGCTCTGTGTGAGTATTCAAATTTTCTAATTTTATTTTAATAATTTACTACACTACTAATGTTTGAAATATCTATAAACATGTATACCACCTCATAAAACTCAACCTCATATAATTTTAAATAAATATAGAATTAAAAATAAACCGATAAGAGATTCGAGAATCCGTCCCGTCGCTCTACCATTTGGGCTACCGTGTCTGTCAATAACTCATTTGTACTATATAGTACAAATGAGTTATTAGCTATATAGCTGTTTTAATATTATTATTCATAGTTTACACTGTTCTATTTTTGATGACATCAGGTCAACTATCTTATATAACTTCGAGTATAACTTCCTGTAATCCGTGGGACTACGTTGATGATATATTAATTACACGTTTTATCTTTTCTTCAGTACAAGGTTATTGCTTGTCGCTAAGACCTAACCTTATGAAACGTGCCACTGACTGACCTTTCGTAATGATCTTAATAAAAACTTTACAATTTTATTTTAGCCCTTACGTTATTTAATAAAAATATACATTAAATCTTTGTTATTTATATTACACATTAAATACTATACTTAATCTCTTTATTAAATGTTGATTGATAGTCACAAACAATAAAATTGCCATCAAAGATCGTCGTCAAGCGGCCGTGATGTAAATGAAATGTAAATTTAGTATGAGTATGAGGTTTACTGACCGGGCGTAGCAGCAGTGCGGCGGGTGCGCGGCGCGGCACATGTGCCAGCAGGAGGCCCGCAAGCGCACCCGCTGCGTTACCCAGCGGGGACTGGTATAGCACATTGAATGACAGCGAGCCGCTGTACTGCAGACGTACTGATCTGGGGACGAGGATGTCCTTAAAAGTCCTTTACCGTCACGAGTATTATGAAATTGTTCTTTGTACTGACTCGGGGCTGTGCACGACAAAGGTTGGCACCAGACTCCATGCATATGAGAGTGCCGCCAGCGCCACGGTGACGCCCACGAATAGAGCCACGAGTACTCGCACAGCACATCGTCGGCCCCGCAGGAGCAGTGTCAACGCCAGCCCCAACGCGTACAGCTGCATATCAGCCGCCAGGTACCTGATTTCCAAAACATAATTTTCCAGAATTATAACATGATTCACATACCTATTTCTTATTCAATTTCTAATCTTTGTGTTAGATTTTTAACTTACAGAGTTGGTCTAACTCGAATGCTGGTTTCATTCGGTTCAGATTATCAGTTCGTCACGGAACTCACCAAGTCTGTATCAGACACTTGTCGTCCTTCATGAGCAGATTGTTGAGGTACAGAAAGTGCGTCCACCACTTGCGGGCGCACACAGCGGCCTCCGTGTGCACCAGTGGTACCCACTGCGGACCAGAACCAAGCCGCCACCACCATGACGACGAGAACCACACCACCAGGAAGTAGCTGGGGCTAAGCCTGGAAGAGCGATTAGTCTGTCTCATAGACTGACATCTGTTAGTTCACGCCATACACCAAACACTAACCTGACGATTCTGTTGATCATGGTGTCGAAGAACGTTCGGAATGGAGGGAGATGATCCTTTTGCTGTATTATTTTTTGAGCTAGCAGAAAACTCGCCATCAGGAAAAATATTTGCACAACCAGGGTGCTATTTGTCATCAAGATTACGTCGCTCTCGTGACGTAACTGTATATTCACAAAAACTTAAGATAATACGACTATAGGAGATAATTAGGACAATATAAATGATAGATACAATAAGATAATATGACCTGTTCGTAAAGACGCGTGTCCTCAACATACGAGAGGGTACCGAGCCAGCAGACATGCTCGATGATGACGCAGAGCATGCAGAACACCCGCAGACCGTCGAAGGAGCGCAGGTCAAGCCCTGCGGAGGGGTTAGGAGCCACCAGCGAGCGCCACGACAGACGCACCGACCATGTTAGCGCCCAACCATAACCTACGATAACTAACCTTGTCTAGACTCTGACAAAATAAGTTATTAATAACTCTTAATTCCTTGAGAAATTTGAACTTATTCATTATCAAAAGTTTCGAACAAAGTATTTCACGAGCGCTTGCAATAGCCTATTCGTATGTAGGTATAATATACCTTTATCATTACCTATAATTATTTCATAATTTTTGGTATAATCTAAGAATAAATAGCTTTTTTATAAGTGTATAGTATAATTCCTAGGTTTTATAATCCATGATTAAATCAGCGGAAATCTTAGTTAAGACATTTTCTTGCTTACACTTTTTTTAAAACATTTCTTCCGGTGGTTAGGAGCCGGTTCAGTGGGAAAAAGAATGCTTGCGCAAGCGCACTGCGACCACGCTCACATAACAGACATTACCGGCATTACCGGCTCTTGTAAATAATAGTTATATACTTTAATTTGTGGTTTACTAAATGATTTTATCTCCTAGTATTTCACAATCTTCTTACAATGTAAATAAATTTAACATGTATTTGAAATTACAGCTTGTATCGTGTACACAAGCGATGTTAAAATCCATATAAGCTATCAATAAAATAAAACAATGTTTAGTACATACAGTCAGTCATACACGCTAAATAAAATAGCATCGAATGTTTCGTCTATAATAATTTAATAGTTTAGATAATCTTCGGATATCAAAACTTTACAATATTTATTAATCCAATCAAACTACAGAGCCAACGAACCGCGACCATCTCGTGATGCTCAGAAACCTCGAACCAGTTTTTGATAAGTCTTAAAAACAAAGACACGTTGAAGACTCATTGAATACATATGGATCAGAAATAGATATAGATAAAGATAGAGAATAGCAGGCCTACCATGAACTCTTAAAAACTATCATAAAATAGGAAGTTTTATTGCAATATTACAATAATATTACTTTGATTCGTACCATGAGCTTTATAAAACAATATTGTTTTATTCCGGCTTAGTAACGTAAAAAATGAATGATTTCTTTAAATGACAAAATTTAACATTAAAATAATATAACATTAAAATAATATTACATTAAAATTTCTAATGTATTATTAAAGTAGTGTTGCTTTTAGGACATATTCGAAAATAAGATTATCGTAATATTGCCATAGGAGTTCATGGTACGCCAGCTAATTTATTGAACTTAACTGCTTTTGGAGTCAATAAGCACTTTACCAAATACTTTGTTGATACAAATGATGTACCTACCAGCGAAAAGTTGAAAGATTAGATAGATGCATAGTTAATTGTAAATTAGACAGTCTAATATAGTGCATTGGATTTTGGCTTTACATGAGGCACAACACTATAAATAACGTTTGAAGATAATGGGATTTGTGCCTTTAAAATGTATGTCAATTGTCCTATAAGACTTTTCTGAATCGGTTTCCATTGTCTCATGACACTAGTGTGAAAGACCCTTCATTTTTAATATACACAATGAATTAATATACTTTGATTTTATATTCGTTTAAATAGTTTCATTACATAAACCCTCATTTTATTTTGTTGACAATGATGTCTTGTGCTTTTTTTCTTTACCTTTGTATTTTTTGACACTAGCGTGACTCTAATGTTACATGTTATTAGATTTGAAAAAAGTTGGCGTTAAATTGGCTAAATATAACGTAAAAAAAGTATGGCGATAGAACCATAAAAAAGTCTGTACAAAGTTTCATGCGTTCATCAAATGCCAGTTCAAAGCACATCGCCTTGAGCTGGTTTTTAATTTTAGGGAATAAGACGAAATCGTATCCAAATCGGGGCTGTATGGCGAATTTTTACAAATGTGGTGTCTAGGAAGTCTCTCCTCTTGAAAGCAGAGTGACTCGTCCTTGCCGTGGTGGGGTAAAAGGCCTCAGAGTCCCGTGCTGGATCGCATGTTGCTCGCAGCAGCAAAAACTTCCAGCAAGTATTTGCTAATGTACTCTGCAGTGTTGCAGTACCCCAAAGGGGAAAAAAACTGCCGATCAAAAGTCTTCCAGCGTTTCTCGATCATTTAAATTTTGTAGGCGTTGCTTTATTTTGAAAAAATCTTACAGTTGATTGGCACTTTTTGGGTAATATTTATCCAAAAAGTGTCCAAGATTAATCGCCTGGTATGATATCGTAGGCATGGCGGGAAAAAAAACTTCAATTCATCAATCATATCATAGCACCATTCTGTCTTGCCATCTTTCGTGCCTGCTTTTGAGCATCCGGGTGGTTTTGCAGTATCCAGGAACAATCATCCTAGCGCTAAAGTGGTTGGTAGAATATCATGAACACCTGTTTCAAATAATTGATTGATGAAATAAATAGGTGAAGAATGAAAAATAAATCTATACGAACAGGGATTCGAATCCGCGACCTCTGGGAAATCGTCATGTCGCTCTACCAATTGAGCTATTGTATCACTGCCAGACTCGGTGAATTACTAGATAAATTTACTTTTCATTCAATATTTATTAAAATTAAAGTCAGCTTAACATGGCTATACATATTTAAAGATATTTTAAAACATTAATATTGGTTGTGGCATATTTTCAATGTTTATCTATACTGCAAAGTTAGAAACATTGGTCAGGATTTTCGAATGAAGACTAATATGTTAAACCATCCCAAATCCCAGTTCGAATCCCTGCCCGTATTAGTTAATTTTTCATTTTATTTTCCTTGAAAGTGATAAGCCGGTTTTTTTAATACTTGTCTCCCTTGTAACATATTTTTTTTCCATATCAGCAGTCAAAGGACGACCACTTCTTTCTTCACCCTTCAAATTTAAACTCGCTTTAACTGGTTATACCAGCGGTGGCTTATCCATAAAAGCTAATGGAATTCGATTAATTCATTCATCAGGTTTCAAGTTGGACTGGAAGTCGTAATAATGGTTTTACGAAAATGTTCCCGATTCAAGTCTACTTTGAAGATTTAAAAAATAAAAAATTGAAGGGAATTGAAATATATTAGTTCTAATGTTTTTAAATAATTGTATTTACTTTTTTAATTATAGCCAACCAGCGTTTCCTACGCATAATGAATCTTCCAACTTTCTCAATGACCTAGTATAACAAATAATTATGATTACGTTGTATGTCTTCAGAACAGAACAAAGATTCATTTGTTTTCCTCCCGGAAAAACCAATGATTCTTTATGAAGGAACTTTTTTCAATGCAGATTTGTGAGGTAAAGATAATTAACAGTTATAATGTATTTTATTTTTCTTCCCTTGAGATATCTCATTCCAATTACGAGTTCACAAATCTATTTCAAACTTCAATGTTTTATCGCAAGGAGGTTTCATTAATATTGTTTTTTCATTATAACTTTTAAAAGACTTTCATCGTCATATTAGCTTGAGTTTTTTATTTAAAAAAATATATATAATTTCTTACCTTTTCTTGCGTGATCTGAGAGCGTTAAATCCAGAGCAGTGCTGATGACGGCGAAGGCCAATAAGGCTGCGACCACACCAGCAAACGCACGCTCATTTGAATCTAGCGGAGTATACTCGGCGCCTCGAGTGCAGTAATCCAATTTGTACAACCGTGCTGACAAGTTGTATGACTCCGTTGTGCTTGCGTTGACGCAAGACGCGAACCTTACGAATATTATTTAGATACCACAATAAAAAAAAACAATTTAACTGAGTACCTACATTTAGTCAGCACCTACCATGTCTCCAATGAAGAGGTCCGATATGGTTTGCAGGAGCGAGACAGACAGAGTCCTCGATGGAGTCTTGTGTGGTTGAAATTATCCACCCAGTTGGCAGAGTAGCGCTGCCAAAATACGCTCAGTGTCAAACTGACAACGACGGCTTAATGAAACAATGGTCGTTACTTAATCTATCGTGGATTCAAATAGAAAGAAAAATTCAAATTTTATAAAAAAAAAAGAACTTGCATCTTTCTAGGGTCTGGGTGTTGTTTGTACGTATAATATACAGTATGTTTGTTTATTAGTTGTCTAATACCCATAGCAGTGATCAGTTTGGTTCTAGATTGCGTTGTCTGGATGTCCAACTATTGGTTTATTTGATGATATTTTAAACATATACTAAATCACAAAATCCTTCAAAACAATAATATTTTGTTTTAGTAATCATGACCGCATCGATAATGCATTACGTATCCCAATCGGAGCGGAACTCTCATGAAACTATTTTATATTTACCTTTCTATAATTTTACATATTTTAGTGATGTATATATACCTAATGTCACACCGTCCACCATCGACACTTATATTAACTTAAATAAAAAAAAAATATAAACAGTTATTTAATAACAGTTAAAAAAGTACCTTACCGAAATCAAACATGTCAATCTCCTAACAAATCTTATCTAAAAAGGTAACTACATTAAATTTTTCGATTGTATTATGTAAATGCGTTAAAGAATAAATAAATATTGTATTTATTATTATTGTTTTTTTTTTAACTTACTTTTGTGAGTTGTAAGTTAAAGACGTATAAGTTATAGATTTTCAAATATGTGTCAATTAAGATCATATTGGATTCCCACCTGCATAGCACGGAACAGCGTATGCTGTCCTTCCGCGGAGAGCTCGAAGCTGCCGAGGCAGTAGGCCCCCCGTGTGGCCAGACATCCCGTATATTCGTCCAGATGGAACAGCTTCGGCATTGAGTAGTACTCGTCATCTATTTAGGAAATATTTGAATGTGCATTCAATTATTTACTTTAATTCCATTATCTTTCTAATTAACCGTACAAATATTTAGAGGAAACAATCCAAATTCAACTATGTAGCTTTTTTATTTAATCTAAAAACAAGACGTATAATCAATAATTATTTTAAATTTAAAATTTTTAAACGATATTAAATTTAGATTTAAAAATATTTATCTTTACTGTATGGAAAAGCTGGTCAGTTTCATTATTCATATAAATAACTTTGAAAATATTTGTTTATTAAAAAAAAATTAAATGAAGATCCAAAAAAAAAATTAAAACAAAATATAATTGAAATTGTCTTTAAAAATATTAGCTATGTTATAATTAATTACAGTGTCTATAAATATAAGCACATAAAAAAAACATCAACTCATAAGCACAGAGATATAACACGACCGAACAAGTCAACAAAGAAGGATATAAATTGAAAAAACAAAAATTTTATGTTTAAATGACGCCACAGGGCATCCAAATAAAATAGTGTAAAAATAAAGTACGAATAATACATACATATTATTCGTATAATCAGGTACCATAATGCACTAAAGCTTCAAGAGATGAAAGTGTTTTTTTTTTTAATAAATAAATATTTTTCAGTACATTACCCAGAATCTATCAATTAAATTGAAAAATCTTAAAGCATTATTTCATTATTCTATTATATAATATAAATATTTTTGATATCAAAATAATAATAACAAATCACTATTAATTATACCTACCACTTAAATTATAAACTATATCTTCATCCACAAACGCTTCTGCATCTGGAATTTTATTTTTCACTATTTTATGTATACCCTTATCACTGTATTTTATCCAGCTCTCATTTCTAGCGTAAAGATTTTCAGTATTGATGGCTAGATCGTGTACATGGCTGTCGAGCGCGCTGGCGCATGCGCAGAGCAGCGCGAGGTACTGTGCGCGCGCAGGCGTCATGGCGCTCACTGCTCACTGCAGTGTTACTTGCATAACTATTAACTGCATGACTTAGTATTCTGTGGTGTGGTTTGATTGCATAGGCTTAGTTGAAAAGTAATTACTAATTTAAGTACCAGATTCAAATTAAAGTTTCTTATACAATTGTAAATGTTTTATCACTCCGTGGTAATACAAGATGGGCAATACCTACTAAATTAAGTTTATAAAATATATATATTTTTTTAATTTATTCATATAAAACAAAATATAATGGAAATACAATCAACAATCACACAAAGTTAAAAACTGAGTTGTAGTGTTTAACTAGGCCGGTGGTTTATACTTTATAAGTCTAAATAAACTTTCAGGTTTGAGGTAGAAAAATAAGCTTTTTTGCATAAGGTAGACATGTCGTACTTACCTTGAAAAGCCACATCAGGAAGTTCCAAATTTTCTGTAAATAGCTGTTTGAAAAGTGGTTACTACAAATTAAAAAAAATATGAATAAAATAAAATACAAGGACGGTATCTCAAAAATGTGAGTTGAGATCACAGAGCCCGTGTTGATATTTATGATTTATTTACAATACCTCATTACAGCTAGATACAAAGTCCAGTTTCTTTTTCTCCAGTCAATATAAAATATTTACATTTAAAAATCATCACCACATCACACATCACATACCAGGTCCTGATGGTATTCCTTGCATAGTATATAAAAAATGTCCGTCGGTTCATAAGAAACTTTTAAATTTATTAGGTAAAAACTGGTCAAGGAAACAAATACCGGTAACATTGAAAAGCCACTTTTGTCCTCATTCCAAAAACAGACAGTGTCACGAATCCGAATGACACTAAACCGATAGCTTTAACAAACACAATTTCTAAGATCTTTTTTACAAAATAAAATGATGCAATTCATGATTAAAAATAAGCAAAACCCAGTAAATGCCACTGTCTGTGTCTGGGAAGACGAAACACCAAATATAACTATTATAATCCGAGTCGTTTACTAGGCGGCCAAAGTCTTGCTACAATTACTGCCTTACTTACTACCCCATTCAAATTTCTAGACAACAAAATAGATTACAAAAGTCGCACTCCATCTCTAATGTAATAATCGATAGCTTTTAAACTGATCTTAAGAATTTAAACGATCCACAAATTTGCAATATCAATAAAGCTTGTATATATGACAAAGTCTAAATTTGCCTTTTCTAGTTTACGATCTTAATAAAACCCTTTTGTCAAAGTTAGATGCAAGCGTCATAAAGATATTGAAGTCGTGGTTTGGGCTGGCGCGGTCAGCGGACTCTTCAATTTTTTTCAGAGAGCGAAACAATTTTGGGATGAAATTAAAGAAACCATCGGATCTCTATAAATACTTTAGAGTTACCAAAAGAACTATCATCGAAAAATCTCAATATGGTATAGTAACATCTCTCCCAAAAGATAAAAATGCATCAGAGCTCGAGTCACGACTTCAATTTCATAAACAATTCATGATTGAGCACCTAAACAAATAAAGCAGGGTTAGGATCTAGCGGGAAAGTGCGGGTAATAGAGTTAACAAAATCCTTTATGCGGCAAGATGAAAACGATAAGTATCGAGTGCACGCGATGAGTCTAGAAATGCAAAGTGAGTGACCATAGGTGACTTTTGTATTCCATTAGCTTTGAGGTGGTGCACCTTAGTTCATGATTGGTCTCCAGCCTTGTTAAAATACTATCTAAATGCATTCCAAATGACTCTCCTAGATCAAATTCATCTAGTAAGATGGGGTGAAGCTACCGAAAAGTGGTGCAATATGTGTGGAGAGGCAGTAGGAACGGCTAAACACTTGTTGGAAGGGTGTAGGGTGCTTTTGGAAAAAGATCAATAATCGCGTCACCATAATAAAGTATTTGAAATCATACGTAAAGCGGTTAGTCGTTCAGTAGCTAGAGCGCAAAAGGGTATAACAACCACCAAAAGATTCGTAGAGTTCGTAAAAGAAGGCTCGTCTAAAAAAACAAAACAAAAGCCTCACTCTATCTTGGAGGCGGCTCGCGATTGGACTATAATGATGGATACGTATGAGAAACAGTATAGATTCCCTGCGGATATTGTTTTTTCGTCATTCAGACCGGACATATTCCTGTACTCCAGACAGTTAAAGCGCGTGATACTTGTGGAGGTTACTGTTCCATCGGAAACTAACTTCCCAAAGATCAAACAAATAAGGTAAACAAGTATTACGAACTGACCAACGAGCTGACCAGGAATAAGTATATAGTTAATTTGTAAGCGGTAGTAGTGGGAGCGAGAGGTATAACAGCAAAATCTCTTACTAACCTACTTAAAGATCTTGGCCTCTCTAGAACTATCATCAGTTCATTTCTAGAATGTATTTCAAAGGCGGCATTGATAGGTTGATTCCAAATTTGGTTAGGTAGGGAGAGGAGCGCAACCAGTTGAAGTGAGCGTGAATGCGCATTTTAAATGGGCCCTTAAACCTACACCTGGGTCGCAAGTGTCAGAAGCTGTTTGCACTCCTCTCCCTGCAACGTGATGGGCCCGGCACCCACACGGTGAATCCATGGAATGCTAAGAAGCTTCGTCTCATAAAACAACAAACGGCGTACTGGATCTGAAAGCAAGAATTTTTGCACAAGCATTATAAAGTTTGAGCGCATATTTGGAACTTTTAAAGAATGTATTCGAAGTTCCTTTATTATTTATTTATTTATTTATTTAAATCTTTTCCACTTTGAATCATTCTCAGTGATCACTTGTGTACGTCAAATAGAGGTGTCAGGAGAACCTATTTTGATACCATACTTATCGAAATAAGCCCTTCTGCAAGAACACCTCTGAACTTAAAGTTAAAATTACGAGGGTTCCAAACGCGCCCTGGTCTGAGAAGAACCACACAACAAACTCAGCCGGGTGTTTTTTTTTATTGTGATCACTGTTTCACAAATGTCAATATAAGTAAAATGACCAATTTACGAACAACTAGAACCATGGCAATCAATTCACGTAGAAGGCTTAATAATTTAAGAAATAAAAATGAAAACACAAGAACCATTGCCAGCAACACGACCAGTCACCGCAAGCAGCACCCGTTCACGAGCATAACGCAAGGGTCAGCCATCACCCCCTTCGCCATATTTGAGGGAGGGAGGGCGACCCGACCCCCAACGCTACCGCAAGTAATGACTTCTAAGGGAACGGTGTGATGCGGCCAGTTGATCGAACAAAAGTAACTAGCAACGTCAAACAAATTGCGCAGGTTACTAGTTTATCGCTCCAATACAATTTATTCCCAGGCCATACCGTCGTTAATATAATCCTTTACACTATAATAGGATTTTTTTATCAAATTTCTTTTAATGTATACTTTAAATTTATTTAATGACAATTTTAAGGCTTCATTTGGGAGTTTATTATAAAAACGTATACAATAAATTTTGAAGGAATTTCCTATTTTTTGGAGCCTAGTGGTGGGCATAGCAAGTTTATTTTTGTTTCTGGTATTAATTTTGTGTAAATCACAATTTTTCTTGAAGTTATTAATATTCTTATGTACATACATTAGGTTCTCATAAATATATTGATTATGTACAGTCATAATTTTGAATTCTTTGAATTTATTTCTTAACGATTCTTGGGGCCTCATCTTATAGATCGCACTAACAGCCCTCTTCTGCAGCACAAATATAGCATCAATATCTGAAGCATTACCCCATAACAGTATACCATATGACATGACACTGTGAAAATAACTAAAGTAAACTAATCTAGCCGTTTCAACGTTAGTCAAGCGGCGTATTCTTTGAACCGCGTAAGCAGCAGAACTAAGTCTGTTCGATAAATCTGAAATATGAGGGCCCCATTGCAATCTTGCATCCAAGGTTATGCCCAAAAAAGTAGCAGTATTAACCAATTCCAATTCCTCACTTTTTAGCTGAACATTTAATTAAAAAAAAAAAAAAAAAAACACTTGTAGTTAGGTACATACATAGGTAGTTCTTTGTAATTTCAATTAAGAAAGTTAATCTTATTGGAAAAGCCGTTGTTAAGACTATTTTTTGACCGTAACAATACCTGCGCTTCCAACCGTTGAAAATCGTTTTACTATCTGAACCACTGAGCTACATATCGGGCTTATGTTATATATATATATATATATCCATTCTTCTTTAATATTTTCGTCTTTCTTTCTGTCATTGTCATTTTTTTCTCATAAAAATATTATATACGAATTTTGAAATCATCTTCGCTTTCGATGAAAATAATTATTTATTTTATTAAAAAACCTTGAAATATATTTAATGTCACTAAATTAAAAAATGATTGGATCGCTAGACACACTTTCATCCCATAATTCAACCCCTCATTTTCAGCGAACGAATGTAACCCTTATACTTCCCCAGGCCTCAAATCCATATCCCATATATCAACTTTCATCACAATCGGCATAGCAGCTTGACCGTGAAAGCGTAACAGACAGACAATTATACTATTATATAAAATATGGATTATAGTGGAAATGGATTTTTATGTCTTCCCGTGTAAATAAATTAATTTTCCGGACTGAAAAGCATTCTTATTACAACCTAGATATTAATCTTACTCCACATATATTTAGTAGTTTTGTTGTATTATAATTATACCAGATATGTTTTGTTGTATTTTCCCGTAAATATAAGAGTATTTTCATAAGTAAAATTATCCCATATAATGACTGAAGCAGTAAGCGATAATCACAAACCATTATATCAAAACCCTAACAGTAGTTTTCGTGTAAGGTAGAACAAACAAACATAAACAGACAAACTGGAGTAACGCGGCGGTAAGGCCAATTTATACCTATCATGGTCCCATTTCATTATACGATCTGAGCCACTCTATTTCAACTGGTGTAAATCGCATCGCATAGTGATTTAGATGATGATAATGATTTAGTGCTTCTCTCTAATTGGCGGAGACGCTTATTAACTATTGTTCAAGGTCAAAACGTATGGTTTAGATCGTTTAATGAAATGCGGCCATAAGTTGTCGCAATCCTGCGCATGGCTTGCGGGGCGCTTCGTAAGCCAGTCTTTCTATTTCCACCCAAATCACATTTAGTTTAGCCAGCTGTTGAAACAATAACAAAACATTAATAATGTATCTAGATAGCAACCATCGCTGGTTGTCATGTATAATTAAAATCAATCATGTCTGATTTTGAGTAGAAAACTATAAAGACAAGGAATTGCTTGTAATGAAATGAAATTGTATATTAATTTATAGCATTGAGTATGTATTCTAGTCAAACATATTAATTACATCTTAATATTGTAATGTAGGTATAAATATACCTTCACAAATACACATTTAAGATGTTCCAATTCATATAATTCACGCTATTGGTTTAAAGATAATAATTATATGTTACTGCCTTCCTTAAGATAGTAAATCTTACTAAAAGTTAAAAAACTTTAATCGAATTTATCTAGTATTAATCTAGTCATCCATTGTTCATATTTTAATAACTAATTGTATATGTTATTGCCAGTAACCAAGTTGTAACAAGGATAGAAGTGGTATATAAGAATTCTAATCCTTTGTACATTACAAAGGTCAGCGTACTATCTTGAATATTATTATTTTAACATATTGCCTGTGTTATACGCACTGCATTACAACCATCTACGTTTTGGCTCAGAATAAAACAACAGGAGTTATATTAAAATAATACGACTAATTGCAAGTACTTTTTGTTTGTCTGTTATGTTATATAAAAAACGTTAAAGGTTATTGTGCTAGTTTGAACTGTTAATTATGTAATTTCTCTGAACTTCATCCCCTTTTTTATATACATAGAGATTTCAGGAAAATATTTTTTTTTATTAGTTGATGGTCACGTCACGTATATTAAACGTCTATAAAAACTATTTAGTGTCAATGTTGATGAATCAGTCTCAAGTTCTTTGCATCTTCGTTTTATGAAACTCCTGCATTTTTTTGGGTAATAATAACAACAATATGGAAATAGGGGTTTATTTTCATTATATGAAAAATTTAAACTGTAACAGTGCCAACAAATTTTATAGCACCATTTTTAATAATTAATTAATTATTCCAGAAAAAATAGCGCTCTGTTTAATCCACTTCGTTTCGTGAATTTACAAAAATCCTTCGTTTTAGGTACTAGTAGGAATCTCAGTTTGCGCATTGCTACTGTCAGTGAGTCCGTCAGTTAAGTTTTTAGATATACAAAATGGCGTTCGCTCACAGATTTCTTTCTTTTATAGACATTTAGTCATAATCGTTATTAAAAATTAGAGAAAAATATACATGAATTTATATGTTTATACTTTAATTGTTATGTACCTAAGAGATATTATGACATTTACATTTTATTAACTGAACTGTGTATTAGACAATAATTATAGTTTGAAGACGTAAAGAGCATATACTTTGACAAATTGAGACTTCAGTCCTACGCCGAGGATGGAAAAAAAACAATTTTTATAATGAATTGTACATAATTCCTAAACTCTAGAGACGATGGTTAGAAAATAAAGTTAAGATTTAAAAAAAAAACGGAATTTATGGAACCATAATTATAGCTATAATTATTTAATGGCAAATTCTATTATTAAGTAAAAAAGTCCAAATAGTATTTTACAGATTTCATATTATTCCTACTTCATCATTACAATCTAGCCCTTATTGATGCTCAATCAACACACTAGTGATGTCCAAAATTCAACACACTAGTGATGTACATATATATATATATATACATATATATATATATATATTTGTTTTTTTTATAGACTTTATATATTTGTTTTTTGAGAATTTTATGTTGGGTATATTTAAAGAACCTAAATATAATATTTAGATTATAATCTACTAATTTAAAAAGATAAGTTATGTTACATAAATAATTGGAGTGCGAATACATGGAATGTGTGCCAATTTGTACATTAATACAGATAATAAATTTTTTAAAAATTCAAAAGCAAAAATATATCAAAATTTATCATTATCCTGTCCCTTATCTCGGGACGGAAGTCGGTGATAACAAATATTTTTATTACCAATAAAATTGATATCAATGAACTTGATTTTGCGGTTTCCGATATATTGATAAGTTTTAAGAATCCTTAAGCCTTTTCTTAAAACATCAGGCAAGTGCACATAAGGTCGGGATTTATTAAAAGTACGTTGAAAGTTGAATGTTGTATCGAATTTACTTTAGATCTGCATAGCTAATTCTGTTTTAATTTTTCACGGCCTACAAATGTATAACACTTTTTATTTGTCGGTGCTGATAACGGAGAACGGAGGTGAGAACTTCCCAGCTTGAACTATGCCAAATAAGCAAGAATCTCTTTTGATCCCGCTTTTGGACAATTCATATTTTTGATATCCAGGTGTTAAATAAGAACAAAATGTTTTATATGTTTGTGTGTATGCTTCATAAATGAACGAACACTAAACTTTCATGCTTGTTGATTTAGGGGTTAATAACCCTCACTGAACCAGTTTTTATACAGCTTCTTGCTAATATACGTTTGCAAAACCTCCGCAGGAATTTATTATTTAATACTGATTTTATTATATATATATATATATATATATATATATATATATATATATATGTTATTGTTTTTTATTAGGTTGTAGTTATATATATAACATAAACGTTATAAAAAGCAATAACATTCATATTACTCACAGTTATTTTTTATGTAAAAACATTGCATATAATAACAACAGATGCATATACAGGCTACAGGTACGGACAGGTTAGTCTCAATAAGGACTCATTTATCACCATAACTACACCCTGTAGTATGATTTATCATAACAGCATTAAACAAATTAATTTAATCAGACTCACTGAGACAGCTAAGTGTACTTGTAGATTCAGTATATTAAGAAATAAACACATGTACATTAAATTTACTTTTATCATAACTTAATTAATTATTGAGCATATATTAGGATAATTACATTATTTGTAATATATTAATACTTCATATATTATTATTCCTTTACGTCTTCCGAGCACTAATGTGACCCCAACCCACAAAATAGGAACTGTCAGGATGAGAAATATGAACATCAAATTATTTGTTTTTGTTCTATTCTTAAACTACATTTCATTATTATAAACTCTTTGTCGAGATTTCCTGATCATTTTGATAATTATCAACTGACCTTAGGGTATGTTTTTAAAGTTCAAGTGTTTTTTATTCACAAAGTACAAAGGCAAATAAAAGGACAAAACCCGCGCGAACACTTTAATTTGTTGAACTTTACATTATGATAAAAGGTCGGAGTTGTGTTTTGTACGTCACTTACTTATTAGCTGTTATCACTAAGTAACTCATTTCCTCGATTTAAATGTTCATGCAATTTATCATTTTTTATTTAAATAAATCTGGCTCGTGGTTAAATACAATCAATAACAAAGAAATCCTGGGTTATTTCCCGGGTTCGCCGATATTTTTGTAAGAATGTTGCATTTCCAAAATGATTGGCACTGGTAGAAATTTGCGCAAATTTCTCCCTTTACATAAAAAAAATATTGTAAATCATCTACAAAAATCGTCTTTTGTATGTCTATAAGATAAAAGTAATAAAAAATATAAATAAAAAACTATATCTGAAAATAAAATAAACAACTAATTTACAGACATTCGTGTATATAATATTTGTAAAAGGATGTTGGATTTTCCAAACAGACTAAACTTATAAGAATAATTAATAAAGATAGCCATCAGTTTATATTTTATAAAACACCACGTGTAATGCTTTTTCTAGTACGGTTAAGAAACAGAATGAATAATAAATATAACATGAGAATACATAATTGAAATAGTCATTATTCCAGCGTTTTTGATATCTTTATTTACGCAAGCCTCGTTTCTAATAATAATGGCGTACCATTACATCATAGTATTAAAATATTTGTTGAAAAAATAAATTATTAATACTTAGATTGCCATAATATAAAAAAAAATTGTTTTATTCTTGCTTATTGACGTAAAAGGATGAATGCTTTCTCTGAATGACAAAAAATTACATAAAGCAATATAACATTAATAATTCAAATGTCAAAATATACTTCATGGTATGATTGAATAATGGTTCAGTAAAAGGATGACGTCATCAAAACTTCTTAGCGAAACTAATGAAGTAATATTATTTTAAGGATGAATTTGAAAGTAATATTATTGTATTATTGCTATAAGAGATCATTATAGGATTGTTGTAACTTGTCAAAGTAATTATATTGAATATCCGTTGGTAAAAACAACATCATAAAAAATACCTTCAACGCGGTAGTGCTGTGCGTATGTCGATAATGACACACGACTCAAGTAATGAGTTTATATTGAGATTGTTATAATAAAATTAAATGACAGTAATGATAATTGTGGTATGACTAACGATTTAATACTTATTGTTTATGGCAATGTCCAATAGAATTATAATTTTATTTCATTTATTATATAAGTATTGCTTAAACAGTGTAGTTATTACGATACACTAAATGTAATTAGGTCAGAAGTATAAAAATATTTCGTTTTATATAAGACCAGAATGCTCTCCTCTTCTCTTTTTGTTTTAAAGATACGAAAGAAACATTTGGAGGAAATAAACTACCGACAATAATTGTCGCATACTGCGGGCTTATGAAGTCTTTTAACAATGTCAATAATATCTTTGGAATTTATTTTAAAAGTAATATTACTTTTTTTTTAATTTGAGCTACGATATCAAATATACCGATACGGTAGCTCAATACGATAGAGCGACGGGACGGTTTCAAAGAGGTCGCGGGGTCGAATCCCTGCCCTGAATCTGAATAAGAGTAGGTTTTTTTATTTTTAGATCCTGTTGCAGCTTCCCAAAATATATATTCATGGACATGATAAGATTTTTATCTTTTTATCTTTTGCCTTAGTCTTTTAGTTTTGTAAGTCCTATTTTATATTTTAGCTTATCTTGATTTAATCTATAATTTGTATAAAACAATTATGTACGAGTTTAAAATTATATTTTAAGTGATGGCTTATTAGTTGGTTTCGTGGAGAGCAGATGAAGTCATTGGCAACAGTTAGTATTAGTAGTTAGTACCTATATAATAAAATATCATAATTTATAATTGTGTTGGAAATAAAATATATGTTAGTGTACCTTAAAAATATATTATTCAATGAAAAAACCCCTGAGTAAAAAATTATTAAATTATAATTCTATTTTTTATCTTCATTAGGAAGTAATTATACATACTTACATTACATTACATACCATTTGCATTAAAAATATAAAATAACAACGATGTCTGAAGTTAAAAATTCTAATCAAAAAAGATGTTAACTCGAACACGTCCCAACGCTGGGCAAATTAACTGTTCCAAATGTTGGTAGCTAAACCCTTAAGGCCGTTGTATAAAAAAAAATATTATCATATAATTTATCTTAAAGTATATTAATATTCCCTTGGCTATTTGTTTTTGATTGTCTCTTGATTGTGGACCAGGGACCTGACAGAATACCCAAAAAAGAAAATAAAGAAAATTGTTTGTCGTTGCTGGTCTGTGGCTTTTTGTTTAAAGACAACTATCATCACTGCACCTGACATTGACATTGACACAAATTATAATATGTCAGTAAGTATACTTTCATTAATTTCTAACGTATAATGCGATAAACTCTAGGAGCCATTAGGGTGTATATATCTAATATATATATCTCATACCTACATACTTATATGTCAAATGTGAAAAAAAGGTTAAATAATAGGCACTGAATATATCGCTAAAAATAGCTACCTATAGTCAAAGCTTAATAAAAAAAAAAGAAAATGGCAGCCTTTCATGACATTACACGAGAAACCGCGCCAACCCGACCTTTATAATAACGGTAATGTGACAAGTAATTGACTAATAATTCTTTCTTCCAGCCTTTGCTCATAATTATTTCAAAACCTTGACTTTAAGCACGGCAATGTCACTTGATTTGTGTTATTCTTGTTGATAATGTATCTATATATATATTTTTGTATGTATATCTATGTATATGTCTATGTATCTATGTATCTATGTATTAATATTACTATATAAGTGTATTATATATAAATACTCAAACTGTCGACCTGATACACCCTACTCACTAGTACAAGTTACTAAAAATAAAAATCAAATATCTGTACGAATCGAATATGTGTAAGGTTCCTGGCAGAGATCGCTGCTTTAGCGATAAGGCCGCCTTTTGTATATTATATATTGTTTTTGTTTGTAATGTCTTTGTTTTTCTTTCTTTTTGGTGTACAGTAAAGAGTATTATTATATTTAAATAAGAAGTTACTTAAAACATCAAAAACAATTGGAATGACTTTATTTAGCCCCTGTTTCTTGATACATTTATATTCTAATAATCGAGATCACATTATGCGTATAAGATTTAATCTTACAATGGTGTGAAATCTTTACATTGAAATTTAACTTTTTCATGTTTCAAACTGACATAAATATACGATAAATAGGTAATTGCTAGGTTATCAGGAAGAAAAGTGAGTTAGACTCATGAGCCCGTGTTGTTTAATTGACGAAGCACTTTTATCCCGAATTCAGGGGACGAAAAACGGGCTTTTCATCCCGCAGTGACAAAAAATAACTAATTTTCTGACAAAATCCATGTTCAGCTTTCTGATTGGTTGATGGTGTAAAGGAGACACAACTCAAGAACAAAAATAGCAAACACACCTCTTGACTCTTCGTTTAGAAACCCACCGTTAGTATAGTGCTCATTTTTGTTTTAAATATTTTTAATGGTACAAAAAGTAAGTATTTACGAAAAAGTAAGTATAGATACCTATATTAAAATAGTAACGAATTATAATATCTACATTAAAAAAAATACAATCTTAAACACATGACTCCAAAATATATGGTTTTATATCGGTTTTTTAAACGTTTATTTGTTTAGTACTCTGAAACACGGTGCTATTACATTTACAAACCAATAGATAGTTATTACTGAAAACTGGTATAAAATAATGAGTAGTGAGAAGATCAACTTTAGTTAAGATAATAGTATCAACAAGATTAGAACAATAAAACGAGGTAAATACAGTCATAACATTTTTAATTATATATTTTGATATATTTTTCTTTTACCTTTTATTTTTTTTTGCGTTTTTCTTTTGTGTTGTTTTCTAGTCTATTTGCGTATATTTAATTTTTTCTTTAATTAAATGTATACAATCACAGATATTAAGATAATTCAAAGTTCTCTACTATTATGTGATGTGTACTAGGAGCAATGTATGTAGTTACGGGCAGTAGGTTCTTTCAGTCAATGCTTTTAGTTATATGACGACTATATATTGTAATTTTAAATAACAAATTATTTTCTACTACAGAAGTATTTTTTTCTTTATTAGTGAAAAAGACTGTTCATATTTTGATCATCAAAGAGATTTAACATAAACTTTTAAAATCAACCGTCTACGTCAAATTAATATTTTTCGTAAAATAAAAAAGGCAAAATGAACTTGAAAAATTGACACAACTACTACAAAAATGATATGAAATATAACTTTTTTTTTACATAAAATACATAAAAATATTATACGGACTATAACTATTTTATACAAGATCTAAAAAATATATATATAAAAAAAACCTTCAAATATAATACAAATTCCTTTACACGAGGTAGTTTCTATTGAATTTCCTATTATAGAAACCTGAAGACTCCTCAATGAGCAGGTATGAGAGGTATTTCAACAACCTAAGAAAATGGTTGAATTATGATGACGGATATTATATGTGTTATGTATGTAAAAAATAAAACAAAATTACGCCACAATTACAATAAAGCATAGGAATGAAATGGCATAATTATAAGATAAACAGGCTGAGTAGGTTTGTTCGCGAGAGTCGACAATGAGAGAAGTTATTTAAGTGTGCGGTCTCGAGGCGGGCGGCAGTCGCGGTCGCGGGATGTGGTCAGTGCTACTGGTCGGGCTAGTCGCGGGGACGGCCGCTGGAGAGTACAACGGTAATTACTTTTTTATATAATAGGGGTGCGTTTTTATATTACAGTTAGGAGTGCTATTGTTCCGTTTTAGGGTCTTATGTACAGTAAATGTGGTAAATCATTTTAAATATTTACCACAGTGTCTTTTTTAGTTCTCAGTATCGAATCTGAAATCATACTGTTTATTTTTTTTAAAGCATAGTTTTTAAAAGAATTGTTTTTTGATAACGGGTGCGTTTAAAATGTTTTGGAATCACATATTTAGGATTTATGTATATTAAATATGATGAAGAATTGTATATATTTTGGAATGCCTTGTTTTAAATAAAACGGTTACACTTCACCATTATAAAGGAATTTGTGTCTATTAAGATAATTTATCTTTTTATTATATTTCAAAAACATCTTTTCTAAACGTAAATTACCGATACCGATTTTTTTAATATATCCGTTATTTTGAATATGAAACATTATTGAAGTTGGTTTAGGAATATTATAACTTCAAAAAATTATTAGTAACCTAATATTTTCTGTGCTAAAGTTAACAATTTGATTGAAAATTATAGATATGAGGAAATATTTGCTAAATTGGCAATGTAATATAACAATCATCTCATAATTATATTAAAAGTTTACTTAAAAGTTTACCGATGAAAAATGAAATTTAATTGAGTGAAGATATTTTAATTTATTTATATACTACTTAATTTCTCCCACGAATATTGTTTAAAATAACTACATACATACCTTAGCGTGTAATATACATTTCTGTATAATATTAATCTGTGTTACTGTTAGATTGCTCATAAATCACGGAAAAAATAATTATTGGACCGATTTTGATAAAATTTTGTGTAATGTTAGCTTTCTTCTGAGTCAATATAAGATACTTATCAGTAAGGATCACGACAAAACTACACAAAAAACTACTACTAAATAAATAAAAAAAAGAAACGATTTTTGTCAATTGCATCTGAAGATACATGGCTTATTACTACTGAATAACGAGGGTAGAACAGATAAGAATACCGTCAACACCACGAGTTGGAAATAAAGACCTTGATCACCATGACCATGATAACATGAGACCATGAAGCCTCGGTGTCTACAGTTTGACGCTACATATATAAAACACCTTCTAAATACGCGAATTATAATTATTAAATTATATTATAGCTTCGATAACAATGCATTTGTTACAAGAAGGCCTTATTTAACTTTAGGCATATATTAACTATAGAGCTTGTATTTTTGTATTTAATATGAAACAATTTAATTATGAGCGTCAAATAAACAATTAGGTGTTTTGATTATTTATTATTATGTTAAACATATAAATATCTTATCTCGGGATGATCAATACTTAGTTGTAAGTTGCATTGTGTTATATATTTAGTTACGGAAAAAACCAACTCCCGCTATGGCAAGGCCATTCTAAAGTCCTTGCAGTCCAAACTCTACGAAAAACTATTAATAGTTCAAGATCATTTCGCCTTTTATGTGATTTTTAAGGCATTATATATTCGGCCTACGCTTTTAAATTTCTACTAATGTGGCGATAAAAAAGCTCCCAATTATACCTACTCGTAAAGTGGGCAAGGTCAAGGTTTAGTTTGTTATGAATATTAATGAAATTAAAGAAGTTTTAATTATATATTATACGCATGATAATATTGCAAAAATATGGTATTGGATTGGTATTGGAAAGAGTCTTAAGTGTAAATGTGTATTGTTTAATAAAAGGGCGGCTGAAGAAAATATGAATGACGCGCGTAAAAATGATACGGCAAATTTGCACTAAGATTACGTATGATGAAAAACGTTGGAAAAAAATAAATATTGCGCCGACCCCAAATAATACTAAAGCCAGGTGGAGAAGTGAGCACTACTCATGGTAGTATTTATTCACCTTGAGTTGTAACTTGGAATACTAACGAATATTCTAACGTTGCATCTCTTTCTAAGGGTCTTTGGAAAATCGGGGAGTGCCCCGATTTTCCAAAGACCCTTATTTACCCTTATCATGCCGTCGATTTCAACCTGCAATATGATTCCTACCACCTGGGGGGCATTCCTCAACAGTTCGGTTCTGAAGGAACTGTCTCCGACGGTCAACATAAATGTAGACTGAACTTACTTCAGCGGAACTATGCATCCTGTAAAGTACCTGTACTTACATTGTTAGCTGATTAGTTATCGTAGTATTGTTGTAGAATGTATGTATGTGTGTATGTATGTATGTTAATGTTACAGGCTGGCTATACTTGGTGTTACAAAAAATACTCAATCAATTACTATTACACATACATTGTTGCTTATTCGCATGACTTATATAAAATGAGTGAGTACATACAAACTATGTAATATTACTTCTTAGAATCAAAATATGATGGGTCGGGATAGATAATTAAATTAATGATAAAATTAAGATCTCATTGAAAATTTTAGTTTCTTTTTATTATTTTTTTAATCTAGTTAAAAAAATACGGAGTATCCATAGTAGATTTAGATTCACTTCTGGTAACTCTTTGCCTAGGGTGTTTATCTGGTATCGTGTTTCAACTAAAAAAAATACCCTGATGGACTGTAAGCCGTCCTTTACCAACAGCAATATATAAACGAAAACTGTGTATATTAAAATAGTTAAAATCAGTCTGTATATGTCACACTACTCGGACTCGGCTTTTTATCCGATTATTGACAGGGTGCGGAGCTCACCCACCTCGCACCAAGCAAGGTCGATGGTAGGTACTGTTTATAAGTAAAATATTAAAGAGTTATGTTTGGTTAATACAAAAAAAAACTAACAGGCCAGTAATATCAATGTAATAACTTTTTGAATTTTCAATCGTCGATTGTAATTCTGCAAAAGAACTATAGAAATTAATCAAAATGTTCCTGATATTTTGACTTTATATGGTTTATAAGTGAGAGTTGGGACACTACGAGGAGGTCCCAACGAATGAAAAACAAAAGAATTGCTAATAATGACTATTTAAAACACACTTTACAAAATGGGCCCATATCTTTATCGTTTAAATATTATGACTCCTTCTTTAAACTCTCTCGTATTGAATGAATGTCACATCGTGAATAACATTGAACTTATGTACGGGCAAGTATATCCCTTTGAGATGTTGACATTTATGATATTTTGATCAAATGTCCATAGTCATTTTATATATACCTACCCGATTTATATCATTTTTTTTCATAGTAATGTATATTATTTTCCGTCATTGACGATTTTAATTGAAATTGCAATTTTTTAAAACTTTTTTATTGTAAATATATTTTTTTTAATGAAATTAAGCGAATTAGCGTAATTCAAATTTACAAATGTTTTTCGGGCAGAGTCAAGAGTTAAATATATATTTTTAATAGCATATAAAATTATTCATTAAATATTATTTTGTTTAATAAAAAAATTTGGCTATGTAGCTGATATACTATTCAATTGTTGTTTTATATAATATGAAATTATATTATATGAAGTCCCAAATGCTACTTCGTAGTATTTCATAATATTTTTTAACTTCTTACGATGATTTTTTTTAAATATTAGTTGAAGCGCTTTACATTGTTTTTTTCATTGCACACGGTATTATTGAAATTATAAAAAAAACAAGAATAACACAACACCTCCTTTTAAATAAATGGCCTTAATTATGTTATTTTGAAACGTCTGTATATAAATCATAAACGCATAAGGTTGTATTTAAGTACGTTATAAAATAATTAAAATGTATATATAAAACAAATAAAAATAAGATCACTACCAATTAAATGGATAATACTCGTAATAAATATATTATATGTGTACATATATATTATATAAAAAACAGGAACTGATGCATTTCTTATTATCAAGTAATTATTAGCATTCCAGTTTCCATATTCAATGTTAATAACATAACATCTAAATTACTTCAGTAAATAACAACGTAAGGCTTATTACACACGATGTTGCTGTTTGAAACGCAAAGACTATAATTCTTACAGGCCTAGTATAAACTTTTATAGCTTTTACAATAATCTTACTTTCAAATTCATCAATTAAGAATAATATTACTTTAATGTTTCGATAAAAAGTTTTGATGACGCCATCCTAAATCATTCATTCTTTTACTACCTTATAGGAATTAAAGTATAGCGATAGTGTTTTCATACTTTAAATTCTGACGTAATCATTTTTATGACAAATGGTATTTAAAAAAGCATTTCTTCTTTAACGTGACTAAGCAGATAAACAAAATTGTTTTTTAGAGCTCATTTTACGAATCAAAGTCATGTTATTGTAATATTTCATAAAAATATACTACATGGAGTTTTTTGCCGGTTCTTAATAAGTAACAATGTATGTATGCCTAATTGAAGTTAAAAAAAAAAACTTAGTCTTCGTTTTGTAGATGTGTCGATATTATAAAAATCTTTAAAGAAATAAGCTTTCATTATTAACAGGTCCTTTAATGAATTAAATTAAATTAAACAAGCAAAATTAATGTGAAAAAATTCCGCTCGCTGCAGGAAAACTGTATTTAGATGAGTCCTTGGACTATATATGTAAGTACCTAGTACTATGAATATAAATATATATACTTGGTCTGGCCATAAATAGTGTTACACTTAATTTTTTAGTAGTTGTTTCGATTTTACCACCCTATTCTTCTTTAAATTATCAGTTAAGAAATGACTAGTGCGTCTCTTGTAGGCTGCAAGTCCTAAGTCATCTTTTAAAATATGCGACATGGTTCTAGGTGCTATCTTCATTTCCCGAGATAAAATCTTTTGCTTTCGGACAGAATTTCATCGAATTCTTTCCTTTACTGCTTTTCCCACCTTTTCCGTATGAACACTACGTGGACGGCCAGATCTTTTTCTGTCAAAAACAGAAAAAGTCTTGTTGTACCTATTAATAGCCCGGTACACAAACATTTTACTAACACAAAGGGTATGGACAGTTTTAAAAATTGCATTTGGATTTATACCTACTTTGTGTAATGCAATCATAGCGATTCGGTTTTCTTTATCACCCCACTCCATTTTAATATCGCAAAGTATTGTATAATGTATTGGCGCCAAAATGAGAAAACAAAATGAACAATCGTATAAAAATGACAGATTCGAAATTCAAATGTAATATTTTTTTATTTTTAAGTGTAACAATATTTATGGCCAGACTAAGTATATATGTCTGCCTAGTACTATGTATATAGAGACTTGTCTTGTTTATTTGTTTATCAACATATGTTACAAGACAAAGTTACCTTGCCACGTATGTCTGTCGGTCAGTCTGTTTTCCAGTTTGTTTGTTTAAATAAAATACAGCGAGTAAACTGTATTTTCATTCGAGATCAGTACCCCTAGTAGGAGTTTTGATGTTACGAAACGTTGATAGTTTTCGAGCAGTCATGAAACCAGTTTTGGTGACGATTGGCTTACTATCAATCAATCATAATGACTGAGTCACTGCTCGAAAACCATCAATATTACTCAACTTTAAAACTTTTACTAGGGGTGCAGAAGGTAGGGGAAAATCTGAAACAGCGACAGGTGACACCAAGGCTGGTTGCTAGTTTCACATAATGTAACGTGTATCTAATAAATGTAAAATTTTGTTGTACTTTGATTATCAAATTTTTATTAATAACTTGTCTTCTAAATGTCACACAAAATTATTCTATATATCTTATCAATCGATTCAGTACAGAGAGTTGCATTCTCATTATGAGAATTACACATACTAATTTCTGATAAAAGGCAACAAAGCGGGGCCAGTCCTTATGTGAATGAATGTGAATGTGAATGTGAATGGAATATTGTAGGTTTATAAGTCCCTTGCTTCTTTTGATTAAAATTCTAAGAAATGCACCTCCATTAAATTGAATAATTGAGTATTGAAAAAATCAAAAATGTCTAGTAGGCATTTACGTGCACTTTTGAATCGTCAGTTACATTACATTAAAAAATGTCAGTATAGTATGTCAGTATGTCAGTCCGTGAGTAAGCTACCACCAGCTCAGAATGCGGCTCTGCTGAGAAGAGCTGGCCAGAAACTCAACAGTTGCTCTTTTAAAAACAATTTAACAATATTTTTGTATTTACAGACATAGAGCAACTCCGACTACCCCGTCTTTTCCATCTCGATAACTACGAGCGATGTCTGGCGCAGCGCGATGGATTGTACTGCCTTGGCAGCTTCCGAGTGAGTGCGGACCAGAACAACCCCTCCTACAAGCACATTAAGGTATGAAACATTTAAAAAAATAACGATTATGTAATAATCTTTTTGATTGATACAGCAGATTTGGGTTTGCTTTTTGTAATTAGAAATTATATATTGTGTATATTCCAGGAATACTCTTCAAACCCTCACAACTTTGACCGAACTCTGGTGCACCGTGGGTACTGCCTCTCCTCTCGCTGTCCGCGCGAGGCCAACACCACGCTGCGCTTCGAGCGCTGTATAGAACAGCATGCGCTGCCACATGGCTTCACTGCAGCGCTGCAGACCTATTCCTGTGAAACCAATAAAACAGTTGATTTCAATATGGACATACCTCAGTTCCTGTTTCTGATCGTTGTCGGAGTTTTACTATTTTTGAATATGATGGGCACGTTATATGATCTTCTGGTTGGATGCGAAGGAAGTAAGTGTTTTTTTATCATTCTAGTTAAAACCAGCTTTTTCCAGCGACTTCATATGGAATTTAGTACCTACCCAAAAATTAAACATTTACGTATAAAATCCAACTCCGAACATCATATTTTAAAAGACTTTAGTTTTGTGGTTGGCATTTTAAATATATGCTACGAAATCATTGGAGGTAGACAAAAACATATAATTGATTAAATTGCTTATAATATTTGGGTCATTGTCAAATTTTGGGCAGGTAAAAGAAGTCTTAAATTATGAAAATATTAAAAAGTAAACATATTTCAATATAATTTTATATAATGCCGATAGCTGTTAAAATAACTAAAATATGATCTATTGTAATCGGCCACGAAAAAAAACTAATAATTTATTATTTATTTCAGTTTTATTGGGTCAGGGCGTAAAAAAAAACAACTCTGTTACGTATAACACTTTACCATTTATTAGAAAATTAAACAAATCAGTCGCAAATATTTTGGCATTTTTATTGATTACAGTCTTAACTCTTATAATCACATTAAGAATCACAACTCTTTCTTAAAGTTAAATAATAATATAATCAAATCTTAAACAACTCTGTTACCTTTATAAATATTAACAAACCTTAATTTATTCTAAAATCCGCGAAATGTCATTATATTAACAGCAAAGTTTAACATTGTAATAGTATTAAATATAAGTAATTAATATATTTTAATATTGCAACATAATACTAAATATTTATTCCTAAAACGCCTTACGAAACTCTTTGATAATTGGGACCAAAAAGTAACAGAGTTGTAACATAGTAACATAGTTGCTCTTTGCTTACCATAAAATTACAGTTGGTTGAGCTTGAGATAAAAAAAACATAAACTTGAGATCAAAGAAACATATTTAAACAATAAGTAACAATTATTAATAGAAATGTTCCAACTTAAAATAAATTCTATAAAAATAAAAATGTCATGAAACAATATTAAAAACTTTGAGTTTCTTATTTCTCAAAGATATCTAAAGGAACATCGAATTGGTAATATACTCTTTTACCTTTGGAGACTACTTTAGGCTCTGGAACAATGGCAAGAGGTAAACGCCTTGTTTTATTTTACTTGCGTGAATATTCTCTTTTTCGATCAAAGCATTATTATCTTCTTTTGATGTACTGGGTTGATTTACTGAATAGGCGGCAGAAGGTTTCTCCTTTAGAGAAATTAGAGGAACGTCATCATCCGAATCTGAGCTATACACAATGTTGTAAAACCCTTTAACTGGCCTTTGAGACAGGTTGCTTATATCGTTCAGAAAATTGATGTTGCAATCAGCGGTAGGTGATAATTCCACTGCAGTTTTCAATGGAATGTAATCCTTAGGATCCATGCAGGAGCAAAAGCCACGCTGACAGAAACAACTCAAATTTCTATACTTCAGACATCCGGCTTCTTCAGTGAAAACTTGGTGAACTTTCATAGTTCCTAATAGTGGTACAATATTCTGAGGGATTTGTGTTGAACTGTTTGTGATATCCTCACTTGTTATCAGATGTAACTTTACTTTGCTAATATTTTTCAAAGTATTATAAAAATCTTTAGCATCTGTTATATCAGTTCCGCGCGCAAAAAGTTGATCGGCAGTACGTTTCAAAAAACCCCCAATACCGTCGGCTGCACCTTTGCCATGGCCTGCCTCAAAAAAGTTCCATGTCACTTTGGTAAATTTATAGTCTGAAAATAATTTTGTGCATATCAGATAGAAGTTCTGTTTTTGGCGGTATTGAGTGGCTGGACCATCTGAAAATACATGCAAGGTATTTACCTCGGGCAGATCGTCATGAATTAAAGCAAGAATAGGATGGAGATGAGCCCAGATTGCTGCTGGATTATGTAAAAGGTTTCCAGACACGGTGCAGAATGAAGATACATCTATTTTATTTTCCAAACCACGGCTATAAATCACTCCTGTGTGCAATGATACTTGGTTTCGAGAACCTCCAAAGTGGTGGGATTGTATTTCCTCATAACATTTACAGCTGTAATTTTCGCTGAAGTCAATATGCAACGCAATTTCATTAACCGCCAAATTATCTATACATTTTCTATAGTTTCTGTATTGTGTTTTAATGAAATAAATATGTCTTTTAAATTCCTTTAATGTAGTTTCAAACTTCTCTTTCAAATCCTTTCCTGTGTTTTCTGTTTCTTCTTTAATAGTTTTTGTCACTTTGATGTTTTTCCCCGACTTCTGTATAACTTCTGTTTTCAATAGCCACTGAGGATATTTTATTAAAATGTCATCTTTTGATGTATCCAAAATTAATAATTTTGATTCACAAGCAGAACATGTCCCTGTCATACAAGCGGCTGAATCTGGATCGCATACTTGGTTCATAATTATCTTGTTCAGGTCTGAGGTTTCTATGATTTTGTTTTTACATAATGCTACTGCTAAATATTGAATGTTAGTATGAATTCGACACAAACATGTTTCTCTTGCCGCAACAGTAGGCAGCACAACATAAAATGGTCTGTATCGTGTAAAAGTTTTGTAACTACATTTCAAGTTAGAATGTTCTCTTTTAAAAGATGCATAAAGGTTCTTCATATTGTCAAGTAAGTATCGCTTTTGTAATTTATCTTTCTTTCGAGAAACTGTCTCCTTTTTTCCAGCAGTTGCCCTTGATACGTCATCACGTTCAAAAAATGCTTTTATATTGGTACTCAAAACCTTTTCCTTAAGTAAGGGTTGTTTTTTTCGAAAGTAACCTTGATCTACAGCAAGACATTCTTGAATTATTTCAGTTTTTTGTCTTGAATACTTAACAGCATTCTCTTCAAATATTTTTTGGATAGCATATCTTTCCTTCCGATTTGTTACATTTTCATAGCGCTTCTTTATAGCATTGGATAAGATCTCATATTTACGTTGAGTTACTGTACTGCTATGCTTATGTTCAGATGTCTTACGTTTTTCTCTATTGTATCGTTTTTTATACCTTTCGTATTTCTTGTTCACTGCCTCTAATTTTTCTTTCAACTTCGTATTATCTCTAAATAACTTCGATCTGTTTCTTTTTACTTGCTTTCTCCCGCGAACAGCCGATGATATTGTAGAGTTAGGAGTGTTTTCACGAGAAGTAAACTGCTGAGGTGTTGACAAACGACGATGATCTCTTGAAATAATTTGACAAGGGACGGGACTGTTTAAACGAGGCGGTGTTGACTCTGGAGTATGCATAACAATACGCAGTGCTCTGGCTCTATCTTTTCGTCTAGCATTTGCAGATCGCCATTTTTTCTTTATAGCTCGATGTTCACGCGTTGTTAAATCTCGTACTAAGCGTTTATTTGCATGATACCTCTCTAGGTCTTTTCGTTTAGTCTGTGCTACTTTTTCTGGATTATTTTTACGACGTTCTCGGTACCGTCGTTGCTTCTCAGCTGCCGTGAGAGCCATTTTGAAATCATCAAGAAATGCACAATGTCCTGAAACAATATTATGAGGGTTATTTACAACTAGCTTCGTCTACCGTATTAACTTTTCACAGGATTCATTTATATCAAGTTTATACATTGTTTAAGCCAAGTAGTTATTAAAAAAGTACTGAATTGAAACACATAATTTAACCAAAAGTGGTTCTATGCAACTCTGTTACTTTCACAACAACTCTGTTACCAGACGAAAGTAACAGAGTTGCTAGTAACAGAGTTGTAAATTTTGTATTCCATGACACGTAATTAAAAATATGGAGTGGATTATATAAATTTTATGTCATTATTAGAATATATACCTCCTTTTTGATAAACTGAATATAAAATTACAGAAAAAACATTGATTTACTTACCGAAAAGGCAGGTAACAAAGTGGATGCACAATATAAACACGCGTCACGTGTAACTCCACGCGGGCGACTGAAAAGTGAGAACCCCTCCCCCCGCCTATCCCAACAGCCACGATGAACTACGAGACGTTCGATCAAGTTGATAGATACACAAAAATAGCGCCATCTATATTTTAACTTGTGATTTACTTAGTAACATAGTATTGCAGATGGTTTCGAGTAATAAGTGGGACAAATTTTAGTCAATTTTTAAAAAATGCATTTCAATACTTATTGTCATTTTAACATAATTTATAAATATATTTGATAGTCTTTTTACTGTATTTTATTTATTTGAAGTAAGTTTTTATATTAGAAATCGAAGTTATTTGATCTTTACAGTAACAAAGTGCTACTTGGGACAGGTATAATTTATAAGGAAAACCATTCTGTTACCTAAAATTACTACTATGTTACTTGGAAATAAAAATTTTAAAAATCAAATCTAAGTCATTTATTAATATCAAATGGTAATAATATGGGTTTATCGTGTGTTCGATATGATTTTTTAGCGATTGTTGAATTATTAATAAATATAAAAACAAAAATTGTCAAGGGACTAGTTTACCTGCGCAAAATTTGACAATGACCCATTTGCGCTAACCAAATTTTTTGGAAAGCATTGGAGACGCGTGTCAAATAAAACCACTCAGTGGTTTTATAATTAATTAATGACCAAAATATGGCTTAGTTCACATTGTACGTAGTATATTTTTTAACTTATTTCAAGATTTATTTCGACTTCAGGCTTTTGTAACGTGTAGAAAGCACGAATGAGGCTTTAAGACGCAATTGATATTTAAGTCGTAAACTATTAATAAAATAAAGTCAGAACTATAAATTATGTTTTGACAATAAAATGTTATAATGCTGAGAGAGCTTCGAACCTTTATTTGGAACCCTCATTCTTTATGAGAATTGCGCCATTGGTTAACTTCTTTCGCAATGTTTTAAATCAAACCATAAGTTATTTTATAAATAAACATATATTTATTTATAAAATAAATAATGATAAACTAAAGTGAATATATTTATGGAAACAATAGTATGAAATAATAACATTTAAAAAAACTGCTTTTGGCTTATCCAATGTACGGCCATGGTCATGAATTTTTGTACTTACGTATAGTTACATTTTGTCATCGTCAGCTGTCATCTAAATGGCAGCGTGTCCGAAATAACATTAGTATTTTAATGAAACTTATTACAATATAAAACAACTTTTGTCGATCCAGTAAAGGTTTTCCACCTTGAATGAAATTAAACATTTCTATATATCTGAATTTCATAAATGTCAAAATTAATCTCAAATCAGATAATGTGCGTACAAGAGTTTTGATTTTAAAAATGATTTATCCAGGGCAGGCATTGTCCCGGCAATAAATAAATTATATAGTAACACATTAAGCCTAAATTAATCGACATGGGCAGGATTCGAACAACCTCTAATATACCGTCCCGTCGTTCTGCCAATTGAGCTACAGTGTCGCAAGTAGGGTAGCGTATATGTAGATATATTTGGCTCTAAACACTTCATCAGCCAAAATATATAGAGACTAGCCGTTGACAAATAAAACAAATTCAGCTTTCATAAATATACATCTTATAAAACAATTCTTATATGTTAGACCTATTTCTACCGTGTTTATTAAGATTATCTAATTCCTAGTTGAATTGATGTTTTATAAAATAGTTACCGGATTTTCTTTGTTGTAGTTGTATAAATCGAATATTAATATTATTTAATAATTTATATCTACACATTGAAAAGGAATGTCACTTTTAATTGATATCGAGAATGGCTGACTTTTCTGCGTGCTCTACATGTGATACCGATAGAAGTCTTAATTATAAGGTTGCATGTATTATATATGCATTGCGATTCAATTAAAGTACATAATATATTTCTAAATAATTAGTTAGTTAACTAAAGCGAAGAATAAAATAGATGTTATCTCTAATCAGATAAATGAAAAAAATAATTTAAAAAACATATTACGTGCATTTTTTTAAGTCTTGTCGTAGGCAGATTTTATTTGTTCTTTTTTTTTAGCAGATTAAATTTTTATGTACACCTATGATCTCTGGCATTGATCCAAAGTGGAACAGATATAAACAAATAAATAATAACTTACTAAACTCTTTTGTCCGTCTAATTACTCAAAAGTATAAATTAATTACTCAAGAGTGTAAATTATGATGAAAATGTTTTTGTTATTAATTAACGTTTGTATTGGCACTTCCTTTTTATATCTGTATAGACTTCATTATCAGTAACAATATTATAATTAAATTAATTAATAGAATAATATTAGAAAATTGGTTAAATATCATTTTAAAAACGCAAAAAGCTCAGTAATACGGAATTATGAACAGTAAGTAGTATTTTAAAAAATGTCCGTTTGTCTGATTGTTATCTAAAAATAAAAAACTCAACAACACTTCAACATAAGCTTTAAGCTTTTCATAAACTTCAACAATATAACTTCCCATAAGCTTTAAGCTTTTCAAGCCAGTTTAAAAACAAAGCTTAAAGTTTTATGCATATTACATTATAGTGGATGCAAATCAGCTTGGATCAGATTACCTATAACCTATAATATAGGAGCCTAACACCTGAGTCACTAATTGCCAAGTTCTTGTATTACTAACATCCCACACCTGGTAGTGTTTTATATTTGCATTTGTTATTAACGCTATTGAAATGGTTAGGAAAAAAAATCTTCTTAGTTACATTGTAGGCGCAGTACTTTGTTGTAATTATAGTTCCAATCTATATATATGAAGGAGATTTCCATGTGCTAACCCATCACGATATCTTTGTAACTTCAAGGCCTAGAGACTGGAAATTTGGCCAGAATATGCCTTTTGCCGAGAAGATGTGAGATGTCGGATTTTACGAAATTCCATCTTCAAAGGGGTTGCAGGGATGTTATTTGAAAACAAAAATATTTTTGAACTATATCTCTTAAGTCTTTGACAGAATATTCTTTTTGGCGTGTTAAAAATTACACAGAACGCATTTACCTCAATTCCGCCCACAAGAGGCTATTAAATATTCCATAAATGTATATCTTTAAATTTTACAGTTGTACAGTTATATGAGCTATAGTCATACCACTGTACAACTTTGTCAGAACATTTTTAAATTCACACACAGAGGTAATGCCTTAAGGTATTATAAAATTGATACGAGTTTGAAATATATGAATAACACAGCTTCACCATGGAGGTACTGTATCGTTCGATACGTCCCCGTTATTTTACATGGTGGGATCCCCAGTAGGCCTACACCGTGGATAGACGTGAGCTGTCATTCCAGGCTTCGGATATGTTTCTTATTTCTCGTGCCTGTAGGCATGTATTTTAAGCCACGCGAAGCGGGACAGCTAGTAATATAGTTAGGATAAAGTCTTTTGACCAAACTATATCCTAACTTTTTATTATTACTTATTATTTTTATTCCTGAACACTTTTTTACAGTTCCAGACCTACTCCAAGGTTGACAATTGCTAAAGCTTTAAAGTTTGTCTGACCGTCCATCTTATGAATAAAAAAATCTATTCAATTAATTTAAAAGGGCCAAACGGAGCACGAGTATTTTTTCGGCGTCGTAGCGTTATCAGCTCGATCTGAATCATGGTAATACACGCAAAAGTCTTTTTCATATATCTATTAGTGTAGCACTGTCCAAATAAAGCTTTTGGATTCGATTTTATATTTTGTATAAGTAAAACAAATAACCAAAACCAGTCAAGTGTGTTCCGAACTCCCAGCAATAAATGTTCCTGCACTTTTTTAAATATTTTATAATGACTGCACGTTCCATTATTCAAATCTTACGCTTTATTTGATAAGTAGTATTAATACTTAAGTATTGAGGTAAAGTTTTAATGTTTCAGAGAGCAAGCTGTTGCAGGCCTGGTCCTTGCGAATGAATTGGCGGCGCCTGACGGCTACCCATGAAGACGGTGACCCTCGCCTAACCGCGCTGGCCCCAATACAGGGCATCAGGTACATACTCTCTGGATTCAACATTCCATATACTTATAGGTAATAACCTGTAACTATATTGAATTGAATTTATTAAGCTGTTAATAATATGTCAAATATATTACCAGTCCTAATAAAAATATTTGATTTTTATTAGACATTGAATTTATGAAACATTAGATTAGTAATAAATCCTGGCAACACACTTCATGGACGCTCTTTTAAATTCAATAACTTAATAAAATTAAGGAATTGCATAACTTTATTACTTTGTTATTCGGTAATCAAGGAAAATTAATGTAAGCCAACAACAAAAAAGGTATTAAAATTAACCCTTGAGGTATTCCCGTTTTTACTAAGGACATTCATGACTGCACTATTAATAATTTAATTTATAAAAGGTATGATAAAAAATCAGGTAAAGATTAAATTATGTAAGTAAGTATGAAAAGTAGGTACTCCATACATGTGAACATAAATTTGGTAAAAAAGAGACTGAATAATATATATAACAGAGTAATTTTAAAAAACTGATATAAATTTATGTTCATATTTAAAACATTTCAAATATTTTAACACATCAATAATATTAATCATACCTTTAAATAGAGCCGTTATACATTTGACAAAATTTTTAATCTATTGTTTATAATAAATAAAAAAACTCTTGTCAATTTCCAACATTCCAGAGTGCTGCTGCTGACGCTAGTGTTGTTGACTCACGCTTCAGAAATTCAGCACAAGACATATCTTTACAATCCCGAATTCTTTGAGAAGGTAATATTATCACATCTACATATATTTTCTCATTCAATCAAATCAAATAAAAATCAAAATCAAAAATATCTTTATTCAAGTAGGCATTTACATGCACTTTTGAATCGTCAATTACATTACATTACATTTAAAAAAAAATGTCAGTATAGTATGTCAGTATGTGAGTCCGTGAGTAAGCTACCACCAGTTCGGAATGCGGCTCTGCTGCGAAGAGCTGGCCAGAAACTCAACAGTTGCTCTTTTAAAACAATTTAACAATGTTTGATGTATACATTAGAATATCCCGCAAATGAGTCAACAAGCAAAGCTCCACAACCTAACCCTTTAGTTGACCGAAATACGATCAACCAAAAAATAAGCTTTTTTTAACAGTATACTTTTAATTTTACATTTAAAAGCACGAAAAGGAAGGTCTAAGATATCTTGTGGAATCTTATTATATATGCGTATACTCAAACCCATAAAGGATTTTTTAACTTTTTGAAGACGATATTTCCGCGTTGAGAGTTTATTTTTATTTCTTGTATTTATAGGGTGTCTGTCACTATTTTTTTCATATGTATCCAAATTGTGACGTACAAACAAGATGTTATTAAATATGTACTGAGAAACGACCGTAAGAATGCCTATTTCTTTAAAAACATCTCTCAGGGAATCTCTAGCTTTTAAATTTAAAATAGCCCGCACAGCTCTTTTTTGTAAAATAAAAACAGAATTTACTTCAGCAGCACTACCCCACAATAAAATGCCGTAAGACAAAATACTATGGAAATAACTAAAATAAACTAATCGAGCCGTATTAACATCCGTTAATTGTCTTACTTTTTTAATTGCATAGACGGCGGAGCTGAGTTTGCCTGAGAGTGTTGAGGGATGGGGGTTCCACTGGAGCTTTTTATCTAGAGTTATACCTAGGAAAACTGTTGAGTTAGTTAGTTCCAACACTTCATTGTTAAGGAGCAGGCTACAATTTTGACTTTTTACATTAGGAAGTGTAAACTCCATGTATTTAGTTTTCTTAGTATTTAAGACCAAATTATTAATTTGAAACCAATGAAGAACACGTGACAGAGCACTGTTAACTTCGTCATAATTAGTCCCATTACGCTCGACTTTAAAAATAAGTGAGGTATCATCAGCAAAAAGTACAATGTCACATAGACCTTTTACGAAAAAGGGCAGATCATTAATATATAATAAGAATAAAAAGGGGCCAAGAATAGATCCTTGTGGAACACCCATCTTTAGATAAGAATCAGCCGATTTAGAATTATTTACATCAACCGTCTGGACTCTTTGATCAAGGTAGGAGGCAATAAGATCAAGCGCAACACTACGCACACCATAGTGGTTAAGTTTGCATAGTAATGTTTGATGGTCAACACAATCAAAAGCCTAGGATAAATCGCAAAACACTCCGATGGCATTCTGCGACTCTTCCCATGCGTTGTAAGTGTGCTTAAGAAGCGTGGCACCCGCATCAGTTGTTGATTTGCCTTTGGTGAAACCATATTGTTCGCTATGCATGATTTTATTGTTATAAACAAATTCTGTTATTTGGTTTAAAATAATCTTTTCAAATATCATGCTTAAGCTCAGTAAATCGGAGATAGGCCTATAATTTCCCGGTTATAGTTTATCGCCACTTTTAAACAAAGGAACTACTTTACTATTTTTCATTAAATCTGGAAAAATACCGGTTTCAATGCATTTGTTGAAAATTAAGCAAAGCTGTGGGGCAATATCACTTATAATATTGCTAAGTAAATTAACTGACATACCCCAAAGATCACCGGTTCTTTTCAGATTTAAGGTTCTAAACGTTTTAACAATTTCATCCGAAGAAACAGGCCTAAAAACAAAACATTTATTACTGACTTTAACGTTATTGCTCAATTCAGTGATTGCATCAGATGATGAAGAATTTAAATAACGCGTGATCGTTAATGGAATTTCTGTAAAATATGATTCAAAAATAGTGGCGACATTTATATTACTACTTACTTCTTTATTATTAATTTTTAACTTTATGGGTTCATTGGTAGCCCTAGTTTTCCCAGTAATACTAGATAAAACATCCCAGGTTGCTTTTATTTTATCTTCTGAATTTACAATTTTATTTCTTATATATATCGACTTGGCTTGTAAGCAAACGTTCTTAAATATTTTAGAGAAATTCCTAACTCTATTCAAAAACAAGGTATCATGGTTCCATTGCCTCTCACCATATAAATCATATAACTTTTCTCTACTTCTATGAATTCCCACGGTCGCCCAGTCACTAAATTTAAGATTTAAGTATTTTATCCTCGTTTTTGACTTAAAAGTATTATTAAATTCATGTAACAACAAATTGAATACGTTATTATATAAATTATTTGGATTATCGTCTCTCAAATTTACTTTAACGACTTTTTGTGCAATATTATTTTTAAAAGTAAGAATTTTATTTTTGCTATCGGACTGCAAGTACATTTTTGGGGCCTCTCAATTTCATGATTAATGAAGAGAGAAAATTTTTGCCCACAGTGATCTGAACTTAAATTTGTTATCACCATCTCTTTATAAATGTTACAGTGACAGAACACATTATCAATACAAGTTGCTGAAACATTAGTAATGCGAGTAGGTTCCGAAAAGACGTTGAACAAGTTAAAAGATTTAAACAAATTTAATAAACGTACACTAGACGAAGTTACATGTTATATATCTACATTAAAATCACCGCACACTATCACCGACTTCTTTTTATGACAAAGTTTTGTTAAAATATCCTCCATTTTATTTTTAAATTCCTCAAAGTCACCAGAGGGGGGTCGGTACACGCATAAAATAATATAAACATTGAGCTCAACGCAGGATAGTTCAATAATTCGCATGACAGAGAGCGCCACTATGTCTGATCGAGACTTTAAAAACTACATCGTTACGAGCTAAAATAAGTGAACCACCGCGAATAGCTTTCTCTCTAAAGAACGAACTTGACAATTTGTAATTTTCAATATTTATAATATTGTTGTCCTTTGACATCCAATGTTCTGTAATGCATAATAAACTAATATTATATTCATTAACAAACAGTTCCACTTCTGATGGACAATATTAAATAGCTTAGGCTTTGTCTTATCTTTTAGTTTAAAGTGGACTGATTATTATTTTTCTCATTTTAAAGTCGAGCGTAATAGGACTAATTATGACGAAGTTAACAGTGCTCTGTCACGTGTTCTTCATTGGTTTGAAATTAATAATTTGGTCTTAAATACTAAGAAAACTAAATGCATGGAGTTTACACTTCCTAATGTAAAAAGTCAAAATTGTAGCCTGCTCCTTAACAATGAAGTGTTGGAACTAACTAACTCAACAGTTTTCCTAGGTATAACTCTAGATAAAAAGCTCCAGTGGAACCCCCATCCCTCAACACTCTCAGGCAAACTCAGCTCCGCCGTCTATGCAATTAAAAAAGTAAGACAATTAACGGATGTTAATACGGCTCGATTAGTTTATTTTAGTTACTTCCATAGTATTTTGTCTTACGGCATTTTATTGTGGGGTGGTGCTGCTGAAGTAAATTCTGTTTTTATTTTACAAAAAAGAGCTGTGCGGGCTATTTTAAATTTAAAAGCTAGAGATTCCCTGAGAGATGTTTTTAAAGAAATAGGCATTCTTACGGTCGTTTCTCAGTACATATTTAATAACATCTTGTTTGTACGTCACAATTTGGATACATATGAAAAAAATAGTGACAGACACCCTATAAATACAAGAAATAAAAATAAACTCTCAACGCGGAAATATCGTCTTCAAAAAGTTAAAAAATCCTTTATGGGTTTGAGTATACGCATATGTCGGAGGAAGCCGGTCCGGTGTCTTTTAAAAACTATGACGTCAGGCACAGCTGACGTCATTATCTATTTTCCTTGATATTTTGGTGTTCCATAATAGAAATAAACCAATACAGTAAACTCAAACTTTATTTTAAGTAAAGTAATTTTACACAGTTGTTATCCGTATGAACAGTAACAAACAAATCGACCATTTCCCTTCCTTGTGCCTCGCTTTTATACACAGCATAGTCGAAGGAGTAGAGCAAATATCACTAATCACTTGTTTACAAAGTTTGAAACACCTGCACGATGACTCGCCGATTTCATTAGTCGTACAATTCGTTGTTGCGCCGATACGGCCATTCTGACCGGCGGTGCGCGCTCTGCACCAGCCGTGAAAGTCCTTGGGTCATTGGTCGATATGCTGGGGTTCTTCCGCCGATACGGCCATCTAAAAGGCGGTGCATACTCTTCACCTACCTGTTTTATAAATTTCGTACTCTGAAAGCAAATGAAACATTTTCTTTTGAGTAGGCATCTGTAAGCAATACAGCCCTTTCAGTCAAATCAGTAGACAATGACATCTCTCGTGCACTATCTTGTAAATATAGGAAAACGCTAATAACTGTAACTCGTAATGACTAGGTTATTGCCTTTTCAAATAGTGTTAAATCAGTAGACAATGACACCTCTCGTGCACTGTCTTGTAAACATAGGAAGATTTTGTGAGCACTACTAACTGTAACTCGTACTGACTAGGTTATTAGTTGTTCTTTAAGGTTCTCGTAGATCTGTGGTAAGTACGTGTCTACCACGGCTCCACAAGGCATCCCAACGGAATCTCAGGGTTCTCTTGTGGATACATCAAGGACCCGTGGTTAGCACTAGGGTAACACGTGGTTAGCTCAGAGGTACTACTCTCCAGATTATGGTGTGTACGTGTCTAGTTAAGGTTCCACAAGGCATCCCAATGGTATCTCAGGGTTCTCTTAAGGATTCATCAAGGACCCATGGTAATAGCACAAGGGTAACACATAATTAGCTCAGAGGTACCACACTTGTAGATACTAAGAGGTAATGTAATTGAATATTGACTCTCACAAGATCTTTGGCCTATGATTAATAATTAACAAAAGCGCAAGAATATTCCATTAGCAAAGTTAGCAGAATTATAATGTAAATAGTAGATTTTTATCTAATCAACTTCACAAAGTCATCAGCCATAGTTCAATATTCATAAACATATTAGCGAAGTATAATGAGATTAAGTACAAAGAGATGACAATGCTCCGCGCATCATGCCACCGCTTATTTGATTTTCAATACAGTCACTCCACGTAAATCTGCATTGTTTAAGTTTTAGTACATAAAAGTGATGCTGTGGTCTAGGCGGTCTTGTGCGCCGTGGTCCACAGAGGCTCTAAAGGAAATGGGTCTAGGTCGATGGTGTGGTCTGGATCATTTAATATGATCGTGGTCCACACGGGAGCAAAGTGATGATGCTGTGGTCTAGGCGGTCTTGTGCGCCGTGGTCCACAGAGGCTCTAAAGGAAATGGGTCTAGGTCGATGGTGTGGTCTGGATCATTTAATATGATCGTGGTCCACACGGGAGCAAAGTGATGATGCTGTGGTCTAGGCGGTCTTGTGCGCCGTGGTCCACAGAGGCTCTAAAGGAAATGGGTCTAGGTCGATGGTGTGGTCTGGATCATTTAATATGATCGTGGTCCACACGGGAGCAAAGTGATGATGCTGTGGTCTAGGCGGTCTTGTGCGCCGTGGTCCACAGAGGCTCTAAAGGAAATGGATCTAGGTCGATGGTGTGGTCTGGATCATTTAATATGATCGTGGTCCACACGGGATCAAAGTGATGATGCTGTGGTCTAGGCGGTCTTGTGCGCCGTGGTCCACAGAGGCTCTAAAGGAAATGGATCTAGGTCGATGGTGTGGTCTGGATCATTTAATATGATCGTGGTCCACACGGGAGCAAAGTGATGATGCTGTGGTCTAGGCGGTCTTGTGCGCCGTGGTCCACAGAGGCTCTAAAGGAAATGGGTCTAGGTCGATGGTGTGGTCTGGATCACTCAATATTATGATCGTGGTCCACACAGGTTTTCAAACCAACAGGATATAGACTGCATCGTATTTCACGTGTTACATTAACATTTATATTGTTAATATTATGAATTTCAGAAAAGTAAAAGTAGTTCAAACAACCATAATCATTTTAAAGGTTCCAGCTACATCTCATACATTAGATGAGCATGACCAAGAATTTTCAAATTCTTGCAGAATTGTTTGTTTTGAATATTTGCGTCAATACAATTAAGATAATAAATTGAAATGGGTTGTAAGTGTGGGTAGCTATGAATTTTTGTTTGGAGATAACGACGGATGAATAAGATTAATTGTTTGTTAATCGTTTGACAATTGTTTGTTACTTCTTTGGTAATTGTTTATTCGTTAAATCCATGTTTTTAAATTTCTCGCCCATTAATTACCTTGTACTTTAAATAATTATTGGAAAGTATGGACAATAAAATCTGTAACTCTTAACGGGTGACTTAACGTCGCAAATAATTTGTTCTAACACATTACGTAAGTCGTAACAAGAGAGCATACGGCAGCAGAATACAAATAAAAATATTACAACTCACCAGATAATAGCAATCACCTGCGAATACCCGCGATGTAATAGTTGTCGAAATGTACCAGGTAAGCTATTGCCTCCGCTTCTAGGGGCCACATGGCCCGAAGACGCACCGCCTACGCCTCCGTTGGTACGACGACCACTCCAGGAAACATACCCGTCGCCATCACTTGACGCGGCAATTTCTTCTACTTTGTCATCATTGGACTCATAAAACGAGTAGTTTAAGCTTCCAAATAGTCACCACTCTTCGGTTTGCCATTAATTACGCCAATGCACTAAAAGAAAGAACAATTCATTAAATTATTTTCGTCATACCCACATGTAAGGTTTGTAACAGTCGTGATGAGTCGCCTCCTTTGAGTGCCTCACTAAGAGCTTATTCAAGCTCAAACAACTTTATATGCTTCAGCTGTTTTTCAAATATAGTGAGCCAATGAGCTTCAGATCCCACTTCTGATGTCGGAGGAAGCCGGTCCGGTGTCTTTTAAAAACTATGACGTCAGGCACAGCTGACGTCATTATCTATTTTCCTTGATATTTTGGTGTTCCATAATAGAAATAAACCAATACAGTAAACTCAAACTTTATTTTAAGTAAAGTAATTTTACACAGTTGTTATCCGTATGAACAGTAACAAACAAATCGACCATTTCCCTTCCTTGTGCCTCGCTTTTATACACAGCATAGTCGAAGGAGTAGAGCAAATATCACTAATCACTTGTTTACAAAGTTTGAAACACCTGCACGATGACTCGCCGATTTCATTAGTCGTACAATTCGTTGTTGCGCCGATACATATATAATAAGATTCCACAAGATATCTTAGACCTTCCTTTTCGTGCTTTTAAATGTAAAATTAAAAGTATACTGTTAAAAAAAGCTTATTTTTTGGTTGATCGTATTTCGGTCAACTAAAGGGTTAGGTTGTGGAGCTTTGCTTGTTGACTCATTTGCGGGATATTCTAATGTATACATCAAACATTGTTAAATTGTTTTAAAAGAGCAACTGTTGAGTTTCTGGCCAGCTCTTCTCAGCAGAGCCACATTCCGAGCTGGTTGTAGCTTACTCACGGACTGACTTACTGACATTTTTTTTAAATGTAATTTAATGTAATTAACGATTCAAAAGTGCATGTAAATGCCTACTCGAATAAAGATATTTTTGATTTGATATTTTTGATTTGATTTGATTTGATTAAACTTACTTTACTTTACTTACTTTAAAATACTTCGTTATACCTTGTATAACGAAATATTTTAAATTAAATACTACTAAAGTAGCAATTTGTTTCCTATAATATAGCGGCAGATACATTGTACCTTGTGTCATCTTAAAACTATTATAAATAAATGTATTAATTTCAAAATAAAAGAATGCGTCACTATGACGGTATGTCACGTTATACAATGTCATATTGAGTTTATAAATATATTGATTTTGTTTGTCCGAATAAGAATTAGAATATGGGAATGTGCAAATCATAAATTTACACTTTTTTTTGTTATGCAAACTTGATAATTTATCTATATTTTTAATAATGTCACCTTTCTTAACGGACAAACTGTCTCCATGTACAATAGTATAATAGTACTATTCTCATTATAATTAAAATTAATTATTTTCTCTATATTGTGCTGGTATCTGGCCCCAGGCGAGTATATATTATATACATTATTCAATTCATGGCTTAAAAGAGAACCAAAACCTTGACCTAATTGGTCAGAAAAAACAAAGTAATCATCTTTGAGCACAATGGAGGACTTATTTTTACTTTTTGTGATCCTATCTACATTTTTAGTATTATCTTTAGTATGTATAGCCGAGTCAATCAATCAGTTATTCAATCATTGTATTTTTAAAACTTTTTTCCTTTGTGTTTTCATCATTAATATAGTCATACGTAAAGTATATTTATTTTATGTATTATTTTTTATATTTTATTTTAATTATACCTTATTATTTTTTAAGACATTCAGAATGTTACAACATGCATATATGAAGTATAATCAACGCTGATACGTTTGACGTGGCCTTATTGTGAGATATATTTTCATCAATGAATGTGTTATTGTTACAGGTCCTGACGTATCCCATCACGATGCTAATAAAGAATGGTTCTTCTCTGACGCAAATCTTCATCATGCTTTCAAACTTCCTCTTCGCGTACAGCCTCCTACTCTTCTCCAAGAATAAGGAAATAGGACTCAGCAATCTGCCGATGTGTATCTTACATCGTATCGCTAGGTAATGTATAGAAGGTACCATAAACACTTAACTCTTCGTCCAGGTATCTAGCATATATTTCCGTCCAGGTTGACCCCGATCCATTTGTTGGTTGTTGGATTCGCGGCGACGTGGTGGCGCGAGACCGGTGCTGGGCCACAGTGGGCTACTACCATTGGCAGCGAGAGCCAGGTCTGCAGGAAGAAGTTCTGGATGCACGTCTTCTATCTTCATAACTTTATATATAAGGATGAGCACTGCCTATTGCAGACTTGGTGAGTTGTTCTATCGGTTTCTTTAGGCGTTAAGATTTGATTTGGACCGAGAGTGGATTTGGATCGGTCATCGCAAATATACTTTATTTCAGGTTTTTAGCAGTTGACATGCAACTCTACATAGTTGCGTCAGTGCTCATGCTTTATCTCATGCAGAAGAAGAAGAGTCCAATACCAATACTGACATGTTTATTTATTTTGTCCTGTTTGATGAACGCGGCGTTAGCGTATATCAATGAGTGGAAATCACTTTTATATATAATGTTGCCCGAGTGAGTTAATCTTGTTTCTCATATTTCCATTTTATATAAACTCATATCATATTTTGAGCTGATGTTTAAAACTTGGAATTTCGTCTTATAGGAACATACGCACCACGTTTCACGGCATACCATCATTCAGTCAATACTATATCTCGCCGTGGGGGAGCCTTCCCGCCTGCTTAATGGGGCTCCTCGCTGCTTGTATACACTTCGAGATGCAGGAACGCGGATATAAGATAGCTAACCAGAAGGTATGACCTGGTTCATTACACATTTTGTTATATAAAAATAAATAAAATAAAATCCTTTTTATTTTTGACATCAATATAGCTGTTTTCCCTATGTGTGACTATGGAGCTCATCCTCCGATTCTTGTCCTTCACTAGTGGTTCAAGGTGCCGTACCACTTGTCAATACCGCTATTGGTGGCGTGGCTGCTGGCAGGAAACGCAGTAGTGACCCGCACGTCACGCAGCGAAGTGTCCTGGTTCCTGGCGGCCGAACGACCGACCGTGGCGCTGCTGGGAGCATTGTGCCTGCTGGGTGTTGCCAACAACGTGGAAAGTGAGAATTTTTATTATCCACCTTAGCACTTTTTGATCGATGTCTGATGTTTCCGACTTCATCTTACGCTTGTCTAGTGGCCCGTAGATTCACTCATGGTATAAAAATTTAACATGTTTTAGTGTAATAAACTAGTTTTTAAATTAATTTTATCCTATCCCAATTATTCTTGTATCAGTGACAACTTCTCGTTCAATCAAGTGAAAATTAGAAGATAAAAATATTGTGTGAATTAAAATATGAATCGATTAATAATTTCAATTACTTTTATAAAACAAACATAAATTGGATTTATCATCAGATATCTTCCGGCGAGTAATGGGTTGGCGTGGATGGACGGCCTTGGGTCGCATGTCGCTGTCGGTGCTGATGCTGCACTGGCTCGTGAACATACGCCTCGTAGCCTCGCGTCGGACGCTATCGGAAGCATCCGTTTTCACTATTGTCAGTACTTAACTTACTTCTTCATCGTTTAGAGAAAAGTCAAGACGACATCAAATATAAGGGATACCCCTTTCTTAGTTGATGATTACTAACTAAATTACATTATTGGTACAACCCAAAAGAAAACCATTTGAATGACGGATCCATAAAAGAAACAATGTTTTGGGATACTAAAACAATATTAATTTTATATTATTTTTGTTTGTAGCTGTCGTTTTAAAGTAAACAAACTCTCAGAAACAACAAAACAAAGAAAGATACCAAGACAACATAATTATCCTAGAGTTACCCTCAGGGCGGTGACCTGCTAACAACGCTGGTGTTGACGCACCTCGCCGCACTGCCGCTAACGCTGCTAGTGGAGGCGCCACTGCAGCGCTCCTTCAATGCGCTGCTCTCCTAGTACCTGCGCCGACACTGTGATAAACGACTCAAAAATACTCCTAACTATTATATATAAATAAGCTCAATTATGAAAATTTACATATTATAGAAAATCATAGATGTACATAAAATAAAAATAAAGTTCATTATATTAAGAGAGCACTGCATTCACTCATTGTTCTTCTAAAAACTTAACCAACATGTTTATTTTCTTACTTGATCATAAACCATTTTAAGAAAACTTTCCTGGAATTTTGCGCTGCAATGCAATATCTGTAAGCTTTATAAAAATAAAAGTAACAGCCTTTATTGTAAGCAATGCCATGTAAAATATATATTAATATACATCAAAAAATTTGGTTCGTTTTTTCTGATGTATGTTCAATCCGTCAGTACTTAGTACCTATATTGACAAGCAGTATACATTTATTTCATATCAAAAATACATTACTTCTTCTTCCTGTAAATATTTTAATGTTAAGTTAAATGAATAAACATTTTTTTAATATCATAAAGTATTTTATTTTTCTTATAATTCTACAACGTAAACAAAAAGTTTGGAAAGAATCACACATTAACGTATAAGCAGTTCTTTTACATATTTGCTTCTAAGATCAGTAGCTGATATCATAAGACATCAAACACATATGTATACTAAAGTTATGTATAGTAATAGAAAGCATCATTGCGGTTTTTATGTATTAAACTGAAACTACAGCGTTGATTAAAAAGACATTTATTTTCGTTAGGGAACCACCGTTTCGTAGCTAACAACCAATATTCTTTTGTCCATGTTAAACTTATTAAGAAATGTAAACAAAAGAAATATTGTTAACGTTAAATAGGATTACATAAGTATTTCATTATTAAATAATTAAATCAGTAATTAGTAGAGCGATTGCGTATTTTTTTCCTATTGCCTTAGCAGCGCGCAGATAACTAACCGTTGATGTAAATTATAGCCACAGATCAGCCGACTAAGTGTAGACTAATAATTTTTTAAAAAGTGATTTTCATGCTTAATATGATTACAAGACATGCAGGCTTCTGTGAGAGCGGCTGACCTATATATACATACACAAATAAGCGGTGAAATGCCTTTACTGGCTGCTATTACATATAGAAATAAAGACCTCACACCCACGTTCACAATCAAGGTTCTAAAGATCTAAAAAGTGTAGAAAGGAACATCCTAAACTTTTTGGTCGAAAACACGAATCCTTGGAGGTGAATTAATATTACGTGGTCTCTATTTTATACCTACATTAATCATATAATAATTTTGACCTTGATATATATTTTAAAATTATTATATTATGGCCATTATAAATTTATTGTATTTACATATTGTGATGATAACGCGGTTAAAGTCCTACCATTTTTAATTAGTTCAAAGTCGTTTCTTAGTTACATATTCAAAAACCCACTGAGCGTAAAAATAATTTAATTGCCAAATAAAATCGATTTTGTTTCCAAATGTATGAAATATTTATTATAGACTAAATAATCAAACTAAACATGTCCACGGCATTGGGTTACATACTATAAACTTTCCTCTAAAATATTCAGATTCAGGTGTTTTTTTTTATCTAGCTCACTCATTTTAACGAAATAATAATACCCCTTCTTAAGCTTTAGAACTCTGCGCTGTAAAAAATGTAACGGATCTAGATTACGCCCTCCTCTCCTATATCAAACACAAGTTCTCTGTTATTATATGGTCCCGTGAAATAGATTTTTATAAAATTACAGTTTCACAAAGTTTATATATAATTAGTTCTCACAAATTCATTGTCTAGTATCTACGAATATTTTGTGCTGTTCATTGCATAAATTACTTATATTTTTTACTTTCCGCATGGTAATTAAGTTTCATATTTCCATCCGTATGTTTTTGTCAGTCCTTACAGTATTTATAACATTCGACCAAAATGTTTTTTTTCGACCAAAATTTATTTAAACATTTTGGTCGAATGTTAAATTATTTATAAAATTATTATACATTTAAGTTTTTTCTCACTAATGTTAAAATATTATTCCCTGTCTTTTATTTCATCTGCAGTAGTATTAAATTCGTATAATTTCAGGTATATTTTATTTTGATATTATATTTACTATATTATTACTTATTTGGTAAACTTGATTGGTGTTATAAGTAGTCCAAGTGAAATTATTTTGTTATAATATAATTATTTTCATTATTGAAATTAGTAAATCAGATTTCTATGTATTCTGCACAGCAGAAACTAAAATTCCATCAAAGATATATGTTAAAAAATTACGAGTCTATGTACGAGTGGAAAGAAATTTGATATTTTTTTTTATATTTAATTATTTTAATAGATAATAGATAAAGTATATTGCTTACCTATGTTACAGTTTATTTACGATAATAGGAAAACAATAATTATCCATATTGAGTCATAATCGTTCGATCATCATTTCATTTTAAATATGCAGTTAAAATACCTGCAACATGCATTTTATGATGTACTTTGAAAGGACGCTGACTAAACAAATTTATTTACATGTACCACAGGTCATTCAACCTGTCACTCGAACCATGATTTGGTTTATTCTTATGTATATTTTTTTTATAAATTACCTTTTTAATAGTAAATACATATACTTTTAAGATTACTTAAAATGTATCTACGTTACAATATATTATACCAATTAGGTACTTCTTGTGTGTGTGTGTGTTGTGTTAGTATATCATACCATTGCATATTTCGTAATATTTACGACATTGCATTTTTAAAAATTTTCAACGCATTTGATTCATTAGTAAGAGAGTTATAATATGTGTGGGAGTGGACAGTATATATATAATTTACTAAAATTCTACACAATCAAGACGACAAATTTAATTTTAAAAAATGTTGTCCTTTAGCGTGCGTGAACGCTAGGGTAGTTGGCGTCTGAAACCATGAAGGTCAACTGAATAGTTTATATAAAGGATTGGAGAGCTAAAAGGAGTTAGTGCTGATCAGTTAGTGATAGTGTCATGTTAGTGCTGTGGTGCTTAGTAATGGTGGGGGGCGCGGCTGCTGTCGACCTCACCGGTATTATATTTGGCATTTATTTAAAAACTGAGGACGCGTTTTAAATGTTCTAACTTCATAAACATTCTGTGTCTTAAAAAATACAGCATAATTGATAAATGAAAATAAACTTAACACAATAGTAAATAATAAAAAAACATATTTTTCTTTTCATGGCTAAAACTACTGACGAAACAATAATAAATCTGGGATAGTTACCGTACATATTCCTATAAAATAATTCAACACTTTAATTTTTTTACTATTAAATTTAAATTAACCGAGATGCACCAGTCTGTAAAAGGGATAAAGAACAAACAATCCTGGGCAATCAAAATAATATTTTGAATAGTTAATCAATTTGCATACAACAAGAAAAAGCGGCAGTCCAACTTATTTGGGGTTGAAAATATTTACATCAACATACGCTACTTATCTAAGGGGCCTAAGAATGATACCCGCGGAACACGCACCCTGTGGGTGACATAATAGAAGTAAATATATTCAAAATACGCCATTAATGTAGTCTAATATCTGGTATTGAGAAAATGCCTTTTCAATATAATTAAATAATATATATTTATTGGATAACTATTTAGCCATAAAGATTTAGTCTTGTGTTTGTCTGCTTTGTCAAAGGCGTCAGATAATTCCCCGCACTCCGAAACTATTACAATATTGTATAATAATAAATACAGAGTAAGTAAAAAATAATAATTAATAGCCTATAGTATAATTGGCATTTGTCACGAATGCAATCATTGCGAAGACTTAAGATCATCAACCAATGCAGAGATTTCCTTAAATTGCAAAACTCTTACCAAGAACTCCATTTATTAGCATAAAACAAATAAACGCTATTATATTTACAGTTTAATTATAAAATTGCATATATATGTTATAATTAAATAAATCTACCCACGCCGGATTAAAGACTTGGCACACGTACTCATTTAAAGTGGTTTGAAATGTTATTCAATCCATAATTCATAAATAAATGTCAAAACATTAACCTAGAGGAAAATTGTGACCAATGTTAAAGTTTTACTTTGTAATGGAGCATTATAATACCGTACCGTACAATGCCAACATTTGTTCACCGTAACAGGCAGACAATCAAATTAATTATTTTTCAATACCAGATTGAAATCAATCTTAGGTAGCCATCATACAAACTCTATTCCCAGTCAGATCCAGTTCCCGCTTGGGCTTGGCTTTTATCTTAAGATAAAATTTTGTCTTTATCGGACAATATCGGAAGCAAACCTTTACTTATTATTATTTTGAATAAAATTTATACCTATAACATTACTATAAACTTAGTACAAAACCGAAAATTCTCGGAAATTTCATGCAAAAAAAAATATATGCTTGCTAATTTAAAAAAATGCTGATAGTATAAGAGAATTTAATTCAATTTAGTACAGTGCCAAAAAACGTCCTAAACAATATTTATTCGTACATCATTTGTTAACTTTTTTACTTTCGTTTAAAAATTATTTATGGTGGTTAAGCAAATACAAAATATAAACCCTAGATATTTCGAAGAATATAATAAAATAATTTGCATTTAATTAATACATGTTGTCGCGACAGTATGATGCAAGTGCCATGGTTTTTCCAATAGTATCTTTGTTTTAATATATACGACAAAAAAAACTTTTTCAATACAAAGAGCAGAATGAGCGGTTTATGCGAGAATGGAAAACCTGAAATGATTTGATAATAAATTGTAAGTTCATGATCAACAATGAAATGTAATTAGAAAAGTATATACGTGTAGATAAATAAAAACTAGAATAATTATCTATAGAACTAAGTGGTAAAAACACGCATGTCAGACACTGTGCATTGTGAAAATATGTGTTAGTAAGTGTTTTTTGTATGTCTGCAGTATATTCCTATGAAAACAATAGATACAGGTTAATTTGTTTAAGTTTTCTTGAAAAATGGACAGTCATTATGCATAAGAAATGTAGGTGGAAGAAAGATCGACTCCAGCTCGAATATATGCTGACTTGGTCGAGTCAGTACTGGTGGAACAGTTCTCAACGAGAATCTCTTTTATTTTCTTTGCCCTTTTGTCATATTCTCCTGCATCTTTCCCCATTCCAAGGGTGGCAACACATCCATTAATGTAATTTTATTAGCAGTTATCCATTTAAAATGGCAACACTTATGGATACAGATGGACTATCTGCTCGTTTTCAATCAGTACCATAAAAAATGAACGATTTTTAGTATTATTATACCAAATTGTTTCAGACGAGCAGTACTACAAGCTGCCGGAGCTGTTTGAGTTAGACAACTACGATAAGTGCTTGGCTTTGCGCGGTGCCTTCTGTCTAGGCTCTTTCTACCTACACTCCTCGCAGCCCAGCCAACTCCTTGAGTCACTCCAGGTAAGCCGGAAGAGAGTAAAACCTATGAACCTATGAATTTTTGTTTACGGAAAAGCTCCCGTAGCTTTCAAGATTCCAGACTTGATTTCAATTGTTTTCAATAAATCTATTTATGTATCAATCATTACTTAACATTTTTTCTTTAATTATCATAGTTCACAATAAAAAACGTAAATCTCATTACTAGACAGAGAAGGAGGTCAGCCCACAGCGCTGCTCTACTGACGATTATTAAAATAAATATCATGAATTTTTGTCTAATGTTGACTTTAACCTTTAACTTTAACGTAAATTTTAACAGACATAGACAAATAAGTATTAAAGATAAAAAATCAACTCACAAATATATTATACTCATACAAGAATACACTATAACTTGCTTTATTAGTTTAGTTTAAAACTAATAAAGCAAGTCAGTTACAGCTAACACAATTCAAAGAAGAAAAGGATTCAGGCGTTTAGGATTACTACTTTATAAAAAATAAATTTGGACTTTATTTGAAACTGGAAAAATACTGACATTAGCTAGACCCAAAGCAGGAACCTGCATCTTGAGCCGCACGTAGTAATTAACCTTCTTTTTTTATATTAAATTTATATAACTAGCTAAGCCGTACTATGTCCGTCTTAAGACACAAGGTGAAAGACTTGATAAGGTAAAAAGAGAAACTTACAAAAAAGTTCAAGTCCGACTCCGATTGATCGTCAAGTTGATTTGGATTCTCGACCTTGAGACTAAAAACGAACTCACCAATTTGTAACAGACAGACACCTATTAAATAAAATTGTATTTTTCAATATTATTGACAAAAAATCCTAAACAGACACATGTATGTGTATGTGTGTGTACTTCTCTTTTTTCTTAAACTTTTCGAAAATAGTTTAAGAATATAAAGATTTTAGTCGCTATCTGCGTATAAAGGAAGAAAGAGGAACAATAATATATTATAAATATTTAATTCACTCTTATACCTAAAATATAGTTTTAATATAGTACATAGTTAAGTACCGACTAAAGAGTTGAAATATTAACTTACTTTTGACATTAATTACAGAAAGCATTCATTCTTTTATCAGTAAGCAAGAAATAAACAATATTGTTTTATTTATCATTGTAAGAATCAAAGTACCTAACATTATTTTAATAATGCGACAAAACGTCTTAAAACTATGATGGTTTTAATTTAAGAGTTCATGGCAGGCCTGAAAAGAATAAAAATCTTAAAAAACAAACAAATAAAATATTTAATATTATTTGATATACTAAATATTAATAAATCCATATCTCCCTTGAGGTAAGAATATTAGTACTTACCTCTATTTCCTTGTAGGGGTGTTATAATGGGTTTAAAAACGAGTATAAAAAGCTCTATGGCAGTAAACAACAATATTATTTGTCATGTTTATTGTAAATATATACAGGACAGTTTGTAATTACATTAATCAAGAGAATTGATTACTTCAATTACATATAATTCAGGCCTTTGAAATTACCATATATGCATGTTCAAAATAGAATTATAATTTACAATGGTTACATTTATTTAATAATAATTTATTTAAATAATTATTAAAATATTATAATAACTATTTTAATCAGATTCAGATTGAGATAATTAATATGTTAATATATGGATATTACCAACTATTGTTCTGGGTTTATACTTTAAATGAAACATACATAGATTTAATATATTATGTTAAATTTACAGGAGGTTTCAGCTGAGAAGAATAGATTCAACCACACCTTGATCCATCGAGGCTACTGCCTCAGCAGCACTTGCGGGCACGTTCTCGGAAACTCCAATTTTCAGATCTTTGAAGACTGCGTCCAGCATATTACAAAAATCAAGTATGGACTGGATGCAAGTCTCCTCAAACTGGAGTATTGTAAAACTGAAGAAATATCAAGGCCTTATGATACGTTCGATATTATCGTCCCTGTTATTATTGCTCTGATATTCATGTTAAATCTAGTTGGAACAGCGTATGACCTCCTACGAAATGCAGATAATAAACGTAAGAATTTAGATTTGTTCTTTAATAACACTAAGTTTCTCCCCGCCATATTTGCCTTTACAATCCGAAATTTAGACCGGATTAATACGTAAGTTACTAATTACTAATACGAATGTTGTTGTCAAGTAAAGTTCCAAATTAATTAGACGAAATTATTGTCTAAGTATACTTTTTATTTACATTTCAGCCAACCGTTATTTGATCACATTTTCATTGTTTATGAACTGGGGTAGATACACGGCCACCCACAAAAAGGAAGATCAAAGACTCGATGCCCTGGACCCAGTTCACGGAATGAAGTAAGAAGGCACCCATGATATACTATCTTTTTTACTGAAATAAGTAATCTCTATGTTAGCGACAATATTATTAAATTGGTAATTCAATAAAATTCTACGTTAATGTTGTTTCAGAGCGTTGACTTTAATAGCGGTGGTTCTGGCACATTTGGTAATTGCGTGTCATATGACGTATCTACATAATCCCTCTTTTTTGGAAAAAGTAAGATTTCTAATATTTTGTAAAAAACAGTCAACCTGTGCCCGGTCCCCAACATCCTTTATGTAGAAAGATTTAACTCTTTAATAAATTTCCAGGCTCATCTTCACCCTTTAAGTTCTATCTTAAAAAATGGCACGGCGACGGTACAGACCTTCATCATGCTATCCAGTTTCCTACTCGCCTACAACACGCTTCTCTTAATGGAGACCGACAAGGAGAAGAAACTGGGGTTCAGCTTCTGGTGCAAGATAATAGTTTATCGAATTATCAGGTAAAATTAATTAACTATAGTATTCACTTCAAATCGACTCCACCTGATTTCATTGCGAAGTCATCAATACCATTATGACAAATATTAAATCAATAGAACATCATAATTTAATTGACTTATCAGGTTCTGCTTAGGATATGGACTAACCAATACAAATCAAGAATTAACTCAACACGAGAAACTTATTTTGAGATCTGATCGTCCCCAGAATCAGCCCAACATACTTGTTGGTGTTGTGTGTTACGGCGTGGTGGAGCACGCGCGTGAGTGTCGGCCCGCTATGGTGGATTCTAGAGGGTGAGGCGGCGGGCTGTCGCCGCTCTGGTTGGACCAACGCCCTGTACGCTAACAACTTTCTGCGGACCAACGATAACTGCCTCATACAGAGCTGGTGAGAAGATCTTTCTGTTAGGGAAATAAGAATGTATTACTGCTTCATTGTTACCTATAACCAGATTTATGCATGCGTAAATGCCATTATTTAAAATACGTTATTATAAAATATAGTTATGTATTTCTCAATTTTCGACATGGTTTATTTACACTTGACTGATTACCTCATATAAAAAAGGGTACATAAAAAGACAAGTATTGTTAAATTAACTTATTACAGTTTTTATATTTAAACTTTCGTGAATCATGACTATTATATTTATATTTACCCGGCTGTATTCACGTAGAAATAGTCGGGCTAGTCGGGCACATTCCGATTTAATTTCTACGTGAATACAGCCGGGTAAATATAAATATAATAACTTATTACAGGTTTCTAGCAGTGGATATGCAACTGTACGTAATGTCGTCGCTGTTGCTTTTATTTTTCGTGCGAAGACCGCAGAATGCAATAAAGACGTTGGCTGGTCTTTTCGTACTCGCAGTCATCGGCAACTTCTTCATTGCCTACTACTTCGACCTCAAGGCTATCGCGTTTATAACTTATCCCGAGTAAGTATTTGTGTTCTAAGACATGGATATCGATACCTAAAGAGTTTCCACATGCGTGCACAAAACTTACTTACAAAACCAATTTTACTTACTGTACTGTACTGACAGTACGGTACGGTCCATCCAAGTTCTTACTAGATTAGCTAATCCTATCCATCGCCAGGCACTTCCGGCGCCAGTACAACGGCGTGCGTTCGTTTTGGTGGCTATACGCAGCGCCGTGGGCAAGCGCGCCGGCCGCGCTGTTAGGGTTACTGTTGGCCTTCCTCTACCACCACCTGCAACTCAACGACTACAAGCTGCAGAATAGCATTGTGAGCCCCAATTGATTGTACTTACTTACCAATTTCAGTGTTTAGAGTTTAATTTACCGGAAAAATCACACAGTCTATCGTGTACAATCCTTTCGTATTTCTTAATCGTTTTTCTTACGTGTTACATTTCTTATTCCTCGTTAACCAGACATTTCGCATCCTTTACCATCTGTCGATCCCGGGCATGCTGGCGTGGATCCTCAGTGGCCACCTTGTGAAAGATGCCACGTCAAGTGTCGCCATATCGCTCTACACTACGTTTGATAGACCCGTGTTCACTCTTATCGTCGCAGTGGCTGCCTTGGGCTTCTTCTTTAAAAAAGGTTGGATTATTTATAAAGTATCTTTTAAGAATTATAACTGTGGTGCTGTTATTTTTATTACATATTTTATATTTTTAACTAATTTGCAAATATTGGAAGCACAGAAGCACAATAAATGAGAACTAATCTAAATTTATTCATGCTAGACCTATATTGCCGTTTTCTCTCGTGGCACGGATGGCGGCCTTTATCACGCATGAGTCTGTGCGTGCTACTAGTGCACTGGGACTGCATCCTAGCACTGCTAGCACTACATGGGACGCTCTTGCAGACCTCCGTGCTTGGCATTGTAAGTACACTGGCACATGGAAACAATGTTGGACAAACTTTGGTCTTGTTTTCACTATCTTGTCCCATATTAGCCGATTTATAACATTATTTAGAACTTTCAGAGAATCTACTATATATTATTTCAGATCTGTCACTGGCTGGGTTCATTGTTTCTTACATACGCTGTATCGCTGCCGCTTCATCTGATGGTAGAGCTGCCAATGCAAAAATTCTTACAGGCTGTATTTATTTAATAATCTATTATAAGCTATATAACAATGTAAAATAAATATGATTAATCATAATTTCTATGATATTCACTTATATATATTATACTTATAAATATATTTTACTTACTTATACTTATAAATATATTATATATATACATATATAATATATTTATAAGTAGGGTTAATTGATAGTGTAGTGCATACTTGTACGTGTGTTTAAATATTGTTTCGTCATTATTGTCTCTGTGATATTAGAATTATTATGATGTAATTCCACGTTAGGGTAATGTAAATGTAATATAATAAATTGTTGGATTGGATCTATTATGTCAAAGAATAACTTAACTTTTATATTTATATTAGTTTATCTTATTTAAGAAGTACCGTTTGACAGTTTAATAGATTTATAACATTACAAAAGTTGTGAAATAAAGGACCGGCACGTTCAATTTTACCTCCATTCTGTGGTCTATATTGCAGCTCTGAGGCTCTCTATGAGCTGGGAAGCCGCCCCAAAGACATTTTAATAATAGAAAATCTCCTTCGATACTATTTCTGTCTCGTATATGGACTCCATTATACTGACGTAAGTTCAATGAACGTAAAAATATACTCTCATCAAGATGATCCTGAATAACCATAAAAGTATTAAGATTAATTAAAAATTGTGTGTATCAACATTTAAAAAAAAAATAAACAGACAAAAATATAGTTTCATCTTGGAGATTTTCTACCGAAGATGTGAAGATCAATGTTTAAAATATTCACATCTCAGTCTATAATCTGTGCATATTATAAAAAATATATTCGTTTATGATAAAGATTTTATTTATTTTATGAGTACAATGAGGATAAATTATAAAAAAGAGTGGTCTAGATTATGGAAAAAAAATGATAGTTAGTGATAGTGAATAAGTCTACATTAAGATTTTCTGAGTTCCAAAAAAAAATAGTTTAACGTAGAAACTTGTAGTTTTGTAGTAATTATAGCCTAAACGTTTTAACTATTTGATAAAGACATTTTTTGTAAAACTTACTATTCTCACTGTTTGGACATTCAAAGAATTTAAAGGATTTCTATTTAAAAAAATCTCCTTGTACTTTAGGCCTTAAAAATATTGTAACACATGCGCAGTCATTGCATCCAAGAGCTTAAGGAATATTACGTTTATTTGTAAATCTAAAATATTTAAATTGCTTTATTATTGACGTGAATACAAAGAAATAAATTACAAATAAATGTATACATAATAGTCGAATATTCATCATGGATCACGAATAGTATAAAAAATATTTTAATACTGTAAAAACTATACTCTAAAATAAATTATATTTCAATATAAGAATTGAAACATATTTTTTTGTATAAATATAGAATAAAGATTTTGCTTATGTCACTCATTTTGTTGCAAATAAGACAAAAGGTGCTTACCTACTTGTTTTTTAGGATTCCGTACCTATAAGATAAAAACGGGACCCTATTACTAAGCCTTTGCTGTCTGTCTGTCACCAGGCTGTATCTCATAAACCGTGATAGCTAAAAACCTAAAATTATTTACAATTTATGAATTTCCGTTGCTGCTATAACAACAAATATTAAAAGTAAAAAAAAAATATTAAGGGGGGTCCCCATATAATAAACGTGTTTCTTTTTTTGCTCAATATTAATAACGGTAACAGAACACAATGTTCACAGAATATTTAATTGTATATTAACTTTCAAAGAGACAAAGCTTCTTAGCATTTCATGGATTCATCGTGTGTGTGCTGGAGATCGCGTTAATAATTAAATAAAAAAGTAATTATTTAAAGTATTAAAGGTGTAATACAACAAAAGTAATTTTAAAGCAATTTTTTATATGGTCTTAAATCTAAATAGATTATATGATATGATTTTTCGTTATGGATGATGGTAAGTATGAAACTTTTCTGAGCGAGTCCGACTCGCACTTGGCCGGTTTTTTTAAATTCATCTTTCTGGTCGGGATTGTGGGAATCCAATATGTATATTTAAACAATAGTCCGTAGACGTTCAGTATTCAAAACATATGTAACTTTATTGATGCACCTAGAGACGGATAATTGTACCATTGGTGTAACAATATTTGGCACCACATCTTTGAAGACAATATAATAAAAACCATAATATTTCAACGAAGTTAAAATCTAAAACTGTAGAGATATAAAACCCGTTTATTCTTAGTGGTATGGAATAAAGGTACAACATTTTGACATAAAATTACGAATTCCTGTCGCGTCGGACAGAGTCGGGGCTAGCTAAAATAACTCAACAGCGCATCAGCAGCTACATCAGGTACATAAACTTCTTTTTTTGCTTTTTTTTTTGCGGGTAGATGTAAGTACAAGTACACCTAAAAATTGTAGCTCTGTCTTTAATTAACTATTAAAATACACAAATTATTAATAGAAAGTTTTTTAATGATCTAATATTGATTATTAAAGTTTTCTACACTACCTGGCAATAAAACACTTTAATTCTCCTACAACATCTTTATAATACAATCAAAATGGATCTACATAGTCAAGTCTCTAAGAATATGGATGACATTGTTAAACTGTTTGCGTCTAGAATGGATAGCTTTGATAAAGCACTTACACAATCACTTGACACTACTAAAAAGCAATCACAAAACAATACTCTCAACGATTTTGCTGGACTGGCTGAAGATTATGCCATCTTCAAAGACCTAGTGTGGAAGACACTATCCATGTTACAGCATTAACTACAGTTGCTCTCTGATGGTTTTGATAGGCATGAAGTTTTATCTCGCCGAAAGATTCTCCTTTTCCACGGCATTGCTGAAACCTCCAATGAGAATGCAGAGACGGCATTAATTGATGTTTTAAAAAAAGTGAATGTGACTGTGTTTAATATCTCTCATATTGATATCTGCCATCGCTTGGGTGTTAAAAAAGATAAACCCAGACCAATTCTGGTACAGTCCACCACCTTAAAGCAGAGGTCTGAGGTTTGGAATACAAAAGCCGTTCTAAAAGGCTCTGGAGTAACAATCTCTGAGTTTTTAACAAAGCCCAGGCAAGAGATCTTTTCTGAAGCCAGAAGCCATTTTGGAATCAAAAACTCTTGGACTGCTCACGGTATCATCATAATTTCCTTGCCCGACAAGAGCCGCAAGAGAATTCAAACCATGAAGGAGCTGCGAGCGTTAATGGATACTTTTTCTTCACCTCAAAATACTTTAGATAATAAATTGAGATCCCGACGTGTCCCTAAAAAATTAGCTAAGTAGTTAGATAACATTTGTTCAACACTAATTTTCTTCTCTTTGACTTATGTAGGTTTTCGATGTTCATTATATTTCTTTACTCTTAAAATATTGTTTTATATTGCTGGTCCGGTCGACGGTATATTAATAATCTCTTATTATTTATTATTCACTTGTACTTTTTTATTTTCAGTTGGGTAGACTTTTATCCAATTGATGATTGAACATGACAATTATGCTCATATTAATTCACCTTAATTTTAATGCCGATTTGACAACATAATATTTAGGCATGACAGTTATCTGTCTTCTCTGTGAACTGTCACTAGTTTAAAAACCGGACTAGTTTAAGGATTATTATTTTTTACTTTTAATATAGTTTCTATAAATTTTAATATATACCTTAATTACTAATTATTTTTTGTAAGGGTGTTTTCTCACTATGCCAGTGTGTGTAGGATAATAATAGTTATTGTCTTTTATATTAGATATTATAAAATTATATATTTTTATATATTAATATTAGTTTAAAATCATATAGTTATATTTATATTTATATTTAATATATATTATTTTTTATTGTTTTTTTGTGCCATATAATTATTTAGTTTGTATTTTTAGCATGATCGACTCGATCCTCGATTTAAATAATATTTGTCTGTCTTCATCTTCCTCTACTGGATATTTAAGTGCCAATAGTCACCCTTCATTAGATGACGACTTCATTCCCTTAGATTCCCGGCTTCATTCTATCTTTTCTAACGTATCTTATAGCTTTAATATTGCACATATTAATGCTCAAAGCATACCGGCTCACTATTGTGATTTCATTGCATCATTTAGTAATGTCCCAGTCGACTGTATTCTTGTGTCTGAGTCATGGCTAAAACCTTTTCTTTCTTCCTCTCTATACTGTTTACCTAATTACACGATAGTGCGCAATGATCGCCTCGAAAAGCGTGGTGGTGGAGTTTGTATTTATTTGAAAAACCATATTCCCTTCAAAATTATTTCCTCGTCTCATACTTCAAATTATGCAAACATAGAATACCTTTTTTTTGAAATAGTACTTCGCCACTCCAAATTACTTCTCGGCGTTATGTACAGCCCCTCTCCGACTATTGATTACTTCAAACACTTCGATTCATTATTGGATTCCTTTTCCCCCTCTTATGAGCATGTCATTATCATGGGCGACCTAAATACATGTCTTATTAAAAACAATTATAGATCTAATAAACTTAAATCTCTACTTTCCTCTTACAATTTTTCTATTCTTCCCCTTTCTGAAACCCATTTTTCACCTCACTCCGATCCGTCTCTTCTAGACTTAATCATGGTCTCCAATCCAACAACGTGCTAAGACATGGGCAACTAACTGTTCCTTTCTCCTACCATGATCTTTTATTTCTTTGCTATAATCTTTCCTCTCCCAAACGCAAAGGTAAGATCATTCTGCGGCGTAACTTTAAGAATATTAATTGGGTTAAACTAATTACTGATGCTAGAAATTTAGATTGGTCAAGTGTCTTTAATGCTACTACAATAGAATCTAAGGTAGATATTTTTAAATGTTTAATCACTGGGCTATACGACTTACATGCACCTACCAAGCCAATTAAAGTTAAGCACTATCCTGCACCGTGGCTCTCCGCTGACATAAAAAGTGTGATGAACAAACGAAACAAAGCGAAGTCACGTTACAAGAAGTTCCCCAATGATGAAAACCTTGCTACTTATAAGAAATTGCGTAATAGTTGCAACAGGATGTGTAGAGATGCCAAACGCCGTTATATTTTCTTCTGTATTAATACGTCTATTCCTCCTCAATTGTGGAGGTTTTTTAAGTCACTAGGTGTGGGTAAATCTCCGCCCCCTTCAAACAACTTTATAAATTAAATTCACTTAACAATTATTTCTCGACTTCGCCAGTTATCACAAGTGATTCTAGGAAATCCGCAGTTCTTAATACTTTAAATAATATAACTCCACCTATCTGTGACAATTTTACCTTCTCAGAAATTACGGAGTGTGATGTTAAGACAGCTATATATAGTATGAATTCCAGAGCAGTAGGCAGTGACAATATTAGTCGTGACATGTTGATTCCTCTTCTTGATATTGTATTGGCTGTTATAACACATATTTTTAACTTTTCCTTAACTACCAATACCTTCCCTGCTTCCTGGAAGTCAGTACATGTCATTCCTCTGCCCAAAATCAATAATCCGAGCTCTCCCTCCCACTTTCGTCCCATATCTATTCTTACATTTCTATCAAGTCTTAGAAAGCCTCGTATCCAAACAATTATCAATTTTCTTAAACTATAACAACCTCCTTAGTCCTTACCAATCCGGTTTTTGTACCGCGCATAGCACATCCTCTGCCTTGCTTAAGGTTACTGATGACATCAGATATGCTATGGACAATAAATCCCTCACTATCCTCATCCTATTACAACATATCTCCACCTGTAATTAACTGGTTTCATTCTTACCTGCATGGACGTCGACAGATTACCTGCGCTGATGATAAGTCCTCAGATTGGGCTGAGCTTTCTGCTGGCGTCCTTCAGGGCGGCGTTCTGTCTCCCATACTTTTCTCTATTTTTATTGATGAAATTACAAAAACTCTTTCTTGCCACTACCATCTCTACGCTGACGATTTGCAACTTTATAGGCATTCAATACTTGAAGATCAAAATAGTACCATTAAACTCATTAACTATGACTTAAACATTATAAAAGAATGGGCTGAGTCTTTTGGACTTTTAGTGAACCGTATAAAATCACAGGTGGTAGAGCCTAGCTGCAGTCCTCTCACTGCAGTTCGTATGGGGCTGGCTCGACCGGGGAAGGACCACCCTCTCACAGAAGACCGACGTGTAGTAACCAAATTCCTTTGGTTATGTTCCGTCGGTAAGTGAGAGATTCCGGAAGCCCAAGCCCCCCCCCCCCCCCGCGCCAAAGAAGCCGGACAATCCCTCCCCGGGCAAAATCGAGGAAATGATTCTTCGATTTTGCTCGGGCCGCCCGTCGTATCTGGGGCGGGAATAACACTGCGTTCCGTGTTCACCGAGGGTAAACGACGAGCAAACATAGCGGCACCCCGTTCCACCCTGAATGTGGACTTTTGCAACATCCGGGGACTTCACTCCAACTTAAACGCCGTCCACTATCATCTTGAGACGGCGCAGCCGGCCTTGTTGTTTTTGACGGAGACGCAGATATCTTAACCTAGCGCCACAGCGTACCTATCATACCCCGGGTATAAACTTGAACATCATTTTATACCACAAGCCGGGGTATCTGTGTTCGTAAGGGAGGATATTTGCTACCGTCGCCTTCAGTTTTTTGCAGGTCGGGACCTGTCTTTACTTTGGCTGCGCGTCGACATGGACGATCGTGTCAGAGTCTACGCGTACCTCTACAGGTCCCATAGTGGTAATGCAGAAACGGAGCAACTCTTGGGCCATGTCCAGGCGAAAATTGACGACCTGCTTTCACAGGTTCACTCCGCTGAAGTCATAGTCCTTGGGGACTTCAACGCGCACAATACCGACTGGCTAGGGTCACGTGCCACTGACTACGCGGGGACATCTGTTTTTAACTTTGCTCTGGCAAATGGTCTGTCCCAATTGGTTCAGACGCACACTCGTCTACCAGACGTGGACAGCCACATGCCCTCTTTTTTGGATCTTCTGCTGACTACACATCCCGGAAAGTACCAGGTCATTGTTGAGGCCCCTCTAGGGTCCTCTGATCATTGCCTGGTACGGAGTGTGGTGCCAATCCAACGTCCAGCTCGCACAAGACCCGCGACCCGACGCGTCTGGCACTACAAGTCAGCGGATTGGGATGGACTGCGGTCCTTTTTTGCGTCCTACCCATGGGGGCCGATTTGTTTCCCTTCCAATGATCCCAGTGACTGCGCTGCGGGTGTAGCTGAAGTGATACTTCCGGGCATGGAACTTTTTGTGCCAAGCTCTGTGGTACCACTTGGTGGCGGATCGCGGCCATGGTTTGATGCGTCTGTCAGGGCTGCAGCAGCCGGCAAACAGCAGGCGTATCGTGCTTGGACTAATGCGTTAGTCACCAAGGATCCGAACTCTAGAGATCTGAAGAGGAAATATAATCGTGCCTCCAGATTCTTCAAACGGCAAATAGCTAGAGCAAAGTTCAAGCATGTCGTCAAAATCGGGGAACAGCTGGCAAAGTACCCACCTGGCACGCGTAAATTTTGGGCGCTAACCAAGGCCAGTCTGGGCAATTTTTGCCAGCCGTCCCTACCGCCATTGCACACGGGGAATGACTCTCTGGCCCACACGGCAAAAGAGAAAGCCGATCTTTTGGGCACTCTTTTTGCCTCAAACTCGACTTTGAACGACCAAGGGAAGACACCGCCTACCATTCATCGGTGTCAAAACTCCATGCCGGATATAATTTTCAGGCAAAAAAACATACGACAATCTCTGTTTTCCTTGGATGTTCATAAGTCGAGTGGGCCGGATGGGATTTCCCCATTGGTGCTACGAACATGTGCTCCTGAGTTTACTCCAGTGCTAACGCGTCTATTTTGGTACTCCTATATAAGAGGCGTAGCCCCGGTCTCATGGAAGAGCGCCTTTGTCCATCCGATCCCTAAAAAAGGAGATAGCTCAGACCCAGCTAACTACAGACCTATTGCCATCACCTCTCTACTCTCCAAAGTCATGGAGAACATCATCAACCGACAGCTCCTGGCGTACCTCGAGGATCACCAGTTGATCAATGACCGGCAATATGGCCTCCGCCATGGCCGATCGGCTGGTGATCTTCTTTTATATCTTACGCATCGTTGGGCTGCGGTTGTTGAGAGCAAGGGAGAGGGTCTGGCAGTTAGTCTGGATATAGCGAAAGCCTTCGATCGTGTATGGCACAAGGGGCTTCTTTCGAAGCTTCCTTCCTATGGGCTTCCCGAGAGTTTGTGCAAGTGGATTACCAGCTTTCTCACTGGACGGAGCATACAGGTCGTTCTCGACGGTTTTTGCTCGGACCCCAAGCCCGTGAACGCAGGTGTACCCCAAGGCTGCGTGCTATCCCCAACCCTGTTCCTCTTGCATATCAATGATATGTTGGATATTTCCAACTTACATTGTTATGCGGATGACAGCACTGGGGATGCGGTATATTTCGGCCATGCAGGTCTCTCTCGGGAAAACGTCGACGGGTGCCGAAAGAAACTTGTGTCTTCTGTAGAGACATCCTTGAGGATGGTCTCAGAGTGGGGTGAACTGAACGCAGGTCCGACCACATATGGAATACTGCTCTCATCTCTGGTCCGGTTCACCCCAATATCAGCTTCTACCTTTTGACCGCATACAGCGGAGAGCCGTTTGAATTGTCGGGGACCCAGTGCTCTGTGAACGGCTGGACTCTTTGGCATTGCGTAGAGACGTGGCTTCTTTGTGCGTTTTCTATCGCATTTACAACGGGGAGTGCTCCGAAGAGCTTTTTGATCTGATGCCCGCCGCCGAATTTCGCCACCGCACAGCACGACATCGCCTGCAATACCATCCTTACCACCTGGATGCGTGGCGATCCTCTACTGTGCGGATTTCAAGAACATTTTTTCCACGTACCACAAAGATGTGGAATGAACTTCCTTCGGCGGTGTTTCCAGATCGATACGACATGGGTACCTTCAAAAAAGGCGTTTATACCCACCTGTGAGTCCTCGGACGTTGCAAGAGTTCGTGGGCGGCGGTGATCACTTCACACTTGTGATCCGCACGCTCGTTTGCCCTCTTATAACATAAAAAAAAAAACAGGCCATTTTAATAGGTAGCAGACACTTTTGCAATAAGGTTGTTATTAATCAGCTCAGTAATATACTGTACGATAATTCGATTATACCCTATTCGGATGAAGTTAAGAATCTAGGATTAATATTTGACAAATATTTATCTTGGGGAGCGCAAGTTAACAACGTGAGCAAGGGCATTCATCTGTCAGTTCACTCCCTGAAACGTTTACCGAATTTTCTACCATTGCGGACTAAAATTCTTCTAGCATAATCTCTTTTGTTACCCATTATTGACTACACGGACATTTGCTATTTGGATGCATCTGAGGAGCTCCTTAATAAACTAGATCGTCTTCAAAACTTGTGTATCCGCTTTATTTTCGGACTAAACAAGTTTGACCATATTTCAGATTTCCGTCGTCAACTTAAGTGGCTCCCTATCCGTTTTCGCCAAAATATGCACATCCTAACCACGCTGTACAACGTTCTCTCTAAACTTGCCCCCCCTTATTTGCATGAACGTTTTCAACTCTCACTTCCCAGTAGCCGCCCAAAACGTTCCTGTGTCCTAGAAAAAACTTTTGATATTCCTGCCTATAAATCCCACTTTTACTCATAATCTTTTACCGTACATGCAGCAAGGTTATGGAATTCCCTTCCATCAAATATTAGATGCAACCCTTCCGTCATGGCATTTAAACGAAGACTGAAGCACTATTATCTATCACAATCATAAATTATATATATTATTATGTATGTATTTTTATATATATTGTTATTATATGTATTTTTTTATTATTATTTATATGTATATTAATTTTTTTTATTATCATTTATTAGTATTACAATTAAGTATCTTATTAAATATCTATGTACCTATCTCTGCCATCAAAACCTATCTAACACTCGTGGGTAGCTGGAAGAGATCTCTCTGTAGAGATAAGCTTGTCCAATGTATACGTCTTTGTTAATTTTCATTTTTGTGTAACTTATTGTGGTACATGAAATAAATAAATAAATTAATTAATTAATCATGATCGTTTTAATAACATAAACAAAAAAATAGAAATCCTTATGGGTGAAATTATTTACCATAAAGAATTACGCCAACTCTAGAGACGACTCAGCTGATTGACCTGTCATCAGTCAAACATTGACACTTGACATTGACAACACACATATATGGCTACAACTTATCTGTGACTCGCATGCTGATTGAACAAATCAGAGTTATTTTTTATTTATAATCCACGTAAAGTCTTGAAACTGCTTTGTTGTTTAGACTTAGGAAAAATAAATACAATGGGGAACCATAGTACACATGGAAAAAGTGAAACGGACGGTGGTAGTGGTACAAATACCCCAAGAGGTTCTACCCGTGGCACTAGGTCTGGATCCAACGGTGAGGTACAAGGCCAGCAGGAAAAGGTTGAGCATGAAACAGTCTCTCTAGTCCCCGTTGAGAAACTCGGCAAGGTAAGGTTGCATTCCTAACATCATTTTCAAAACAAAGCATTCAATCGTAGTCTATAGAAAATTCCATTACAGTATTTGTTTTGTTTGGCCTTGAACGGTAATTTCAGATTTCATCAACTTTGCTGATAAGAAATGTAAACATCTAAAGATTCAAACATTCAAACTTTAATCATGTGGATCATCAGTCATTTTCCTTAAATATTCTTAAAACTATATAAAAGTTCTTAAAAAATAAATAATGTGATGTGGTATATAATAATGTAAATATAATAATGTAAAGTAATTATGTATATTAATTATATAATAGTCTTATATATCTCTCACATAGTTCCTGATGTTTGAAGTATTTGTCTGATCTTTAGTGATTACCACTCACCAAATATCTTAAAAACCTTATCATTAATTTACATTATTATATAATAGAAGTTTATGTACAATGATCACATCTTTTGGTTATTGATTGTTTAAAACTGTTGTTTTTTGTAATTTTTTAAACAATAACGTGATATGGGGTTTTTGGACTTTATTAATTATCTTGTATTATTAAATAATAACAAGTGATATGTTTGTTCTGTAGAACAAAATGGAACTCAAGGAAAACTATGATAAATATATTAGTTAGTTATTTGTTTATAAACATGACTTTTGAGGAAGGTAATGTTGCAGTGTCATAGTCTTAGCTCACTGGTTTAGTAGTCTTTAAACCAAACATTTTCCCAGATTAAACATTGAATAGAAAAATTTGCATGTCATTTTCATTTTTGAGATACATAAAAACTTCTGAAGCTGGCAATAATGACCTTAGTTTTTTATGCATCTTAAATGAATACAATGCTATGTTAAAAAACATCAATCAGCTAGCTGAGTCGTGTTTCCATTTGATGCATAAAGTACATTAAAGTTATAATTAGTTAGTTCCAATCTTTATAAGTTGTACTATATTCTTTTAAGTATATGCTTACAAACAAAATAGACACAGTGAAATATAAAAGTCTAAATAAATAAAATTAAACAACCATAAAAAAAATGTCCAATTGATTGGTAATTAGAAATGAAGTATATTTGTTTTTAACAGTATAAAAAATAGCTTGGAAAGGACATTAATTTTAACAAGTTCATTCACATTTACTTTGTAACTTTTTGGTTTGGTATTTCGATATCTCTTTCTCTAACTTTTTGGTTTCGTATTTTGATATCTCTCTCTAATTGAAAGTAAAATAAAAAACACACAACCTAACTTACATTCACAAATACAGTGTTTAATTACACTAGTGATAATTGTAAACAAATCATTAAAATATAACACACATGACTCACCAGTCCATGATTACAACAGTACCCAGCAATAAATATTTTCGGCACTATAGACTACAGACACTCAATTATTCCTACATTGCTAATGTTCCACTCGAAAATATTTATGATCTTGGTAGACCAAATGTACATTTAATTTCGTGCATATTACATTTAATCAATCATTATTGAAATATTATTGTTTTTAGACTCTACCGCAAAATAAATTAACATGTAATAAAAAGTAAAAACACTAAAATATTTATTTAATCCAACTAAAACAATAATTTATATTATTGGATTAATTGACGTATATATTGGTTTCTCTACCTCGTGAAGGAAAAAGCACCTCTCAAAGATTCACCTCGTCTTCCATCTGACTGTCTCTCAATATATATTATCTCAAGAACGCGTAGAGGAAGATGGTATAAATATTTAATATAACATATACCTACCTACCTTGCATATTTGTCAAAGCAATGAATAAATATCGAATTAATAATTCGGCTCAGGTCGGACTCGCATCTGTGACCTCTATAATAACGCTTATTCTATATTAATTAATAATTTCCATGGCTAAACAATGGACATTTTCAAATACATATTTTAAATATACGTACAATTTTGTACTGAACTCCTGGAGTGCGAAACCGTTTCGTATTTGTCGGGTGTGCAGATACCTCTAGCAATTTTTTACTTACTAATGGCCACATTTCATTTAACGGTTTAAACCATATGATTTGACCTTGAAGAATAGATAATAAGTGTCTCCTCCAATCAGAGAGAAGCACTAACTCCCTAATAGCCATTGCCCTATGCGATGCGATTGACGTTAGTTGAGATAGATTGGTCTTATAACGAAAGGGATTATTAATCATGCGATTTTCAGATATTTTTTTGCTTCCATTTCATTATACAACCCAAGCGACACTATGATGCGTACTACTGTACATCACATGGCTTAGTGAAATGGCTGTTAGTGAGTTAGTGCTTCTCTAATTGATAGACACGCTTTTTCGCTATTTATCGAGGTCGAATAGCGTCACTAAGTTGTATAATAAAAAAGGAGCACTAAATAACATAAACACTTATAATCATAATCGTAAAAGATTTAATGTAAAAAATATTAATATAATTTAACGAATTAGCCAAGTACTTAAATGTAGATGTAACAATGAAACAATACTTAAGGTTCGGCGAAGGATAATTAAATTGTACCCCATTAAGCCGTCCTACAGATAAATTAGTATTACATGATAGTAGCAGGTTCATTCCCGACCAATGCACTGCATAAAATCCAAACGCTCACCAATTATCTACTTAGTTGGATGCGGTCCGGTGACAATCTTATCAACGAATCAGAAGATAAATCTCTGATCGTAGTAAGGGTGTTGTGGCCGCTGATAGTGAACGTGTGTTTTTAATTAATATATTTCAATAATGAATAGTCTCGTGGTAGAGGCTAAAAATTTACGGCTTACAATAGTAGGTATACAAGTGAGGCGGAAGACCAAAAAAATCGTCAAAGTAGACTGTAAGGTATGAAAAAATATCAGTAATTTAGTTAAAAAAACAAAATTCATAAACATTCGTTGTTTGTAAGTCTGGTTACTGGACTAGTTAGTCCTACTAGTTTAAATGTACAACTACAGTACCGGTATACTTAGATATTTTTTTATTAGTTAAACCCTCAAGCTCGTATATAAATAAAAAAAAACATACAAACAAAAACAACAGTTAAAAATATCAACAAAGGAGACAAAGTACTAAATTATTTTGTATTGCCTATTTATAAACAGTTTATTCATTTTTTTAACGGGTGAAAAGAGATATATAATCCCTAATAATATTATAAAGAATAAAAAAAATATTTAAATTAATAAAAATGTACTTACACTTTTAAAAAAACCCCAACACATTGGTATAGAAAAAAGCTCCTTCTATATTGCCTGAGATCCTCTCACTGATTCCATTAAGAGCTGGATATTTTGGAGACGACTTTTTTATACACAAACACACTTCAGAACTATCTTCACAGAAAAGGCTTATTAATATTATTCATAAATCACAATCAACCGTTTTAAAGCTATGATGTATTCCATATACAGACAAATAATACCTATTAAACTCATAACACCTCGCTTTTGGGGGGGGTTAAAATATATATATATCGACGTCATTTAATCATACATAATTAATCGTATGCTTAAAATGAAAGATGTTAAAGTGATTAAAATTATTATCTTTAATTGATTAATATATCTTTCGAATCGATAGAGTAAGCATTCTTCGGTGGATTTGATTTGGCAGATTTATAATGTATCCCCCCTCCCCCTAAATAAATATTATTAAGATTCGACGACAGTATGTCAGTTTTATTAATGTTGCCGTTTTACTCAAAAACTCAATGGACTCAAAATCTAAATATATACTTACATTGCAAGTGTAAAAAAATATTAAACTAGCATATACAAACTTTTACATTATATACTTTTAAAATTGCCAAGTTCTCTTACCACAATAATGTACAATATATTTTATTACTATTTTTATTATTATTAACAAATCTAGTTTGAAGACTCGTACAGCTTGTCCGACTGTTCCGTAACTTGAATACTAAAATCCAAACAAACTGTAATTACAGCTAGGCTCGATATTTCATCCACTATGCAAATTCAGTTTTATCTTTGAATTAATTTATACTCTTATATATATTATACAAATATTCCCATGCTAATAATAACATACCTGTTTTGATGCCAGGTTGTAATTTTAGTCTGATGTAGCTGTTGGATCAATAAGTTTAATAGTCCTACGTTCATATAAATAAATAATAAAAAATAAAAAGTATCACTCAAACAATGACTCTGCTTGCTTTATATTTAGTATCCTTAACTCATAATGAAATTTTGCACTCATGTTGCCAGGGTTACAAAAAAGAGAGTGTTCCCTCCATTCCAAGAAAGAGATAGAAAAATAAATTTAGCCGCTGGCAAAAGCTATTTTATTTATAAATATAACTAACCGGTAGACCTATTTCGGATAAATGAAACTTAGTAATTTATAAAATGTCGTATTTTTGTCGTTCATATGCTTAGATAATAATGATCACAGTTAGTTAAATATTAAAGTATTTAAATTGTTATGACATATAAGATAAATAACGGATATAATTTACTATTCACGTTTAGATTCGTTTAACGACGTCACGGGTGAAAAATTATATTATTTGTTTAACAGTTTAAAACTGCTTGAACAATTCTATCAAAGAAAATGTATTAGAAATAATTAATGTTATGTAATATTTGTATATATATATTTTTTTAATTTAGTTTTTTCCTAAATAATAAATAAATTTAAAGTTATTTGAAAGATTACTGGGATCAAAGCTAATCTGAGCTATAAATAAAAAATGTATTTACGTAATGGTCAACTACACTGTCTTGTCAACTTCATCGATCATGATTTTGATAATTTGTTTCATTATTTATAATTATCGGTCAAGATTGCTGCGACGTAAAAAATAAATGTAAGAAATAATAAATGTCAAAACTTGGATGTTATACATTCGTGAGTTTTAAATGAGTTATTTCCAAAGTGACATCTAAAAGTCACAAACGATCTAACCTTTTAAGCTATCACTCTCACTTTTTTAGTTTAAAAAAAACCGCTTACTCTCTTAATAATTCAAATTCAATAATTCAACCGTTCGCTTTATTCATGATAAAATAAATTATAATAATCACGTTTATTATTTTCCCGAATCACATGTTCGAGTACCTATGTGATACTTTAGTTTATTAAGGATATTTTACATTTACCACGCAATAAATGATACCAATTTAAATTCTATATATAAATACTCGATAGCAATCTGTAGGTGTGGTCTTAGCACGTATTTACTTTGCTTCTCATATTATTTACTTTTACTATATAGATTATATGTAATTAAAATTTCAAATCAATTGAATCGTGTATGAAAACTCATTACTTGATACGGCTTTATGTTTTTTTTTGGGATTCGTTTTTGTCATGATTAGATATGTATAAAAAAACATCGAAAAAGTCGGTAAGTTAAACGGTACTTTCCTATGAAATCTCAATAAGATTTCCTAATAAAATTTCACTGAACTTTTTTATGAACACGTTATATTTATAGAAACACAGAGCACATTGACTTATCAAGACACAACCTAAACATGGAAATAGAGGTTTGTTGTAAAATAAAACAGTATTCATTTTTTGGCTAAGCAATTCCTCTTCACTAGCAATTTGCAAGCGAACCCTGGTAGCATTATTAGTTTACTATATCAATTATTATCATTCATTTGTCAACACAATTGCCGACAGCCATAAGTCATAACATGACGCATGAAGCGTCGCACGTGACAGAGGATGTCTGCAAAACTGTAAAGAACAACATACTTTGATTTTATACAAAGAAAACAAAACAAAACATTACACAACTAGATACAGTTGTTGTTTTTTTTTTAAAGAAAATAGAACTTGCTATATGATGTTTGAAATTTTAGTCCACACGTACCTTCTCAATTTCAACTTGTTTGTTTTCTTATTTTTTTTTTTATAAGTTTAAACAAATAAAAAAATAATAATTTATGTATACAAATTAAGCTATTTTTTCCCACAAATAATAAAATGTATAGTATAGTATATGATATAAAATATTGGTACAGTTTACTAAAAAAGACCTACTTACTGCTTAGACGTCAAAATGGTAATTAATTTACATAAAACTTTATCGCATAAAATAATGTCTAATAAAATAAATATGTATTCTATTTTTTTTTTAATCATACAGAACGAAATGCTATCACACTTCCACCTCGAATCTTTTCCCTTCGTGATTAATTAAAAATCCAATTAGAATCATTTAAACAAACAATATGCTTCCATTGCGAAGTGTTTTAAACAAACAGCGCTAATGATATTCCGTTTAAACTGAGTACAACAACGTGACAAATATTTTATTTTTTTATTCCTTGCATTCAGCTCCTTGCACAGCGGTCACAGAAAGAAGATGGAGTCAATGGCGTCACAGAAAAATCATTTACCGTAAGTTATTCTAATTTAAAAATATACTTGAAAGTTCTTTATTATAATTTTGTACAAAGTTATTTCTAATAGATTAGTTCTGCATGATTAAAATACTAACACTTTCTGAAGTACGTTAAGAGTAATCAATTTGCAGCGGTGATACCGATCGCTTAGCAAATTTTTTGTTGAAACTTAATTGGGTAGCACAAACAGTGATTTATTTTCTCCTACAATTTTAATCAGATATACGTGTGGGTATTCACTTCCGTAGCTTTCTACTAAATAGGTACTACTATACTATACTATACTATACTATATACTATATTTTCAGTACCAAAAGTACGAGTTTAAAGTTAAGGCATTACGAAACGTTGATAGTTTTCGAGCATTTACAAAACTTGTTCTTGGTTATGGTTGGTCGTTTGTGGGTTTTGACAGATAGTAAACCAATCACAATCAAGAACTCTTTTCATGACTGCTCGAAAACTATCAACGTTTCGTACTATTAAAAGTCTTACTAGGGGTACAGTAGTGTAACAATAAATAACAGTAAGGAAGATCAAAAAGAATTCAGTAAGAATGATCTTTCTCAGAACTTCTCTCCAACTGAGTAATTTGTTACAGAAATATCTATTTCCGATGTACCCTGAGCTAGCGCGTCAGTTCTACAACTACATACACAGGATAGCCAAGTGCAAGAATAATCACATTCCCTTGTCCGCCTTCAGACAACAGTGCGAAAAGATTCTTGCCATGCTTGACGATAGCGCCATAATTGAGACTTACATAAGGTTATTCTTGTCATAGCAATATAGAACAAACCATAGTTAAAAATATGTGAATTGATCCGTCTTCCATAGTATGTTTTTCATTTATTAATGCACAAATCAACTGTATATCGGACTCAACAGAATGTTCAGCTCGGATCCCGAAGAAGGCCAGGTGACGCCGGATGATCTCCGCAGCCTACTGTTCATCAGCTACAAACTATCCATGGACCATTATCCCGAGGGTCCACAGGCGTGTCCTATGGTAACCCGACATTCCGTTTAAAGCCGAAAACACTGTTATGATAGATCGATCGCTCACAAAACTTTGAACTCTACTCTTTTGTGTCTCTAGATAAACAAAACGCTAAAGGCAGTCATTCGCGGGTGTTTCAACAAAAAGGACTCTCATAGCGTCGGGTTCGTGGTGCGCTGGCTCGAAGAACACTGCCACCGTCTCATTTTCCCGATACACAGGTGAGATTCGACCCCAGGATCGCTCATGACATAAGAAGATCGCACGCAGTGACCTACCGGTTCCCTGCAGATATTGCGTGCATATCCTGGCGACGCGGCACCGCGACGTGGGCACGCTGGGCGGCGACCGCGGCTCGCTGGAGCTGGGGACGCCCGTACTGGAGCGCAGCGCCTGGGCCGGTGCCGGCGCGCTGCTGCCCGTGTCGGCTGCATGGCTGTTGGCCGCCACCGCGCCGCCGCTGTACAGCCGGCCCGCGCGCCCGCCACCGCTCCCGGGCGGCGCCAGCGCCTCCGCCGCCTGGATGGCCCGCCTCGTGTGTGCGCTGCCCTCGCATTGGGTCCCGCTGTACGCCTCGCGCGACCATGGCCTAGGCGCCAACCGCTTTCTGCACCACACGCTCGCATACCGGTACAGCTATAATTTATCTAAAAGTTGACATTCTTCCTCGCCCCGCGGTCCGTCACTTGTGCTATTTCTTACAGCGGTCCAACTTTAGTGGTGATAGAAGGCAAGTGCGCAGGCGGAGGAGGGGACATGGACGAGGACGAGAGCGTGACGGTGGTGATTTGTTCGCCTCAGGAGTGGCGCGACACGCACCAGTACTGGGGCGGGCCGCAGGGGGCGGTCGTGCAGCTCTACCCCACGTGAGTACACACAAACGCGCACATCAGATCACTCACGACCACGCCGCTCACCCCTTCTCGCCTCCTTGCAGGTTCGCTCTCGTGGAGACAGGTCCCAAGATGCTGTATCTGAACTCTCACATCCGCGGTTACCCTCGCGGGCTGCGGGCGGGCGCGGACGCGCGCAAACCTTTGCTGGCCGTCGACGAGGGGTTCGACGGGTTCAGCTTTAAGGGCGTGCCCTATAGACTCTCAGCCATCGAGGTGGGTTTCTTTCTTATTTTCTTATATGTTTTCCTGGTGTATGAGAATAGGTATTGTCGCACAGATTACACAGTACCGATATACATACAGGTGTGGGGCTGCGGGGAGCAGGCGCTCCGAGAGGCGCAAATTGAGGTGAAGAAGTGGCAAGTGCGAGAAGCGGAGAGACAAAGACAGGTATACGTCCGCGCAGTCCCGACCACATATATTTTTTTCTTTTACGTCTATACACTCAGTGTGTGTGTGTGTGTTCAGGTGAAGATCTCCGCCGCGGACTGGATCGAGCATCCCGACCGCTACCTGTTGGAGCTGGCGGGACGGCCGCAGTACAACAACTCGGCCAGCTAGTGCACGCGCACACAGACACACACACACACACACACACACACACACACACACACACACACAAACACACACATTGATGAGAGACTCGTGGAGTGAGGAAATTCTTAACTAAAATAAATTTGTTATATAACTTAATTGGTTCCTCATACATTGAGCTTCGATGCATCGATGACTTAATATATATGTAGTATATAACGGTATCACCGCGACAGTAGTGTGGTAACAAGTGTGCTGAATGATGTTTTGAATTACTGTGATATTGTGAGTCAATCTCGTCTGTATACAGTACGTGTGGTGCTCGGCCTCTTAGGTTCAATGACTTTCTTTCATCAATATACAATAAAAAAAATAATTAATAGGTTTTGTATTACATTTTAATTTATTTTATAGTTACAATATACAAATAATAAAGCTTAGTACTTACACATACACATGATACGTAAAAGTAAGATTATTTTGCCTAATATACTTTACTGATATTTTTCAAATTTTTATCCTAAATATTGTGACTTAAAAAAAACAGTAAAATCTCATACGAAAATTATTTATTTGCTCAAAATAATGTTACATTTATTTAAAATGACACTCAGAATTTGTTTACAAATTAATTAGATTAGGAGATACAGTATATTGTTAAAAAAAACATTTCATCTCGCTCACTCTTACTACAGTTTTAAAATATCAGTATTTTCTTCTCTATCTAATAAATTAATTTAAAAGCAACTATATCTGTTAATAAATAAAAAAAGACTATAAAAAGACAACATTTGAATTTGCAATGTTGCAATGTTACTATTGTCATATATGGTTTGAATAAAATCGCTGTGTTATAATTAGTTTTTAATTACAATTATTTATCTGTGTCTGAGTCAGGATTATGATTGGATTATTATACTGAAACGCATTTAAGACCAATTTGATGTTGTCGCTTTCCTTTACACAATATATTGTGAACTTACTAGAATTAGGAGATAATTGTTGAAAGCTCAACCTGGCGCTGATGTAAACTGCAATATCTAAAAAGATACGTACGCTCTCAAAATGTCAGGAGTTATTATCCTACTTCCGTAGGCGGCCAGATGGGCTACTGAAAAAAGAGTTGCCTTAATTATCTCAAAAATAAACCTTAAAGTGTTTACACATGTAATATAATGTAAAATATATGTAGTTCATAAGCTAATAAACGAATATAAATTGTAATGGTGTTTTAAAAACCTCATTTGACAATGGTTATTTATTTACTTTGTTCATACGTTTATTTAAACTGTATATAATATGCCTGAAGAGCAAATGTATGGCTGTAATGCTGGAAAATCTTAAAAAACAATAAGGAAAAATACTCAATATGGAATGGATATTTATTATAATTTTTATCTCAAATTTACTCCGCTTAAACTTATGAGAAATAAATTTTCAGGATATTTTCAATTTAAGAAATCCTCTAATTCAATTCTTAAAAGTTCCTTAAAAAAAATGAGGTTTTGTATAAGTCAATTCTGCATTATTTAGACAAACAACAAATTTGTAGTAAAATTATCAAGGTTATAATATATTAAGATATATTGACATTTGGCTCAACACACAAATCGTGAGAAGCCACAAGAGAAATAAATATTACAACACTCTATGACGTTAAATGTCAACTTCATGATTGGTAACTGACGTTATCAGCTGATAATAAAGAAATCAAAAACATGAGTGATATTATATTAGAGAAATTCAGTAAAATAAACGAATGAGATAACTTATAGAAATTACGTATGTTGTAATTAAAACAAAATAACAGAGTTATAACAATGGCAGTGTACGCTGCTCATTTAACCCGCACGTTGCAAGGTACACCGTCGGTTTTCCAGATAACTGCACAGGAGTCCCTCGGGGCTACAGTGAAGCCCGCACTGCGAAGACTCATTGAGGTAAAGTCACTTGTAAAATGCAAAAACATATATATAATAAAGTTCCACAACATATCATAGACCTTCCTTTTCTTAGTTTTAAAAGTTTCAATGTAAAATTAAAAGTATGTTGCTAAATAAAGCTTATTAAAGCATACAAGAGTTTTTAAGTTGATGTCATTTCGATCAACTGAAAAGTTTTTTGGATTTTTGGTTTTTGACTCATTTGCAGAGTTATATTATAAAGTTAAATTTATTTCAAAAGAGTAACTGCTGAATCTCTGGCCAGCTCTTCTAAGCAGAGCAACATCCTGAGTTGCTCGTAGCTTACAGACTGTCTACACTGACCTTTTCTAATGTAATAATTGATGATTCTAAATTGTCTAAATGACTGCTTATCTTGAAAACCATAACAAAAAGAGTGTTTAAACCGGGAGGGTTATATAATAATTTTAAACAAATTGTAATTTAGAGCTTTTATTTTAAATAATCAAACTATTTAATTACAAAACTACAAATCAACCTAAGTTATTAAAATAGTTGGTAATATAATTAAACTTTCAGTATTTAGCTGAGGTATACCCTGACAAATGTGGGTGGAGTGAGCGGTGGTATGATGAGCTGTATCTTCTGCTTGACTGTGTGGTACAGTACCACTACCTCAAACACTATGGTAGGTACTCCTAAACAACAAGCTATATATTAATTGAAACATACCCACGTTAAGGAATTGGAATAAATTTTGTATAATGTAGGCATAACAATTAAATTTGATTGTTGAACTTTAATGTATGATTTTTTTTTTCAAATTTCAATCTCAAAGTAAAAAGTGACAAAATGTTTAATGATACATTCACAGTGCTACGGAAACTAAATACTTATATATATAAAAACTGTACTTTACATCCAACACAATATAATGACCTGCAGCTGCATCATTCTCTGAGAGCTTCTATGGTCTTGTGAGAGCCCCTATTTCCCCGAGCAGTGAGTTCAGCTCGGGACCTCGTCTGCCGCGAGCGCTAGAGGCTGGCTCGTGGACGCTGCTGGTTGCAGGACCCTACTTGTTTGACAAACTGGACCGGCTGATGGAACGTTGGAGGGAGGCAGAGGAGGACGGACGCCTGGGTAAGGTAATCGTGTTTATGATATTAAAGAGTGGTGTTAAATTAATTTTTCATTCTGCGAATACTTCAAAATCTTTTACAATATAATTTAAGTCAGTTTATTTGGATTTGTATTAGTTCTCTTAATGGATCTTTTCCCTCTTTCTATCTTAAAATTTAAAAAGTTTAATTCAAAAATTTAATAAATTCGTTTCAAAAATGTGTAATTCGTTTCAAAAATGTGTAATTCGTTTGTATAATTTAGAGAGTGTTGTTTTCAATTTTATTAAATAAACAATTATAAAAGGCTTTATTTTGTTAAGGGTTGGGAATTGCCCATGTTAGAAAGATACTAACTATATTATTATTTTATCATGCTGTAGAGTAAAGCCGACCGAGCTCGAAAAGCAGCAGTGAAGCTCTACTCCATAGCGTACTTCGTGACGGAGGCGAGCAAGCTGGCAGTACTGGCGCGATACCTCACCGGCACGAGCGAGGCCCCCACCCTGCCCCTGCACCTACTGGGGATCACATTGAAAGATGCCCCTCCCGAGGAGCCCGATGAGAACACTTGGGGTGACTTCTTCAAGAGTATACTCACTGGACAATTTGGGTGAGTAGGACGGGGAGAGCTCAATGGGCTGCGTCACTTCACCTTAGTCATAAACAGTGTCGAGACAGGTGACCGATGGTCAGATATGTGGTAGAATGACAGTACCTTATTTTGATAGCGGCACAAATTGGCCGATTCTATCGGCATCATCTAATAAAACAACCAGAAAAAGAGTTCTACTTTTCGTGGTCGAGGGACAAACATGTAAGTATGAGTAAGACGTAGGATCCGTATACACTACATTGTTTTTTTAAAGGATGTTATCATTCAATGATAACAATGTAGTTCATCGGTTAATGTTCTAAATTCAAGATGGAGGAAGAACTAATCTGGGTCCTTCCCTCTTGCAGCAGCGCCGTGTTGACGTTCCGCATGTGCTGCCTGGCCGCCAGCGCTGCGGCCGAGCGAGGAGCGTTCCTCGTGCAGCTGCTGCGGTGGTGGGACGCGCGCGCCCCCGCCGCCCGCGCCGCCCTCCCCGCCCCGCCGCCGCCGCAGGTACACACTCACACACACTCACACACTCACACACACTCCTGGCCGCCAGCGCTGCGGCCGAGCGAGGAGCGTTCCTCGTGCAGCTGCTGCGGTGGTGGGACGCGCGCGCCCCCGCCGCCCGCGCCGCCCTCCCCGCCCCGCCGCCGCCGCAGGTACACACTCACACACACTCACACACTCACACACACTCCTGGCCGCCAGCGCTGCGGCCGAGCGAGGAGCGTTCCTCGTGCAGCTGCTGCGGTGGTGGGACGCGCGCGCCCCCGCCGCCCGCGCCGCCCTCCCCGCCCCGCCGCCGCCGCAGGTACACACTCACACACACTCACACACTCACACACACTCCTGGCCGCCAGCGCTGCGGCCGAGCGAGGAGCGTTCCTCGTGCAGCTGCTGCGGTGGTGGGACGCGCGCGCCCCCGCCGCCCGCGCCGCCCTCCCCGCCCCGCCGCCGCCGCAGGTACACACTCACACACACTCACACACTCACACACACTCCTGGCCGCCAGCGCTGCGGCCGAGCGAGGAGCGTTCCTCGTGCAGCTGCTGCGGTGGTGGGACGCGCGCGCCCCCGCCGCCCGCGCCGCCCTCCCCGCCCCGCCGCCGCCGCAGGTACACACTCACACACACTCACACACTCACACACACTCACACACACTCACACACTCACACACACTCCTGGCCGCCAGCGCTGCGGCCGAGCGAGGAGCGTTCCTCGTGCAGCTGCTGCGGTGGTGGGACGCGCGCGCCCCCGCCGCCCGCGCCGCCCTCCCCGCCCCGCCGCCGCCGCAGGTACACACTCACACACACTCACACACTCACACACACTCCTGGCCGCCAGCGCTGCGGCCGAGCGAGGAGCGTTCCTCGTGCAGCTGCTGCGGTGGTGGGACGCGCGCGCCCCCGCCGCCCGCGCCGCCCTCCCCGCCCCGCCGCCGCCGCAGGTACACACTCACACACACTCACACACTCACACACACTCACACACACTCACACACTCACACACACTCCTGGCCGCCAGCGCTGCGGCCGAGCGAGGAGCGTTCCTCGTGCAGCTGCTGCGGTGGTGGGACGCGCGCGCCCCCGCCGCCCGCGCCGCCCTCCCCGCCCCGCCGCCGCCGCAGGTACACACTCACACACACTCACACACTCACACACACTCACACACACTCACACACTCACACACACTCCTGGCCGCCAGCGCTGCGGCCGAGCGAGGAGCGTTCCTCGTGCAGCTGCTGCGGTGGTGGGACGCGCGCGCCCCCGCCGCCCGCGCCGCCCTCCCCGCCCCGCCGCCGCCGCAGGTACACACTCACACACACTCACACACTCACACACACTCCTGGCCGCCAGCGCTGCGGCCGAGCGAGGAGCGTTCCTCGTGCAGCTGCTGCGGTGGTGGGACGCGCGCGCCCCCGCCGCCCGCGCCGCCCTCCCCGCCCCGCCGCCGCCGCAGGTACACACTCACACACACTCACACACTCACACACACTCCTGGCCGCCAGCGCTGCGGCCGAGCGAGGAGCGTTCCTCGTGCAGCTGCTGCGGTGGTGGGACGCGCGCGCCCCCGCCGCCCGCGCCGCCCTCCCCGCCCCGCCGCCGCCGCAGGTACACACTCACACACACTCACACACTCACACACACTCCTGGCCGCCAGCGCTGCGGCCGAGCGAGGAGCGTTCCTCGTGCAGCTGCTGCGGTGGTGGGACGCGCGCGCCCCCGCCGCCCGCGCCGCCCTCCCCGCCCCGCCGCCGCCGCAGGTACACACTCACACACACTCACACACTCACACACACTCACACACACTCACACACTCACACACACTCCTGGCCGCCAGCGCTGCGGCCGAGCGAGGAGCGTTCCTCGTGCAGCTGCTGCGGTGGTGGGACGCGCGCGCCCCCGCCGCCCGCGCCGCCCTCCCCGCCCCGCCGCCGCCGCAGGTACACACTCACACACACTCACACACTCACACACACTCCTGGCCGCCAGCGCTGCGGCCGAGCGAGGAGCGTTCCTCGTGCAGCTGCTGCGGTGGTGGGACGCGCGCGCCCCCGCCGCCCGCGCCGCCCTCCCCGCCCCGCCGCCGCCGCAGGTACACACTCACACACACTCACACACTCACACACACTCCTGGCCGCCAGCGCTGCGGCCGAGCGAGGAGCGTTCCTCGTGCAGCTGCTGCGGTGGTGGGACGCGCGCGCCCCCGCCGCCCGCGCCGCCCTCCCCGCCCCGCCGCCGCCGCAGGTACACACTCACACACACTCACACACTCACACACACTCACACACACTCACACACTCACACACACTCCTGGCCGCCAGCGCTGCGGCCGAGCGAGGAGCGTTCCTCGTGCAGCTGCTGCGGTGGTGGGACGCGTGCGCCCCCGCCGCCCGCGCCGCCCTCCCCGCCCCGCCGCCGCCGCAGGTACACACTCACACACACTCACACACTCACACACACTCCTGGCCGCCAGCGCTGCGGCCGAGCGAGGAGCGTTCCTCGTGCAGCTGCTGCGGTGGTGGGACGCGCGCGCCCCCGCCGCCCGCGCCGCCCTCCCCGCCCCGCCGCCGCCGCAGGTACACACTCACACACACTCACACACTCACACACACTCCTGGCCGCCAGCGCTGCGGCCGAGCGAGGAGCGTTCCTCGTGCAGCTGCTGCGGTGGTGGGACGCGCGCGCCCCCGCCGCCCGCGCCGCCCTCCCCGCCCCGCCGCCGCCGCAGGTACACACTCACACACACTCACACACTCACACACACTCCTGGCCGCCAGCGCTGCGGCCGAGCGAGGAGCGTTCCTCGTGCAGCTGCTGCGGTGGTGGGACGCGCGCGCCCCCGCCGCCCGCGCCGCCCTCCCCGCCCCGCCGCCGCCGCAGGTACACACTCACACACTCACACACACTCACACACTCACACACACTCCTGGCCGCCAGCGCTGCGGCCGAGCGAGGAGCGTTCCTCGTGCAGCTGCTGCGGTGGTGGGACGCGCGCGCCCCCGCCGCCCGCGCCGCCCTCCCCGCCCCGCCGCCGCCGCAGGTACACACTCACACACACTCACACACTCACACACACTCCTGGCCGCCAGCGCTGCGGCCGAGCGAGGAGCGTTCCTCGTGCAGCTGCTGCGGTGGTGGGACGCGCGCGCCCCCGCCGCCCGCGCCGCCCTCCCCGCCCCGCCGCCGCCGCAGGTACACACTCACACACACTCACACACTCACACACACTCCTGGCCGCCAGCGCTGCGGCCGAGCGAGGAGCGTTCCTCGTGCAGCTGCTGCGGTGGTGGGACGCGCGCGCCCCCGCCGCCCGCGCCGCCCTCCCCGCCCCGCCGCCGCCGCAGGTACACACTCACACACACTCACACACTCACACACACTCACACACACTCACACACTCACACACACTCCTGGCCGCCAGCGCTGCGGCCGAGCGAGGAGCGTTCCTCGTGCAGCTGCTGCGGTGGTGGGACGCGCGCGCCCCCGCCGCCCGCGCCGCCCTCCCCGCCCCGCCGCCGCCGCAGGTACACACTCACACACACTCACACACTCACACACACTCCTGGCCGCCAGCGCTGCGGCCGAGCGAGGAGCGTTCCTCGTGCAGCTGCTGCGGTGGTGGGACGCGCGCGCCCCCGCCGCCCGCGCCGCCCTCCCCGCCCCGCCGCCGCCGCAGGTACACACTCACACACACTCACACACTCACACACACTCCTGGCCGCCAGCGCTGCGGCCGAGCGAGGAGCGTTCCTCGTGCAGCTGCTGCGGTGGTGGGACGCGCGCGCCCCCGCCGCCCGCGCCGCCCTCCCCGCCCCGCCGCCGCCGCAGGTACACACTCACACACACTCACACACTCACACACACTCACACACACTCACACACTCACACACACTCCTGGCCGCCAGCGCTGCGGCCGAGCGAGGAGCGTTCCTCGTGCAGCTGCTGCGGTGGTGGGACGCGCGCGCCCCCGCCGCCCGCGCCGCCCTCCCCGCCCCGCCGCCGCCGCAGGTACACACTCACACACACTCACACACTCACACACACTCCTGGCCGCCAGCGCTGCGGCCGAGCGAGGAGCGTTCCTCGTGCAGCTGCTGCGGTGGTGGGACGCGCGCGCCCCCGCCGCCCGCGCCGCCCTCCCCGCCCCGCCGCCGCCGCAGGTACACACTCACACACACTCACACACTCACACACACTCCTGGCCGCCAGCGCTGCGGCCGAGCGAGGAGCGTTCCTCGTGCAGCTGCTGCGGTGGTGGGACGCGCGCGCCCCCGCCGCCCGCGCCGCCCTCCCCGCCCCGCCGCCGCCGCAGGTACACACTCACACACACTCACACACACTCACACACACTCCTGGCCGCCAGCGCTGCGGCCGAGCGAGGAGCGTTCCTCGTGCAGCTGCTGCGGTGGTGGGACGCGCGCGCCCCCGCCGCCCGCGCCGCCCTCCCCGCCCCGCCGCCGCCGCAGGTACACACTCACACACACTCACACACTCACACACACTCACACACACTCACACACTCACACACACTCACACACACTCCTGGCCGCCAGCGCTGCGGCCGAGCGAGGAGCGTTCCTCGTGCAGCTGCTGCGGTGGTGGGACGCGCGCGCCCCCGCCGCCCGCGCCGCCCTCCCCGCCCCGCCGCCGCCGCAGGTACACACTCACACACACTCACACACTCACACACACTCCTGGCCGCCAGCGCTGCGGCCGAGCGAGGAGCGTTCCTCGTGCAGCTGCTGCGGTGGTGGGACGCGCGCGCCCCCGCCGCCCGCGCCGCCCTCCCCGCCCCGCCGCCGCCGCAGGTACACACTCACACACACTCACACACTCACACACACTCACACACTCACACACACTCACACACTCACACACACTCCTGGCCACCAGCGCTGCGGCCGAGCGAGGAGCGTTCCTCGTGCAGCTGCTGCGGTGGTGGGACGCGCGCGCCCCCGCCGCCCGCGCCGCCCTCCCCGCCCCGCCGCCGCCGCAGGTACACACTCACACACACTCACACACACTCACACACACTCACACACTCACACACACTCCTGGCCGCCAGCGCTGCGGCCGAGCGAGGAGCGTTCCTCGTGCAGCTGCTGCGGTGGTGGGACGCGCGCGCCCCCGCCGCCCGCGCCGCCCTCCCCGCCCCGCCGCCGCCGCAGGTACACACTCACACACACTCACACACTCACACACACTCCTGGCCGCCAGCGCTGCGGCCGAGCGAGGAGCGTTCCTCGTGCAGCTGCTGCGGTGGTGGGACGCGCGCGCCCCCGCCGCCCGCGCCGCCCTCCCCGCCCCGCCGCCGCCGCAGGTACACACTCACACACACTCACACACACTCACACACTCACACACACTCCTGGCCGCCAGCGCTGCGGCCGAGCGAGGAGCGTTCCTCGTGCAGCTGCTGCGGTGGTGGGACGCGCGCGCCCCCGCCGCCCGCGCCGCCCTCCCCGCCCCGCCGCCGCCGCAGGTACACACTCACACACACTCACACACTCACACACACTCCTGGCCGCCAGCGCTGCGGCCGAGCGAGGAGCGTTCCTCGTGCAGCTGCTGCGGTGGTGGGACGCGCGCGCCCCCGCCGCCCGCGCCGCCCTCCCCGCCCCGCCGCCGCCGCAGGTACACACTCACACACACTCACACACTCACACACACTCCTGGCCGCCAGCGCTGCGGCCGAGCGAGGAGCGTTCCTCGTGCAGCTGCTGCGGTGGTGGGACGCGCGCGCCCCCGCCGCCCGCGCCGCCCTCCCCGCCCCGCCGCCGCCACAGGTACACACTCACACACACTCACACACTCACACACACTCCTGGCCGTTGCATATCTGCATAGTTATTAATTAATTTGTTATTTTCAGAGAGCTGAAGATCGCTGGGCGAACATTTGCCCTCTATGTCTGCAGCCGTGGCGCGTGCCCAGCGCGCTGCCGGTGTCCGGGTCAGTGCCCCCGGTGAGCGCAGTGGGTGGGTGAGAGAGTGCAGTTGGTCTGACGAGTCTGTGGTGTGTCCTAGGTACGTGTACTGCTACTCGTGCGTGTCCCGCGCGCTGCGCGTGTCCCCGGTGTGTCCCGTGTCCCGGCTGCCGGCGGCCGAGCGCTCGCTCGTGCGACTGTACCTGGACGCGTGATGACAGTACACACACACAACAGTACACACACACAACAGTACACACACACACAACAGCACACACACACAACAGCACACACACACAACAGTACACACACACAACAGCACACACACGCAACAGCACACACACACAACAACACACAAACAACAACACACACACGCAACAGCACACACACACAATAACACACACACACACGCAACAGCACACACACACAACAGCACACACACACAACAGCACACACACACAACAGAACACACACAACAACACACACACACAACAGAGCACACACACAACAACACACACACACACGCAACAGCACACGACGACTAGATGTTATGACTTTAAAACAAATTGATACGAAGCATTTTGTTTTAATATCTTTATAGGTTGGACCATAATATTAGAAAATTAACATTTCATTGAGGTTAATTTAAAATAAAAAATATTGATGTCTTATAGATTTTGTTGTTAGCAGATTTCTTATTTTGGGTGGTTTCGGTTTTATCTAGTAAGCTAATAATTATTTTTGATCAATGGTCATAATGGTAGGAAAGTAAGGAATCTACAAAATTTCTAAAGTTATGGCAACACCAGACAAAGTAAATTTATAAAAGATATTATTTTATACCAAAGGTTGTAAATATTATTATATTTATTTGTGTAGCGGTCGTGGTGAGATGTTAATATCAAAATATTGATCGTGTATCTGTAATGGATTCCATGTATTTATAATACTGGCTGTGGTTACTGCTAGAAATAACATAATATTTAACAACAAAATAAACAGTATTTTATTTACAATGTTTTTTATTAATTAAATATTCAGTATAATCAAAAGTACTGTAATATTCATAATTTGTATAACAGAATGTATACGTTATGTATAAAAAATACAAACAATAAAATATAATCTAATAGTTTTTTATTGTATAGGTTTTAAACTTTCTATGATAAAATTTTACAAATATTCTATATCCGTATAAATATTTCCTTGCAAATAGTGATGGGAGATTTGTCGGCCGTTCTCGGCGACTAGGATTATTCTCGGATTTTTTCCTCTCAGCAGCAGGGGTCGCGGAGGGGTTTCAGGGGTCACAGAACACCCCGGCAGCCCCGCTATGTACTCTCGGAGTTCCTCCCGGCTCGAGAAGGATTTGTCTCCATAGTACAGTTTACCCTCCTCCATGTCGATCATCTCCCAGGGTTTGGAGGTCTCGAAATATCCACCTTCACCCTTATTTTGAAAAAAATAATAACACATTATTTTGGTTTTGCAAACCATATACACATTCTAACTATATTTTTTTCTGTTACTAATCAGACATTATCAAATTCAACAATAATATCTGTATTCTATAAGAGATGCATAATTTGTAATATAAATATGTAGAGAAATGTGTGCATGGGTGAGCGTGTGTGATTGTGTGAATGTATGTGTGACGTGTGCGAGTGTGTGCTGTTCTACCTCTACGTTGGAGACGGCGAAGTATCTCCCGCGCCGCGCAGTGAGCAGCGACACGAGGCCTCCATCGCGGTTTACGAGCGGCGCGCCCGCCACGAAGTCGTTCAGGGACTCGAAGCTCGGAGCGCACCGCCACGTGGCCAGCGCGCCGTCGCTACTCGTCAGCAGCAGGCGATGGTGACGGTTCAGAAACACCTGCGATGTGCATCGGAAGAGCATGATAGAGCATATTAGTTATAACTGACGGGAAATCCTTTACTATACCCAGGGTACGTATATGTAATTAAAGTAGGTAGTCGCCTAAATGTCCGACTATTCGAAAGATTATTGCAATTACTACAATTTAGTAAATTCTATTAAAAGCTTCTATAAAATAGTAGGTATTTTGAATCAAAAGCTATTAGGTATATAAAAACTGACTGATCTTGAAAACATTTAGGACCTATGAGTTTTTGGAAATATCATCCCATAGAGTTGTTGAAAACGAATTAAAATTTGTAAAAAAGTCTATTATATTTGAAATATGTAGTTAATACAATTTATTCATCAAACTATACACATTTCTGAATTAGGTGTAGGTAGGTACTCGTCTATAAATCGAATATCTGTGTAGTAACGAATATTGAGATTACCTTTTCCGCTGTGTTCTCGTCGATCCTGACGAGGGCGAGCTCTCCTAAGACTGCGAGCGGCTCCTCCGAAAACAGGTCACAGTAGTGGTGCGTCGTTAGAGACAATTTCTCTTTCTGAGGATGTTACAATTTGATCAATAACAGTCCATCAATGTATTATTGCTGCAAGAGATCCAAAATTACATTCCAATCAACAACAAAGTACATTAAGTACTTACCTCTTCGGGAGTGGCACAATGTATAGGCATCGCGCTTCCAACTTTAGCGTACATTTTGCCATTGTACTCGTGTAGCATCGCTGGTATTGACATATTCTCCAATAACCCGGAGTTCTTCTCGGTGGTTACCGTGCGCTTGGACATGACTGACTGGCTGACTGTCAACATTTAAGAAGAATGAAGTATTTAGTCTACATTGACCCAGTACTATGAGCAGTTATGTATTGTAGTCATATCTGTCCATAATTTTCTTTTACGAAATGTTGCCCTGTTGCTTTGAGCTTGCATTCCACTAATAACTAGTAACTTACAACTATCTCAAGTTACGAGGTAATGGTAATTGATATATCTTGTTGTTTGTATGTATTATGTAATTTACACAATTCTTATATCATTAACAAAAAAGATCATGAAGCGAAGAAGACGATAACGGATGATATATTATTTTGATCATATTTTTATTGATCAAAATATAAAATGTACAATTAGTAGGTAAACATTTTAATAAAACTCTACAATATCCGTGTAACTTCCCTTGATAAAGATAAATAATCACTTCGACTTTCAGATATTAAAAATTATCAACGACGATTAGGATTGGATTTGTTGACTAAATAGTGTTACATAAATAAAGTAAATAGTGTTACTGTTGTAAGTTACTATTTACAAGAATGTGAAAGTAGGTTCCTACTTACACATTAAAGTTATATATACCATATTTTGAAGAAAGAATTCGGAAGAAAGTTTTGAACTTTAAATAAATAATAACTATTATTTGTTATTACGTGACATAAGAAGTGATTAAAATCGATAAAGTTAAGAAAATATGTCTACCTTATATAAATGACCTAACCAAAGGTGAAGGGAATTACGAGATCTATAGTTTTCAAATCTAAATTGCGAACTACATACTCCTAAATAAGATTTTATAAGATGCTGAGCGGGACCGCTGCCGAGTCCGGCTGATATAACGATGATTAATATTTTATAGGTATATCATTAAAGATAACTTTTAACTGGCATAAATCGAAAACAATATTTATTAAAACTTACAAAACATTAAAAAAAACATATAACAATAACGTACCTTATATTCTTCACTAAAACAAATAAAATATAAATTAAAGTAATATTTTATATAACTCCTGACAACACAAAAGGTTGTTATAAAGTTAAGATTTCGTATAAAAATCACTTGTTCTCTGATAGCTGTTATCAGATAAACACTTTATTACATTACATGCATACATTCAAGAAAACTCACCAAATAAAGTGGATTTTAAAATAATTAATATAAATGCGTTATGTACGCGTACGTTATGTACAAGTTTCATCTTATTTATGAGAATTATTTAGTTCAATCTTGTCCCATTTTTAATCCCATTAAAACACAAAACGTAAATCGAAAGTGCGTCGTAATAAACTCGCGTAAAAATCATGAGTCATGGAAATGTTATAGGACAAAAACATTTGAATGATTTGATTTAACAGAGATATATTAACATTATAGTTTTTCGTTTAAAATACTGTCCTTCAAAATACCTATTTAGGTAACTACAATACTGTTTTTAAATAAATTTGTTGTCATAGATCAACAAATAGGTACGAAATGTAGAAACGTATGTATCTAAATTAAATATTAGGTAAAACTATTTTAAATAAAAAACTTGTATTCCCGCGTGTTTTTGCTTACACCTAATATTCTCGAAAACAAAATCTGGAACCATTGATTGATTTCATTTTGTATGTGGTTGAAACAAACATAATCATTAAAATATAAATACAATATCAAACAAACTCTTACATAAATATAAAAACAGACTAATACAAGAATATTTTTTGACAGGAAAATAAAATTTCATTGAAAATCTTACCTCTGTATGTCTTGCTGTCGGTGTTACTCAGCGTGTTAATTGCTTCAAACTTTACAGCGAAATAAACTTGACTCGGGGGCAAAATATATTAGGAGACAAATTTGCCGATATCGTATTTTACAATATGTTATGCAATCAGTGCTCAAATATATTATTATATATCAATATATAAAAATTAAGATTACTAACTAAAAAGATAAACTTATTTTACCTATCATAAATCTACCTACACCTGAATCCTGAATATTTAATCCTGAATATTAGTGGAACTACAAATCGAACCCAACAAAATATTAACGAAAATCAACTTTTATTACATTAAAAATAAACCTTAAGCCGTCCGATTGTGTTAAATTTGTATAATAAAAGGGGGATTTCCCAATCGTAGACAATACTAGACAAATTTAAATAATTACCCAGTGAAACAAATACAACTGATTTGACAATAGAAATGCTGACCTCATTTAGTGAACATATATATTATATATTTATTTATATATTACTTATCACCTTAAAACAAAGCTTATATGTAAGTTGTCAAAGTATAATGTCGCCATTATATAGTTAGTTGGTGTAATAGACAACGATGTCTTGCGTTTATTAAGTTGTACCTAATCCACAGCGCACTAATTTACTCCAAAAGTAGTGCGTAAGTCTTCACTAAATTAGCTAAACTAGCACTAGCTTACTAAAAAAAAAAAAAACACCCGGTTGAGTTTGTTGTGTGGTTCTTCTCAGACCAACCCTCGTCGTTTGAAACCCTCGTAATTTTAACTTTAAGTTCAGAGATTTTAACGATAAGTATGGTATCAAAATAGGCCCTACTGACACCTCTATTTGACGTACACAAGTGATCACTGAGAATGATTCAAAGTGGAAAAGAAAGATTTAAATAAATAAATAAAATAAATAACAGCTTCTTCACATGCTTCCCTAGTTGTAGCCGTAATTTGGATAATGAAATGGCTGCGTGAAAGTACTAAACTAACTTTATTTAAATGAGTACTCGTAAGAATTTAATAAATACTACCTACAAATATTTTAAGCCGTGTTTTTAAGAATGAATAAATACATTTTAAGTTTTAAAACATTATTTTTTTTTAACATAAAGTATTTAAATAATTAGTAATATAATGGATAATTATTGCATGTAAAGATTTGGATTTTATTTAAATTTGGAAATACGGTATATGTGACATGAATATAGATAATTGAATACCTTCTTTGAAAGTAATATTTTTCTATGTGTTCTATATCATATAATATAGAACATATCACTTATACAATTAATATAATTTATAATTTATATATATATTTAATTATAATTTTCTCGCCTGAGTTTTGCTGCTGTTATTAGTTTATCACAGGATAGTCAAACGTCAAATGATTTTTTAGTCTCATATTATATAATTACCTTTAAAAAAATAAGGAGTTCACATTATAAGGATAATAACAAAAATAATGAAAAGAATAGCTAATGTTTATTATATATAAGTATAACGTCGTAGTCTGTGAAATGTGCGCGTCGAGCGGCGTGCAGCCTGTGAGCTGTCGCGACGCAGACTGTTTTTTTTTTTTTTTTTTTTGTCATGTCTCTGCTGTTAGCCCTATTGGCTGTTACAGCGTCACCGGAAGAGCGGGTGGGTACTGAGACCCACCCTGGGGGGGGATGGGAGGACCTGAAGGGCCTCCCGGGAAAAAGGGGGACGGGGGCCTGAAGGGCCCCAGGGGAACGCACGTTCTAAGGGCGCCTCATGTGAGGCTCGGACCGCGGCTTAGAACGCCGCTAATGGAGGGAAGCTTGGACTGTCGGACACTAACGTCCTCCGACGACAGAACGCCGGAGCAACGTGTGGGGGGGACCTCGTCTTCGCCGGCGAAGACGGTGCTTGTGTGTACTGTGTGTGTGTGTGATGCCTGCGTTTCCTACCGCGTTAGCTAATGTTATTGGGTCGTCGGGGTCTGCGAGTACCGACTTCGGTTTCCTAAGTTTGACTATAAGAGTCCTACGCGGATGATAATTAGTGGCCTCAACCACCAGTGGGTTCGGGTGATCCACAGCCCTGTCAAAGTAACTTTTGGAAAGCCCCTTGAAGTACTGTGCGATCGTCGGAAGGTCGAGATCTCTATGGAGGTCAACGACGCAGACTGGCGCGTTGCGGGCAGAGTCGCAGAATAAGAGCTTGCCTGAGATCCCCAGCACCAGAACGTAGTGACCGTGGTAGGTGCCTCCGAACATGGATCTTGAATGAAACATCTGTTTATAGTAGTGAGATATGCCGCTTCAAGAAATGAACGAATGGTTATCCGAGTTAGTGACAGAACAGAACAGAAGAAAGTAAAGCGTGTATAGAATTTGGTCTACGAATAAATGTGGCTTTAAATTCTGAACATATAATTTGCTAAATTCCAGATTTCAGAAACAAATATTTTTACAGCTCTTTACCTTAATTCAGACGCGAATTTATTAATGTATGTTTTATGTTATTAATGTATGAATTAATTTATGTTTGCACATGTCGCACGACAACAGAGATGCATCTATAAGTAATATGGCCGGTCCTGTCGTGGTAACGTGCTTGATCAATTCTTGTGTTGGAAAAACGCCCACTACGACGTCAATCCCGTTACCAGATGCGTTCTCGAATCTATTTCTGACCCGATCCGCATCCTGTATTAGAATAAAAACATGTTTTTTTAATTTGGTGTACTTATCTGACTATTCTCATAAACTTTATAAAATTGACCAACTTTTATTGTTCTACCTCGAGATTTACTATTGGCAGCTCGTCTAGTAGTGTGCATTCGGTGACTAATTTGAAATCTGAAAGCATGATGTAATTAATTAAAAATAAACTTAAATCGTGGGAGCACTGTCCATACAGCGACCTAATTGGCCAGTAGCGCTCACCGTGAACTCCGGGATTCTCTTACAGAGAACCATAGGAGTAAGGATGATTAGGGATACCGTTCGGTGTTATTTACTGCGGCCAGCAAACCCGCCGTGGAGGTTACAGGAGGAGGTCCTCTCAAGAGTATTCTGGGTCTGAAGTGAGCGCCAGGGATGAAAAGCCCGAGGCGATTGAAAATCCCGAGGCGACTTAGTTCAGGGTTCTAGCTCACACCTGCACAAGAAGCAGAAGATTGCCAAAGATATAACCTCCACCTCCTACAACTATGATGGGTCAATCGAAACGGATCCACACACAATGATGACGTGCTCATCCTTGGACACTACCAGCGTTCTGAGCTTGCGACCACGGTAGGCGGGAATCTCTTGCTACATGTGTAGTGTAGTCAATGCGATGATTGTCAGCGAAACGTATTGGGGCGCTATGGCCTCCTTCAGCAAGAAAATTATTGCCGCGATGAAGGTCGCAATCAAAGAGTCAGACTCGTTAATTAGAATATTCTACAACAGAGAGGGCTGCTTTAAGGGAGGCGGGAATGAGGCCTTACTCCAGCTTGAGTGTCTTAGTGGGAAGGGAGGATGACCCCTCTCACCTTAAATAGGCCTTCGTCATAAGTTGTCTGGGCCACTCTCAGGAGGGTAGCGATTCGAGGCCTCACAATGACTGTGAACAACGATACCGTGGCATCTGACTATAAAGGCGATGAGGGTAACCGTTTGATTTTACTTTCCTAATTTTATACAGGTCAGCGAATTTCGCATAACCGTGCACGTTATGCCTGTACTGGAACGTATCCACATAGAATTTCAGACGATAAACTAAAAAAGCTGCATCAAGCTTAGAGAAAAACTATAGAACAGTCGGTCGGCTATTTGACTAATGAAAAAAAAAGTAATACGTTTCCATTTCAATGTGTCTTTTTAATGTGTGTGTGTGTAATTTTTTTGCTACGGGCTGCTTTTATTACTACCATATCATTTTTATGTCAAGGTATGAAATATCAACAAAATATATGTATATGATGAACAATAGTGTAGATTTACTTCTATGCAACAGTTACGATATTGGACTAACTAACAGAAATATGAAAAGTCACAAACATGAACCTCTACTAACAAAAGTCGGGAGAAAATTGGACCATCTAAACCATGAAAACCGGGGCTTACTAGGTAACCTTGGGATGGCTGGCATTTTTTATTAGATGGATGGCATTTCCGTATGTTATAAACATGTATCGAACATTATCAATATAAGTAAATATAGGACACCAACGGGCAGTGGTTCGTAAAAAATTAAAGCTTTTGGTTGGAGCGAAACTAATAATGAATAAATTGTACGATGATACTCTTTAAACTTACCGTTTTAATAAGTAGCAGAGATCTATTGTCCATGTATTGGTCCCAAAACCTTCCTCGTGGCATATTTGAAAGAAGCTCTTTTGAAAATAGTCCCTTTGCTTTTGAGACAACAACATGAGGACGCATGCTATCCCGCAGTCCCAGTTAAATTGTTGTTTTATATGTGGAATGTTATATTTTACGTGTTCAATCGATTTATCTAAATAGGACAAAACTAAATTTTATATATTTCCAAAATATTACTCCTATGTTTTTTAACATTAATAATAATAATAAATCCTATAAAGTCTCCAATTTAATCATACAGCAATATTAATTCTTCCATATTATTCTATATATTATTTTTTTTACTTAATAATTCAAAAAAATTCAATTGGTATTCATAATGTCTCCTTTCTATTATTTATAACAATACCCATTATAACTATATAATTCACAAAATAACTATACACAATGTAGTTACAATTTCAATACATTCACATTTTTGATTTCTTACCATTATCAGTTCCTATCACTTACCTTTATCATTGGATGTTCCGATTCTCAAAATATATTGTAGTGATTGTTGTGTAAAGCGGTTATTAATGTAATCTTTATTAGTATTAATTGGTAAAAATATTATCATAGTGTAGCCGTTTTGTTTCAATGTTCTTATTTAAGTTATAGTGAATAATATATAATAATAGCAGTATTAAAGTTAAGTTTACTTCTTTTTACGGTTTGCATGGTTTATAGTTGCGGCGAGAAAGTACAAATTATTAAGTATAAAATATATCAATACTTAGCCAAAGATATTTCTTTCCTTTGAAAATGGCTTTTGGTTGCGCCAAGAGTTCAAATGACAAAACAAGACTCAAAGTTTCAGTTTATGACTAGTTCTCTGTGGTTTACCACCAGCACTGACATAACTACACTATATTGACAATGACAAGAAATGGAACTTTAATGTCAAACGTCAAACCTATCTATCTTGGGTATATTGTCCAAAATTTAAGGAATATGCTGTAACATAAAAAATGAGAATTTAATTTAAGATCACTTCTTGTGTATTGTTTACAGTATTTTTTAAGCATATGTAATACTAACTTAAAGTAAATTTTTATCGATGATGGCGTTGAGAAGATCGTTATGCCGTATAGTTGTTGCATCAAAACTCTCACCAATTCTTGGAAAAGTGCGGCTTTACAGCGCCAAACCTGAAACTCAAAGCGAAGGTGAAAAGAGGAAAACACATTTTGGTTTCGAAACTGTAGATGAAGATGAAAAAACCAAAAAAGGTTTGACCTCAAAGTAGTAGCATTAATTGGTATATTAGTCTTGTAACTACCAATGCTTATTTTTTTTTAAATACAGTTATTTTTACTTTTTACATTAATATATATATATATATTTTAAGTGCACAAGGTGTTTGAAACAGTGGCAAACAAATATGATTTGATGAATGATGTGATGTCATTTGGGGTTCACCGTCTGTGGAAGGACATGTTTATGATGAAACTGGCTCCATATCCTGGAACTAAGCTACTAGATATGGCAGGGGGTACAGGTATATATATATATATATAATAAATATATACTATAATAATATGTTTAGTTTTATTTTTGTCATATCAACTAAATTTATGTTTCTAGAAGTATATCTCAGGAATTTGCGATAGGATTTCAAAAATCTTCTAATTAGAAAGTTTAAAAATGGAATAGGAAACTTTATGTAATTATCTTAAAAAGAGGGTTTTTTATTACAAGAGTTAACTCTTTTTATACTGTTGAATAGTATGCATTTTTAAATATTTGAATCAATAATATTATTTTTTCTTTTATTTGTGACATTTTTATTTTAGGTGACATAGCATTTAGGTATATTGATTACCTGAAGAACCAAGGCAGTCCTATCGAACGGCGCAGTAGTGTGACAGTTGGGGATATAAACCAATCCATGCTAGATGTTGGCAAGCTGAGAGCAGACAGGTAAACTGTAGTTTTGTTGTTTTTAACTATGATTCCTTGTAGAAACCAAGTTAATTTATACTTTTCCATTTCAGACAGGGTTACTCAAAAGACAGCAGAGTGGATATAGACTGGGTTTGTGCAGATGCCGAACAGCTGCCTTTACCAGATGACAGTTACAATGCTTACACCATTGCTTTTGGAATTAGGAACTGTACACATGTTGATAAAGTAAGAACCTATCACATTTAGTTTGTCTTAGTGTAAGCGTCATTTTAAAAAGAAAAAATAAATACATTTACACTAGTTATCTGTAACTTCATCTGCACATTATTCTGTGAAAATAGGAGATATATCCATAAGAAATTATTTTGCAGACTTCAATTTTATGCTATCACCACACCAAATTTCATCAAGGTACATCCAGATATTTATGATATGCTGCACCAAACAACAGTTTTGCAAATAAAATTGTACATAAGTTTTAAGAAAAAGATTAAATTAAAATTCTATAACTACTTATTTCATATATATATATATATATATATATGTGGGATAGATATAGAGTCAATATATTCAGTTAAGCATTTGTTCCAACCACATGCCTTTGTAGATGCCTTATGCATAAAATCTAAAAGTTTTACATTGAGATGGGTCTTGAAGCAGTCCTCGGCCATGACAATTAATCATATGATGAATTTAACTTATATTGTCCAATTTGAACTGATACTACACTTATTTGCATCAATTTGAACTTCCATGTCGTAAAATTTATTATATTTAATACAGGATTCTTGAAGTGGCCCTGTTCCAGCAGCAGGACATATATAGGGTGATAATATAACTGTAATCCTCCCATGTCACACATAACCTCAGGTACTTGAGGAAGCCTACCGCGTGCTGCGGCCGGGGGGACGCTTCCTGTGCTTGGAGTTCAGTCACCTGTCCAATGGAGCCTTGCAGTGGTGAGCAGTTGTTTATTTAAGCCCATATAGTTCGTGATATTTGCCATGTTATTCAAATAATGGAATTGGAGACTATTGGGAACAAATACTATTAAGATTGTTTATAGCATAATGTTATAAAATCCTCAGGGTTTATGACCAGTACTCGTTCCAAGTGATCCCAGTTATGGGACAGCTAGTTGCCGGACAGTGGCAGCCCTACCAGTACCTTGTAGAGAGCATTCGACAGTTTCCCGACCAGGTAAACATTTATGAGTACTTAAGTAAATTATTTTTTTTTTTTTTTTAATTTATTTCTTAACATTTGTATTCTTTACAGGAAAAGTTTAAATCAATGATAGAGAACGCTGGCTTCAGACAAGTTACTTACGAGAATATAAGCCTCGGTGTTTGTGCTATACATTCTGGGTTCAAGATATAAGTGTCAGTGACGTAGTATTAGTAAATAGGTGTGTAAATACTATATTAATAAAACAAATTTCATTTATCCATAGGAAATTTATTAAGTCCATCAAACTGTGTTGGTCTTTGGAATGCAGATCCAGTACCTAAATTACAATCATTTACACTACATCGGGCCGACATCTCGCTAATATCAAGCTAATACAATCCATATCGATACAGTCGTGACACGCACACACACGCCCTCTCACGCACACTCTCACACTGTATGTAACGAGGCAAAGCTCGAGGGCCGTCATCGGTTAGCAAGTAGTTCGAAGTGCATGTTATTGCAAATAATCAAAATCATACCCAGAGATCCGACAATATCCGGTCCGGGTCCGGTCCCAGGTCCGTCGGTCCGTTCCGGTCCGTCCCGCAGCCCTCTAGCTACGTCCGTCCTATCCTATCCTCTAACACCTCCAGCCAAGCATCCATCGAGTCCAATCCACAGAGGATGAAACAAAAGAAAATACTTTTAATTATAACTATCCACACTCGTATGTACATGGCGGCGGTCTCCCCCGACCTACCGGCGACTCACGGTGTGTCCAAACACACTTTATTATATTTATATATATTTGATAAAACTCTCAAGTAGACAAGATTCATTTGTGATTTGAACATTGACTTCTCTAGATCTTAGAGACTGTAAACGATATGTAGTGCATAAAAATATAAATACAGTAATTATTATGTAACACATGTACGTATTTAGATCGAGCACTCGAATACATTTATACTTCTTAGCTACGGCGTCTAAGAAATATACAGGAGTAGACAATTCGCATTCATTATTTACATATTACAAATCAATTTTACAATAAAATATTAAAAAAATATTTCGTTCCCGTATTAAAATTTAATAAAACACCGCCTCCAATAACTTACAACTAACAAGATAACATCCATATTATAAAACATATCTCATCTCATCGCCGTCAGTGCGGGAGCGGGTCAAGTGGGTACACGTTAGACAATAGTACACAGTCTGAATATCGTCGGGTTGCGCTGCCAGTTGCGCAGCTAGTAGCCGTCATGGTGTATGTGTGTGTCAATGTGTGTGTGTACAGTCGTCAGAGGAGGGCGAGGAGGGCGAGGAGGGCGCCGCCGCCGCCGCCGCGCGCTCGGCCGGTCCCGGGCCGCGCGGGCCGCACTCTGGATACAATCATAATTGTTTTGTTCGCAATGTCCGTTTTTTCATAAAATGGAGCCAATTGTACTAGCGGTGATCACTCTTCGACGTCTCCTCTGTGACAACTGATTTATACCACTTTTACGATTGGCGGATTAGAATTGAAAATAGAAAAAGACAGTGTTAACTCTTTATAATGAAAAACTCCTTATATTCAATCTCGTTGTTTTTTAAGATTTAACAAATTTTTAATCAAATTAAGTAATTGTTTAGAAACTGCTAGAATAACTGAAAAGCAAAAATAGCCTCCGAAGAAAAGGCTACACCGTCAATATTTACTTCTTAAAACATTATTTCCTAAATTGTATGCAAATAAGAAAATAAATCAACGTTTTACTGTTTTATGAACAAAAAATAGATGTGTAAAAAATCCCTAGGCTTCGTTATAAAGAGATTACACTGTATGTTATATTATTTTACATATCGGATGAATTTGCAAACAGATTACAAACTAACTTCAAAATGTTGTTAGCATTAATTAGCTTCCAAAAGGCGTTTATTATTTATTTCATACAAATATATTACTGAGTCTCTCAATCAGCATTTTATAAATTATAATAATATTAGCACTATACAAAACTAAATTAATTATAAAATTACAACAGTGTTAAATTGTATCCATCCTGTGTCCAATGTGTATTCCTTATCCTTTGTATCCTTTTTTGGTGAAAACTTACTCAAATTACATTTTGATTTTAATACTTTTTTTCAAATTCCTGTTCAATCCTGAATAATCCAAACTACTGAGTGTAATCCGAGAGTCCAAAATCCAGCTTATAAAATAAATAAACAAATCCAAGTAAACTGTGAAAAAGGATCGTTATTATGGATAATTAAAGTTCACTATAAAAATTACTTGAAACGTAAGGTTAAAACATCATTACCAAGCAATAAAAAATATTTAAAAAAATTATAGGATACATATTTCGTATTTGTGGCAATGTCTGTTTACAAAGCTCAGCAATTTTTGTATGTGTGTATGTGTTACACTACGCATGTGTGTGTAAATGTAGAAGCGTTTCTTTTATATGTAAATTTAGTGTGTAGCCCTGTGAGGCAATGATCGTGGCTCCTGAGCCCGTATGCACAGCTAGAAAAGTGTAGGAACTAGCGCTTGTTGTTATACACGCGCGGTGTGTGTGTGTGCGTGTGGTGTGTGCGTGTGGTGTGTGCGTGTGTACCTCAGTAGTTCCGGGGGCGAGCGGCGCCGGGCGAGGGCGAGCGCGAGCGCGAGTAGGAGCGGCGCACGGGCGAGTAGGTGGGCGAGCCGCGGCGCCGGGCGAAGGACGGCGAGCGGGGGGAGTACGAGCGCGACCTGCTGGCGCATTGTTCATTGTACCTCTAAATAGTCAACCCGCTTTCCATATTTGATGCATGAAAACCAGAACAATATACCCCTCAAACTCTATTCTTAAATATGGTGAAATATTTACTAAAATTTAACCCTTTCAAAGATTACTTATACTTAATACATACAAACTTTATCTTTTTATAACAAAAGGAGGTATAAATGTAGGAGTACCTGTCTCTGTCTCCACCTCCCCCGCCACTGCCGTAGTCCTCTTTGACGCGGATGTAGGACACCTCGCCTTCGTGGCTTCGGAAGCGCGAGTCGTCCAGCTTCTTAACGGCGTACTTCATGTCCTCGTGTCGCAGGAACTCCACCACGCCGGTGCCGTCCTTGAACGTGTCGGCGAAACACACGTCGCCCGCCTCGCGCATGTGGTCCTTCAGGTCCTGTGACATATACACTTTGGATAAGCGATGCAATATATCGTTCTCACGGTACAACAGTTGAACCTCATTTAAAATTGGATTGGCATAGTTTATTATTTTTCAAGTCTGAGACAATAACTAAGAGCTCTCTCTATATTATAACTTTAAAGATAAGAACTTTCAAGTGCGTTGTTTCTACAAATCAAAAGTATTCACAATGATAAATATTCTCGCTCGCAGTTCCAACCCCTGCACTAATAGTTCAGGTAAACAGTCACAGCCCCACCTGCCAGGAGCCGGAGGGGGGTAGGCCGGTGACCAGCACTCGGTACTCGGAGCGGCGCGCGGGAGGCCCGCGAGCGGCCGGGCGCGGCCCGAAGCGGTCGGGCTGAGAGCGACCCCCGCGAGCGCCGCCGCCACCGCCTCGAGGGAACTCTACGCGCAGGCGGTATCCGTCGTAGTCGTAACCGTCGCGCGCTCGGACTGCGTCATCAGCATCGCTGGTTGATAAGAATACTATGAGGTCAATTGATGTAGATCAGAGGTACAGTGTCTCGAAAGTACAGATGTATAGGTACAGTGTCTAGAAAGTACAGATGTATAGGTACAGTGTCTAGAAAGTACAAATGTATAGGTACATTGTCTTAGTTCCTTTTTTAGGTTAGAAAATACTTGTATTTCCAGAATGTAATGTAATTCTTCTATACATAGATTGATTTCAGCAAACAAATTATTTCATTTATATAAAATTAAAATATTGTAGTGAGCTTTTCAGGGAATGGGAAATATGTCTGTATGGGTCTGTATTACAACCGAAATCAAAGGCAAGAACAGAGGAAGGAACTAAACATACAGCACTGGAGAATTAAGTAGGATCAGATTGTAAATTACTTCCTAGTGAAGTACAAACGCTGTCCCAAATAAGCTTGTCAATAAACTTCTGCACAAACCTTTATCAATATTTTATGGAATAATTAATACTAAATGCATATATTTTTTTTGTCATCGTATTTAACTGTATACCTAACTGCATATACATCTAACATAATGTATATCTAACTGTAGACTAATTCTCCTGTTTTAAAACAAACATAACATATTCTGAATGAATAAGCAAAATCTAGACAAACATCAACCACATAAAAAACCTCTAGGATCTTTGGTTTAACTAAAGAAATTAACAAAAAGTAGTAAAATGATAAAAGAAGTAGCATTTGCTAATAAAAAACTCCAAGTTATAAGTGTATCAATTTATGGATGCAAAACTGGGTCACTCACTAACACCACAAGGATGAGTTGAGACACTAGGAGAGCCACTGAGGCAAGCATGAGAGAAATAAAGAGAACAGAGAAAGTGAGAAGTAATATTCTAGAAAAAAATTATCTAGTAAATTATCTAATTGAGGTTGGATCTTGATCCATAAAGATTAAAAATGGAGAAAATTGTATCTAGCTGGTACTCTTGGTCCCATCCTAGGTTAGGTTGAGTCCAAAGTAAATAGAAAATGTTAAATAGAAGACATTAAAAGTTTAAAAGTTTATTTATTTAATTATTTATTCAGGTTGTATAAATTGATAAATTTTTATGAAAAAAACACCTACATTATTTTGGACTATAATCACAATAAATCAAAAATTACAGCATGTAACAAACCAATCTGATATAAAATTCCTAAATGTAGAGGCAATCTGTATCCTGTGAGGTCAAAGCCAAAGATAAAAACCAGATTCAAAGTATCAATGCATCAGCTAAACTCTAGGGTTTTTGTTCATTATACATTATATTTATTATTAATATGTACTTTAAAAAACTCAAGTTTCTATGTTTTAAAACATTGGGAAAGTTTAAATTATTTCGAATTTGTTTCCATATTTTGTCACAATCATTTATTTTATAAGCTGTTATCTACAACTTACAAGCAACATGTGACTAATTATGTTGTCAATTCCATTGGCCACTCAAAAAAAAAATGATTAGCTTTATTTAATTTGGACACGTTTTTTAGACAAAAATATTATATACCTTTTGATTAGTATGTAATAAATTTCATCCATACCTGTAGATGTTCCCATTCTTATATTATAATTATGGAGGTACCATATAACTGCACAAACATATAACATCATGATAACAAAGTTGTAATAATTACTATGCCATGACAACGAAAATAATTAGAATTTTTACGAATTTGAACAGTTATAAAAGTGAAATATTACAATACAAAATTACCGTGGATCTTCAAATTCAACGAATGCGAATGGTGGTCCTTTTCTGTTCTTCAAATCTACGAATGTAACTTTTCCAAATTTATAAAAGAGGTCTTGGATGTCCTTTGTCCTTATATCTGGGGGCAGATTACCAACGTATATTCTGCACTCGTTCCTGCTACCGCCGCTACCTCCAGACATGTTTGTATGCTTTATTTATTTAATAAAATTGATCTATTCTTTTTAGCAACACTGCAGTTTCACTTTAAATAAACGATTTTATTTTAGGGCAATCGGCGTTTATTGAGAATTCGGATTTTGACAAATTAAAGATGGCGGCTTAGGCACGTAGAATGTGGAGTGTGGAATGGGCGTAATGAGCGTTTATCGTTCGGAATCAAATGTCTTTTGAAAATCTATTAGGACAATAATATACTTTAACTTAATAAATATAACTCGGCGTAGATATTACAAATATAATGAAAGTTAAAACAAACACAATTTAATACCTACAATGATTGAATTATACAAAACAAGGTTTCAAAAGATATTTTTAAGTTATACTATTTTTTTTTTGTAAAAGAGTGAGAGCTTTTATTTAATTTATTTAAAGATATTAAATATTCGACTAATATATACATTTATTTACAGTTTGACCAGTTATAATTATTAAAAAAGATTATACTGTATTTTTCGATTTTAGAACGAATTTAAATTTAGAACGCCCCCTACCGCGATACTGAGCATTCTTCACTGAAAGAAGCCTTTGAAAGAATCCTCTAGAAAGTAGGCAAAGAATCTCCGGTATCAAAATCATTACGTGAGAAATTGTTCATAGTCCGACGTAAAAGTGAGTAAAATTAAAGTTATAATGTGAACTTTATTTAGTATTTTACTAGGTACGGTTTATATATTTTATTTATAATTATGTACATTTTTTTGCGGTTAAAAATCCTCGAAAAAGATAGTATTTTATCTATAAACATGTTAGCCATGTTATGCTTACTTAAATTTGAAATAAATAAGTACAGAGGAAATAATTTGTCAACAATAGGAAAACTGAAAACTGCTACTTTTGCGGATCCATTTTCGTCCTTTTGGAAACTGTTAGTGGCTTAACAACAATTCAACCAACATCGCGAAATTTAGTAGTAAAGTTACATTTATTGATTTAATTTCCATGTTTCTATGGTGATAACCCATAAAATAGTAGAATTCGATTATTTTTTGAGGTCCGTGTTCTTGTACAGCTTTCCAAAATTAAACTAGTCCTTTATTTTTGATGACGGGTATAAAAGCAAGTGCATCAGTCAAAATAATAACAAGAAAACCTCCACAAAATTTAATCGAATCAAGGTAAAATCGGATATATTTTTTATAGAAGTATGTACTTATTTTAATTCAACCCTGCTCGTGCGGGTAGAGAATTCGTAAAAGGGCGCGCGGGGATGGATTCGCGCCTCTGACCTTTAAGAGTTATTTATAGGTCTCGCTATTGAACATAAACAATCAGTCGCCTGGTTTACGCATGTGGAAAATTAATCTTACGAACTTAGGATTATGATAACCTTTATGCAAGTTACTGTAGAGGAAGTACGTGTCTTATGATGTCAACGTCTAGTACTTACGCTTGACTTATTTGGCACGAGCAGAGTGTGTAAGCTACAAGTGAACTTAACATTTGAAATATGATTCAAATTTCTTTGACTTAAAGACTATTTCCGAGTGCGCTACACTAATACTTAGCCTATTTCGTTTCGTGTCAAAGGTTTGAAAAAGATAAAAGGTGAACATTCAAAAGATTCTGTTCAGGTTAACTTTTTTCTGGATATTTTTTCTTAATGGAAGGGTTAAAAACTATCTCACAAATGTTAATATAGCTTGTTTGGCAGCTACAAAACAGACAAGATGTGTGACCGCAAAGCGGTGATCAAGAATGCTGACATGAGTGAGGAGATGCAGCAGGATGCTGTGGACTGCGCAACACAAGCCCTTGAAAAATTTAATATTGAAAAGGTATCACTAAAAACTTACTTATGGAATACATTGTCTATTTTTAAGTTACATGTATAATTTGGTAATTTATTCACATGGTAATGTTTCCCATAGTGATAACATTAAGTGGTTAAGATTGTTTTATCATGTTTTTAAACATTGATAAGTCAAAACCACATTGTTATAATACTTAGTCATCAATTAGCTGAATATATGTGCAAATTTACAAATTTATGGTTAGGGTTGCAAAATTACTTATAATTAGAGAAGATGCATACATGTTAACTTATTACCATAAATTAACAATTATATTATATCATTGGGAGGTATTCTGACAAGTCTATATTAATATATATATATATATATATATATAAGTAGTATATAAAATTAAGATAGTTTGTTTTCTAATCTCAAATTAGTAGTTTGCTTTCAGAATATCTTTTAAAATGTGTCAATGACTATAACAAGTAGTAAAAAAAATACCAATAATTGTGGAAGTGTTGAAACTGTTTCCCTGCTGTTGCCGCTTGGGTTCATTAAGTAGTTGTCAACGAAATAGTTACGGGTATAGGAAGTTATAATTTATTTTAGAACATTGGGTTATTTATTGGGTTTTAGTTCAAAATAAGTATATTGATATACTTCTAGAAAACCTGTCCAGTCCACGCTTAGTGATGTTATAAATAAATCAGTTTCAGAATTGATATCTCGACATTGATCACATAAATGGACAAACACAGCTGTTTCAACAGACATTTTAACATTGCACGTGTTGGCTTTCAGGACATAGCGGCATTCATAAAGAAAGAGTTTGACAAGAAGTACAATCCGACGTGGCACTGCATCGTGGGCCGCAACTTCGGGTCGTACGTGACACACGAGACGCGCCACTTCATCTACTTCTACCTGGGCCAGGTGGCCATCCTGCTGTTCAAGAGCGGCTAGACGGCGCCGGGCGCGGGCCGGGCCGGCGCCGGGCGCGGGCCGGGCCGGCGCCGGGCGCGGGCCGGGCCGGCGCCGGGCGCGAGCCGGACTCGCGGCGGAGGCGCTCGCCCGCCCTACATCACTTTTAGTGTATTTATATTGAAGAAATTTTAGTTAATTCCTAGACTTATACCTAGCATAGCGTATCATATGTTAGTACTTACCTAAATTTATTGTTTTTCGTTGTTAATACATCACTGGAGATATTTTCAATACTTCTATAATTATTAAACTTTCTTACAAACCAATGGTCTTGTTTTATTGGCACAAATTATATTTTAAATATATTTTAAAGTGAGTACTGTGAGGGCTCGTTGCTAAAAATCTGTAAAAAATGGCTCTTAATTGTTTACTTGTAATGAAATGTAATGAAAATAATTGTATGAGAACAGAATTTTTATAGTACATATTGGTAATTTGAGAAAACATGTTCCAAATTTAATATTTTAACATAAATAATTAATCAAATAACTTGTTAATTGGAATGTTAAATATACTAAATTAATAATCTGAACTCTGGCAGATTTATGAAACGCACGTAATAAAAATGTTATAATTATTATACAAAAAATGTTTGGTGGCTGATTACATCTGAAACAATATTCAAATGACCTCACGAAAACGTTGAAATTTTTAGAAAGTTCAATGGTGTTGAATATTTTAGGGTTCTCAAAGTGAAATATAAAAACCAATGTAATTGTTTGATGATCGTCAAATTTGTTGTAATATTTGTTATATTTTTCCAAATGTTTTTAGTTAAGTTGGTCATTTAAGTTTGATTAAAATAATAATGTTTTTTATTAGGTAGAAACCGTCTTCACCCAAGTTCATCCCACTTGTCTGTTTCTAATATAATATTTGATATTCTATAACCACGAAGGCTAGTTAATTTGACACTGCAATCGGTCATATTATTGTACTCTATAATGCATAGACCTAATAAATCTTGATAAAAATATGAATTTTCTTATTTTTGACGTCTAATCGGACTTTACTATTGTTGAAAAAATATCGTTTGCTCCAAATTATTAATATATTTAAACCTTAATGTGCCAACACAAAGGTTTAAATTATTACTTACCCCCCACAAATGAATATATTTACAATATCTGTGGGTGGGAAGTAAAGTTGTAAGCAGATGTTAGAGAGCAAAAACAATCTTGATCCAAGTTTTGCAAATAAAGATTGTAAATACTCGTATAATAAATGACTTGCAACTAAACGACTTTTATGTACTAAATTTGAAAGATATCATCAAATATTCATTTTAATATGATTGTAAACAGATAATTAATCTCGCCTTTACTTAACAACGCATGCATCAAAAAAATTGTAAAACTACCAATGAACAGTTGTATAATGACTAAGTGCGTGAAACTCTATTATCTTTCTTTTAATCTATTGATACTAGTTATCGTTCGCAACTACCCGCGCCGACTACACTAGAGCGTTACACGGTCGGAACATTGATTTACTGAACAAATCTGACAAATAGTGACAGAAATATTTGAGATATTTTGGTAGAAAGCACTCCTAACACCTAGACATATCTTAAAAAATTAGGTATTCTTTATAGTATGGCATAATAATAGGATAAGGACATATTGGTGTAGTGTTTAATAACCCTGCCTGCCTCAGCCACAGTTACTTATATACCTATTTTAATGCATTTTTTTTCTTCTAAAGAAAGTAACGGTAAGTATTCAGTTTTGACCTAAAATGTGTAATGCTATTATTGGTAAATAATATAATGCAATAGATAAATAATATCACATGACATCACGGAACAGATCTACTTCTTGTTTATAACACTTTATTGCACATAAAATATTAAAAAAAAGAACAAATTAAAGATGATACATAAAATTTGGTACAAAGGCGGCCTTATCACCAAAAGTAATCTCTTGTTATTTATTTGATTACATTTAATTTCGTCGTTCTATACAATCAAAGTTTTATTACAGATCCTTTGTATTTCCTGATATATGGTAAGGTACCAAATAGCCTCTCCTCAAGGTCGGTCCATCAACACCGCCACAAACTGCTAACAGTCACGGCATTAAACTGTTTTGTGAAATTTGTTTAATATTATTTTATTACGTATTCCAAGGTCATGCTAGACATCCTATTTTCTAAGTTTATACATATATTTACGTGCTTGCGTGTACAGGCCACAGCCGGTATAACCTTTTCTTTGATTTATAAGTTACTGAAATCATTCCATGACGCATTTCATTATTTTAAATAGAAGTACACATTACGCTTGCTGCGCTTTTCATCATGTAACTTAGTTTAGTTGGTACTTAGCTGCTTTTTCCTTAAAACAGAGACATCTTTTCAAAGTTATATCAAAGAACTTATAAGCAACTCTATTCCCTGAAAAATTGCTGCCTATTTTCTAGCCTCCATTCCACGGACTAAAGAACCGTCATAAGTACTTTTTATGCATCTGCTGTGAGCTTTTGTATTTAGACTCTTATATGCCCTAATTTGATTCAGCTCTGACAATATACTAACATTTCTGGAACAAATTAAAATAAATATATTTGTAGAAAGGTTTAGTAAAAATAGTTTCCAAAATAATCTGATTTTGCAATACAAGAATGTGCGACACCGACACCGACACCGATTTCCTGGAAGTCCCCGTCCTTACCAGCTATCAGCTATATATATAATAAAATAGTATGGAGCCTTCTGTACATTACATAGTACATACAAATACATATATTTTTAAATAGTTGCGTATTTAAGTTAGCAGAAATTACTCATTTTTAGGAAACATTAACATAGTAAAATTAGAATGAATGGGCAATAATTATTAAAGGTATATGAGGTTGAGTTTATATGAGTTTCGAATAACAATAATTGCATAGCCATTTGTTAGATTATCCTAATCCTAGATCGATGGAACAATAGACATCACAAAGATTTTCCTTTTTATATATACAGTGGAAGTATAAAACGTACTTTTTTACTTATAAGTTATATATTTAATTTATTGCGTTTTAGAATATTGTTTTGTGTATCCTCAATGGTGTTAATTTTAATTAAAAATATATTCCTAATAATTTGATAATATTAATTAGTTTGAATGAATAAACTGTAATAAAAAAAAATAGTGGTACATATGTATTTATGACAGGTAAAACGTAATATATAGTAGAAGTATATTAATTATTTTGTAGATAAAGAATTTGTTCATTTTTTTTCCGTTAAAGTGACGTCACGGAAATCAAAATCACTTATATTTTAAAAAGTTTACCTGGGATTTAAATCACACGCAGACAAAGATCTTAAATATTTATCCTTTACAAATAAACAGGAAATAAATGACTAATATTTCGCTTCTTCTAACTAAACTTTAAATCAAAATGTAGTGAGGTCAAGCTCAAATATATCTAAAATATTATAATATGTATAGCTTACAATATATAACTTACTTATTTTATATTTTTATATGAAGAAAAAACATCCATATAAAGAATTAAGTAATATATTAGACTTTGAAGACAATAGACATCCAGGGATTAACCTTTTCCCTTTATGGAGTGATCTGATTCATACAGCTTTTGCTCTGTACCTATTATTAATTATAATAAACATAGATATGTATAATGCAGAGTGAATTTAATCTTTGATTATACATATTTAAAAAAATATGTTTTTTATTCAAAAAATACAACTTAACCAAAGAGCCAGCCTCTTAAGCCCCCCACTGGGTCACGGTCAGAGTCCAATTATTGAAAGTGTTAGAATTGCAACCCCTCTCGCTGGTCTAATTCAGATTCTTTTTACAGACCTAGTAAGATTTTGCAGATTTAATTGTAATAATACTGTTTTCCGCTCAGATCCTATGAATATACTTGTATATATTTATTACAGCCCGTACATATATAAAAATAGATGTGCCTGAAAATGGATGAAAATTCAAAAAAGAAGTACATAAATATTTTATAAAATATTTTGATAAAATCGTATTATCACAGCTCGCGGCGTTCCGACATCCTCCTGATATCCTGACCGCAAGTTACACACGGCTTCGTGTGCAATTGAATGTTCCTATAAATACCCTGGTGTGGTGATGGGTGTCACAGTCAGCCGTGATAGTCACGGTTAACCGGAAGCCTTATTACAATTAGTGCCTTCTTTGTTTTTGTATTTTTTTATTTTAAAATAATATAAAAAAGGTAAGTTTATATGGGCTACTTTATTAGCTGTTTATTATATTTAATATTCGTATTGCTAAAAAAATATTTTAAAGGTTAAGTAATTTCTTATGTTTTATGGATTCCCTTAGAAAACACGGATGAACATCTTAAAAGGTAGCAAATGTTTTTTGTTACGTCCAAATGAAATGAAATCAAAATATATTAAAGAATATATTTACAAACATAATATTTATCAATAATGTCTAATAACTCCTTCCGTCGTTAGATCAACATGTCTGCTGATAAGAGCAATCTTCTCTTATTTTTCGACCGGCCAACAGAGCCCTGCTTCATGCAGAAGGGCGAAGATAAGTCCACCTTCGATCTTCCTGACAATTACTACGTATGTTATTAATTATTTTGCTATTATATTTTAGAAAAACCAATAAGTATGTATATTATAAATTTGCGTCTTGGGTTGATAGATTCCATCTTCAGTCGCTGGACGTAAATAATATATGCCACATTGTAAAAGAGTGATCGTGATATCGAACAAAATTAACAAAAAACTTGTATTTTAGCCCGACAAATACAAGTCTGCCAGCGCAACCCTTGCGAATAGGTTCGGCAGCGACTCTAAAAACCGCATTAGAGTCAACAACATCGCGCTGCCGGACCTCTCTCTTCCCATGGAACTTCCCTACAACGACCAATTCTCTCTTTTCGTGCCCAAGCACAGAAAGATGGCTGGAAAGCTTATCGACATCTTTATGGGTGAGTTTAACCAATTAAAAATATCTTGGATTTACTTGTCTTGCAAGATATTAGTTTTTAAATTATAAACAAAATTAAACTTATTTCTTGGTTAAGGTATGCGCGACGTGGGGGACCTGCAGTCCATTTGCTCTTACTGCCAGATGAGGATCAACCCTTACATGTTCAACTACTGCCTATCCGTTGCAATTCTACACAGGTATAGTCTTTATATTATTAGTTTTTAATTTTCTTTTACAATGTTTATTTGTTTGAGCATATTGGGAAAAATTTATAGCATTTAGTTATAGGTAATATATGAGACAAGTGTAAATAAGGAAATATAATTATTTATCCTGTTTAGCACAAAATATGTCCTCGTTTTGATTAAGATTTTTTAATAGAATGAACTAATTAAGGAACCGTGCAATTATAACAATATGTTTGTATTTTGATTGCCAATCGGTTTCTTTCAAATATTATTTACTTAGGGAGGATACCAAGGGGTTGAACATTCCGACCTTCGCGGAGACTTTTCCCGACAAGTTCATGGACCCGAGGGTGTTCCGCAAGGCCCGGGAGGTCAGCAACGTGGTGCTTTCCGGAAACAGAGTATGAGCGATTTGATATTATATTAGATTATCGGATCGTTAAAACCTCAACCCATATTAACATTATCCTCTCGTCCCGCAGCTGCCGGTTGTGATCCCTCAGAACTACACGGCGGCGGAATCGGAACCCGAGCAGCGCGTGGCATACTTCCGAGAAGACATCGGTCTCAATCTACACCACTGGCACTGGCATCTCGTGTACCCCTTCGACGCAGCTGACAGGAACATCGTCAACAAGGACCGGCGTGGGGAACTGTTTTACTACATGCACCAACAGATTATCGCCAGGTAACATATATACGTAACATACATAACCGCCCAGGAATTGAATGCCAGATATACCAGAATTGTATAAGCTTAGGTACATTTGTTCATTCAAACGTAGTTCTCCTAAGTTACACTATGTTGTATTTATTTTGATATACATATAATAATTTTTGAGAAAGTAACGAAATAGTGAATCCAAAGTTAGATAGACATATATTATAATCACATAATATAATCCGGAACGGAAAAACTCTAGTAAATGACGGCGATCCTTTTACATCCGTCGAACTTATAAAATGTTGTCCCAACAGGTACAGCACGGAGCGGATGTGCAACGGCCTGAGCCGTCCGCGGCGGTACAACAACTTCCGCGAGCCCATCGAGGAGGGCTACTTCCCCAAGCTCGACTCACAGGTCGCCAGTCGCGCCTGGCCACCGCGGTTAATATAATTATACTTTACTTTTGGCTTATCTTAACAAACATTATGCATAAGACTTGATCTTTACAATTAAAATAGTGTTTTTTTAACTAAATTAAATAGAATACATATAATTTAATTAAATTCAATATTATTAATCGCTCCAAGATATATTTTAACCTTTACTTAACCGGTCCAGTTTCGCGAATTCTACGATTCGGAACATAGACCGACCAGTAGACCAGATCCGCAGTGATGTGGACGATATGGAGAGATGGCGGGACAACTTCCTGCAGGCTATCGAAGAAATGGCAGTGAAGCTGGTTAATATAGCAATAAGAAGATCATATTAATAAATTAATGTATATAAGCAAGCCTAAGCAACATATTCATAAAAAATTCTAGCCCAACGGCCGCAAGATGCCTCTAGACGAAGAGACTGGTATTGACGTGCTCGGAAACCTCATGGAGTCATCTGTCATCAGCCGCAACCGCGGATACTACGGAGACTTGCACAACATGGGACACGTATTCATCTCCTACTCTCATGACCCAGATCATAGGAATCTGGTAAGATTTACTCTTTTAACAATGCAGTAATGAAAATTAATGGATGTTAATGATAATTCTAGCGAATCTACTTTTCTTGTTGTTATTTTCATGTATTTCTGTAGGAACAATTCGGGGTTATGGGAGACTCAGCTACTGCGATGCGGGACCCCGTGTTCTACCGCTGGCACGCCTACATAGATGATATTTTCCAGCTTTACAAGAATAAGCTGCCACCCTATCCCGCCAACAGGGTAAAGTGATACTTATTCAATAACTCTACTCATAACTCTACTCATAACATCGCTCATAAGTCTCTAAAATCCTATAACCTCTAAAATCCTGTCCTACCAGCTGGACTTCCCCGGCATCCGCGTGTCGTCCATAAGCACGTCGTCAAGTGCGGGCGCTGACCGGTTCTCCACTCAGTGGGAGCAGAGCACGCTGGAGCTGGGCCGAGGACTCGACTTCACGCCGCGTGGCTCCGTGCTCGCCAGCTTCACTCATCTGCAACACGACGAGTACCAATACGTGTGAGTGTTTATCGTTCGCCGATCTACAGATATATTTTCTTTTAAGACATCGAGCAATGTGACCCTTGAAGGACTTGTGCGGAATCCGTTAAATGATTTTTGGATCCGAGACTCGAAATTAACGAGCGTTTTCTTTATTTTAATCGAACCATGTACGATACTCGCAGCATCGAGGTGAATAACACGAGCGGTGCGGGCGTAATGGGTACGGTGCGCATTTTCATGGCGCCAGTCAACAACGAACGCGGCAGCCCACTGTCCTTCGATGAGCAGAGAAAGCTCATGATTGAGCTGGATAAGTTCACCTGGGCCCGTGAGTACATACGTTCTTTCACTACAGGTTTTGGGCGACTTAAGTGCATAAAAAGAATTTTAATCGTAGGATGTCCATTAACCGCCGTCTCACGCATCTGCATTAAAACAAATTACCGTATTAACGATGGTTCTATCCTTTTTAGTTCCCGCGGGCATGTCTACTATCCGCCGCAATAGTAAAGAGTCGTCGGTGACGATCCCGTACGAGCGCACGTTCCGCAGTCAGGCGTCACGCCCCGGCGATCCAGGCTCCGCTTCCGCCGCAGAGTTCGACTTCTGCGGTTGCGGCTGGCCCCACCATCTACTTATACCTAAGGGCACGACGCAGGGTTACCCCGTAGTACTGTTCTGTATGATCTCCAACTGGAACGACGACAGGGTGAGTTACGACGGTCTGGTTTCCTGCGTTCGGTACCTTGTAATATCCTTTTAAAATCTTGTTATGAACGATTATCCTTCTCTTTTTCGCCAGATCGCTCAAGATCTAGTGGGCACGTGTAACGACGCAGCCTCCTACTGTGGAATTCGGGACAGAAAGTACCCCGATCGCCGCGCCATGGGATACCCCTTCGACCGCCCTTCCCCGGCCTCCTCCCTCCAGGACTTCCTCACCCCCAACATGGCCGTCAAACCCTGTACCATCCGGTTTACTGACTCCACAAGGATGAGATCGACGCGGTAAGCGGTCAGAGTAGGAACGTGAGAGCCAAGGGATGATATGGTATTCTGAAAAAAATAAATAACTCGTTTCATTGAAGTCATATGTAAATTAAATTGGAATTAAATTGTACAGTGTAATACTTGTTCTACCATATTCGACATCCCCACAATACCCGCTGGTAGCACCACCTCTCTCGTAGGTCCACGTGCTCATGCGACACCGCTGTCGACGTGGACGCTATCATCAGGAAACCATATTACTATATACCATGCAATCACAAACAACATATTTTTTAGAATAAATAATATTAAAGTCGTCATTGCTAAATTGTAACGAAACTGATTGACTGATCAAAACATAATTAAATTGTCAACTATTTTGTAACCGCGATACTTGTAATGTTTAATATATTCATAATATATTTTTATATTATTTTGTTACTGGCGACGACTTGGCATGCATAACGGACACAGATTTGCCGTAGGTTAAGAAACGGGTCACTTATTCTAGTACTTTAAGTTATGTAAATACTATATTATTCATAAGTGTTAATAAATTAGCCTTTCACGAATATTTTCTATTATTTCTTCATCCATTCTTTTTCCTCCCTCTATCGACGACTTCATTTTATAATAAATGAAGACAGCGATAATATTATTTTGTGAAAGCTAAATATTAAAGCTTTTACAAAATAAGAGACGAAGCTTCTTAGCATTCCATGGATTCACCCTGCGGATGCCGGGCCCATCGAGCTGCAGGGAGAGGGAGTGCAAACAGCTCCTGGGACTTGCGAAACAGGTGTAGGTTTAAGGGGCCAATTTAAAATGCAATTCACGCTCACCATCAACTGGTTGCGCTCCTCTCCCTACCTAACTAAACTTGGAATGAACCTGCCAATGCCGCCTTTGAAGTACTTGGGAGTAAAATATTGAAAATATAAGATGATTCAAATGGCGAGTTATATTTTTTAAGTATACATTTTTCCATAATACAAATAATATACTCTTAAATATTATGTTAGTTATAGCTTTATAATATTACCTTTATTTGACATTTAGAATGCCATCATAACGGTAAACAAATCGAGTTTTTTTATTTGAAAAGGTAATAAGTTTTGTAAACCGGAGCTGAGTGCATGCTGGCAAGTTACAAGTTAAAATTACTTTTAGTTATTTTCAATTATCAAAATAACCTTTCAAGCCTGGAGCTACACAAACTGGTACTTATACTGCAAGTATGTGTATTTATGTGACATACGGGTTCTTGGTATTCCGAATGAATTTAGAATTTCGAATGAATGAATTAATGTCTTATTGAATGTGTCGGATTGAATGATCGCATGTAAATTGATTTGGACCGTAATTACTATACAATAAAAAAATATTACTCGAGAGAAGGAGGAGGGGGGGCAGACAAAGTCACAGGCTTATTAGTTATAAAGATTATGAATAAACAAGTGTTTTCTATAAAGGAAATAACAAATAGACAGGTCTATGTCAATGAGCTAGGGATAGAAGAAAATATCTCGTGAATGAAGAAATTTCGTCTTAAAATATATAAAGAATATTTCAAATATAAACTACACTTTAATTTTAAATTAATTTTTCATTAAATTATTCAGAATTATAACAAGGCAATCAACATCATGTATACAGCAATCGAACAAAGAATCTATAAATCTAGTTTCGGGTCATTTAACATAGTTCAAATTTATTTATTCATAATTAATTATCTGCACGATATATCAATTGCAAAAGGGTTTATATAATGCGAATTTGATGTTCTAAAATTCAATTGAATTGAAGTATTCATTGGAAATATCTGTTTAAAATGAAGGTGTTTGTTTTGGTGAGTATTTATGGCAATATTTTAATATTCTACAATAATGAGAGCCCTGCTATGTTCCTAAATACAAATTTAAAAAGACCAAATTGTGCTTAGCATTCTACTTTCAAATTAGCTACTTACGTATTGAATTGTGAATTCGACTGTTCCTTATCTACTATATGACAGTTCAGTTTTCATAGCCATGGTACTAAACAGCTAAAAATATAGGCTTACTAATTCTTTTAATTCCACTTAAACTTTATCATTACATTTTGGAAGGATATTATTACGAACTAAGTATACTTATAAAAGGTCATCACATCTATCTATATATTTTCAGGCACTCTTCTCGCTGATATTCAGCGTTAATTCAGAGGATGCGAAGCCAGCTCAGACAAAAGTTTTAGAGGCAGTGTATCCACTCAACAAAGACAACTACTATTATGGTAATATCGGCAACGAAGAAAATAAACAGAGATATAACTACAGAAACGAAGGCAGACCATCCCAGGTCTATGATAAGAATGATTATGGATATGGACGGGGATATGATTTTATTCGTAATAATAGGAAGAATGGTCAGCAAGAACCAGAAGACATTGGTTATTACGCCAGGGATCCAGAAGGTCGACGCTTTTACGGAAACAAACGTAACTACCAGTATAGACTGATTGGGCGGGTTGGTATCGGTTTCGACAAACGGACGGCCAGCACCTACAGCTACTTGGCTCCTATAACACCAGAACGTCTAGAGCTGGTCGGAACAAGACCGTTTCAACTTAATAACAACGGGTATAATTATCAAAATTTAAACTTGCATCATAGTTCAAATGAAGGTAAACATATTTAACTATGAAGCCATAGCGTAAATTGCGCTCTCTATACTATTTTGCTGCAACACTATGACACCTTCTGTTTGAGGATATGACTAAAGCTGACTCAAGATTTTGTACTTTATTTTCGAATACATTTCTTCTCACCCGTGCCAATAGAAATTTCATATTAAAATTAATGTAGCAATTTTTATACATTTTTATTTTACCAAATTTTTTATTAATTGTCTTATATTAAATTTATTTGAATTTATTTTGTTTTTGATTTTTTTACCAGGCTAAACCAAGCCAGGCTAAATATTTTCTCTAATTCCTACACCTTTAGACATCCATTCTTGAATTATGATGTCGCATTAAAAACTAAGTACTGTTTTATTTTGATATTTTATTTAATAATAGACTTGAGTTAGTTAAAATCTAAATAGCTGAGATTAGTGAGGTGATGATAAATAAATATTAATAAGGAAAATTTGTGTGAGATTCATTTACAACTATTAAATCTGTAGGGTTACCATACGTTTCATCAATGGATTGTTATATCTAATAAGTCTGTTATGTAAAAATAATATATATAAGAACAATATAACCTTACTCATATTAAATTGTTATAATATTTATCTCAAGAGTGGGTATTTGTCTATCTGAATTAATAAGTTTGTAAAAAATAAATAATAATGTAAATGTATAACTACTCGTGAAAATCTTTTAGTATAAATCAATAACGGAACTGTGTTATATTTTATAGTAAAAGTGAATTTTATAATATTTACCAATAGATAAGAACGAAAACGAATTCAAATTTATCAAAAAACCTATATATCCTATTGCGAAGTAAGCATTCTAAAATAACTGTTCAATAATTATTTCTCAATTAATATTGGTCGTTAATTTTCGTTGCGTGTGGTTTTTCCGATAAGCAGACTGGGTGATAATTACTCTGATGTTTCTTATTAAATCATTAAAGTATTATGAATCCTCGATTACTTAATGATAAAATAATAATTCTAATGACATTATTTGGTAATGAATACCATACTTGTCTATATCTACTTTAGATGTCTGGCAAATGTTTAGTTACTTCTGATACCATCATGGCCTTAACAACACAGGTGAGAAAATTTTAAACTATATATAGTTTAAAATATATATATACTAACTAATTCTTTAAAGTTAATTAAATTGCATCTTTGTATAGTTAAAAATAGTTGTTTATACGAAATGTGTAACCGTTTTATGAAGTGTATTTATAAAGAAGTAATATTTCAGATTGTGGTTGTCTGCGCGATCATGTGTCTCAGCAGCGCCCATAATGTTTTCAATCACCATCGTCATCGACCCCTTAATGATTTGGGAGGTATGCCTCAACTTCTAACAGATATGTTTCATCCGACGAATCCCATGCAAGATCTTTTACAAATACAGCCAATAAATAATCCAGGTATCTTAGGATTTCACAGCTTTGGAGGTCCGGGTCTAGGGGATTTTAACAGTGGAATTTTCGGAGGAGGGCCGGGAGGGTTTGGAACTGAGGATTTCGTGCCAGTGACATCAGCACCATTTGAGAGAGACGATGGATATTCTCAAGGCCCTGTTTATGATTTCGATGGCGAAGAAAGAGATCCTTTTGTTGGAACAGACATACCACAAGTCGGTGATCAATCTAATAACAAAAATAGTGAAATGGATCCAAATAAACAAGATAACACTGATAACTCAAACAAAGATGAAGAATCTGGAAAGTCAAGTTCTGTGGAAAAAGAGGGAGATGATCAGAAGGCAGTCGATTCTGAAACGGAGAGTGCTACGGATTCAAACAAAAATAATTCTGGAGATGATTCAGTATCTAAACAAAGAGATAAGGGTGCTATAGTTTTTCCTGATAAAATTGATCAAGCTAAAGACGAAATTGCTAAGGAATCTAGTTATTATCAAATTCCAGAGACATCTAATGGATATGTAAGCAGCCCGGGGCCACAATTAATATACGCCCTCTCCTACGTTCCGTCTGCGTCGTCATCAAATCAGGGTTCTTATGTCCCCAATAACGTGCAAAGTAATACTCAGAGTCAGCCTACAGTAAGCACCGTACAGAGTTATCCACCCACCAATAACATTAACATTCAAAATCCTCAACCTCAATACCAGAATGGTAATTCGCCAACAGGCAATGTAGTGTCAAATAATCCAACCACCAACCCTGGTTACACGCTTGTTCCTCTGCAAAATAATGGTGCGAATAACAACAGTCCTGTTTATTACACAAGCAATGCTCCCGTATCTAATCCTCCTCAAAATACTAATTACCAGCCACTTACCACAGGACAACAGTATTACATGGTTTCAATGAATGGTCAGAATGTCTTAGTTCCTGTAAATAGCATTCAGGCTGTACCAAACCAATCAAATGGTAACAGTCAAACCAATTTCATACCGATTAATCAAGGAGGTTATGTGCCAAGTAACAGCCAAGTCAATTACATTCCGGTTAATACTCAGAATGTATCTCCATCCACGCCACAAAATAATGGGCAAGTTCATTATGTAGCTGTTCAATTAGCACCCCAAAATAATCTACAGAATAACAATCAAGCAGTTTATGTGCCAGCAAATCAGGGAATCGTTCAAACACCAGTACAGAATACGGCACAAGGAAGCGGTAGTTACGTGCCCGTAAATTCTCAGTCGACAATACAAGTGCCGCCGCAAAATAATAATCAAGCAACATACGTATCAGGAAATCCCCCACAAGTTGTTCAAACCTTGCCTCAAAATAATAATCAAGCAACATACGTATCAGGAAATCCCCCACAAGTTGTTCAAACCTTGCCTCAAAATAATAATCAAGTAACATACGTATCAGGAAATCCCCCACAAGTTCTTCAAATGCCACCACAAAATCCATCTCAAGTACATTATGTGCCAGCCAATCTTCAGACGGTGGGATCCAATACTCCAACAAATTCTGGCCAAATCACTTACGTGCCATTGAATCCTCAAAATCCCCAAACTACGACAAAGTATAAATTGGTCCCAATAAATACACAGAATAATGGACAGAGCAATTTAGTAACGGTGGTACCGGCCACCTTAACATCAAATGGCAACGTGCCATTGATAGTATTCAAGGAAAAAGCCAAACTGTCTTCTAAAGATGAAAAAAAGCACAAAGAATAATAAATATATAAAGAATTATTTTAAGCACAAATGATAATAATTAATATTAAAATAAAAACTTAATAAAAAGATGTATTTTAATTTTAATTGTCTCATTTAAATGACCCACAAAGTGACAGGAGTTACAAAATCCGTCCTTTCAATCTCCAGGGCTTTACGTCAAACCCGATACTGTGATTTCCCGCATTAGCTTAATGCAACTGCTGTCGTGTTTTCAAGTCCCTTAATTCGAATAATACAAGTTTCTTGTTTACTTTCTACTTTGTCTTTTATCCTTTAGTATATTTATTGTTGTAAAAATATCTTTGTCTTTTAATAATCCAGAGAATAGCAACAGTTTTATAACTTTACCTCTATTTACTTTAATTAAAGTTAATTCACTTTCAATCTGTTCCTATTCTTGAAACGTATTTAGTCTCGAAAACGATAATTATTATTTGCTTTACATTATTCACATTGACAACAGCTCAATGTTTTATGTAAGTGAAATATTAAAATAAACTAAAACTTTTAATAATATAATATATATTTTAATTAAGTTTCTCTATTGAAATTTACATATCTTTTGTGTGATTAAGAATGAATAAAAAACATTTTAGATCAAAGTGTATTTATTGATTTCGATTTAAAATTTAAAAATAAACGCATCATCTCACAATAAATAGTCAGATTATTCTAAATTTTGCAAAGGTCTTAGTTTAATAATTGTACAAATATTTGACTATATTTGCAGATGATATTTCAGAAAATAAACGTAACTAACAAGACGATGCTATAAGTCACTAGTAATTATTGATTGACTTCAGTAGGACGGAAAAACAATTCCTACAAACAAATACGTTCTAAGACATTTGCAGAATAAAGACTGACCTTAGCGCAGGCCTCACAAGCATCCAAAATTCAAAATACAACTAATTAAAAACTACCAGATTTATAAAATATAAAGCATTACTTTAACCACCTATCACAACATGTAAAGGCAATTTATGATTGGACCGATCGCTTGCACATAGATAAACGCGAAATGACAAAATATCTAAATCTAAAGTGGACTTACAAGTGACTTCACAAACCCTGTAACAGCCTAAGCTCAAGGGAAGCTGGCAGGAGGTTACGAGATTAACAGTCATACGTAAATATATATTTAATTTCAGAAAATTGGTCAAGGTTTTATTCACACGTCTACTTATACAAGGGATTTAATGACTTGACTTACCGAGTTTGACTACTGCAATACCTGGAAGCCATCTTATGAATTTCCCTTAAAGCTCTTATCAATGAGTTACACAATGCAAGATGGAATAATATAGCTAATGAATGTAATTTCATATATTTTTATTTGTTTTAAAAGCAGGTGTCATTTCATATTATATTGGTGACTCAGTTATTTGGTTGCTCGTATATTATGATAATTAGCAATACATTCCATATTTTTATTATTATACATATTTGTATAAATATAACTCCGTGTATAATTCTCCCTTGCACCAGTGGCGTCGTGTGTCATACATATGTCATCTCAATAATGCCTGCGTAAGCTTATGAAAATTTCAAATTCAGAACGTTAAATTAATAACGCAGAATATTTTAAAATTTAGAGGAATATAAAAATCTAAATACTAATTCTAATAAATCGCATATTTAATTTGTATATATAAAAAAATACCTATTTCTAAAGAAAATAAAAAATAGTGTAAAATGTGACAGAATTTGTTTAAATATAACTTTATAGTTTCTCTACTAGATGTCGCTACGGCTGAGTGTAGGAAGATAAATTGTTTTTTTTTTATTTACAGTAATTTATTATGCAAGGTAATTTCAGTTTCAATTAGAATATAATTTATATGAATTTATAAATATCATATTATTATTTATGACAGGACTAAAGTAGTGTTTATAGTCTATGGTAAAATCCATTTTGTTTTTAATATTTTTTTAGGGCAGTGCCTCGTTCGATGTTAAATCAGGAACTACAATGGGACTCGAATTGGCTTCCAAAAGGGAATCAAATAATTACTATTTATTTTAATCTTATAAGTAAATATCGCGTTTCTTATCAATTATTAAAATATATATTTACATAATATCGAGAAAAACTATTCTTTGAGCTGTTTTAGTTAAAATCTATAAGTATATTGACATTATCTTAATTTTAAACATTATAAAAGATTTTCATTACTTATAATTTAATATATTTTATAAATTTCATGTGCTTTGATATTATGGAAAATATATTTGTAAAGTGCATGTAAGAGTGAGTTTATATAATAAAGATATATACAAATATACTACAGACTAGACTATTTAAAAGATGTTTGATTGTTCAGATCTAAGAGAATTGTAAGCCTTCACAGAGGTTGTATATATTAGTTTTGATGACCGTCCATCTTATTTCTGTTGCTCTGTTCAAAAATAAACTAAACTAAATATTGTTATTAAAGATAAATAATAAAAGTGTTGCATTTTTGGATTAAATTTAAAACAGGATTACGTTTTTGTGCCAAATAATTGACAGAAATATTCTTAAGAAAAAAGTAATTAAAAACTTAAAACAATGTAATGTATATTTTTAGATTAAGTAAACCATTAAAAGTAAATTAAGTATTAATTAATAAGAATGGCCACAGTATCAAAAATATGAGTGGAATTCTTATAAAATATTATAAAAAAAATCTTGATAGTATAAGAAAACAGATTTTAAAGAAATATGTTTCTAAACGAATCTATTGTCACTCTATATCTGTGCTACCATCTTAAGGAGAGTATCCTAAATGTATAAAGATAGAATTAAATCACTAACCAATCCAACCACCATACCACGCTTTTAAAATGGCTATTATATTTTCTAATATTAACTCTTCAATTGGTCTTAAAATATACAGACGTAAACAACTAATTTAAGATCTGTTCCGTTTTTAACTATACATGTTAAAATGTAATATATTTCTAAAAAAAATAACTTAAGAATACAAGTTAGTTAAATGCCAAAACAAGTTCTCATATCACATGCAGAGCATATATATCAGTTGCTAGACTGGTCCGGCTGTCCGGTCTGGTTGCCCGACTGGTGGCCGGACTGTTCCCTCGACCGGTAGCTGGAGCAGTCTCACAGTCGTGCGCGGTGCGCGGGCGCGCGGCATCACCTCGCCTTACTCTCTTTACCGCTTCCATTTTCTTTGTTTTCTTTGTTCTCCACTTTAATATCTTTCGGAGTTGAATTGATTTGCGTCTTGGATATTGTGCTCTGTTCCTTGAATTCTTCAACCGATTCGAGCGCCATGTCGAATGACGGTTGTCTATGTACAATATGAAATTATTACATTTCTACAACAATGACATATTTAAACAGAAGTATACATTTATTCAGTAGTTCTTGGATGAAAACAAAATGAAGGATATATAGACAGACTAAAGAGTTCATTTTAATCGGATGGAGACGATCCACGTACTTATTGGTGAGGTAGTTCCCGGGCGCGGACAGTGACCTCCCTCCACGGGCGAGTCCTTTTTTCCCCCGCTCCCCCCCCGCAATCCCAATAGGAGCCCCCCCCGGCACTCCTGCGCCGGCGCCGCCTCCCCCGCGCCCCGCCGGCTGGCCCGCGTCACTCGACTCACGTCGAGCGCTGCCCTCGCGACTTCGAAGGAATGGATTCTGAAAGAATGGGTTGATATGCGTGTGAGTACCTACGAGGACTGAGAATACATGTTTGATATTTATACGGTTCGATGTATTGTAACTTAGTGTCCGGTTAAGAATTAATATCTTATTTCGTAAGTAGATACTAACAATTTATTATACTATATATTTGGTATAAACTAAACTGTAGGTCGGATATAGCATTGACGTGGGCAAATATGAAACTCTTTTGAGTAACATAATTATTTTCAATTTCTTAATATGACATTTCTCGTAATTATATCTTTGGTTTTTACAATTACACGTTTCCTCAAATTATCATTTTAATATAAAAAATTAAAGACAAAATTTATCGATTCTGAAAAAATCGAACGACATTTGGGACACCGTCGCGTGTCCGTATATCAGGTTCGATAAATTTAGCATTCTAGTTTGATTTATGACTTTTCAGCAAAAATCATGGTGACGAGATGTATTATGTTTATTTTTTTTTATTATAGCGTAGTAAAAATCATTATAAATTTTATTTTAATATTTAAATATGAAAACAATTAGTAAAATTTTATGAGCATCTATCAACGTGATCGAAAACGACTATCAAAAGTCTAAGGTATCATAAAAGAACCTCACCTGGAAGCTGTGCTTCTTGAGCATGGTCTTGATGAGTATGAGGGTGGAGAGGTTGGGGATGGAGGTGACTACTCGTGCCACGTCCTCGTCCGTTACTTCCACCAGACGGCAGTTCTCCAACTCCGAAGGCAGCGGCTCCCGACCGTTTGCCGTAAGCCATTCGTGCTCCTAGAAACCACAAATAAAATATTTAAAAACAATATTGATTACCCCGGAGGGTAAAAATATACAACGGTACATATTTTTTTTTGGTGTTAAAGTTTAAATTGAAGTCCTTTTTCTGAGAAAACACCAATATCAAATTTAACCGGCCTCATTGTTTAATTTTATCGTCTCGTAAAACTCCGTCGGTGGGGAAAAGCTCTGAGCTGAAACAAACAGTGCGACTCAAATATTTGCAATTCGAGCAAACATGACCGCAACCCGTCCGTCGGTCAGTTGGTGCCGAGTGTGTGGCGCCATTTAGGAAATTAAACTTTTAGATAGCCTTTGTATATATTAATATAATTGTATTATTTAAAGTGAACATTATTAGATTAGGATAAATTTCGTTTTAAAATATGTTGTCAATAATTTTGTTTTTTAAATTACCTTGATTTCTTGCATAGTAGCCCTGACGACGGGGTCCTTATCCAGCATCCTGACTAATAATCTTTTCAAAGGCCTGGAAACTTGAGGTCTGGTGGGGAAGGTCAAGGGTTCAGTAAGAACCCGTCTTTGAAGGTCCGTGGAAGTCGATGCCACCCACGGGACTCGACCGGTCACCATTGCGTACAACGTAATGCCCAGAGACCAAATGTCAGCCGCCTGAAAATAAAGCGTTAAGCAGTATAGAATGAATATTTCTCTCTCTCTCTCTCTCTCTCACACACACGCACACACACACACACACACACAATGAGTGGGTTGCAATATACACATCTTATAATTATTATGCAGGTTTAATGTTAATCAAATAGAGATTAGCCGTTAACAAAGATATGTCAATTCAAAGGAGAGTTGAACAGTTTACAGGCCATTGATAAAACATAAATAACATATTATTGAAAATAAAATAAGAGATCAGTTGAGCTGCAGTTATAATTATCTATATTTTGTAAAATATAAAAGTTATGCTTAAAATAATTACCTGAGAAATAATAAATCTACCCTTACATAACTGTATTACAATTTTCTCATATTTTTTGCATTAACTTAACCTCATAGACAAGTTAAGAGTCGTGTGTAAATATCATTATGCGTCCTCACGTTTTGATCACTCTAACATCTCGACGTCATCATAAACTAGCTCGCCAACGTGTTAACTCGCCTACCAATGTTTGTTTTGGGTTCAAATGTTGGTGATGCGTTGGTCTTGGAGATGAAATATTTTTGGCTGTCGTACTTAAACATTGGAGCTGATATGAGAGGACGAAGTAATATGAAACAGACCTCTAAGTTAATACGACGGTAAAAGTTTCAAAATAACAAGAAAAGTATTTTTAGAATATGTAGAGTTTTTTCCATATTGATAAACTTTTTATTTATTTATAAGTTGTAACTAATAATGATTGTTCCTTACTAAAAGATGTTATTATTATTATTATTAAAAGATTCTAGTATGGCTCGTAATCAAAAAAATGTGTAGAATAGACGATAATCACATTTAAATAGCATAAAGTACGATTTTGGAATTCAGATATAACGTTTGATTCCTACGTTCCCACGACTATCCGATTCTTCCACTCAACCAAAGCAGGTCTCACATTTAAAATCGATATTTTGTAGGTGACCAGACTTTCAAACCTAAAGTAAAGTAGATGTCACTCCACTCAGGCGTACGGCATAGATGGGCCAATAATCCAGCACTGTTGAAAAAGAGGAAGGGTACTTCAAGAGCGCTGACCTCCCCGACGTACTTGTCGTCGCTGTGGGCCGTCTCCGGTGCGCGGAAGGCGGGCGTGCCGACGGCACCCGACAGCCGGCCCGCGCCCGCCAGCTCGCCGCACGCGCCCAGGTCCGCAACCTGCACACCGCCCTCGCCCAGCAGAAGGTTGGCGGGCTTCAAGTCACGGTGCGCAATGCGTTGGAAGTGCACTGGGAAAGGGGGGGTTACAGACTTAAAATAAAACAATCCTATAATTTTTTAGGCCTATTTTGTTAGAAAGGGGTGGCGAAGATACAGGATTTAAACTCTTGGTTATTATTATATTGCAATTGACCTAATAGAAGGTTACAAAAATGCATGCAACTATTTGCCATAATTTATATTTTTTTCGAATAATAAGGTAGTATTTGGCATGTATGTGTAGTTCACTCTAATGTTACTATAGAATGTATTTGTCAGAGGGCTGGCTGGCTGTTGGAGCAGTAGACGATGATGTGGATTTCAAGATTAAATTGTTACGGTGTCGTCAGGAAACTATATTGGATTTTGTTCTGAGAGAGACATATTATTCAATTTATTTTGTGAATGTAATTTGATGGAACCACAAATGAAAACTTTAAATGAAACAATGTAATAAGACTTTACGTTAGAATTTTATATGAAGATAGTTTATTAGCTGTCACATGTAAAATAAAAGCTTTGATACCACTTACAATACTCCACTCCGAGCACGACGTCTCTGAAGTACTTCCTGGCGAGTTCCTCACTCAGCGGATTGTCGGTCGGTATGTCTATCACGGGGCCGCCTTCCAGCAGCTGGAATACTAGATACAGCTGGTCTTCCGCTGGATCATCTAACACCTATAAATCATAACTATTAGATTTGGAACGTAACATCTTCGAGCTTATGTTTAATGAATTCAGAAATGTTATTTGTTTCATTATATCGATAACCTAAATTAAGATTAACATTAAATGTTACACAAATTTAAAGGATTCATTTATATTTAGCAAATGTAATTAATTTCTCCAAAATTTATTGGATACACTATAATCAGAAACTCATTAATTTTTCTCTTTGTACTCTATTTTAATTAATATTACATGTTATTGGACACTTGACAGGTGTCAAATTCACATATTCCTGAAAGGGCTAAACAACAATTGTTTCAGTAATTAATATTGATTAATGAACTGAATGAACGAATGAATGAAGCACTTATTCTGTCGTCACACGATATATCAGTAGGGTGTACCTACCATTAGTTACGCGGTCAGATTATTTGAACAGGATTTATGTTATGGAATCTAGATGCCAGTTTTTTATGAACTGTAAAGAATTTGCATTTTTTTATTTATAATCATTTTTTATTTATATTTTAGTTAATATATTCTGACATGATTTAATTCCAAACTGAAATATATAATTCGTTGTCAGAATAAAATAAATATATATATATATATATATACATATATACAAACGTTTATATTTAATCTACTGTTAGAATAATAGCACCTCTGTTTGTAACAGCAATAAATTTTAAATTTTCGAAGCTTAATATTTAAAGAATGGCTATTATATTGAATGCTTGGTCTGTATTTCAACAAACAAACGTCAGATCAAGTAAAATTAAACCTGAAGACAACAAAGCGTTCCTCTTCTTTGAGATAAGCGTCAATCGTAATAAAATTACAAATTCCTTTGAATGTTATTTATATAAAGTTCCTCATTTGTTACAGCCCTCATTCCTTATAACGAACTAATTTTTAGCTCTGATCTGTATTGTTTCTGATCGTACAGTAACAGTAATACGTATTAGTAGATATAGCCTTAGATGATACATTGGAGATCAGGCCAAATGTGAATATGATAATATGAGGCAATATTGCATTTATAACTTTTCAATAAGAAGTTTTGATGACGTCATCCTATATTATATATCATTCTTTTACCATAGGAAGTATTATTAACTTGCATCTCGTTTTGACATTTGGAATATTGTTTTTATGAACAATTTTGTATTTCAAAGAAACCATTCATTCCTTTCATATAGCAGGAATAAAATGTTTTTTTTTTGAGCTCAAAGTATAAATCAAATTATTAGTGTAATTTTGAATTAATACTTCTTAAAGCTGTGAGAGTTTTTACAAGTTTTTGCTTTTTACGATATTTCTTTTTTATTGTAACCAATTTTGCCATGGTGTGATTTTGTATACCTTTAAGTTCAATTTAAAGTTTAATTACCTCAACGAGTTTCACAACATTCGGATGATCCAATTTCTTCAGAACAGCTATTTCTCGGTAGACCCTCTGGATGGGGTCAGGAGCAGGGCCTGGCCCCGGTCGTCTAGGAGGAGTTCGACCGAAGAGTCCAGCTCGCCGCATCAGCTTTCTTTTACTTAGTATCTTCATTGCCTAAAAATGTTGTAAAATTTGAAACAGACTTCATTTACAAAAATGATGTTTATTTCTGACGATAGTTAAAGTTTATTTTAACAATCTTCTTAAAATGTCTGTTTCACAAAAATATTATAATTAATTTGAGATAAGCTCAATTAAAGTTCGTTAGTTCTGAATTCACAATAGGTTATGAATACTGGTAATAAATCAGACTAGAATTTGGCGGCTAGTTACCATTTATTATCCTAAAACCGAGTGTATGCCTAAAATTCAATTTTGGACAGATTTATTGCATACGTTACGAACATCGTCAATACACAGCGTTCTACTTCCTGCGATTATTAATTTGATGGTTTAAATTAATCAATTAAAAATTGTTTATTTTATGAGCGTATATTTTAAATAAATATCGAGAGAAAAATAAATAGATACGGGTAGGGATATTCGAACCGGCGACCGAAACCGTTCGAAACGAAACAATCAAGTTATTTTTTTTTCGTTCCATATTAATTTCAAATATAAATAAGTTTAACGACTCGTGTTAAACTATACACAAACGTTTATACATATTTTCAAATATTTCTGAAATTAATTTAATTTAAATGTCACCAAAATACAACCTGATTGTCGTGTTTTGGTTCCAACTTACACCACGTAACTTTCTACGGAAATCTAATTCTAATTATTTGAGATATCCGTTTACGAGGTACATAGATATACTAAAAATATATTTTGCGAATATAGGTGAAGGAGTACTTTATATATTATTTAATCATTAATTCGTCTGACGTTGATTGCTTTTGAATTTTGCTTGAATGATTTTGAAATAATTTTACGTAGATCTGGAAATAGCCCCTATAGTAATACAAACTCTAATATCACTTCAATTTTTATTCATAGGTGTTTCTTTCTGTGTATATCTAATAAAGGTAGTACAGTAAAGCATGTTTTTTTTTTAAATCTCATAACATTTATATGATATTGATAAGATCTTAACCAATCATAATCTGATAATTAGTATACTATAATACACTGGACAAATATACCATAGTATTTACATATCATAGCAATTAATGGTAAGAAAGACATTCATTATTTTATACAACTAGGCAAAAATAATACAATATTATTTTATGGAGCTTATGTAAATCAAAGTAATATTGTAACGAAGCTTCTTAAGACTAGGACAGTTTTAAAGAGTTGATATAAGTCTGCAGCAACAGTCAGTACTCACATAATGCCTGTCGTCTTCTTCACTGTATGCTAACTTCACGATGCCATACGAACCCTAAAATTAAATGTTCAAATATCAACTTGTGTTCTGAAATATTAGGATAATAAAGTTGCGATGAACTTGTTACCTGTCCAATTGGTTCCAACAATCTGTACTGGTTGAGCTGAACATATCCGGAGGCCTGAGCGAGTGAGACTCTTCGGGACTCCCTGGGTATTCTTCGGGCCTTGGGTGAGCCTTGGCTGCACTCCGTCGATTTGGCCGTGTGTGACCGGAGCAGAGATGACCGGTCTGGATATTGTGGTCTGGTTTTAAATTACAAATGAAATTAGTAAAGGCAATGTAACTTAAGTTATTTCGTATTTCCATCACTACCGTGGATAAAACGTCTTAAAAACTATTTCTTTAGACTGTATTTTGTTCAAACTAGATTAAATAGTCTTGAGATTTCTAAAATAGTAATAAAGTAGCAAGATGGATAAGACTGTTTTGGAGTTTAAATTAATGTTCTCAACGTTAATGATATTTTATATGAATAATACATTACTTATAATATTTCAGTAGAAATTATTTAAAGTGTTTCTCACTCTGGTTTAAAATTATGAATATATATGTACAGTTCGTGAATGACCGCAGCTCAGCCGCAGAGACTTCCTTTAATTTATACGTGAACATGAGAACTGTTATATTTGATATTCCCACATTGTAAAGATCATAGGATTAGTTTCTTAGCGAAATAAGATTGGATTAAAAGTCTTTCAAGTCGATAATTCAACTAAACCTTTTAAATAAACTCAATATTTAAAAAAGATTTTTATCGACTTTCTGTTTCACCAATATTAATACTTGTATATGAATTCACAGGTCTCGGGTTCGGTCTCGACTGTAACCAATGTCTATACGGGTGGGGTCTGTGATGTAACATAGTGATAATTTAAAAGAATATGTTTTAAATCCACCAAACAAAATGATTCCTTAACTTGAAAGGAAAGGCTTTTCTGAAAGTGGGACGTATAATTGAACTTTTTTTTAAATATACTAGTTTTATAAGACGATAATAGGCCGGTAATAACTCGCACGTAATACCACTTATCGATGGTTAGTATTATGAGTGACTTTGGTCCAATAATATACAATAAAAAGAAACAATACATTTTGAATCGATCTCCTTTTTTCCACCGTTGAGCGATGATCTTGTAAACTTTGAAAAGGTTGTAAATGTTTTTAGTAATAAGTCCCTTTCTAACAAAGAACTTATAATGATTATTCATGATTTAAATTGAGAGATCATAAATTCCCTAGAGTCGATGTCTTTCTCCAGGATGCAGTGTAACACCTTGCAAATATTTCATAAATTACTAAAAAGTATTATTTTGCATTCATACCATAGAAATACCTACAGGACAAATTATATAAAATTTAATAAAGAAATAAATTTGTTAATATACGGCATCTCCTGTAATTAACGTATAACATTATACGTACTACGTACTAGTAGGACTTAATTCAGAAAAATACGATAAACATCTATCATAAGTATAAAGAAGTACCTGAGATAAGTTTTATTTAAAGAAAAATATAAAAAATACCTAATCTCTCTATAGCCTACTTAAAGATCTTGGCCTCTCTAGAACTATCATCAGTTCATTTCTAGAACGTACTTCAAAGGCGGCATTGGTAGGTTCATTCCAAGTTTGGTTAGGTAGGGAGAGGAGCGCAACTAGTTGAGGTGAGCGTGAATACGCATTTTAAACCTACACTTGGGTCGCAAGTCCCAGGAGCTGTTGCAGGGAGAGGAGTGCATCCTCTCCCTGCAACGCGATGGGCCCGGCATCCGCACGGTGAATCCATGGAATGCTAAGAAGCTTCGTCTCATGGATTTTGTTAGTCTTATATCATCACTACTAGGTACTCCTACAATCGATGTTAACTATGATGGTAGATATACTCGTATAATATGACTAAAGTACTGGTCAAAACAAACCAACTAGGTAACAAAGTTTAAACATCTGGAGTATTAACAAAATATGTACAGGTTTCTTTTTGTTTGGTATTTTTATCTGAGCAGCCTTCTCATGGTAACATATAAGCAGTTCTATTAAAGATATTTCATGGTTATACTTTAATTACTGAAACATAGTATATTTTAAAAAAACTATATTTTAACAAAGAAATCGATCGCTCGACCTGGTTCCTGGGAAGTTTATAAAATTTAAGGTTAAAATTTAAGAAATGTAGTCAAAAGAAACAAGATATTTCAGTAATGGTACACGATCTCGTTCTCAGATACTCTGTTTGTCCAAGTTTAAAACAAAGGCAATAAATAGTTAGCTAACGGAGCTTACGGTACTTGTCTTTTAAACTTTGCCATTCACCGAACACTTAAGAGTTTCAGTAAAAGCATTTCTATTTTCACAATTTGATAAAATATTTTGTAAATGAAGTCCTTAAGTAAATAAAGATTATTATGCGAAATAAAACATATTGTAATTTAAAATATAACAAGGTTTTTGAGTTATTTACATTGCAATAGGGTTGCTTTAAACGGTCTTGTTCGCCTTCACCTAAATAAACCTTCCTCGTCGACGTCCGTGGGCGGCGTCCAGCTTGTACTAAACAAGCAATTATACTGCCTTTGTGTGCTTTGAACATTTCTTACTCGATCACATCGTGACGGCTGAACTGATTAGGATGTTATTCAAACTAAATTCAACTACATATTCCTTGTATATCGTACGCGAAGTCGTAGAAAAAATCTTGTTTAAAAAGAATAAAGATGTTTTTAACAATATCTTCGTTTTAGCTCCTTCTATTAGACGTAGAAGCATGAGTCTCTCTTAATATGATTGTCCGTGACCTTTACACTAGTTATAAATAATACCATATAACGCAAGCATGCATCGAGTAAATATTAGTGTCTTTACCTGTCTCCGTCTGTCTGTTGCCATCGTGTGACGTCATGGCCGCGGTTGGCCTCACCCACCACATCTACGGCGGAATGTCTGTAACAAAAAAAAAATCTAAGCTATGGTATATTTAGGCATGGATCAAATAAAGTACAGGTTGTATTAAAATATGTTAGGAATTACTTAAAAATCAACAAAATTATTGGGAAATTCGATTTAATTTTTTTTATATATATTTTTTTACATTACATTAATTTAATATACATAATTTAAATACGCATTTTCTTTAAAAATATACATAATAATAATATTTGTGTTTTTTTTTTGTTCAAAATCAAAGACGCAGACAAATATATTCAATGGTCTGTCACACACGTGTCTGTTTAATGAAACGCAACGCAAAGTAATTTAGAGAAAATCTTCAGTTGTTTTGAAGGTCCTTAAGGACTATTATAGCATTTACGCGTTTTTGATAACTATGTTCCTGTAAACCAGTTTTTAAATCAAACAACCCTTTACTACTGCCGTCATTTACTTTTATAAAGTAGTCAAATTTGTAAAATGTGACGTCTTTTGTTTGAGAAATCAACAATTATTAATTATCACACTTGTTTGATAAAATCACAGCTACACTTAAAAAGTCAGGTCATTCACCTTCTGAAGAACATCAGTGCCAAAACTAGAATTATTTAGAAAAAGTTCGTATACAATCTGCCAAAGTGGAAAATAGAATTAGCCCATGAAATATGTTAGGTGTTGTTGACTATTTTATTCTACCAAGAATTTTCTATATATATATATATATATATATATATATATAGTATTAAGACCGAAATATATAATATACCCTTGGATTGTTTTTAGTAATTATACGATTGAAATTTTATATTGAATGTCATTAATCATTACGAAATAACACAAAGTGACCTTACTAGTAATAAATAATATTTTAATCATTAATATACATATATATAAATTAATGGCTTATTGACTCTTAGAGAATGCTTTAGCATTGAGTCCATCGCTTGTATGACCTCAAGTGCGCAATAAAAATTTAATAAATTTATGATCGAGATTACAACCCAGCTCGAACGGCATTCTGTGTGCACTGACGGACCGCTGGGACTCGGCATCGTTGAGCCACTGGCTAATATTACATGCTGTCTAGCGAGGGCCGTGCTCAGAAGGCTTTCAGTTGCTTTAAAATTTTAATTTTTTATTTCACTTTTTGTTTATAAATTTGATTTTGCGTTTATATTATTGTTTACTAACACTAGATATAAGGTTGTCTTGTAATAATAATATTTAATAATATGTTAAGGACTGTCTCAAAATAAAATAAATATAATAAATAAATAATTTGTAATTTTTTTATTGTGATTAAAATTACAATTACGTTATTACGTTAATAATAAAGCCAATTATGCTAACTCTAAAATATAAGCGCTGTTAGGAACGAATTGTTTAAATGTTCCTCTCTGACGGAATTTCATAGACCCAGCTACCCACCATTTTTAAGAGACCTTAGAATACACGGAAATTCGTTTAGTACCTTCAGTCTGCAGACTTAATAGATAACTTTTATTATTTTCCAGTCTATTTTAGAATTAAAATGAAGAAAAAATATTCTATTACTAAAACGGTACTCCATTATTACAAGTTCAAAACCTAATATGTTTTTGTCTGTTCTTTTCTGCGATTTTAATTCAAAAACTGCTGATCGAAGTTAAATAATATATTCATATATAAATTTGGTATGACCCTGCGACCTCTGCCTCAAGTAGGCCTGTGTTAAAGTAATATATTATACATATTTTATATATATTTAATATATTTTTAATTCTTGTTATCGTGACCATCTAACAATAATAATACAAATAAATAATATATACAGGCAGCATTACAGCATGACCATTCAGAATCAAAATTATCAGCGCAGGCTAAGCGTTGAATAATAATGATTTTAAAATAATAGCTTCTATATATTTAGAGTAATTCTTGAAAAGTATTAACTTGTGAACTTATTCATTGTTCCATCAACTTAATTCCATCCTGAATTTTTACAACGCTGAAGTTTATTTCTAGAGGCTTATAAATAAATCCACAGCCTCCCTGGAGAGTTTCAAGTTACTCGCCAGAACCCGACACTTCCAGACTATGAATTATTAAAGATATTTGCCGCATGAGCCTGGGCCACGAAATATTTCTTTAATTCATTCTGTTCAGACACATGTATGTCTGCATGTTTTAATAGTTGGAGTGAAATGTTTTGGCGTTTTGTTAAAAGTCAAATTGGTAAATAACAGCCATCTTAAATATAAATCATAATTTTTATCAATGTATTAAATAGAGACAAAAATAATTTAAAGATGATTTATTTCAAAAGATACAATCGGCTAAAATTATCGTGTAGTTCTATCGTCTTAAGTATTTAAAAAATATATTTATCAATATCTAGTTCTAAGATTCATAACGGAAAATAAAAAATATCTACAACAAAAAGGTTAATTAATTGTATTTATTTCGAGGAGAGTGAGATGAGATTTTATATGTTCATAAATATTTGTGTAATTTATGGTTTTTAAAAGAGTTTTATATTTCTTCTAACGAACTCAAGAAATGAATTTGTAATACAATTTTTATTAGAAAAAATATATACGAGTAAAGAATATACTATTATTAATATTGGTATTTGTTTTTATAACTCTTGAAAGTATTTGATTTTTTCAGGTTTATAAACTTAAAGGTTTCCAATAGGACTTAATGTACAGATTTATCCTGAAACTTATAATTACTTATGTAAATGTAAATGATTGCCGAGCTACAATATTTTTTTAGAAATTTTCTGGAAAAACACCGATTAATAAATCTAAATGATTATTTACCTGAAGAGAACTTATAATGTTATTACAAATAATTTACAAGTTAAGTTTTTAATAAATAAAATACAAAGATACTTACTTTTTAAAAATAATTGTTATAATATAGTGTTTTTGTCGGTCTTCATATTGTTTGTTTATAAAACATTTAGAAATATCAAGTCGTTACAACTTGTACATTAATTTTAATAAATTAAATTTTAAAACTAAATATCCATTGCACATAGACGGATCGTATCTGACTGACTGAGAGACACCTTCATATCTTAGAAGAATTTTTTTCATATCAAGAAATATAGAACATTAAAAAAAATACACATAGAAGAAGGCTACAAATAGGTGGTGTTATTGCTTCAAAGCTATTTCTTCCAGACAATATTTGAGAGTGGACACTGTATGTAGAAATAAAAATATATATATTGAATATCTGGATGTTTGTTCACACCAATAATATGTTGAACGACTTTGAGTATTTATTATGATATCTTTTAAAAGTTTTCTTCATTACTGTATACACATAGTTTCATTTTTCTGAATCGATTTCCGGAACGTTATTGCCTGTCCACATCAGGCACCACTTTTACCATTCGACTGAGGCCGGGGTATTTCACAAAGAAAATATTTACAGTTATAGCACATCAACAGTTATGTTATAAATTGGCAGATATTAACTACGGTTTTATTTTATTAGTTATTGTCTATAGTTGTCATGTATGTCAAAGTGTACTGTCTATAGTTGTCATGTATGTCAAAGTGTACTGTCTATAGTTGTCATGTATGTCAAAGTGTACTGTCTATAGTTGTCATGTATGTCAAAGTGTATTGTCTATAGTTGTCATGTATGTCAAAGTGTACTGTCTATAGTTGTCATGTATGTCAAAGTGTACTGTCTATAGTTGTCATGTATGTCAAAGTGTACTGTCTATAGTTGTCATGTATGTCAAAGTGTACTGTCTATAGTTGTCATGTATGTCAAAGTGTACTGTCTATAGTTGTCATGTATGTCAAAGTGTATTGTCTATAGTTGTCATGTATGTCAAAGTGTATTGTCTATAGTTGTCATGTATGTCAAAGTGTATTGTCTATAGTTGTCATGTATGTCAAAGTGTATTGTCTATAGTTGTCATGTATGTCAAAGTGTATTGTCTATAGTTGTCATGTATGTCAAAGTGTACTGTCTATAGTTGTCATGTATGTCAAAGTGTATTGTCTATAGTTGTCATGTATGTCAAAGTGTACTGTCTATAGTTGTCATGTATGTCAAAGTGTACTGTCTATAGTTGTCATGTACGTCAAAGTGTATTGTCTATAGTTGTCATGTATGTCAAAGTGTACTGTCTATAGTTGTCATGTATGTCAAAGTGTATTGTCTATAGTTGTCATGTATGTCAAAGTGTATTGTCTATAGTTGTCATGTATGTCAAAGTGTATTGTCTATAGTTGTCATGTATGTCAAAGTGTATTGTCTATAGTTGTCATGTATGTCAAAGTGTACTGTCTATAGTTGTCATGTATGTCAAAGTGTACTGTCTATAGTTGTCATGTATGTCAAAGTGTACTGTCTATAGTTGTCATGTACGTCAAAGTGTATTGTCTATAGTTGTCATGTATGTCAAAGTGTACTGTCTATAGTTGTCATGTATGTCAAAGTGTACTGTCTATAGTTGTCATGTACGTCAAAGTGTATTGTCTATAGTTGTCATGTATGTCAAAGTGTATTGTCTATAGTTGTCATGTATGTCAAAGTGTACTGTCTATAGTTGTCATGTATGTCAAAGTGTACTGTCTATAGTTGTCATGTATGTCAAAGTGTACTGTCTATAGTTGTCATGTATGTCAAAGTGTACTGTCTATAGTTGTCATGTACGTCAAAGTGTATTGTCTATAGTTGTCATGTATATCAAAGTGTATTGTCTATAGTTGTCATGTATGTCAAAGTGTACTGTCTATAGTTGTCATGTATGTCAAAGTGTACTGTCTATAGTTGTCATGTATGTCAAAGTGTACTGTCTATAGTTGTCATGTACGTCAAAGTGTATTGTCTATAGTTGTCATGTATGCCAAAGTGTATTGTCTATAGTTCGTCATGTAAACGAGTAGTCCGGGATTTTAAGACTTCCTCTTGGAGGATGAAATAGTGAACTTACAATTAGTATGAAAAGTTGTATGGTTATAAGTAGATGCCAATAAAATTAATAGTATGAGAAATGTAATACGGCTTTCAGTTTATAACCGAAAGGCACATTATTTAAAACTATTAGAAACGCAACCCAAAATAAATATTAATAAGAAGAAAAATACATATTTTGATAAATAATTCTATGAATTTGTTTGAGCGAACGTTGGTTAGGAAATTTGCAAAAGCTAGTATCAATTAATTGTAGATAACTCAAATTGCCCTCCATTACTGCGTCATGTCTAACAGACACACACACTTACACACATATCAACACTCTTATACTCACACTCATGCAACTTAAGTATACAAAGAGCCTGTAACAAGAGGTCTTGTTAGACTGCAATTAGGATTGTTTGTTGCCCCTATTGACATATTATTAGGTGTTTCACGACTGAATTTGTATTGCATAATTGTTTGATCTAAGTTTTATTATTTGTAATATAAGCTTCCCGAAAGCTAACAACCGTTTTATTATTCAGAAAGTTGAAGCAAAAAGTATTTTCTTATTTTTTTCTAATTTATATTTATCCTTCTACGTCTTTACACGAGCTTCGACATACAGTACATCTACACAGACAAGTTATGTTAGTGTGTGTAGAACTTTACTACAAACAAATTTAACACCTGACCGTCAGTACGCCCGGGTTTATACTTTATACAATTAGCCATTTTCTCAAAGAGCCTACATTATAAGATAAGACTCTTATGTAAGCGTCTTAATTCGTTTCATTGTATTCGAGAAGCCTAGTCTTAAGTTTTTAGTCAATTATTGTGTAATTAATTATTATTTACTTTAATAGAGTTATTGTTTCAACGTCATTCTGATCTTCACGAAAAGCTTTTAATGTTGTTATTACGAAGATTGATTTTCATACCATAATTATCAGTTATTGATGAAATTCAGTTTTCAAAGGAAATTCAGTACATTTTATATTAAATACTATTAAATATAGTTTTTATTTATAATTTAGTCATGCACTTATATCTTCAATTCACGGTTGTAGCTACGGGATCTTCTTCTCTACTATCTTTTTTCTCTACTAGAATTATCTATATATTTTATAACATATATTATTTTGTCTGGTATTGTATTTAATTAAAAGCATTTTGTTTTTGAGCAACGGTAGAGAAACATTAATTACTTGATTTGTTAAACATTATTAAATATTACATGACGTAACTTAGTTATATAATCTTCACCAAGGAGATTAGATAATAAATGTTATAAAAAACAATGAACCCTACGAAGTGTCACATTTGACACAATTTGAAACACAAAGATCTAAAATACATAAAATGCATTATAGTGTATTTTAGATGACTTTATCATAAAATATTCTTATATCTATCTAAGTATTAATATAATTAAAATATTGTAACTCGAAGCAAAATATTCTTATTAAAATTAATGAGTAAAATTTTTTAAGGATAAATTATTTCAAAGATAATTAAAAGGTATCGAGTTATTCCAAGAACCATTTGATGTATTCAAATTTTAAATAAATATTTTTAAATATTTTGTTTTTAAAATACTTAAAATAATAAAAAAAATATTACCAGACTAGAAGGATTAATAGTATTTTCATCGGAGGTCGATGAAATGAAGTTAATGAATGTGCAAATATTGTTTGTAAAGAGATTGGTTATTGATGTATTTAACGGTAGATCTACAATCTGAGATCAAGTTAAGATGGCTTCTTACAAACTCAATTTACAAACTAAAATTGCCCTCCATTACGTCGTCATGTCTAACACACACACACACACACACACACACACACACACACACACATATCAACACTTTTATACTCACACTCATGTAACTTAAGTATACAAAGAGCCTGTAACAAGAGGTCTTGTTAGACTGCAATTATGATTGTTTGTTGCCCCTATTGACATATTATTAGGTGTTTCATTACTGAATTTGTCTAGCATAATTGTTTGATCTAAGTTTTACAGTTGTTATGTAACTTCACCCAAAGCTTTCAACCGGTTTATTATTTAGAAACTTAGTAATAAATAGTATTTATACGTTTTATTTTTAAATTTTGCCATAGCGATTTAAACATAATAACTATATTTTTTTTCCATATACACACAGATATAATATGTCAACACAAAGAAATTCTACTAGTTCATTTGCCATATTATGTCCTGGTTAATAGATTTTACTTTTTTACCCAAAGAGCATACATAATAGAATATACATTAGGGCATACATTATTTATTATTCGTAGTTGAAGAACAACGAACTCTATGAAGCGACACATTTCGTACAACCAAAGACAATAAAATGAACTTGAATTCAATATACTTGTATTTTAAACGTGACGTTCTCATACAGAATATATAAATATTATTCCGAAGTGTGAATTGCTACTAAGATACTGTAAGTGTTTCTATTTTAAAATGTGTTTCTAAATACTTAGTGGTTGTAGGTGTATTTGTAAACCTAAATAGATTTTCACGGACCCTTCACAGTTCAAAGACCGAGCCGACCGTATTAAACCACCAACTTGTGTTAAAATCTTTGCAAACAGAATAATAAATATTTTAAATTGTTTTTTCTTTTGTTTTTTTATAGAGAAAACTTTAATAATAATACATTTTAATATTAATAGAAAAGAAAGAGAGATTTTCTGTTTTGTATAATTTTCTTATTTCGTAAATTTTAACTTTTAAAATTATATGTATGTATAACATTTATAATTGATTGTATCTACTATTTGTGTATTATTTTGTTTTTACGTAAAAATATTTTTCTGGGATTTGAGACGTTAAACTTAGAAGGGCAAAATTTGTATTCGCAAATAAACAATATAAAATAAATATAATTTGTTCTCTTCTCGGATCTTACATATATATTGAAGACTCTTTTTAGTAAGTTCATAATGTGTTTATTTAAATTAATATATATTTTTATTTTCTCAAAAATACGTTACTTTACACTTCAAAGACGAAATAGTTTAAATAATTATTTTTTATAAAAACATGTTTTAATGTTATATTTGTATAATGTTATTGTATGATCATAGCCGCGTGGTTTGCACATATAATTGAGGTGACACTTATCTATTTAAAGTAATTATATTTAAATATTTGCTAGTAATAGATCACCTTCTTGGTACAATAAATAAATAATTAAATGTGTCAAACATGTTGATGTTTGAATGCAGGCGATATATTTTAATAAACGTCATGAAATACAAAATAAGACACAACACATGCGTATAAATAAATAACAGATGATATAATAACAAAAGTAGTAAAACTAATCTAAGATCTATGTGTGTGTGTGTGTTACGTGACATATAACACATAGAAATAAAAATTATTTCGGATACTATAAAAGTTATGAAATATAATAAGTATCCTAATATTTTATTTCTATTTGTTTGTTGTCTTGAGTTAGTTATTGCGTATGTTTCAAGTGACATATCAAAAGTAATGCTTTGAAGAAAAATTATGAGTATGATATATATATTTAGATTTTATATATATAGAATTAAATCAAAATATGCACGACTAGTTTCGAACCCATACGGGGTACTTATTCATGAAATTTTTCAACGAAAATATAAACAAAAAAAAAACAACAAACAAAAGAAAATAACACAGTTATGTTATTAATCATCTAATAATTTGTACAAAAACAAGTAAAACTATTTCATTTATTTAATCAATTATAATTTACACATTTTAATTTAAACGCAAATGTTTGCAGTAACCGAGTTAACGAGAGGACGATATGTAGATAGACGAGGTGTCAGATATCTCAGGTTATAATTAAAATGTAACTCAATACATCAATTAAATATTCTAACTCACTGACTCAATACTGTGCAGTCAGTATCCTTGTCCCTATAAAATCAATTTGGTCTATAGTATATGATATAAAGGCAGATAAAACTCGGGATCTCGAAGTCTTTAGAGGATGAAATAGTGGTTTAAAGTACGTCTGAAAAGTTTTATGGTGATTTGGAAATTCCGAAAAAATAATGTATTTATTTTTTCGGAATTTCCAGTTCCAAGTATGAAAATATATATTTAACTTTTTTGTTTATAGGCAAATGGTTCGTAATCAAGCAAGTCCAAATAAATATTATTAAAAAAAAAAAATAACAGTTAAGTATTTTGACAAATCATTATTGAGTTTGTTTGTGTGGATGTTCGTTTGGACTTTTTGCAAAAGCTAGTATCAATTAATTGCAGATAATACAATTGCCCTCCCTTACGTAGTCTTGTCTAACACACACACACTCACACACATATCAACACTCTTGTACTCACACTCATGCAACTTAAGTATACAAAGAGCCTGTAACAAGAGGTCTTGTTAGACTGCAATTAGGATTGTTTGTTGCCCCTATTGACATATTATTAGGTGTTTCATGACTGAATTTGTATTGCATAATTATTTGATCTAAGTTTTATTATTTGTAATATAAGCTTCCCGAAGCTAACAACCTTTTTAATATTCAGAAAGATGAAGCAAAAAGTATTTATATGTTTTTCTTTTAAAAATTTACATCAAAATTATTATTTTGAATCTTCACACATAACACATATAAGACATACACTAAGACATACAGTAGATCTACACAAACAAATTATGTTAGTATGTGTGTAGAACTTTACAACAAACAATTGTAGCACCTAGTTTACTTTATTACTCAAAGGCCACACATTATAGGATAATATTTTCATATTACATTGCTATGTAGGCGTCTTCAAAGCATCCTTAATTAGCTGCTTTGTCGTTGAGAAAGCTTTCATTATTTAGTTAAATATCGTGTTAATACTTCTTGTTTACCTTAACCGAGTTGTAACTTGTTTGTACAAATTTCATTGTGATCTTCAGCAAAAGCTTTTAGTGCTTTGCGAAGTCGGTTTTTCGAAAGAAAATAATCATCTACTGATGAAGGAGAGTTTTAAAAGGAATTTAATTACATTCAGGCTCTTGTTATATTAAAGAATGTTTTAATATACCTGTTGTTTATAATCAGGTTGGTATCTCTTTAATTTTACTACAGACGCGAGAATCTTATTTTTTTAAATTATTTCTATTTATTTTTTATATTTTAAAAAGTTTCTTGTACATTTGAATAACAGTATTTTGTTTTACGAGCAACGATGTCTTTAGATTGTTTGAGGATATTATATTTTGAGTTATGTAATATAACTAAACGTTACATTACATAACTCAGTTTTGTGAATTTTTACCAAGTAAATACAATTTAAATAGTCATTATTTTCCTAATGATTCTAAATCAATGCTTTTACAACATCGTCGGTTTCGTTGTACCAGACCGAGAACATTTAACAAGTGCAATATTCAATTTGCGAGTTGTTTAATATAATAAAAGCACAACGAACTCTATGAAGCGACACATTTCATACAATTAGAACCAAAAGGACAATAAAATGAACTCGACTCAATGTACTTGTATTTTAGATGACGTTATCGTGGAAAATAGAAACGGGGGTCTTTGTCCTCATTTCTAAAGTATCAAAACTATTAGATTAAATTGCATTTAAAATATTACAAACATTTCAAACTGTATTTACATTGTATTTTCGTAAATCTTAACAGATTTCCACCATATTTATAGTTTCCAGACTGAGACTTAATTGAATCATATTACGACAGAAATTAAATTTTCAAAATCGGTATAAAAATCATATAAACCAGTCCAGAGCGAGGCGAATGTCTTCAGCCATAATCCATAAACCGCTTGGTCTGTTATTATATCATTATTTTTAACCTTCAAGCGTATTGATAACGTATATATAAGTACTTATATAATTAGGATATATCTCGTATGCATGTTTATTATAAATAAATGCGTGTTTTGAGCCAATCAAGCCAGTATTAATTACCTTCGTGTCTGCGGACGCGGCGCTGTGACCTCACCTCTTCCAACTTTCACAAAGGTTGGACGTAATGTTGGTAAATTAAGTTATCTCAAACATAATTTTGGAATATATATTAGTGTTTAAGAGTCGTTAAAGTGAGGTACAGTTTGAGTTTGAGCTGAATGAGGTTAACTGTTACCTTTCTTAACTGGTATTATTAATATTGAGTCTATTTAGTTGAATCTATACATTTAGATAAAAAACAATATTTAAAAAAATATATTAAAAAACCTGTGTTTAAACTGGAGTGATCCCAATTTGGGCTAGACCGTTCATATCAACAAGAATGACATTAATATAAAAATATAATATATTAATAATAAGTATTTAATAAAACAATTGCTTTTTTTGTTTTGAAACAGACAGTTCTAGTACAGAATCGACATGTAGTTAATTTTATAATAAATATAAGATAAATTTGCATTGTAATATAAAGGTATAAACACAAATATAAAAATATATAACTCTTTATGTATATATTACAAATAATCCTCTCAATAAATTATTTATATATAAATATATAAATAATTATAACACTATATCTACATACAGTGAAATATTTTTGAAATAATATAAATGTTGATATAAAGCAAAGATAAAGATAATAAGGTTATTTATATAACCAATACAAAGTTATCTTTAATTTACGTTTAATAAAACTGAACATGTACGATACTAAGTGTTGAGTTTTATTAAATGTAAATTGTATTTATTAAATGTATATTTTATTAAATGTCTGATACTACGGAAAATTTGAAAAATTACGTAAAAAAAAACGAATTTAAGATTAAATAAAAATATATAAGTAATAGATTGTTTACATTAAAACAATATAAAAACAATAAGAAACAATTAATACGAGTCTATAATAAGAGATGAGGTGATGTGGCCTGAAGGAATTGATCTCAGCGTGATTTCTGTTCGCGATAATTGATATATCTTTTTGGATGAGATCACGGAGCAGTTTGTTGTAGCCATTTACTTTATTAGCTTTGAGACTTACTTCAAAGAAATAAAGAATGCTTTAACTAATACATTGCAATATTATTATACTGTACCAATATAACATTAATTTTGATTCATGAAAAATTGATGTATATTTTATATAAAATATGAATAGTACTGATTGTTTTTTATAGATATATTTTATATAAAATATGAATAGTACTGATTGTTTTTTATAGATATTTATTTAAACGAAATAAGAGAAGTGATCAATTAAAAATATATTAACTTCTACGGTACGTATTAACGGTACGTTTTTTTTTTAACATGGTCTTAAAAGAAATATGCGAAGGAAGGAAAGGCATAAGAAAAATCTTTTCTTTTATAATTTTCGATACTAAAATATTACTGATGTAACATTAAAATGATTCTGAGAATTTCAGAACTATAAAAATAATTTACAGCGAAAATATTTTGTAAAAGATAACTACTTAAGCTATTTATAAAGTTATCTTTTTAATAACTACCAAATATAAATGTTTTATAATATATATTTATATTAAAAATATAACAAACAATTTTCTTATATTGTATTATTATGTATTATTATTTCAATGTAATAACATAATTGCATATTGTTTCAAAAGTTTACTATAGATAAGATTATTTAATTAAAAGTAAATTATTTTGTATTAAATATTAAACATTTTATAATTGTTAGTAATATGTTTAAAATTAAAAACATTCAATCTCACAAATTGTAAATATTTAATAAACATATCCAAGCGATAGAGCCGGGAAGGTTATAGTCTTAGTTTTAATTAAAGTTTTAATCTAGACTCTAAAACTGAGCGAATACTCATTTATTCATCTGAACCCACGTGAGCGAAACTTCTTTTATCGTTTGCCTTTAACCTATAATCTATTTAAAATTAAACATCGATTTATATCGTACATGTAATTTAAAACCACTGAATACATTTAATACCATGATTTATCTATTACGGGGTACTAAGAATGTTAAAACTATTATATATATATATCCGAAGACTCGCGGCTTGAGTCCGCCATGCTTTGAGCTCATGAGTGAGAACCCCGAATGGGTTTGAAACTAGTCGGGCGAATTCCTAAACAGTTAACGTGTGTAAAGCCGGGTACATATATATATATATATAACATTAAATATAATAACACTAAATATAATAACACAAAATCAGTTTAAAGATCATGAATATTTTATGCGATGTATTCTTTACAAACTGATTGTATAATCCAGTGAGTTCCTCTCAAGTAAACTTGTTACCTCACTCGGGATGGAGGAGATACTTTGATTAGCAGTGATTGCATTTGATACCGGAAGTTAGATCGGCCATTGGGGACTTAGGATATAGTGATGTACCTACCCATAGATATAAAAATGATAAGTCAAAAAAGGTTATCGTAATTTGATAATGATTCATAAAATATTATTATTAACACATCTTGGATTTTAAATTGTCCATTAACATGTTAGCTGCGCATACTTTTAAATTTTAATAAGAATTAAACCAGCGACCTTTGAGAGTACGTCCCCGTTACTCTAGCAACTGAGCCATTGTGTTGGTACTCGTCTTTATGAATTTACCATGATATGTTTCTTTTATCATCGTATAAATAATACATTGTGATGTCAGACTTAGACAGAAACAAAGCTTATCGAGCACAATAGGCTAGATCGTATACAAAGCGGTAATAAAATATGGTCATTAATCTCCATGCAGCCCTTGTCTCAACGTCCCTGAACCGTTTGATGTTTACATTGGTTTTTGTAATTCAGATTTTTACCCCAAGATAGTATGTTTGAAAGACCTTCATAAATATATTAAATAAAACTAACTTCAACATCAATGGAACAATTCGTCAACAACAACTGGACTTGAACCCACAACCATTACCAACCGCCCCGTAGTTCAGTCGCTTGTTTTCATGTTGGATTTAATCAACGATGAATCACTTAAAATAATAATTATAGTGGAAGATTTACTAAAACCTAATTTAATCAAATAACGAATACTTTTAATTGGATAAGGATTAATAGTAAGTTACTCTAAAGTTAAGAGGACTTTGGCTTTTTATGTGGAATTATTTAATTTGATAACGTTCAATAATAAATGAGACAAAGGAGCGTTAAATGATCCACTGATATTTTAAACTATTGTTGTTTAAAAAGTAACATTGATTATCATTTACAGTTTGCTTTCATAAATTATTAGACAGACTATGGACTTTCCTGTAGCCATTTGTAGGACTTACTAATTATCTACGTAAATAAGTAAAAACATCAACTGTTCTCTCTATTTATACATTTAACTAACATTATGTATTTTACACATCAAATTTCCAGACAAAATTTTCAACATATTAGCAAGAACCGCATGCATACATCCGTTGCTTAATGTACATGAAATAATCGGACAAACAGACAGACGAAATATGATTTCGTTCTATAACATTACTTGATATTTGTTAATGCAATCAGAAGAGTAACTTCAAGAGTAATTTTATTGGAACGCTATTAATGGTTGAAGGAAATAGGTGATCTCTTCAATGTAAGTCTATGTTAGCATGTTTGTTGTGTTTGGGATTGTTGGATTCAGTGATGGAATGGTTAAGTTATTGTAAAACCAGAAAAAAATAAATTTGGAAAAAAAATATATTGTATAAAATATGAATTTTACATATGTTTGTGATTGAATTATTGAAATCCGATATAATGTCATTGAGATATACACCAAATTGTATTTTGTACATTTCATTCAATGATAGAACAAAGAGATGGCATTTTACTGTGAATGCAGGAGTGAGTTCAACTCGAGCCACAAATTCATACTGCTGGTCGAAGTTGGAAAAAAAAATAAAGAAGTAAGTAGGTTATTAAAAAAATAAAGAAGTAAGTAGTTAATTTCTTTTAATAAGCAAACAATTATGTTTGCTTATTAAAAGAAATTAAAAACACATATGTAAGGTTTTTTTTTATATAACTGACAATGCAGTCCGTGATTCTAATGCACTAAGTTGTCTGTCGTGTAATTGTATAATTCTAGTATAATTTAAGCTTACATGTCATGTATGCTAATTAGCTGACATATTCTAGAAAATTCTATCAGTGATCCTATCTCTAAGTAAATTTTAATGACATCTATACGTTATACTTACAGTACATAATATTCTATCAAATATATTTGAGAGGCGTTATTAAGAAAAATAAAATAAAAGTTGCAACTCAATTAAAAAAAATAAAAAAAATTAAATAACATCTTTCTTATCCTACTCCAGAATTCTGATGGTGATCAAGAATATGACTAGTCTTTGACATAAGTTTCTAAATTAATAAGCAGTGGCAAAGTCTTCTGATGAAGAAAGATAGCTGAGTGTTTAAGTGTATCCTGAGAGACCTATGATTTCTCAAAATAGTTCTTTAGTTTAAGAGTTATCCTGTTTTCTTCTCGCCTCTTCTAATATACCGGCTTATTATAAGAATGGCAGACAAACAACCAGACTGTCACATTTATAATGCATGAGTTCCTTGCTTCGTTGTAGCGTAAAAGGGAATCAAGCATTGCATTTTCTATTGTGTCGATGTTTTATTTGTGTGCTAAATTCCATATGAATTCATCCAGTACCCTAGATTGAACTACAAACAGACCAATATATACAAACTTTTATATATATAAATAATATTAATGAAATTTACCATGCATCATAAATAAACTAAATATAAAACTTTTGTACGAAATACAAAGCTTCGATATTGAGTGAAACTTTTATTTCAATGACTCATTTTGTGAATTTTTCTGTACACTGTTAGTTTAAAATATATTCCATGAATATTTTAGACACTGAAATTATTTATAATCTAAGTTAAATTGTCGTAAATATAAGTAATAATAAAATCACAGACAGTACCTATCTAGCAAAATGTTGTTCATATAAAAAATCAAAAATATCTTTATTCAAGTGGGCATTTACGTGCACTTTTGAATCGTCAATTACATTACATTAAAAAATGTCAGTATAGGATGTCAGTATGTGAGTCCGTAAGTAAGCTACCACCAGCTCAGACTGTAACTCTGCTGAGAAGAGCTGGCCAGAAACTCAACAGCTGCACTAAAAAACAATTAACTAATCTTTTTAAAACAATTTAACAATGTTTGATGTATATGTTAGGCTCAAAGACCGACCGGCCACAGCGCGTTCTGGCCGACTTCAAATACGCAGAACGCGTTTTGGCTGCTTTTAAACGTTCACAACGCGTTCTGGTAAGTGTCGAACGGCCAGAACGCGTTTTGTCATTTATCAAGCGCTCAGAACGCGTTCTTAATGTCTGAGTCGTATTATGTGCCACTCTCTCTCTACCTGCGTACAATAAAATTCATTTTGTACTTATAAAAAAAAATAATTTTGATAAGATACTAATTTATTTGCATTTTCTTTGCATTTAATTGTTTTATAAGTACAAAATTAATAAGGTAACCAAGAGGTTGCAGGATCGAGTCTTGAAAGTGATTAATTTTGTCATATTAAATCATTATGTTATTGAAACTATCTTAAGAATTGTTTAATCAATAAACTTGTGAGTATTGAACGTTCCTTTAGTTAATTTGTTCCGTTAAGTTGTCCTTAATGCCAGAATATGTAAGATAGACGGTACAACGTTGATCATTATTTATTATACTTTATATTTACATGAGATAGAACGTTTCTAAAGTGTAAAAGGTTATATTGTACTTAGGTTGCTATTATCTTATATTAATAAAGTTTGTTGTTTAGTTATAATAATAGACTGAGTCATAAAAAGAAACATGGTTATTGAAATAAATTAGCTTTTTTATTTAAATTGTCTGATGTATGTTGATTAACTCGTAATTATTTTAATATAGACAAGGAAATATAAATAGTGTTTATATTTTTAAATAAATCTCGGAACTGCATCCCACATTGAAAAATATATTACTTTTATATATATTACTTTCACGAGTGAAAAGGCTTTAGAATTAAATGTCTATCTGAATCGTAAAAGAAAAACGTTTTTCTTGTGCATTGCGTAGACATCCTGTATTGTGATTTAACGAGTGGAAAATTAAATGATTACCAGGGGATGTGTTGTTACGATAACGTTACATAAATAGAGAGAGAGAGAGGCCTGTGTGTGAGCAGGACCGACGATCAATCTGCTGGCGCTGGTGATGCTGCTTTCCCACTTACTAAACGCTTGTAATTCATGAAGGCAATGTGAATTTCCCAAATTTTTTTTTAAGGATTCGACGCTTTAAATTTTTCTCAATGATAGCATAACTAGTGGAGGCATGTCTTTTTCTTTTTTTAATACTCGCTAAATTAAAATGTAAAAGTCTTCCAAGCTAGAAGAGCTGTTTTAATCTAGTCGGAAAGCGCTGTGCAAATATGTACAGATTCAATCAGAGCACACGTGAACGAAATTACATTTCTTCATACACCTTACATTGATTGCTTTTATGACTTTTATGTGATTTATTTCCAATAAAACGCTGACGATATTTTGTTTATTCGGGGAAGCTTAAATTACATTATTCAATATATTTTAGTGTCTATTCTAACCAAAAAAATAATTAACTTACTGAGACAAAATAACTAAATTGTATTAAATTTTATGTAGCAATTTACTTTTGATTACCTGGGAGCTTACCATTAAGTAATGGAGATTGATGGAAAAGACTGTGAGACAGATAGAGAAGGACAAGAAGTTTGGGCATCCATCAACACAGTTAACCATGAAATAGTTTAGAAGGCCTGATTGTGTGAAAAAAAGGGTCGATTCTGACACAATATCATTCTGTGTGTATCTGTATTTGTACATGTGTGTGTCTGTATGTGTACATAGTATCTATGTGATCAGAATGTTGTTCCGTTGTTTTTCTTTAACTGCAGGAATCATTTCCGTTTGTAAATTAGGAGCCCTATTTTCGGCACAGAAGCACTCGTGGTTCTTGATGTTGAATTCCCGACTCACCACCTTGCATAGGTACCTCTCGACGCAACTGTGCCCTGAGAGGTTCTGCGACAGATGGAAGGTCATCAGCCCGTGCCTACTGATGATCCCATTGATAAGAATACGCCCAATCATGGTCATGTTGATCCAAGCTTGGGTTTACTCAGTATTCGGTTGTTGTATGTCTCCCGTATGAAAATTGAGAAATATAATAGAATATACTGATAGTATATATAATATAGAATCTGTAAGTATTTGGTAAACTTGACAAACAATAATGCAAATTTATATTTTTGATACTATGACTATTATTTAATATGGTAAATTACTAGCTTTTTCCACTTCCTTTATGATTTCTGGAAAGTAATTTTCTTGATGAGGTGTTTGTCACTTCATTGACCAGTTTCAGAGAAAATTATCGTAATTTTCTTAATCAAATATCTTGTTTTATTAGTGACATTATAGTAACATTATTATATTTTCATAAATCCATATAAAATATATTTAATATATATCCATTTTAGGTTTATCTCTATAACTTAATTCCGTACCAAGTAGGGTTGTTAAGTGACCTCGCGAGTATTTTAATAGGATTCGAAGATCATGGTTGGATTCAAATAAATATATTCTAAATATAGGGTTAAGCCAAGTTCAAGTATTGTATAAGCTTCGGTATTAGAAAGCACGAAAGAATTTTGAAAGAACCAACACTTCTCGATTTATTATATATATAGATTATCGGCAAGTGACACAGCTGTGTGCCCAAAAGTCAGATACGAAGCTGCTTGTTCTAAATAATAAATGATTTGTCTTATATATGTAATAATATATACAAAATAAAAAAAAACTTTTACGGTTATATTGTATTTATTCCGTCAAGCGCTGTTCATTGAATTATCCACTTCAGCGAGTGTCACTTTCGAAGCCGGCGAATAATACAATCTATTGATTTACTGTAAAGATTGCTTAACATGATTTAATTATATCGAGATAACTCATCACGTGTTAATATTTGAAAATATCTATAAACATTTTAAGCTCATTAAAATTCGAAATAAATATGAAATTATATAGTAACCAATATAGGTCGGGATGCGAATCCGCGACCTATGGGAAACCGTCTCGCCGCTCAACCAATTGAGCTTATCTATCTTCATATCGCTACCAGCCTCGTTGCTTTTAGCATTTATTACGTATACCTATTTATCACGAGAATGGGACATTTTTTAGGCTTCTTTCGAAAATCTTATTCAATGTTTTTAACTTTGCATATGGACATTAATATTCGAAAATATATCTATAAATATATATGGGTATGTTAAGCTTCTCATAATTTTTAACAAGTATGAATTAAAAATAACACAGACAAAGTGTCAGTAGATGGTCCCTTATCGCACAGTTTTGAATCAAGAAACAAAGTATTTATACCCCATTATCGTAATTTATTAAAATTGGACCCGGCAGAGAACTTCGAGTAGTCTTCTATGGCTCGTTGGTCTAGCGGTTAGTGACTATGACTACTGGACCAAAGTGTAAGGGTTCAATTTGTATATATTCATTCACATTTACATATTTAGAGTCCCCCCACTCTCACAAAACAGTGTTTGTTAATTGAACGTTTTAAATTGTTGTTTCTTTTTTGTGACTACAAGATGTCAAACATAACAAATTTTAACCATTTTCGGTTCAACTCTTATATATATGTATATATGTATTTGAAACAAAAAAAATATATATATTTAAGTGAGGTTAAAACCCATGGTAGCATAAAAATTTATTCCCTTGTCGTAGTTCTGAAGAGCCTCTGTCTGTAAGACATGAGTGGTATGTTTTTTAATATCAAATTATATTGTGAATCTATATCTATACATACATATAAATAAAATATGTCTGTCTCTGTTGACAAATAACTATGTTATCTGGTTTCTCGTATGTTCATAGCAATTTATATAACACCAAGTCTGTCCGTTTTTCTGTGGGTCTGTTGTAATCTTTAGAACGGTTTTACGGACATTTATTATTATATTATTAGATTATATTATTAAATTACCTGAAATTAGTATACAGATTAATGTACATAAACTAATACATAAACTACTGCATAGCGCCAACTATACATTTAAATAATGAAAGAAAGGACAAAGGCTATTTTTTATTCTGAAAAAAGGTAGTGCAACCAAAAACTCGGGAAAAAAACTTTCTCCGAAGGATAAAAAATCTTTCAGACGCCGTTCAAAATACCAAGAAATTTTATTTACACAAACCTACAGAGCGGGCAAAGCAGCTGGTAAAAGGTAGTATTTTATATTCCATTAATTCAATAACGTAATTAATATTCATATGAGGTAGAACGATTCCGACATTGTTTGAATACTTGTACTGGCTATTAGCTTACATCAATAAGTTTAATGCATGTTACAATAAAATATTGAACCATAAAAGACATTATTTTAGCAGATGGTAGATAATTAAATGCATTAAAATATATTAGTTAGTTGTATTACTACTGTATTTGTCAAAAGATATTGTTTAAAATAAAATAGTGACTTAGTTGGCGAATGTTTTTCGAAATTGTAAAAAATGGGTAAAGAACAGAAAAATAATTGATTTTGAGGAGATATGACATTAATATCATGTTATAAGATTAAAAAAAGACAGAGAGCAAGCACAGTTTCTTAAAAGTGAATAAGTTAAATTGCCCCTGAAACGCCATACTGTATCCTTAGGTCACAAGATCAGAACTGACACATCAGATATGGTTGTAAATCCGGCTCTCTCAATCTCTGAACAAAAAAAACAGCTATAATATTTAATTAACGCCAATCTTGTGAGTATTTTACTACCACGAATAAGGTTCGGTGAGATGACTGCAAAATCCACTACTTTTGCTTCACGATATAAATAAAATATACAATTTGAAAAAAAATGGATTAAGGTAAGCTTCTGTTATACAATCAAATGTATCTGAAAATAGGCTAATTTTGAATGTAAGATATCAAACGAATAACGTGATATTATTTCCTAGTTTACTCACACGCTATACACGTGGCAATGAATATTGTATCAGCTAATTATCTATAACAACATATAGAGCTTACAAATAAAAAGATTATTATAAAGTATAATGTATTCTGTAGTTGTAGCTGTAGAATTGTAAATCTATTATTACTTATAAGAAGCGTTTAAAGGCTTGCTAACGCTTCAAGGAAATATGACTTTACAGGAATTCCCTTCCGTTAATCATCGATAGCGACCTGTGACGTGAAAACCGAGGGATGTTCCGTATATGATGGGATTACATAACCCAGTAGTATTATATTAATTTAATACGTACAAATATCTATTACCCCAAGGAATAAACTTTAAGAACAAGTTATAAGTTTTAAATTGAATAAAACAGACGGTTTACAAAAATAAAATTTCCTTTGAGAACAACCGCAAGCAAATGACATTTCTATATTTAAATTATTACTTATACAGTTCATGATTAGTTAATTCAGGCTTTCTATCTGATGGTAACTAGAGTCTGATCTCACGGAAATTTACAATTATATGAAGCTTAAGCTTGGGTAATGGAGACGGGTTTAAGAGGCTATGACACAGATAGAGGACAGTGAGAAGTTTGGGCATCATGTGCCAGTGTGTGGCAGTGTAGATGACATAGCTTAGAAGACCTGTTGGCCTTACCTCTTACCGAAAGTTTCAATTCCCCTATAGGGAATTTGTATGATCTAATTTGTCACGGTATGATTTATGGAGGTTACAAGAAGCAAAAGTTCTTTAATAAATGATATGTGTTCTTTCTTATGTAACATCTATGTTGAAAAATCGGAAGGTATTTTGAAAACTTGACAAACAATACTGCACATTTTGTTTTGTGTCGATGGTGAATGAAATCCATGATTAATGATAGTTAATTACTAGCTTTTTACTCCATTTCCGAAATGTAATTTTCCTAATGAAGTGCTTGTCACTTCAGTCTACGAGAAAATGATCGCAATTCTATAAATTAAATAGATGGTTTTATGAACGAAGTTGTAGTAATATTATTATATAATAACAAAACTGACTAATAATAAAAGAAATATACGTACATTTTAGGTTCATCTCTACAACTTAATTCTAAATTGATTACCGTATTTTGAGTAAACACACGAGTAATTTAATAGAATTTTATGAATCATAATGGATTCACTGACAGTTGTATTCTAAATATAGGGTTAAGGTCAGAGTGGCGGTAGTGTACGAAAGGTATGCTTTGAAAGAACAAATACTTCCTGTTTTATTGAAGACAAAGTGTTTGGATAAGTTGCGTATATATATATAGTGTAAAAGCCAAGTCGTGAAACAGCGTGAGATGAAAACTTATATATATATATGTGAGATAATTATTGGTGGGCAATATGGGCTCGGACCAATCCGAAAGTCATAAAGTCCCACTGGACATCAAGCGGCTTCTCATGATTGGTCAATATAATTTATTGCATATAGAATAAGATATACAAAATATAATAACTTTAACATAGTTGTTTAAGTTATGTCGTCAAACGCTGTTCAAAGAATTATTCACTTCGGTGAGTATTTCGTTCGAAGCCGGTGAATCATATTTGCTATTAAGATTGCTTAACGATATTGAGATAGATAAGATTGATTTTGTGATATTGGGATAGCTCATCATTTGATTTATCTATATTTTCTGTAAATATTTAATTGAATATTTTAAAGTCGCGTAAATAATTGTCTTTTGTGAGTAGTAAGTTTTTTATGTATTAAGTAGAAAGGCTGAAATGAAAATATAATTGGATGCTGCCGCTGCCTGCAAGTGAGTATCAAAGAAGCAGCCAGTGAAGACATTTGGCGTAAGAAACTATGTACAATCCTTATGCACGACGGATACTGAAACTTTTTCAAAATTTAAACAATAAAGAAATGTTATATTTATATTTACCCGGCTGTATTCACGTAGAATTAAATCGGAATGTGCCCGACTAGTTTCGAACACATTCTCTGAAGCTCTGAGCGTGGCGGACTCGCGGCGTGAACTGCGGGTTCACGCCGTGAGTTCGCCGCACTTAGAGCTTAAGTTATTGCTCACGAAAGTCTAAATATAAAAATAAGGAAATAGCTCAAACCTGGACTGAAAATAATCCTAATTTACCTGTACATTTATTAATTCAAAACGTCATTAGATACATCCACATCGCACAGCTGTGACTCGAGAAACAATGTAATTATTCCCATTTAATTGTAAGCAATGAGTTACTTGTTAATTGTCACTAATGTTGCGCAATACGAACTGACTGAGTTTTAAAAAGGTTTATTTAAATGTTCTTCAAGTTTACCAGCTTCCATGTTGTTTGTAATGAGACGGTAACTTGTCATACAAAATCAACTTTAACTCTTCCGGCTCCTTGAACCTTCCAAATTCTTAAACCTTTTTATAGTTGTATAAAACTTTTAATATATTTTGTATTGAATCGGAAAATAAGATTTTATAATTTTAAACAAATAATTAATATATGTTAAAAGGATTTTGTGAATTCTCTTTTTCCAGAACAATTGTAAGGTTTCAAAGAGTATTTGTCACGCGAACCTTAAAAACTTGAAGAGTCGTGTGAAGCAATATAAAACTTCAGAACATTTATACTGGCGTGTTTCGTGACGCGTTATTTAGTCACGTTTTTCATCTCCTACTAGTACAGACTCGTAGTGTATACAGCTTCCAATTGTAGAAGTATCTAAGAAGATATATTTAAATGTACAACAATAGCAGATATACAGAGTACTCCGTAGAAAGAATACAGAGAGCTGAATGCTATGAGCTTCCTGTTACGAGACAGAGAAGAATTATGAAGATTATTTTCTTAGATTGATCGATATATGCCCGGAGTTTTAAAAGGAAAAATTTATTGAAATCAATTGTATAAATAATTATCTATATATTTGAGAATATTTTATGACAATGACATTAAGTTCTTTTAAGGCATATTTTTCACTGCGTCTCTGTGTCTTAAAGACTTATTATTAGGTATATTGGTGAAAATTAATTCCGGACTAGGTACTGATCGAAGCTGGTGATGACAAATCCTCTGCATTTTACTATATTTTTTAATATGCAATTTCTATTCCAATAGCTTTATAGTATGAATAGATAGAGATAAATTAATCTTACCGCTGAGAATGGCGTTACGTATTCTTATAGCCATAGTATATTTTATAAGCTTATATTTTTTTGCTTATAACTGAGGACACATTACCTGTGAAAAGAAATAAATATTAAGTATCAGAAAACATTGCATCGTAAATATAACTTAAGTCGTACTAAGTTATAAATTGTAAGTCTTTGTAAATTATTATAATGTCGTTGATCAGTGTACACGACACGTAAACACTAGTCTGTCAGTTTGTTTACTTCTCGTTAGTCAGAGATTCAACTGTCTATTACCGATCGTAATGAAATAGTCGATAAGAATAAATAGTAAAAACGTCTCTAAGTAAAAGATCTCTACATATTATACATTATTACTCAAATATTTGGATGCCAGTGAGAGTTTATTAAAAAGAACATTATAATTGAATATATAGAAAAAAAAATATTTTATATATTTTTTATACGCTTAAATAAATATGGTCTCGTGGAAATGTATAAACACTTAGATATAGATTTATATAATTTATAAACACTTAGATATAGATTTATATAATTTATAAACACTTTTAGATTTATATAATTTATAAACATTTAGATATAGATAGACTTAGACTTATATTGTTATTATTTTTATAATATAATGACATTTATTGAACGATAGTTTCATTTTATAATTTGTTTAAATTTAATAATTTATGGGAATACATCTCTTCATATTTGTATCAACAACGACTAAACATGAGACAGAGTTGTCGCTCTAGTTTGATAATACATTATATAAGTTTGAAGTAATTATACTCGTAAACTACAAAGCGTGTATTTGACAAAGCACCGCAGTAATTGACTCGTGAACTAAATTATTTATGTTATTATATTTAATAACGAAGATGAATGAAGAGATGTTTTGATATTAATCCAATAATATTTACTATTAATTTTATTCACTAAATAAACTAACACTAAATCTAGTCAGTCTGGTAGTAATCTTAACAGACTGACTTACGACGCATGATTTAAACCTGTAAGCTGTAATATTTAATATTTATTTTTATTAACTTAGACGATGCCTAAAAACTCGTTAGTGCGGAATTTCATTGTAAAAATTCGTGAAGAAAATATAAAAAAAGCTAAATGTAATGTTAGATTTCTTTTAATCTATTCACTGATTTTATGTACAAGTTATGTACTAGGAAAAACATAATTCGAATAATAAAAACATATTTTATTAAATATTTTACAGTTGTTTTACTATCCACCTAGTAACAATTAGTAAGAAACTACTTTAATACCAAGTGTAACTGCAGTTGTAAATAATAGTATCAGCGGCAGCCAGACCGAATATTATTTAACTATTTACTAGTAACTACTAATTAGTATCGCAGCGCACCGAACGCACGGGCGCTATCTGTTAGTAATAACAATTAGTATTTACTATTTAGTAATACGTGCGCTAACAACTAGTAGTAAGTAGTTACTCGACCAGCCGACGAGTACTAGCGTCACTCGTCCCCGCGACCGCAGCGCGCGCTCTTCATTTACTAATTAGTAGAATAACAATCGACTGACTCGAATAGTTATCGACTACTAACAACTAGTAGTAAGTAGTTACTCGAACAGCCGACGAGTACTAGTCGTCACTCGCTCCCCGCGACCGCAGCGCGCGCTCTTCATTTACTAATCAGTAGTATAACAATCGACTGACTCGAATAGTTATCGACTACTAACAACTAGTAGTAAGTAGTTACTCGAACAGCCGACGAGTACTAGTCGTCACTCGTCCCCGCGACCGCAGCGCGCGCTCTTCATTTACTAATCAGTAGTATAACAATCGACTGACTCGAATAGTTATCGACTACTAACAACTAGTAGTAAGTAGTTACTCGAACAGCCGACGAGTACTAGCGTCACTCGCTCCCCGCGACCGCAGCGCGCGCTCTTCATTTACTAATTAGTAGTATAACAATCGACTGACTCGAATAGTTATCGACTACTAACAACTAGTAGTAAGTAGTTACTCGAACAGCCGACGAGTACTAGTCGTCACTCGCTCCCCGCGACCGCAGCGCGCGCTCTTCATTTACTAATCAGTAGTATAACAATCGACTGACTCGAATAGTTATCGACTACTAACAACTAGTAGTAAGTAGTTACTCGAACAGCCGACGAGTACTAGTCGTCACTCGTCCCCGCGACCGCAGCGCGCGCTCTTCATTTACTAATCAGTAGTATAACAATCGACTGACTCGAATAGTTATCGACTACTAACAACTAGTAGTAAGTAGTTACTCGAACAGCCGACGAGTACTAGCGTCACTCGCTCCCCGCGACCGCAGCGCGCGCTCTTCATTTACTAATTAGTAGTATAACAATCGACTGACTCGAATAGTTATCGACTACTAACAACTAGTAGTAAGTAGTTACTCGAACAGCCGACGAGTACTAGCGTCACTCGCTCCCCGCGACCGCAGCGCGCGCTCTTCATTTACTAATTAGTAGTATAACAATCGACTGACTCGAATAGTTATCGACTACTAACAACTAGTAGTAAGTAGTTACTCGAACAGCCGACGAGTACTAGTCGTCACTCGTCCCCGCGACCGCAGCGCGCGCTCTTCATTTACTCATCAGTAGTATAACAATCGACTGACTCGAATAGTTATCGACTACTAACAACTAGTAGTAAGTAGTTACTCGAACAGCCGACGAGTACTAGCGTCACTCGCTCCCCGCGACCGCAGCGCGCGCTCTTCATTTACTAATTAGTAGTATAACAATCGACTGACTCGAATAGTTATCGACTACTAACAACTAGTAGTAAGTAGTTACTCGAACAGCCGACGAGTACTAGTCGTCACTCGCTCCCCGCGACCGCAGCGCGCGCTCTTCATTTACTAATCAGTAGTATAACAATCGACTGACTCGAATAGTTATCGACTACTAACAACTAGTAGTAAGTAGTTACTCGAACAGCCGACGAGTACTAGTCGTCACTCGTCCCCGCGACCGCAGCGCGCGCTCTTCATTTACTAATCAGTAGTATAACAATCGACTGACTCGAATAGTTATCGACTACTAACAACTAGTAGTAAGTAGTTACTCGAACAGCCGACGAGTACTAGTCGTCACTCGTCCCCGCGACCGCAGCGCGCGCTCTTCATTTACTAATCAGTAGTATAACAATCGACTGACTCGAATAGTTATCGACTACTAACAACTAGTAGTAAGTAGTTACTCGACCAGCCGACGAGTACTAGCGTCACTCGTCCCCGCGACCGCAGCGCGCGCTCTTCATTTACTAATTAGTAGTATAACAATCGACTGACTCGAATAGTTATCGACTACTAACAACTAGTAGTAAGTAGTTACTCGAACAGCCGACGAGTACTAGTCGTCACTCGCTCCCCGCGACCGCAGCGCGCGCTCTTCATTTACTAATCAGTAGTATAACAATCGACTCACTCGAATAGTTATCGACTACTAACAACTAGTAGTAAGTAGTTACTCGACCAGCCGACGAGTACTAGCGTCACTCGTCCCCGCGACCGCAGCGCGCGCTCTTCATTTACTAATTAGTAGAATAACAATCGACTGACTCGAATAGTTATCGACTACTAACAACTAGTAGTAAGTAGTTACTCGAACAGCCGACGAGTACTAGTCGTCACTCGCTCCCCGCGACCGCAGCGCGCGCTCTTCATTTACTAATCAGTAGTATAACAATCGACTGACTCGAATAGTTATCGACTACTAACAACTAGTAGTAAGTAGTTACTCGAACAGCCGACGAGTACTAGTCGTCACTCGTCCCCGCGACCGCAGCGCGCGCTCTTCATTTACTAATCAGTAGTATAACAATCGACTGACTCGAATAGTTATCGACTACTAACAACTAGTAGTAAGTGGTTACTCGACCAGCCGACGAGTACTAGTCGTCACTCGCTCCCCGCGACCGCAGCGCGCGCTCTTCAGTTACTCATCAGTAGTATAACAATCGACTCACTCGAATAGTTATCGACTACTAACAACTAGTAGTAAGTAGTTACTCGAACAGCCGACGAGTACTAGTCGTCACTCGCTCCCCGCGACCGCAGCGCGCGCTCTTCAGTTACTCATCAGTAGTATAACAATCGACTCACTCGAATAGTTATCGACTACTAACAACTAGTAGTAAGTAGTTACTCGAACAGCCGACGAGTACTAGTCGTCACTCGCTCCCCGCGACCGCAGCGCGCGCTCTTCAGTTACTCATCAGTAGTATAACAATCGACTCACTCGAATAGTTATCGACTACTAACAACTAGTAGTAAGTAGTTACTCGAACAGCCGACGAGTACTAGTCGTCACTCGCTCCCCGCGACCGCAGCGCGCGCTCTTCATTTACTAATTAGTAGTATAACAATCGACTGACTCGAATAGTTATCGACTACTAACAACTAGTAGTAGTTATCGCCCATCGCTAGAATGAACCCGAGATGTATCTATAAAACAGCATATTGTCTCCTTTGTAGTATACATACAAATTTAGTCTTAACAGGTCTTTTTAGATACGAAAGTACTTTAAGTGTAATCATAAAAAAATTAAGTCAACCAAGAAGACTCTTTCCTTAGATTATCTGTGATCTCCTCAACCCGGGCGTGTTGTATCGTGCTGTAATCTGGAAGCTCTGGAACGATGTCAACAGTTATTTTTGTACTTATAATTTCTCAAGTATAAGCTCGTGTAAATTTTGTATAAGTATATTCATGTTTGCAATACAATTTAAAAGTCATATAAGGAAATACACACAGATATACAGATATATCGGTAAGTAGGTCAGTGATCGCCGTGCCGGCCCGAGGCTTGCTATATGATGGAGTAAAATTTTGCAAAAGCGCTCTGTGACACATTTTTATGCACGTATAGGACAAATATATTAAATTCTCTTGTCACCTGGCACCTGGAGCGGTTGTTCGGGAAGGGCTGAGTCGGCTCCGGTAAGGCTAAAGTAATCAACTTAAAATATTGGCCGTACTTTAAAATAGTAATACATACATATATTAATACGACAGTGACAAGGTATCTTTAAATAAAGAGCAATAAGGATTGAAAAACGCTATTGCTACGTATTTACAGAAGTTAAAACAAGTCATTTTTCTTTATTCTGTCCTGTTTGTTTGTTTCTGCATAGATCACTCATAAACTACTGGATGAATTTTTAAGAAAATTAGCTGTGGCTATAAGCTTATTCTGTGTTAGTAATATATAGAAAAATTCATTCACTGCCTAAAAATTTTCTTATGTTATTTGGGAAAAACAAAAATTGGTTTGGGCTTTAATTACAAAAAAACTAAAAGTATGTAGATTTTTGTATATATTTTATGAAATAGTTTATTATTATTAGTCTGTGGCGAAGAGAGAAAACAAATTCACTGGAAATATTAAGTCATATATATACCTCTAAAAACTAAAAGAAATTATATTAATCTCACTTTAACGTGAATAAATCATTTTTAGTTTGAAGTTCTCTCTCTCACGCACACATACACACATACACACTCATTACATTATGTATGAAGACCTAAGTACTGTGAGGTCAAAGTAAGCTCGACCAGGGGCTCGTCGAGTCGAGATGAAATATAGAACTATTATACACATGTATACTTATTTTAAAATATTATCATATTACATACATTAAGTCATCTTCAGTTATCAATTATTTACTTAGATATATATAATGTATGTAATATATTAATATTTAAAATATATATATATATATAAGTAAAACTTTTAAGGTGTTTTTGATTCTGTAATTTTAAATATGTTCACGGTCAAGTAAAAAGATTTATTTGTGGAGACTTCGTGTTTATTTCAAAATATATGTTAACTTCGTCGAGCACGTGAACTCCTTGCGTTCAACGTTCACAACATAAGATAGATAACTACTGATTGAAGCCACAGCAAAGACAAACTTCCAATACTTTTCTTTATATTTTTAAATGACTCTTTTTTAATACTTTTTGTTATTTATCGTATTGTGATGGTACAAAGCCTTACTAACTGAGTTATCCCTGACTGATATTTTAGATCGTCACATTTAAACAAACAAGTCAGAACTTAGTATATATTAGTATAAATTGCATTACAAAATCTAGACGTAATGATCATAAAAAAGCCCATGAGTTGTTTTCGATTCCCGATCAACAAAATGTACCTTTAAATTATGGTTAAAGGAAATATTATATTTCTAACAGGAAAATTCGTAACAAAGTTGGTAAATATAAAAAGCTTTTAACCTCACCATGAGTCACTGTAACTCGGACGTCCGGACGTGCTAATACTATGATATGGATTTGTGTATGTGTGTGTGTCTGTGTCTCTCCATCACAGGTGAGTAACCTTAGATGCTATACGTTGTATCATCTTAGAGTGGATTTATTCGAATTTATTCCAAGATTAATGTATAAAATGATTAATATTCGCTACGTGTTTACGAGCCCACGCATACAATAATAATTTATAGTCTACTACATATAAAAAAATATATAATTGAACGTAAATTAATATTGAATTTGTTTTGTGTATGTGTGTGTCGATCTCTACTACAGGTCAATAACCTTAGATACTAAACATTGTAACATATTCCAAGATAAATATAAGATTATTCTCTGCATGCTTAAAGTCAACTTTAAAAAAATATACTGCATATTGAAGATAAGACGAAAATAAAAAAAAAATAAAACAAATGTTACATAAATAAAATAAATATTGCATTCATCTCTCATAACGATGTTTTTATTTGTAAAGCCTAAATTAAAGAACAGTTACTTATGTTTTTTTTTTGGGGGTCAAAAGCCCGCCATACATTTTATCGACAGTTATTCTGCGCTGTTTTTTTCTATTTAGTCATGAATAAGCATGTTTTTCTCAACTCTGCGTTTAATTAATACAATGAAAACTATTGTCCTATTTTTTTCTAAAGTAAATGTTTTGTGGTTAACGTCCTCTGATATACAGACAGTCATATAAAAATTCCATTGTTACTCTGTAAATATTCAAAAACAACTCATATTGTACTGTAATAATATTATTTAAGTAATATAGATAGTACAAATATATGTCTTATAATATATGGTAATAAAATATTTTAAAAAAATGTATTAAAGAAAATATATATATAATAGATAAATTATAGATATAGATTTGTATATTATTTTATATCGACATATATCTTATTTTATTATTTAATTGAAACACGGTCTAATAACGAACCGACGGATGAAAAACTATTTTTAACTAACTAGTTATTACTATTATTTTTATTTATTTAAGAAATTTTTCTTCACTTAATTGTTAATTCCTACCAAAAGGCCTTGAACGTAAAAATTTTGTAAAGCCTAAAGTTTAAAGCTTTTTTGAAAAACTGTAATTTTCTTACTAACTTTTGAAAAAAGTAAATCAATATATGGATTTTTTGTCAGAAAAAAAAAATACGGCATTTTAAGCAACCAATTAGTAGTTCAATATGGAGAAAAAAAATAAAAGCTAGTACATAAGCATTAGGGACTGACTTTTAAAATATTAAGCGTAAGATACAAATTATTATTTAGTACATAAACATACGTAAAGTAATAATTAGTAATGGAATAGATGTTTTTATTTATGCTTCATTTAGAACTTATATATTCTCTTTCATTTCTTTACACTTAAAAAATAATATTCTGTTTCTCTCTCTAGCTACTTTTCAAGAAAGAAAGAGAAACTAAATTAAACCGACTACGTTGTTAATCTATGATATCTGAAATTATTTTAATTACTTATGATAAATATGTAATTTTAAAAACATACTTAAATGTCTTTAAAATATACACATTTAATATATAATAATATTGATACATCAGTTAATAACATGTATAATTTAAATACAACTTAACGATCTTATAATCGATAATACTACAAATTATTTTATAAGACTTAAAAGTCATTAAAATGTAAATATAAAATGAGGTTTATATATTATTTATTCGTTTGAACAGTACATTAAAATTAAAATATGAACCACGTAACGCGCTGTAATTAATAAGCTAGTGGGCTTGTCTGTAAACAGTCATAAAATAAAAATATATGATATTTTAAGTACGTTTGATTTCATGAAGGCTTTATTTGAAAATATCAACTTGTAGCGGGTTAGCAACATTGAAATGTTTTTGCGACCCGAGGGAGGTGCTGACTACGAGGCATATATTATATTATACTTGCTGTTTGTTGCGACTCTGTACGCATTCAATACAAAAGGCAGCGTTTGTAAGAAATATATTTCTAACGTTTTTTCGTGGACTGACATTGGAAAATATCTTTCGTCGTCTTACGCATTGAACACTAAAAGTCTTCTTATTTAACAAGGTGGTGTACAGCCTATGAGCATATAGAAATAAGGTTATCTCTTGATCATTTTTAAATATTCTTTAATCCACGTGAGTAGTTTTTGAAATTTTCCTACATACAAAATTTTAAAAGTAAATATCAATTGTGTTACAAGATAACAAATACAGGCGTTTATTAAATTTTATTTGTATTTTTTATTTTCAATTCTACGTGGACATTGGTGCATCGTACGACAAAACATCGTATGAGTATGAGTAAAACACCAGAGTATACGATGTTTTGTCGTATACTTTGGTAAACATATATTTTAAATCATGACATGATGCCACATGGCATCAAAATTAATAGAAAATAAAGTATTCCAGTACTGTAAAGTTGAAAGGTTGGTGGAGACGGAAGTACTCGGGAAGATATAAATATAATAAAAGGAGAGTCGGAAAATACTAGTTTCGTGGATACATTTTATTACCCACTTTGTTTTTAATCAACTCACGAAAATATAAACCATGCTTACCTTATACAATAGTTTGCTGATAAAAGTTATATATAAAATAATCTTTAAACCGACGTAAGGAACTGTGGGTGGGTAATTTATTTCTATAAACAAGTTAACAGGTATTTAAATATCTATTCCTTTGTTGTCATTCCCAAAAGCATACTGATAGGCTATAAGTATAACCAAATAATTAAATATATAATTTCTAATATTATAACCACAGTTTAAAAGTAATTCTTACAACATTGTATTAAGAAACGTTACACAGTTGCTAAGACTCGTTATCGCTGTGTGAGACGAATTGTCATGTACCATTCATTACAAATTATTTAAAAGTATGAATATTGTTTTATAATATAAGTAGTGTATTATTTGACCAGTATATTGGTGTTCTGTGTTCACGAGTTTAAAACTTTACATTTATATTAACCTTCATTTGACTAATTGGAGAGTTCGTTACTACGCGCTTTCACTCTCAATATATATATATAAATATATGTATGCATATAAATACTTTTTTAAATTTATTTATTGGTATTTTTTTCTATAATACGTTATGTTTCTGTAAATTGAAGAAAACTCTTCTCTTATAATGTTTTTTTAAAGGAAGTTCCAGTTCTATTTGGAAAAACAACGAATTTCTCAGACACACACATGTCGTCTCTGAAATCATGAAAAATATTATTTATTGGTTCTACATATATATAGTACAAACTTAGCCTTAGGAAGGCTAACTAACACTAGAGTCATTTGATTGTAAGTGACCTTCATCCGCAATATCTTGTAACACCAGAGTCATAATAAATGCGTTGTTTCATCTCAGTGCTACTCTAACCTCATCATAATATCAGTACGCGGACGCAACAGTATTATGAAAAGGAAAAAAATACCCCTGGAGAGATAAGCTCACAGTTGTTAGCTTCTTGTTACATTTTCTATTTTTTTATTTGTAGGTTTATTTGTACTCTTATAAATGTGAACATATTTTGTTGGTAAATTTAAGTGCCAGGAGATATTTATTCTGAGACTCCCTCTGCGTGTAGCGCTCCAGTTAACAATAAGAGGTCACTAGAGGCTGCTGTTAAAATAAACAATTACCTAATCATCATAAACTGTTGGAGGACGGACTAATAAACAAAAATAAGAGAGGGTATATGAGGTATATAAGGAGATATGGGCGCGTCCGCCGGCCAATATTATCCGGGGCTATGTGCGGAGTGGACCTTACGTCAAATTACGTTCGGAATCTATTATTGGGTCGAATCTTGGATTGTTGTTGTTTTTGTTATTTCTTTAAAGATTAAATTCAGTTTAGTTAAATCATTACGTGTATTTGTATTTCATTAAATCAATACTCACAAATTTTATTATGTTTATTGACCTAAGCTTATACTTATTTTTATGTAGAAAAGAAATTGCCATCTAGTCAAATATAAAGTCTTTAAGTAAAAGGAAAATGTTCTCTTTAAACTCATGTTAAACATGACTTAGAAACTATTACCTGTCTTGTTTTGAACTAACATATAGTTTGTAAGTACACTGCCTATACTATCATATGTATTTTATATACCATGGTTTAATTTACACGGAAACTTCTAACCACTTGATATGCAACCTTACAGTATAAATTTATCGCTCCAACGTTTGTCAGAAATTCAAACATTATGGTAAAGTTCAGTTTTCATTTATTATATGAATATTTAATGCTAGGATTATAATTCTGGTGCAATCGGTAGATTTATCAGAACTATTTGCGAAGTTGACTCCATACTGGATGAAAGTAAAATTCAACTATCTATTTCAATACCCCAGTATATTTAACAGTTTTTTAAAATGTATCACGTTTCAAAAGAAATGTCTGATATATTTCTGTCATCATCTGTTCCTCTATAGTGACATTTATGATAAATTCTTACTCAACAGTTGAATATTCATTAATAATTCACATGAAGTAATATAATATTAGATATCAGTAGTTTACAATCACTTATAGTTCACGTGATACGATGTATCTCAAAGGTGTTAAATAATTCAATATATTTGATATAGTATTAGTAAGACGCGTGATTTGAAAGAGTATTGGGACCTTCGTGAAGTATCTAATTACAGATCGTGACATAGGAACGGCTTCAACAACCGCTGTTATAAGGTTGAAGGACACTGGGGATTTAAACAATAAAATATATAAAACAGCTTAACTACTTATAATCTGCCACATTGCTTTGTGTTATAAACTCTTTTATTGTTTGTTTCAAAAATAAAATAATATTTCTAATAACGAGAATAATACATCTAGGGACCTTAAAAAACGGACAATAACATACCGTCCCATTGCTTCAACAATGGGAGGAATGCTTGGGCTACGCATACAATATGTAAAACAAACTAAAGTTGTGTACCAGACTTCGAGTGAAGGCTGGTTATATAATTAACTAACAAAGCAAACATTTAAAATAACTAAATATAAATAAAGAAAACATTCACATACTTCTAAGTGTTTTTTTATTTACAATTTGCCACACGTTTAAATAATGAAGACATCGTAAATAATTGTACGATTAAGTGAAAATAGTTGTAATTAGTTCCATAAAAATAATGAAATTACCAAAAATAATAACGTCTATTGCAGTAACAAATATTAAAAATGATAAAACATAAAACAATGGCACATTTTTTAGTCTAAAAACTATTTCAGACATAAGACGCCTCAAACCGCTTATAAATAGCCAAGGTCGTAGTAATACAGGAAGAGAATAATTTAAAAACATATTTTAAATCATTCTAGTAGTATTCATTTGTATGGATTAAGATTATTATTTAACAATATACATTTTGTTTGATATCTTCTATCAATAGGTTGAGTCATGTTAAGGTTCACAGAGATTGCAGGATCCAGTCCTGTCCGGGTTGTTGAATTCATCATTCTGTATATATTTGAAAAGAAGAACGCCAGATATGACAAGTAAAAGTAGATCCAAAAAGAGATATATGAATTGCGTGAACGACATGAGAAAAAGAGGAGTGACACTAGAGATAACGGCAGATAGGCAGAAAAAGAATAGAGTTGAGGAGGAGAAGAGCATGTTGTGCCGACCATATTTATCAAACTAACTTTAAAAGACATAATTAGTCAAAATGTCAAGCTATCTTTACTATACATTTGTCATACGGTTCTCAACTACACTTAAAGTTTTATATACGTATGTATGTATGTATGTATGTCTCGGGAATAACGTTTCAAATTATTTGACAATTTTTTGTCGATCAGGACGAGAAAACGAATCAATAAAAAAAATATGTAGCTCGAAATATAAGTTAAATGTACTATTTATGCTAAGAAATAAAACAAGTTTTTTAACAAGTCACCGAGTAATCAGGTTTTTAATATATTATAATTAAATGAAATATTTTAATTTAAATTTCAACGAAGCTTAAAAGTTTATCTATTCTTAATAGAATGTGAAAATATTAATTGCGTTGTAATAAATCGCATTATCGTCAGAGCTGAAAGCTGAAAGAGTTAGATACGATACGTATTTAAAGATTTTTACAATAATATAAAAATAAATATATCTTCAATCACCTTTATGTCTTTAGTTTATTTATGCACTTATTTGCAAATAAAAATAATATTTAATTATTCACTATAAATAATACAGATCTTATAAAAACAGGAAATGTTCAACTTCATTATTATATCAAACTGTTAACATGTTGAATTGTTAAGTCAACTAAGTTACATATTTTTGAAGGAAATCCTTCGTGAGCCTTATCTATCTAAGACTTGAGCAGATTTACTTGACTATGCGATAATTATATAAATGTTTAAACCAAAAACGACTTATAAAGTTAAGCGAATCTATAATTATTTTCTACTATAGTATGAATAATCACACATATATAAAATATTTGAGGACTTATTCAATTCTTATAAAGAACTAAGGTAAATCTATGATAAGTGAAATAACTTAACGGTAGGTAAACTTTAGTTAATCAGTCACTAATACATTAACAGACGTACAATAAATATCTTAAGCAAAGAACATCAGTCATTTGCGTAACTCGTTTTTTTTAGTTCAATATTTTTTGTTATTTTTAATTATAATGCCCTCGATGTGTTCAAACATTTACCGTCTGTCTGTCTGTAATTCGAACGCGGGTCACAAGGGATATATTGAATGTATTTCAATCAAACTTCACACGCTGTCAAGTTATATTCAGAGAACAAGTTTTCATCCCGGAATTGGTTTCATGGAATATATTATTGCCATTAAATATTCAATATAGTTTGAATATTCTTGAAAAATATATTTTTGTAAGACTATTATTCTAGTAGATCTCCTATTAGTCTAGTGGTCAGTGACCCTGACTGATGATGAGAAGGGTCATGGTGTCGATTTCCACAGGAAGTAATTATTTGTTCGATCCACAGAGTACGACTACACAGTAATGCTGTTCTTCCTGGACTCCAAACAATTGCTTCAATAATTATTTTCTGTATGTTTCAATATTAGTAACATTTGAACAAATTCTCTTTTTATCGTTTTATTTCCAATTAGTATTTGTACAAACAATTGTTAATTAAAATAGTAATTATAAAATAATCTAGTTACTGCTCTTGAGTCGATACGGCCATATATCGGTTAGTCTCATAAAAAACACATTACGTATACTTATATAAGCATGTATATTGAAATGCTGCGTACATGTCTGTTTAGTAATTAATTACATATCTTTCCCTGTTAATTAGTATAAAGATTGACTCTAAATTGACCTTCACATGACTTTTAATTTATTTCATTACCAATTAATAAAATATAAAGCCTGACCTTCCTGTAGGTAAAAAAAGTGGAGATTCAAAGATTAGCAGTAATCCACAAATATTACACGCGAAAGAAGCCGTAGTAGTGGGTTCGAATTCGGTGAATATCACTGTCGGACTTATATTGAAATTTTATTTAACCTATCATTTATAAATAGAATTTTCGTATGCGTTGAACCTATATATAAATGTACGAGTATAATATATTAGATATTTGATTTTTTAACTTTATAATATTTCCCTTTGCATCAATATCACTGGATTCATTGAAATATATATTTATCTAAGCTAATTTTAACATACTAACGAGACAAAAGGTGATGGCCAAGATGTTTATGTGGGACTACCCGGCAGCAAAGAGAACGCTGCCATTTTTAAGGCTACGCACTAAAAAACCAATGGTTACCCCTATCGCCATAGTGGGACGCCACGGGATCGCTTTCGGACTCATAGTGACGCCCCAACGAACAACATGGAAACCATACTAAACGAATTTTGATAAGGTTTGGCTATTGAGCATTCCGTTCAATAACTAGGACTCATTTAGACAGGTAATATCGATGGAAAAAGATATTTATTATATTATTTTTCAAAATACATACATACTTGCTATACGGTAACATAGATTAAAATTTATATAAATGTATGGTGAATTTACAGAGTAAAAAGAAACGAATAAAATACACTCAAAAGAAAGATATAAAAAATATTTAACAGCTTTTACATTTTTATTACATTGAGAAAGCAGTAAAAATACAATAAACTCCGTAAACATTGTCTATGATCAGACCCAACTGTTACTTGCGTTCATATTAATAGATGACTTTTATATAGGATTCAGCTTTTCATTCAGTTTGTTTTAATATCGAAATCTGTATAGAAGTAATCTGATATCAATGGAAAAATAAATAATACGATTTTTAGTATCACGTTGCAACTAATTGCATTCTCTGTTAGACTAGTCGTGTATTCAAAGGCTGTTTAGTAAAATAACATTTTGACAGGAAATTCCGTGTTGTCCCTTTTGATTGGTCAACTCAGTTTTGATAATCCAGATATTGTATTCGCTGAATTATTTGTTTTCTATTACGTACATCTGAGTTTAAACTGTCGTATTGATATTGTCGTGTCATATAATTCAGTATTATTTAAATGTTTCTCTCGTCATCATTAATCTCTGTCAGACATTATGGAAATTTAATCACAGTGGGCGTACAACAGATCTACAAAAACACATCGCCTCATCGAATAATATATATTAAAAAAATATATTTTTTGGATATGTAGTCAGTTTCATTTTAATAAAATGGAAGCAAATGTATATATTATGTTGAATGAAACATCATCCTCTGTATTTTAAAAGTTAATTTTATTTTTTATTGGCGTTGGTCGTGTTTGTTAAAATATAGGTAATTCTATCTCGTTTTCTTATAGAATTGGCTAACAATCCCTCTTCCCTAAAGAGTATTTAAATCGGTAAAGAGGGGTACAAAAATATATATTATATATTACTTACTTTTTACCATATAACAATATGATGCTGAGAAAATATATAATGACAATGAGCACGTATCACTATTGTGACGAGGAATGAAATTAGATATATAAAGAATAGTTTCGTGACCACAATAAATAAGATATTGGATAGAAATAGATCTCAGGATGTCTCCTGAATCTATAAACGCTTTTCTAAGGTTTTATTAAATTTAATAATACCAAACGAATTAAATAGTTCTAAAGTATATTATTTGTATAAATAAGTGCTAATTTTGCTCTGTTAAAGTGATTTCAGTTTTTTCATGCTCTAATATAGTGTATTAATAACCTACCGGCGACACACATACATAAAGTTTCTATTGTCCCAAATTAAGTGTCTTAACTGTTTCACCTCACTTCACTATGTCTAAAACTATGGAAATCATAGAATCACAGAGGTCCTTAGAGACCACTATTACACAGAAGATGGAAGATTTTGAAGCCCGCCTCACTAACATCAGTCCCCAAACATCTAACTTGGAAAATTTATCCAAAGATTTTGTGGCTTTCCGCACATTTGTCCATTCTATGCTTCATCTGCTGCGGCAACAAATTACTGAGGTGAGCCTTGAGGTGGATTCAATAGAGATGCGACATAGAAGAAAATTCCTTCTACTAGGTGGGGTGACTGAAAAGGATAATGAAGATGTTTCGAAAAAAATCTCCGATGTGCTCAGTAAATACATGGGATTAAGCATCACCTCTGCTGACATTGCATTGGCTCATAGGCTTGGTAGGCCAGGGAATGGACGTCCACGTCCTATTTTATTTCGTCCCTGTGATCCACAGATGAAAATGCTCATCTGGAGTAAAAAAACCTCACTTAAAGGATCATCGCACGTCTTATCTGAGTTCCTCACTAAATATCGTCAGTCACTTTTTGTGGAGGCACGGAGACATTTCTCAATGAGAAACGTCTGGACCAGTGAAGGAGTCATTCTTGTAAGATTAGCAGAAGGGAACTTGAAGAAGATTAGAAGCAATGATGACCTTAACATCATCACATCACTTCACCGCAGTTCCTGCAATGATCCCTCTCCTGAGCCGTCAAGACAGGTAACATTAAAAGCTGCAGCCACTTCAGTTCAAACTCTGCCACCCAGCCAGGGAAAACTAGTGCAAGCCCCAAGACCCAAGCGCACCATCAAAAACAAATAATGAATGAAGTTTGAGTACTGCTCAGCAAAGGGTTTCCTTTCTTTCATTTTTTTTTTATATTTTATATATTCTCTTTTGCTTTATTTTGTTTTGAAATGCTTAATGAAAAGATTTCGCCTTCTTTAATTCTCTATATACATTTGGTCTTTACCACTCCGTGCTTTTAGTATCACACAATTCATTATTATCATTTTATGTGTATTGTTATTAACGTCATCCCTTCAATGCTTCATTAGCTCTGTTGTGACTTTATTTTCAGTATGCTTGCGTCACTTTCTCATCTTGATTTTTATCAACAATAATTATTCATTGCTATCTATTCAATACACATGTTTTTAAGCGTGGCTTTTATTTACAATTATTATTTAGATAGGTTGTGGTTAATAATTATAGTTCGGCCTGACATAACAAACAATTGACAATCTGACAGCCAATGTCAGATTTTCATAGACAGCAGTTAAAATATGTAAATAAAATCATAATCTTACTGGTTTTATGTAGTGACAGTTTTTTTTTTTTTTTTAACTATAAATATCCTTGTTAGCACTTGTAGGGTTTTGTTTTATTTTAATATCTTTTTTTTTCTCAAATTTGCGTTACTGAATTCTCATATATTATCTTTATTCAATAATTTCAACCCTATTTGCAGTTATAAATTACACATTTTCAACATATATTTTTTTTTCATTATCATTTAGTGTATTTCATCAGCACTTTTAGTTTTTTTTATTTTTTGTACATTTTTTTATATTATTTGTTTGTTTTTTATAATACACAATAACATTTCTTTTCTTTTTTTTAAGCATTAGCATGTGCTATCGTTCGGTAGGTTTAATGTAGTAGATTAAATAAATTAACTTTTTAAAGTTAATCATTAGGTATAGTAGATTTAGTAATTTTTATTGTTATTACTATTATTTTTATTATTATTTTTATTATTGTTATTTTATAGCTTTACTTAAGGTTAAACATTTGTAATTCATTCTTATGTCTGAAAATGATGACTCATTTGAATCAGCTTGCGACTCCGATTCTTCTCTCCCGTATTTTGATTCCCACACTAATATTCTCACTACAAATGAATATATCTTGCAACATTTCGCTCAGTACCCTAAGCATTTTAATGTGTGTCACATCAACGCGCAAAGTATACCGCAACATTTTCCCGATATTCTTGATACTTTTTCCTCATCCACGCTTCACGCTATTCTCGTATCGGAAAGTTGGCTCAAGCCTTCATATCCCTCGACCGCTTGCAGCTTACCTGACTTCATCCTGATCAGAAATGATCGCGTTGAGAAGGGTGGGGGAGGTGTTGCGATATACTTACGAAGTAACATCCCTTTCAAAATAATTGCAGCCTCACCATCCTCTTACTCAGGGTCTATGGAGTATTTGTTTCTCGAAATTATTGTCAGTAGGTCGAAAGTTGTTCTCGGAGTAATTTATTGTCCCCCGGTAGTTAACTATTTTTCAGATTTTGAGTCCGTCCTTTTCCCCTTATGTGCAGAGTACTCGCACCACATAGTCATGGGTGATTTCAATACTGACTTATTGAAAGATACTGCAAGGTCGAGGCAATTTCATTCCTTAACAACTTCTGTTAACTTTTCCGTACTCCCATTGAGTCCAACACACACAAATATAGACACTGCAGACTCTTGGATTGACCATATACTAGTCTCTTCAATCGAGTGTGTTGCTGACCATGGGCAGGTCCCTGCACCGGCTTTTTCTCGACATGACTTGATTTTCCTTTCATACAAGTTAAATCCCCCGAAAATACCTATTAAGGTCGTTCTTATGCGAAATTTTGCTAAATTGGACTGTGACCGTCTCTCGTGCGATGCTGATTTAATTGACTGGTCCGGCATAAACGACGAACTGAACATAGATACTAAAGTCAACAAATTTAACGAAGTCATTATCGGGTTGTACAATAAACATGCGCCTATCCGTGCTGTTAAAATAAAGCGTCCACCTGCACCATGGATCACGCCTGACATCCGAAAGGCCATGATTAGAAGAGATAGAGCATTTACTAGGTTTAAGAGTAACCGTTCTGATGAAAACTGGAGTGCTTTTAAAGCTGCGAGAAATCGATGCAACCAGATGGTAAGAGCAGCCAAACGCCGTTATATTCACAATAGTTTAAGTAAGTTATCTTCTCCTGATATTTGGAAGTTCCTTACAACCATTGGCATTTGCCCTGTGTCCACTCCTGTTACCTCCTGTTCTAATACACCCGATGACTTTAATCATCATTTTTCAAATCTGACAATTTTAGATGCCCCTTCTAAGCAACTAACTATGTCTCTTTTAAACACATTTATTCCTGATAGCTCCTTTACATTTCGTTTTTCTCTCGTTTCTGAAGATGAAATTCGTAGAACGATTCTCGCTATTAAATCAAAGGCAATTGGTAGTGATGGAGTGAGTAGTGATATGTTAATTCGTATAGTCGATCACGTTCTACCTGTCATTACTCACATTATCAATTTCTCCCTATCCACTGGCACCTTTCCGTCTGCCTGGCGAAATGCGCTTGTTATACCTATTCCTAAAATATCAAATCCATCTCTATGTGCCCATTACAGACCCATTTCTATTCTCCCATTTCTCTCTAAAGTCCTCGAAGCTGTTGTACATAAGCAAGTCTCGTCCTATATTTACAGCAACAATTTCCTTAGCCCTTTCCAATCTGGGTTTAGACCTGGTCATAGTACTTCCACAGCTCTCCTGAAGGTGGTTGACGATGTAAGGGCTGCTATGGAGGAATCACGTCTGACAGTCCTTGTCTTGATTGATTTCTCCAATGCCTTTAACTCTGTCGATCATGATATCCTATTAGCCATCCTTTGTCATCTGGGTTTTTCTCTTACTGAACGAGACTGGTTCTCTTCTTATCTTCGGGGTCGTCGGCAGGCTGTTCGCATTGATGGTAACATCTCCGATTGGTGTGACTTGCCTGCTGGTGTCCCCCAAGGCGGTATACTTTCTCCTTTATTATTTTCAATTTTCATAAATCTCATCACTTGTAACCTCAAATGCTCTTACCATTTGTATGCGGATGATCTACAGCTGTATACACATGCTGACAGTGGAAACATTAGTGCTGCAGTTGCCGTACTGAATGATGCATTAGATTATATTGCTGACTGGTCTCTTAAGTTTGGAGTTGCTGTGAATCCATTAAAATGTCAAGCAATTATTATTGGAAGTTCGCGTCGTATTGGTAAAATGGATTTAAACAGCGTACTTCCTATAGTTTTTAATAAAATTATAATACCATTTCATTCTCGTGTTAAAGATTTGGGACTGCATATTGACTCTACTTTATCCTGGGTACCCCAAGTGGATGAAGTTTGCAAAAAAGTGAATTCCGGGTTAAGAACTCTATACCGTCATAAAAACTTTCTCCCTACAAATACTAAAATACTTTTGGTGCAGTCTTTAATATTACCGATAATTGACTATGCGGATGTGTGCTACTCTGACATCAATGTTTCTCTTCTAAATAAGCTTGATCGTCTCCTCAATAACTGTATACGTTTTATTTTCGGCCTCCGTAAATACGATCACATCTCCTACTATCGCTCCAAACTCAAATGGCTATCCATTAAACATCGCAGAAATTCAAGGATTTTATGTACTCTTTTCTCCCTTCTATTTGATCCTTGTTCTCCTAATTATTTAAAATCTCGTTTTCATTTCCTTGATGGTACTCATAGACATCAGCTTCGATCATCTAAAAATTTAACCCTTAGATTGCCTTCTTGTCGCACCGACTTTCAATATTACTCATTTACCACACAGGCAATAAAACTCTGGAATGACTTACCTACTGGCATTAGAAAAGCTCCTAATAGAAATATTTTTAAAAGTTTAGTTAAAAAACACTTTCTATCCTTGTTTATCATACCTTAAATCTTGCCTCCGTCTTTTTTATTTTGTTGTTGTTTTTTTTTTAATTTGTGAGTTAAGTAAGTTGATTTTTATATTTACTGATATTTTTATACCACTGAGTTTATATCTACGAGTATATTCTTTATTATTGTTTTCTTTTTTTTCTTTTTACTTCTAGAAGACTAGAAAGTTAAGTAGTTAGGCTATATTTATATTTGTATTTCTGTTATTTTTAATTTTTTTTTTTTTGTTGTTTTGTTTTTTACACACCCATATTGTTCTCCTTTTACTACTGGGCTAGCTGGAAGAGAATGCTTGTGGCATTATGCTAGCCTTTGCAGGTTTTGTGCAAACAATAAATAAATAAATAAATGATACTCACGCAATGCAATCTCCGCAAGAGTCGGAACAGATGCAGACGTTGTATATAATGTTTTATGTTGTATTCATTTACATAATGTATTCATGGGCTGTATTTATTGTATTATTTTGTATATTCTCGATTTAATTCCTATTTAGTGTAACTGTTATTACATGTATGAATTGTTGTCTGGGGTTATAGCGTGTCTGTAATTTATTAAATGGTTATAATTACACTAATTTGACACTATAGGGAAATAGTGTAAAATATTTTCCAGAAAATTTGTTCTGACTAAAATATATTTTAAATTATTAGTAAATCATTAAATCGAAACAATTATTTAACTTATATTTAATATATATTTTATAAAGTGTTTAATTAATATGTAATTAAATATAAGTCCACCCATTGTAACATTTTTTGTGTTGGAACAATAAAGTTTTAAATGAGAAATAAATAAAATAAGAGATTTTGATAATAAAATAAACTTCGTAAATTAAAACATCAATTAGCATCGGATTATATAATAACTTGTTAATGTAAAAATAAATAACACTTGGTTTATGTTTTTATACGTAATAATCAATAAATTATAAACTATTAAGTTATAGTAAACTTTATAGTTAAGTAAATATAAAATGAATCCATCAACACAGACAGGACTCGATGACTCGAATCTGCGTCCTCTGGAGTGCTGTTTTCGTTATTTTAACAACTGAGCTTTACTTTTTTTGATGAACGAAGCATTTTAAATATAATTGTCTTTTTTGTGAGAGCGACGAGCACGGTATCCGAGAGCCCGCAGGTTCCAGTTTTGCACAATAAGAGGTTTTCATTTATAATTTATTTAAAAAAACATACATGGCATACTTGTTTAAGGATAATTATATATTTTTTTCTTGTTGGTATCTGAGTGGAAAATTAAAAAAAAATGAGATTCTTTTTTTTATATTTAAACTTTCGTGAATCATGACTACTATATTTATATTTACCCGGCTGTATTCACGTAGAAATTAAATCGAAATGTGCCCGACTAGTTTCGAACCCATTCGGGGTTCTTGTCAGTGTTTGTTATTTTGACACTGTTGTTGAATTTAACGACTAGCTATTTATTTATTTATCTCTTTATCTAGTAATAGGTTTCTTTTTCTGTCTTGGGGTTAATATGTAAGAGGATTAACATACAGATTCTGAAATAAAACATGAATTGTCGTTTTTATATCCCGATTCGTTTAAAGTATTTTATCAAAGTTATTCAGTCGTTTATAAATAAGATTTATGCTCAGACGAGAATAGTTTATTTTCAAATATAATGTTATCTGTGTGATGTGATGGTAGGAGGGCACGGGGTTATCGATGTTTGTTCGTTCAGACGCACGCTTTAAATGTTCCAAAACACTTCAAGATGAGTTCGGCGTCTGCGTACAAATACAAAGGAGTACAATTTTTATATTATGGTAATATAAACCTTCTATTTATAAACTCCGCACTACAAAGCTGGATTGTCTTTTTGTGTTATATTAAGGTCTTATATTTCATTATTGAGTTTCCGTCACTGATTGTTTCAAGATGTATGATAAATATTTGAGACCTGCACATCTTTGAAAATAAAAGATGAAGTGATTGCTACGATGTACATTAGCATATTTAAAATTAAATATTAAGTCCAGGACAAAGATCAAACCTAGAACCAAAGCCGAAGTCTGTACTCATAAGAAACAAACAACTTTCAAATGATGTCTATGAGTTGTTTTAATATTTTGTCACTTGTTGCTCGTAAAGCTACAGCTCTACTGTTGATTACAAGTGAACTTTGTTATTCAATAATAGAACAAGAAATATACATTTCTACTTACTGTGATAATAATATTTTTATAATCACATTAATATACTTCTTTTGTAAAGATTTATTTTATTAATATTGCAAAGCCACGACACGTTTAACTTGATCTTTGACATGACATCATTTCGTTCGTATTAATGTTATTTTTAAAATGAAGTACGTTAGTACGTACTATTATTCTGTAATAAAATAAATAAAAAAAAACAGAATAATATTAATAACAATAATATATACGAAATATAACAATACCACATGTTATGAATATTGTATTTAAAGAATGGTCATAATAGCTCATTGAAATAGCAGAATTAAAATAACAGTAGCCATTGTTTATATAACAAAAGTTATAATGATATTTTAGAACCCTTCACGGTACGAGAGAGGGAGAGAGAGTCATGCGTTAATTCAACAATAACAAAGATAGCTTGTGTTAAATCATTTTAAGCTCCGTAATTATTCCTATAAATTAATAAAGATAACATAATAACATATGTATATTATTTGTAAGTGGTCGGGTCTAGGTACAGTTTGGACTGTTGCTCGTACCCGGGATGGCTCGATTAGGCTCGAGTGGTGCCTTAAAGAGTATTGGCTTGAAGCAGCTATTACAGCTACCTTTCTTTCAGTAGGTGAGAGAGACAGATGAACAAGCCCTTCCTCCTCCGTACCATATGTCCAAGTGTCCTCAAGCCTTCCCCATCCTTCAATGAATTTGCCAAACCTGATCTATGCAGATGTCCATGGATAGCCCGCTTAACTCACCTTCAGATGGACGTCTGCTCGTTTCTTATCCAATGCTACAAAATAAAACTATTTCATCGCGACATTTCAAGTTAACTGACAGTCAAGATCTGTTTTGTTCAAAAAATTCTTTACAAACATTATCCAAGCAAAAAGAAAATGGCTGGGACAGTTATGTGGAACTAAGCTGCAGTATAGCAGAAGCCGCCATCTAACACCACTCACTAAAACCAACGGTTAGACTCATTTCCTAAGTCATTCTTAGGTCACATTTTTGACGTTACGCTTTTGTGTTGATGAACTAAGTTCATGTCTAACCTGCAGCATGGTTAATGATCTAAAAATGTTATAGTAACAGCAGAGTGCAACATTCTGTAATAATGAGTTTATTTCTATTTATTCAAGTAGGTTAGCTGTGTTGGTCGTCGCTCGTCTGCTGAGCGCAGTGCTCCAAGTTTATGCTGTTTATCCTTCGGCTGCCAAAACTTACTGGCGGTGAATACTGAGTCTTATGGCTGTTTGAGTGTTTGTTGTGGCTTACGTGTGATAATATTGTTCAAGGAGCTTGCCAAAACCAAATAATTACAAAAACGACTTCCATTTTCTTGAGTATTACCAACTGTTTGTACTATGATTCCTATGACATGTGATAGTATTGCTACATTTGAAACATCTCAACAGAATTAGGAAGTTAAAGAAAGTAGACTTTACAACAAAACTTAATAAGTAATATTTCTATGAAAGGAACATGAAGTCTTTAAGTCACACATGTGTATACGTAGACTATCATGGTGTATTCAAATATGAACTGTATCAGTATGAGAGTGAAGTTCCTTTTGTATCTATCTTTATATAAACACGTGTTGATGACGTACTTCATTCGTTCATACATTCAAACCGTTCACACAATCAATCAAATATAATAAAATATATCACAACATACACACCAACTATTATTATAGTTTCTTATTTTTGTGGTGATTTTTATCACTTATTATTATTTTAGTAATCCTTTTAATTTTTTTGTGTATTTTTCTAAGAATACATTTCGTAGCGAGTATGAGACGACTCTGAATAAACGTCCTAAAACAATAGCTAATATAATGTGTTTGATGCTAACTTAATGTATGATATTGAAATCATATATTTCAAATATTATAACCTAATTCATTAGTTACCCGAGGATTATAGTTTTTAAATCGTAAAATAGTTCGCAGCGAGAGCACGAAATTGGTCAAGTGCTCGTTGAAAATCTGAATTCAGATGAGATGACCTACAAACATACAAACAAACAATGTTAGAGCAACAATTATTCGAAAAAATGTTTATTGGGTCAATGGCATTGTTATATTTAAAGTAATACTAAAGATGGGTAACCCACCACACTGATCTACTGTCTGCCGTCTGACGTGCAGTCTGACGGGCTCCATACATAGAGGTTCTGAGATATGTTGATGTACAAATAAATAATTATTTAACAGAAATGGAAATGGAAATAATCACTAAATTAGATTATAAAAGAGGAAGATTAAAAAACTAAATCTTATTTTTTATAAAACTCTACAATTCTTTTGAGTTTTATTGTGATTTTTGAACAAATTAACATTACCTTGACATTCTTTAAGATTTATATCATTGTATATAATTAAACAATATTACCTGTCTGTCTGTTGTTCAACAATCAAACTGGTTCCGCAATCCAACACTAGTTTAACATAGACTCTACTTGTGCCACATAACTTACTTATAAATATTCAAGTGATCAATTACTACTTGCAATCTTATAAAATAGCTTAATGTACTTAATACCTATCTTTATAACAAACGTTATGTAAATGTTGTATAAATTCAATTCCTTTTTCTTTAAAGCGCTATAAAGCGAAATTTTTAAAACAACTTTTGAAACAATTTAAGATAAATGCACCATTAGATACTTCGTTATGTTTTGAATGTCTCTTTGTAGAGAATTTTCAAAACATTTCCAGCGCTCTTGCAATTTATGGAATTAAAACAAGCGAGTGAATTACGGAGTAGTAGTATTTCTTTCTCACTAACTCTGGATTAAATATTAAAAATCAAATGCTTCATCATAAATACATTAAAAATGTTGTCTTTTCGTAAATACATATATTACTTTTCGGTTTATGATAACCATTATTTTACAAAAGTCTTTATGCTAAAGCAATTTAGTGGTTTTTAGATAACGAGAGAATTACAGACCGGTGTTGATTACATTATAATGACTTTATTGATGTTATTACAGTTTTATTCAGTTTAAATGTGATAATTGTTACTATTCTAGAGTTTATATATTTTGTATAATAAAATAACAAAACAGATAACTCATACATTGAAGGTATATTTATTTCAAATCGTATTTTTAATATTAGTTTAAAATGTTACATTAAAATACCTGCTCAATATATCATAATACATATTGACATGGCTCAGTTGACGGAGCGCTATTATAGAACGTCAAAGGTCGCGGGTTCACAGCTGGTGATCATTTATATTCTTTTTATATATACATTTTTTTTCCTTTCCTTTTATATTACAAAATATTACAATTTATTTTACACATAAATAGTTATTCTTTTAACTTTTATTGTATATTTTTGTTTAAGTTCAAAAATCGATGTCTATACTTAAACAAACTTCTGTAAGAGTTACTTAACTCAGTAAGGTTAAGACAGTTGAGAAGTAAGTGACAAATAACAAACTATCAGTAGGTATTAAAATTATTATTCTAACAAACAAACTTAGATATCTCTAAGTTATTACATTCGTTATTCTGGTGTAAATAATATGGAATGGTCATTTAATTAATAAAAAAATATATTTTATTACACTTTATGGTTAAAAATTAGTGAATATGGCTTGCATAAGAATAATAATAATAACTCTGAAAATCTTTACTTTAATTTTTATATTTTAAGAAACTCACCTGTCAACATTTCCCGCCATTTCTTTACATTCGTTATTGACACAATTCATAACTTCAGTACACTAAAATCACAATAAATCACTTATCTATATATTATGAAGGCATTAACAGCACCTTTGAATTCAAAACTTTTTGATCACAAAATGATATTTTATTTAATTGTCCATACCTATATATTTAAAAGTTTTCCTCAACTCGTATTTTTGTAAATAAAGCGTGTTAAATAAGGTTGTGTGTCAGTTATGGTCAAGACGCCATGCTGTTGTGTTGACGACTGCCGCGCGCCGCTCGCACGAGCTTACAGAGCATGAAGCGACACAGACGCGCCGGGCGGGTTTAGTTTACGTGTTACATATACTTTTTATTAAAGGTTTTAATATTATTATAATTGTTAATATCTGATGTTTTGCTTTATTTTAAAAACGTATATGTTTTCCATTCTATATTTTGTATTTATGGATTAATTTAACATATTTAAATAAAAATATTAACAGAATTAAAAACATATCTCTACTCTATGAATAACCAGTTGCGTATGTCATAATTCTGCATACACTTATCTTATGGCAATAAAGTTCAATTTGTGGTAATTTCTCATGAATGAAAGCGGAAGAGCTTTTGAAGAAACTTGTTCGTAGCTCGTTATTCCTGTTATGTGATTGATATGATTACGAAGACATGAGGTTTGAATCGAAATAATTATATATATGTAATATCCGAAATGCAAAAGTAGATCTGAGATAAAGACAATTGTGGTAATTGAATGCATTCTGAACATATCCAAGTGAATAGGCTTTTACTAAGTTGACGCGCTTTACCACCTACGACTACATTTCACTTTCCCATCAGGTGGAATGTAGTCAAGCGTCAACTTAGTTTAAAAGTAAAAAAAAAGTTAAGTATATTAGATGGCAATGAAATCAACTTACACCTCTATTTGTCTTGATATATACCATTAATTTAAAATAATAAAACGTAGAATATTGAAATGAAGCAATAAAGTGTTGGAGATGTCAAGGAAAATAATTAAAACATACATTCCAATTTGATTTTCTATTTTTAATGTTAAGTTGTTAAAGTATTAAGTTCTTTACATTCAATATTACATTAATTTTGTATTTCGAATCACTCAATTCGAATATAAATTCAAAATTCGAATTTGACACAAAAAATCAAACTCGTGTTTTTATTTGTGTTTAATTATAATATGTACGTACAGTTCGTGTCAAGTTACACACACATCAATAAATAACATGTTTACTTTTCAAATTATTCAGTTGTCGTTTCAAATATATATTTAATATATTATTTATTAACATTTGTATGAGTATTTGATGATAGCAATTTCCTTACAGTGATATCTTCTTATACAAAAATAGAATTATATGTAAAGATAATATAAATAAAAGACTCTTTACAGACAACAGGATATAGACAGAGTAGCAATAACCATCTTCTGAAAAAAAATAAGACAAATTTATTATATTTGTACTTATATTTTTTATTGTATAATTAATTTTTAATATAATAATGTTTTAACAGGTTTAATGTGAGTAAAACTTCATTCGTCAAACGAGATATTATCTGCTTTATAGTTTTTTGCATTTTTTGGTTTAAATAGCTCAGTTAATATTATATTAGCACTATATAGTTTTTTGTTGCTATTACTTAATTTATTCGTTTGTGTTTTTGTCTCTTTTGTTGAAAGAGCTGAGCAGTGCAGAGCAGTTGTGACTGTCATGAGGTGGGAATCAGATATTTAATATTAGCGGCTATTTAATATCATATAGTATATTATTTTACTCGAGCTTTACTGTGGCATCGTATAAGTATACGTCATTTTTTTTAAAATAATTGTGTCTATCTATATGGCAGAGATGTATATATTATATTTGGGCACTAAGACGTCTAAAACTATGTGTTTTCTAAGATAAACAATGCATTTTTCTTTACGAAATAGCACCGCTTTAAAATGCATGAATATTTAATTTATTTTGATTATTTATGAGAGAAATAATTTTCTTACATCAGCTGCTATTTATTTATTTGATTATCTATTTTGATGATGATTCTATTATTCCTTTCATTTGAAATCTATTTTGGTGACTTGTCGTAAAACATGTAATCCGCCATTTTGTTTTTAAATGTACGACAAAACTGATTATTCATTATTGGATTGTCATCAAGACTTAATGTGGGTTTCAAATTTGCAAACACAGTGCAATCAAAAACTAAGAAGTGGGACAAATTTAGCTAGAAAGATTTGATGACTCAAACCAACAAACATTGCAATTTAAATAATATCTTGTATTAAAATAAATAGTCACCGTTGTATATTTTGTATCAGATTTTATAATTTTACGTCATAAATCTTAAATTAGAAAAGTGTAATTCAAATATATTGTTGTCAGTTTGTTAGTCAATAATAACTGCCTGGGGAGTATTTAATGGAATCAGAATAGCAATTACAAGCTCTTCTATTTTATAGTTTATAAACTGTAAAAAAAAATACAAAAACGGACCGCAGAAGAGGTCAAGACTCAAGAGGCAAGTAATATATATTGTAAACCAGAGCTTTCATATAATATTAATAAATAATTTAACGAACCATTAGAATTTGTTGACGATAATAGTTTTGTCTATTCGTTTCGTATTATTTGATGCCACCAGAGATTTTTCAAGAATCTTCTGCAACTTTTGTGGCTTGAAGTTTTAGTGATAGCTCCTTATATTATTTATAATTACAGCTTAAAGAGTGTTAAAAAAACCAACAGAAATAGCGATTATATTTATATTATTATTATAGCGATTATATTATTATTATAGTTATAAGAGCATTAAGTTCCCCGCGAACAAGTGATACAAACAATTCTTGTTAGAATAGTTTTCAGCTTCAGCTTTAGCTATAGATAAAATAAGAATAAATAATATAAGAATCTTTTTAATTTTAAATAAATATAGTATGTAAAATTAATCGATGCAGGCAGAATTCGAACCGGCAACCTCTTGGAAACCGTACCGTCCTTCTAACTATTGAGCTTGCAGGTCGCTACCCACTTCGATGAGTTTAGCATTCTAAATATAATTGTCATCTTTATAGTTTATTGTGACTGAAGCGACATTTATTAGACTTCTTTAATTTTTGTTGTTTTTCAATAAGATGCTTTTATTAATTTTTCTTTTATCTTTTTTTATTTATTAATTGTTGATTAAAATTAATAAATGAAATTAAGATATTACACAATTCGTATTAAAAGACACTGTATATTCGCTGCTTTGTAAATATGATATTGTTTATAAAATTTGTCTTATAAATTATGTTAATATTAGACAATCAAAATCTTGATCTTCCCACTTACAAACTTAGAGCTGATGACATATTCGGGTATGAGGATAGATAGTTCTATTCAACTGATATTAAACTACATACGTCAGAATATTTGGCAACACGGCGCCCCTTCGCTATCAAACGACATTTATTACTTAGAAATAGGTTTTAAATTTCATCTTAGAATCAACGAATACATTCTTATATTACATGATCTCGTTATTATATGTTAATATATGTGTCTTTGCTTCCTTATTATTTTCAAAACAAAACTATGAGTATGTTTCTGTTTCATATAATATGTTCTGTTTTACGTATTCCTGACAATGTTCCTTTTTGAAGCGGATTTCTTTAACTCGCTTGAAGCGCTTGAAATCATCTTCGTTTAGTTCTTTCTAAAGTATAAAGACCTATCGCCAAATGGCAAGCGTTCGTTGTGAATTCTATTTAAATATATGAACGCTAGCGACAGTGTAACATCATTCTATGGTGACCCATACATTCATCATTCTCTTTGACAATCATCAACGCCACAAGTTAAAATCCTCTAAGCCCTTTTAAATATGAAAGAATCAAAGATCTAATAGTATTGTTGTTAGTTTTTCTGCTGTCATTAGGAGTTTTTCACACTGTTCTTGAATTCTTATTTGTTCTCAATTATGACTCAATAGTCAAAATGTGACCGTGAAACTAGAGTCTCACGTTTTAAAAGTATAATGCAGGTACACTTATTTTATCTTGGTTAGATGTTTTTTAAATTATAAGATATAAATATAATATTTATGACATAGGTATAACCAGTATAGACGGATAGATGGATCGTATTTATTACATTAATTCAAATAATTTTATATTTTATGTAAGTAATTTGTTAATGTGTGTATAATGTAAATACAATTATACTTACCTGTGTGTGTGAATACTAGTATTAAAATGGGGGAATTAAATAATCTTAATACGAATACATAAATACTGAGTTATTTTATAAGATTAATTATTCCCATAAAATGTGAGATAAGAGAGTAAATATAATACAAAGGCGTTGAATTGAACACTTAAATATATTAAATACATTATTACGAGGAGTTTATTAAACCCCGACCAATTTAAAATTAATCAAGAAAATTAAAAGTAAACAATCTAAGTATTAAAAAAAATATTGGGCTCGAATTAATTATACAAGTTGATACAAATTCTTTTGATAATTTTTTAACAATAAATTAAGTTAAAAAAAATTAAAGACAAACAATGTTTAATTCGCTAGTAAATTAAATATATTAACAGTTCATCGTAAGTCGTTCTTATAACGTTATATATTAATACTCAGTATAAATTAATTAAACCCCCCCCCCCCACCTTAAATTTTATCAGGTTAACTGAGTATATAGTCTGCATTTTTATATAAAAAATATATATATTAAATAGGTTTAGAAATCTCTTGCAAGTAATTATTATATTTTTAAATCTGTGTTGTTAAATAAAGTTTTCTTTACACAATATATTCAAAGGATGTTATGTCATTCTGTACACCATTTTAACATTTACAGTACAATAATTTATTGTTAAAATATAATAGAAGAGAAAGAAGGAAGATAAATGATTTTGTGTGTTGAATGTGTCGTGTGACGAGAGCTTTCTGGAAATCAAACTTACTTAAACTCTACCTGCCCTGAGATCCTACGTGAATACAGAATGACCACTTATAGCACAATAATTTTCAACAGCGAATAAATTCTAATAATACCAAAAAATAAAAATAATATTAAAATGAATATTAGTAAATTATATAAAATAGAAAATTAGAGGTATCGTCGGAAACATTTTTCTGTGTATAATTCTTTGTCAGAAAATCAAATTTATTTTCTTTGCAATATCATATAGTGAATATACTTTAACGGTGAAGCTCGTGGTCAAAGACAACAAACTAGGTTTATTTTAAATGTCGGATACTCTGGCACCCCCGGGTAGAGCACCGGAACTTAATAAAAGGTAGAGTGACGTCACTACGTTGTAATGGAGTACAGCTAAGTTGACAGTAGAGCTGACACCTGACACTTGTGAAAGCCGAGCTTTATAAGGGTTATCAATATGCTCTTATCAAAAATAGGAATTACAGTAGCTTATAAACTGGCCACGTGTGCACTGAATACACTTTAGCCTGATATTTTCTATTCTCTACTTACAATATTTGAAGAGGAATAGAGCTCTTTTAATCTGATAATATTATTAAATACTGAGCCAATAGTTAAAATATATCAGTTGTTGGTACACACGAGTACGATACACACCAATTGAAATTGTATCAAATTGTGGCTTAAATTTGGACAATTAGATAATTCTAATGATTGTAAATATTCAGTAAAATATATCACATTATATATATTAACCAAGTTTTGTAGAGTTCACAGAGAGCCTTAACACAAGTTAATTTCATTTGAATTTTTTTCGTACATTTGTGATACAAATTTCTGTAAAGTATTTTCTTTTCTAAGGAACCCAAAAAATATAAGTTATAGTTTTTTTATTTTTAGAGGACAGAGTATTTCATATTCACGGTGATTTAATAATTATTTTGTTATTTTGTAAAACGTTGATCCTACAAAATACATGATTATTTTTTAACTCCAATAAACAAATATTATGAAAACATAATATGTTATTTAAAAACCTTTTTCGGAGTTATAATTTTAACGAGATATTTATTATTTGAATGTAAAACTTGTACATTTAATTATAAAGTTTGTTTCGTAAGTGACCGACACCGCACGAGGACGATACGATCACGTGAAATATAACTTGTAGGAGACTCGGATTGGACGTTTAACAAGAATTAAACAACGTTCGAGTGAAAATAATTGTATACACTTACATCTGTACATATAAAACTATCGCTATATTGTATATTAATTTACGTCTCAATAAGCCCACTGTTGGATAAAGGCCTGACTAATGTTAAAGTTATAAACCATACTATTCCAGTTGTACAGCTGGTGCTCATTTATTCACATTCGTCGTCGTCATTTTATAATTCAATCGTTGTGAATGTATAAGTTTTTCTTTTCTATTATCAGTGCAAGATCTCGTCTGTTTTGGAGCTTATCTGTATCTAATTGACTGCACCTTGTTCGGAATAATTTGACCGAGGTAGTATCCCCCTCTCACTGAATTATCTGCGTAAAGTAGCTGAATTTCATACAGTGAGTTTAGAGTCAGTTCATCAAACTCTCCTTCTCCCCTCTTACTCTTCTTCCTCTCTTACTACACTTTGGGAGTGGCAACGTATCTGCAAGTATGTATGTTTGCTTTTATTTTTACTTTATGTTCGTTTGCTCTAATAAATAAATTAACTAAGCTTTAAACATGTTATTATAGATATAAATTAGAAAACGTACCGAAACTTTAAACTGCTTTCAAATATTATCATAATTTGAAAAGTCAGTATGTCTGGAACGAAATTAAATACTCAGTAAAAAAGGAGGTAATTTTCAAGTTTTCTTTCAGTAACTTTAAATAGTTCACAGACAATTATTTACAGTACATGATATATCTGAATAATATTGCAATACGTGGCGTGAATGCTTTTAAAATACATTTCATATACAAAGGCTAAAACTTTTTATAATTTGTAGCACGACTTTAAAGGATGAACGTCACTTTAAAGGATATTCAATACATACGAATCTTTCATATTTTTAAGCACTTCTCTTTATCCCCACTTAAAATAATTGAAAAACAATCTTCGTATTTTGTAAATACGCGAAATTGTTAACTTTCTAAAATAAGTTATATTTATTATCATTAACTTGAGCGCATATTTAATAAAAGTTTTTAATTTGATCTTTCAACCACATTACGATTAAAAAGTGGTTGTGGTAATTGTTCCTCCAGCTTCTAGCTCCACAGCTCGTAACTTCGTTAAAAGTCAATCAGGAACGTTTCTTACTCAGTTATTCGTATATTATTAGTGCTGCAGTGCATCAATTATATACTTACAAATTGACATTAAAGATAAATCTATTTTATGAATATTTTAGGGTTTAAATTCATACAGTTGTATGCAAGTATTTAATAATGCAGTTAGAGTTCTAGGAAACTTCAGGAGCGCCGATAATATACTTGCTTGAGAATCTATTGACAACTGGTGACAAACTTAAGATATTTGTAGAATAATAAGTAAGTAATAATAATTTATAAAAATGTATATGTAGAGAAATAAGTTATAAATAGCAATTCATACGGCAGGTCAATTACTTATGTTTAATATTACTTGTTCATGTTTATACATTAAGGATATTTAATATTTAATTAACTGTATAAACATTTTGAATTGATATCTTATAATGAATACATATTTACTAACAGTTTAATACAATCTTAATGGTTATATTGGTACAGAAAAGTATTAAAAATATGGAAGTTAATATAACGTAACAAAAATACATAAAGACGAATTTTGCAAATAAGTTGATAAGGAATTTATGAATTTGAATTAAGACAAATTACTATTAAGTTATATAGACTATAGACTTATAGAGACTTACAAAATCATTTTCTTTAATAGCGTTAGACAAAAATATGCTTTATTTGCAATTAGTAATAATTGAGAGTTTTCAATTAATATTTCAAAGATTAATCTAAAATGTATTTTTATTATCTTAAGATTACGGCTACAAAGCACACATTTGTTCGATATTGCAAGAAATATTTAAGTTTCTTTATCTCGCATATATTAGGATAATTGTTAGCTTTTCTTTTTGTTTCATTCTTGTTTTTTTTAATTCATTAAATTTCTTTCCATTATTAAATATTAAGTCGTTACTTTATCTTTGCGGCAACTTCCAGTAATGAGAAAAATAATTCAATATCTATTTTTAAATAAATCGAAACGATAATGAGATACAAAATGTCCGTAATTTTATTAATGAAAGGTACATATATATATATATATATATATATATATATATATATATATATATGTACTAGTCAGGAAACAATGTAATATTAGAAACATAATGGTTTGTTATTAGATTTTGAATATACTATTGTTTAAATATTATTTGTTATTGTTGAGAAGTTACCATTTAAAATGTACCGCTCTAAGCTAATGTACCCCAGGGTTAGCTTCAAGAATTGACATAGATGCTATGACGTCATAACAAGTGTATCCGACGTAATTTAAACAATTTCTGACTAATGTTATTTTCGAGTTCTGTCCTTTGGGTAAAATTCACTGAATTTGTAATAATTTGATTGCATTAAAAATTGTATTAGAGCGTAACGAATCAATCAGGTACTCTTGTTGATATTTCATACATATACTCAGACTCCACAGAGATAAGAGCGAATAAAAAAGAGATTTGAAAAATATATTATAAATCTAATATTAATATAAACGCGTTTTAATAAAATGAATATTATTGCTGATTTAAAGCTCTTATAATAACTCTGATTTAATTAACTATCAAATGCAAATTTTCAAAATAAACTCAATCTCAACTTGTAAAATAAAGTCCGTGAATACCAAAAATGTCTTTTTAATGTTATTAGATATTTCAGTATTTTAAAATAGTGGCCTTTTCATGTAGCACTCGCGTTTCAATTACATTTCAACAATTTTAAAATGTAATTTAGTTTGGATATAAATAAAAGTTTATTCTTATATCACTGAATTTGAATGAATGTTTGTATAGGACCTCTTAAACGTTAGACGATCGTTAGAAACGGACTATTTATCTGCTTTACTACGGATCCAAGTCAATAAAAAAAATACCACTTCTTTATATTGCACTTTGTACGTTTCTTTCCATGTACCCAATCGCAATCAGCATCGTCTCCTCTCTCACATATATTACATACTAACGTAAATATTGTTTTATTGAGAAGAAACAAACATTTCTCACGAGTACAATAAATACACTAAATAACATTTCAATAGTAATTGTTTTTTAATTCTCTACAGTGTTAATGTCGCAATATGTCATAAGAATGCTCGTAATGTGCTCTCGATGTCCAAAGTACGGACAATTTTATATTTTTAATAAATATTATTATAGTGTAATAAATATTAATAAAATCTTTAATTTCTTCATATGTGTATGTACAAACATACTTAAAACACGTTTCTTTATTCAGGCTCTCAACCATTTCACTATTTAATAAAGTTGTGGTAAAGCTTTTCTTGTTCGTAGCAAAGTAATTAGTAATCTCGTGAAAACTTAATCAAGTTAAATGTTCCAACATAAAAAATAATTAATACATCTTAATAAATAATATTTGAATCATTTTGAAGACATAAAGAGAATAATAAAGCAAAAAGAAGATTTTTATTTAATCATGTTCGTAATAAATTAATAATCTTAAATGAAATCTGTTTTTATTAAGTTGAAAATTAAACATATGATAAAATTTCGTTGCAATTACTTATAATTGAGAGCTTTTGTTAAATATTTCAAAAGAATAGCTCTTCAGCTGTAAAGGCTTCTGAAGATAACGTGCATTTTCATTCTTTCAAGATAATGGCTGCAAGGCTCACATTTGCTCGATGCTTCAAGCAATATTCAAATTTCCCTTATGATGGGTCGGGTTTCTTTGTTTTTGGTTTATTTTAAATATTTTTCATTTATCATATTGATTCCATTTATTAAATACTAACTGTTGACTAAATTATTTGCGCTATAACTTTTAGTTATGAAATACCTCTAATAAGTTATTATTAGTTGATTTTAATGATGGTTCAAACCATTGTGTTAAATATAACAGTGATAACTTACTGTTATATTTCACCGCACTATTTTATAAAAATCGGTCCAATTTTCGAATAAACGCCAACAACTTGGATACAATACAGAATGTTCAAAACACTTTTATTAGGCATTATAGAATAACTTAAGTAAGGAATAAATTGGAAAAAAAAGAGCAGTGGTTTGTTTATTTTTATCAAAAACAAATTATAACGAGAAAAGTTACTTTTCGTAACTGCTTTAAATACCCCAGATTAAGTTTATCTAAAGGAACTACATGACATGTTGTCGTGATACCAGCTTTAGACGAAATTAAAATATTTTTCTAAATTTATTTATGTTCAAGTTTTTCCCTAAGGTATAATGTACTGGAATATATTTGTAAGTTTTGTAATAATTTGATTGTTTTAAAGCGTAACTAATCAATCAATCAGGTACGCTGGTAGATATTGCGTGGCGAACTAGGTCTCTGGGGGTAAGCAATTTGCGAACGAATGTCGAAATTGCCAAGTCAAAGTGATATTAATCTTATTTTTAAATCGTATTACTTTATTATGTGCCCCAGTATACGTCTATATGCATCTATATCTCTACAGTTTCATAATATAAAGAGCTAGATACACACGTCATATATAGCCGACTTACAATATGTGGATCAATTCTGCTAATGCCAAGAAAAGGAATGACTTGTGGTTGTTAGGAAGGAAGTAGAGAGAAATCTGCTGCGGCTTCATCAGAGCACGTTGAATTAGTTCACAAGAGAACCTCAAGGAACCTGACGTCTGGTATAGATACCTCGTTTTTATAGTTGACTTCATAAACTCATTTTAATACACGTAATAGCACGTATATAACGTATATATAAAAAATAAAAAACAAATAGCAAATGGTATGTTTTTTAGTATACCTACAGACAAGTTATAATGTATATATAAATTAAATTTTCTTTTACTGTTCCTATAATATTTTATCTATGAGCAAAATTGTGTTTCTACAAGATAGACTGACCGTCATAAAACTGACCAGTACTTGAATGGATTAGAGAATACCCATCCCAACGTCCGGTAGTGTGGTATGGCATGCAGGTAACGCTACCCTGGCTCCCCAAGGCACTACTCAATTGTTCAATAGTAGTTCAAGGATGGTTGGCACCAGTTAGACTGGCAACCGGCCATAAAAAATATACCAAATCCTTTGGCAGTATCAAAAGATTAATAGATTCGTGTGACTGGGACAGGGCGTTTCTGATAGGTGACACGGAGAGGCAGTGCCCGGTCTCTGTGGCAAGTGGTTTAGAGAAGTCGCGTCAAGGCTACATTGTCTTTCATGTAAAGTAATAATTTTAAATTAAAATATTTTCGTCACTATAGCACACATCGAAATAATGAATACTTACTTGATACTTGTGTACATTAATTAATAAACAAGTAATATTTCTCAAAGTATACTTTGAGAAAATACTTTAATAAATAACTTATGTTGTATTTAAGATAAATATCAATTTTTTATGTTTTGATCTCAAGTATAGTTTTATCCAACCAGTAATAAAACAGCGTGAGCTAAACAATCCATTTCAACAACGGGACACGAAAGAACTGAGCTTTACTAAAAATATAATTGATCGTTTATCTTATTCTTAAACAAAAAACAAATCCATAGAGACATATATTATTTATCTCGTTAAGCGCCGGTAATAAAATTACCCAATTCAGTGAATATCTCTTCGAAGTATATGAATTACGTAATGTATTGATTTACTATAAAGATTGCTTAACGTGATTTGGTAATACTGAGATAACTTATAATATGCTGTTGATTAATAAGAATATTTATTATGAGTATTTTTGCTGTTCCTTAATTTAATATTTCCTAGATATAAAAAGAAATACTTTTGTTGAGTTGGAAGGATCAAACCAAAGTATCATTGGACGCTGCCTGCAAGAGAATATCAGACAAAAAGCTGATATAGACATGGTTAAATAAAATGTATACTTTTTCTAGTGTAATTTTGAAATATTTGAAAATACAAAATACGATATTATGATTATTTGATAAAATATTTTTTCGAAATCTCACTTTCCAAAAAAACTGTTAGGATTCTTTTTGAAGAACTTGAAGAGTCGTGTGAAGCAATATAAAACTTCAGAACATTTATACTGGCGTGTTTCGTGACGCGTTGTTTAGTCACGTTTTCATCTCCTACTAGTACAGACTCGTAGTCTATACAGCTTCCAATTGTAGAAGTTTCTAAGAAGATATATTTAAATGTACAACAATAGCAGATATACAGAGAGAAAGAATACAGAGAGCTGAATACTATGAGCTTCCTGTTACGAGACAGAGAAGAATTATGAAGATTATTTTCTTAGATTGATCGGTCTGTGAAGAGTTCTTCCAAGCTATAATATATTTAGATACCTGGTGTGAGCGGAGTGTTGGAAAAATAATTAATATTATGAACAAAGAATATTTATCTATTATGAGGAAATTTTGATCGTAATTATTAATAATTCGTAAAACATATTTTTCAATCTATATTTATGTTTGTGAATATTTTATTACAATGACATATGAAAAAAAACCGGTGGAAAAGGACTCGCCAACATAGTTTTTAAGATTCCTACTAATAATCTTTTCTATTATGCATGTACATTATTTAAATCTATGTGTGTCAAGTTGGTTAATATTAATTCAGAACAAGTTATAGAAGCTGATGATGACACATCATCTTGCTATATTTTTGAAACATACAATATCTGGCTATATTTTTGAACAAGCAATTTTTATTTCTCATGCCGGTTGTAAAGGTATTGTGGTGATTTTTTCAATAAACAGTATAACAAGTGTAAAGTTTACCTTTATTGTATCAATAGAGATAAATTAATCTTACCGAATAATCCTTGTGCTAATTATTCTTATTATATATTATATTTTTTTGTTACTACTGAGGACACATTACCTGTGAAAAGAAATAAATATTAAGTATCAGAAAACATTGCATCGTAAATATAACTTAAGTACTTGCTAAGTTATAAATTGTAAGTCTTTGTAAATTATTATAATGTCGTTGATCAGTGTACACGACACGTAAACACTAGTCTGTCTGTTTGTTTACTTCTCGTTAGTCAGAGATTCAACTGTCTATTACCGATCGTAATGAAATAGTCGATAAGAATAAATAGTAAAAACGTCTCTAAGTAAAAGATCTCTACATATTATACATTATTACTCAAATATTTGGATGCCAGTGAGAGTTTATTAAAAAGAACATTATAATTGAATATATATAAAAAAATATATTTTATATATTTTTTATACGCTTAAATAAATATGGTCTCGTGGAAATGTATAAACACTTAAATATAGATTTATATAATTTATAAACACTTAGATATACATAGACTTAGACTTATATTGTTATAATTTTTATAATATAATGATATTTTTGTTTTTAATTTTCTAATTTGTTTAATTTTAATAACTTATGGGAATACATCTCTTCATATTTGTATCAACGACTAAACATGAGACAAAGTTGTCGCTCTAGTTTAATAATACATTATATAAGTTTGAAGTAATACTCGTAAACTACAAAGCGTGTATTTGACAAAGCACCGCAGTAATTGACTCGTGAACTAAATAATTTATGTTATAATATTTAATAACGAAGATGAATGAAGAGATGTTTTGATATTAATCCAATTATATTTACTATTAATTTTATTCAGTAAATAAACTAACATTCAATTACTAACAGACAGACAGAGGATGCATGATTTAAACCTATGAAAAACATTTGATAAATTGAAAGAACAATTCTTTGAGTATCCCAGGGGTGGTTCAGGAAGCATTGTTTGTGTATTGTACCTAAGGGGCTAATATTCAATATTCATGATACTTCCATCCGAATGGGGAATGAGTACGAGTTTTGTTTGGAGAACAGGAATTACCATCCGTTTTGTAGTATACATGAGACAGTTTGAACTTTCAAATTTAATTAATACAAATATTCATACAAAAGTAATAAGGGCTGAAACAAGAAGTGTGTGGATTTGTGATCATGAATAATAAGTATTAGTAAAATATAAGTTATTGGTCTGTAAAAAATACTGGAAAAAGTCTCTGGAAACCTCTAGTAATAAATATTCCTCGAACTACTCAAAGCAATTACATTAATCTCACTTTAACGTGAATAAATACATCATTTTTAGTTTTAAGTTCTCTCTCTCACGCACACATACACACATACACACTCATTACATTATGTATGAAGACCTAAGTACTGTGAGGTCAAAGTAAGCTCGACCAGGGGCTCGTCGAGTCGAGATGAAATATAGAACTATTATACACATGTATACTTATTTTAAAATATTAATATATTACATACATTAAGTCATCTTCAGTAATCATTTATTTACTTATATATATATATATTAAAATATTATTATATTACATACATTAAGTCATCTCCAGCAGCAAGCAGCAGCAATATTTATTTATTAAGCTCCAGCTGCACGTAACATTTTAAAGGTTTTATTGCTTCTGAAATGTTAAATTTAATTTATTTTCACGTTCAACTAAATATACTTAGGATGGAAATTTCTTGTTTATTTAAAAATGTCTGGTCCCGCGACTCTATCCACGTGAACTACAGACAAGTATTCAACATCACATTAAAATAGTTTAGAATCTGTTTGAATCAATAGAGATGAATTTCCAATACAATAAACATTCTCAATATAAGAGATATCCAACACAAAACCAATTGCAAACCTGACTGATATTTACAGAGATTAGCTTAGCTATAAAAAGCTTTTAACCTCACCATGAGTCGCCGTAACTCGGACGTCCGGACGTGCTAATACTATGATATTGATTTGTGTATGTGTGTGTGTGTCTGTGTATCTCTACCACAGGTGAGTAACCTTAGATCTTATACAGAGTGGATTTATTCAAATTTATTCTAAAATAAATATATATAATGATTAATATTTATTATATTCGAGGGTATCGGTCTACAAATAATAAAATATAGTTACATCATATTAAAAAAAACTTAATTAAAATGATGGGATCTTAAAAAATACTGTACATATATTAAATTAATAATGATTTGTTTTATTTCTTTACAAAATAATTATGTTTTATTTTTTATCTAAATTAGAGTACACTTACTGGAGTACTGGAGTATATGTTTTCGGGGTCAATGGCCCGCCATATATTGTATCGACAATTATTCTGCGCTGTTTTTTTCTATTTAGTCATGAATAAACATGTTTTTCTCAACTCTGCGTTTAATTAATACAATGAAAACTATTGTCCTAATATTGTTAAATTTGATTTTTCTAATGTTATTAACTTTGGATATTTTATGATTGGTAAATATATTTGTTAAAATTTACAGTTATCAGAAAAAAATATATAAAACATAGAGATAATAACATATATATATATATATATATAAGTATATTATTTAATAAAGAACAACTACTTCTCAAATCAGTTTGCAAGACTCATAAAGAACTGGACAAGGATGAAAAACAACTTTTAACTGAAACAACGACTATTATATTTATAGTACTCTGTGTCAGTACACGAGCTTTAGAGACTTCACTACTACAATATTAAAATACAGATTATTATATAGTACATAGGTAAAAGTAAAATATAACGTATAATGTTATTGATGTTTTTGCTTCATTTAGAACCTGTGTATTTTTTTATGTTACGAGAGAATAATAAATGTTTCTCTAACTTTTTTTACGTAGGCAAAGACTGTCTATGTTTATTAAACTAAGAAAAGTCTGAAATGATTTTAATTAATTATAATAAAAACATACTTAAATGCTATTAAAATGTACACATTTATTATACGTATAATAATATTTTATACATCAGTTACTAACATGTAACATACAAATTACTTTTTAATTATTCAAAAGTTACCTTCATAAAATATTATAAGAAGGCTTTTATACTATTTATTCGTTGAACAGTACATTCAATTTAAAACACGAACCACGGAACACGCGGGTAATTAGTAAGCTAGTGCACGATAATAAAGAAAAGGATCTCTATTATTTTTCTTTGGATATATTTCGATTGTTTTATAAGTTTTGTTTCGTGGAGGCTTTATGTGAAAATTTGAACTTGTAGAGAGTTACCAACTTTGAAACGTTATTATGTCAGAATAAGAAATTCCTAATAAATACTAAGGAAGTAAACAGTAAGTAGTCCAGTACCACTAGAGCAAGTTTAGGAGTTACGAAACGTTGATAGTTTTGGTAAATGAAACCAATTAAAAACTAGAACTCGTTTCGTAATACAAAAAAAACTAGCTCAGTTTATATATTTTTTACTTTGAGCTCAGTAAACGATGAAAGTTACATAATAATCAACTGCTACAAAATTGTTACCCTCTTAAAGTTCTAAAAGAAAGTCCACGACAGCATATGTCTATATATTTAGCTCATGTACTAAGCTTATGTACTCAGCTTATGTACTTAGTTTATATATTAAGCTTATGCACTACGCTTATGTACTTAGCCTATATACTTAGCTCATGTACTAAGCTTATGTACTCAGCTTATGTTACGCTTATGTATTACACTTATGTACTAAGCTTATATACTTTGTTTTTATACTAAGCTTATGTACTAAGATTTTGTACTACGCATATGTACTAAGCTTATGTATTAAGCTTATGTTCGCAGCTTATTTACTAAGATTATGCACTCAGCTTATGGACTAAGCTTATGTCTTTGATTATACACTTAGCTTATGTACTTAGCGAATGAACTAAGCTTATGTACTAAGCTTATGTTCTCAGCTTATGTGCTATGCTTACGTTTTATGCATTGTACTAAGGTTATTTGCCAAGGTACTTAGCTTATAAACTAAGCTTATGTATTTAGCTTATGAATTAAGCTTATGTTTTTAGCTTATGTACTTTGCTTATGTACAAAGCTTTCGGAATATCAGATGGATTTTTTTTTGTTTATGTATGTGGTTCAGCGTCCAAAGAAATACTGGACAGAAGCAAGCGTTGTGTTTATCAAAGTCACCTTGCCATAAAGTAACTAATATATCGGGTATAGAGTTTAAAGCCAGCACCGTATTATTTTAGTCATGAGATTTGTGGGAGCTGACGAAGTCACTGGCATTAGCTAGTTGAAGAATATTTATGGTTTTTATTACGAAAAGAAGATCATTTTAGTAGATTTTTAAAGATATTATTAAAAATTTATTTCCTATTTAAATTTTTAAAATATTTAGTAAATCTATAAATTAGATTATATTTGATCAACGTATATATATATAGTATCCAAATTTAATAAATTCGATTTAGCGGAAAACAGCTTAAATAATTAAATTCACAAAGTTATAAGATAGACTTACCTGAAATAATAGTTTGTTAATAGGACGTATATAAATAGTACCATATTATAAATTGCAATTACAGAACAGAATAAGCTTCAATTATATGAAAACGAGTGGGTGGAAAATTTATTAAACAATAGTTAATAACTATGTAAGTATCTGATAGTCTGTTGTAATTTCCAAAAGCATTCGTTTTTATTATTAATAAACTGAAAATCGAGTAAAATATTAAAATTAAATATATGATATAAAGAATACTTTTCAATAAAATAACCACAGTTTAAAAGTAATTCTTACAACAGTGTATTAACAGACGTTACACAGTTGCTAAGACTCGTTATCGCTGTGTGAGACGAATTGTCATGTACCGTTCATTACAAATTATTTAAAAGTATGAATATTGTTTTTATAATATAAGTAGTGTATAGTGTAACCAGTGTATTGGTGTTTTGTGTTCACGAGTTTAAAACTTTACATTTATATTAACCTTCATTTGACTAATTGGAGAGTTCGTTACTACGCGCTTTCACTCTCAATATGTATGTATATTGTATATATTTTATTCATGAAAAACGTAAATATATAAACTATGTCCAACAAATCAAAATGTATTATAATCAAATAATATTGTTAACGTTTCGTAGGTTAAAGTTATTTGATCTTTAATTATAGACATTTACATTTTAAGACAAGGACAAAAGCAAATACAACACCCACATCTAGACTTTTAAATGGAGTACATATATGAGGACAGACGAGCATGGGAGGTCACCTGGTGGTAAGTAATCACAACCACCAATGATCTCTTTGAAACACCAGAAAAATAACAAGCGCGTTGTCTGTATGTTTTGTTATGTTGATAAATCAAGCACTTACAGTGTTGCCGGTCTCTCAGTGTCACTCTAACCTCATCACAATATCAGTACGCTGACGCAACAGTATTATAAAAAGCCCTAGAGAGATATATTCACAGTCAGCTTTTATTATATTGTCAATTTTTATGTTTGTAGGTTTATTTGTGCTCATATAAATGCGAATAATATTTGTTGGTAAATTTTAATGTCAGGAGATTTGAATTCTGAAACTTCCTACGGGTATTAAGCTCTACTTAATAAGTATTAATAAGGTCTACTTAATAAGTATTAATAATAGGTCACTCGAGGACGCTGTTAATGTAATCAGTTATGAAATCATCATAAAAGAAGTTTATTGACTCAAGAATATATTTGTTTTCATGTAGAAAATACATGGCTGCGTCAAATATAAGTAAAGTCTTTAAGTAAAAGGAAAATATTTCTGTTTAAACTCATGTTAAACATAACTCAGAAAGTATTACCTGTCTTGTTTTGAACTAATATATAGTTTGTAAGTACACTGCCTATACTATCATATGTATTTTATATACCATGGTTTAATTTACACGGAAACTTCTAACCACTTGATATGCAACCTTACAGTATAAATTTATCGCTCCAACGTTTGTCAGAAATTCAAACATTATGGTAAAGTTCAGTTTCATTTATTATATGAATATTTAATGCTCGATGAAATTGGGTGTAATCAATAGAGCGAGGCAGTATTTCAATCCTGGCCAAAGACTTGCGCTCTATAAGGCGCAGGTCCGACCACATATGGAATACTGCTCTCATCTCTGGTCCGGTTCACCCCAATACCAGCTTCTACCTTTTGACCGCGTACAGCGGAGAGCCGTTCGGATTGTCGGGGACCCAGTGCTCTGTGAACGGCTGGACTCTTTGGCATTGCGTAGAGACGTGGCTTCTTTGTGCGTTTTCTATCGCATTTACAACGGGGAGTGCTCCGAAGAGCTTTTTGATCTGATGCCCGCCGCCGAATTTCACCACCGCACAGCACGACATCGCCTGCAATACCATCCTTACCACCTGGATGCGTGGCGATCGTCTACTGTGCGGTTTTCAAGAACATTTTTTCCACGAACCACAAAGATGTGGAATGGACTTCCTTCGGCGGTGTTTCCAGATCGATACGACATGGGTACCTTCAAAAAAGGCGTTTATACCCACCTCCAAGGCCGGCAACGCTCTTGTGAGTCCTCGGACGTTGCAAGAGTTCGTGGGCGGCGGTGATCACTTCACACCTGTGATCCGCACGCTCGTTTGCCCTCTTATAACATAAAAAAAAAAAAAAATGCTAGGATTATAATTCTGATGCAATCGGTAGATTTATCAGAACTATTTGCGAAGTTGACTCCATACTGGACGAAAGTAAAATTCAACTATCTATTTCAATACCCCAGTATATTTAACAGTTTTTTAAAATGTATCACGATTCAAAAGAAATGTCTGATATATTTCTGTCATCATCTGTTCCTCTATAGTGACATTTATGATAAATTCTTACTCAACAGTTGAATATTCATTAATAATTCACATGAAGTAATATAATATTAGATATCAGTAGTTTACAATCACTTATAGTTCACGTGATACGATGTATCTCAAAGGTGTTAAATAATTCAATATATTTGATATAGTATTAGTAAGACGCGTGATTTGAATGAGTATTTGGGACCTTCGTGAATTATCTAATTACAGATCGTGACATAGGAACGGCTTCAACAACCGCTGTTATAAGGTTGAAGGACACTGGGGATTTAAACAATAAAATAAACATATATATATATATGTGTGTGAAATAATATATGTACTAGGTAGTTTGGTTGAAGTAATTTAGAAATCTAGGAATCTAAATCGGACGGACAATAACAAACTCTCCCTTTCTCATAACAATAGGAGGAACAACTTAGAAATAAAACATGCGAAAACAAACAAACATTCGAGTGAAACCTGCTCAGCGTATATCATTAAAAATTTATTGAATTACTTGGGACAACCAACAAAGCGAGCATTCTAAGTAACTTAATAGAAATAAAGAACGAAGTCACATAGGTCTAAGTATTTTACAGGTTGCCAGAAATACAATTAACAAAGACAAAGAGAATAATTGTACAATTAACCGAATATAATATTTGTAATTCAATTAATAATAACAATTTAATAAAACTATAGTTTATTGATTCATATAATATGTAGCTCGTAATATTAGTTAGATATACGATTTATACTTAAACATACAAAATTTTTACGAAGCATAAAAGTTTTGACTTTTTATGCTACTTTTGTTAGAGAAATTAAAATGTTTTTATCTATGTAGAGTTTTTAATGTAATCTCATAAAATCTTGTTTTAATGTTATTTAAGTAGTTCCAACATTGAAACTTTCTTGACTGTTCTTAATATATCGTGAAATTATTAATTGTTTTTTTTATTATATATTTCAATCATTTTTATCGCTGCAAGCTGAAAGAACTAGAGACGATACATATTTATGTTTCTGTTTTTTTTATTAAATTTTATAAAAATATAAAAGCATTTCTTTATTTATGTGTACTAAAATAATCATTGAATTCTTTTCCTTACTATGTTTTACATTTATATGTAAGAACATGTTTAATTAAGTGCATAAATTTTATAAGAATATAACATGTTCAAACATGTATTACGATACAAACTGTTAACATGTTAAATTGTTAAGTCAACTAAGTTACATATTCTTGAAGGAAATCCTTCGTGAGACTTATCTATCTAAGACTTGAGCAGATTTACTTGACTATGCGATCATTATATAAATGTTTAAACCAAAAACGACTTATAAAGTTAAGCGAGTTTATAATTATTTTCTACTATAGCATGAATAATCACACATATATAAAATATTTGAGAATTCTTATAAAGAACTAAGCTAAATCTATGATAAGTGAAATAACTTAACGGTAGGTAAACTTTAGTTCATCTGTCACTAATACATTAACAGACGTACAATAAACATCTTAAGCAAAGAATGTCTGTACGTGACATCAGTCATTTGCGTAACTCGTTCCTTTTAGTTAGTTATATAATAATGAATTGAGCACTGTCTGTACTGTAAATATTATTTTTTATTTTTAATTGTTATGCCCTGTCCTCGATGCAGTCAAACATTTACAGTCTGTCTGTCTGTGACTTTGAACAAGAAGCACAAGTAATATATTGAATGTATTTCAATCAAACTTCACACGCTGTCGAGTTATATTAAGACGTGTTTTCATCCCGGAAAATGACATACCAGCAAGATGGCTTTATAGTATATATGAAAAATATGATTGCCTTTATATAGTAGATAGTGTCTTGAAAATAGATATAAATTTATTTTCTTATTTATATATAGATTAAATTTATTATTCTAGTAGATCTCCTATTAGTCTAGTGGTCAGTGACCCTGACTGATGATGAGAAGGGTCATGGTGTCGATTTCCAGAGGAAGTAATTATTTGTTCGATCCACAGAGTACGACTACACAGTAATGCTGTTCTTCCTGGACTCCAAACAATTGCTTCAATAATTATTTTCTGTATGCTTCAATATTAGTAACATTTCTGTGAACAAATTCTCTACTTACCGTTTTGTGAATATTTTTTGAGTGTATAAATGTACATAAAAATTTATAATAATAAAACATTTGAGCTCAAATAAAATAAGGATACATTTACATTAAAATTCTGCGTACATGTCTGTTTAGTTAGTTAATGTTTGTATACAAAGTGTGAACTCGATATTTATTATATGATTTTGTTGACCGAACGATTTAAACATACATACAACTGTATTTTTACCAGAGCGTAAGATTTGATTAATTTAAAAAGAGACATTAGATAAAGTATGTCACTTACAACTTACCAAAATACTTTTGAAGGGCTATTGTACTCATATAAAACTGTATATTTCATCCAGTAATGTATACAGACAAACAAACGAAAACAGATGACCATAAAAATATCACACCACTCATCATGCTACTACAAAATATCAGAAGAGGCATCAAGGTACATAAATGAAAAATACATAAGTGAGATGAATAAAAATATACTTCTACAATTACAAGCTTTAAGGAATCGTTTCAGCAACAGAACTAAATCCAACATTTTGGTGTTTTAATAAAATTATATTAAAATGTAGTGCACATTCTGCATTCTAATTAAAACAAGGATTGTCACGTTGAATCATGAAATTAACATGAATTTACTAGCATGTATAAATTATATACACGGTATATTATAGTGTGTATATTTCTAGAACGTACTTTAAAGGTGGCATTGGTAGGTTCATTACAAATTTAGGTGCGGTAGGGAGAGGAGCGCAACCAGTTGATGGTGAGCGTGAATTGCATTTTAAAGTGGCCCCTTAAACCTACACTTGGGTCGCAAGTCCCAGGAGCTGTTTGCACTCCTCTCCCTGCAACGCGATGGGTCCGGCACCCGCACGGCGAATCCATAGAATGCTAAGAAGCTTCGTCTCTTTAATTTAAAGGATGTAAATATATTTTAACAAATACTAGCTGTTTCCAGAGACTTTGTTGGCTTGACATTCAGCTTCCCCTTCTTTTTAAGTCATCTAATATCAGAACGGTTTCCAAGATCTTTACGACAAGTACATGTGTAAGCATTGAAAACTATTTTACAGATTTAATAAGCGTATATTTTTTTTAAATTTAATAAGAGCCTGACGCTACGTATATGGTTTGTCAAACAAAAATCAAATAAAGGTCAAACACAGAGATGCATCGATACTGGAATTAGAGACCATTAGGTGGACGTGGAAGAACTGTTTAAGGAAACAATACAAGCCCAATAATCAGCATACATAAAAAAACTCGTGTTTTTGAATAAAGAAACATCTCTAGATCAATGCGCGAGGGTATACATCCTAATTTCATCAGAGATCATATTTTGAATCTACACTACATTCCACCTGATGGGAAATGAAAATGTCGTCGTAGGTGGTAAAGCGCATCAACTTAGTAAAAGCCTATTCATTCTTGCCTTGAAGACACCCACATTGTACTCGGAGGGAAATACCGACGCAGGAAGCTGTTCCACTCCTTCGCTGTCCGATTTAAAAAAGATGAAGCGTAGCGCTTCGTTCGGACATGCGGCGCGTCTACTACAATAGGATGGATGCTCGCCGTGCGTCGGAACGTCCGGTGGTGGAAGGGAGGTGGGGGAATTAGTTCATGTAATTCTTTCGCACACTCACCAAAATGTATCCTATAGAATACTGAGAGGCTAGCAACTCTACGTCTATGTTCGAGGCTATGAAGATTGGCTTCCAACAGTTCAGGGTCACCAATTAGCCTCTTTGCACGTCTCTCAATTGTGTCCAGAGCAGCAAGATGACATTTTGCGGCACCAGCCATTAAATGGCCACAGTACTCCACACACGACCGGATCTGTGCTTTATATAATGTAAGAAGTTGTCCCAGTGTGAAGTACTGCCGGACCTTTGCAAGGACGCCAAGCTTGTTGGCGGCTGCTCTTGCCGCTCTTGCTCTTGGTTCTTGAGTCTAGACTCAATGAACCAACCAAAGTTGAGGAAGATGTGCTAGGGTAGCATTGCCAGTGTCTAGATGAGACTTATTAGCGAAAAGAGAAGCAAATAAATTTGCTATCTCTTTCGCTCCATGAGCCAGAGATCCATCTGGTTTCAGCAGAGGTGGCAGTGAGGTTCGGCAGAAATTCGACTCGATCGCTTTGGCAAGGGACCAAAAAGCTCTACTGCCTGGTGGCAGGACTGAAAGCTTTTCACCAACCTTAGCGATACGACCGAGATGAACCCTACGTAATGCCTTTTTATAGGACTTAGCAGCTTGGTTAAAGGCTCTCTTCTTGAAACTTACATCCGGAGCTTTATGGTTTCGAGCAGCCACCCAAGTAACATATGCTAAATGTTTTTGCTTTTCAGCATGACCACATTCGGCATTGAAGCATGGGCGAACTTTGCCACCGATAGGTACATCAGCAAAAGGAATAAAATACTCCATTGCCTGATGTACCACATCAGTTATAGCATCCGCACAACTCGACGGATCCTCAGAAGAGAAGCAAACCTGCCGCCAAGGATAAGATGCAAAGAAGTGCCGCATCTTATCCCAATCTGCTGACTTGTATTTCCAAATTCGCCTAACACCATGGAAGTCTAAGTTCGGCTGGGAATAAGTTAATACAGATTTCACCAGACAGTGATCGGAGGTTCCCAAGGGGGAGGAAACCTCTACACGATACCTGTCCGGATCAGTTGTCAGCAGAAGGTTATTATTTAAGGTTTAATTATTTAACTTTTTATTATTTTCATTTGCATCAATATCACGATCAGATGATATTCATTGAAATGTATTTTATGTAAATTAATAATAATATAGTAACAAGACAAAGTCTGTGCATAAAATATGTAAGAAAAAACATATTGCAAGTATTTTAGATTTAGTGAGTTTATACGATCAGATATATAAGTATTAAATTGAATATAAATGTATGTTGAGTTTACAGACTGGAACAAAACGAATAAAATACATTCAAAAAAGAGATGTAAAAAAATATTTAACAGATATAGTTTACAGTACAGTTTATTACATCACAGTTTGTTTTAATATTGAAATCTGTATAAAATTAATCTTATATCACATATTATTTGGAAAAATAAATAAAACGATTTTTAGTATACGTTGCAACTAATTGTATTCTCTGTTAAAGTAGTCGTGTATTCAAAGGCTGTTTAATAAAATAGTTAACCAGGATTTACTGTAAAATCCTGGTTATTCTGTTACGTTAATGGCGTCATAGATCACAAAACTCTTGACATTGTTGTTAACAAATTTGTAATAAATATTCCAATATTCACAGAATCATTTTGCTTTCATTTACATACTGCTGTGTTAAAACTGTCATATTGATATTGTCGTGTCATATAATTCAGTATTATTTAAATGTTTCTCTCGTCATCATTAATCTCTGTCAGACATTATGGAAATTTAATCGCAGTGTACAACACAACAGATCTAAAGAACCGCAAACAACCATCCCATCTTGATAGCTTGCAAATAGTAATGTTTATATTGAAAAAATAATTGAGAATAATATACATTTAAAACTTTATTGTTTGTAATAAGAACAAGAAAAGTTTGGTTTTATGGTCCGTTTTATTTTAATTAAATTAAAGCAAAATCATAAATAATGTTCATTGAAATGCCGTCCTCCGTATTTTAAAGTTTTACTTTATTCTAAATTGTTAAAATATAAGTGAAAATATCTCGTTTTCTTATAAAATAGACTAGCAATGTTTCATCCCAAAAGTGTATTTGGATAGATAAGGAGGGGTACAAATGTACACATTATTTATTTTTTACAACTTACTTTTTAAATTAAATCTTTCATGACTATTATATCTAATACGGACGCTTTATCACAACGTATGCAATGAGCAAGACGTGTTCCGTTATCGGATATTCCGTTATATGGAGCTGCTGTACGCAGTTCACGCCACGAGTCCGCCACGCATAGAGTTCCTGAGTAAGAACCCCGAATGGGTTCGAAAGTCGGGCTCATTCGTGTATAATTTCACGTGAATTCAGCCGGGTAAATATAAATATAATTTACTTTTTACCAAATAACTATATGATACTGAGAAAGTATATAATTACAATGAGCAAGTATCACTATTGTGACGAGGAATGAAATTAAATATATAAAGAATAGTTTCGTGACCACAATATATAAGATATTGGATAGAAATAGATCTCAGGATGTCTCCTGAATCTATAAACACTTAGATGATACTCACGCAATGCAATCTCCGCAAGAGTCGGAACAGATGCAGACGTTGTATATAATGTTTTATGTTGTATTCATTTACATAATGTATTCATGGGCTGTATTTATTGTATTATTCTGTATATTCTCGATTTATGTCCTATTTAGTGTAACTGTTATTACATGTATGAATTGTTGTCTGTGGTTATGGCGTGTCTGTAATTTAATTAAATAATCTAACATATTTTCCGGTAAATTTGTTCTGTTGCAAAAAAATATTTTAATTCAGTAGTGAAACTTACATACCACATGGTAGACAAATTCGATAAATATAAAATATATATTTTATTTAATATATGAATTATAAGAGTTTTTAATATATAGTTCTTGCATTCCAAATCGATTATCATTGGATTATACAATACCATGTTTATATAAAAATAAATAGCACTTTATTTACGGTTTTATACCGAATAATAAATAAAAGATAAACTGTTTTAAGTTAATATAGAATAAAAAATCCGTCAACACAGGAAGCACTCGATGACTCCAACCTGCGCTGTCTGGGCCTCTCGCCACACACAAAACACACGAATTGTCGTTTTTATATCCCGATTCGTTTAAAGTATTTTATCAAAGTTATTCAGTCGTTTATAAATAAGATTAATGCTCAGACGAGAATAGTTTATTTTCAAATATAATGTTATCTGTGTGATGTGATGGTAGGAGGGCACGGGGTTATCGATGTTTGTTCGTTCAGACGCTCGCTTTAAATGTTCCAAAACACTTCAAGATGAGTTCGGCGTCTGCGTACAAATACAAAGGAGTACAATTTTTATATTATGTATGGTAATATAAACCTTCTATTTATAAACTCCGCACTACAAAGTTGTATTTTCAGTTCCCTCTCTCTACATTCTCTGTCGCTTATGCCGTGGGGAGTGTTCTAAAGAGTTTTTCGGAATTATACAACCCATAGATACACGGAATCCATACTAGCATTTGCAGACGATCTCGCTATACTGACACGTAACCCTAAACAATGTCAGGTGCTTTTAAATGAAGTAGAGGATTTCTGTACGTGGACTGAGGGACTGAGGACAAAACCCAGTAAATGCCACTGTCTGTGTCTGGGTAGACGAGACACCAAATATACCTCTTATAATCCGGGTCTTTCAATAGGCGGTCAAAGTGTTGCTACAATTACTGAAGCAGCCCCATTCAAATTTTTAGGTAAAAAAATAGATTACAAAGGTCGCACTCCATCTCTAGATATTATAGTCGATAGCTTTTTAAATGATCTTAAGAAGGTAAACGATCAACCAATCAGTAATATCAAAAAAGCTTGGATATATGACAACTATCTAACGTCACGTCTAAATTGGCCTTTTCTAGTTTACGATCTTAGTAAAACGCTTTTGTCTAAGTTAGATGCAAACGTCATAGAGATATTGAAGTCGTGGTTTGGGCTCGCGCATTCAGCGGACTCTTCAACTTTATTCAGAGACAATAATTTTGGGATGAAATTAAAGAATCCATCGGAGCTCTATAAACACCTAAGAGCTACCAAAAGACATATCATCGAAAAATCTCATGATGATATTGTAACATCTCTTCCAAAAGATAAAAATGCATCAGAGCTGGAGTCACGACTTCAATTTCATAAACAATCCATGATAGGTGCTCAAACAAATAAAGCAGGGTTAGGATCTAGCGGGAAAGTTCGAGATATAGACTTAACAAAATCCTTTATTCGGCAAGATGAAAACGATAAGTATCGAGTGCACGCGATGAATCTAGAAATTCAAAATGAGTGGGTGACCATAGGCGACTTTTGTATTCCATTAGCATTGAGGTGGCGCACCTTACTTCATGAGTGGTCCCCAGCCTTATTAACATTCTATCTAAATGCATTCCAAATGACTCTCCCAGATCAAAGTGATTTAGTAAGATGGGGTAAAGCTACCGAAAAGTCTTGCAATATCTGTGGGGAGGCATTAGGAACGGCTAAACACTTGTTGGTAGTGTGTAGGGTGCTATTGGAAAAAGGTCAATAGTCGCGGCGCCATGATAAAGTATTGGAAATCATAAGTGAAGCGGTTAGTCTTTCAGTAGCTAGAGCGCAAAAGGGTATAACAACCACCAAAAGATTCATAGAGTTCATTAAAGAAGGCTTGTCTAAAAAAACAAAACAAAAGCCTCACTCTATCTTGGAGGCGGCTCGTGATTGGACTATAATGATGGATACGTATGAGAAACAGTATAGAATTCCTGAGGATATTGTTGTCTCGTCATCCAGACCGGACATATTCCTGTACTCTAGACAGTTAAAGCGCGTGATACTTGTGGAGCTTACTGTTCCGTGGGAAAATAACATCCCCAAAGATCACACAATTAAAGTAAACAAGTATTACGAACTGACCAACGAACTGACCAGGAATAGGTATATGGTTAATTTGTACGTGGTAGAAGTGGGAGCGAGAGGTATAACAGCGAAATCTCTCTATAACCTACTTAAAGATCTTGGCCTCTCTAGAACTATCATCAGTACATTTCTAGAACGTACTTCAAAGGCGGCATTGGTAGGTTCATTCCAAATTTGGTTAGGTAGGGAGAGGAGCGCAACCAGTTGATGGTGAGCGTGAATGCGCATTTTAAAGGGGCCCCTTAAACCTACACTTGGGTCGCAAGTCCCAGGGGCAGTTTGCACTCCTCTCCCTGCAACGCGATGGGCCCGGCACCCGCAGGGTGAATCCATGGAATGCTAAGAAGCTTCGTCTCTGCCATCGCAACATGGAGTCGTTGAACGCCAGCTGTTGATCTCAACAACTAGTGTTCAACGACTGTGCGCTTCTCTAGAAAATGTTTGCCTCGCACGACGAATCTGTGGAACAAATTGTCGCCTAAGGTATTTCCGGACTGATACGACATTCAAATCTTCAAGAAAAGAGCGTATTCTCTTCTAAGAGGCTGGCAACGCACTTGTAGCTCCTGAGTTTCAAATGTCCATGGGCGACGGCAGTCGCTTAGGTGACCCGTCTGCTCGTTAGCTTCCCTATCTTATAAAAAAACCACCACTTTCCCCTAATGTGCATTAGTATTTATACAATTAAATATTTAGTAAAGGCCAGAGCCAGTAAATGCTTTGAATACTGTCCTCATTTGTCGATAGTTGCATACAAAAATAAAAAATGTTTGAAGTGATACCCAATCGATATTCTTTAGAGTAATGTCTATAAGTTGTTTTGATCTTTTATCAGTTGTTGCTCTCAATACCACAGCTGTACTTTGATCACAAGTAAACTGTGTTATACAATAATGGAACAAGGAATATATATTTCAACTTGCTGTGATAATAATAGTTTATGATATATATTTTGTAATATGGTTCTAATATTGATATTTTCAAGTTGTAAAGCCGTGACACGTTTAACTTGAAATTGACATGACATCATCGATCGTATCAATATGTTTATCAAAGAGAGGTACGTACTATATTATTCTGAGAGAAGTTTACGAAGTTCACTTTTATTCAATAGATTTGACAGTTTGAACCCTCTGTAACGAAAAATATTATAAGACACACTTACGTGTAAAATATATTTTATATAAAGTATATTGAAATTAAATATTAAATTAAAAAAAATACTGAATAATATATACCAAAAATAACAATCGCCAATTTTTTGAATATCGTATTTAAAGAATGGTTATAATAGGTCATTTAAATTGCAAAATTAAAAAACACAAGTCTATTATTTATATAACAAAAGATTTTAGATCCTTTCACGATGCCATAAAATAAAAAATCCCATAAAATAAAATAATTTCATCATGACATTTCAAGTAAAGTAACAGTCAAGATATGGTTGTTTTGGCTTGGGTTGGAAGTTGGCTTCATTTTGATTTCTTGAAAGAGTACTGTCTTTTTGGGTTGAAAAATTCTTTATAAATATAATCCAATGAAGAAGATAATGGTTGTGACAGTTGTGTCTAATCCACAGTATAGCAGAAGCCGCCATTTAAGGCTACTCTTAGGTCATTCTTAGGTCACATTTTTGACGTTACGGCTTCGCTTTTGCATTGATCAACTGATTGCTTTATCTACAGCGTGGTTAATGATCTAAAAATGTTATAGTAACAGCAGAGTGCAACATTCTGTAATAATGAGTTTATTTCTATTTATTCAAGTAGGTTAGCTGTGTTGGTCGTCGCTCGTCTGCTGAGCGCAGTGCTCCAAGTTTATGCTGTTTATCCTTCTGCTGCCAAAACTTACTGGCGGTGAATACTGAGTCTTATGGCTGTTTGAGTGTTTGTTGTGGCTTACGTGTGATAATATTGTTCAAGGAGCTTGCCAAAACCAAATAATTACAAAAACGACTTCCATTTTTTTGAGTATTACCAACTGTTTGTACTATGATTCCTATGACATGTGATAGTATTGCTACATTTAGAACATCTTAACAGAATTAGGAAGTTAAAGAAAGTAGACTTTACAACAAAACTTAATAAGTAATATTTCTATGAAAGGAACATGAAGTCTTTAAGTCACACATGTGTATACGTAGACTATCATGGTGTATTCAAATATGAACTGTATCAGTATGAGAGTGAAGTTCCTTTTGTATCTATCTTTATATAAACACGTGTTGATGACGTACTTCATTCGTTCATACATTCAAACCGTTCACACAATCATTCAAATATAATAAAATATATCACAACATACATACCAACTATTATTATAGTTTCTTATTTTTGTGGTGATTTTTATCACTTATTATTATATTAGTTTTTTTTGTGTATTTTTCTAAGAATACATTTAGTAGCGAGTATGAGACGACTCTGAATAAACGTCCTAAAACAATAGCTAATATAATGTGTTTGATGCTAACTTAATGTATGATATTGAAATCATATATTTCAAATATTATAACCTAATTCATTAGTTACCCGACGATTATAGTTTTGAAATCGTAAAATAGTTCGCAGCGAGAGCACGAAATTGGTCAAGTGCTCTTTGAAAATCTGAATTCAGATGAGATGACCTACAAACATACAAACAGACAATATTAGAGCAACAATTATTCGAAAAAATGTTTATTGGGTCAATGGCATTGTTATATTTAAAGTTACGTTAGATTTTGATTACAATATCTGAATTCCATTCATCGTTAATGTGCTTTAAAAAAGATACACAAACACGGGTAACACTAAAGATGGGTAACCCACCACACTGATCTACTGCAGTCTGACGAGCTCCATACATAGATAGAGGTTCTGAGATATGTAGATTTCATTCTATCGAAAACTAATTAAGAACCTAATAAAATTGAAATTGATTTATTAAAAGTAAGATTAAAAACAAAATCTTATTTTGTATAAAACTCTACAATTCTTTTGAGTTTTATTGTGATTTTTGAACAAATTAACATTACCTTGACATTCTTTAAGATTTATATCATTGTATATAATTAAACCATATTACCTGTCTGTTTGTTGTTCAACAATCAAACTGGTTCCGCAATCCAACACTAGTTTAACATAGACTCTACTTGCTACACATAACTTACTTATAAATATTCAAGTGATCAATTACTACTTGCAATCTTATAAAATAGCTTAATGTACTTAATACCTATCTTTATAACAAACGTTATGTAAATGTTGTATAAATTCAATTCCTTTTTCTTTAAAGCGCTATAAAGCGAAATTTTTAAAACAACTTTTGAAACAATTTAAGATAAATGCACCATTAGATACTTCGTTATGTTTTGAATGTCTCTTTGTAGAGAATTTTCAAAACATTTCCAGCGCTCTTGCAATTTATGGAATTAAAACAAGCGAGTGAATTACGGAGTAGTAGTATTTCTTTCTCACTAACTCTGGATTAAATATTAAAAATCAAATGCTTCATCATAAATACATTAAAAATGTTGTCTTTTCGTAAATACGTATATTAATTTTTGGTTTATGAAAACCATTATTTTACAAAAGTCTTTATGTTAAAGCAATTTAGTGGTTTTTAGATAACGAGAGAATTACAGACCGGTGTTGATTACATTATAATGACTTTATTGATGTTATTACAGTTTTATTCAGTTTAAATGTGATAATTGTTACTATTCTAGAGTTTATATATTTTGTATAATAAAATAACAAAACAGATAACTCATACATTGAAGATATATTTATTTCAAATCGTATTTTTAATATTAGTTTAAAATGTTAGATTCAAATACCAGCTCAATATATTATAATACATATTGACATAGCTCAGTTGATAGAGCGCTATTATAGAACGTCAAAGGTCGCGGGTTCACAGCTGGTGATCATTTAAATTCTCTTTATAGTCAAATTGACAAAATATATACAATTTATTTTACATATAAATAGTTTTTATTTTAACTTTTATTTTATATTTTTATTTAAGTTAAAAAAGTCTGTTTATATTTAAACGAACTTCTGTAAAAGTTACTTAAATGAGTAAGGTTAAGTCAGTTGAGAAATAAGTGTCAAATAACATAATATCAGTAGGTATTTAACTGATTATTTAAAGTAGTTAACTTAGTTATTTTATTATTAACTCTCTTACATTTTATTTTTTACAATTTACTGTGTTTACTTTAATTTTATATTTTCCGAAACTCACCTGTCAACATTTCCCGCCATTTCCTTGCATTCGTTATTGACACAATTCATAACTTCAGTACACTAAAATCACAATAAATCACTTATCTATATATTATGAAGGCATTAACAGCACCTTTGAATTCAAAACTTTTTGATCACAAAATGATATTTTATTTAATTGTCCATACCTATATATTTAAAAGTTTTCCTCAACTCGTATTTTTGTAAATAAAGCGTGTTAAATAAGGTTGTGTGTCAGTTATGGTCAAGACGCCATGCTGTTGTGTTGACGACTGCCGCGCGCCGCTCGCACGAGCTTACAGAGCATGAAGCGACACAGACGCGCCGGGCGGGTTTAGTTTACGTGTTACATATACTTTTTATTAAAGGTTTTAATATTAAGAACTTTATTAAGTAATTTATTATAAAGACGTATATGTTTTCCATTCTATATTTTGTATTTATGGATTAATTTAACATATTTAAATAAAAATATTAACAGAATTAAAAACATATCTCTACTCTATGAATAACCAGTTGCGTATGTCATAACTCTTCATACACTTATCTTATGGCAATAAAGTTCAATTTGTGGTAATTTCTCATGAATGAAAGCGGAAGAGCTTTTGAGGAAACTTGTTCGTAGCTCGTTATTCCTGTTTTGTGATATGATTACGAGGTAATGAGATTTAAATCGAAATACTTACATATAATTTGTATCAGAAATGTAACATTACATCTGAGATACCACAATTGCGGCACCTGAATGCATTTTGAACATATATGCAAGTAAACTTTAAAACGATAGGCGTCTGACGGCCACAAAAAATCAAACTTATTTTGTTTTCATATTTTAAGAGTACTTTGAATGTTAAGTTACTCAAATAAAGAGATGTATTATATTAGTTACAACTGATAAATGAGATCAATTCATGTAATGCTCAATCTTATTACACTAGAAATATTTTGATTATATGATGATTGTTGGTGGTGTTAAAGGGTAGGCAAGGTCTTAGATATTTTTGTACAGTATATTTTTTTGGCGTTCAGTTAGTTGTAAAATATTCTTTGAAACGTAAAAATACAACAAACTATTTCTTACAATATTTATTCGTAATTCGCGGAATGATTTTGCATAAAGACCGAATAAATAATGGACGAAAATTTCAAAACTGTTGCGTTTAAATAAATATAATGTAATTAACATGTGGCGTTTTCTTTTCAAACTATCACTTAAAATTCATATTTAAATTATTATTTATGAGCATTTGTATGAATAGTTGCTAACGGTAATTTTCTTACATCGATATTAAATATATATTTAGGCACTTAGACGTCGAGAACTGCCCTAGATGTGTTTTTCCTAAACTGACAATAAACATTTCTTTACAAAATAACACTGCTTTAAAATGCATGAATATTTTATTTATTTATTTTGAATATTCAAAGGAAAATTTATCTTACATAAGCTGATATTCATTTATTTAAAAAAAATATATTTTATTTTTTTATTTTGTTGCGGCGGACATTTTGAATGTACTATAAAAATGATTATGCATAATTTTATAATGCTGATTGTCATGAAAACTAAAAGTGTGTTCCTAATTTCAGTGAAAATAGCTTGTTTTATTTTAAATAGTGAACATTGTTAATATGAAAGAACCAAAGAACTAGTAATTGTTAGCGGGTTAGTTAATCTAGTCTTTATTGAGAGCCACACTTTTCTTGTATACTAATTTGTTTTTACATCTCAAGTATGGCTGTGACTTAATAGTCAAAAATGTGACCGTAAAACTAGAGTCCGACATTTTATAAGTACAAGGTACGCCTATTTGAAATGTAAAACTTGGCCTTTGTTGTTGGAACGATTTTTTTTTGTATTAGAACAGATATAAAATATGTATATATTATATAATCTACTGGTTATCGTATTTATATGGATATGATATTGTTTCATTCATTCAAAGAATTTTATAAGTCGAGTAAGTAATTTGTCAATGTTTGTATAGTGTGAATAGAAGTGTGCCTCTGTATATTTGTATGTATGTTTGTATGTAAACACAGGTATTAAAGTAGGGATTTAAATTATTTTATTAGAGTTATTATTTCCAGTGTGACATAAAAGAGTAGACATAATTCAAAGACAGTTTCATCATGCAATTGAAGACTTATATATTATATTAAATACATTATTACCGTGGGTTTATTGACCCCCGATTAATTTTAAATTAATCAAGAAAATTAAAGTTAACAATCAAACCTTTCAAAACAAAATTAAGTTCGAATTAATTATACAAAATAATACAAATTCTTTCGATAAATTTTTAACAACAAATAAGGTTAATAATTAAATTGATTATTTAAAGGAAAAAGATTAAAGCAAACATAATCAATGAAAAATTCGCCAGTTAATTCTAAATATAATTACCAGTTTCTCGGTGGTAAGCCATAACATCAGGTCGCCGGCAAGGATACGACTTCTCTATGTTGAGGATAGTCCCACATAACCCCCGGCCATCACCTTCTTGGCCGGCGGGTATCCGTTACGGATTTATCCAACGCAAAAAAAACGGGTAGCGGGGTCCGAAACCCCCTATGGCTACCCTACCAGCTTCAAAAAATCCCAGGGTGGCTCTTTCTTGCTGGTTGTCAACCAGAAGAGAGAAGGAGATGGCAATCCCTGGGGGGTTCGGGTGTTCCCACAGTCTCCAGTCTACTTGTTGGAATAATCTCTTCTCTTTATTTTGACTTGAAATTGGAACAAAATAATATTCCAAATCACCGACGTAGCGGACTTCAGAATTTAAATAAAAAAATAAACTTCCAAAATATGTCATAAATTCGACTTTGCAAGAGAATATTTGTTAATAATAAATATACATTAAAAGAAAAAGTGGGAAATTCTAAAAACAAATAACGTTTATGTATACAATCCGACTCTATCATCCGTCCATCCATCCATCTATCCATCCATCACTGGGCCTAAATTAATAAAGACAATGTATTAATATTATATTCAAAATATCTTCTTTAAAATCAATAATGGTCTATAGTGTTAAGTTTGATCTCAGTAATAATAATAAAATGACAGTAACGTAACTTCATCTAAGATTCACGACGCGTCAATAATCAGTAATGCTCTAGCATAAGATGACTATTAATGCAAAATAAAGCACATAAATTATTCTGACATCCGTAGGTGTCGTGACTTTATAAAATATACTGAAATACACGTGTTAGTAATAAAATTAATATAAACATATAATTACTGTATTCATCAATATTGATAGTTTTTGTGAGCAGTAGAGATTATTAAAAATAATAGCATTTTTCTGCTGTATATTTTTTGCTGCCTAATATTACGAAAAATGTATTTTTTTTATATTTTATTACTTCCTATTCAAGTATCAAAGATATAATTTATTATAAACAACTAAAATACTGAATACAAAATAGGAAATTAAAGGCCTCTCTGCAACATAGTGTAATTCTTTGTTAGCATATTCTACTAAAATATATTTGTTTATCTTTGTAATGTTATAAATGTATAATTTAATATTTATAATTATATAGCCGTCAGTAAGAAATAATCTACTTTAACGGTCAAGCTCGTGGTCAAAGACAACAAACTTGGTTTATTTTAAATGTCGGTTACTAGAGGTAATGAAGTCAGAAGTTACACATAAATTACTCTGGCACCCCCGGGTAGAGCACTGGAACTTAATAAAAGGTAGAGTGACGTTATGTCGTTGTAATGAAGCACAGCTAAGTTGACAGTAGAGCCGACACCTGACACTTGTGTAGGTCGAGCTTTATATTTTTTTATCGAGAATAGAAATTAAAGTAGGTTATATACTGGCTACGTGTGAACTGGGCACACCTAAGGCTGATATTTCTGTTCTCTACTTATAATATTACTTACATTGGAGATGAATTGAGCTTTTTTAATTTCATAATATAATTTAATAATAACCCCATAGTTAAAATAAATCAGTAGATTGTTACATACGATACTCAACAATTAAAATTGTATCAAAAAATAAATGTAATATAAAATGATAAAGTTATCTCATGCCCGCGACTTTGCTTGCACTGTGTGGTTAAAAAAGAGCTTTGTTATGGTGACCCATCGAATAGTCATTTTTCAATCGGTAACTGTTTCGGGATGAAAAGTTGACATCCTGTGTATTACAACGTGTACGCCAAATGTCATGATGATGAATAGAGTAGTTAAGGCGTTATCAAAAAACGTACACTCAAATTCGCATATAGTAATTTAGGTTACTGGATATTATCTGATACGGGTATTGCTGGATAGTTATTATATTCGAACTAATAACCACTTGATCATATTTTAACTACTACATAATTCAATGATAATAATTCTAATGACTAAATATTCAGTACAGTATATCAGTATATTTTAAACGAGATTCGTAGACTGTGTAGTGGAGTCCTGAAGCTGATGTCATTTGTTTGTTTTTTTTTTTTTGAGAGCAGTTTCTTCAAAAAAAACTTTTTAAAGGGACCTAAAAAGTTCTTTTTATTACAGTATAAGACTATTTCATAATTAATAATAGTGATTTTGTTATTTTTCATTTTATTTTGTTATTTAAAAAAAAAACTTTAAACGACACTCATTATTACTTTTCAAATTAAATTATGATTTAATATTAAAAAACAAATTTGCTTTAAAAGGTTATTTAAAAAACTTTTTCGGAATTTTACTTTTTTAAACGAGATACTTATTATTTGAATGTAAAGCTTGTACATTTAATTATAAAGTTTGTTTCGTAAGTGGCCGACACCGCACGAGGACGATACGATCACGTGAAATATAACTTGTTGGAGACTCGGATTGGACGTTTAACAAGAATTAAACAACGTTCGAGTGAAAATAATTGTATATACTTACATCTGTACATACAAAACTAACGCTAGATATATTTTATATTAATTTACGTCTCAATAATCCCACTGTTGTATAAAGGCCTGACTAATGTTAAAGCTTATAAACCATACTATCCCAGTTGTACAGCTGGTGCTCATTTATTCACATTCGTAAGTATAAATGTCTTAAATTATATTTTTAAAATGATTGTGAATATTTTTTATGAATTTAAAATTAATTTAGATAAAAGCTTTTCTTTTTTATTATACTTGCGAGATGACAATGTTGTCCATTTGATGGCGAGTGATGTTGTCGTGTGTGTGCAATAATGGGAAATTGTAAATGTACTGCCATTGTTGTCTGATAGAGAGAGACAACATTACACAAATATATGGGAAAAGAAAGGGATGAGTTTAAGTAGCAAGCTTTGACTTACTGTAAAATAATGCAGCTATATAAAGCTACATCATGGCGGTCTTTTGTAAGACAATGGTACTTTACTGATGCAACCAATGGGCTTCAATAAGGCTCTGTCACTTTCAAGTATTTTTATGTAATAATATTGATATGTTCTTTAGTATTAAAGAGCGGTCATATGTTATTACAGGCACAAGGTATAGTATTAATAAGTAACATCTGCGGTCTGTGTGTGAAAACAAACCAGTCTTGTTCTGACGTGTGTGAATATTTGAACAGTTGCGTTCGATGAGTCATTGTTTACTCAATCTTAGTATTCTATCTCACTTTTTAGTGATGTCTGTTAAAAATATTGTATTCATTTCAGAAAATTCATTTTTCACTTATACAAAAACCCTGCCCCAAATTATTCAGGTGTTAATTTCTGTTTGTCATTTTACTTTCCAAATGAAGTGTTGTGTCCGCGTAAGATAATATTTATGATAACAGGAAATTCATCTCTGTTGTGTATCTCTACTGTGGTAAATGCACCTCTGTTGTGTATCTCTACTGTGGTTTTCCTTTACGTGGTATATGTGTGATTCAGGTATTGTCATCAACATTAGCAAACTTTTATCCCTAGAGGCAGTGAGCAGATTGCACAGTCTTTGTCCACATGTCCATGCTTCATTGATCTAATAGAAGAGTTTATTTATAAAGCAATTTTATATTTATTATTAAATTTATATAAAAACATTAAATTTATAATACCCAAAGTATATCAATTTTTTACTGTACAATAGGCAAAACATTTAAAACAAAGATACAATACGCAAGTCATTCAACAATTTCAATGTCAAACACGTATAACACTCAAAACGCAAAACGTTAAAACAATGGTCTAGAAGAAGTGAAATCCACCGTGGATACAGATAATGGTACCATATTTGAAACGGAAAAAACATATCATAAAAGAAGTCTGTAGATAGATTTTAAAGACAATTTATTGCAAAATACTTCTAGAATATTCCATTGGGGATGATACAAGCAAAAAGTAGCGAATTATATATATTAGTTCTTATATGTTTGCTTATATGTAGCTAATTGACTGCACCTCGTTCGGGGTAATTTGACCGAGGTAGTATTCTCACGGAATTATCTGGGTAAAGTAGCTGAATTTCATACAGTGAGTCTACGAGCCGGATGACCAATATCTCCTCCTCTCCTCTTAATCTCCTTCCTCCCTCACTACACTTTCGGGGTGGCAACGTATCTGCAAGTATCTATGTTTGCAAATCTAAGCACCTGTTATTTTTAGTTTCTTCATTGTATGTTCGTTTGCTTCAATAAATAAATATGCTTTAAAAAGTTGTAATAAGCCCCAAAACTTAGCTATTTTAAATACGTTTTCTTATTATAATGTTGTTGGACATGACTACATGTTATTTTATATATAAATTAGAAAACGTGCTGAAAATTTAAACTGCTTTATGAGAAATATTGTCACAATTTGAAGTCCTGACTGACCTGCTGACTGACTGACCCTGACCAGAAACAAAAATATATTCTTGGTAAACAAGTAGTTAATTTTCAAGTTCTGTTCAATATCTGTAAAACAATTATTTACAGCACATGATTCATCTGGGAAAAATATTGTTAAACGTGGCGTAAATGCTTGTAATAAACTCTCAATATACAAAGGCCAAAGTTTTTTATAATTTGCAGCACGACTTATTACTAAAAAGGATATTTAAGATATTTGTAAATCTTTGAAATTAAGCTGTATCTCTTTATACCTGCGTACAATAATTGCAAAATAACCTGAATGTAAATTTCAAAATGAAATTTAAAAAACAAGTAAAAATACACGTAATTGTATATTTTCTAAATTAATTTATATTATTATAGTAATTTATATTATGATCTTACGAACTACTTTTAAAAATTTATTTATTTTCTAATTCAGACTCTCTACATTTTAGTATTTAATGTAGTTGTAGCCATTCTTCCACTAACTCCACGGCTCGTAATTCCGTTATAGTTTAATCAAGTAACGTTCCTTACTTTCATATATATATTGTAAATGTGCTGCAGTGCATCAGTTACGTATAATAAAATAGCTGTGTTCGAATTTAAATTAATGATAAATCTATTTTAATATTATTTAACACTTTAAATTCATACAGTTGTATGCAAGAAATTAATAATGCAGTTAGAGTTCTTGGAAACTTCAAGAGCACCGACAATAGGCTAGCTTCAGAATCTGATTATAATGGATCGCGCGCTCACAGTATAACTAGAGACAAACTATTTTACATTTCGGAATGTATGAAATATGAAGCTATAGATATCAAACCACATGGCAGGATCATTTAGTTTTATTTAATATTATTTGTTCATATATAAATTCCTAGTCAATAGTAATAAATTACAATTCATTTAAATTTTATATAAGAATGACTTATATAATCTACTGTATGGAAACATTAATATTGAATATCTCCTCAGTGTTTTTATTATGTTGGGAAAGTTCTAAAAGTATATTAGTCAACTATTAACGTTAAAAACTGCATGAGGTACAATTCTACTCTAGTAGAGATTCTCTAGACGAGTAGACATATTATAATGATGACATTTTTTATGACTTATTTAGACTTACAAAACCATTACCTTGAAGAGAGTGAGACAAAATAAGGCTTTCGTAGCAATTAGTTGTAATTAAGAGCTCTTGTTAAATATTTCAAAGAGGTGCTGGGACTCTTCAGCTTGAAGCATTCACGCTTCTAAAGAATTAGTGTCACTGTCATTCTTCTAACACAATGGTTACAAAGCACATATTTGCTCGAAGCTTCAAACAATATTTAAGTTGCCTTTGTCTCGCAAATAAACATTTCTTATACAAGTGTGTTAAATATTAGATTTTCTTTTTGTTTTATTTTAGATATGATTTCCATTCATTAAATTAGTTTCACTTATTAAATAATAACTGTTCGCTACTTTATATGCGCTGTAAATTACAGTAATGAGATTGAACTTACAGTAATGTACCCGTCATTATATAATATGTTGTTCTTAGTTGATTTCAAAGACTGCTCAAACCAGTTTATATTAAATCTGATAATAAGTTATAACAGCAGAATTTTACTAAAGCTTGTCTAATTTTTTTTAATGATACGTACACACGAAAAATGATGTATGATGATGATTTGTAATAGTGTGTGTGATGATTGATGAGTTGTAGATGTGTGAGTGAACTTAGCGAAGTAAAGTTTTATTAAACTCTTGTCTTTTCTCTCACTCTTCTATTTATTAAATAGTGCATACTACCTTCATACAAAGAGTTCAAACTTTTATTTAGAGACGTGTTTTGCATACAGTTTAATTAATACATACAAAATAAATAATCATTCAAAAAATTTACACACATATATATATATATATATGTGTATATATATATATATATATGTGTAAACTAGTAAGCAATAAATGAAATAACAAGAACACAATGGTTTGCTTCTCGATTTTAAAAAGTATCTGTTATATTTTTGAAAAGTCAGTTTGAGTTTCTTTTTTCAGTTACAAAATCATTGAAATATATGAGTCTTGTAATAATTAGACTGCATTCAAAATTGTATAAGAGCGTAACGAATCAATCAGTACTCTTGTTGATATTTCATGAGATACTAGCTCTCCACAGAGAGTAGAGGACAGAGAGAAAATCAAAACGTGACTTGAAAAATATATAATAAATCTTATTTGAATGCAAACTGTATTATAAAAATATGAATATTATAGCTCATGAAATGAATACGTTCGTATGAAAATTGAAAAATCTTATGCCAAAACATTTTTCATGGTAAATCAATTCCATGAATGCCAAATTGGTTTTGTAATGTCATTAGATATTTTAGTATTTCAAAATAATGCTTATATCATATAGTCCTCGAGTTTCAATTATATTTCACGATGGAGTTTTCGATAGAAACCTCATAGATGTCATTAAATATTAAAAAGTTTATAAAAAAATATTTCATTACAAATCGCGTGAATCAAAAAATTATTTATTTAAGATAATGGCTATAAAATACAAAAAAAGGTTCTCAATGATTCAAGCAATATTTAAGTTCCTATCACCTATTATATTATAATACAAATATCCCTTACATGATACGTGTTGGCTAAGCTGATTATACTAGAAGTGTTGGCTTTTCTTTCAGTTTTATTTAATATATAACTGTTCCCTGCTTTATAAGCGCGGTTACTTCCAGTAAAGATATATCATCAATAGTTGTTCTTGGTAGATTTTAATTAATCCTCCAAAAAGTTTGTATTCAATCTGGCAGTAAGTTATCATAACAGAGAATTTACCGAAAGTCCGTTCTATTACACAAATAGTTTGCAATATATTACATTTTTAATAAATTTGCAATTGAGAGGTATAATAAAATATAAAATAACTAAGAAAATAAGAAACAATAACATGAAAAAAGGACAAAATCGATTATACTTCTATGTAAAGCTAACTTTCGAACTGTATATAGAACCCTGGGTAGTGTGTCCTCCTCTAAATAGCAGCCATGCTTTGACGTCATAATACGTATATCTTACTTTAATAAAACAAATACCCATAAATTATTGTTTCTTTATGTTTATTTTTTATACACACTGAAATATTGAAGTTTATAATAATTTCATTTCATTCTTAAATTATATAGGACGGTAACGAACCAGTCAGGTACTCATGACGTATTAATTCTCTAGAGGGAATAGAGAGAGTCTGAACGTGACTAGATAGTAGATAAATTCAGAACGTGGCTTGAAAAATTCTTTTAAAATATTTACAATGTGAATATAATTACTAATTCCAAACTTTCGTATGAAGATCGAAAGATGTAATCGTATGAAAAAATATTTCTTAAAGAAAAAATATAACAATAAAATCTTTTCTCTTTATGTCTAGTCTGACAAATAATTTATGAAACTTAGTGACTCTCAAGTAGATGGCGGTACTGTGCAACGAATTTGACAACTAGTTACTTTATTTACTTTATTTTCTTTTATACTTTATTATAATATATATTATACTTTATTTTCTTTTGAATGTGTACTTTTTTTTGGTATGAGATAAATGTTTTTTTTTTCTATAGCTCTCGCGTTTCGATTATATTTGATACATAATTAAGACGGCGGTCACCAGAAAATTATCGACCATTTTTTAACAATAGTTTTATATTAATTCTTGCTAACAATTTACTAATCTTCTTAAAAATAAGAATTATTAAATACACGCCTTTATACGAAGTAACTTAGTACATACTGACACATAAATAAAACAATTCGTAATAAACTGATAAAATTGGTTCTGAAATCCGTTTTACAGATAATATAAGTTTATTGTAATATCTCTAAAATCAAATAGATGCTTCGTATCCACAATTCAAGAAGTGGTAATAAAATAAAGTATCCATTATTCCTCCTTCACTGGATAAAGCTTTGTTTGAAACATTATCCGGGCGTTATATCTGCTCTGTATTTGCTTTGCAATTTGTTTGAAAAGTGTATTTTCTAAGTATCACTTACTCAAATAAATATACCTTCCATATATTGCACTTTGTACATTTGAATAACGCCTGAAATAACTTACCATGCAAATATCAGCCTCGAGTCCTCTTTCACATACATTATACAATAACATGACTACAACTATTTTAGTTTACGACATTTTTCTTGAATGTTTTCCGTTCAATATTCGAAGAGAAGAACAAATATTCGTTTTGCAATAAGCACCGCATTATTAGTGTTTTATATTCTTATAATATCATAATAGTAATTAAATATAATATTGTGAATGAATGTAAATGTGTTAGTTTGTCTTTTTTATTACATTTCCATAAGCCAACGCATCTATTAACTATATTATATGCAATCTTGTATAGTGACAGTCCGACAAACAAAAAAGGAAAAGAAATTCCTTGTTCTTGCCGGTGGATTTGCCGTTCATGTTACTCTATTACATACAGTTAAACAATTATTTTTGTAAATATGTTTTATTCTCTGAAAGTCCCTTCTCCTTAATATCTAATATGAAACAAAAAAAATAAATGCTACAAATTCTCCCACCGATCCTCCGATCCTCCCACGATCCACAAATTCATTCAGAGTTAAAAACCAATTAAACTCTGTAAGCCAATGTTTACGAATTCTTGATCAAAGAAGCACCACACTTGTGGAAGTGTCTTTGAAGACACATAATCAGATAGTTTGTATGCTAAGAGGATGCTGCGAGACACGAATGAGATTGAATGAATGATGATACACTTTGCTTGTATACAATTTGAATCATATTAGAATGTTATAGGTATTAAATCACTAATATTCATTTATGGAATCCAGCCCAGTTGTAGCCAAGATATATTTGGATCAAAAAGGTCGGTCAAAATCTTTCAGTGACTTCCAGTTTTGCTTGATTGTTATTGAAGGAATTATCCGGAGCAAAACGTTATACCAGGCAGTTCGTGCACCAACGTCAATCTTTTGGGCCACGACGATGTTAACTATTATATTTATAAAGCTTATGTATATAATATTAGAATTACTTCAAAGAGTAATATTTTATATTTTCTTAATATCGATTTTTGCTATTAGTTCAAAGATACACTTTCAATAATATGAATAGACAATAAGTGCTAATTGAAAACTTTAACAACGTTTATTTTCTTGCCTTTATTTTCTTGTGGAAGAAATAATAAATAAAAACATATGAAATATGTTAGAAATAATAAATAAAATGTGTTCAAAGCGCAAGTTTCGGCATCGCCGGTCCCGTAATCTCGTCAATCATGCCGTTTTATCCTCGTATTATTGGTTTACTGTCCAACTCTATATTCAATTTACAATATAAAAAGACGGCTAATATTTATGTGAATGACGCCTGGAAATATTTAATACTTTTTTTTTCATGTGGCTCGGCCCGTCAAGGACTATATAAAAACATACAAAAGGATGCATTAAACAGTTCCATGAAACATTAACGTGGGAGAAGCAAATGATACCTGAAAAAAATACAGGAAGAGTGCTTAAAACCTGTACGTCTGAGTTCGATGTTGTTCTGAGATGCCATTTTCTTCTCTCTATGACAACTGGAGAAGTATTTTAATCATAGACGCATGCTACTATGCAGCCTAGAAATAATCAACCGAGCTGACCCTGCCATTGAACGGCCTTAGTCGTGGATTTTTGTGAATTTTAACGGACATCATATGATTTAGGGATAGATTATACTGTAAGGCTGTAGATTATACTGTAAACACATGCTGTTGTGATTAATTGTTGAACACATGTTCAGTGAACGAATCACTATAAAAGGTGGTGTTTTATTATATCTAAATTATTGTGATATTATTTTATTTGTTTGCAAATACCTTTTTCTCTAATTTAGCTTTTACAGAACAGTTGTAGGATCCTTTACACTTCATGTGTTTCTGTTACCAATACATTATATCTTAAATCTATTTTATTTATTTGATCAAATGTATTTCTGACTTGAGGAGGATGTTATATCCCCAAAATTGTTCTCAAACTCCTTGGCAGATATGTCTAAGACTCTGGACTGGAAGGGGTATTAACATCAATGGCGAGTATATGACTCATTTAGGATTTACGGATGACATCATGGTAATGGCTGAGTCACTGGAGGAGTTACAACACATGTTGGATGGCCTGGCTCCTTCTTCTCTACTCATCGGCCTGCGGATGAACTTGAACAAAACGAAGGTCATGTATATGTTTCCGGCACCGATTGCCCAAATGAAGTGCCTCTTGAAGTTTTTGGTAGGTACGTTTGCTTAGAAAAGAATTGAGCTGTGCTTGGTGTATCTCATCGAATCTGAAATGATGTTATTTGCCAGAGAACCATAGCTCAGCAAATTAGCAAGCCTTAGTCGCAATGGGGTGGCCATATCTGTTGCAGAACCAATAACGTTGGGGTAGACGAGTCCTGGAGTGGGGAACGCGAATTGGCAGACATAGTGTGGGACGCCCTACGGTTAGATGGAGTGACGACAATCGAAACATGACAGGCAGTGACTGGAGATGAAGAGCCAAAGACCGGGCTCAGTGGCGTGCCTTGGGAGAGGTTTATATCCAGTCGTGGACTATTATGAGCTGATGATGACTGACTTCTAGCTTATAATATATCTAAAGATAGTTTCAAATCATATTTAATAAAAATCTAAATCAAAACAACTAGACTCAATGATTGAGATATGATAATATTAATTTTCAAATTCGATTCGTTCCGGAACTTTTATCTTGATGTAAGATTAAATTTAGCGAACTGGTATTATTTGGTCAAATAAGTATTGACTAATTTACATATTTCATCGAAGTATATTTAGTACATATCGCATTCGTATACGGATATACGCTGTTTTGCAAATATACAGGACATTTGTGTTACTAAATGTTTATTCAGATGTTATTTTGATATTTATGTTCAGTTCATAAATATGAATATTGTTGTATTTAGAAGTTCTGATACGACACGACATTATTATCGTCTCGGCAAACATTTTCATTTTAGAAAATACTTATTAGCGATTTAACGTGTATATGGTAACACGAGATAGACATGTACTCATGCCTTTGTCTTATAAAAGAATTCCAGATGTGAAATAACAAATGTGAGTGAACAATAAGTTAGAGGGAACAAAGGAGACGGAGCGAATGCAATTGTATTTTGATCTATGTAACTAAATATTTTCTTTGTTTTGTCTTGGACGGGACATGAAGTAAGCCTTCTATGTATAGCATTACATATCCAATACGAGGATCATTTATTAACATTTAGAAACATATTAATAGACGAATGTGATACAAAATGTTATGGATGACTGTGCCTGTATATACTGACTTCACCAATCTCATCTACACTATCTTATCAATTACCATCAAGCATTTAATTAGCCTTTGACGTATGAAAGGTAAGCCATAATGGCTCTAAAAGGTCGCTTACCTCAGACATCACAAAGAGACAATCAGATAAAGTTTTTTAAGGTAAATTTAAATTATCCGTGCCTCAGAGATTCAGAAAGGAACTCTTTTATCAAGCGTGACTGGAATTTGTTTGTACCCTTATTTCTCTATATCAAAACATTCGAAGAATTTCCTTGAATGAAATAATGATTGTCAACCTTTTTAGAAACTAAAAAGCTTAAAATGTTTTATTTCTTTACAAGCGGATAGGTTCATGTGACAGCTCCAATCTTACCTTGGTATATCAGCAAGTCGCGGTGGTCTGCGTCGCACAGACCCTCCGATAATAACACCCACCTGTAAACAATATATATATTTTAAAGCGTTATATTGACAACTTTGGAGGAGGATTATACCCAATAAAGAGGTTCTTACTGAATAGAAACTAGCTTTTAGGAATTCAATAAGTAACAATAACAAATAAAAAAAAACTACACTAACACTATCATTAAGAAATTTAAATTACGTAAGAAATAAACGTCTTCTTTATTTTATTATATAATTGTTAATTAAAATAACAAAATAAATATTTGATCTGCAGACTTGTCTTATCGTACATCTTCCTCATGAACACTGTTAATAACCTAAATGTAAAATATACTCAAATCTTTTAAACATACGAAGATACATTTTTTATTGTGTTCTTGCGAAATTCATAGAACAATGGAATAGTTTATTATAAAATGTATTGTGTCATTTGCAAGAAAGTTACGTTTTAAGAGCTTTTTAAATACAATATTATTAACATTTGAGTAAATAAAACCCGAGTCGAAATATTAATATTTTGTTTATTTCTCTTTTAAGCTAGATACAAAGTAAAATATTCGAAATGTTAAAATGATTTTCTTTGTATTAAACCCAAATACTTCCGCCGATCTTTGTCGTAATGCCATAACTATATAACTTTATATAGTATTATCAAATTCTTAGAAAATCTTCATAAAATATTAATTAAACATCTATCGAAATGCGGGTTCAAAGTTAATTCAAATTATACTATTGAGACTATTTATAGTTAATGAATGTACAAAGTTGTGGATCTTCATCGTAGTTGAGAAATTAACGATAACAAATTGAGCGCAAACGGTAGGTTTGGTGTTTTAAGACCGGGCTATTTACAATGTTACGGGGTGAATGAAATATTAGCTTTCTATTTTGGGGTAACTTCTTTGAGCGTAAATTATTTGTGATTATTTATTATTTATTATATTTATTTTTATTTATTTATTTTTTGTTTCCTCATAATATTTTTTTTTACACTTTAGCTAGAACATATATATATACAGCGAAACCTTGTTAATTGGGTTCTCAAGGGACCAAGTTTTGTACCATTTAAAGAGGTTACTTAGTTTGATTTTTCAAATTAGGCAGGCTTAAAATGTTGTTAGCTCTTTTACAGAGGCTTATTGGAATGTTATTATTCTGTACCTGCTTTATTCACGTCGAGAGACATTTTTAGGTTCAGAGTACTCTACTGATCGTATTCGTTTTAGTTTTCCTTTTCCCTCTATACACTGAGACCGAATTTTCTCATTGTTTTGAATAATTCTACACACAGGGTTGACTTTGGCATCCTATACCCCGAATTACGCGACTTTCAACAATTACAATCTCATAGAAGCTTTAATTTTCAGATGTTAAATGTGTTATATTTACGTTTAGATATTTTGTGAACTTTTATTCTCTTGTTTGTAGGTCAAAATTTGAAATGGTCCTGACAAACAAAGCACGTGCGAAAGAAATTCCTGTCCCAACAGCCTCAATTGTAGAGATAAACTTCGAAAAAATCCTAGAAATCAAATCTCATTGAATCAGGTTTGAAAATTCTCATAAACAGAGGCAATTAAGTTAAAAAATGCTGGGACCTTATTGCAGTTCTCAATAATGGAGGAATCTCACTTATCAAGGTCTCACTTAACCAGGTTTCATTTATATATTTTACATGACACAGAACTAAAAATTATAGTTTTCAAATGACCTGATATGGGATATCGTTGTAGCAATACAAACGAACTATCAGACAGACATAAAGACAAATTAAAAATTTGATAAAAGGATTTTTTTTCCGAATAGTATACTTATAAAATATGTTTTATATGATTACATTTTGTTCAATAGTTAATTCCAAATACCTATTAAATTGTGATGGTGAAGTAGAATATAAAAAACTAGTGAACATTTCAAATGGAGAGACGGTCTCTTGGTATTCTTGGAAGAATGCAACTACTAGTAGTGTATTCAAACTACAGGAGCAATTATATGAATATTGCAACAGTACATAACTCATTGCAAACGTCTCCAGCTTTGCTTAACTAATGAGTTATTGTACATATAGTAGGAGAATGTAATTTACATAGAAGATAGTTCTGTTCAGGATTAACAACAAGCTTTGTTTATTTCTACAGTTTATTTAGTATTAAGAAATATTTGTCAATACCTTACTTTAAATCGTCTATAGGGATATGTAGCAACGTTAAGTGTATAAAAAATATTTTTGTATGTTGCACTAAATAAATAGGTGGAATCCAGCTTTAGTCACATAACAGTTAACACAGGCTGGCTTGACTAGAAGAACAAACAAACGAAGGAAGAAGAGATTATTAAAGTGTTTATTAAGTTATCTAAATGAAATGCAAAGATCTTATCATCCAACTGCCCTTATTCCAATTAATTGGGGTCGGCATAGAATACATATTTTTTTATTCCTGTCGATACATTCTTTTTTGTCAAATCAAGCAGTTCCATTGTATCTTCTTCTATAATCACCCACATATATACTTATGATTTTCGTTTCTTCCTTTTTGTTCCACTGCATTTCGAGACCGAACTCAAGGCTACGATTACAAGATTATGATTTTATGACTGGTGCTACTTTCAGTATATCTCTTACGTTCACATTTCTTACTTTATCCATTATTTTTACTACACTTTTCCATCAATCATCAACATTTGGGCAACAAGCACTTGTCTTTCATCTGTTCTCTTTATATTCATCTTATTGTATAGAAATACAATGTGAGAGGCCATTATACTGTTTTATAAATATTCAGCAAAAGTTAAAATTGAGATACATAGATTTAAACACATACATTGGTGCAAAATAATGTTTAGTATAAAAATATTAAATAGTTAAGAATTGTACGTAATTACAAATATATTTTTAATATAATATTATTTGTTACTCTTCATTATTATTCGTTAATACAAAAATATTTCTAACGCCCCGCCTAATTGAGTTTTCCTTGTAAATCGAGGAAGCAGACATTACTAGTATATTTTTAACTACAATACCGTTGTTATAAAATCCGTTTATTTGGTAAATTCGTCATTTTATGTTTTGAAAGAACGTTTGAGTAGGAGAGCTGGATGTTCAATCCCCTCCTTTTTTTTCTTTATTTACTAATATCCTCCAGCTTTCCATATTCCTCATGGGTGGCAACGAATTTGCTTATCACTTATCTAACATCAGATGGATTGTTCGCCTGCCACCTAATTGATTGTTTGACACAAATTTCTTCAGCACATTTTGACTAAATGAGTTTGATTTAACGTAATCTTATTAGTGCCATGTTTTCTCGATTTAGTAAGACATGTTTAATAGATTAGTTGTTTCCCCGTCAGATGATAAATTAATTATCCGGAGAGGTAGCCCCCGAAGTGTGCTTTACTGTTTGGGATAAGAGATAATTCAGACAGCACAAAGGCAAGTAAGTATAAGAATTTTAAAATCGATTTGATATCGCGATAATCTAATCCTCACGATAACAATTATAAAGTAATAATATTGAATGTTTAGGAGACCAAAAATTAATAATTGAATTATTATTAATATAAAAGCTTCTGCGTCTTCTGTCTCTCTCTAGAGAATCCTTAAACACACAGCTCACCTCAAGTTCATCTCTGGGCACCTCAAAAGGTTTATGTGTTTGTGTTGCACAGAGCTTGTGTCTGTTCTCCGTTTGTATAATTACGTTAAGTTTGAGCCACAGCACTTTCCTTACTTAGTATTACACGTGGTATATAAATAAATTAGAACATTATTTAAACATATATTTTGAGGTATTTACTTATTTGTACATTTTATCACATGTTATTTTTAAATATCAATGATATGGACATTTTGAAAAAAAAATGTATATTTTTTACTTTTTTTATACAATATTATTGCAAACGTTTAGATCATAACACGATATACCTTATAATTAATATGATATAAAAACAATCAAACTTATAAAACGAACGCTGAAACGGAAATAAACACCCGAGCCGTCCTTCAGTAAAGGTCGTGTGGAGTGGCGAGGCCAGGCTAAGTAGCTTTGTCCCTGACTAGACTCAGTTTGGGACTGCAGCTTAGAAATATCTTTCAATTTAGACTTCTGCCCTCTTATGAGTCGTCTGGGTTTTGAAATGTCTTAGCAAATTAAATATTGTTATTAAAATGAGTTAAACGTCTGATGGTGTCACCCTGACACGCTAAACCAAAAGTCTTTTCATTACAAAATTTGTATGTTGTGATTTCGACCTCTACATAGGTATTATTCTAAAGTACGTTAAATGATTTTTTTTTATATTTATGTGACGAAGATAATTACATTAAAAAATTAGAATATATTTCAGTTTCAACCCTGTCCGTGTTAGTGAATTTTATTTATTCTCTCAAATTTATTCACGTTCGTAAAATAATATAAATCAACATTATACAAAATTTACTTTTACATAATTCTTAATTTGTAGCTTTAGGGAGAGCATATGAAAAGGTAAATTATTTATTATAAATATTATTTCAGACTCAAATTATTTTAATACATCACTTTGTTAAGTTATATTATTATCAGCGTTTAAAACTAAAATACTCAAAGTAATGCAAAAGCCTTAGACGAAGGGACACAATTTAAAAGCCTACTAATTGACGCTCTCAGTGGAATATTGAGGGTTCGATTGAGGTCAGATTTATTATCATATTCTGAACGTTCTCTTTATTTTATAATTAATTTGAAATCCTTTAATTTTACAGTATTTTTGATAGAAAAATGAGTAATGGTATGAGTGTAGGCTCCAGTAACAGTAATATGAAAAAACCAGCATCTTTTTAAATAAAACTGTTTAAGCCTTAATTTGAATACAAGACAAACTGTGTTTTCCAAATTTCTGGCGAAAAAATTATCAAACTACAAAATGTTTATAGCAATATTAAGGGAATATAATTGAGTACCCTTTAAATACCCAAGAGGGTATTTAAACGGTATACAGTTTAATTGGGACCGAAAACTGAAATATTACTAGCTTTATCGTCCGTCGAAACACGTCGGCTGAAAAGGTCGCTCCAAGGTGTCCGGACAGCAATGACTTCCGTCTGCGAGGAGTAAGAAAGGTTCCTTTGTATGTAATAGGAAAACTTCAAAAGCAGATGTCTGCATCTGGTTTAGGTTGTTTAAATATGAGACGTTGGTATAATTACTACATATGATTGGTTTATATTTCAAAAGTCATATGAGTTACCTAACGGTAAGAAATATGTTTTTTCACCGAGCCAAGTATTGACATTATTAAGGTTTACTTGCTGGATTTCTTTCGAGGAATAAATTGCTTTACTTGAAATGGAAAGAATTCTTAATGTAATTTTTTTTTATGGTATTACAAACTTTTAATAACGAAACTTTGTGGAATTGTAAGTACATCAAGTAAAGCTCTAAGTCTATATTCAAGTCTACGTGTTGCCATGTCAAATGATGAAATCAAATATTTATCTGAGCAAAATATCAGATATTTATTATCTATCGCGTTTATAGAGTTGACATGACACATAGGTAATTTTTGAAAGGTTCGCTGCTCTGTTTGAATGCCACCAACCTTAATTTAACATACCTCTAATATTGCATTCAAAGAATAATATCACGTTTAGTGCTGTATTTTAGTCAAATAGAATACTTTATATTTTTTAGTGAAGCTCCGTCACTTGAGCGAAAAATAAACCTGTGAACCGAACTATAAACTTTACTAGATTTATCACTTGGATATAAAAACGGAGTGATATATATCGAAATAGATTTATCATTGCTTATCTAAACATATAAAATTCTAATTTATTAGGACATAAACATAAGTATTTATATATAATGTATCTAGTTGTTTTGTCAATATATAATTAAGGGTTACAGTTAAGGGAGAATAGAATTGAATGTCCGTATTCCGCCGTGCTTACGTATTTTATGGCTTCCCTGATTACTCGTTTACGATATATTTATGAGGGTTTGTTTGCTGCAGAAAAATTGTTACGACGGACGGTTACTGCGATCTAAAACACGGATACGGATAGAAACTTGCATTTTTTTATTGCTCCTTATTTTACACCGTTGATATTTTTTTATTGTGAATTCTGTTATCAATACATATGCAGATATGGAGAGATTTGGTGCTATGGCTTAAGTCTAGGGATATTTTTTCAAATGTTTATTTATTTATTTTAAAACATTGGAGCAAAGCTTTTGTTTTTTGTTTATGAAGTATACATATTTTCGTATTAGCAAATCCTTAAAATATATAGACAATTGCAACTCCATTTATAATAAGTGAGTAAATAAGTTTTATAATTATAAACAGATAATTTAAATATGTATAAGTTACTCCCAAATCGATCCTTCAAATATTATCTAGTAATAAAAAACTGCTTTGAAAATAAACTCATTCATATAATGATGTGTCATTATAAGTCAATTAAAATTTAATACAGAATTTACATCTATCTATTTTCATTTATAAAATAATAATTCGTATTCTCAAGAAAAGACGACAGAAAACAATTAGGTATGATCAAAGCGGACTGCAAAGCTCAACTCATTACTAAGCCGAGGGCCGAGCTTTTTGGCAGTTTGTGTGACTGACCCCCGCTAATTGGATACAGCCGGAGATTGGACAGAGGCGACAAGCTTTGATTATTTTCAAACTAACGGCTACTCGATGAGCTCTGAACGAATGGTTCGTTATACAATGGAGCTGCATTTTAAATGATTTATTACTTTTTTATTTAGTATATATTCATTATTTCTTAAAAAAAAAAAAACGTTTTGAGTGACTGGTTATTTCTCCTTTTTTTAAATTAATTAAATATGAAGATTGTAAATATGAATATATTTATGTATAAACCATACATTACTTACTTACAAAAGTGTTTATTTAAAATATTTGATGTAAGTGAATAGATACATAAGATAAGTGAACAAAAGCCAAAACGAAGAAGATTTCTTCACAAAGGAATTTACCCCAATAGGAAACTCTCCTGACAACCTTTAAGTGACTGAGGAGACATCTGACGGAGAGTAGCTTACGCAATATTAATAACATATTATAACAAATATAGTGATAAAATAATATAACGTTGAGAATAACACTTCAGTAAAGAAAAAAAGGTTATAAATTTTATGCTGTTTTCAAATTGCTATTACGTAATTAGAGCTATCATTAATATTTACCTTTATAACATTAAAAATATATATAAATTCTATATATACTTTTAATGGTTACTTAAGAAGCGAATCAGAAGCAAAATATGTAATAACATGCTATTTTATAATAGCTATTAAACATATTATTGAGCCTAATACTTTCATGGCATGGCTGCAAGTGACTTAAACTTTCATTTATAAAATGAAGAGTAACTTAAGAAGAAGAAGAAAGAAGAAGAAGATAGAGACATCCATAAATTATTTATGTCGGTATTCGTAGTAAATTGACATTGACTACTTTTTAATGTGAAATGAAACGACTTATTTACTTCAAGTAACAATTAACACAATATTTAAATTGTTTGAAATATGTTTCAACAGATTTGAGAAAAATTAATATTGAAAAAATAGAATAATTGTATCATGAACAGTTTGTTGTTGTCTGTATGTTTTTTAACGTTCGCTGCGAGTCAGCACCCGAACTAAAGAGATTAAATTATCTCGCGCGCGCAGCATCAACTCAGCCGTCTGTCTGATGTTGCACATTTAGAAAAAAAACTAAATCTTATTTATATCTAATCCTATTTAGTACATTATTATATTATTAACAGTTTATTAATCATCATCAATATTTGTCGAAGTATTTCTTATTGTACATTACATTTATGAACCAGCATACCGTTGTAGTAAATTTATTTTGTAATATATAATAATAAATAATAGAAAAACATATGAAACAGATAAATAATTACGTTGATAAAAAAATAACTATAGTTCACCAATATTTGTTTCGTATATATTAAAATATATTATATATTAATATTAGAGAAAAAATATACTTTAAATCCAACTCTATTTGAAATCATCAAAGGGTTTATAAGAATTGTAAAAACGTTTCAGCACATCCTGACCTCAATCCGCTTATCAGTTGTGGCTTGGCGTCAGATTTTCTAAGAGTACCTTCAGTTAAAACTTCAGATTACAAAAAAAAAAAACTGCTTGTAAAATTTTGAAAACTAAACAAAATGGTGATTGCAATTTGTTTGATTCTTCGTATAATGAAAATTAGATAAATAATTATATTGTCTGGTTTGGATACATCAGCTTTCATTTATCCTCATTTAATTACGAACACTTCAATCTTCTTAGTATAATCTTTTTTTTTTATATTTTAGGCCTTTTATAGTGACTTCTAGTGTGTGTGTGTGTGTGTGTGACTTCACGTGTAATTTAAAACTTTACATATAAAATTGTCTTGAATCATTTTTCAACGGTCTTTGCTTTCGGCGTTGTCTTTAATATAATATGAGATATCTCCGGAAGTTATATACTAGACAATTTCTCATAAATATATCATATATAGTAAACTTTGATTAATATTTATTGTATACGAGCAAAAGTTTATAAATTATTTTAAATAAATCTCAAGAAAAATAAGATAAGTGGTAACGTAATTAAACATAAGGAAGGAAAATGGCTGGTGAAAGTAATCCGGAAAAATCAAGAGTCTCAGCAAATTTTAAACGTACTTTTGCAGAAAATCAATAAGACCACAGCATCAGAGGATAAACTACTTAACCAAGATTTAACTCAACATTTTGCAAGTAATACATTAATACTTCTTTTGAACTGTATATTGTTTGTTGGTAAGTTAATTTGTATTTGTAAATATAGTATGTTTATTATTAATTATTTCCAATTACTGAAAAAGCCACTTTAGAGGTATTACTCGGTTTGCAATTAATTATAAACGTCACGAATGCCAATACTAGTCTTGTTCAAGTGCGCTTTAATAATTACACAGAGATTAAATCAAAGCAAATAAAATCTTGAAATATTGACAATCATCTGTCGACATATTCTTTGCCACTGGTATAGGTTTTTGAACGTAACATTGTAACTTCAGACGCGTACTATCTCACTTTTGATGCTATAAATATATAAAAATTGTTGGATGGTAGAACGCAGCTATTTGAATGCTCCTGTAATAGGGTGTGGATATTCTAGTAGCACTTAACTTAAACATGAGCTATTATAAATATGTTTCATACTTAAGTGAGGCGGGAAGTTTGGGTGCCGGCAATACAAGCTTATTCTATTCCTATCTCCTTTTATCATTCTTACTTGCTCAAGGCATTGAAATAAAAATCTTTAACTGAATTAGCGTGCTTATGTAATTAAAATGAAAATTTAGGGCATTTGCTATTAACAACTAGTAAAAACATTGTTGCAATTAAACCTTTTTAGATAAATTAGGTTTGAGGTTGTAATCGACATCAATCTCCATTTTTCGAAGAGTTCTTATGATAGCACGATTAATCACTCTTCAGTCTCAAGAGAAGATATTACCTGAAGAGGGAAAGTAACATGCAATTTAAAAATGTCTTATAGTTCCTTAACGTTTCTGTTTTCTAGAAAATTTTACACTTTACTCGCATGCATTGGTACTTTTATTGAAGGACTCCATATCAAATTTTTAAACTAAATTACTTAAATTGAAATGTATTATGTTTCTTTAATTTGTTATTAAGAGCTATAAAATAAAATATTTTTTTTAATTTTTGTTCTTAATTTTTATATCCATCGAATCGAAGTATTATATTGTTAGAAACGTTCCACCTGTTATTGTAAATTCTCACTAGCAATCAAAATCAATCAATTCAATGTCAACGGAAAAAAGTAATTCGTGACGAATTGAAAACATTTAATATTTATGATAGTTTTGATATGAAAAATATGTGCAATATTGCCTTTGCTATTTCTATTAAGTGTTGATTTTGATGACCATCAAAAAATATAATAAAACATTAGTGAATTATTTTTTATACTTTTATTCGAATAAATGCTTTCTTAACCTTTAACTATGGACGTTCCATTTTTGTTACACTATTATGGACGTGCGGCCTCACAGACCGCTACATTTACGGGCTGGTTTTTATCTTGATGAGTAATTATTGTGTTATTTTTTGTTTTTATCCCTTAGGAGAATTCCTAAATATAAATAAAAGAAATAATTTTAATGAAAAATATATTTATTATAAACTAAATCTAACGATATAACAATCAAAGGCACTTTTAAGACTTTTTAGTTTGAGATCACTTTATAAGTATATAACCACCGTAAAATGCTTTTTTTAATTAGTTTAATTTCTTTAACTATAAAATATAAGGAACAAAGAACATAAAAATTGTAATATAATCTTCTCAGAACCAAACATAAAAATTTTGACAAGAACCCAAGTTGGCCATATTTATTGGCAGTCTTTGCCTAACGGCTTAGAGCACTGTAGGCATATTAGCTGCATACAGCCTACACAAGAGTGGGTCGTCTTTCGTTTTATCTGTGGTGGCCATAGTTTACACTTCTTACGTTTAGGAACTATGTTTTCTTCACTTGGTGGCTCTTGGAATGGCATATCAGGGCCCAAAACACGTTTCAGCGTCATTACTAATTCATTTGGCAAATGAGGATTCATAACTCGTCTTTGTATATGTGGAACAACCAGAGATCGTGGATCGGAGATGGATTGTCAAAACGAAGGCAGTTCAGAAGAACTAAAAATCTGGTTTCTGACATACAGCAAATGAATATACTTTGAAGGTCGTAACTCTGCTATAGGTATATTGTCTTCATCTGAACTTTCACTGTCCAATCTCCGTATGCCACCGTCAGCTCCGGAAGTACTACCACTTACTTCGATAATCTCTTCTTCACTCAAACGATTTTCTTCAATGTCGGCTTCATAAAACAAACAATCATCAACATCCCCATCGCTCTCGCCCTGATCCAATTCTAAAAGCAATCGTTGAAACTCGTCTTCAAAATTAGGATCATCTAATCGCAACTTTTTACTGGCTCTCTGAGTTCTCTCGATGTTCGTTTGCCTTTAAATTTAATGTTCGTTGACATTTTGACTTACTAAATCTAAAACAAACAAAATCACCGTCAGCGGTAATTTACAACACAAACGTGGACGCGCGGTCTCAAGGACCGCACTCAAATTATACATTGAATTTACTTACGCAATATTCAGCCGGTGACGTTACTTTCACCCTCAACGGTCATTTCGCCACTAGAACCGAAGCTACTGATGCGGGCATACGCGTGGAGTACGCGGGAGGTGGTGGAGGTGAGAATCGCAAACTGCAAGCGGCCTGTGAGACCGCACGTCCATAGTTAAAGGTTAAATATAAAAAAACATATTAAAGTAAAATATTGAATAAGTTCTATGACCTTTGAAGGAAAAAAAATAGAAAAAATCAGTTTTAACTTTAAATATAAATATTTCATATTCGATCTAGATTTATTTTAGTTTATATCTTCATTCTGTTTTCAAACTTATAATAAACTTATCAATTTAAAACTCTCAAGAACATTTCTTTTGTTAAAATAATATTACTGCTTTCCCAAATTATAAAAAATAGTCATGTATGTGACAAAATTTTGTAAAAAAATATTTCTCTCGATTTTCATACACACGTTATGAAAATATGCGACGTAAATGCAGAATAAAAATATTTTTTAAAAATACAGTAGTTAAATTACTTAATAAATATCCAATCAGTATCAGTAATAACTTGGCATCCCGTTAGAAACATATTTAGCAGCATTAAGCCGGATATAACCGGATCAGCTCATATACGTTTAGATTGAATAACTCGAGGGTAATCAACATTTTACTAAATTAATTAGTCCTAAATTTATTACTTATACTAGCTGATTATTAAAATATATAATCCTTAGTTAAAAATGAACTTTTTAAATCACCACGAATAAAAAAACTAAAACATGGAACACAATTAATGATACAAGAATTTATTTTAAAACTTTAGTTGGACATTACAGACAAAAATGAAAAAGGTTGATTAAATGAGATTTCATGCACTTGCCAGCCCTGAAAAAGACGTCTCCAATAAATGAATAACTATGACATACCTTCAATTTGTAAACATTTCTCATCGAACTGCAATATTCTAATGAGTTTACTCGTATTAATGTATGACCTCTACAAACTCATACATACGTCGATGAAATGAATCTATTATCAGAACGTTATTTTGACAAGAAATAACTTAGAAATCCTGAGAAACCAGGTAATTCTGACAATATGTATTGCAATAGAATTATAGACAATGTACTGTATTAACTGAAATCACATCGTTAAAATGAATATCATATTACATATAAAGTAAATATTAAAGTAATTATTTAATATCCTAACAACTAATAACAAATACCTCCTACCCGAGTTACAGAACTTAGTCTAAGTGTACGAATTATTATTATTTTTATATTACTAATAATCATAAATATTCTATCCTGTTTCATCTACGATTTTGAAAGAAATATGTGTGACATTAGTTTGAAATACTCGTAGCAGCGACTTGATATTTATTTACAAGTTTTAATTACTTCAGATAAGTACTGTGAGGTTTTAAACAAAGATATTGAAGTTTTCTCTCTTGTATCATTTACCTTGTGAATGAAATCAAGAAGATGAAGGCAAATAATTTTATTAAAATGTCTAAGTACTTTATAGGAAAATGTAAATAAGAAGTGGATATTTTTGACCCTTAGTTAGTAATGATGTTCACGAACGATAAAACACTTACTAAGATTGTTCTTAAGAGTCTTAGCCTCAATCTAAAAACATACATTTCAAGAAAATTTGAGATTTGGTATTTTATTTACAGTCTTTGAAGATAAGAGGCAATATATTACTTATTGGCTACAGAAATGTAGTTCCGGTGAAAAGTATGTTTTCCATTTGCACTTATTAAGTACAAAAGGAAAACATACCTTTACTTAAACTTTAAATAACAATAACTGGCAAAAAAATATCAACACGGACAAGACTCGAACCTGTGACTGACTGACGATGACTGGATTGTAATCGCTGACAATTCTCGTATTGCAGATATCAGCGACAATGTGAATTTTGCTTTATTTAAATATTGCTTTATTTGTACTATCTCGTTTTATTCTAATTGATGATGGCATTTATCTATCTGACTATATCAATAATTAACTATTTCGTAAAGATAGAATGACAGTGCTCGTATATTAAATCTATTCGTATAATGTACTGTATGCACCAGTACTTACTATTGTAGAGTTTCATTCCGTTCATGTATATTATTTTACTTTTATAAAGATATTTATTTCATCACTGCCAGCACCATATTCATAGTATGACTGACGTGCTTGTCGTGTGTCATTTATTGTTAAGAATACATATGTTGTTTTATTCATAGCATATTCTTTTTTAAAAACTAGATGATGCCAGCGACTTCGTCAACTCCCACAAATCTCATGACAAATAATATGGTGATGGCTCTAAACTCTATACCCAATATATTAGTTACTTTATGACAAGCAGACATTGATAAACACAACGCTTTTGCCTGTCCAGTATTTTTTTCGTGAAAGCCAGACCACAAACGTACTTATAGACAAAAATCTCCATTTGATATTCCTAAATTCCGAAAGTTTAGTAGATAAGCTAAATACATAAGCGTAATTTATAAGCTAAATACCTTAGCAAATAAGCTTAGTACATAGGCATGAAACGTAAGCATAGCACATAAACTGCCAATATGAGTTGAGTACATAAACTTAGTACATAAGCTGAGTACATAAACTTAGTACATAAGCTGAGTACATAAGCGTTATACATAAGCTGAGTACAAAAGCTTAGTACCCCTAAAAATGGTAATAGTAGATTAATCTTAAAAGATAGATTTATACCGTCGTGCACTTTCTTTTAGAACTTTTAGAGGGGACCAATTTTGTAGTAGTTGATTATTAAGTAACTTTCACCGTTAACTAAGAGGACGCAAGGAAAGCTCTAAGTTTAGCCGTTTTCGGAGCATGTTTTATTGCTCCTCCCCTATTTCTCTTATCGTGATGTAATATAGTCTATAGCAGTCCTCGATAGATGGAGTGTCTTATACTGAAAGAATTTTTCAAATCGTTCCAGTAGTGCCTGAGATTAGCACGTTTAAACAAACAAACAAACTCTACTGCTTTATATATAAGTATAGATGTTCTTAAAAATATTTATAAAAAAAAACTCATTTGATAAATGATCGTGCTGATGAGAGAAGTGTTTTGAGTTTTCAATAATAATTATTATTTCAAAATAACACATATTTATTATTAAAAATGTATAAAAACTTCTCTTTGAAAATGAACATTTGGAAGTATGGGATGAATTCTAACACGAGTTTTTTATACTTGTTACATCTTTGAATGGAGACCTACGAGAGGCTTGGACAACCAACTCTCCCCTTGAAATAAATAAACATTATTTACATTACATTTAACACAAAACATAGGAATAACAAGTATAGAGTATACTTTTCATAGTTGTGAATAATTAATTATTGTATTATCTCACAGGGAACCTGTACTAACAAAGGCCAGTCAGGTCTCTGTAATAACATGATAAAACCAGCAGAAAGTAAAAGTACTAAAAGGTCAAAAATAAATAAATGAAATCGGATTACCGAATAGTATTTCAAATAGAGTTTTTAACTTTAAGTGACTACATTTTGACTTTAGAATGATGATTCAGATATAATTAAAGATAGTTTTAACTCATACCATTGTATTTATGAAACCGTCAATCCGTTTACTGTAAATGTTAAAAAAATAATAGAACTTCTTAAGGCGTTACAATAGTGATCCTAAATATCGGACACTTCAAGAATAAAAAATCATGTTTGAATGAATCAATGCTTACAATCACAATAAGATGGTTTAAGACATAAGAAATTTCCGTCCTATCTTCAAACTTATGAGATATCATGTAAAAAGGTTGAGTATTGCTTATGAATGAGTTGATGATGTCTATAACGCTGACGTCATTGTCTTTAGTATACTGTTAATTACGATTTTAAATATCTATAAACATTCTTCTCCTCAACTTACTGCAGTCCACTGGTGGACATAAGTCTCCCCCCTAAATATCCCTATCCTCTGCCATGCTCATCCAGCCTGCAGCAGTGACCTTTCGTAACTCGTCGATTCATCGGGCCGGAGGGCATCTTACACTACGCTTGAAAAGATGCGGTCTCCACTCCAGAGCTCGTCAGCTCCACGGGCCATCGGTCTTGCAACATACGTTTCTGGCCTACTGCAATTTCGACTTCCTGATCCAGCGATCTTTGTCAAAAACTTTAGTTTTCTCAGGTATGGTACATACTTATTTCTGATTTTATATAGAGAGCCCAAGTATAGCTCACCTCATTGCTCGTTGAGTCACTTTGTGGATCAATTTCGTAGTCAGTGTTCGTGGCTCGGCTACATGTTAGTATGGGTAGAACAGCTTGCTCATCGACCTTGCTCACTACTTACTCATTGACCCACAACCTCTAGAAAACCGTCGCATGAATTTACTTACAGGTTCTAGTCCTATTCCCATTTAACGATTTTACATTATGTATATTTAAATAATAGTTTATTTCTATCTTAACCTTTTTGCGTTTTTGGTCATCAAATATTAAAAGGTTCGAATTACAGCGCTCCATCATACACTTTTCTTATTTCAGCACATCTACTTAAGATAATGATTCCAGTTTAGTATTACAATAATTGCTTTTTTACATCTCATAATATGTTTCTAAATCCCATAATATGTTAATAATATTATTATTTAGTTAAGCATTGTAATCGATATTATTAAAAAACAATGAAAACTAAAAATTAGGAATATATTTTTAATGAAATATTGTTTGTGACTTTGCATTCATATTCGTTTATCCAAAATTATTTCAAACGCCCCGCCTAATTGAGTTAAGCTCTCTAAACGAGTTGTAAAACGAGACAGCAGACATTCCTAGTTTATTTTTTTTACAATATCGTTGGTATAAAATCCGGTTTATTACGAAAAACCGTCATATTCTGTGTGATTGAAAGTTTTCAATGAGCTGGAGCTGGATGTTCAATCCCCTCCTTTTATTTCTGTATGTATTAATATCCTCAAGCTTTCCATATTCCTCATGGGTGGCAACGAATTTGCCATAAGATATATCGTATATGTATGTTTATTATTACTTAATACATTAAAAAAAATAACACGCATGTAACCGATCACATTACTCAACTCTACATTTTCTTACAATTAAAATTAATCATAATACAAATGGATTGTATGTTTGTTTATTAGTCTGTTTGTGTTTACTTAATGATTCAAAAAATACTCTTCTATTCCTCTCTTTATAGCAAGCTATAGTAAATAATTTATTCACTTCATAAATACTCTACAATAGCCTCTGAGGATGAACAAAACAAAGCAACTATCCCAAGGATAACAAATAGAACTCTATTCTTATAGCAATTTTGCAGGAAATGTCTAAACTTGCAAAGACTCATTCCAATTGTGTTCAATCGAGTGCTTTTTTTTTACACTTAATCTTAGTTGACGCTTGACTACATTCCATCTGATGGGAAGTGGAAATGTAGTCGTAGGTGGTAAAGCGCATCAACTTAGTAAAAACCTATTCACTCTTGCCTTGAAGACACCCACATTGTATTTGGACGGAAATACCGACGCAGTCAAGCCTTCGCTGTCCGATTTAAAAAAGATGAAGCGTAGCGCTTCGTTAGGACATGCGGCTCGTCTACTACAAAAGGATGGAAGCTCGCCGTGCGTCGGAACGTCCGGTGATGGATGGGGGAGGGGGAGGGGGGATGGGGGGATGACTGTGTTACTATAACTATTACTTTATTGACATTTATAATAATATATCATTCTATAGATATCTATAGCTGGATATGGAAATTCCTTCACCAAATGGTTTTGATTGCGATAAGCTTGAAGATTTTTTCTTAATATTTCGTATGAATGTGTACGAATTTCCAAAGCTTACAAAAAATGCAAATTGTGATAGATGTAAAAGTAGCAGTGTAATAGATTAAAGACATCATAGGATATTTAAATATGTTTTTTTGTTACGTTTATTTAATTTAGTATTAAAAGTAAGATTAAACTTCTTAATTAAATTAATAAATGGTTTGGAAGGCGACCGCGATTCGAACGCAACACCTCAATCGTGATGCTATTTTATGTAAAGAAATAAATAAACGTTACCTACAAACGTTTGTAAGTTTTATTTAGTAAATGTATTTAAAAGTAATTTATCCGAGCACATATTTCGTTACCACTATTTAACTATGTTTATTCGAATTATTAAGACATGTTTAATATATAAGTTGTTTCTCCGTCAGATGATAAATTAGTTATCCGCTGAAGCAAATCCATTGTGGCTTTACTGTTCGGGATAATAGATAATTCAAGCAGTACTAAGGCAAAGTACAAGAAGCTTAGAACTGATTTAGATATCACTTCAATATTATTGTTGGTCTAATTTTTACAATAATAAAATAATAAACTTTTGGCTCTGTGAGAGCAGTAGACCCGGCACGTAGATTTTTATTTAAAGTATATCTTTCACACTTTAAATTTATTTACTCTCAATGGCCACGCGCCCGCAGCACAAAATACCATTTCTTTTATATGTTATTTTCTCATGAATCCAAGAACTCTTCAATGAAACCTCACTGAAAAGGCAGGAAAATATTTAGAAATTGGTTTGATCGCACCCCCTTACCCCCTTTCCTCCTTTTTCACCTATTTATTTTACAATACCCTATGTAGAATAAAAGACTTAAAGTTTTAGCCAAATATGAAAGAAATCAGCTCGTAAATTACGCCACAGCACACTTTTTACCTTCGAACCCGAAGAAAAGGGGAAATGCCCCTTTTCTTCTAATATTTTTTTGTAGAATAAAATTCTTAAGATTTTTGTCAAATTTGCTAGAAATTGGTTGGTAAGTGGCGCCACAGCAGATTTCTCCCCTTTTCCCCCTTATTTTCCCTTCCATTGAAAATCACCTACAACAAAAAAGGGCAAGAAAAAAAGGATCCTGTAAGCCAATTTTTATTAAAATTGGTTAAAAAAATGCGACCTGTAGCGTGGAACTGACACACAAACACATCCACACACTGACAACTGCCCTTTCGACCAGACACAAAGTGGAAATGGAGCAATCACTTGCTGCGCTCGCGCAGTCGCTCCAATCAAGTCAGTTTCATAAAGTTACCTTTATCAGTAGTTTAAGAACTAAAACGAATTCAATTTGTAAAAAATGGTTACGAGAATTTTTGAGTGCAACGTTAAATTAATTACAGAATTCTTAGTGATATATTTAAACTTTCGGAGAAATACACTACAAAATATATCTTCATTTAGTATTATTGTAAAAGCATCTACATTTTCTGTCTTTCTCTAGAGAATCCTTAAGCACACAGCTCATCTCAAAGGGCTTGTGTGTGTGTTTTGCACAGCGCTTGTTGTCTGTTCTCGGTTTGTATAATTACGTTAAGTTTAAACCACAATATTACCTAGGATTATACACGTTATACAAACATTAAACACTATTTAAACGTAGCGTCTTTTGAGGTATTTCGTAATTTATTAATATTTTATAACGTTTCATTCTTATACATTAATGATGTTGACGTGTTGAAAAAATACGATAAACAACTTTTCTTATCTCTTACAATTCATAACTGTTCTACAGGGCTCCATCGGCCTAAGCACCCCCATTACGAGCCATCTTTATTAACCTGCAACTAAAGAATTTACTGTAATTGTGTAATTTAACTAAAGTGGTCACTTATATGTAGGGAAAGAGAAAATCATTTAGTTTTTTATACGTCCATTCCATCAAACTCAAAGTGATATTAGTAAATATTTTATAAATGCGTCTTCTGTAAGTTTTAATTCTAAATACATACAATTTTTTAATATAATGGTATTAAAAAAAAAAAAAACAGACTTCATCTCCCACTCTTGTGATTCACGTAATTTTTGGACATTATTGCAATAATTTAGATATTAAACCTTATAGTTAACATGACAAAAAAACAAATAAACTTATAAAATGAAGGCTAAAACGGAAATAGACACCTCCGGCGACCTTGAACAGAAGGTCGGGTGGAGGAGCGAGGCGAGGTGGAGTGGCCTTGGCCCTGACCACTACTGGCTTGTATCAACTGTGGACTCCGGCTCAGAAATAATTTTCATGTTAGACTTTTGTTTTCTGATTATTCATCTGAGTTTTGGAATGCTTTGGATAATCAAAGCTTATTATTACACTTAGTAAGACGTCTGAGGTGTAGTGACCCTGACATGATGAACCAAAAGACGGGATAATTCTTAGTGAAGCTTTGAATTGTTTTTTTCAAATCAGGGGTAAACTGGTGGCTATAATATGAATATTTGTGATATCAAACGTGGCACAGGTAATGTTCTGTATTTAAGAGATGAAAAAAAAATCATCAACTAAGCAATTAAAATATAGTTTTAAGCTTTAAGCAAAAGTTTTAAGCTTGTCTAACACGGACAGAATTTTATTCGTATTGATAGATTTATTCACGTCCATAAAATGATATGAATCTTAAATTTATTTACACGTAAGTCATGCTTTGTAGCTTTGATTAGAACGTTTAGTTATAAATTAAGAAATAATATTCAGACATTTTTTTTTATTTTCACCTTGCAAAATTACATTACCCTCAGTACTTTTAACTAAAATGCCCAAGGCGATATAAAAGCTTCGCGTTGGAAGGATTCAATTTAAAAGCCTACTAATTGACGCTCTCAGCGGAATATTGAGGGTTCGATTGAGGTCAGATTTATTATCATATTCTGAACGATCTCTTTATTTTATAATTAATATAAATCCTTAAATTTAAAAGATTAGTAGAAGGGAAAGTGAGGGATTGTTGGATGTAGGTGACAGTGACATGGCTCCCTGCTCCACCAGCATCAACTTAAATAAAACTTTTGCGTGTCTTTAAGTAAAGAGTGAAAAGGCTGAAAGTTAATGCGCCTTACCACCTACGACTACATTCCACTTACGATCAGGTGAAATGTAGTCGAGCATCACCTTAGTTAAATTTAAAAAAACTTAACGGTTAACGGATTTATCTCTTATATATTGGATTACATCTGTAAAATATTTTATGTAAGCTTTTAAGTCCTTTTTGTGAAAATATTAGAAAAAAAATCTACTGTAAACATTATTAAAGTAAAATCATAAAAGCAAAATCTAAAATACATAATAGTTAAGATTAGTTTTATTTAAATACAAAACAATTTTTTTTCACAAATTTTCGTCGAGAAAATTATAAATCTACAAAAAGCTTACAGCAATAACCAGAATACATAGGGAGGGTGATAACCGGTATTTTTTTTATTGTCACGAAAACTGAAATATTGTTAGCTTTATCGACCGCCGGATAATCTTGGCTAAAAAGGTCGCTCCAAGGTCTCTGGACGGTAATGACTTCCGTCTGCGAGATTTATTAAAGATTCCTTTGCATGTAATGGCAAAATTTAAAAGCATGCCTGTATCTAGTTTAGTATTAATAATATAAGATTTATATCTTAAAATCATATAAGTTCCGTAACGTTAAATGTATTTTCAGCTTTTAATTATGAAACTTTGTGAAAATTGTAAGTAAATCAAGTAAAGTCAAATCTTTCATTTTATTCAAGTTCACCTGGTACAAATGTCAAATATCTATCATCCAACGTGAGTATAAAACTGTCTGGCTGCTCTGTTTGGTTGACACCACCCTCAATTAAACTTAACTCTAACATTACGTGCACAGAATTTATTTTTTTATCATCACATTATGTTCTGTATCTTAATTAAAAAAAATTCTTTATATTTTCGACGAAGTACCCTCGAATCCGCACTTTACAAAAAACACGTTTGAATAGACGCAAATTTTATCTTTTTAACACTAACCAAGTCATATCCAATGTATCTACATTTGTCAATATATAATTAAGGGTTACAGTTAAGGGAGAATAGAATTGAATGTCCGTACTCCGCCGTGCTTACGTAGTTTATGGCTTCCCTGATTACTCGTTTACGATATATTTATGATATTTTTGCTGCAGTAAAATTGTAACGACGGACGGCTGTTGCCTTCTCAGATACGGACACGGTTAGAAACTTGTAGTATTTTAATATAAAATATTTTTTGTTACTCCATATTTGACACCCTTAATATTTTTTATTGTAAATACTGTTATCAAAATACATATGCAGATATGGAGCGATTCAATGCTTTCCTTAAAAGTTGTGGATATTTTTTCTAATAGTTTTTACACGAGATTGGGACAGAATAAGCTTTTTTATATTTTGATACAATGAACACGTTTACCTTATTTATAATTACTATGTTATTGTTTGTATATATTTTCATATAAGTAATGTACTTCGAAAATAATACACTTAAAACTGAAATAATTTGTCAGTTTAAAGTTTTTAAATCAAAAACTCACTACTTAAATATGTATAACTTATTCCCAAATTGATCCTTCAAATATTATCTAGTAATAAAAACCTGCTTTGAAAATAAACGCATCCATTTACTGATGTGTCATTATAAGTCAATTAAAATTTAATACAGAATTTACATCTATCTATTTTCATTTATAAAATAATAATTCGTATTCTCAAGAAAAGACGACAGAAAACAATTAGGTATGATCAAAGCGAACTGCAAAGCTCAACTCATTACTAAGCCGAGGGCCGAGCTTTTTGGCAGTTTGTGTGACTGACCCCCGCTAATTGGATACAGCCGGAGATTGGACAGAGGCGACAAGCTTTGATTATTTTCAAACTAACGGCTACTCGATGAGCTCTGAACGAATGGTTCGTTATACAATGGAGCTGCATTTTAAATGATTTATTACCTTTTTATTTAATAACATCAATTATCTAATACAGTTCGTGTATTGAGAGACAGATTTTTACGAATGTATGTTTTATTGATTTATTATAGGTTGGTAATCTATATACGATAATGACTTAGTTTATTATTAAACAAAACACTGTAACAGCTCATCTTTATTTAATTTGTTTTTCGATTGCAAATATGAAGAACGATATTTATGTTTAGGGCCACAAATATGTTTATTTATATTTGTTTGTTGTAAGCGAATAAATACATTAAGTGAACAAAGACGAGAACGAAGGAGATTTCTTCACAAAGGAATTTACCCCAAAAGGAATCTCTCCTGACAACCTTTTAGTAACTGAGGAGACATCTGACGGAGAGTAGCTTAGTCAATATTAATAACATAAAACATTGCCACTACGAAAATACTAATATTATGATATCATAATTTAACATTGAATATAGAAATTTATAGAATACAAATAATTTGCTGTTATGTCTCATTGTTATTACATAATTGGAGTTTTCATTTATTTTTACCTTATCTTTAGTTTTATATAAATTCTATATTTATTTGTATATTATAGTATTTTAAAGAACGATTGCTTATCAATATATGTGGATCGATGTAATATATTATACAATAATAATTGAATTCTTCTTAAAAGCTTCATTTAGACGTCGCTGCAAGTAACTTAAACTGTAATATACATGTGAGGAGTAATTTAACAAATTTCAGGGAGTTTTAAGGCCATCATAAGTTATTGACATTGGTGTTCGTACCAAGATGACATTATCTAAATTTTTATGTGAAGTGAAACGACTTTTTTACACCCAGTAACAATGAACGTAATATTTTCATTGTTTAAAATCATATTTATATATATTATGATAGTATAATATTAAAAATTAAAATAATTGTACCATGAACTATTTTTTAATGTTCGCTGCGAGTCAGCAGCTGAACTAAACAGATTAAAGTATCTCCCGTGCGCAGCATCAACTCGGCCGCCTCTCCGACGTAGCACATTTAATTTTATTTAGTGAGTAAACCACGAGATGAGAAGAAAGAAAAAAAATACTAATAGAATAAATTTACTAGATATAGTATCTGATTATTAAAGCAATATAATCTTTAGTTATATAATGAGTTTTTTAAAAAACAAACCTTAAATAACTGAAATATATAATTAATGATACAATAATTCAATGTAAAGTTTTTGTTAAAGTTGGACCTTACATACAGACTATAGTAAAAAAGTTTGACAAATAAAATTTTATGGAGTTGCCAGCCCTGAACAAGAAATCTCAAATAAAAGAATAAATTAGACATCCGTTCTATTTGTATACATTTCTCATCGAACTGTACTATACTAATGTAATTTACTCGTATTAATGTATGACCTGTACAAACTCATACATACGTCGATGAAATGAATCTATTATCAGAACGTTATCTTGATAAAAAATATCTTAGAAATCCTGAGAAACCAGGTAATTCTAACACTGAAATATGTATTTCAATATGGTAATGTTGAGAATAAACATCGTAAATATGAATAAAGTATAGAGTAAAATTAAAGATTTTATCGAAGACAATATAAATACGTACGAGTAAGTATGATGAGACGTCCTAATGAAGGACACACAGCGTCTAATATAATTTGTTATTTTCTTTTCTTATTATCACAAGCATATAAGGACTCCGAGGTTATTGATTTTCTATTAATTCAGTATATAAAAAAACAGAAACTTCAACGAAAGAAGCTCTCATTTTAATTCCAGAGGCTAAGACATCTATTGAAAATATCTCCAATACAGAGTGTTACTCTCTGATGATAGGCGCTGGTCAGGCAGCGAATATCCTAACAACTAATAACAAATACCTCCTGCCAGAGTTACATAACTTAGTCTAAGTGATCGAATTATTATTTCTTTTATATTATCTAATAACTCTAGACATGCTGTCCTGCTTCATCGACGTTTTAAATAATATGTGACAAGTGATAGTCTCAAATATCATCCGCTACGTCCTTAATTTTGTATATTAGGCCTCATTGGAAGCATTGAGAAATTACCAATATTTATCCTGGAACTGCTACTGGAACGTTGTCTCTAATATGTTACACAATATTGTGATGGGTTTTTATATATTGCGCATTATAGCATGATAGATTTTATATGGACCTTATTTAGTTTTAAGACTTTGTGTATTTTAATTTGGAATAAATGAGAAAAAATAAGAAACCTTTCTTATCTGACAGAAAGTTGTGACAAAAGCTACAGCTAAAGCTACTAACAGGACTCAGTATTTGTCACCTTCTCTTTGATGGTTTTCGCTAAAATTTCTTGGACTAGAGAAATTAGCAACTTTTAAGATTTTTTATGTTTTTCTTTCCTTAATATAAGGTTCTTTACTAGTATTTTATTTTATTCTAACTGATGACGGTAGGAAACCATATGTAGTTATATGGTAAGAAAAAAAAAATGGTGTCCAAATTTATATGAAATATTTGTATAAATTCAATTATTAAACTGTCACGTAAGTTTCGATATGAAAGTGCTCGTATGTCAAATCTATTCGTATATGCATCATTAAGTATTAAGTTGTCAAATTTAGAGTTTCTCGTTACATTACAATGATATGTTACTTACTCCGGTATTTTAATTTAATTCACTATCTTGTAAAAGTTAACAACAAAGGAAAGCGAGGTTTGATTAATTCACTCCTTACAGTTGTTATTTTTAAGTTTACTTGAAACGATACTGTTTCTTATTAATATGAATATTTATTTTTTTATTTACATATCTGAGGTAATGTACAGGTATGCTAATCTATACATATCTAGATATTCACCACTGCAGTATCAAATTCAAGTGAAGAATGACCAATTGAAGCTTGTTGTTGAGAATTGAGGTCGTGTTATTTATAACATATCTTTATATATTATAAATAAAACGACTATTAAATAAAGATTGAAGAAGAATCTTTAAAATATTTTCAAAACAAAACACATTTAATAAATTATACAATCCTATCATGTTTATAAAATATTCCTAACATGCTCTTAGTTTAAGTACTTTGAGTTTCTCATAGCTGAAATTCCAACTTTAAATTATAATAAAGCTCTTTTAAAAGCTTTTTATTTTAAGTTGAAATAAGCTTAGGTTGTATTGTTTCAAAAGCTTCTGCTTGAGGCGTTCTCTATTGTATCATTTCGGATGCAGGAACCTACTTTGTACTTTCAATTAAGTATAATGAGTTGGTAGTGAACAAATAATAGGTTATAGTACAATTGAGATAAATGTGCTTAATTAAAAATAGTATAAATAAAAAGCTGAATCCAAAGAGAAGTCGCTTTTTATTTATTATTTCTTAAAAACAATTAACACTAACCTTTTTACCTGCGGGAAGTATGTAATACAAATCTTCACCAAAAATATACTTATGTAAATAGTTTTCTAACAAAGACTATAGGAACAACTCGTATAAGATATAGAGCTCATAGTGGGGGTAATTAATTATACTATTATCTGAACGTGAATCTGTACTAACCTAGGTGAGTCACGTCTCTGTAATTACATGATAAAACCGACGCTAAATCAAAGAAACAAAAGGTCAAAGGAAAGCAAATAGAGTTGGAACCCTGAACAATATTTCAAATGGAACGTAAACTTTTACGCTACTTTATTCGTCAGCATGCTTAATATGTGTATGTAGCAGGCACTTTGACTTTGAATGACTGTCTTTTGATTCTTTTTTTTTAGAAAAAAGGTTAAAACTTTTTGAGGAATTAGAAAAATAATTTAAAATTTAAGAACACTTCAAGATTACTTCAATAATTCATTAATGAATACATTGAGAATCTATCATAACTTTAAAGTTATCATAATCCTGTTGAAAGGTCCGGTATTGCTTATAAATACTATTTTAATAAATTTATTTTTTTCAAAATATATGACAATACAAAAACAAAGAGCTTTCAGTTTGTGCAGAATCACGCAGTGAAATAATTAATCACAAACACATATACAATAACTAAAAATGCAGATTAGATTTCATTCTGATGACAGCCCTAAACAACGTCTCCAATAAATGAATTGCTCTGATATACATTTTATATGAATTCTTAAAACACTTCTCATAGACATATACAAGTAAATTTAAAGTAACTCTATTAATTAAACAAACACACAGACATATTTATATGTCTCTACAATACTGCTTAGATCTTTAAATGTAATTCTAATACTAAAATACTTATGTATTGCAATCCATTTCTAGGAAATGTTCTAAGTTATGAAAGTTGACTTCATAAAAATAAATATCGTATTATGTATAAATATTTAGATTTACTAAAAAACAATTTAATTTTATGGAACATTATAATGAAGGGAACATTATAATAAGATCATTGTCGAAAAATATCAATTATTTTTATTTTCCTTATAAAAAAAAATCTTATATTTTTAATTATAGTTTTATTAGTTTTCAATTATTATAGGGAAGTTAAAAAAATAAGTATATTAAAACTACTGTCATTCTAATAATAATAATAATATTTTCTCCAGGTACTCTTGGTACCTGGAGAAAATATCTTTCTAATTAAATGGTATTTCCTTGTGATCATCAAACCCTGACATTTCTAACCATCTCCTCATCTCTCATCATCATCACCCAAGTATCACATACCACAGTTATAAATACACTTATGTTAGGGAAACTGTAGGGCTGTTTTTTTTAATATATTGCAAACAAAGTAGACGTTGTCCTGCTTGATCAATGTTAAAAAAAATAGTTTGTGCCCAAGGTGGGTTCCAAATATCAAATAGTGTAGTGATATCTTAAAATTTATTTAAAATTGTAGTCAACGCTACTGGCCACTGATAAATAAGTACTCTGAAAGTTTTAAATAAAAGTAAACATAGCTTGTAAATGCCTCTTCCACTTCAAGTTAAGTTAGGCTGGATCGTATCTGAGAGATTATTGCTTGAAGCGTGGACGCCTACGTACCATTTACTTTGTAAGTCAAACTGAAAAGTCAAAGTAAACAAATTTCAAATAACACAGTGTAGTGAAATAAAAATTAGAAGCAGATTTTTATAGCCCTAGTTACCCATGAAGTTCAAGTTCAAAGAAGGTAGGACATTTAATGACAATGCTCTTAAGAGTCTTAGTCTAGTTGCAAAGTAACACTTCAAGAAAATTAGAGAAATTACAGACGTTAGTTTTGAGTATAAATGTATAAATTGAGCGAAGTATACGAGTATATATATTTGTTAATAACATAAATTGGCCGAGTTTCTTTTGCTGAAGCCAATAATATTTTAATAGATAAAGCCATAGCCGTATGTTATATTATCACAGAAAATAAGATGAGGCTATTTATTATATAACGTCTACCGAAAAACAAATATCCAACAAATCACTCTAGTTCTGTATCTGTCATAAATTTTAATTTTATTTTAAAACGTCATAAACACGGTCTAGAGTACGACCTGCCTTGATGAATCAGCTCCAGTCCGTTTTGATTTTTCTTTCTATATTCAAGAAGAGGGACCTTCTCTCATTAATGAATTGGTAATATGTGGTTTAATGTCTTTTTTGTGTGGACTAACGTTTATATTAGAGACGATACGTGAACATTAACTCTAATTTAGTAATATTAGTTATTTTTAATTAGTTATTTTTAATATTATTATTATTATTAAAAATATATATATATATATATATATATATATATATATATTAGTTATTTTTAATTAGTGTTTTCTTTTGTGTACAATTTAGTTTATCAAACTTTCGTGAAACATGACTATTTAATTTATATTTACCTGGTTGTATTCACGTAGAATTAAATCGTAATGTGCCTGACTAGTTTAGAACTCATTCGAAGTTCTTACTCATGAGATAATTCTACGTGAATACAGCCAGATAAATACAAATATAGTGTTCAAAATACACTGTTTTTATAAATGGCGCGGGTGGTATTTGAACCACATTTCTTTTTAAAATCTTCCGTATACCATTTTGACAAAAATGGATGGATAAGAAAACTATTTGAAGCTTACAGAACGAACTAACTAGAACCAGTATTTTCTACCTTCGCTTAGATTGTTATCGTTGACATTCCTCAGATAAGAGAGATCAGCTATATTGTAAGAGTTGCTTTATTCAACTCTTGCCTTATTATCCGTTTTTTTTTCTCTTTATTTATTTTAATTGATACTGGTGAACCAAAAACCTCATGAAATCCCTTCCCCCACGTGGTACCTGTATAAATCATTCTCATGAGATGTTTTTATAATGCTTCCCTACAGATAGAAAAACGAAAAGTATTAATAAATGCCTTTAGTTTCTCTCAGCGCCAGTTGATAAAAGAGTCCTCACCTTTTGTCTAGTTTTATAACTGCGTTTATTTCTTTTTAAAATAAAGCCATGAAAGCTTTTTTTATTTTACATTGATATAAACTTTCACAACATATATAATAATAGCGTAGAGTTAAAAAGTTGTGTTAAATAAAAAAAAATGATTTTTAAAACATACAAATAAAGTATTTAAAAAATCCTGTCCTTAAGATTTTAAAAAGTACACAAGCGTTAATTTTAAAATTCTTAATTTGATAAATAAAGATTAATTTAAAAAAGTAAGTCATTTTTTAACTATTACTTCCTAAAATTTATGATACTATGAGGTAATACTTTTTTTCCGTTGTAAGAATATTTGATCTTCATTATTTTTTAACAAAAACATAGGATTTATAATATTTATATAAGTAAATATTTATATAAGTACATATACTATGCGGTGAATATTAAGTCACTCTATTAACCGACAGAGAACTTTCACTAACTTATTCCAATCACGTCTCTGTATTTGCATCATAAAACCGGTGGTAAATCAAAACTCCAGCAGGTCAAAGGTAAGTTAATCAATTAATAGTATTTCAAAAGAAACGAAAATTGATATGCTATGAGCATATTGACGCAAGAAGAATTTGGATGTTACAGTGACACTGAGTATTGAGAAAAAAAAATTGAAAAACTCAATTCATTCCTATTAATCTAATGAATGGGATAAATGAGATGCCATAGAATGTTATTTTGTAGCTAGTTAAGGGTATTTTGATTTGGCTAGTAAGGTTATTTATTTACAAGGAAAATATCTCACACGTTGAGTGAAATTCGATCTGTCTTTTGTGAGATTTCTCCAGTCACCAATAAACTGTGATACAGATTGAACGTCGACGGAAAAACAAAGTGATTCGTTACAATTACGTACATTACGTAGAAGATATCTTTTTTCTAGGATTTTATACATTATAAGACATTGTAATCATAAACTATTATATTCTTTGTTGCTCTCAGGCTTCGACGTCCTTTGCGATATTCAGACAAAAACACCCAAGGGCGGGCCATGTGCCATTCGATATTGTCTAAAAAAATTATAACTTATTTAAATGTTAAATATATCAAGAATTAAAAAAAAACTATATAACCAGGGATTCAAATCTGCGACCTCCTAGAAACCGTCCCGTCCCTCTACTCATTGAGCCACCGTATTGCTGGCGGACTCAATTATTTTTTACATTCACATATTCATCTTACAGGATTAACACACTATTTAAAAACTATAGACATTATATTAGTTGTAATTGACTTATAATATAAACTTTATTGAGAAAGCTATATTTTAAATTGTTTATAAACATGTTATTAATTTTGAGATAGTTACATTTTTCAATAATATTTAATGAATAATTCTTCAACATACGATATTAGAACCCGTGACCCGATAGAATTCCAAATCATCACACGAAGGCCTTTGTTGCTATAATAAAAATAGTAATAAAATAAAATAAAAAGATTTCACTCACTGGATGAGATTGGATCGAAGCCAATTGTTACATCTCTCCTGATACCAATAAACTGTGGCACAAATTGAATGTCAACGGGAAAGCAAAGTGAATTTTGCATTTATGTTTTTCATGCATGGTTTTTATTTGTGACTGCCATTCATAAAATGTAATAAACTTCCACTAGAGTTAGATGAAAGCTTTACTCAAATATCAATTTATTTCTTCTTAAGTGATAAATTTATATTAGCTTTGTATAAATTAAATATAACATAGAATATGTAAAACTGATTCCGTCATTGGAGATAAAAATACAAATAAAGACTATACAAAAATATATAAATATATAAACTGCGTAGGCATGATGACTTCAGAATGTTCTACTACTGCACTTAGATCCAACAGCTTAATGTTGAAAAGTTAAAAATATATACAAATTATATGAATATTATAATTAAAAACTATGTATTAAAACCGTGAATTAAATAAAGGTTACAAACTTATGAAAAATAACTAAATGATACCATAACCACATGTACAGTTCCATTTTATTAACCAAAATTTTACGAAAATCTAATTATATCTTGTAACTATGATTCCGAAATATATTAGATTTAGAGTTGCTGGTGCTAACCAAAAGAATATTAGTTGTATAATTAACTTTATAAAGAACAACGAAATAATTAGTAAATAAGACTTATAATTGCATATATAAATATTTCTTTACATGCAATAATTAAAATTAAAAAATTAAATGTCTCCAATAAATGAAGTCCTCTGTCATGCGATCAATTTTGTGACTACGTCTCACTTACCCGCAGTATACAAATATATCACCTCCATTAATACATATTCAAGAGAGTTCAATATTTTAAAAATATCAATTAATTTTAAATCCCTTTAAGCTAAACAATGGCAAGGCCTGTATTTTTAACTTTAATGCTAGACTTATAATATCTTAGTATGAAAGCCATAATTTTAAACTACGTTGTTGTTTTTATACAAGAGTCTAAGAAAAAGCTTAAGTACCTAAAGAAAATATATCCAATATAAAGTGGTACTCTTACGATACCCTCTGGATGCTCAAAATGTTTGTAGGAAATATTAATGTTGTAAATAAATGTCATAGGAAATATTTTTTCCATAAGATATTATAATAAATCGTATACACGATCCCTAATTAATTATTGGAAAATCACTTGAGCTAAATGTTAGTTTTAAACTCCAGAGGTCTTTATATTATTTAATTATTTAACCGATAGTCGTGGCCACTGCCCTTAGATAAATAGGCACTGTACAGAGTTAAATGTATTTTGTTCTTATATTTACTAAGAACAAAATACATGTTTAAAAGTTGAAATTACCGTTGGTTGTAAAGAGTCTTAAAGTTTAATACTTTTACCATCTACATTATAAACGAAGTTGAAAAGACGAAGAAAAATAATATTAAATAATATATTCAGTTTTAGTACAATGTAGTAAAATGTAAATTTTGCAGCAGACTTTCTTAAACGTTACTTAGTAATGAAGTTTAAGGAAGGTAGAACACTTACTGAGATTGCTCTTATGAGATAATATACTCTTTCCATAAGCTTTTATTTCCATATTAATGATTTTATTAATCTATTTTAATTTAAAATTAACATATTAAGCTTTGAAATTGTTAGTTCATATATAAGTGTGGTAAAGACGGTGGTATCTGCGAGGGTTACGCGCTCGGAAACCAGGAATGAACAAGTCAGGAGAAGGTCATGGTCAGCTATTTATGTCTTGTATAATATATACCAAATTTATGTATTTATTTATTTGAACTCTATTTGAACTATCTTTTATACTGAAAATAATATATTAACTATAATTGTTTGATCTCCATTTGACGTACACAAGTCATCACTGGTAATGATTCAAAATGGAAAATACATAAAAATGAATACGTATTGCGTGCTTAACATTACAAATTGTTTTGGGACTATATTTGTTTTTAAAATCTGCTTGTTATTTTAAAAAAAATAAATAGATAAAATTTTTCTAGCTCACAGAAAGCACAACTAACAAGAACCAGTATTTTCCACCTTAGCTTAGATTGTTATCGTTGACATTTCTCAGATGAGAGAGATCAGCTATATTGTAAGAGTTGCTTTTTGCCACTATCTCGTTTTATTTCAGGAATCCTTCTAATTAAATAAATACATATAAATAAATGAATAAAGTCAGATTTATCGATATATTATTGCAATCACTACTTTTAATGTAAAGTTTCTCTTGATGAAGACACTATCGTATTAGGAATATTATGATACATTTATAAAGATATTTCCTTATCAGTTTGACGAGGTGATTTAAGTATTGGAGAGGTTTTAGTTATTGTTAAGAATTGTCATATAGTAGTATTCATAGCATAACTTATTTTAAAGAAGGAAGAATTTTAAAACTTTCCTAAAAATAAATTTTTTAGTCGCCTTTTAGGAGTGGGTATTCATAAAATATTCAAAGATAGTTTCAAGCATAAAAAGGCACCAAATTGCTACCCTCTTTCGATACCATTTTAACAAATCTTATCAGACAATCTTGACACGATTCGTTACATAAGGCAAAGAAGCCGGACCTTTTTATAAAAAATATTTTGAATGTCTAAAGCTTCTCGCAGCTTCAATCCCTCTGACAGACGGGGGAACCACTGTCTACTTTTAAACAATGCAATTTCAACTGAAAATAAAGCAACGGGAAACTTGTTAAGTTGAAACTTAGGCTGGATTATTTTAAAGACTTTTACTTGAAGCGTTCTCTTTTGTATGATTTGTAACATTTTGTATCCAGTAACTTTCATTATATTTTCAATGTGGTGTAACGAAGTTGGTAAAATAAATAATAGCTTATAGTAGTTTAGAGTAGATACAAACGTGTGTTCATTTAAAATAAGATAATTTGTTTTAATTTTTATTATTTTAAAATATGTATGTTTTGCCGTCCTTAAGATTTTGAAGATTATTGAGTGTTATTTTTACAATACTTAATAAAACATGAAATTAAAGACGATTCGATCTTCATTAATTTCTTCTTGAAATGAATTAAGGGTTTCCTTTTGACCTGCTGTTATTATGTAATTAGTAAGTATAGTTCAATCAAAATATACGGCAGAATCTAAAGCTATTTTTTCAGTTCATTTCAGAATCAATCTGTACGCAATCATCAATACGCTGTATCTATAATGAGACACAATAGAAGACAAGTCACGTAGCAGCATTTATCGCTGATGATTTCTTATTCTTTTTTTTTATATAGAAGCTAAGATGACGCTTGACTACATTCCACGTAATGCGAAGTAGCAATGTAGCCATAGCTAGTGAGGCGCCTCACTTATATTCATATTAAATATTGTTCTTAATTTTGAATGATAACTATTTATTTAAACACAGAACTTGCGTTTTTTGTTTTTAGATTGTCAAAAACTCTTCCGTAAATTTTATTGCAAACATTATTTGTAGTAGCATTATTTAAATAAAGCTTATTAATAATTATTGAATAAATAATTTAATATAACATTGGAATTCGTCACTAAGTAACGCCAGTTTAGAAAAGAAAAGATTTCACACGAAGGGTGGGATTGTATCGAAGCGTAGTGTTATATTTCTCCAGACACCAATAAACTGCGATACAGATTGAACGCCGACGGGAAAACAAAGTGATTCGTTACAATTATGTACTTTCATTTGAGATATATGTTATTTAGAATTACTGACATATTTGTATTGTTATAAGAAATTACCGCTTTAATTATTGTTGTCAGATTTATTTTTATCATTATATTTTGACAAAACAAGAATCAAACACATGATTATATATTTTATATACTAGAAGATGACAAATAAATAAATGACGTCTACAACAGTGACGTCACTGTCTTTAGTATTCTGTCAGTTACTCTTATATTTGAATAAATAATCTGTTAGAGGTCTTTTCATTTACTATTGGATTATTGGGTTGCTGAACATATTTTTGGACCTTTTTATGGTATTACCAGTGGTATAAATTTCCGTAGGGGAGGGTGACAGTTACTAGTTTTCTGGTGGTATTTTCAACGACTTTGGCTTAAGTGGAAACACTTAAGCCAAAGTCGTTGAAAATATCTTTGTACCTTCTCGTTTTTAAATATGAGCTCAAGGTCGACCAGATTAAATCAAATCTTGTCCAGATGCCATGGCAGTGCTTGAAATTTGAGTGCTTGGAGAAGTTTGCTGCGGGAGAAGATATTCATCAAGCGAGATCGTTAATACCAAGTAGTTAATACCACGTAGTTAATACCAGTTAGTTAATACCACGTAGTTAATACCACCTAGTTAATACCACGTAGTTAATACCACGTAGTTAATACCACGTAGTTAATACCACGTAGTTAATACCACGTAGTTAATACCACGCAGTTAATACCACTTAGTTAATACCACGTAGTTAATACCACGTAGTTAATATAGTTAATACCACGCAGTTAATACCACTTAGTTAATACCACGTAGTTAATACCACGTAGTTAATACTACGTAGTTAATACCACGTAGTACTATTTTCCAAACGATATTATTGACAGCAAAACTAAATCGAGATGAAAATATTTATTGCACACGAAATTTCTATATAAACTAATATTAAAACAAATAATCCTTCCGTCTGTCCATTTGAACAAATCTTTGCAGAAAGCTGCTAAATTTTTACGTCAGTGTAATCCGATTTAGTAATTCGTTACATTAGGGAACTTGCTATTTTCGTCTTTAAGATTAAAGTATTAGTAACAAGGTGTAAATGAGTCGAAAAGGTTTTACTGTAAATGGTCCTCTTCTCTTTAAGAAAAACATCTCATCAGACTTTTACTTTTTACTTAGTATAATTAAGCAGAGTATAACATACATTAAATATGTTTAATATTTCTTTTATATATGACAAATTATTATGTGAGGTCTGGATAAATGTGACATTTATTCAATAATACTTGAAGAATTTAAATCAAGAATGCTTAATTCACCGAGTCTGGCAGCGACACGGTACCTCAATTGGTTAAGCGACGAGACAGCTTCCCAGAGGTCGCGGGTTCGAATCCCTGCCCGTATCGGGTTATTCTTCATTCTATATTTATTAAAATTTTAAATAAGCTTCACATGGTCATCAAAGTTTATAGATATTTTCAAACAATAAGTTTCAGGTTACTAAACAGTTACAATTTCATTTGAAATAAAAGTTACTCACACGTTATATTAAAAGTTACTTCTTTGTTTATCAAATAATGAAATGTGGCAATTTCAGCGCTCCATAGTAAACTTTTATTATTTCGGCACATTTTAAATGTCAGTTGAAATAATTATTTCAGTAAAATAATATAATTATAGTATTGCATTACCATTGAATATGATAATATTTCACAACGTAACATTTTATAAATTAAAGGTAGGTTTCAATATCATGAAAAATAATTACAGTTAATTATTAATATGAATAACTATTTAATGTTCACAGATATAAAACAGGTCAAATATTATTTGGATTTTATATGACTTGATAAATCCGTCAGTAGATAGAATAATTAAAGTCAAAGTTAAATTATAAATGCTTACATAAATTTGTTAAAATATACAATAAAACAAACTATTAGGCAGCATTAATCCGGATATTACCGGATACGTGCTGTTCAAATCGGATTTGAAGGGTTCGGTTTATACCGAGCTTAAAACCCAAAATTAAACTATTAAAAATTTTTGTTTTCCAAAAAAATACAACCCAATAAAAGGCTTATTTTATAAAGAAAACTCCAAGAAAAATAAAATCGATAAAGTTTCTGTATTCTTACGAGATAACAGCCCTAAACAAAAGTCACATAAGTGAATTTGTCTGACTTACATTCAATTTGTAAACACTACTCGTAGTTTCTCAACACGCGAATATCTCAACTCCATTACGACATTCCATTATTCACACACACTACTGCAACGTGTGCGTGTGAGAATACGTTTTCCTTATATCAAAAAATATATAATATGAAATGATTTAATTTAATATACTCTAGGAGACATCAAAAAATAATGGATGTAATAATAAAGTTCCACTTTTATTTATATTATTTATTTTATCTTTTAATATATTTTCTTGGTAAAAAATAACGGTTATTAATAAATAAAGATTGTCTTGACTGAAACTTTATCGAAACATAGGCTATGGGGAAATTGGTAATGTACATACAGATAGTGTTGTATTGAAGACATTTTTATGACTCTCTTAAACAGGTTCAATGGAAATTCCACCCTAACAAACTTACCTTGAAAAATATAGCTAATAAGTTTGTATAGACATCGTATATTTTTTATGTCAGCGTCAGTGACGGGTGAAACCGCGTGCAAAAATATAAGAAAATATTCCCATATAATTATTAGCTTGTTTAATATTCTTGAAAATTAACCACAGTTATATCGGTAATTACTTATATATGATGTATTAAAACACATTATACTTTTAAAGTTATTAAAATGTGGAATTCGAATTCAGTATTAGTCCAATCGTATCGAATTAGGTTAGGTAGAGGTCTCTGCACCCCTCCATCTATATGTACTATATCTGAATGTATGAATGAAGTGAAATGTATGATCATTTTATACATACAACTGTGTTTATACAAACAGCTCTTCATCTTTCAATGATATGGAACCAGTTCCATATCGTTATTACGTTGAATACAAACGAAACTTTTAAGCATACAATATGCTACGAAAATTTTTATCATTATATGAGTAATGAATTTCAGTCAAATATATGTGTTTTATAACTGCATTGGGAATATTACTAAACTATACTAAATTTGCTACTCAAACCAATTCAGTTCTGATAGAATACATTTCAAATTTTTTGTTGTTCATTTTTTTTGTATTTTTTCTGTGTTGTTCAAATAGAGCTTTTTGAATTTGAATGGGTTAATTCTCCTTTGTTACGTTATTCTAATACATTTATATAAAATGGTTTTATGTTTTAATTGAGATTTTTAAATTTGTACGAATATATTTTTCATATTGAAAATATAAGCTTTAATCTAAAATTCAATTTCTACATAAAAAACAAATGTTATAAAAAAACATGTTATCAATCTCTGGATGGTTATTTATTTTATAAATTACTTTTATATATAACTAGCAGCTGCCCGCGACTTTGTCTGAAAGACTTTAGAACACAGAGCTCATAAGCAACTCCTTGTCTCTATTTTTTTTTTGTCAGCTTTATTTTAAAAATTGCTGTCCACGAAAAGCCCTATTATAATTCAAGGATATAATATGATATATCTTAGATACAACGTGAAAGTTATTTCTAAATTTAGGTTAAGATATTAAAAGCTTTAACTATATATTTTATACAAGTTATTTCAATTTTAATTCAGGAAATTTGCGATAATATAGTCGCTATAGGAGCTTTATTACAATGTATCTTAATGCATCTGAATGTTCTTATCAGCTTTTCAAATCAAATCAAATCAAACCTTATCTTATGGTTTGGTTCAAAGATTGAAGTTAAGACCAAATTAGATTTAAAACAATGAAACTTAGTACATATTTAACAGTAGTTATTTTGTACATTAACGCTGTTTTTTCTTCCCTTGACTTCCGGTCTAATACTTATTGTAAAACCCTGTAGAATGATAATTACCGATAACAATTTAGTTAATGGGTCGATAGTCTAGTGGTTAGGGCAATACTGCTTATCCAAAGACCGTGGGTTCAATTCCCAGAACATTATGCCGAGAACACACGTATTTTTCATACGTTATTTTTGTTGGTTAAAAAATCGGACGATCCTGGAATTATTTCCTGGTACAAGAATTTTCTCTTTTTTAAAAAAAATAAATGGTCCTTAGCTCATTATAACTGCTTTGAGGAGCGTAATCACCAACACGGTAGAAAGGCAGACGTCATCTTTATTAAATACACAAGAACAGGAAAATACACATAAAAAGAAGAAAATAAGCTACAAAAAACAGGTGCAACGGGTATCTTATTACTAAAGCAATCTCGTCTAAACGACCTTTAGAGAGAATAATTTACTATAAATACTTAAGAAAACTAAAACTTTTTAATATTTTTCATATAACAACTATATTACATTAAAAATTATAATGAACATGTCTTATATAAAAAACTTCTTAACACAGCCATATGTTAAAATATTATTCAACACAAATAAACATAAAAAGTCAGTAAATGTCAATAAACGTCGCTGCGAGTAATGTCTTTGCGATAAGTATCCACCAAACAAGTTATTTAAAAAAGTAACATGTTATTTAAAAAAACAAAAAAAAACATTGTTTATTATTGATATAAAATAGTCTTCATATATAATTATTTTCAATATCAGAACGACTAAAAAGATTAAGCTAACCACAAAATCACAAACACACTCGTATTTCATTACTGAGCAACTAACTTAGTAATTTATATTTTTCATTAAAATGCCTTAATTATGGTTGAAGTAAACAACTTGTTCGTTTCTGTTTCATTTACTGTAATTACTGTACTAAGGCCTGAAATACATTACAAAGTGAACGCGAATACTAGCTGAAAGTCTATTAGCATTTTATATTAACATCAGGAATGGTTCTTATAATATTTTGCAATTATTATTTATTATTAAATATTATTAATTTCCTAACTTTATTAAATTGATATGTACCTCTTAGTATTCGTAGTCACGGCAGGGCCGTAATATAATTTCAGTCCCCACTGAAAATGAAATCGAGATAAAATACGAACTACATTTTAATTTGGACCACAACTGTGGGTTATGTGAAATTACGTATTATTTAATTTGTACGCACTGGAACTGGAATGGAACAGTTAAATGTATTACATTTCTGACTCAATACTGCAATCGGTTAACAACGTTGATATAACTATAAATAAATATCAACATTTTATTATATATTTAATTCTATATATTGGAGATGTTCTTTAAATATTTGCTAATATTTTAACATTTAAATAAACTTATATACGGTTTTTATTGGATAGCATATAATTTTATTAATCGTTTTAAATGTTATTGCTTAAGACAGAAAGGAACGGTCCGGTCGATACGCAAAAATATAACAAATCTATTCATATAATAAAATAGAAACCAAGAAAAACCTGCAAATGATTCAGTTATAGTTTTTATTTTGTCTGTCTGTGTGTTCGCGCTTCACAAAAAAACTACAGGACGGATTATTATAAAATTTGGTATGGCTGTAGGTTAATGTTAGTCAACAATAGGATACCTTTTACATAAGTAATAAACATATTAAGTTTTCAGTCAAGTGTATTTTTAGTTTCAGTTCAGGAATTATTCATGATAATATTTTTTTTGTATTCGAAGTTAATTTTAAAGTATGCACACAAAGACTTATTTAAAAAAATACCTTCTAATTACCTTCTTAATAGATATTTATGAATTTGTTAAGTTGTCACTACAATAATTGAATTCGCTTGGTAATTTGCTGTTCGCTGTGGCTCTCTAATGGCGTCGCTCGATTGGCCTTGTTCAAAACTAATACTTTTAGTAAGACGCTCCGGTCTCGTGATGCAAAACCATTTCCAATAATTGAAAAGTAAACTTTATCAGATATTAATTCCACGGAGTCATTGTGGTCGGTCAATCGGACTTTTAATGCTGCTTTCAAGCGATTTCAAACGCTTTCATTGCTTTCGTTCGTTTCGTCCAATACCTACGCTATTATTTGTCTGTCAATCGTTCAATTACTATTGACTTTTTATAACTAATGGAAACAGTGAAACATACGAGTTGTATGGTATATTATTATACATTCTGTCAATAATTATCTAACAATCTTTCACATGTAGAGAGACTTAAAGTTAATAAATAAGATAAATTAAATTAAATTTTACTTTAAGATAAAATTTAATTGCCGCCATGAGGCACTGTAGCTTAAAAGTTAATTAAGAATGTCGCAATAAACCTCGTGAGCGTCTGAAACAAAACCTTATCGTTACTTATATATGTTATACCAGAATTAGGAGGTATTTTTAATATTTCTTTCACAGGCATAGAATAATTTCTCTCCAATCCTACTGAACTACTCAGTTTATAGGAACGCCTGTAGCCTTATAGCTTGTTAAGTTGTGACGGTTGGCGCTCCCGATAGACAGAGTGCAAAGTTACGTGAAATTTTTGCTAAATATTTTCAAAATCAGTGCACAATTAAAGGGCATTGCGTATGTAATAATTAATAAAATAATTACTTAGTCTCCTTGTTGATTTTGTAATAAATAAAATAAATGAAAATCCACCATTAAACCACAAGGATCAAATAAGAAGTGGAATAGTGAATTCTTTGTCCATATTAAAAGAAAATAAGTAGAATTTGCGATTTATGTTACTTTAATTATTGAATGTTGATTTTCTCACTTAATTCATTTTCACCCCCTTTTAATTAAAATTTGTGATAAATATTAAGGTAAAGCGATCACATAGCCACGCTTGTCACCAGGCCAATCGAATAATTCACAATGACAATAAAAGTAACAAACCTATAACAAAGATAAGAAATTCACACATACATAGTAGATGAACTTTGTAATTTTGCTCTCGCTAAATATACTGTAAAAACACTAGAGCTAAACACTTTTCGTTTCTGTGAAAGCCTATTTTTTTATAATTTTTCTTTCCCGGAATATCGCTGGAACTACCCTTTGGAACCACCTTACCGGTCTTATATTTATATTTACCCGTTTGTATTTGCCCGGCATTCACGAATGTGTTCGAAAACAGTCGGGCATATTTCAATATATTTCCACGTGAATGAAACCGGGTAAATAAAAATATAATAGCCATGGTTCACGAAAGTTTAAATATAAAAAAAACTTTACCGTTCATTATAATAAGCCGTTGAGTTTACTTCGCAATTTGTTATTTTTAATTTCTATCAACGTCATCTCCTTTTTCTCCTACGCTATACCATTTGAAGGTACTAAGAACAATAACACTTAACTTTATTTGCTATATTGTATGCACTTACTATGATCGAAGTTCTAAGCCAATGTTTCTGGCTTGATGATAAAATAAAGGATGTTGACTTATTTGATAATAGATACACTTTCTACAGAAGAGACTGTGAAACTGCTAGTTTTAATTTTAAGAAGGAAGGCGGGTGTTCTTGTAGCTGTTTTGAATGCATTCCACACAGTTATCTAAATCTGAATTCTATTCCGAAGATTCTCGAACGTTCAATTAAATTGAAATGAAAAATTGACAGTGACAGTGAGTGACACGCGTTAACACCCTCTATAAGTACATAGTCAGATTAGTGTCAGTAGATCGGTGTGTTAATTAATAAAAAACTGTTTTAAATGAACCTTTAACTGTATAGAAATTTATATGAATATTATATTGTTCATTTCAAAGGTCTACCGATGGGACAGGCCTGTTATAATCTACCAGATATAAAACCGGCAAACATTTCAGCACAGGGTCTTGATCCTTGTTGGGATCGAGATTTTTTAAGTTATCGGTAAGAGAGTAGAGTTATATGTATACTGCTAATTAATATTATTTTCTTACTACTTTTAAGTAAAACAATTACTGTAAACTTCAAGTTTATGGTGTAATATTTTTTCCTAATGGGAATTAAATCGGGGCGGACTCTCGCCGCGAGTCCGCCACGCTCAGAGCTCATGATTAAGGACCCCGAACGGGTTCGAAACTAGTCGGGCACATTCCGATTTAATTTCTGCGTGAATACAGCCGGGTAAATATAAATACAATAGTCATGATTCACGAAAGTTTAAATATAAAAATTTTCCTAATGGGCTTTATTAATTGCCTTTTCAACCGCAGTGGATATTTATTTTTCTTTACTCTAGTGTTAGGTAAATGTTTGTCTATTATTATATTTGATATAAAATCTTTTAGTTCTTCATTCAATAATTTCGTTTTCAGCAAACCTACCTGACCAATCAATTTTATTCAGTTCAGCTAAAATTTAATCATAATCTTTGAAGATATTTTTTGTAATAGTGCTTCTGAGATGGACGTTTAGAAATGTCCAAATACGTATCAACTAGCACTTGTATCAGATTATTGATTGTACATTAGTTACGAGTTGAAAGTTTTGAAAAAAATATGTCTCTGTTGGTTTATCTGAAAAATAAATAAGACGACTCCAAATTATGCTGACAACCTCACTCACTCACTCATTTTGGAATGAATATTCTCTTGTTTAATCTTGGATGTTCTTTATTAAAATTTGCAAAAACATCGCAGTTTTTCCTATGTTTTTGCAGATTTTTGTACTGCAAGTATTAAGAGTTGCTATAAAGAGAGCGGCTCGCACTGACTTTTTTCTGTCACCCTTTAGCTGTAAATGGCCTCAAACAGCACCATCGAAATAATAAGGACTTCTAACAGGTTGTGGTGATGTCATTATTTAAAATGACTGTATCCAGAGTTACAAGAAGAGTGTGTTAACCTTTTTAATGTATTTCAATAAAAATGAAGCTACAACAGACACACAACGATTATAAATAAATAAATATTTTTTTTTTTTAATATAAGTACATACCTTAATTTTCAGTATCGGCAGTAAATATAAAAATACATCCAAAATACCGCCATTTAGCGACTTAATCTTAACAATTTATGAGCTTCAGGGTCATTTTAATCTAACAGAGGTCCTCCAGCCTTCAACTACCTGCGTGTATTACTTTTTAAAACTGTCACTGCAATAAGTATGACACACTTACTTTCTAATTAGCTGTCTAGTGTCTAAAAGCATGACTTACTAACTTCCGCCTTCGTTAGTGAAAAGCTCTTAAAAAGTCTGGTGGTGGGGACGCTAATCCATTTTCAAATAACTTCAGAGTAAACTTCATCACCGGGAAGTCAATCAAACTTTAAATGATACTGGAAGTGATTTCAAATGCTTTCATATTATTTGCAAAATCAACGACGTTATGTATTCTACTCGTTCAATGAATATCATTTCCTAATAACGACTTCAGTAAGGCTTTAAATTCAACTTTAAGGTCACGACTATTAGCTGAAAGCCTATTTGTATATTTTTATATACCTCTTTTATCTTTTATATTGACTTATATAACAATAGAATGCAATTCTTATAATGAATAAAAGTATTATAAATAGCTTAACGTTAGTAAATATCTCACAAGTGTTTTTTATTCACGGCACGATCATCTGTAATATACTTTCAGTCCCCACTGAAAATGAAATCAACATAAAATGTGACCTAGATTTTAATTCGGACCACAAACTGTGGGTTATATTAATTTACGTATGATTAAAATTTCCATGTATTTAGAATTAAGAAATGAATATATTTTATTTCTTACACAAGAAACTAAAATAAATATTATATTTTATTAAATTGCTACTTCTATATTTTCCTTTTTTTTTAATATTTCCACATTTAAATTCCCAATAATTTACTCGTTTATTCAAACAATAAACATTTGTATTTTAAATGAATGTTTTAAATTTTAATTATATTGGAACGTTCGCAAAATTCGGAACGTCTGGTCAATATGAAGAAATATAATAAATCTATCCATACATATAATAAAATAGAAACGATTCAAAATCTGTACATTAAAAATATTCTGAAATAACTCACGCTACGTATTCAACTCAACACACGGAACTCAATACAATAATTTTTATTTTGTCTGTCTTATTTTTAGCGTTCACGAAAAACCAACAGCGCGGGTTTTCATGAAATTTAGTATGACTTCAGTTTATTGCTCCGGTCAATAAAAATGCTTTTTTACATTATAAGTAACAAACATTTTTAAAAAATTCCAAGTCCGTTTTAATTTATACACACATCGAGTATTTTATGTTATTAAGAAAAATATGTACTACACCTACTAAATATATATGTATATTATTGTGTAAAGTTAAGTAAGGTAAGGTAAGGTAAGGTAAGTGTTACATAAGTAAGGTAAGTACCTTCTGATTCGCTGTGAGCTGTGGCTCTCTGACGGCGTCACTCGATTGGTCTTTTTAAAAACGAATAGTTTCTTACTATTAGTTTAAGCTCCGGTCTCGTGACGCAAAACCATTTCCAATGATTGAAAAGTAAACTTTATCTGATATTAATTCAGCGGAGTCATTGTGGTCGGTCAATCGATTTTTTAATGCTGCTTTCAAGCGATTTTCAGCGCTTTCAATTGCTTTCGTAACATTTCTTATATTTAAGATGTTATCCTGGAGTAAATCGTTAATAATTTACGAGTTTTTGAAGCATCATGGAAGCAGTTAATAATAAAAACTTTTTTGTAAATATTATAAGAGACGAAGCTTCTTAGCATTCCATGGATTCACCGAGCGGGTGCCGGGCCCATCGCGTTACAGGGAGAGGAGTGCAAACAGCTCCTGGGACTTGCGACCCAAGTGTAGGTTTAAGGGGCCCCTTTAAAATGCGCATTCACGCTCACCATCAACTGGTTGCCCTCCTCTCCCTACCTAACCAAATTTGTAATGAACCAACCAATGCCGCCTTTGAAGTACGTTCTAGATCGATGTTAACACCATGTAAAAAAACTAAAAGATCTTAAAGTATAAAATTAAATTTACCTCAACATTAATTTTATTGCAACCATAAGCCACTGAAGTTGAAAGGTTAATTAAAAGTATCACACTTATTCTATGCTTCTGGAACAAAGCCTAATAGTTCATTTGTCTCATACAATAATTACGAGGTGTATATTTAATATTTCTTTAACAAGCATAAACAATATACTTTTAATATATATTTTATTATATATGTAGCAGTGATATTTTTATTATATTATTTATTTTGCTTCATGTTTACCATTTTTGTTCAATATCTTATCAGTCCGTCATTGATAAGTCCTTACATTACACATTGCTGTCATCTATGATAAATTTGAAGTTGAATTATTAAACCTGTCCTGTTAAAGTATGTGCTTTTGAATACCGCTTTGAATTAATCACGGTTCATGTCTGAATATAATTTTAATTTACTTCCTCTCTTTGCCTATTTGTTTAGGCAATAAAAGAAATTCATGCTTAATTGACTTAATAAAATGATTATAGATTTCGATTAAGAGTAAATGTACGAGTATAACAAACCGTTGAACTCAATCATTTACTACCTATATGCATACCTACTTTTATTTTGTGCAATGAGGAATCTGGATATTTCGGCTTTGTTCGTGATCTTTGTTTCTTACAAATACATCGACAACTTTGTTGAATATACATGTAAAAGATGCCATGGAGACTATTTAAATAGTATTCATGTATTTTTTATGCGGATTCTTCTAATTTAACCTGTACCTTGGAATCGTACAACTAGAGTCTGGTTTCATTAGTGTAGTGCCTATTAAAAATAATAAACTTTGACTTTGGTTTTATCTTTGTAAATTACAATTGTTACGGCTTAGCGCTCCAGCTCTCAACATTGTACAGCTCTTTATAATCTGCCATCAAGTTCACGGAAGGTTTCCAGCGTAAAGCGGTGACGCTATGACGTATTAACATAAAAGCTTAAAGCATTAAAATTGTGCCTTTACGTCGGTGTCGTTTAGGAATATTATCCTACAATGTAATTTTATGCTAAAACTACCCGTTGTCAGCGAAATCCTCTGTCTCTCCCTATTTTAACTTAAGATATTAGCCATCTTACGTATCATAAACGCTTACAATATCAGGACTAAAGCTTTAGAAAATATTATGTATGTCTGCAAAAAATTACAAACATTTAATGTAAAAGCAACTTGCATAATATAAATATATAAATACTAGATCATAAAATAGTAGTTCTAAAATTTAGACTCGCTAAACGATAAAAATAATTTTTGGGTAAGGGAATTCGTTTTTACAATAAATTGCCAAAATATGTCACCGACTTACCGTAAAATAAATTTAAAGCTTCGAATAAACGCGTCCCTATATCTAAGGCTTATAATACTAATAAATATGCTGGGAAGTTTGACAATTCTACACACTTTACTTTACAATCATTACTTCTGAAGTGTTGTCTCTTGGCGTTCTTGATTCTCAGTTAAGGCACTATTTAATTATTAAAAACAGTAGGTTTTTAATGTTTAAAGATTTTTATGCTTAAGTAGTTGTAATTAGTAGTATTTAAGATCTTGTAAATGTAAGAACATCATAGAATTAATGGCGGCGTGGTCGGTTATTACTGTTTTCTTTTGAGTTACATTCTAATTTATTCTCACATATCAATTAGAACTGTGACTGAAACAATCAATACCGTAGATGATTGTTATTTAATAAATAAGATAAAAGAGTATCCATGGATTTTCTTGCTTCTTCTCCACGGACCTAACCTTGGAACCGTGCATCTAGAGTCTGACGTTAATATAAAAATCTTACATTTTTTTATTTATTACATTTTTGGTTTTATTGTTGTTATTGCCCAAATTAGTTTTGTGTCTCCCGAAAAATCAAGGATTTTTTGGAGTACATAAATGTTAATATATGAAAAATAAACACTACTGGAAAAGGTACTAAATCATCATATGCTATTTTTATACATACCACCCAAAATATGTTATTGTATAATTATTATATAAAAAAATATTTTGGGTCCAGATTTTGCCTTAACATTATTCCAGTATATGATTAAGTTACATCCTCTACTGCGACTAAATTATATTTCTCAACTACGAATACAACAATTGACAACAAATAAAGCACAGAATAAGAAGTGAACATCGAAGAAGAAGGACTTAGTAAAGAAAATAAACTTACTAATTAACTTGACCAACGCCATTTAGTAAACTACTAAATCCGATTCTGGAGCTAATCTGTTGTTTGCATTTAAGCGAATGTTTCATAATTATTAAAATACTTTTTTCTAATTTCTCAACTTTAGTTTATTTGATATCTGTAATTTTCTAATGTCGCTTCCTGAAATTTTGCATTTGGAAGTAAAAACAATTCAATTGGTTCCTTAGTTTAGTGAGCTTAAATATATAACATATACAGATAAACTTTCAAATATTATTTCAATATGTATATTTTTTGCTCATACATAAAAGTATTATATCAGAAAACTTAAGCTTGCTACAGCTATATCTGTACAATGTTATTCGAGCTAAATAAACACAAGAAGTCACATATGTAAATAAACGTAAACATTTTCTTTGTTCTCAGCTATGATGAGAAAAGAAAATATTTTATTTAGAAAAAATATTTCCGTAATTACAATTCAAGTATTACTTAATGTAGAATGAAGCGGGTTGAGTTTTTAAGGTCTATTAGTTTACTTTGGTCTTTTGTTTTGAGATTTCTCTCTTTAAACAAAAGTTACACAAACCATTTGTTCCTATTCTATTTTTCATATACAATCTTAAAATAGATTTTAAAAACTGTAACTATTTATTAATGATTAGTTTCTGTTAGAAACTCAACTGCTTTTCTTTCGTGAAATAGTATGTAAGAATACTTTAAATGTATTCAAAGAAGATACATTTGCAAAATAAATTGAATTCCCACGTGGTTATGACAAAAATTGGATTGTCATAAAATACTATCAGGTTTGAATTTAGAGATTCTACGTCACGTCACGGTGTTATTTTCGATTTTCATTCATTTTATGTATCTAACGTCTATAAGAATAAAATATATATATTCAATGAATAAATGAAATGTTTCAAAAATATAATTCCATTCTCTTTAGTACTAGAGATTCAAAAGTTTGTTTTCTTTGTAAACTAGTTTCTGACTTTGAAGTTTTTCCGCATGAATTTACTTAGGTAACGCCAGGCACGTATCCAGGGAAGGGGGGAGGAAATAGGTGCTGTTGCCCCCTCTCCTTCTCTTAAGGAGCAATTGATTTTAATCAATATATTATTTCCATCGTCAAAAAAATATTTGTTTGCATTTTATGTATTTGTTATAAGTATCTATCACAATTACAAATTTATTTAAGTATGGATTTTTAATTTCTTTGTAGCAATAATAACTTTTTAAGACTTCCAATATCTATACGTGTCTGTCATTCCACTAACCACTAGTTATTAAAAAATCGTTAACAATTTGCATTTTAAACTGTTCATAATTCCATTTGTATGGTAAAGTCATTAGAATGATCTTAAATACTAAAATACACGTACTTAATTATTACGAGGTCGTATCGAGTGGTGGTGTAAAGGTTACATGTGTGCTTCAAGCCAGGCTCGGTGAAGACACATGAGCCTGAAAACGAGCCTTTATTATTTTTATTCAGAGAAATCATTGTCACTGAATAACAATTATGAGAGTGTTATTCAAAGCTTTTGTTTTATAAATACGAGTATATCATACTTTTAGAAACCTTTTATCTGGGTAAATGTCATGAGTCAGATTGAATATTTATTTCATAAAAATATAACACTAAGATATAAAATGTAGTCATGATTCGTTAACTATTATATTTATTTAGTGGCCAATTTGAATGGCTTATTTTCTTGTGTGTGCTTCCTTACCAAATGAAACAACAAAGTTCTATCAAAATCTGCTAATGTTAAAGATAAGATAAGAGGGCTTATTATAGACCAATTTTAACAAATTTACTGTTTTTACTCAAATTTTCTACGATGTCTAGTAGAATATTTAAGAAATAAAGAGTTAGCTTTTTGTTTCTGACGCTGGTGAATTTGTCATAAACATATGTTTAAGGTCTGGGAGGAATCACAAATGATCTTGGAGCAAACTGGGATAAAGGTACCTCTTTAAATAGTAAGTATTCGATTGGTTTCACCTGGCATGAAACAGTGGTCAGGAAAAGTTTATAAGAGAAAGATATATTAACTTACTATCGGGATCCTAAAGTTTCTTAACGAGACGAGCCTAAGTTAATCAATGAACTCACGGTCGCTAATCGCTACAGTTTGTCGTTGTTTGTTGAAAATCTGAAACATTTTCTTAAAAATGCTTATAATTTTATTCAGAATAGCGATATCCACCAATTAATGTTTATTTTTAACGCGTGGAGTGTAGTCGCTTAAGAAATTAAAAAGTCTCATAATATAACGAAATAGTTCATGTGTAAACTACTTGCCAAGAGTTTCGATAAGTTTAGTTCAACTTGTCTTGTAGTTCGATACGTTCGATAAGCACACTTTTCTCCATCAGGGAAACTTTAAACTACGTTTTACTTTACTAAGTTTATTATATTCAGCAACACGTGCAAGATTGGAAGTAATTTTAACTCTCAGGACTGGTACATGATGAACCAAGACAGGAGTAGTAAATCGAAAGACATTCTCAATGCAATACACGACAGGAATTCATAAGTTACGCCAATGTCATATCCAAGTTCAGCGACGAATACATGACCACGTGATCAACACCAATACATATAAAGGACAAAGGAAAGTCTATGTATGTGTGGACTTCAGAAGGATGTTATAAGAGGCGTGCTATGTTTCTCAAATATTATTTTAGCCAAATAAAGGTTAATAATTTATAATAGATTTAGATTTAATTCTGTATTTCTTGTATATTTTAGTATCTGATTTACTTCTTTGGACATTATTAGCGAGCTACAACGAACTAAATCTAGATTGCACTTATTATTAGAATAGACTTTTTATATTTTATATTTTCTTCATTTAACTCGTATCTTCGTGATTACAATTCAAGTATGATTAAAAACACAATGTAGCAACAGACACGACTAATAGCTTCAGGCTTAGTTTGGTCCTTTGTTAGTTTACTTTGACCTTTTGTTTCGAGACGTCTTTTAAACGTAATATTAGCAAAGGAAATAAATTTTAATGCTAAAAGCTTGTTATATTAAACTATCAATGTCTGACTCAATATTTTTTTCTCGTCAAACTTTCGTATTTATAACAGACAATTGTATTCAAAGTATGAATGTAAGCGACAGTTAACATTTTGAAGATTAACAAATTTCATTTAATTTCATGAACCGATTTTGATTTCTTGTTTATAGAGTTTTCATATAATATGCAAACATTCTAGAAATGTATTTATTTATGAATTGTGTTCCCCTTTTTAATATTATGTTTTTTTTAATTCCTGTCTTTGTTAATTATTAGTTTGTGATCGTTCAATCAAACTTCGTATAGACGAAATGATAAAAAAGTTTGGGCCCTACATAGTTTATTTTTTTATAACTCTTTTTAGTCACACCTTTTTGGAAGACAAAGATGTGAATCTTTAATTTTTTCTTTCTTAATGAACTTTACAAAAATGCAGACTATAAGTTGAGTAGTCCAATAGTAAGTAATTTAGTGAAGTTCACAAAACATGGAAATAGAGGCTAGTGATGTAACTACGGCAGTAGTTATTAAAAATAACAAAAGACTATTACTACCTTTGCAAATTAAATTATGTTAATATAAATTTTAAGCTGAATCTTAATAATAATAAAATTACTAATAACTTCGAATTAGAGCTAATAGAATTATATCAAATATTTTAAAAAATAGAATTAAAATTACATTGAAATTAACGCTCATTATAAATACAAAGAGGTTTTGTTCGAGAACAAAATATTAATGAATATTATTTGCTCGTTTCTCAAACTCAGAAAACAAAGATAATTGAATATTGTTGAAAAAAAAACTTAATCTTTTTAACTTTTTCATTAAAACAGTTCAATTTCCTCTCATGACTTAAATGAATGAAAAAATAATGCTAAGCCAAGAGAAAAAAAAATTGGCATCCTTGTCCCGATAGAAGTGAAAACTTATAATTTTAATATAAAAATTTGAAACTTCATAATGTTTAAATTATAATAATTTATTGACACACCGAGCAACAATTACATAAAAGTTTATTTATAATCCAAATATTTTATTTTTGTAGAAAATCATGACAAAAAATAAATTAATTATATACAATTATTATAATGAATACTATATACTATTATTTACATAAATAATAAATTTTAATGTACTTGATTTTAAACAATATCTTCATTGTCATTATTAATTTTAACGATATTTCGACTGTATAACTGAGGGTATTTTGAATATCTCTATGGCATGTAAAACAACCGAAAAGGCTGTTACAGCCATTATATACTGCATTGTCATATCATATGATGGTCTAGGCTCATGACACTTCAAAAGGTAATCAATACAGAACTTTATTAAAATTTGTGAAAATCCTAATTATCTATGAAGGTTTGGTTTACGGTGAGTTGTATTTTTTTTTTTACATATATAAGTGGCGTGTTTATGAAATATTGTTCAACCTAAATAAATATAAAATGTCACCAAATAAATAAATTGGTAGCAATTTTTATTAAAGCAGCCAGGAGGAATGCTTAAAACATTCAAATTATGACTTAAGATCAGCGTGGTATAGAATATGAGGTAATATATTGAAGTAAAAAAGTATTCTATACATTGACCTGGGCAATTTATATATTCAAATACATATTTCTTGTCCAGATTTAGGCTAGACGATATTTCAGTGTATGTATAGAAAATATGAGGTTTCTTTTTTTTAAATCCTCCGCTACGACAAGTTACATAATTACGTATATTTATTCACGACACTTAAAGCACAGAAAGACTTAAGTAATAAGAAAATAAACCGTGACTATGGTCACGTGATCTCTCTTACATGCTAACGCCATCTAGTAGACTACAATACAACTAAATTCGAACTTCTCATTTTATTGCTTTCTATTTGGCAAATGTGCCGATATTAAAATAGTTTTTTTTTTTGTAAATTGTTCAAATTTTCCTATTTTCTGATTCCGGTAACCGGTCGTGTGTCCTCCTCATTACCTTAAAATGTTCAACCCCTCAAACGTCAAAACAACTCAATTGGTTCTGTAGTTTTTATTCAATGTACGTGGAAGATATAATTTTTTTTTGCCCATACAGCGATACATAACACTGAAAGTTATTTCAGTTATATGTTTTTTGTGTTTATTCGGCCCAAATAAACAAGACATCAAATATTATGCGAATATAAGTCTACGTAAATATTTTCTATGTTCTAAGCGGTGACAAGAGAATATACTTAGGAGAAAATGAAATTATACTATATTTTATTAAAGTACTTTACATGATGAAATTTCATGTATGACGAACAGACATGACTAATAGATTCAGGTATATTAGTAATTATATCGGTATTATTTTCTATATCATTGTTTTATAGAAATGAAAATATATTTTTTTTTTGCTGAAAATTCAATCAATTTCTTTCTTTTCTCTTTAAGAAAGAAAGACTGAAAAGTTTTTCCTTCTAAATGAGTTTACGACTTTTGAACTTGAGTTTACTTAGGTAGGGCTAGGGGCACCATCCAAGAAGGAAGGAAGAAATGGGTGCTATTGTTCCCCTCCCGTTACCTCAAGGAACATTAGGTTTTGACTAGTAATATATTTTAATTTATTTCTTACGTATAAATATAAGTATGTAACGCAATTTGCATTTATGAATTTATTTTGATTGCAACAGTAATTATTTTGTATCATTTTAAATATCTACCATCGAGCACAACTTGCTTATTAAACTGTTCAGAATATTATTTGTTTGGTAAATTATTGTTAAAATTATGTTATATATTAAAATAAACATAGTTATTACTTAATTACTACAATGAGGTCGTACTGAATGATAATAGTTTAAAGGTGAATTGTTTGCCCTACAGTCTTGCTAAGAGACGCATGCGCCTGAAAATGTGGCCTTATTTCTCTTATTCAGATATATTCAATGTCATACGAACAATTATGAGCGGTTTATGAAAAGCTTTTGTTTCATAAATGTATGATAATTTTAGATACACTTTATCTGGTTAAATTTCAGGATTGTAATTTAATATGAACGTCGATATGTAATGCTGTATTTTTTTTTTTAGCCATTTTTCGTTACTGGTTTTCATGAAGGAAGCTTCCTGACCCATAGCAAAGTATAGTGACCATATTTTATAGGTAATATCGGTATTACCTGCGCTGGATAATATATTTGAAAAAATTAAGCTCAGTCAGTTACTAAACCACTTCAATATATATATATATTTCAAATAAATAATCAGTTTTTAAAGTGTTCTGATACTGTCGCTGATGTGTTTCCCCTAAACATATATTTGAGGCCTGGGTGGAGTCACGGTATAATCTTGGATTATTGTTCTAACTGTTTAAATTTGATTGTATTCAGAATAAACCATTGTTTAGAAAACCACTATGGCGTTAAGAAAAATGATCTCAAACTTGAATTTTTACATTTAATAGAGTTGAGGCTTGACGTGAATGGAAAGAGATGTGGGCCGCATATACAATTTTAAGCCCATTTTTCTTCCTCGTTTATATTATTAATGATCTGGCCACATTTTTTGACAATCGTAATGTAATTTTCGGTTTCGAATGATATTTTTTTTTATTATAAAATAAAACCGCATCAGGTAATATATATAAATAAGACTCTATATTAAAGCACTCAAAAAATTATACATTTTCAAAACTCTGTTAATTATTAATAAGCAAACTCCATATATTTTCGGCACAATAGCAACTTACATTAGTTGCTGTTAAATGAGAACATTGAAGTAGTGGGATCAACAGTTTATTTATGAATGACTTTGATTATGAATTACATTGAGACCATTATATCATTATATCACTGGATAGTACCTTAAATATGTTCATAAAAATACTTCAAATTATTAACATAACACCATATAAATACGAGGAACAAACACCAGCTCGAGTTACCATGTACTCGACTAAAAGAGAAGAGTTACTCTTTTACAGAGTAGGCTGCTCTCTTCAAGCTTCCAGCAAACGTTCAAGTATTACCTTTTATCGAAATTAACGAAATACTGTAGTATCTGTTAGCATACAGACGCATTGTCAGATAACGTATTTTCGAACATCTTGAAGATACACTGTAATTATTAACCTTTTGCTGCCAGGTTACTGCAAGAGTGATTACAATACATAGCTAATTATAGCCCTACGATATGTCATCAGACAAGCCCGCTGAACTATCTGTCTCCAGTTCTTCTCAGATCCGTCGCAATTAACTGTCCAAGTTGGAGGTAGCTTTGAAAATGGAAAAACGTTTTGTATAAAACTTACTTTTAATAAATATAATTTTCATGAGTCGTAGGACACTTCACATAAACTTAAGTAAAACCAAGCATTCATCAAGTCATGTCACAATTTCCTATAAAGGAGGATAATTTTCCTAACAATAATTTACGTAAGCACTATTCATATAAAAAGTACGGCGGTAATATTAAATTCTACTTAACAAATGCCCTATCAGACCTTCGTCATCGATTGATAAGAATATTTCAATCGCACGTCTGAACTCCACTTGCCATTTAAAACGATAAAGCTTGTTTTGTAAAATTACTTTTGTAACCTACTGCTTTCGCATACGTATTTTCTTGTAAACTATTTTTTTTTTATTAGAAAGATACATTAAATCCACCAATTTAAGTATGTTTGTACGCGTATTGCGTAATTGCTTAAGCAATTAAAAAGTCTCATCACGATAATAAAAAGAAATATAATCATCAATTCATATAATTTAACTATCAAGAATTTCGCTAAGTTTAATATGTCCGGACCCATGTTGTTATGTACTGTTACGAACCCGTATGTTCGACCTTTCACGGACAAACAAACTGTTGGCTTTCAGGGCAAGTATAACTAACTTTAAATTACTTTACTTGAGAGGCACAATTAACATACATCTAAAGTTTATTACACTTAGCAACAGACGCAGAACTGGGAATAAGTTTACTGACAGTACAAGATCAAAAAACAATATATCCTCAATTCAAAGATTAAATGCCTAACAGCTATAAGATCTGTTATTATGTACGGATAACAATATTGAGGATCAACAAAATTAAATTAACAGACAGAAATGCCCAAGTTATGTTAGGGTCACACTACGCAAAAAGTCCAGCGAGTCAGATAACCACACGCTCAACACCAAGACATTAAGACGAAAGGGAAGAAGACCTTACGAGTCTATAATTAACTGTTTCAAACAATAACGCTGCGTAAACGTCACAAGGAAATTATAATTTTGGAATATTAGTTTTGAATTGCCATGTTTTTATTCGACCCACCCATACATTCTTAAATTCACTTGATATATATAGATATATCTTAATATATATACAACTTGACTATAAAAAAACTATCTCTCGAGAGAGTTGAGAACGTTCAAACAAAAACACAAAAAACAATCTCGCCAGTTTTATTACAATAGTTGTATTTATAGATAAATATCTAATAATAAAGACACAAGAAGTCAGAATTCGTAAATTAACGTTTATGTAAAATTTTTCTTTCCTAAGTAAATTAAGTATCCTGCTTAAGAATTATCGTATATTGAAAAATTAGAAACATCAGTTCCGATTTTTGAAAAAGCCTAATAGATTTTGACTCCGTTCCAATAAAGACGAGTCTACAGAATGCTAGATTTAACAAGGCTGGTGACGATACACAGAGCGACCGGACAGTTTCCCATGAGTCGAGAGTCCGTAACAATTAATTTTATATCTATATAACCTTAAAATAAATCTCTTACTTTCAATATTCATAAAATTGCAATACAATTAAATTTAAATTAGGTATGTAATAATAAGACGGCCTTTTATCATTTCCTTTTTTGATTATACACTCGTATAAACCATTGAAAAATTAAATACTTTGTAATACTTTGTAATAATACTAATAAACTTTGTAAGTATAATAAAGAAATACCCAAATCTTTATATGTTAATTTAATCCTGTATTTCTTATATTTTCTGGTGTCTTTAATATTTTCTCTTACAATGCTAATAGAGCTAGCTAAAGCTCCAACTGGTAGCAACTATTATTTGAATAGACTTTTTATACTTCCATTTTCTTCATTTCACTCTATCTAAAGTATTTTCGTGATTACAATTCAAGTATGACTTGAAACCCAGTGAAGTTACAGGCACGGCTAATAGCGTCAGATCTATAGTTTACTTTTGTCTGACGTTTCGAGTGTTCTCTGGTCAAAAAATACGTTACTTTGATATTTGTATTTTATTTCTTTATCATCGCATTAAGGATACAAATTTCGTTTTTAAGAACTTGGTATTTTATTATTATTTAGCTCAAGGAAATAATTTTTTGATATTCAAATATATATATAGGAAGAAAAAATATTCCATTCGGGATTTTAACCCACGACCTCCGTTGCTCTACCAATTGCTACGCACCGATGAATTAAACATTCCATAAAGTCGTCTTTATTAAGACAGTTACGATACGATACGATACGATATGCTTTATTGTACCACAAACAAATGAAATATATAAAAAACAATAACACATAAAAGATAAATTAGTACAAAAGGCGGCCTTATTGCTAAAGAGCAATCTCTTCCAGGCAACCTTTGGGTAGAGGACACGAAATATGAAGGTGGGTATTTAGGTACAGCACAGTATAGGATAATATAATATAATATAGTAAAATAAAATATTATGAAACATATATACATACATATTCATACATACACACATATATACATACACAAACATACATATACGCATATATATACACATATATATATACATATATTACATCTCTTAGGATTCTTTCGAATATCCTTATCAATGACTATTTTTTCTTTATATATTTATTTAAATATTAAGCAAACTTAACATATTTATAAATATTTTCAAATATCAAGTAAGGTTTTTGCTTTCACAGTAAATAACAAACGTCGACTGTATTAAACATATAAATAATAATTTAATGTCATACACCATCCATCCTGATTCCATCCTATTTGTTAACTTTAGATAAATATTTAAATAATTAAGGAATATTTTCATCTATAACATGTATGTTTTTTAACTCGTACCTTCTAAAACTGTCCAACAAAATATTAAAGTTTCTTATGTTTTTTAATTAGCTTGTGATCGTGTAACTGTCACGTTTAATATTTTAACGGAATCTGATATTTTAAAAGCTGAGAATATATAAAACTTTGACATTGACATAACTTAAAAGTTCCTCAGACGGCAAAGTAATATTACAAGTAAATATTTATTTTTTTATTTTATAAAAAGAAATTCAACAGACTGAAGATAAAAGATTAATTACTTTTCTTTTATTTAGTTCTTTGAAGGAGATAGGTTTGTCTTAATCTGCTAAACTACGAAATATACAAATTAGAGATTCTTTTATTTTATATTTAGTAAAGCATCATAATATTTAATGAAATTAGATAGAATATTAAAAGAAATGCAGGCCATGAAAAAAAAAATGTTTATCTATTCGCAAAGTTGGGAACATTGGTAAGGCTTTAGTCACCACCGTCCCGATAAAGACGAATATTTATAGAATGCTTAATTCACCGATTTTTACGGTAGCTCTATTGGTAGAGTGACGGGACGGTTTCCCAGAGGTCGCGGGTTGGAATCCCTGCCCGTATCAATTCATTTTTCATTCTATATTGATTAACACATAAAAAATATATTGAATCATATTTCAAGTTCAATCATATTGTTATAAGCTATTATTTGTTTTTTTTTTCTAACTGATAAAATGAACCGTAGAGGGATTCTTAAATAAGTACTTGAAATTTGATTTCAATAAGTCTTCTAACGCTCATTATAAATACAAAGAGGTTTCGTTTGAGAACAAGATATTAACGAATATTATTTGCTCCTGTTTCCTGTTTGTAGAAAACAAAGAAAATTTAATATTATTGAGAAAAAGCGTCTTCATTTTTGTTACTTATTCCGTTTAAGAATTTCATATTTTCTCAAAGAAATGCATATTTTCAATAAATGTAGCGAATAAATAATTAAAAACTATTTATATTAACGAAAAGTATTTTTTTATTAATTTCTTTTTAAATAAATAATAACCTATAATCTATACAATGAATTACACTTCTATTATAACTTTAACAACACTTCAAATAATTTATAATGAATATATGGTTTGTGTATTATGGATTTAATATGGAACTAGTTCGTTTACATATATTTATTGATAGTATAGTATAGTAAAAATTTCATATTTTACAATTACATCTATAATCTTGCATAAGACAAAAAAAAATCTACTACGAAAGTTTAAAAAAATATCATCAAAAAACAAAAATATGATCTATTAGAAAATAATTATTTTAATAACCTAAAACTTAATCGTTTCTGGTGGCGTAATAAAACTTTATAAATCTTTTACGTTCAAATTACAAAAAAGAATTAAATCTTATTTTTATTTTATCTGATAACGTTGTATGACTTGAAATACACTGGAGCCTCAGACAGGAGTCACAGTCTCGAAACTATTCGTTTATTTAGACTTTAGTCTTTGCTTTCGAGACTTCTCTGGCAAAACAAAAGTTACGAACACCTTTTTGTGTCTATTATTTTTCCCTCAGAATTTTAAAATCTATTTGACTATTACATTTGCTATTAATGATTTCCTTTCTTCTAAAAACACATAATTATAATCTATCGATGTTATAAATCGATTTACTTTCGTTAAATGATGTGTACGAGTACTATAAAAAAGTTTATTTAAAGTATGTCCGTGTGATAATATTTGAATACCCACGTGGTTCTGACATAAAATTGGATTGTGATAAAAGGAGAACAAAATTTAAATTGGGTGTTCTGTCTACGTCTACTGGACGCAATCATCTTTTTCGGTGAAATTATTTTCTACAATAATTTAGGTTCGTACTCTTCGAATAAGAAGTATAATCAATACCTTATCAGTACTTCGTTATCGATTGATAAGCCTATTTTAATCGTACTCCTGAACTCTAATTTCTGTAAAACGATAAAGCTTGCCTTGAAAATAAATTTTTGTGACCAATCCCTTTCATACACACATAAATAATTCACATCCATCTAAAGTTTATTCAAAGCGTATAATATTCATGTATTTAACAGCAACAGGTGCAAAATTGGAAATATTTTTCCTCACAAAACTACAATACTGGATAAATTAGAAATAAAGGTGATATTGCGAAAGCTTTCCATTGTATAGGGCACAAGGTGCATCTTTTGATGTTACGTTCCTATGGACTTCCCGAAAGTTTATGACAGTATATGACCAGATTTTCTACTGGATGAACCATTTAAGTCGTTCTTGAAGATTTTTGCTCGTACCCCATGTCCGTCAATGCTGGTGTTTCTCAAGGCTATACTATCTCCCACATGATATATGCTTAGTCTGCATATCAAAGATATGTTGGACATAACCTCGACGGAAACCGAAAGAATTGTAAGATACAATTCTTTCAGTTTCCGTCGAGGTTTTTAAGGCTTCCCTGGGGAAGATTACAAATGAAATAAACTAAAATACTCCACTTATCTTATCACTGCTCCTCCAGAAAATTCCTCTCAATGAATTATCAGGTACTGGAGTACTGGACCTGGACATTCCAAGTGGTGTGGGAGTGAACAACAGAGCAAAATTCTAATCTCTGGTCTGAATCGCCCCAGTATAAGCTTCTACCTAAGCGACTTGTTCTTAACCACGTCCAGGGTACTGAGACTCAGTAGTCTCTGAATGGCTTAATCTTTTGCCCTTGCGTAAGGATATGGCATTTTTATACGTCGTCTACCGTATTTGCTGAGAGATTTGATCCTCGCCACTGACTTCCATAACCGCAGTATATCCCTCTGGCTACGATACCATATCCAGAATGTTACATTTCCACCTATGTTGTTTTGTGAAAACAATACTCTCCATAGCCAAACGGTAAACGTCAATATTATTCAAAAGTATGGAAGTAAGAGACAGTTCAGCGTTACCTTACAAACTTACCTACCGTAACTTTACAAACTCCAAAAATATTTTTATTTTTTACGTTTGTTTCTTTTTAAGATACATGTGTTCCAAAGTTGTCTGAAAAGTTTTTATAATAAAAGTATATTATCTTTGTTACTTACCTTGAGACCTTGTAACTTTTCACGTTCAGCGTTTTTAACGGCAACTGAAACGGCAAAGTCTAAGATTTCTTGAGCTAAAATCATAATAAAACAAATGACTTAGTTAAAAGCTTCTTGATACGAGGACGTAAGTATTTAAGTATACTATTTTGTGCAAGTAGATGTATAGAGATCTGCGACGTCTAATTTTTGGCTACTCTTTTTAGAAGGTAAAAGACCAAGTCATCTTTTATTTGAATTTCATACTTTTAAATCTAATAAACTACCATACAAATGAATGGTCCATTAGTCTGAGCAAGTAAGTAATTTAGCGAAGTTTCTTAACAGTTGGAAGTAGGGGCGAGTATTCTAACTACTTCACTAGATATCATCAATGTTGCAGAAACATACAAATAATAATAGATAATTACAATTAAACTGTTTCAAGTTCAATTCAGTTATTATATATATTTAATTTTATCTCGATTACATGTAATCAATAACTTTATCAAAGTATTTAGAATGATGTAGATTTTTTTAAATCGAATTTATGGAATTTCATTTAAATTTGTCTTTTGCTTCTCATTATAATATAAATATCTACAAAGATGTTTCATTTGAAAATAAAATTATTTTTTGATCCAGTTTCTTCAATGAATATGATTGGAAAAATATCTTAATCTTTTTAACTTTGCAGTTAAAGAATTTCTAGCTTCTTCGATGAAATATATTTTGTATTTGATTGTTTGTTTTGAAAAACTGGAACATTAGATAAGTTGATCAAAACTTTTAATAGGTTATTGGAATATCTGTTATTATTTATAATACATGCATAGAATAAAATAAACGTTTAATAATTACGTTTACAAATTTTCATAATGAATATTCACTGCTCGTTAAATATAATATCTGATATAAAAAGATGGGTAATACAAGATCGTCCTTATATTATAAAATAGAAAAAATGATCTATAAAGTACACGGAATTAAATAAATCAATAATATAAATTACCTTACTTTCGTCAAAGCTGTATCCGAGTATTTCAGAAATGTCGTATTCACGGCAGTTCCGTCTGCAATAGTATTTCAATTCCCACTCGTTTCCACATAAAATTGGATTGCGATAAAGGGAAAATAAGATTTAAATTAGGTTCATCACGATTTTATTTTCTTTTTCAATGACATTATTTTCTAGATATTACAATTTTTTACAACAAAAAAATATATATATTTAGTTAATCGGTTCATGAAGTTAAGAACTAAAGTTCCTTTAACTTAAGGACTAAATCCAAAAGCTTTTTCTTCTATTTAGTTAATGACTTTGGAGCTTTACACGTTTGTATTTACTTGGTGCGATCTGGTCGGAGGGGGCAAGCAATGGGTGCTATTGCGCTCCCCCCCGCGCTTGTCTCAAGGAGCACTTGATTTCTACCAATATATTGTTTCCATCGTCATAAAGATAACTTTTGCTTCGCAGGTAAATTAGTTGTAATTATATAATATATAAACGAACTTATCTTAGTATATATTTTCATATTTTTTGTTGTCTGTAGAAGGAATACTTGGGAAAATATTTAACCTCACTTACAAATGCCCTATCAAATGAAATTAAGCCCAGGCTTTATTTAGACCAAATCCTATATCCTTACACCTGGGTATTGGTGCTGTCATGTAAGCTAGTTATTTTGCTCCTTGTATAATAAACAGATTAAAGAAGCTGAATGTTTAACAATAATATTTACAGCACACACACACGGAACATGTAAATAGACAACTAAACAAATAAGCCTAATATTTAGTGAAGTTCTATGAGTGAATTTTATTCTACGTTATAGTATTTTAATTACATAACTTCAAAGTAATCTCTAGTAGATATTAATACCGTGCAGTCTTGTCGTCGGTCAATCGAACTTTTATCGACGCCTTCAGCCTTCAAGCGCTTTCAATTGCTTTTGTATCATTTCCAATATCGATGTTATCTGTGTCATTGAACAAATAACTATTGAAAAGTCGGAAGCAATTTTTATATTAAAAACTGTGCAGAACTTTATTTTTATAGTAAAGTATAACAATCTTCAATGATAATAAAAATACGTACAAACACAATAGCATACTAAGAGACTAAGAAAGATATTAAAATACCAAACCTTTTTATTTCGTACGGATTTGCTATGAATGTCCTTTTTCAATCATAATTTACGTCAGCCATGTTTGTGTAGAAAGTATGGCTGTGACATTAAATTCTACTTAGCGAATGCCTTATCAGTGCTTCGTCATCGATTGATAAGGTTATTTTTACCTTAACTCCAATTTCTTTTGAAACAATAAAGCTTGCTTTGTAAAATTGAAAATTACTTTTAAACACACATTTTTATGGAAAATCTCCTATTTTTTAATTTTAGTCCATACTAATATTACAAAAAGGTACAGTTTGTATGTTTGTGGGTTTTTACTTTATAAGTTCATTTGTTGGAGGTTATCTCTTAGGACCTTGTCGGATGCTTTTTGTACTACATGTGCAGGGTGCTTGCAGCATGTATGCGGCGTGTGAGCGGCGTGTGAGCGGCGTGTATGCGGCGTGTATGCGGCGTGTATGCGGCGTGTGTGCGGGGTATACATGGCGCATATCAAGAGATCAAGCGCAACACTACATCATAGTGATTAAGTTTGCATAGCAATGTGTGTCGGTCAACGCAATCAAAGGCATTGGATAAATTGCAAAACCACGATTGCATCCTGCGCTTTTTTCCATGCTTTGTAAAAGTGTTAAGAAGCATGGCACTCGCATCAATTGTTTATTTGCCTTTGTTGAAACTATATTGTTCACAATGCATGAGTTTGTTGCTATAAACAAATTCTGTTATTCTGTTACAATAATCTTTTAAAAGATCTTACTTAAGGTATAAGTACTCAGGTTTACATAAGGTAAATAGGTAGACGTTACGTATATACGTTAGACGCACGTTATTCATACGCAAAACGGGTACGTTGTTTGTTAACGTATTCGAAGAGGTAATAAATACGTTTTTCGTTAAGGTTTTCCTAAACGAAGCGAATACGTTTTTCGCTAATGTATTCTTGTTTTTAATAATTGTTGACAATAAACAATGCAAGAGCGAGAGATAACAATCTTTGAAAAGTTTAAGTTAATTAAATTTTGTTCTTCAACAACAATTATTAGTTAATTGAAATACTCATTATTAACAATAAATGTAATTTATAATGATTTATAATTAATATCAAACTATACATATATACATATAATACACGATTGAAACTAGTTTTTTTATATAATTACTGATAGTATTATAACCGAATATTATAAATTTAACAGTTAAACTTATCGAAGTTCCGCGGTACGAAAGTCTTGTCTATGACCGGTCTTGTTTTGTAACGTATATGTTGGACGTTACATCGACAAGTAAAGGGTTGGGTTCCTGATCGTAACATTTGATTTGACAAATACTTGTATATTGTACAGAAGTTTCGTTATACTACTAAAGTCGAAACGATAGTTCCATACTAAGTCCTTGGGTGTAAATTGTCTTAAGGCAATAATCAAAGTTTCAGGGTCGTCATAAGACTATGATGTCAGGCTTCGTTCAATAGTCGTTATTATAATCAAGTCACGATCATTTCAACGGCTCTTAGAGATCGGTCAACATTAATTTAGTTTGTAAAGGAATACAGAAGACGCGAGACAGAGTACTGGAATATGATTACGAAAAAATTTTTCTGAAAAAATGTTATCATATCTATAATACTGAAGATATATTTGACCTCAATAAACCGAAGAAGTGAGCTACGCTAAATATATTCAGACCACTTATGATTTTCCTAAATTCTAATTTGTCATCAGTCTTTAAGCTAAAAAGCTCATACGAAAATTAATAATATAATTATTATTTTCAAATATTTAACATGTCGACTCTTACTAAGGACAAACAGAGATTTTAATTATTTGTCTTAAATTTAAATTTTCTATTGTTATTTGATTTGACCTTTTAAATATCCTTTTAAGCGTTTAATGGTTGAAGTAAACAATTGTTTCTCGCTTATCTTAAGTTTAATTTACTGTGATTAAGTAGGGATTGAAATACAATGGACTAACGAAACTAAGGCTGTAGGTTTGTTTTGATATTAAACCTATTTGTTTGTAGTGTTCTTTTGTCTTTCCAACTCCGTGATAGGAACTTTTCAGTAAAGCGCTGTTCTTTGTAAATTAAAATTATGTTACATAATAAACTATCGATATTATAATTTGCTAAACTTTATTTATGTATTCCAATATAGTATTCATGACAGGGCCGTAATAGAATCTCAGTCCCCACTGAAAATTGAATTGACATAAAACTTGCCCTAGATTTAAATTTCTAGTTTAGATGTTATTTGAATAAGTAAAAATAATTTTATCGTAGAGGCCTTCTCAATTTCAATAAATTTGGTTGATTTTGTTAAGAATTGTTTCAAATTGTCCATAAACATGGTTAGCCATGCTCGGCTTATTAACATTTTGAGACCGTACCCAGACCCAGTGTGACCCAGAGGTCGCAGGTTCGAGGCCATTTGTGCCTATATTTATTTAAAATAAATGATTACATAAAAAAGACTTATTGATTCGTTTTGTTTAGGATATAAAATTTTATCGTTCATACATTTTATATATCCTCTATAAATACAGGTACTTTTAAATTACTCTACGTAGAGTTTGAAAATTTCTTATCTTTTTTTATTTTTTGTGACCCTGAAACTTTTAACGTTCAGCATTTTCGTATGAAAATTTGCAAGACGAACAAGCAGAAAATCTTTACAACTTTACAACAAAAGCGGAATATTTTACTTACATTGCCTTTTTATGAGATTTTTCTTTTAATTAATAGTTTGAAAGTGACTCGCTTTTAACCAATATAAGAAGAATTTAATTATTGCACTTACGAGTACAAGTTGAAGAGCTTTTTGAAGGATTTGTTATCACAACTTTATATAATATTATTTTAGAGTTTGAAAATAGTATTCATATAAAAATAAATTATTTCATGTTATCTGTAAAAGTAATTAGTAAAATTATTCATATTGAAAGGAACTCTCTTTTTAAAATAATTAGTTTAACTCACTTACTATTAGCAAAATATAATTTGATAACTTTATTAGACTTTAGAGAACTTTTCGTAATGTATTAGAAACTTACACTTCTAAATCAAAGCACATATCAAAGATTAATACACGTTCATTTCGTATATACAAACTTTATTTTTAGATTGTGTAATTATCAAACACAGCTGTTACCTAAATATGTTCCAGCTTTAGGAACATTTACGTACGCTTCCTTCTTAATACTGTCAGCTAAACTGCATGATTTATGAAAGAAGGCCCAATCACTTACCGTGCCGCCTCCACACTTATGTTCTGCCATCCCATGCACCTGCTACCATAACAATGGAACTGAATTTAATGTTCATTAACGAGCATACATAACTATTAACCAATCGGGTGAAGGGATTTAAAATACAAATACGAATTCCATATGTTTACACCAATTGTTTACATCGGATTCAAAACGCGACTAGTCTGTTCCGGAGCGTGGAGGTGACTGGGTGCGCGCGCCGTCCCGTTGCCATGGCAACTATGGGGTTAATTTCGAGGTTGTGTTTTCAAATTTATATCCATATTAATACATTGATAATCCATAATCCCATGTATGTTCATACTTGGATAAGAGTATGAAATATTTGATCGTATAAATTAAAGCAGGAAATATTTGATTAATTGTATACGTTTTGAGGTATTATTTCACGTTCTATAAAAGTAAATTTTTGATAAAATCTTTTTTATAATAATATTAAATACTTGATTTTTTATATATATTAGAAACAAATACATGGCACAGAGAGTGAGTGTAGGAATTCGTAACTCTCAATAGGTTTTACGAACTTTCCATAAGCTGGACGGTCTGAAACATTTTGCCTGAAAAAAAAATAAAAAGCTTATAAGATAAAATTTTAAGAAACTCCTGAAAACAGATTCTATATTTTATTCCGTCCTACAATCAATACACGAGTAATATACCACAGTTAAACCATTTATTTGAGATACCACACATATTCTCGTAAAAGTTAAAGTTTAGACTCTATTTTATACGGTTTTAAGGCAGAATAAGAACTGCTGATAATCTGATGTAAACTTTTTACAATAGTAAGTAAATTAAAAAGATATCTCTAAGAAACTTTTCCTTTAGTACCAGAAAGACTTTTATATATCCGCTGGTGTGTGTGTGCGAATGTGGGTGTATGGTTTTGTGAGTGTGCGAGGTATATGTGAAATATAGGGACATACGAAATTAAAAAACTCCTTACATTTTTTTAAAGCAAACAACATATTTAAAAAAAACGTTGTCACTCATTTTACTTACTTAAAGGGTTTGAAAATTTCTTGTCGCATGTATAACCTTTTAAACTTATTTAAAACTATAAATAAATATATAGAATGAAAAATAAATAGAATGAAAAATATATCGACACCGTCAGATGTTAGTATGTTTACAATATACATGTAAAATTTGTTTGCTAATTTTAATTTCTAATTGAAAACCTATTAAAAAAATATATTTCTGCATTTACCATTATTCATACTGACCCAAAATACCTTTATCGAATGAGTACGTTGAAAAAAGGTTGTATATCAACAATTTCGTTATCTAGCAGCACTTTAAAGCCCTGCACTCAAAGCCATATATATTCTAATTCAACCCTTATCCCGAAAAATCTACATACAATACAGATTTGGTTACATTCATTTTCCCAGCTATAACACTGAGTGCGCAATAAAAGCACATATCATGTTCAAAATGGGTTAGAGTAGTTTGATGTTTGACAAGAAAACAAATTATATAAGCGTTTTCAAGAATGGGTATATTCAAAAATACTTCAAGTTCAATCCAACTGGAGAATTCAAGGTTGAACTATATTACTTGCCACTACAACCTGGCAAGTAAGTCTCTTTTAAAGTATAAAAAATATTATTTATAAAGAGCCTTAAAAAGCTCACTTTCAGATTTTGTACGACATTGGCAAGTGTATACTGTATAGTGAATATTACGATCTAAAGCCACGAAAAATCGCTTGATCTTTTTGTATAAAATAATATTCCTAAATAAAGAGAAAAAAATATATAAAACACGCTTCGTGGTTGGTTGTATTTGTATATTTCGCACGACTTTTCTCCTCGGTAGTCAACGCTGTCACAGCGTACATACAACAGACATACAACTGGGTTTTCTTTAAATTAGTTTCGCCTTAATGTACACATATGATTCATTCGTATACCGGATATTACTTATTGCAAGTCAAAGTACCCATTTGTTGTTCCAAGTAACGAATTTCCTTTATTTATTTCTCACTAACTCTTTCTTATAAAATTGACTTTTCATATAAACTTATTTCTTACTAGTCCTAACTTTAGACTTAATATACATATGAGGTGTAAGAATACTTAGTTTCTTGGAAGACCTAAGTCTATATATTTGATTAATTTCACACTTCCCAACCCACATTTGTAAATAACTTTATTACCGAAGACATTTGCTGAAACACGCTATATTATCATTATTACGATACAAAAAATAACAGGCTGAATTATTTACATTTAAAAATAGATGTTAATTCTGAAAAATAAATATATATATTTCATTTGAAATAAATATAGGTGGAGATCCTGCCCGTATTCATTCATTTTTCATTGTATATAATGTACCATGTATTAGATAACAAAACAAATAAACGTAACGTTTTTTAACGTAACGACGCAGATTACAAAATACTTTAAAAGTATATATATAAATATACAACTTAATATATATATATAACTTAAATTCAATATGAAGAATGTCAAAATGATTCATAGTAAATGACACAAATATTTTGATATCATATCGATTTAATGATCTCAACCTGCACATATTTAACAAGTGTTAAAACGATTTAACCAATCCCATTGATTCATACTGGACAACTAAATCAAGTTCTCGGAACTTCAGTCACGACGTCCTCTCACCTTACAGCATCCGCATTGACTCATTATATATTTAACAAGGGACCAAAGTCTTTGTTACTACAAACTCCAGAGAAAAGACAGCTTGTCAATGTATGGAGTCTTAATTGCGTTGTACAATGTACGTCCTCATAAAATATAAAACAACGAAAACTACCATTAGTAATAAAATATCTCGACATATTAATAGTTTTGACATCATTCTTTTATACAATAGTTTCTCATAAAAGCTACGAACTTTTTCGATGCTTCTTCTAAAGTCTGTCAAACTTGACAATCTATTTGATTTACCCGGTATTAATAAAAATTACATTGTATTCACTGCAAATAATGTTAGAAATTATAAAGATACAAATAATCTCATGAATGATAAAAAAAATCTGTATTCTTTTATTGTCTTAAAGCGGTTCACTGAACCAATCAAAGAACGAACCATGTAAATGGGTGGAAGCTTACATAACATCACAGACCGAAAAAAATATTTCAGTTTCATGAAAAAGTATGTTGCCTATACTAATAAATCTTAATAAATAAATAATATTAAATAAAACTTTACACAGGTTAGCGTATTTTACAGCTCTTAAAAGAATTTTAAATAAGTATTTATGGTTTACAATTTACTGTAAAAATAATGAGCTCCTTTATTTGAAAATTTCAAATCGTCATCAGTACAAAAATAGTTTTACCTTTCATAGTACGATTAAAAATAAATTTTGTTTCATTATATTATTTTATTGACGTACCGATTCAAGTTGTGGAGCTGATTCTCCGATTTAACTACTAGCTTTATTATCTAAAAAGACAATAATATAATGTACATTATATTTATATTTACCAGGCTGTATTCACGTAGAAATTAAATCGGACTGTGCCCGACTTGTTTCGAACCCATTCGAGGTTCTTACTCATGAGCTCTAAGGGTGGCGGAGTTCGAAACTAGTCGGGTACATTCTGATATGATTTCTACATGAATACAGCCTGGTAAATATAAATATAATATTCATGGTTCACGAAAGTTTAAATATAAAAATAATAAAACCATATAAATGCCGACGCGAGTGTTATATTATTAAACAAAAAATACGAAAAACAATAATATATTCCAGTAGAAAGTTACTGGAAACATACATGTACATGATGATGGTTATAAAAAGTTACATTCAGAGTGTAATAAAATTATTTATATTTAACAGAAAACCCATCATGAAAACACCAACATTATCCACATAAAAAAGATCCTTTAAAAGAAACATATATCTTCTATATATTTTATAAATGTCAAAGTATTTTGGAAAGTCCAGCTGTAGAAGGAAATGGACACTTGATTCATGATGGCTCTATATTTTATAGACTCAGTATCTTTATATATTACTATACTATGTTGCATAAGAAAATGTACAAAATAGTATATATATAAGAAAATAGTAATGAGTCAAAATGTATACATTAACTACTTTTTGAAAAATCTGATTTCTTCGTGTCCGTCCGTCCATCCATGCATGTTATTTTTTTTATAATTTTTTAGACATTGTAAGGCGGTATACATTAAAGGGTACGATGAACTCCTGACTTCCGTCACGAGAAGTTTAGGTTACGAAGGAAAACCTATAAAAACAAAAAATAACAGAAAACATATGTATCTAGATAACTATATAGTACGGTAGTCTGTCTACAATATCATAATTATAACGAAGTCTAATTCGTAGACAAGAAATTTGTAATAATGTACAGGATACATACCTTTACTGTAAACATAAAGAACATTTCTAGAAATGTTGTATGTATAGATTTTGGAAAAATGTTACGTTATGTCACCTCAGAAACAATTATAAAGGAAACAAACACACACATACATAAGACAATATCTATATTTATAAAAAAAAACAACTACCTTATTGATAAAAGCCCTTACATATTCACCACGATATATAAAGTTCTCGCGTCGATGATTAATTCCAAGCCTCATCGACTCGACGAGATTATAAAAACAAGAGTACTATTTTATTAACAATACTTCCTCTACGCCTTTCAAAGAGAAACCATTAAATTTATTGTGTTGATAAAAACCCGTATTTTTTGCCAAAACCTTAAATAATTCAGTGGCAGTTGGTGTAATTGTGTCGTCGGCACTTGACTTGTTGATATTATGGATTACAAATCAGTCTTGTGTTTTGTGAGTATTTAACAAATTATAAATTCTAATTAAATAGACGATCTAATGATTATTTATTCATTTTATATAAGTGTATTCTATGTTCGTTAATATTTTTGTCATTTATTTATTAATTTAGTGTTATTAGTAAATTTTTTTCTTAATATATAAATATTATGGGTGTTAATTAATGAATCATGCTGAAATGTGAAATAAATATAAAATAAACAGAAACATATTTATTGAAAAAATGCACATAGTATTTACTTGTCTTATCACAGATACAATAAATCTATAAACTTTTTTTTCAGATGTTGATAAGTTATTCGGTATCAGCATTTCCCAAAATTGATGAAGACATTGATGATCATCAAGACAATGATGATGACCACGAGAATGAATATGAGAGCACAATAGCGGGTGAAGAATTTAAGAGCAATTCGATCACAGAAAAACCTAAATCGCAATATGAAGTAACTGAGATTGTTATTGATATACCTGATAATAGAACTAAAGGCCCTATTGTTACTAATTATACAATTTACAAGCCTCTTAACACACCTTTAACCATAAACAAAGAAACTATTGAAAATGTAACTAAAACTGACTTTAATGAACAGAATAAAAAAACAACAGTTATATTAAATGAAAATAGCGAAGAAAAAACTAATTCCATCACTATCTTTCATGTTAAAGCTGAGTTCGAAGACAAAACTGAAAAAAGTACACCTCAAGTTGTAAATTTTTATAATGTACCACATTTATCTGGAATAAAAGATTACTTCAATGGAATTAAACAAGGGATAGTGAATGGGTTTAATAGCATTATTCATAAACATAAGAGAGAGGATGGTTTCGAGAGACCGGGTCCTCTGGCTTTTTTGTCGAAATTGCACAAGAAAAGTACCGACACAGCACACAAGATACACGATGTTGTATTTGGACATTCGATTGACGAGGATTTTTAATTAATAATTGTTAAATATTCTATGAAATAAATGAGTCTATTTAAGTATTAATTTAAAAATGTTTTTAAACAAGTCCTGTATATTTTAAACTACATATGTACATGTTAAACAAGTGAAGTACGATGATTATTGGAGTTACGCTCATAGAAGATAGGGTTGGGCTGAATTATTTAATTTGAATTTAAAATCAAAGAGTCCATTACAAATATTGTCATCACAGTGAACAGTCACGAAGTCACGAACAACAAACACGCATTTCTTCCTTAACTACTATTAACTTCAGTTCAGTTCAGCAAAAGAAAGTAAAGCTGTGCTTTCTCATTTTTAATGTATATGTAACCTAATGTAAAATTATTCTTATGAATAAATAAATGATGTCTAAATATATTATTTGTTTCAACTACAAATAATAGATTTAGGACCAGGTAGTATTTGTATATAAAAATGTACGTAGATCAATGATAAAAATAAGATCAAGGACAATATTTATATATATATAAAACAGTTTAATTGTTTGTGGGTCCATATATGATATTATCGATATAAATTATTTAATACTGCTACTGTACACGTCCCGTTACTCTTGTAATTTTTTATAAGAGACACGAGAGAATTAATAAAATGTTTTTAAATGAATGAAAATCCCAAAATTATTTAGTTATTGCATTGCGTTCTTTACGTTTTTCTTAAATTATATATTTTTTTTCAATCTAAATCTACGGAATTTACAATTAAATAATTTGGACATCCAAAAAAACACTTTTTCTGGATGTCCAAATTTAATTATTTACTCTAAATCATATTTTTTTTCACTTTCACGAATACGCTTTAAGAAAACAATAAACAATTTATTCAGAATACTTTCACGAGCGTCACTTTCGTGTGTACGGTATCTGAATTCTAAACATATTCACGATGTTTGAGTGATTCGGCTCTCCCTGCGTCACGAGCTACAGCTGGAATTCTGTTAATATTATTTGACATGGTAATTCCATGAATTTTTGACAGTGAGTTATTCAAATTCATACAGTTTCTTATTAAATATATTCCACCCTGTATATTTTATATTCATTTTAATTCTGAATAGTGCTTAGTGATTTGTAGACAATATTTATACAAAGATTAAGATTACGTGTAAAAACTCCTACGTAGTATAAATGGTTTATAAACACGAACTTTATATCGTCTATGCAGCAGTGCAGTTTATCTGTGAAATGAAATATTGCCACAGCTCGAAGCACTTTATTGAATTGTTACCTATAGCATATAAATAACTTACGTACAAGTTTCATAAACAAGATCTACCTCAATATATTAAACATTAAATATAATTATCATGAAAAAAATTAAAAGAAAAATTACAATATTATTTATATTTTACTGACCATGCTATTTTTTGACCACCCTTTTGATGGAACTATCAACAATTATTTTTGTTCAGTGGATATAGATTAAAATAATACTTATCATTTAAGAAAAATCAAAGGAGGGCTTGACTGTGAGAGTGCGAAAACGACGTTTTTGGCCTAAACTATCATTTGAGATATACTATTGCGGCAGCCATACGGTCGGACATGGGATATAAAGAACGCAATGCAATAACTAAATAATATTGGAAATTTTATTAATTTAAAAACATTTTATTAATTCTCTCGTGTCTCTTATAATACAAGAGTGAGGGGACGTGTAGAGTATTCGTATTTAATACTCGATATCGATAATATCCAATTAGATTGTTCGGTATTACCTATCCTTATAATCTGATTTGAGATAATTTATCATTGTATTTTTGATATGTTATGCTATTTAATTACAATCCTACAAACATTAATAGATATTTTGATATAAAAAAACAAACTTAACTTGATTATTCCTGTACTTGCTGTAAAGGAATAATCATTAAATAATATTTTAGCGACAGAAAATTATTAAATCAAATAGTTAATTGAAATTCTTTTAGTATGGAATTTCGTTTGAGTTTTCAATTTTAATAAACTGCTCTAGTGTTTAATATTTTTTGTATAATAAATAAGAAAGTTCCAGAATACATATTATATAAATATATAATTGTTATTATATATCTGTTGTTTGTTGTTAGTTTTGGTTTAGTGTGAGTTGTTCTTTCGCTGTATTCTCTCGGAATCCCAGAATGAGTGAAGACCTCCTCCGGAAGACGTCTAACGTTCTCTGCAATGTCCAAAACATTTATCATACTCTTACTTCCAGGATGAGCCAACTGTTTTATTTATATCTTTATCCTACCAAAGATCCAGTGTATAATTAATTGGCTTTAAACTTTAATTAACTAACTGTTAGGTATTACAAGAAATGTAAATTTATTTCTCACATCTTATATATTTAAAAAAACATTTTTTTTTAATTTTACCGAAATCATATCATATCATTATCATAATGAGTATATCATAAAAATAAATGATATGAAAATTAAATACTTTTAATCTACAGCCAATTTACCCTTTTATTTGAATTGATTTATGTTGTGTCGGAGTTTATAAATATAATATCGTTTGTTTTAGTTTTTGAGTTAAAATATCAAATGTTTAAATATTCAAACAAACTGCATATTAATAGTAATTAAATAATTTAATATGTTTTGTTAATTGCAAATAAATCAAATATTTTTTTCGAAATCTTGCAAAATAATTAATATAGTTGTTTATGTCTCAATAACATCACAAATTATCTTTTTGTTTTTTTTTTAATTTATAGCTTTAGGCTGTATTGAATAAGGTCACTGAACTCGGCTACTTTGTTGGCTGACATTACTTATTCTAATACCTACATGGCTGCTAACTGGTTCCTTCTCTTATATTCTTGTAGATTTAACAATTTACTGTAAAATTAATACTGTCAATGTGTATGTCTGTATGTCCCTTAAAGTTTAATCTGTTATTTATTGTTGTAAACGAATATCAACTGTGAGAATTTCCTAGATAATTAATAATAGATATTAGAGATTTTTTAATTAATATAATATTGTATCTATTGGGTTTTTTGCTGTTATTTATACAAATTATCGTGAGTTTGAAATATACTGTTGCGTTATTTTAATAATAAACATTGACATTGAGTTTGAAATCCTTAAACTATTTTTATAATTGCGGAGCTATATTACGTTTATTTATTTTTATTAAATAATAACATTATTAAATGCCATTTTACACGAGCAAGACTAAAAACCATGGTAGCTCAATATGCACACTGACAGGACGTTGTCTCAGAGGTCACAGGATCGACTACCTGTATTGATTTCCGAATTTTTCATTTTATATTTACTTAAAATATAAACAAGCTTAACATCGCTTAATATAAATATAGAACGAGAAATAAAACGACACGACCAGGGATTCCATTTCGAAGGACAAAGGTCGCGGGTTCGAATTCCTGCCGGTGTCGACTTATTTTTTATTCTATATTTAGTTTATAGACATTTTTAAACAATTTGAAACACTTTTGAACAAAAATACATTCATTATTATAGATATTTTCAAACAATGCTGTCCAAAAAAATATATGTTATATTTGTTTTAAATTGTCAAAATTCATCGTAAAACAAAACCTACACAAACAAAAACAATAACATTAGGCCCTAATTAAACAATGAAACAGGTTGGCAAGGCGTGCGATCTCGTGGGGTCAGTATCCTCGGAGGCTGCAGTAAGTCGTCGCGCGCGCACCTCTCGCACGCGTGCACTGTTCAGGTAAGTCTATATTATATATATTAAATACATATTGCTATATACTACAGGTAAATTACAAATAAATAACATACATTATATTTTAATATTAATATTTTTCTTATTAAAGATTTTTTTATTATTTTTATGTTATTTTTTTTTTGGCAAATGTCATTTCGAATTCATCATTTATGTTATTCATGAGCTGATTATTTTGTTTTTTATACAAATTATCATCTAAATTATTTCTAACATTGAAGTCTCTGTATCATTGAAGTTATCACTGGTTCTTCCACATTTCTTATTATAAATAGAATAGTTAAAAGGTATTCTGTGGCTTGTGCTTATACAATGTATATAAATAATAAATTTGTACTTGCACAAGTCTTAGAATACTTTATATAAGGTATATTATATATAATAATATAGTGTTTTCCATTTCAATCGAAAATCTGTTACCTAACAGTTCAGTCTAAAATAAATAACAGTATTTTTCTTAAAAGACAAATATCTTATGCAAATTTATTTGAATAAAAAAATATTTTTTTTGTCAGATTTGGTTCACATTTTATATCTAATATGATAATTATAAGCATAGATTAAATAGAAATCATTTTAACGGTTAATAGTGTCTCTGACCTCTTAGTGTATTTATTTATTGGTCACGTTTCATTACTTGTAATTATTTAAAGCGGTATATAAGAATTCAACGCATGCGCAGTAGCTAGTTCTTTATGTGACGTATTTTATTATAACATGATAGAAAAGTCAAGTAAATACTATGTCCCAAATGACTTCAGTTAATCAGCAAAATGAAATGTTCATTCTAGTAAGTCAAGTCAATTACCAAGTATATATATAATAGGTTTTAATAATATACAAGTATATTTAATATACGTTGTTTTATTTTTATATTTATATATATGCTAAGCTCATGAGTGAGACCCCGAATGGCTTCGAAACTAGTGATTCAAATTCCGATTAATCCGATAACGTAACGTAAATATATATACAATAGTCATCACGATTCAATACTTTTTAATTATTTATAAAATAAACCTCATTTTATAGCCTATTTTTCTAAGGTTGGTAAGAAAGAGGATATTTTTTTTTGCGAATAACGACATTTAGTAATATTATTTTCAAATCGCTTATAAAACTTACTCTTGTACTGCGTGAAGTTTCTAGATAATTGTTTCGTCCATTTAGGTCTAGGGTTGTAGCGACACGATAGCTCAATTGGTAGAACGACGGAACAATTTCCCAAAGGTTGCGGGTTTGAATCCATGTCTGTTAATGTTTGTTCGCATTCTGTAATTAAATAAAAAATATGGAACCTCAACATGACTATACATTAGTTTATAAATATTTTAAAAAATATTTCTGTTTTTATATTTTCTTTTACATACTGTATTTTTTATTTTTATTTATTTTACTATAATGATAAATATACAGTAAATATAGGTAATAATTAATAAATAAACATACCTATGTTGAGTTATTTATTAATAACTGGAAAACTGTTTGCTGATTGACAACATTATGAGAGAATTTTAAAATAAATAATTAAGAATGAATAACGACTCCAAACAACAAATAGAATAACGTTTAATATTTTTATTTGGTTGTTTTATTTATTTTTCTTATTTGAATATATGAACACATTTTATATTAATATATGCGTAGTTTGATTTACCAGTTCTGTATTTTATTTGAATAAAAAACAAAACCACATATTGCTGTAAACAGAGACGATACTAAATCTTGTATTAAATTAAATAAACATCAATTAATATCATTCTCAGTTATTTAAATCTCATTAATCTCATAATCAAGTACTTACCGTTTATTAAATAAATCATAAATATATTATAACAAATAAATTTTATTCAAAATAATAAATACAAAAAATGGTTGTATATTACTTACTATGTTAAAGAAGTGAAATGGAACGTCAAAATCTTCGTTCTCTGATATTTAAAACTACCGTCCTAAAAATATTATTAATTTAACAAAGTTCTATATTAAGTTTTGATGACGTCATTCTAAATCATTCATTCTTTTACTTTAGGAAACATTATAAACTCGTACCATGAAGTGTTTTGACATTTGAAATATTAATGTTATATATTTTTTGGCATTTAAAGAAAACCTTTAATGTTTGACGTCACTAAGCAGGAATAAAACAATATTATTTTATAGAGCTCATGGTATTCAAAGTAATATTATTTTAATATTGCAACAAAACTACTTAAAACGATTTTTTTTTTAATTTATGGTAGGGCTGCTATTGCAAGTGTTGCCATCACAGTATAGTTTAAAGTAAAACTCCTTTGTGAATCCATTTACTATTTAAGACATTTAAAATACAAATTAAAATAAACAGACAATAAATTCAATGAACTGAATCTAGATTATTGAATTTATTACACGGAAGAAATTCCAATCTAGGTCTAGATAGTCTGTCCTAGACCGTTAGACGGCCTATTCAGGGCAGCGGTACTTTGTCTATAAAGACCCTTATTTTCGTATCTAAAATGTTGTATAGAATGGTTGATATTTCGTAATTGTCGGTTGAGACTTTAGACAGCTATTTCAAATTATGTAAATTATGAAGATAATATTTTTCATAGAACTTCTGCAAGATATTTTTCCTTGGGTTGGCATTTACCGACTACACACAATAATTAGTCATACAATAATTTACACGTACAAAGGGGAGTAAATTGTTTTTGATGAATATAATACCATTTTAAAGGAGATTTGCAAAATATCTTTATTCATATTATTGTAATTTTTAAACATACTTAAAGTAATAGTGCAGTAAATATATTATAATGACGCCTATAAACCAACTTGGTTCACGAATTTTGGGTAATATAAGATCTATAAAACCCCATCTTCATCGGTCAAAAAGTATTTGATATTCATATTTGTTTTCGCTTTTATTTTACGAGACACAAAGATTTACGAGCTAACACTGGGTGCAGCCAACATGTAGGCGTCTTGTGCAATATATTTTCGTGAATAATGTATTTTGTGTCCCAAAAGAAAAAAGCAAAAATTGGATTAATTTACTATATAATTTACCCTTGAGGATAATAGATGGCGTTATATTATTTTGATGTTCTTTTAACTCACGTTAGCTAGATTTAATCATGCCTTTAAGTAGTCACATTTTTCTTATGACCGCCTCTTTCGTTGTTTTATTATCATACGGCTCTTTAATTGTTAAACACGTAATATCCGATTTAAAACTTAGCACCACGTTAATTTACTAAATATAATATAGCTAAAGTTTTGTTTAGAATTTATCCTATAAGCTCGAGTTAAGAGATTCGTGAACGCTTTCAATGTGACCACACCTTTAGAGTTAAAAAGGCGTAACATGAGGTAAAGAGGATTGTTGTTCCAATTTAACTTATCTCAAGCAATATACAGCTTAACAACCATACTTTTTATACTTTTATGGAACTTTTCTAATAAACGATAAACCTTTACGATCCTACACTTTTTATTTAATGTGTGTTTTTAGTGTATTTTAATATTGAAGTAACGTGTTGTATCTCTGAATTATAATACTTTCAGTTACCTCTTATATTATAATATAAACATTTCATATTTCATACATAACAAAGAACTCCAAAACTGTTTTTCTTTGTGTTTTTCTTTTTTTTAATATATGTACTTTATTTGCAGAGTTAAATATGTATTAAATGTGGTATTATTTTTAAGGTACGGTCTGAAACCGAAACCTTTGATATTTCTTTGTTACAGATCGCCGCCATGTTGCGACAAGTGTTTTTCTTTACTGTTTTTATCCATATACAAAATGTGCTGGTAAGTTTATTCTTTTTAATACACGCTTATATACTTCTTTATTATAAGAAATAAATTTATTATTAGAAATAAAAAAAATATTGTCTCTTCAAATAATATATATACGTATTAGTATGATATAACGCTTTGTTGTGGCCCAAAGAAACTAAAAAACTACTGAATTAATGTAAGTTTCGTCTCGGTGCTGAGATCTTTATTAAAGGTTGTAGTAAGATTATTTTTTATATACCAAACATCTCTATAGACTTCTCTATTATAAGAAACTATTTTTTTAATACACTATCAATGCCCCTAGTACGAGTTTTAACGTTACGAAACGTCAATAGTTTTTGAGCAGATACGGAACGTTTTACTACCCATTACAACCAAATAAAAAACCAACGGTTGCCCTCATCGCCTTTGCTGGCCGCCATGGGGTCGCTTTCGCACTCGTCGTGATGCCCCGGCGGAACCCCCCATATGAGCATACCAGTCACAACCAAGAACTTATTTCGTGACTGCTCGAAAACTATCAACGTTTCGTAAAGTCAAATCGTACTAGGGGTACTGTTATTAATTGGTCTGTCCCAAGTCATGCTGGTATTCATTTATCACTTATCTGTGTCGCACCGAAATTGTTGAAAGCGGATCCGTTTAATAAATATTCATTTGTTTTCACTTTCACAAGGTTTAACAATATGTTAATGACTTTCCAATATTACTATTATATTTTATTTTAAGAACAGCTTTTAACTGCAGCTCGCATGTAGCCTGTGTTTAGGGCATTATATATATATATATATATATATATATATATATATATATATCCGGAAGATAGGTATTAAAGCTATTATTACCTAATTTTTATTTACTATTTCTTTATGTCTCCACATTCCTCAAGGATGGCAAAGCGTCATAAATTTTTTTTTGGACGTTCATTGACAGCGCTTACCGTCAGCTGGACCTGTTATTTTGCCACTGTCCGGTAGAAAAAGTAATGATACAAATTTATTGATGTATTATAATATTATAATATAAATACATACATCTTATCTATGTTTAAAGTCATGGTTTATTAGAATCGGCTTCTTTGCAATAAAATACACAAAAGAATAAATTGCCGTTCATGATTAAATTTTACATTACAATTTTATCTTAAACTGTATTTAATTTCTTAGCTTTAATATTTTTTTACAAAAAGGAATTTCATGGCCTAATTATTGTTTCGTATGTCCCAAAAAATATGTTTTTTATAGTACTAATACTTTAATAAGTTAAGAGACATCCAATACAAAATATTTTCCTACTTCCGCCTTCTTTCCGAGAAACGTTAAAAATCTTAATCTAATAAACGCTGAGGAATACAAAATAATATTACATATTTCCAGGAAATGTTAATTAAATTGTAGTATTCCATTATTTATTTTGTTATTCCAAAGCCAGTTAATTAATTGCAAGAGCAATTAATGTCAAATGATTTGGTGAGGCAATTCGTATTAACCCAGATTATAAACCTGACTATTCGATATTGATAATATATTACAAACAAAGCACTCATTTAATTAAAAATAATATCGATAAAAGACAAATATAGTAAAAAAATATTTAAAGCAATATTATATTCTTAAGAAATAAATCTATTTTATAATTGTTTAAATAAAATAAACTGATACGAGTAAAGATTCGAAACCGCGACCGCAAGGGAAACCGTCCCGTCGCTCTACCCATTGAGCTACCGTTTCTATACCGAAAATATAACGAATCCGTATACGGTATCTCAATTGGTACAGCGACGGGTTCGAATCCCTACTCGTATCGGTTTATTTTTCATTCTATATACTATATCAAATATGTTTTATATATTTTAACAGAAAAAAAAATAGGATAAAATGCATAACATAAATGTCACGTTCGGAAATAACGTTTCCAGGTGCACTCAGCGAAGCAGCGAGTCCAGCTATCCGACTCCTACCTCCCGGTCGCGATGCAGGTGATCGCTCACCTCACAGACCAGATGGCCTTCGAGGTGAAGGACGATGTACCCAAAACTACCACAGTAAAACCCTTGTATGTGACGTCAGATTATTTCTCCAGCTTAAATAGAAAAAAGGGCTGGTGGATGAGATATGGTATAGAGAGGTGATGGCATCCTATTTCTTCTTTCTTCTCTATGCTTGTATTAATGCTTATAAATTCTTTAATACTTAAAACCTTTGTCCTTTATTTCTTTTCTTTTTAATATTATACTTACTTAAACCGCTTATGTAACTTGTTTGCCATTTTCTTTTGTATAGTCATTTCATGTTATTAAGACTCATCCTAATGTTAATTCACGTTGGGATGTGTTTTAATAATATCTTCTTTATTCAAAGAGGCTGATGTCATGGTTTCAAAGTAACTGCTAAACTTACCTACAATATTATTCAAACATTACATTTCGTTATTTACTTATAACTAACTACCCTTAAAAAAATATGGTATTTTATCCGTTACATAATATTTAAGGTTCAAATTATTAAACTCCATAATTCCAGGGATATAACCACAGCATTTCACAAACCTGGTTTCTACGCACCGGCCTCTCCTCCCAAACCATCAGAGAGACATCAGATCCCAAAAAGCAACAGCTTTCTCCTGCCGGTAGAACAGAATTCCCAATACACCATCATAGAGCCCCAGGAAAAGAGGACTGAGGAACCATTACTTGCAGCACATAATGAGGAAGTCAGTCCATTATTGGAACCACCTCCAAACCCTCCCCACAGACTCCTCCCCTATGACCCTGATGCTAAGTTTCCGCGGAGTTCAGATGATGAATTCAATGAAGACAATCTCCAATATTTGTCCCCAAATGTAAGAGAAATGATCAGGATGGCCAATGACCCTGATGATGAAAAGCTGGTGGATGTTTGGGAAGGCCTCAGAGCTAATCCACTGGAGCCATCGAATAGAGGGAAACTGTCGTCCTCTAACCTTAGGCTACTGCTTTTATATGATCTATTGAGCAGAGACGCGAAGACACAGCGGCTCTCAGACTACAGTGTAAGTACTTTTTCCTTTATATTTGATAGAATTTGAAACAAGAAATGAAGAAATGTTATTGTTATATGTTATTTACAATTCTGATATGCGTCCAACCGGAATAACATTTTTTTTTATAACACTCGACTTTGAAAGTCAAAGTCAAAGTCAAATGACACAAGAAACAATGTTGAATCGCCGTTAATGAATAATTTAATAATATCAAGCACAAATCTATGATAACATATATAGCTCTTTGTAAGTAATATTTGCTAATACATTATTTAATCTGCTTATATAAATAAAGATGTACTCGTTAAACAAAATGAAAATGGCGATGAACTCTCGAATTTTGATATCATTTTAATTTTAAGATGAAACATGAGTCATGTGAATATTGTAAGTTTGATACAAATTATCATAAGGGAAGATAAAAATCTATTTGTTACAAGTAAATCAGTTTGGTAAAAATACATTTCTCCGATGTAAGACAGAAAAACTTTTTGGCGTAATAAGTTACGGGCCGTTAGTATCTCGGGGTAGTTGACCTGAGATGAACTCATTGCCAAAACAAACGGATATTGCTGAGAGAGGTATGATATTAGTTCATTGATTATTTGCTTTATATATTTAGTTATAACAAATTCTTAGTACATTTTACAATTTGGTTTTCTTATTTCATTCGATATAAACGTTTATCTGAGATTTTTTGTTATAAAAAAATATGTATAATAATAATAATAAAAATCAATTTATTAGAAAATAAGACATACAAACAGACAAACAAACATTTATAAAAGTGTGATATTATTTTATTATTACATATACCATATTGAAAAAAGTATTACTTTAATTACGTACCGACACTTCAATATTGAATAATATGTTATCAAATAATAGAACTAATTTAATAATAAAAAGGTTTTATATTGCTCGAAATATTATTAGAATATATAAAAATGTAGATAATTTTTGTTTAATATATAAATACTTCTACCAAAATATACCAAAAAATAATACCGTCAAACCCTCCAAACATTAGGCGGGCCTATAAATAATACTGGGATATAAGGAACGCTTTTATCACGACCAACTTTTATAACTTCAATAAAATTGATTCGACCCGTAAATACTGGTATCTTGTTTATTACGGACACATATCGAACTATACAAATAATAAAGATAACTTTATCTCTGAAATTAATAGTCTGATTTGATTAAAACATATAATAACCCCCATTCTCGTGGAAAGGGGGTTATAATATCACACTATAAAGAGAAATCTAAAATACTAAGTACCTTCAGCAAAAGTATGACCAATGCAGTTAACGCTCTTTCTTTCTGGATTCTAAAAGTTCGATAGTAGTTTTCAAAGTTCTATCAGTAGTTCTAAAAGTTCGATAGTAGTTTTCAAAGTTCTATCAGTAGTTCTAAAAGTTCGATAGTAGTTTTGAAAGCTCGATCGGTAGTTCTAAAAGTTCGATAGTAGTTTTAAAAGCTCGATCCGTGATTCGAACTTTAGGTTGCGAATATATAACAGATTTATGGTCTAATTCTTTAATATATTCATATATATGTAGATATAAATTTAAATCTTTTAGATCTCAAGTGACTCATGCCTTAATTCGAACAGATTAAACGTCCTTGTCTAGGTCATTACTTATTTGTATATCTGTAGAGCGTCTTCTTGTTTCTGGTGACATTTGCTTAGGAGCATAGAGGCAATTTACATTCTGAGAACACATATTACATATTGAGCTTATTACATAGACAGAATTGGAGTATTTCATTTACAACAATATATAACTATATTAGAAGAAACATATACTGGTTTTTATATATTTCTTTAATCGCACAATATACAAAATAATGTACAGAAAACGGGCTTAATGCCACAAAGACATTATTTACCAACGAACCTTAAGGGGTACAGAGAGTTTGATAAACGTATACACAAACAAATAAAAGAAATAAAAATTATAAAATTAATCCTGAATGTAAAAACAAAGAAACAATTTTGATCCATCACAAACATCCATTACATCCTCGGATCTTCCTAGAGTGTTTAAAAGTCATTTCTGAAGTTATGGCCGTCATCAATATTACATTTTATTGTTCTTGTTCGCGGGTAACTTTTAACGACTTCGGCTGAGGGCAAGATGGATTTTACTTGCCCTAAGTTTTGTAATTTGTAAAGTTATTTCGTAATATATTATTTACATCGCTTTAGTGGTAATAATATAATATAATTACTTCAAACTAATCTTTACGTACACAAGATACATTTTAAAATATGTTTGTATATAATAGAAATATTATGGCGATTTTTCCCTTTTGAAAGATTTCATTTATTAAGATTTTATAAAATATATTATATTTTATTATGACGGTGTATAACTATGGGAAGTTCCTTTATGGTCCGAACCTTGTCAAATTGAGCCTGTTGTAGACTTATTAAAGTATAATTTGTTTTTGCAGACGGAACCGCGAGCAAAAGCTAGTTTATTGTAAACCTTAACGACAATTATCGTCATATAATACTAATGGAACATTCATATAATTATATTGAAATATCATAAGTCAAATAACAAAAATAATAAGTTCGAACCAGTTCCTAATTTAGATTCGACCCTGAATTATGACATATAGTAAATGTCACATAAGAGACAAATTGTGTTTAAATTGCAGGGTTTCTCTCCAGACGTGATGAAGACTCTGGTGGAATCATCGGATGGGGGGGCCCGAGCCCAGCTTAGATTGGCACTTTCCAAAATGGTGGAACGCCATGACTGCGGCCATGAGTACGCTAACAATCGAGCTAAAGAAATGGTCATCGAGCTGGGGAAAGATGAATCCAAACTGTCCTCTGAGCTGAGATACTTACAGCCTCTCGTTTATAAGTTCTAATTTATATTGATTAATAAAGTGTATTGTATTTTTAATTGCCTTTTTTTTCATAAAGTATTATTTATCCATTAACTCTGATTGTGTGTTATTGTGTTTAATATAACAAAGTTTAATAGTATTAAAGTAAAACATTATTTTATTATATTTGTGTAAGTTCTTTTATTTGTGTTAGTTAGTTCTTTTGTGTTAGTTCTTTAGCTAATGTCGTATTTTTATTTTATTTATCTCTAAGGATTAAAGAAGTTAAGAAATATAACGAAGTAGAAATTACTTAAGTAATAATAAATGCGACCACGAAAATGTAATTGATATCTGTTCATTTAACGAAAGGAATAAGTTTTTTAATCAGCAACCGCTAAGTTTTCAAAGCTAAATAAAAAGTACATTTTCGATTTTAATAGAACAAAGGAATTCCGCAAACACGAAACTCCTTATCTTGTGAAATTGTAGATGTTATTTATGAGATCGCGTTCATGATAGAGAAGTTTCTCAGAATAATTGTTATTTTAAAGTAAAGGTTAAAAGTTTAGTGTTGCATTAATATTATTAGAGTGGACGTGAAAAATAAACGGTTTTTGTCGGAATAAAATCAACAATTTTGTTTTAAAACTTGATGGAACTGACCTTTCGATCTCTTCATCTAATAAAAGTATAACAAAAACCAATCAACCTAAAACGTTGGATCCGTTGCCGCCTTTTTGTTTTATTTTTGAACAAACGCATTTACGAATTAGTAAAAAACCACTTTGAATAGTTCTTTGTTTTTTAATAGATATTTTGTTATTTGTCAGATGATATAAATAAAAATAACCTTCTACGTCAAATGCCCTTGACCTCTTAAAGAATATATTCAATTCTGTTATATTTTAAAAAGTCGAAACCAACTGCTTATAAATTGATGGTTCGATTGGTGTCGATTTTATTGATCGTAATAAACTTCTTTTGTGTAACAGCGTGGTGAAACGCAAACCTTATTCCCAGCTGTGGGCATACGGATACTTTACACTCAGGACACATACGTAAACCCTTCGCTAAAGTGAGGTAATTGGAACATACCCTTGTTATGTTCAACTTAAATTCGTTTACGGACAATTGGTATCCCTTGACCCTAACCGTCATATCAAGTTTGAAGACTCAGCAATTTATCAACTCTCAACCGTCATGCCTCTATAATAACTTACAACTATTAATTATTTTTATCTTCATTAAAAATTAAATTGAAAGAAATAAAAAAATATTTATAAACAAACTATTTTAATACAAGGATAAAATACAAAAAACACGAGTGTTTTTCAGTAGCATTGAAAATAGTTTATGTTTATAAATATTTTATCTTGAAAATAATTATATAATAGAAAAAGGACGAGTGTTAAAATGTGATATATTTTCCTCTTTTAATTCCATTTTTCTATATGTAAGGTACTGTTCTATGTATTAAAAATATTGTCTAAGTATTGCTTACTTTGTGATAGATGTACTTAGAAACCGAATTGTCGAGCTCAATTAAATGTCTCTTGCTACCAAAAGAATATTGATTTTATTGAATTTCACTAACAAATACATACTAGATTCTTTATTTTCTTATTTATATCAAAAACAATTATAAAAGTCTATACACGTGTTTTAACCGAAATAGATTTCGTAGTCAGTTATTTTAATAGTTTCTTAAATTGTTCTGTTATCTACATATTATAACAATATAATAAGAATTTATATGAAAGCATTTATCTCTCGAACGGATTTGAATGGTGGCATTTGATGGTTTATTTATTGAGGAAGTTTATATAGAACATTAGACTACGAGCCTTACAGTATACTTACAGAATAGTGCCTTATAGAAAAATATAGCAACTGTACGGATAATAACTTCAGATAATATTTTTTCTCTTCTTTTCTTTTCTTTTCGTTTTCTTGTTATCGTTTATTATGCACGACCATCCATTATTTTTTTCTAAAAGTACTTTTCAGTAGTTTTTATCTAATACCTTTACAACAGGATGTACAAATGGTTGAGCGTCTAGACGATATTGAGGCTTTATTTTTTCTTAAAAGGACTTTATTTTCAACATTTCTAATTGCGGTAAAAGAAAATATTTCTAATTGCGGTAAAAGAAATTTAAAATTCTTTTATCTGAAAGAAGTTTGAATAAAAGAGATAGTAATTACATTTTTGTTAATTCTCATTGATGGTTTGTTTACACAAATTCGGAATTAAATACCTCAGAATTATTAATGAAGTTTTTTTGCGGTATAACGGAACAAAAAATAACGGGAATGTCTGAAATATTCGTGAAAATAATTAGTGAAACTGGAATGGAATGTTTTATTCAGTATTTACCTAATAACCACATCTTTAGTATTATTATTAACATATTTTTTGTATCTATAAATATTATTCAATTATTTATTTACCTTTAAAAATAAATAAATGTCTCCAATTTAAGATAAATTCTGTAAATTCTTTTCATATATCTAATATTAACAAGTTTTAGTTTTTTTTATATCCATTGATTTTGCATATTTTATATCATTTCAAAATGTAAACTAATATTAAATTTCATGTCCAGCCATTGTAAAAATTGTTATCAAAAGTTACATTAGACACTCCTTTTAAAATGGCTGCTATTTTGAGCGTCAGGCTCTTTTCATAGATACAAAAGTAGAAATAAAATATTTATGTAGCTCTGCAATATCACTGCGTCTGTTTGTCTGAGTGTCGATTACTAAAAGCATGAAATAAACACCCTTTTAGTGAATGCAAAATAAGTCAAGCGTAAATATAAATAATATGAAGTCACTTGCTGATTGAATTTCCGTTTTCAATACTTTTACTATCTCTCGATGTCAATAACACCAACTTAGCTACTTGAATGAAGTATATTTATGATATTTGTAGCGCTCAAGAAAATAATGCGCCTGACATTTACAAATAGCAATGACTCCCGCATGGAAATTAACTGATATTTATCAGGATTACTCTCAATACAAGTCGTTTGTTTGTTCATTACTTATCAATTACTTATATTTAATATTGTATATATAATATTACTATTTGTTTATTGCATATATGTATATATCTACATCATTTTATAATTCATATAGATATATCTCACTTTACACAACTTATAGTTTTAAAAATATAGTATTATTAGTAGTAATATTCCAATTATTTTGTTTTATTGCTCTACCCCGCCATCGCATTAAATACATACTGACTACTTTCTCTAAAAGGTTGTCTGTAAGAGATTGCTTAGCGGTAAGTCTTCTTTTTTTTTGTGTATTTTATTATTATTTCACTTTTTTGTTTGTTTTCCGGTTTTTGCGTGTGCAGTAAAGATTATATCCATCTTTCTAACATATACTTTTCTTTAGTAACATTATTAAGAAATAAAATAATAGGAATTCATTTTTAATAAATATTTATTATAATGATTCAGTTGTTTGTCCATAATTTAAAATATGACACCATACTCGCTCTTTCTAAGTATCAAACCTTAGAATAATTGACTAAAAAATATTATTGCTTCTTTCTTACACTAAATGTAATAAATTATTAAATTATTGTAAATAAACATAATTCTTTTACTTACAATAAATTTGTAAATATTTAGAATAATTACAAAAGTAACATACTATTTATGAATACGTATTGGTGTATTATAACTTGTTTGAAATAATTTTATTTCTAATAATGAGATTGATTTCACTTTAATAATTAATAGTGGATTAAACAGTTTAAGATGGTTTTTTTGGGGAGAAATATGCAACAATACCGCCGTATACCAACTGTATGAAACTTCCTATTAATTCCAAAACGTATATAAAGGGTGATGAGCCCCGATTAGTTTCTTTTTCATCATCCAAATCGAATCCGAAGTCATCATCGTCATCATCATCACTTATCTCATTGATTGTATCATTGCGCTCTATTTTCTCACTTGCTGGTAAATAGCTGGAATATAACGTTATCTTTTCCGGTTTTTCTTTCTTTTTCAGCGCTTCCGGTGACAGTTCTTCAGCGTCCTTGTTTTCTGCAAAGTTATTGTCGATTGTTTTAGATTTTACTTCTATTTCGTCTAGATTCTCAATTTTGTCCCATGGTTTAGTTGTTGTTACTTCTGTCGAGTTTTTGGTTATTCCCAAGAACCTGTAAATAGGAATATATTTTTAATCACAAAATAACAGTTTCTTATCTTATCGTAAACCAACTGAAAAAATATTAAAAATGACGGTTAAAATGGAGTTTGGCGGCTATCTCTCTCTCTCTCTATCTGTCACTGTCAGTTAGAATGAATATTCTTTTGAAAAGGAGAAACAGCTAGCGTCGTACTTGTATATGGGCGAGGTGATCCTGTCTGCGATGTTGTTTGCTATCTGGTGGTAGACGTCAGGGTGCTGAGGACTGTACACGCTCACTACTGACTCCTCCGGGAGACTGCGAGGTGAACATTGCTGGAACACCTGGAGGTGGGGTTGAATTTCAATAATAGAGATTTTGATTAGGGCATTCAGATGTTTTGATACCACCATTCAGGTTTTTTTTTTTCATGTCGATATAAACTTCTACGAGTCAATAGCAATATGGGAGGGCTACTTAGAATATTATTTTGTATATTTTATGTAGAATTCAGTCTAGATGATGAATTCAGAAGAGCTACTTAAGAATCTTGAAATTGTTAAGAAATAACAAAATGGCGGACAGAAAGTATCTACTGGCATAAGACTTTATGTCAAAAGTTTTACTATCCTTTTTTTTAAATAAATAAAAAACATAATATCAATTGTATAAGTTTGATATGAAAGCTAGCCGATATTTTTGGTTAAAATAAAAATATGTTTGTTTTTTCTAATAAAGATACATTATTCCTAAGTTCCTAGGTACGTATCCTAAGACGATTACAGAGTAACTACGTATCGTAAAGATACGTACGATAGTGTTAAAATGATAACATTAGTACACATTAGTAACTATTCTACAACCTAGCTAATTCATTCAGAAAGTAACGAAATAATTACTGTGACTTTGTACTGTAAACCTCATAAAGATATGTCACGTCGGAATCAATGGTTTCAGCAGTAAGTATCCAATAAAACAACTGTTATTTTTTTCTTGTGATAATTTGTGTTCTATATATATAATAAAATAGTAAAAAGGCAGTCATTTATTTTTTAATTATCCCTTATTGTTACATGGTATAGAACTCAGAACTACTTTTAGAGATTTGTCATTTTCCTTCGCACCTCAAGCAAAAACTAACGAATTTTAAGAAAATTTGTAAGATTTGTATCCATTTAAGTGACATTAGATGGCTTATTGAAATGCGCCCATTTTATTATACAATTTAAGTGACACCATTTGACTTTGAAAAATAGCTCCAACAATCAAAGGGAAGCACTAACTCAAAAACAAACATTTCACTATACGATGCGATGTCAGCTAGTTGAAATAGTGTGGCTTAGATTGTATAATGAAATGGGCGCATGAATATGGCGAGTAGAAGTTAGGCAATAAGCGTAAAACTATGAGATAGTTAAAAGTTCAACCGTCACAGTGAAGCAGCAGATATTCAGGTAATTAAAGTAACTAACAGAGTAGCCCATACATATATGTGTCTGTATTGTGTATTGCTTTTTAATATAATGTTTTAGTACATATATTTATATGTATTCTTATCATTTGCCAATTTTTAATTATTCGCGTCTCTTTCAGAATCATCCGTCCTATTAATAAACGTTTAATGCATTGCTAATTGTTCTCGTTGTTGTGGTACTTATGAACCAATAGCGATTGACTGTCGTTAAAATGTTGTTGACATTTAAAACGCAGATAAAGTCGCAGGCCAAAGCTAATTACCTAGATTATAATATTAATATGAATTCAAAAGATTCCCTAATGTAATCTGCATGTAATGTAACATCAACCTTGGCTGGTTTGAGAGGCGATTGCTCTTTAAAAATATTGCAAAAGTACATGAGAACATTTGATCAAGAATAGGTTATATGTTATTAGAAGCTGCAGTGATATGAAATTATCATAAATGTTTAATAATCATTAAATTTAGGACGAGTTCTTAAAATTAGCTTATTGTTTAAGAGAACACATACGAATAAGTTTATTAGATTTTTTTATTTAATTTTACAAAAATGAAAAGGGCGAAATTATCACTAGTGATTTCTTCCATATAGCTCACACTATAAACAGCTCTAAAAGAGGGTGTAAAGATTTTATTATATAGTACAGAATAAATAACAACTTTACTCTAAAAAATAGTGTTGCAAAAATGTTCCCGGGCAGCGGCGTCAGAAAATGTCAATGCATTTTGATACTGGGTTCAAGCAAGTCTATTAATATCCTTCAATCAATGCAGAGAGGTAATGTTTAGTATTCCCAGATGAAACCGAAATCACAGGACGTGACGCCTTGATCCTTGACGCCAATGTCAGTATTGTGTAGTTAAGACACGTAGTCTTGATACTTGATACAACAATGACACATTTGTAGTTTATTGCACTATTATTGTTATTATATAGGATCGTGCACTTTTATGATCTATCGATATATTTGATAATGTTGTTTTTATTCTAACTGTTCATTCATTACCTTAATTTGTAAAACATATCTATAACAGGCGTAATAAAACCTCCATGAATAAAAACTACGTCAAAATAAGTTTGGTCGTCGTAATAACAAACGAACACACACATCAACACACTAACGCAATGACTTACAGTGTAATAAAGCCATATTATATTTGTAATAATGGGATATTATACCGATTATTAAATTAGTTCCGTGAAAGTGGACCCATTTTATGATAAAATTTAAGCGACACTATCTCAACGAACTTACTAACATAGAATTGTGAAACATCTGTTAGTAAGTGCTTCTTTCTGATTGGTAGATACTCTTACTCGCTATTTTCCAAGGTCAAATAGTGTCGCTTAAATTGTGTAATGAAATGAGAGCATAAGGCGTATTTTTTAATTAAATATACTTTTTCCCGACAAGCCTTACTTGTTAGATAATGAGGCTAATTTCATGATTTGTTTTAATTAAATCTAATAATAATTAATTGGCAAATGTCTAATATACATATTGTGATTATTAATTATTGTCTGTAGATTCCATCTTTTTAGATAACGAATTGATTTTCAAGTATTTATTCATCCAAAAAAAGCTTCAAATTTATTGGAATTGATTAAACGAAGCCGTTGAAATGATTGATGTGTATTTTTAATTAAACAGAAAATAACTGTTAAAACTTTATAACTAGTACAATGAACTGTAAAAGTGAAATCTGTCTCTTAAGATTTATGATTCATATATTTTTTATGTATTACTATTTTCGAATTAATATCAAAGTATTAAAACTTATATTTTATTAGAGATTGGTATTAAAATATATGTTTTATTTATGTATGCCTATCGTATTTTAGGATTAAAAAAATAGCGTCGAAGCTTATAATATCTAATAAGAGGTCTAGACAATGACGTGTGGTTGAGACGTAAGTTGTGTAAGCAATATATCTCATTGTAGGGCGGTAAGTGTTTGATATAAATCGTATTTTCAGTATTATAGTATTGATTTTTCTATTTATATTCTATACATTGACCGGAATCCATTCCCTTGACGAATAACCTTTTAAAAGAAACACCATTGTCAGGTTAAATCGAGCGATCAGTCGAGACGGTGCTTTAGCGCACCATGAAATATTTAATTCTCGTTTTTATATATATTTATAGTTTATTGGCAGTTAATGAAGTAAATAATTATTTATTTTATTTTATCTTTTACTATTTCAAGCATTGATAGCTTTAGCTTATAAGAATCTTTATAAATTTGTTAATTTCTTTACGTTACAGTAAAATATGTACTTAGAAATTATTAACCTCTTTTTTAAGTCCATCAAATGAATCTTAAATATATATTTTTTTATATTACAAAAAGCTGGGAAATGTCTGCATCTAATATTAATAAATTGATTTTTTCATTTATTGTTCGTCAGCCATCTTATACCTTTTCCGTTCCTATTTATTATTTATGTAAGACATTATCCTGTCTATTTACAAGGAACCCAATGTATCTAATTTCAATTTCATATCATATTTAATTTAATCAATATTACAAGGGAACATAATTACTATTAAAATGTTAATAAACATAGAATGTAAAATAAATAGATACAGACATTATTAGCACCCGGACCTCGGAAACGAGATTCTCAGAGATCGCGAGTGGGATCCTTGTTTATAATATATATTTAAAATTAAAATAAGTTACAAGATTACAATTACAAAGAGCCAACAACTTATAATATTTATATGAACAAAAACACATTAATCTAATATTTAACTTGAGTCTTATAATAACAATAAACTTACCAGAATTCCAAAAACAAATACAGGAATGGTCTTCATAATTTGAATAGTTTTCGTATATTTTTAAATCTCTTACTGCGCTTGATCCTCCACAGACGGTACAGGCGAGTTGCGCGCGCGCACATCGGTGGTGCTATGAGCATGCTTAAGATCATTGTTGTGTTGTGATTAAGGACAGCGCGTGCCTTGTATATTTTGAGGGATATTTTGTAATACATAAAATTGATTATTTTTCCTTCTTGCCAGGTAAGATATGATACCACAGTCAAAGTTTTATTTCAAGGTGGCATTGCAAAGTAAATCAATGGTGAAAAACCTGCAAGAATCTGAAGATATTACTTCTTCAGTTATGTATGTATTTCAGGTCTAAAGAGTATCTAAGTAAATCTTATGTATGTGTGTATAGTAAGGGTCATATTGTCGCGAGGAGATTTTGGCGGTCTGAGAGGTCTGAGAGGTCTGAGAGGTCTGAGAGGGCCATCTTATTTTGGTAACATCGGTCTAATTTGTTGTTTTCTAATCAGTTACTCTTCTGAGGCCAAATCTCGTGACAAGTACCAGGACTGAACAGCACGTCCAAATGATAATACTTTATTATGATAATAAATGTTAGTTAGTGCAACTTCACAGTTCAATGTTTTGTACGAAAATTTTAACACGAGGCAGACTCCTTGCTGTGCGTAAGAAAGCACATTTTTGGACGAATGGCCGTAACAAGCCAAGTTGACACCAACCCACACGAGGTTCACTAGGTTATAGGCATCCTCAAAAATTACCGTTTGGTGTTCGATTTTGTTGATCCACACTTTGGATAACCACTTTGGTGAGTCACTCACAGCAACGGCGAGCGCTACAGAATGATGATTACCAATGTCTTATCGCCCAAATTGAATTGAAAACCATATCGACCTAGACATGGTGTTCATCAGAACGGCGTTACGTGTCATACAGAGGAAGCCACTGTTGACATTGCATGAATGAATTAAGGGTAAGGTTATTTCTCGCAGAGGCTACGTAAATTTTCCACCAGATTTCACCACCAGATAAATGATGATGATGAAAGGTCATGTGATTTGACCCACTGCACTTTTCTCTCTCTGTATTGTATATTGTGTACTTCCTATGTGCTCTTTATGTAATAAATCACAATCAACCGATACCCTTAAGGTGAACGTAACACATCCATCGTTCAAATTTAGTCGGATCTCTGCGGTAGAGTCATAAAAAATGGGACCACTCGGATTCGTGCCGCCATGGGAAGCCGAGGTGGGCATTTTGACGATGTTTCGTACTTAATAAGGGCCTTTCAAATATGAAAATATTTTGTTACTATCCAACACAGCATGTCTGATTCCATTTCAACATCTACCCGCCCTTTTTGAAAAACTCTTTATCACGGTAACGTCTTGGACAAATCCTGAATATATACCATATACTTATTTAACGGAAACCAAACCTTAAACTTAAGATTGTAAATGGTTAAGAAAGATAATGAAATTAGTTATGAGAATGATAAGCAAATAAGTTTGATCACGTGTTCTTTTTTGTGTTTTCAAGTTAGTTAAGAAAGTAGGCATATTATTATAGTCACGTACTCTCTTAAATGTTTATATTGTTTATTAATTAATAAGAAAACTTTGTTTTTTGTTATTTGTTTTTTTTTTTTATGGAATCTAATTGGATAAAATAATAAAAGCAATCAAACAGCTTTATCATAATTTAAAACTGTTAAGTTTTAAGGAAATATGTTTTTTTTTTTAAAACTATATTTATTCAAAAACTGAAGTAATAATAAGTTAGGTTTCATATAAATCATTAATTTAAGACATTTATGATTAGTATGACTTTAAACAAAACAGTCAAAACGTTTTAAAGTTAATAAATGGTGGTCTTACATCAGAACAAGCCATAAGAATGTTTATTTTTAAATAACATTCAAAAACGTTTTTAACTTATTATTATCCTTCAGTTATGCACACAACAGTTACCTAGTAGCACTTTGGAATGTTATACTTATAATAAAAAACTAACTTTCAATAATTCTTACATAATTAATAATTGTTAGAGAAAATAATAATTAAACTCTGGAACGGCTTACCAGAACATATTAGACCTTCTACAAGCAAATTGGTTTTTAAGAAATCCGTCCATAAATATCTTTGAGAGTATCAAGCATTTATATATATTATTTATTATCTTAGTTATTTATACTATACTAATATTTAAGTTTATATCAACTGTATATGTTGATAGTATACATTGTGTTGACTGGTAGAAAACGCTGTGTTGCTATTGCAAAAAATATTTTGGACAATAAAGATGCAGAAGAAATAATTAAAATAATAGAATAAATTAATAAGTTATAATAAACAGAGTCTTAAAACTAAATTATACTTAAACTACTTAAATGAGGGTATAATTAAATTTAAATTATTCTGATTGTACAACGCTGTGTAAAAAACTGGTTTCGTTAAATTATCGCTTTGGTGAAAAATACTTAATTTAAACAAGTTTACTTTACTAATTGTTTGTCATATGTATTACCTTATTACTTCGAAGTTTATCAAACGAACAGCTCATCCTATAAATCGTAGCGTTCCAAGACTAGGCCTGATTAAAAGTTAACTACGCCTCACGCGACGAATATCCTGTAACTCTAGTGCATGTTAACTTGATGTCATTCATTGACGTTATGACATCTTGTAAATCGATGAACACCTAGTGCACGCACGAAAAAGTATTTCATTGTCACGTTCCACCTAAACACAATACGATAGAGAGGCACTATCAGCTTGAGACATTTATCCTTCTACCATTCCATAAGCCGCTGCGTCCGATGAACACGTGAAATGTTTTGTCGACTGCTTATAAAGTAATTTGAAAGGTTAATGTAGTTTCCATTATTTGTTATAACAAACGTACCGTATCGTACACTGACTTTACAAACAACCATTATTTTATTTCCATGTAAATATTACTCAGAATATTACGAATTACGCTAAAATACTTTTAAAACCTTATCTTTTTTTTAAACTAGCCCAAGCAGCTTTTTATGTTTGCCCGCCATTATTTTCCGGGTTTTCAACCATTTCTGCCTATCCGTCGCATTTCTACCTCTTTTGCTCATGTCATTTTTCACGCAATCCATGCATCTCTTTTTTAGTCTGCCTCCACCCACATATCCTTACACATTCATCGCTAGCATTCTTCTTGTTACATGGCATTCATTATTTCTCATAACTTGCCCATACCGTGCTAACCTTCTATTCCTCAATCTCTCCTGACGACACTTTCAAACTCCTCTGAGATAAAATTGCCGTTTTTAGTTTCTCATTTATATATATATATGTAGTTTATCGCCCGTGATATAGATAATAATCACACAATAAGCTTGAACTGAATTTTATTAAAATCCGTGTGTGCTGACTGATGAGCCAACGAACAAACAAAAAAAATCAAAAATATTTTTAAGAGATCTGTTTCAAATACTCAACGCTTATAATTTATTTTTCATAAAATGTTAATTTAAAAGACGATCTACATATATGTACGTATATACATTTTAATACATTCCTAATATATTTTGACTCGCTATAATGGATTAGTACTGTGCGAGGTATTCATATGTATGTGCTGCCATCTATATTTTTATTATAACACTAAGTTAAACCCCAGTATTATGATAATACAACTTAGTATCGTTAGATGTCTCTCCAGCGCTAATAAAATCTAATTGCAACATAAGTTCAAAAAATAAAATAGTAGGTTTATTAACAAAAATAAAAGTAATGAAAAGATCTTTGTTAACGTAAATTATTCTATAGATACAAAAGATTTTTATTAAATATATAATAGTAGAAAATATATTGACAGTATCTCCATGGCAACCAGCTGTTTACTTTTCATTTTGTACGAAGCTTGAACGATTCAGATGGAACCTTAACATTAGTGAAGCCATAGAGATTTTTATTTGCAAGATTTTTAACTTGTTCCACAATCCATTTCATTAAGTACAGTTACCAGAAAAAATATTGTTTAAATGTCTAATCGAAATAAAAATAATTCGAAAGTTTGTTGTGATCGTTACAGAAAACATCTTCGTGCTTTTAATGACTCTCGCCTTCATTATAAACGAGTTAAAAAAGTTGTTGTATCCAAGAAAAATATGTGCAATTCGTCAAAAGAAGAATGTTGCTCTACAAGTGTTCTAAGTTGCTATAAAAGTTGTAAAACACCAAAAAAAACAACCAAATCTGATGTAACTTTCAACCAAATTCAAAATGAAATATTTGATTGTTGCAAGAAATGTGGTGATACAACATCAAATACATATATCAACAGCAAAGAATCAAACAGACTCAGTAGATATAGTCATTTATGCACTGGACCAGCTAATAAAACAAACAAGAGTTTTGAACCTAAGAATATTAAAGAAAAAAAACACCTTCATCAATACTATAGAAATGACAAGTTTTATGAATCATCCGACTCATTTTATGGTACAGACCAAATCAAAGGGCCATCTTTAAATACAATAATTGAGCATCCAGAAAAAAGCCTAAGTACAGATTCAGTCTTTAAGATATGCTCAGATAAATCTAAAAGTGAAATCGACTTTATAGATCCCAATAATATTGATAATATTAAAAAGTTGAAGGAATTTAGAAAGAAAAACTATTTTGAGTGTCATTCTGCAAAATCAAGAATAACCACAAATGGCAATGTTACAGCTTTAAGTAATCATAAATGTGAATATAGGTTCTATTTGAATGATAGATTATTTCCTGTCCCAGTAAATAGTGATTATCAAGATAATATACGCTGTATTAAATGTCAGCTGCCATTAAAAATAAATGATTACCAAAGTTCCATAAATGGAACCATACAGGCTAAAGTGAAGCTGAATGACAAAGTTCAAGACATGATGCTAATGTTGCCCGTAAACAATTCCTTGATAGTTCAAGAGAGGAGGCAAACTATAAAAAAAGAAGAAAATAGTCTATATTTTGGTATAATTAAATTGAACTTGTATGGAGATTCAATATTTAACAGAAATCTACCAAGTGATTCATTGGCCTTAAGATATCAGAGAGGTTATGAAGAATTTTCTGAAAATAAGAAATGTAATTATGCAAGCCTTGAGCAAGATGATGTTATTATTATTTAGTTTACATGAAATGTATGAATTATTTTATTTTTTATAAAATTGTGTGATGATTGATAAAAATAATAAAAAAGTTAGACAAATACATATCTTGATATTTATTAATTTATTACTAAGTTATAGTAATAAGTTGTTTTTAGTGAACTTAAGTAGACCAGTGTATGCATATTTTTGTCCCAATGAATGTGTACCAGCTCTTATCTAGTATCTAGTAGAAAGTTAATCTAATTCAAGAAAAAAATCTTGTATCAAACTAAAGATTTCAAAATTACTAACATAGAAATTAGCCCAAAAATAATTTTATGTAATTGTATTTACAATTGAGGATATTTATATTTTGTGTCAGCATGATGTCACCATTACATTAATGTTGTGACTGATATTTGACTTACCTATAGTGATATCACCAAAATCCAAATTGAATAAGCATATCCTAAAATAATAATGAAGTAGGAAAATGTGGATAATATAAATAAGGAACAAATTAAAATACAACATAATATTCACTACTAAGGTCGTCAAGATGTAATTATAGCAAACAGAACCAATGTTATATTGTTGAATAAATTTATTGTAGCAACTCCCTGACTATAATTAATTATTAGATGTATCATGTTTTTATATAAATACACGAGGTAATTTACATTACATACTGATAAGTAATGCGATGATCATCAGATGTAGCGGTAAGTATGCTTGCATTTGTATTGGCGGCATACTTCAAGCCCAGCTGGACGAAAAGATTAAGATCGTCAATATTGCCGGGTCTGGTCAATAAAGGAAATTTATTTACGTTTCCTCGTAATGTTTCCTTTCGCGCGTTTCTAGAAGTTCTATGACATATAACCCACAAAACCTCAGCCGATCAGCAAAGAAGGTTAAGCAGCCTTTCCGCAAGAGACGAGGAGGCTTATGTCCAGCTGTAGCACTGGGACGTATAGAGGTTGATACTTTGATAGGGATTTGAGCTATAAAAAATATGAACGCCTACAAAACTAAAGTATAACGATTCTATATTTGAAACACAGAACAATAACATGTTATTTCCTTAATATTTTCACCGCTACATTTTAATTGGGGTGAGTCCAGGGTATTTCGATGACAATAAATAAACGTAACGATGATTTTCGAGCCTAATAGATGTTAATAATTCGGTTTATCAGAGGGTCGCGGGTTCGAATTCCTGCCCGTATCGTTTTCTATTCCATTCTATATCTGTTTAAAATTTAATAAAGTTTAATATGTTTACAAATATTTTATAACAAGTCTCCGTTCTTTAATAATAGTATGCATGAACGTGTATTTGTTATTAATTTTACAGCAGATCACAAAGTGTTCATGTTGTCATCAGTAAGCGGCCCGACCTTGAACCGCGTATTAGCGCAACGGATTGTAGCTGCAAAATGAATGCTTTAGTATTGGCTAAAGAATTCATTAAAGTTCATAATTAGTTAATATATTAATACAAAATATATTAACTAGCGACTGGATTTCTTAATTTATAAAACAAGCTAGCCGACCCCGCGTCGCTCGTGTGCAATTTACTAATATTGAAAAAAATAAATTCTTTTAGACAAAAAACACAATTCCTTTTTACATGTCATTGTGCTAGTCAAATTACTTGTCACATTTTTTATTCTGATACAAAAATAGTATATAATTTTTTGTCTTTTCTTGAGGACTTTACAAAATTAGTCTAGTCCATGACGGTACTCCTAGTAGTAAGTAGACCACCCTTCACAGACCGCTGCAACAATAGAGCGCTCTTACTTCATGCCGATTTTCTATTAGGGGTGGTAGCACCCTTATTGACCAAGTAGCACATTGCACACTGACTACAAACTACGCTGGAATATCTATCCATATCTTTTATCTTGTCCTTGTTTATCTTTATAAGTATAACTTATACTATTGTCAAAGACTATGATTTCAACACGTTTGATTTCAAAATAAATGAGCTACGCTAGCATATGTTGAGACGGACGGACAGGCTGTCGATGTAGTTACGAAATATAGAAATGCAACCATAATTTGATTTGGTTTGGACCACGCATTTTTAAAAATTTTCGAAATACATACACTTGTACTTATTTAAACACTCATGGTAAAGATAGATTTTACGCAAAATTGTACAAATTTTACACAAACAATTGATTCCTTCCTTGTCTAACCTGTTGCTTGCTGGCGAAGTTAAAAAGAGTTCCTACTAGTTAATAATTTGCATCCATGTGACATCAACTCAAAAACAAGTTTGCATAGCACGTCCATTCTGTAATGTAACCGCGAAAAATAAATATATATACGAGCAAAATTCCCGCGCGATCGCAGTTCAAGAAAGACGCTGCGCGCGCACTCTCACTTGTTATATATTTTTTAAAAGTCCGGTCACTTGTCCGAAAACATTGTGCCAGAAAAAAAAGTGTAGAAATGTTTTTATTTTGTATATTACCTCTGTTAACGTTAGTGGCCGCTGAGAATGTGTTGCGTAAGTATTTTTGTTTTATGAGGTGAAGGTAGTTTCAGTTTTGTAAGTCGGATATAAATCTCAATAACAGATACAATATCATAATAACTTTAAAATACTTATATGTACATACATTTTTTAAATCTGTTAAATACTTTAAAACTTAATGAGTTATTTTATTTTATTATTACCGCAACCGCATGAAAACAATGTTTTCAAGTTCTTACATAGGTCATTTATGTATTATTATGATTTTTATTTTTATGGCAATTATTTTACATCGAAAATAAAATTAAATAGGTAATCGAAATGTTAATAATGTCAAATATTATTATTGTTTATGGCAATAACATAAAAATAAAAAATTGTCGGACCGTAATTGAAATATAAAATATCTTTGTCCTACTATATTATTAAAGGAAGGAATAGTGATTACAAGTAGGAACTGGTTACCGTAACCACAGCGTAACCTCAGGTTACTGATATTTATGTAACCGTTGAAATGGAAACCCCGGATGCTAGTCGACTATAAACGAGCAGGTTATACGAATCTATTGTTATTTTAATATAATTTACATATTCTTATACTTTATCTATTGAATTTACTATACCATGGTAAATAATTATTCATAAAAGAACGGCCCTTTTTTTTATAAATGATAAAAAAAATCTTTATTTTTTTAACTTTATAATTATCTTTTCAGCTTATTAACGTATATTGGGTAAACCAAAACCAACGCGGTCTCTTTTCTGAAAAAATATTTTATTATATGTAAATTATATTTTTTTCAGTTAATATTATTAAGAGGTTATATTATTAAATTATAGCCAATAAGGGAAAATTCAAGTCCAGTCTTAAGGTACTGAAGAGCGTCAGAGTGGGAGCTAGGAGTGAATTGGTGTGTCTAGAGATTTAGAATAGAATATATTATATAATATATAGGTAATTTTAAAAGTCATAGTCGTCGGGCACAGGTTTTATATTAAATAATTAAAATATTTTTCGTCTATGGACACGTAAGCCATGTTGCTTTTTAATTATAGATTGATGAAGGGATCAGAAATTAAATTTCGAACACTAGATTTATTATATAAAAAAGTTGAGGCACACTTTTATTGCAATATTGTGACATCTTCAACAATAGTTTAATTTATTATAATTTGTATACTTATTTACCTTTTATTTATTCCGTGTTTTTTATTAACTATCATCCAAATTTATATTTTAGCGATAAAAGAATTTTGTTTATTCTTTTTAACCAAAAATATAATTATATAGTTCAAGAAATACAACACAATCTTGATACTTTCAAAACTTGTAAATATAGGTAGGTTATACTATAAAATATTAGTGGGTATATATTAAATTTGATGTCATTTACTTACTTGTATTTAAGAGTTACAACAATAAAAACATTTATTCCTACAATTTTGTTGTATCTTTTTTAACTATTCTTATTTAGGTATACTTTCTAGTGTGTGACCTAAACGATCACGTCTAGCGACACGAGTCCTTGCGACCGGAATATTAATGGCCATAGTGCTGTCTGTTCGTATTGTCTTGATAACAATTGTGCCTTAAATGACGCACTTTAAGTTGATGTTAAATAATTTTTAATTTATCATATTTTCACAGTGAAACTTAGTTACGATATTTTAAATCTTGTTTTTTTTATTCTTTTGATTTCTTTATCTTTAAGTTGGTTAATAATTTAATGATGGTTAACTAATCACAACCAAGAACTCCTTTTATGATTGCTCGAAAACTATCAACGTTTCGTACTTTCAAACTCGCACTAGGGGTTCTGAAAGCTCAATCTCTCCCTTAGCGTGACCAATCTTCATTCCTTTATTTATTTCTGTTGCTTGGGAGAAGTTACGCATCTCCATTTCCCTTTTTAATTTCCATGGATGTTTGTAACCACTTACCATCAGTTCTCGTCTTTGATTGTTTCTATAGAAAAGTTATTCGTCAAACACATATTTTGTTACGAACCCAGGATAAGTCAGTACAAAGTAACTACTATGATAATCTGTATAGAAACTACGAAAGATTCAAAAAGCTTTTTGCTGGTAAAATGGATAGCATTCCTGACGGTTGCCACATATCCTATCAAATATTGCCTACTACCTTGAGAATTGAAAGTCATGCCACGTGGTTTCGCTATCTTTCGAAAGCTACCATCAGTTCTGCATTGACTCTGGAACATCTTAGTGTGGAATAAATAAGAGTTATATTTCTATTTCATTTATATGTGTGTCTTAATGTGTGAATGATAACAGACAGCTTATTAAATCAGCGTGTGTTTGTGTGTGTTTAGTGTTATTGTTTGTAGTTTCGTGTTTGGTTGGAAGGTTAAGGTTGTTTAAGCTGAAAGAGATTCTTTTAGAGAAGTATTGTTTTGTTGTTGAAGATTATTCTTGCGTCTCTTTATTGTATGTAAGGCCGTAGGTAGGTACAACAGTTACTGAAGTACTTTTTTTTCAGTAAATAATCTTAACGAATAAATACATTTTGTATGTTACGTAACGTCAATTAATATCTGAATTAAGGTGATTTTTTTTTTCCGATAGCTGTTCTATAGTAGACGTTGAATAGGCCCACTGTCTATATTCATCATCTTCCTGTCCAATATATCTAAGCTATTTCAAGTTATTTGACTAAAGATTTTATACTAAAAAATATATAAGAAAGTATCCCTACGTTAGGTAACAACTATATTTAGTATAAACTATTAATTATATTGTATTTTAAACACCAAGATTTTAATCTAATATATAAAAATTATAAAACTATTCTTCTAAAGAGTGTAATCTAGGCATTTAAACAGCAATGTCTTGTAATAATAAAAAATTGCCACATTATTGCAGTTTTTTTTTACTTATTAACATACAAGAAGCAATTAAACCATAAATTATTTATGAATATAAATGTTCATTGTCTTATTTATGTTTTATATAATGATTATTATTATTATTATTAATGACAATCTACAGTAAATATAAAACAATTTTGCATAGAGATATATATTTTTAATCAAATGTAATCATTTTAATTAATATGCATTTTTTTGTCTTAACTATATAAGAATAGCTCTCTTGATATGATGCGCAGGCGCCTAATGTGATTACACAATTCACTTTCCATTTTACGCAGATATACTATCTCTCTGTATTGTTAGGATAGGTCGTGTATGATCTATAGAAAGGCGAGTTTTGATAGTTTTCGACCAGTTACGAAACGACTTCTTGCTTGTAATTGGCCGTTATTTGATTCTGATTCATAGTAAACCAATCACAACCAAGAGCTCGTTTCAGGACTGCTTGAAAACTAGCAACGTTTTAAACTATTAAAACTCGTACTAAGGGTATGGATCTGTGATTATATCAGTATTTGGTTACTTTTTAAATAAGTGTATCTTTCTTAAACTAACCTGGGTAGGTATTTTTCTGTTTCTACTTATTTTTATAGATTTCTAAATATTAAAATATTTTTACAGCAATACCTTTTAATAATTTTGTTGTAGTACATAATATTTTTTGTACCATACTAATTACTTGATATAAACGCGATGTAGTATAGCAAAATTTGTTAAATTTTCTGTTTCCATTCATAGATTAAAAAATGCTCAACACAAAAAACGTTTTTATTTTTTTCTTTATTATTTAAACTACGTATGGTTTGAAATGTAACTGAAACAGTAGCCACGACTTAATATATATGAAGCAGAAAATATATATAAAAATTAGTTGAACGGTTTAACGGCTAACATGAAATTCCCTCAAGGACTCTATCATAAGAAATAATTCAAATGTTAATCAAGGAACAATTTTTTGGTAAGAATTACGTTTGAACAAATTTTAATACCAACATTGCTCTTTTATCAGCCAGTGTTGAATAAACAAGTAGGTTGACGACAAAAGAGTTTTTTTATAAAATAATAATAATACTCTATTGTGAAAGATATAAAATACCTATCAAACATTTATAAACGAGGTCATACTTAAACTTCTATTTTCTTTTATTCTTCTATATTTTTGTATTCTAGTATTTGTCACCCACGACTTAATTTGTACAAAGTTATCAATGTTAATAAAATTACATAAAACCCGTCGGACTGTTTATAATAATACATATTCTAATATTTTTATGTTTAGTATTTCCGTTTTAAAATTATATTTACCAAGAACAGTATTCAAAGCTGAACAATAGCCTATAAAATATATATTTATAGAAAACATTGTAAACGCAAAACATTTTCTTTATATAAAATCTTAACAAAAGCATGACTAATAAAAAGCCGACTGGCTCTTTTGCTTAAATATTAATATTAATATTATATTATTTTTTTAAATATGGTACGTATGGTATTAATAACGCAACAATAAACTTTTCTTGTTATGGTGAGGCAGTTAACCTTTGGCATGACTGTCAACCTGACACAAAGGATTTGTAAATTTAATCACCATGGTGCATGGTCAAGTCATCAATTCAACCTTCACTCCCGTCCACTAATAAAATAAAACGGGATTTAAATATCTATAATCCTACGAGAAAAACCGGTCAATAACTTTTACTTATATTCTTTTTTTATCTAAGTCTAACTCTACTTAAATAGATTTAAATATTCATCGAGCTAAGTGAATCGCTCGACCTTGACAGGTTATAGAGGTCAGGCGGCCATTTAGGAACGTGCACCAACTAGAAATATAGCGATTTACGTCTGCTATTCTAATAAAGACCCTGGCTCACAAGATAATACAATTTAATGAACAACCTTTTAGGGAGTACCTATATAACTAAAGTTGTAAACACTAACCTAGTTTCGTGTCTTTGAGACGATATTCACGATAATTTGTTATAAATTTCCTAAGAATATTTTAATGAATCTGTCCAACAAGTAAAAGTATATGAAATCAGAGAGGTCGATAAATTTACCAAATCAAATGGAAAACTACGGAACATGTCACATTCGGAACAAGAAAAATAATATGATATGCAAGAGTCGTCGAAGGCCGCGTGGCGCAACGACAGCGATACGCAAACCTTAGTTATATCGCAAATGTTGTGTCAATGGCCTTCCATCCTTGCCGCGGAAGTTTTTGATGTTTACTTTTACTGTTTCACCAATAATTTTACTAAACTATTCATATTTCACAAACGTTACAATAGTATACTTTTTAATTATTTATTTAATTTAATGATACAGATTCAAACAAAAACATCATAAAAGGTGAACTTGCTTTGAATTTGCAGGATGTTTATAGGAGTCTAAAATAAATATATATATATATTTATTTATTTATTTTAGAATGATTGATGATTATTTATACATTATTTTATAAAAAATATGTCTATATTTTATTTTATTCATGGTATTCAAAGCTGGGACTAATATCAGACCGTTTCAGATAATATGAGTCTCTATCGTCTGTCTTCTTCTCCTCCCCTTCTCGGCTCGAATTTTAAATCATTACTTAAAGAAACAACTTTTCTTTTTCTTTTTCTCGTATTTATGTGATTCATGTTGTTTACAGGATATTTGTTATGTACTCCGTGCTTATTGATTTTCAGAATGGCTTACATTTTGCGAAAGTTATAGGCATATTCCACGTAACTTCGAATTAATAATAATGTTGATTTTGTTTTCAGCGGACAATTTTATCAAATGTCATCAAAGAGACGGCAAGATCAACGACTGTCTCAAATCGGCCGTCCCGGACGCGCTCAGGAAAATGATTAACGGTGGGAATTATAAATAACAATAACAGATAAAATTTATTTATTTATTTATATCTTTTCCACTTTGAATCTATAGCAGTTATCACTTTTCAAAGAGAGGCTTAGCAGTTATCACAGTTCAAAGAGAGGTAGGAGTATTTATTTTGATACTATACTTATCGATATAAGCCCTTCCGTATGTACACTCCTCTTCTTAAAATAACGAGGGTTCCAAACGGTCTGTGGTTTGAAAGTCCACAGTAATTAAATTAATATTTCTTTATTGTAATCAATTTCCCAAATTACAAATAATTAGTTACATTTACCTACATATAAACGAACATATATATATACTACTACTAGAAGAAGCATATATATATATATATATATATATATATATATATATATATGTTCGTTTATATGTATATATGTTTTATAGGCCATTGTCTGTATGTAAATACAATGATTATTCATTAAATGTTGCCAGTTTTTTATGATGCGATAATTAAACAACATGTAGTAAAATATGCATTGCTTTGACTATTAATTCTTTCTGTACAAAAATACTGATTCTTTCAATTTCCGCTATGATTTTATAGTTTATTTCTCAAAGAATGTCTAATAAATCGAAAAACAAAGTTTGTATCATCACAACTTGTTTCCATACAAATTGTGTAACATGTCGGAGTCAAATTAAAATAAAAATGAACTATCGATACTATAAAAACAATAAAATATAAAGCACAATGAAACAAAGAAATAAATTAGGGAATTACTTAATATTTACACCTAGCGAAATAAGACGGTGGTCCATATTACACGAGTAGTCCATATTTAGGGAAATTAAAAGTATATATTATAACATACAAATATATACTTTATAAATCCTCATCAAAATATTAATATTAACTTCATCACTATATATCAAATAAAATATACATGATATAAATAAAACAACAGTATGTTTCCATATAATTTCATATTTCCTAAATGTTATTTTCGTGCAATCAAAAGCATTTTAAAACCAGATTTCCCTGAAGCATTCAGGAAGAGGAGACTATATAATTTACACGATCCTTTTGTTCTTGTATTCACTCTCATTATACGAGATCGTTTAAAATCTCATTATTGTTCTTTTTTTTTAAGGTTCACTTTTTGTCTCGTCTCATTGTCAGACGGGTTTATTTTTGTACTTACATATTTCCTATTTTCTGACAAAGTTTAATGACATCCAAAATAAAAATGTTTTATTAAAAAGGCTAATTTCATGTAATTTTTATTTCTTATATTATATATACCTCGGATATAAACGCGTATGAGTACATTTATTTATATTTATAATATTATTTTACATTTCTTGAAGTAAGACTGTCCTAGTAAAAAAACATATCTAATAGTGAAAAGCAATACATATAGACAAGTACACAAATCTTTAAAAACACATCCAATACCTATAATATAATAAATATAAAAAATTGGTTTAATATATATGCGTCTTCATGTAGGTATCCCGGCGCTGTCGGTGCCGTCCCTGGAGCCGCTGCTGGTGTCCAACATGAACATCGACTCGGGCGCCGGCCCCGTCACCATCACCCAGAACTACAGGAACATTAAGCTGCACGGCCTCACCTCCTCCGTCCTCACCTCATACAAGTACGAACTCTTATCCTCTTACCCTCAATAGCCTTTACACACACTTATTCTTTTTTTTGCCTGCGTAAAGTGACGTAAAAAGTGACAAAAAATAAAAAAAAACAATTTGACGTTAATATTTCAAATCTTAAAAAATACTCAATAGTACACGCTAATAATGACTTCTATAGTAAGAGATTGCATGGACGGGATGACGTCATCAAAACATTTTATCCAAACATTATTAAAGTAATATTACTTTCAGAACGAATTCGTGAGTAAGATTATTGTAATATATGAGTTAGTGGTAAGCTTGCTGAATCCCCCCGTTGTACAATACGCCATGTTAGAAATTTTAAATATGTATTTTAACTTATTTCTGGTTAATTTTCAGAGCTGATCTGAAGCATTATCGTTTACGAACCGACTCATTGACTCCTAAAATGGAGTTTGTAGCCGACTACGTGATGAAAGGCAGAATACTCGTTCTGCCTATACAAGGAAAAGGAATCGCGAATATTACTATGGGTATGTTTGAGCGCCATCTGTTGTTAAATTAAAAGAACTAAAATTATTACGAGTTCTAGTAGTGCCATCTATTTATCAGCTAAGAGAAACAAATAAATATTGTAAGGCCCTTTTCTACTTCAATTTGATTTATTATTTACATTTGCAATAACGCCATCTATCGATCAACGTACTTCTCAGTAGTGCGAGCATCAGTGCCGTAGGGTCCACAAAACACCGAACAAATTTGGTACACAAATATTTTTTACCAAGCGGTACAGTAGTTTATGGAACTTCTTAAATTAATTTAAAAATATATAGAGAATCATTAACTCTACTCCTACTATACTCGTCTAATGCTTCTACAGTTCACTTTTAAAATTAAATATGTCTTATAAAATTGGTAATATAGACAGTAATGGAAACTGATTTATATTCAAACCTCCATAAAAATTAAATTATTTACCTATATTTTACATTCCAGTTAATCTCGTTGTAAAGCACGATTTAATCGGCGAACCAATCGTAAAAGACGGACAAACATACATGCACATAAAGGATTACAGAATCAGATTCATACCGGAGAAGGTGACGCTCCACTTCTCAAATCTCTTCAACGGTGACAAAAGACTCGGTGATCAAATGAATATGTAAGTTAAAATATCCATAAACGGTAAAGTATCTCCTGGTTATCTCCTGAGGTATGTTCTTTATATATTTTTTGCAAATATTTTTACAACATGACATTAAAGACTGTTTTATTCTCTGTTCATACTTAAATGGATTTTTCCGTTTTTTGACTCATTCTTTCTTACGTCTCTGTAATTTAAACTCCTGTTGATAGAATGCTTTATTTGTAAGTACAGGTAAGTCCTAGTAATAGTAATACTTTATTCGAAAGTACGATTAGTACAGAAAAAGTAATTGCCAAAAATAAATAATAGATATTTGATTCAAATATAACTGAATGTAGTTCAGTACAAAGAAGTAAAACCTTAACATTTTTCTGGACTAGTACTATTCAAATAGTAATCCCATCGTTTTGTACATACATTTGAATATATATATAAGAGGTTAGAAGAATCACTGAACTAGATTTTTAAACAATATTCGATGGTATCCTATCCTATATCCTATCCTATCATATCATAAGTCAAGGATTTTATAAATTCACATTTATTTTTATGTATCTTACATAAGTTAATTATAATAATGTTTTCTTATTTTCAGATTCTTGAACGAAAACTCAGATTTGGTGTTCAATGAACTGAAGGAGTCCTACGAGAAGAGCCTCAGCTCCGTGTTTCAGGACGTAACTAATAAGATCTTTGACAAAGTGCCCATGAACAAAATCTTTCTGGAAGATTAAACTGTGATTGCAAAATTCAATTTTAAGCCTGGACTGAATGTATGTAGTGTATTAGAGGAGCACAAGAAAGACTAAGAATATTTAGTTATAACCGGCGATTCAAGTGCAGTAGGAACTGTATTTATTGAAACTGCTTTAATTAATTATTGATAGAAACAGTGTACATAATAAAATAATTTTAAAATGCTTGTTGTTTATTTCATATAATATAAGCACATAATATAGTAAATAGGAAATAAAAGCAAAGATATCAAGCTGTTATTTTTGCTTTTGTTTCTTAATTCAGCGCCATCTATTGTTGAGTAAAGTATTTTCATAGCTGTCTTATGGAGTAGAATGTTTTAAAGCGTCATCTGCTGGTGAATAGCTAAATTACATATGAATTATTTTGCTTTGTGTATTTATAGTTTCCTTTTTTGTCACGTTTTATTTTGGAAGGCATTCTTTCATTTAATTCGACGTCTGGTATTTCTTGCGAGTCTAAAGCTCTTCGTGCGTTGTTCAAACAGGCAGTCTTACAGAATGCTTCATTTATTATTAACACTGCAAATGTACAATTATCACACTAGATGACACTACTATAATAACCGAAGTATGTATTGTTAGAAAATGATAAAAATGTAAACAAAACTAAGTTACTAGTCGTAACCGTAACATACATATTCCGACGAGAAGTAGATACAGAACTATTCCCAATAATATTCCGTCCCATTCCATTTTGAAGCTAAAACAACATTATATGAATCGGATAAGACGTTCATTTTTTCTAGATTATTGCTACTTTGGGTACACCAATTACAGTTGGGTGCTGAAGCAAGATTATTGGTTTAATTGAAGTTTGTTTGGGTTTGATTTTAAAGTTACTATATACTTCTAATATAATTCATACTAATAAACATTGTAATAATGTTAATGAATTAGCCAGGTTATAGATATGTTCCCGTTAATAGATTCAGTCTGTCAAACCTTCAGCACGGTACTCTGGATCCCCTCGTGGCCCGAAGCATGCTACGTATAAAAAGAAAGGCAGCAAACACGATCAGAAGGAAAAATGAAGTCTCCCAGAAATGCGTCACGAGCAGCCTTGAGGACATGGTCCAGATTAGAAACTTTAATTATTATTTTATTATATTTCTGTCATATTGCATTACTTTACATATTTTGACGCTGTCGTTTTTTCTTCTTTGAGGTTGCAGTGTAATTAATGTCAGTTCCGATATTTATTCTATTTCAATTTTTGGGTTCTGTCTCTACATTTATTTGGTTTTGTAAAAAATACATTTGTTTTTAGCAACATATTTAAATTATATTAGGATTTATATATTTTTTTAGCAGAAATAAAATTAGAGACTACAAAATAAAAAGATCGATATACTTATTAAAGGTTTTATTCAGTGAATTATAACAATCTATGGCATAGTCACTGGTAACATACGTAGAAGAGACTTAAACTAACTTAGCCTCTTACATAGCTAAGCGCAGCTTCACCGTCGTAATATTATCGATATCGATAAAAAGTATCGATATAAATAAGTTACTAATTATAACTTGTACGATGATGATACGACAGACAAGCAGAGCGTCCAATAAACATTTTTAGACTTCAGAGGTGTTTAAATAAATTAATAATTTATTACAATATATATATTAATACAACACGGTACTTTAGTTTTTATATCGTTTTAAAGTAAACTTACCTCTGAACTAAAAATACTTATCGTTACATAAAATAATTATTTACCAATAAATTATTTGGTAATTATCTATTTTATGTGAAGGGAGAGAGCGTTATAAAGTGCAGTGATTTTTTTAAGCATTTGCAAATTATTAAGTGCTTAGATTTTATTTAAAAAAGAAATATCGAGAATATTAAATTTACTGTAGAAAAACGTTGCATGAAATATTTTTAGCGCATCTTTTCTATTTCATTTGTCCAAACATCTTATTTAAGCCGCTTCGAACACGAATTTAATGTAATATTAAATTATTTATTTAAAATGTACGAAACGACCCTGACACGATATGGACGGTTCAATTAATGAAAAAATACTCTACGCGGTATCAAAATACTATATTTCTAACTCTATTATTTAAACACACGGCCGACTCTATTCCCGTTTAGTTCTGCATTTATAAGCTCTACCCTCAATATCTTACAGAAAAAATGAGATTGCTTGTACGAATCATTGCCAAAACTCCCGGCGCTATTGAATTTTTAATTGCTTGAAATTGTCTAAAATACCGGGATTAATATATGACTTACATAATAACTTAAAGTAACTTGTCACGAAAACTAAAACACAATTGAAGCTGAAGATTAATAGCGCATTTTTTTTTTCAAAATTCTTTAAAAAATAATCGTAAATTATAGAATAATCTACCTAAATAACCAAGTAATAAGTAGCACCATCTCGCTTTCTTTGTTAACTTATCTTGTCTTATCTTTCTTAATCTTTATGTCATTTATCTTTTTAAAGTCATAATGATAAACTATAATTGTCATTGTTAGTGTACATCTACTCTAAATAGAATAATATTTATCGTTATTAGAGTAATATTACTATTAATAATGAAAATCTAGTTTTTTAAAGATATGACAGATATATGTATCTTTAATATTATTAAACATTTTAATAAACGCTTTTTAAGTTCAATACCTAGCGGTAAAGTACCAAAAACCAAACCCAGTAAAGTCTTTCTCATTTCACTAACACAAGTTTCACTTTTGATTCGAATAAAAATCAATTCAGTCTTTAAATGCTAACTCTTCACCTCGTCATTGGAACTGCGTGGTGGAGGTGGACCGCCGGCAGCCCAGAGCCACAGGGGCAGGAATCCTGGAAGCACCGGTCCTGGGATCTTTCCTGGGTGCAGCTAATTGTCTAGTGCTGGTAGATCTTTCTAATTTCCCATCTGACATTACCCAAGCGGACGTGAAGTCAGCATAATCTGAGTCTTTGGAACTCGTCCGTGATATAGAGTCTTCTCCTTTCGAATATGTCCTAATTATTTCTTTCATTTTCTCTAAGACTGTGGCATCGTCTTTTGCAGACTCTGCAGATCTAAAAATTTGTTCGAGAAGTGGACTTAAAGCCTTTTGATGAGTTGGAGACCTTAGCGTCGCACTGCTGGCTCTGAGAGGTGAGTTTCTTTTAAACGCCTCATTTTGAGGAGCTTTGACCTTTGTTTTTGGAGATTTGTTTGGGTTCTCGAAAGTGTCGGCTCCAATAGTTGGTCTGGACTTGGTTTTCGCTTGATTCGGAGCAGATCTTCCTCCCCAAGTGTTCCGACTTGTGGGTGGTAATTTGGGCGCCAATTTTGGGGATGATTGCGGATTGGCAGTGTGCTTAGGACTTGGTGTATTTCCTCTGCTTGGCGTCCTATTTCTGACCGGTGAGTGTGGAATCCGACTGGCAGGTCTGTTTCTAATAGTCTTGACTGGCGATTGAGTACTGTCCCTCGTTGGTCTCAAGCTTTTGCTGGGAGAGTTGTTGTTTTCGTGTACCACAATGCACTCTGGGCTGGCTCTGTTAGACTTGTCTTCTGAGCTATTCTTCCTGCTGCCATAAAATGTGCCAGAGAAGTCAGTCTTACGCAGTCCAGTGTTAAGGCTGACGTAGTCATCAACACGTTCGGTTTTTTCTACAGGGCAGCCGTCATCATGATCGAGACGCTCTGAAAATTAATACAAAAATATTACAATCATATCTCTATATATTCAAACTCCCATCAATGTCATATAGATTTTAATAGGATCTTCTTCAATTAAATGTATGCTTAAAACATACTCTGTTTTTCTAAATTAAATAATTTGACGAGACATTGATTGTGTCGATATCGAGATAAACAAATATCAACAAAACTATATGATATCAGCTTCTCGATTATATTATAATAAATATTATAATCGGTATTGTGTATGGTCAGAGTTCCGGGTCCGACATATCTCATAGCATATTACCTTTTTTGTATGATTTGTATCGATAGTACCGTGTGCAAAGTATTGACATTTCTAATACCTTCAAGGAATATGGACTTATGACTTATTATTACTATTATATGCTACCTTATTAGGTACTATTTTATATGAACGATTTTCTCTTAGGATCATATTGGAATAATTATTTATATATGAACTTGTTAATACTAACGTATTCCATTCCAAAATAGGTTAAAGAGATAATAATCTAACCTAGGCAGTTATTTAATAAAATCAGTATATTTTTATTTACTTTTCAGCCCTTTTTGGTGTCGAGGTCCGGTCGCAGTCTGTCGCAAAAGGTAACAAGAGAGGTACCTCCTACACTGATTGAAATGTTTGTTCCATTGTGTCAATATGATAATAGTTGCGAATGCGAGCTCTCGTTTTGTGCCAAATATATTTTGAGGTCATTCAGCAAGGTAATGCTGACGATTAAAGAATGTACCTACGTTTTCTTGAGTTTCATTGTTAAGTGCCACTAGTCCTGTCGTTAACAAAGTATTACTAGTAATCCAGATTTTATAGAACTTTTCTAAATTCCTTTTTATTCATTATAAAAATAAATTTAGTCTTACACACACACATATGTATTTAAGAAAGGTATATCTGCTCTTGATTAAAAAAAAAAGCGATCCAAATTCGCATTAGGAATAATTTTGATATAACTGTCTATATAAGGCAGTGATCTATATAAGGCAGTGATCTATATAAGGCAAAGAGAAAAAAAGAAAGTAACTACAAACAAATAATCAAAATAGTATTTAGATTGATTTGATTTATAATATAAACAATAATGTTAAATGTTATTTGAACGACTGCAATCGTTGCAAATGAATAGTTTCGTGAAATTTACGTTACAAATGCATTAATTTTAGTATTTTACTGATAGAAATCTTATATGAAAGGTGCTTTAATAAATTCAAACACGGCCATGTCTTCAATTCGGGGAAGAATTATTAAAGGCATCCCAAAAATCCTAAGTCAATGTATAATGTGAATCGTATCGTACCGAAGACGCCGTTTTCTTCTTACATGAATGAATAAGCAAGACTTTCTGTGAACTGAGCTTTTAAAATAACATTGAATCACACACGCTGTTTTCAAATACTCTCACGTTTGAGCGAGTTCCCATGCTGTGGAGATTAATGGATCATTTTTAATCTTATATACATATGAATAAAGGTGACGTTTTCAATATTGTTCACTAAAATGGTAACCCATTGTTCCTATCAAGGACCTAAGCATTGCTTTTGGTTTCCTTTCACTTGCGACTGATTTTCGATTTCGAAAACATTTTAGGAACACTACAGATATATCTTGATAAAAAGAACTTTCTAAGTTTTTATAGAAAAGATTTTATACGATAACGATTTATTTCTAAACCATTACTATTATTTGTTGATTCAGTTTCTTCACGATGAATCAATGCATCAAGTAGTTAAGGGCGGCAACAAAACTATTACCTAATTTAATGAATTGATCATCGTCCTAGCACGTCTGTCGGAGTCAAAATGAATGAATTATTATATTAATGCTATCATTCTTATTCACAAATTAGCTCCGCATGCCTTTATATAAACTGAATGACACATTGTTCATGACATTTGCTAGTGATTGAACCCTGTTCGTATAATGTTATTATACATCAGTCCCCCAGTGAGAGTCCTGACGTTACCAAACGTTGATAGTTATCGAGTAGTCTCGAAACGAGTTCTTGTTTAATTCACAATCAAAAAAGAAATGCTGGGCGAGGTCTTTACCTGAGCAGGGATTCCGATCAAAGGTATTGGAGAAAATTAAGCGAATAGAATAAAAATAAATAAAGTTAAGACTTATCATATATTAAGTCATAAGATTGTAACAATTAATTTACATGTAACAAAAATGTAGATCGTAAATTAATGGGCTTTATTATTATTATAACTTATAATCATAACAAAATAAACACCCAATCACAACCAAGAACTCGTTTCGTGACTGCTCGAAAACTAGCAACGTTTCATTACGTCTAAACTCATACTATGGGTACAGTAGAAGTTTGAGAGCTCGTAAGACGATTATTATACGTATTTTGTATTGTGTTTATTTGACTGCAGGTATAGCAGTCAATCTAAAATAAGATTTGTGTTGAAACGGTGAAAGAATCATATTAAAATCAGGATTACAAATGAAGAAAGAAAGCTGCTAGTTAATTAAATTCATAATAAATGTATTAAAAGTATTGGTCAAAAGGTCACCAGAAATCAATTATTTAAACAAATATTAATGATATCTATTTTGTTCTATGTTGCATTAATTAAGATGTAAATACGCAGAACATTTATTTTTAATAATACCGACATAAGTATTTTTTTTTAGGTTGTGACCGCAATATTCAGATACAACAATGGCTGCGACTTCCTCTTATATGGGACTCCTATACGAAGCTTACCCAATGCCCGTGTGATAGAAAGTATTGTTTAAAATCTTTCCAAGCGTATATAATATTTGACTATCTATTTTTTAAAGTAAACAGTAACAAACTACAAATTAACCAATGATAATAAAAAACAATTCTGAAGCAAGCGGCAATTTAAAGTACATTGCCCAAGAACGTCTAATAGTGTAACGACGATTTAAAATTGTGCGAAACGAACCGGATGTGTGTGAAATACAAGCGTATTAAAGCAATTTTAATTTCGAAGTAGAAATAACAAGAGTCAAAAAATTAAACTGAATATAACTTACCACTGAAATCAGCGTCGTCCATGGAATTTTGACTGTGCAGCGAATATCGGTTCGTAGTTTTCGTTGATGGAGATCCTTGAGTAGAGCCAGCTACCACGCCCAGACTCCTGTACCCTTCATCGGAAACTTCTGAGCCGTTATCTGAAGCGCTTTCAGCGGCCGGTGCAGGAGAAACTGGTCTCGGACTCTTATTCCTCACCCCATGGGGAGCAGGCACCAAGTGATTTGATACCACGACCTTAGTTCTGCGATCTGGTGATGAAGAATGCCTTCCCGGACTGTTGTTTCTTTGGAGAATCTTTCTACTTGGGGAAGAAGCCCGATCCATGTCTCCTAGATAGGGCAAACTGGATGGAGCGTCAATCTTGTTGCTGGATTGGTAGTGACCAGCTCTGGGATCATCGTTATATAATTTCGATCCATATTGGAGTGACATTGGTTCGTAGTTCTTGGTTTCCTTATAGTCCTTATATGGAAGTGATGTTGGGCCAGGGTCTGGTCTCTCATAGGTGACAGTGGCTCCGGCAAGATCCTGCTTAGGGCGAGCCAGGCGGGCTGAGAGAGATGTTCTATGCTGAGCTCGGCAGCGGCAGGGATCGTGTTTGTCCAGATAGTGGGCCAAGGTATCCCAACCTCCTCCAACGCGGACCATTACATGAGAGCGAAGAATCTGAAAATAAGAACACTATGAGGTTTGTTGTATAATATTATATTAGTATGTAATAGTATTTTCGAGCACTTTTCTTCATTTAAAGTTATATCATTTAACTATTAGCTTATACAATAAGTTTTTGTGCTATAAGATTTGTTTTTGCGTCAGCTTAACAATTTATTAAACAATGGTTTTAAAATCCAAACATTCGTTTTTATTATATTTATGCATTTTTTAAAATAACACAGGCCATTAGGGCCATTACAAACAGATATTACATAAAAAGCTATATCCAGCACGTGGCTATTACATAATTGGCTCTGTCCATTTCAGACGCATCTAAATCAGACCAGGCCATTTGTGACGATGATTCACGTTTGTTGAGTCCATGTTTGGTAAAATCAATATCAATTTAGTGTCAGTGGATTTGACCTTTATATACAGTCAGTGGAATTTGAGAGGCTTCACTCTTCAATAGTCAGTATATGATGATACTTGATATGAAGGCATATCAATAAGATAAACTGATAATACTATAGGTGATACAAATTTTAGCTCGACCTTATAAAGCTAGTTGGGTTACGACCAGTTCTAATGGACTTTCAAATTAAGATTTATTTTCAGATATAGGGCTCAAATTATGATTGTTTTAGGGTTTTGATAATCACTCCATATTAAAGTTCACAAGGTTCTGTTCTGTTCTGTTCTGTTCTGTTCCAAACATGGCCACTGAAGTATATTCTACGCTTTTCATAAACTGATAAGGTTTATAATTCTAATAATTCAATTCTGTCTGTGTGTTTGTGAGTCAACTCCTGTATATTTTCCCACGTTATTGATATCAGACATTGCAAACATTATCATTTCTTTTAAAGAGAATAGTTAAACTAAAAAGTTATATAAGTTAAATAGTTATAGAAAAAGTAAAAACCAAATGATCAGAAATTATACTATTATATTATAAGATTTTGGAGATTTGTTTGTTATTGAAAGCGCTACTTTCTGGATTAAAGAGATTTCATAAATAATTTTTGCTATATAACATCACTTTACGGCGCTCAGTACTTGTATAAGAATTTTATTATGCAAACGTTTTGCAGAATATGTTACAATATTTGTTACCCAGGTTCGATCATTAGTCCCAAATAATTCCTAACATTTAACGCTGGAACAGCTACTATGATATAATGTATGAAAATCACTAATCAATATGAATACCATTAAGCTGACATATCACCTATTACTAAATTACCATACTGCAGATGTAAGGTATTTACGTAATTTAATTAAATTGTATGAATCACATATGTATATTATAGAATCTAGAATAACTAGTTAAGTTAATAAAGCAATCCATCAATGTCACTCGGTCTTCCTGTTCACCTTTACGCATGTATGAGCATAATATTTGTAAACAGTTTATTTGATGAAAATAAAATAAACTAAATATATTGTAACGGTAAATTTATCTTTATGACGTTTTATTCATTTATTGTTTTTAAGATGTAGAATTGACTTACTCTGACGAATATCAGAAGCCTCGTGTCTCCAATCCTGTATTTTCCCTCTGAAACCCTCACCATGGGGAACTGTGTGGGGCAAGAGCATCTCTCTACCAAATCTCTGACCCTCTCATCGAGACTTCTCAAATCGTTTGTCACCAATTGTGGCTGAGGAGCGGAAGGTACCAAACCAAGAGCAGAATCGTCAGGTCTCAACTCTTCTCCGGCTAACTCTCTCTCAATTTGCTTCTCCATTTGGACAAGAAGTGGAGCTGGCATACCCAGAACAGCTCCTTTTCTAGCCACTTCTAGGAGACATAGTACAACGTGTTTTTCGTTCTTTCGGAGACATAGATCGTCAGTTTCGAATAATAGACATTCTAAAATACCAAGTGCTCTGCGGCACCAGTCAATAAAATTAGACAAATTATCCCTTGCGAAGAAAGTTCCAGCTTTAGCAGCAGGGAGCATGTTAACTGGTGGTCTAGAGCGAAGTGCCTTCGCGAGGGTCAGTGCGTCGTCAGACTCCGGGGCTGGAGCATCAAGGATCAATCGAGCCGACTCGCGGACTGCATTGGCGTGCTGAAACAATAAAAAAAATCTTTATTCATTCTATTTTTTATTCAAAAATTAAAAGTAAATTTCGTTATTAGAAATACGACCCTGAGGTGGATACAGTGGAAAAATTGTAATCAATTCTCAAATTATGGCGCCACAAGGCCCATTTACTGCCATATTGGATACCGGTAATGAGACACCAAATTTGGCGGCACTATAACCAAGTTTTTTAGACCTTATTTCATTTAACTTTCCATTACAGACAAGACCGTGTCATTCGATGTCCGAATCTGGTTTGTTCCATCAACTAATAATATATATTTTCGGTTTCTAAACTAAGTGTGTATAAATATGATTATATATTATTGCTTATTGCTCACAGTGTATAAAAACCACAGGAAATAAATAATTATATCGACATTAATAATGTTTATATACTATATACTTTATATGTATTGTATGAAAAAAAATACCGGTTAATAATAATACATAAATTATAGATTCAGAAATACAAGGTAATTAAGTCCCTGTTTACAAAATAGACTTGCAAATTGAGATGCTTTCAGACGCGCCCAGACGTAAGTTTGTTTCAAATTCTAATACGTGTCATTGTTTCCTTACAAGTGAAGAAGACAAAAGTCTTTTGAAAACAGTTTCTTGAACCGTTTTTCTAACGCTTTCCTGGTCTGTTGAAGAATTTTAAAGAGCTTGCAAAATGTCTGAGTCATAGAAATGTTTTCAGATGACAATTGCCACTTGACAATTAAGAATTTACATTCACTCGTTCATATCTTATTTGTCATTCGTTTTAATCATCTCATTCTTTTACTTGTGTTATTCAATTCTGTTTGTTACTTTTAGTCGAGTCTTGTCCAAACAAGGTATTGTCCGGTATCGAAATGTAAAATAGCAAAAACATACAATTCATACAAATTATTAGTGATCATGTATGGAATTATGAACCATTAACATTTATGAGATTTCTGTAATTGTACGATACACTGACACGAGAGACGAATATGTTTACTTTAAAAATAAACGGACTGATTATTGGAATTATTATTATTATTATTATTATTGGTGCTACTGTTATTGATAATTTAATTTTCTGATAAAAATTATCCAAATTTTCGTAACACTCCATTATTATTTATGTTCATAATTTTATTTTTTTTTCAGAATTAAGAAGAATATCCATTATTTTTTATTATATATCATTTATATTATGTTACGTATTTATGTTTACGTATTGATTTTATATAATGTGCTATTCCTTATTTGTACACAGTGGCGTAGCTGTCGTATGGCTAGACGAGGCCCCAAGCCCAGGGGGCCCTCGGACTTTTACTTACAAACGATAAATTGAACTAGTAAACATTTTTCCAACATTCTGATTATAAATAAACATGAAAAAGAATGCAACTTTATTATTGGCAACTTATTTGAAATACCTAACTAGAGAAACTGTATTCTTAGGCTGGTTTTAGAGTAGCACCGTGGTCGAATATTGAACAAATTATTTTAAATAGTTTAATTGGGTTTGGTTTCATTTTTTGCTGAGGGCATTTAATTAGCTAGCTATGATACTGTTTGAACGTAATAAAATAATTAATAATAACGTTAAGAATAATACGTCTGATAATAAATTACTGCTATATTATAAACATAGTATAAGGAAATAGGCTAGACGTAAATAAAACGAAAATAATGAGTTTTATGTAAAATAAAAATGCACTACAGTCCGTATGAGCTCGACCGTGGTGATACCGGGGTAGTGCCAGGGTAGTGCCGGGGTAGTAACGGGGTAGTAACGGGGTAGTAACGGGGTGATACCGCCCTATCACAGAACAGGAATTAAATATTATGGCTTAGTTTAGTTTCGTTTCGGTGAGTGAGGGAGATAGAAGATCATGAAAAAGAAACATACAATTATAATATTATATAATAATATTATAATAATTATAAAGGTCTCTGAACTATAATAATTTTATGGGTTTCTAGAACCATTCTTTAACTCATGGATAAGGAAACTAATACAAAAAAATCTAAATTGCGTTATAATTTAATATTCAAAAGCAATTATGATATAAGATATTTATATATCACTGGACAGATAAGAGGTCTTGTAATCTATTTAATACTATATAAGGCAGACACATTAGTGCTAAATAGTGGTTAGGTTTATGTAGCAGTTTGAGTTATGAATATATTATTTCATGTAACCTACATAGACAGTAAAGAAAACTACTAATGATATTTTAAAATGTTTTTATTCAATGAAAAGTTTATATGATTTTCTTAAGACTTTATTGAGATATTCTCTTTAATATATACTTATCTTCGTTAGGTATTTCTTTCGAAGAGTTTAAGGTCATAAAGGTGATATTTTTGAACCAGTTGTAAATAGTTTATAAAGAGAACTTTTGAACAAGTCTTAGTTTTTAAAGTTTAAGATTTAAAAAAATGCACGCAGACTGAAAAACAAGTTCAAATTCTCAACTTATAAGTTCGAAATTTTGTTGGAATATTTCTGACATAATATTACACTGACACTTCGAAAAGATAATATCTTTATTAAAAAAGTTAGAAAGAAAGAGTTTTTATATGACTTCAAATACACTAGTTCATCAAAGCAGATGCATTTCACATCACCAATTAACATTCATCGCACGTCTTTAGGCTCGTGTGAATCAAATGTCATAAAAACACTTCGAGATGATTCATTCATCTGCGGTAGTGACGATAGACACGAACTGATTTAAGATCTATTTAACAGTTATTAGAGTTGAAATTACATTGTTAGTAAATAGTCTTGTAATCTTTTACTTTTTGTCTATATAAAACCTTTCACCTTTCAGTGGCGATAATTTTGATTTAAATGATTCTGAACTTTACATTTATTGTCATTAGATTGATTTTGAATTGGCTATACACCAGCACGTGGGTTTGTAGTGTTCTTTAATTGACATTCGATTAGATTATAAATCATATTACTTTGAATAACATGACTTTTATATCAGAAATCATGTATAATCTATTAATTAATAGTTTTTTTAGATATTGTCAATTTTAAAAGATAATTTGTTTATTTAAAATACCTTTATTTTAATACATTGTAATCAAAATCACACCTAAAGTCAGGTTAAGCCGCCAGTTAAAACTGCGGTTAGAATTCATTGCGCCATGCGCCGGCGCCGCTGTGTAACCATCGATCGATTATTATAATTACATTGTTGATACATTTTACATTTGATAATTTCTTTAATAATACACATTAATATGCAATGTTTCAGGAAAACTTACTCGTTAATCAAGTTTCTTATTCCATTTATGTTTTAACATATATTTATATATATTATTTATTTATATATATATTATCACATTTCTGAAGTGTCAATCGCACTCATTAACCGCACAACTCAAGGCTTTATAATTAATATAATAGCAAAACGAAATTATAATGGATTTTTCACGGACGAGTCGAATATTCGCTAGCCTTTGAAAATTATCCACATTGTTTTTTATCTCGAGTTGTAATTCTGTAACAACATCTTTATATATATATATATCTGCTGGTTTTCTCAGACAACGCACATCAGTAATAAATAATCTATCTTTAATTCGAGATTGAAATCATCTTAAGATGACAGACAATCCACAGATAGGATGTAGTGATGAAGAATGATTGGATCAGGATTAATTATCAATTTTGGTCAATTAATGAGATCACCAGCTATGGTCGAGGTATATAATATGTGGGGATATTCCTTGAGTATAGCGGAAGTGCACTAAAAGTACATCCAGTATTGAAGTCTTGCCCTGGGTCAAACAAGTTTGTACTTCTTGTTTGTTTTGGTCATCGTAAAAGAAAGACGAAATTTATTGCTAAAATAAACAGTGGCGAAGTAAAGAAATCAGGAAGCGATAAATAAATGACGTATCCAGCAATAAATTAATTTGGTGAATAAGAGAGTTGATAATGACGCTGTCCTCACGTCGCTGACCAAAACGACATTTCGACGATAAATTACCATCGAGGCTCGTTTACATTGTGTCGGAGCGATCGGTTTATTTTGGTTTCTTGCTTATATGATGAACAAATTGGAATGGATATATGAAATATTATAAGATTTCATCTATTCATTCTCAATAATGACTGGCATTCAAATTCTTTGAAACAATATTAGTATTTTAGAAAAATTACTAAATGTTTTTTTTTTTAAATTAATTGTTAAATACGTATCAACCAATCAAAGAATGAAAATCATAAGAAAAATATTGCTAAAATCTTTCAGTCATTTTTAAAATATTTTTTTGATAGTCCGTATATATAATCAACCGAAAAATCTAAAATAGAAAAAAATGTTGTCAACATTTTTATTTTTTTTTTCATAATATTATTTCTAAGATCAAAAATCCCATCTAAATATTTTCTGAAATGTCTGAAAGTCATTTTGTCATCAAGCTTCCAGACAATACGCGAATGCTTAACAGTTCAACAACCTGTTCCTCCGAAACCTGATAGTAAGAGTTCAAGGGCGATCGTTGCCAATGTTTGTATGAAATAACATTTTTATGACCCGTCGTTTTATCTGCTGATGTACTTGATTTTGGTATGTAAAGGTATATTCATATTGAACGGGTTGAAGTTAAATTTTATTTTGATTACATCATTATTACAATTCGCAAGTTCTGTTAGGTATTGGTGTTGAAGCCAGGTTATGTGAAGTTGCCCTTTTTCTAATTCTATTAAATATTCCTTCATTTTCAAAGTATCCTCAAATGTCAGGACAATAAATCGAAGTCCACCATCAGTACTATAAATCATGTACTATAGCAAATTGGTCAGATTCATCATTCAGGTTTAAGATTGTGTTTATTGATACTATTGTGTATTTTATATTGTTATTGTTTTATTGATTTTGATACATCATTTATAATAGGATTGCTTCACGAGGTCTTTGGCATAATCAGCCATTACGTATCTAGTATCTGAGATTCCTTCTCTTAAAGAGAATTTTAGTGAGAACTGGAAACCGAAGAAGTGAACTGTTACTATTGTCTAGAAAAAGAAAACTAAAGTTCTAAAATCACATTTCTAGAAGACTGTATTGACACTAAAGAATTTAGAATGAATGGTCGTAGAAAATAGAACACTTAAGAAAGCTCAACCGTTCTTAATTACACTAATTAGAAATTAGAAAAAGAAGAAAATGAACACTAAATCGGCAAAACCTTTTGAAGTAACAAAATTATATTAATCAGGAAGTTGGCAGATTGAATTAAATCCAACATGTCGACAGAGAGGCGTAATACACGGAATGGCCAAACATGGCGTATGTTATCGACTAATGGTCACAATAATCAAGATTCCTTCTCAATGCCATGGCCCTAAATGGCGGGCGTGCGATCCGAGGTTGTTTAGAGTTCCGTCAAACCAGAATTCAAGTTAAAGCCATTCAATTACCAAATTTGCTAAATTTATGTTGTTTTCAATGTTCCCCAGTGTTGAGTTACATTGTAGCTCTGAATCAGCATTGAAGATATTTTAGTGCCATTTTTGTTTTTTAACAGTTTTTGTAATAAATCAAACTCTATCTAGTTTCGCTATGGTCTTGGCTTTGCCGTGAAATATTTATTCATGGTCGTGTCAGACACGATGTTAGGTGATTTATTATAAATACTAAAAAAACTTCATACTATATCCTTTTTTCAAATTATGCCATGTTTCTGCGAACGACTCATTTATAATGCGATCAGGCTTCATATTTTAATCATGAGTTACATATTTATGAAGTTATGTCGCTGCCTGTGTGGCGATATAAGTAAATTGACAAATGGTCGAAACAAGTACGAAAATTGTTTTAACACATTAATTATCGATCATTACTCGATAAGGGTCTACATTACCATAAATGGCTAAATAAATTCAGATAATCCGATGTCGCTGCTTTAATTTGTTCCATTCATCACCATACAAGTCTTCCGCGTCGACAGGTTAATCAACAACGTAAATCTGTAGATAGTGTGAATTTTTATGAGTCAGTCACCCCTGTTTACTTTTGAACGAGGAAGGTTTGCGACCTTGCGTGTCGAGCGCTCGGCCTCGGCTGGCACGGGGCGGCGCGGACCAGCCCTTATATGGCAGAACTCGCGCCTGCGTTGATGGTTTCCAGGTCACGTGGTACTTTAATTGCATCTAAATTTTAGCATTTATAGTGTCAAGAAGGAAATTGTTTACGTGCCAAGTATGCCCTTGTGTGAAGTGACTCAAAGGTTTGATAATGGCGACCCTGTTGCTTGACAATTACATACACAATTAGCTGACGCCACTGACATTTCATCTCTTTTTGGGCTGGCCTTTGCCAAGTTAGCGTGTCCTGTCAGAATGGTATAACGAGAACGGAACTTCAATAATTGATTCGTCACGCTGTGCGGCAGCAGTAATCGAGGTACCATTAACTTTGTTTACGCTTGAAATTATTTATATAATATAGCTATTACGAACTTGTTGGTATTTGATACTTGAATAGGATTTATTTATCTGTTGGTTCAAAGGATCAAGAGTGGATTAATGTTTATAAATTAGTATTCAAATAATATAGCTATTATGAATATAGGTATTGAATGTTTGAATAGAATTTATTTATCACTCATTTCCAAGGATCAAGACTAGTTTAATGTAGATTACACAAATAAGCCTTAGTTACTTGAAATAAGGCAAACAATTAAAATGAAAAAAAAAACATACAGGTTTTCAAGTGAAAGATACAAAGTAAAAGTGCGCGAAGGTGAACTATTTATTAGTACATGTCAAACATTATCAAACGAAACCTGTTCCAGCAAGGCTCTACCGGAAACGGAAGACCTTGCTCAGCAGATATTGATGGCTTTGCTGAATGATTCGTAATGGGTTTGGTATAAATTTGAACGGTTTGTCAAGGAAAAATGTAAAACAAATGTTTTTATGATAAAGAAGAATAAAATGAATTATTAAATGATAGGAACGTAAAGAATGTCGAAAGAAAAATATTTAAAATATCAAAAAGTGTGCGATGGCCGGGAATCGAACCCGGATCAACTGCTTGGAAGGCAACTATGCTGACCATTACACCACCATCGCACGTGATGGAAGGCGTGAAATAACACGACCGTATCTATTTATTTATGTAATTGTATTTATACTATTAAGTTTTTATTAATATATTTTTGAGTAATGTGAGATTTCGCACTTGGCTCTCAGTATAGTGTCTTTAGCGATTAGACAAAGTTTCCTGGAAGGAGAAGATTAAAAAAAAACCCAATGATATGTCGTACAAACATTTTCGTATTCTTATGATTATATTATAACAGTATATATATTTAGAATTTTTACTTAACAATATTATGACAATCAAGATGTCGAACAAAGTAATATAATTGGTGTTATATTAGTGTGGGAACCGAAATTATAAAAATACATCGTATCAATTTGTAAAAAATCCACAAAAAAAAAACACAAAATCAAGCATTACACTTAGATATATATTGATTGCAATACATTTAAATAAAAGAAGACCCTGCAATTATTTATACATAAATAAATAAATACAAACTTTGCAAATTTCATGTAACTAACGAATTATGTATATGAGAAACACGATTTCTTTGCAAGGTTCCTACTAAGGATATAATGCACCCAATTGCGGCAAACCGTGCGCAGGCGCATCTATTACTTTGTAGATCGCCGCCGGTGGATCGTGATTGTCAAGATTGCTCTGTAACCATGGTTTCTTGCTGAGTTTATATAATTTATTTACTTGATAATTATTGTAGTTTAAATTTGCTACAGAATTCTATTTGTTTAAAATTATGTTTTAAAATATTACTTTACTAATATTTAGCGTAACTATGAATATCAAATCATCAATATAAAACATGCCTTCAAGCAGACAAAAACTAAAATATATATAAAACGGTGCCACAAAACACACAGACAGATAGAATAACCCTCTGTTCTTGTGTTGAAGGCCAATCAGAATGTGTACAGTATAAAGTCCCAAAAATCATGGCTACCATGCTGTTTTGTCGCAGATAAACTTGTGACCCCGAGTAATTGGCTAGTATTCCCACGGCAGCTTGACCTCTGAAGCCTGATGCGGCCTCCAGGCCCTTAGTAGACGATTTATTATGTGGATTAGTTATTTTTATTTAATGTTATATGATTCGTAAGCAATGGATTTGTAACATACATACCTGACATGACCTAGGTCTAGGTCTTGCCATTATAATTAAAAAATATACATTTATGTTATTTTCTTAAGATTTTTACAGATGTTTCTTATACGTCTTTTTTTTAAGAACAAAATTCATTTGATTATTATTTTTAATATTTTTAAAAATATTAAAAAACAACATTATTTAAAGACTTAATAATAGTAAATATTTGATATAATAATTTACAAAATAGGTCGCCTTAGTATTTATATTGAAATTGAGGTAACAAGAATGACAGCTGATTAAATAATCTTAAATTATTCATTTAATTAATACGATTGTCAAGAAACTAACATGGCGTAGTTTGATATTTCAGTAGTTTTACAATTATTGCAGTAGATTGGCGTATCATATTGAAGTTATAATTAAATAGCATTCAGCAGACCTAGCATGACCTCTTAAAAACTATTATTGTTTAAAGATTTTTGGTTTCAATATTACAATAATTTTCAAACAAAATAAGAGCTCTAAAAACAATATTTTTTATAGGAAGAAAGGAGCTTAGTGGCGTTAAAGAATGAATGCTTTCTCTAATAGCCAAAAATTGTCAAAAAGCAGTATTATATTCAAATGTCAAATCAAAGTAAACACACTTCATGGCACGAGGTAATAATGTTACAGTTAAAGGAACGAATGATTTAAGATGACGTCATCAAAACTTCTTTCGAAACATTATTAAAGTAATACTTAGTATTGGTTTTAGAACGGATTCGTAAATAAGATTATTGTAATATTACTGTAATAGTTTTAATCTTACTGTTGATGGCAAAATTTCTTCTCATATGTAAAGTGAAAACGCAAAAGTAAACTCGTTTACTTAAAAAGTGCTAAAAATAGTGCTAAATCTAATATCTGCATGTTCATTCTTACAATTGTTAAAAGTTTTGACAAGTGTTCTTAAAATATTGTTCCATTATTATATAATGTTTGCGAAATGAAATTTGACAAAAATCTTTAAAATAACGCCAGAAGATTAAGGATTTTAGTTAAATCTTAGAATATAATCTGTTATATGACAATTTTTGTAGAGCTAATAAATTATTATAGATATATATAAAAGCTTCAAAAATCAGTAGCAAAAATAAAATATACGCATATTTTACAAAATTCTTAACGATAGTGTTTCAGATTTCACCAAAATTATACTAACGCCATCTATCGACAAGCGAGGGAAACTGACAAGTTTGCTTTTTTTAATGATAAATTTTGTTTGAATGACACAGATCGCACCAACTACTACCCGCATAAGCAATAAAACTTAAAAAGTAACTAAAAATATGGTAAAATAACGTAGTGTTTTTTTAAAAATGTTCTATCGCAGGCTATTCAGAAGTCGCGGGCAGCAGCTAGTATAAGTTAATACGAGTATAATATGCGTAGTCTGACATTTCTCACGCTAAGTAAACCATTTCGACATGTATATTATTTTATATACAAAAGTAGGTAAAGCTAATATCATTATCATATAGATTATTTGACATAATCTCAAGCTCAACCTACAGAGGCATATTTAAATAACAATTTATTTATTTGTTTAAATGTATCTAAGAATTTTATTAACCCTATTTGCAATATTAATAATAAGATTTGAATTGACGACCCCCGGGTTCGATTTTCAGGCATATGTAAAAATAATACTGATACTCCCCTATTTAGTATCAGTATTATTTATACTTAAAATCTTTAAAAGAAACATATTTCAATGAAACAAAACGAACATCACAGTAATAAATACGCAGCCCTCCAACCCCAAACAGAAACACAGACGCGCTCTGATTAAAACTCTTAATTGCAAAGTTATGCTCAGAGAAACATTCACATTCTAATATAGGAAATACACATTCATGTATTAATTATTTTTAATATATAAAAGAACGTAAAATAACGACATTTTTATACACTTTAAATAATTCCTTACTAACCTAGCAAATTGTAAAATGGCTTCCGTAAAACTACATCCTCGACCGGACATAGCCTAGTTAGTGACACAGAGACAATCGAAGGAAACAACAATGCGGCTTGCGACACGTAACTGCGCGCTACGTCGTCTAAGTATCGGCCCATTCAACAAACCAGGCCATCTTTAGAATAGCATACCAGTACATAAGGCGTCTGTATTAGGCATTAGTCTGAATAACACTAATCATTTTAAATTTAAATATTAATAATAAATGTGGTTTCTAAAAGTCATTTCGATATAATTATTCTTGAATTTAAATTTCGTGTTTAACATACCTATATTTATTTTATAGTTTTTGCTTCTGCGCCCATTTTATTATACAATTCAAGCGACACTATCTCAAATAGCGTACATCGCATAGAATAATGAAATGAGTGTTAGTTAGTTACTGCTTCTCTTTGATTGGTGGAGATACTACTAGTTATTTTTTAAGGTCAAATAGTGTCACTCAAATTGTATAGTGAAATGGACGTCTTAGTATCCCTTACTATGTAAAAACTCGAACCAGGGTTGGAAATCTCATCTCATCTCAGGGAGCTTAATTTTTTAAAGTCGTTTCCGAGTTTGCTATTGATACGTATGGAATGAATAGTCAAAAGACAATTCAATCTATTGAGTGATAAAAACGTAGGTGTCGTAACTGTACCATGATAAGGGACAGTAGGCGTTCACAGTTATCTTAGAGACACTGCAAATTTAACCCTATTTTCATTACAATAGAGCTTATTAATAATCAATTACAAACCAAAAAAAAACATTAAACTTATGACTCACTATTTCAAAATATGGTTATGTAACTATATATCCTTAGATAGTATAATTTACCAAATATAGTATATGAATAGAAAATAATGTATAACCAAACAATTACAAACAAAATTGAAAAAAATCTTTTTTTCCAAACAATGGCGCACCTGTCAGGAAACGTCACTTTAACGAGACGGAATCGATACGAGAAGTCTGACATCATACTATGTGGTCATAGAGTTTTTTGGCTTATTTAAATAAAATAACGACTGTTATTTTATAAAACGACCATGTTTGTTAAACACAATTAAACAAACATATCTTTTTGTATATGCCATTAAAGGCTTTTAATTATAATTATCATTAGCATTTATAAAAACCGGAGAAATATAAAATGAGATTAATTATTTCGTGTTTATTAAAAAGTTCTTAGATTTTACCGGTTAAAACAATTCTAGCACATAATTCGTACGTTTTGGCGGCTGTATCTTTAAATGTTTTGGCTTATTTGGATTTATAATTAAGTCTGCTTCACTACTTATCAATAATTATAGTTCATTTTTATCTAGTTAAGTTTATATTTTAGTCTTTTAATTAGAAACAATCAAAATATAATATTCTTTTCAAACCTATTTAATTGTATAGATTTGTTTGTAAGTGTATGTAATTCGGATGACAGATTGGTGACAGCTGATCTGATGAGCCAGGACGATAGTGGGTCTATTCAGCGACTCCTTGTATTAAAGTTCAGGATCATTTGGCTTGTTTTGAGATTTTTTTTAAAAAGTTAATTTTTGAATTAGGTCTATGTGATGACTAATTGTTAAAAAAAAATAATAAAAAAAGTTTTTATTGATAAAAAAGCAAATAACTGAAGTTTAAGAACAGCTAAAACACATTGAAAATAAAATAAAAGATATTCATAAATAAAGATAACCGTCGACTCAGAAAAAGAACATTAAGAAAGAGTGGTTTTTAAAAGCTTTTATTAATTTCATTTTTAATTATTATTTAATTCAAAAGGTTATGTATCAAGATTGAGATTTAATCTGGTAACTAGGCTGGGGTAATCTCAGATGGAGTCTGAATTTAGACCATGCACTACCCAAAAGGTCCCGAAAGGTCCCGAAAGGTACCTGAATTTTGGCTAAGCTAAATAGCCTATTTGCGTTGCAAGTTAGCTTTATTAGAGGACTCTCAGTTAGCAAAATGGGCTAAAATAATGAAGTTTATTTCTTGGTTTATGCTCATGTCAGCGGTTCCCAAACATTTAGCCGTGGAAAGCAACATATTCGTTAGGTTGGGAACATTTAAACTTTAAAACACAAATAACTGCAAAACCCCGCTTTTTTCAACCCCCATCACGACCCCAAAGTAGAGAAACAATACACTCAGACAATAACATAGATAATGTGTTTGAAACTAAATATTATCATTCGAGGACGATCACGGGATATCATACAAAAAAAACACTATAGACTAAAAAACTGTAAACATAAAACATACTTGTGTAAAATACTCATACTTAGTACGTTTGATAAGTATAAAGTTATTTTAAAATATATAAAATATTTGAGTATATATATATATATTGATTGAATACTGTTCCCTCATCCCAGGGGCGATAGTACCTGTTCCACCCCCCCTACTCCTGGAGTCGTGCCTGACTATACACATAAAATATTAAACTAACATCATCATATAATAATATGGCCATTATATTCTTTCTGTCATTCCTTTTCATCCCTTCTATACTGGATAATAAATATTTTACTTCAGCAATATATTCTATATTATTGATATATTTCTAAACGGCCTTCTATCTCAAAAAGCTGTCTCCGGCGAGGCCGACCACGTGCTGGCGGTCTGTGCGTGGGCGATGTACCTCACTCCATGATCTATATAACAATATAAAACTAAGCTACTAATACAATTATATTATACTTGGTCTTAAAGAATCAAAAAGAAAAAACGTTTTTCGCTATTCTACTGAGAACTGCATAACAAATAAAATGTCGGCGTCATTTGTATATAATGTCATTTTTATTAAAGTAATACTAATAAAAGACTAAGTTTGTTTAAAAATACAAAAACAATTCTATAGATACGTGAGTATTAAAACAAGTTATAGATACGTTTCAATGCTCAAAGTTGATTGCAGATCATAAAAATCTAAACATATACTTAAAATGCGATAAATCTATGAGACAGCGTACTCTATTAAAACTGCACGTTAACCAGTTTTTTTAATCGACACGTTTTCTATTTATATAAAAATATAGTTTTATGACCCATTAACCGATGGTGAATTTCAATTTATAATACATCATGTAATTTATTTATATATAGAAAAATAAATTGAAGTTTAAATGGCATATAAGTTTCTAAACCATTCATGAGACAATAATAATATCTAGTTAATTGTTTTTCGAAAGTATAAGTAGTCAAATATGACAACCATCTTTGTTTTGGCAATGACATTTCAAATGACAATTGACATAAGACAGTAAACACTCCGTAGGCAGAGAAGGAGAATGCTATTTTCGTCTGTATACGAAATATTTAGATTCCTTAAACGTCGTCTACTTTGTCGTTATTATTGTCAACCTCAAAACGCTTGTTTATTAAAGGGCAAAACAATTTGAAGAGTGTTAGGTTTATGTATTGTGAGATTACAAACAAGATTCCGAGCTAAGTCGTGAGTCCGCAATTTGCTTGAACAGCGCGGGTCATACAGTTGACCTCCATTTTGTCAACCTCCCCGGGCTCTCGCACGATTGCTAAAACATCTGCAACTTGGCATCTTTGCAATTTGATGCAATTTCCATCATTCAATATAATTGCTTGTAAGTAAATATTCGCGTTTCCAATCTTATAGCTATGTTTGAATGAAAAAGATTTATTTTTAACACTTTCGAATACTTTAATTCTTGGACGTCTCAGAAAATTTCACAAAAATTATAATAATTATGAATTATATAATAGATTGTAACAGACTCATAACTTTTTCCTGTCTTATTACTTTCTAAGTTAATCGTAAAAATAAAAGCCTACGGCGATATTTTGTAATCAGATTTATTTTATTGGTCATTATTAAATATATTGATGTCTGTATGTACGCACAAATAGATTTCTATTAAGATATTACCAGAGGCTACATTTATCATATGCAGTTGAGATATGAGAGGCTTACGTAGAAGATATTTTATTTGTAAAACGTATTTCATATCATGATTTGTGTACAATCATTTAAAATATATTTATTGTAAGGGTTGTGCATCGAATGAAATTTAGAAAAAAATATTATCAAAATGGTTGACAGTGAATAATAAGGTTTGAAAATAAAAGGCGGATCTTATTTTATTTACATTTTTATAATGCACTATAATGTTTCTTTACACTTAAACTTTGATAAATTAATTAAGTTCCCTAAGAATAAAGTTTTATACGAGATAATTAAACATTTTATTTGACGGCACTTTCGTTTATTATATCAATATGTGAATAAACGAACTAACAGATGAGCACGTAAAGATTTAATCTCATCTTGAAAGTGCGCCGGCGGCGAACACTTATTATTTAAGTATAAACAAAATAAAAGACGTATTCACATGTCATACAAGGCCTCGGGTGTTTAGTCGATTGCAAAAAAAATCATAAAAATGTAAAGAATGTTTGACTTGTATCCCCGCTAGAGGCGCCACCAGCGCTTAAGACCTATTATTTATTTGCTGATATGAATACACATGAACTATTTATAGCATTTAAATGACCATTACGATAAATAAATTAAATCGATTTAAAAACTTATTATATCGATACTGTAGCTTGTATCATTGTTCATTCGTTCTTTTAGAAACATCGAAAAGTTTCACAGTAATATAGGAAAATTAAATGTCAAAGCGATTATAGGCGTGATATCGATTTTAATATATATAAACGTATAAGTAATATTTATGTATCCACTCGTTTTGAATGATTTCATCTGTTGTCAAGGATATCTTTGAACTGACCGATCCTTATTGAATCCTCTGTGATTAATAGTTTATGTACGATGTGCAAAAAAATATTTTTTATAAACTTAACGTTTATAAATTATTATATATTTATATAAGACTTTTATGAACTGATAATGTTTTATGTTCAAGAAAAAAAAGCAAACAATTTTTTTTTTCCTGTAATGGTCGACACTCAACTTCAATTCAAGCCACGGTCCTGATTAAATTATTGCAACCTAAAATAAAAATTACAATTCCTATCTTGAGTTGTCAATGCCAAGAATGCCCGTGCAGTGGGTTTTTTTGTAATCTAAATTGATTTAAAATCGATTACCAATTTTTTCGGTCGTATGTGGTTAAAGAGGTTACACAAAAAAACAATATTATTAAATATGTTGGTCATCTGCAAAGTAAACGAATTATATTATGAAGGAATAAATCTTACTTACTTACTTAATATTAATAAGTTTGCGGACCGTACATTATAATAAACAGAATTGATGTTATTATTAAGATGATATCGCAATCCCGATTATTACTTCGACGCAATAATTACACGTGCGAGAACGCGCTACCACTTCACTGTGACTTCGTTTAAAATTGTTATTTAATATAAATAACATTCAATATAACATTTTGTATTGTGCTTATTTAAATCATAAATAAATATAGACGATACAAGACATAGGGACGGTATCCCGGATATCACAATTAGGTTCTTGATTGTGATTGGTTGTTATTTGCTTCTGATAGGTAGTAAACCAATCACAAGCAAGAATTAATTTCCTAACTTCTAACGTTTCCTAACGTCAAACTCGTACTAGGGGTAGTGACCATATTGATGATATTTTCATATTATATTTATTTAAAACATAAAATATCTACATAAACTTATCTTAAGTATAATTACGTGAATAAAAGTAGCTGAAGATATTTACGTAAAATCAATATTGCTTTATAAACAATAATTATGATATTATTCAGTTTCTTGATAATCTATAATAAGGTATCGGAGCCAGCCATTTTGTCCTCGACGGTTTCGTAATGTTTAAATAACAATATCCCTATAATTATGTTAAGCTTACATGTTCACTGAATTATTTAATATTATTATGGTTTATAACTCAAACTGTTATATGATACTAATAATCAAATACTTAAATAACATAAAAATCCTTTTAATACGTTCCAAGTATATTTACAAACATTTTCAATTATCTTTCGATAAGTAATAGAATTAGGACGTTTATCACTAGTTTATGACTTGAATGTCATTTTTATATTTAGCCTTCGTAAACCATAACATGATATACCCGGCGCCATTAATGCAATGGTAATTTTATTTTATTTTCCCCAACTAGTTTCCCGCGGGTCCGCCATGCTTCGGGCTCATCAGTAAGAACCCCGAATGGCTTCAAGGCTAGTCGCACAAATTCTGATACAATTAACGTAAAATAATTTAATAATTCATATTGTATATATATATATAATATTAATTATTAAAATGAATTTAATTAAAAAAAAAAACAATCATAGGTAATAAAGGTATCTTATCAATTTTTAATAAACTTTATTAATAATTGTTATTATGAGCATAATTGATAACTTTCTATATATACGCAATTACCTAATTAGCTATGTAACGTATTGTAGCGTTCCCTTGCGCACGCGCACGCGGAAGGTGTGATGCGAATAATAACTTCCTTCCTTGTTTCTGAAAGCTCAATTAATATTAATAGTGACTTTTGTTCTCACGACAAGTCAAGTCAATAATTAAAAATACCTTTTTTCTTATTTTACTGTTTTTTAAGTTCGGTAAACTTTTATATTAGCTTGCAAAATTTTAACTAACACTGTAATATTACATTTAAGAAAATAGTACTGAAAACTAAATTCACTACTATTACTATACTACACTATACAGTAAGATAATATATTAATAAGTGTGTGTCTCTGTTGCAACACAAGAATTAGTTTCATTTCGTGTTTAATTTATTTTCAGGTTTTAAGGTTTTTAATGTCTCTCTCCAAATGGGTTCAGAACATAACTCTTTATATAGAATTTATATTTAGGAATTTATTTTGAAGTAACATACAACATTTTATAAGAAACCCACGAGGTATAGCCCCATATGCATATAAAGTTAATGTTTGTATGTCTATTTGTCAAGGTAAAATCAATCATTTGATTCCGATGTAATCTTGTAAAGATGTTAGTCAAATATTTTTAAATAGAAATATCCTTTTTGCAATATGATAAATGATGATTCACTAAACTAGACTCTTCACATAAGACCATAAATATAAGAGAATTATAATTTCTTTAAGCTGCAAGCACCATTCATTCATTCATTCATTCATTCATTCATTCATGCACCTTTGACAGTTACATATAAAAATATGTCATGTCCATTATTTAATTTGCGCGGAACCTAGTCTGTAATATCTCTAACAATGTAATTGCCTTATATACTTATATAATAATTTACATAATGAGATCACTCACAATGGGATTAAAAACTAAGTTCATTAACTTACAAGCCATTATTACAAAAAGCCTAATTTCTGTAAAAAGAAAAGAATTGTGGGAGCGTCTAGCACAATGGGAATTGTGAGTTCTAGAGATCCGTAGAAAAATGTATAAAGCCGCAGTAAAACTAAGTGAAATATAGTATTTTTCTGTATAACCATAAATTTTCTCGGGTAATAACATCTTACCACTTTTACTGTATCAAAAGCGAGCAAATTCATGGATAGATTGAAAATTTATCTCTGATAAATCTATTAACAATTATTTATGTTCTGTATTAAATAAATAGAATAAAATGTATGTTTGATCTAAAAAAAATAATAAATAAATTCGACCCCACTCCCACTTGACCGCTATCACCAAGTGTGACGCGAATTATATTACAATTAAAAGATTTCATCTCAGACTTTCCTTGAGAAAAGAACCGCGCCACGTCATTCATTTTTATTGAATTTCGTTATTATTTCATAACTAATCATTCAACATGTAATGGCCTAGTTGAGTAATTAATTTGTTAGGAAATTTTTGTTACGTTAATATTTGGTATTTCTTCTCATCTATACTAGATCTAAACTTCTCTATCTCAAGGATATACACAGCTTCTTTCATAACAGCCTCATGCATGATCAGCTTCCCTACCATGAACTCTTATAATACAATAATCTATCTAATATCACTTTAATAATGTTTGACGTCAAAGTCATTCATTCCTTTACTATTACATTATTAATTCGTAACACGAAGTGTGTTGTGATATTATAAATATTAATGTACGTGATATTGTTTTTCTGTAATCAGTTATCATTGTTTCCTTTATCATATAATAAAATCATTCATTTTTTTACGTCACAGCAGTAATAAATCAATATTGTTTAATAGAGCTCATGAATTAAAGTAATATTATTGTAATATTGCCACAAAACTTCTCAAAACTATGATAGTTTCGAGTTCATTCCTGTTGGGTTTCTAACCTGCTAGTATATAAATATATCAAGATTGATTGAAATATTATTTTATATTGCTTTATTCTAGTTAGAATTAAGTTGTGATAAATCTTGTTACGTTAGTGTTCCGGTCTTTGAAAAAAAAAAATTTAAGAAGAATTAAACTTGTTAGAATGTGACGAAAAGCAAGCTACTTGTCATTTCATAAGAAAGCTATGTTGCCTGTGGTACATCAGATTTTAAACTCTATTAATATTAAGTTAAGGTCTTATTTGGATGTTTTGTCAAGTTTAGTTTAAAACAAGCTCCTTTTAGGGGAGAGATTTTAAAAACAATTGACGAGATCATTGTCTTGCTTTCTAGAAAAAACTAGATTATTTTAAATGTAAGTTTAAAGTCACTTTTATAACCACTTTCTACCCGTATAGTATACCGGTATAGACTATAGATCTAAAAAATCATGTATTATAGAAAAATAAATATTTTTAACTTTAAAATTAATCTTAGTTATCTTAGTGAATCAAAAAAATATATCTATATAACAGTTATGCCATTGCCAAAAGATAATAAATCTTATCAATAATCAACCACACGTCACTCTATTGAAATCTAAAAAAGTAGTGATACACACACACAGACACATTACGTGACGCACACTACCATACGTACATATTGTAACCTTAAGTACCCTTTCCGTCCGAATAACAGCATCGAAATAGATTTATTATTATTTACTTCCTTGTCTGTCTGTTCCTACATATCTGTTCAATTTATCAACAATAATAGATCAAAGCTTAACATTATTAAAGAATTTCCATTATTAAATAAAACCTAATTTGAATGCCCAATAGTGTAGTGTTCTAAATAAAAAAAAGTCTAGATAACATAATTTCTAAGAAATGGTGTTCTTAATTCAAAAATATTTAAAATTAAAAAAAAAATCTTGACATAATGGCATATGAGGATACAATGGTTACGCGACCCCATTCCCAACAGTGTTAATAAATAACACATCTAATCCCCTGTATTCAAGCTGCGTACGCGCACGTCCTGTTGGCGCTGATCACTGCTCTGATCACGCGCACGCAAACATAGCGTATCGCGAACCAAAAAGGAATGATTTATTTCATGGTCCTTTAGCAATTTGTAATTTAAATAAAATATTGGGTATTACTGTTTATATTTTTATTTTATAATTGGTATAATATTTTAGATAAAAAAATTCATTATCAATATGTATATTAAAATTAATTATTAAATCGCTAGCACATGGACCGCGCCTTTATTATCAAATATGGCTCCAAAGCTGGACATCCGATTAGGGATTCGCAATTCTAACAGCGATAAAAATAAATATATGAAAATCAACTTTACTGCTGCAGAATAAGACTCAAAATTATATACCAATAGATGCGATAAATTGTCTAGATTAGGGTGCCTTATTTGTAGACTGTGTGTGCGTAATCTATTAAACAGTAATAGACTCTAACTAAATATAAATACGGTTGAAGATTCAGTGGTATGGTATTCGGCACTTCAACGATAATAGGGAAAGATTAAAAAAATATAATTTATATGTAAGTGAGGAACGTCTTTTAATCTGCATAAAAATTATTTTCCTTTAAAATATATTGGATATTTCTGGATTTTTCAGAGTACGATTATAAATTTAGTGCTCGGCTTCGTTCTCCTTGATTTAGAGATTATATATCTAAACACCCAAATAATTACGAAATGCTTTAAATTATAATTAGTCTTGCGCCTGACAGCTGTCCCTTAGTAGGTATAAGTTTTAACGTTACGAAACGAGTTCTCGGTTGTAATTGGTTATTTTTTGATTGTGATTTTAGTGAACCAATCACAACTAATAACTCGTTTTGTTTCGTACAATCAAAACTGATACTGGCCGAGGAAGTCCGTTACTGCCAACGTTATAACAAAAGCAAGTAATTAAATTTTCTTATTTTACTTTTAAATAAGTCAATCATTAAATTACATTCATCCAGAACAATGAGTCGTAAATATGTTTTTTCGTGTATTTCTGTCTTCATGATTTATATGAAGCCTTACGACACATAATCATCGACTTTAATGGTCATATTTTAAGGTATAATTGGCCATAACAGTTATTAAAGCTCTAATTGATGAAATTATAACCAAAACAAAGACTTATGAAGGTTCCCTGCATTGTTGTGAAGTGAGAAATGTAGGGTTCCGTGCTAGGAACAACAGCTCTTACAGACAAGAGCAGACATTTTTATTCTAAAAATAAATTGTCCTAAGACTTAGGTTACTCACAGATACGCCAACTGAAGATCAAAATAGATACAATAAGCTATGATAAACTTACCTGTAAAAGACAAAAAATTATGAATAAAATAAAATTAAACAAATAACATACGGAACAGTTTAATAAAGCCTTTGATATTTTAAAATTTCATTCAGTTTAATTTTACGCTATAAAATGTCACACCATGTCACCTGAGGTTATTAACAAAAATATATGAAGACACAAAACAATGGAATACATTACAGATATTAATGATTATTATAAATTATAACATTTTAAATTGTTTTGGATATTCATGTAAAATAACGTACAGTATTGAAATATAAATATCTCACTGGCAGAAGCCCTTCCGTGTCACATAAAACATCGATAGCATTTATATTCAATTACCAATATACTTAGTACGAGTTTTGAAGTTACGAAACGTTGATAGTTTTCGAGCAGTCACGAAACGAGTTCATGATTGTGATTGGTTTACTAACAATCACAACCAAATAATAACCAATCACAAGCAAAAACTCGTCTCGTAACTGCTCGAAAACTATCAACGTTTCATAACGTTATATCTTTTAATACCATAAACAACTCCCTCTACATAAATCAAGTTTTAAGCGTTTAACTATAAGTATCTCTGCTGAAGTCAAGGTTTTTTCTTAAATTTATTAAATTACATATGAAAAATAATTATAAACATGTAACTCTTCCGCGATCTTGATTGATTCTTGATCGACGACAAATTGCTCGTAAATTACTTTCGACATATAATTTACATATTATATTTGGGAAATATGAGTAAGTACAGAGTAAGGCTATACTATAATTTGGGGGTTACATATGTATACAGATTAAATCATACATATGCTAATAACTTACTTGTCACTGATATGTATATTTTTTTAAGCATAGACAAACAGACAGTGTATGTCTTAAACAAAAATATGATGTGAATAAAGCATGAAACGTTATGTCATCGTGATCCAATGAATAGGCAGTTGTCATTCAAGTATTTGACAATCAAATGACATTTGACAGTTTGACACAAGTCACTCCCAAAAGTTAAGATCCGTGACATTGAAAAATTATACCTATACAGTTTTATGCCTTATAAGTCAACTCTGAAAATAACATATATTAAAAACTCTAACGCTGACTTATGACACTAAAAATTAATTTGTTACACGCCAGCTCGTAGGAAGTGAAAAGTAAACTGTATAAAAAAAAATATTCATTTTCAATTTTAGTGATGTTTTTGATGGTTATGTTACGTATTTGAAATTGGACAACGATCTAGTTCGTTTGCGAATTCATTTTCCTCACGAATATAGTTGGTTTGCTAGTGAAGCACTAATCTACATTTGTACCACTAGCGTTATTTATCTTTAATGAAAATTACACTACCCTTCTACTTGTCGCTATTTTGTCATAAAAATGTAAAGTACTGACGACAATGAAAGGGTTAATATGAAAGACGAACTGTCATGAAACTGACTACTAACGTGTATTATTGTTTTTCTCTGATCGAAAATAGATAATTACCTCGTTCTCCCAATAAATGTAATGTCAAATATACATTGTATTTTATATTATCTTTATTTAAGATCGTAAAGTTCAAAGGCAGTATCGCTTCCATTACTCACGCACTGGCAGATATTAACTCAATAATTTCCGAGTTTTGGAGATACGCTCGAAATGTCAATTAACAAGTGATCTCTTCATTTTAAGTTCACGGTTTATTTCGCGGTAATTGGTTTATTTTTAACGCTTTTATTAGTTTAATGATTTTGGGTTCCGTATCTTGATTTTAAATGTAAGAGTTGAACAATAAACAAACCATTATATACACACTAGTATCGGCCATCATCAGAATTTAATGATACCATAGACCTATTATCTGTGATTAAACGTGAAATTAAATCTATTGATAAAATGTTTATAACCTTATTGTTAAAATATAAATATATTTTATCTTTCTTGTTGACAGCTGTCAATTGTTTTATAATTTAGATTTATAAATGTGAAAACAAAATGGTGTCAATAGTATAAAAAATAGCAGTTTAAAATTGTACTGAGAAATTATTTCAAGGAATATCAATAAAGTTTCTTGCCGGTTCTTCTTTAGGGATCCATGCAACTAGAGTTTGACGTTTCAGAAATACAATGTATGCTTATTTAAAATAGTTTGTGACTAAAATACAGTTCAACCTTTGGTTATTATATGTCCAAATATGTCTATGGAATTATAGATACCGTGGATAAGTAAATAATATTAATAGCAACAAGACGAGATCACGTTTAATTCCCACGGGTCGTTCAAATCTAACTCTTAAATGTATGAATAAACATTTAATACCTACATATAATATAGTTTATTTTTAGATATTAATATCTCAAATCCATGTACAATTTATTTGTAACAAATAAAAGATAATTTAATTCTAAATTTAAATTAAATTAGGCAAATTAATGCGTTGACTGTCGTCGCATTCCAGACATGACATAGATCTAGGTTGCGAGCTGGTGCTAGTTTGGTATTTCAAATTCCAGGTATATTTAGGTGACTAAGTATTATTCAGTGTTTCAAAGGAAACACGTTACAAATGACAAAAATAAAGGAATCTCAAGATATTAATAAATAACGAACTGGTGATGAGAATAATCCTTAAAATCTATATAACATTAATTGTCAATGTCATTTAGTAATCTCGGTCTTAAAACTAGTATTGCCATTACACATATATATTAATAAAAATAAAATATTGTACGACCTTCATTTTAATAGGTAAAGCCTGGTTTGTTAATATATCAAAATTCCATTATTAATGTTTTATTCAATATCTATATGCTGGGAAATAAACTATCGTATTGATATTCGCACCTGTGCACGAGGTTGGAATATGAAATGAGTTCGCTAAACCCATGGAATTCAGAGACGAACTAGTGGAATAGATAATGGGTTTTCAATGTATCGAATTAATCAATTATTGTATTGGATTTTGAGTACAAAAACAAACGAATTACTAACGTGATAAATACACATTATATCCATCTAGTGTACGTGTGTGTGTCATCTTTATTTTTTAATACACGTGTTAGACAGATATGACCGCGGTGTGCTTTTTATACCTTTTTATAGGTTAATTTTTATTTGTATTGAGCTATGAGAGGAAAGAGGGAGAGTCGAAAGTGTTTACCGTCTTCCAAAAAAAAAAATGGGTATATTAGGGTTATAATTGCGTTGCCATCTTTTAGAAAGAGAAGTATGACAGTATGTCTGTCTCTTTCACTCACTGTACGACATATATAGAGAGATATACCCTATTAGATCCAGCCCGTATACGAACTGCAATGTATTGCCTACTTAAAAAATAGTCTAAGAGTAATAGTTGATCCTCCCACGCAGACCACTTGCTGTGTCACATGATAATTACTAAATTCGCTATTTATTACGCAGATTACTTAAACGGAGCACGCGTCCTTGTACGGTGGGCGACTGTTGGACTAAATATATTGTTTTAATAGACTCTATTGTCACATGAACAGAGGTCAATTTGCGTGGTTGTATATCGATTGTAATAAGGCGGAGGCGCCGGCGCAGGTTTAGTGTTGAATGCGATTACTGTTATATGTATTTTATGAATTATCTGTGAATTATATTATACTCCATTATTATGTATATTAAACATTCAATCTGTATTTTATTAGCTCTAAAGAAGTTGAAATTTCTTTTGACATTTTATAAAAAGGGGTAGTTTTTGTCGATTGGTATTGTTTTAATTTTTTTTTTACATTACAAAAACACAAAAATTAAGCATTTATTAGCTCCTAAAAGTTATAAAATCTTATATTGCCGAAATGTTGGCTTTCTTTATAAATTATTATTTATTTATCATTTTACATAACGAAATCTCAAAAAACACAAATAAATAAACATAATTTACAAATCGTCGCAATAACGTATGACGTATTTTTTTCTCAACAGTGTTTAAATTTAAGTTTCGCATATGAAGGTGCGAAGACAAACAATCAAATCAGTCACGTGCTAAATAAAGACAAAATCGTGCAATATTTGAATATTTTGTATACCCTCGCAATAAGATGACCCAACAGCGCTGTGTTGAGACGGCTACTTGCAAATTTCAATACGAATTTTTTTTATTTTAAACAATAAAACAAATGATTCATCAATATCTTCAGAATGCTATCAATAACATTACAAGTACAATTATAAGTTATCAGTTAAAATTGTTATTTATTCCCAGTAACCAGTTCACGTCACAAAGATTTTTAATTTTATCAGAATTCCCAACACGAGTTTTGATAGTATACGTTGACAGTTTTCGGGCAAACACGAAACGAGTTCTTGGTTGTGATTGGTTAACTACTAATCGAAACTGAATAATAACCAATCAGCACCAAGAACTTGTTTCGTGACTTGAAAACGCAACGCTACGTAACGTCAAATCACATACTAGGGATACTCTCAACCAAATAATCTGACTACAGAATATAGTTAATACATATTCTATAATCATTATTGAATATTAGTAATCAAAATAAAATTTTGGGATAGCTCTTTTAGTTTTATTTACTTAGATTTTAATATTATATGGTCTCATTCAGAAGATATATTTGTTTTAACAGCTGACGTTTCAATTGATATCAATGCGATTGTAAACATATCTGTAAGTCGAACGAAACTTATGTACTATTGAATAATGATTCATTCTCTGATATTTTTCAGTATTTGAGTCACGTTACTCCCACATATAGAGCAGTAACATTGAGGGGAAATGAGTTGTTCTGCCCTGAGTTCAAATACTATAAAACTGACTAATATTTATTCTATTTATGAGTAATTTTCTAATCTGAGAATATAAAATATGCAGTATATAGCGTCTTTGGTCGATCATTAAAAAACTTTCAGGTTCTGAAAAAAATAGTTTTATATATTAAAAAATATTATTATTATTATCAATAATAAATACGAATTTGAAATGAAAATTTATCTTGTAATTAAAAAAAACGTTTTATACCAATATTTGTTTGTAAAACAAATATTTTTTTTTTATTATACACACAATAAAATGGCTTTGAATATTGCAAGAACAATGAATATTCAGTATTGTTGTTATCGACTTGTTTGTCCTTGTTTTTCCTTTTTAATGACAATTATGAATACAAGGATAAATTATAAACAATTTCCCTCTACATGAGTAGAGTAATAAAGGTATTTGAACATGTCTATAAACATGTTTACCCATATCAAGCTTAATTAAATTTAAAAAAATACAGCATTTAGAAACTAATGTTCGATAGCATTCTATATATAATCGACTTTATTGCGAAGCGGGTACCGATGCAGCAGCTCAAATGGTAGAGCGACGGAACGGTTTCCCAGAGATCACAGGTTCGTTCGGTTAAGAGAAAAAAATAAAATAATAAGAAATATTCTTTTAAATAGTAATTTTATTTAGTAATAGTTCTAGAGATCAGGCAAAAACCAAACTCCTCTGTTTTAAAACTAGTCTACAACATTGACCAATATAGTCGATTAGAAATTTCCATTAATTCATTCAACCGTCTTATCACAAGGTTTACCAATTAGTATCCAGCTTGACCTTACGTGTTATCACCTGACATGCCTTACGCAAGCGATAAACGAATAGTAATGCGTTTAGGCAATTTAATGACAAACTTAATCTGACATGTAAAGCCGCGGGAATTGTGACATATTTAAGTACCATTTGTCCTTAATCTCATCTATTTATATTCTAAAAGTTAACAAAGAAAAAAATCGTGTTTCATTAAATGAAATGTCGTGCAGCTTTCATGGGCTGGCTATAACCTGAAAGTACCATCCTCTCTCTGATAATCTGTGTAAGTAGCTACGTTTTCTGAAAGAGCCAGAAACCCTCTGACCTCTATCCTACTCTCCTTCATCTCTTCCCATTCTTTTACATTGCAATACATTAGCAACTATCTATACTTTGAATGTGCGGGTTACGGTATTACTTATAATCAGGTGGAACGTCTGTCTGTTTGTCAACCTGTCCTGTAATAGTATTAAGAATTGATGTATGACCAAATTAGGTATAAAAAGTCATGGTCTCGTCGGCTCCTATAACTGAATGAGTAACAAAAAGATATTCATGTAACTCATCGGTTTTATTGCGGTCAATTATTTTACGACTATTAAAATCAAAGCTCAAATATACCATATTAATAGTAACAATATTACTAAGAAAAAACATATTTTTTTTATTTATGTAATAAATATTAATTTACTTTAAGTAACGACTCCTGAATATTTAAAAACTCCTCAAATAAAAGCCTCAATATATCAATGAAAAATATTATGAATAAAATTGTTTATATTGAACACTTATATTGCCCAATACACGCGTAGTTTAGTAGATACACGTACTTTACAAACATTCATCCAATATCCGTGACAATTCACGGAAATAGATTCCGCCTATACATGACACGGTGTACTATTTCAAAACTATGTGTAATTCATTGATTAAAATATTCTCGGAAGCACTCTGTATATTAGTTCTTATCTAGAACAATTGATAGTGTTATCAGTAACAGTGAAAGAATTATATGACCTCTTTATATCCTATTAGATTAGTAAAATTATAATAAATTAGTCGATTTTAAAGTTACAATAAAATAGCACAAATTCAACATTTCTTTAGTAGACAGTTTACACGCACTTTTGAATCTTCAACTATTACATTATAAAACTGTCAGTGTAGTCAGTCAGCGAGTGAGTGAGTGAGTGAGGTACCACCAGCTCGGAATGTTGTTCTGCTGGAAGAGCTGAATGTCGCTTGCCGTAAATGATATATTTTAGGGAAAGCCAGATGACAAAGAAATTACGAGTTTAATTTATCAAAGATTGTCCAGAAGAGCACTATTATTACTTGAGGTACGATACTTGGATATTGTACGATTTACCACGAGTATCAAAAGGGGACGTGGCTTGTTTTAAAATAATTATATACAAGATTTAAATCAAATGCAATCCAAAGATCAATTTCGATCTTCTGTTGGTTTTCCTAAGGTTTTATTTGACACGTCTGGATTATTATTTAAATAACTGCAGGAAAATAAACACCAGCCCAAAACAAAAATAAATGACGTCCAATGATTCAACGTCATGGCGTCATATTAGCAATAGTATTGTTGTAGTACGTGATCAAAATTGTAATTATAATTAAATAATACATTCGTTTTTATACACCTTTTAGGATTCGGGACTGACTGGCGGTTATTTTGTTTTTTTTGCATTAAAATAATGGCAAATCAACAAAAAAGAAAAACCTATAATATGGTAAATACCATGAATAATATGTTAGGTATTTAAATTAATAACTTGAATATATGCTTTTGTTTTATAAGGCCGGTTAAACCAAGTCAACGATAAGGTATCCTTAAACTAAACAAAGTAATTCCGGACAAATATTTGTCACCAAGATATATCGAGAACAGGGTGGTCCCACCGCCATTTAACAGATAAGGTTTGTTTGACATGAGTGTTGCGAATTCTATGTACTCAAGAAAATCTATAATATATAAAAGGTATATAATAAACCATAGAACAATATCCTCAAAATCAAATTATATATGTCAAAAGAGATAGAAAGAGAGTGAAAGAGCACTCACCCTGCACAAAGCGACGCCAGTATCCAATCTATCCAGAAAGTTGTCAGCGTTGATCCTGAGCTCTGGGTACAGCACCGTCAGCCATTCAGCCAGGTCCTCCTTCATCGCGTATAAATACTCCTCCGAGGACTTGAAGGGCCTGAAAGGCCTTGCCTCCAAGAGCACTGCGCCTGCGCTTGCCATTTTATTTTTGTTTTTACTGCTTTTTGGACATTACTGGTTCTGAAACAAAGATATGGTTATTATTATAAGAATTGAGATTTAAGTATATTATACTATAATTAATATTGCTCTTATATTGTAAGTAACGAATAATTCTTTAATATGTTTTAAACGAACGATGTCAGAACAGAAGTCAATTGGACACAACGAGTTTGTTACAAAATCATCACTCGTAATTCAATATCGAGCAATCTGTAAATAAATCTTTTATTTAGGGTTGTCTACTTTAAAAATAATAATTAATTTAGCTGGTATGTATATTTAATTATTGCAAGCGAGCTATGCATTACAATTTAAAATATGATTATTTATTTATTATTAGCTATTTCAGGATTTTGCATTTTTTTAATGCAGTAGATGGTATAGCTTCTGGAGCCAGAGAGGTTTTAATTTCTTGATGTGGAACCACAACCCTGCCCGTCCTTGGCTCGCACTAATAGACTCCTAATGACAACATCGTTAATTTCGGGGAATTAACAGTCCTTAGTGTCTAGACTGATAAAAAATACTAATTAATTGTTTTATGATGTCGTAATAAATGTCATTTCTATAATAATAAATGTCTTCTTTCTACAAAATGGTGACTGTTAAATAGACGCGTTGGTTTCGGAAGATGAGAGAAAGATCTGTAATATTTCTGGGAAATTGTGCACAAATTTCGCTGACTCATATACTAACACACCATGACTGCCATAAAACCGATGCTTTGTGGGGTCATTGCCCTTTAGAGTGCGACTAATTTCTAACTTCGCTAACGAGCTGCTAAACACTAATAGCTGAGATTTATTTCAGGCTTACCTGTTTTCTTTACTGTAAATAGGATAGTATAAACTCTTTTTGATAAATCTTTTTAGAATTCAAAACATCTCAAAACTTCTTTTCATGATTTCTCTACACCTAAAGAATTCAGTCCCTCAAGTATATTTTAATCCTTTAAGTATATAGAATTATCCACAATATATAGATTTGTTTGTACAATAATATGCATAATTTTGATACGTTTCATCTATTTATCAAAAGTTCCTTTATTTACGATTAATTTTAGATTTGTTTGAATAGTTTTGATACTTTTTACTGGTGTTCTAATCTAATGTCTAGATTTCTTCTCTAATTGCTAGTCTAGTTCTTGAGCTCGCGGCCGGCAGAGCATGAGATATGCATTGTTGATGAAGCGAACACACTTACTAAGAACATTAATTACAAAATAAAAAAAACACTTAACTGATTAAGAAAATATGTAATTATATAGTAAATACTCGATATGATCTCACATTCTTTGAAAGAAGAAGTAAACAGGATATATCTTATTAAGGTAGTGTCCCCTAGTACGGGTTTCGACGTTACGAATCGTTGATAGTTTTCGATCAATTACGAAACGAATTCTTTCATGTGATTGGTTGTTATTTGTTTGCGACTATTAGTCAACCAATCACAATCAAGAAATCTTTTCGTGACTACTCTACGTGTCGATAGAATGACAATGTCAAAGTTACAGATCTTACAAAATTGAATGAAGTTATTCTCTTACATCAATTCTATATTTGGAGTATTATTGAATCTTTTCACAATATCCTCGAAATTTTCCGTTTAATTATTCATTTCAGCCTTCATTGCGTCATGATTCTTGAAATTTAGCTCGTATACCCCTAATACGAGTCTAGACGCTACGTAACGTCGATAGTATTCGAACAACCATGAAATGAGCTCTTAGTTGTGATTGTTAGTGAACAAATAACAACCAATCACAACCAAGAAGTCGTTTTGTAACTGCTCGAAAACTATCAAAGTTTCGTAACGTCAAAACTGGTACTACCCCTAGTATTTGTAGTTAACGAATTAAATGAATATACCTAATAATACATTATTACAATATCTTCAATCTCAATTAATACATAACATTGAGAAAATCAATCAAATCTTATCAAAAAGGACAATTAAATCGCACATTCAATGTCAAGTGACCCTTAAAAATTTTAAACTACCGTGATATCTTGGGAGCATTGACCCTGACCTACTACAGAGTAATTTCTGATTCACCAGCTCTGGAAACCCTCGACGGTAATGACACAAGCTATTTATAATAAAGTTATTGATAGTTCTTACATTTATAAGAAATTAATAAATAACCCGTCATCATTATTTAATATGAATAATGTTTTAAGCAGAACATATTTGAATGAAATTATTTTTAGTTTTTACTTAGTAGGTGTCATTTTTTAATTTGTAAGCGTTTTGAAATTTCTCGAACAAACAACCACATGATCTATTTTGTTTTTAATAAATTTAATTTATAAAGCAATAAAGACGACTGACAAGAACAAAGGTCGTACATCCATCTATTGTGTCGGAGGTCGTGGGTTCGATCCCCACACTAGAAAAATATATGATTATAATTAAATCTTGTATACTTGGGTCTGGGTGTTATACGTATATTATGTATATTATGTATATATTTACGAATAAAATGCGTCTCTTTATCAGTTGTCTAGTACAAAGTACAAGCTATGCTTAGTTTGGGGCTGGATTGCGTTGTGTGGAAATGTCGGAATACTTATTTATTTATTTATAAATAATATAATAATGATCGGTACCAAAGCGATGTAAGACAAAGCACTGCTCTTGCGCAACGACACGCGCCGGTGACTTCCGTTGTCATATCTTGTACGGATAGCAACAACATCTACCATCAATTTGGTGTTCTCAGGTTAAAAAAATAAAAAAATATGTATCAAGAAATAAAGTATGCTAGATGATAGACACGGTTCTTATATAGAAATATAAATTATTTTGTTCGACTATTTAAATAATTAGTATTGAAAAGAATAACTTAAAATGACGGTGAATATTTTTTATGGTTAATAAGTGTATTATTAAATAAATAAAATAAAATCTTAAAAAAAGAGATGTTTTTTTATATCTGTTATTATTTTTCTACATCCCAAAGTAAAAGATAATAAAATATATTTGTTATTAGCCAACACAATTCAAACTCAAATAGCTCTGGAGGACTAAAGTCTGCATGTGGGAAAATCGAAACTTAAGGTAAATAATAATATAAAAATTAATGATATATTTTTTTTTGCGAGCATTACCTTTAGTAGGCTAATAACCATTAGTGGGTCCAGCGCTGTAAATACACCAACTAGTTCCCCTAGCATTGTCTACTGATAGTTGCTAAACAGACACACTGCCAAGCTCATCTTATATATATATATATATATATATAGAAACACGCCAAAAAAACACCCAGAAATATATTTCTTGTATATTCATTTATAGCTAGCTTTATCGTACCCCAAAGCATGCAGCAATAGAATATATTATATATTTCTTTGCAATTTATTTACTACTAGCTTTAGCCAACGGCTTCGTCCGAGTGTCTATATAGTATATATATTTTACAGTCTGTCATTTGAATGATCATAAGTTTTTACCAAATTCATATTTTCATCAAGACCGGTCATAGTATGAAGAATAGAATAATGAAGGAAGATGTACAGACAAAAAATGGCGTAGACTTGGGGTCAGTAAGCTATGAAACCAGGCGCAGATCCTGGAGGAGGGGGGCAATGGTAATCCCCCCACACAAATCGGGGAGCACTAGATGTCGACAAATATATTTTTCCTCATCATAAAAATAAATTCACATTACAAGTTATAAGTATTCAACAAGACACGTTTTATTTTTATATTATATAGATCTTTATATTTTAGTCAGTGGAACGAATATTATGGAAAAAAAATGTAGTCATATTATGACCAATTTCTGTATTGTGCCTCCCCTAGACCAATTTGTGTATGCCCTATTTTTTCCGAAACCTTTTATGCACGGACAGAACTTTTATATATGAAAATATTAAATGAACATTTTAATATTTATTTACATTGTTTATAATATCAAATGATTTAATATTAAACAAAATTTATCTTTTATTACTAACGCGAAATGGACTTTACGAAATCAAGGCACAAATAATACTCGGACGACATGAATGTATACATACAATAAAAGATGTAACACACGGAAATATTACGTCATGACAAACAGACATGAGAATTGAAGATAATAAGGTGTTTGTTGTTGACTGTATTTTTGAAATTTATTTATAAAAATTTAATATAATTGTGTATATGTTTTGATCGGTTATTCTCCGAAACGGCTACACCGATTTTGATGGCGCTTTCACTGGCGGATAGCTCATGTTATAAACTTTGGTTACTTTTATTTTAAAAAAATGATTTGTTCAAAAACGTGTAGGCCCTCACCAGATGCGGGCGAAGCCGCTGGTAATAGCTGGTTAATAAAATATTGTACATAATTTTTAATAAAACGAAATTGTTTAACAGTTCAAAAGCGGCCATAAAGTAATAAAATCGTAAGTCTGATAAGATTTTCTTATTTTCGATATGTTATCAGCGCCATATTGGATTGATAAAAAGCAAAAGACGCCAGCGAGTCTCGTTTTTTTATAACATTGTTTTTATCTATAACATTGTTTTGACAGTCAAATCAATATAGGTATAAAACCTTCACAGACCGTTACAAAATACTAAAGAGGTTTTAATTCAGTTTATAAGAGAGATTTTAATTCACACTATATTGTGATTACGGATTAACATAATATAAAAATCTTTTGATGTTTTTTCACTTAACTCACGTAAACAATACAATATATATATTTGAAGCATTATTAATTGCAATATATACTCTTATTTTTACAGGAAATAAAAGGTTAGTTAAATATCTCTGAGTTGAATTCATTAAAAGTTTTATTTAAAAGTGCTGTCACACATAATAAATAATAATAATATATTATTTTAGAAATGTACATTCTTACTTAGGAATTCTACTGGCTAATGTAAAAACACTAATTAAGGCTGCCACGGACTTAGAATTTATAAGTCCCAAGTCGTCTAGATCTTATTACACCTGGAAAACAGGGCACAACTAATAAGATTATTGAAACTATTTCGTACTAAGAGTTTTATAAGTGAAATATTCTTTTGAATGTACTAAATTATAATAAAAGTTAATTAAAAGATGATACAGTTTAATTTTGTTTTATGTTAAGGTAAAATTCACAACAAATATATTTCTTATATTTTCGATTACCAAATAAAGAAAATGTTATGAAAAGTACAAAATAATATATATTAGATCGTTAAGAGTACTCGATTTATTGATAATTTAACAACGAAAACTATCATTTAAAAAAGAAAACGATAAACAGTTTAAAAAGACGATAGTTTACAAAAGTTAGTAGAAACTTGTCGAGATAAATATCATCAAAATCGGTTCAGCAGTTCTTGTTTTTTACTAAATATGCCCAAACCGGGATTTCTAGTATAAATGGGCTATATACGGCAATACCCTACATGTGTTTCTTAAAATCCGTCCATGTTATATGCGTGATGAAGAATTAAGCAGACAGTTTTATTTAATTGTATATAAACACGTATCTAGCATTTACTTTTTTTTTAATATTTATGAATAAAAATTAACGTTACTATTTTATTATATATATAGATTGTTAAAACAATTATCGATGTTTATGTTACTGTTGAACTGTGGACGGAGCCCTAAAAAAAATATAATTCTATTTTTGGTGAAGATCGACACTCCAGGGGGAGTTATATATTTAAAAAAACATGGCGGCAAAGAAAATAAGGATTATTGATATTTAGTTATTATTAATATTACCAAGATGATTTATTTATTATAATTTGTTATTTATAACAATAATTAATACTATTATATTATTTATTTTATAATCCCCTTAATAAAAATTATAAATATAATTTAGTATGTATTTTAATAGTAAATAATATTTTAAATAGCGGAACAGAATTCAACAATTGTAATAATATATATTTTTTATATTCTACCTTCTGGTCTGTTTTGTAATTTTAACGTTTATGTCATATGTCACTTGATAGTATATTTTTACTAAGCAGCTCTTTATTTAGGTTTTTCATGCATTTACCTCAAATACTGTGTCTTTGTTTTAATATATATATATATATATATATATATATATATATATATAATGTATGAATTATTCATAGATATGATTTTGTTTTTTTTATCTTGTGGTAATTTGATTGATTTGTATCCATCAAAATATAAAAGATACGATAGCTTATCTGTGTAAATAATCTATATATTATAATAATTACTTTGATTAAAATTTACTTTAAATATAGTAAATGATTAAATACACATTTAATACATAGAAAAAAATACAAATTTTAGATAGTTTGAACAAAAAAAATAAACAATGAACCACAAATATATTACCTTCAACAATAAAGAAGCCCGTGGGTCCGGAACACTATTTAAAATCCCTTTTCAATAGAAAATGGAATAAAAAGCACAACACTGAACGATGATGCCTGCACTGTCGCGACGTGCTCACGCGTCGAGCGCCGAACGGAGACTAACTTTATAAACTAAGTTGCGCCGCTGTGATGCGCCCGCGCAGGGCAGGTGGCCTTGCATGCAATTTTGAGATTTATCTCAATTGTATGCTTTTTTAATTCACCAAAACAAGTTTAGAAAAGGTGTTTGGATTTTATTTTTGGTTTCGCCTACCTGGAGAGGAGAGGTTACTCTGACCCTTTTCTCCTAAAATCTATTTTATTGTTTGTTAGCCTTATGTTAATAAAATTTATTTGTAATAGATATATTTTTATTGATTATCATGCGTTTCTGTCATTGGCGATAAGTTTTTCATTATACATGCATCTAGGCATATCATTTTATAAATTTATAACTTAAGGTAAATTACGATAAATAACAACGTCATTGTATTATTAATAATACACAGTAATCCTTCTTTGGACATCAAAAAACCAAATATGTAAATCTGAAAACAACCTTTTAATTTAATTCCAGCGACATTTACTAATTCAATAACAATAGACGTCATTCTTCGTCATTCTGTCGTGTAATTAGAAATTTGTTTATTTATAAAATAAGTAAATAAGTAATATTTTTAAAAATCCCATTTGTGTTAAGATTTTAATATATTTTTAGCATGGAATCAAAAACTTTTTTTTAATTTCCCTAGTGTACCTACCTAGTTTGTATTTATTAGTTTTTTTTTTATCGGTTGACTGGTAGAGAATGCTTTGGCATAAGCCGCCGCTTGTATATATTTTTTTACAATAAAGATTTAAAATAAAAATAATACAGGAGGCCTGAAATAATTAAGTACATATTATACTTGTAAGGAGTAGTCTCATATCTTTCAGATAAATCAGTTTCAGCTTCAGTAACATCTTGGTATCGCCTCGGGATTTCCTTCAATATTGGTATAATAAAGAACATTATTTTTAACTTAACAAGATGGCCACCATTTTAAATATTTATTTTTATTTTAAGACAGTAATAAAATACGAATTAATCGTGTGTATTTAATACAGATGTCATAAATAATGGAAAATTATGTTTTTATAATAATTATTAATAATTAAAAATATTTTCAATAATAATAACTTAGAAAATAACTGAAGGAAAGATAATTATATCTTTAGAAGTTACGGAACATTCGAACTGCAGTGTGCAAATATTAAAATGATGATTTACTTAGAAGCTTAAAGAAAGTACATAATTATGTTCAGGATTTACAGACCATTTAGCTGAGGCGAATTAATATTAAAATGTTTTACGGAAAGATTTACTTTTACTATTGTTAATTTTACTATTTTTATTTACTTTTTTTAATGTTACATGATTTAAGAGTAATAAAAGAATTTTACTATTACTAATTTTACTTAATATACAATATCGGCTTTGATATTAGTGAAACTGTTTTGTTACTTCTTATGATTAGGATTACGTTTTGTCATTTTGTAATTGCTTTTGTTAAATTTATTATTATTTACGCCTGTTGTTAAATAAAATAATATATGCGGAACCACCTTATTATAAAATACTCGAACTTACCGCGTGTTACATAGTTATTAGCTTTTACCATTGTGGACGATTAGAAATCATGATTTACGTGGGAAAACTATGAAGACCTGTCTTATTGTTTTATGTTTTATTCTGTCTCGCGCTCTTTCAGAGCACTTTCTGTTTTAATTAATATTATTAAGGTAATTTGAATAAAGTCATTTTGTGTGCATTACCCCTAGCACGAATGTTGACGTTACGAAGCGTTGATAGTTTTCGAGCAGTCACGAAATGAGTTCTTTTTCGTGATTGGTTTACTAAAAATCACAATCTTATAACAACCAATCACAACCAAGAAATCGATTCGTGATTTGTCAAAAACGTTTCGTTCTATCAAATCTCGTACTAGGAGTACTTGTCGCCCCGACAAGGGTAGGACTAACCTATCACAGGAAATCAGTATGAGCAGTTAGCTATGTTAAGTATGGTGAATGAAAGAGATGGAAGTAATATACCTTCTCTTTCTTCCGCCGAAATCTCTTATGGGTATGTGGATGACGCGCAGTGACCAGATGGACCATCTGCTCGTTTGACATCATGATAAATAAAAGTATAATAGTAATAAATTATAACTTTTCAAAGATAATAATTAGTTTATTATGAATTAGAACTAAACACTAAATAATATATCTAAAATTAATTCTTATAAGTTGATTTTGAGGTTAACGTGACAGACAGGCATGTATCTCATAAAGTTCAAGTTCAGTAAGGTCTCCTAGATACAGTATCGAAACCCTTTTTTTGTTTGTTTGTCGGATTGCTAACGAGCGTGTATGTCACCTGGTAAATGATTCACCAATGTTACAAAACATACCCAAGAATGCCTGTATCCCTATCTATACCTATCAGAAAAAAATTGTTGGAATATTACAATAATATTACTTTAATGATGAGCTCTATAATACAATATTGTTTAATTACTGCTTGGTGACGTAAAAAAATGAACGGTAACGATTGTAACGATGGTAACGATTTCTTTTAATGACAAAATTTGAAATAAAAACAATATAACATTAATACTTATTTCTAATATCAAAACGTCACGGCACGAGTTGATAATGTAGTAAAAGAATGATTTACGATGACGTCATAACATTTCTTATCGACACCTTATTAAAGTAATATTACTTTTATGAATTCGTTTGTACGATTATTGTAATCTGTTATGTTTCCAAAGAGACTATTTAAAATGTTTTTATCTATTGTATTATCTGTGGGTCTGTCTGTTTGGACACCGCTATATCATCCACTCATAATCACTTCGTAGTAATATAATATAATGATAATGGCTGAAAATGTTTTATTTATTCGATTAGACAAAAACTTAAGGGCATTAATATAAAAAGTAGCTTTTTAAAAAGCTCATCGTTAATTATCTCGTTGCATAAATTAACTTGATGGCGACATCCATTTTGATTCTTTTTTTTTTAAGTCCCGGGGTCAATGAGATGTCAATGATCTTTGTGTTTTGACCTCCTGTGAATACACACCGGTATGGTTTTTATATGGTATTCAAAAGCAATTTACATGCTGATTTTTATATTTTTTTGTGTTTTTGATAATATTGGTTTAATAGTTTTGAGTATTTAAGAAACAGGAATTAAATATTATTTTTGATGGACTTAAATCTTTTTATCCATATTATTCTTGTTTGTATATAATTCATACACATTATAACATAAGGCTTGCTAGAACCGGTTTAAACTAGTGTATTCGCGCAATTAATTACCCAGTGTATAGAAAAATTACTCGTATTATGAAACTTTAGATCGCAACATAAATATCTATGAATTATTAGTATTCTACAATTAGAAAATAAATGAATTCCTTTTTTACCTAGTTTAAAAGAAATAAAGATTTTCATTTGTTGAAATAAATAAAATAGGAAAAATATATATTTTTTTTTTATTTACCAACTCTATGTGGAAGTTATAATTTTATAAAAAAAATATTTATTATTTATTTAAAAGCTATAAGTAAATCAGGAACGTCTTCTTCGTATATCATGTTTGTTTATCAAGCAAAGCCAAAGGAAACAACATTGCAACTTATGCGCGTACGCACCGTATGTGTAAATGTCAAGCGGTGTGTTTTCAAAGGGTGATCGTTTCCTTACCGGGCTTTCATGAGTAACGTGGCGCCGACGAGAGCTACCACTGTTATAGGGACTTTATGATGAGATTTAAGTGACTTGGAAGTGAGTAATTTTAAAGTTAATATTTGTTATTTATATTTCCATCTCTTTTATTTTAATATGAGCTCTTTATTATTTTTTGTTAAAAGTATTTTATTCACACGCAACAAGAGTACATACTCTTGTTGCGTCTTGTTCTATATTATTTAAACGATAATATTAAATAAATTAAGCAATACTTGAAGCTCAAGACCAGGGGTTCCCGAACCACGTCTTCAGCTCCACAATGAGGGCTCAGTGTTTTAAGTCTCAGTGAACAGAAACAAAAGCGCGATATAAAAGTCTAATGTAAGTACCAGCAGTGTTAGTGAAACCCGTAGTAGGGGTGACTGAATATTTCCTTGCGCTGTCACTGTTCAGAATCTGGTATTGATTCAGGCGGACGCTTGCGTTCGACACGAAACATTATTTATTACGAAAATATTTCATTTCCCAGAAGAATACGAGCACGAACCATATATATTAATATGAAGTAGAATGTTTTGGTGATTTTGTTTTTCCGGCGAATTCTTTTGAGGAGAAAATTGGTCTCTTCGATAGCAGTCTTACCTCCCAGATGGGATGTGGGGGGGGTGTGGCCAGATTACATTATACGATATGAGCCACTCTATCTCAACTGGTCTAAGTAGCATCGCATAGTGAAATGGCTGTTAGTAAGTTAGTGCTACTGTCTGATTGGTTGAGACGCCTATAAGCAATAGCTTATAGGCGAATACGATTAAACGATGTAAGGCATACGATTTATCCTTGACGTATTCGTATCGGATAAATCGTATGCCTTACATCGTTTAATGTAACTTGGCTATTAGGAGCTAGGATATATTAAACGGAATTTTCCCTTAAAGCTAGTATGACAAGAAAAAAATATTTGTAAAATTTTGTGGAAAAATGTATTCAATTATTTATTGTATTGTATTATATCTGAAATTAATAATCGATTTTAATTCAATTTTATACAAAATAATTTCTCGAATTATCAGTGCCAACGAACAACTTATATTGATTTTGTAATAAAACTACAGTTAATTTTTATCTCGGATTGTAGATAGAATTTTAATATCGTCCATTTATATCTAATAATAGCTACACAATCCTTTTAGTTTGATTTATTCAAATGAAGTCACACAGATGTCGGGATAATAGTATTTCTAGACTTGTCTAAGGAATCTCTGTACAAACTGCAATACATTACATTTCACAATTAGCAATACCTAAGTTGGCGAGGCTCCAGCATGCGCAGGCGCCGGCTGTAAGGTCAATGCGCCGGTTATACAACACCGCAATTAGAATTAAAGTACGCGATGAAATTCACATTACTAAGCAAAATAATAATAAATATTCGAACATTTCCACACAACGCAATCTAGCCTCAAATCAAGCAAAGTGCTAAGGATACATGAAACTGATAAACATACAAAATATTTCGTAAATATCTATTATACATTTAACAAACTTAAAAACACAAGATTTTATCACAGATATTGTGCCAAGTGAATTGTATCAAAGTTTATGTCAAAGAAGATGAACCGTCAAGAAACTCTTAACTTATTTATTAAATTCCAATTATCTATAGTATTTACCATTTAAGTCTAATAACTGATATGTGGGAATAAATTTTGATTCAAGTAAAGCGTTTCAAATGAGTGATGCCGCAAAGAGCAAGCACCAACCCCGCCGCTGCCAGTACTATGATACTTTCATATTTACAAGGGCTTAAAGAGAAAAATAAAAATAATATAAATAACATTAATGTTGTGTTTTGATCGCCATGTCAGTATAAAATCTTGTCTACATATCATAGTGGTCTCTTTAACTCCCAAACATCTTAAATATGGTTGAATATAGAATTGAATGTCATAACTTCAAACTGTAAAACATTTCAGAATCTGTTAAGAGTTTATCAGACGAGGAAGTTAAGTGTCTTGGCGTTTATCCAAAAATATAAGGACTTTCACCCACTTAGCGAAAAACATCCAGCTTTAATCCGGGTTATAGTTAATAACAGCGTTAGTTAAATAAACGAAAAGTAAATACATAATGAGTAATACTAATAAAGACAAGTTAAGTGGTTAGTATTAGACTGCGGCGAAAACTAAGCCTTTTAGCAAAATGTCGCTAAAATAAGCGAGGTCAAAGCACAGTTAGGTTAATATTTTAGCAAGAAAACTGTATTAAAATTAACACATAACAAAGAAACACTTTCTGTACAACCCCAGGAGTCTTAATATTATTTAATGTATATAATTATTACCTGTATACTATGTATACATAATATTTTGGCAATTAACGACCGTCCTAGACCTGATTATGAAGCGTGGGATCACATTTAGTTCATTGTCAAATAAACTTTTATTATCGTGATTAATACCGCGGCGGTTTACATTTCTCTATAATAATACGTATTTGTATTTTTAATGTTTTAGATTTTATTCTTTATAAAATTCATTTAAATCGTTTTTTTGTTTGAATTTGTTTTATACAAATTTGGGCAATTGTTTAATCAACACCTCACACATCTAATCATGTGTCCGTGACACACAGACATGCTTAGATATAACTTCGATAACTCATTTCATCTTCTGACATCATTTTTAGTTTTTGTTCCAACTCTTACGTCAATTGTATTGATCAAGACGTCTTTTGTTTTGATATCGTGCAGAAAAACTTGACAGGAATAAATTGATTTTGACGATAAATGTTTATTTAAGCTGTCCTTCAACAAACGAAATATATGTAGTTTTATTTTACTCGCCAATTCACAGATAAATAATTTACCAAATTTAATAGCTTTTTAATATTCAGAAATAAAAAAAAAACAAATAAAATAAAAACATTCATTTAACATAACCCAAAAATGTCATCCAGAAGGCGACGCAAGCCAGACTGAAAGTTCTTGATCTCTGACCTCAATATGAAGTTCAGAACAAAGATGTAGACAGATAAAAAGATAGAGACCTCATCCTCATCCTCTCCTCGCTATCCTGTTACATGTGAATCAGTCACTTGAAGACTTCCGTAGTCAGGAATCAACGACGCATTGTAGTCTGTTATATATAGGTTATTTTTTGTGTTAGATTGGTTATATGAAACCTTCTTTCACACACACACACATAGATTTAAATGCACACATACAAATTAAATAATAGTCTATACTGTATAGTCTGGCTGAACTCCTAAGTAAAACGAATTATTAAGAAAATAATATGTTATAATATATTTTTTTAATTTATTACAGTCAAAAGAAGAATATAACATGTAAGTATATTTTATTGATTATCAAAATATAAATAGTAATAAATATATTAAACGAAAAATCTATTTGTTGCTTTTTTTTTGTGTTTTCCACTTATTTTATTAATAAAGTGAATAGAAATATGTAAACAAAAAAGTTAAATATAACCAATTTAGTTTACATATAGATGACAATATATAATGAAACGTTTAACCAAGATACCAAAATGTTTAAATTAAATGAATTCATTTTATATATACGTTTAATTCATTATTCATGTCCCGTTGTTTGTCCCTTACATTATCTACAATAGGAACTGGGCCGCGTCTTATCAAGAGATAAGAGAGGTCACTGAACCTTGAGTGGATGTAGTGGCTCTAATGCACTTATGATATTTTTAGTAAATTGTAAAAATAGTCTTATTTCTTTTAATTAAATGACCCAGGTTCGATTTCCAAATAAATGTGTTTGTTTGTTCAATACCGTTTGTTTAATTCATAATGATTAAGTTTGTAGGAAAAAGTAGATATTTCATATATCCATTAGATATATGTAATAATAAGATTTGTTACAAAGAAGCCCACTGCCCAGCTGTGGGATATCATTCACTTATTTGCTATTCTTTTAGATATTGAAGAAACATTACTACATATCTCTAAATATTTATAAACCTGTATGACCATGTTATATAATATATATATATATATATATATATATATATATATATATATAGAATAAAAAAAATCGATTCGGGAAGGTATTCGAACTCGAGACCTCTTGAAAACCAGTCCGCCGCTCTAACAATCGAGCTACCGCACTGCTATCCGCGTGATGAATTTCATGATGGTTCATTCTATATTTATTAAAAATTAAAAAGTATATATTAATATGTATTTGGAAAGCATGTAAATTATATATATTTTTTTATTTTTGCTTCTCTTAAAATTATGCTGCATCCTCGTGAGATAGTTAATTATTTACATTTACTAGTTAGATCGGGGTCGCTGGTATGTGGGTTCAAATCCGATAACCGAATTTATCTTCTGATAAGCGACAATAAATATTGATTATATAAAGTTAATACGCATTACATAATAAAGGAATTCAAATAGTTTTATTATATAAAGATTATTCCCAATAAAACTAAAATACTTATGTATTTAGGGAATTTAAGTTTCATTATAAGCTATCTGCTTATTTTTTTTTTTTGGACAATATAAAATAAGAGCTGCTAAGTAATTTAATTATGACACCTCTATTTATATTTCGAACTTTATCATTTATGATCTATATATTATTTTTTTCTTAACCAACATAGAGTATATATAAGTTTAATTATTACGATTCAACTTGTATTTATTTTAATACAACTTAATGTAACATGTCAGTTACGTGTAACTTAATAGTTTTTTTTTGTACGTTTACAAACGTCATCTCTTCAACATCCTAAGGTTGATTGAACAAGGTTTTTTATATAAATATGTTTTTTTTATTCTTGTACAATAATATACATATATTCTTAAGTATCTTTAATTACGCTTTTAACTTCAAATAATATAACATAAAAGCAAATATTATATTTAATGAAAAACAGTATAAATATATTATAAGGGTTGATGACAATGAAAATAGCTTGTAATTTCAGCCATCTAAAAATAAATAGTAGCAACAGTTCAATTTTATTCCTTGTTACTATATGAATAAAGATCAAAATCTATTAAATCAGCTCAAACCACGTGTTCAAACTCCCTCTGAGTCACTAATTTTATGTCCGTCTGTGCTCGTTAAAGTTAACATTTATTTGGTGAATGAGTTTATCACAGCGTGATGTTTCGTACTGAATGAACGAAAGTTTCACACAAGAGTTTCAATTTCGTCATTTGTTTATATTTTGCATCTTATATATTATATTATGACATCTTCACATACAGTTTTTTTATATTATGTTAATATTTTAATAAAAAATGTTATTAAATTTGACTTTTTTTAGACAGAAATAATATAACAGAACTTTAAGTGTCATATCAGTATTTTTTATCATTTATAAGTTATATAATATACATAGTTTATAGTATTTATAATAGCTGTATTTCTCTTAATATTAAATACTGATATTATTCTGAGGATTAATCGTCTTCGCTAAAAATAATGATCACAAACTTGAAACCAAAATAGACATTTAAGTATCCCATGGCTTCCTTGTTAAATGGAACACGGGAAGCAAAGCACCATAAAACAATATAACAACAGTTCACCAAATGTACTTGTTAGCATGCGGGTGGGCGTAGGGTCGCTTAGGACCACCACGAGGGGTCATGATGGGTTATTACGAGGACCCTTGTTGATACAGATGCTGCAGTTTAGAGGGTTAAAAATATATGGCCATAAAACATGGCATTGTTATTGCTGACTAATCTATTGAAGACTTAGATGATGGGCCTGTTGAGCTTGACCTAATATTGTGTGGCCTGGTGTAGTCCTGTAGTGTATGTGTGCGTATACATGTATGTGTGTTTATGTTGGTGTGTGTGTAAGTGACAGAGAGGGAAACATCATACAAATATTTTTTGTGTTTATCGAGATAATACTTGAATTATTTGCTTGGCTTGCTGGTCATTGAAAATCATTTAATTCATAAATTATATGGCATTTTTTTTTAAATATAACACTGGTTATAAATTGTAATCGTAACAGATTATTATAAAACATTATTTTCAAAATTAAGATCACTGATATAGTTCGAATATTAATTAATTAATATAAAGGTATTTGCGTCCAACGACAAATGCAAGGAACATTCATCCTTGTAGTAAAGGCCAAAAATATCGCTAAATAACTTCTACCACCCACGAAGCAGTTACAAACAACTTGTGGTGTCGAGTGTACAGATCAGCTTTGTTCAAATTATCTAAAATTAATATTTATCAGCGCTATAAATAACCTTATCTCACTGCAATAAAATATCTCGAATAAATACAGGCGCCGCAACTCACAGAGCTTTATTGTTTTATTCTATGTGAATGCGGAATTTATACTCAAAGACAGACAAATGTATTTAAATTTATGTATTTATTTGTCTCCATGTTTAAGAGAATTATATTAAAAAATTGGTAAAGGATCTCCTTTTATTGTCCTTCTCTTTCTCTTCGTCTCTTCGCTTTCTCAAAGCCTTCTCCAATGCTGTCGCATCCACTTATCTTGAGAAACGTCATAATATGACACATCAGCAGATGAACCATCATTTTAGAACTGAACCAGATGTTTCCGGCGGAATATTTTGTATGTTAGACAAATAATATTTATTCATTGATTTATTTGTCCATTCATTCCTTTATTCATCCATTCATTCAATCAATCATTCATTTCAATGGGAAACAAACAATTGAATAACGCTTATACCGTTGTGTGTATAAACCTTTTATTAGTTGTCAACTAAGTAACATAAAAATCTCCATTACACGAAAGTTCCCCTGAAAATATTGGTAACTTAACTTCATGAAAACGATCATATGTTATAAAACTGAAGCTGGTACAAACAAAGGAGCCTCATTCACAAGGAAATATAAAGTTTAAGACAATTTAAAAAAACCTCTATTGTAGATTTAACTCGCATTGAAGACTCAAAATCAAATTCTTGCTGCATTCGTGATCATGAAAATACGAAATTTCAGTGTCTATCAACGAGCCTACCATGAACTCTCATAGCAATATTACAATAATATTACTTACGAATTCATTTTCAAGTTATATTACTTTAATAATGTTTCGATTAGATGTTTTGATGACGTCATCTTAAACCATTCATTCCTTTACTATAGGAAACATATTAACTCGTACCATGAGTGTGTTTAGAAATATTAATGTAGCATTGTCTTTATGTTACATTTTAGCATTTAAAGAAATCATTCATTCTTTGTGGTCACTGACCAGTTATAAAACAATATTGCTATATATAATTCAAAGTACCTACTAATCAAAGTAAATAAAACTCCATGGTTTGCCGTCAGTTAGTATAACTTGTCATGTAACGCGACACGCTTTTCACTTTTCAGGCTAACCAGTCATGAAAATATTAAACTATTCTTTAATAAAACGAAACTTTATATTCTCTTAACAATGATTACACTAATAGCTGAACCTATTAAACAATTCACCTTGCCGTGTAGTACCTAGGTCATCTAGAGTTCAGCCTAGACCTTACTACCCGTAGTTGACCTACGCACGTACGCTATGGCCACATATAATTATGTATTATTAATTCATAATAACAAGACGTAATTGCGTTTATATTTCTCAACCAGAACTACAAGTGCTTTGACTACAAAAACAATTGTAAGTAATAAATAATTGATTTAATTATTCAGTTATAAATGTAATGTTACAAAATGATATAAAACGGAATAATTAATTCAATTATTTATTACTTACATTAGCGAGAATCAAAGGAAATGTCGCATTTTAATGTAATTTACTTTAGTTTTCAATAACTTAATTCAGTACCCCCTGTACGTATTGTGATAGTACGAAATGTTGATAGTTTTCGAGCACGAAACGAGTTCTTGTTTGCGATTTGTTGTTATTGTTGATAAGCCAATCACAATCAAGAACTCATTTTGTGACTACTCGTAAACTATCAACGTTTCGTAACTTCAAAACTCGTCCTTGAGGTACAAGCGTCCTGGCGGACACTTGGGCGGTTTTTTTAAATTGCTATCATAATAATAATTTTATTTTATTTAATTAATATAAAAAACAATAAGGGAACGTTAATATTGTTGATACATTGAATTAATCTAAACAAAAATATATCATATGCAAAATTACCTCAAGCTTAACCGTATTCCAAAAGTCACAAGTTCGAGTCCAATTATTCTAATCTAAAAGTACATCAAACTGTATGTAGGTATGTACACTTCAACCTTACATACATACAAGATGCCAGATAGCAATTTTTAGACACATACAAACACACAGCCACACCTATAACTCAAACTTGGTTCATTACTCAAATAATTTCATAATAAATTAGTATTTTTTGGCGAGACTTATCTTAAAATCTATCTATTTCTTAATATTGGGTGTGGTGTGTGTTTGACTCATAGTGTGTACATTTATACTAGCATTTAAATGCGGTTTTACTCGTACATATATATATATATTTTAACTTAAATATTCAAGGAAGTAAATTTATAATATAACATATAATATATAGGATTCTTTGTAGAGAAGAAAATCTTAAACACGACAAGACTCGAACCTGCGACTTCTATGATATATTCACGTCGATCTACTTACTGCACTATCGTGTCAATTCTTTGAACCAATTAATCGTTTAATAGTTACCCTACCACAAACAGATGCACTAAGCTTTATATATATATATATAATAAACTTTATAACATTTTTATTATGGGCCAGTTTTTACACTACCCACCTTCACAAAATATTTTAATAGTACAATTAAGTAGCAATTTCGTGTGTGGGAGTTAATGGGTTAAAACATGACATGACTTTTTTGGCCCTTGACCTTCAATAAGAAGTACAATAAGTTAATAGAAAACAGACAAACAATTACACAAAGTTGGTGAAATAAATTATGATTAGAATAACAATTATATCTAATTATGATAATAATATTTTTAATATATATCCTCAAAAAATATTACATTTAATTTATTTAAAAAAAAAAAATATAAATAACGGGGGAAGAGATGTACCCACCTACAGATGATTTTTATAAAATATATATGTATATATATATATATATATAATAGATGTACTCTATTATATTTAAAGACAACATAATATATAATAAGATTACAGTAATTATATATTTATCTTGTCAAGTAAATTACTTGTTAGTTATTCTGAACTTCTTAAGATTCTTGGAATAAAGTCGAAAGAATGCGTTTGAAAAGACCTTCTGTACCGACGGACACGCGGGAAACAACTAGTGTATAGTATTTTGCTTTTATAATACAATTAATTTACACAACCGGGCATCGAACTCATGATATGTACAAAATAAAGCGTTTTATAGTCAAAATAAATTCAGTAGTCCTAGGCTTTACTGCCACTTCATGCAGGTTGCAAAACGAGTAAGAATGCTGAATCGCCCACCACTCCAAACTGTGGCCGAGCGGTGGGCGGACCCTACCTGACAACTGTTACAAGTGTTTATATTGAGTTAGGGTTCAGTTGTGTCTTCAAATCAATAAATATTTGTAATGTATACAAGAAAATATTTTCAAAAATAAGATTAATATGGAATAATATTAATGTATATTTTATTACATATTTTAGTCAAAGGTTTTATTATTTTTTATTTTAGTCAGAGGTTATATTTATTTACCTGTAATGATGTTTCTTAGATCATAAATATTAAATATACCAATTTTCAATACAAAATTTTGCACCAAAGAATATTCCTGAAAATATATAAAATTAACCTAGTACCTCTCTCTTTGCTCAAATCCAAAAATTAAAGATATTAAGAGTTCATGAACCTTATTTAATAAACCTTAATAAGACACGGAACCTATGAATTGAATACATATTCTGACGTAGCGTTTAGTTCGTAGTGACCGTGTCAACAAAATTGCGAAATGAAACGTGAACCGTCCTCTGTGTAAGGAGCCTTATTAGGACACGCCGCTTTATTAAGCACTCTATTAGGCTTTATTATTGTTTAGATTTTATTTACATACTACATTTTAGTATTTAATGTAAGACTTATTAAAACATTAAATTAAATACAAACTTATTTCTAAACGAAACCAATATATTTTAATTTATAAGAATGATAAGAGAACAGGTTACAAACAACAATAAACATAGGGAAATAATATATATATATATATATATAAGTACTACAATCTGTATATACTACTGTATCAGTAGTATTTTTTATTAAAACTTCAGTATGGAATCTACAGTATTTCTCTCAATAAAAAAATGAAAAATAGCAATGTATTGTGGTTGTATATTAATTTAAGTATGTATTTAAAATAATATTACTTATTTAAATTATTAAGTATATAGAATTTAGTTTATTATTTTAGCTTAAGCAGGATTGTCCCTCTTTTTGACGAAATATACTTTTTTTTATAAGTCTTGAATGTTAAATATGATTAATAAAATTCGTAAAATATAAAAAATATTTATATTTCAAAAATCTCCTTATTATTTTCTATTACGTATTGAATTGATTTAATTAAAATTATTTTATTTGTTGGAGGTAATCTTCAAGGAAACTTATTTCCGAAAATATCATAACAAATATTTAGAAATAACTTTGACGTTGTATCTAATATACATTATATGATACCCTTGAATTATAATAGGGCTTTTCGTGGAAAAAAAATTTAAAAATTTGTGACCGAAAAAAGCTCGAGCGAAGGAGTTTCTCATGAGCTCTGAGCTCTAAAGTCATCGCGGACGAAGTCGCGGGCAACAGCTAGTAGTATATATACTTACAACAATAACATTGGTTTTGCTCATCTAGATCGACGCCATTATATCAATAAAGCATACCTTATATGTATATGTAATTAATATAATTGTCGATTTAGCGAACAAGTCGGACATAAATCATTGTAGTAACCAGAGTATGTTTGTCGCAGCGCGTGGGAGTTTGTTTTTATATCAGATGCTGTTTACTCACGTATCGGAAGTCTGAGACGCAAAAATATTTCGATATTCTTTATAATATTGATGTTATTTTAGAGTCTTTGAACCTGGACTTGTGAAATAAGTGTGGTAAAATATAGTTTTGTGTAACAAGTCTTGTTCCCCATCCTTTGGACCTCGAGTTGTTCAATAAGTGTGGTAGTACAGTGTGGCAGTACAGTGTGGCAGTACATTGTGGCAGTACAGTGTGGCAGTACAGTGTGGCAGTACATTGTGGCAGTACAGTGTGGCAGTACAGTGTGGCAGTACAGTGTGGCAATACAGTGTGGCAGTACAGTGTGGCAGTACAGTGTGGCAGTACAATGTGGCAGTACAGTGTGGCACTAGGCACTAGGTAGTACAGTACACTTAACAAACTTATTAAACAAATTTTAAGTAACGTATTCTATCGACAATATGAAAGCAGTTTAAATTACGCTCGCTTATTATCCTGGTTCTCCCATCATATCTTGGAGGGAGAGCGAAAAGGAGAGAAAGAGAGACAAAGAGAGACAGAGAGAGAGAAAATTTCAATGAGAATTTCCAGAGCAAGTTCGGATCATCATACATATATTTTGTCACATCAAGGATCCAACCCGGGACCGTTGGTTGGAAGTATCTTAGCTCCTGTCATTTTAAATATATTTAGACGTTCGACCAGCAGTGTTGCTTATTTCAATAATACGATTTATAATGTCGTGTGCAATATATTTCAATTTATATTCAAAATGGCGGTCTCTGCACCACATACCGTCATTGTCAATAAATTATAATAATTGTAAATGCACTCAATGAAACGAATTATCATCATTTGTAGTAAAGAAGTCAATTCAGCGTAATTTGCCGGGAATACGATACGTTGAGGAATTTAAAAAGAAAAGGAAGCCATATTTGAATTAAATAAAATATTAATGCTATAAATATCGCTCATTTATTTATTCATACAGTAATTTAATATATATAATTATATTATTACATCGTGACTACTTAAAAAATGGTGTATAGTGAAATAGTAAAAAAATACATAAAGAATTCAAATATTCATCACCAAGAAGTCTCAAAGCGGCCAATTAGAAATCCATCACTTACTTACTTTAAAAAAAAAACAATAAATGTAACACTTTATTTTTACATATGACATCTCTAGGTCATAGATGAGTCAATTGGACATCATCCATGTGACAAATGCACTTCCTAATTTATAATAAATCTAGATTTGTAGGAGCACTTAATTAAAATCATATAATTGGAAATGGTGAAGTGCGAGACGGATAGCTTCATGGGATCCGTCCTAATATATTTTGACTCCATTTCGATTCTTATTCATTCTATGCTCATCCAAAAATGCGTTTGGAACTACTTTTAACTTCAATTCGAGTGAGTACATGTTTAAACTAGCTGAGCCCGGCGACTTGGTCTATTCTCCACAAACAAACAGATAAAAAGGTTAACAAACTGACAGTTAAACAGTAAAAAAATGATCGTTAGCTTAAACCTAGAAAAAAAATACCGCTTTATATATATTTAGGATATATATATAGATTTAGTCTGGACTACCTATATCTACATTCCGTCATCTCGATTGCTGCAAGACATTCCACAAAAGAAAAGCCACTGAAATATAACAATAATTCAAATACTTTAAGAATAATTTTATCTAACCCTTCAACTCATGAAAGTCTAAGACAATACTATATAATTAATTAAATTTAAAACATTAATAACATGAAATAACATAAAATGCTCTACAGATCTCCACTACATATACAAATATAAACATAATACAAATATATATATACAATGACACTTTTATATATTAAGTACATTTTAAATTAGATCTTGTGCAGTCATTTAGTTTTAGTAACAATAAAATATATTAAAATATACCTATATATATTTATATTTAATCTCAAAGCGTATTTTCCTGTTTCTTGGTACATATTATCGAAATGTTATGTTTCTATTCAATTATTGTTATGATAAACAGCTGACTATCGATTTGAGCTTTATGGTTAGGCCCTTAGAAGCTTTATAAGATATTAAATAAATTTCATAATTTATTCAATAATCAAATATATTCAATTCAATTTTATTCAAAAACAAATGAAAATGTTTTATAATTTAAATTAATTGAAATTATCAAGTATAGTTCAGATGAGTCATGCGGTCAAATTATTATCTGTTATACAGATAATAAAGACATTTCATAATAAATTATTGGCGTCACCGGAAAGTCAATAAAAGAAATAATTAAATAGAGATAACGCTAAGAGGACTCCATTCACATACGTTCACATTGATCGGAATGCGCCAATCATGCGCGTGCGCAGTGCACTATCAATTACCTACAATGGACATTGCAATATTTCTGAATTAATCCCATTCATTTAGATAAATATGAACTAGTTAAAGATTATATATGGCGACAGGGAATTCAGTCTAGCCTACATTCCTTAATAATCTAGATTTATCGGGTTACGAAAGTTGTTATTTGAACGCTGAAATACTGGCTGAAAACAAAACAGTCTCTAAATTTTAAAAAATATTTTGACTTAATAACATGATGTTAATATAACAAAATCTACAAAGAGGTTTTAAATAAATAATGGAAACAACTTTACTTACATAATTATTAATTATAAGTACATGCATAACGTTACAGGTCATTGCACCCGGACTATTAGGGGACCATTAAATCATGACAACCAAAAATGGACTCCGTATAATTATCAACTGGATATACATTCTTAACTCCACGTTGAACGCAATATAAATAGTTTTTATAATGGTTCAATATTGTCTACCCACGGCTTTATTGAATCGGATTTGAAATAACAAACAACTTATTCCTCTACGTATGGTAAGTGTATCACCGAAGACGAACATAATACAAGAGTGGCAGCACTGTCTCTTAAAGGTGGTATTGAAGTCTGAAGGTTGGTATTTTTGTTGAAGAAGGAATTTGAATGTCTGTCATAAGTTTTTAAAAATCCTTTTTTTTTTTTTTCATAGTTATTTCAATTTTAATTTCTTACTATAGATATTCCATAAATATAATTATATTCATATTTTGTTTCATTTCATGGTGAACTGTACAGAATACATAAGAAATTTGCTGTGCAGATGATCAGAAGTCAGAACTAGTAATCATATTTTGTATGTTGGCTAAGCCACGAACAACAATAACAAAAATAAACAAAATAAAAAAAAAATGTCAGCTCTTTATGTATATCATATAAAACACGTATCAATAATGATTTCCTGTAGATAACATTACTAATCACCCGCATACAAGCTCCCCGGGATCTTTCGCTTCAAATACACGCCATATGTGGCGCATCACTGCTGCGTAACTCCACACCAGTCCGGGGCTGACACTTTATATAATCATAGACAGTTTTACTTTATTTTCAGTATTATTCTGTCAAAAGATTAATATCTTCATATTTTACTATACATTTAGCAGATTTTAATATGATTTTTTATATCAACCATAAATATATGTTTTTGAATTGAATTTCATTGACATCTAGTACTAAACGTTTATATATAATATATAACCTACTTCATTATTATATTCATTGGTCTATTAATAAAGTCTATTATTATTATATTGGTACATGTTCATATAACAATAAAAAATAAAAATATATATATTTTTATCAAAACATTATAGAATCGAATTCATCCCCGTGATTTAAATTTAAACTAAACTTAAATTTTACAGTAATGATAAAATATTTTTTATTAAATTACATTATATGTATATATTATATAATCTGTTAACAACCCTACTAGCTGTCTAAAAAGAGTCTGTGACGCGTCGTCTTCTTTACTATGAACCATTACCTAATTACCAAACAACATTAATATTATTCTTGGATCCATTTCTAAAACCATACACGGTATTAATACAGTTATAGAGCTTTCATACAGAACGCTAGTGTGATATCTATAAGAAAATATATATTATCTGTATATATACAGGCAATAGTCGCAAGTGTATGTACGTCTAATATATATATATATATATATATGTGTGTGTGTGTGTGTGTGTGCTGGTGTGTGTGTGTGCGTGCGTGTGTGTGTACGTGCGTGTGTGTTTGTGTGCGTGCGTGTGTGTGTGTAATGGTTATAACAATATCTATTCATATAAAATTATAAATTTAGTTTTGTGATAATGAAATATTTTTCTGTCATATACAGTATAGAAAGAATTTTGTAGAAATATTACAAGCAGTATGACAATATAATTATTATAAAAGACGACGAGGTCCGACATTTGTATGGAATGAATACTTTTTTTTATGGAAATTTGGTATTTTATTCACTCGATAACTTTTGTTTTGTTACAATTCTTTATTTTGAATAGAAATACATATTTGGAATGAATCTGACATGAGATTATTTACAGTCGATATTCATAATCAATCTACAATCAAAGATTGAAATTTACCTAAGAATTTTAAATTTTCTATAACTAAACTCAAGAAACGTATTTTTTTATTAGTAGCAAGAATTGGGTAAGGATAGAATATTGATATCGGCAGTTATTTTATAAACAGTAACGACATGTCATGTAGTTATATTTATATAGTACAGTTAATTCAAACAATCGTAAAAAGAGTTTATAAGCAATAAGGATGCTACATACAAGCTTTTAATGTCGCAACGAAAACATGTAGGCACATGTTGCAATACTGAAACTGCAGTTAAAACTTATTTGGTCTTAAACGTAAATAGATTTAATAGTATTTTTATAATCTGTGGCAACCTCTCCCCTCCCTCTGATCCTCCCTGGTTTATATTAAACCGTTATAGTATCAGTAGATTATTTCTTAAAAAACTTTACTTTTATCATATTTTTTTATTCATAGAAAATCTTTTCAGGTTTTTTAATATGCTTTATTCACTGCGACGTTCACAATTAATAACAAATATAATTAAATATTTGTAAAGACCCAGTTCAAAATTACAATACAATACAACAATACTAGTAAGTTTGAAGCCAGCGAGACTTGACAGTATTTAAATAAAAAGAAACAATTTTAACCAGCTTAGAAACATTAAGACAGGTTGCTAATTTATATGTTTTACATTATAGGATCCGCTCAATTCAGATACTAATTTTATATATAAATAACATTACTCTAGTAATCTGCAGCTAAAAACAAACAAATAAACACATACCGTCTGTTTACTCAGAGCTAATAAAGACGCGATGCAGAATGCATCCGACGCGACGACGCGACGCCTCTGTGTAGATTTATATTTTATAGTGATGTGAATATAGAGATCGATTATCGAGTTTTATTAATAATATAAATACTTACCATTACATTACATTGTTGGGTAATACCTACATACCTTTTGACAAAATATTTGATTCAAACAATAATTTTGATCGTATACGAAAATAATTTATTTCATGGTTTTTTCCAAGTGCAAAAAATAAAGGAAAATTATTGAATCCTGTTCTTATCTCTCCATTGATGTTACGTAATAAGACTCACGTCTATAATAAGACATAACTATACATATTATTGTATTCTTTTGTATTCTGTAACAATAAAATGCAAAGTTCGCGTTTCAATAATAGTTTATATTTTTTGTTTCGTAATTAGCCGTGAACACATAAAGAAAAATAATAAATATTTAATAATAAACAAACGAAAATAATATGTTTCAACAGACTTTAAAAAAGGTAGCTCTCAAATCGTATGTAAATAGATATTCTATACAACCTTTTCTGATTACAATTTAAATATCTTAAATCAAAATCAAAATCAAAATCAAAAATATCTTTATTCAAGTAGGATAAATGTTAAAACACAATTACTAAAATCAAATAAATACTAAATCAAATAAATGTTAAAACACATTTACTAGTACATTTCAATTCTGTTAAAGGTCGTATTGCATGAGCTTAGATGTCAAATATATGAATATGTCGCTATGTGGCAATATTTCGGGTGTCAGGTTTGAGGGGTGTCAGATAAGAGCAATTATCGGTAGCAATCAACATCTATAGTACTTTTTTTTTCTCGAAAGACTGTCAGTACAATAGAGTTTTACAGGTAGAGCCCAGCTACGGCTTTCCTGCAGCTCGAGCTGGCTCAACCACGGTTTTACCACATTCTAAGAGAAGAGAAGCGAAACGTAGCTAATATAGCTACTTTTCAAGAGACTGAGAACACCTTTCCACTCTCTTTCCTGGCTTTCTTCATTCTCTCTCTCTCCATTTCACAACTGGTAACATTTGCATTCCGATTATCCAAGGGTAATGGCATCGTTTACCATCAAGCTGGCCGGCTCGTAATTATAAAAAAAAAATTAGTTTATATATCATTGTAACAGACAAACAAACGTATTGTCAAAATCTTGACAGCTGTCAGTGTCAATTCAATCTTGCGTGTAATTATCTAAATAACAAGTTAGTTCGATGATTGATCGGGTTTGTCTGTTAAAGGTCGATACATTCTAAACAAATGAACATAAATACTTGTATTTTATATATATTCCTATGTTTTTTGTTGTTTACCAGAGTAATATAATAAATAGGTAGTGAGTTTGTTTATAGGAAATAAACAAAGAATAAATGGCTCGTCTAAATCAAAGAACACATTTTTCAAAGTAAGAATGTCTTTCTTACAAACGCTACTGTAGTACACAGACGGAGCCACGGGCAATAGATAGTCGGACATAAAGATGAAAGAGTTGCAAGATCCACTCTTGCAACATGGCCGTTCATGGAAATTGACAATTAAATCTAATAATAAATAGCTCCTACACTTACTGCAGGCATTTAGAAATAGTTCTTTTTATTGAAATAATTTTACAACAGATGTAACTCAATAGTAAATATTAATTTAATATTTTACATCACACATCCTTCAAAAATATTAAAACCAACCAAAAATATAACATTTCTCCTGTCGTAAATGATCTTTACATTTTTGTATTAAAATTAAATCCATAAACAATTGGTCAAGTCTACTGGAGGAGATTTCATTTTGAAAAAAGCAGCGCTTTTGTACGAACAGAATATTAAATTAGTATTTTTTATATGTATTCTGTGGAAACAAACATGCTAAATAAAATATATACATGTAATATTACTTTATATGTGTATAAGTGTCATTGAAGAATTTTAAAAGCAATAAATCAAAGTTTCTATTTGTTTATCGATTCGCTGTCATACATATCTAGAAAAAATAATCGGAAAATAGTTCTAATGTACAAAGAAATAAGAGTGATGCGTTCACACTACACACCTCAAGGCATTCGCAATATCAAGCCACTCATAATGTCAAGCTTGAGAGCTTTTACACGTAAACAGACAGACAGTCTCAGACACTCTCAGCCTGGAGTCATACAATGTCTTAGTTTTCTTTTTATTACCATTAATTCTTACACAGCACACAAGGGACAGAATTATTTAGAATATACAATATTTAATGTCGGAAAATATCTAAAAACATGTATTGTTATGATAAGCTTATTTAAACCTGGAAAATATATATATATAACGGCGCGCGCTTAATTTGATTGATTATTATTTTTTAGAAATAAATTAAAATTAGGGTAATTGAAAAATAATGTTAATATTGTTATCAAGTTGATTTATTTTTTTAAGAGCGGTTACCGAACCGAATGGAGTTGTGAGTGTCATGGTGGATGAGACGTCATTATTTGGACGGCGCGTCATACGAGTTGGTCGCTTACAAACCCATTTGCTCTTAATCGTGATTTATTGTTGAAATCAGTGAATATTTAAAGTTATTGTGATTTGAAACGAGTAGTACAGTAATAAAACTAATTGTGAGACTTTTATTTTGATGAATACCTGCGCGTACACGTCCACACTATCAAGAGATGTCCGATCAACCTCCAAATATACTGGTTCGACATACGACACTTCGACGTATAAATAGATGTCCCGTCCCGATAAAGCCGAATATCTATAGAAATCGTAATTCTTCGAAACTGGTAGAGAGACTTGGCGGTTTCCCAGAGGTTCTAATCCCACCTAGTTAATATCCGTTATTTTTTTCTTTCCATATTTATTTAACTTCTACACTATTTTTATTATATCTATCATAGGCTCAAGTGAAACTTTCATAAATTAATTATCGATATAGTTCTGACATCTCGTTTTAGCGGGAAAACGAATAAATGTCAAACGTCAGATTAAAGTCAATCAAAACCAAAGATAATGTTGTATATTATAAGTTAACGGTTTTAATCATAATTGATAGAGTTGTAAATCCAATTAATCGGTAAATACTTAAACTTGATACTCTAATCATTGAATATATTCATACAATGTTACATGTAAATGTACTCAACAAAGGCTACAGTTAAAGTTAACAATTCTCTCACGGTACTGTGTGTATACAAAACATGGGTTTCCCATTTATATTTAACTTTGTAAGTAGTCTATTATTTATATGACCTTCAAATATTGAGAACTTTAAGCTACTTTGGGCTTATTAGGATGAACTACCTACCCATTAATACCTAGTAACAACTATATATATGAGTTATATATTATTATTTATATGAATTGATAATACATTTATGTGTACGTAATTTTACATAAATTAGTGCTACTATGCAACGATCATAGTAGGGCAAAGACACAATATTTGTGAAGACAACGTTTAAAATCACAAAAGAACGTTCACTTTTTACAAGTTATTCAAAAACTCACCCACGAGTATTTGAATGCATTTAAAATTTAAACAGAACTGGCCCAGCAGTGGGATATATAATTCTACTAAACTGCTGATATGAACATTTAATTTCTCTAAAACGAGGTACTTTAATGAACGCACCGGCACGTGGCGACACTCGTAATTAACGTTCAAGCTATTTGAGGGATTTCTTCCTGATCCCGCTTCCGGATCAGGTTTTCAAAGGACAAGTTATGTACATAAAGACATAGCTACATTATTTATTATGATGAAATTATTTAATATGTAATATTTGATGAAAGTACTAGCATTTTTTCCTTTAATAATTGTGATTTTATAAATAAGTTTAAAAAATATGTATGGACTTTTTTTACCGGTTCTTCTCACTCGATTCTACACTGTGGAACTGTGCTACTAAAGTTACGTTTCATAAGTGCAAACTATATTTGAAATTAAAAAAAATACTTTAACTTTTGACTTTGACTTTAGCTCTTGAAATAAAAGCATGAAAATGGGTTCATTCTTCATTAATTGAGTATTGTTGCTCCAACAATATAAACTCTATCTCTCTATATCATCACAATAATAATTAATTGTCTATTTGATCTTTGTTTTCTCTTTGAAATAAAAGCATTTTAATTATTTTTAATGAATATTCATTTACTAATTCCTATCATAAAGCATTTGCTTAAAAACGCTTCCTTTGTTGGAGCGGCTCTCAGCCCGAGTGGATCGTCACAAGCCGGCACTCGAATAAACATTTATACAAAAGACAATTAAAAACCTTTTATAGTACAAGTGCATATGGTCATATGATTTATCGATACCTGCCTCCCACGCACGTCACTAGCGAGCAACAACAAATCGATAATGAACTTGACATTTCTGCCTTTCAAATAGAGCATAGATCTTTCCTAATATGATGCTGTATCTTTATGCCTGATCTTTAATTAAAATGATAATTGTTATTAATATAACACATACTTCATTTTTTTATTACAATATGCTCAAAAGCTATTATTATAATATTATAAGTTCATAAATATTAATATATGTATATTAATATAATAAAAAATAAATTTATCGTATCGATATAAATGCTAAGAAAATAAGGCCACCCTAGTGCGTAATAAAGCGACGATAATGAACTTGGTTGATTCGAAATAGATGCGCACGCGCCGACGAGCTGTTACATGGTTATATATGATGTACCCCTCCACATTGTATTAAAATTAACTGCACTTGAAATTAGTTGTTAGAATTGTAATTAAATATAAGTACAATGAAAAATTAATCGATACGAGTAGAACTGGAACCTGAAAACTCTGGCATCTTTGCGATCTCTGGAACTTCCAGAGGTCGCTGATTCGAACCTGCTCGATCCTGCTGCTGATGAATTGACTTAATTTTAATTCTACATTTATTTTAAACATAAATAATCTTTACATTAGGCACTAATGAATTTAAAAAAACAAATATTTTGAAATACTTACATTTTACTTTTTTATCTTACCAAAAGTGTAAGTTAACATAAACTTACTACATTAAAAATAAGTAAGTAACATTTCGTCACTAATACACATCACTGCTACTCATTATAATTAATCAGATAAATACGTCATATAAATGTAACCAGTCAGCGTCCTTCTACACTATTTGAAGTAAACTGGTTTCTTAAAGAACGGTATTACAGTAAGAATACTTTTGATTTCAATAAAATCAATAAACAAACTATAAACTTATAAAATAATATACAATGTCTGTCGGAAACTGGTTTTTACTCTCACTGTCACTTTGAAATTGACTTTAAACGTACGTATGTATAACGGGATTGGTGCCACAGGTCACAGGTTCTAGTTCTGGCCTTGTTGATGATTTCTTGTTTCACACATGTATATTTTATAAATAATTATTTATTGTTTGTCTATCTAATATCTTTTACAATTATTTATTACAATGAGCACGTTAAATTATTTATATTTTGTTTTATGACGGTAACATTTGCTTCCGTAAAGATATTTCATGCAAATCACCCAACTAACACGACACGTTTACGATACGACTCAATTGTACATGACACGATATCCTAACTATTTCTATACAAACCCTGCAAACGTTCGTTATTGATTCTATCGAAATGTATGGACGCCAGTGATACAGCGACATCAGCAGGCCTACCATCAACTCTTAAAAACTGCATAGTTTTAAGAAGTTTTTTTTGTAATATTACAATAATATTACTTTGATTTGTACCATGAGTTCTATAAAACAAGATTGTTTTTCCTGCTTAGTGACGTCACATAATTAATGCTTTCTATGTAGACCAAAAAATACATAAAAACAATATGAGATTAATATTTCATACGTTAAGACTCACTCACGGTACGAGTTAACAATGGTTCCTATAGTAAAAGAATGAATGATTTAGGATGACGTCATCAAACCTTATAAAAACATTATTAAATTAATAACACTTTTAGGACGAATTCGTAAGTAAGATTAATTGTTGTACTATAGCTATAAGAGTTAATGGTAGGCTTACTTATGTGAAATCCATACATTCACATTCAATCATACATCATTCTATTCGAGTACGTCAGACCTACTTGTCTAGATCCACTGTGGTGATATATACAAAGTGTATATTTTAGTACAGTGTATGCACCTTCAAGTGTAAATTAAACGAATGCCACTTCATAACTACACCCGGGAAATGTAACCAGTCTTGCCTTTTCTGTCTCAAAGTAACTTTTGATTGAATACAAATTATTTCGATTATTTTAATGACACAATTATATGAAACTTAACACCAAAATAAATGAATGTAATGGTTCTCTGTAAATAACTTGCACTTGTACATTTTAGTTATATATTTCTTGTTTTTAAAAATAACTTTTTAAATATTTATATATTTTTTGTTTTTCCTTCAGCAATAATTACTTTGCAGCCGCAGCTAAATAAGCGCATCTAATTAATCTGTGTAATAAAATTACAAGATATTGTATAAGAGAAATTTTCATCTCCAGCATCGCCATCTATCATCGTATAAAAAAATATATTTTTTTAATTACAACTAAGCAACATGTATGTGACAGACGGCACGTACTCCATCGAAACATAAAAATAAATTAACCGATAAGGGAAATCGTAAAAAATATCCAATACGACTTAAAATACTTGATTTGATAACTAATCAACTGATAAAATGTAGGTAAATTACATACTAGTCAACGTAAGGAAGTACACCGTACCGTGCAAAATGGCAACTGCAATGGCGGGAATATATATTAACGCCAAAACTTTAAATTTACTTTAGGCTGTATGGCTTTGAACCTTTGCCTGTCTTTTGGCGAACTTTATGAACAATATAAAATTTGACATTTTAAGTTTTAACCAAGGAAGAAGGTAATGATGTTCGTAAATATACATATAGGTACATACATTCAAATAGTTTTAACGGTTCCTGCATATAATATGACCTTAAACTTTTTAGATCATTCATCGTTAATAAAACTAAGGACACGACTGCCATGAGTTTACATTTTTTTATTACCGTTACTAGCACGCCTTGATAACAAAAACGAAACAAATATTTGAAGCATAACCTGAAACCATTTATAATTAATAGCTTCAGGAATTCCTTGTATCCATGGCAACGGAGCACAAACAAAATTACCGCCAAGAGTAGGTATTTGTAGAAAAGAATACTCATATTAAAATAGAGTACTAATAGAACTTATACAACTACATATATGATTTATAATTGTAACGAACAAAGTGATATTCTATATTACATAGAACTATAAAATACATGGTACAGAATGTTGTATTTTTAATTGATTCATAAATGAAATTAATAATAATGGTATAAATATATATATATATATATATATATATATATATATATATATATGTATATTCATTTTCTTGAACTGCAATCAAAAGCCCTCCATTCTCAACTACGTACTTCAATTCTAAACATTTTGAACAACAAATCCATTATAAATACTCTGAAACACGATTATGTTCTTAATAACTTGTGCATAAGGCGCATATTTGTGAAATACGTTTTTTAAATAAAACGATCCTTAAGTACTTTGTACAAAATGTTCAAATGCATTATAAATATTACATCAAGTAATATTAGCCTTTATGTTTATAAAGCTAAAGATTATATTCCTATACGTGAATATATAATAAGGGCTCCAAGTAGCCAATATCCCATTTAGACAATAAAGAGTAGTGCACTCTATCTGACCCAGAGCAATGAAGTCAATCGCGCATTTCCGATAGAGATGTTCGATGTCAGATATCGATATGGATTTATGTAGTACTTTATATAAATTTATATTGGTATTTTAGGTCAAGTTATAAAATAATTCCGAACTTATATTTTAAAAATAATAAAATATATACATTAGAACATTATATAATAAATTAGACTATAAAGATACATTAATATTTAAAACAAGTCTTGATTTGCTAACATTGTGACGCTGAAGAGCGTCTTTGTTTTATACACCTTACTAATAATCCTATAGTACTGTTCTAACTCTTATAGCTCTGTTTTAGCTTTTAAATCTCTATTCTCTTTGTAGATTAGAATACTATCAAAAGAAAAAATCAGTGTTAAAAAGTGTCTTCTAAGAAATATAACAAATATGCGGATAAAGCTAATTGTCTCTCGGTTTCGATCATCTAGTTACTAACCTGCAATACATTTTTGATCTACGGAGGCAGAATCACGGGAAAAATCTTGTGTATGTAAAAAAAAAAATATTGCATCGCCATTGTTTTTTTTCTTTTATCCTTCACCGTTAAGTTATTTGTCCTACTATATAAATGTCCTTGTGTTAGTAACACACACTCATAATACATAATCAATAACATCGCTGACGTCACATCACTGTCGCTGATAACCTGACTATACTGATTTGATAAAAGAATACACTACAACTGTCTTTGTGTAACAGTACACCCAATTACTCATATTTATATTTTAATTTTAATTACAGACAACCAGTAGCTTTAATCGAATACTAAATTTCAAAGTAGATGTCTGTACCACATATGAAGGTGTCACAGAATGAGTCTTCATAAATAATGAATTAAGAAAAAGATATAACAACAAAAATAAAACTTAAAAAAACAAAATTATAAAAATATAAGGACTTAACTTGAATAAACAGAGATATAATTTAGAAAAACTGCTATGATGAGTCATAAAAGGCGTGGCGGAGCATAGCTTTGTCATTCAGCTGCGAGCTCTTATCAATGCAATTCACTTATTAATAAAAGTATTCAGACGTTGTGATAAGTTGGTGACGTGTTGACAGAACCAGTACAAGTATAGAGTACAGAGAACAATCTAATTAGCTCGTGACCTTGTTCAACACTTTAATATAATTACCGCGTAAAAGACAGCCTGGTGTTTACTGTACCGTGCTGTGCCTACTGTACCTTACTGTATCGTACATTGGTTTATTAAGTTAAGAATAATTATAACTAATATAGCTTAAACTTCTGCAATGGACTCTGCTTTACTTATGAAAGTCTTTATAACAATAATATATTCATAATATATTGAAGATATAGGTAGTAGAATTTCTTAACTTTTTTTATTATAGTGCGTTCCGAAACCGGATATGTTATGCGAAATGCAATAAAAAGGAACCACAGCAAACTTATTACTTAGACAACATTCAAATTAAAACAATATTTTTATCGATAATTTACATGCACTTCACTATCAGTGGGTGCGGCGGAAGTGCGTATGAGTGTGTCGCCAGCCGGATGTAGAATTAAATCTTAAGTTGTAATAAGGGTCAATAGATTGATCTGTTGGTTACTTGAACCGAATTGAAAACACAATGGAGAATTATCTTGTTTGTTGACTCTTAAAATAATATTATATACCTACCCATGTGAAGAAAAATATGATAGTCTAAATAACATTTGAAAATTAACAATACAAAAGAGAAGTGTTCAAGTTGAAAAATATATATTTATACAATATTATTTTCATGATAGCCGATGTCATAATCAAAATGCATTTAGTTTTCTGCCAATAAAATGGTGGCTCTTCAGCATAAGTCATACATTACATCGACATGGGTTCACTTCACTTAAAAATGTTTGTTTCAAGTACATCATTCTATTTATTACAACGCGAATCGGAAACCCTCAATGAAGGTCAAGTTATCAGTTCCAGTCGTAGTAACTTTTACACAATAAAAGTATCCTCTTGTTTTATAGGTAATTAATTTTATCAAAATATTATTTATAAGTCCATTCATATAATTCACAAATTAATTGATACTTTTGAAAAATAAATATACGATAGCATTATTTTATTACAATTAGGTACAATTAACCTAACCTAAAGTCTAAAAAAACGATTACAATCAATAAAGTAATTCACAAAAAAGGTAATATATTTTTAAAAAAATTTTGGCTTTCGTGCCTAACGAAAGATATTTCATCTTTCATTTAATAAAAACAAAAAATATACTTTCGCTTCCGATAACCAAAACGCGATATTAAAACGTCCTCAACGAAATGGCGGAAACCTGTCAAATAAAGAACCATTTCATTAAATATATATGTACTTTAATGTGTAGCATTCGCAACTTCTATTTAATTACAGTGCGTCATAGAAAATGGTAAAATCGTTATAGCCAGACGTCGCGTGTCGCCCTCGTCTCACCCTTTCAATTATATGTTTCTAGAAATCATGATTACAGTTCTAAACAAGATTCTTAAAACTCAAATATTTAACCATTTTTTCGTCTAACAAACAATTATATAATATTTTGATCCAGCGTAAATGAAGCTCGTGTTAGTTCTACATAAATAGTATACTCGATTTAGTTCTACATGAAAATATAGTATTGACCAAAGCAAATTAAAATCAATACACTAAGCAATGTTCTACATTTAAAAATAGAACTATCTTATGACATCTGTGAAACGTTTATAAGACCTCATATAATTTTGCCACGTACACTACCGGCCCTGTGGCGCAACGGATAACGCGTCTGACTACGGATCAGAAGATTCCAGGTTCGAATCCTGGCAGGGTCGCATATTTATTTTAGTTTTTTTTTAATTGATTTTTATTTTCTATATTTTAATAATTATTATATTTATATTATCGCCAGTACCTTTTAGTTTAATTGGTTAAAACCCCAAATAATATAACAACTCTAATTGTAAGTAGCCCCACTGTTACAGTCATGGTATTTCCCACATTCCCCTCCCTCAGGGTTTAACGGAAAATACGCAAATTATCCGCGACACTGCATAGGCAATTAAAAACACAAAATGGCCACACACAAATCATTTTGACTTTATAATTAAAAGTATACCTAATATGAACAGTAAAGTAACTTATATATATTTTTACATTTCGTAGTAATTAATTTATATTTCATGAACTTATGATTTATAAAAGTTTTGTGCTTGGCTGAATGTGACTTTTAAAACATTCTTTGGAAATGAGGAAACGTTTAAAATCTGGCTTTTCATTCCTTTACACTCTCATAGTGACGCTAATATTTTAAAAGTTGTACCCTCGGATATAATTTATTCTTTTCATTCTTTCAAAAGATTATTTTTATAAAGCTCTACGTTTTTTAGTATAAATGAACTTGGAATTTAAATTAAAACTTCTTTAGAAATGTGTGCGAGTAGTTTAATAGTATTGTATATAGTTATGTATTTTACCAATTATAGGATATTGTCAACGATTACAATACAAGAACTAGTTAGTACCTTACGATTTGAAATACAATAAGTTCGCAGATTTTAAGTAATATATACCGCCATTTCGTGTATTGAGTCACATTTTAAGCAATGAAATAAATATACATATATTAATTTTGATTAAAACTCCATCCATACTCATAAAACCATTAAGGCAAGAGACCCATTGTCATTTAATAACTTAATGTGATAGATGGGGATGACGTTTTTTTATTTACATACCTGCTCGGATGAAAGATTAATGTAGAATATTATAAGTAAAATCATATACGTAAATTTCTTAAAACTAATCTTTGTGTTTATTATCTTGTATACGTGTTTGTAACTGAACTTTGTCCCAGATTTTGTTATTTTTTTGTTTTTTCGAGGGTCTCCTCTGTCCGGTTTAGATTTACTATTGGACCCGGTAGGTGAGCGTGCAATGGGGTTCCTCGGTGTTTTTTTTTTTGAAATATTTCTATATTTTTAGACTATCCGTTTTGTTATAAGTCGCAACCAGACATCATTGCAATTTTCGTCTAACACTCACATTCTATAGATTTTTTTATATTTATTATAACCTCTGACAGGCCCGCTCGTATCTGTATATATACAAATATATATTTTGGTAAGTACTTTGAAAGATTTTTTTAATATTACAATATCAAGAATAACTAACGCCATCTAGTATAGTTTTAAATAAACGGATTTCTCAATCCAGTCAATTTCAATTTTCGAATCATGTACTTTTTTTTGAGTAGAATATAAGAATCGATAAATTTAATTATAATTAAATTAATTCGAAATTATTAAATACGCTTTTTAGCTTAAGGAACTATGTAATATAGTATTGTCAACGTGCGAACAATATAAAATATTCTAACCTTTTTCTCCCAAGCTGTTCCTTCCTTGTGAAGAACTACAATTTAGTAAATAAACAACTATAAAAATGCTAATAGAACAGGATATGTAATCACAACGTGGCATAGAAAATAAAAACCTAGAGGATGCAACACAACTTGTTTATGCTATTTAAATTCAACTATTCACTTCAACACCACAAACGCGATAAGACAATTTATTGTAAAACCTCTTTAGTTTCTAATCTGTCAAATCACAATAGCAACGCGAGACCACCCTCGGCGTTTGACAGCTGACTGCCGCAAAAAAAATGCGGAGGTTCCCGCGCATGCGCAGTAGATAGAATATATCGTAGAGATAGTCGGATGGGGTAGAATATGCGAGTACACCATTATAGAGATTCTGAATCTGCTTTCTCAATGAGATTCGATGACTTCGTTAATCGTGCGTTTTATGAAATATTTGTATAATATGGATTTTGTAACATCTCATGACTGTAAACCTTCAAGATTTTTCCTATTACTTCTACTTTACTACATTTGTAGTTATGTTATATCTACATAAAAATAATTGTATGTATTTTTTACGCCTACAACAGTTAATATTTATCGATTTTTTATTTTGTTTTCCTATAGAAAGAGTTGCAGTCTGAGTGTTTATGGTTTAGGCCAAATGCTTGAACGATTCTCTTAAACGCTATTAAGAGTATTCACCACTCTCTACTGTATTCCTCTTCCGTACCTTCCTCCATGAAACCTCGAGTCTCGAGAGCTCCTACTATTATTAATTTTAAGTAACGTATTATTATTGTTACATAACAAGTTGCTAAATGAATCAATAAAAATACCTAGCTATATGGTACAGAAGATTTGCATGAAATAAATAAAGGTGTCATGAACAAAAATCTTACAACTAAGCTTAAGGCCCTACTTGAAACAAAGCAGCATTTTCGTACACATCATTCGTGATTTAACTGCATTGTTCTTTGAGCTTTTTAAAGCAAGTCAACACGCCCTTAACGACAATCGTGTTGCACCTCTTCAATACGAGTTCCACTTCCTGGAATCATCGATGATTAGCATACAATGACTATTTTATTATTTTAATAATAGAGGTGATATTAGCAAATCAGGTCATAGTTCGTGATATTGTAGCCGTGTCATAGACAATATGCGACAGGTAGTGCGGAGTGCGGACAAGCTATTGTCTTTGAATGTTTGTTTTGTGTTAGTTAAAATCAGGCTAGGCAGAACATTCATATTATATATGTTTTTTGCTAGGTGCATTATTAGTGCACTTATTAAGAATCACCACCATTAATTGATTTTTAAATAGCTAGCAACGCGAACGCTTTGTACCCCTCCCAACTGGAATTAGACTAAAGTTCTTACATGCTATTACAGACTATTTAAGTATTTGCAAAACTATGTAAACTAGAGTAAATTATCTAGTCGTTCAAAGATGAAATTACAAAAGATTGAGAAAGTTACGGATATTTATAAAAACTAATAACATTAGTTTACTGTATGGGACACTTATAAGTCAGTGTCAGTGTTTATTTTTGTAGAAGGAAAGTGAAAGCAAGTCTTATTAGAATTGACCTTTTTTTACAACACGTGAGGCGAGTTGAATTTAATATGAAACCATATTTTGGGTCTACCCTGTGGACTCTACAACGCCTCGATCTCAATTGAATTTTAAAGTAGGTTTGAAATTACAAAATTAGTTTTTTTAATTAACAGTTACGTATTAATTCCGTATTTGATAAGTATATTCGTTTTTTCAACTAAAAAGTTAAGTTTGTTAAACGTCTTTGAGATGCGGGTCAAGCGTTCCGTTCATTTAAATTTTATTCGAATTTCAACAGATGAAAATAATAGGAATTACTCTTTACCAGTTGGACAATTCAGCTAATTCAATTGGCGTCAAAAAACTATCTTATATAACCCTGAAGCCATACCAATTTAATTAAAAGTAACGACCGCTAATGAACGATTGTCCACAATTCTTTAAAAATGCCGCCTTATCTACAGCATCTCGTCGATTATATCGAAGACGCTCTTATATCGGCGGTTTATTGACTTCCACGCCTTTACCCCCTAGTACGGGTTTTGACCCATACTATCAACGTTTTTATGAAAGTTTTCGAGCAGTCACGAAACGAGTAGTAGGTACGTTGTGACCGGTTAACTACCAATTACAACCAAGAACTCGTATCGTAATTGATAAAAAACTATCAACGTGTCGTAACGTCAAAACTCGTATTAGGGGTACTGTTCATGCTTTTTGCTCGTTAAATTTCATTGGTTCATTGTTTAATTACTCGCGTTATCTGGAGATCTGCTGAACTATTACGGAGACAAAAAAATGATAAACGGTGTGCGATGTAATGACGACCTCAGTATTTGCGAATTCGTGTGTGATTATTATTTTTTGAAGTTTGACTGGCAAGATTTGATGGAAGTCGCATCTCTGGGTTCTACACATCCGGTTAAAAATAATTATTTCAAATGAAACTACTTATATGGTTATGTTTTTTAATACAGAATACAATATTATGTAATTTATTGTATTAAAAACTTAAGAACTGTACCCTTTTATTAGAGTTTTTAAAACCCAGCACGAACGACTATGTGGTTTTAAGACTAGACTCTACGACTAAGATCTCTATTTCCTGGTTCAAAGATCGCTAGGATGTTGGAGTTAGGTGACAGTTATTCTTCTCTCTTATGGCACTCCAACTGGAAAAGGAAGCGACGGGCGTATACTCGTCTCCATCTACCCAGCCATACCGTAAGCAGTTGGTCATCAGACTGACTCCCTGACATGTAAACAAAGATTGTAATCCTCGAAGTACGCCTCCCAAGTATTCCAGCGATTGATAGAACCCGCCTTTGAATACCGTCTAGCTCTGGTGATGAATCCAGACTTCCAAGATGAATGGAACAGATCCCATCCCATTAGAACAGGGGAGCATCGAGGAGAATGGGCACACCTACCAGCTTTAGAAAAAAATAAGAAATACAGCTACGGGCGTTCTTATGGGTCGCTAAAAATAAAGTTAATAATTGAATCTAAGAGTTTTTACGATACGAATTCACCAACCAGCAGTGAAGCGGCGGAGCAATCGTACCCACCAATGAGATGACCAACGTGTAGGCTATTTTAGTGCCTCTGAGGTAAAATAATAATTTGAGAACCGAGAAGTCGTCGCGCTGCAGTAGCAAAATATAAAGATATTTATCAAAGTACTATGACGATAAATAATTTAATAGGAATGAATTATCAAACATTATTTATTTATAGTAAAGAGGATCTAATAAAACTCTTCATAACTAATTATAAATTTATATTTTTTCTTAATAATAAATATAACACACTAACAGTCGTAAATTACATTTTATTTGTGCTCATTAACACGTTTTTACTTGTTATAAAGTAATCTGTAATAATTAGGTATGTGATGTATTTACAACAAAACCCAACTACAAATCTCAAACAAAACACTTTCATAGTATAAAATGACAATTATATTCCTTCAAGTATTAGCATTAGTAATTTTACACTAAATAAAATTTTAATTTCACTTTTTAGTTTCAACGGCTCACTTATAACTTGAATATTGATATTAATATATTTGGCATCACACTTCACTCATGGCGTTGCCACTCCTGTAAACTGTGTTCTTATCATTCCACATGTACCTGGAAGAATCCAAATACATACATTTATTATACATATATATTTTATTAGTAATAGCTATCAGTAATAGATTATCAACTATCAACTATCATTAGTAATAGATTATCAACAACTATAATAAATAATATACTTTATTTTGTTGATATAAGTACCGGAGTACATGACCTCTTAGATTCACTTTTAAAATGCAAATTGTGAGAACCTGTATATTATTTCTTTGGAATTATAATAATTTAGTTATTATTTGATCTCGCAATTAAGCTTTATATCTTATTTGAACTGTACGTTAATTACCAATCAACTAACAGACTACCAGTCATCATGAAATATAAATCAAGGTTGAAACTTATAATTGATATACTATCCAAGGATTACTGGCACTGAAGATGCAAATATGTAATTTCAATAATTAATGACAAATAATAGATTAGGATGTATTTTGACATTGTAATAATAAAATAGTCAATCTTAACCGAGTTTCAGTGTTTGAGAAACGCTAGATGGCGGTAATTGTAAAACTTGTATTTCTGACTAATAGATGGCGTTGTTAATTACGACTTCTCAACAATAGATGGCGTTGTTACGAACCTCTCAATACAATGAAGTAATTCGAAGCACACTTCGGCCAATATAAGTGCGATGACCATCCACTCGAGGCGCACGTGGTGTCGGTCGGCCGCCCAGCTTGATAACAGCTCTAACAACTCCACGCAGTGCGACAGACGCTCGTTTAACACCTATGGGGTATTAGAAGAATGTATTGAATATTATCTTTCTGTGTATTATGAAAAATAGAGCACAAAACACAGGCAGAAGGCTTATACCTATCTTTAAGCAAATTATAAGGATTATTTTAAAAAATATAGGAAAGTTTATTGATTGGTGTTGATTGTTGGATTGATTAGTTTAAGAATCTACTATATATATATATATATATATATATATTTATTTTTTCCTGATATATCTCACCCGAGTCCGTCGTGGTATAGTGAAGTAGCTGACAGTGTGCGAGTAGAGGCGCTCGAGGCCCTCCTCCTCCCAGTAGAAATCTGGTGTATCTAGCAGATCTGACTCCACATTGAGCTGGTGGCGGAGGGAGAATAACTCACCTAGCTTTCTTACTACCTATAAATAATATACGATTTAGATTGCTCCTGGCCTTTGCATACAATAAAGGCTTAAATATCCTGAAATCATTTGCAAAAAATTGATAACAAACCATAAAATTAAGTTACACATCATGAAAAATAAAATATTTCGTATAATTAATTATAACAATAAACAAAGGGTCTAGATAAAGGGCATTAACACTTAAGATAACGTTTTTGTCAACACATTTAAATAGAATCAACGACAAAAGCTTGCCGTTTGTCTAGACTCTCAGTAGAGCTTCTTCTAATTTTGCTTATTGAACTTTTATTAAATATGATATTTATTGACCATTACATATCTAAGAAGTACAGATAAACACTTTTCATAGCTAAAATAACATCTACTTATTATGAATATACTATCCATGTATACAAACCACTTGTTTGTCAACATGTGCGACTCCGTCCCTCTCCATGGTAAGTGAATGTGCTCGTACATCGGCCGCCAGAGCGCCCAACCGAGACTCCCACGCACCCAGCCGGGCCGATTGTGCCATGGCATGGCTGCAAATTTTAATCCCAATTAAAGCTTTGCTTAAGCTTAAAAAATATTACTTTAAAATAGTTATAATCAAATATGACATTTCATCTTAGTGATATTGGGCCTTAATAAGTATTAATGCAGTTTTTTTTTATAATCTTTATAAGTATTAATGAGTGAAATACAACTTTTAGTTTACCTGAAAGTATATCTTTCCAATGAATTGTCTGAGTTTGGCACTAGAACAAAGCAAGACTCCTGTAGTGAACACCTCTTTCTGAAAACAAATTTAATAATTATCATTCATTTACTACAAATTAAGCAAATTGTCTGCAGTTTTAACATGAATGAAATACAAATGAATAGGGTATAAAATTGAGTAAAATGTAATTACTTAAATCTACATTTTTCTTACGCATTGCTTATGTACTGGTATGTCATAATTTCACTCTCCTTTTTTACAACTTCATCTGGGTAGCTGTCCACCTCATATCTGTTAAAATACAACATAAGGCCAACATACAAATATTTGAAATTAATTTCTACAACTTGTAAATCCAATATTAAATTGGATTATATTTGTAAGCATATACAACACAAAACTTTGTCAAAATTTCTTTTACATCACATAACAGATATATGAAATCAAAGATGACAGTGACTTTAGTAATTTAACAAGGTAACTTAACCTTAAAGTAAGTTTATTTATTACACAATATATGATTATGAATGAATGCACTCAACTTACGGTCTAATAAAATCTAATACATTATTTGCTTCAAGCTCTGTGCAATTCCAAAACACTACGGCTCCTTCTTGGAAAAATATAATCTCTCGAGGTTCATCTCCTATGGCATAAACTGCCCGGGCGACCAATACATCACCTAAATCAAGAGCGTTCAATCTGGAAATATTTTAAAGTACTCTTCTAGTTTTCTCACCTTAACTCAATCTTCAACAGATAAAAAATTAAAGAATATACTAAGAAGAATATATAATAGTATTTAATGTTCAGTACTTTTTTATTAGACGTTTTTCAAGTAAGGACTTGATGAATGTGTTTCTTTTACATTACATCATACTTATCAATAATTACATATCCATAGAGTTTATTATAAATCTTACGTTGCCGGTTCATACAACTTCTGATGAGCGAGCCCTAGTCTCAAAGCCTTCAAATCATACGTATTGGCGGTGGCATAAGCCATAGTCAAAAATTGACCTTCCTTATGAAATACATCTTCAAGTAGTGTTTTTTTATGAACTGTTTTCTTTTTTAATGGCAAACTCGTATTATCCAATGTCATAGTCGTGGGCATTATTGTGTCGTTAGAATAATTTCGAAAAAAATGTTGTTTAATACGAAAATTATCATTTTTATTAAAAGAAAATTTTGGTTTCGCGGGCGTTAAGTCGCTGAACGAACGAACTTTATTTACAAATACATTACGTAAAGACGCTGTAACCAATCTTGATATAAACACAGTCATACCGAAATTAGCAAACTATCATTTATAGAAGTATTCTATAGTTCCACACAATTTATAATCCGAGTTCAGAGTTCAGACTATTATATCTTTTTGGAGGTTATAATGTCTAAGTCAAATGTCAGAATTCTTTTATTTTGATTTTTGACAAAATGTCAATTTGACAATTCTTCAAAAAGGCAGTCAATGGTTCACAGACATACATATAAACTCAAATACCAAGAAATACTAGTCTCTGTCTACATACTCAGTCAATACTCATTAGAATACTCATTGTATTTTTACTGCGTTTAACCGTATTGAACTATATAAATTAATTCTATTGAGCACATTTCATTAAACTACTCACTAACAGCCATTTTACTATGCTATGCTATTTAGGCCAGTTAAGATAGAGTGATTGGCGTAATGTCAGATCGTGTAATGAAATATCATTACGTTTAGAATTAAATTTAGGTAAGTACAGCTCGAGCGATGCCGTTGGCAATGATTTGCAATTGATACTTGAATTGTAACTTATTTTTTTCTATTCCCATGTATTTTACCTACTAGACCAAAATAAGCTATTACTATCACTACTTGCTAGTACCTACTGGAAATAGTATTATTTTCATTTTGCTAAAACCAATTTACCACAACTTTATTGTAACATGTAATATATAAAAATAAAATAGACACTAATAAATATTCTTTAATGATTTCAAGTTAGATTCCTACATAACTATAGTGCTGCCGTCTTCCTCCGTGAACAGTATTTTTAACTTTCTGGCCAGCTCAGGTCCGACACGGCGCGTGCGTGTGTGGGGGCCACCAGCGCGGGAGACCGCCACCCCCGACACCGTCTCCAGTCCCATAGGGGTCGTGAGAGCCTGGTTTATTTACATTGTTACAAATTATTATAAGCAATTTTTTTTATAAAAATATATATACATTTAAAGATGATACTATATATAGTCTAACAGTCTAAAAATGTTAATTTTGGCCTACTTTTTAATATTTAATTAAAAAATGAAATAGCTGCTTGTATTTATATTCCTAACTTAAAAACACTAAACTACAAATTGTAAGTAAAAACTTACTCAAAACATATTTTTACATGAAATTATATAATATTCTGAAAGTTTTTTTTTTGAGAGTTTATATGTGAATACCACCTCATAGAGCTCGCGGGGGGAGCGCATCCGAGCGCACAGCGCACGAGCCGTCTCCAGACTAGACTTGGGCAGGATGGCTATCATCTGCTGCCACAGACGAGCCAGACCCATTCCTGATATGGTGATAGTATTAAAATTAATATTTTTTTATTAAATATAATCTTTTTTTTTATATTTAAAGTCTCGTGAGCCATAACTATTTTATTTATATTTACCCGGCTGTATTCACGTGGGTATTCACACCCGGCTGTCTTCTACGTGAATACAGCCGGGTAAATATAAATAAAATATAATCTTGCTTGTATTTAGTCAAGGATATTTTATTTTTCTAAAGTTAACTTGCAAATCTATTAATTCACTATCTCAAAATATTGATGATGGTGATGTTTTAACTTTAATCAATTAGTCTGCTTTTCAATACATTTTCAAACTGAAAAAATGTTTTATTCTCAATTGATTATAAGCAATATTTAGCAACACATGTTTATTACTAGATTTGGTTGTGGTTTGGTTGTGAGTTCTCTCCAAGGACAAATCTTATAAATATGTTTTCTTTTTAAAAATCATAGAATTCTCTCTATACAAACTTATCTTCATTTTAATCTTGATTGATATGATAAAAAAAACTATTAGTTATGACAAGTCATTTCATGTAATATAGTTTTCATACATGAAATCATACCATCTTTATCAACTCCAATACATTTCTTATTAAAGCCCTTCATGTAGAAATCTGCTTGGTCTTCTTCAATGCAAGTGTCTTTTCTGAAAATATTATATATATTATAATTTTTATTTTTTTTCATTATATTTCCATAATAATGTTGTATTCAAAGTCCTGTACATCTGGGTTCAAGCCCGACAATAGTTTATATGAATATATTTACATTATTCTGGAATTGTTTGGTAAAGAAAATATATTATGAAGTAATACATATCTATGAAAAAATGCTACATGTTACCCACCAACCGACAGTAGAGCAAGAAGGGTACACCGTCACCATATTTGAGATTGGTCCAGCAGAGAGATGTATAGACTAGTACTATTTATATAAGTTCAGGACTATTATATTATATCAGTATACTATTATTATTTATATAAGTTCAGGACTACCAAAAGTCCAACTATATAAACATGACAAGTTGCAAATTCCTTGAGAAATAGTAATTATTTTAGTATACAATTCAAAATATAAGAAACAAAAACCTAGGTACTATTGGTTTAAGGCAATTTCACCCAGAAATCTTTGAGAATGGACACTGTTTAGGAGGTTGGTGTGATAATACATAGAGGAGAATAAGGAAACCTATCAGAATCAGACTGTATGTAGAATTTAGGAGGATGGTGTAAAGGTACATAAGGAGGAAAGAGAACTAACAGCAGAAAGAAGGGTATTCGGCATATGGCTATCACATTATATAACTAACTAACTAAAATCTAACTCACTTGAAATATGATGTGAATCCTTTATGATAATGCACCAGAGTCATGACGAGCTCACTTGGTTCATTTATTACAATGGTGTCACAGTTGATGCTTACAATTAAATCTGAAAATATTTTCTTATTTATTTATATTTTTTCATTAATTATACAATTATTACAATATCCATGGGAATACCTGTGATTGCTGTTTCAATATCAAACTCTGATACTACTCTGTGTTTTTTGCAAGATGTTCTGAAATAAATCAATATCAAACTGCTATTAACAAAATGTACTCTTCATCTTAAAAACGAGTTCAAGATTTCTTATTGGAAAGTTTTCTCTAAAATGTAAATTAGAGTTTCATATTAAAATGATTATTTAAAAATACTGAAGATTTGATGCTTTTTGCCCATTTTGACTGTTTTGAATCTATATTTTTTTAGTTAAGAATAATTGCTCACTTAAAAAAGTCCTTAAATCCAAACATCACAAGGCTCAGTTTGCAGCAGGCAATGGATTCCAGTGACTTCATGTGCGACACGAGGGTGCGTTCGGTCACCCGCTGAGTCACTTCCTCCATCTCACACACATAGAGCCCGTGGGAACAACGCACTTCCGGGGGAGTCAGTTCCACCTGAGGGGTTCAATATTATATGTTAAGAAAAATATACATTAACTTTCACTCTTCATAATAGTGGAATATTAATATTTTTGACAGGAGTATAAAAGTAAAAAAAAAGCCTGTTTCATTTTCTAAGATACATAAGGGCTATGACATGATATACTTAGATGATACTGTACTGTATGAACAGGTACTTTAGCATTTAAACTTTTAGGGGTAATATCTAGCTGTTCAAGGCAACTTTTCGAGTGCAGGCTACAGAAGGCGTTGCAGTTAGAAATATACGTTCAGAATGACTAACAGAATTTGATCAGATCCAACTGGTAGCTTCAGTTTTTTCAACTGCAACTTTCTATTAGCTAAAGGTTTATCCTTACAGTCCCGTGTACGCTGGTGAGCGTGCTGGCGCCGGCGGTGGCCCACAGCAGCAGCGCGGTCCCTCGCAGCGCGGCGGCGGGGCGCACGCGCATCCCCGCGCGCGTCGCCTCTGCTCCCAGCCCTGACAGGTACCACTTGGCCTCCAGCTCCGGATCTATGTCCATGAACAACTGGACAAAACACAGACATTTAGTTTATTATTATATAATAATAACTAAAATATAGGCAACTAGATTAAAAAAATAGGTAAATAAATATAGAATAAAAATAATCCAATACAAGCAAGGATTCATACCGTATCCGATAGCTCAATTGGTAAAGCGACAGGACAGTCTCCCAGAGCTCGCAAAATCGTGTCCCTACCCATAATGATTTGTTTTTCATACTACATTTATTTAAAATTTAAATAAGCTTAACATGGCTATACATTTTCATAGATATTTTAAAATACTTTTTTCAATATACTACAAATATTATTACCTCTTACCTTTACTTGGCCTTTGTTCAATTTAATACTGCTAGTGATTACGATTTCTTCTAACACAGTTATAGCCTGGAATCCAAAAAATACAAATTTATTGTTAATTATTTTTTTTTGTCAACATTATTTTAAAACAACCGTTATTTATTATATCAATTATCATCCTTATATACCGTTAGGTAAAGAGTGTATTATATATTTATATTTTACACTAAATATAAATGCAAGTCTAAGAGCCAAACTTGTAAAAGGATATTGGATACTTGCAGTTCCATACACATTTAAATATCTCCCAAAATTAACAATAACTAGACTACACATTACACAGCTTGGGTCTTTATTTCATATAATCTTGATAAATTAATAGTGACCAATATTTCTAGAGACATCAGACATCCAAACCATCACACTTTTTAAATTTGTGGTTCAAAAATCTTTGACCTACCTTTGATGGATGCACTTTGGGTTGAACTTTTTTGGTAACAACTTCTTTTATGGCTGTTTCAGGCTCCTGAAATATTTTTAATATTGAACTTATTATACTATATTAGGAAATACTTATGATAAATTAAAATTTTAAAATGCTGAAATTTTAATAAATCAAATGTCTCCTAAAGTATTTTATAACATATTCATTTGTTAGGGGCTATTCTTTAAATATGTCACCTAAAATTTTACCTTTCTAAACCCTTCCCCCTATTCATTGTCACACCCAATCACACTTTCTGTGATCCCCCATGGTTATATTAGGTCACAAAAAACCCTGGATCCATTATGTCACATAAACATAAAAAATGTAATGGCTAAAGTAAGTTATATTAGTCGAGTCACAATTGACTGTCAGTTAATTAGTTAATGGTAGTTTCCACCTACAGTAACTGTTTCAGTGGATATCTCTGGTTGTTTATCAGTAGGACTTCCCTTCTTCTTAGATTTTTTTGCCTTCTCACTATATTTCTTCTTTAGTTGTTCTGAAAATAAATAAATATTGCATTATAAAATAAATAAATATTGCATTATAAAATAAATAAATATTGCAATATAATATGTTTGACCAGGATATATCTTAAAACAGGATAAAAACGATTAAATTTAACATATAAATGTGAAAATATAAATGTCTTACGGGCCTTATAACATCCTATTTTTTCAGGAATATTTGTGTATTTAATAACTCACCACGAATGAATGGTTTAGTGCTTGAACGTAGCCTTCTACCCGAAGACGGTTCATTGCTTGCAGCTGGCGTTGGCTCTAAATAAGTAATTAACATTTTACTATCATACTAATTTATTACAGCTTAGATATTGTAATATTTACCTTTAGGACGTTTACTGGTCTTAGATGCAATATTAGGTGGGGAATAAAAATTTGCTAATGGTAAATTCGAGATGCTCTCGTCTGAAGATACATCAACAACAGGGTCAGTATCCATGTTTTCAAATACGCAATGTTTTTTTCTTTCTTAAATTAATTTATATCTATTTTCCCATTGCAACGGTAGATAATGAAATAAACACTTTTTAAATTCCATGTTTATGAAACTTGACATTGACAAGTCTCAATTGCGTTCTAAATTTAAAGTTAATACTATTTAAAGTAAATCTTAATTAAGTACTACAAAGCAAATAATACATAATTATAATTTATCACAATTTAATAATTCCTACATTGTAAAATATACTAGTTTTTAATTTAATTCCATTGATAACAGCAATTGATATTTATTTACAGTTTATGTTGTGTACAACAAATACATTACTGAAATAATTGAGAAATATATAAAGACTACTTATGAAAGTACATATATCTTCATACGCACTACTTTTATAGGTAAGTCCACACCACAGAGTTTTTAAATATATGAAATAATCATATTAATTATTTGTATTATATATATTAACATCTCGTCGAATTCACAAGTAGACAAGCAAGTAAACACAACAAAGTAAAAGTAAACGAAAGAAATTGACTTAAATTAAATGAATAAAGTACTATAATTAATTTTAATATAGAGCTCAAATGTCAGGCGTGCCGTCGAGTGCCGTCGAGCGCGTATTGATTTCACATAAATTCCTCATATAAATCATTTTGAGTCGCAGACAACAACTTTTAATGCAGTGAATGACCGATAGTTATTTTTAGTAGAGATTCGAACATTTAAACATTATTTATTAAAAGTAATATTTATATATAATACATTTAAATTACAACGTGATTGTCAAAAGTCATTGCGATTTGATTCTCTTTAAATTTAAACCAGGTAAGAAAATAATATCTACGATTGGGATCTTTTTATTTTGAAGGTCGCTCGGAGTATAATTTAATAAAAATATTATAGATATGATTTTAGATATATATTTTTAGTTTTTTAATATTAAGAACAGTAGCCCAGATTTAAAAAAATATATGATTAGGTTATTTGTATCAAACAACTTGAGTTCTTAAATAACTTCAATTTCAATCAGTTTAAATGGCTCTAAATAATTGTTGTCTTATCGGCTATCGAATAACACTTCTGTAGAATACTGTAAAGTATCATATTTGTTGAGTCGGATAACAAGCTAGCCGCGTTTGGTAGAAATTGATCCACCAATACGTACGTACGTATGTACCTACGATAATATTTAGCGAAAGCGTGAACTTACAGATAAACAGACAGACAAACAAACAAATATTCAATAAAAATTGATGTTGCGACTTGTTAGGTACATGTCGCAACATCAATTGTTAATACGTACATAAAATATTTTTTTATATTTATTATATTTGGTCTAATTACTTTCCAAAATAATTATCTCAATAATAACTACCAAAAATCTCCAAATAACAGACAGATGCAGTTTTAGATATTATGCTATAAAAACTATATCTATACAAAGTTATATAGAGGTAACAGTAGAATTTGTCTTTTTGTATGTTTGTATTATTTTTAAACAAAAACTACTGGACCAATTTCAAAAATTATTTCACTATTCGTAATCTGCATTTCCACTAAGCGGCTTTATTAAATTCTACAAAATAGGGATCCCTAATAAAAATTAACCTAAATAGGAAAAAATTAGTCATATTTTTTTTATCCGTGTCTGTACTACTGTATTTGATAATTTTATTTGTTGGAAATAATCTTCGGAGTAACTTATGCGAATCAAAAAATTTCTTAACCAATATTTAGAAATCATTTTCACATTGGATCTAAGCCATATAATATTATACCCTTGAAATAATAATAGAGCTATTCGTGGAGAGCAATTTTAAAAATAAAGATGACCAAATAAAGCTCGAGCGAAGGTGTTTCTTATGAGCTCTGTGCTCTATGTCCTCGCGGGCGAAGACGCTGGCAACAGCTAGTATTAAATTTAAATTTGAGATTCCCTACAGACTTCACCAGCGCCTCTGTCAGCTTTATATTTTAAAATATGTTCTTGAAGATACTTCCTGACGACCACTCCAGGGGCAATTCTAGGGGCAATGCTCCACAGTGGAAGAAATATTTAAAATGCATGTTGTTGTTGTTGTTGTTGCTTGTCTGTGGCTTTATGCATTAAATTAATTTATATTTTTTTTAATACATGTTAGACAATTATCTAACTCATGTGTCAAAAGACAGATTATTTGTCATTTATGACTTAAAAGAGGCAAGTAAAAGGCTAACTAAAGAGCTCTTAGCTAGATTTTGTTTCTCTCAGGCCGCACTGGACTCGTGTATATCGAGCGTGTCTTAGCACCCTAGAATCTGAGTATCCTATGTGGGAGTTCGGCTATTGCGTTTTATATATGAAGATCCCACTAAAACAGGAGTTTCATCTTTGCATATTTTTTTTCAAAGCTGTCTTAACTTGGTTACAAAATAAAGGTAAAATAGGCCTGGATTAAAAGTCATCACCGCGCTGTATCATTATGATTTAAAAAAATACATCCAAATGTTAATGTACCTACCCTTTCAGCTAATATTAATTTTAAGCTTTAAAGATACCAATATTTTTCAAAATGATATCACCAGTCGCTCTGCGGGTATAAATTATATAACCTCTTTTTATAAGTCACCTTGACCTCGATAAGCATCTTTAAAATAAAATAAACAAATTATTTTTATTTTTTTTTAAGTTTTTTAATAACCGGCAATATATTATTCCTACATAATTATTAAAAATGTGAATAACAAATATGTATTTATTATACATAAATGAAGTATAATTACCTAGGCTATTTGGAGTTACGAAATAAGTTTATCTACTTCAATAAAGTACAAAAACTTCCTTAATATAATAAATGTAGGTACCTATATAAATGTAGGTAGATATATATAATTATAGATCGTAAAAACTGAATAGTTAACTTGTACGCCCTTGCTTTGCCCGCAGAGAGTTTGTTTCAAACCTGGATGAATTAATTCAAGCCTTTTGCAATCTGTATGTGAGATATATGAAAGACGGTCAAAGAAAAACAAAACAGATGTCGCCGCAATATTTTTGTACTTAAAGGCTTGGGCATTTAAAGGCTTTTAGCGTATTTCACATCATAGACTTCTTTGCTTGTTTTTTTTTTTGTTTGAAATACTTTAATAAGGAACACTTTTATAATGTAGATGGTAAAGTATCCTTAATTGTTAATTAGTCATGTACATTCCGAAATTAGAAATCGAGTATAAAAAAGTAAGGCTAGGAAGGGAGAAATTAAGCCTCCAACACACTAACGGACAACTTGGCGAAATATTATGATTTCACATACTACGCTGATGAACAGTACAAAGTGCAGTGCCCCTAGTACGAGTTATCAAGTTCTTGAAAACTATCAACGTTTCGTAACGTAAAAACTTGTACTATACAGGACTAAAATGTAGAGCCATCCAACATTAGACTAAAATGTAGTAAAAAAATACTATAAAGTCGCTCAGCTTCATCCCTTATATAAACAAGTGACTTTAATATTATTTGTTTTTTTTACGTTTGTCCTTAACATACATACAAATTCCTTATTATATTAATCACCTGATTTTAAACAAAAGTTCACAAATTAAAGACAATGTATATAAAAACTCAGTTGTGAGGCAAAGGACATTCTGCGTATACTCGTTGCTCTTTGTCGGAGGGTTCCCTCATTTTCCCTCCACCTCCAGTCCGTCTTTGTTTACGAGGGCGTTCGGCCGTTGCTCCGCGTGCCTGTGCTAGCGAGATTTAATTTAAAAATAAAAACTTATTCGGTTTGCACGAAATATCCTGCTACACCGAAGCTAATAAAAACTATGACTCACTTATTTGAGTAACATAGCCAGTTTTATTACGCGCGGCTCAATGCAATAACCAAAAATAAATTATAAACCAGGACGCGTGGCGCAAAATAAACAATCCGTTGCTAAAAATGTAAAGGAAGAATTAAAAAAAAAGAACATGGATTGGCGCGAAAAACTTTTCGGCCGTGTTCTTGTTAAGTGCAATTCGCCGGGCACTCAAAATGGAAAATTTGAAACTCTACAAACTTTGGAGGCGTTATCCGATTGCGTGGAAGATGGGGAGGGTGCAGTGTGTGGTATTTATTTCTCTTTTGCAAACATAAGTGACAAAAGTGATGATTTCGGGGTGCGTTTGGAAGAGGTATACAAGAAAGTTCATCCAAGACTTAAGGTGGTAGAGGTGGTCCTGTGGGCACACGTGGGGACTCCTGAGGGTCCGGTGGAGAGAGAAGCTGGATTTCGAAGAAGCTTGACTGGAAAACCTTGGTTCGCTGTGCCTTTTCACGATGTGGACATTAAGGTTTGATAATAAGATAATTTACAGACAAATATTATTAAATGGCTACCTCTTAAATAGTAATTAAATTATAATACTCATTTTTGATTGCTTACGCATATAATATACCTTCAATATACATATTATCATAAAGAAAAAATATCACACTTTTTTCCAAAACAAAGTACGTTCGTTTAAAAAAAAACAACAAAGAAATAACTGTCCTTGTGATTTATAATAATGCGTATTTATATTGCCTTAATAATTTACGGTTCCCCCTTTATAAGTCCAATCCTGAAATAATGGCTACCCATGCTTACAAGTGATATAATAAAAATTTTAATTCACTTAAATCGCGCTATTTTCCTATTTCTTCGTTTAATTCACACCTGACGTGTTTCTTGTTGAGAACATCTGCTAGGTATGATTTATTACTTTTTTGTGGTATTGCTTACGTCATGCACCAATACCTTCCGATGTTTTAATGTACGTACAAAAGAGAATTTGTTTGCTTTGAATTTTAAATAAATTTCAAAGATAACCTAATAAGGTCTCATCTAAATACTCAAAATATTTTTTTACTGTATATTCAGTAAAAAACATATTGAATGATAGTTCAAAGCCGTCAATAAACCGTCTGTTTTTAACATAATTCACGTAAATTCTTATAATGTGGAGTCACAGAGAACGACTCGTATTCAATATAATATAAATCAAAAGTTCGTCTGCCCGTGAGTATGCACACAATTAATTACATTTTCCATGTTCACACAGTCACATCTATGTATGGGACGTCAGCTGCAAGATACATGTTCAACATGTTCTGCATGTTAATTAAACACTTCATTCATGGCACCAGCTTGGTAACTCCACACCATGGGTTTTCACTATTCTAATGTTCCCATTTCATTAGGCGAGTAAGAGTCTCCACCAATCGGAGAGCAGCACTAACTCACTAACAGCCATTTTACTATGCGATCAGGTATTATGCTAGTTTAGATAGTGTTGCTTAAATTGTATAATGAAAAGCCATAACTTGTTTCTGAATTGGCTCTAAGTAAACATAGTCCAAATTGCATTTGAGGTCTGCTTGTCACACCGGTCGCTTGTACTTCCGTCTACTAAGTGGACGTGGGTTCCATCCCCACATTAGACAACATTTGTAATCAAAACTTACATTTCCTAGGGTCTCGGTGTTTATGTCTTATATGTATAAAGGTATTTACTAAAAAATGTTTACCAGTTGTACACACGGTACAAGCTTTGCTTATATTGGGGCAAGATTCCGTTGTGTGAAAATGTCCGAATATTTATTTACTTGTTATACAAATATATATATTATGTTCTTATGTATTATAAGCTACTACATATTTAACACTAGACATGCATTTATGAACTCATTTTCAGAAAGCACTTCAGTCATAAACAAACCCTCACAGCACAATCCACGCTTCTAAAGTTTGAAAAGAACGTTTTAAAATTTTAAACATAAAAACTGCTTTCACCTACAAGTTATGATTTCCTAGGCTCTAAAGTCTAAACGGTTTTCTTTTTACGACCCCATAATACCGATAAGAGTGGGGTGTTTGTACCCCCGTAAATTACTTCCACCCTCCCCTCCATGGTTACGATGGAGTGCAGCCATAAAATTGTCATAAGCCTAGCGCGTTTCCTCCACAGCGGTCATGCGATGTCTTAATAACTAATGTTATTAATTTAATGTTTTCTAAATACATTATTCAGAAAATAATAACTTTAAAATATTAAAACATGGATTTATCACATGAATTGCATCTATAAAACTGTCTATGAATTTTGGTAGATTAATATATCATACATGTATAGAATTGTCCATAGACCATCCATACATTTTATTAAAAATGTAGTATATTTTATAAAAAAATCTATCAATTCGTTGTAAATGCCACATGTAAATGGAAGTCAGCTAACGAGCAAACTTGATTCATTCAATACTTTACAAACAAAACTGCTGGAAACTACAAAAATACTCGTAAATCGAAAACATTTGGTATATTTCTGGTATTTTTTTTTTATTTTTTTATACACTTATTTTTATGATTAACTGTCGAAGTTTCTACCAAACATAAAGTGAAGACTGGTCTAGACTCTTATTATTTAATTTGTGTGTTAATTTCGTCCATTATTCAATTAAAAAAGTATAAATCAAAACAGACGTGTTTTGGTCAAAGAAGATTCTTTGCTGATACCACCACACGATAAATTGGAGTGTAAAGATCATACATATTCAAAATGTCCCAGCACAATTAGTGTAATGAGATTTTTTCTGAGCTGAAGTTTTGAACGTGCACTATATAAACAATAATATATAATGTAGGTATTATGTCTGTATATGTTATTATTTAAAACCTATATCTAAAATTTATCAAAAGTCAAATAATAGACAAGCAAAACCATGGTCGGTCAGTAGTATTGTCTACTCGGACCCCCGCATCGTACGCCAATAACGATTAAAATTGTATGAACCGATAGACCGGGCGTCTGGCTCGCGCCTGCATGTGCAAAGTATTCTGAAATATAAATTACATTAAAAAGACCCACGTGACTTTACATTACCTTACTTGAATTCTATTTTATTAGTCATATCATATAAGTTATTTTATTAGTTATAACATATTAGTTATGACTGAAATAAAATACTATATATAATTGTAATTTAATACATAAGTTAAAAAGACGGCCCTTCTTCATGGACCTATACTTTGGAACCGTAAAAGAGTCCGACGTTTCGTAAGTGCAATGTATGCATATTTTATATTTAAAAAAAACTTTGTTTTTTCTTTACTTTTAAATTATTACTTAGTTGGCTGAGTACAGCAGAGCATTGTTAGTCCTAACTAATTGGTGGATATGAGTATTCGGAAGACCGGTTTTTTTCAGGTAATCGAACCATATTTAAATATTATATATATTTGTATCCGTATTTATCCGACTAGTTTTGAAACCATTCGGGGTACACACGATAAATATTAATTGTCATTACATATTAATGACAAATAGGAATTAAACAAAGTGCAGTTTTATAAAGACAAACATACAAAAAGTTAAAACAAAATTGGTCTGCCGAAGAAAGCCCACCCCACAACCCTACACGACTCTTAAACTATAATAATAGAGTAAAACGCCGGCGCCACGATAAAGGTGTAAACTAACGGGTATTTCTTTTATGTTAGGTTATAGCTGTTTCCGATGACTCCACCTGGACAATAGAAGGACACGTTTAGCAATTGCCACATTTTTATGACACTTTCCAATATACTGGCTAGCTACCTTCGTCGAGAGTTATTTTTGGGCCATGAAAGGCCAATGATGTTTGAATCCGAACCACATTTTCAGAGATTATTTCAAAAACACTGACGCTTCATTTATATTATATATAGATATTTGCTTAGATTATGTTTAAATCTTACGAAAAAAGTCAAGAACATAAACAAGGAGACTATATATGACTTCTACTTGTTTTATTGTATTAAACAAACCCTAACACGTTTTTGTAATTGAAAACATATTCCATATCACTGACGTTATGTTAAAAACAATAACATGCAAAAAAATATTTATTCATTAAATTAAAAGCAAATAATAACAGAATATTGGTGAAAAGATGGACTTAATTCAAAATAAAGTGAGCGTAAGCCAATCATGCCACTGTGTAAACAATGGCGGCTACCTCTCGTTTGTTTTGTTTTTATTACACAGCCAATAATTGAAGTCGCGAGGTTTTATATAACCCTCGCAAAAATAACTTATATAATCTACGTCATTTTTGATTGTCTTAAATTATTAACAACTTAGGTATCAATAAATTCGTAATTTTTAGATTACCTCAATATCTCAAAAAGACCAATTTGAGAGATATATAGTACTTAATGATTTATATATGTAGATCAAAGATAAATTCAAATGCGTTAACTTTAATATTGTTCCGTTCCACAAAATATCATAATGATAATTAAATATCCTTCTATTTTTCCGAACTTGGGTCTAATCTTAAAATAGTTAAGCCAACCTGTACGCATCTTTCATCAGGTAGGCCGTTCATGAAAGAAACAAAACTTCTAATTTATATATATATATTTGTTATCCTGTAACGATCACTAACAAGCGCCCCTAAATATCGATTGCTTGTTCCTAAACATCCTGTAAAACATGTATCAAACGAGATACCCTGTGTTAAACGCTAGGAAGTTTTTTTTTTCAGAATCATACAGGTAGTTCTAAATCGAAATACCATAATAAAGATAAATAATAAAAATAAAGATTTGAGGTTTGTAAGTTTTAATGTAGGAATTATTCTTCGAAATTACTCATCAGTATAAAAATACCTATATTTTTGCTTCGATAAAATAAAAGGGCTTTTCGTGAGGACCCCAGTTTTACAAAGTCGACAAAAAAATAGTAGGTCCATTGATAAAGAACCCTACGGTCCTAAAAATATCAGACGAAGAATCTAATGGATTCCGAGCTGGTGGCATGGCTGACTTTTTATAATGTAATAATTGACTTGAATGCCTACTTGAATAAAGATATTTTGAATTTGAATTTATCTGATAAGCTTCCAAATATTTTGTAGATTTAATTTCTAAAACAGAACGGAGAGAAAGAACCAAACGTCTATACAAACAATATTTATTTGCTTATTCTTTGGATTAATAAATTATTAATTTATTGGAACGATTTTTATAAAACATATCAAGGCACTAGCACTACTGATCTGCTTTTGGAGAAATATACCTGCTAACTTGACACCGAATAGAATACTAAAACTAAACTGCCTGAAGAGCTCCAACAAACCTAGTTCTATAGCCACGTTCAGAAACATGCATTTAAGGACAGTATATAAGACTTAAAGTATAATAAAGAAAAGCAAGAAGAGTATAAAAGTGTCTAATTGTTCGTTAATGGCTCACTACATATAGATATTTGAGTACACGGCTGAGTTTGTTGTGTGGTTTTTCTCACCAGGCGTTTGGAACCTTCCTAATTTTAAGTTAAGGAGTGTCCTTACAGAAGGGCTTATTTAGATAAGTATGATATCAAAGTACGACGTAAGACGTACATAAGTGATCACGGGTATTAAAAAAGATATAAATAAAAAAGGTCTACAGACCCAAAATAGTCCATACTTAATATACTATTATCTCCATAGCTGCTGTATTATGCATAGAATTGTAAATGTAATGCTATTAGCATCGAATCGAGCAAACAGTGACAATGAAACACGATAAACACGCCCTACATGATTTAGTTGATTTCAGTAGGTATCATCAACCCATATGCATTATTACAAATTGTGGAGTTATATTGATTAACCGCATGATTCAAGATTTATATAACATTTACAATATAAATAATGTTTAATATTATGTATAAAATAACCCGGATGTATTGATTTATCGGAATATGCCAGACTAGTTTCGTTTACTCATGAGTAATACGAAAGTCCGCCATGCTTCGAGCTCATGGGTAAGAAACCCAAAATTGGTTCGAAACTAGTCAGGAAAATTTGGCAAAATTAACATGAATACAACCGGTAAATATATATATATATATTATAGTCATGTCACGAAAGTATAAATATAAAAATGTTCGAAATGTATATATTTTGAGGGCAGAGTTAAGCTAGAATATACTCGTAATCCACAGCTCGGTTCCAGTTGGGATCGACGGGTTAGTATACTATAGGCTCTCATAGTTACTATTTGATAGTAGCTTTGTCATCGATCCAAAGTAAAGGGTATAAATATTTATTATTATGAAGTTATAACATCAATCTAACTGTAGAACCTACGACCTAAATAGTTGAACTCTCTAAGAATAGTCTAAAGCTTTAATGGCGGACATCATCCATTCACATAAAAACCTCTCTAACATTTTATTCAAGTAGGTTGTATATCAACGTTTTCTAGTTTATCTCTGTATACTATCAGCGCTCAACATGCAGGCGTCTACTTGATGCCTACTTTACAATCTGAGACGGGTTAATGCACTGAAAAGATTGCAGATATTAATATTATTTTATTTTATGCGACAAGTCTTACTTGGTATAAGTTTGTTCTTTATATTCTACTAAAATGTTAGTTAGGCTCTAAACCATCAGTTATTGTACCGGTCATGGTAAGTGGTCATCGTTACATAGACATCTGCAATATAAGGGGTACTGGCAGATGGTTTTACAATTTCAAGCAACACTAATGAGTCCCTAATATGACCCGGGCTTTCCGGCTCTCTCAACCATTAGCTTATTGCTGTTTTTGGAAAATTATTTCACATTTATTTATATATGTTTCAGGTTAGTGAGCTAGATCAAAACTGTTAATTTTTTTTTTAATAACTGGAAATGTTATTTAAAAATACTTATTGAAGATCGCGGTTCATTAAATTCCATTTAAATTAGCTAGCTAAATACAAACTTTTAATACTTTTTTCAATAACTAGAAAAGAAACTTCAAAATATCCATTCGAGAACGTGGTTCATAAAAATCCGTACATTTCTCGTTGTCAATAACACGACAAGTAATAGGAAGCTGGAGTGTTTCTTTGGTACTCAAGCTTTATTTGTCACGGTAGGCTTTTCATAGAAACTATTGTTGCAGGCTTCCATTGTCATCTACGTCATCGATGCCAGGAATTATTACCTTTTCAAGCCGTACAATTTTTCGATTTTATTTAAGAGATTATTTTTCCTTCTTCCCATTTACTGATTTAAATATATCTGTCAGATTGATACGTCCTATTTAAATATCTTACTTTCTAATTGTTATTACTAAAATATTTTATTATAAATATTAATAACCAAAGACGTATTAATTGTTCTCGTTATTACCAAAGAAACAATTTTTGAAACCTTAGATTGTAAACATACCATATTTATTATAAAAACGAACATAGATGAACAAACACGACGATTGTTATTTGCTTTCTAGTTTTCATACGTAAATGTAATTACATTCTCAAGACGGTAGTAAAAGAGACATTTCATAAAATAGATAACGTCTTTGTTATTTTAGTGCTTAAAATAGAGAGAAATCTAGTAAGTTTACTATCACAACTGGTTCTGCTTCCGTCTGACGATCTGCCAAATTATTCTAAGTACTAAAACATTTCAGTCGTGTCCGTAACAAAAATAGTTACATATTTAAATTAAATATTATATGTATTTTGTAAACATTCAGAAATATTTAACCTATAATCTATATTTGAAACCAGAAAAATAATTATCTCGCACCACTGGAGACAAATTTAATAGTGATTATGTTATTTCAATGAATGTCCTAAATAAGTATCCTTAAGTTATTTTTGTTTACTAAGGTAATTTAGAGAAACCTTTACTCTGATACTATACAGGTATATTGAATAAAGTCATCAAACTATTCCTAACACACGCATTGTCCGACAGTCAATAGAGCGCACTCACTGGAACAATAACTTCCTGTGCAGCAGACATGAACCGATGGCGATGCATTTTTGACTACCCTCCAAAACTATACACCTCTAATCAATACAAAACTTGACTTTATGGTAGTATGCTATGGGACGCATTCCTTTTACCTTTTACCTTTGGGGCTTCAACATTGTTTTTGTTAAATATACCGTGCCAATTGATATGGGTTCGTGGGAAGTTCCAGCAGACCGTTTAAATTAAAAATGTAAATAATTATTTAAAGTTACAGGTGTTTAAGTTATGTAGGTGTGGTTCTAACCAAATTAATATCAAAATTTTAATAAATTTATTAACTAAGAATTTATTCTTTTACATATTATATAAAATTCCTACTAACAAAAATCGTATTTAATCCCGTTATATGAAGCGTAAAGAAATAATAATTATTTAGCAGACGAGCTGGCAGACGAGCATTGCAGTTCATTACCATCTAAACGCATTCATTACTGCCTAGGTCTTTGGCCTTCAAAGCTTAACTGTCACTTTGACTTTGTAAAAAAAAAAAAAAGCAGTTTAATTGAGCGAACGAATTACGGACATTCCATGGCAAGCTGCTTAAAGCATTTGTTAGACACAAAATTATGTCTGAACTTTGAATCTATGCTGGAAGTTTGCAGTACTTTTGAGAGTCCATACATTTACAGCCGGAAAACGTAGATCATTTCGTAGTTATTAAAGTAGTAAACTTCAAAATTCTCCTCCATACCTATTTTAATTTCAGTGAGCAACCACATGTAATAACCAAAATTCTGGCAACGAGCCACAAAAGAAAATTGATAACTTTTGCTTAGACTTTACACGAAGATATGGAAAATAAAATAATATTGACCAAATATTTTATGACACCCACTGAAATACAGAAATATTAAACGTATAATAAAAAAAATCGGTGAACGTTTCGATAACTTGGCTGTTAAAAATTCATAGGCATATTGTCTGCTCTAATTGAAGACTCAATTAGTCGCTAGTTTATTGCGAAGGGTTCATTGAGCCATATTTGAATGCAGTCACAATTACCCATTACCGGTCAAATTAAGTGGATAAAACGTTATATACTCAGACAAAGCAAAGCAGAGCTCGTTCACATAGAACCAATAAAAATAATGAAGCATATAAAACTAAAAATATGGAAAAAAAATACAACGAACAAACTTATCATAAGGCATTTTAGGCACTAACAAATAAAACATTCCAGATGGCCTTATCAAATTACGTTTGTCTCCCTTTTGACTCAGCTCCACATGGGCAGATTGTTTTCATCTTATTGCGAGTCAGCAAAACTGCTTTTTGATGGAGCAATTACTTTAAGTAGCTTTATAAGACGTCTTATCGTATTAGAGTTATAAATATGACAGTTATTTTATTAATCTATATTATAATAATCAGAATTAACAATACTTGCAGTATTTTTGGAATCTATTTCAATAAAAAACTTCAATAATTAACAAATATTAAATAAAAACTGTTTATACTCTCAATAATCTATAAATATCAATGAAGTCAAAAGTCGAATATCATTTAAAATGTAAGTTGAGACGGTATTGTACAAAGGGGTGACGTCACGGATGCGAAATGCGGACGAGTCGGAATGCGGACCTGAATACAGCCTGCGGGAACGCTAAGATAGAATATTGTGAGCGCTCAGTTTGGATTATATTTTAATTATTAACCTTTGACATTCATTTAATCACCACGGGTTGTGCCATTCATACTTCACAATAAAAAAAAGCTGTCAGGAGCAATGGCCTTAGTTACGATAATATCAAAGCGAAATAAAAACTTGTTTTCTTATTTCTGTTTAGAACTCTTTATGTATAACATTTTAAGTAATTATCAATATTCAAATATATATTAATACCAAAAACGGAGGTAGGTCTCAATCTGCTTTTTTTTTAAGTAACAATATTTTTAGTTTAAGACCGAACGGTATTTGACATGTTTAATATTATGCAGACAGACAGATTATAAAATAATAAACATATTTTGATAGCTTTAGAGAGTTTATTTACTTTTGTTGTTTGATATTTCCGTGGCTGTCAACTTTAGTATCGTCACGGGTGTGAAGATGTAGCGCTGACGATGATCTCGAGACAGACTTATTATTATGCATCTCAGATTACATAAGCGAGGACTATAATGCGAATGTATGAACTGAATTTCCGTATAGTTGGAATCGTTAGTCTTGCTCCGTAATTAAACGATAACATCCAACGAATGGATTCAAACGTTCACCGTCAGTATGTTACATGTATTTAGTGAAAATTTTCAACTTAGCGACGAATCTACTTTTCACTTAGTCACCAGTCTGCTGTATTCGGTGCTAAAAATATTTGCTAAATTATTGTTGAACTTAAAAACATTTGATGGCTAAATTTCAGTTATTTTTTCTCTTAGTAAACAAGATAAGGCACATGTTATTGTTATTCATAAGTTTTGCAATAGTCCTTTTTATGTATTATTTTTGTGCCGTATACAATATAACTAAAAAATAAAAATAAAAAAAAGTATTATTAATTATTGTAAAGTACATCTAAACGTCAAAATACTTTATAACATATAATAAAATGTAAATATTCACCAGAGCATTTTTGAAAAGCCATTGAATTTTGTATTCATAATTAAATTACTAAAGCTAGTCTGCTGATATAATCGTCCATCACCACGCGCTCATTCACGTGATAAATTAAATTGACACGCAATGAGTGACTTCAAATTTTAATATAATATTAATAAAAGATTGGTATTTTACTTTTTAAAACAAAAATGCAAAATAAACGCTAACAGGGAAAGAATAACTTTATAAGAAATATGTCTCATAAGTACTTGTATTAAAGTCAACCAGATGGATAGGGATAGGGTAGGCACGTATCGATATTTGATTATCGATTAAATTTATGATAATAAGGATCATTTTGCTATTTGTTATTTGTTTGGTTAAACCTTAGTACCTTGAAATGATGGAAATACTGTTTATTATAATGTATATGTAATAGTACCTATTTTTTTTTATTGAATAAAAAGCTTGCTTGCTTGTTAAATAGTATTTGCAAAAATATTAAATATGTACTTGCAATGTAACATATAATATAAATTACTTATAAAGATGGAAACATTATAAGTATATATTTAATTATTTTATTTCATATTTTTTATTTATTTAATATTTTTGCAAATATTGATTAACAAATTAGCTATCGATAGTTTTATCGATGTCGTGTCTACTTGCATTTCTTCGACCCTTAAAAATAAGTCCGTCGCATAACAACGGGTCAGTGAACCGCACCATCCAAAGACGTGAGGGCACTTAGCAAAGTTCATATTTCTTTGAAATCCTCAGCTCTCTTGTTGTTACAAATGGTTTATTTTTTCAAAAACTAAATAATGTTTTTTTATTTATTGTAGATTTTTATATATAAATGTAGGTATAGCCTTGGATTCTAAGTTTATAGTTATTGAAATATTCATTTATAAATAAATATATACTGAAGTATAAACAGCAAAAGTTTTAAACTATTTTATACACGCATTTTACTAACAAATGCTCGCAGCTGCTATCATCATAATTAAAATAAAATCTGATAATCTTAAAACCACGCTGCAATATGAAATAAAACCATTTCCACCACACCCTTCATCAAGAACATGCATTTTCCCCGATGTTTTATGCAAAAATACTTAAAACCTGCTAGGTTGTCGTCTCCACGAGGGCCCTTCAGAGCGACCTCTCCAAGCAGCTCGTTTACACCGCTTTCAGCTGCTAAATATGCTTTTTATGCCATATAATTATACCTCCGATGAAATCTAAATGAGTTTGAGCACATATTTTCTATGTAAAGCGATTTTTTTAGGGTAAAACACCCAGGCTATTTGAGATTCATTCTAAGAATCCATTCACTCAGTTCTTTCAATAATTCTAATTTATACCAGCGTGTAACACATGTGATTTTAATATACATATATTCAGAAACAATATACCATTACACAGAGAAGACAATACAATTAAGAGTTGCCTTACAATCCAGGGTAGATAGGGTTGCGATAATTGAGGGGTGCTCACAGCGGAACGGGGACAATAAAGGGGCCTAGCCTATCGCGGCTCAGCTCTTAATCTTGGAGATACCATCCAACGTACCCTGAGTACCCGGTTTCGTGCGTTTCCTAACAAATATGTTTAAAAAACAATATTTTTTTATATTTTTATCTTATTTTTTTCGACTACAACCCGACGGGAAGCAATTTCACGGCGTCGTGACTCTACTTGTACATATCAACGACAGAGCCATAACGAGAAACTTACGCTACATGTCACGTTTAATATGTGTGAATATTATATTATTTTGTTTATAAAGTTTTACAGTATGAGTTTAGAATTAATTCTTTTCTTGTTACAAACTTGCAGTAGATTGAACCATCTCTACCTTTGTTTTAAGATTCGACATAGTAAAGTATTTTTTACATTAACCCCTAAAGGGCGTCACCCTTTATATGCTAGTCGTCTGGCGCCAATCTTGCAGTCTGGCTATAGGTAGAGTTAAAATAAAAAGAATCATTATAAAAAAAGTAGAGTTGACTTTGTCAGTCCCGGGAGAAGGAAGTCTCTAACGCTTTTAATATTTTTTATGACTTACAATAAACACAAATTGTCAAAAGATTACATAATTCAAAAATATTTTACTTACATTTCACAATGAAAAAAAATCGTCAAAAACAATAACTGCAAGTATTAATAACATTTTACATACCTTTTTCTTATGATATTATTTGGATATAATAATAACAATCCTGACCTCATTTCTTTTAGAAACCTAGAAAAAATAGTCCATTTCGCATCCTGAAAAAAAATGATTTGAAATGAGCATAGTTCGCCATCCATGCGCCCTCATCACTCCGAGTCGGAACTACAATGCCTGGAGTAATCAGCTAAAAGCCTGGGATTACGGGAAAATTCTATTTTACGAAAGATTTTTAGTTTTTAATATGGGATTTCAAATACACTATTGTACGAACTTTTATCTAAACAAAATATTAAATAAATTTCACTAACATTTCTGTTACAAATATTTCAAAACCAAATTCAAATAATATACCTTTCTTGTAATAGGTCAGTAACTCTGTTTAACATCAACCGCTACAGCTTCCGGAGCCGTTCGTATTTATAGCTAATTGCTTACAACTACCGGTGGTTACGGAGTTTATTTTTTGCTCTGACTCATTTTGAAATTATATTTTCGGTTACATTGCTTTTTATTAGTTCGGTTCATATTTAACAATTTGTTTAATGTTGTTTGTTTGAACTGTCTGTTTGCTTGACTGGAATTATAAAATGTGTTCTTATGGTTGTCTGTTTTTTTATAAATAAATAATAAACCAAAGCACCCTTGGCGAACTCCTAGAGTCTAGTTTCAACTGTAGTATTAATAACAGTAACAGTGAAGGCAGTGCATATTGAATTATCATCATGTGAAATAGAAAAACAACTCATGGAAAAGACACAGTTATACAAAAATCTACGTCAATTATTTTTCTGTTTATAAAATGCACCAAAATTAGTAAAATAGCAACTAAAAGTCATAATTTAAAACTGTTGGCTCTGAAACTAATTATTGATTCGTAAAACTAATACAGACAACCAGTGCACACCACCATACCACACTCTGCAGGTAATTTAAACACCGACAAACCAATATACAAAGCAAGAGCTACACGCATTGACATGCAGGATTGATTTACAATTATACGTCTGAGTGTCTCATGGATGTAATTTGTCGATGAGACGCTTTGAATGCAGTCAATTAATTCTGCCATATTTGTGATAATTGTTTATCTTGTCAGAATTTAGAAAAAATACATACTTTTAAACTTCATACAATTTAAATTTGTGTTAAAACAGCAGTTTTTTAATTAAATAAAATCCTTTCTTTACAGCGCCGTCTCACTCAGAAATACAGCATCGCGGTGGGCGTCCCCACTCTCGTGATCAGAGGTCGTGCAGTCAGGGATACTCTATTATCAGATCCAAACGGCGACAGGTTTCCCTGGCCAGCACCACCCTTGGATGAGGTGTTAAATGGAGTACTTCTTGAAGGAGCAGAGAAGAAGCTGTACGATGAACTGCCAATTGATGCCGTCAGAGTATTCTATTTTGCTGCCCATTGGGTGAGTTTATGTGTTAGGAATCTGATCGGAAATAGCAAAATTAATCTTAAAAACCATTACAGTTTTTAGAAGTTTTTTATAATTATTACAATAATGTTACTTTGATTCGAACCAAGAGAGAGAGCGAGCGAGAAAGAGTTCTGTAAAACAATATTGTTTTATTCCTGTTTAGTGACGTTCAAGAATAAATGTTTTCTTTAAATGACAAAATTTTACATATAAAACAATATTAAGTACATTAATAATACTCTACCTTTATGTCAATTAATTCATTTGTTTTACCACCTCCAAAGATCAAGTCAAGAACTACAAATCCAAGTTAATGAACTGAAAGTATATTTTAATTAATATATGGTAAGTTTAAATAGTGATTTGTTATTCTCCCGCAGTGTCCTCCCTGTAGGTCATTCGCGCCGAGTCTATGCACGGCGCTGTCGGCGGTGCGCAAGCGACGATCCAAGTTCGCAAACACGCAGCTCATACTCGTCTCCAGCGATAGGTGAGTCAGATCGCAGATATAAAATAACCTTACTCCCTACAACTTCAATCCATAGATCGCTTATTGGCACTGATGAATTTAAGTTAGGTTTGCTTAAGCAATTTACTGTACATCATTTTAATCTTCAATACCACATTGCATCTAAGTCCACTAATAATTGTAAAAGATTACACAAGAAACTCGAAACTCGATAGCGATGTCGTTTGACATTGTATTGATAGTGAAGAGAATACTTTAGTATTTTTTTGGACAGGAATCTTACATTATCCTTATTCTTAATTTATTTCTTGGAATATTATTTTATTGCTTTTAATGTAAATACATATTACATATCTATGTAGACTAAATATACATATGTATGTATATTTTTAATTTATATTTAAGTACCTAAGTCCACGCTTATACCTAATTCACCGAAAGTTTGTCTGGATATGATTGCTCTTTAGCAATAAGGACGCTAGTTGAATTTCTTTTATTTATGTTTTATTTTGTTTATTTATATTTTGGGTAATAATAATAATCATTAATATTTCAAAATAATAATATTAGCTGGAATCATTCGTTTGTTTGTTTAATATAGCAGCAAGCGACACATAAACTATTAATTATCATATCTCGCGAGTTATCGATTACAGCGGGTAGAGTCGTTTGTACTTTACACATATACACATACACACATACATATATACACACACACTATACACTGTGTATATCTCGGCACGCTGCCAGCTTCATTTAGAATTAGACGTACAGAAAAACTTAATCAAGACTAATGTTTTTTGGGTAAAATGGCAAATGCTTGACTTTTTATAACATTCTCGTCGTATTTCAAAGATTTTGCTAAAGGTAAAGATAAAAGTTAACGTTATCCAATGTCAGTGACAGTAAGCTGCTAGATTAAAATGGCCGTTGCTGAAAAAGGTAAAAAAGTCGGATTAATCTTCGCGTCATAGGTGCAATGTATAAAAAATAAAAAAATGTTGACTTTGATGCGTCGAAAGTGATTTCGACGAGACTTCACAAACATGACTGGGGTTTGTCATGTTTGATCTAACGGGCATTGCTTCCAAATGGTCCAAATAATAAAGTCAGAGTTATCAGCACAGACATGAACAAATTTTTAATACCTAAAAAGTAAATATTAAAACAGTACTCCTAATACGAATTTTGACTTTTCTAGACGGTGATAGTTTTCGAGCAGTTATGAAACTAGTTCTTACTTGTGATTGGTTTACTAACAATGAGAACCATACCAATCATAACTAAGAACTAGTTTCGTGACTGCTCGAAAACTATCATCGTTTCGTAACGTATAAACTCATACTAGGGGTACAGGAGAGATCTAGTCCGTATAAATTTCACTACTCTGCTATTGTTGTGACGTTCATTCAATTACCATACAAAGCGCAAACTTTTTCAATTCTACTTTAAATTTAATTACCGTCAAGAACTGTCAAAACAAAAGTTTTTTTAAGAAACATACCAACTTTTCGTTTAACAAACGGGAATTCAATTCCAAACTTTCGTACCCAATTGGCGTATGAAACGAAATAAATTGTCTTTGGTTTGATTGAATGACATTGTGAGCTGAATATAAATAGAATGGCGGCGAATAGCTTGAATGAATACTTTAAATCATATTTTTAGCTAAATAAAAAGATATTTAACGGTAAATTGTGTTTATATCACTTAAAAACTTTAAACATACTCTCACAGCGATATATTTCTGTAACATTTTATTTGTGGCTCTATAGTATTTGAAATTGGATTGGAGGGGTAATGAATAATCTTACTGGAGAGAAGTTATAAGTACGAAGTAAAGATATAATATCATATATTAATCAAGTATCTAATTTTTAAGTGTACCTATCCATGATCTCCTTTTGATTTTTTCAAAATTAATAATTAATATTTCTATATACTTTATTACTTAATAAAAACAATACATAATAAGTATAAAGATAACAATGAAATTAAAGAAATTGTCACAATATAAAAAGATGAAAAGAGCGTCGCATTCTGAATGGGAGGAGTGCTATTGTCTCAAGAACTGTCTTGTTCTTTAATAACTCTTCAAAATTACACTGGAATATTTGATACCATTAATAATAACTTGTCCACAGTACAAAAAATAAACAAAACTGTGAACTTTATTGAGTGCAAAGACCTTTGGAATATTTCATACCAGACAGTATTTTTTTTAAAGAAGTCTAGACTTCTATTTGATTATATTATAAATAAGTAAACAACATTATTGTTTAAACAATAAACAATATTAGGATACTCTCAATTTAAATGGTGTATACGCTAATCTAAACATTTAATCAAAAACAAAATATTTTATCAAGTTTACGCAACCTCCCTTCAAAAATAATTACAAACTACCCTACACAATAGCGGGGTCTGAAGGCAATCTAAATGAATGGGGTGCATCCGTTGATTGATAATCGACCCTAAACCTTTGACATAGGGTATACATTTATATATCATGACGACGTGTTGTACCTCTGTCAAGTGTTGATATGCGTACCCTCAAGAGGATCGGTGGAAGGTGAGGATGCTTGGTCTTTCTGCTTTCCATTAATAATTTTATCGATATTCTCATAACTTGAACCATAGCTATGAATGTCTCTACGTATGCAACAGATATTATTTTTAATATTACCACAAATCCGTCCGTTTGTACTTATAACTCATAAGCTAGACTAATACATACATATTTGTTTGTTTGTAAATAATCACCTTTCCAATAAGTGGCTTATTGTATTAGGAGTAACAACGTTAGTTTACGTCAGAATATATCATGACGTATCGTGCAATGTATGTGCCATTCAAAATAACTAAGGTTGAATTGTTTGTCCACACAGGTGTAACCGCGGACAAAATTTAGTATATACATTGACCACATAGCAGCTACAGAATACGTACAAAACTAAAGCCTTACATAAGCTCACACACTCGATACTCCATTAGTTCTATTAGATTATAAAGCGTTGGTAATATTATGAGCAATACTGATTTTGAATAATTTAATTTATTAATAGTTCCTCTCCATAATTAGAATACTAATTTAAATATGTTAGATACGAAAATAACATTGCAAAAGAATAATAAAATCTTAATAGTTTATATAATAAAAGAAGTCATATTTTAACTTTATATTTTACATAAATATATCATGCTATTAATAAAATGACGTGAGCGAACGCTGTTGTGGACTATACATTCGTACTCGAGGATAATTATCCAATTTCTCGTAATTAACAAATTAATAAGAGAGCTTAATATGATTTCCGTTTCACTGACAGTAAAAGGCACGGGAACTACCGTGTAACATGGCCGTTTATACTTGCTCTATTAAATTTATAGACTGAGCTCATTAACGATCATTTAGCGGTTTATTAAAAAAACCTTAACTTGGTATTTCGAACCTTTATTTACATCTAGGTTACGGCAAAGTTAGTAATTATGATAATGTTACACGATTTTTGTTTCCACTCACCGAAAGGCGCGAGAACATGGCGGCAAAACATGGCGGTCACAGTGGCTTGGCTCTTACCCCACGTCGTTATCGCCTTAATTTAATTGCACCCTACGTTCAAAGCAAACAGGAATTCCTTTGTTTGTTTGCTTTAAACTACGCTTTCACACTACTAATCTTGCTTATACATGCAATTTACTGTGCATTGTTCCGCTGTTTTATTTGTCAAAGTTATGGTAGAAAAAACATCTAGGTTCTAGCATTTTACATTATCTCTAATCCGTGCCTTCCTTCACAGAAGTATTTTTGAATTTATTAAATCATTCATATCAATTATTCATGATCAACTGTTGAAAATATTAAATTTAAATACCCCTTGTATAATCTAGGTGTTTTGAAATATTCATGGTTGCCAAGGACGTCATTATGGATTATGGATATAGTCGCCACTTGGTATTCAGGCGGCGTCTTGGCGCTATACCACCGTCTCCCGTTATAGGAATAGATACATCGATCGATACTTCCAGTCATTGATATGTTCCAAATACAGAGTAGGTTCTAAAATAATACCCATAGTAACGCTATACTTCTAGCTGTTATGGTTTTAAAAGTCATTAAAATTCTATTTTTCAACATCATTTTATTTTATGATTTAAGTGCCTTTCATACGCGAAGGCTAAATTAAAACTTATTTTTCACATAACAGATTAAATATAATTGCCTCGAACTTTTCCCGGTTGGAAATATTTTTCTTTCATTAGACGTTTTACTGCATCTATTATTCAGATTTCGTTTTTGTATGAATAGAGCCTGAATTTTAAATATTTCTTTGTTATTCAAAATTCAATATCAAGTCTCCACTTAAATTTATAAAAAAATTCTAGACTTTTTCAGAAAAAAAAGTGTCTTTTAAAACGTGTACAGTATACTAGTAGACATTGAGGCTAGACGCTATGCACGCGATATCATAGTAAACTAGAGTGGAAGTGCCAATTAGTTAAAACAATGTTGAAAACGAGGACCGAGTGCCGTTGACTACTGAGAGCTGTTCAGACTTGCAGAAGTGCGATGTGGTATGAAATAGAATTTGAAAAGTCTTTGCAGTGAACAAACATTGAGTTATAAATAACATTCACTGAATAAAATACAAATATTCGGAGGCTTCGTCTAGTGCCTGTCAAATTATCTTTCATAGAATGGCAATAAATGTCAGTCTAACGCACGTTCACTCTGAAAGCGAAATTCGTAAGTGGCTGTCATGACATCATTTTCCGGCAGTATTTACGAAAGGACGAAGGTTTACTACATTGGAAAAAAATAATATCATGCCTTTTTCATAGATATGAAATTTTTATTTATCTCAAGAATTGAGGTAATAGAAGAGAGACATAGCCTTATTTTATTTGACTTATTTCGATTAACACACAATGATAATCGCATCATAGTCTTTAAGATTCTTAAGAACGTACTTGTATAGAAGTACCTCATACTACATATATTCAAGTCTCAAATCCTGCATTCGTAGACGATTCACATTCATACTCTCCAGCACTGAACGAGCCGAGCAAGACAAATACCAAAGGCACCTATTGAAGACCTAAAAAAGAACTCCCTTTGTCTCTAAACTGTGAATTTCCACGATGAGCTTTAATACATTGCCATGGGGTATGGCTCGGAAGTTCTTTGATAAAACTTTAGGCGATCGTTTGCCTATTTTTATTGACCTTTAGAAAAGACACGTTAAAAAGTTATGAATATAGGTCGTATACAAATACAATTTATTTCATTTGTTTTATTATATACAATTAAATCTAAAATAGAATGACGAGGTCGTACGAAGTCAAGGCAGCTTTACGTTACATTAAAGAGCCCCTCGCAATTAATAGACCAAGTTGTGAGCGTGTAATCATGTTCCTTGATTACGGAGCTGATATCTTGCGCTGAACTTTCCTTTATTTGAAGCTGAGTATTTTCGCTGATAAAAGATAAAATCGGGCTTACGTCGGAAGAGTTTTTCTAGAACACTTACTTTCACCCTTTCATTATATTGTTAACTTCAAGCCAATTGCCGAAATAATGCCGTCGTGCAGAATAGTAGATAAGTATATTTTTCACTTTGTCACAGATAGCTCAGATTGATATATATTTTGTATTAACCAGGTAATGTAGGTTCAAATCTCGTTTCTGTTTATAACTTTGATATAACTCATAACTGATATAAGTTTTAAATTATCGATTCTGATTAAAAGATATATATTTATGATATAAAAATACAATAATCCATCTTCCATTTCATTATTTATCGGAATCCCTCGAGACTGCATTTACATATTGAAATGGAGTTTATTTTTATTTGTATTAGCACTCCGAAATTATACAATATTTATTAATATTAAAAAATTTATATATCCTTCTATTTGTTACAAATATTCCACACTTGATACCGAGAAGGCTTACTTTGATAGTGTGATCATTTAAATACTTTTAATCTTGTTTTGAACTTACAAAAGCAAGATATGCAGTGATAGAAGAAAACGATGATATTTTTTATAACCTACAATTAAAATTGAGATTAAAAAAGTCTTTCTACTTGGCATACCCTTAGAAATGCAAAGTTAAATAGGACACCAAGATTTATAGTTCCAATAAACCCGTATCGCTCCGTTCATCCAGCGTTACCCGGATTATTCCTAGCCGTTACCCTCCCAGGTTTACGACCTTATTTACCCTCGCGCGGGTAGTCGAATAAATTACCGTATAATACAACTTGTAGAATTAAATAGTTTCTGTGATAAGAATAACTGCTGGATAGATACAAATGGGTTTTAAACAATATAATTAAAAATCACTCTCCTTTTTGTTCTACCTTCTTTTTCCAAAAAAGGAACTGAAGTCTTTTAAGGAATATATCTTTTTAATTAAAAGTTTATATTGAAATTAATCTTAACTTTTGTAATATAGTTTATATGAGCAAGTGATATTCTTGTACGGATACAAGAACGTTCCTTTTATAACGTACGTGCAACGACACGCGAGAGAGTTATGTCGGAAAACGAGGGAAATAATATTGTCGTTGACAGCCCCCGTTCGGCAGTTTGTTCATGAACTGACGACCTGACAGACATTTACTTCGCCAAATTTGTTATTATATACGATTTCGTTTCCCATATACGAACTTAGGAATATTAAATTTATGCTACCTACAAGGAACGTAATTTGTGGAGATAAAACGTTCAATCAATATTCTAATATTCTTTTTTGGGGCTTACATAAAAAGTAAAACAATGGGGCAGGTTGAACCCCTAACCGAAGCGAGGCACAGTTGAAATAATAAAACGACAGGCAATTTTAAATTCCCTAAATGATGCCCCTGCAGGAAAATTTTATTGGTGTTGCCATTGTTTAGGAAAACGCGACAGATGATATTTTTTAATCCGAGAAATCTGTTTCTTTGTTCTGTAATTTTTTATATTAGAGAATTAAAAATGTAATAATAAAATATCATATCTTGATTTAATGAAATAAAGATATCAAAAGGAATATTATTATATTTAATAGCAAAATGTCACTGCTAACTTAAATTAAATCATTAAAATTGTCAACAAAGCATGAAAACTGGTTAAATATGAGAATTTTTAATTTTCTTTAATAGTAATGAAAATGCAAGTAGATCTTAAAAGAAATTACGGTGTGAAACTGTAAATTAACTGAAAGTTACATTTTAAAAAGAATCTATCGTACATTTAACATTTAAATAATTTTATAATTATTATTCAGAATTAATTTATCAGCAATTTCATGAAACGAAGCTTACCTACTGATGCAGGGAATTAAATTCTCAATTATCATTAGTGATAGCTTTAGTGACTGAATAATAAAGTATTTTCTCACGAGTAACGTACGAAGATTGTTGTTTTTTCCTCGTTTGGTTCAACAATTATTACAACAGATTAAACTATTTTAGGCAATTAAATATTTTTTTAATTAAAATTCTTAAATAAAAATAATTTAAGACCATAAATTACTAATAAATAAATATATATAACCAATGTTATGAATAAAATAAAGTGCTAGGAAATGCTCCAATTGCAGTAATCGCTAACAATAACATCAGGGGTATTACGAGTAAACTCTAACTGAACAACCAAAGCACATTTCCGTTGTAAGCCGCAGATTAATCAATTGCTGCAACAAATTAGATTTTCATACAGAAGATCAACATTTCAATTAAACCGTTTAAGGCCACCGACATTTCCCCAACTCCTTTTTGAGATGCCTCTTTATGTATCTTTGCAAAAATAATAAAATTCAGGGTTATTTCTTTTGTCACTTTGTATGTAGTTGATCCTGTGCAGTCTTTATATAGGTCCCGGTTGATCTAGTCGATTGTTCGCTTAGAGTTACTGCCAATTATACCTTCATCATTTAATGCACAAAGCTAGTCTTACGTTGTAGCACGGATGACCACGATCATCATTCACTTAATCTCATCAGACTATAAGACTATAAAACTGACCAAAAACCATCCATCAGCACATTGACTAATCCTATTAATAAACTTAATTTTCAGATCAGAACAATCGTACGCGCGCACACTGGGCTCCCTGACCCCAGGTCTGGCCCTGTCAATCCCGTGGTCCTCGTCCGCGCGGCTGGCACTACCTGCAGCGCTGGGCGTCGGCGGCATCCCTGCACTCGTCATCGCGGACGGGACCGGCAGGGTGCTCACTGCCAACGGGAGACAACACCTGGCCGCAGATCCCACCGGACTGGTTAGTATTGTTTGAAACCAGGAATTAATATTTTACGATTGCCTTTTGAATTATAGATAGAATATGTATAATACATCTAGATATTCTAAACCTTGTGTGTTTGTTATATTCTGAAGAGCATACTCGCCAAGTGAATAAGCTCTTTTAAAAGACCAGGAATCAATTATGATGTGATACGTACGTTCTTTCTGGATATGATATAATTTCAGAATGTTTTTGATTAACGATAACCGACCAGAAACCTTCCTCCTAAAATTATACACTAGTTTTTAGAATGCCACGTTATATCTAATATCGAAATTAATATTTTAAAAAATGATGAACTGTCTATCTAGGACTTGAAAGCAATAGCCTGAAGCCCTTTTTGATTATTTTCAAATTACCGTAACCCTAAACCTTGATATCTTTTTTTACCTCGGTCGATTTTAGCACAATATCGAAAAGATTATAAATACCGGTAACAAAAGGTCTTTTAACAGGTAGAGAATTGAAAGCAAAATATATATATGTATTAAGTTTTTATCAAAAGATATAATGGGTTTCTTATGAATAAGAATCTGCTAAGATTTTAAACACATCTAAAATTTATCAACACGAGCAAGACTCTAACCTTCTATCTCAGGGATTCCGTCCTCGGTCACTCTACCCATTGAGCTATCGTATCGGTATTCACCTTTATGATTTCAACATTTTCCATGAAATTTTATTGGTCGGAACGAGGGCGGATCTCCTCCAACGGTTCGAATCGAACTTTGTTTCCATTTCGTCACATTTTGAAATTCTACAAACAAACGTACAGCTAAACAGATAATGCATTAGTATTACACCGCATAGAACTTCCCGTGGGGGGCGCGTCCCGTGTCCGCGCTCAACGAACAGGCGCTGCTCAAGATGGCGCGACACCCCGCCGTCGTGCTCTTCACGGGTATGGCCTTCATTATTAACATCACCATTTCAAATCTTAAATTATTTAATATTTATTTGTTTTGTTTTAATCTTTTGGTTTTATTGTTTACGAGTATATCTTAATTAACCAACAACAAAAGTACTTATGACATGTTCCTCTGTTGATTCTTAATTTTAAAATTCAAAACAGTAGGTACTCCTTAATTGCCATATTATTCCTCTAATTAGAATCTTTAAAATAATTTCCCAGATATGCAGCTTCTAAAATGTGTTTTGTTCAACAACCAGACCTGAATAAATATAAAATATATCTCCAATTTTTGTAGCCGCTGAGTATTGAACCGGAGGCTTCTGCCCATTCCAAAGCAAGCGTTCAATATTCAAAAGATATAAATCCCTCATTTCAGACGACGAGGATGGCGAAATAGAATTCTCAGAATCGGTGCTGACTCCGTCCGCGGAGTCCTACTACGAGGAGTGTAGCATACAGTATCCGGGGTTTTGCCCCTATCAGAACTCCTCTGACGACGAGACCATGGACTTCGACTACTCCACCACCAAGACCTCGCGCAAGCGGAAGCCCTTCAAGCATGTGATGTTCTACGTGGGAGTGGACGCCACCGACAGCGCTGACATGCTGCGGGAGCACGTCGGGCTCGACGACGCCGTCCCAGTCCTCACCGCCATCGACTTCCCCAGGCAGCGCATGGTCACCATGAAGTATGGGGACGAGATTACCACAGACTCCGTTCAGAATTTCGTTGATGCATTTTTGAGTGGCAACGCAGATTTTAAGCCTCTTAAGCCGTATACCCAAAAATGTTAGGACTTCAAAAATAAGTTTTTATATAATACCACACAGAGATTGTATGGAATGAAGTAAGGAGAAGCATACTCATGGATAAAGTGTTCTTCAAAATGTAAGAAATTTAGATGGCGCTGTTGAATATAAAGGGTATAAAATAAACACGCTATGACTTGTCACTTTTATTTACAAAAACGAATGTTACTGAAAATTTAATACAATACTTGTTATACACATATTTAAATTAAATTAAATTTATATTTTATTTTATAATATCAGATAATATTCAGAATTCATTGTAGATTTTCACTTTGATTTTTTTAATTAATACATTTTGATAGCCACTTCATATTTAAAGACTTTTATTAAATAGTTCTTCTTACTTCTCCACTAATCTTTCACTCATCTGAATCTAAATATTGATTTGTTTGAATAAACAACTTTATAAAACAACAGAATACTCTGTTTGCTTTTTGAAATTTTCATGTTATGCGCATATTTCATTATACAATTGAAGTGACATTATTTGACATCGAAAAATAGCGAGTAAGAGTCTCTACCAAACAGAGAGAGGCACTAACTCACTGACAGCCATTCTACAAAGCGATGTACACTATTGACAGCGTTACTTTAAGTGTATGATGAAATAGGCCCATCAGTAATATTAGTAGAAGTTAGCAGATAGCTAGTTCTAGACTCTAGTACATGTAGATAAGTATTGATCTATTGATTTGGCTATAATGATTTTAAAACTATATTGTATGGCTAATATAACAATGTTTTAACCCATCTCTTAATATTAGAAAGGTCTAGAATTAGAATAAAGTTTTGTGATTGTAATTCTTAGATTTAGAGATTTAGATCTTAAATCTTAAAGTAATAATTTATTAATTTCTTTGACTACATACTAGTCGGCTAACGAAATGTCTAACAAGAGCGCAATTATTAGAAATTTGCTAAATTAAAAAAAAAACATTAGACAAAATATAAAGATATATACTTATACATATAATGATATATGTATAAATGAACAAAAATATCGACAATCAACACATTACGTCTGTGCGTTCACGGTAGTTTATCTAGAAGTTTAAATTCTTGACGTTGACGGATAGTATTAGCTTGGTAGTTCGTAGGTGAATCTAAAGGGTACCAATAAACTTTGATTTAAAGTAATGATCAATTTTATTTATAAGCAGATAATTTAGGATAATATTCATAGAGTATTCTTTTTAAATTTAATACTAGAGATGTACCGCCAGTCGGTTAAACTTGTTTTGCCGGTTTTTTTCGAAATTATAAAAAATATATATTAATTTCTGAATGGAATTTATTGAATAAGAGCATTTTTAAATATTTTCAATAAAATAGTGAAACATCACTTTATGTCAGTTAAAATAAAAAAAAAATTCTAGGTTCGTCAAAAGATAATTTACCACTAGAACTCAATAAGGATTGGAAATCGTTAGACTTATAAGCGATAAGTTGATAAGTTCGTTCGAACCGTCAAACCAACTACCGGTACATCTCTAATTCAATATTGATTTGCCAAGGGTCTGTCATTTTGACATGTTTATTTTTTAAAAAATGTATTTAAAAAAAGTAGATAATAGAAATTGATAATGTTTTAGATTTTTACTTTTATATCTGTGATCAGTTGGTTTTATATAAAACATCCGATGCATTTAAGAAGACATTAATAAACTGAGAAAAAACTTGTTTCAATTTTTACCTTTCACGTAACAATGGTCTATTCATATCACTTACTGCTGCTGTAGCCAATTAAATGATACAACCGGGGTATACGAACGGGGAAACATATCGAAGTATCAAGAAAACATATTATGCATCAAAAGAGTCAAATAGCCAATGGTGTATGGGATACCTTTATATCTTCTTCGTCCTACATGTTCTTTATCGCATCAAATTTGCAACTAGACTGCTTTTTATTCATTGACATCAACCTCGGTTTCGGTCTTTGCTTTTGCTTATTATTATTCACAAATGTTATCAGGCAAATTTTAGAACCAGTCCATTCATCTTAATCCAATTATAAGAATGAAGTTTTATAATTTGATATCTATTTATATAAAAAACATGATGATATGATAATTTAATTCCATAATAAATAGTAAATCCGTAATAGTTGTTTAATTATATTTTATAACTATTCTAGCTCTTTGCCGTTTTTAAACGGAACTGACTAGTAATTATTAATTATTGAAATATGTAGTATCAGATCACCCATATCCCACTGCTAGGGCTAGTCCTAATTCCTTATCATTATATATGTATATATATATATATTAAAATATACATAACAGTAAGAATATTATAAAATGGGACCAAAAACAAGTAATATTACCTTACCCGATTACCGGATCTTGTTAAAGGTTTCTCCAACATGTTGCTTAAATTTTTACTAAAGAGCACTTCCTTATAATGATAAATTAAATTTTAGAGTATTGTTTCTTAATAAATAAATAGATCTTTTATTATTATATTTAGTTTTATCCAAAAGTTAATATACATTAATTTCTTATCTGTACTTTGTACAAACTTTTGAATATTGATAGTCTATGATTTAGCCGCTTGCTTTGCCGAACCCCAAACCGACGCCATTATTGTGAAATACCGTTTCGATATATATTTCACGTGCTTTATATGTTGTTGTTATTATACGATTAAAATCACGTAAATAAAAATAAACTAAACATGGCTGACAATGACGATCTTCTCGACTATGAAGACGAAGAGCAAGCGGATCAGCAAACCGCCGACGGAGCAACCGAAGCGGCGCCAAAAAAAGAGGTTAAAGGTTCCTATGTCTCGATACACAGCTCCGGATTTAGAGATTTCCTTCTTAAACCTGAAATTTTACGAGCTATAGTCGATTGTGGTTTTGAGCATCCATCGGAAGTTCAACATGAATGTATCCCACAAGCGGTGCTTGGTATGGATATCTTATGTCAAGCTAAATCCGGTATGGGGAAAACTGCGGTATTTGTACTGGCTACGTTGCAACAGCTGGAACCTTCTGAGAATCATGTTTATGTTTTGGTTATGTGCCATACTAGAGAGTTAGCTTTTCAAATCAGCAAAGAGTATGAGCGCTTTTCCAAATACATGGCTGGCGTAAGAGTGTCAGTTTTCTTTGGCGGTATGCCCATTCAGAAAGACGAGGATGTTTTAAAAACTGCATGTCCCCACATAGTCGTTGGAACACCAGGACGTATACTAGCCCTCGTAAATAACAAGAAATTGAATTTGAAACATCTGAAGCATTTTATCCTCGACGAATGTGACAAAATGTTAGAATCACTTGACATGAGACGAGATGTTCAAGAAATTTTCCGCAACACCCCTCACGGAAAACAAGTAATGATGTTCTCTGCAACTTTGAGCAAGGAAATTCGACCGGTCTGCAAAAAATTCATGCAGGATCCCATGGAAGTGTATGTAGATGATGAAGCCAAACTGACTTTGCATGGTCTTCAGCAACACTATGTTAAGCTTAAGGAAAATGAGAAAAACAAAAAATTGTTTGAGCTATTAGATGTATTGGAATTTAACCAAGTAGTCATATTTGTGAAGTCTGTTCAAAGATGCATAGCTTTAGCTCAACTGCTAACAGACCAGAACTTCCCTGCCATTGGAATCCATAGGAATATGACTCAAGATGAACGTCTTTCCCGCTATCAGCAATTCAAGGACTTTCAGAAGAGAATATTGGTAGCTACTAACCTGTTTGGAAGAGGAATGGACATTGAAAGAGTCAACATAGTATTTAACTATGACATGCCTGAAGATTCAGACACCTACTTACACAGAGTAGCCCGAGCTGGAAGATTTGGTACCAAAGGCTTAGCTATCACTATGGTGTCAGATGAAAATGATGCTAAGATCTTAAATGATGTCCAGGACCGTTTTGATGTCAACATTACCGAGTTACCTGAAGAAATTGAATTATCTACTTACATAGAAGGCCGATAAATTTATTTGTAATCATTCCTTATACCAACTGATTAATATAAGCACTTAAGTTTGTTGTATCACCTAATTTAACTTTGATGTTTGTCTACATTTCTAGTAGATTCATTGTTAGCAACTAAGTGGAAGGAATTGGATGTCAGACAAATCCAAATTAATTCTAGATATAAGTTGTGATTAAAGTGACATTTGATATTGTGTAACTGACTTGTTGTTTTACTATCCTATCCAATAAGAAGCAAAATTAATCAGATCAATACTAAATTGCTTTAAAGCTATTGTGACATTCTAAACTCATAAAACTATCAAATAAAATACCAACACATTAAATACTTTTTGTTATTTGAAAATATCAACAATAATTTTGTAGGAAAACAAAAATAAGCACTTATACATAAACAAATACCTAACACAATAATCAGTAGTTACCAGTGAAATAAAACAATTTAAACAATTATGCTTTTATTTAAAATAACTTTAATGAGTATCCAATTTTATTTTTTAGTTAACATGTAAATCACAAAACAGAAAAAATTAGCACTTATATAGTTGCCCATCATAGATTTCCAAAAGAATGCTTATTGTGTCTATGTGCATGAGAGTTGTAGGTTTTTTCATGTGTTAGTCTTGTAATCATATCTAAGGCCCACTTAGGCTGGTCACCAGGTACCATATGACCGGCATTCCTTACCATTATTTCTACCAATTTGCCTCCTTGTTTAACATATCCTGCAAGTTCCCCATCAACATACCATTGATACCTCTTCGCAGTCTCATACTCTTTAGACCCAGTAAAATTAAGATTTCTTAAGTAATTTATTGTCAATGGGTAGGCCACTATTATATCCAGTTGGCCATTGTATATGAGGACATAGTAATGGTCCAGCAGTTCTGATATCCAAGGTGCTACAGACTGCATTACATCTTGTTTTAAGTGTTTTTCAACATCTTTCCCATCATTAAATGTCATATTACCAACATGGATTGCACGCCTGACAAAACTCTTTTGTATCATTGGGCCAAAATCTTCAAATTGCGTGTAGTCTTTAGTATGGAGATAATTAAAGTAAAATTGAAAACCTGTCATATTATAGAATACACTTTTCCCATCTATTAGGTCTCCATTTAGTAAAGTATCAAAAGCCTCAAAAGCTCTATCCCATTGCTTCTCTTTTATTAAATTGATAGCTTTACTTTCAGCATCAGCAAACACTTGAGACTGGTTCCAATCAATAAGCCCTATTTGATACAAGTATTTACTATACACCAACTGGTGTTCAGGGTCACTAAGTCCATTGCCTATTGCCAAGGCTTTAAGATTTATTTTAATTTTTGCTGAAGGATTTTTCTTATAAATTGTGTAAGCCAGAGCTGGTACATATTTACCAGCATAAGACTCCCCAGTGATGAAGAACTTGTTCTCTTGAAGTTCAGGGAACATTTGGAAAAATTGTGTTATTGTAGAGTAAAGCTGCTCCCCCACCTGTGTTTGATTCTGGCAATAGCCTCGAGAATCCCTGGTGAAGCTAAACCCAGTTCCTACAGGGTTGTCTATGTAAATAATATGGTGACTTAAAGCCCAGTTATATTTTCTCCTCTCAAATTTATTGTTACGTACTCTCAGAGGGCCATTTTCAGTGAAAAGACCGTAAAGCGACGTGGCTCCTGGACCTCCCTGTAGCCACACCAGCACCGGTGCGTCTTTGTTAGCTATCATTGGGGGAAAGTACCAGAAAAATTGATTTGAGTCATATTGCTTATTGACTGTAAAATATCCAGCGTAACTTTTAATTTGAAGACTTTCAGTAAACGGTACTCGAGCGAGACGCCTACCTTCTGTGATATTACCACTTTCGATGTATGGGGTTAGAAACAAAGGATTTCCTGCATCTCCGTCATATGTGTCCAAATTTAATTTTGGGTATCGATGAAATGACCCATGTACGAAGACAAAAATTTGTAGAAGTATAAAAAATAAAATTCTTAAACTCCACATGGTGTTAGATTACTTAAATGGCTGATATTATAATGATGTCAAATTAAGACTAAAGCAAAATTATCGCAATGTTGTTTATCATGTTTTCACCTATTGACCCGCAAGTGGCAACCGGCCCCTAGTTCAAAATACGATAAGTCATAAAAATTAAGATTTTTTGTTTACCTTCAGTTAGAGATGGCACAATAAACTTAATAAAGTCGGTTTTTCACACTAAGCAGAAAAGCCTGTTAAGAACAACCTGATGTCGTTGATTTTTTTTTTACCATCATTCGTTATAACTGCACAACCTATATGGTTTATAGTACTCTGTGCTATACGATGTAAATGTACCGGTCTTACTATCGAAGTAAAAATTATTTTTATTTTACCAACGAACGCGCGCCTATCAGTTTTTAATAATACGATGAAAATTAACCGTTCTTACTATCGAAATAAGAATCATTTAAATATAGGTATTTCTATTTTTCTGGAAATTCTTTTTATACATATAATGACGTGTTTTTTTATCCATTTACCCAGGTGCACGCACCAAAAGGTATGTCACGTGCCACCTGAACTGAGCGTGCAAGCGAGAGCGGGGAAAAACGATGGAGACGCAAGCGCAACCTAAGCGTTGGGCTTGAAAAGCATTTGTCCCTCTTTCGTTTCATCAGCAGCTGCGTCTGATGAAAACTTGAACTGTTGAGTCAAGTGTTTATACAGTAAAGTGAAAAGATAATGTGGTTTCCTTTGCTTATGATAACAACAAAGGATCGTCCTACCCTTAAGAGAATATTTCAGATTGGAGGATATTAAATAGCACACACGTGTAAAAGTTGTTTATAAATTGTTAATAGCGCATAATATATATCAATCTATAATAAAGAAAAAAAAAAGATTTTATTAGGCAAATAAATGTTAATTTATCGAAACCAAAATAATTTTAAATGTTTGTATTATACAAAATAATTCTAATTCAGTGATAATAATTCAATTCAAATCATAAAAGTAAGCAATGTAATGATTCCTTATTAAGTAATCACGTAAAATTTAACGTCCTTAAACCCATTTTAAGGAAAAAATATATATTTTTTTATTTCTGTATTTCTTATAGTTTAATAGTTATTTTTCTTTACCATTAAACAAATATGATATGCTAAATAATTCGAAACATTATATCCGTCAGAAAAACTTAATATACTTATTCTTAAAAAGTTATAAAGTTGGATATTGCAATATTTTATGTTAAGGAACAAGAAACTTACTTAACATATTAAAAAAACCTTGAGTAAAAAAAAATACCTATTTTCCAGAACAAGAATTTCATGATATGTACCATTAAGTAACTTTATAATTAGTGATATATCTTGGATGAAATGAAGTATATATATATACTTGATAATTTAGTTATTTTGATGATGTTGAAATCATCAGGGCCGGATTTACGGGAGGGCAACCGGAGTAAGAGTCCCGGGCAACCGGGGTAAGACTCCACAAACGAGGGGCCCCCTATAATAGAGAAAAAAAAATTGAAATTCCGACTAGTAAACACTAGAGTTCAGCGAAATCAATGATTTTTCGGCAAAAAAAGTTCGGATGGTTCCTTTCGTTTGCACTAAAACATAATTTCAGATAATAATTTTTTATATATAATATTTATATATTTTTTTTAATAAATGCTAAAAGAATGTACTTGGTTTCACAATGAATAATTTATTTGAAAAAAATTACTGAAAAATTGTTTATTTTATTTTGAAAAAAATTTGGGCCAGAGGGTCTCCACTCCTTTGTTGCCCCGAGGCCTCCAAACTTCTAAATGCAGCACTGAAATGCCATAAGTAGAAAAAAATTAAAAGCGTTTAAGGAATTAAGCTTTTTATTAAGTCTGATCTTAATTTGTAATTAATTTTAAACAATACAACATTAAGCCTAAACGCTTTTATAAAATAAAGCCATCTATCACACCTGTACCTACAATGTCAAAGATTAAAAACTTAGTAAGTACTTCTAACAACTTTTACAATTTGTATTTTGTTTACAGCCCAAGAATACAGGGAACGTTCAAACAAAGATGTCGAGACTTGTTGGGAATTTTCTTTTCAAATAAAATGACACGATTAAATTTCCCTTCCTGAAATGTGGATTATGGATACGTTTTGCCTTGTTTTTTTTTTAAATATACTAACTAAGTTGTTGCTTGACTACATTCTGGTAAGTGAAATGTAGTCGTAGGTGGTAAGGCACATCAACTTAGGAGCAGCCTTTTCATTCTTCGCTAGAAGACACCCACATTGTACTAGGACGGAAATACGGACGCGGGCAAGCTATTCCAGTCCTTCGCTGTACGAATTAAAAATGATGAGGCAAACCGTTTCGTACGGACAGGTGGATTGTCCACAATGATAGGATGGATGCTCGCCGTGCGTCAGAATGTCCGGCGATGGAAGGAGGATGGGGGAATTAGATCGTGCAATTTCAGCGCACACTCTCCAAAATATATCTTATAGAATACTGAGAGGCTCGCAACTCTACGCCTTGTCATTTTGTTATATATTATATCCCATAATTTTCAAATTGGCGTTATGTCCGGTTCTCAATCAAATTATTGTCTTTCGAAGTGTTACAATATGTATTTTACTGGAAAAAAATATATTTTATAGGTTTTGTGCATTGTGGTTTAACTTTTTCAGCTTCGTGTATTTTGTGTTTATTTTACATCTATGTACCTATATCTACAAATCAAACTAGAAGCTAAATTAAAAGGAAACAAAATTTGGTTAGCAAGTTATACTGGTTTTTTTTTTACTATAAATAAGAAATATATACCTAACAACAAATATGTAACACAAAAATTTGTATAGTTTCTACTGAAAATAAAACTGATAATAAAAAACTAAACAGTTTCAACAGATAATGCTTTTATTTAAAAAATACTTTAATAAGTATCCAATTTAATTGACATGAAAACTATAATACAGTTACAAAAAAATTAGGACTTATTTGATATATATGTCGATCATTGATTCAAGAGAATGATTATTATATTTATGAGCGTGAGAGTTGTAGGTTATTCCGTGTGTTAGTCTTGTAATCATATCCAAGGCCACCTTATTCTGGTCAGCAGGTACCATATGACCGGCATTCCTAACCATTACTTCTATTAATTTGCCTCCTTGTTTAGCATATCCTGCGAGTTCTCCATCAACATACCATTGATACCTCTTTGCAGTCTCATACTCCTTAGACCCAGTAAAATTAAGATTTCTTAAGTAATTTATTGTCATTGGGTAGGCCACTATTATATCCAGCTGACCATTGTATATGAGGACATAGTAATGGTCCAGCAGTTCTGATATCCAAGGTGCTACAGACTGCATTACATCTTGTTTTAAGTGTTTTTCAACTTCCGTCCCATCATTAAATGTCATATTACCAACATGGATTGCACGCCTTACAAAACACTTTTGTATCATTGGGCCAAAATCCATATAGTGTAGGTAGTCTTTAGTATGGAGATAATTAAAATAAATTGTAAATCCTGTCATGTTATAGAATAAACTCTTCCCATCTATTAGGTCTCCATTTAGTAAAGTGTCAAAAGCCTCGAAAGCTCTATCCCATTGTTTCTGTTTTATTAAATTAATGGCTTTATTTTCAGCATCAGCAAACACTTGAGACTGGTTCCAATCAATAAGTCCTATTTGATACAAGTATTTACTATACACCAACTGGTGTTCAGGGTCACTAAGACCATCACCTATTGCCAAGGCTTTAAGATTTATTTTAACTTTTGCTGAAGGATTTTTCTTATAAATTGTGTAAGCCAGAGCTGGTACATATTTACCAGCATAAGACTCCCCAGTGATGAAGAACTTGTTCTCTTGAAGTTCAGGGAACAGTTGGAAAAATTGTGTTATTGTAGAATACAGCTGCTCCCCCACTTGTGTTTGATTCTGGCAATAGCCTCGAGAATCCCTGGTGAAGCTAAACCCAGTTCCTACAGGGTTGTCTATGTAAATAATATGGTGATTAAAAGCCCAGTTATATTTTCTCCTGTAAAATGTATTGTTATATACAAACAGAGGGCCATTTTCCATGAAAAGACCGTAAAGGGATGTGGCTCCTGGACCTCCCTGTAGCCACACCAGCACCGGAGCGGCTTTGTCAGCTATCATTGGGGGAAAGTACCAGAAAAATTGATTTGAGTCATATTGCTTATTGACTGTAAAATATCCAGCGTAACTTTTAATTTGAAGACTTTCAGTAAACGGTACTCGAGCGAGACGCCTACCTTCTGTGATATTACCACTTTCGATGTATGGGGTTAGAAACAAAGGATTTCCTGCATCTCCGTCATACTCGTATGTGTCCAAATTTAATTTTGGATATCGATGAAATGAGCCATGCACGTAGACAAACATTTGTATAAGTATAAAAATTAAACATTTTAAACTCCACATAGTGTTACATTAATTGAGTGGTTGACATAAAAGTGATATCAAATGAAGAGTAAAGCAATATTATTTACCACATTTTCACCACATGTTGACCGGAAGAGTGACGACGGACCCCGAGAATAAAATGCGATTTTTTGCTTACCTACAATGTCAAGGATTAAATAACATTAATACTTCTAACAATTTCAAGTATTTGTTTAGCCCGTCATTAATTTTGTTAAAATATATAGCTTGTTTATATGAATTTAAATAAATAACTGTTGCCCGTGGTTTCACTTGCATACGGATAGCTCTACAAAGTAAGGAAGAAATCAACGCTGATTTCGGCCCTACATTTTTCATGTTCTGGTTGAGGAATTTAGTCTCGTAAGAAGGTAACAACATCATTTAGCGTAACGGAACACTCAAAACACGTAATTTTTACACGGCAATTTAAAAAAATCCAGCCGCAGGAGACTATATATTTAACCAGGAAACTAAAAAGCAACAATAAATCTGTAAAGATCAACGTTTATTTATAATAAAATTCACATTTTTATAGATATACTTCTGAACATTAGGTTATAATAAAGAAAATTAACTTTTCTTGGCTTGGGTACTAATTCTATGTCTAAACCAGTTTTCAATGCACTAATTTTTAATATTCTAAGTTACACTTTGTAAAAGCTCTCATTAGTTAAAACACGAAGTCTGAGATCAACTTATCTATAGAAACAGAAAATATTAACTTTGGCGGAAATTAACTTTCAATCTGCTCTGAATCATCAATTTTATAGTCTGCAAAGTTACAGTAGATTAAAGTACAGTAGAAACATCCGGGAAAAAAATATCGGTTTTAGTGACGCTAAAAAGTATCACATCTCTGATTTGAGCTTTGAATAACTTCACAGAACTTGGTAAGCTTAGTAACATTATATTCTAGGCCATTACTGGCAGTTCTTTTGCACACGGCGCCTTCGCTATCTGGCGAAAATGGCTTTTAATATGGCCTGCTTCGTGGGAATTCAAATCCAGGGTATAGAACATGATTGTGTTCCGATACTGTATAATTGGATCGTCTCTTAAGAAATGGATAGTTTCTGTTTGTCTTGGTGATTTCTCCAATGCCCTTCTAATTGTAACTCAGATCTTATCTGAAGAGACATGCAGTCTTTTTGCGGTTGGAGGTCCTCAAATATATAATTACTCTGTTTTTATATTTAAACTTTCGTGAATCATGACTATTATATTTATATTTACCCGGCTGTATTCACGTAGAAATTCTCTCGTTCTCGCCGCGAGTCCGCCACGCGCAGAGCTCATGATTAAGGACCCCGAACGGGTTCGAAACTAGTCGGGCACATTCCGATTTAATTTCTACGTGAATACAGCCGGGTAAATATAATTACTCTGTGTTTGAGTTTCCTACGAGATTCCTCAAAACGAAAGATTGTATTTTTCATTGTTAATTATTTCTGATGTTTTCTTAAAAATTCCCATGTACCTAGTCCTCTTTTTTAGTTAATGAATTCTACTTTTCTGATATTACTTGCTTTTGGTAGGCAATGTTTCTATAATGCTAATAAAATTTACTAAAATCCTTCTTCAACTTCAAAACGAGGTCTTGAGATGTGTTGTGTATTTTTTAAACTTTAGTTTAATATTTATAGATAAAAAATTGTAGATTATCATGCAAAGAAACAATCTGTTAATATAAATTTCTTAGGATTCTGGATATTATATTTACCCGGCTGTATTCACGTAGAATTAAATCGGAATGTCCCCGAGTAAGAACCCCGAATGGGTTCGAAACGGAAAAAACATAAACAGATATAACAGAAAGCTAGATTCTAACAAAATTCATGCTGTATTTTCCTTTTAGTGACCAACAAATAAATAAACTGCAAAACAACACTTAATATAGTATATATAAAAACATAAAAAAGTAATAAAATTTTATACTTAACGCAAATACCTACTTTATTTTCGAATAAATGCTTTACTGCATAACTATATGAATATTCGACTCTTTTAATATGTTTTCTTATCACTTATGTGACATAAAAACAAAACATTAAAAATAATTGGTTTATAAAATAGACAAAGACGCTGTCTACCAGGAATAACTTTATCTGTAAACCAGGTTAATACGGTTGAATTAAATTTGATAGTATCCCGGTTAATTTATGCGTAAAAAAAACAATTACCAAAATTAGTCATGCCAAACCAGTAAAAAAAGGAAATAAAAAATAGGCAAATCGGAATTTGAAATATAAAAATAAAATTGGCATCATAAATAAGAAATAATATGAAACTTAATGAGAAACAATTAATTCGGAACGATTTGAGTAAGAAGACGCCAATAGATAGACAACGGCTTAGCGTAGTATGGATAAGAAAATAATAAAATTAGCAATAGTATTTCGCATCAAATGTACGCAAGCGCAATTGTTTCTTCCATTCCTAAATTCCCATGTACTCCCTATGTACATTATGTCTCATTTTTTTCAAGGATATGAGCCGTCAGGCATGGTAAAAAAGATAAAATAATGAGAGATTTATGAGCTTGAAATGTACAAAGACAGTTTTAAGTTTTTAAGTAAAGTACATTTTGTTAACGTTATATCAATGTGGGTGGATAGTCAATCAAGCCTATGTTGCTTAACTGATGGTTGTCTATTCACATAATAAACAGGTCAATTTCACCGACTAAGTAGTAAGTTGTCATGGCTAGGCTAGAACCCGAGAACTGTCGATTCCAAGGGCCCTTTGTCATTGGCATTGATAAATGAACATATTAAAAGCTTTACGGAATTTCATGTTACCTGTTACCTTCGATAGAAGAAAACCTCATGAGTAATAAGTTTAAGAGATCCGAATTTAATTTATTTTTAAAGAAAATACTGCTTGATTATATTTAAATAACTCTTTATTTTTTCTAGTGTAGTAAATATTTTTTTAATAAAAACATTTATTTATTTAAACAGGGTTACGCTTCATTATATAATGTATGTGTTTTTTCTACACATATGTATATATATTACTATACAAATAAAATATCAATTGTTGAAAAAAAAAACAATAAATATGGTTAAGAACCTTCGTTACTAAACTGATTTTAAATAAATTGCCGTAATGTCATTGAATGTCAATGAACTTTTGAACTCTAAGACCAGTCCTCAAAAAATCAAAATATTGCAATTTGAAGTTTCTAAATATGTATTTTTGCTGTTAAAGAAATGACGTTTTATAGGTTTTGTGCATTGTGGTTATTGTTTAACTTCTTCAACTTCACATTTTGTTCATTTTTCCCCCATGTATATCCACGAATTAAACTGGAAGCTAAATTGAATGGAGATGCAGGTGACCCGCTTATCCTTACACCCTATTTAGAAAAGGGCAACGTTGAACTAGCACGAAATTTGTCACGAGTTCCACTCACCGACAAAATTTGTTTCGCAAGTTATGCTGGATTTTTTACTGTGAATAAAAAATATAATTCAAATTTATATTTTTGGTATTTCCCTCCATTTAATAAGAACATTGCGGCACCAGTTGTTTTGTGGCTTCAAGGTGGTCCAGGAGGGAGTTCCTTGTATGGGCTTTTTACAGAAAATGGTCCATTGATAGCTAAGAAAGAAGGTTTTGCGTTAAGAAAATATCACTGGGCCCTTGACAACCATCTTATTTTTGTTGATAACCCTGTTGGAACTGGATTTAGTTTTACAGACAAAGAAGGTTATTGCTCTGATGAACAATGTATAGCACACGGTTTATACAACTTTTTGCAGCAATTTTACATGCTTTTTCCATACTTAAGAAGTAATAAATTCTTCATTACTGGTGAATCTTATGCAGGGAAATATATTCCATCATTAGGTATGGAAATTCATAAACAAAACATGCAAGGGGAAAGTAAAATTAATTTAAAAGGGTTAGCTTTAGGAAATGCATATAGTGATCCAATTAATCAATTGGATTATGGAAACTACCTCTACCAGCATGGCTTAATTGACAATAAACAAAGATTATTCTTCATAAACATGCAAAATGATATTTCTAATGAGATCAAGAAGGAGAATTGGGTTCAAGCTGGTATTCTCATGGACACTTTAATGGATGGCGATCTTACTAACTACTCATATTTCAATAACTTTACTGGATTTAAAAATTACTACAATTTCCTTGACTCTAAGGATAAGCCAGACACAAGTATTTTTAATCTACTGAAGAATGATAAAATACGGCGCAGTGTACATGTTGGAGGTCTGCCGTTTAACTCTGGAACAGAAGTTCAATTATATCTGGCTACTGATATTTTAAAATCAGTAGCACCTGAAGTTTCAGAACTTCTATCACACTACCGTTTAATGTTTTATAATGGCCAGTTGGACATAATAGTGGCATATCCATTGACAGAAAACTTTTTAAAAAATTTAAACTTCTCATCAGCTGATGAATATAAAACAGCTAAACGGAGTATTTGGAAGGTAGGAGATGACATTGCAGGGTATATAAAAAAGGCTGGGAACCTAACCGAGGTTTTAGTGAGAAATGCAGGCCACATGGTGCCACACGACCAGCCTAAATGGGCCTTTGATCTTATAACACGATTTATAAAAAACCAACTATGATTTAGTTATTTTTAATTTAGGTGTTAGTTACTTCAGAGATTTTATAATATTTATTACCTTTCAAGTTTAGTTGTTAGAACGAAACTTGAGCAAGCTTTAACTTTTTCATTTATTTTATGTATTATCAAACATATATATTGGTTGGATAATTTGGAAACAAAAATGTTAATTTAGTTAATCTTATTGCTCTAACTTCTTTTAGAAAATATTTTCGATGTCTCATTAGTGGTTATTTTGTGATTTTTTATTGGTGATTTTTAATAAAATATGAAATAATTAAGGTACTTTTATTTCATTTATTTGAACAATTAAAAATAAATAATAATAAACACTTAGTCAATTCAATTAATAATCATCTTAAATTAGTTTAATTCTAAAGTTCCAGTTTAATTTGAATACAGACATAATAATAAATCAATATTGATATTAATTCATACAAAATAGTTTAAAGATTGTTCTCTCATTAAAAAAAATATTATTACAATTATTACACATATAATCAATTGACTTACCGAAAAAATACATTTATTATATCAACAGGCGGACGAGCGTGTGAAACCAGGAAATAAACATATATTTGAGAGAATTATATTATCTAAATTTATTACTGCATTGTGTCTGTACTTGGTTTCAATAAAAAGCGCCTGCATCATCACTGCAAATTTCACTTTACTGATAGTTAAACCGTAAGTCAAGCCAGCAGTGCGGTGAGAGCGTCGAGGAACTGCGCTCGCTGAGCCGTGGGGAGCGCCACCACGGAAGAGTCCAGGTAGTCCAGCGACACCGTCACGCCGCTCTTAGCCGCCGCCTGCTCGAAAGCCGCGCCGAACAAGCTGACGAACATTTGTTCATTAATATTCAGTTCTCTCATATGTATTAACGCTAGTTTAAAAATAAATCTTTTATCAAAAAAATTGGCGAAAAGAAACTGGCTAGCCACTAACTATCACAAATGGCTCCTGCATACATTGGATAGGTCAGTAGCTGATGCTGAAGTTGTTTTATATGAGGAGAGTGAAAGAGCAGCTGTATGGTCTGCTATACAAGGGGCCTACGGGTACTTGCATCCCTCGTGGAATAGTTGAAAGAAATTGAAGTAATAAGGTTTTATTGCAGAATCGTAAAAGGGTCTCACTTGCGCGGCTCTTGATCGAAACGCGGCGGAACGCCCAGCAGCAGACAGCGGCCGGGCTCGAGCGGCGCGGACGCCAGCAGCGGGCGCCGCGAGCCGCCGGCCCGCGCGGCCCACCGTGCCGCCTCGCCGAGCCACAAGGGACCGCGGACCAGCGCCGCCTCCGGACCGCCCTGGATTTAATCAAATTATCAATTAAATTAAATAGTACTCCGTGCTCTTACTTTTCGTTATACAAAACATTAATTTTAATTATCTTATTAAAGTAATAATATTTTTAAAATGCAATCGCATATTAAGTGCTATGATCGTACTACTACTGTTTACATATCATGGTTATCACTGTAAGCCCTACAGATTAGCGATGGGCTATAACTACTAAAAACAATCGAACTAGTCGATTGTTGAAACTAGTTGTTAGTAGTCGATAACTATTCGAGTCAGTCGATTGTTATACTACTGATTAGTAAATGAAGAGCGCGCGCTGCGGTCGCGGGGAGCGAGTGACGACTAGTACTCGTCGACTGGTCGAGTGACTACTTACTACTAGTTGTTAGTAGTCGATAACTATTCGAGTCAGTCGATTGTTATACTACTAATTAGTAAATGAAGAGCGCGCGCTGCGGTCGCGGGGACGAGTGACGCTAGTACTCGTCGACTGGTCGAGTAACCACTTACTACTAGTTGTAAGCGCGCGTGTTACTGAATAGTAAATACTAATTGTTATTACTAACAGATAGCGCGCGTGCGTTCGGTGCGGTGCGTTAATTAGTAGTTAATAGTAAATAGTTAAATAATATTCGGTTTGGCTGAGTCTGATACTATTATATACAACTGCAGTTACACTTGGTATTAAAGGAGTTTCTTACTAATTGTTACTAGGTGGATAGTAAAATAACTGTAAAGTATTTAATAAAATATGTTTTCATTATTCGAATTATGTTTTTCCTAGTACATTAAATCAGTGATAACATTACATTTAACTTTTTCAATATTTTCTTCGCGAATTTTTAAAAAGAGATCCCACTAACAATTTTTTAGTCATCGTGTAATGCAGTTACGCGTGGCGCGCGTGACCTTGCCCTAAGCAAATAAAAAATCAACTAATTACTCAAGAAGAAAGAAATTGATTTCTAAACAATCGACGCACACCAGCAACACCACTCACTCACCCACACTCACGCGCCACGTGACCTTGTAGTCGTATAAGTACACCGCAGCGCTATTCACTACACGCAAGTATAGATCACAATTAGTATAATAAAAATAGTACAGTAGTAGTAGTAGTGTAATAAAAATAGTACTTCGTCGATTGTTATTCGAATAGTCACGGCGGTGAACTACTAAATCGACAATCGAATACGCAGTAGAAAAATTATCGATTCATTCGATTGTTTTATAAGCAACAATCGCCCATCGCTACTACAGATATAGACAGCTTCACTATTTGGATGAAGGAATATTGACACCTATCTGCAAAAAGCTCTATCAAATATAAGTATATTATCTAAAGGTGTAAGTCCAGCGTTTGATAGAATATTGTAGCTGCGACTTCTGGAATACGGGCGTCACAGAACTCGGAGGTTCGATTACTCCCCGTGTTAATTAATTTTTAAATCTATCTTTATTTAAAATAAGCTACACTCATTTAATCACCTCTTGTACTATAAAATAATTAAACGGCCCCGCCAGCATCAGGCCGCGCGAGGCGAGGGTGCTGTGCGACAGTCGCGCGACCGCCTCCAAAGACTTCTTGGCCTCGGCGATGCCTCGCTGCAGGCTCTCGTTCTCGCCGGAGACTTGTAGCGACGCGAGTGCGAGCTGGAACCCTTCCGCGCGAGGGATGGTTTCCTGTACATGTTATACAAACAGTTATTATTATAATTTACTATTATGTTATTGACAGTGAAAGCAGCTATTAATGTTAATGGTTTTCAACAAGATATATGGCCGGCGGTAACAATCTAAGACATTTTTAAAAGGAAAAAGAAAAGATTGCAAGAGATTTTATCAACTACAAAGGTATGAATTTAAAGAAGTAAAAGACGCTAACGTGTTCGATGAGCGCCATGACGGCGTAGGCGGCGTCCAGCGCGGGCAGTGGCGTGGCATGCGGGCGCCGCAGCAGCAGGGCGGGGCGCGCGGGCGCCGGCAGGGCGAGGCGCGCGGCGGCCGCCTCCAGCGCGGGCAGCAGCGCGCGACGCAGCTCCACGTCCATCGAGCGGTACGCCTGGCGCGCCTGCTGCAAGGGGATCCTGGAGAGACAAATATTCAATTATTGTAATGGTTTTATTTGTTATGTTTTATTAATATAGCTGTTTTATGTATCTCAATTGAATGGAAGAAGGTAGCTGTGATTTCATTTTACTGTAGTAATATGAGTAAATTTCTTAACAAATTACAACTAGTAGGTAGATAAGTGAAACTGTATTATTGGTAGTGACGAGGAAAATGAAGAAAAAATTCCAATATACTGTATTTGTTTAGTAACTTTGGACTCACCCCATATCGGCGAGCAGCTGTCGCACTCGCGCGCTGCCTGACGCCGTGTGGAGTCTCAATAGTGGCGCTATCAGGGGCGCGTGTCTCAGGGCTCCTTCCACTGACCACCAGCGATACAATGGCAACCATAAATCCTTTTCAACCACAACATGGGCATACTGAAATGCAGAGTCATGTTTGTTTCATATTTAATTATTTATATGTTATGTATATATATATTCAGGAATAAAATTGGCAGAGCCATTTCGAGTGGCCATTAGCATTCAAGCCATGAAGTAATTTAACCTTATATCAAACACAACCTTTTCTAAGTCACTCATTAATGCCAGTCTAGGATGTAAATGACCTCAATGCAAGATATATATATTCCTCACCCGCTGGTCGCTCCTGGCGGCGACGGCCACATGTCGCTGCAGGGGTTCCAGATCCAGCAGGCGGCGCGCGGGCGCCCGGGCCTGCGCTGCTGCCGCGCCACCCACCGCCGCCGCCCACAGCGCACAGCCGGCCCGCGACCACCGCGCCGCCAGCTCCAGCACCACGCACGAACTCTACACACACTTAGGATTAGGATATATTGCCAGAACATTATACATTTTAACCATACTATCAGATTTTCACATATTAAAATGTATGTCACACTGAGCAATCAACAAAAATGTTTTAACTGTTTTACAAGGGTACAGTGATAAAGTTATTAAAATAATTGTTTATCTCAACAATAAAATAGGCCACAATGAGCACTGTTTTTTGTAAGCAAATAATTTTTTTATAAACCTAAACTTAATAAACATACTGGTTTCCCATAATAGCTGAACTGAGTATAGTTAAACATGAGCGTGTGGCGCCTTTCCTCCCAGGCTTTGCGGGCGCGCCGGCGCTCCATCACCGTCTCCAGTGCCTCACGACCTTCCTGTTCGCTTTCATCCTGCAAAAAACAAAAATATAAAGGTTAAATATGGAAAGATAATCAACCATTTTTTAAAATGCTTTGGGGACACTGATTTTTAAAACTTAACTAATAGTAGGCAAAACAATGTTATCAACAAATAACTCAAAATTTAGGCCAGAGTGTAAATTAGACACTAAAGATTTGGTTCTTATCATTTTATAGTTAATTACAAGTATGAATAAAGTATAAAAATATATATATTTGTACAATAAATATCACCCATTCAGTAATTTCTGAGATATAATTAAAAGTAATAGTTGTTATGAAAATGAATACAGAGACAATGCTAACGCTGACTTTATAAAAAGTATATTATTATAAATATATTTTCTAATGTTTAGCTTAAAACTAAATGTTTACTATATTTAAAAATGTATCATATACATATTGGTGTGTGGGTAATTTTGATGCATGTATATTGTTATAATTTTACAACTACCTATATCAAGAAGATTAGTTTTCAAACTTTGATACCCTAAAGTTGTCTAGACAAAATCACCATTTGTTAACATTTCAATAGTCTTTTGTACTTACAAAACAATACATGTAAAAACAAATAAACATTGTGAACATTCACAATGTTTATTTGTTTTTAAACATGTTTTTTATAGTATCAAGTGTATTCTTTGAGTCTTACCTCTTCCTCATCATCTCTGAATATATCATCAAAATTTGGAATGTTTTCTTCATCATCTTTATATATAAGCCTCACCTGCAAGAGTCAATTTATTTTACAAATGACCAACCCAATATTTTTAAATATTCAGGCTAAATACAACCAACAATCAGATCACTTAAAATGACATTACAAAGAAGATTTTTAGTGGAATAAATTTAGCTTTAGTTCATCCTCATAGCATTATTTGTACTCATAGCCTTTATTAAAGTAGCTCTCCTTAATTCTATCTATTACCTGGCCATCACTGTACACATTGCAGATATCCGTGGGCTTATGAGAGTCCAGCACAAAGAACACAACATCTTCCTCGGGCTGAAGTATATCCACTAAATCTATAGTCCCCCCACAATTCACTAACACGACATACTTTATTTCTTCATTATTTTCATCATACGCGCTTTTAAGTTCTGATATACCCCCCACTGGGACTAATGTGTATGGAATATTATCACATTTAAATAAGTCTTGAAGTATTTTACAAGAGCAAATCGCATCCACATCATAGTGAACTAGCATAAGAACTCTCTGAAATAAATACCTTTAATGTAAAATTTTGAAAACACTATTGTGTTTGTCAAACATTTTATACTTACGTTTCCAAGAACTACATTGTAAAAATCATTTCGTATATCCTCTATAAACATTTTATTCTATCAATATATTAGTAAGGCTAAGAAGTCATACTTTCTTAAAACGATATCAAAAAACACCTGCTCAAATTATCTTCGAGAGCACAGAAGCTAGAATGTCAAGGTATTGTGTCCAAATTACAAAAGTTGTCCAAATAACTGTCAACAATCACGTTCAAACTTCAAAGTTACAAATTAGATATTTTCCCGCCAAATATTTTGGATGCGATCAAGAAAAAAAATGGACATCTTCAGTTATTGTTACAATAGCAGTAAACCAAGTATGTAATATGAATATTGATGTAAATTCTCCTCTCTAGAGCATTTTCCTCCTTTACAAAAGTGAAGATTCTTTACATCACTTAGTGTGGCTAAGTCAACTGTTAATGTAAATAAACAGACTGACTTAGATTCCCATAAACTTAATTTCTCCTCTCCACCTTTAAAAATTGACAACTCTCTAAAGCTTCTCCCGCTTCAAAAACTGGCATCTGCCAAAATATCTCAGATAGGTAGGGACCTATGTGTGATACTCTTTGCTTTGCGGAGACTGATATTAATCTTGGTTCAGCAGGTGGACTGATGATATCAGCCAGGACATGCTTATTCCCATCCTAGACATTATAACCCCGGTAATTAACTCATATTTGACACTAGAGTACCAAAACCTATCCTTATGCCTGGAAATTGATTCATATTATTCCATTGCCCAAAACATCTAATCCCATTTCTTTTTCCCAATTTCATCCTATATCCATTTTACATATTTTGTCCAAACTTTTGGAAGATGGGGCTTACAAACAACTCACCTTTTAATTCTAGCTATCAATAATTTACTAAATCCTTTCCAATCCGGCTTCCATCCTTTACACAGCACTATTACTGCGTTACTAAAAGTAACAGAAGACATTCATTACGCCATGGTCAACCACATTTAATACTACTCGTAAATCATACTACTATCGCTCTCTGTTGGTCAAGGTATGTACTAAAATTTTCAGGATACACTAAAAGTCGACTTATGAGCTTCTATCGGTGTCTGTATTCTTTGGTAAAATGGATGTGGATGGATTTTATTTATTATACTTTAAATTTATAAAATTTGCTTAAATTACTGTTTTTATAAAGTCTTTACTTTTGACGCTTAGAGAATAAAATCCTTAGAGATTCAGCGAACTATCAGATATAAAAACAATCTGATTCAATTCATTGCTATATCTTTAATATAATCAGCTTATGTACCTACTCGGCTTATGTACCTATTCAGCTTATGTACCTACTCAGCTTTATGCCAAGTAACCCGCAGGCATAGATGAAAATATTTTAAACGGCTTTATTGTAACGCATGTGGGAAAGGTTCCTACTTATTTTGTACAGCAAATTTTATCTGATTGTCAGATATACTATATTATTAACTTAATAATATTAAGTCAATATTTAAAAAAAATGGAGAAACAAAAACCAAATATTATGAAGTGATACATATTTTATACAATTAAATACCGTTATTTTCACTTTTGCGCTTCTTAAAACTATCAACATGATGTTTTGCTATTCTAAAAGCAATCGTATTAGGTCTTAATAAGTTACTGGATAGGGCTCTGAAATACGATTTTAAGAGAGAGTCATCAGTTTCTTCGGGATACAGATATTCATGTAATTCATAACATAAATAACTTTCAGGACAGTCAAGGGCCCTCAAACATCCTGCATATTCCGACCACAATAATTTTCTCCATTTAATATTATGTTTCTGTGCCAAAGGAACTAAGACACAGGCAGCAAATGTGGGATCCCCATAACTCACTGATTGGAACTGCTCTAAGAACTGTGTGTAAAAATCTTGAAAATTATAGAGACCCGTCAATTGTTTATCAAAATTAAATTCATTGCCTCTTTTAAATAGTATTTTAAAACATTTCTTTAGTAATGATTGTATATTTTTATCTAAAAATAATGTGTTATCACTCAAGAATACACACATGATTCTACAGAACCTATCAGTTATATCTATATCTTTCAATAGATCGGAAAAGCAGAGTTCATTGAATACAATCCATTCAAGAGTGCATCTTGTCAGCAATTCTTTTTCAGCTGCCAATTGTTTAGCAAACCTGGTGGCATGCTCTCCAATTACTTCAGGGGTTGGTTGGTCTTGTTGACTGCTACTATATAAAGATAATATTGGTAAGTATATCCAGTCTCTCGGTAACACTGGCTCTTGCCATTGTTTTAGTACAATGTTCCCTGTTTTCTCAATCTGGTTAACATTTACAACCTTTTTGTAACATAATTTGATATCTTCTACACTTGTCAACCCTTGACTAAATCCATCAACTTCAGACAATGAGACATTCCTCAACAATCTTTCGGCTGTAAACCAATGCTTACTGAAAATTATATTATTAAAAAGATATTCCAATTCATATTTCTTGTCTAATCTCAGAATGTAACACAACTTATTTGCTATAGAGTATATTAGATCTTTTGCTGATTCTGGAATATCAGTCTCCACTGATAATTTTACAATATTAAACAAAAACTCAATTTCCATTCTAGAAAACCAATTGCTACCTAAGTTTGGAGGTTCTGTAGTTATCATTGTTAAGTATTCTGATACATGTTCTATATATGATCTTGATATAACATTTTCTTTAACAATATTCAATAATTTAAACAATGATACCAAAAATGGTATGGGAGATGCAATATTTAACACTGGCAAAACCTTTTGACATGAATCTATAACAGATCCTCCGAGGTTCACAAGATTCTTATAAAAAATTTGATTCTTTTCATCTATATCAGACAAAAGATTAGAGCTCGGAACAAGATAACTTATAACTTTCTTAAACCCTTTTGATAATGACAATATATTTAAAGAATCGTTGAGAAATTTTAGAGTAACTCTCTCATTTATCAACACAGTTGTACAACAGTCCAAAGCTGAGCATAGGAGTCTTAAATGTCCACAGGTATATTCATCCAGAAGTGTCATTTGCATCAACCATTTTTGCAGACCTTCTTTTAACAATGGATAAACCTGCTGTTTATAGTTATCCAAGTTAAGTGTATTGCAGTTGAGCAATTTGTTGACTAGTTGCAGAACAACAGCTGCATGTGAAGCAGCAATTACAGAAGTAGTCATAAAAATATCTGTACCTTGAACATGTTTGTACAATGTAGTAATTATAATGGGACATAATGATAATGCATTATCCATTCCAAGCCCATAGTTAAGAAGATTAGACAAAATACTATAAGCTTCTATTTGCAACCTAAGACCATAAGTGCCATCAACACCCGAACTGATGTACTCTGATATTGGTTTTAAAATATTATATTTTGATATTAAGTCTTTACCAATATCTCTGGTCTGTAAAGACATAATCCTCATAAATTTCACTGCAGCTAAGATTGGTTTACCTTTATAAGCTATGGTAGGATCAAAAGCAAAGTTTATGCTTGTAGTTGGAATAAAGTTTTCAATAATGGTGTTAACTAAATGGTCAGTATTTATAATAGTATTTGCTGTTTCAATGGAGTCTCTGGACAGTCTTGTTAAAATCTGTAATGAGTACTGTACACAGTTAAAACTAGGCTTTATAGTTTCTAATATATAGTAAAGTCTTTGCAGGATGTCTGTTCTAAGTACAGCTGATATAAGATCAATCTCTGCCAAGTGGAAGTCATTTAACTCTGATTCCTTTGATTCCATGTCTCCAATTTCTGATTTATCATTTTCAAGGCAAGGCTGGCAGATACCTTCTTCAAAACCTAATAAAGCATCTAGGCATGCTTCATCAATTCTGTTATAAATCAAATTTCTCATTGCTTTCAATGCTGGTTCCAGTAGGATAATTTTATTTTCATCCATTGCAATTCTTATTACAAAAAAAAGTTTGCTTAATGGAATTTGTATAACATCTTTATATATACCAGATATGTAGTACTCAAGAAGTCCTGCTATTACATTTAATGCCATAACTCTTTGTTGCATTTGTGTTGAGCGAGAGAGCTCTATTAGTTCTGTGATAGAATAGCCTGGTCTGTGTGGTTCATCTCCATGATGAAATAAAGCTTTTGTTTTCTCTGTATACTCTATAGCATATGGTAGAAGATATCCTTTGAAATCAAATCTTGCCTCAAAAGGTTCATTGGGCTTAACTTTTTTGCTCTCTTCAAGGCTCTTCATCCATTCAAATTTATCCTTTTCTAAATTGTTGAAATTAAGCCATTGATTAACTTGTGGATGAGACAACACATCGCTTTCCCACAAAAGATCCTTCTCAATCCTTCCATCTCCTTCTTCTTGGGGTTCTATTACATCCAATTCTTGTTTCACAGTCTCTTTTTTGGTTGGTTCAGATGGTATACTAGAAGTTGATGGTTTCCTCCTTGCTTTTATAAATTCTACTAGCTTTGAGTCTAGAGTTGTTAATAATTTCTGTTGTTCTAATAAAATCTCCTCTTCTGTCATATTGCACAACATGTTTACATTTTCTTCATGTATTGTATTTGCTTCTCTAGACGACAGTATATAACTTTGTTTTGGTATGTTTAAACTTGAATGTATTTTACCTGTATTTGACCCAGAAGGTATATCAATATCCATTTTTTCCTCTTTAATTTCATTTAGTTTATTTGTATGTAATAATACTTGTTTCCGGCGACACATCATATTTGGATCATTTTTCACAACAACAGGAAAACCTTGAGCAGGCATTTTAAAACTCAAGTCTACAAAATTATCATGGTTTTTCTCTATTATATCGCCAACCATAAATGGCAATACTTGCGGAAAGTAAACTTTATCGTCTTGAGATTCAGGACCAATTTCTTGTTTTTCTAAAATGTTTTTTTCTATAATGTCACCCATTACAGATCCAGTACTGTTTTCGATTCGAGCTCTCTTATCACTGATTGAAAGTCGTTTGTTTTGAGCATATTTAGATGGCTTACGCGATTCGGGAGTAGTTGCATTGGTCCTTTTCGTAGTTTGGTGTTCAGTTTTACGTAAATTCACAACTTGCGCTGAAGGAACATTTTTATCCCTGAGAAATTCTTCTTGCATGCGTAATAAGTCTTCCTCATCTTCCCCTCGTTTAGGCCGTCGTATCATTTTGAGAAGCAATTGGAAAGCTTGAATTCAACTTTATGTGACACGCTCTCAAAACCTTAGTAATTAACATTTACAAAATCTTGCGGAGTACACTATTATTAAATTAAATATTCTTTTTTTTTGTTTTGACATTTACTAGATAGTAAAGAAGAGTATAGTTTGACTTTGACAATTGTCAATTGGAATGATCAACTACTAACAATGAACCCCGATCATATATTTTTTTAGGAATAAATTCGATTATATTAAATGAACAATCTCCTTAGTGTCTACTCAATTCTACGTTACGTCGGCGAAATATACCGTTTCCTAACAGCATTGATCAAGAAATAATTAAGACAGAGGTGAATCAAAGTTAAGTATTGTTACTTAGATTATATCATGAAATCATGGATATAACTTTTTTAACGCCCATATTCTCGTCTAGGTTCCGTTTTTTGAAAAAAAAATAAAATTTATATTTTAAAGCAATTAAATGTTTCATTCAAGTTTGCACCGGCTACTTCATACTCGTAGGAATCATCAAAGAAAAAAGTTTAGGTTCGATAAGAATTATTGAGATATTTCCGATGATAAGTAAATTATTCAGTCGATATTTTCATCTTACATAATCCGGTAAAATCCATATTTTTCGGGGATACTAAATATCCTAAACCCTCTCATATTTTTTGTGCCCATGGTGTACAGACTGACAACGACAGTGTTAGTAAGTTATAATTTTGGAATCTTTATCGATTTAAAATTTAAAACGGATGTCCGACGACCTAGTTATAGTTTTATTATATGTACATACAATCTATCGACAGTAAATTGGTCTGCTAACCTTCCCCTCTTAAATATGAAATAAACTATCATTACTTGAGATTTCTAGAAATCTATTCATTTTCTAATTTCCAGTCATATCTTTTGTACTGTTACTTTCAAATAAAAATTTACGATTTCAGTGTTAGGATGTGGAAATTTGGAATAAATATTTTAACGATACTTATAGCAGCATACATTTTATAGTTTACATTTTAAAAAAATACCACCTGGCCATCAGCAACAGCGTAGAACCTCTACGCTCTCTACCTCTATTTAATTTTCATAAAAAGTTTGGTACACATTAACTTTTATATTTATTTTTAGGTTGTATTATTATAAACATACTTCAATGTACACTGTTTTTTTTTTATAACTTTTGATAAAAATTAAATTTAGAAATGGAGATTTATCAAACAATGCGTTATGGTCCATGACCAGAGCCTATTCGTTTTGTTAAAACTAAGAAAAAACAATGTCTTAATGACATATCTTATTACCACTTGCACTTTGACAATCTCCGAATACGAATTTCGAAAGACAAAAACATTGTAATTGTTAAACACGTGCTTTACTTCGAATTCCAGGAATTTATTTGTAAAGATTTTTTAATTAATTACTTGAATACAAAATGCCAAAAATAAAGAATATCGAAAAATTAAAACATCCCAACAGTAGAAAAACCACTTCACTAGCAAAGAAAATGATAAAAACTGAGAAGAAAAATAACAACAAACTTGGAACTCACATTAAACAGAATGTAATCGGAGAAAAAATATTATGGTTTAAAGAAAGACTGCCAGAAGACTGTGTTGTTTTAGATAAAGTAAGCCTTTTAAATTTAATTGAAACATATCTGACACGCTTCGATGAAGAGCTAGAGCAGATAGAGTTAAAAAATTCAATCGGTCAACGCAAAAGTAGACAACATGCCAGTCGGGAAGATATTATAAATATAACAAAGAAGCGGGAACAGGAGGAGTTTGAAACGTGTGGACTTGAGATGCCTGATCTTATGGACACTCAGCAAATGGAAATGTTAAGAAATTGGAAAGGAGAACTTCGATTTTTACAGAACTTTAAATTAAAAAGGGTTGCAAGAAAACATTTAATATAATTTAAAAAATATGTATGGTTTTTATTTAATGTCATATTCACATACATCTTAATGTAGTGGGTGTTATTTGGCGATAGATTAGTTTTATTTGAAAATTATACAATTATATGGCATAGTAATAATTAATTGCTTCTTGCTTTGTTTTATAAACGGTACTTATTGCAGTCCTTAAAATATCAAGGGCATCAAATTTCATAAGAATAACAGTGTGGTTTATAAAAACGATTAAATTAAAAATGTGTAAACAATTAAATAGCACAATTGTTATTATTATTATTCTACTTATGTTTACACTGTGACAAGCACATGAGTAAGAACCCAAATGGGTTTGAAACTAGTCGGGCACATTCTGATATCATTTCATGTGAATACAGCTGGGCAATTATATATTTTTAATAGTCATGTTTCATAAAAGTTAAAATATAAATAGCAGAAAATATTTTACAATGTTATTTTAGTTTCATAAGACACTTTTAACAGATTAGTACAAATCATTAATAAAACAGAAGGTCTAGTTTTATGCATTTAATATTTACAAATTGGAGAATAATACAATTCAATACCTGAAAACATTCCAAATTAAACCAAAGTTGTTAAATTCTCTTTGAAAAAGTTTAGAAACAAATTTGACTTAATGTTTCTTGAATTATTACATCAACCAAAAAAAAACTAAGGTTGATGATACAAACAATTAATAACCTACAAGTTTAATACATATCTAGTTCATGAACAATAAAACATTAAAATCATTATATACATTGATAATTAATAACTACAACCAATTGATAATAGGTGTACATACATTAGATTTAACGTATAACACCATGAATCAGGCATGCTGTATAAAGACTAATTATTTAAATATGATACTTTACTGTATTACAAAATTATGCTTCTTCCAATGACTTAATTAAAATAAATAGGATACACAAAGGTAAGATATAAATAACTAAATAATAAATTTTGATAAATAAATAAGATTAACATGGCAAATCATGTTAATAGATAATTAATTTAAAACAAAAATACCACACTCCAGCAAAAATCATCATTTATAAAATGCAAAACTGTTAATGGCAAAAGAACACAAAAGTCGACTAGCCTAAATTTGCGAAACATATCTTAAATATAAACAATCACAATACAAAATCCTTAACATTATGGGACAGATTTGGAGTTATTGTTAATAAAAAACTACCTGCTTTTATTCAGCATTACATTTTGTAAACATTGAGGTAAATATATAACATACTATTTGCATACCTGTATGGCTCCAGACTCCTGTGATCAATTTCTACAGAATTTTGGTTGCAAACAGTATATGACTGAGGAAGAACAGAAAGTTGGTAAACATAGTGGGTACCAACCAACCTTTAAACTTAATGAGAAATGATGGTTAGCATCCCTAACAATTTTTTTGCAAATTCTTCTCATTATTTCATATTAAATAGTTTATATTTTGTATAATTTAATTAGAGATCAATCATATAAATATGTAAAGGATTGAAGGTGAAAAACAATAAAGAATTGGACAAATATATATTTTTTAAAATTGTGGTGCCTAAAAAAAAAGATAATATTTTTATATATTTAAAGTTATTAATCTATTAAGAGGCACTTTAAGAGTTTTAAAGTATTTTTATTTTTTACAGCACTAGTACACAATTAATATGAAAAGTGATTTTTAAATACTTATTTTTTTTTATATTTAATTTCTTTATGATAAGTAAGAATTTTAAATGTCTTTTTAATTTCTTTATATTAATTTTTCTTTATTTATTAAGGAGGTTTATAAAAAACATCCTTAATCATCATTATCAAAAAAGAATATTTAGTTATATGATAAGATACAATCTTTACTAGATTGTTATAAGATTTTATATTCCTCCTATTAAAAAGATTTTTTTTTATCTTTTTACTTGTATGCTATTTATGGCCAATTTAATTACAGGCGTTTAGAGAGCATGTCATAATACCATAAACACATACAATTTATCACTTTCATTTACATCTCCATTGCTTATTAGTAACTAACTATAAATTCTTGAGACAAATCAAGTAAACAAGGGTAGGTGGTAGAAGTCATATCCTCTCTGTCCTCGAGCAGCGAGCCATATATAGACGACGTGATACGCTCCTGGGACGAAGCATATCATGCCGGCTACGAAGAAAACTGCACCCTGTAACCCGTTTTCCGGTTCAGCAACCGCGAACGTGCCCATCCCCAGCAGACCAACTCCCACTATGAGGAGTATGACAGCTGCGCAGACGGTCTTCCAGTTCTCTCTCACTTTAGGGTGGTTCCAGCAGTAGAGAGATTGTGTCGCTTCCACATATTCGTGGATGAGGGAATCTGAGTCCCTCGATGTCGTATCTTCTGTACATTTGTAGGTTTTACTGCAATGAAATAAAAATGTAAGTTTTTTAAGAACGTTATAGATAAGTATTATTAATAACTTATGTTAATATAGTGCAAATTGTAATATCTCATATTAGTTAATTTAGCAAACTAAGCTGAGCTAGAATTTAATAACTATACCAATAGCTATTAAATTCTACGTAATGTTTACACCTTTCGAATTCTTTATTGGCCAGGGTATCGCTGAATTATGTTGTATAAAGTAATAGAAAATAAATGTTATATTTATAGCAACCATGCTCTGTACGAGTTTTTGATAGTATAAGACGTTGATAGTTTTCGAACAGTCGTTAATCGAGGTCTTGGTTGTGATAAACAAATAACAACCAATCGCGACCAAAAACTTGTTTCGGGACTGCTCGAAAACTATCATCGTTTCATATTAGGGATACTGGAGGTAAAGGGAGGCTGAAGAAAACCTCAGAATATTTGAATTGATGAGTGGATTAATAAGCTGATTTCCTTACATATAGTTTATATTTAATTCTTAACTGTTAGACTAAGTACTTATATATATTTATATATAACTTTTCCATTTTTAATCAATACCAGTGATCACACGTGTACATCAAATGTAAGTGTCAGGATTACCCTATTTGGTAAATACTTATCAAAATTAGTACTTCTGTAAGAAATTTGCTCAACTTAAAATTAAAAATACGAGGGTTCCAAACGTTCCCTGATCTGAAAAGAACCACACAACAAACGCAGCCGGCTTTTTCATTACTTGATCACATTTAACAGACGTATGTGACGAATATTGAAGGGAGCAATTTACGAACAACTACAACTATCACAACCCTTACAGGGACGGCCTAATAATTAGTAAATCGTAAAAATAAATGTATTAAATAAAAATTGCAAAATATATATAAGTACATTTTCTAAAAAAGCTGTGGCCAGCAATACGTCAACGCAAGGAGTACCTTCTCATGATCATAGCGCAAGGGTCAGGATAATGCATGTAGTTGAGCCAGTTGATCAAATAAGAGTTACTAATAATGTCAAACAAATTGCGTAGGTTACTAGTTAATCGCTTAAATACAATTAATTGCTACACCGTCGTTAATGTTATCCGATACACTGTAATATTTTTTTATCAAATTCCTTTGAACGTAAAATCTAAATTTATTTAATAATAAATTAAGCCTCATATTTAAGCTTATTGAAAATGTATTGTAAAAACTATTAAGCTTGAAGGAATTTCCTTTTTTGTGCAGCCTAGCGGTGGGCATAGCTGGTTTATTTTTGTTTTGGGTATTATTTTGAATGAAATATCTTGAATTTTGTAGTATTCTCACGTAGATACATAAAATATTCATAAATATATTGATTATATACAGTCATAATTTTAATTTCTTTGAATTTATTTCTTAACGATTCTCTTGGCCTCATGTTATAGATTGCACAAATAGCCCTCTTCTGCAGTACAAAAATAGTATTAATATCTGATGTGTTACCCTATAAAAGAATGCCATATGATACTGTGAAAATAAATTAAGTAAACTAATCTATCCATTACAACATTTGTCAACCAGTGTATTCTTTGGACCAAGTATGCGGCAGAACTAAGTCTGTTCGACAAATCACATATATAAGAACTCCATTCCATTTTTGCATTATATTATTAAATAATGCTGTAATATCCAAACTTGAGTTTCATATCAAAAGCGTTGTTGTTTAACACATTTGATAAGTCACAGAATATTATCAGAGCATCTTATAATTTGTCCCAGGTTTCATATATTGCGTAATATTAATATTGGTTTAGAGTAAGTAGTATCTTATGTACTGCCAAAATTAAAATAATGATATTATTTTACTATGTTTCATTGGTTTACAAAATTTGTAACAATGTACACAGTTATTGAATAGTTATACCAAGTTTGGCACAACAAAGTCTATATTTTCGATTATTAATGCAATATTCCACATAGATTCTTCACACTCATTAATTTAAATAATATTTATCTACATTGTCCGTAAACAATGTCAGAGCTGTTGAAGAGTTTAAAGATTTAAATGTGGTAACTGGAGTATCAATAAAGAAAGTTTCAAAAGAAATTGTAAACTCAGAAGTAACAATGTTACTGTGTATATTTAATTTAAAATGGACACTTTAAGATTTCACTCTTTCAATTTCCTCATTATAATTTAAGACGAACATTTTGGTAAAATAAACAAAGTTATGCATGTTATAAACATCTTCCTTCATATAACACACAGGATAAATATGTATTAATTCCTCAATCATTAGTTGTGTTTTGGTCACTAATTATTAGTATATTATAATGCTACTAAAAATATAATATATAATTAATAGTATTAATACTTATAACGATAAAAACTTTTGATTAAAAAAACAAATTAAGGTCATATAATATTATAAATGACCTTTAAAAGTTGTAAATGTACATCAAATTAGAATTTATATATTTATTTAGATAAAAACTAGATTGAAAGTAAATTCTTTCAATGCTACAATGATCACACAAAGTTACAGTATCTTACCAAGGTAATAATGATAAACCTGTTATGTGATACTGTTTGATAACAGTGTAGTCAAAGAGTAAATATTATCTAGATTATTAGTAACCCCAGCAGATTATTCATGTTTACATGAAAATTAAATTATAACGCACCCCATAATTCTTAATGCAGGTAAATGTCAATTAGTTGTTTACAAAACATTAAGAAGAATTAAAATAAATTTAATGTATATTTAAAATCTAAGAACCAGTGATGTTGAGATGTAATCTTTTTTGTTATGCTGTTTTTATGGCACATAAGATGTAATGAGGCTAAATACGAATTTACGAACGTATTTTATTTGCTTTTATTTTTATTTTATTTGCTGACTTCAGAAGGACTTAATATAATTTTAATCATATCATGAAACATCAATATAAATTGTATTCTAGTGATGCATCTTTATTTATAATTATCCTAAGCATGATCTGCATTCTGCATGTTAAAGGCTTCCTTTAGCGTCATAGAATAACGTATCTTTATTCACACGCCTTTAATATATCTCTTATACCTCTTGATTTATATTGCAGTACCGTTCCTGGTTAAGACTAGTTGTAAATTAACAATTGTTTACCGTAATTAGTGTTGTTTTAACACGCAAATTAGGTCTTCGAGGCGTGAATAATATCGCCAGCTACAGTTCATGAGTCTTTGCCCCACTAATGCTATGAATCATTAAAGGTCACGAACACCACCACTATTCAAGACAAAGTAAATGTTTTTTGTTGTGTGTACTTAAAATTCTGCATAAAGTCAAGTCAACACGTAATGAATAATAATAAGAGACTCACCTAGAAAGGTAGTCACCTCCATTCTTGAATTTATTCTGCAAAGGAGACCTATCACCCGTTGCGCCGTATACTTTTATAGCTTCGTCGGTTTCCTCCTCGAACGCGTCGTCAATGGAAAAACGTTTGTCACTATTACCAAAAGGTCTCGTCATTTTTAATTTTTGTTTCTAACGAGCTGGAGACGTAAAAGAAACATTACAAATCAACGTACTATCTGTACGAACGCAAAACACAGCTGTCAATTTATCGTATCAACATGCGCCATATTGATTATTTATTACTTGACGTTTTGAAGTAACGATTTTGAAACTAGGTATGTTTAAATATTGAAATATGTAAAAAAGTAATTTTTATGCAATATTTAAATGATTGGTTATATGACCCAATTAAATCATATGAAAGTGCAATAATTTAAAAACAACTGCTCCAATATATATTGTGTTGTTCTTTCGTAACGTTCAGTAACCAAATTATTTTTTGTAGGCTGATAACTGTCATATTAATGTATTCTTTTCTATTATCATTATCAACCACACGTGTTGTCAAATGTCAATGTCAAACTCATGTGGCGTAATGTCAAATTGGTAGACTGGTACATATATTTCGCTAAGTTGTTAAAGTTAATTTTTTGAACTGTTTTTATATAAAAAATACAGATATTAATGATAACTTAAAAAAATAAAAATGGTGGTCAAAGAATGGACTAAGGTGGCGCCGGCACTATCACGGCCAGTGTTAAATTGTATAAACCAACAAGGTTTTAAAACTATGACTCCAATACAAGCAGCGGTTATTCCTCTCATTTTAACTTGCAAGGATGTGGTAGCTGAAGCAGTGACTGGTTCTGGCAAAACTTTGGCTTTTGTGGTACCTCTGTTGGAAATGTTGATGAAGAGAGCAAAAGAAGCTCCTCTACGGAAGGATTTTGTGTACTCTGTCATCATTTCCCCTACAAGAGAATTAGCTACACAAATTTTCAAGGTATTTTTTTGTGCAAACATGACAATTATTGATTTAAATATGTTTAGTACAGGGTAATTAAATTAATTATAATATTGTAGATAATAATATAATTCAATATAATTGAATTTGCTTGCTTCAAATTATAATATTTTTGTTGATAAATGTTTGTTTTGTTCAATAGAGTGGACCTGCAACACAGTTTTACTAGAGTGTAAAACTGTGTTGCAGGTAAAGGGGTCTTTTAGGGGGTAAAGGGGTCTAAAGGGTCTTTTAGATGTGTAAAATTGGTAATGTTTTGAAATTAATAATATGTATTTCTTTATAATACAAGGTCATAGAACAATTCCTGGCTGAGCCAGAACTGCATGACATCACATTGTCTCTTCTTGTTGGTGGTCGGCCTATTGAAGTAGATGCTGAGAGCATGCTCAAAGGTGCCCAGATCACAGTCTGCACACCAGGTCGGTTCCAGGATTTGTTGGAGGAGAGGAAGCATCTTAATCTACCAGCTAGACTTAAAGATCTGGTAATTATTTAAAAATTGTGGTATATACAGCACCACCCTGTTTTCATTTTTTTTATCTTCATTAAGCTTCCAATTATTAATGGTATTATTCTTTAGCTGTAATATTAATTTTAACAACTACAACTATACTGTTTTGAAAACTAGCTTTAGAAAATTTTCAACCACTGTATAGATATCGCTATAAGGAAAAAAAGTTTCTTAAACCAGCAGGTTTTATTATGAAATGTATTAAAATATATATAATCTATGCATATAAAAAAACTGTAGAAAAAATCATTTCTATACATTGAATGAATACTAAAAAAGATACCCCTACCCCATAAATACAAATAACACAAGCCAAAAAACATCATTTTGAAATTGTTATCTGTCTGTCTGTTATCCAGCTATCACGCAAAAACTACTCGAAGGAATTTGATGACTCTTTTTTGTTATATAGCTATTAGTCCGGCAACATATAGACTATATTAAATTGAAAATGAGGAGGAAAAAAAGAGAGTTAATCGGAAACTACGTAGGGCCAAAGTCATGGGCGATAATCAACTTAGTCACCAACTCTCTAGGGCATTAAGGTCAATTCTTAAACTAATTCAAGGTATATCAAAACAAATAACAAAAAATCTTGACAATTTTGACCGGGCAAAACACGAAGTAGATTTCGATAAAAATCCTTTCGAGTACTCAAAAAATATTTTCAAAGAAGAAAAAGGTAAGCTTCTCTTGACCAACGAGCAAATTTACGAACACTACAAAAGCACATATCAAGTACCAAAAACTCATAGACTATATAAGGATCCAAACAAACAAAGACCTGAGAGTCCTTCTATTGATTTTCAATCTAACCCACCAACTGTGGAGGAAATTAATAGAATAATAAAAAAGAAGCCAACTAAATCAGCACCAGGTCCTGATGGTATTCCTTACATAGTATATAAAAAATGTCCGTCGGTTCGTAATAAACTTTTAAATATATTCGGTAAAATCTGGTCAAGGAAGCAAATACCGGTAACATTCGGAAAAGCCATTTTTGTCCTCATTCCAAAAAAAGACAGTGTCACGAATCCAAAAGACACTACACCGATAGCTTTAACAAACACAATTTCTGAGATCTTTTTCTCTTTTTTACAAAATAAAATGACGCAATTCATGATTAAAAATAAGTATTTCAGGCCGAATCACCAGAAAGGGTTCTTGCCCGGTATTTCTGGATGCCTGGAACACAACACATTAATTTCGGAAAGCCTTAAAGATGCCAGAACGAGCGAAAGATAAGTTACGGTGTGTTGGATAGACTTAGAGAACGCCTTTGGGTCGGTACGACATGAACTGATGATGTTCGCGTTGAGATGGTATAACTTTCCTACTTTAGTTATCGACATAATTGCATCATACTATTCAAAATTATTTTTTTCAATAATTTCTAGCGGAAACCATTCCCGACCGCTAAGCTATAATATAGGTCTATTTCAAGGATGTTGCATTTCTCCAATAATATTTAATATAGTAATTAACATTTTAATAGATAAATTAATAAGTCATGAGAAAAAGTGGGGTTATCGGTTTAAATTTAATAATAAATACACGGAATCCATACTAGCATTTGCAGACGATCTCGCTATACTGACACGTAACCCTAAACAATGTCAGGTACTTTTAAATGAAGTAGAGAATTTCGTTTACGTGGACTGAAGGACTGAGGACAAAACCCAGTAAATGCCACTGTCTGTGTCTGGGTAGACGAGACACCAAATATACCTCTTATAATCCGGGTCTTTCAATAGGCGGTCAAAGTGTTGCTACAATTACTGAAGCAGCCCCATTCAAATTTTTAAGTAAAAAAATAGATTACAAAGGTCGCACCCCATCTCTAGATATTATAGTCGATAGCTTTTTAAATGATCTTAAGAAGGTAAACGATCAACCAATCAGTAATATCAAAAAAGCTTGGATATATGACAACTATCTAACGTCACGTCTAAATTGGCCTTTTCTAGTTTACGATCTTAATAAAACCCTTTTGTCTAAGTTAGATGCAAACGTCATAAAGATATTGAAGTCGTGGTTTGGGCTCGCGCATTCAGCGGACTCTTCAACTTTATTCAGAGACCGAAACAATTTTGGGATGAAATTAAAGAAACCATCGAAGCTCTATAAACACCTAAGAGCTACCAAAAGACATATCATCGAAAAATCTCATGATGATATTGTAACATCTCTTCCAAAAGATAAAAATGCATCAGAGCTGGAGTCACGACTTCAATTCCATAAACAATTCGTGATAGGTGCTCAAACAAATAAAGCAGGGTTAGGATCTAGCGGGAAAGTTCGAGATATAGACGTAACAAAATCCTTTATTCGGCAAGATGAAAACGATCAGTATCGAGTGCACGCGATGAATCTAGAAATTCAAAATGAGTGGGTGACCATAGGCGACTTTTGTATTCCATTAGCATTGAGGTGGCGCACCTTACTTCATGAGTGGTCTCCAGCCTTATTAAAATTCTATCTAAATGCATTCCAAATGACTCTCCCAGATCAAAGTAATTTAGTAAGATGGGGTAAAGCTACCGAAAAGTCTTGCAACATCTGTGGGGAGGCGGTAGGAACGGCTAAACACTTGTTGGTAGGGTGTAGGGTGCTATTGGAAAAAGGTCAATACTCGCGGCGCCATGATAAAGTATTGGAAATCATACGTGAAGCGGTTAGTCTTTCAGTAGCTAGAGCGCAAAAGGGTATAACAACCACCAAAAGATTCATAGAGTTCATTAAAAAAGGCTCGTCTAAAAAAAACAAAACAAAAGCCTCACTCTATCTTGTAGGCGGCTCGCGATTGGACTATAATGATGGATACGTATGAGAAACAGTATAGAATTCCTGAGGATATTGTTGTCTCGTCATCCATACCGGACATATTCCTGCACTCTAGACAGTTAAAGCGCGTGATACTTGTGGAGCTTACTGTTCCGTGGGAAACTAACATGCCCAAAGATCACACAATTAAAGTAAACAAGTATTACGAACTGACCAACGAACTGACCAGGAATAGGTATATAGTTAATTTGTACGCGGTAGAAGTGGGAGCGAGAGGTATAACAGCGAAATCTCTCTATAACCTACTTAAAGATCTTGGCCTCTCTAGAACTATCATCAGTACATTTCTAGAACGTACTTCAAAGGCGGCATTAGTAGGTTCATTCCAAATTTGGTTAGGTAGGGAGAGGAGCGCAACCAGTTGATGGTGAGCGTGAATGCGCATTTTAAAGGGGCCCCTTAAACCTACACTTGGGTTGGAAGTCCCAGGGGCTGTTTGCACTCCTCTCCCTGCAACGCGATGGGCCCGGCACCCGCAGGGTGAATCCATGGAATGCTAAGAAGCTTCGTCTCTTGTGAAGATTGGAATATTATATTGAAATTTTTGACCATCTGTCACCGATTAGTATAAATTTTATAACATGTCATATTCAGTTTATTATTTGAGTCACTTGCAACAGCTAGTTATTAAAAAGATTGAATTAATATAAATTCTTTTATAATAAGATTTTATAGTAACACACTTATTTGTTCAAATTAATAATATTAAAATCTGTATTCCTCATTATGAATTCCTGATTTCACTATAATATATTTTATGTAAATACACCAAGTAAAAATATATAAAAAAAATGTTTACAGGAGTTCCTAGTACTGGATGAAGCAGACCGACTCTTAGACCTGGGCTTTAGCACGACCCTCACTACCATACTACAGTATTTGCCGCGGCAGAGACGAACGGGTCTCTTCTCCGCAACCCAGACCAAAGAACTACAAGATCTCGTACGAGCTGGCCTGAGAAACCCCGTACTGATCAGTGTTAAAGAAAAATCGACCATAAGCACCCCGATTGCGTTAGAAAACTTCTTCATAATCGTTGAGCCACAGGATAAGTTATTGGTTTTGCTTAATTTTATAAGAAACCGCAAGATAATGAAGGGTCTCTTCTTCCTACCCACGTGCGCGTGCGTGGACTACTGGGCGGACGTCCTGCCCGTCTTCTTACCGGACTTGACGATATATGCAATACACGGCAAAATGAAACAGAAGAGACACAAGGTATTGGAGAAATTCAGATCAGCGGAAAATACTATCTTATTATGTACAGACTTATTAGCTCGGTAAGTTACATGTTTTATGTCTATAGTTATTTTTAAAAGTATATCTTCTTATTCGATAACAAATTGATTGCTTTATGATTTGTCTAGGGGTTTGGACATTCCGTCAGTGGAGTGGGTGCTGCAGTGGGAGCCCCCCAGCAGCCCGGCAGCGCTGGTGCACCGGGCGGGGCGTAGCGCCCGTGGGGGCTGTGCCGGTGCCTCACTGCTGCCGCTGTTGCCCACAGAGGAGGACTACGTACCTTTTATTAAGAACAACCAAAAGGTTGAGCTCCAAGACTGGAGGAATTCTACTGATGAGATCAAGATTACCCATAAATTGAGAGATAAGGTTGGAATTTATAATATATAGCCTAGACAGCTCTTTCCCTCTCGTAGTTTTGTAGATTGTTTTCAGATCAGTTGTATTGTTTTTGTACACTGCTTGAGGTTAAAAAAATATTACATCTTTTATACTATGCTTTATCCGCTTAATCCTTATTACATACAAATACAGATTAATTATTATTGTCTATTATCTAAATTTAGGTCAAATATTGTCAAATTCATCATTCATCCTTTATGATACAATTTTTCAAGTTGGGGAATATTTCCAGGTATTATCAATCCTCTACGAGCAACAGAAGAAAGACAGAGCGATATTCGATAAAGGACAACGGGCCTTCGTGTCTCACATACGAGCGTACTCCAAACATGAGTGCAACTTGCTGTTACAACTCAAAGAACTGCCGCTGGGTCACATCGCCACCAGCTACGGACTCCTCAAACTACCCCTCATGCCGGAAATTAAGGATGATCACAAAAAACAATTTGTGGGTCCGAAAGAGAAGATAGACTTCAATAGCATTCAATACAAGGATAAACAAAAGGAGCAGAGTAGGCTACAGAAGTTGGAAGAGTATAAGAAAACAGGCACCTGGCCGTCGAAGAAGAAAAAGAAGATGGTAAAACATTAACTTAATATATTAACATTCTTTTTTATCATTTAGCACAGATCTCTCATTGATTCTTCTGTTTCAGTCTCAATCTAAACCATGGGAGCAGGCAAAGCAGAATAAACTTGAGAGGCAAGATAAAAGAAAGAAACGGAAGGAATTAAAGAAGAAACAAAATGAGGATGGCATTAAAGGGAAGAAAAGAAAAACAGTGACTCAAGAGGAGCTAGATGAGTTAGCACAAGATATGGCCTTGATCAAGAAACTGAAGAAGAGGAAGATCACCGCAGAGCAGTTCGACCAGGCGTTTAATGTGGAGGCGTAGGAATAAATTTATATTTGCCAATATGTTTTTCGTTTATTTGAATCTCTGCGAATTTAGATTCTATACAGATTCGTCTTTATCGGGACGATATTCAAGTCATTATAATAATTCATGTAAATATAATTTTATTATGCTTCAAGGCATTGGTGTCAATCAATCAATCGAGACGTCGTTGACTTTAAATGTCAAATTTCTATCTTTAACTTTTTTAAGCTTTCTGGTTTGTAATTCGACCAATAATACGATATTACTTGAAATCTTTATATTAGTGATGACATTTTTTATTGTCTAAAAAATTTATCTTCACTAGTTTTCTGTGATAAATAAAGACAGAAAATGTTAGTAGGGAAAATAAATAATACCAGCAATGAAAATAGTAAAATAGACATTTATTTCTCTTCAACTTGTATAATTGGAACTGATGTCGAGTATTTAACAACAAGGCACTTTAAAAAATCTATTTATTATCAATACCATTGGCAGAATATTTAGCTCAATAACATTTCACATCCAGCAATATTTTTAATGAAAACGTTTTTTTACTAATATAATATTATACACTACCCAAGCTTGACAAAAAAAATGATATTTTGGAATATGAAATCCTTTCAACTAATAATGTGTTTTTTTTCCACATATTAAGATTAATCTGCCAACGTAACCTATCTCTTATTCGTATTGTATTTAGCACTTGAATTCTCTTAGCACCAGTAATAAATGGTATATTAAAAGTTTTACGCAATAACAAATTATCTCAATACACACTCGATTGATAATTACCATACTAATTGAGGATTAACAAATTTTATCATTAAGAATTCTATTTCATTTAATCTTAAACATATTTTTTATATTCAATGAATACTTAATTCAACATTGTATGAATAAATAATTGCTATATGAAAGGTACTAATACTAAAATAGCCAATTCTCTGATAATACAAGTCACGAATACCAAAAGCATAATTCTATAAGAGAAAAAATCTTACAAATAAATCAATATCTTAAATCGATCCATACATCAAGATATCTACATTGTGCGCTAATATTTTACTATTTTCAATTTTGACCTCAAGTTTTTTTTTATAAAACGCCTACTATTATTTACAAGACACCTGCACGGACAGACAGTCTAAATAATTAGTACAAAAGCGACAGTGTGGTCGTACAAATGGCAATATTAGAATATAATTTATCAGCCACTTTGAGCATCAGATACCTGAGATTTGGCACATTATATTAACCTGTCAAGATATTATTGTCACAAAACATTAATATACATTGAAATTATAGTCGCAAATTAAATTTACAATAAGTACACAATAGCTCGTAATTCCTGCGTCATAAAGCTAGGTCTACATAACTCAAAAGAAAAAAAAACAATACAAAGAAGCTACATACAAAATATGAGAAAATAATTTACACAAAAGCATTTCATACAATCATAAAATACACTGCCTTGTCATGATCTTAAATTAGAACATCTAAAATTACGCCATCTTAAAATTAAAAAAAAATGTAATATAATACTATCTATTCAACTATAATACTTGCTGCGGGACAGCATCACTGACTGTCACGGTGTGTTCATGGTGACTAGCTGCTACGGTCGCGGTGTTCGATGCATTATCAACTCTATTACACTTCATTATACAGTTCATAATGCTTTACAGCGAGATCATAACTACATTGTTGTTCGCCGAAATTGACTTTTATAATGAAACAATTCAAGCTTGTGTTTAAATATTATCTATAAATATAATAAAATAACTAAATATATATTTATATAAATATGCACTGAATTATAAGCGAATTAGAATATAGCAAGCACCACGTTACTGAAGAAATCCCTTTGATATATGTATCTGTTTATTTATTAGTTTATGTATTGATATTATGTGGCTAATAACATTTTATTAAATTGAACTTGCCACTATCTTGTTCTAAATGAATGAACTTTTAAAATAATGACAAATCAATCTTAAATACATATTAACTTATTTTTTGTTATTAGTAGTGCTATTTAAACCGAGAGAATAGTATTAAATGATCTGATTATCTAGTAATATATAAATGTTTAGAATTAATAAAGATTTGGTAATTTTAATCTCAGTTCTTTGTACCTGCATACAGTATACATAATTTCATAAGGCACAAATGTTATATTAATAAGACACGTTAAAATTCTTGATTTATATAAGAAATTTACTAAATGCAATACACCAATTTCTAACCAATGTTTGTGACTGACGGCCGAAATTGAAATCATCCTTAGATGGCTTCCTCCAAACTCAACACAAAGGTCGGCCATTGGGACCGAAGTCAAGAAACGGTTTGTGATTTTAAATTAAAAATTGGATCGATTATTAATTTAGGTCGAAAGGCGCTAGATACTATAAGGGCCTATTCATTATTGGGGATATATTTTCATTTATTTTTTCAATGTCCATTATCACACGCTAAAATTGACAGCTTAACATGAGGAAAAATTCCTATAATATATTTTGAATTCCATCATTTTTAGCAAGTGATATACATCATTCAAATAAAATAACATCACCGAGTTCAGGTCGGTCATCGCAAGATGTCATTTCTTAATGCATAATTTAGAATCTTCCCTTGATAAGGACTAGAAGATCATAAGCACGCTCGTGCCGGGACAGAGCCGAGCGCATCAAAAATAATATAATAAAAAAAATCATAAAAATTTGAAGGAAAACGGTGATCAAATTGAATCCGAACCGTGTTGTGTAAGAGTATAGTTTTAAATGAATTCAATACGGGACCGCTCCCCACCCTCGCACGCCGGGTCTGTGGGGTCTCAAACTTCGTCGGGAGCCAGGCCCTCGTCGTGGTTGTGGTCGGGCGAGGAGGGCGCAGGGGTGGAGACGGGGGCCGGGGAGGGGGCCGGAACCGGCGAGGGGGCGGGGGCCGCGGCAGGAGGGGGCGCCGGGGCGGAAGCTTTGACCGTCGCCTCGAGCGCTCGGATGCGATTTTCCTGCTTCACTATCACGGATTTCAGCTTCCGGATTTCTTCCACCAGGTCGGATAGCTGCTTCTCCTGGAATACATCCAATATTTTATTAACGTCACCGGATTAATAGGGCCTTCCCCTTGCCATTACAAAAATACTAAAAGGAGTACAATATAATAAGCAACTAAAATATTAATTTCGATTGTGGCATCTTTTCAATGTTATTTGTACGTTGCAGTCATGAGCTTCGGTTAAAATGTTGGATAGCTCGGCCGGCTGTAGTGTCAGCGGAGAGTGCGGAGAGTGCGGAGAGTGCTCACCACGGCGGGCGGCGCGGGCGCGGCGGGCGCGGCGGGCGGCGGCGTGGCGGCGGGCGTGGGGCTCCGCTCGGCGTCGCGGGCGTCCTTGTCCCTGGCGGTGGCCAGCGCGTTCCTCTTGGTGACGGTGAGGCCGGTGGAGCGCCCCGCGACGTACCCGCCCTGCACAACGAGCGCGCGCTCCTGTAGCGTGGTTAGGTACCACCTAGCCTATAGCGTCTGTCTCTAACCTTCCTGTTGGCTTGGGGGGGGGGGGGGGGGGGGCTCGAGATTCAACGTTATATACTATTACGAATTACTATTAAAAAATGTAACGGGGGACGCTTTTTTGATTTTAACTTATAATAAAATGTTAATTTATTATTGGTTATTTAAGAGAAACTAAGTTAATTGAACATCGATAAATATAAAACATTAATAAAACACAACAGCATGTATTGTTAGAGAGCCAACGGAAACATTCAAGGCAAACGCTTTTCACACTCTTACAGGTACTATACTTACGGTCTAGATTACAATAAAACTAATTAAATATATTGATTTCTTTACAGTTTCCGTAATAAAAATTTCAAGAGTTTTTGAAATCAAAAATTCAAATGCGGTTATTTGTTATTTTAATTAATATAAAAGTGAAACATCAAAAACATATTCATTAGTTTAGTTAACGTCTTACTTTGTTCACTCTTAAAGGACTCACCTGACCTCGTAACAACACAACATGCTTACATCAAAATAAAATCTCAATATGTACATATATACATTATAGTCATTTATATGAAATATATTCACATACATACAAAAAATAATTAAATTAAATTATAATACTTACACAGGGTGGAAAAAACAAATTTACATTTGGTAAATGAACAGACAGAAAGTACTATAAAATATATTCAGTTATAAAATAAAACCTAGCAACAAAATAAACATACATATTTTTTCAAAGTAATTTCATGGCACTATCATTAAAATATATTAATTATCTTCACAAGCATTTGTCCCGTCGTCGGTGTGATAAGAGCAAATGTTTAATTTAGAAAAAGTAATAGCGTGGCTAAACCATTAGAAATGTATTTATTTATATACATTAGCAACGTAATTAAAAAATTAAAGGTTAATTTTTTGTAACCTTGTTTTTTCCACTCTGTTACCAAAATGTACAACGGTATGGGGGGCTCGGATAGATTGGGAGTGGTTGGGAGGGGCCGGGAGGGGTCGGACGGGGTCGGTACCTTGAGCGACATGGTGCAGGGCTCTGCGTCGCCTCCTGCGACCCACTCATCGGCCGTGAGGGAGGCCTCATCGCTGAGCGTGTCCGGGTACAGGTCCTCCTGGAACAGCTCCGACTTGCGCGGTACCGTCATGGACACCACCTGCATGCCACGGAACTGTATCGGAACGAACTCCACGCTTGGGCGGTCAGTACGACACTAGTCTTATATGTTTTGTTATTCGTATGTAGTCTGTTTAATTATTGAACAGGCAGCGACCCATGAACCGTCTTTAGTCATCAGTTTTCATAGAATTACATACAATTATACATTACATTAATTATAAAGTATTTTTATTAAATTTAAAAGCAACATTCGGTTAATAGATGCCATGGAAGAGTGGTGTTTTGATATTTTAAAGTGTTTGACGAAGGTGTATTCCTCAAGGGTACATTTTTGGACCAACATCATTTCAGTGTTATATCAGTAGCTGTAGTCGCGGTATGAGACCATGGAAAGGTACTAATACTACCTGACACAGCCCAGAATTATTAAGCCTATAGAACTTGGCGATTTCACACGTCGCGACGTCGCAGCCTCGCTTGGGCATGATGCCGATACCTGGATACAAGACATTGTACACATATATATATATATATATTTATAAAACATATTTTGTTGGCAATTCAAATAATATGGCGGACCTCTCTGTGGATCGGGCGTCTGGAAGGTGTTGATGTAGTGAACGAAGGGTGGCTCCGGTGTAACCTGGAAATACAAAAATAAACATCAAGAAGTTTATTCTAATCCAATAACAAATAATAAAAGGTTCTTCATAATGTGAGTTAGTACCTCGAAGTATCTGATGACGGAGTCTCCCTTTCCGCAGAGGAAGATGAGGTTGGTGTCGGGGTCGTAGAGCGGGAACATGACTCCGTTGCTTGTGTCAATCTCCACGGTGACGATGGGCTCGCTCAGAGCGTCCGGAGTGCGCAGCGAGTACTGGCGCTCAGACATGCGGCTGAAGCTGCGGGAGGAGGATTTATCTCAAATTATGTACTTTAATGATAAATACTATATTCAAAGACTCAATTACATTCTATGAAATGAATAACTTTTAAATATTCTTTTGAATCGATAACAAAGATATTTTTCAAAAATATATAATCTATAACCAATATCTTACCCAGTAGTGAACACTAGTCCGTGCTTTAAGAAGATGGCTCTCGACGCCTTGCTACCCTCGTGCGCCACCGCCTCAGACTCCACCTCGCCCGTGCGGGGGTCGATTATCCTGGATACAAGGATTCATTATTTTCCAGCTGTCTAAGTCAGACTTGACGTCTGCTGGTTTGCTCTTATATCTTGGTCTTTAAACACTGACCTGATTTTCTTGTCGCGGCAGGTGGTGAGCAATTTGGAGCCGGTCCAGTTCCAGCAGGCAGAGTAGATGAGGTCAGGGTGACAGTCCAGGCTCAGGAGCACCTCGCCTGTGCCTACGTTCCAGATTGCGATCTGATGGAAGAATAAAGAAAATTTATGTATTCTCTTCGCCCCTGGAGGTAAAGCTATTTTTGATTTAATAAAAATAGCTCTTGAGCCTAACGAATACGAAGATTAAACCATGAAATAAAAATTGCAAGAATTTGCTATTAAACGGTTTACTTTCGGAATCGTCTTTAGCTAAGATTACATGTTGAGGCTTTACAGATGGTAGGGCTACCGACCTGGTTATCAGAGCCAGCAGTGAGCAGTACATTCTGCGCGGTGGGATGCCACAGCACCAGTCCCACGCGGCGCTGGTGGTACACGAGGTCCACCACCGGCTCCGTGAGTGTTCGGGACAAACCACCATCCGGGATCTGCCACACCTGGACACAGACGGCATTTTTATGAATCATTAAAAATATGGATTACATTGTTATAAAAAAAGCAATTAATTGTCGTCAGTTATTTTGGAGACTGTTAAAATAAACTCGTTTTGTAACTTCTTTCCTTATATGAATGTTGTCAGAACGTTAAATGAAAAGCCAAATAAGCTTCAACATTGCTGAAGTTGACCTTTTAGCTATATCCTTTGTATTTAAAAATTTATTTCAATGAAGGGCTGAATCTATTGTCTTCACTATAAAGAGATTGTTCTTCAACTAAAACAGTTACCTTGACAACGCAATCTTCAGAACCGCTAGCGATGACATTGTCGTTATGAGGGCACCAAGCGATATCTAGCACCGGTCCCTTGTGTCCCCCCACCAGCGGGTGGTCAGCGGGGATGCGCCCGACCTAGGAATACATATAAATATTAAACAGCCTGTTACTAATGCGCCCATTTAGTTATTAAATTTAAGTGACACTGTCTAACCTTGAAAAATATCGAGTAGGCGTGTCCACCAATCAGAGAACCTAGCTAACACTAACTCACTAGCAGCCATTTCACTATACGATGCGATGTCCGCTAGTTGAGATAGTGTTCCTTAGATTGTATAATGAAATGGGCGTATACCAATATTGTTACAGTTGGATACAATCCTGCATAATGTCGGTATAAATTATAATTCGTTAAGAATTTCGCTCACTGACCTGAATAAAATGAAAACATAGTTGGCAAGAATTCGGCGTCAGAAGGTGAGAAGGCACATACCAAATATAATTACGGCAATCATTACTTTCACTGAATTATTTTGAGGACATGTTATTTTGAAAGCGACTTTCCTGTCTTCTGATGAGTTTATGTAATTAGTTATTTGATTTGGTCGTTTGGTGACATTATATACCTTTATATAAAATAAATATGTTATATAATTTTATACTAAAATAGATGTGTATATAAAGACTTACGCATATAATTAATAGGTCTGGAATAGTTCGCTAAATTTAGCTCATGACAGATCATATATAACTCGGAGGCGTAGTCATCAAACGTAGAATTAACATTGAAATCTTGATTTACAGAATACGATAGGTCTTAATATTAGACAGCATTCTAAACGACTTTCTCGTATAATTTTGAGAACCGTTATTTTAAGTAAAATGTAATATGGTTTAGCAATTAAGAATTTCGCCAGTCCGCTAATTGCTACTTAAAAATCTAGAAAGATTTCTAGACGGAATACCGCTATCAAAAATTTATTCAAAATTAAATTTGAAGATGCAGTTATAATGAATTCTAAAACTGTTTTAAGATCTCTTTATTACACCACGAAACACCTGTGAACCATCAGGCCTACCATTGACTCTTATAGCAATATAACAATCATCTTATTTTCAAATTCGTCCTAAATCAATAATACTTTAATGTTTCGATAAGAAGTTTTGATGACGTCATCCTTAATCAATAATTCTATTACCATAGGACACACTATCAACTCCTATCATGAAGTGTGTTTTGACATTGAAAATATTAATGTTATATTTTTTTAGAGTCAAATTTGATTATTTAAAGAACGCATTCTTTTGTTTACTTCACCGAACAGGAATAAAACAGTATAATTTTATAGAGCTCATGGTACGATTTTTTTTTTTTTTTTTTTTTATGTTATAAGAGGGCAAACGAGCGTGCGGATCACAGGTGTGAAGTGATCACCGCCGCCCACGAACTCTTGCAACGTCCGAGGACTCACAAGAGCGTTGCCGGCCTTGGAGGTGGGTATAAACGCCTTTTTTGAAGGTACCCATGTCGTATCGATCTGGAAACACCGCCGAAGGAAGTCCATTCCACATCTTTGTGGTACGTGGAAAAAATGTTCTTGAAAACCGCACAGTAGAGGATCGCCACGCATCCAGGTGGTAAGGATGGTATTGCAGGCGATGTCGTGCTGTGCGGTGGTGAAATTCGGCGGCGGGCATCAGATCAAAAAGCTCTTCGGAGCACTCCCCGTTGTAAATGCGATAGAAAACGCACAAAGAAGCCACGTCTCTACGCAATGCCAAAGAGTCCAGCCGTTCACAGAGCACTGGATCCCCGACAATCCGAACGGCTCTCCGCTGTACGCGGTCAAAAGGTAGAAGCTGATATTAGGGTGAACCGGACCAGAGATGAGAGCAGTATTCCATATGTGGTCGGACCTGCGCCTTATAGAGCGCAAGTCTTTGGCCAGGATTGAAATACTGCCTCGCTCTATTGATTACACCCAATTTCATCGAGGCAAGTTTGGCCTTGCTCTCCAGATGACCACGAAACTGACAGTCGCTCGAAATGTCGATGGTACGAAGTATTCATATTGTATTGCAACGAAACTTCTAAGCATGTGATAGTTTTTAAGCGGTCTTGGTATGCCTGCTGTAACCCTAGTACGTGTTTTGAAATATTGATAGTTTTCAAACAAACACAAAACTAATTCTTGTTAGTTATTTAGCTGTGATCTGTATTAAACCAATCAAACTATCAATGTTTCGTAACGTCAAAACTCGTATAAGGGGTACTTTACAGTTAAACTTTCAGTATAGTTGAAAACTTTAAATCATTGAACAAAATGATTCATTATAAAGAAAATGGCGTATCTAATAATAGTTATGACTTATCCTGAATGCCATTTGGCGTTATCATAAAAATTACACTCCACCTGATATAGTCTGCGGTCTGCGTCGGTGATATCTGATACGAGCTTCATATGTGGTAATTATTAAACTTGAACTTCATATAATGACCTTCGAATAATTTAACAATGGAAACACCTTTGAAAAATCAGTGCTTTGGACATACAAACAAACATTACAAACATACCTACATGGACTCATATATATATATATATATATATATACATTAATAATACTTCGATAATATTGGCTGTAGATTGAAATAGTATTGTAAGGTTTAATATGTGTTTCTCATTTTACTTTCATGTCGCAACAGACAGCTATACATTTTTTGTATCGTCAAGATATATCGTATATTAATAATCTATTATAAACACATTAAATGTCCGTGCATATTAAATAAAACTATTAATCAGTGAAAGTAAATTGACTATTGTCTAGTCAAGAACACGGTATCAATATTTATTATTAATGTTTATTCAAATAAACATTATCCAGAATGACTTTATATATCATTGAACCGCTAAAACCACTGACTTACAAACTGTACATATTAATTATAGGTTATTTTCATTCTTATTAAGATTTTTGAAAATCTGACCACTAATGTAGCACCTGAAATATAAAAGGGGTGGTTTTTTTATGAATCAAAACACTTAGGTCATCTGTTATACTGTAATAGAATTAAAACAACCATTGTCACATGAACTATCATTGTAAAGCTAATACACGAGCATACGTAGAGAAATTGTATATTTAGTTATTCACGCCGCCAATCTGTCTGTCGTTTGATATATATTTGTATTTCTAAACACAGATTATATCATAGTTATTATATGAAACAAGATTATGACGAGAATATTAAAGGAAGTAGCGTTCTTAAGAAATACAATCGCTTCATCTTTTTCTTGTCAACTCTTTTATTTTAACAGAATGATATGAAGCCTATGTTCATTTTGAAAGTCTATTCTAAATAGGTAATGATTCCATCCTTCAATAACAACAAGTAATAACAAATTTTAAATTTAATTTAATAATAAATTTCACTTCATTATAATACAAATTATTCATAAATACGAAATGCATGTCAATATAAAATTATATCTTTCGTGTTCTAACAAGTGTATCATGAAACCTTTTTGTTTCAAATACATATAAGTATTTTGCATCGGAAACGAAGTCACAATAAGTGGCGAGGTAGATATAATGTATTTATTAAAATAATCCAATGATATCGATCTCCAGCTCGAATCTCATTGGAGTTTAAAAAGCTATAAACCAATGTACACAAACATTTGCAATGATGGCGCATCGCCAACTCACCACCGCGCTGCGTAGCAGGCTGTTTTGTCAAATTGTTTTTATACCCCGTTATTCATACACAAAACTCGCTTAATCGGCTTCCGTGTATGAAAACAACATTTCTTGGCAGTATTGACGGTAATTAAGTTCTCATTATAAAAAATGTGTAATGGCAGTTAAAAATATCTCTTACAAGGTTAGGCATAGGGCTGGTTTTTCTATCTATGTAAAAAACTTCGAAATTGTTTCTATAGCATATACGTAATAAAACTTTTCCATTTGTTATGTTACAATAAGATTGTGATGACGTCATCCTAAATCATTCGTTCTTTTCTATAGGAACATAATTAACTCGTACCATGAAGTGTGTTTTGACATTTGAAATATTAATGTAATAATGTAAAATTTTGACATATAAAAAACACATTTATTATTTTGTCACTAAGCAGAAATAAAACAATATTGTTTTATAGAGCTCTTCGTACGAATCAAAGTAATAATAGTGTAATATTGCAACTAAACTTCTTAAAACTATGATAGTTTTAAAGAGTATATGGCAAGACTGCTAGTTGTTTGAAGTCACTACAAAAAAATGAGAGATTTATATACCTTCAATAACTTGTAAATCAAAGCTAAATAATTTGTAAATTATCGATTATAATTCTATTATAAATCTATTCTATATATCGATCAAAAATAAAAAAGAAAACTAAATATTTGTTAATAATTGATAGAGTATAAACCTACATGATTTCTGCCTAAAAATGAAATTAAAAAAAAATACCCTAAAATGGCGGGACGGATATAGCGCATGATGCGATTCTTATAATTTTACGGCATACATTCAAAATTAGATTCACGGCGCTGTATAATGGTGATTATAAACATTTTCACGGTATTATGAAGAGGTATTTCATTTAATCGGTAATTTGAAACTAGCTTTGATTTGATATACTCTTGAAATTAATTCACGTTTAGATGATCGCTAAACAGCATCAATGGAGTATAATAGTGTGCATCTTGTATTTTTTATATTTATTTAAAGGTTACAATAATACGAAATAAAAATACTATAATAATAAGTATTTGCTAACTACAAATAGCTGCTAGTCTTATCTCACCTTATCTTTTTGTAAGAAACTTTTACATTACTAAATAATGGAAAAAAATATTTGTATGTACAGAATGCCAATATTAAGTACTCAGTGCTCAGTTTTAAGTAAATATTAAGTATATCAAACAAAGATGTAAGTCAACTTTTTAAATCAATACCGTATTTTTCAAATTTTCGTAAAATTCGTATCTATCAATTATAAATATCAATTATTAATTGTAGGAAGTCACAGATCAGGTTTTTTTTTCAATTATATTGATTTTCATAAAAGCGAAAAAGATAAAGCGATTGTTTTAATATATCGAATAAATCCATTTTCGTCAACATTAACAGGGGTCTATGAATTATGTTTTCAGATTTAGATGTTTCCAGTTTCGTTGCACACGTCGACCGCTTTTCCCGAGCGTGGGAGGGCCCTCGATTTCCGCTGGCAAATTATTACCCAACGCTGGGTATAAATAACTAAATAAACACTTCTAAATAATAGACTTTAATATAGTACATAGAAAAAATATTTTGTATTTTATAACAAACCATCGATAGACTGAGATCGCATACAAAATATAATGCGTAGCTGTGATTAGCTCACAGTTTAATTATATACTTACGTATGGATTTCTTAGTATAGCATAAGTTTCAATATTAAGGATGATTCATCCAGTCTTCCTCGTGTTACTGCCAAACAATTGTTATATTAACAAAAGGAAGTGTTCACCACCTGATGCAATCTATAAACTGTCGTACATTTTGATAACACAATTACTTCCAAAAGCAGAATCTAATATTAATTCCCCTAATTAAAATCGATTAAGTTTGACATACATTTCTTTTTCACTCTCTCTTTCTTTCTCACACGCACCATCTCTATATATATATATATATATATGTATCTGAGTGGGAGAGAGATATTTATATATTTGTATATTTATATATATATATATATATTATATTGATATAATTTAATGAACGCCGGTTCCATTTCATACTACTAAAATGCGGACGTTCATCGATATGTAGGCCGCGATAGCTCTTTTATTGTTATTATCATGTAGTGAAGATGCATCTGTCTGATTATTCTTAAGTCTATCTAGATTTATAAGCTTCAGAGGAAACGTTGACGCTATTCGAATAAATTTAATAAAGTATGTAATGTAAGTATGAATTATAAGTGTAGACGTAACATTGCGCTGTAATATCGCTTATAAGCCCATCACATTATACAATTTGAGCGACACTATCTCAACTAGCATACATCGCATCGCATTGCAAAATGGCTGTTAGAGTTGCTTTTCTCTAATTGGTGGAGACTACTACTCGCTAAATTTCAGGGTCAAATAGTGTCGCTTAAATTGTATAATGAAATGGCCATAAGCCATATTACAGCGTAATCTTTCGTCTACATTTATAATTCATGCTTTCATTACATACTTTATTAATCTATTCGACTATTAGGTCCATATATTTCACATCAGAAACGAACGCTGGCCACTTTACTATAGGCTCGGATATTGTTACAGATAAAAATTCTAATGCGCCCATTTCATTATAAAATTTAAGTAACACTATTAGACCTTGAAAATGCCACCAATCAGAGAGCACTAACTCATTAACAATCAAGTGATGCGATGTACGCTAGTTGAGATAGTGTAGCTTATATTGCATAATGAAATGGGCCTATAACCTTACTTGAGTAACCTCGCGTAATCATAAGCCTGTTACGTACAATGACACACTCTTAGGAATCTACTCAAAAAAGTAAACATTCCGAGAAGACAATATCTTTACCTATTGTTAAATATCCATTGTCCCATATCTGTTGCACAATGTGAACGAACGGCACGCAGATAACGCAATTCAATCATGGAAAAATAGCCCTTAAAATAATCCCAGTAACGGTCAATATAACTGGAAGTAATATGTTTTCAAATAGTTTTGGTCCATAGTTCAGTTGATAAATTATTTTCAGTGCTTCCTCCAAGCTGATAAACTATGAGTGGTTTTTTAAAATTATTTTTTATTCTATACATCACTGTATTTTTATTAAAATAAATTATATAAAATATCGACTATTTAAATATTTCGTAAATAAAATAGTAATAATATTTTTCTTATTTTATAAATAAAATATTACTACTATTTAAAAAATCCTTATATGCTCTAATTCTCATAGTTATTTCTAATGGACACTACATCCAAAAAATATATACATTGTAAACTTCAACAAAAGGGTTAATTTTTATATAAATAATTATAAATATATTAATAAGTGTGTATACACAATATAACATGAGTAACATACAAGCATTACATCACCAATAGCTTGTTTAAATATGCTTGACTAATCATTTTATAATAGTTATTTACCAATATAAGGATAATTAACAAATTGAGTTTATCATTGTTTATTTTAGGATAATAAATACTTATTTACTTGTTACCGTAATAATGTATATAAATAAATTATTGACTTTAATAAGTAATTAATTTACCCATTACATTTTTTGATAATAACATTATTTATTTTTTGCGTTGAACAATATTTTCACTATAGGTTACAGTATTGTTAAATATCTAATAAATATAGATGAAAAAGAAATCAGTAAGTAAGTAAGAAATCAATCAATAAATAATAGTTGTCATAATCTGATGATATAATAACATTTAAAAGTGAGAATAGAATCTTAAGTTATCATAATTAGCATTTAGCTGTCAAGATTATAAGATAAAACCATTCCATAAGAAGTTAATTGACTACATTTTAGTTATTCATATTTAAATCATGTCAAATATTCAGAAATTATGAAAATATTAATACGATTGAATACAATTTCATTTTATGTGTAAATTCTAAAATTGTATATAAGTAAATGTAATTGTATTTTAAGGATGTGTATGCCTTTGGATATGATAAAAAAAATATTTTTTATTATTAATATGGTGTGCAAAGTAACATAACAGAAAAAAGGTTTTATATATAATTCCATAATGCCTGTTCATATTTCATAATGATTTAAAACTATATATTATAATGAACTCATAAATTAAAATAATTATTAAAACCAAATTAAAATGTACTTACTATAAGTAGTAGACTCCAAAAAACTTATTTTCAAATAATACTACCTAGTTCATATAAAAATAGCCAAATAAATGTTATAGAAACTGTGTATTGTTTCTATAAGAAGTGTTGATAATACATTTTTCACTCAAAAACAACTATATTGGTAGTTATTAAATAAACAAAAATGATATTAATCATTACTTTTATTGAATGTACCACAAAAGTTGTTTTTATACTCTCTCATACTTCACATATTGGATTGATTTCAAATAATTATACAACTGTATCATACACATTAAACACCAGAGCACGGACTCCCAAAAAATGAAAAGACTGAGATCTCAACTCCTTGGGGTCAAAATTGGTTTTTCATATTTGGACATAAATGTAAACTGATCTTGGGGATAAGTTAAAACTACCGATAAGAGTTATGTGGCTATAGGAGGGCATCAGCTAGTTTTAGAAAAGGGTTGTTACCTAAAATAGTTCAGAAATCTTAGATTTACATCAAAAGGCATGATGAAAGTTTTTGTAGTGAATTTTAAGTTAAATATATCCTAATAATAGTAATAGTAATAGTTAAAGATTTACTAATAGTCAATCACGGTTTATATTAATTAGTTAAAATTAACAAAATTTAGTTAATATATAAATATGCTAAGTTGATGACCCTATTATAAACTATGGTATGTGGCCAAGTTATTTGCCAGTTGTGATGTAAATAAGATTTATGACCAAATAGTTTTATGACACCGTTGTGTGTTAATCATCAAAGTATTTCCAACACTGACCGCAGAAAGATATAATATTGTTACAAATTCTATTTCTAGTATGTGGTGGATATAATTTTGATTTAAAGATAAATTATATTAGATAATGTTTGTGTAAATCATCAGTTTAATTATTTACACAATACTTGTAGACTTAAGCTGTGTATCTGATATTATATGGTGATGTGGAAATTTCTTCAATGATAATTTAAATATATTTCATTGAAATATGCTTTAACTTATTCTCAACATGGTATTAAATATATCAGAGAGCATTGCTAACAAATAATCTAGATACCAAACAAACACGTAATGTTATCTGATATAGTACTACGGTATTTGAAGATTTTATCTAAAACACATCACAGTTATTCACTTAACTTTAGTTATTTGTTTTAAAGATGTCATTTCTTTTATCCTTGGCTGGATATATTTAAATATCATATTTAAAATCTTAAAATATTTTATTGAGAATAATTGAAGTCATCTTCATGAAAATTAGTGTAAATTGGTGTAAATTTCGTACTAGCCAAATAGTGATAGAAAAATCATGAAACTCACCTTATTATGTGGTAAGACTATGAAAGCGCCCCCTCCTGCTGACTCCACAATGATGGCCAAGAACTTGGGGTTCACTGCACAAAACGTAGAGTCCCAAGAACTCTTCGATACTCTGATGTTATCATAACACTGCTCCCTTTTAAGGGCTTGCCCATATACATGGCGAAATTTAGAACTACGAACCACTCTAAACGACATCTGTAAACGAAAATACGCGCATTTATCACAAAACTGTAGACACTCCGCTTTTATTCGAATAATTTCGTTTAAAACATAACCTATACGCCAATACTTGTCTGACCTATATTGACATTAGTAAAAATCGTTAAAAAAATCAACTCACGTTTATTTATAAGAAGAAATTATAATATTTACGCCAAATGTATCAGTGAAATCATTTGAATAATCCTAAATGTTATAAAGAAAATAAAATTGAGAGCTGCTAAGGTACGAAGGGAGGACGGTTGGGAAAACGAGCAAACTCCATATTTGGTAATGCCTACAGCCACTGCATTTACTGATTATAAATTATTCTATACTAGAAGACTATTTTATCAATATGGATATTGTATAACTTTCTGATTGTTAATAAATATTATTTAGAGTATTTTTAACGTAAATTATGTCATTTATCTTATGAAATTAAGATTTTGCTTTCGTTAAATTGAACATTATTTTTGAACGCAACATATGAACGTCAAAATCATATAACATATAAAATACGTTCACTTTAACAGTTAAGTACAGTATAATTATTATTTTAAAATAAATGATCAATAAGAGGTTCTATTAAATTTGTTACTTACTTTTGCTGGCTCTAATTGAACCTGAGATATTTTATTAGCATCAGTTAGAGCATTGTAAGTATGACAACGCTCTCTACCTGCCCTCTTCGATATTGAAAAACGCTTCGTATTTGGACTTGTAAAACTGTTATGTCTTTTTATATCCTATAAAAAGGTAATATAACCACAGTTAAATAGATGCAAATTAAATTAATTATAAAATCTAAAAGATTAAAAGGGTACTTGTAAAAAAAATAAAAAATAAGAGTAAAGTTAAAAGTAAGAGTAAATGTTAAATTTATATTCTTACCACAACTTCAATATCCATTTTCATCACTTTTGCACACTTCTGAAGATAATCCATTTAAATAAATGCAAGAAGTAATAATTTTAACTATGAGAACATTAATTGATTACGTTCCTGATAGCTTGAACGAATTACCTTGAAATATAAGGTGCCGAAAGGATCTTAAAATATGAAGGTAGTTTTAAAAATGTGTGTGTGCCATAAAGTCAACAATGTTTATGTAATTATTTCAGTTAGTACTGGTTTATTTAGAAGAGAAAGCTGACTATTATAAATAATTCCGGCTTTTTATAAATCAAATACTGAAAGAAGTTTTATTTACCTTTGATTATTTAAATTTAATTTATATTTAATATTATGTTACGATTTAATAGTTTTTAGTTACTGATTTGTCTCTGCAATAACTGTAGAAAATGTTGTTCTTTGCTTCGAAATTATTGGACTTGCAGCCTTTGTTTTTTAACCCTGGTAGTGTTGGTTGCACTTTTATAGACAAAAGCCATTAACGGGTGTCGAATATAATGGTAAATGTATGGGTTTGATATAAGATAACGCTTCTCTATCGCTTATGTTCATACATATAAATAAAGTAAACTACGAACGCTAGACATTTGTTTGGACATCCAGACAGTCGTCGAAAAACGATTCTTTTTATATTAAAAAAAAATAATTAATTAATCTGACATTCATTTATGAATACTAAATTGATCGAACTAATTTAAACTCTTTTTTAGATGTTTTGAAGGTCAAAGGGCATATATAAATATTACAATGACATACGTATCTACTATGTTAGTTAGGACATCTAACGAGTTACTCATATATATTATAATACTGATTCTCAAGTTACTTATTAACGTTCGTATGTAAAATGCTTAACATAGAATTTAAATTTAAGTTGTATTTTTTAATATAGTTACAATAAATAATTTGGTTTATTATTATAAAAAATAATATTGTTTGTAAACACACCTTTGAAATGAATTTACTATATTTTAATATAAAATGACGTTTTTTTGTCGTCGGTTGTAAATGACAATTGACAACTGACAGTTCCTGTCACTTTTTTTCACGAGCTGCAGCGGTCTGAAAAGTGTTATTCGCAAAGTCAATTTCGGCAATATTATTAATTTATATATTTTTTCACTTTTCGGCCTTTTTTATTATAGAATGTTTTAATAAAATTTTAGTTTAGTGCAGTTGTTTATAAAATGGACATTATGTTTTCGAAGGTAATTTAATCCGATGGCTTAACAACTTAAGTAACACTATTTTTATATCATAAAAAAACAAATTGTTCATTAAGAATATTCATAAAATATAGAAGATTTAAATGACTATTACAAAAAATAATTGTGTCTTTGTAGAATTTTCAAAATGGTGTCAAAAAAGTCGGATGGTGGTATTTTTTTTATTGTTTTGATAATTCGAAAGAAATCACTGTATATTATAATTTCTCAATAGTTTGAAAATCCTAATTCAATTGTATTTTTTATTGGGCATCCTGTTATTGCCTTTTATTAACAAATATAAGGCTATATACTTGGCAATTTGCTATTGATGTAACACAGTTGAGTTTATGAACAGTTTTTTTTTACAATTTGCACAAATATTTGCTATCAAAATATAAAAAATATATTTTTTTTATTCACACTCATGTCCCAAGTGCTAAAACTAAGATAAGGACAAGGAAAAGATAAGTCTTCTTAAATACATTTATAGCATTGAGCATTGCATGATAAAAGTATTAATGCAATGTTTACTGAATCATTACTGTTAGTATTGTTTTATGTTATAATTATTAAAATACTAGAAGCATTTGCAGCCATTAGAGCAATGGCAATGAGAAATCCTCTAAATCCAATCTGATACTTTAATGCTATATTTATTCTTATTTAAAATTATTGAAGACTCTGACATTTGTGTAATATTTAATGTCACAGTCTATAACAAAATTTATGTTCAATAATATTATCTCAGGCTCGTCATCACCGCACCATGCTGTGTGTGCTGGGTGCTTGCAATGCTGGTGCCCTGGCCGCAGCCATTAACTTGGTCATTGTGCTTAACCCGGAGGACAGGTGATTGCATTATTTCCTTTCTGTTGCTCAGAGCTTAAGGATGGCTATGATGATTGGTATAGGCTGTATATTGTTTGAAAAGATTGTCTTATAATAATTATTAATTTTTATTTTTTATTAATATGAAAACGTGAATGTAACTTACAGTAGCGTACACACACAGTGTTGGTTTATATATAATCAAAGATATTTCAGCCATTAAGTATGCCCTTATGTAATATCTGATTATCTAACAAATACATCAAAATCATGTGAAAGCAGCAGAAGTAATAATTTACCAAAAGTACTAATTAGATCATAAGTTACATTTGTACTAAAATAATACAATTATAGTAGTGGGTGTGCAACAAATTGAACTAATTAGATTTTGATTACATTTATAAAGGTGAAGTCATACAAACCAAGCAATTTGAGTGATGGAGAGATCATAACCATGAATTTATATGGTTTATCAGTTTCGGTAACGCAAGCCACACTGGTCTGACTCCCCTTTTATTAGACATGTATACACTGGTCTGTACATATATTATAGTATGATATTTGAAGCTAAATAATTAATTTATTGTTATATTTTATGCAATGTACTGCAATGAGCTTTAATACTAGAGTACTATGAGATATTGTATTTTTTTCATATGGATCTTTTTTAATCTTAAGTTCTTTCATCTTAATATGTAGCCATTCTTGATTGTTGATGGATGATAGATGCTCAGAAAGGGAGAGCACAGATGAGTGCTTGGTTTTAATGCTGTTTTACTTGAGTGAGACACAGCTGTAATAGCTTTTTTCTGCCCATCTTCAGTAGATAATATCCTACGAAACGTTGATAATTTTCGAGCAGACACGAAACAAGCTTTTAGTTGTATTTGGTTGTGATCTGATTGGGAGTGGTAGTACACCAATCATAACCAAAAACTTGCTTCGTTACTCAAGGTGGTACTAGGGCTACAGCACCATTTGTATGGCCACCGACATACTTGGTTTTATGAACTTTAGTTTTTTTTTGATAAATATCCCCAATACTTTCGTAACATAAATATCGGATATCGCGCCATTATTACGTAATGCTATGATAGCTGTGTAACAGCATTTCAATTATAAGCAAATGCGATAGCTCACGAGAATTAACACTTGTGATGTTACAAGGTCGTTTGGTTTTTATTCATCATCAATTTTCATTTCTTATTAAATATACTACGGTGAAGGAAAAAGCAGAAGAAAATGTAATATTACATAAAAACTTTTATATATTTATTGATTTATAAAAATGATACAGAACTAGATTCTAGATTTGAATTGATTAACTTGACATTGTTTAAACCGACTTATAAAGAATCTGTTCTTTATAAGCCGGTATATATCGAATAGAAAATCGAAATCGAAAGAATAAACAGCTTTATTCTTGTTTGGTAAAAGTATTAATTAATATATCTGATAACCTCATCCCAAAATAAAAGATTGAGGTTACGTTACTGATAAAAAAATTAAAGATGTTTTTCACTTCTATTACTCGTACTGCTAGTACTCGTAGAGAAAATAAGATGAAAATTCATCATAAACTAGCTATAGCCAAATGGTGGTAGATCGTATTTCGCTCGATCGCTACTACCACCCTTTCTTTTACCTGTATCCTAAACACCTTTCCCCCTTACTCGTGAAGTGTGACAACGTATTTACAATGTAAATTAATTTACTGTCCACGGACAACGATAGCATTTAACGACAGATGGACCGTCTGCTCGTTTGTTTCTGTTTTTATAATCAAATGTACATATTTGTTATTGCAAAAATAATAAAAATAACAATTATAAACTCTCTTGTATTTACCTTATTAAGCAAGTCTACAAGGAACTTTTATAGTAATATTAAAATAATATTGCTTTCGAATTCCAAAATAAGTATTATTTTAATAATGTTTCGATAAGAAGTTCTGATGACGTCGTCCTAAATCATTTATTCTTTTATTATAGAAAATATTATTAACTCGTATCCTGAGTGTGTTTTAACAATTGACATAATGTGTTATTATGTACAAATTTGTGATTAATAAACTTAATTTACTTTTTTGCGTCACTAATTAAAATTGTATTCATTTATAGAGCTCATGGGACGAATCAATAATATTGTAATATTGCAATGTTTATTTTAATACTATGATAGTTTTTAAGGGTTCATGGTAGTTTTGCCGTTTGTCACTACAGCAAGCTCCTAGCAAGAACCTTATCAATAATCTCAGTCATGAATTAATTTGAAACAAGTGTTTGTTATACGAGCCTCTTGTTTGGTGACATCACCGAAGGCTATCAACACCAAGGTTATACTAATAATAGTTGTGTGATAAGCATTTATTAAAATCAAGCGCAACTGGTGTGATGACAGGCTATGAGTTGCAAATATATTGTCACTCTTGAGGCACATTACCGCTAAGATTTGACGTTACGAAACGAAGATAGTTTTCGAGCAGTCGCGAAAAGAGTTCTTGGTTGTGATTGGTTTACTAACAATCACAGTCAAAATACAACCAATCACAACAAAGAACTCGTTTCTTGACTTCCCGAAAACTAACTATCAACGTTTGGTACTATCAAAACTCGTACTAGAGGTACAGGAATGAAGGGGATTAATTAGGTCATGAGAGCAGGTATTTTATATATGTATATCCTATTTCCATTGAAAACGTATTTTTGATTAACGAAAATGGACTCTATCGTCAGGATCTCTATAAAGCGTGGGTCGGTGCTGACGGCGCTGGGCTTCGTGTATTTCATGACGCTGTTCGAGTTCATCAACACGGCCGCGCTATTCACGAGTGCGGGTTCGAAGATCAGACATAAGTACAGACTTAGCTGTGGAGAGGTGCTTGATATCAGCAACAAGTAAGTAGGGGAAAGCAGCCATTTCACTGTCCATGACTAGCCGCTACCTCAAGGATATTAATATCACATTGAGAAGAGGCTGTTAGTGAGTTAGTGCTCCCATCTGATCGGTGGAGACACTTACTCGCTATTTTTGGGGCCAAATAGTGCGCTGTGATTGGATGATGAAATGGGCGTGCGACTAGACTTTATAATTTGCGATATGCTGTTAAATCACTGCGTCACTAGATTCGCTGGACGAGTGATAGTCCTCGTGTTTTTTCCTTTTTTGGTTGGTCCTTAGGGCTGCTAGAAGAGGTTACTTTCATAGGTTACTTATATGGCATTGAAATGTTCCAACGTTTTACCAGATGTGACAATTTTCTATAGGATAAGGATAAATTAATATACTAATTGTCGATTTTCTTTTTGCACCATTCTATATAGAGAAGATTAGTACCTACTTGTACTTACTTGTACTTGTTAGTACCTTTGATATAGTTATCAAAATGATAAATGTTATCACGCGTTCTGTGTTTATTTATAGAAAGGTTCTTCTATCTACTCGTCACATTGTTATCAATAAATGCACTCGATGACCGAACATAAGAGCGTAGATCTTAATTTTGAAGATAAAGAAATCTTTAGAAAATAATATTTGTTTCTAAACTGACTATTAACATTCGTTGTTGTTACTTGTCATTTATTCGGTACTTTTTATATCTCTGTTATTAGTTTTTTTAACAGAAATACTTACAAAATATCTTATATTTAAGAACATCGCAACATATGAATGTTCGTTTTAACGTTAATAGTCTGAATACTGTTGGTATTTAATGGTACTTAAACGGAATAAGTTTAACACGCCATAGATATCGTATAGGATGGTATCGCATAGATATCGTATACCATACCACAGACAATGGTTATTCCAGACTGGTGTCCGCGATCCAGGCGGTATTTTCGTGCGCGACGGGCGCGGTGGTATGCGCGTGGTCCTGCACGCGGGACTTCATGAAGTCCTCGCACTTCATGTCCGAAGCGTACGCCTGGTTCGGGGCTGCTTACTTTTTTTACGATATCTGGTCTATGTATATGGTGAGTATTTGTATCATGGAAATGGATTTAAGGTTTGTTGGCTAAGAAATGATTCGGGACATAATTCTCGTGAAAAGCTCGATTAGATTTTTTGTTATTGTGAGACCTAAAGACGTTGTTTTTGTTAAACGTTTGACTTAGGCTAAGTTGATAATCTTGAACCGTTTCGAACACTTCACAAAAGTATACATACAATTTTCTTAAATATGAGTAATTTAAATTTTATAGTATATAAGTTGTACTCGTCGTTGGTCAGGTACATGTCCACATGACGACTAACGTGGACTACTTCAAGAGTAAGATTCGTCGTCTGTCAAAGCAAGAGGGTCCCCCGACGGAGCCCGTCAAACGCCCTTCCTTCCTGTCGTACTGCAGGCACGAGCCCGTCATACTGATGCACCATCTGTTCATCGGCGGCTTCGGTTTCCTGGTCATAGTCGTGAGTATTACATTACAAGATGTCCGCGATGACGAGGTTATAATTTACGATTAAATATGATCGATATCGGTAAGTCGAGGATTTGTGTCAAATACAAAGGAATAACGTACCAGGATGATTAGCACACCACCCGGAAGGTCCTTGTAATAATAAAAAATAGACAAAGTAGCTAACATAGGAACAATAAAAAATATACTAAGTTTCCTATGATTTAGAGTAATTGTTCAGAGATTGGTTAAGAAGTAACGGAGCTAGTCTAGGTAAAGAATTAAGTTGATGTCGGATAACTAAAGCCTGACTTTTAACCGGATACAGCAATAGTCCATAAGACCTAGACCAACAATTGATCTGTTCAAGATCAGAATTCATTGCAGCTGAAGCCTGATCCGCATCAGCATTATTAAAATGACGGTATAGCTGCAGTCTCAGTCGTCAGTATTGAGGTGAAAACTAGAAGAAATTACGTTAGTGAAAGTATTGATAAAAATGGAAAAGAGTAATGGAGAAACGACAGACGCCACCTTGAGCAATACCTTTTATTTCAGTTTTAGGGTTTATCATGGGCCCTATGTTGGTCGCGTTTTCACCATTACGTTTGTGTTGCAAGAGTTAATGGCGATTATAGAACGCGACGAATCCAAAGTTTTATCAAAATTGGTTGAATAATATCATCTCAACGTATACACATTTGTTTTTCGCCTAGTTTCGAAATAATGCTTTCGCTCGCTATTAGTGAACAATAGCTTCTACAGTAGGGGCAGGGGGAGGACGTTTCCATCCGTGCTCCTCCCCTTTTGTATACTACGCTTGATGTTTGTGTAATATAATGCAACCCTCCATTAAGTGTGTGCGTGTTCGTCCTCAGTACCTCCGCGGTGGTCTAGGCGACTGCGTGTTCGGGTTCGTGTACCTGATGGAGGCATCGACGCCCTGCGTGTCGCTCCGCGGCGTGCTATCCCGCCTACGTCTCAAGCGCTCCCGTGCCTACGTGCTGAACGGGCTGGCCATGTTGGTGGTGTTCCTGGTGTGCCGCGTGGTGAGCCTGCCCTACGTGTGCCTGCTGTACGGCCGCGCCGCCGGCCTGTCCTACCTGGAGGCGGTGCGCAGCCTGCCCACGGGCTGCAAGCTCTCCATCGGCGTGCTCATGCTGCCACAGCTGTACTGGTTCTATCTGATGTCCGCGGGTGCCGTTAAGGTGTTCCGGGGCGACGCCTCTGCGCGGAAGCCGATCCCGGAGGCCCGCAGCTGATGCGCGCGGCGAGGGCGTCGCGGGCGGGCGCGAGGCGATCGCGGTGGCGGGAGAGGCGCGGGAGGCGCGGGAGGCGCGGGAGGCGGGGGTGTCGGGGGCGGTGTCGGTGGGCGTGGCGCGGGTGGGGGCGGGCGGGGCTGCGGTCTCGCCGGGGCCTAGACGCCCTCTCGTCGTGGAATCTCGGCGTCCTCGGAGCCCCCTCGCGTTTTGCAGAATTTATAATTATCCTTCGAAGTATCGCCCTCGAAGAATTACTCTCGCAGTGCCTTGCAGCGGCCGCTCCCGTAAGCTAAGTGACGCACAAAGGTAGGCGCCGTCGGGCGCAGCAGAACGTTGCAGAGACACGCCTCGCCGTGAATCTATCTGTAGTTTTAAATATTGTTAAGTGTCTATTTCTGTTGGAAACGGCGGCATTTTTAAACATTAGTATATATCTGCATTTTGTCTGGTGTTTAGAATGTTTTTATTATTGTCCGTGGGGAGGTTGGAAACTCACATAAGGTCTATTCTTTTACATATATTATTTGTTTAGGTCTCATTAAACACAAATCTACGGCTTAAGCTTTTTATCTTATAATGAATGGGTGAATCAGTGAAAGTGCTCTGTGTGGTCTCGACACATACAGTGAGTTGAACACACTCCGGGCACCGTCTTCTTGAATAGAGGATCAATTGAAAACTCCAGGAGGTATCAAATGAACATTATTATATTGATTCAACAATATTCCATAAAAACAATTGCCCATAAAATATCTAAAAAAATTAGACGTCATTTAAACATTGTGTCTTGTCGATGTTTTCGTCTTTATATCAATGGCCTAAGGTCTAAATTGCTCTGTTAACGTTGAGGTCTATTTTAGTTGATCTTTAAGACAGCTTTATAAAATTAAGTGTAAATCTGTTTATAATATACAAAAAATATATTTATTTGCTAAGTTTATTATATTTACCTTCGGCCTAAAACGCCATCGATCTGATGAAAATGGTCTGCATTAGGAAGCTTTGAGCTTTTGAACTAATATTTTTATGTATGAATTTTTTGTATTTATAGGTTTATGTATAATGTACTTTTGGATTACAATTTATCGCATTTTTATATTCAGCCTTAAATTTAATTACTCACTATTATTATGAAGCCATACATACTGTACAAAATATGTTATAAAGTAAAATATCTTCCGATTGATTTTAGTGCTTATTGCAAGCAGCAAAAGGACTTATTTCGCCTAACACGTCTCCACTATCTTCCATCATCCTCTTCCTCCCCAAGTCTTCGGACAGCCTCCGACGGCATTGATGACGTCACATGCGCCGTCCCTGGCCGAGGAGCTGTTAATTGTCAAGCTATTATGTTATTTATGTTTACGGTGAATAGTCTAGGATACCCTTGGCCATCTTTGATTTAAAATCTTAATTGTTTCTATATATATATTGTATAGGGTAAGGCTGTAAGGTGATGAGATCTCGTTTTGCTCTTTCCGTGCCTCTCGTTGTGTATATTTAGATATATAATATATGACCGGGGAGTTTATACTGTAAGTACGTTTACAACCACACAATATTGTGAATCTTTTACTTTTTCAGTGCAGTATTATTTCTACCAAATTATAGTAGTATCATTGGATTTTTAAAGCTATTACAAAAGCGAGCTTAGTTGTCTGTATATTGTAACGGCGAAATTAATAATACAGCTGTTGATGTTAGTATAAAATGTCGTGTGAACTGGTAAAGGTACTGTGTATATAAAATATTAGTTAAAACGTCTCGTAAAGTGAGAAATTGAATGTTCTTGATGCGCGTGCGCATGTGAGTCCTTTCATTTATCTACATGTATCTGTCTATCTCATCTAATTACTAACATGCGACGGTTGTAGGTCTCATATAGTTAACTTGATAGTACATCTTGATTGTTTATTTGTTCCATTGTTTATTCCTTCCTTCTCGTCTTCCTCTTCTCATAAATATATATTTTTATCATCACAAATAATTTTCTGGTCGTGAAATATTCCAAAAATCATTGTAAGACTTGTATCCAAGTCTTTTTTTTAATATTTTTGCTTAAAGTAAACATTATATAATTAATTCGAAATTAAAATAATATATTAAAAAAAAATCCGTCGAACTTTTGGTAACTCGATACTTTTTTGTTATTTTTTAATACGGTATTTAATAAAATGTCTAGTTTTCGGAGAAACTCTGGTGTTGCCATTTTATAAATTCGTTAATAATGTTACCACTTTATATGTACTTTATAAAAGTCATGTAGCAATTAGACGTAGCGACATGTATTGGACATTTAATTTGTATTAATAAATAGTATTTTGTAATTTGGTGTTGTGTTTATTTCAAATTCTTATTTATTAAAGTATATTGCATTATAATAAACCTGTTTTTTTTTAAACGCGCTCACCCATGTGTACCTAGTCTTGCCTTAAATATTGTAATAAAGAAGAAAAAAAATTCAACTGCAAATAATATTTATTACTTTTACAGTATGTTAGTTTAGTACATAAATATAAAACAAATTAAAAATATATAAAGCTTATTCGAAGTGGTCTCCATTGGCTCCATGGCGCCTAGAGCAAGAGCTGTACTCTTAAAAAATTGATCATAAATCATAATCCAGCGGATTAAGAACGGGACTAGACGATGGCCAGTCTTCAGCTCTGATGAAGTCCGAAACGTTCGCTTCCAACCAAGACTACGTGGAACGAGTCTTATGACCCGGCGCCGAGTCTTGCTGGAGGGACCATACTTGGTTATTGAACATGGTGATGTTAAGGGGCTTAACTACCTTCTCAAGAATGGTATCTTGATATACCTGTGCCGATGTTTTAAAACCTTTTTCACAAAAATATGACTCAGTCACTCCTTCATAGCTAACATCCCACCAAACCATCACTGATGTCGGATAATGCCGACGTTTCACTCTGTTGACTAATTGGGAAGTTTCCTTAGAGCTTTGAGCATAAATACGGTCATTTTGTTTGTTAAAATGTTTCTCAATTGTAAAAAAATTCTCATCCGTAAACAACATTTTTCTGTGACCTCCCTTTGCGTACCGCTTCAGTAGTTGTTTCGATTTTACCACCCTATTCATCTTTAAATTATCAGTTAAGAAATGACCAGCGTGTCTTTTGTAGGCTGCAAGTCCTAAGTCATCTTTTAAAATACGCGACATGGTTCTAGGTGCTATCTTCATTTCCCGAGATAAAATCTTTTGCTTTCGGACAGAATTTCATCGAATTCTTTCCTTTACTGCTTTTCCCACCTTTTCCGTATGAACACTACGTGGACGGCCAGATCTTTTTCTGTCACAAACAGAGAAAGTCTTGTTGTACCTATTAATAGCCCGGTACACAAACATTTTACTAACACAAAGGGTATGGCGAATTTTAAAAATTGCATTTGGCTCCATACCTACTTTGTGTAATGTAATCACAGCGATTCGGTTCTCTTTATCACCCCACTCCATTTTAATATCGCAAAGTATTGTACAATGTATTGGCGCCAAAATGAGAAAACACAATGAACAATCGTATAAAAATGACAGATCTGAAATTCAAATGTAATATTTTTTTATTTTTAAGTGTAACAGTATTTATGGCCAAACTAATTATATATATATATATATATATATATAAATACGTTAATTATAATTCTTACTACTATTTTGCTGACACGGAAACTAAACTAAACTAAATATAAACCTAATATGCGGTAGTTAAGAAATGACAAACTTATGAATGTTTACAGCTTTTATCGGGCCTCAATTAAAAAATGAAAATTAATAATATTATTTTGACTTAACCTCTCTCTATACATGCCCTTTTCTGTTTCGTTTTCAAAAAGTTATGTGAAAAGGTGCATAGTGCGTACGAGCGAAGTCTATTTACCATCCGCGCACCCTCAAACGCAGTGATCTTCTAGCTATTAAAATTGTATCCTCTTGAGCTGGTTTCTAATTTTAGACACCGAGAAGAAATCCTACAGTGCTAAATCAGGATTCAAAAGTTGTAACGGTTGGATGTTTAGGGAATTCCTCGCTTCGATCGCGGAGTGTCTGATACCGTTTTAGCAAAGCAAAGATTGCCACCTCCCGTATTTAGTGACTTTTTGGTGAGCATCTGAGTTTGTGAGATTACCAGCGCGAAACCATCCTCTTCACGGAGTTATGTAGAAAATTTTGATCCAATTCAATTTGTAGATTCTGCTGTCTCTCGTATCTCCTCGTATATGATTACCCGGATTTGTTGAATAGAATAGTTCACACGGTTTAACTTTTTTCTTTATAAAAACACTCAAAGAACGGTTTGACGGCTAGAGAATGCACTGTGATATTAAGTCCGCGCATTATTGCATGTTTTAGACAGTAAAGATTTAATAAATAAATAAGTAAAATGAGAGTATTTTAGAAGTTATTCAAAAGACGAGAACAAAGTTCGATTTCTTTATGATATTTATACTAATGTAGATACTTTATATCATATTAACTTTTGCCAGAGACTTCCTTTGCTCCTCTTCCTGAGACTCAAATAATAAGCCACATTATCACTTAATATTTAATATAGATCTGTACATTTTTAAGTTGCGTTAAATCTTTATGGTTATCGTGACAATAACAAAACATAAAATAGTAATTAAGGACTCGTGACATTGAATGATAATTACTGTTGGTCATTATCAACTGAAATAAAATCTAACTACATATAATAATAATGAAGAAATGGTATGCACGTATATATAATGTTTTCCATTATTTGAAGGGGTCTAAAAAGCAATAACACGTATTTTTACAGCTTATTATTTGTTTGTCTGTTTATCTGTTTGTCTGTTGACGCATCACACGGAAATTACTTGAAAGGAAGTTTATCTCAATTGGAGTACATATGTTTAATTTCATGTTACCACGTTTTAGGAATCGTGTCTGCACGTACCGACACATGTAACAAAGATTATTATATACAATTACTTGTCTCTAGAGATTTCATAGGCTGTATGATTGTAGCTTCGTAGAGTAAGCTTATTATTAAGATTGCTTTGGGAGTAGGAGTGGGACCAAACCATAAACTATCTATCATCTTTTAAAATGTATACAAATCAATACATTTTTATTAAAACCCATAGCAAAATTTCTATTGCAAATGTGTGAATTTTCCGAAGTGAAAATTTATACGCACATATTTGCAAACTTGGGTAATAATAAGTCAACACTTCAAAATTGTATGTGATGATTAAATCACTATTATGTAACCATTGTTATAAAATTATATATATATATATATATATGTATGAGATTTCCATATGGGAACTGGAACTTTCCACGATATCTCTGGAACTACAAGGCCTAAAGCCTTTTTTGGTAGCAATATTCCTTTTGACGAGTAGATGTCAGTCCAGAACGGATTTTACGAAATTCCAACTTCAAGGGGGATGCGGGGTTGCGGGAGTGTTATTTGAAAAAAAAAACTATTTTTAACTATAGCTCTTATGGGTATTAAGACTTATTTGCCAGAATATTCTTTCCCGCCTGTTAAAAATTACCAAGAACGCATTTTACTAAATTCGCCCATAAAGAGAAATTACAAATTAAAAAAAAAATATATAATTTAAAACGCTCCTATTACTGTAAAATTTGGTAAGAATATTTTTAAATTCACACACCCAAAAGATGACCTAAGGTTTTATAAAATTATATAAGTTAAAAAAATATGAATGACATAGATTTTCACTACATGGGGGTAGTGTATCGTACGATGCGTCCCTGTTATTTTACATGGCTCGTGCCACAGTAGGTCTCTATCATGGATAGAAGTGAGAAGTAATGCCAGGGCTTGGAAAATGTTTCTCATATTTCCAGTGAGATGTATTTTACGCCACGACCAGGCGGCGGGGAACAGCTAGTATTTCGTAATCATCTATGTAATTATCGTTATAAGCGGGTAAAGTATTTATGTTTGTATGTAACTGTTTTGTTTACAAGGGAGTTTATTTGTTTATTTTTTTTGTACTAAGAACTAAATATATAACATACCTAAATATAATTTAATGATTATGATATTATCGTTATTTCTAATTGGAATTCATATTATAAATTTACCAACCACAAGAATCAAGGAAAATTGAAGATTATAAACACATTAAACTAGGTATCTATCTGATTTCATTAAGTGAAGGGAATCCCAATATGACAATAATTCAAATTAAAAACGTAAATCTTAAGTGGAGTTGTCATCGAGGGAAACTTAAATATTGAGTTGCAGAGGGCCTCTGCCAGAGGCGTTGCTCCATAAGAGTTATAATTATATTAAGGGATGCCGGAGAGTGAACTCTCACTCACCGTAAATAACATACCGATTAAGTATAGACACTTATTTAGTAAGTTATAGAGTACATTAGAGTTTTAAACTTTATAAGTAATCGCATAATGTCGATGTTATATAATTATTTCGTTTGTTAATATAATTTAAACATGTAATAAGAAACAAAATTTATACATTCAAGAACTGTATAAAAAAATAATCACTATATGTTCAGTACGCTGAATATTTAGCTACACTGAATTCGCAATAAGCTATTAAAATATTTTGTCAGTTTGTTCAAACAGTATTCGATCGATTTGTAGACTACTCCGCCGGTTAAAATGTAGTTGTAGCTATTACTTAGTTATTATAGATAGTTCGGGACGTCACGGTGAATTCGAAAGCGATACCGTGGCGTCTCACTAATATGTGTAACCGTTGGTTTTTTAGTAAAATGGCGGCGTTCTCTATGCTGCCGGGTAGTCCCACTTTTTTCCAACGCAAAAAAAGCTATTACAAATAGTAGTGTAGTTCAGATAGTAACTAGTATTTATATTTCTCGATATTATTGTGACTGTAAAAGGGGGAAGAAAAGCTATAAGCTATAGTAGGAAAGTATATTCTGTGAAAAAAGGACGATGATGACGAATGACAAAGATGAGTGAAAGAGTTGAACGTGATCATGAACTGACCAAATAATACTCCCTCATCATCATGTCCCCACCAAATAATAGGGAGATCAATATTTGACAATAGCAACAACATAAATAATGCAATTGTTTTTTATTTATTCAATATTTTATTGTACATTAGCAGTTTGATCGGAAACAATGAAAGAAATTAAAAATGGTACAAAATCAAATCTGCACTTTATTTGAAATAATTTTCAAAATACGAAAATATTTGTAATTAAATCGTTTCATATATTATCTTGAATTGAAATTGATTGACATTTATCTTGAAATTGAGCTAGAAATGGTACAAAAATATGTTTATAGGCATATGGACATTTATTTTTGTTGATATTTTGAAAACTATTATTTTAAAATAAATTTATTAAAACAGATACAGATAGAATACAACAGAATTTCTCAAACATGCTTAGGGCAATTTGTATAATAAACGCATTTCTTTTTATCATTCCTCCAGTAGTTGTCATCGCAGCGACAAGCCGGCTGACAGATGACGGTGATACCAATACGTCCGACGTATCTACAACGTTTTCCAGAAGCAACAGCGTTTCCACAACTCTCATCACACACAGGACAACTATCGAAATGTTCGTTTTTGGGGCAGGGTATTGGAGCTGTGGAAAATGGTTTCAAGTTATTATTTTGTTATGTTGGCGGTTATTAAATTGACGTCAACGTGTAAGTGTTTTTAATTTTCCGGCATTACTGTCCAATTATTTTATTGACTTACGACATTCACGACTGGGAATGCAGGTTCCATTCGAAACTCGGTGGTACATGAGATTACATTTGCAGGCTGTCGCGCAGGCATCGGCACAGTCTTGCCCGGGACAACAGTCCGATTTACAATCTATACCTTCTTTCAGTTGTTGATTGGGACCACATGTTCCAACTGGAAATATTATTCAACAATATATTGCCTTAACCGTTCTTTCATCATTCATCAAAATTTTGAATTATATATAAGCATGTGGAAGCCATATACTTACTTAAAATTTTATAAACGGGGAAGTGCCCGTTTAAAAATTCAAGGTATACCTACCGGTGAAAGTAAGTTAGAATTCTACTTATTGATTCCTATACATATCTACATAACATTATTTACATTATGAAATATCATGTACATGAAAAAAAACAATTTTAGAACCAAGATAGCGTTTCTCTAGTTTGTTTGACTCCGAATACTGTGTCTAGTGAAAAGGAAAACATACGAAATAATAAGGCAAGTATAGTTAATAGATACAAATAATTGATAATCGATTTTCATTTCGAAAAAATCGATTATAAATTATTTGTATTCACTAAACGGTAAAGATCAAATTATCACTTTGTTGGAACATGTAGTGACAATACACAACTAACAATTATATTAAATGAATTACTCACCATCTGTTGAAGAAACAAAAATACTTGTACAAAGTATAAGGAATAAAATTAACTGCTCCATGTCATAGGATTGTTCACGACGAAGTGGCGTTAAATACTAAAATATTATATTTTTATAGATACCTACATATAATCGACCTTTATAGCTGCGTGTCTTGTCTGTAATTATAACTGGTTTTTAATATAAGATGTTATGAGAATATTTGAATGAATGATATGACTCAAAAGGCATATTTATTAATTAATTTCAATATCCACAGCCCGCAACAACGTGATTAAGAAATTTTATTTTATTAAGACATTAACCATAAATGTATCTTATACTAAAGTTTAAAATGAATATGTTTTAAAATAGTGATTAGATTGAAAGTAAAGAATAAGAATATTTTTATATATATACATATAAATAAAATGTAAGTCGCTCTATTTTTCTATTGGTCCCAGGCTTAAATAATGTTTATAAGTCTTTCATAGGTAGATAGAGCTTATAAAGCTAAAAATAGGTTATATTTTATTGTAGCAACATGAAAATATGAAAGCAACGAAAATTAAGCACAATTCGAATTACTTACCTTAGTATTTAAACTGATGCGTAGCCTCAAGTGTATATCGAAAATAACCACTTAAATGATAATACAGAAAAGGACATGGATCACCCTTCATCTAATTATTTATATTTATTACAGAGTGACATCAGCAATTAAACGAGATTAAAAACTGTATCCTAAGCTAGAAATGTTTTAAATAATTTAATATTAATACGTTATTGGTGTTACATTACTAAAAGGAATGGTGGCATTTAAATAAATATTATCTAAGACAGTGTCAGCTACGTTCAGGCGCTATGTACTTGATCTTGTCGAAATTTGAAACAAATCAGACGTAAAAATAACTGAGTTGCAATTTTTGATATGATTATGTAAGATATTGTGACGGGTTTCGATCACTATGGAACTATGTGTAACGTGCTGTCTACACGATATACTTATAACACATACTCTACCTTACTTTTAATTGGAGGAATGAGGCATGAGGCGTGTCGTAAAGAGAACATGGAACTTCAAAGGTTGTAAACCGTTTATTCTATTCTCTCATCATTAACCATTGTATTATTACAATGATTTCCATGAAAAATAATAAACATGTTTCTAAAGTAGAACCTTATTTCCTTTCGGAGATGTTATTTTGCCATATTATTAAGAGTGGTAGAGCGCTTATTAAAGATGGAAGCCAGCAAACACTGATTTCGTTATTTAACGACTTAATTTTATTTTAATATATAACTTCAAGAAAAATTGTGATTTACACAAAAATTTATCTACTATTTTTAATATTAAGTAATAAGCTGGCCACGAAACTTTTATTATTTTTAAATTTATTACTAATTGTTAGATCGACTTCAGAATTGTGTATTCGTGTTATCATATATTCAACCACATTTCCGTGGCGTGGAGTTAAAGTGGCTCCCAATCCTCATCCGTTGGATGTACATATGACTTAACGCTTCTTTAAAAAATGCTTCAATTTTTTTCTCATTCTTCCAAGATCTTCTTTCAATTAAGCAAACCTATAAATGTACGCTCAATGCTCGTGTGTATTCTTATTTTTTTAAAGTCCCGCCGTAAAATATTAAATTTTATATCTATCTGTTCACGCTGCGTTATACTTGAACCCAATTTCTAATCTCATCTATTAAAAATCTGGTTTTCTATTACTTCATTTAAGTTTAAGCTGAATAATTATTTACTCCTTTTAAATTTCATTACATGTATTATAATTATGTTTGTATATGTCATAGTCAAAGCTCGATAATCAGTCTCTTCGCGGAATGACTGGTTTAGGCCTAGGTTTGACATAAGCCGTTCGACCAAAGCGGGCTAAATTCGAAAAAAAATTAATTTTCGGTTGGATTTTATACTTGTATATTTAGTCATACCTAGAAGTTCCTAACTTTTCGCTCAAACTAGAAGCGACTGGTAGATTCGGACAAATGTCGACTGTTTATGTTTCCTTTGTAAATTATTTTTATCATTTCATGTTTCAACTTAACGCGTGCGGGTGTGTAAGAAGATGAGTGAATCAAACGGTGGTGTTACTGAAAAAGTGGTCAAACTCCGATTTCAGTAAATTGAGTTCTGACGTTTGCCTGAACAAATGAGTTTTCGAAAATTCTTCAGTCTGAGGCCGAAAAACTTCATCTGTTAGGTCTTTGATTAAGACTAAGTCGGACTTGAGAAGTGACTAGTCTAACCTAAGAGCGCCGGAGCTTCAAGAATTGACCACAATATAGGTCATATATATGTCTGTATAATATTTAGGTACTTTGTACGTAATTATATAATGTCTATTAAACATATTTAAGTGTGCTAGATGGTTATTTATTCATCGTTATCTACCTATACTGTCTATAATAAAGTAATGTATCCATAATCAAGGGTATCTAAAGATATATTTTGAAAGATAAGTCATGCGCTGTATTAATTATATCTCACATACATTGTCATTTATATTTTATACTCTTTCTTGGTACAGGAATAATAAAAAATATATATTTACAGTCTATTTATATAGTATATATATATATATATATATATATATATATATATATATATATATATATATATATATATATATACTTCGAATTATAATTCTATTTTCTGACAATGTTTCATCGGGAGGGTTTTTAGAATATTTTTAAATATATTCAAGAATGGGAGAAAAAATAATACAATACAATTCAATAAAGCACGACGTTTAAAGTCCCTCATTGTACAACTTCGAAATAATATTCATGGTAAGTAATGAAATGGAGAGCTAAGTAATGAAACGGTTGCACCGCCATTGCTTGAAGATTTTTATCTCCTATGTTTGATTAATGATGCGACATTATATTATTAGATATATACGACAAAGAACTACATAGTTTAGTAGAGCAGAAAGTGTTTTTTGACTCAGGTTATAGCGCGTATCAGAAACAGTATAAGATAATTTTATATTAAAATGATACTTATTACGAAATTTAAAATCTTCTGTAAAAATATTTGTTTAGTAGAAAATGTCCTAAAAATTACATTGGCAATGGGTTTTTACTACAAAATACAAAGTTCAAGACGTATTACTGTCCTCATTAAACTATATTGTATATTTTTACCTATTTTCTTATCGTTACTACCAATTGTTTATCTGATCTTAATATACAATTATAACTTTTCAAAAGAGACTATTGATTCTTTGAACTACTGTTGTTTGTCCGCCGTCGAATATATTATTTACTCTATTTCATGTCTATATACAAGACAAACGTCTTTCCACAGATACTGTTCCGGGATTAAAATTATTGATAGGACCCTTGGACTCACAACTCCACTAAAATCTCCTTTTATATTCATTCTTTACTTGTATATTCTATTTCAATTAGTTCACGTTACTTTGTTCTTATTCCTTCATCCAAGCGAGTGGTTTTTATTTATCTTTCTGCATTCGTTAGCAATATTTAATATTATGAAATTTGCTACTACAATAATAACATATAATTTATTTTTCGAACGTATGAAGTGTATAAAAAAATCAATTAGTACACATTTAAATAGTGTTAATAAAACATATGTACTACAAAAATATTTATTATCATACAAGCATTTATTAAATATTTTACAAAATAATGACAGAGCCGTGACATTTAATGTAAGTATTGAATTATTCACTGTGAGATTTTCTGATAAGTCATTTGTTTTTAAAAAAACTAGCTTAGTTCTTCCAATTAAATTAATACTGAATATATTCAATAGATACAATATAATTCATCCTTTTAATTATTTCCAGTATTTTGTAAGCATTTTGATCATCTTTTTCAAGATAACTTATTATACCTACTTTTGGATTGCGTTGATTGTTTATGAGGTAAGGGATATTATTTTCTACTAATATACATACAGATGTTATTTTAATTAGGAAGGTCCTAATATGGTCATGTAAAAACAAGTTACATCGTAAGCTACACAATAACAACTGGAATTTGAGACCACTCAGAATACTGATTATTTTATATTAAATAAAAAAAATATTCGTCGTTTTTTGCAATTTAACATAAATATAATTTCAAATTCCATTTAAAAATCAAAATGTCTTTAATCAAATACGCATTTACAATCACTTTTGAATCGTCAACTATTACATTATAAAACTGTCAGTGTAGTCAGTGAGTGAGTGAGTGAGGTACCACCAGCTCGGAATGTCGTTCTGCTGGAAGAGCTGAAATATGAACAACTCTACCAATGTAATATACAATCAAGATCGAATAAACAAAAGAAATTAATATTTTTGTTCACAGAAATTTGATGCTATAACATGTTGTTCATGGATATTAGATAATATACTTCTATGTATTTGTTTTTTGACTCCCGGTGTGCTAAGTGAGTTAGCTAAAGCCGAATACGAGGAAATAAAAATAGCATTGGCCTTTGAACTTCTTCAGTGTACAGGTACCTTACTTAATTTATACTCATTATTGGACTTCTTTATTGTCATCTTAATCATATACGTGCCTTGTATTCCAACACGGAGCACAGCATTACAATATCAGATGTGATGGAACACAGAGCTTTACTCTTGAACTAAGATACGAGTATATTACTTCAATAGTTCTGCGATATCTCACGTTGATAAATAATATTCTTCTTTTAACAAAATGCAGTCTCTATATTCTATTTACTTCTGTTTAGACAAACAACTACGTGCGGCTCTGTACTATGGATTGGAATATTTGGAATATAGACCGCCATCAATTTCTGTTTATAGACTTTTTCCTCTGGATATCTCTCTCATCACTAACTTCATTAATGTTTGTATTACTTATATTATTGTTTTGCTGCAAACTGTCTTTTGAAGATAAATATTTATTATCTAATTAAGTATTTATAACGTGTTGTAATGTTTTTTGGTGAAACAATAAAATAGTTTTGGTAGTCGATTTGTTTTTTTTTATTGAAGAAGCATCTACTTACTTAATTTTAAAGTAAATATCAAAACATTTTAATAGATAGATTAACAAGTGGGTAGAAAAAGGAGGGTTATTGGTTTAAATTTAATAACAAAGACACCTGACAAAGACACCTGACCCCAAACAATGTCATTTACTTTAAAATGATGTAGAGGATTTCTGTGCGTGGACTGACGGACGGACAAAACCCAGGCCGTGTCCGTCAAACTAAATGCCACCGTCTGCATCTGGGTAGACGGAACATGACATTTAGGTACGTTTTACAATTTACAATTGTATTTATTAAATTTAATTACTTTCAGCGCAATTCGCTACACAAATATTGTGTCTAGTTGATGCAGTCTCGTCTAGCTCCGGCATAAATGGTACACACACCGCGGCTAAACGAAGGTGGACCGTCTCATGATCGTTCCTTTGTATTTTATATAAACAACTCTCTTTTATTATGCGGCCCTACTTGTTATTGTGTATCTAGCTGTCCCCCGCCCCCTTCTCGTCGCGTAAAATACACCTCGGCAGGAACGACAAATATGAGAAATATATCCCAAGCCCTGGCATTAATGCTCACATCTATCTATGGTGAAGGCCTACTGGGGATCCCGCCATGTAAATTAACGGGGACGTATTGTACGATGCAGTACCTCCATAGTGATGCGAAAAGCTGTCATTTATATATATATATATATATATATATATTTTTATGTTATAAGAGAGGTGTAAAGTGATCACCGCTGCCCACGAACTCTTGCAACGTCCGAGGACTCACAAGAGCGTTGCCGGCCTTGGAGGTGGGTATAAATGCCTTTTTTGAAGGTACCCATGTCGTATCGATCTGGAAACACCGCCGAAGGAAGTCCATTCCACATCTTTGTGGTACGTGGAAAAAATGTTCTTAAAAACCGCACAGTAGAGGATCGCCACGCATCCAGGTGGTAAGGATGGTATTGCAGGCGATGTCGTGCTGTGCGGAGGTGAAATTCAAAAAGCTCTTCGGAGCACTCCCCGTTGTAAATGCGATAGAAAACGCACAAAGAAGCCACGTCTCTACGCAATGTCAAAGAGTCCGGCCGTTCACAGAGCACTGGGTCCCCGACAATCCGAACGGCTCTCCGCTGTACGCGGTCAAAAGGTAAAAGCTGATATTGGGGTGAACCGGACCAGAGATGAGAGCAGTATTCCATATGGGGTCTGACCTGCGCCTTATAGAGCGCAAGTCTTTGGCCAGGATTGAAATACTGCCTAGCTCTATTAATTACACCTAATTTTATCGAGGCTCGTCGCTCGAAATGTCGAGGCCCAGTATACTGATACTTGGCGAGGCGTTGAGGGGCGATACGACAAATGGGGTTTTCTTAGTGGTAAACGCGCAAACCTGTGTCTTTTGGGGATTAAACTGAACGAGGTTCAGTTCACCCCACTCTGAGACCATCCCCAAGGATGTCTCTGCAGAAGACACAAGTTTCTTTCGGCACTCGTCGACGTTTTCCCGAGAGAAACCTGCACGGCTGGAATATACCGCATCCCCAGTGCTGTCATCCGCATAACAATGTAAGTTGGAAATATCCAACATATCATTGATATGCAAGAGGAACAGGGTTGGGGATAGCACGCAGCCTTGGGGTACACCTGCGTTCACGGGCTTGGGCTCCGAGCAAAAACCGTGGAGAACGACCTGAATACTCCGCCCAGTGAGAAAGCTGGTAATCCATTTGCACAAACTCTCGGGAAGTCCATAGGAAGGAAGCTTCGAGAGAAGCCCGTTGTGCCATACAAGAACGAAAGCTTTCGCTATTTCCAGACTAACTGCCAGACCCTCTCCCTTGCTTTCAACAACCGCAGCCCAACGATGAGTAAGATATAAAAGAATATCACCAGCCGATCGGCCATGGCGGAAGCCATATTGCCGGTCATTGATTAACTGGTGATTCTCGAGGTACGCCAGGAGCTGTCGGTTGATGATGTTCTCCATGACTTTGGAGAGTAGAGAGGTGATGGCGATAGGTCTGTAGTTAGCTGGGTCCGAGCTATCTCCTTTTTTAGGGATCGGATGGACAAAGGCGCTCTTCCATGAGACCGGGGCTACGCCTCTTATATAGGAGTACCAAAATAGACGCGTTAGCACTGGAGTAAACTCAGGAGCACATGTTCGTAGCACCAATGGGGAAATCCCATCCGGCCCACTCGACTTATGAACATCCAAGGAAAACAGAGATTGTTGTTTTTTTTCCTGAAAATTATATCCGGCATGGAGTTTTGACACCGATGAATGGTAGGCGGTGTCTTCCCTTGGTCGTTCAAAGTCGAGTTTGAGGCAAAAAGAGTACCCAAGAGATCGGCTTTCTCTTTTGCCGTGTGGGCCAAAGAGTCATTCCCCGTGTGCAATGGCGGTAGGGACGGCTGGCAAAAATTGCCCAGACTGCATTTGGATAGCGCCCAGAATTTACGCGTGCCAGGTGGGTACTTTGCAAGCTGTTCCCCGATTTTGACGACATACTTGAACTTTGCTCTAGCTATTTGCCTTTTGAAGAATCTGGAGGCACGATTATATTTCCTCTTCAGATCTCTAGAGTTCGGATCCTTGGTGACTAATGCATTAGCCCAAGCACGATACGATCATTACTGGGATCATTATAAGGGAAACAAATCGGCCCCCATGGGTAGGACGCAAAAAAGGACCACAGTCCATCACAATCCGCTGACTTGTAGTGCCAAACATGACATGATGGACATGGCCCAAGAGTTGCTCCGTTTCTGCATTGCCACTATGGGACCTGTAGAGGCACGCGTAGACTCTGACACGATCATCCATGTCCACGCGTAGTCAAAGTAAAGACAGGTCCCTACCTTCAAAAAACTGAAGGCGACAGTAGCAGATATCCTCCCTTACGAACACAGATATCCCGGCGTGTGGTATAAAATGATGTTCAAGTTTATACCCGGGGTATGATAGGTACGCTATGTAGCTAGGTTGAGATATCTGCGTCTCCGTCAAAAACAACAAGGCCGGCTGCGCCGTCTCAAGATGGCGTTTAATAAGTTGGAGTGAGTCCCCGGATGTTGCAAAAGTCCACATTCAGGGTGGAACGGGGTGCCGATGTGTTTGCTCGTTGCTTGGCTTCGGTGAATACGGAATGCAGTGTTATGCCCGCCCCAGATACGACGGGCGGCCCGAGCAAAATCGAAGAATCATTTCAACGATTTTGCCCGGGGAGGGATTGTCCGGCGCTGGTAGAATCGAAGCCGGAACCCTCCGGGGGTACAACTCCTTCCAACAATGCATTCATGTCCTTTGGCGCGGGGGGGGGGGGGGGGGGGCTTCCGGAATCTCTCACTCACCGGCGGAACATAAGAACATAACCAAAGGAATTTGGTTGTTCAAGTTTTACATTTAGTATAGATTATGAGATAAACATTAATGGATTTTTTTATAGATTTTTGTAGGCGGAATTTAGTAAAATGCTTTCTTTGTAATCTTTAATACGCCGAAAAATATTCTAACTTCTAATATCTATGAGCAAACGTAAAAAATAGGTTTTTTTTTATCAAATAGCGCCCCTGCAATCTCCCTTGAGGGTGAATTTCGTAAAATCCGTTTTTAGCTGAGATCTACTCGGCAAAATGAATTTCAAGTGTCTAGGCCTTTTAGATCCAGAGATATCGTGATTAGATCGCACATGGAAATCTCCTAGATATAGATAATACCATCTCTGCCAATAACTCTTAAGCAAACATGGGGTGAGCTGTCAAACGTATCTCTATAATGTAGTTATATTCAACGTTTCATAGTTACCTTCTGGTATTGAAGTTATGGCTTTCCAATAAGAAAAATAGTGGTTTTGAAACATCTAGAAAAGGCTTATAAGCCTCAATTTGTGCAAGAACAGTCACTAACATTTCTAATGTAGGCGTGTGTTTTCCTTTGAAGTGCGTTTTGATGGACTTTATGCCAGCCTCCCATAGCCTTCAAAATTTGGAGAGTGAGGTGAAATAGTGCCAATTTTTACCATCAGTTCCTAACCAATCAGTGATATAGTAATAACAGCTGGACACTCAGTTATTTTTTTAGTTAATAACAAGTTTATTTTTTTATTTTCCCCTACAAACGTCGTACCGCTATCGCTCATAAATAAGAGCAGTGTCTACTTCAAGCGTGAAGAAAATAAACGCATCAAGAAATTATTCTGATTTTTTATTACGCTCCTCATGTCTTGTGTGAGATGCTAATACTTCTAAAAGTAGTTGTGACTCGTTCAACTACTTTTTAGATCTAGAGTTTATACTCATATTATTTTGAATGGAACTCTTCAAATGTTTTTAATGCAGAAGATAAAAGTGTAGGTAAATAAGTATTTGAGTATGAGCAATATGATCATTATATTTCAAATGCGTTTTATTTTGTATGAGGACATCTATAAATAATAACTGAACATGTTCTAGCTTAAGCAGCTATAAAGCTTTATTTACAAATGAAAAATTCTAAGAATTTAAAAATATATAAAAAATTAAAAATTAGTGCAAAAAACTTTTAAAAGTTAACCTTTCGTGAGTATCTTAAGAAGTACGTCTTTTATATAATGATCGATGCTACATACATCGATTTATAAAACATAGTGTGGTGAAATTTGGAACGCGATTAAAATATATATAACTTAGATTTTTTACTGTGGTTATTATTTAATAAAACAATGTAGAATGAGTACCTGTTAAAGAAAACAGTATTATAACGACAGTAGGATATCCGAGTGTTGTATTGAGCCATGGATCATTTTCAAGATTTTCAAGCATAGCATCAGGTAGCATCTGAGTTAATGAGTTTATTTTGACAGCGATGCGAAAAATATATAGGACCCAGTTAAAAAATATTTTTGAGGTAAGGACATTCATTCTATTGATGTAACGATTATTCGCATCTCGAAAATGTTTGCGAATGTTTAGCGAGTGTGAAAAAGAACCAATTTATGATAATTACGACGATGATCATTCATCCAGGCTTCAATAAAAAAGTTTCCTTTCTTTGGTTTTTTAATACAAGAGAAAGTAACTTAACCTCGTGATCATTCTCAGTCCTTATTGTATCATTTAGTGTTTTTTATTTATTTTCTTTACTTTGGGCAATGAAGGCTAACAAAAAAATTTTCATTAGAATTCACGAGAAAAAAAATATATTGCAACGTTAACAAACAAAAAACAAATTCTTCTTAGCAAATTGAACAAAAACTGGATATTCGCATACATTCGCAAATGTCTCAAAATAGACATTCGTAACATCACAAATACATTCCTAACCAGCATCATAAATTTGTACCATGGTTAACTTCATGCGTTCAAAAAACTAGCAAATGTAATTAATTTAGGCATCTTCATACAATAACCACACTGCTAATATCAAAAGCACTCAAAAAATCGTCTACATAATCACATAGAAATAACATGTATCCATAAAATGTAGAAGAACTTGACCACTAGTAGTAACTTAATCAGTAAGCTAGTTGAATCGATATCTCTATGAATTTTACGAAAAATAATACTGATGGTCAGAACCGGTGCGAGACTGACACTTTGAGACTAGAATTGTGAATTCGGCGTTCCAACTTATTTTCACTATTTTTTTAACCCACAGTCTTGTACTTTATGAGCTCTATTGATTATGTCTAGATTTATACCCTTGTACTCACAGAGAAAAATGACTTTCAGACACAAGTCTTATGCTGTACCTTGTCACTTTTATATTATATCAAGACTACTGGATATACTACAACGTTAATTGACCGTTGACAATGACTTCTTTTCTTTACTATAAAACTTCTGGAGTGGTGTTTTATCATCTTGCGTTTGTTGAACCATGTTTGAACTTTGAATCCAGAAACCTACTTTTTCACAATGGTATACAATGGCACAGATTTCCCTAACGTGGGATTCCTTTCGGCATGAAATTTACTCAGTATAAGTTTTTAGTGACAAAATTTTAATTAAGACATGTTCTTTAATTTATCAATTCAGGAAAATCTCTGCAGTTGGTGCCTTTTACCAGTTCAATTTTAAAATCGGCAATGCCACGGCAACCAAATTTTAACTGTGACGTTAGAAATAGCTCGAAGTACGGTTTCGAAGATGTGTATTGAAACGAAACGCTTTTGATATTTTGAACCGACATTAAATGTCAAACCTGTCAGTTCTGTCACTTAATCAAAAGTCAATTAATTTTTAAAGATGGTAGATATTATGTGCAGATTTTTGTATTTATTTTATAGTAAATTTTAAGTTAAAAGAAGTCAGTGTGTGATAATCATGACTGAGAAACAGATGACTATGGAACAACTAGAAGACACTGTGAGTTTAGATCTTATCTAATGAGTAAATAGAATGTAATTTCAACGGTATCCTATATAGGTCAAGCAGCCGCTTCTGTATACTTGATTATTTTGGTATGTGAACTATGAATAGTCGTAAACATGTGATTCATTACTCAAGAATGAGCTCTGTAATATCTCTTTGCATAAGCAATTGTTGGTTTCATACAGTATTATATTCTTATAGGGCGCGACTGTTGCTTGTTATTTTTCAAACACAGGCTAGAAAAGAACACGAAAGGTCAATTAAGTCTAGTAAAAAGTCACCGCGCAGCACTAAGTTCAATTGATTATAATTCTTAATATATGGTTTTTTTTTTTAAGTTTAACATTTTATATAACAGGTGAAACACACAGACGAGCAACTAGACCTAATGGAGTGGAAGATGGATAACGTAGAGAAGCAGCTAGTGGAGCCTATAGAAGGCCAGGACGTGTGCATTGTCAATTTGCTTAAATCTGTATCAGAGGTACCATACCCATTATAATTTCAATACTTTAATATCATAAGTCAAAAGAATTATTTAAATTACAACACTTATTAATTCTGTGTGAAACAATTGTACTAAAAAATATATTCTTCCTGTTACTAATCTAAGAAATATTAAAACTAACAAAGGGTTCCATATGACGTTAATAAGGATATTTGTTTAAACAAACATTATAAATTAGATGACTCAAAAAAAGCAAGTGTATTAACCATAATTATAAGGAATGCAATTTATTTTTCAGCTCATTGCATATTAGTGTCAAAAAAGGTCAGAATAATTAGTGTACTACTTGTCATGTTGCTCAGAGTTTGTTGTTTCAACAGAAACCAAGTATATAGTAGTAACAGTAGATGTACAATTTAAAAGCACTAAAAAGTTGTTGTATAATAAATCAATGAGAAACAGCAGACTATGGCTATCATGCTTGTTTACTAGTTGAGAGGTGAGGCTTAAATGTGGTACAATTTTAAGCCAATAAAGCCCTAAAGAGCAGGACCGCTTCAACTAGGGCTTTGATAATTTGTTGCAGACGTCGTTGAAATAATGTTGACTATGTTATAGATGTTAATTGATATGTAATTATAACTTCTAAATGTCATGTTAACTGAATACTGTTATTTTAATCAAGAGTAATATATACTTGTAACATTAATTAATGCTTTTCTATCTTATGTACAGATTTAGCTAACATGATTTAACCTTTTCTAATGCTTACCTTATAGGTTTTTTCTTAAACAAATCGTAATTTCACCTTCATGAGTTACTTCAATTGGGAGACCATGTCCATCTCATTCTGTATTATGTTATTATTCTGTTATAAAGACATATTTATATTAAAACAGTTTCTATGCCTGTTTCTTTTTAAGTGTTGGAAGACCAGATTATAGAAATGTCGCTTAATTTTTACACCCCAGAGTATAGAAAAAAAAATTGAAATCGAATTGTTTCTATGCTCTTTGGGGGTAGCATAACGCGGTACATGAGCCTGTGTGCAGGTGCGCTCTGACTACCAGCAGCTCCGTCGCGAGCTGGTGGAGGTGCAGGCCCTGCAGCGAGAACTGTCCACGCGCCTCCGCTCGCAGCTGCGCGTCGTGCACGGGAAGTTCGCGCGTCTGAGACAGCGCATCGCCGCCGCCTCGCCGCCGCGCTAGACATTTTTTTGGCGGGAAAAATTCTATGTTCTTTTTGGCATTTATTTATTTTTATGTTGTAGAAGGTTTTATTTTAAAAAGTATATGAATTTTGTGTAATGTACTCTGTCTGAAGTATATCTTTAATTTTCTTTTTTGTAATTATCGAATATTGTTGTTTTGATTTACTTTTGCTTGATTTATTACTATAATATAAATTACGAATAATCGAACACGTGCCAAAATCTAGAATTAGGTTAGAAAAAGCGCACTTATCAAATATATTCCACGTTATTAAGATAACAATGATCTCATAGTTAATAGTTGTGTCGATTTGTCTTTAAAATTGTAATAAACGTACACGTGATCGTAAAAAATTGGAATATTGTTTATGAACGGACTGAAAATGTTTAAAAAAAATGGTATAGGCTGATTCTTTATTTTAAATAGGTTTCTACTAGTCCACTGTTGTGACTTTTCGGTTATAGTCTTAAAATATTATTCGTTTTTAGTATAACGTAAGTTGGTGCTAACGCAAGTCAAGAATTTGTATGGATGAATGGAAATGCTAGATGAGGTTGTAAACTGCATCCAAAAAATATTTTTTTATTTTGTAGTAAAAAAACAAAAATTTACTATATTAAACGTTCTGAATACAATGAACGTATGCAGGCTTCTGTAGTGACGCTTTTATATATTCTTATTATGTACTATAAAGTTTTTATAACTTGTTGTCCTTTTAAAATTGTTACATAATATCAAAGAAATAATTTTATTTGGTTCGATTTTTAAGAGTGATATAAAAATCTTACAAACTATAGAAGAAATTTAAAAAAATCTGTCTGACCCTTAGCTAAAACCAATGGTATGATTTGACCAATAACAAAAGAAAACATTATTATACATAGCAATATATGTATTTTTTATGTATATTATTGTTTAAAATGTAAAACTAATTTTGATATACAGCGATTACTAGTTGGCTCGGGCAGCATTTTTTTAGATACTTTCTGTGTTTGATATAGTTTTGAAAATCATTTAATTTTTTTTAAGCACTTTGGTTGGCCTTTGTTTTTTTTTTGGATGCTTAAAAATAACACTTACTAATAATGAGTGTAGGGATTTTGTTGAGTCTTAAAATATTTGGTAAGAGTGATGGAACCCATTTATGCAGTAGTTTAGTCAATGTTTCGCATTTTTTTTGCATTTATACATTTTAGATAAATTATATTAGTGTAATTATTATATCACTACTATCGTTATGCACATATCGTTAATTGCATGCGTATTCGTATTCCCATTCGTAACTAGTAAGTTATGACGCGGGTGACAGAATACACCCTGTGGCCTGTTTAGTGCAACCATTTCAATATACAATTTAAAGTGACACTATTGTCCTTGACCTTGAATAACATCGAGATTACGTCTCCATGAATCAGAGAGAAGCACTAACTCACTAACAAATATTTCACTATGCGATCATCGCTTTCGCTAGTTGAAATAGTGTCACTTAGATTGTATAATGAAAGGGGCGTATAACAATCATTGTAGTATTTAAGGAAAATACATGTCTGAAACTATGTCTAAGTAGTCGAGTCTAAATTAACAAGTATACATAATTTAAATATATTAGAATAGATACCTCGATCATTTTTGATGTAATTTTTGTGTCTATTTTGACTTGGTGAGTTTTCAAAAAGATAAGAGTCTATGGTGTGTTTGATACGATGTATGTTGTCTATGGATAGATAGAGGAGCGTCAAAGCGGACGGCGGCAATACTTATTTACTAGGATTCTAAATCACTTTATATATTTGTAATGTCCGTGCATCAAAATCGTAATATTTTAATGATTGTCATCTCTAAACATCGAAGGAATTGAGTAGATAATTTTATTTGCATTATATTGTATTTATCAGAGAATAATATGAGTATCTTGTTTAAAAAATAATTAAATAATTAAGTAATTGAAATATGTAGCAAGAGCACCCTAAATATCACGCCAAAATAGCTCATAGTTCACTAAATCAATATATTTTTGCTCAATAAGAAAAACATAGAATTATTGTAATCATTCGTTGTAATTGTGTCAAATTTTACAAATTATCTTTACAAATCTTCAAGTCCAAAAATGACAATATGCACTATTTATTCCTATTTATAAGTAGTTTATTTCTACTGTTTTGTATATTATGTATTTGAGTTTATACAATACTTGTGGTTGTTATGAAACTGCACTTGTACCCATTTTTTTTATCTTTTTTTATTTGTTCGAATAAATGATATTTTACGATTTATTCTCGTTTTACTTGCAACTATTTATTCAAAAATATTTTTCGAAGGATTGTCATAACGGTTTTATATTTGTGGCATTCCTTTTATTAATATGAAAATTGCAACTAATTACACATTTTTAAATTGTACAAGTCTGCGGTGTTATGGCGTGAACAGAAGCAATGTGAAATGTCATTTAAAAAAAAACGATTGCCATGGCTATCTAAAGAATAAAGCACTATTTAGCGAATAAAATGCTTATAAGCATTTATATAACTATTAACAAACAAAAAAACAGCTGTTGTAAATAATAATATTTTATAAAATTATTAATAAGCAACATAATGTCGCATTAAAATAGTAGGTATAAACTAATAAACACTACTAGTACTGCGATTAGACTAGGTCTCAAAGTCGTAAACTAAATGTTTTGTTATAAATTCATAGTGCTAGTCATTTTAAATTATATCACTTATATTAGATAATGTCAAACATTAGTTATCTTTTTTTATACTTAAGTTGAATCTCTTTAAGGACGCGTTTACGAAACAGATGGGTAGCAAATCACATAACTACACTGACAAAGCTTGACTTGACACATAGGCAGGCGAGGCATTAATCAATGAATCAATTTTGATAGTTTGATTATGGATTATTGGGGTTTCAAATATTATACTTTTATTAATTTAAAGTATTTTTTTAACATAAAAAATTGTTTTTTATAATAATAAATTAGTATTGTGACCTGAAGGACGAAACGTTGAAGGCTGCTACTTGATCTCCTAGGCGAAAAAGTCTAGGTTAGCCGAGTTTAAGCTTGTTTTGTCAGTTTTGATAATATCTTTTCATCGGACTTTACGGAGGTGTACTGATGGATGAATAGTGCTGGATCTTCTAGACGTATAGAAGTAGGTGCGTCGAGTTTAGATTTATTTTGTTACTTTTGATAAGATCTTTCCATCAGACTTGATGGAGTGACGTGAATGTTTATTGATGGATGAATGCTATTGGATCACCTAGACGAATAAGAGAAGGTGCACCGAGTTGAGACTTGTTTTGTTAGTTTTGTTCAGATTTTACCGTCGGACTTCACAAAATGACCTTGAGGTATACTGATAGATGGATGCCATTGGATATCCTAGACGAATAGAGCTAGCTACGACGAGTTTTGGTTTGGTAAGATCTTACCGTTTACGTATTCTAGTACGAAACGAAAATGTTGATCGTTTACGTTTGCCTGCATGAAGAATACGTTTTTCGTTTAAGTATTCTTGTTCGAAACGAATACGTTTTTCGTTTAAAAAAACCTAAACTTGGCACACCTAGTCCGATCCGTCTAGAAGATCCAATAGCAGATCTCAAGGTCACTCAATTAAGTCCGACAGTAAGATCTTATCAGAAATAGCAAAACAAACCTTAACTCGGCGCACCTAGCTCTATTCGTCTAAGAGATCCAATAGCATCCATCCATCGGTATACCTTAAGGTAATTCTGTCAAGTCCGACGGTAAGATCTTATTAAAACTAACAAAACAAGCCTATACTCGATTATCTATAGTATAGTCCTATTCGTCTAGAAAATTTAATAGCATCCATCCACTAGTATACCTTCAGGTCAAACCGTCAAGTCCGACGGTAAGATCTTATCAAAACTTACAAAAGAAACTTAAACTTAGAGCACCTAGCTCTATTCGTCTAGGATATCCAGTAGCATCCTCATCATTGTTGTAGGATCATTGTAGCAATATGTACCGAAAAGTTGATGTTTTCTCAGAAAAACTATAAACGCCTCTTCAAAAAAGCAACATCAAGCCACAAGTATAGGTTCTGTTTAAACGCGTTAAAGGCACAATAGATCAGGCAACCATCAAGAGTTTGCGTGAAGGCTACCCACGTTTCCCGCCGGATCCGTTATACAAGTGATGGATGGATGTTCCTAAGGGCGAAATTCTGGACCCTATTTAGTTTTTTGGGTTACGAATTACGAATGAAATTAAGAATTACGAAGATTATTGATATTAATCAATGGTCTTCGTAATATGATAAATTAACCTTGTTTGCGGCGACAATTTACTTATTTTAAAAGTTGTAGTTGTAGTGTGTAGCGGTTCTATTTAATTTAAATAAAACCCAAATAAATTTTATATATTCCTTTATTCTTTGTACTTAAAAACAAATAAAGGCGTCTGGAATGCATGAGACGTCATTCATAGGTTAGTGTTACATAATCAGATACAGGCCTATGACATTAAGAACTCTTATAGCAATATAACAATAATCTTACTTTCGAATCGAAAAAACGAAAAAAAGTTCCAATAAGTAGTTTTCATGAGGAATTAATTCCTTTACTATAGGAAACCTTATTACCTTTACCTCGATATTGTATTTATGTTAAATTTTGTGACGAAAAGAAATCATTCATATTATTTCTTTAAAATAATAATCAAACTAATATCATTGTAATATTGCAAAAAATCTTCTTAAAACTATGATGTTAATAGTTCATGATAGGCCTGCAGGATAGAACTCCCAGCGACGCCATCACACGCTGTAACGACGTTTTACAAACGAAATGTATCACAGACAAAATAACATTAAATGAGATTGCGTTTACAATTTCCGATAAGATGTAGTCGAAATAAAATTCAAAACAAATCATTTTTATGTAGCATAAAAATTGTATCGGAAAGTATATGTACTTATAATATTATTATTTTATTTCGTTTAAGCTTAATTCATTAATTATAAATGGCACCCTGTGTAACAAAATCAGCCTTAAATAATATAAACATGTCCGCCACTTAATGTTAATAAATTTATATCGTTTACTTAAATATATAATGTTAAGGGAAATCATTAAATTTTTTAGTATTTTTAAAATTAGCATTATATAAAAATAAAAAAAAAGTATTTTTTTTAAATCAGAAGTTATGTAATTAAAAGCATTTTTTTAAGCACAACTAGTGTATATTGGATACTAATGTAAAAAGGTAAAAAGTATTTACGCTACTCTTATGGAAAATGGAATATTAAGACAGCGAGGTCATTCGCTTCTAAGATTATAAATTCTAGCAACATTTGTATAAGTACATCAAAATTAACGGTTAACAGAATCAAGTAATTACTTAAATGCAAGGAGACTCATGTATATATATTTTTTTCTCTTCAATGTCAATTTCAATCTTAAATAAGGTTCAACAATTTTGCATACATATTGTGAAATAATAAAATGGCATTTTTTATATAGGTACCTACCTAATATAATTATATGAAAGAATATCATTTATAAATATTTGGCTACGGTATTTTTGTACAAAAAGCATTTAATTATAAAATAATATGGCGGCCCCGACGTCACCTGTATCAATCTACCCTCACCCGCACGGAGCGGTCTCAGTGTATGTAAAACGATTGTATATCTACATTAACTTGGCAAGAATAATAAACTACGCTATCACCGCGTCCATACCTGTTACATTCTATGTTTTTGGCACCAATTTAATACTAAAGAATGGTTTATATTGTCATATTCATTGAGATGATGGCACCAGGTAACAGAGCATGGACCGAGCGACCGGTCACCAACTTAACACTAAAACATTTCAACATTTAAACAAAGATATATTTCACTAGAGGCTATCGGGACGCTAACGAGCACAAAATGGCCAACTCCAAGCTAAATTATACTTATAATGAATATTAACATATTACTTCAAGTTGGTGACCGGTCATCAGTTACATATACAGTAGTTGGCAGTGGCCCTACACCAGATGCGGCCCGTCCTTGCTGATCCTCAAGTTCTCGAGTTTGACGTAGTTGCTGCGGGATATTCCGACGGGACGTCGCTTTGGCGCCTCCTTGTCATCCCGAACTCTGTTCTTCTCTGCGAGGGCGGAGTCCCCGAGCGGCTCGCGGCGGCGCTCCCGGTGGCTAAACCTGCCGTCTTTGAAATTCCCGTCGGCCGGCAGGTGTCTTCTGAACGTGGGCGTCATGGGCGTGCCCATGTTGGCCAGTTTGATGTCACACTTGAGGACGTTCTGGCTCAAGTTGTTCCGCTCGTCGGCGGCGGGTCGCACGCGGTACGATGACCGGATCGCGGTGGTCGGTTTCTGGACAAAGAAATTACTTTTGGACCTCTCTTCCCTGTCCGTCTCCGGCCGCCCAGGGGGCTCGGCGGCGCTCGGCCGGAATAATCGCCGGAGCTTTGGCGACCCGAGCGTCTTGGTGAAGAAACCCGGTTTCTCCGTCGGCTTGGCCGCGAGGGTCTTCGGAATGTTTTCGATCCAATTCGCTATGACAGGCGACTTCTTCAGATAGTCGATGTTGAATCTCCTGCAGTCCACGTCATCAACATTCTTTTCCCTGTAGCGCGTCGGAGGCGATTCCGTGACGTCATAGCTGGCCCGAGCGGATAGCAGGGAGCCGCTCTTCTTTGCGGCGTCTGTTGGGGGACCGGAGAGGATCGGGGAGAAGGTCCCCGGGAGAGGCCTAGGGGACACCGGGTCGTCGTCCGAGGAGTCGGAATCCGAGTACATCGGGGCGCCGGCGCGACTACCAAACGACGAGGTGGGATGAATCTGAAACGGTATCGCAAAAGATTCAGTTAGTTAGAATAAGAATTATGTTAATACTATGAGGAAGTCGTAATTACCTCGTGCTTGGAGCTCGTCTGTAGCCCTTCCTCGGACTGGTTTCTCATGAAGGCGGGAAGGTGCGGGGCGCGGGACGTGCGACGGAGGGCGCCCTCCACCCACGACGAGATGTCCGCCACCTGCGAGGAGGGAGCGCCGGTGACGACCGATGTGTGTGTTTGTAATCATGAGTGCGTGTGAGTGCGTGTGAGTGCGTACCTTGGTGACGTTGATCCCGTGTTCGTGTGCTCGCAGGATGTACCCGGGCGTGAGGGCCTGCGTGCTGGCGGCGCGGCGAGGGGGCGCAGCTCCGGGTGCTACGCATAGGGCACCGGCTGACACACACTTGCCGAGCGCGCGCCCCGCTGCCTCTGCACCGCAAGCCTGCATTTCGGCCTCCAGCGCGGCCGACGATTGTGACTGCGAGAAAGTAAAAAAAAATGAGTCAAATAAGATACGGAGTTTACTATGACGTGTACACGACAAGCTTCGTTCGTAGAGATTATATTGAAACTCTTTTTTGTCGATTGAGTAACATGTATAATATCCATCTCAATCGTACCTTCACGACCCCCCGTGCGTCCGTCGTTTCCTCCCCGTGACCCGCACCGCCTTCCGCCAAGCTGCTGCTGTCCCCCTCTCCGATGGTCTCCACCCCGTGGCGCGCCGCATATTGCAGAACGTCCTCCAACAGCGCGGGAGGCGGAGTACCCCCGGACCACAGCGCCGCAACCAGCGACTCCAGCCACACCTCCATCACCTCGAAGGGGGGCCTGCCAAGATGTAATATAAAAAACGTTAATTTAATCTACGAGAGAGTGTCGTTGAATGAGCGCGAGGGACGCCCTATTGAAGTGTCTGTGACCTCGCGTCGGGGTCGAGCTGGCAGGCCAGGAAGGCCAGTCTGTAGAAGGGCTCCGGACAGCTGGCGCAGAACTTTTCCCGGAACACGCGTTCGTTGAGACCGAAGTCCGATCTCCGCGGCATGTAGTCTGGGTCCGCCGACACGCGACCTATTATCTGTGGTGTCAAACATTACGTTAAATAATATATCAATAACTTTTGATCAATAAAACTATTATAGACTCTGTAATTATAATATACTCTATAAATGTATATATTTTATAGAAACTGGAGAGCCTACCTCGCAGAGTATGATCCCGAAGGAGAACACGTCCACCTTCTCGTCATAGAGGTTGCCGTTCATCATCTCCGGCGCCATCCAGTACGGGTTACCGACCACCTACATGACAATTTCATTTGTCGTTTTAAAAAGTATGTGATCTTTTATTTAATCTACGACGTGCGTTTGTGATGCGTGCGCGTGTGTGTGTGTGTGTGTGTGTGTGTGTGTGTGTGTGCGTGCGTGTGTGCGTGTGTGCGTGTGTGCGTGCGTGTGTGAGTGCGTGTGTGCGTGCGTGTGTGCGTGCGTGCGTGCGTGCGTGTGTGTGTGCGTCCTGACCGTGTATCGCTTGCGGATGGTGGCAGTGCGGTCTCCTCGACGCACGATACGCGCCAGACCAAAGTCCGCCACGACCACCGACAGCTCCTACACACAACGCTTGGAATGAGTTGTCTTTAAACTGTTTGAAGACATTCAATGTATTCAGTAACTATTGGAGTAAGGAATCACAACATCCGTATCAAAAAATCAATAAGGAGAATATAATGTAATCCGGCCATCCCAGGCTCCGAGCGGGCGTACCTCCCCGGGTCTGATGAGGCAGTTGTGCGAGTTGAGGTCCCTGTGTATGACGTGCCTGCTGTGCAGGTAGCCCACGCCGGCCGCCACGTCTCGAGCCAGCCGGACCCGGGCCTCCCACGACAGCGGGCGACCTTTGTCCTGATGTATACAAAAGATAGGACAATAAAGGCCTTTATCAATCTCAAATTTAAATACGAAACTATTATTTTCGGCAAGCCCTCACCTGCAACAGGTGATGCAGCGTGCCCCCCGCCACGTACTCCGTGACGAGGTGCAGCCGCTCCCGGTACAGCACGCCCTCGAAGCGCAGCACGTTGCGGTGCCGCAGCGACCGCAGCACCGCCACCTGCCGGAGGAAGGGCTCACAACGTCTTTCTTGTAAACGTACATGAAGCGTCGCAGGAGTGCTCACCTCTTTGAGGAAGTTGTTTTGCGCGGCGTCGTCCACGCGGTAGAGCTGCTTGAGCACCATTAGCTCGCCGGTGGTGCGGTGGGTGACCTTGTATACGTGGCCGAAGAAGCCAGTGCCGAGCAGCTCACCCTGGGGGAAAAAGGACTCGTGGATCAATGCGCTAATCCGAGGGAAGGCCAGGAGACTGCTCCCTGTGCCTACCTGTAAGAGGTCCGCGTCCCGAAACACGCGCTGGTGCGTGTGAGTGTGCGCGCGGAAGGAGCGCGCGCGGCTCAGCTCGTCCAGCACGCCCGGGGACCCCGCGCCGCCGGGGGACGACCCCGCAGCCCTGAGAGGACACTCGTCTATAGAGGTTGTGCAACATGCGAACGGACGACTTATATTCTGTCCATATTATCAGTTACCGATCAGTTATAAACACACTTACACATCCAACAGCTTGGACATACTGCTGCTTCTCTCCTTATCCCCCAGCAGGGGCGAGGAGGGAGTCTGTCTCTTCTTCATGACGCGCACCTTACCCCCGTCCTCCCCCTTCCTCTTGAAGAGCCTCTCTCTCCTCACCCCGGGATCCTCTCTCTTAGTGGCGATGTCGGTCGAGTTTCCGCTCGGTCCGTCCAAGACGATCGTCGGTATCTCCTGTATCGTTTGTTCCGAGGAACCTCGTTTGACATTTATTGTGTCCGGATTGTGTTCTATAACCGGCTACAATAATAATACATTCATAGCAATAAAAACAGTATACTATAACAATATGTTCAGAAAAATATGATTAATTCTAAAAATGTATATAGCCAGTCTGACTTCGTCTGATATTCAACTAATTTTATCATTATGTATTAGAACTATTTACTTTGAGGACATAATATATAACAATTAACTTTGAAAATCTTCACCTGGATATTATCATGACTCTTCTGAACACGCTTGGCGTCTCCCCCTCCTCCCGGGACAGCCTCCACGTCTCTCCCCTCCTCGAGCACGCACTCGACGCGCAGCGCCAGGGTGCCGCTGGCGTCCAGTCTACACACGTACCGTAGTACTTGTAGTACCAAATGTATTACTATGTATGAAATATGTTATGTCGGATGTGACGTCACACACACGGTGACTACTTATTGTTTAATAATCCATACAAATATTAGATGATAAACGATTAGTTTCAAGACAATACATTTAAAACAAATAACTAAACACTATTTTGTTATAAAAAAATATCCACAAATACAATCCAAGTTGATTGTAAAATATATGATATTGGATTATAAAATGGTACAAAATGTTTATTATATCACATAACATGTGATATTTTTTTTTAGCTGTATTTCTCTAAAAACTACTATCTAAGAATTACTTTGCCTTAACAAACAAATATTAAATTTTATTGTTTATATTGATAATCAATTTATAATAAAATATGATATGTACGAAGCGATCATGTGCGAAGCGAACTCAAAGACATATAAACATAATGGAAAAATAATGTTACATTAAATGGAAACACAGACAGAAGTATTCGAAATTTGAATTTAACTTTTTGTAACATTATTTCCACATAATGCAACAATAAAAAACCACAAGATAGCAAAAATGAAATATACACAAAAAAATAGGATATCTTATAACTAATAAAAACATATTACGCCAAAAATCTAAGAAAGAACACCTAAGGTCAGCTACACCAAACACCCAAAATCCCACCAAAACAAAAACAATAATAAAATAAGAACATCAAAGAAAAACAAGACAACACAAAAAACACAGTACACAGAAAATTAAGATAATATCATATCGTACCATAATAAAGAACACCGATATAAATAAAGCTGGCTGCACACGCTCAAGTCGTACCAGAAACAGAAACGTCTATTACTAATAAGGCCGGCTACACACTTTTAAAAAAAGATTCTGACAGAGAAGGTGCAACTAAGACATCTAGGGATGCACTTAAGGGCGGTTACAGCTCGTACCTGGCGCACACGCGCCGCAGGCAGGCGGCCAGCGCGGCGCGCAGCACGGCGCCCCCGGGCGGCCTGCGCGGACACAGCGCACTGTCACATCACTAGCTATAGCTAGCCAGACTGGCGGTAAGGCCTCGCGTCTCAATACGACGAACCATATTTTTAAATATCTTATTCTTAATTACACAGACAAGATTATTTTCTGAGATAATTTGTAAATGTCGGAATCACTGAGTAAACATTTTTAAGTTTACAAAATGAATATTTACAAAAGTAATGAATATTTAATTACGTTATTATTATTATTATTACTGAAAGTTGGAGGCCCTAATGTTTACTATCCTATTTTCTATTATATTCTATCATCATTAATTGTTTCTCTAAAATCCAAATACCCTCTTAAAAATTGTAACCGAGCAGTAAGTACTCAAGTGAAACCATTTTTATGACAGGAGAGGTGATCACTTGCAAACTACTGCCATTTATATATATCACTCACTGTGTCACGAGGGCTCCCGGCGGGGGCGCGGGCGGGGGCGTGACGCGGGGGGCGCGGGCGGGGACACGGGACACACGCGTCGGGGTGCACGGCCCACTAATTTAAAATTACAAAGAACACACAAAAATTACAAAGAAAAACAATTTATTAGTCCTTATATTTAAAACTTGCATCGGCCATAGGTTATAGGCATTTGTAGTAAAGTAATGTTGATAAATATAAATTTTTAAGAATGATACGAATTGCAGTGTGTATTTATCTTTATTATAAAAAAAGTTATGGATTACTCACCAGTAGAGCGTGTCTCGGTCTACGAGGGCATACGGCTCCGAGTCCCCCAGCGGTGTCCCGCAGGCGGCGCATGCGAAGCACTCGGGATGGAAGCGCAGATCCCCCGCCGCCATCACCGCCCCACATACCACCTCAACAATCACATATCTGCTATTTATTTTTTACTAAATTATGCTAATCCAAATTGTTAAAAATAATTACTTCATTTTAATTTCGATCAAAATACTGCTAACTTATCATAATTATATAAAATCGATGTCTTAGAAAGCATGGCTATGATTTCAAATAATACTACCTGTCCACATCTCTGACAGCTGTCCCCGAATCGCGTCCAATAGTCCTCTCGGCAAAACAGCATGCCACCCTTCTCGAAAAACCACGTCGTCAACTGAGCGTCACAAACTGAGCACCTAAATACAATAAAACAAATAACCCACTAATGATTCGACTGTATACTCAATCTTACATACCTAAAATATCGCACGTAATTGCATTTTCCATTTTCAAGTCCCAGACAAGTGTAATAAATGTAGTTAGTTAACATAAAAAGTTCATTGACTCACCTAAAGCAATCTCTGTGCCAATCCTGGCTGAGCGCCGACACGTAGTCCTCATCACTAATATCGTTGAGACAACCCCCACATATAAGGAGTTCTATGACAAAATATAAAAAAACTTTACTTATGTCACTGTTAAAGGAAAATTTAGAATTTATTGACTTGTCATTATGAGTAATTCCAATTATATGAACTTATATTTATTTCTTATCAAAGTTGCTGTTCACTAATACTATATTATTTTATTAGTACTACTATATCAATCAAGTTACCGCTGTCTGTCTATCCTTCTATTCATGTAAATTGTATCAGCCACCTATTTTGTGATTAATAAATTGCCTCTACACTATAAAACTAGTATTTTTAATAGAAAATAGCACATTTAATACTTTTTTTAGAAAATAACAATCCCAGTGTTGCAGAAGAACTCACAAACATATAAATAACAGAGATAAAATACACCTAGACTTAGAATGTTCTGAAAACTGCATCACAATAAGAAATTTATTTCTACAAAAGATAATTGGATTGGCATGGCTATTGTGTATTCTTTTTACTTAAAAAGCTTTTAAATAAACTAGATAAAATATAATGATTCAAATATAGAAACAATCCAATAAAACTACATCTGCAGTCTTTAAGACCATATACAGTAGAACTTTAAACCTTGATATTCTAAAAACCTCCTTAACATCAAAAAATAATCTGCTCAGAGCACAAAACTACTCTATTACTTATAATACACAACCTCTGTAATATTAATTAATAATTTCAGTACTGACCCTCAGCAAGTTAAGGAAATGTTGCTAGCCTGTATAACATAGACTGCATGCCAAAGATTAATATCAAATGAATGTGTAAAATAAATAGTTATGTGTGTGTGTGTGTGTGTGTATGTGTGTGTAATATGTGCACATATGAACTAGCCAAACTATGCACATTAATTATAAGTATTGGGATATGATTTATGTTTTCAAAAAACTAAATGTTTTTAATTCAAATTTTAAAATCCCAGATGAAACCTTGAAGTTAAAGTCTTGCTTTTATTTAACACATGTGTATATACTTTTATCATTATCTCTATACATATATGGTATATATTATAATCTCTCATACACTCAACATAAGTGGAAATAAGAATGATTAATTGATCCCTATTATAAACTGTATACATTTTTATATAAAATAATTTGTGCTTTTCTTGGATTTTAACCTATTGAGATTCTACCATATATTGTTATATCAAACACCTTAAATAAATAAATTAATTTTATTTTAATTTATAGAATGTAATATTTTTATTACTCTAAGTGTATTTTAAATAATATCCATCAGTTAGTTGTCCATGAGTTAACTAATTTCCATATTTTTTTTAATTTTAAGAGTAGGTGAATTATTTTTATTATATTGTCTGTTGTCTGTTTGTTAAAATATGTAAATGTCTAAGAGGAATTATATGTATAAATGCGGAAGTCCTTCATAAAAACTGTAGTTTTATGTTGGATTTATTTACCACCAGGAAGACTCACAAAATGTTATAAAAATGTAATATACCATTTTGTAATAGTATAGTAAAACAAAAGATATTTTCTTGAATATAAAACTAGTTTCACCCACACATTATTCAATGTCAAATACACAATAATAAATTGTTTTGATTTTAATAAAATTCAGTAAGATTTTTAAATCACTAACAAAACTTACCCTTCGGGTTAGATTCCTCCATTTCATTGCATTGTGAATCACACAATTTTCTTAAAGCAAAAAAAATAAAAATAAAGTAATTTTGTATTCTTATTTTATTAGAACTTAGAAGTCCATGGAAAATGTTTTCATAGAATTGACATTTACGTCATTTTAAATGACTAATAACCAGAGACTAATAAGAAATGACTTATGTCATAATAAAGTTGCCATCCTTAAAAACTCGCCGACATAAGCTACCAGCCGCATATAATCTGTTGACCCTTAATTTATATAGACTTTCATACTAATAATAGTTATAAATAATAATACAATAAATAAAGAAGTAATAATTGGAAACGGGGGGGACCAATAGCAAACCCTTGGCAAAAAGTTCACCAAACACCAAACAGTCAAGTCTTCTGCTTGATAATTGGCTGTCAGACACTTCAATTTCAATTCACCGCTAGAATAAAAAATACACTAAATATCTGTCTAAGTGGGTTAGAGTGTCGTACAAACTAAACCATATACGGTATACCAAATTAAAAACAACTAGTGCTCTGGGAGTAAGGCCCATAAACTTAAATAAAAATGTGTAGATAAAGTGACAAGATTCACAGTCCAAAGATTTACCAAAAGTATGCCACTATTGAATGGTCCAGTTATAAAAAAAGGGAAAGGACGACATCTTACTTATTCATTTATTTATTTCTTTTTCACTTTTAATAATTACCAGTGATCATTTGTGTACGTTAAATGGAGGTGTCAGAAGGGCCACTTTATACCACACTTATCTAAATAAGCCCTTCTGTGAGGACACCCCGTAACTTAAAATTAAGAGGGTTTAATAATAAGTAAATAATGTAATAAAAGCAAGCATAACCAAAGGGTCAGCCATCATCTCCTTCGTCATATTTGAGGAAGGGAGGGCGACCCATCCCTTGTAGTAATGACTTCTAAGGAAACGGTGTGATACAACAGTAGCTAAGAACATCAAACAAATTGCCCAGATTACTAGTTAATAGCTTAATTACTATTCATACCCAGGCCATACCGTCGTTAATTTAATCCTTTACCTAATAGGATTTTTGTGTAAAAGTCCTTTTAATGTACATTTACATATATATAGAAAGAAAAATTGTATTCAATTTAGTTTGAAGGAACTACTACCTACTTAGTGGAGCCTAGTGGTGGACATAGCAAGTTTATTTTTGTTCCGGTTATTAATAATGTTATAATTTGTTTACCTTTTGTTCCAGTTATATGTAAGTATTTTTTTTTCTCGAAGTTATTAATATTTTTATGCATATTAATTCAAAGTATTAATATCACTTTTTAATCTGTAGGAAATAAAAAAAATATTTTTAATAAATAAAGTAAAACAATGCCATAATATCCGAAATTTGAGCGAAAAGCGTCCTTTCCAATTTTGGAAAGATGTTTTTATTTGGTCAATTACTTATTTGAATATTGCTTCTAAGACAATTACCAAATGTCCTCACATTGTTGTAAATACCTACTAAAATGTATAATGTAGAAAATACGTCACATCTAAGTATTGAAACCGGTTCTAGGGAATCAAAAATCACACATCGCTATCGCTGTGCTATGTTAGAAGACAAATGATAAAAATTCTTGAACACTTACAGTATCGGACAAGTAAGTAAGTAAAGATATTCTGTATTGATAATTCCAAAATCACGGTAATTACACATAATCTTCTTTAGATAAAGTATTGATCGATTACCAATACACACTATTTTCCAATTTTTTTAAATAAAATAAATTCAAATTCTCAATGATAATTTACTTAAAAAAAAATTTTTTTTTAATAATTTTATGATTGAATATCGATTAATAGTCATAAACGTACGAGTAGGAACTGTTTCTAAGTATTTTAAAATCTATTGGTCCAAATATGATAAGAAAACAAGAAAAGTAAAATTGCAAAGAAAGAGCATAAATTTAGTAAGTAACAAGATTTATATTTACAATACACACTTTACTAACTGACCGTTCGAACAAATATAAAAAATACTCTGAACGTCGTACGCGACTTTTTAATGAGAGAATAATTTTATGTACCTAACATCAAATTATTCTCTCATCAAAAAGTTGTAAGTGATGAAAGCAACTTGTATTTTCTATTGAAACATTTTTGGGATACTTATTTTTATTATCAAAATATTGAATGAAAGTTCCCAATTTAAAGGAATTCCGATAGTTACAAGGTAGTAAAAGGCAACACCATCTAAGATTTAGAATAAAAACAATAAATCACAAAATTTGTGCAACTTGTTTATTTAAGAAATTATTGTGTTATTTGCTTCTTTTTCTTTAAATATTTACTTAACCTGACCTTCACTTTGACTTTAATTTCCAATCTCTTGAGAAGCTCTTCGAGTTCCGGGTCGTCGATGTCCTCCTCTTCTGGATTGGGCGTAGTAGTGTTTGTAATAGGAGTGGTAGTAGAAGGAGCTAAGGTAGTTACAGTGGTGGTAGGTACAGTCACTGTGGTAACACTAGTAGTAGACGTCGGGCGTTGAGTAGTGGTATTGAAGGGAGTGAAAGTGGTACTAGTTGTTGTGGTACTAGTTGAGGTAGTAGATGGAGTAGTGGTTTCATCTTCTTCTTTAAGATTCTCAAAATCAATGCCAGTTATTTCGGTAAACCACGGATGAAAGGGTCCAGGACGAATGAACGCTGTAATTAAATAAGAAATTATTAGGCATGATATGTAATTGGACAAAGATAAATTAAAGAGTCAGTATATTACCAGCAGGTAACCCAGAGTGGCAGCCGTGAGGATCAGCAGCCACGAAGGAACTTACACCGATGAGAATAGGCTCACCCTGCGAAGATATATGAACCAAAGGACCGCCGCTGTCACCCTTTAAGTTAAATGATTTTGTTGTATATATATATATCACAATAATTCCTATCATATACTTCGTGTTCATATATATTAAAATATGTCATTTAACAATCGAAATAATCTTTGTATCAAAAATAATTGATAAAGTTTTTACAAATAAAAATATTGCTTACGAACTGATGGATAGACAGACATAACAGACATAATACAATCCTAGGATTTATGTAAAATATTGTTTACTTGGCAAATGGACTGCGAAGTGACGTTGAAGAATCTAGCGCACACGGTATTGTCAGTCACGAAACGAGTCGTAAACACACCGGCGCAGGCAGCGTTGGAGACGCCGCGGAGGTACACCCAAAGCAGGTGCTCGGTTTGAGGACCTACAGCATTGGATTTTTTTTAGTTTGCGTTCAAAATCGAACACTCAATTTCAGTCTCTTGATTTCTTAATCAGAAAGATAACGTTAGTAGTAGAAATTAAAGAAGAAATTTAAATATTACCTTGGGTCCAAGTTCTACCAAACCCACTCGCTAATGTTATTAAGCTATCGTAATTTCTATGCGCTTCGGCTGTGGACTGGATTCGGATAGGTTTCAGATATTCTGAAAACAATAAAAACTCAAATGCTTAAAAAATAATTTACCTAGTCTCATTTAAATTATTTGACTACGATTGTACCAACCAATCATGTATAAAACGTCTTGTGTGCTATCAGATTGTTAATTGCTTTAATACCAATTAATTAATTATATACTTTACTTAATATATTTCATCGATATTAAATTCAATAGGACTAACTAAATAATTGATAATATAACTTACGCGAATACGATAAAGCTATTGGCAACTTCACCACAGCTATGTCATTAGGCTGAACATTATAAGGAGTGTCGCCATTAAAGGTCGGATACATGTAGTACTCATGGCTCTCCGTGAAAAATTCTGGACGAGTTAGGTTCGTAACGCCTGCGCGAATAAGTATCGTGATTTGTCTGAAAGAAGAAGAAAAGAAACTTAATCATCATGCATCTGATATGATGCATTTCTTTTTAGCTGAGTGCTAACTCACGTGGCTGTACAATGGGCAGCTGTGAGAATCCATCGCCGGGACATGACACTGGCGCCGCAACCTTGGACGGTGCCTTCCCTATTCACCATGCGTAACGACACCATGTGTGGGAACTGTCCAGGGTAAGCACTCCATCCTGACACGATGCGAGCATTCCATGCATCTATAAAGATCATTATATAATAAGCAATATAAAGCATCGAAAATAATAACGTACGTTTATATGTGAATGTCTACCTTCCAACCCTTTTCGTGTACTAATTTAAATATTTTATTATTGATAACTTCTTAAACATATTTAAAAAAAAAAAATATTTGCTGTTTAACAATACCCCCACGCTGACCAGGTACAATATAAAATAATAAAATTGGTAATTAGAATTAAATGATTGTACATTCAATTAAATTTTCTTCATTTTGCAGCAAGGATTGCATATCCGTGTAAGATCGATTGTGTAAGGCATGGGTTCAGGGTTATTAAATAACCATTCTAGTGACATCAGACAAAAAATGTCCATCGGTGTGACATCTCACATCGGTATCTGTGTTATTAGGGGTTATTAGGGAATTTTGATGGACACCCAGGCCTCGCATTGACAATCATGTCAGGAGAGTACGTGTTCGTTTATACACTTATCTTATTGTGGTAATGGAGTGTCTGCCAATTGTTTAATGATGATAGCAGTTACTGAGGATATACTCGTACGTGACACTAAAGGTGTCAGAGCTAAGTCCTTGGTCACTTCAACGTTCAGCAAAATGGACTGTGTTCTGATGACAGCGTGAGAATATTTGTATTTAACTTTCGTAAAGTGAATGCAATCAGGAATTATTAAGACGTCCCCCGGAAATGCTCTTTTTTGCTGTATCTTCTGCTGTCATATTAAGAAAAAGAATTTGTTATTTTCCTACACGGGCCCGCCTCTCTCGTTCAGTAAAAAAATATGCATTTCATCGGTTATTGGTATGTGCCATTATTTATGTCGTTTTAATAACTTGTTTTACATTTATATGGAAAAATTCTGATTTAGATTGTAGATGGTCAAGGACAGATAAGTAATATCGATAGAAATCTTAGAAATATTAATATTAATATTAATTAATCATTGTTATTGTGGTATCTGTGATCTAGATTAAAATATATTTATAAATTTATAACACACTTTTATGCTGTGGATATTCATAATTTAGAACTTTATGTTGGTATTATTATAGATATAAACACGGTTTATACGCAACATTTTTTTGATATTTAGCCATTCTTTGAATTTGACTTAGTGAAATGTTCAATATAACTCCTAACCTATTCAACTCTAGATATTTCTAAAATCTATTAAAAAATAAATAAGCATCTTTAATTACCTATCTGAATACTGATAAATACTGAATATTTTATTTTTAATGGTAATATTTACCTACCTATTGGACGTCAGTCTTACATAATCTTACATTGTTATCGAAAAAAGACAAAATAGTTATAAAATATTTAATTTCTTCGTAATATCATGTAAGTAATTCTATATAAAATTTAGGGCACGACATTTATGACAATAATTTTAAAGTCATGATGTAAATGAAGTCAAAGCTGGAGCTTGTAAATTTAATAATATTGGCAATAACATCTCATGACAACACTGTCACAGTCACTCCTACCTTTATTGTCGATATTTTCTGCATAGTCCGGTGCAACTTGCTGCGCGGAAACCTATAACGTAAATTATAAACAGAAATATTAATTAGATTTAATTAATTAGAATTAATTTAGAATTAATTAGAGCTTCGAGCTCATGAGTAAGAACCCCGAATGGGTTCGAAACTAGTCGGGCGAATTCCGCTAAGTTAACGTTAAGATCCGCTAAGCTAATGTATAACATTTTCTACTAATTAAATTAATAAAAACGTCTTTTGATATATTATAATAAAATGCCCACAAAAGTATTTAGCACATTAATTGTGAAACAAAGTAATGATGAAATAATAATACCTGATTTACTGCTAAAGCTAGCACAAAGACGGCTGTCGGTACCAACATTTTTGAAGCTACTAATGATTATTTTGATAATTAAAAATAACGTAATATCACAAAATAGCGATTATCTTATATAGATTGAGAAACTTGGATCAATTATCGCATTCATTAATATTGTTACCCTTCTAAAAATTCTAAAACCCCTAAATATAAAATAATAAAATTCTGAATTCAGTTTTACCTTCTTTAGTAAGACATAATAATTATATTACTATTTTAAATAGTAACCTTTATTGTTAATTAAATAGGAATGACCTCGAAAATAAAACAAACATCCGTGGCTTTGATGATATAAATCAATATATTTTCTTGGTTTTTACAATACTCTGAATATAACACGACACAACAAAATTTGATAAAATTCAGGTTTTACATTAACTAAGCTGTCGGGTCTCTGCTTACATTATAATATTATTTCTTGTACTCACCTGAGCGTTGTTCATCACGCAAAAAATATAGCGTGATCTATTTTACACACTGACGACATTTTCTAAACTTTAAATAAGTACATCCGCGAAAGCCGTATTTTGATATTATGGGTATAAAATTAGGTAGGTAGGCTATAAGTAAACTAGGTATCAGAAAAATCCGTCCAGTAGTAGGCGGTTTTTTCTCCAACGCCGTCCAAAAAACGAAAAATAGGCCAATATTTTCAAAACTAGTCTTTTAAGTCTGTGTCGTGTACTTAGCCCATATCAATTGTACATATGTTTGTTATTGTTAATAAAAATGTTTAGTGTTTTATAATTATGTTAGCCTCATTTGAATATCTAATAAATTTAGAAAGAAAAAAATATCGACAGAGGCAAGGTTCGACATCGAAAGCGTTTATTGGACTCAAACCTATAACCTCTGTGAAACCCTCCCATGTTTCTGCCAATTGGTGCCAACTCCCTACCCTCTTCCATAAAACTAGCATTCTATTTTGAGGATTTTTCATTCTATTTTCATTCAAAAATTAAATAAGCTTCCAAGAAAGCCGTATGAAAAATAGTGGCTGAGCCTTTGTCCACAGGGAAAGTATATTGTCATCAGGATTCGGAATCAAAAACAGCGTATTTCGAGTTTCAGGTCATGGACTATTAATGTCCCTTATTCTATAGGAGTCTTCTAGTTTTGAGTGTTTAACGGAAAAACATCCAAACTTTCATATTTTTAATGCAATCGTCCTCTATATTATAAATATATATTTGTATTCGTCAGCTTAAAGCTTATAACTAGGAGTGCTAATATGGTGCAAGCAGAAACACAACGTAATATGTTTTTAGATTGACGTTTACAAAAAAATATTAAGTTTCACTCCGTCACCTTTCAACCAAAAGTTTTTGTGAAAATATACTAAAAAATAAAAAAAAGGCTAGTTTAGGGGACGATATATAATTTATTACAAATATTAAATGTCTTATTGCTTATTCACTCGAACTAATCTTCACTTTGACTTTAATTTCTAATCTTTTAAGAAGATCCTCGAGTTTCGGGTCATCAATTTCTTCCTCTTCAGATTTGGACGTGGCTGTAATTATAGAAGTAGAAGATGCCGGTATAGTTACCGTCGTGGACGGAATAGATAAAGAAAATATAGTTACAATCTACATTAATGAATAATATTTCAGAATGTAATAAAAGTACTTTGTATAAAATACTTCTCAACTAGTCTGACAAACATTTGATACTCTTTCCCACTTTTTAAAAAGCTGGCAAAATGCACTGGTTGTGTCGGTCATTCTTAAATAATCAAAAGAGATTTTATCAGTTTCTTTCATTTAGTTGATGTCATTCGATCTGATACTAAAGTAGTATGATAACATCGTATACATTGTAAAACTATTGAATAATCAGTTCCATGAATATTTTTACAAGGGTAAAAATACTCGTAACAGTGACTGGCCAAGTAACAATAAGTCCTTCCCTTCCTTCCATAGCTGTCCATCGAAGACGGTATCATCAGGTGCACCGTCTGCAATTTTGCGACCCAATACCATAAAAAATATTAACGGATACCCATCCACTATGTTAATTATTATTTAATAGACAAATGGACTATTAAGTGACGTTGAAGAATCTAGAACAGACAGTGTTTATCTTATCTCTTTCTCTTTAGCTGACTGCTAAGTTACGTGGCTGTGCAATGGGCAGTAGTGAGAATCCAACGTCGGGATAAGCCCCTACCACCACAGGCTAGGACCCTGCATATGGATACCATGTGTGGATGAACCTAGTGGCGACACTCCCACCCAAATTCGATGCGAACGTCCCACACATCTGTCAAATTCAAAAATTGTTACTTGATGGCTTCTGACACATATCTGCCAATAAAACCTAGAAAATACTGTTATTTGCCTATATTGTAGCTCTGCTAATTGAACCAAGAATAAATGATCTATTAATCTATTATTTTTAGTTTATTATGATCACCTTCATTCATAAAATAAATAAAAACGATCAGCGTTAGGAAAAATCTTAATGAACGTGAATAGTCGTAACCCGAATTAGCTGAATCGTGAAAAACCTTATACTAGCCACGTCAGTTACACTTGATTAAATGGGACCCTTAATGTTGGCCAATTTCACCATAAAACAAAATGTTTGATATGATACATATTCTATTTGATAATATTATCAAAACAGAAATCGATGAATATGTTTTTATTATTATTTGATGAAGAGATTAGACAACTAGAAAACAAAATACAATTTTGAGGCGTTGTCGAACACGTTATTTATTATCGCACTAAGTATATGATAATTGATAATTAAAATGAATTCCTCTAATTTATTTTATATCATTGTAAATTTTGTTTTATTTATTCCGTGAGCTTACAGAAAGTACTGAACCATTTTTGATGGCGTTTTAGACAATTCTTGACTGTTTCAGATCCGATTTTTCTTCAAGTCACCAACTAAAGACACGTAATAGAATTATCAGAATGAACCTTTTAATGAATATATACTATTAACATGTTTAATCATGTTTTTAAGTAATTATGAATTAATTTTTATTAATAAAATAAAATTTCTATTTTAAGATTTTTGATTTGAACTCTGCCTGAGTCTGTAGCCTGCATGGGGACGTCCATTAATCACGTTATGTTTTTTAGCATTTTTCTTATAAAAAGTACATTAAAGAACAAAAGTTTGAAAGCAATTAAAACCAATATAAGTTTTAACCAATATAAATTATAAACTAGGTATTAATACAGTACCCTAGTAAAAAAAAACCAATCAATAACGAATTAATATTATTTAAGAAAAAAATATATAGTTAAAGTAAGTAGTGAAAGTACTAGTAATAATAATAAATGAGCTGTATCAAACTAGTTCATCTAAATATGTATATGAGTGTATGATAAATACGGAAAATTAATTCTTTCAAAACCAATATTTTTTGTGATACTGATCACAGAAGTGGAGAATTATTATTGTTTAGTTTCAATAACACCAGGTTGATATCTCGTTCAATAGAATCATTTTTTTTCTTTAATTCTATAAATAAAAACAGCTGTCGAAAGGGAAATTGAACTAGCATTAATAGAGTTGGAGTCCCTGGTTTAGTGAAAAAGAACCAAACCGTTACTTAAATCCAGTAGTAAATTACCTAAACCTTTATATAACATATTTTAAACCAATATAAAGTTAATTTGTGATAATCTATCTCTCATCCACTTCTTTTTAAAAATCTCGCAAACTGTAATATTCTTGTCGGTCAGTCTTAAATAATCAAAACAGATTATATCAGCTTCTATCAATTAGGTGCTGTTGTCATTCGTTCTGATAATAAAGCCACATGATAAGATCATATACACGTAAACGTAAAACTATTTAATAATTAGTTCCACGAATACTTTTACAAATATACAAATATAAAAAAAATAACTAATCTAAAATAATATTATTTGTTGAATAGCACTTCACAAAATTCTAGCCTGTAGTTTGATCATATGACAAAAGATTTTGTTTTTTATCAAAATAATATTTCTGTGGTAGTACATGCGGGCTAATAGTTCTAGAAATAATTGCTCTAGTTGTCTCACTTTTTGATATATTTTTTAGTCACAGGATTTATAAATTTCCTATAAGAAAGATACATTGACGAAGATACATTTACGTGAGAAAGTAGAAGTATTACGTCGGTATCAGGAAAGTAAATTAAAAATTTGTTGAGTCTTACCAGGATAAAAATGAAATGCCTCTCTGTATATATAAAAATGTCGTATCTCTCAATTACTCAGGATGTGTTCGAATGGAGGCTTTAATAGAACGGCTTCATATTTGTAAGATATTGTATTTGAAGAATAAATGAATTTATAATTTTCAATACCACAATTGATTTCTGAACGGAATTATAATATAAATCAAAATTTATGATCTCTTTCAGAGTTTGCCGTGAGAATGTTTACAATATTTGTTAAAGATACGAACAAATATTTGGAATGAGAGCTTTAAAAAGAATATATTCCAAAATTAGTTAAAATCAACGTCAATTTTATGATGTAGCTCTATGTGAACTTTTCTCCTTTGTAGCAATGAAGTTATGAATCAATAATAAGTTTATTTGTAATATAATATGTAAAACAAATATGATCAACTGAAAATTACCAAGTATTCAAAATAAAACATTGAAAATGCCGGTAACAAGAACATTCCATATATTCAGTTTAACAAAAAAACGGATAAAACAAGGATAGAGGTTCTAGGCAGTCATAACTTCTCTTCATATGATAAACTTAACAAAATATAAGAAAGGTGTCCTCTCACACAATTCAAATCAAAATGTACGTCATGATTTTTAACCTCTTTTTTATTATAAAACTAAGAAGTTTTTGAGAAATCAGACATTTAAATAAATATTTTTTTACATAAATGATTACAATTTCACTTACTTTTGTTCATCCAAAAACCAGTTATACAATACAAAAGATGGATTGACCCAGGGGACTTTTATGGCTTTATCCAACTTTCGGCGTTCGGACGAATGAAACTCAGACTCTAGTAAAAATGTCTCCAAAATGTGTTAAGAAAGTTAAAAACCTGTAAAAAATCATAAATTGGATTCTTATTTTTAAATTTAGAAATGAAATTTTAGAATCGGTATTACCTTAATGAATCTTGAATAAATATAAAAATTAAGTTGTCTCCTCGGGAAGATAATATTTCTTAATCAATAATAAAAGAAATCAATCAATCAAGAATCAAAGAATCAAAGAATCAAGAATTGAAGTAAACATTTTGAAGTTAAAATTTTGAAATTAACATTAGTATATTGAAATTCGAAATTTAAATTCGCTTTCTGACCAATCAAAAACTTTAAAAGCGAGAAAAGGGTAGGCCCTTTTCTCTTTGCTTACAAAATGATCCATCTCATGATTTTTAAAAGGCTAGAGTATATGTGGCAAACCATTTTATCCTATCCCCAGACTTACCTTTTAGGAATGCTCAATATTCAGATAATTTATTAAATTCATATTAAACTGATTTAGATTTTTCTTAAAATATTGCTACTGTCGAGTGTAAATATGTACAAATAAAATAATATACATTAGAATTCTCTAAGACATCAAAATCGAATTCTGTTTATTTTAATGACAACCTTATTAACTATTATTTTGATTGTTGTTATTTGAGACAAATTAATTTTAAAATATAATTTTATTAATAATGTATTATAATTAATATATTATAATTTAATATACTCGTATTAAAAGCATTTTTACTGTTGATTCTTACTAATTACAGATATTTCTCTCTTCACCATGTAAATAGTGTAAGTATATTATAAAATATATATTACGGTGTGCTGTAAAATCGTCCTGTGTGTATCAAACGTTAGTACCAGGGATTCATCATGTAGGAGATTGCAGTATATAAATGTATATCTTTAGGAAATTCAGTATCCGCTAGACAGTGCAAGGGAGTAGATGTGTTTCAAGAGCCATTGAAATCTCGACATAGCTTAAACTAAAAACATCTGTACCAGGAACACATAAATTCTGCGTAGGTTGAAAGTTCGAAGAGTTATTGATTTTTTGATAGTGAAAGTGGTATGAACAAGATCCTCTAATGCATCACATATACACATTATAGCAAGCAGAAGAAGGTATAATAAATTGTTACGTATATGTGTTTATTTGAATTATTATGACAAATACTATTGATTACTTTTAAACCTACGAAATAATTTTATCAATTATAATTTTTGTTTTCATTTGGCTGTTAATTATGTTGATATACTCTGGTTAGGTTAATATAACAGCTATAGGCATGTCGTTCATGAACTAAGGCATGTCGTCCATGAACTAAGGCAAGTCCTTCATGAACTAAGGCATGTCGTTCATGAACTAAGGTATGTCGTTCATGAACTAAGGCATGTCGTTCATGAACTAAGGCATGTCGTTCATGAACTAGGGCATGTCGTTCATGAACTAGGGCATGTCGTTCATGAACTAAGGGATGTTGTTTATGAACTAAGGCATGTCGTTCATGAACTAGGGCATGTCGTTCATGAACTAGGGCATGTCGTTCATGAACTAAGGCATGTCGTTCATGAACTAAGGGATGTTGTTTATGAACTAAGGCATGTCGTTCATGAACTAAGGCATGTCGTTTATGAACTAAGGCATGTCGTTCATAAACTAAGGCATGTCGTTCATGAACTAAGGGATGTTGTTTATGAACTAAGGCATGTCGTTCATGACCTAAGGCGTGTCGTTCATGAACTAAAATGTTGTGAGAACAATTATTCTGTAGCAGTAGCGTAAGAATGATTGTTCTCGCATGTTGCAGGAAATCAACAAATGACTTAGTTTTTATGAATTCAATAATTAATTGCAAAACTTCTTTTACTTTCCCGACGGGACCTCATGTATATTTATGTTCTCCTAGTACCCGGTGCTACGTGCAACAACGTGTTATTTGACATGATATGGCCAAAGCGCACTACGCCTTTCTTAACCCAGTAGTCGTTTTATTTCCACAGTGCGAGGTTTTAATACAATATTTTGTGCTATACAAAATATTGTATTAAAACCTATTATTGTTTAAATAATTGTTGGATATAACAATCTTTGGTCAGAATAAAAAGATATTTTTATTTTAAGCAAGCCTTTACATCCAACCTCAAGACAAAATAATATTTAAACCTGACTTGAAACCAACGTTCCGAACAATGTAAGAGTTGAAGACAAGTTCCTCCTCTTCCTCCTCCTCCTCTAAGGCTTCGATTTTAACCCCTTAGATTGCAAGTTATGGTCTGGATTACTGGGCCTGGCATGCCAACTCGAAAAGATGCTCCGACATTGAGTTTCTTAAAAAAAATCTGGAGGTAACACTGCCTAAATTTCCGATGTTAAAAATGAGACAATCTATATCAATAGATTTAAAATGCAAACCTTTGGATACAGATTGATATCTGTATCCAAAGGTTTGCATTTTAAATTTAAAATATTTTCCAAATTTGCCGAGACTATACTAAATATTTCCAAGTAAATTTTATTGACATAATATAAAGTAATTATATTTTTTAAAGAATCTTTTGATGTCTTTCAGATCTTGTCAGATCCATGGTAACCTAATTACAAAACAAATAATATTAAAAAATAAACTGATTATTATAGAAGTATTTTAGCACTTATATCGTTTAGAAATTTAACTAAATTTGAATTTTTAACTAAATAAGTAAAAACTTTTTAGTTAATGAGTTAAAAATACGTAAGTACGCTAAAATACTAAATTAAAGTGATATATACAAGACGCAAAGTCTGTGAGCTCCAACTCTCCATTCCCTTAGGAGGAGTTCAGAAGAATCAACAACTTCAGAAATAATTATTAGTCATCATAGTTTCGTAACACCAAATAATCTGTTATTATCTTAATGTACCACATTTTGACAAAATGTTAGTACAATTATTTAATTTAGTACTCACAGTACTATATACCTATTCTCGGTGGGTTTGTTCAGATCTTTGGTGATGTTTGTTTGACATGAACAGTAAGCTCCACAAGTATCACGCGCTTTAACTGTCTAGAGTACAGGAATATGTCCGGTCTGAATGACGAAACAACAATATCCTCATTGATTCTATACTGTCTCTCGTACGTATCCATCGTTATAGTCCAATCGCGAGCCGCCTCCAAGATAGAGGGAGGCTTTTGTTTTGTTTCGAAGTAGGGTGCGCCACCTCAAAAGCTAACGGAATACAAGAGCCACCTATAATTGTCGTTCTCATCTTCCCGAACAAAGGATTTTGTTAAGTCCTGTTTTGTTAAGTAATATCCTGTACTTTCCTGCTAGATCATCTTGAATTGTTTATGGAATTGAAGTCGTGACTCGAGGTCTGATGCATTTCTATCTTTTGGGAGAGACTAGTAATGTATCATCATTAGATTTTCCGACGATTTTTTTGGAAACTCTTTGGTATTTATAGAGAGAAGTCCGATAATTTCTCTTATTTCATCCCAAAATTGTTTCCGTCTCTAAATAAAGTTGAAGAGTCCACTGAACGCGCCAACCCAAATCACGACTTCAATATCTTTACGACGCTTGATCTTTGACAAAAGGAGTTTTATTGAGATCGCAAACTAGAAATGGCCAATTTAGATGTAAAGTTAGATAGTTTATTTATTTATTTAATAATGACTTCTTAATTTATCTATTAAAATGTTTTGATATTTACTTTAAAATTAAGTAAGTAGATGCTTCTTCAATAAAAAAAACACATCGACTACCAAAACTATTTTATTGTTTCACCAAAAAACATTACAACACATTAAAAATACTTAATTACATAATAAATATTTATCTTCAAAAGACAGTTTGCAGCAAAACAATAATATAAGTAATACAAACATTAATGAAGCTAGTGATGAGAGAGATATCCAGAGGAAAAAGTCTATAAACAGAAATTGATGGCGGTCTATATTCCAAATATTCCAATCCATAGTACAGAGCCGCACGTAGTTGTTTGTCTAAACATAAGTAAATAGAATGTAGAGACTGCATTTTGTTAAAAAAAAGAATATTATTTATCAACGTGAGATACCGCAGAACTATTGAAGTAATATACTCGTATCTTAGTTCAAGAGTAAAGCTCTGTGTTCCATCACATCTGATATTGTAATGCTGTGCTCCGTGTTGGAATACAAGGCACGTATACTCGTATGATTACGATGACAATAAAGAAGTCCAATAATTAGTATAAATTAAGTAAGGTACCTGTACACTGAAGAAGTTCAAAGGCCAATGTTATTTTTATTTCCTCGTATTCGGCTTTAGCTAACTCACTTAGCACACCAGGAGTCAAAAAACAAATACATAGAAGTATATTATCTAATATCAATGAACAACATGCTATAGCATCAAATTTCTGTGAACAAAAATATTAATTTATTTTGTTTATTCCATCTTGATTGTATATTACATTGGTAGAGTTGTTCATATTTCAACTCTTCCAGCAGAACAACATTCCGAGCTGGTGGTACCTCACTCACTCGCTGACAGACTACACTGACAGAGTTTTATAATGCCATAGTTGACGATTCAAAAGTGATTGTAAATGCGTATTTGATTAAAGACATTTTGATTTTTAAATGGAATTTGAAATTATATTTATGTTAAATTGCAAAAAACGACGAATTTTTTTTAAATTTAATATAAAATAATCAGTATTCTGAGGTGTCTCAAATTCCAGTTGTTATTGTGTAGCTTAAGATGTAACTTGTTTTTACATGACCATATTAGGACCTTCCTAATTCAAATAACATCTGTATGTATATTAGTAGAAAATAATATCCCTTACCTCATAAACAACCAACGCAATCCAAAAGTAGGTATAATAAGTTATCTTGAAAAAGATGATCAAAATGCTTACAAAATACTGGAAATAATTAAAAGGATGAATAATATTGTATCTATTGAATATATTCAGTATTAATTTAATTGGAAGAACTAAGCTAGTTTTTTTAAAAACAAATGACTTATCAAAAAATCTCACAGTGAATAATTCAATACTTACATTAAATGTCACGGCTCTGTCATTATTTTGTAAAATATTTAATAAATGCTTATATGATAATAAATACTTTTGTAGTACAAATATTTTATTAACACTATTTAAATGTGTAGTCATTATTTTTTTTATATAAATCATACGTTCCAAAAATAAATTATATGTTATTATCGTAGTAGCAAATTTCATAATATTAAATATTGCTAACAATTGCATAGAGATAAATAAAAACCACTCGCTTGGATAAATGAATACGAACAAAACAATATGAATAAATTGAAATAGAATATACAAGTAAAGAATGAATACAAAAGGAGATTTTAGTGGAGTTCTGAGTCCAAGGGTCCTATCAATAATTTTAATCCCGGAACAGTATCTGTGGAAAGACGTTTGTCTTGTATATAGACATGAAATAGAGTAAATAATATATTCCACGGCGGACAAACAACAGTAGATCAAAGTATCACTAGCCACTTTTGAAAAGCTATAATTGTATATTAAGATCAGATAAACAATTGGTAGTAACGATAAGAAAATAGGTAAAAATGTACAATATAGTTTAATGAGGACAGTAATACGTCTTGAACTTCGTATTTTGTAGTAAAATCCCATTGCCAACGTGATTTTCAGGACATTTTTTACTAAACAAATATTTTTACAGATGTTTTTAAATTTGTTAATTAGTGTCATTTTAATATTCAATTACTTTTTACGGTGTATCAAAGGCGATAAACCTGAGTCAAATAATACTTTCTACTTTCTAAACTATGTAGCGCTGCGTTATATATAATAATATAAAGTCGCATCATTAATCAAATATAGGAGATAAAAATCTTTAAACAATCGCGGTCGAACCTTTTCATTACTTAGCTCTCCATTTCATTACGTACCACTAATAGTATGACGACATTGTAGAATGAGGGACTCTTAATATAGAGTGTTATTTTATTGTATTCTTTTTTCTCGCAGCAGTTATCCATAAATATTATATATCTATAAATATTCTGAAAACACTCCCCATGAAATAAAAACACTTAAAATCATTTGTTTTAATTTTAATTATATGGAAGTTACAAACATTGTCACAGAATTGACTTATTATTCTAATGAGATATTGAAATAAACTACAGAAATATAATTTATTTATGTACTATGTAAGAGAATGAATGACAATGTATGTAAGGTATAATTAATACAGCGCATGACTTATCTTTTAAAAAAGATCTAGATCGATCCAGAAATCCTCGATTAATACAGACTTGGTTTGAGTATGGATACGTCGAATAAAGAACAAATAATTATAATTAATATAAGCTAAATATACGAGTATTAATGTTCCTAATTCGTGAACGTAGATTGTCAACGTTCTCGTTTACTAAAATCACTTTTTACTATATTATTCAACCCGCTCTCCCCTGGGACCTGAATACTTAAGAGCAAATTTCAATACCTGGGGGACTCACATGAGAGACGCTTTCGAACTCCTAATACTCTCCACCTAGCTCTGCTCGTTCACATGATTTACGTTCCAGTGTATTCGACGTTGCATTTTTTACCCAATGATATCTACAAATCACGCAAAGAGCTCACGTTTAAGAAGTAGTTCACAAATTTCTTTTCTTTTACATGATTCCCTTCATTACCGTACCGCCTATTAACTGTCGGCACATTTCCTATATGGACTGTTAGAGAATGCTATCTTGTTATTTAGCATTAAGGCCCATTGTAACATTTCTTTTGTTAAGATAAGGAACACTAATGATTAAATAAATAAAAACGTAACTACCAACATAATAGCTATACATTATTATACAGAGTTAGATATATACACAATTGTAATACATATAATAGAGAAAAATTAAAGGGAAGTTACAGGTATCCAGTCTTATATATATGTTTAGAGATCGAGTTTCAGAACAAACAGATAAGGATTTGCTATAGAATTTAGTATTATATTGCAGCACCGAAGTGAAAGCGTTCAGGTAAATTTCTATGGTGTCTTAATTAAAAACAATCTTGCAAATAAGAATGAGAATATTTTTGAACCCCTTTATAGAGAAATTTTAACACAAATATATATTTATATACGTAGTGTGTTCAAAAAGTATCGCGAATTTGTGTATTTTCAAAAATTATTTATTTATTCGTTAATATCTATTCTGTCCCCTTCAAAGTAATCTCCCTGGGGTGTCATATACTTGTGCCAACGTTTTTTCCAATCTTCGAAATCTTCACTTCAAAAAATTATAATTTTGTGTCTTGTTCAGCTCCTCCTTCGATGCCGTCTTTATCTCGTCAATCGTGGCGTAACGTCCTTCCATGGGCCTCTTCAGTTTCGGGAACAAGAAAAAGTCACAGGGTGTTCTATCTGGAGAACATGGTGGTTGCGGTGCATTATTTGTGTGTTGTTTTTGGCCAAGAAGTCGCGTACGTTTTGATCGAAATTGAGCAATTTTGGTCCCGTGAATTGATTGGAATTTTTATATTTAAACTTTTGTAAACCATGACTGTTATATTTATATTTAACTGACTCTATTCCGATATAATTAATTCCACGTTAATATAGCCGGGTGAATATAAATATGATAGTGAATGGAATGTTATATTTTTGAATATTTGTGTTTCAACTTGTATTAGTTAAAAAACATAAATGAATTTCTAATTCAATTATGACTTTTAATTTTATTTTAAGTTATTATTAGCATATACAATAATCCCTTGAATTCATGACAAAAATCCCGCGAAAGTTCATGGAATTAAGATTTATTTCATAAAATATTTTCATTAGTATAATGTATTATTAAAATAGTTATTAATATCTTAGCAGAGTTTTTACTGTTTGCTATTTCCAATTAAAAACTTTTCTTTCTTATTCGTTTACCAAATAATTTGCTTGATTTAATAAAAAAATTATAAAATGGGAAAAATGTTTAGTTAATTGATCCTATAAAGTCGTCACGTGTATTTCAAACGTTGGTACCAGGGATACATCATGTAGGTGGCTGTAGTATTGAACTGAAAACCTTAACGGAACGTACTAGTATTCACAGAGCTAGTATCTGCGAGACAGTGCTAGGGAGTCGACATGTTTCAAGATGTATTAAAATCACGGCATAACTAAAACTAGAAACATCCTTACCAGGAACACATAAATTCTGCGTAGGTTGAAAATTCGAAGAGCTATTGATTTTTTGAGAGTGAAAGTGGAATAACTTACAATCCTCTATTGCATCACATATATAGATTACTGAAAAAAAATTAAAGGAGTCATAATTTTTTACGAATGTTTTTTGCAAATCAATTGAATGACCTTCATTAACTACAATGAACTTTTTTTAATTATTACGACAAATACTTTTGATTCAAATTACAAAATAATTTTATTCATAATTATAATTGTTTTCATAATGATAGACTCTGCTAATTACTTAATTATTAGACTTGATAAATATGGCTTTAAGCATAAGATAAATTGCTTTTAAGCTTAACAATATAACTTGAGGCTCTTGAAAGATAGGCTTTGAGGATAGCTTGGTTAAGTCTGCAACCCCCCTCTTGCTCAGTCTCCGGTGCACAGCCCTACCAGTTGATCATTAAAAATTAATATGTTGCTAACTACGCTATGATAAGGATCAGAATTATCTGTTAATTTAAGCAACAAAGTAATTAATAAAAATAAAACAAACAGTTTGATTAATAATTAATTTTATTGCTGCTACTTTCCCGATTACGTAACAGAGACTGGCGATACTAGGTTAGCATAAGCCACTGTACGTCTTTTTTTGTGACGGGGGATAAAAGAGAAAGTTGAACTGTGTATACAACATGTAGGATATACATTTCAATGACGTAGACAAGCCGGTCGGCTAAAGTCGGTGCAAACTGAAAACATAGTACCAGGGAAATATGAACTACTAAGAGCCAAACCTACGAAAATCTTATAAATATTTTATATATATATATACATTTTTGTTATTCATGATTACCTATATATATGTTTATTCAGGTGTACTTACGTTAATTAAATCGATATTCGTCCAAACAGTTTCAGGGTAGTTACTCGTGAGTAAAGAACTGTAGCGTGAACCGCATGCAGCAGCTGTTTGGGCACGTCGGCAGGGTAGCAGCGGCGGGGTGGAGGATGAAGTATCTTTAAAAGTCTCTTGCAGGTCTTTGTCTTTGGTCACTCGTGGTAGAGTAAACATTGAACTTACCCTAACACTTTTATAGATATATTTTTTAAAACCGAAAAGATGAAATACTCGTTGATATATAACAGCTTTGTTGAGTAGAGTTTTAACCATTTTTTTTTGATGACCGGGTGGTTACGTATAAATACTCGGCAGCATAGAAGACGCATCAATTTTTAAGGCTACCTACTAAATAACCAACGGCTACCCTCATCGCCTTTGTGGAACGCCACGGAATCGCTTTCGCACTCACCGTGGCGCCCCGGTGGAACCAATCAACTCTTAATAGTTTATATTGTCCTAGTATTAGGTTTTCAGGTTGCACCGATCTCAGCCGACCTCATTTCGTATCTACGTCATTTAAATACATACATACTAGTTGTATCTATAGTTCAACTTTCTCTGTCATCCCCTATCAAGAATAATACTTTCAGTGATTTATGCTAACCTGGTATCCGCCAGTCTGTGTTACGTAATCTGTAAGGAAACAAGCAAAATAACAAAAATAAATATTGCTCTTAAATGATTTATACCAGAGACTAATAAGAAAATTACTTATTTCATAATGAAGTGGCCGCAGATAATCTGTTGACCCTTATTTTATATAGACTTTCATACTAACTGTTATAATTACGAATGTACTGTTTGCTGCTAGTTTAAGTATATTTAAATATCAGTCATTATCTCATACAATCAAATATAAAAATATTCATACAATAAGAAACTGCTTGATTCATTTAATCATTTATTTTATATATTTTCCACAAACAAAACGTATACAATTAAATAAGAAGGAGTTCCCTAATTTAATTTGGTGTAGGTAAATATTTTTTTCTTGAATTTATTAATATTGCCATGCTTATTAATTTAAAGTACTAATATGTATATTCTTTTTTAATCTGTAGGAAATAATGAGTTTATTTTTAATAAATAAAGTAAAAAATAGTGCTATAATATAGGTACGAAAGTTGAGCGAAAAGCGTCCTTTCCAATTTTGGAAAGACGGTTTTATTTGGTCAGATACTTATTCCAATATTGTTTCTAAGACAATTACCAAATGTCCTCACATTGTTGTAAATACCTACTAAAATGTATAATGTAGAAAATACGTCACATCTAAGTATTGAAACCGGTTCTAGGAAATCAAAAATCACACATCGCTATCACTGTGCTATGTTAGAAGACAAATGAGTAAAATTCTTGAACACATACAATATATATATATATTGTTGCCTGGAAGAGATTGCTCTTTAGCAATAAGGCCGCCTTTTGTACTAATTTATCTTTTATGTGTTATTGTTTTTTTTATATATTTCATTTGTTTGTGGTACAATAAAGCATATCGTATCGTATCGTATCGTATATATTGTAGACATATTCTGTATTGATAATTCCAAAATCACAGTAACGACACATAATCTCCCTTAGATAAAGTATTGATGAATACACACTTTTTTTTTCACTTGTTTTAAATAAAATAAATTTAAATTATAAAAGACCATTTTCTCATAAAAATAAATGTAGTAAATTTATGACTGAATGTCGTTTAATAGTAAAAAAAAAAGTATTTTAAAATCTATTGGTCCAAATATGATAAGAGAACAAGAAAAGTAAAATTGCAAAGAAAGAGCATAAATTTAGTAAGAAACAAGATTTATATTTACAATACACACTTTACTAACTGACTGTTCGACCAAATATAAAAAATACTCTGAACGTCGTACGCGTAGGTACATTCAATTATTCTCTCATTAAAAAGTTGTAAGTGATGAAAGCAACTCGTGTCTTCTGTTGAAACATCGTTAGGGTGGATTTCGGATTACTTATTTTTATTATAAAAATGTTGAATACAAGTTCAAAATTAAAGGTATTCCGATAGTTACAAGATTAGGTAGTGAAAGGCAACACCATCTAAGATTTAGAATAAAAACAAAAAATAATTTCAATTTGTGAAACTATGAAGTTACAAAAATTCATTAATATAATTGTTAAATAATCGATAAGTATAATAAATGAAAAAACTAATCGCATTCTTTGAAAGGCACACAAATGTTATCTGAGTTCCTCGCATAGCCTTCTCTACAGTAGCACTTATCGTTGCATCTAATATTGATTATTGGACAGTCAGTCTGGTTCTGAATTTGAAGATCTGCACTTACATTGTCACATGCTCCTCTACAGCTGTAGAATTCATTTGCTCCGGAACATCTATTTTCTAGAAGGGCACATTATATTTATTAATACTATAGGAAAAGCTAATCAATACTTTATACATATGACAAAATTATTACAATTTTGGTATATACAATATTTTTTACAATGTTTTTAAAAATTTAAACTTACCATTTTCAATGGCATACAGACATAAGGACATAAAAATAATAATGGTTTCATTTTCAAGATCTGGATTGAATTGTTGAGACCTTTTCTACACGCTTGTATAAATACCGCTTATTCAAATTTCAACCTGAATATTAAGTGCCTTTGACGATAAGTAAAACCTACAACCATTTATAAGTTTTTGTTTTTTTTGCGAAAATATAATAACGACGAGGGTTCAGTGTTCCACTAGCGAAACACCACTATATCGTTTGCTGCTTTACAAGATGCGCACAGTAGCTCAGAACTAGATACAGTAAATGGTATTTTTTTTCTTCCTTACAGGTAATTATATATTGTTCTGTATTTAACGATTAACCTTATGGCCTGAATAGAACACTGCGAAATCGCTTTTGTACTCATCGTGACGCCATGACGGACGTTTAGACGACAGAGCTGAAGACTGGCCGTCGTCTAGTCCCGATTTTAATCCGCTGGGTTTTGATTTATGGTCAATTTTAGAGAGTACAGCTTGCTCTAAACGCCATGATAATTTGGAGTCTCTAAAACAATCTATACGATTGGCAAGTGAAGATTTTTTTAATGGAAAGAGTACGTGCTTCTATTGATAACTGGCCTCAACGTTTAAAGAACTGTATTGCAGCCAATGGAGAGCATTTCGAATAAGCTTTATATATTTTTAATTGTTTTATATTTATGTACTAAACTAACATACTGTAAAAGTAATAAACGTTATTTGCAGTTGAACATTTTTTTCTTCTTTATTACAATATTTATGGCAACACTAGTATATATCTAGAAAATGTAATCGATAAAAACTACATTACCACTATTAGTAAGATTTAAACTCGATAGTTTCAATTGATTATTGTTAATTTTATCTAAAACTGATGTTAATTCTTTAACATTTAATTTCAAATAATATAATTGTCTTTTGTTGTTTATTATTAATATTACTGATTTGATTTTGTAGAAAATAAATCACTTGCTCTTTTCTTTCCCGCGCCATAACATTCGATATCTACAGGCTATTTATTACTTGTGTAAAGATTTACTTTAAACGTAAGTAGGTAGATTTAATATTTAAAAAAAACACATTATCACGAAGTTTTTTATTAGTTTCACCAAATAAATTTCAACACCTTATAAATACTTAATTAGATAATAAATATTTATCTTCAAAAGACAGTTTGCAGCAAAACAATAATATAAGTAATACAAACATTAATGAAGTTAGTGATGAGAGAGATATCCAGAGGAAAAAGTCTATAAATAGAAATTGATGGCGGTCTATATTCCAAATATTCCAATCCATAGTACAGAGCCGCACGTAGTTGTTTGTCTAAACAGAAGTAAATAGAATATAGAGACTGCATTTTGTTAAAAAAAAATATAATTTATATTGTTATTTAATCAAAATTAATTTAGTTATACTCATAGTAACATTATAAATATTCGATTTACAATCCCAGATTGAAATTTTAAATTTTAAACTACCTAAATGCTTAAGCAAGCACATGTTTTAAAATGGGAAAATGCGATGGTAAAGGTACTCGTGCGTCAGTAAGTAATGTATATTTGTCGTTTATCTACATCGGATACCTCAGAACTATTGAAGTAATATTTCTTTTTTTTTACATTAAACTAAGTTTGTTGCTTGACTACATTCCACCTGATGGTAAGTGAAATGTAGTCATAGGTGGTGAGGCGCATCAACTAGGAGCAGCCTATTCACTCTTCGCTTGAGGACACCCACATTGTACTCGGACGGAAATACCGACGCAGGCAAGCTATTCCAGTCCTTCGCTGTACGAATTAAAAACGACGAGGCAAAACGTTTCGTACGGATAGGTGGAATGTCCACAACGAAAAGATGGATGCTCGCCGTGCTTCGGAACGTCCGGTGATGGAAGGGAATCAGATCATGCAATTCCAGAGCACACTTACCAAATTGTATCCTATAGAATACTAAGAGGCTTGCGACTCTACGTCTGTGTTCGAGACTATGGAGTTGAGCGCCAACCAGCTCAGGGTCGCCAATTAGCCTGTTAACTCGCCTCTCAATTGAGTCCAGAGCTGCAAGATGACATTTTGCGGCACCAGCCCCTATATGGCCACAGTACTCCACACACGACCGGATTTGTGCTTATATATATAGTACTAGCAATTGTCCTGGTGTGAAGTACTGTCGGACCCTCGCAAGAACGCCAAACTCGCTAGCGGCTGCTCTTGCTCTAGACTCAATGAACCGACCAAAGTTGAGGTTCGAGGAAATCTCTATCCCTAGCAACTGAAGTCGGTCACTGTATTCTAAAGATACATTCCGGAAAATAGGAGCCAAGGTGAAAGGGGCTCCTTTTGGCGGTGAATAAACACGTCTGCGTTTTGGTGGCGTTGAATCTAACAAGGTCATTCAAACATTGTCATTCAAACGCTGCACCATGGCTTCGCTTTCAGCCTGTACTTGATCTCTACTGGTCCGAGTAATCGGCAGGTATCTTTCCACCACTGTGCTGTCGTCTGCATACCCATAGATACCGGGTTTGAGCAGATCGTTAATATGCAGCAGGAAGAGATTTGCAGAAAGAACGGACCCCTGAGGAACGCCGGCATTTTTTGTTAAGGGCTCCGATGAGCACCCGTCAACAACCACTCGGATAGTTCTTAGATTCAGGAAGTCCGTTACTCAGCCGATCAGACCAGGAGATATACCGTACGCTGAAAGCTTGCTTAAAAGGCCCGCATGCCAGACCCTGTCAAATGCCTTCGAGACGTCTAGAGAGACGGCAACCGCTTCTCCATTCCTCTCGATAGCTTCGCCTAAAACGTGTGTAGCATATACTAGAAGGTCCCCAGTGGACCTATTTCGGCGAAACCCGTACTGTTGGTCACTGAGGAGATCGTTACCTTCTAGGTATGTTAGAAGGCGCGAGTTCAATACACGCTCCATAATCTTGCAGAGTATGGAGGTGATTGAAATCGGTCTATAATTTGCAGGATCGGCACGACTGCCCTTTTTGGGCACTGGCTGCACGTTTGCAAGCTTCCAGGATTTCGACACTCTTCCTATTATTTCCTGGCTTTGTTCACATCTAGACGACACAATGCTCTCCATACCTCTTTGTTTGTGATGCGGATTTCAGGCATCGAAATCCCACAGTGAGGAAGATGTGCTGGGGTAGTGTTGCCAGTGTCTAGATGTGAATTTTCAGCAAAAAGAGAAGCAAATAGATTCGCTTTCTCTTTAGCTCCATGAGCCAGAGATCCATCTGGCTTCAGCAGAGGAGGCAGTGAGGTTCGGCAGAAATTCGACTTAATCGCTTTGGCAAGCTCGACTGCCTGATGGCTTACTTAAAAGCTTCTCGCCAATCTTAGCGATCCGACCGAGTCGATTCCTCCGTAATGCCTTTTTGTAGGACTTAGCAGCTTGGTTAAAGGCTCTCTTCTTGATACTTACATCCGGAGCTTTGCGGTCTCGAGCATCAGCCCAAGTAACATATGCCGAATGCTTCTGCTTTTCAGCATGATCACACTCGGCATTGAACCATGGGCGAGCTTTGCCACCGATAGGTACTTCAGCAAACGGGATAAAATACTCCATTGCCTGATGCACTACATCAGTTATCGCATCCGCGCAACTCGACGGATCCTCAGAAGAGAAGCAGACCTGCCGCCAAGAATAAGATGCAAAGAACCGCATCGCATCCCAATCTGCCGACTTGTATTTCCAAATTCACCTAACACCATGGGGATGTAAATCCGGCTGGGAATAAGTAAATACAGATTTATCCAGACAGTGATCGGACGTCCCCAAGGGGGAGGAAACCTCTACAAGATACCTGTCCGGATCAGTTGTCAGCAGAAGGTCCAGGCAATTAGCTGTATGGCCTTCTACATCACGTACCCTTGTCGCTTGCCTTGCCAGCTGAAAGAGGTCCAAAGACAACGCAAAGTTCCGCGCTTCTCTTCCAGCATAGTCGGTCTTCTGGCATGGGAATAGCCAGTCTTGATGATAGGCATTAAAGTCCCCCAGAAAGACGAGCTGCGCTAAAGGGTACTGATGCAGAGCCGTATCAGCGGCCTCACTGAGATATTCAAATAAGCGAGTTGTCTCCTGATCACCGCTGTGCGAACGGTAAACACAGGAATACAGGATTTTTTCGTTTCCTGTGTCTACTAAAACCCATAGCACTGAAAAAATGAGGTCTTCAAGCTGGCGGAGACGCATAAAACAGAGGTCATTCCGGACATACACGCAAACCCCGGGACGTGGGCGGAAATTATGCTCCAACGTGTAATTAGGAAAATCGGGGTGTGCAGCGGTCAAAGGACTGCGTCTCCGTCAAAAAGAGCAACTGCGGCTGCTCTGTCTCCAGGTGATGGTGGACAGGTAAGATGTTAGAGTGCAAGCCTCTGATATTAGTGAGGTGCACATGGAATGAGGAGGAGTGCAACCGCTGTGAAAACGTTTTGCCCTTTTTGACCTTTTTCATAAGAATTAATTGTGGAGTGAATAGGATGGAAAATGGCAGTTGAACGAGGCACTACGTATCGAACCCAGCGTTGAAACTGGTGCTGTCATGCCACTGGGAGGCTAGTCTGGATACTGCGGGGACGCTCGAACCCCCCCAGGGATCTCCATCGGGTCTCCTCATCTGGTCGCCAACCAGCACGATGGAGCCACCCTGGGATTTTTTGCAGTTGGTGGGGCAGCCTTTCGTGGATGGCTGATCCACTACTTGGGCCCCCAAATACCTGCGATCGGCCAGCGGAAAGCCGTTTCTTCGGGTCCCGCTACCCTCCACGACTAGACACCCGACACAATAAACACCAACTCGCCGCCTAACCGGCTCACCAACGTAACGCAACTGTTCAGACCCATTTCCTATGTACGGCTTCATCGTACAACGTGCCGGAACACGACTTAGTCGTTTTGCGGCACGACTTTTGTCGATGGGTGGTAACCTTGCCGTCGGCTGGATGTTATAACCTACCACCGAGAAAAGAAGTATACTCGTATCTTAGTTCAAGAGTAAAGCTCTGTGTTCCATCACATCTGATATTGTAATGCTGTGCTCCGTGTTGGAATACAAGGCACGTAATGATTAAGATGACAATAAAGAAGTCCAATAATGAGTATAAATTAAATAAGGTACCTGTACACTGAAGAAGTTCAAAGGCCAATGTTATTTTTATTTCCTCGTATTCTGCTTTAGCTAACTCACTTAGCACACCAGGAGTCAAAAAACAAATACATAAAAGTATTTTATCTAATATTAATGAACAATATATGAGAGCATCAAATTTCTGTGAACAAACATATTAATTTAATTGTTTTATTCATGAATTTATAACAGTTTTATTTATGAATCAACATATAAATAGCGTACGATGTCTATGATGTCTATCATCATGGACAATTATTAATGTCATCGTATTAAGGATCTTTTTAATATTAATTCACACACCTAAAATATCTGAATACATTGTCTTCCCATGACTACATTATTACCTCTTACTAGTCACCGAGTAATAGAATACCTATTAGAACGAATAGTCAAACAAATTTAGCATATTAGGAGAAAATATCACTTACCTTAAGTACAAGCATCTCAATAGCAAAGTATATATAATAAGTTATCTTGAAAAACATGATCAAAATGCTTATAAAATACTGTAAATAATAAAAACGGTTCAATGTATTTTTTTATTGTAGCATACATACATTGAATTGAAAGACTCAAAATAAAATAAAAGCTATTTCATTTTCAATAATTGGCTTAAAAATATATCCACAGTGAATAATTCAATACTTACATTAAATTGCACGGCTTTGTTATTTTTTTGTAAATTATTTAATAAATGCTTATATGATAATAAATATTTTTGGAGTACATATATTTTATTAGAATAATTTAAATATTTAATATTGAAAAGTGATTTTTTTATACACATCATACGTTCGAAAAATAAATTATATGTGATTATTGTAGTAGCAAATTTCATAATATTAAATATTGCTAACGAATGCAGAAAGATAAATAAAAACCACTCGCTTGGATAACTGAATACGAACAAAGTAACTTGAAGAAATTGAAATAGAATATACAAGTAAAGAATGAATACAAAAGGAGATTTTAGTGGAGTTGTGAGTCCAAGGGTCCTATCAATAATTTTAATCCCGGAACAGTATCTGTGGAAAGACGTTTGTCTTGTATATAGACATGAAATAGAGTAAATAATATATTCGACGACGGACAAACAACAGTAGTTCAAATAATCCATAGTCTCTTTTGAAAAGCTATCATTGTATATTAAGATCAGATAAACAATTGGTAGTAATGATAAGAAAATAAGTAAAAATATACAATATAGTTTAATGAGGACAGTAATACGTCTTGAACTTCTTATTTTGTAGTAAAAACCCATTGCCAACGTAATTTTCAGGACATTTTCTACTAAACATATTTTGTTACAGATATTTTTAAATTTAGAAATTAAAATCATTTTAAAATTAATTGTTTTTTAAGGTGTATCAAACCCGATATAACCTGAGGCAAATGATACTTTCTACTGTACTAAACTATGTAGGTACAGTTGTGTTGTATATAATACTATATTATTATATACAATGTTACATAATTACTGATATAATCGGTTTATTGTATAATAATTTAATGATGACAGATACAACACAAATATTAGAGATAAAAATATTCTAACAATCGCGACGCAACCTTTTTACTTAAATAAATATAATATTACGAAGTTGTAGCATTAGGGACTTTAAATTGCACGTGTTATATATGCATAGATTGCCTTTTATTTCAGTATATATATTTATAAATATTCTAAAATCACTCCCGATGAAATAAAAATACTTTTAGAATCACTCGTGTCAATTTTAATTATATTGAAGTTACAAACATTGTCACAAAATTGACTTAATATTTTAATCAGATATTGAAATATAAATATATATTTTATTTAAATACTATGAAAGAGTATGAATGACAATGTATGTAAGATATAATTATAACAACGGTTGACTTATCTCTTAAAAAAGATCTCTACCAGAAACCCTTGATTAATAGAGGTATTATTTAGGTAGGTATAGGTACATTGAATAAAGAACAATAATTAAATTTAATATAATCTTACACACTTAAATATTCTTAATATATACATATTATAACTTCCAATTCACTTACAACTATATTATTCAACACTCTCCCCCCCCCCTGAGCCCTGACTACCTACAAATTAAATTTAAATAATTCGGTGACTCACATGAGAGGCTTCTTCGATATTTGTTTTACGTTTTTATTTTTTTCAACATAAACCTTCTTTTGATTAGATATTTTAGGTTAAGGAGTTAGTCAATAAAAAAGTTTTATTATTTCTGAGCATGTATTGAGTTTAAACCGATGTCTGTTTATCAGTGGTTTTAACTACATTTTATAAATTCACTTTAACTCATTTTCTACTTCATTTCTACCAGTGCGCTTTGTCCCTGTTGTGTCACGTTGTTTGACGACACGCAGTACCAGGCGATCATAGTGGAACTGGAGATTCTGTATTAAGGTTTTCTTTTTGTTAGAGAGTTTTGTTTACTACTTTGTAAATTGTAGACTACTTTTAAATATATATATTCTTCATAATAAAATACAATATTTATTCAAATACTCTATCATTCTTTTCAGTTTTGTTATGACAGTTACATAGAACGATTCCATTTTTGAGAAAACTTGAGAGAGAGTAACTTATTACCTTTAATTGTTAATATCGCAATGTAATAAATAATACATATTTATCTTCTTTTAAGTCTTGCCAACCACTTTGGCCGCACTTTTGGTAATTTTAAAAATCAAAAATAAAATCAAAAAATCTTTATTGAAAGTAAGTTTTACAAAAACATTTTTTCATTGTCAAAGCTACCACCAGCTCGGAAAATTAATTGCCCACTGACCTGAGAAGAGCTGGCGAAAGAAACTCAGCGGGCTCGACATGTGATTGTTTTTTTTTTTTAATCATCGTCAATTATATTATTACATTATATAGAAATACTCTAAATAAATCTTGAAACAGCCTGGTAGCGATCGCTTCGTGCCCACGGTACATCGTCCTCTAAATATTTAGAAACATTGTAATATCCGTTAGCACACAAACGTTCCTTAGTTTCTTAAATTTATTAAATGGTAATACTTGAACGTTTGCTGGAAGTTATTGAACAACTATTATTATAAGTTCCCTTCGTCCTTTTCAATATCATCATTTAAATTTGTCGAAGGAAAACTAGTTGATGATTTCCGACATAAGTATACTTGAAGCTACACATAGAATAGTAGTAGTAGTATAAATACTATGGTAATTCGACTTGTGCGTAGTTTTCAATGTTTTTTATTTTCTCGCTGGTTCCCTAAATGTTACTGGGTAACCTTTATTTAACCTTATAAACTCTGGTTACTTCTGATAAACAGAAATATGTATATATATATCCACATCAGGTCGCCGGCAAGGTTACCACCCATCGGGCAAAGCCGTACCGCAAAGCGACTCTGTCGTGTTCCGTTACGTTGCTCGATGAAGCCGTATATGGGAAATGGGTCTGAACAGCTGCGTTGCGTTGGTGAACCGTTTTGTCGTCGAGTTAGTGTTTGTTGTGTCGGGTGCCTAGTCGAGGAGGGTAGCGGGATCCGAAGCGACGGCTTTCCGCTGGCCGCCCGCAGATAGTTGGGGGCCCAAGTAGTGGGTTAGCTCCCCATGAAAGGCTGCCCCGCCAGCTGCGAAAAATCCCAGGGTGGCTCCATCGTGCTGGTTGGCGACCAGATGAGGAGGCCCGATGGCGATCCCTGGGGGGGTTCGGGCGTCCCCGCAGTCTCCAGACTAGCCTCCCGTTGGCACAGCAACATCAATTTCGACGTCGGGTTCGATACGTAGCGCCTCGTTCAACTGCCATTTCCTATCCTATTCACTCCATTTAATTTTTTTATGAAAAGTAAGAAAAAGAAAAGTAAGGTTACTCAGCGGTTGCACTCCTCCTCACTCCTAGTGCACCTCGCTAATATTCGAGGATTGCACTCAAATCTCGAAGCTGTCCATCACCATCTAGAGACAGAGCAGCCGCACTTACTCTTTCTGACGGAGACGCAGATACAATGTCCTTTGAGCACTGCGTACCTTGCTTACCCTGGTTACACGTTAGAGCACAATTTCCGCTCACGTGCCGGGGTTTGTGTGTACACGCGGAACGACCTCTGTATCCAGCGCCTTCGTCACCTTGAAGACCCCACTTTTTCTTCCCTATGGGTTTTGGTAGACACAGGAAACGAAAAAATCCTGTATTCCTGTGTTTACCGTTCGCACAGCGGTGATCAGGAGACAACCAGATTATTTGAGTATCTCAGTGAGGCTGCTGATATGGCTCTGCACCGGTACCCTTCTGCGCAGCTCGTCTTTCTGGGGGACTTTAATGCCTGTCATCAGGACTGGCTGTTCCCGTACCAGAGGACAGACCACGCTAGAAGAGAGGCGCGGAACTTTGCGTTGTCCTTGGACCTCTTTCAGCTGGTGAGGCAAGCGACAAGGGTGCCTGATGTGGAGTCACATACAGCCAACTGCCTGGACCTTCTGCTGACAACTGATCCAGACAGGTATCGTGTAGAGGTTTCCTCCCCCTTGGGAACCTCCGATCACTGTCTGGTGAAATCTGTATTAACTTATTCCCAGCCGGACTTGGACTTCCATGGTGTTAGGCGAATTTGGAAATACAAGTCAGCAGATTGGGATGAGATGCGGCACTTCTTTGCATCTTATCCTTGGCGGCAGGTTTGCTTCTCTTCTGAGGATCCGTCGAGTTGCGCGGATGCTATAACTGATGTGGTACATCAGGCAATGGAGTATTTCATTCCTTTTGCTGATGTACCTATCGGTGGCAAAGCTCGCCCATGGTTCAATGCCGAATGTGGACGTGCTGAAAAGCAAAAACATTTGGCATATGTTACTTGGGTTGATGCTCGAAACCGCAAAGCTCCGGATGTGAGTTCCAAGAAGAGAGCCTTTAACCAAGCTGCTAAGTCCTATAAAAAGGCATTACGTAGAGTTCGTCTCGGTCGTATCGCTAAGGTTGGCGAAAAGCTTTCAGTCCTGCCATCAGGCAGTAGAGCTTTCTGGTCCCTTGCCAAAGCGATCGAGTCGAATTTCTGCCGAACCTCACTGCCACCTCTGCTGAAACCAGATGGATCTCTGGCTCATGGAGCGAAAGAGAAAGCAAATTTATTTGCTTCTCTTTTCGCTAATAATTCTCATCTAGACACTGGCAATGCTACCCTAGCACATCTTCCTCACTGCGGAATTTCTATGCCTGAAATCCGCATCACTAACAAAGAGGTATGGAAAGCATTGTGTCGTCTAGATGTGAATAAAGCCAGTGGTCCGGATGGTATACCAGCCATTCTGCTCAAAACATGTGCAGCTGAGTTGTCTCCTGTATTAACACGTCTATATCGCCTCTCTTTCAGGACTGGAATAGTGCCGAAATCCTGGAAGCTTGCTAACGTGCAGCCAGTGCCCAAAAAAGGTAGCCGTGCCGATCCTGCCAATTACAGACCGATTTCAATCACCTCCATACTCTGCAAGATTATGGAGCGTGTATTGAACTCGCGCCTCTTAGCATACCTAGAAGGTAACGATCTCCTCAGTGACCGACAGTACGGGTTTCGCCGAAATATGTCCACTGGGGACCTTCTAGTTTATGCTACACACATTTTAGGCGAGGCCTTGGAGAAGAATGGAGAAGCGGTCGCCGTCTCTCTAGACGTCTCGAAGGCATTTGACAGGGTCTGGCATGCGGGCCTTTTAAGCAAGCTTTCAGCGTACGGTATATCTCCTGGTCTGATCGGCTGGGTAACGGACTTCCTGAATCTAAGAACTATCCGAGTGGTTGTTGACGGGTGCTCATCGGAGTCCTTAACAATAAATGCCGGAGTTCCTCAGGGGTCCGTTCTTTCTGCAACTCTCTTCCTGCTGCATATTAACGATCTGCTCAAACCCGGTATCTATGGGTATGCAAACGACAGCACAGTGGTGGAAAGATATCTGCCGAGTACTCGGGCCAGTAGAGATCAAGTACAGGCTGAAAGAGAAGCCATGGTGCAGCGTTTGAATGACAAGCTAGAGGCAGTCTCCCTATGGGGCAATGCCAATCTTGTTAAATTCAACGCCACCAAAACGCAGACGTGTTTATTCACTGCTAAAAGGAGCCCTTTCACCTTGGCTCCTACTTTCCGGAATGTATCTTTGGAATACAGTGACCGACTTCAGTTGCTAGGGATAGAGATTTCCTCGAACCTCAACCTTGGTCGGTTCATTGAGTCTAGAGCAAGAGCAGCCGCCAGCAAGCTTGGCGTCCTTGCAAAGGTCCGGCAGTACTTCACACCGGGACAACTTCTTACATTATATAAAGCACAGATCCGGTCGTGTGTGTAGTACTGTGGCCATTTAATGGCTGGTGCCGAAAAATGTCATCTTGCTGCTCTGGACACAATTGAGAGGCGTGCAAAAAGGCTAATTGGCGACCCTGAATTGGTGGAAGCCAATCTTCATAGCCTCGAACATAGACGTAGAGTTGCTAGCCTCTCAGTATTCTATAGGATACATTTTGGTGAGTGTGCGAAGGAATTACATGAACTAATTCCCCCATCCCCCTTCCATCACCGGACGTTCCGACGCACGGCGAGCATCCATCCTTTTGTAGTAGACGCGCCGCATATCCGAACGAAGAGCTACGCTTTATCTTTTTTAAATCGGACAGCGAAGGAGTGGAACAGCTTGCCTGCGTCGGTATTTCCGTCCAAGTACAATGTGGGTGTCTTCAAGGCAAGAGTGAATAGGTTTTTACTAAGTTGATGCGCTTTACCACCTACGACTACATTTCCACTTCCCATCAGGTGGAATGTAGTCAAGCGTCAACTTAGTTTAAGTGTAAAAAAAAAAAAAAAAATAAATAATATAAAAAAACTTTATTTACAAAGTAAATTGTCTTTATTAGGTACGTATTTGTGCTGTAGATGACCATATTTCTAAAATAATTAATAAATATCCTTCACTAGACCTTTCTAATTGAGTTAATAATTTTATAAAATACTGTAATTTTCGAAACTCTTATAATATGTTAAAAACATCTGTTACTACATAAGACAATAGTTTAAGAAAACAACCGTAGCTATAAAGTAATCTTATATTAAGGTATTAATAAAACAGTAATATTTTATTATTTGAAGCCACTCCGTCGTGAACAATCCTAGAACATGGCGCAGTTAATTGTTTTTTTTATAGTTTGTACAAGTATTTTTGTTAGTTCATCAGATGGTGAGTATATATTCATTTTTACATCGTTCCTATATATGATAATTTTATCTGAATCTTTTAGTCAATACAAGTTATTGGTAAAAGATTTTCCTATTACCTTAATTTCTTAAACATACATTATAATTTCATGAGAGTCTAGAGTAACTCTACCTAGAGTCTAGAAGTCGACATTGTGACTTTTATCATGTAGTAGTTAGAATACGATTCGAGTACTTGTATAATATTGTATATATCCGGGGTCTATTAATTTATTAATTTTAGTAAAAAATAACTTTATTATTTGATGCACAAATTTTTCATGACTCAGACTCATAACATATGTATAATGATTAAGATTTAAACAACATATACGCTAGAAATGAATATGGTCTATTTCTGAATAAAGAATCAAGTCTCTATTATTGTGAATATACTAATTCCAGTTGAACAAACATGCGGTCCAAATGAACAATTGAATGAAGATGGTAAATCTGATTGCTGTCCTGGAGAAGTCTGTCCTGATCCTTCCGCGACAGCCTGCAAATGCGATCTCATGTATCACCGACTTACAAATGGAACCTGCATTCCTAGCCGTGAATGCCGTAAGTCAAGTAAAGTCAAGTAAGGCAGTAAAGTCCTTCAAAGGCGTTAAAGCAATGACATGACCAGGAATAGGTATATAGTAAATTTGTACGCGGTAGAAGTGGGAGCGAGAGGTATAACAGCGAAATCTCTCTATAACCTACTTAAAGATCTCGGCCTCTCTAGAACTATCATCAGTACATTTCTAGAACGTACTTCAAAGGCGGCATTGGTAGGTTCATTCCAAATTTGGTTAGGTAGGGAGAGGAGCGCAACCAGTTGATGGTGAGCGTGAATGCGCATTTTAAAGAGGCCCCGTAAACCTACACTTGGGTCGCAAGTCCCAGGGGCTGTTTGCACTCCTCTCCCTGCAACGCGATGGGCCCGGCACCCGCACGGTGAATCCATGGAATGCTAAGAAGCTTCGTCTCCCGTCATAACAATACATTTTCCACAGCTCCAATACCTTGCCCCGAAAACGAACATTTCGATAGTTGTCCTGTGTGTGATGAGAGTTGTGGAAACGCTGTTGCTTCTGGAAAACGTTGTAGATCCATCGGGATCAATAAAACCACCGTCATCTGCGAGCCGGCTTGTCGCTGCGATGACAACTACTGGAGGAACGAGGACGATGAATGCGTGTATTATAAAGAATGCCGTAAGCGTGTTTGATACATTCTGTTGTATTTTTTAAGCAATTGTATAATATGACATAATGTTATAATAAATTTAGGTTAAAATGTGATTTAAAAAAAAAACTGTATGATAGCGGTTTTTATTTTGATCAATTAAAAAAATTTTTTTATTCAGTTCAATCTTTTTTTTTTATTTACAGCAAAATATCAAGATGAATGCCAAGAAATGGTCTAGTTACATTTTTTTATTTATAAACTATTTAAAACAAACAATTTGTGTATAACATTTTTTACATGTTTCGTTGTTCCAGATCAAACTGTAACATCATTATTAATTATTGTAATAAAAAGAAAGTTCTTTCAATTTGTGTTGTATTTTTATTTGTATTGTATATTTGTTAATATATATATATATATATATATATATGTCTGATGATGGACAACTCTGCCACTCATCTCTAACATTCATCATGTAATGTCTTACATCATTCTCACAAAATATACTTACTTTTTAGCCTTTTCCTGCCTCTTTTTCTTTTCTTTTAACACAACAGTGTCAATTAATACAAACACCTTAAGGATACTAAGATTTACTAGTAACTTACTAATGCGTTACACATAAATGAAAATGAACAAAGACGTATACATTGCGCAAGCTTATCTCTACAAAGAGATCTCTTCCAGCTACCTTACAGTTACCTTACCTTCCAGGTACATAGATATTTAATACTTAATTGTAATACTAATAAATGATAATAAAAAATATACATATAATAACAATATATAATAAAATACATACATAATAATATATATAATTTATGATTGTGATAGATAATAGTGCTTCAGTCTTCGTTTAAATGACGCCATGACGGAAGTTAATTGAAATAAATTATAAATGCTATCTTTACTTCACGCAACCAAAAAAGACAAACATATCTCTTTTACAGACAACACAGTTACATAAATACTTTTATTTATAACGATAATTATACATATGATTAATTATATACATTGTAAATAAAAAAATAACTGTAAATTTAGTCCATCCCGTCGTATTTGTACTTTAATTAAAGAGAGTTTTGTTTCTTTCGTTTAATAACGTATATTTAAGCGTAATGCGCGAAGGATCCAAAGTTAGGTGGAGAAATTATAACCTTAAAATATAAATAACTTAACGATTGAATGTAATCTTATCACATGTAGCTGTATGTTGTTTCAGCTGACAATAATTCACAATAATTAACCAAATGTTATCACGTTATTACTATTTTATTTGTTATGTTCACGATGAGCATAAAGTTTTTTAAAAAATATATTTAATTACGTCAATTTAAGACGTCTATCCGTCTATTCAGCGTATTGTGAAAGTTATATATTTAAATACTAGCCATATTAAACACTGGATATTATTAAGTAAGTATCCAATGCCATAATATATCTAACAAAAATATAAATGGCAACTGGCCATACCATCGCCTTCTATTGGGGATAATTTAATTATTATTAAGGAATAAAATATGCCACAAATAGGTTGCCAGTCAGAATAAAACATCTTAATCCTGGACCGGACAATCTCGTACGAAATATAGCTATTGAATGTAAGGGCAGCAAAGAACTAAAGAGGCCTTTGTCTAAAAAACGCTGAGTGATTAACGAGTACAGCTTGTTGGGCAGAATATGTATTAAAAACCATAGTTTTGGTGGGCAGTATGTCTAGGAATATTTTACCTTAATTTGTAATATTTTCATTCATTCAGTCGCAAATGAAACGTTAAAGAGAAATAACGTGTTTTTTGTTGAGAAAAACCACAATCCCACAATGTTCCACAAACAACACATAAACTGTACATCGTAACTATTTTTAAACAATAGGGATTTTTGTGTTGTCTCCAAAATACCAAGAAAATATGTTTTCATTAGGAAGGGAAATTTACAAGGAGTTGGAAGAGAGCTCATTGATCACAAACTTTTAACTATATTATATTGTGTACGATAAACTCCCCACCATACCTTGATAAATTATATTTAGACGCCATCGGTGAACATATGATGCAGATTATGCAATAGAATACCAGGTATCAAAATAAGAAATAAAATATTTAAAAAAAACCTGTGCAAACGACACGCTAACATAGTTCTTAAGATTCCAACTAATAATCATCTGTTATGTTTCATATGTTATGCATGTTTTTAAAATCTCAATTTATAATTAATTTAACATGACAGAAAAATTGTAAAACGTCAAAAAAACACGGATGACGTGTCTGTAGGTAAAAATAAAAAATAAAGAAATAATAAAAAAAAGTAACAATTTAAAATTGAAATTATTGTCTTTTTTAAAGGAATTGACACTAAATAGTCTCGGTCAACAGACAAGAATAATTGTTACTCCGGAAAAAAAAACATATTCACGGGAAAACGGCAAAAAATACAATGCCATAAATTTACTGAATAACCTTTATTTAAAACGTTGTGTACTTTTTAATTTAAATTAATATGTAGGGTGTTATTCATATCAGTAAGTTCACAAAATGTAACGAGAAAATACAAAAAATGGTTTGAAATACGAGACAAGATAATGAAACATCGTGTAAGCAAATTCAAATTCCAGTTATTTTCTTAGAAAACCGCACTCTTCTTTCGGGAGACAGGGACTGCCCAGTCTGCGTCGGAGGTATCCCTCACGGCACATACAGCCAGGCCTGCACCGAAGGCATGGCTTGTTCAAGAACCGATTCAAACACAAGTCCTTAAGACGACAACTGCATTCTTTGTATTCTTCGTTTCGACCGCAGATAGGAACTTCAAAAATAAGTAAACATTTCGTATAGATTACAATAAGTTAAGTGACAAAACACTTAAATTAATAATCGATCCTGGTCCAGTTTTTGTAACAGAATATGAAAATTAATATTTGTTTCTTGAGTTAATGGTATAAGTGTCAATAACCTGTGGCTTGTAGGATTTGAATCTTGTATCGATTATTATTTTATTAGTTGTACTAGGTTCTTGATGTAACCTAAAGAATGTATTTTAATTATTAAAACTAATTTATGGTACCATCTGATGTTGTTGAGCTCAGGCCGGATTCAGTCGAAGTTGCTAGAAAACATTCAAATGCGATTCATTAATGAATAATTATTATTATAAGCTTGGAATTGCATTTAAAATTAATTATCTGTAGATATATAGGTTCTTGATCTAATTGAAAATTATATTATGTTACCTTCTGACGTTGCCACATCTTGTTCCGACGTTGAGTTGGGGCCGGATTCAGTCGAATTTTCTAGAGGACATTCGAGAGTGACTCATTTATTACAATTATTGTAAGCTGGACCATGCATTCAAAATTAATTTATTAATTAATTATCTGAAGTTAATTATTAATTAATTAATTGAAGATATATCTGTAGGCTCCCCTTAATTATGACCCTTATTTGGCTAATATTTCTTACGAATATGATAGTGTTCTAATTAATATGTTAATATTAATTGATGATTAATATATTATATTAAAAAAGATTAACACTTACCATTGGCGTACGCACACAAGACTACGAACGAAACAATAAAAATAATTAATAATTTCATTTTGAAGATCTCGATGGAACTGTTGGACTGTTTTATTCTGCGTGTTTATATACATGCCACTTATTCAAATTTCAACCTGATTATTATGTGGCTTCGACGATAAGTAAAACCTGCAACCACTGATTAGTCTGTTTTTCTTTACCAGAACATAAAAAATAAGAGGGTTCCGTTAAACCAACCAACTAAGAAATATACACATCGTTTAATGAATAGCTTTAGCAAAAAAAATAACTTTAGCTCAGAACTAGGTAAAGTAACTATATATTTTTTATTTCCTTTCAGTAATTTACCGTCCTTCCTTATATATTCGTTTATATTCATGGATTCAACGGCTTCCCTCATTGCCTCTCAACTTAAAATTAAAATTACTCTTGTTCCAAACGCGCCCTGTTCTGAGAAGAACCACACAACAAACTCAGCCGGCTGTTTCTTTATTGTGATCATTGTTTCACATACGTCAATATAAAATGAGCAATTTACAAACAAGCAGAATCATTGCAATCAATTCGATGGGAAGTTTAATTTGATCATGTTCACCTAAAGTTAAGAATAACACATTCTGGTTGGGTTGTCTCTGTCTTGAACTTTGACACGTAGTTATAATGCAATCAAAAAAGTAGTTGTCACCTGTCGCCGTCGCTGCTCGCACAGACAAACAATTAAAAATGTCCACAATTGCAAAAATATATGCTTTTGGTCTATAACCATTTATTTATTGACATCTATTTTAAAGTATTTCATTTGTATACCATCTTAACACGTTTATTATAAGAAGCTGTTGAATTTTAAACTCTATTCAGAAGCTAGGTAACTCGAATCCTTAGTATGAGCGTCAAAATATGATAACCAGAGAGGATAAACTTATCACTGGTAAATGCTAACCACTCCCTAATCTTATTATAAACGAGCTGGTGCCTGCGATCCGCGAGGACTTTAGCACACAGAGCTCATAAGAAACAGCTTTGCTCAAACTTTCCTTGGTCATCTTTATTTTTAAAATTGCTCTCATTTTTTTTAGGGGCCCCCATCTGTAAGGGATCTGAAGGGCCCCCAGGAGGACAAAAGCGCGTCTTATGCGAGGCTCCACCGGACCACGGCTTAGAACGTTAGATACCTCCGGATTCTGGATTTTCGGACACTAACGTCCTCCGACGGCAGAACGTCGGAGCAACGTACGAGGGGGTCACTTTGTCATTGCCGGCTAAGACGCTATGTGTGTGAGTTATGTGTATTGTGTGTGCTGCCTTTGCGCATCGTGTGTCATTACGTTATCTCGTTTTCGGGTTCTGCGAATACCGTCTTTGGTTTTCTTAAATTGACTTTAAGAGTCCTAAGCGGTGTTTAATCTGTGGCCTCAACCGCTAGTGGTTCGTGTAACTCACTGACCTATCAGAGCAGCTTTTGGAGAAGCCCTTGAAGAACTGTGCGATCGTTGAAAACGGGGCCATCTTCACCAGATTATTTTTATTATTGCGTTATTTTCTTTACAATCACATTTTCAAATTCGTTTTATCTTTTGAAGTGAATGTCCGATTTTAATAAATTGAAAAGCATTTTCCAGGTATTGAAAGGATTTTTAATAAAATATCATTTAATGCGATATGGACACAGAGGTATTAATAATAGGGTCTGATTGTGTCGGCACTTTTATCAAATTTTTTACTTAAGCAAAGATATAAGATAGAATTTCTACATTTTTATTATATGCAGGAAAATGATAACATTATATTCAAAACAAGCAATGATAGTTTTTCTTAGAATATATTTCCTGTGGGAAATTAGATCTTTTAACTTATTTTTCCTTGGAAATCATTGAGTTGATATATGTTGATGGATGTTTTAGGCAACCTATTTACTCTTCTATGTCAACTTCACATCTATTACCGCTTTATCAGCTTTTACTCCTTGGAAACACCGCTCAGCCCGCCATTCCACTAGTCTCATTATCATCTGCACCAAACAGTGACTTCACTTTATTTATACATGTTTTTTTTAAAACCCTTTGTTTCAGAGGCTAATAAAAGTTTGAAAAATGATAAATTGCTTTAAACCCCTTTCACACGAAATGATAGTGATTATTGTACCGTGAATGCAGCAAAACTATGGATTGCTCTTCCCTGTTAAGACGCTCTCAGTCACCATATAAATTTAAACACCGACCTAAAAGTCACTTGATATTCTTGAACTTTGTAACAACGTTTGACGAAAATGTTTTCCCTCCAAGGTTTCAGTCGGATGCGGTGTACAAGCCCCTTTATTCCTCTAATTATAAACATGTCCTCAATATTTTTTTGTATTAATTGTTAAGTCATTTACCCCAAGCTCATCCTTCTCGAATGCATACATTTTTAAAGATGTTTCAATAGAATTATAATATAGAGACATATTGCATACACACAATATATACACACATACGTTTTTGTGAAAACTTGTAACGGCGTTTTCAGTACAAGAGAAGACTCAAAAAGATTGTTTACTAATAATGTTCAACCACTTTTGTCTGTACATCTGTGTGTTAGTGAAACTTGCTATCGCTATATATATGTGCAAATCTACCAGACGATTATGACGATATTTTTTGGATTATAGGTTATTGTCCCAGTTGACATATAGGATGGTTGTTACACAGGTAAATCTCATATTTATGGGAAGACGGCAAAAAATACAATACCACAAAAGTACTGGATTAATTTTAATAAATTTATGTGTGCTTCACATTTTAAGTCAGTACGTAGGTGCTATTCATATCGGTAAATTCAAAGTTTAACAGGAAAACAAATATGTAGTTTAAAATAAAATGATAATAAAACAGCAAGATTTATATAAACTAATTCAAATCGAATTAATTTTAAAATTATCAGCAATATTCCTTCGGGCGGCAGGGAGAACTAGGTCTCTTTCGGAAGTATCCCTTACAGCATCTACATCCAGGTATTTTCGTAAGGCATGGCCTTTTGATGAACAGATTCACACACAGGTCCGATAGAGGACATTTGTCGGTTTTGTATTCTTCATTTGGACCACACGAAGGAACTTAAAATGAACAATTGACAAATTATTATTACAAAAAGTTTTAATTTCGTTTGGAAAACAATTTTTTTTTCCTAAAACCTAAGTTAATAATGGATCCTGAACCATTTTCTGGTTTCGTCTTTTAAATTAAGGTTATTTTTGTTTCTTGAGTTCAGTAACAATAACCGACCTGTGGCGATTAGGAATACATCAATATGGGTTTCAATGTTGGATCGAACATTATAGTAGGTTCTTGAATGAATTTAAAGAGTTGATTCAATTTATTAAAAATAAATAGTTTTACCTTTGGACGTTGTTGACTTGACGCCGGGTTCAGTTGAAGTTTCTAAAGGACATTCAAATGCGATTATATATGCATTCAACATGAATTTTCTTATTTTTGAGCAAGTAGGGTAAGAAAGCACATAAAATTCATGAATAAAATTGTTCAATTATTGATAAGCTAGTTATTAAAAAGACTACAAATCAAAACTTACCATCTCCATTGGCATATCCACAAAGGAACACGAACGAGGCAATGAAAATAATTAATAATTTCATTTTCAAGATCTGGATGGAACTGTAGTGAGACGGTATTATTCTGCGTTTTATATACAAATTGCTTATTCAAATTTCAACCTGAATTTTAAACTGTTTGGACGATAAATAAAACCTGCAACCACTGATTAGATTGTTTTTTTTTGCGAAAATTTAAACAGTCAGAGGGTTCCGTTACTAAACAAAAATCGGAACTTGAGCTGAAAAACTAGGTATAATAAGTTAGTATTTTTTTCATTCCTTAGAGCAATTTTTGTCCCTCTTTTATATTTATATATTTGATTCAACGGCTACCCTCATCGCCTGAGTGAAACACTACAGCGGAACCCTCTAGATGACGACAGCCTATGTAACTTAGATGACGTCGAGGCTATGTTAGGTGAAAGGGGTCCCTCTCACCGCTAGATCAAGGCACTAACGTTGGGAGATAAATCAATGGCGTACTTCTCCCTCCTTCCCAGCCTTCGGCCTTATTCTTTTGCCTGCGATTGAGCTCGATTCCTTGTCGCCTTCAACTGCCACCTTCGCGGCAATCACCCGCTCGCAAAATGAGGCCATTACGGCGCTAAATATTTTTCCACCTGCTATTGGCGTACTGAGCTGGCGCCATGTTTTACCTCGAGTTCTATCGCAAGCTGTCTCGGGTTTTTGCAAATTCGAATTCCAAATAAGTTACCAGCGCTCTTTAGAGCTCTTCGCATTTGGAGAATGACAAACTGGCCCATATGGTAATCGAACAAATTGTGATTCCTAGGCCTATCCTTATTTTAATGTTGACTTTAAACGTGAACAGAGAATCCAGTTTTCCTTAGACGTTAATTAGGTCTAATAAGTGAATACCATTTCTTAATGACATTCTTTATTATACAGATCAAAGCACTAAGAATGCTTTATATTTCAACTGTACATTGCTTTGTCGGGAAAATTTTAACAAAAACTAATACATATTTATATATATTTACATATATAAATACAATCTAATTCCCAAAATCTAATTTCCGTAGTCGCATTGCATACCACTGGCTGCGAATAGCAAACAGATAATTTTAAATCATTGAAGGTTTGATGTTTGATAAAATCTACTATATAGCGTCTAAACGTTATAATACTGTTTAGATAATAAATAGATTATTTAATAAATATAATGGCTCTACCATTCTTACGTAGGCGGATAAAAATTATTAGAAATATTTAAATATATAGTCTTAATATATATAAATCTCGTGTCACAATGTTTGTCCCCGATGGACTCCTAAACTACTTAACCGATTTTAATGAAATTTTGTAGGTATCTATATTTTGGTCCAACTTAAAAGATAGGATATTTTATATCTCATTTCATTTATTTATTTTATTGCAAATTATTTATTTATTATCTGACAGTCATAATTATCTGTTAATTCCATAAAATTCCAAGAGATGGCGGTATTTGTTGACTGGATTGAGGAAGTATCCAATAGATGGCGCTTTGCTAATGTACAAACCATTTATATACGTTAAAATTCAAAAAGGATAACTGACCACGTGTTTTTGTAACTAAAGTATATGTTAATTTTATATTATATTAAAATCATATGAATTTCAATATAAATACATTATACTTTTTATTCTATTCATTAACATCAGAAAAATAAATAGTTGACAATGACAGTGAAAAATTAACAATGAACCTATTCATTATGAATTTATAATAAAATTTCAACTTTCAGCACTCCTTTTCAATATAAACACAAACTATGACAAATCTTCTATTTTGATCTTAGTATTTTCTAATAGTATAGTGCGGTAAAGATTGTTTGTTTGTGGGTTTATACTTTATAAGTTGATTTGTTGGAGGTAATCTTGAAAGTAATTTATACGAACCTAATAATTCCTTAACAAATATTGAGAAATGACTGTCACGGTGAATCTAGGTTATATTATATTATTCCCTTGAAATAATAGTAGAGCTTTTCGTGGAGAGCAATTTTGGATATAAAGTTGAGCAAAAACAGCTTGAGCGAAGGAGCTTCTTACGAGCCCTGTATTCTAAATCTCTCGCGGACGGAGTCGCGGGCAACAGCTAGTATATTATAAAATGAACACGTTGAAGTACCAAAAAAAAATATTTTTTTAGAGTAAATTTATTATTAGAATAAAAAAAGTGTAATTTTTATATTTATTACTTATGTGATGATATTTGCACCTCGTTACTCTTTTTCAGACTGTTGGCCACGACATGGTACTCTCATCACGTATTAATTAGTAGTTTCTGATGGTTTAAAACTCTTCCACTGAATGCTGTCATTCATCAACTAGTGCTCATCACCTTTACACGGACTATATTTATTTTCTTTGACCTTACTGTCCTCCATTATTATATTATATATTGATTGATTATATACCTATATCATACTTTTATAAGAGAAAGAAACAAATAGAAAAGTATAAAATCGAAATTAATAATTACATATAAAAATCTTTAAATTGTATCTATAAATCTTTTAGATTTTTTAACTGACTGGTCATTCTAGGTATGTTATGCATGGTAAGTGAAAGAATAGAATGTCCAAACCCATTCTCTCCGTGTTTCATAATTCCCCATCATAACCTTTATACAGCAATGCATATGCATTTTTACGTGTTTTGCAAGTATTTGTTGATAACAGCTCCACTTGCTATTTCCGTTTCTAATTAAAATTGCTTTTTTGTGAGAAAAAAAAGGGATTCAATTCAATTACTAAAATCACGTTGATATCTGTTATGTTTTAATATCTTAAATTTGCATTGATTTTTATGTTTGGGAATTTAATAATATAATGTACAACATGATAATAATATAATTTCTTATGTTTATAAAAATAATATTACATAGCAGGGGTGTTATCGGTACTCAATACAAAAAAAAAGAACCATTATCTCCTTTGCAGACCGCACTGTAACCTGTTTATAACGATAATTATTAAAATGATTACAATTATTATTGTAAATAAAACTCTTGCGTAAATTTGGTAATAAGAATAATGGTATTTCCAACGCGACCTCGAATTTGACATGTTGGGTTATAATTAAAATAAAATAAGCTCAACAATATTCTGTGCAAGCTAACGATGCCGAACTAATTTTAATAAAAAAAACCTTCGTTACCTCGGTGTTTAAATCGTACATTCCTAGTATATTCTTACCTTGTGTACAATATTTTCCATTTATAAGTTAAGCTAAAATAATAATCGAAGTATATTTTTTAAATAAATATAGAGTTAAATTTTAATGAACAGGATTCCAAGCCGTGACTTTTAAAACAATAATAATAGTGATTAGACAAACAGTCCAAAAAGATGTAATCGAAACATTTCATTTTAATTATATATTTCTTTAATGAAGGGTCAATGTGGGAAAGACCAGCATACTTTTGATCGAGCTAACTTTGATTAAACGAAATCAATAGAAAAACACATTTTATCGGATTTTTTAAATAAAATATCTCGCCTATTAAAACAACACTATTATTGCTTGCAATTCAACAAAGGCTTGAATATAGACCTTTTTTAAAAACTGGTCGTTTAGACGGACTTCCCACGTTGTTTGGGGCGAAACTGTCTAGTAGTAATAAATACTCAACTAAAATAAAAATAATTCATAGTTGTTATAGACAGTATGACACGTGTCGTTAGACATGACCAGTTTCAATTATATCAATGTTCTAAAACAGCAAATTTTTCTTTTGCAAAAAAGAACACTTTTTTCTCACAGTATCAAAATATTTTTTTTACTTTTACGCCCAAAAATATATATAAGCATGAATGTTTTAATTCCTTTAGAGATTTCTAAGAAAAAAATATCAAAATAATCTGAATTTGTACATAGAAATTAAAAATTAAATTAAATAGGTTTACGATCTGTAGTATAAGTCAAGTCCGGCACTTGAGGGATCTACCTCGTGCATACTAGACGGATTTTCCAACCAATGAATGTGAAGTGAAGATATTTGACATAGTTCATAATTTTATAATACAAGCGTTATTAAGATATAAAATAGAGTTATCGAGGGCTTTTTTAATATTTACACGACAATTTTGGACGGTCCCAATTGATTGACTTATTTTTTTTCTTATTATTAATTAGAATTAAAATTAGAACCCTAATAACTTTTTACCAATCGATAGGAAAGCTGCATAGATAATCTAATACATGTACTAAATCGGTTAGACTTGCCTCGAAGACGGTCTTTTTAACATTGACCCTACCAAAAAAAAATATTTTTTCAAATGTGTTCTTATTTCGAAAATCCCGGCAACCTTCGAGTATACTCCTGATAATTTCCCGGAATTACGGACCATATTTCCCTAATTATTGATAAATTCTTCTTAATAGATTATTATTATTTAGTAATAGACCGTAAAACTATTTTAATTTTTACATATTCTCAAAACATTTAAATGTTAAAAACAGCTGTAACAACTACAGACAATAGATCACAAAAACACGTAGCTATATCAAGGTTAAACAGTCATTTAACCACTTAACGTTATTCCGTCGTGAACAATCCTAGATAATGGTCCAGTTAATTATTTTACTTATAATTTGCACAAATATTTTTGTTAGTTCAACAGACGGTGAGTAGTTTATTTAATGATAATATTTTTTGTGGTGTATTCTCACTACAAATTGTTAATCTTATTTATATTATATTTATATTTACCCGGCTGAAATCACGTAGAATTACATCGGAATGTGCCCGACTAATCCGATTTAATTCTACATGAATACAGCCGGGTAAATATAAATATAATAGTCATGGTTTACGAAAACTTATTTACATCGTTTATAGAATACAAATGATTGGTAAAAGATTTCTATTTTTTATCTATTTATACCAACAGTATTAATTACTCCACGTATTTTCATCGACTTCGCACACTTTTCAGTAATGAATAAACAAACAACTAAAATATAGAAACACTATCTAAAGTCTAGAAGAAGCCATTGTATCATTTTCATGTAGAAATTATAATTTAATTCCTTTTACTTTGATAACATTTTAGGTCTGGGATCCATCCGGGATTATTCCGGGATCCAACTGGGATATTATGCCCATGCCTTATAAAATGTTTTATAATTTAGAATGTTGATGAATTATGATGGAAGGATGTTAAAGACAATAAAATGATCATTTATATGTATTTGTTCATACAAATTTATTTTGAACCACTTTTCCTATATTGGTATAAATTTAATTGAATATTTCTTTTTTGTGACGCAGATTAACAAACAATATGCTAATAATTCCAGTTGAACAAACATGCGGTCCCAACGAACAATTGAGAAAAGACACGGATTTTAAATCGGATTATTGTCCCGGGGAAGATTGTCCTGATTCCCCCGTGACTGACTGCAAATGTAACCCCTTTTACCACCGACTTTCGAATGGAACCTGCATTCCTAGCCGTGAATGTCGTAAGTCAATGCTCAAAGACCCAGTCTTTTCAAAGTCGTTAAAACAATGACATGTATGGATGATGATAATAACGTGGCGTCAATTGAATTAACAAGAATAACAATAAAATACCATTTTCCACAGCTCCAATACCTTGCCCCGAAAACGAACATTTCGATAGTTGTCCTGTGTGTGATGAGAGTTGTGAGAACGCAGTTGCTTCTGGAAAACGTTGTAGATACGTCGGAAATGTTCTGTATAGAGTCATCTGCGAGCCGGCTTGCCGCTGCGATGAAAACTACTGGAGGAACGAGAACGATGAATGCGTATATTATACAGAGTGCCGTAAGCGTCTTTGATACATTCTGTCATATTTTATAAACATTTGCTACATTTCATAAGTAAAGCAGAAAGAAATTAGTATTTATGTATTTATTTAATCTTTACTGTCCAAAAAAATTGTACAATGGGCGAACTAGTATATGTTATATGAACTCATTTTTTTTTACAGCTAAATTTCAATGTAAATCCCAATAACCATGGGAAAAAACAAGAAACAATCAGTAAGAACTATTCTCTTCATATTTATGAAACGTATTTAAAATTTAAAACCATTAAATTTTTATACGATTTTGATATCTTTCGTTACTACAAATGAAACAATAAAACCATTACAAAGTATTCTGATAAAAATGAAGCTTCTTAAATTTGTGTTTCATTTCTACATTTATTTATGTAAAATGAGATGATATATTCATCTCCCTACTCTTTTTTTTTACCATTTTTTTTCCCACTGGGTCATACCAACCCCAAAAAAATCGCGATATAATTCCATCATCACGTATTATTCGTATGTCGTGATGGGCGAACAAGAAACAGGCGAAATTATATAACTATTGCTTCGATATCAGCGACATTGATCTTCGTACTAAACACATAGCTATCAATATTATATACAATTATTGAATGTATACAGTTCGTTTCAATATTAGCTTAATGTAGGTTTAGATTTTGCAAGTATGTATAATATGGGTGTATTACAAGTACGAAGTAGAACCAAACCATTAAAAAGTATAATATCAACTATTGATATTTTTCACTCCTAGGGGCCATCCATAAATTACGTCATACGTTAAAAGGGAGGGAGGGGATCGATGAAGTGTGACATTGTGTGACAAGGGGCTGGGAGGGGTCTTAAAAACACGAACTTTAAGCTATTGTCGATATTGAAAAGACAGTATTGTGTAATTAAATACTTAAATGACGCCTTAGTTCAGAATTTTATGTACGGTATATTATTTTGTGTGTGGTATTCAATACTGTACAATGTAATAAAAGGCAATTACAAAGTACTGCTACGTAACGTAAGTGCCTACGTGAGAAAAAGGTTGCTTATTTAAGAATATGGATGAAGTGTAAAATAATGTGTTGGAGAGGGAGATTGAATGGGACAAGAACATGATTTAATCGTTAATATGTATTTTAGAATAAGTGTTAGACACTTGAACTGGTATAACTACAGATGAAGCAATAATAAAGATAGCAACTTTGAGTAAATGTATTCAGCAGGAATGTAACATTTTGAAGCGAAAGATTAGCGCAGCAATATGACAACATATAAAACGTGACTCGAATATAACAAAAAAAAAAGCTTTGTGATAGTAATACCGAATATTCAGCAGCTCTAATAAATAGAGAGTCTGTCCGCTTCGAGTAGACGAAAACAAATATGAAAGAGAAAGAAACAAAAGGTGCCATCTTTTCTGCATTCAGAACTGCTACGACAAGAAATCCAGAATCCTTCAATTTTGGGTTCTGATCATCCTTTCGAGTCATAGTTTCAACTATATTACATTTTAAAGATTTTGACTTGGATGCTGTTTTCTTTGCCACACATGCTAGAGAAAGAAGTGCTTTCAACAAAGTGAAACGACGAATAGCGCCTCTTACAAACAAATTACCCGTGCTGTATTAAAATATGACAATTCGATTCACAGCTTGGTTTCAGTAATCAAACTATTAATCTGAAGCTAGAAAAACGAAATTGTGAGAGTGCAGGCATTGTGCTGGCTAATCACAAATTGTCTCACAAATGAGACTAGCTGTGACAAGTAGGGAGGGAGACGGCGAAAAATCATGAAATTCGTGTGACGTAATTTATGGATGGCCAGCTACTCCTTCTCGCATTTTCACAGGAAACAAAAAATATTGAATTGGGCTATAATTGAAATAAAGCTAAAATGAATGGATATGACCATTTATAAATTGTAAATAATCGTAATAAATACTTGTAAAGGTACGAACAGTCACGATCCTTTGCAAACCGACTACGAACTAAACCTTAGATCATCCTTAATTTGTTTACTTTAATAAAGCATTTTCAGTACATAATCAAAAATATAAAAACAAATTATTAACATTAAAAATACGTTGCTTTAATTTTGATTCCTTTGAATATTTGATAATATATTCGATTTTTTATTTACGTAAATAACATCTTTTCATTCTTATTACATGTAGGTAGATGTTGTTTCAGCTGATAGTGACTTACAATAAATAATCACTTGTTATCAAAGGGTACCACGAATTATTAATTAATATTTCAATCTTTTGTTATGTTCACGATAACTATACAGTTTATTTGAAAGAAATTAAATTACTTCAATTTAAATAAGTCTACCGTTAATTCTAGGTTAAATTTGGTAAGTCCTGCACAGATATTACGTAAGTAACCAATGTTTCCGTTATTTCATATATTTTTTTAAATAACTTGACATAGAAATCAGTAAAGCTTACACTTAAAAGTGTATAGTTTTCCGTCTGACATTGTCGTTAAGCAACTTAGCGTCGAGTAGAGTATATTGGAACGACAAAAAGTTCTTGGCTAATAGTTCCAAAAGTAGCAGTCATGCCTTTTGATAATAACATTTATATATTTCAACTCTGAAAGTTCTAATTGTGATGGTGTCAGGAAAACCAATTAAGTTGTTGACCTTAACCATTACAAAATCGAAATGCCTCTCTCTTCCTATATCTCCACATGGCACGGGAAATATTCGAATGTAAACTTGGAAATGACGGCTTAGCGTAGGTACATATATACAATGCAATTAGAAGATAAATTAATTGCATCTGAAGAGATTCAGTCAATATAATAATATTATTACTTGGACGGATTCAGTATCGTAGTTAGCCATTAAAAGGCTAGATTATGCTAAAACAAAAGAATCATAACACCACATTATTTTGAAACATAATAATTTGTTATTTACAACATGCTAGGTATATCTAAGAACACAGAATGATGAACTTTCATTTTTATGGTATAAATTTCCTACTTTAGTTATTTATAGACATGATTGCATCATACTATTCAAAATTATTTTTTTCTATAACGAGAACCATTCCAAACCTCTAAGCTATATTATAGGTTTATTTTAAGGTTGTATTTTTGCAATAATATTTAATATAGTATTTAACATTTTAATAGATTAATTAACAAGTCATGTGTGGGGTTATCAGCTTAAATTGAATAACAAATACACGGAATCCATACTAGCATTTGCAGACGATCTCGCTATACTGACACGTAACCCCAAACAATGTCAGGTACTTTTAAATGAAGTAGAGGATTTCTATACGTGGACTGAAGGACTGAGGACAAAACCCAGTAAATGCTACTGTCTGTGTCTGGGTAGACGGAACACCAAATACAACTTTTATAATCCGGGTCCGGAAGAAGTCCGGAAGTAGCCCCATTCAAATTTTTAGGCAAACAAATAGATTACGAAGGTCGCGCTCCATCTCTAGTTGTAGTCGATAGCTTTTAAGTGATGTTAAGAAGGTAATCGATCAACCAATTAGTAATATCAAAAAAGCTTGGATATATGACAACTATCTAACGTCACGTCTACGCGCACCTTACTTCATGGTTGTTGTTAAAATTCTATCCAAATGCATTCTACCAGATCAAAGTAATTTAGTAAGATGGGGTAAAGCTACTGAAAAGTCTTGCAATATCTGTGGGGAGGCAGTAGTAACGGCTAAACACTTGTTGGTAGGGTGTAGGGTGCTATTGATACGTAGAGAAACAGTATAGAATCCCTGAAGACATTGTTGTTGTTTCGTCATCAAGACCAGACATATTCCTGTACTCTAGATAGATAAAGCACGTGATACTTGTGGAGCTTACTGTACCTAACAAGAAAGTCATTTTGTGCTTGGTAGAAGTAGGAGCGAGAGGTATAACAGCGAAATCTCTCTATAACCTACTTAAAGATCTTGGCTTCTCTAGAGCTAACATCAGTTCATTTGTAGAACGTACTTCAGAAGCGACATTGGTAGGTTCATTCCAAATTTGGTTAGGTAAGGAGAGGAGCGCAACTAGTTGATGGTGAGCGTTAATGCGCATTTTTAAGGGGCCCTTAAACCTACACTTGGGTCGCAAGTCACAGGAACTCTTTGCACTGCTCTCCCTGCAACGCGATGGGCCCGGCACCCGCACGGTGAATCCATGGAAAACTAAGAAACTTCGTCTCTATATTTATTTAAAAATTAAGAATTCTTGATCAGGAAATTGTGGGCTGTAGCTAGAGTATTATATCTGTATTGACTTATTCTCAGCCGGACTTAGACTTCCATGGTGTTAGGCGAATTTGGAAATACAAGTCAGCAGATTGGGATGAGATGCGGCACTTCTTTGCATCTTATCCTTGGCGTATTACATTGCTTTTGCTGATGTACCTATCGGTGGCAAAGCTCGCCCATGGTTCAATGCCGAATGTGGACATTTGGCATATGTTACTTGGGTTGATGCTCGAAACCGCAAAGCTCCGGATGTGAGTTCCAAGAACCCTTTAACCAAGCCTTTAACCAAGCTGCTAAGTCCTATAAAAAGGCATTACGTAAAAACGCGAAAATGCCGAAAAGTTTTCAGTCCTGCCATCAGGCAGTAGAGCTTTCTGGTCCCTTGCCAAAGTGATCGAGTCGAATTTCTGCCGAACCTCACTGCCACCTCTGCTGAAACCAGATGGATCTCTGGCTCATGGAGCGAAAGAGAAAGCAAATTTATTTGCTTCTCTTTTCGCTAATAATTCTCATCTAGACACTGGCAATGCTACCCTAGCACATCTTCCTCACTGCGGAATTTCTATGCCTGAAATCCGCATCACTAACAAAGAGGTATGGAAAGCATTGTGTCATCTAGATGTGAATAAAGCCAGTGGTCCGGATGGTATACTAGCCATTCTGCTCAAAACATGTGCAGCCGAGTTGTCTCCTGTATTAACACGTCTATATCGCCTCTCTTTCAGGACTGGAATAGTGCCGAAATCCTGGAAGCTTGCTAACGTGCAGCCAGTGCCCAAAAAAGGTAGCCGTGCCGATCCTGCCAATTACAGACCGATTTCAATCACCTCCATACTCTGCAAGATTATGGAGCGTGTATAGAACTCACGCCTTTTAGCATACCTAGAAGGTAACGATCGCCTCAGTGACCGACAGTAGGGGTTTCGCCGAAATAGGTCCACCGGGGACCTTCTAGTGTATGCTACACACGTTTTAGGCGAAGCTTTAGAGAATAATGGAGAAGCAGTCACCGTCTCTCTAGACGTCTCGAAGGCTTTTGACAGGGTCTGGCATGCGGGTCTTTTAAGCAAGCTTTCAGCGTACGGTATATCTCCTGGTCTGATCGGCTGGGTAACGGACTTCCTGGATGTAAGAACTATGCGAGTGGTTGTTGACGGGTGCTCATCGGAGCCCTTAACAATAAATGCCGGAGTTCCTCAGGGGTCCGTTCTTTCTGCAACTGTCTTCCTGCTGCATATTAACGATCTGCTCAAACCCGGTATCTATGGGTATGCAGACGACAGCACAGTGGTGGAAAGATACCTGCCGAGTACTCGGGCCAGTAGAGATCAAGTACAGGCTGAAAGAGAAGCCATGGTGCAGCGTTTGAATGACAAGCTAGAGGCAGTCTCCGTATGGGGCAATGCCAACCTTGTTAAATTCAACGCCACCAAAACGCAGACGTGTTTATACACCGCTAAAAGGAGACCTTCCACCTTGGCTCCTACTTTCCGGAATGTATCTTTGGAATACAGTGACCGACTTCAGTTGTTAGGGATAGAGATTTTCTCGAACCTCAACTTTGGTCTGTTCATTGAGTCTAGAGCAAGAGCAGCCGCCAACAAGCTTGGCGTCCTTGCAAAGGTCCGGCAGTACTTCACACCGGGACAACTTCTTACATTATATAAAGCACAGATCCGGTCGTGTGTGGAGTACTGTGGCCATTTAATGGCTGGTGCCGCAAAATGTCCTCTTGCTGCTCTGGACACAATTGCGAGGCGTGCAAAGAGGCTAATTGGCGACCCTGAACTGTTGGAAGCCAATCTTCATAGCCTCGAACATAGACGTAGAGTTGCTAGCCTCTCAGTATTCTATAGGATACATTTTGGTGAGTGTGCGAAGGAATTACATGAACTAATTCCCCCATCCCCCTTCCTTCACCGGACGTTCCGACGCACGGCGAGCATCCATCCTTTTGTAGTAGACACCCCGCATGCCCGAACAAAGCGCTAAGCTTCATCTTTTTTAAATCGGACAGCGAAGGAGTAGAACAGCTTGCCTGCGTCGGTATTTCCGTCCAAGTACAATGTGGGTGTCTTCAAGGCAAGAGTGAATAGGCTTTTACTAAGTTGATGCGCTTTACCACCTACGACTACATTTTCACTTCCCATCAGGTGGAATGTAGTCAAGCGTCAACTTAGTTTTAGTGTAAAAAAAAAAAAAAAAGAGAATTCCGGGCCTCATTCTAATCCCGACATTTGGGGATTGTCAACTGATAATCTCCAAATACCGAGAGTGATCATTGGAGGATAATAAAAAATGAAGTACTATCTTAATATACATAAATTACGTCTCACTTTTTTGTCACTCATTTGTCCGCTATGGGTTCCTCAGCAATTGAACCGATTCTAATTAAATTTGCACACCGTGTGCAGTTTGATCAAACTTGAAAAATATTATAGTTTACATCTCAAATTATTTATTTTATAGCGAATTACTTATCTATTATCCGATAGACAATTATCTGTCAGTTCCATACAATTCTAACAGATGGTTTTCTAATCGTTGATTGGATTGAGTAAGTATCCAATAGATGGCTCTCGGTTAAGAATACAAACTTTTAAAATCTTATAATTTTTTAGTCAATATTTAGAAATAACTTTCACGTTGGATATAGGCTATATTATATGATATTATTTCCCTGGAATACTAATAAGGCTTTCCGTAGAGTACAATTTTGGAAATAATGTTGACCAAATATAGCTTTAGCTCGAGCGAAGGAGTTTCTTACGAACCCTGTGTTCTGAAGTCCTCGCTGACGGAGTCGCAGGCAACGGCTAGTATGTACATTGTATGTATTTATTTTTTGATTATTTCTTTGTTTCTTAACATAAAAAGGTTTACATATTTTTTATAAATCACAAATATATACACAAACAACTTCTAGAGAAGCAGACGGATTTATTTAAAGAAATATTCAAAGGTCTTATTATTTCCAATACTTAATATTATATAAATCAACGATATGCTTCTACCTATTACATATAATATGAATGGGTTTTTTTATATTTTTATCTATAATTTTTATTTATAATATTTAGAAATGCTAACCTAGGATTCGTTAAGAATATTCCCGAAATTCCCCGTATCCTATCCTCTAGCCGTGAATATTTCGAAAATAATTGATAAATATAACTATACAGATTATCATAACTGAATTAATAGACTGTAAAACTATTTTAATGTTAGATATTATAAAAACAACTGTGACAACAACAGATAGTAGCTGACGAAAACACACGTAGTTATATTAAAGTATAAATAAAACAGTAATATTTTATTTAAAGCCACTCCGTAGTCAACAATCCTAGAACATGGCGCAGTTAATTGTTTTCTTTATACTTTGTACAAGTATTTTTGTTTCTTCAACAGATGGTGAGTAATTTTTTAATCATAATTACTTGTGTATTATTACTACATATTCCTACAGAGTGGTCATTTTATCTAAATCATTTAGTGAATACTTATAATAGATTTATATAAGTAAATTGTCACATATTTGTATTGACAATTCATCCACTCTTCAGAAATAAATAATCAAACAATTAAACTAGAAACCCTATCTGGAATCTAATAATAGTCTTGTGACTTTTTCATGTCGTAGTTCTAATTTTTTTCAGTGTGTTTTGATAATTTTATTAATATGTTAATATATAGTAACATGATATTATGCTTATTATATTTATATTTACCCGGCTGTATTCACGTAGAAATTAACGTGGCGTCTGAGCGTGGCGCGCGAGTCCGCCACGCTCAGAGCTCGTGATTAAGGACCCCGATTGAGTTCGAAAGTATTTAATTTCTACGTGAATACAGCTGGGTAGATATAAATATAATAGTCATGGTTCACGAAAGTTTAAATACAAAAAAGATATTATGCTTGTATGATATTTGTTTAATTATTCTTGGTAACACAAATAAAATAAATATATGTAGAATCAAAATTAATCTACCTGAGTAGGAGTCGAACCTTCGGTATACTATTACCGTTTGAACTAATTTGAACAGATATTAAAAAATTGTGAATGAATGATGATGGAACGATGGCAAATAGTCATTTATAAAAGTATTTGTTCATCTATGAACCACGTGACATTTATTGTTATACAATTTATGTATTTTACTTTTTTGTTTTTCTTTTTGGTGACGCAGATTAATATACAATAAGTTTTATTAAAAAAATAATTCCAGTTGAACAAACATGCGGTCCCAACGAACAATTGATAAAAGACAAGGATTTTAAATCGGATTATTGTCCCGGGGAAGATTGTCCTGATTCCCCCGTGACTGACTGCAAATGTAACCCCTTTTACCACCGACTTTCGAATGGAACCTGCATTCCTAGCCGTCAATGCCGTAAGTCAATGCCCAAAGGCCCAGTCTTTTCAAAGGCGTTAAAACAATGACATGTATAGATGATGATAACGTGGCGTCTATTGAATTAACCAGCATAACAATACATTTTCCACAGCTCCAATACCCTGCCCAGAAAACGAACATTTCGATAGTTGTCCTGTGTGTGATGAGAGTTGTGGAAACGCCGTTGCTTCTGGAAAACGTTGTAGATACGTCGGACGTATTGGTATCACCGTCATCTGTCAGCCGGCTTGTCGCTGCGATGACAACTACTGGAGGAACGAGGACGATGAATGCGTGTATTATACAGAGTGCCGTAAGGATGTTTGAGAAATTATGTTATATTTTATAAACAATTCTTATATCTATTTAAAAATATATTTTTAAAAGGTCAATAAAACACAAATATATATAGTTATATTCTATGTTTATGAACATATATGTTTTTTCATTTACAGCTCAATTTCAACCAAAATGCCAATAGGATTGAGGAAAAAAACAAGAAAAAAACCATCACAACTATTTCACATTTAATTTGCATACTACACATTTTGGAATATTTTGTTTCTCCAGATCAAACTATAAAAACATTGTAAAGTATTCTAATATAAATACAGCTCCTTAAATTTGTGTTTCATTTTTATATGTATAAATTATATATGGGAATGTATATTAATTTCCCTACACTTTCGCCCTCTGGTAGGGTGGGACATCAAACAATATTTCTATCTGTTTGCATAACGGGCGAACAAACAAACTGACGACGGGACTACTGTTTTGATTTCAATATTACCTTCAGCGTTCTAAACACGTAGCTATTATTATATACAGTTATTAAATGTCTGCAGTTTGGTTAATTATTATCTTAATATATTTATATATTATGCAGGGACCTATTTTATACGTAGGAAGTAGAATCAAACTATTTGAGTATTTTATGCGATTATATATATATCTTACATAGTTTAAAACTCTAATGAAGTCTATAAGTTGCTAAGTAAGTGCTTATTAAAGGTAAGTTTTGTACGGTGAGTGAAAGAGTCGGATGTTTGAACCCTTTCTCTCCGCGTATCCTTAATTCATTAATATTATATTACTAAAACATAGATATATTAATTATTAATATTACATTACTAAAAAAAAATACTATATAATTTCTCGATAAATTGAATTCCGAATACTTCTAATTAAAACCACGTCAGAACCTACTTTAATATGTTTAATATCTTCAATTTTCCTTGACACATTTTGTTTGGAAATTTATAATATATTTAACGATTAGCCATAACCATATTATTACCATATTAATTACGTTAACACGAATATATTATATTTGCAGGTTTTATTGGTTCTCAATAAAAATAAAAAAAACATTATATCCATTGCAAACACTTACTTTAACTGTTAAAAATAAACACGATAACTGTACGATTATATTATTATAAGTATTATAAATGAAATTCTTACTCTTCTGTGTTCTCTTCATCACTCATCAATTTAAGATGATGTATTATTTTCTAAGTCGACATATAGGATATTTTTCATATAGGATGAAACCAAAAATATTAAAAATAAAGCAAAAATTTATGAATATGTAGGTACATATATAATTTGTAAATAATAGTAATAAATACATTTTTAGGTACGTGCAGTCACGATTCTTTAAAATTTCTCACATGTTATTAAACCTTTGCACTTCAATAAACTTAAACCTCAGACCGTCCATGATATGCTTACTTACTAATCAGTTTTATTATACAAATCAAAAACAAGTTATTAACATTAAATATAAGTTCCATTGCGTCAAAAATTTCAAAATTTCTAAATTTCAAAGTCAAATATTTGTAAATTATATTAAAATTTCAATGTGCGTAAATAACATCTTTTCATTCTTATGACATGTAGCTAGATGTTGTTTCAGCTGATAGTGACTTACAATAAATAATCACTTGTTATCAAAGGGTACCACGAATTCTTAATTAATATTTCAATCTTTTGTTATGTTCACGATAAGTATACAGTTTATTTCAAAGAAATTGAATTACTTCAATTTACATAGGTACAGGTCTATCTGTTGATTGAAGGTATTTTTAAAAGTTAGAGATTGCATGGACTAACTTTTAAAAGTTCCTCAGAGATATTACTTAAGTAACCAATGTTATAAAATAATGCTTTTGCTATTTAATATAAAGTTGTGACGTGTAGATAACTATAACTCAAAAAAGGTCAATGAACCGCTACCAATTTATATAAGTGTTTAATATACTTGATCAACATGTGTTTGTCAATTTAAAGGACGTCGTCATCGATATGATATCTCGTCTAACAAGGGCGTAATTTATGAAATCTTTCTTTAAAACAACATTTATGATGAAAAATAAACCAATACGGGCAGGGATTCCAACCCTCGATCTCTGGGAAACTGTACCATCGTCCTATCAATTAAGCTGCCATATCGCTGCCAGTCTCAAAGAATTTAGCACTCATTATAGAATCGTCTTTACCGAGAAGGTGGTGACTGGTGATATCTATTAGGGGGTTCTTTTGAAAATCCTAATCCTATCCTGGTTTGACTATAGGTTATGGCCCCCATCAACATATAATATGGTTTTAACCTCAGAAAAAAAACATATTCACGGGAAAACGATAAAAATTACAATACCACAAAAGTAATGGATGAATTTTAATAAAATTTGGTGAAATCATAAAGACACTAGACCGATAGCTTTAACAAACACAATTTCTAAGATCTTTTTTACAAAATAAAATGACGGAATTCATGATTAAAAATAAGTATTTCAGGCCGAATCACCAGAAAGGGTTCTTGCCCGGTATTTCTGGATGCCTGGAACACAACACATTAATTTCGGAAAGCCTTAAAGATGCCAGAACGAGCGAAAGACAAGTAACGGTGTGTTGGATAGACTTAGAAAACGCCTTTAAGTCCGTACGACATGAACTGTTGATGTTCGATTGGGTTCCAGCCTTATTAAAATCTAAATGCATTCCAAATGACTCTCCCAGACCTAAGTTTTCTAGTAAGATGTGGTAAAACTACCGAAAAGTCTTGCAATATCTGTGGAGAGGCAGTTGGAAAGGTAAGACACTTGTTGGTAGGGTGTAGGGTGCTATAGAAAAAGGTAACGATAAAGTATTAGAAATCATACGTGAAGTGCTTAGTCTTTCAGTAGCTATAGCGCAAAAGGATTATAACAACCACCAAAAGATTCATAGAGTTCATTAAAGAAGGCTCGTCTAAAAAGACAAATAAAAGCCTCACTCTATCTTGGAGGCGGCTCGCGATTGGACTATAATGATGGATACGTATGAGAAACAGTACAGAATTCCTAAGAATATTGTTTCGTCATCTAGACGAGACATATTCCTGTACTCTAGACAGTTAAAGCGCGTGATACTTGTGGAGCTTACTGTTCCGTGGGAAACTAACATCCCCAAAGATCACACAATTAAAGTAAACAAGTATTACGAACTGACCAACGAGCTGACCAGGAATAGGTATATAGTTAATTTGTACGCCGTAGAAATAGGAGTGAGAGGTATAACAGCGAAATCTCTCTATAACCTACTTAAAGATCTCGGCCTCTCTAGAACTATCATCAGTTCATTTCTAGAACGTACTTCAAAGGCGGCATTAGTAGGTTCTTTCCAAATTTGGTTAGGTAGGGAGAGGAGCGCAACCAGTTAAGTTGAGCGTTAATGCGCATTCTAAAGGAGCCCTGTAAACCTACACCTGGGTCGCAAGTCCCAGGAGCTGTTTGCACTCCTCTCCCTGCAACGCGTTGGACCCGGCACTCTCACGGTGAATGACTGCCTCGTCTCCGTCGCAGGTATACCTTACGCCACGTACACCCGATCAAGCACAGGCGGCATAAGAGATTGACGTCCCGTGTCCAACACAAGTCCGAGTGACAATTGCCCGTGTCAAATTTAGACAGATTATGACAATAAGTAGAAATTTAAATTAGGATTGTAAGTGTCCTTAAACCGAAATTATCAACGGCATCCTGATATTTTATTTGTATCAAAAATTTTAATTACCATCTGTTTGATGAGTTCATCTGTGCTAACCGACCTGTAGCTGAAGGATATCATCTAGGTTGATTTTAATCTTGGATCGATTATTATTTCGGTTGTTGCACGCTAATTATTATTACATACTTATAAGTACGCCTTATTTTAAAAAGTTTGTATGTATATGTCATTAAGATTTTGTTACCTTGTGACGATGTCAGGTTCTTTTGAGTTATGGTTTCTAAAATTTATTAAAATATAAATCAATAAGTCACAGACAAGCAACAACAACAAAATATAAATATTAATCATGAAATCAGATTCATTAAATCAAATCATCAAATTATCTGAAAATATTTTGGCATTCATACCTAGATTCAGATTTGACTAATATTTCTAGCTTTAATTTTTGTTTCTACCAGTAATTGTAAGGTATAGTAACATGACACTTCATATTCAACCTGAATATTAAGTGTAAAAACGCCAATCTCTAATAAGTTAGATTTTTTTTAAATATTAAATATAAGAGGGTTTCGTGATACAACACCATTTATTACATTATAATATGTCGGACTATTAGTTCAGAACTTTTTCTAGGTACAGTAAATAGGTCTCTCTTTTTCTTCCTAATAAGTTTCGTCCTTTCTATTTATAGCGCTGCATTTACACGATAGCAGACACTTACCATTATGGGAAAATCACGTACAAATTGTTATAAGTTACACCGCGCGTAACTATTTTTTTTTATTTTATTTGAAAGGCAACAAACACCACCTTGCAGAATCATGCTCTCCATGACGCTAGCTGTTCGTCTGAAGTCAACGTCTTTTTTTTTTTTTTTTGTAATGTCTATGCTGTTACCCCTATTGGCTGTTACAGCGTCACCGGGAAGTCATCGTCATTCTGTCTTTTATAATAATATTATTTTGAAAGTTTCAACTTCGGATATCGTTTAATGAACAATATGTATCTGAAAAGTGCGTATGTGCGTTCGTGAAAAGATATAATTCGCAACTGATATATGCAAGTTCAGTATGAAGTTTTTAATTTTAATTTAAATATATATCTATTTCCCATTTCAGGCTTAGGATAAAACTTTGAAAATAAAAGTCAGCCTATATACCTATATACATTTAATCATCTTTATACATAAAGACTCGTAAAGATAATTTTGACAAGGTGTAACAAATGAAGTGTACCTGTAACATCCAGCACTAACAAATTATTAATTTACATTAAAAAATTTGGGACATACATACATATATTTATTGATTTCTATACCAAAGTGAGTCCTGTTATATTCAGTGCCACTCAATTGTTTAAATGAGTTGTATATAACAATATTTAATCAATTTATTTATTTTTTTTTACATTTTCTGTAATTATTAATTATTCTACCGACAGTTTATATTGATATTATACATTTTCTCTTGATATCATTCGATCAATAAATATAAATCTTTATACACGTACGTACGTACGAGAGCGGAAACAGACTTGAGACATATAATCATTACATTTCACAATTATTAAATATTAAAATTACTCGTACAATAGTATATTTATGTCCTGTGTATAGAGAAAATGAAAAGTGAGTCTAAGCAATTTCCCCTATAGTTAATCAAAATAATAAAATTCCAAGAATCATGCTCAGATGCACATTTCAAGTATTCCCTTGTCCGGTAGGATTTGAATGTCCATTATATTAATCATACCTTTTCTCCATTCAGCACACAGACACGCACTACAGACCATTCAACACATTATTAGTCAGAGTGTAAAATAAACTAAAACTAAAAGTCTATAAATTAACAGACTACATTTTGTACAAAACTATTCCGTATACTCACTAAAGAATTAGGCGTAATTGAATTAATATTATAAAAGCTAAACGCAGTAACCGCGGTGTTTATTAAACACGAATATCATAAATAAAATATTTTATATTCGATCTATGCGCTTATGCATATAATTTACAGATAAAATATAAGGAACAGTTTTCGCTACGAAATACTCACTCCCTAGCGACTAAATTACGAACATCACACAATGCGGCCCTCTCGAACACTTTACACCACACAGGGAGCTACACTCGTCTTCTTATTTGGTTTAAATATAGAAGGAACAATTTCATCTTAGAGACACGTATCATGATACGAACAATTAAGTACGCCCAAATTGAAACGGCACAGAACATACGGCATCCTTCTCGTCGGTCGGTGACCGAGTTCATTCACAGACCTCATACCCTGTAATCAAGCCGAATACCACTTTCTATCTCACTGGAGCAAAATAAAGGTTTCGAAAGGGTTGCCTACACAAATCAGTCGTACCGCGTCGTATCGCCCGTAATTGACTACGTCCGAGGCTGCGTCCGGAGGCCCCGCTCCGGCCGGAGCGCGTCTTTGGCAAGTACCGTACGGCCCATAGCGGTCAAATAAAGAGAGGAACTACGAGTAGCGGCCGCCACCTCACTCCAGCGCGTCCGTCGTCTCGAACGACTGCTCCGTCACCGACACCGCGTCCGACGACAGCGTCTCCTTCAGAGTCTCCACGCAGTTCTTCGGAATGAGGGTACCTGCAACACAACCACACCATCATCGACGATTCCTCACCGACGATACGAAAAGAGCCAGGCTCGAGGTGGTACCGACCGACGATTTTGAGGCCGTCGTGTGTCTTGAGGCGCACGACCTGCATCTTGGCGGTGGAGGCGCGGGCGGCCAGCGCCGCCTCCACGCGCGCCCACACGGCCAGCAGCGAGCCGGAGAGCACGTGGTGAGTGCGCACGCGCAGGCCCACCTCGCACGCCTCCCGCGCGCGGCACGCACTGCGCCAGTAGGCGTGCGCGCACACACGCAGCGACGCCGCGTGCTGCGCGCGCCACGCCGCCTCCGCCTCCTCCGGGGACGACTTGCGGTATTTCTTCTCTATCTCCGTGAGGGACTCGAGCCGCAGCTGGAGACCGGTGTTGGGCCTGGGGGTCCGTTACGATTCTTAATAGTTGATATTGTGGTGGCAGCGCCGTGAAGACTAGCTTTTTAATATGTATATTTATTATTACACTATAGTTTTTGCTGAATAGGTGAAAAAGAAATCATTTAAATCGTCGTTCACTTGAGACAAGTTCACCTGTACACGTGGAACATGCGGTCCCTCTTGGCACCTCTGTCGCTGCGGTCTCGTCGGTCGCGGGGCGCGGGCGCCGCCACGCACAGCACGGCGGAGGCTTTGCCCCCGCGCGCCGCCGACACGTAGAAGCCTTCCTCGGCGTTCTCGGTCATGGACTGCGACTGCGCCTGCGACCACTTGTCGAGCGCCTCCGTCCACTCCATGCCTCGCTGTCGAATATTTTGAATTGGGCAATCTGATCGGTCGGTTACTTCATCATAATGCCATCTTTGTTACCTAATAGTTGTGAGATCAATACCCAAACTTCAAAATTTGTGTTTGATGAAATCCTGATTCTTTCTTTGTTTGCTTATATTATGTATTATAAATATATAAAAAAATAAAGTAAATGTATGTATGTTTTTCAGATTTGCTTATTTTGAGGATATTTGCTAAATGGATCAGTGTATCAATGTGTGTCACGCTGCGTGTCGCCGGGCGTACCTCGGACTGCACGGTGTGTAGCTCGACGGGCGCCTGCCCCGTGGCGTGTCTCCGCAGGAAGCGCACGCAGCGCACGCGCCGCACGCACTCGCCCGCGCTGCCCAGGTCCAGGATGCCGAGGTCGAAGCGGCCGTTGCGCCGCGCTGCACACACACACACACAGCGCTCGTACAACACACGCGGGGGTGTACGTACACACCGGCCAGTGTAATGGGGGTAATACTAAGTCTCACCCTGCTCCATGACGGCGGCGAGGGTGTCCGTGAAGTACTTGAACAATCTATTCTGCAGTTCCACCGGCATCCCCAGTATCCTGTTTAGAAACTTTGACATGTTGTTGTAATCCTGTAAAAGTAATATATATTGATCCAACATAACATCCGAACATAAACAAAACGGAGAATAAATTAAAATAAAAACATCAAATCGAACGTAAGATGGAATACTAAAGCTACCTTATCTAGCGACAGCACGCCGGGCGCGGCCTCGCTGTTGACGATGAGTCCGACGCCCACGAGGGCGGAGGCCACGTCCTGGAAGAAGTCCCCGCTGTAGTCCCGCGGCGGCGGCACCAGCGGGGCTTCGTACTTCATTATCGCCTTCATGACCGCCTCCAGGGCCGTGCGGCCTGTAGCAATGTGTCGTTATTGGTTGGTTTGTGTTTAGGACAATCAATATATAAATAGATGATGCTTTGATCCCTGGCTGCTATGCGAAAAATTATGGGTTCAAATCCCATTCGGGAGAATACTTGTTTTTTTATTTTAAATAAGCAAGCATGATATTTCTAACATGTTTATAAATAACAATATTCTAGTATAAACAATGATCACATAAATATAAATTCAATGTATAGGATCTCTGACCGTATTTGTTGTCAATGTTGAATTGGCTGAGATCCCTGGTCTCCGTGGCGCGTCGGTCTCCGTGCGTCAGAGCTCCGAGGGACTCCAGACGCTTCGCCACTGTGGAGGCGAAGCGCCTCTCGCCGGCCAGGTCCGATATCAAGAATATGTACTCCGGAGCATTCACCTGGTTAGATCTATGTGTGCGACCTGAAAGAAAAATATAGTTGCAAGTTCAAAATAATGAACATCAAAATATTATTTGTTCGTGTATCTAGCATCGAGAACATTGAATACTCACCAAACTGCTGTATGGCTCTGTCGGCCGACCACGGCAGCTCTAGCGTGATGTGAACCCTCCGCCTCTGATTCCTCGCTCTACAAAACATACGCAATGAGCACATCACTTTTTTTGAGCAGATATATTATAAGTCAAGAAACATCTTCTCACCGGCGGTCACTTTGCAGCGATATACCACTAGAGGCCGCCTCGGAGATGATGGCGACGTCCTTCTCCCCGTCCATGAACCGCTGCTTCTCAGTGAGGTTGAGGGTCTCCAGCGGCACGTCGGCCTCCGATCGACTCTCATACTGGATCTGACCGTCCTCCGTCTGCACCACGCGACCCTTGCGACCTGTCATCTGAGGGAATTCGATCACTCGCTACTAGCTAACTGTAGACTCATATATACGTTTGTTTGTGAATGTGTTTATCTGTGTGTGTGGGTGTCTGTAGGCGCGCACCTCTGCCACGTTGTCGGTGCCACCCAGCTCATCCACTAGCTGGTCCAATGTGTTGGGAGGCAGCCGTCGGCCGAGGCGCTCCACGGCCGCCAGTAGCTGTTCCTTCATGCTGCAGGCTCGCTCGATGGCCGACCGCGCAGGAGGCGCCGCCCGCGACGGACCTGAATATATACATACATACTTAATCCGACAGATTCTGATCAACAATTACACTCATACAGAGAGAATGAAAGTATGTAAAGAGAAAAAAACAAGCTCCACCTGAACGAAGTCACTAGTGTACTCGACGAAAAAGGGGTTACTTTAGCAAATAAAAAAAGGGTAATAATTTGTCCGTGATATCGATTCCCAGCGCTAGCGGCGGCTGAGCGGCACTCACCGAGGTACAGGCCGTTGGTGCCGACGGGCGTGCCGGTCAGCGTCTTGCCGCCCGAGTTCACGGTCACGGGCTGCGTCTTGCGTTCGAACATTGTCTCTATCTTATCCTGAGTGCTCGCCACTTTCTTTTTTACTGTCTTTTTCTTCTTCGGTACCTTCTTCTTTCTTCCGACCCATGGATCTGAGTAAGTTATGAGTTTAAGATTTATCCAGATGTGTACAAAAACGAACAGGCGAGTTTTCAGTACTAACCATCGTCACTGTCGCTGCCAGCTTTGAAGGGATTGAAGTCGCTGAGGTCGGAGTCGGAGCGTCGCTCGTCGTCCGAGTTGTCGTCTCCGTCGGCGTCGTCCTCGCCCTCCTCGCCGTCCGAGCGGACGAACTCGTCGGACGACGAGCCTCCGCGCAGGCGCTTGGCGTCCGCGGCCACTTGCTGACGAGCTGACACTGCTCGACACACATTACATTTATATGTACATTCAGAACGTCAGTTTTTTATCAAAGGGCTTATGACATATACTATTTTTGGACGGGTCGAAACCTCGATAAAAAAAAAGCTATGTTACATATTAATACATAACAATATTAATGTTGGAACTGTTAATTACACTTTCGTTTGGACGTATTAGCATCCCCGTTCTTGCCGTTGACGGAGGGCGGAGCCGCGATCGCTTTGCCCTTCTCCAGCCCCAGAAGCCTGTTGATGCGCTCGCGATCCGGGGCTGGGAAGTGCTTCTCTACTAGCGTTTGGAATACACCTCTGAAATTATTAAAAACAATGACTCTCGTTTAGTTTTTATATTTCGTTTGTTTTAGTTTGTACTGTATACAGTTTTAAAGCATTTATCGGATTCTGAAGAAGTTTTGTCGAGTGCTTGTTTGATTCATGTTTTCTGCATATGATTGCACAGAGGAATCTCATTGCAGGAAATCGGTTATAGCAATAAGATTATATTAATTAAATATAATTCGACAACCACAGGCGACTAACTTGGCGGTAGATACGAAGTCAGAGAGCTCTCCGTCATCCCTCTCGAGCTGGTCCAGCGTGCGCGCCTCGCCCGTGCTCTGCAGACCGATGACCACGCACTTGCCGCACTTGACGGCCTCGCGCGCCGTCACCACGGCCTGGTTGACCTTGGCCGCGATGCACAGATACTTGAAGAACCGCTGGTGCGCTGACCAGAACTGCCCCCACATTGTCTTGCGCATGCGCGGCTCGGCATCGATCAGTTCCGCGGCCTCCGTGAAACGCTGCATGGCCTCCACCCACTGCAACCTCTCACAGTTAGTATAAGGCGGGCATGTCGCAATGGCGGTACGAGTCGGTCACCACTCACCAGCGCCACGGCCTTGTCGTACGTGTCTCTGAACGAGTCTGCCAGCGGCACCTCCTCAATCTTAAAAGACACCCCGTGGAAGGACAGCTGTCGCGCGATGTACATGCCTCGAAGCTTCATGTCCATAGCCACTATTTCCATCGCACCAACGCCTCTGAAATATTGAAAATAATATGAATAACAAAAATTTAAAATTAATTGGCTTAAGAAACTGATCTTATAGTTAATATTGTTCATTTTCTATTTTGTCAATAGTGCTGGAGTCTACCTCTTCTCCACGGCATTGATGAAATCCATGAAGGTAGGGAAAGGCGTCCCCTCGCCCCATATGCCCAACCTGACCATGTAGGCCATATTCCGTGGCTCTGAAGCTCCCGTTGCGGACGCGTACACCACTCTAGCTTTGGGCAGCTTGTTCTGCAGCTCGAGTGCCGTAAGACCTGTCTTGGTGGCCTTACCAGATCCCACCGGACAGAGGTTCTTAGCTTTGTGACACTCATCGAATACGATCTAATTAGTGTTTAGGATTTTAATTCAAATATTACCATACATTTTTTCTATTTCAAAGGAGAAATACTGTTATAAATACAACAATAAAACAGCGCTGTAAGAAATAACATTTTGATATTCTCACAAAGCCCGTGCTTCAATTAAATACTTGGATTTTTAAAGCCACTACTATTTTACTACAAAGGATACTACTCCGTCGAAGTCCTCCCCGCACCACTGCAGCAGCTGCTTGAGGCGGGTACGGTACTTGGTGTTGGCTTGTGTCTCTCCGATCAGAGCTGAATATGTACTGAAAACTACTCCCTTCTTAACGTTGCCGTTTATCGCTGAGGAAATCTTCGCGTATTTAAACTGTAAGAATACAATTTTAATTCAAAGTATTATATTAATTTATCTGCTATCGTAGTTGACATCATCATATAACTATCAAAATATACGAAATGACGAGAAGTCAGTCGGACGAGTACCTTGTTCAGAGGGTGAACTTCAATCTTAGAAGCGCCGATATCTCGAAGATCCCTCTCGGCGTCGTATTTGAGGTCGTTGGAGACCGACACCCAGACGGCACGCTTCCGCCCCTTCAGATAGTTTTCAAAGATTATACCAGCTATAGTACGACCTTTGCCCACTCCGGCACCGTCACCTGCAGAAATATTCATAATCATAAAATATAATACATCTACACTAGAAAATTAAAAAAATATATGTATGATACCAAAAATTATATTATCAATAATCTACTTGACATTCGGAAATATATAAGAAAGCAGCAAAAACAACAGACGGTCTACCGTCAATTGTTACGGTCGGCCCGGATGGTCACTGGCGGCTGCAAGTATCGAGTCAAGAGCATAGTATACGAGGCGTGATGTGTCGTCACCGATGAGGAAGCCGGCGCGCGTGTGGTCGGGCAGCGTGTGCTCGTGCGCCTGCGACGCGTACACCACGGCCTCCAGCTGCAGCGCCGACAGCAGGCCGGCGCGCAGCGTCTCCTCGGGCAGCGACACGCGGTACGTCACGTCCACCGGCTCCACCGACGACAGCGACGCCGTCTCCACCACCGGGTCCGGGTGCTTGCGGCCCAGCTTCACTGAAGGCATTCCATCATGACAACATAACATTTTTTTGTTTGTTACTGTTGTTCGTGAATTGTATACTTTTTATACATTCTTTGTGTTCTTAAAACGTATTATTTTAAAATTTAAGCTATCAATTGACCACCCACATTTAGTCGGCATGTAGTCTGCGTACGTTTCTGCGACCCCCATCTCCTCGTCGTCTACCTCCTCCTCCTCTCCGGGCATCTGTCAATAACATCAATACTACGTTTTAGTAAAAATTCAAATTTATTACCTGTCTGTCTGTCTGTCTGTGATAAGTTAATGTTTGCTCATATTTTGAAATAACACTTTTTTTAAACATTAATATTCAATGATATGGTTATAGTTGTAAGTACCTTCATCTGGTTCCAGCCAACCTTGTCCCCGCCTTGCATCTGCGCCACCTGCACCAACATGCCAGCGAGCGCGGAAGGCACGCCACCCATGGAGCCGCCCAGCATGCCGCCCAGCGAGCCGCCCAGCACTCCGCCTAAGGAGCCACCCATGCCGGAAGCTAAGAGCTCGTTCAGATTCTGCAGCAGGAACGAGTTCATGCCCCCCATACCTGCGTCGACTGGAATTTTAGATACTGATTTCAATGTTACACAAAGTTAAAATAATTAAAATTAACAAATATAGTATACAAAATAATATAACTAATGTTATTAACACATGTAATTATAATTATCAGTATTAATATTTATTTTTTATTAGTATAAATGTCAGAAGCGTTTAGAAATTGGGAACAAAGTAAATTTTAAAATTAATATAGAATAAAATGGCACCAATACGAGCAGGGATTCAAACCCATTATCTAAGCAACCGTCCTGTCGCTCAGCCAATAAAACAACCGAGCTACCGTATAACGATACGGTAGCTATACGAATCGTATCCGTACATTTTACATTATGTATTTACTTAAAATTTAAATGATCTTAAAATGGTTATACTCGTTAATGGATATTTTCAAACATTGGGTAGAAAGCTGAAAAACCCATTATAGATATTCATACTAAAACAGTTCCTGTTCCCATATGGTTGTACTGACCGTGCCTGGGCTGCGCGTGCGCCGCCAGCGCGCCCAACGCAGACGAGCCCGGGCCCGCATTTGCTGAGAACATCAAAATAACAATTTATATATATCTGCCTATGATAGGAGTTATTAAGTATACTGTCGCTTCTATTTAAATGTTTTTTACAAGAAACCAAAGCCAACTATAAATATTTAAATTAATGTCTCTTGAAAATGATTATAGGGTATTTATCAGATCATTTTATATAGATTTTTTTTAATAAAAAAAATAAAAATAAATAATCTGAAAACAGTTCAAATAAGAATTCCAACTAATCATTACAAATGAACAAATGCAATCAAATAATATTAATATAATTATATTTATTACCTCCCAATCCCAGTAAGTTGATCGGTTTTAAATTGATAGGTTTCTTGAGTGAGTTGGCCGATATCTTGATAGGTTTCATGTTTGTTGCTTGACCAAATGCCACTCCGGAGGCAGCTGCAACAACATAATTATAGTATTAAAATATCACTTTATATTATAAGCAAGATTGAATTATGTTATAATAATTTATTTCATATATAATTATTTAAATACTAATCTATAATGACTTTGCATTTAATAAAAACTAGGAATAAAAGATAAATATTTCTTGGAGATGTTATTTGTAATATGATAATGAGATTGGCACAGACATTTCTTATTGCATGATGACTGACTAGAATCAAATATCACATCTTGAATAATGTTACAGACAAATTAACTTACAGCATGTTTGTAACAATATTCAACCATAATAACAGGATGGCCAAGAACTTATATATAAAAAAAATATCACTTTACAATTGTTTTAAATAAATACTCCAGAAATCATGTCAAGTATTGGATGATATCCTATTATAAATAAAAACAAAAAGAATACAAAAGACATTTAAATTATTTACCAAACCCATTTAAACTTGATTTTTTAAAGTGGATATAATAATTTATTAGATCAATTTTTCATCAATATTATTATAAAACACATATCATTTTAAAAATGTCGGCAAGTCATTTAATTTAAATAAAGCTAGCAGTAAACCTAAAACAATAATCTAGACCTGCAGCCGGATATTACTTGTTCTTAATCAGGTCATATTGAGTCTATGTGTCTGTGTGTGTGTGCTTAAAATACGAGGTATATTGATTTGCTTTCACAACTGTCGTTGCATCTGCGATGTGAGTGGGTGGCATCGATCCACCTCCGACCTAACTCCAATTATTATTATAGTAGCTAAAAATGTTACGTTTGTGATAATTATACATAGAAAAATCTACATTGTGTTTATAAATATAGCAACAAAATATCTTTCCTTAAAAATTATATAAAAATATTGAATTTGCGATGTACGATAAAAATTTACGTAGTAATTAATCATGAGTCAGTTGAATTAATGAGATTTTATTAATTCACTGGAACTCTAGTAAAATAGTTTAAAAAATATATTTGTGTGTGATTACATTACTCTTACAATATTCACAAAGTTGACCTATGATAAAACATAAACCAACACAAAACAATATTGTTACAGGACAGACCAACTACTATCAATTCAACCTTAACTGCTATATTTTTTTAATAATAATAATTTTATAAGCACAAAGTACTTTTAAAACAACAGTATAGAGTTAATTAAATGCTAAAAGAGCTTTGTTATTCAATAACAAAACACCTAACTCACCAGCTAGAGGGTTTGTGGTTGCTTTGACTGTAACTGGCTGCAGAACCTTTGGCTTGCTGCCCATCCACGCAGCAGCCGCCAAAGTCTTACCTCCGCCTGTACAGATTATTATAGGGTAAATCTAGAATAGTACAGGAATATTAACATTATACAAACATGACAGATATAGCATTATTAGAAAATTTATATTCATAAATATAAATACATAAAAACACATTACTACTTATGAATACCTACCAGGTACTTCCAAGTTATCTGGGTCCTCATCATCATCAAAGTCAGAGTCATCATCTGAAAGTGCAGGCAATGCACTACGCTTTGACTGAAAATTAAAATATAATATGTTTAAAAAATAATATTTACATTTCTTTTTAGAACTATGAATCCTTTAAATAATATAATCTCCATTTTCACTTATAGTTGCATGCCTTAATTTATTTACACTCTAAGTCTGATTAAGATTAATAAAAAACATACCAATTTGTTCTCAAACCACATTTCAATCTTTCTAATTAGTTTATGGTGTTATTTATTAATCACACCACCCGCTAGCATTGTCAAGAATTGTAAGTGGCTATTGTCAACTCTTGACAATGCTGGCAAATAATTGTTCATCATCCTCCATCCATTCAATCATCTTTTCAGAAACTATTTCTTTGATAATAAAAAACCAGTAACCTATTATATATATTACATCTTAATACACTACAATTCATAAAAACATATTTAATCATAATAATAACAAAGTTTGTCTTTAAGAATATCTCTTTATTTCTGTATATATACAAAACAGCATCAACAATAAGGGTCAAATTACAAAATTGAAACTTCCCAATTTTATATTACAAATAAAAAAAACAGTATTTACTCAAAAAAAAAAAGTTATGTTGACAAAAACTAATATAGTGTTTATTTTGTTTTATATTTCTATCTATTTAAGTTTAGTACTATGCCACAGCCCACATCAATTAAGAAATAAATAAACCATTCTTATAAGTATCTATTTATTATATTATGTTTAATAGTACAAGCAAACACAATAAACATTCACAATCAGATTTACTTTAATAAGAAATGAAAATTAAAAAAGTAATTTTCTGAATCATTAACAAACTTAACTGAGAAATGAAATTAAAAATCAATAAAAAAGGAAAATTCATTATTTACATGTAGCATGGCAGTAATCTGTTTGGCACAAATATTTCACTTTCAATGTTTCTTCTGGCAACTGTACAAGTTTACACTTTACATTGTACTTATATAACTGATAACAGAGTTTTATAACACTTTTTATTGTTAAACCAATTTTAACTACACATAAATAATATAATTCTTAAACTGAAACCATGTCAGAACTCAGAACATCACCAATTCCACTTAAAATGTTGTGTAAATTATGCAAATCGCAAAATTTCAATAAATTAAATAGTTCAATTTAAGTAATGATGCCTAAAACAGCAAACCATTCGAAAACTGAGAGTAAAACATCCGATAAACGCGTTCGCACAAACCTTAGTAAGTGAGCTATGCATAGGTAAAGTGCAGTAACTAGGACGTATTCTAACACTAGACCTAGAACCTTCCAAGAAAATCAATACAGCCACACCCAAATTGCATAATTAAATGCTTACACCATCTTAGATATACCATCTTTTGGAATAAAACACAAAAGTAACATCACATGTGTGTCTACCATCACCTCATGACATCTTTTTTTTGGTTAGAAAACTTAAAAACAAAGAAATATAAATACTACAAAGCTTTTTTAAAAAAATACAACGTTTTTTATTATTTCTACACAAATAATTTCGATATAAATGTAGATTTCAACTTGAGAAAATAACAAAATATAAAATCGAACAATGTAAAGTTTGTAAAAAGTATCAAAACAAAAAACTATCATTACCATTTTTATGCTCGAATGATGGGTAGCAGTCCAAAATTTTAATTTATAATCACCGATCACGTAGAAACTTAAACAAAACTTATCATTTGCATATCACGCGTCTTTAAAAATGAGAAAACTTCTTATTTTGCACTTGATAAAAAACTGACGACCCAACGGCGGTCACTGTTTCCGCCATATTAAAGAAATGTACAAGAGAGACAGAAAAATGAATAAAACACGATCGGATAACAATACCGAATATTCAAATCTTTGTCTTGCTTGATTTTTTAATATGGTACACTAGTTAATATAACTTATGAAATATCCAAGGTTTCATAATTATATATAGTAAGTATATTTTGAATAATTGAATAGAAAGTATAGATATTTTTTTAAATAATTACTAATAGAAGATTGATCAAAATGTACAAGAAGTATATCCGATTGATAAATCAATGCGGTTTGCGCATGCCAAAATTAAGAATCCAAAAAAAATAAAATATAATTCGGTAGACGTAAATGTTTTTGAGCTATAAAATTATTTGTTTCATTGATTTACTATTGATGTACCCCATTGTTAATAATAGTCTTTTTCGTTTAAAATATCTTACAAAAAAAAATACATTACACTACTGCACCGTGAATAGTATTTCTAAAGTAGGTAGTATATTTCGTCCAATTTTTTTAATACTTGTTTTTAATACCAAGTTTGTGTTCCAAAAATATAAACAAATTCGTATATTGATCGGGTCATTGTGTTTATTTATAAATAAGAAAATAGTTTTAACGTTGGTGTTTTGTTTCAGAAATTTCCGTAATACATTTGTTTACAGTACCTGTTTCTTGTTTATTTATGGAAATCTTAATTAAGTGTGCATTTATGAAAGAATAAATAAAAAGCTCCTTCTTTTTTATTTCTTCTCTCATAAATGCAAAAAAAATCTAATATTATTTCTATTTTATGAGTACTAATACTTATGCAAAATCATCAATAATCAATATCTGATCGCAATAAAAGAATTACGACCTTCAAAAAGATTGTCTGAAGTTATTTGTGGTTGCAATGTGTAGGGTATGGGTAGAGACAAATCAATCAATCAAATAAAAATATTACAAAGGCCGCACTCCATCTCTAGATGTAAAAGTCGATAGCTTGCTATTTAAGTGATCTAAAGGGAGGTAGACGATCAACCAATTAGTAATATAAAAAATCTTAGATATATAATAACTATCTAAAGTCACGTCTAAATTGACCTTTTCTAGTTTACGACTTCAATAAAACCTCAAAGTCAAAGCTAGATGCAAGCGTCATAAAGATATTGAAGTTGTCATCTGGGTTGGCGCGTTCAGTGGACTCTTCGACTTTAGTCAGAGACCGAAACAATTTTTGAATGAAATAACAGAAACCCTCGGAGCTCTCTCTATAAAACCCTAAGAGTTACCAAAAGACATATCATCGAAAAATCTCATGATGACATAGTAACATCTCTCCCAAAAGATAGAAATCTCTCCCAAAAGATAGATGCGCCTAGAAATGCAAAATGAGTGGATGACCATAGGTGACTTTTGTATCCAGCGTTATTAAAAAATTATTTAAAGTAATTTAGTAAGATGGTGTAAAGCCACCGAAAAGTCTTGCAATATCTGTGGAGAAGCAGTAACAATGGCTAAACACTTGTTGGTAGGGAGGAACTGGAAAAAGTTCAATACTCGTGTCGCTATGATAAAATATTAGACATCATACGTGAAGCGGTTAGTCTTTCAGTGGCAAGAGCGCAAAAGGATAGAACTAACTCAGTGACCTCAGTCCTCAGTGACCGACAGTACGGGTTTCGCCGAAATAGGTCCATGGGGACCTTCACACGTTTTAGGCGAAGCCATCGAGAGGAATGGAAAAGCGGTCGCCGTCTCGGAGGCATTTGACAAGTTCTGAGCATGTAAAGGACTTTCTGAACGAAAGTTTTCTATAGAGTAATTTCTGAAAGAGATATATCCGAGTAGTTGTAAACGGATGTTCTTCGGAGCCCGTGATAATAAATGCCGGAGTGGCTTAGGGATCTGTTCTTTCTGCAACTCTATTTCTGCTGCACATAAACGATCTACTAAAGTATCTATGGGTACTCAGGTGACAGCACAGTTGTAGAAAGATATCTGCCGAGTACTCGGGCCAGTAGAGATCAAGTACAGGGTGAAAGCTATGGTGCAGCTTTTAAATGACATACTGGAGACAGTCTCCTTAAGGGGCAAAGCCAATCTTGTTAAATTCAACACCATTAAAACGCAGACGTATTTATTCACCGCCAAAAGTAGCACCTTGGCTCCTAATTTCCAGAATATATCTTTGGAATACAGTGACAGGCTTGTGTTGCTAGGAATAGAAATTTCCTCAAATGTCAAGTTTGCTCGGTTTATTGAATCTAAAGGCTTGGCGACCTTGAAAAGATCTGACAGTACTTCATACCGGGAAAATTGCTAGTACTATGGTATATAAAGCTTAGATGCGGTCGTGTGTGGAGTACTGTCGCCATTTATTGGCTGATGCCGCAAAATGTCATCTTGCAGCTCTGGACTCAATTGAGAGGCGAGATAAGAGGTTAATAGGTGACCCTGATCTTCATCTTTTTTTAATCCAACAGCGAAGGAATGGAACAGCTTGCCTGTCAATACTCCGTCCGAGTACAATGTGGCAATCTTCAAAGCAAGAGTGAATAGACTTTTACTAAGCATATCTAAGTATATTACTATACTAGTAATATACTATTATATATATAATATTACTATACTACTATACTAAGTATATTTTACATTACTACCTAGGACTGTAATTCCACTTCCCATCAGGTGGAATGTAGTCAAGTCAACTTATTTTACGTGTAAAAAAATATAAATTCCTGTACTCTAGACAGTTAAAGCGCGTGTGATACTTGTGGAGCTTACTGTTCCATGGGAAACAAACATCCCCAAAAAAAAATTAAGGTAAAGAAGTATGTATTACGAATTGAACAACGAACTGTCATAAAATAGGTATATAAGTATTTTATTTCATCTATGACTTCTCGTACTTCAAGATCACGATGTAACTGTTCTGTTGGTTATGTACCATGCGCATTACAAACATAAATAACATTATTATAGTATTACCTAACTACTAAACGTTGTTAAAAGTGTTGTTTTACTAATTGGAGCTTCAACGTTAATTACATGTGTGCTTATTCATTAATACATAATAATGTAGAAAAGTCATATTTAGAGTACTTAATTGATATTATTATCTAGGTACTTTATTTGACTGTCAATATAATGATTTTGTTAATGTGAATTTTTTAATTTCGTAATAGAAACCCCGATGTTGAACGTAGCTAGTAGAATCATGTTAGTTTGTTTATATTGACTTAAAAATAGAAATGTTGTTTTCGACGTTTATATTTTAAAACCATACCCAACAATCTTACAAATTAAAAATAAACCCCCTTTTTCCTCTTTTTTAGAATAAAGGCAAATACATCTATTTTAGTCGAACGAAAACATCTATTTTAATTTGTGCGAATAATGTAATAGTTTTAGTAATCTTTTTTCAAATTGCGAAAATTCTTTTAGTCCAATTATGTCAGAATGTGCTCATACAATAATTTAATTTTACGCAGATTACTAAGAGAAATATAACACTACTACACTAGACAAATATATATATATTCAGGGTTAGTGGATTACGTTTTCATTTAATCAAAAAGGCTGCCAAGGAATAGCCAAATAATGTAGTAACGTATATTATTGAATTATCAAGGATAGAGGAAACTAGTACCAACTTCTTGTATCAAAAAGGTTGCTTACATCAAGGTTTAATTATATAAAAAGCAAGTCAAAAACTTTAAGTGTAGTCATACACTTAAAGTTTTTGACTTGCAGAAACTGTAGGTATTCTTGATATTGTTTTGGGAATGTAATAAGAATAAGATGGAAATGATAAAATTAGAAATGAGACCTCACAACAGATTATTTCCGTTTTATTTTATTTCATAAGTGAAACTGAAATAGTTTTATTCACATAATATACATGAATTATAAGGACACTAGCACCTTTGGAATGACTTCTTCAATTCTTATTTAGTGCAGTATTTTTGCCACTTTTTCTGTCAATCCTCCATAAAAGTTATTACTCTTTGCCTTACCCGTATCATAAACTTATCATAAACAATGTCAAAACCTCTACCAACCTTATATTATCTGTTATCCAAGGTCAAGCAGTCGTAAGTCGACGCCATATTGTAAATTATAATTTGCTAATTTCAACTGTGACTATTGACTTATTGAATGATTTTTTCGAAGTTCATATTTACTAAATAATTTAATAGAATTATTCTGATACTTCGAAGTATTTAAAATATTACTTGTATAATGGAATCTCTGGTTGGTTACGGAAGCGACGACGATGTCGAAACTGAGCGCAGCATCCAGCACGCATCGGTAAGTTCTGTTTGATATTTCGTATTATTTCAATACGTTAACTATATTCAATATTCACGAAATAACACGGAAGTCAATGGAATAAAAATTAATATTAGATTACCTAAAACCGGAGCAATAGTTTTAATTAAAACGATTGTCTTCTGGAAAGTACGTTAGTAAACAGTATCAATAACCCTAATTATGCCAAAGGCTAGTTATGTACGCTATTTATCTCCTTCCTTCCACCACAAATAAATATATTAAAATACCATAACGTTAAATTTTAGAAGAACCAACACTCAGTATCATACTCTTAGCATAAACTAGAAAGATCAATGTATTAATCTGTCTTCTCTGCTTGACAATAGACTGATATTTTAGGTGGGCCTGTCCAGCCGGCGCCGGGAGGACGACACTAACTACGATGACGTGAATATGGACTTGAGTGAGGTGAGTCTAACACTATGTAAATGTTTATGGTTTGAAGCACCTAGTACTAGATGTTATTGGTAGTTAATTTCATTGGTTTACAATGTATTAGCTCGGAACATTAGTTTAAAATATAAGTAAATTTGATGTTGCAAATTATTTTGTTGGCATTATGTTTATTAACTTTGGATGGTTATACATTTAGAATTAGCTACATTTATATTAAATATTTAAGGCTGCAAAATTATTAATATGTTCATTGATAGTTATAAAAACAATATTTTTGTCGTTTTGTATAGCTTATGTTAAGGCTTGACAAGTGATTTTGTAAGAAAATACTATTTTCATCATGATAATTATCAATGACACTGCTAATACCCTGTATGCCTTAATAGTATCTATTTTTTTTTCTAATTTCTTTCCGGGAACTAGTAAGTGTTATTTGGATTGTACTTTTGTCACTCTTTTGCATACAAGTGCTTAAAATAAAGGCTACTAACAATTTATTTGACATGTTCAACTAATAACTTGCAACAGCTGTGTGTTAGTTTTATAATTTAACGGGGACTTGTGTTAAGTATTATGTGTATTAGCGTGTTACATATCTTCATATAAACATATTTACAAAAGACTTTTGATCCGCACTATGCAGTAAAAAAAATAACAAAAAAGACAACATAGTTAAAAATAAATAAAAGACTTCTTTCAACGATGATATTAACACTTTTATTATTTTATATGTTACCCATTTGTAAATTGACACAAAACAAAAGTCAAATACCGTCTCCGAGCTGCATCAAGATGAGCACCTGACATGTGGCATCCCCTCCCTACCATGTGAGTACATAGCTTTAAGACAGACTGATTTAAAATATTGGACAAAAGAGGTCTAATATGTCTGTTTTTATTTAATTAAAGTGGTGGAAAGGTAACCAAACTTTTTGTATTGTAGGTTTTATAATATAAAAATAATTATTATAAACATCCATTTATGTGAATAATATGCTAAAATTATTTATGCTATTAATATTATTTGTGTAATATCTATCTTTTAGAAGTATGAAGCAATTTTATGATTGTGGTACAGAGATGTCACATCTAAACAGGTGCTTTGGATTGAACCAATATTATATTATCTATTATCTTATATGGTTCTTTTATAATAAAAAAAAAAGACTATATAAAGCCATATTGTTTCCTATTCTGGAACTGTCTGAAATCTTGTTTCACATGATGAATGGTTTGTCGCAGGAGTCCCAGAGCGTGGAGTCGGAGCCTGAGCTGCCGCCGGCAGAGTCTGCTCCTCGGCCTTCCAGAGACGACAGGAGAGGATCAAGTTAGTATCTTATATGAATAACTACTTACACATTTATCACTCAGTTGGCTAAGTTAATGTGTTAAAAGTAATTCTGAAATTTTCATACTCAATACTCCATTTATTCAATAGGTTTTGAAGACAATTTCAATTTAATTTTTATGAATTTAATAGATGACAGTCGCGACAAAGAGCGCACACGCGACTCCGGTCGCGATCGTATCCGCGATGGTCCACGAGACCGCGAGCGTCACAGAGACGGACCACGGCGGGACCGGCGCCGTGATGGCGAGCGACACGAGCGAGACAGACGCTCGCCAAAACGAGACGACAGACACAATAGGTACTACTTAACTTATAATTTGCTGATTGTTCTTAAGTGATACAATACTAATTGATGCTTTTAATCCAAATGTCAAGAGGAGAAAGATCTCGTGGCTCACAAGATTCTCGCCGTGGCTTGCTGGGGGACCGCCCCGAAGACAAATCTGAAACTAAGGTACATGTAAGAAGTATTTTTTTTGTTATGTTTAGTTCACCCTGCCTACTCACAAAAAATAAAACATATTGTAATATACTGTGTAGTTACAGTATTCCCAAATAATAAATATTCATTTTCTAATGACGTTCCTAGTGTACATAATTCAAAGTCATGCTGTAGCCTAAATGTTATTTCTTAGGAACAATATGGGGTTAGGTTAGCCAATATATATACAGTAAAGTGAATTTACATATATAGGGATCACTGTACTGGTTTCTCTAGGTACCTTTAATAAAATCTATTTGGTCTTTTCACATCATGTTTTAATTATCCTGTATAATATTTGATGAATATGTGCTTTTATACATCTTTTAAATGTAAATATATTTCAAAGACTCAATTAAAAAAAAAATGGCACAGGTTCAATCAATTTACGTATTTTTTTTTTTATATAAGTATGTATTCTAGATGCCAGCATTGATGGATCTAAAGCCATACGACGGTGAACCGCCGCCGGGTGCGCGCGGACATGACGCACGAGACGCTGTGTCGCCCAGGTGTGTTCAATTAATATTGGTTCATAATAGTCGGTTCATAATATTCAGAATATCAAAATCTAATACATATATCTTATCGTTAGGTATAACATTTGAGATGTAGACAAACTGTGGAAATAAATATCTTTTTTAAGCATGAATTTAATATAAACAAATGATTTTAGGTTCACAGAGCGCGGTCGTCGTGACAGAGACAGAGAACGCGAGCGCGACAGGGACAGACACTCGCGGCGTTCCGAGGAGAGACGCGGGGGACGGGGCTCAGAGCGCTCGGACCGCTCGCGCTCGCGTGGCGCCGCCTTCCCGCCGCCGCAGGCGATGTGGTTATTACATTATTTAACTGCTTGACCTCTTTGTCTAAGGAATACCGTCCTTGATAAGCCGCAGGTTCGATTCCCATTCGGTACAATACAACTAGATGTGTCAGTCTACTTGGCGGTAGAAGAAACTTCTAGAAAGTCTACATATTAAAAAATATATATAGAATACTCAATTGGCAGAGTTATGGAATAGTTTCCCAGATGTGGCATTTTCGTGTCCTGTGTCTGTTTTTTTATTACATATATATTTATTTAAATAAGATTAATGTGGCTAAACATGTTTAAGATTATTTCAAACAATAAATGACTTGTTACAGTTCAAATGATAGAGACAAACGAGGTTCACCTCCATCTGGAGACTACAGACCGTCCTCATACAAAGTCAATAGAAAACTTGAAGTAATGGAGAAAATGGGTTTGTAACATCAAGTTAAAACGTATTATGTATAATTTCTTTAAATAAAAATTTTATAATAAAGAACCTAAACAGGAAGGCCCTCACTTGACGGTAAATGGTAAGAAGAGGTTTGTAACTTAATTCTCTTGCAGGGCTCCAGATCAAGACCCCGGACGGGTCGATGGCGACGGCGCAGCAGCTCCGAGCGGCTGCGAGTGAGGCGCCCAGCGGCCTGCCCCCCTACTACAATCCCGCAGCCGTCACTAGCAACAAAGCACTAGACCAGGTACGCTCCTTACAGCAAGCATACTTGTCCGACAATATCCTGGACGAAAGGAATGACTAAGTTTTATATATTTTTGTATACTTAATTTTTATTTTGCACCTTAACAATGCGTTGCTCTAAGGTTTGAGGATTTCATCATGTATATGGTTGTATTGTAGATAAATAAAACGCCACATTTAAATCTTTGCATTGGTTACTCAATTGTAAGGAAATAAAACTACATTTACTTTGATACTATTAATTAAGGAATCCGTGTCATGGACGCATTACACGAAAATGTTTAATAACAGACGTAAGAATACACGAAATAAAATTATCTTCTTGTTGCAAGACGCAAAGGAACACACATGATTATTATCAATAATATGACCTCATATGGGTGTTTTACATTGATCAAGAACAGTGGGATACTGACTATAGTTATTAATGTAATAAGTTGTACATAGGATGGATGGTCATTAAACCATTTTATAAATATACAGCGCAGTTAATAAATGTGTGTGCACAGAAGCGCAAGTTGCTGTGGTCTCACAAGGAGAAGAATGAAGCGGGCGCGGCGTGCTGGTCGGGAGCGCGCTTCTCTCAGGACGCGGACGGACGACAGGTGTCCAAATTTATGCGCCTCATGGGCATCAAAGACGCAGGTACTTTGACACTTATTTCGTTGACATAATTGTACCACACCTTTGACCACATGTATTTGACGTAACTTAGTATTTTTCCAGAAAACAATTATATGTTTATCAATAAATAAACTTTACCTGTTTGTAATTTGTTATTATGTATTAGGCCGCTAACATGACAAAGAACACGTTACTAAATAGCAATTAAATATGTTCAAAGTGGTATGCATCAATGAAAGTATAAACTTTTGATAAAAACTGGTGTGTTATTAATAATTGATAATTCACAAACAGCCGCAGCTGCTGCGAAGCCCGAGGTACCGGAGGCGGACCCCAACAAGAAACAGGAGGAGCTGTTCCAAGCCATGCAGGCGCAGTACGAGGTGGCGCGCGCCACTACTCACACCATGCGGGGCGTAGGACTCGGCTTCCAGCGGGGGAACTTCTAAATAACTATGAGTTGTGTGGATGTTTTATAGGTGGTGAAAGCTTACCTTTGCTTCTATAAGATAATAATCTATCTTATTATTTTTTACAATCTATTACATATTTTTGATAACAATGTGATAAATTGTTTAGTAAGAAATAAATCATTTGTTTAGAACATAATAACACAAGCATATGTTGATGTGATGTGATGTTTCACTAATGTATATATTATTAAGATTGTAAAAATGTAATTGTAATACGGTTTCTTTTCTAAGTCTGATTAGTAGTTGATATTTGTTTCCTGTTTTGTTTGTTACTGATTTCAGTTAAATCTCATGACAGAGTGTCGTTTTTCGTTTGTCCAAGGAACATAGGAGCCATTAATTCAAACGGTTTTTCTGTTTTCAAGATATTTCTTTTTGCTTCTAGTTAATAAGTCATCCTCCTTCTCTTTTAAAGGAATTTATTTTCTGAAAATAGATGTATTTTCGTAGAAAACGTATCAATAAAAACAGAGTAAGAATGTTTTTTAAATATGGTTTACTATATTTCCTCGTGAATTTTGAGAAAAAAAGTATTTGTCTAAACAGATTCATTCATTCATAAATGTAATTCAATAACTTATGTATTTCTTATATGATTATAAGCTGATTTCTAACTTTAGTAATTCGTATTATTTGGGGAATATTTATCAAGTATCCAAGTATGGTTAAAAAAAACTTTAAAAAATTAAAATAGTCCATAGATTATAAAATATTGTTTAAATATTAGTACGATAAGAAATAAGCTCTAGCTTAAAAAATATATGTATAGGCTATATTTAAATAGAAAGAAAATTAAGTTTTGGGGAAGTTTGTGTGATATACATTACGTAAAATGTGATAAAAGTAGTAGACATTGTATTGAATGTATATAACTAACTACTTTGTAGTTTTGATTGTAGTAAAGGTTTTGTAGATTTCATTGGCGGTGTGTACTACTTTTACACTATAATAAATATTATTATTACATTTTGTTTTATTTTTTTAGCGTTTTATTGTATTGTATAAAAGTAACCATCTCCCGTGTCACATAAACAAAAATATTAATTACTTTTATTACAAATACTCTAAAATATATAATATCGAGTCAAGAAACTGCAAAAAGATGGCTAATAAAGTTTTTAAATTTCTTACTAACGAAATCTTGTTAATATTTCAATTTCTTAATGATTATAATATAACAAAAATAATTATATACAAAAAATTACAGGAAATTAAAAAAAAGATTTTATGTTATCAAAATATTTTTATGTTACAATAACACCCGATTAACACGATCCACAGTTTCGTATTAGAATATTAGGCAGACAGAAAATCAAATTTCTAGTACAACATATTCGCCTTTTTGCAACATGTATCGTTTTGAACATAAAAACGTTGACAATTATGTATTATTCTAAATTATGATCATAATTTTATATGTGTTTTGTAGACTTCCACGATAATTATGTTGAACAGTTCAAAAATATGTTTCAAAGAAAAATTTTCATAACATATGGCTTCAGTATATAATCACAAACTAGCAAGTGTAGGTAAACGAAAATAAAGCGTTAATGTCTGCGTCTATCCCTTCAATGATCCGAGTGTAGATTCGGTGTTTTCTCGTATAAAGGTTTACGGAAACTCGTCGTACGTATATATTTTCATACTATTTAATCACACGATTTTGGATACGTCACAAGCTTTCAATATCAAAGCTTGTGGTGTAAGTACGAGATAAGTATACTGGTATTTGGGGGAATTGCCCGACATAAACGTCACTGACCGTCATATTCGATAACAGTGACAATACAGGTAAGCTGTAAAAAATATTTCTAAAACATGTGTAAACAATTTGTTTTGAAATATTATATCAACTCTGTGTATTATATTCCGTGTCACTGATATATTCTAAAAAACATCGCCATGTCAACTATCAACCCAGGCGCGGAAAACATATTTGTTTAAGGTGTGCATTGCGCAATAGCTATCTTTGCTTCTCCCTTATATCACGCTCGTATACTACGTTTACTACATAGAAACTACATCATAACAAAGTATCACATGATTCCGCCATAGAATATTTTTTCTGCTTCGGACACTGCGTTTGAATTTTCGTTCTTTCGGGAATTCCCAATAGAATTGTGTTGCCAGCATACAGAGAGTTCTGTTTGCTGATAGTGCTTTTTTAATATATATTTTAAAGTAAGTTGACAGCGGGAGAGATAATACATGGCGATTTAAACAAGGGTATCTCTAAAATAGTTTATTATTTCAGTGTTAAAAAACGGTTACTTTATAGTAAAAAGACAACATATCATATGGTATACTACTCTGCTCCCTCAACTACTAGTTTAAAGTATAAATACTATTTTAGTTTTACAAAAATAAGTAATTCGTGTAATTTACCATTAAGACCACATTACACCACGATACATTTAATCAATCAATGTAGGTACTCTCAGTGACTGGTCAATATAGTTTCGAGCATTTTAAGTATTGTGTATATAAAAATACTCTTAATTTTATTTAAAATAGTGATCATAAAAAGGCTTTAAGAATTGGACTTGGATTGTAGAAATAAGCATATACTAGTAAGTGGCAACACTAACAGGCAATTGCCATTTGGCATTTGCCAAAAGTCTGAAGTCAAGAAGCAAAATATTTTCTTGAGCGATATAAATTAATTTTTCGGTAAAGCTATCACGTAGTGTTTTTTTTATCTTAATTTGATATAAAAGAAACAGTTTTAGATTTCTTATATAATTGGAATAGATTTATTATCTTCTCGATTCTGAAGTTTGATCACTTGTTTATCGCCATTGTTGATTGTTTCTAGTTTCTGCAAATTAGTAATATAATCCTAAATTGTACAATTTCCTGTGAATGATGGAAGAGGCAGAAAATAAAGTTTGCGAGAACTGGTAAGTCAGTTTATATTGCAGAGTTACACGCTGTTGTGTCAATAATAACTATTTATAAATGCATACGCTGTCCGTTTATTTTTGGATAATTGGAACGAATTACATGTGTTCGAAGCTTTCGCGATCGGTTGTTTACCTTTTAGATGAGAAAATTGTAGTTCTCTTCTGTTATCGTTCTTTTATTTGGTTTTTTGTCATCTACCCTCAAATTAAAAAAAATATCACAGACGTAAAAAAATAATGTCAAAAATAGTTCTATATAATATTTGCTACAAAAATATTTAAAAAAAATTATAATATAGGCAATACACTTTTTTAGTCTCATTGCTATGTCAAATATTACATAAGCTTTTAAGATTCTTGTTTGAATATTTTTATATAATAAGTATAGCTATCCATGCTCGTTTTAATTTATGTATGATCAGTTTTATGAATCCTAACTTTAAAGAATTTTGTGAATACAAAGACAATATGACTGGACAATTATTTAAAATGTTTTTTGGATCATTAATAATGTATCTTAAAAAAATATATTCTTTGATCATTGATATTGATGTTTAAAATTATCTATGAACATGTATAGCCGTTTTATGTAAAGCTTATTCAAATTTTAAATAAATATATAATGAAAAATTAATTGCCACAGGCAAGGATTCGAAACCGCAACCTCTAGGAAACCGTCCCAAGTTAAATGTTTAAAAGTTGTTAATCGCGCACCTAATTACGCGCTCTAATTTACGAAATCTAAATCAAATTGTCTATAAACAACATTTCTTTATAACATTTCCTTTTGTGTACTAACAGAGCTACAAAAGATCAGTACTTGCTTATAGAATTGGAAGATCATTGCCAAACGTTTATAAAGTCCAACGTTTTATGTTCCAGTGTTGTGCTAAGAGTAGTTTTCGTGAACTATAATTATATTCATTTACTCGCTATAAAGTACCCTTATAGCAATTATTAGTAGTTACGCAATATTGTTATTTAACATATATGATATAACCAAGCATTTGGCAAAAGCTTCAGGACCGGACACCGAAGTGACGTCACCCCTTTCGTGGTTGGTGGGACTTCCGCCACCATTCTGAGAACTGGTCAAAGATCCCCTTGTAGCTTTTCCCTTGGCCGGCTGGTTGCACCATATCGTCTTATATTACTGAATAAATCGAGAACCAGTCCTTATAATATATTTAAGGACTAAAGATTTAAGATTAATAAAATAAAGATGAGATTTGAGGGCTATGACAACAACAAACTCTCTACCTGTGAAGATTTGACAAACCATGTAGCGCAGATGTAGCTTCGTTCGTTGTGTTGGTACGTAGAATGATAACGGAAAAGTTTTAAACAACAAAAATACAGCAATGTCTGCAGTATTCAAGAAGTAAGAATAACGTAAAAAGTACAGCGGGCGATAACAACCGCTCAGACATAACTTGATATTATGGCCTGACTGGCTGACCTGAATGACTACAGCGAATGCTCAAGAGCATAATTCTTTTTTTTATTTTATTATTACATTAAAAGTCACACGAATATATTAAAAAAAAAAAATAAACGGAACGCAAATAAAATCACTTGTCAATTACAACCTGTAGCCGTGACGTATCCAGATTTACAATCTTAGTGTAAAATTATGGAAATAAGCTTTATTACTAAAAAGAGCATTCTTACAGAATATGTATTTAAATTATTATATAAATATAAGAATACGCGGAGTATTGTATGTGTATATTCTATTGTGTCGTGTGTAAAATGACGAATAGGACATTGTTACCAGAGTGTACCTTCTTATCGTTATATGTTACCGTATACTTGTAGCTATTTCTATGTGAGTTACTTGTACTTGTGTCTTTTATATGTAAAGTATGTTAAAAAAATGGAACGAATAAACTTACGTATGTGAAGCTTATTTTTTTCATAAATCGTGTGCGATTAATTATTATTAATAGTTGAAATATGAAAATAAAGTTCTTTAGTACCTACATTTATTTTTATTGATACTATCGCTTATTTTTAGACATATGATATTTTATGATAGTGCTGTAGTTTATTATAGAAACAGGAACTGTTTCAATAATAAATTATTTTCATTTGAAAACAGCTTCAAATCTTACCTGTTATGTTATGCAAATAAATTTTAAAGGCGACAACGCTCTTGTGCCTCCTTTGCTTCATCAGGTGACCGACTTGTTTGACCTCGTTAGAAAAATAAAAAAAATACATATCAGTCATCTCATAATAATAATAAATATACTTTTTATATTTTAAAGGATTTTCAAGTAAATTAAGGACGCGTTTACGAAACAGTTGGGTAGCAAATCACATAACTACATTAACAAAGCTTGACTACGCACACATACGCATGTATAGTCGCGAAATAATGACTACATAAAACAATTTTGATAGTTTAAATTTATTGGTTTTTCAAATATTATTCTTTTAATCATTTAAATTATTTTATTTTTTTATGTTAAATATTATATGTTTTATTATACATATGATATTAGTATTGTTTGTGACCTGGAGGTCCAAATGTTGGAAGCTGCTACTAGATCTCCTAGACGAAAAAGGCTAGATTAGCCGAGTTTAGGCTTTTTTGACAGTTTTAATAAGATCTTTCCATCAGACTTGACGGAGTAACCTGAAGGTATACTGATGGATGGTACTGGATCTTCTAGACGTATAGAACTAGGTGCGTCGAGATTAGATTTGTTTTGTTGGTTTTGATAAGATCTTTCCATCAGACTTGATGGAGTGGCCTGAACTAATGATGTAAGGGACGTCTAAGTGCCACGTTGCCTAATTAGAGACAGAGATACAAAGGATACATCCCTTCCTTTAATTTCATTTTTCGTTACTATCTCGCCCCGGAACTTGAGTCTCATTATTGAAACACTTATTGGAATTGAAAAAACTGTTGATCATATCATGTATTATTATTTGTAACATAGACGTTAATAAATATAAGACTAATAAATATAAATATAAGATGTTCGTTCATTCTGATATTATAATCAGACTAATTTCGAGCAGATCATCGTGGGTTTTACTATTTTAATGCTTGTAAGCCTGTATTATATAATAGAGTATGTATGTCATATAATAAATGTATATGACATACATACTTGCCCTTTGATAGCATATTTGCCAATGGTTATATAATTCTTTATTGTGCAGTAAATTATCATATGAGAACAAGTTAGCTTTGTTCATAGTTTATGAAATGAATATGAAAACTTACTGTCTTTTCAACTTCAGTACAAGTATTTTGGTTTATTTGTTCTTACATATTTTTGTAAAACTGATTCCTACACTCTATATCTTGGTGACCATAGCTTGAGAAAAATTGGATCTTTTTAATGTTTTTTCATATGTGCTCCTTGAAGTTTGAGGAACGTTCTCATGAAGAGAAAATGAGGATAAAATTGACAAAAAAATAGCGTTTCCAATACAAAATGTTAATACCTATCCTTGCCATAACAACGTCTGTCGGGTCATACAGTAAAAAATCAATAGTAGAAAGTAGTGTAATTATTTTGTTTTAAAGAATATCTGTAGTATCTTGACAATTCTTCTCCGTGGACCTACCCATTTAATACGGTCAAACTAGGTTGACGTTTTATAAAAATAATGCATGCCTACTTCCTTTTTTTTTTTTAAGAAATGTCTATTGCTTATTACCTTATCGTGTATGACAGCTATATAATATATTAAGTAAACTGTATGCCCACTTGAAATAAAAATATTTTAATTTGTATGTGTTCGTTAGTAAACGTGACATCCCGAGCGCTAACTTCACGACGCACGCGGTCCACTGCGCACGCAACATTCGCGTGTGCCCTGCGTGCAAGGAGCCCGTGCCAGTGAACGAGCTGCAGGCGCACCACGATGCTATGCACAAGCTTGGTATTACCATGGGCTTATTATATGTCTAAAAGTCTTGGACTGACTGATCTATCAAATGATTCAAAATTTGTTTTTATTTAACCTGTTCCTTTTATGAAAAACGTGCTGATTAATAGTGATAAAAGTTTGTATAGAAGTCAATCTATATGTTAAAGAATTGATTTTATAAGAGACATTTCACTGTGATATAATAATGAAATTATATATGAGAGACTTGGCCATTCAAAAGTACCTAGTTATTAACAAAAAATGAAAATATTCTATCCAAAATAAACTAAGAACCAGAAACCCAGTTTCTTCGAAACTTAGGAAATTAGGTTGGAGCCATATTATTAGGGCGTCCTAACTTAAGACATTTGAATCGGATTACTACGTCGATTCGATAAATAATTTAGCCAAGGAAGATTTTAAAAAGCATTTTGGATGACGAAATGTAAAATGTATTCATTGTCTATATTTCAAAACAGTGCCGTGCAAGCAGTGCGGTGAGAGTGTGTGCGGGGCCGACATGGAGGACCACGTGAGGGATTCTTGCGCACACACCATGCAGACCTGCCGGTATAACCCATACCATACATATAGTAGTTTTCTATCCATATAGCAAAATAGCAAAACATTAAGCCAAAATTTTCATATCTTTAGAAGCCATTTCAATGCTTAATACAGCGCTCTAAAAAGGTTATTGTTTACGTGTTCGTTTGCTTGCGCACAGGGCACAAGCTACGGGATGGATTTTGGCGAAATTTTTGGTGATATTTTATTTTCCGAGTAAAAAAACAAAACCTCTTGCAGCGGGTAAATGCATCTTGCAACAGAAAATAATATATTCAGATTATGTCAAAGATGTATGCAAGTTGTTATTACTTTGAAACTAAAGGACCTGTCATAGAGAGATTAAAAATATAATATGTGAAAGTTGACGTCGCGGTGTGTGAGGTGCAGGTACTGTGAGCTGGAGCTGCCCCGGGCGTCGCTGCCAGCGCACGGCCGCTACTGCGGCGCGCGTACCGAGCGCTGCCACTGCGGGGAGTGGGTCATGATGCGCTACCGGCAGCTGCACCTTGACTCCAACCATGGCTTCATCAGACTGGACGACGGTGAGCACGCAAATACAGACGCGCACGCGTGCGTTTACGCAATGGACTCACGCATTCACAAGCAGACACGAAACATCCTTAAATTGAATTGAAAAACATTGTGCGTGTGCAAATGACGTACCTGACTAACAAATATCGTCGTTTTTCAGACCCGGTGCCAATACAAAGTGTCAAAATAGAAACAAAATCACCCACAGTCAAAACAACACACCTATCAAATGGTCTTCTCAAAAATAATAATCGTCCAATTTATAATAAAAACGGCGCTTCTGAGGCCAATAATATTACCGATGAGCCAAACGTAGCGGGACCGTCGGGATCGAGCCCTACATGTAATATTAAATCTGAACACTCGTCCAGCGTTAACGGAACCTCATATCCGGTGGCAAGCACGAGTCGCGAAAATAATTCAGATCCCAAGTCCCACTCGAATGTAGAGGAAAATATATCGAATCTTAATGGAGCCATACCACGAACAAAAAGAACCAACGGCCAACAAGCGAAACAGAGCGATACCATAGACAAACCGAAAAAGACAGCGAGGTGGGTGGACTAGGTTTATTGAGTTAAAATAACTAAAACAAAACTTCTATGAATATAATATATATAATAATATCTGCCACGCGGACCAGTCTCGTGTGCTCGTGCGTGCGTGGGAGTCGTACCCTGAACCTATGGTTCTGCAGACAAGGTCACTATCCACTAAACCAACTGACCATCAGATGTATGATTCTAAACGTCGCAGGTCGTCCCGAGGCTCCGGGAAGAAGCGTCCGGCGCCCCCGCCCCCGCCCCCTCCCCCGCCCTCGGGCGCGCCCGACGCCTCCGCCGCTGGGCCCGTGCTGGCGCGCGCCCTGCAGCGACAGCGTGAAGAAATAGAGCGACTGATGAAGCAGAACCAGGAGAACGCTGCTAAAGGTACTAAATATTCTAGCCAAAGCTACTTAGGTCATGTCGTCTTAGTTTATTTGGGGTAAGTTACAAATATTCATGAATTCCCTTGGAAAAGGTATTTGTCCAGGTCATATATAAATGATAGAAAAACATATGAAGCAAACTTAGGTATCGACTGGAATGTTCAAACTCCTCGCTACCTGTCTCTCCGTCTCTTAGTCGTCTTCAACCTCCGTGCCTGCGGTGACGATGTATCTGTGACGCTTCTAACGTCTCGTGTGTGAATGAATCACGATGTCTGCTTACCATCTGCGTGTTGGATACACTACGAAATTACATACATATATATAACTTGAAAACAAAAGTCCATTATGCCAAGAGAATAAAATAAATTCTGTAATCGTTTTCCAGGTTTGCCTCCAGTATTAACCCCGGCCGAGAAAATAGAAAGACTTCGTAAAATGGATGCCCTACATAATAGAGAGATAGACGACCAATCGTGGAAGAACAGATTGCAAGGTCGAGTGTGGTCGCGGCCAGAGGTCCACCCCGCCGGTCAAATGCTGGGTTCCAAATATACTTCTGAACTTAACGGCGAAGTGAGGAAGGAACTGAGGAATTTAAAGCCGATGACTCCCGAGGAGTTCAATGATAGATACAGGAATATTCAAACCGAAGAGAGACCAGATCGCTTCAGTGAGATTAAGACTTCTTTGAGGGAATTGAGACGAGGACTCAATGAGGTCTGTGCCGGTTAATACTAAACCAAATTGTATTTACTTTTATTATTATTATTAATGAAGGGGTATATTCTGTGTTTCAGGTGACGGCTCCATATAACTCCAACTCCAACAGTGACACCAACCAGAAGTAAGTTATTTTTAATTTATATTTAATAAGGATATAAATAATCTTGGAAAGGCAATTGAAAACACTAATCAAACGTAGTTGTATAACAATATTTGTATTGTTTACTATTTAGGATTGGTAAAGCTTTGGTTATTGTTATGCCATATTTGTATTATTTATTTTCATTTAATTCGTATTTTTTGGTGTATGTAAATATATGTTAATTAGAAATAAAATTTTTGATTTGATTTAACGAAAACTTTTTCTTGTCTATTACAGCCGTCGGGACGAGGAGGCGCCGTGTGAGTTCTGCGGCACGTCTGTGCTGCTGGAGGACCTTGTGCTGCATCAGGTGAGGCACTAGCTTCAGACACCTCCATATACGATAGTAAATATTGGAAAAATAAACGATTATTTCATGTCCCCAACAATCTCTTCCAGACCGGCTGTCGTCCGGACCTGGCGCAATACCGCTGCTCTTCTCCCTCTTCCTCTCGCTCACCCTCGCAGCGAAACACCCCTACTCTCCCCTCCCCCAGCCCGCCATCCTCTCCTCTAATACCCTGCGAGTTCTGTGCGATGCAGCTGCCCGTGTTCCTCGTGAGCTACCACCAGGTGACCTACACACACACACATGCACATACACACACACATGCACATACACACACACATGCACATACACACACACATGCACATACACACACACATGCACATACACACACACATGCACATACACACACACATGCACATACACACACACATGCACATACACACCCACATACACAGCGACCTACACTAGCACGTACGCGCACACACATGACCATGTTTTATTATAGTACGAGTTGAAAATACACTGTTAAAATATTTATAATGTATGTTTCAGGTACGTTGTGGCAGAGCAAGAAATATATTATATCCAGATTAATATCATGTAAAGTAATTTCAGTGCATGATACAAAAGAAACAGAAAATAAAGCTCAAAATATATACACAATTTGCAGAGAACTTTTATGTTATAGAGACGTTGACAATATTTTTATTTTTTTGATATGTTTAATGTTTAAGATAAAATAATATCATAAGTAATTGATTTTAATTATACGTGTTTTCTTTATTTAATTATTTTTATTAAGGTCACAACAGACTTCTAGACCTGTGATGATTGATTTGATTGTATAATTGACGGATTGATAATATTTGTTGTTAATTTGACATGTTAAATAAAATTGTTTATAAATTATTTATGTATATAAATGAATATAATAAATTTTTTGTTATTAAAATTTTATTTGAGACATAAACTCGAATATAAAATTAAACACTATTAAATATTTTGTTTATATTTGGACGAATTAAAACTGCTGCAATGTTTTTTAACAGAGCAGATCTATTATAATTATCTTTTTTTCTAAAATTATTCTTTTATCCATATTTACATAATGTACATAAATTCTCTATTTACTGTTCCTATATCTCTAACTTTACTTATATATTGTCCAAATATCAAATTCATTGTTATTAAATATTATAGAAGTAGTGTAGCGTAAACAATTTCATATATTAATGTAAAGAACTGCCTATTATAAATAAAAAACATATTGTGTTATGATGTTTTTTAATCCTGTGAAACTTCATAAATATTATAATCATACTGTCATTTACAATATCGATCAAATAACTTACAATATTTTATCCAAATTTCAGAGGTTACGGTATTATCACTTGGGAGTAACTTTGAACTCCAACCCCATATGAAGTCTATAGATTTTAATAAATACCTTCTCTTAGTTTTACCCCAAAGTGAAGGAGACTAAATTTATTGGTATTATTGAGTAAGTTTGTTAGTAGATTTTAAATGCGGTAAGAAAAAAATTAAAACCGTAAAATTCTGTAAGATTGTTTTTTAATTAAAACTACAATTTAATTTTACATGATTAAACTGATTATTTTACACAGATATTTAAATAAAATACATAATTAAAATTATATACAAAATTTGTACAAATGCCTGAATATTTTTAACAAGTAATAATAATGGCAGTCACAGTTTATTTCACTAATATTAGGATTTTATTAGTACGTGTATAAAGGTACATTTTAATTTACATTAAACAATATTATTCCTTGAGATTCCTATAGATTATAGACTATAAAATACATTACCGATACGTAGTTCGAGTTTTGACGTTACGAAATGTTGATAGTTTTTGAGGAGACACGAAACGAGTTCTTGCTTGTGATTGGTTGCCATTGGTAATTAGCCAATCACAACCAAGAACTCGCTTCTGTCTGTAGTCTGCTAGAAAACTACTTTACGTAAAACTTACTAGGCGTACAAGATTGTGAGTTGTTTACTATAAATCAAAAAGTTAAGGATTCTGACAATAAATGATCAGACAGATGAAATAGTACTTAACTACTTGAACACATTGAATTCATCTCTTGTGTAACACATTAATAAGATATAAATATGTCGCAATGTCAGTAAAATATTAATTAAAGCTCGGTGGGAAATAATATTATATTAAAATTTCGTGGTTATTTCACGTTTAGTATAGTTTTCTTAGAACTACGTACTAAAACGAAACTATCATCGAAACTGTATACCTCAAGTTATATTTCATAGGTCATTTGCATGTAACGTATGATTTCCCTATAACAGTTGAATTCCCCTTGAGTGTCGTTAGAGTTAATAATGATAGATTCAAAATAAACCAAATCTTTTGTTTTACGTAATGTGCTTTTTGATGAAGAAATTTAATTTTGTATTAAACGCCTTTCATATTACGACCTAAAGTAACTGGACTTACTTAGATGCTACGTTTTTTTCAACAGTTTGCAACAGGAAACGGGATTGTCGTAAACCAGATTACGTACGCTAGGTCAAAAGAAGCTAGATTATGGTAAACGTTAAGGTTTACATGATTCTTTCGGTTATTTCAGAGGAGAAATTAAAAACAACATAGAAAATATTCGTTGGGACACCTTGGTATAGTAATCTGAAGCTTGGGACAATTCCATATTTTCGCACACCTGCATCTGCTTTTGAATTTTCTTTTTTCACTTCTTTCGATTAAATTTGTGGTTGCAATGTAATTAGGTTTATTATAATTTAAATTGGATATAACACGGGGGCGGGGCTTGGAAATTGGTGCTTTGGGGGTTAAATTTTTGGGTATATAAACATTTTCCTGACTTGCTTCATTTTCCGTTATTGGTTCAGATATTTCTGTAGTTGGTTCTTCAAATTCTGTTGTTACTTCTTCACTTCGATACTTACGAGTTAGTTCGTTATTTTCTGTGATATTACCCGGGATTACTAAAGGAAGGTTTTCCACTCTAGATTCTCGGGAACTGGAGTTGTGTGGTTGAACATCTGTCAATGGCAGTATCTGGACAAATGTGACTTTAGAATCTTGTGGTGCAGACGTCACTGCCGTCAGGTACAAACACGCGGGGAGAAGAAATCTAGAAAATATTTTAATTTAAATTTAAGTAATATTTGTAACCTGCACACGAAATACGATAAGGTTGAAGCATTAATTGTGTGTGGGTTTTATATAATATATTAATGGATATATTTAAAATATGGTTTATTAAATGATTACTGTAACTGCCCCACGTTGGGCGCCAATAAAATTTATTTGCTTTTGGAACATAAAACAGAAAAAAAGAAAAACTATCCAAATGAAGTCCTATTACACAAACACGTTATCGTGAAGACTAACAAAAATTAAAAATCTTTTAATAAATATACCTTTAAATTTAAATTTGTCTATTATGTAATATGATTTATTTGTTAATAATTTATTTCAGTTTTTTTTTAATCATAGATTTTAAAATATGTAGGTACTTTACTTGTAGGTACGTACTTTAACTAATATATTATGTATGTATATATATGTATTGTATGTATATTGTACCTACTTATATTTTTTTTAAGGACGTATCATTATTATAACTTTTTTTATAATAATTATTATCATAATGCTTGCTGCTGCTAAATGCTGCTTATAATGATTTACTAAATGAAATTGGAAATCGGGAATTTTCACGAGGTTTTTATTATACATAGATAAGGACCAACCAACCAAGACCAAAACATAAAAAATATCTGGATATTGTTTTCTACCAATAAACGAGAAAAAGGTCAACAAAAATAAATTTGCTGGCAGTCCGTTCCAATATATTACCTGGAATTGTCTTTAGACAAGACATGTAGTTAATAATATATATTGGCTTTCAATATTTTAATGAAAGCCAGTTAGCTCATATCGTTTCCTTGGAGTTGAAAATTATTTTTTGAATTCGCGCAACTGAGAACAATGGGAGTGGTTAATAGTTCAATGACCTTTTAGTGTAAAAAATACAGGTTGACTTGACAGCTGTCACGTATTATTGCGGCAAGAAGAATGAAATTAGGGTGAAAATTCAAATATTTATTTAAATATAATATAATATTGTTTAATTATAATTTAAAATCGATAAACAATTGTCTCTCTAGTAATATAAATACTTAACTACTAATATGTAGACAGTAGCATTCTCTGTCGACAAACTAATATATAAATAAATTTCCAGTCGGTCTAAAAATGTCAAAATAACTAAGTATGTTTTCTAGAGTTGGTTACCAAAAGATAAACCATTCTTTTAATTAATTTTGTCTGTCTGTCTTTCTGTTTGTCTTACACTGGAAGACCGAGGAGTTTCATAGATTATATTTTATATCAGAAACGTTTAGGGTATCGGCATGAAAATCAAAATGCGAGTTAAAATTATGTAAAATCCAATTTACCTCAGTATTTAAATTAATGCATAACGCCAAGTAAAATTTTAAAAGAACAAACCTATTTTTCTTCGGTACGTTTAAGTGATATAGAAACGGACATAGCGTACCTTTCTTCCCGAAAGAAAGTACTGTTCTCGAGGGATAAAAATACTTAGACCGCCGTCCGAAATAACAAGAATGTTTTACGTATAAAAAAAGTATGTAAAGCATGAAAAAATTAAAAGCTTCTATCGTATAAAATATTGCGTTAGCATATATAAGAACTAAATCAAAAGTATGTCTAATTAACATCATTAGTAATATTTACCGGATTTTCAACATTTTTGTTTTTCTAACGAGACATCTGTTTACAGAAACTGTTTACGAACTATCTATATTACTAACATCTACGTTGTTTGTCTCATTATATATTCGGTATTTTTACCGGTTTTTGTGATTTTTTAATACGATAAAGGTTGAGTTTGTTTATTTCATAAATCTAATCGGACTTACTTAAAAATAGGAAGACTAACTCATTATATACTTATAACTTATAGAGTGTATAAAATGTATGGTTTTTTTGTGTTGTATGTTCGACTAATTTTGCTGATTTTTTTTTGGTCAATTGACAGTTAAAAAAAAGATCAAACACTGCTTTCACATAGTATACGGTTTTTGTGGATCCTCTATGGATTCAGACTTCGCATTAAAAAAATATTTGTATTTCAACGAAGGTTTTAAGTCAGCTGTGTGAGAATGTAAACAATGCTTGTAGGCTAAGGTCATATAGATGTTTGCTGTTATGTAGGAGCTATCACGATGTACGGACAAACATACAGCCGTTCAAAGTTAACTTACATAATATATAAAAGTCATTTTTTTTATGTTTCAAAGATTTTTGTAATGTAAATAATTTGTACTTTGTTTTTTATTATATGAGAAATATAAATCAATGGGTTCTCAACAATCAAAGAAACTAAATTATTTAATTAAAATTAATTTGTACTTTGTTTTTTATTACATTGGAATTATAAATCAATGAGTTCTCAGCAATCAAAGAAACTAAATTATTTTCTTATTACTTATTCACGAAGTAGTTAAGATGTGATTTAGTAAGAAGATAAAGTTTTACTGAAATATAATTAATTTGTAAATTAATTCTATCAAAACAAAACAATGTTACCATATTATTTTCTTATCCAATAAAAAAACAAAAACTAATAAAATATTTGTGTTATTCGATACATTAAAATTAAGCTAAATGCGTCATTAATTTCTTAAAATAACTAAATTATTTATCCTTAAACCGAATCCAATAAAACAAACAACAAAGAAATACGATATGGTAGACAAAACAAGCTTCCTGGAAATATATTTATGATATTTTGATCTTATTTGACTTTGGATTTATTAAAATGACTAACGTGTATTTATTGTAATTTTGAGACAAAATTAAACTATTATCTAATATTAGTTACTAATTAGTAATTACTCATGGCAAATTCAACGTAAAAAATATCATTGTTCTAAGACAATGCGTGGCGGGAAACGACAACCACAGACTAAGGGCAATTAGATATTAAAAACATCTAAAATCATATTGTTTTTTAATGTAAGCGCAATTGTATTATTAAAATATTTCTTTCATTTAAATTTAACAATATACTAGGTTTGATATTGAATTATAATAAATAATGAATTCTTATACTTGAAAAGAAGTAATATAATATTTTTAATTTTAACCTAATTGTATTTTAAAAATGATTCTTATATTTAAATATAAAAATAAATAAATGTTTCATATTAAATTATAATAAATATTGAACGTTCTTGAACTTGAAAAGAAGACTAACCTGTACATCGCAAAGCCGGTCCTTCTTCATGCACGATATTAACACAATAGCTGACCGGGATGAAGCGTCCAGCCTTTATAAAGAACCTAGTGGATTTTACAATTAACAACCGCACGTTATAAAACACCCAACGAGCATGGACAAGATAGATTGTTTTTCTCGGGCTTCGGCAAAAGACTGATACGAAATAAGAAATCTTTGGTTGGAGCAAGTTAAAATATTATTTGCTATGCCGTGGGAGATTAAAATGATTAAAATGATATATGTCTGTATATTTTGTTTTGTTCTGACGATCTTGGAGCTATTTTCTCAGTGCGTTTTATTTTACGGAAACGGGCTGAATGACAATGAAATAGAGATAAATCAAAATAATTAAAAAATATGGTATATCTACTTGTATTATTTTTTAAATGTTGACATGTGTTTGAGGCCTCACTATCAAACAACATAATATATATATTTTACTAACCGATGTCAGTGATTTCGTCTCTTTAGATATTGTATGTCGTTTTCCCTAAAAATGGGATATTATATGTCGTAATAGATATCCCATCCTACCGAGGAAATTATCTACAACCAGAAAAAAGAACAGCAAAATCTGTCAAAACAACATGCAATTCTTTTTAATTCAAAAAATATTGAATTTACAGATTTTTCTATGTTACTATTTTGTTATATATATATATATATATATATATTTACTAATAAATCTGACCTGCTAACATTTATTATTTTTTCCTTACTGATTCATACAATTATAAAATATTCTTTAATTAAATCTAGTATAATTGGCAATACAAGCAACATTACGAAATTATAAAAAAAATATTTGTATAATTTCTGGCATTTGCATAGAATTTTATAACTCACTTACTATATTATTCAAACATAGAAGTTAGTAATTACGGTTCTCACAGACGTAATGACGGAATTTAAAATGATTCTATAAAAATATTTTTCCCTTTGAAATGCAAAACAATTATAAAATATATAGATATAGCTAACCTTTAAATGATGAATAATAAATACTTAGTTTAGTATCTACGAAACAACATAACATTTTTTTTTTTAATGTTATAAGAGGGCAAACAAGCATGCGGATCACAGGTGTTAAGTGATCACAAGAGCGTTGTCGGCCTTGTAGGTGGGTATAAACGCCTTTTTTGAAGGTACCCATGTCGTATCGATCTGTAAACACCGCCGAAGGAAGTCCATTCCACGTCTTTGGAAAAAATCTTCGTTCTTGAAAACCGCATAGTAGAGGATCGCCACGCATCCAGGTGGTAAGGATGTTATTGCAGGCGATGTCGTGATGTGCGGTGGTGAAATTCGGCGGCGGGCATCAGATAAAAAAGCTCTTCAGAGCACTCCCCGTTGTAAATGCGATAGAAAACGCACAAAGAACCCACGTCTCTACACAACGCCAAAGAGTCCAGCCGTTTACAGAGCACTGGGTCCCCGACAATCCGAACGGCGCTCCGCTGTACGCGGTCAAAAAGTAGAAGCTGATATTAGGGTGAACCGGACCAGAGATGAGAGCAGTATTCCATATGAGGTCGGACCTGCGGATTATAGAGCGCAAGTCTTTGGCCAGGATTGAAATACTGCCTCGCTCTATTGATTACACCCAATTTCATCGAGGCCAGTTTGGCCTTGCTCTCCAGATGACCACGAAAGTGATTGTTCACTCGAAATGTCGAAATGCCTAGTATACTGATACTTGGCGAGGCGTTGAGGTGTGTGCTTTCGAAGAGCGGCGATACGACAAAAGGGGCTTTTTGTTAGAAGACACAAGTTTCTTTCGGCACTCGTCGACGTTATCCCGAGAGAGACCTGCACGGCCGGAATATACCGCATCCATAGTGCTGTCATCCGCATAACAATGCAATTTGGAAATATCCAACATATCATTGATATGCAAGAGGAACAAGGTTGGGGATAGCACGCAGTTTTGGGGTACACCTGCGTTCACGGGCTTGGGGTCCGAGCAAAAACCGTCGAGAACGACCTGTATGCTCCGCCCAGTGAGAAAGCTGGTAATCCACTAACTAACAGCCTAACTGCCAGACTCTCTCCCTTGCTTTCAACAACTGCAGCCCAACGATGCGTAAGATATAAAAGAAGATCACCAGCCGATCGGCCATGGCGGAAGTCATATTGCCGGTCATTGATCAACTGGTGATCCTCGAGGTATGCCAGGAGCTGTCGGTTGATGATGTTCTCCATGACTTTGGAGATTAGAGAGGTGATGGCGATAGGTCTGTAGCTGGGTCAGAGCTATTACCTTTTTTAGTGATCGGATGGACAAAGGCGCTCTTCCATGGCCTTTTATATAACTAAGCCTTTTATATAGGAGTACCGAAATAGACGCGTTAGCACTGGAGTCAACTCAGGAGCACATGTTCGTAGCAACAATGGGGAAATCCCATCCAGCCCACTCGACTTATGAACATCCAAGGAAAACAGAGACTGTCGTATGTTTTTCGGAATCTCTCACTCACCGACGGAACATAACCAAAGGAATTTGGTAACTGCACGTCGGTCTTCTGTGAGAATATATGTAGAATGTAACATACAAACAAACAACATTATAATATGCATTTTCATAGAATTTCGTTCATATTTAGTGGTATTTGACAGATCAATTAAATGGATGAAAAAACAAATATTTATGTTTCCGTAAGCTCTCTAATACCATCATCTTCCAGTGAAGCAGTTTTCAATCATAAAATGGCGGCCAAATGTAATACATGTATAGACTAGAATTATAAAACATATAAAAATGTATACTGAAAATATATAATATAAGTAATAAGAACAGACTTTTAGTATTCATCATTCTAACCACAGAGTTCTGTTAGACATTGGAGTATTTCCAACATTTACAACGGAAACACTATGGTAATGTTGCCTAGATAAGCAAAAATAGTCAGATCTATTAAAATTTCTCACCAAAACGAATATATATAAGGTTTTAATCTCGTATATAGTAGTCATTACTGGTCTTCAGATTCTCTTCACAGTTATAATATAGTTAGACCATATAAAAAAGGAACTAACATTTATACATAACAATATTATATATGAAATAGTAATGATACAAATAAGAAAGAAAACACTAGAAGCTACAATGAATTATGTTTTTTTTGTTATACTGATTTTGATATGGATTAATATGCTAACGATGTTAACACTATTCTGAGTAAATTTTATAATCTGATAATATACAAATAATTTACTATTATATATAAAGGTTGCACCGTATAGTCTCACATTCTAATATATTACTTTCTACCGATCATATAATCTCTTTAAAATGTCACCTATATTCCACAATCACCCACTAATTTTTTTCGAAAAATAAACCAACACCTTTAACTGTCAAACCTGTCATTGTAACAAAACTAAAATTTTTAACTTAGTATAGTTAGCATATAATTTATACTCGGCATACTTATACTCGGTATAATTTATGTATTTTCATGAAGTTAAGTTTTAAAGCTACAAGCTTCTGGAAAAACCTTGAGATTAGGGAAATTTTCTGTTGTTTTTAAATTCACCTAAATATACCCTATTATAACAATTATTTAACTATACATTATTTTATACACTTGAGTTTACAATTATTTTAAATTCTATTTAATTGTTTCCCATCCACACAAATTTAACCGAATTCCATTATAACTGGTAAATAAAACAAATAAATACAACATAAATGCGGACGAACATATTTATTTATAGAATAATTCGAGTTCGTAAACTTCAAGGCCAAAGAGAGCATAAATTTCATGAATGTCATTGGCCAGCGGTGCCGAGTGTCACGGCCATCATTATATAATAATAATAAAATACATGAGAACATTTAAACAGGTATCTCTCTGTTTGTGTTTGTGTAGCTGACAAAGAATGAACTCTTAAAAACTATCATAGTTTTAAGAAATACAACAAAACTTGTTGTATTTTACAATAACATTACTTTGATACGTACTATGAGCTCAATAAAACAATATTCTTTTATTCCTGTTTAGCGATGTAAAAGAGTGAACGCTTCCTTTTTTAAATGTTAAAGTTTGACAGAAAATCAATATAAAATTAATATTTCAAATGTCAAAACACAATGATACGAGTTAATAATGTTTCTTACACTCAAATTGATGATTTCCAATCTCCTTCATGTTTTCTCTACTCCGCTCCACAAGTATTGGAAAATAAAAAGTTTTTACTAAATTGATGTAACTTGAAGTTGGCAGAATATACCATACATCATTTTGAATGAAGCAATAACTTAAAAAAAATTGAAAGAATTAATGATTTAGGAATACGTCATCAAAACTTTTTATCGAAACATTATTAAAGTAAAATAGTAAGTATTAGAATGAAATCGTAAGTAAGATTATTCTAATATTGCTATAGCTAAGAGCTCACGGTAGCCGGTAGGCCTGGTATCTCGCCATTAGTGTGCCCAGAATACATTTCGAAGATATTTAAATTAGATAAAATTGTATTGAATGCAATCACGAATACCTATCACAGGTTTTTTAGACGTAGGTTTGTTTGTACTCGATTTTAATACAAAATAATTACAACGATGTAATAGGACAATATTTGAATACTGCCTTACGTTAAGAAGTTATTTTTAATTAATAAATGTTCAGTTATTAAAGAAAATACATATATATATATATATATATATATAAGACACTAAGAAGTTCGAAGACAAAAGCTTCCGAGTGAGCTTTTACTTAAATGATATTTATATATATTTAATTAGGCCTGTATTTGGTTTAACTATAAATAATAATATTAGATATTTATTAAGGCGTGTCGTTTCAACTACACGTGCCGTAAGACAGCTCGTAGTACTAGCAAGAAAAGCATGGGATCACAGACTTTTATGTGGTTTAGAAAATAAATACAGTTAACATAAATCTATACTAAAATAATAAGTTTACTGTGTCTAATACTAATACTTCATACCTGCTAGGTGAATAGTGTTATTCTTATGACTGAAAAAATATATATATTTGTCAAAATCAAACACTCCTTGAGTCAAGGGAGGTATAATGTGCCCATTTTATTATCAATCTACAGAGCACTACTTTACCCCAAAATATATTATGTAATTAAAAGTCCATCAATAGGGAGCATTTGCTCACTAACAAATTTACACAATGAGATATTAGTACCCTAGTTAATCTAGCGCTTATTTGATTGGTTATATATATGCAATAAGCAGATTACATGTCATATATGACATGTTAATTTGCTTGATATGGATATTTAAACCATTTCCAGTTCTCTGAGTCAGCAAAACTGATTAATAATATAATAAGGTAAAAATATTCTAAATATGTTATATTCGTAATACGAATGGCATGACACATAGACTACGCTATATTTTATATCGTTATTTTACCATTATACCTAATAAGTACCATAATATTTATATTAAAAATATCAGCTTTTTATTCATACAAAAATGTCTATATGTAATATACACTTTTGTACATGTCATTCCAATTTAAGCGGCACTGGTTGACCTTCAAAAATTGCAAGGAATAACCGCTAATCAGAGAGCAGCACTAACTCACTAACGGCCATTTCACAATGCTATGTTAGTACGCTAGTTGAGATTATTGTGTTGCTTCAATTGTATTATAAACTGTGCGATTTATGCTTTTTATTTTTTAAATACTATGGAATCAAAAACATATACAAATAATACTTACATTAAGCAAATAATACTTACATTAAGCAAATAATACTTACATTAAGCAAATAATACTTACATAGCAAATATGAATATATAGATAAGTATAGGTATAACATTTTATTGACGATGACTAAAAACTGAAATGTCTATTATATTATGCTGAAAATATATTCAGTTGTCATTTAGTGGGTACATTCTTATAATACGGTTCTACGTGATTCTATTTACACTTACAAATAACTACAAGTGCTAGTAATAATATATTTTCGATTACGAATTTCCTTATTAGAGCATTAATAATAATACATTTGTTATGTGATAACGATAACGCTAATAGCTGTTTTATATAAAAATAAATTAATTAAAACATTGTTTTTTATTTAGAAAAAAAGTTGAAACCTACTTTGTATTGAAACATTTGTTTTTGTAGTCGATAAAGTTAATACGTACTTTTATGGAATGCTGTTACTTTATACCAAAGAGTACGAATAAAATAAGTACTTATTTAAGACTTCAATATACTTTAAAATCGACCAATACCAATAAAATGATCATATCGGACGACCTTGCGGCCATTACCCTGGAAGTTGCAACGATTCTTATGGAAAAACTGAGGCACGCAAAAATGTTCTCTATTTCAAAAGTTTATGGGTGACAATTGCTGATCACTTAATAAGAAAAATGTATAACTTTGAAGCAAACTGTACGTCTAGGCATGTAAAGAAGACTCAAACAGGTAGTTACTTTAAATCATTAATATACAGAGTGGAGACCCAATGACCTTAAATGAAAAACAAATAGTACAAGGTATCAAGTACGAAACTTTGATAGTTTTCGAGGTTGTGATTTGTTTATGACAGGCAGCAAACCAATTGCAACCAAAAACATTTTGTGACTGCTCGAAAACTATCATCGTAACGTCAAAACTCCTACTAAGCCCCCAGGGGGATTGGTACGTTCTTAAAAAATGGAGAGTTCATTTACTGTATCTAGGCCACTAAGAAAGTTTTTCGAGCTATAATTTCGATTCTAAGAATTCGATTATTAATAAATAAAAATATTTTTTTTTTATTTAAATTTACCACTCATATTTTTAAAGACATTATAAAACTATCGTTTATCATGGAATAAATGATCTTCGTCGTTCATTTTCGTAAAATGATTCTTTACGAATTTTACAAGCTCGCTTTTATGGACAAGGCTTCTTTAAAGCAACTTTAAAATTGTACCGCTATAATAACGAGTTTAAAAACTTAAAAAATTTGAAAGATGAAGGAATGGTTGTCCTTCTGTTATGGAAAAAACATACTACACGAGGAAACTTTAATTCAACTGGGACATCACATACATACCTACGTAGATTTAGCACAAGCTGCGGATTGGATCGAAAGTCTTCATTATATTCACAACCTGTGTGTAAGGAGGACTGTTTCGTATTCAGTACTGCATGACCTCACCGATGCTTAAAACTTAGCTAGCTGGTGCCATGATAATTGTCATCATCCTGCCCTACCCTCATCCCATATTAGGAGACGACAATTTTTTTTTTCTCATCATACTGCTTATTTTTTTATGGCCGCCTGTCTTACGCCAACCCTCTTTGAGAATGCTATCGTTAATACCACTACCAGCCCCATTTGGAGGTATCTATACTTAGTCAATCTTGTAGAGCTATATGGATATATATTGCTCCAATATTCTCAATAACATTAATCACACAACAACTGAATATAGAACGATGATAATACACAACTCATACATATATATATATATATATATATTTTACTTTTAAACTAAGCCGACGCTTGACTACATTCCACCTGACACCCACTCACCCACACACTCCGCAATCACAACAGGGGACATCCTAGACACCAGACCGGTTTCAAATTTGATTTCCCAAAGTTTTGTGTGTCTTCGTAATAACAATTATGGCATTTATGTAAATTAGAAAATCCACATAATAATTCTAATTCGGACACATTTAATAATTAATGAATAAGTACCTACATAAAATAAAGAAACGAGAATTTGTCACGAGCTGCAACACAAACGCAATAAAAATATTATTAGTGTAATACCACACAGGAAATGACAAAGCGATTATATTACATAGTTCAAAATTTATAAGTAACTTAAAAGGGATGTGATAAGCTCAAACAAAGTAAAATTGTTTTTTAGTACCCAGGGACATGTTTCTAATTTTAGATAATTTAAATGACCAATTTATTGTTATAGCCTGTAGTAGTTTATTAATTATTAACCGTTGCCAGAGACTTCAACACTATTATCGACACTATTAATCTTTAGGTACAATTGTTTCTTTTCAAAATTTCCTATACTGACCTAGCTTTACCTAAACATTATTTACCAAGTCATATTGTAGTTCTTGCGTAATACTTTTAATTCATAAACGAATATATTTCACACAAAAATTAAAAAGAACGTTATAAAAAAGACGTTGGTACAAAGACACCTCTCTCTTACGCCTGAACACCTGTGATCTCTCACAGGCAACCTACAACTGAAAGGACAACTAAATTAGACAGGCAGTTGGTGCATAAAATACTATATATAGATAAAAAAGGCAAACGTATTAAAAGAGAAAGTGCGTAACGTGTAAAAACTTCTTTTGAAAATATGTACACGATACATAGATTATATCCTAAAAACAATTGACAATAGACATTGGTTTCTGGTATTGAGCACAAAATTAAAACCACAGAGTACATAATTATATGGACAACACCTTCAGTCACGAATGGACTATTCGTTATACAATTTGAATGAAACCTATCCGTATAATTTCTAAACAAATACAGGAAAATTAATCAATCAATATAAAATATCTAATATATCACACCAGATCGTAGCAAGGTTGACGTTGGATATGAAATTTGTTTTGTAAAGACGATCTAAAAAAACAGTTGCTTTTCAAGTTCAATGATGATCAGAGCCGTCAGAACTTCATTTTGTTTTTTTCTGTCGAAATATTATGTTGAAAAACTCTGTCGTATGTTGCCCTTCGCTAGGCAGCTGGCAATATTCAAGCAAACTGCCTTACGATGAGCCGCAGTCGACTCGAGTTGTCTTCTCTTGCTTGATCTACTTGTTCCTTCTAGTTAGCCCTCTTCACTTCAGGATCGCGACCGAAATAAACAAACGATACCTTAACGTAAATACATACACTACAACTAACACTTCCAAATAAATTCTATCAACAATAAATACATTGAAATAAATAAAACTTACCAAGTGTTGTTTGTAGCACATTTTGTAAAGTATAGTTCACTAATGCACTGCGACCGCGGGCAACGGCATTATAAATTCATATTATCTACAAGGAAAGCCACGAAAACATTACAAAAGCTTTTAATTGGCAGCGTACGCATCGTATAGAGAAACTGAACAAACGTATATAATAGTGAAGTCCATCGGACCATTGATACTGTAATGTTATGAAAGCGTATTTTACAAGTATTTTTAATATATAATATGATCATAATATTGGTCTGAGTAATTGTTTTAGATAAATTATTCTATTGTTACTGTCTTCACGGCCAGTCTGTTGTAAAGATGTCAATGCCTGCTTTCGTATCCTGGTTACCCGAAGAAAATAATCGAAATATTAGAAATATAAATTCTTTAGAAAAAGCGTAGCGTAAAACATTTCTAGGGTAGAGCTAGATGCATAGATATAAATATAATAGGTAATATGTAGTTAGGTATTAGATCGTGTCTGGTAAAAACAACTACATGATTTTTTAAATTATTTCTCTACCGAAACATTCTTCAGGCCGTAAATATAAATAATTCAATAATGTCCACCAGAATAAACAGTATTAGCTTCAACATACCGTATCAAAGCAGACTTCGATACTGCGTGTCCATCACTAGTTTATTACAAAAATCACGTTATCATTCTAGCAGGAAACATGGCCGGAAGGGTAGACCACATTCAGATATGGCAGCTGTGGCCCACCATTACACAGCTTATAAACAACATAATTACAAATCAATCTTCCTCAATAATTTTATTCTTATTTGTTAATGCCAAAATTAATTAACCTCAAATTTTCCTTATTAAGGTTATAATATTTTTTCTAAATCATCAATATTTAATTAGTTTATTAAACCATACATTTTGCTAACGTAACTAAAGGAGGCTTCCAAATCCAATTACTAAGCGCTATGTCAACTAGAGTACTAATTAATATAGGACTAGTTAAAAGTCTGCTAGTGAGCTAGTACTCCCATCTGATCGGTGGAGACTCTTCCTTACTATTTTTAGGGACAAATTGTGCGGCGTAGATTGAATAATGAAACCTTAATAATAATTTTCAGAAAACTATGCTTGTATTTTAAAGGTCTAGAACACTGTTTTAGGTTTAAATTCTATTCAAAACTGAAACTGAATCACTAACTTATCTATTGGTTATCTGTGGGCTCAGAATTCTTTATACGCAACCATTGATAAATGTATTCTGTGCTATTCTACTACATTTCTACGACTAAATACCTAGATTAGTAGTAACCTAGAACTTACCTACTACAATTAAATTCGAACAAAATTCTATTCCATGTAAAACGCGTCTATATTATATTATAAATAAGAAATATAAATTTATTATAGTATAAATAATAAATAAATGAATACTAAATATTATGATGTTGATAGGAATGTCTCGTACTTTATTATTTAACAATTATAAAAACGAAGTACTTATTTAAGTACCTATATATAATGTACAAATATTAAGATCGGTCCGCCCATTGAGGATGAACTCAGTCACGTAGACAAAGCACATAAACCGTTATATAGATACATTATATATATACACAATACAGTCAAGTATTTTATATGTATTTCTTGTAAATATAGACTGAATAGTAACGGGAAGAGCATTTGTTACTCTCATTCACCGTATTTTCGGCAATTTACTATGAGATGCCGTGGCATGGCTACGAGCCATCCTGCGAGCCATACTAAACAGGTAACAGCTATACCGTCTAGGAGCTACCGAAGCTTTTTGCTTGAGTATGGTACACAACTGTTATTTATTAAAGTTTCACCAACAAATTTCAAATGATTATAAGAATTAAAATAGGTACAAATATATCTATAACAGCAAATTTTATAACGCATGTCCAAAAATTTTAAATAGAGTAATTATTTATATTTTCAGTCAAGCAGGAAAGTTGACTGTGATTTTATTGTCTAAATCAAAAAGGTTCTTAATATATATTAATATGTGAACAAGAAGCACCAATACATAATTTCTGGAAATACCATTGTTTTGTTTGTGGTTTTCCTTTCTGTCAAACATTTCCTGAAATTGCCACTAAATTTTTAATCCAAAATGTATACGCAATATTTTAACCCACCATTGGTTAGCACTTATTTTGTAGAATAGAATAATAAATATATAAAATAATAATTAGTACAGATATAATAATAAACAATATAAAATAATAACAATTACAGAAATATCTTAAGGCAAGAACATATAATCTAAAAAAATAGTTAAAAGTTTAAAAAATCCTCGCACCTGCCACTTATAGAAATTTCGAAATATCATCTTACAGAACATAAGAGAAAAACAACAAGAAAATGAAATTAATAATAAAGTCTGCTAGTATGGCAATAAAAATATGATATTAGCTGATATGTTACGTACTTACCACTTCAAGGTCATAAGGCACTACATTGATCTGCAGTGATTTCTCGATAAATATTCTTATAATCTCTTTTTACAATCAAGTCTAAGGTACCCAAGAAGCGTAGTGGGTGAGGGGAAGTTTTACACAGGGCAGTTCTACGCTAGGGTATTGTTTACGATAATCAGTCAGCTGTCAATGTCTAGGCCAAGGTCGAAGGTAGCGCGCATGTGCACTGCAGAGGTCAATGCTGGACGTAACCCTGGGAAGATGCGCCTGAAAATGAACACCAATATTATAAGGGAAATGTAGCTTTAAAAGATACGTTTATCTATACTTCTTCGTACTCAATTAAATTGCACCGTTATTTTTATCTAAGAAATATTCTAAACCATTAAAAAATCTTTAACTTACATATACACCTATATTTAATTGTACAAATATATCTATGTAAATTTAAATTTGTTATTAATATGGCTAACATGCTCAAAATAGCGATGATTTTGTAGTACACAGCGTCATTCATGTACTTAGTCATTACAGGTATTATGTTAATTTTCAAGCAATTCAAGTCAAACATTATATGTTATGAACGTAACATTTCTATGCCTATGGTTGCGGTTATATCTCGATAACCACTCGTTGGATTTACGTGTTCTTTGTATTTTTAAACGATAAGGTTTCGGTGCATAGTTGATGTGTTCATTGTATTACCAATAATAATAGTTGTACATTTTCGCGGACTCAGTCTGGGCAATGCATGGTCCAGTCCAGACCAGAGTGCATCGAAGCGAGGAAATGTCAGGTGAATTAAGTATCTTAGTTGTTTGTTTATATATATAACCAATGATAAATTATAATATAGTGAGAGTATTAATACTACAAAAAACAAATTAAATATTATATTAAAAATGGAATCCAATTGCGGGTCGGTCTCATAGTCACTATTCTAATACTGAGGGATCAACTAAATAGTGTACCAGTGTTTGTAATTTGATTGACACTGTATGCAGGCTTATACTTTAGAGCAAGTACATGTAGATAGATCTCCAACAAAATTCCAACTAATGACTCAAAGTTGTACAAATAACGAAATAATATTATTGTATAACAATTGAAAGCTTAGTTAAAAGTTTAAAGAAACAAAATCGTGCAATTGAAGCAAAGTGCAATAAAACGTCGCCTACGGGCTACGCGGTGTTGTATATTATTTTTGTATTCAAAAAGCAACTTATACTATTTCGTAGGGCAATAACGTATGACCGTATCAAACTTTCATTGAAATTTGTCTTGATAATTTTGTTTGATAACCTAAGATATACAGAGACAAACATTTTGAAAGCTAAGTTATAAACCTATAATTTTATGAGCTCGGATTAATTAACACCTAGCAATTTCGTTTATAGATTGTACAGTACATCAAGGTTCGTACAGTACATCATTTAATTTGTTTTGAAGGCATATGTACATTACGGCGCATGGATTAAAATCTAATAAACTAATATTCAGTTAGGATAAGAAATCATACCGCGGATGAAAAACGCTTCGAAAGTTTTTTCACGTTAAGAACTTCTCTTTGGTCCGTATAAAAATGTTTTTTATTGAGTGTTGAAGTTTAATTTTAACGGTGCTGAACTATTTTGTAGTCCTAGTCCGGACTTGCGATCTGTTAGAAATAAAATGGCTTTTTTATATTATGTTTTATCACTTAACAAAACGTATGGTATATTTATTAGTATACCAACCTTTTTAAAATGAAACTCTATACTCCTTTAGTGCTAGGCAATCAATGCACTCCACTTTAATAAACACGAAATAACAATATGGAGCGGCCATATTGTTATTTCATAGCAGGTAATCAACGTAAAATATTATAGAATTTTTATTAAGAATAAAATAAATTCAGAGGTTTTTATATTGTAACAATTGGTATGACCAGACTAGTTAGTTTGATCTGGTACATTGGTATGACCAGACTAGTTTGATCAAAGATTACCTCAAGATTTCTTGCTTCAGCCTTGCCATCATTAAGGAACAACAACTCCAACAAATTTAATCAGCGGTAATTGTATTTCTGAGGTACTTGATCAGCTTGGAACTACTAATAATAATAACTTGCGTTTTAATGACTTTGAATGCGTTTGAATTGACTGGTAGGCCAGCTCATTTGCTCTATTGTAAAATACGAGCCAAATCTTAATTTACCTTTAAAATAGTAAAATCACTCTGATTGGACTGTTGATTAACTTGAAGATAAAATCTGCATATAAGTGGTAGAAGGAATGTATAAGAGTAAAAACTATGCAAATACAAATTATAATTTAATATAGACCAGTTTGTGACAGTATTTTTTTTTTAAATGCTCATTTTAACTACAATATTGAATTAAAATTAATATAGTTTACTTGTGAAAATTGCATCAGTATTTTTGTTAATTTGTAAAAGTACTCATCGATTTCACCTTTTCTGTACTAAATTCTGTTAGATATTCTTTTATAATAAATTATTTCGCCGTATTTCACAACATAGTGCAAAATATAGTTTTATAATTTTAATTAAATCTCACATAGTATACCTACATATTTAGGAATGATGAAACAAAGACGTGTCGTGTGTCTGATAACATTGTAGATGCAAATTTTATTTGTTAGGTCTACTATGTCAATAGTACAATCTAAAAATGACAAAGAAACTCATCTCGTTATGTAATACTTAAACCACCCTAAAAAAATCATGGGAAAATAAAACATCCCCTCACATTATATACGTATATTTAACGCGAATCTTTACAAACAGTGCCACAATAAAGTAACGTACACAAATAAAATACATAGTAAAAAAAAAATATACTTTTTACATTACGGACGTCCCGCCCGCGCTTAAATATACTTATTTGTAGGCCTTCTAGAACAATCCTTTCAAAATCAGACTTAATACCATATGTTCCCAACACTATGTTCAATCAGTGCCGTCCTCACCAACAAACAGCCTGGTGGGAGCTCTGTTACAGTTCACGGCCCGTGAGTGGGATTCACTTCGGCCAAATCCCTGACGTTTAGAGCAATTTTATCCTATTAAAAAGATACTTTCAATTATTTTGCAAGTTAAATATTTCGATAGTGTTTTAACATTGGCCTAACCTAGGAATATAGTTCTTTAAAAAATTATTTGATTTCAGCAGCGCCATCTATTGTGAGGGACACGTTTTGTATGTACAATTCTCCTTACCTTTCAGTCAAACAAAATCAAACTCATTACATATTCTCATACTTTCGGATTTGCTCTCAAGAAAACATACCAATACATTTGGGAATCAAAAATATAAACATCAATTATATTCACAGGTTATAAATTATAATTATTACATCTAATCATTTTATACAGTATCCATCACTACCGCCAAAATAAAACAGATTAAATATACATAAAATAAAGTAAAGCTAAAATTATTTTAAATATCAGAATAATTCTGTATTTTTTTCAGTTGCCAGAATTATTATATAAAAAGTTAGCTTTATGTTTACATGGTTATTTTGTTAATCTAAAATATACCTTATGATTTATAAAATAAGGCTATATTTAAAGATACATAGATGCTGGTGTGTGCCTTAAATGTCCAGATGACAGATGACATTTCAACAAGATGGCGGCGCTGACTATATATACGATGGTGCATTTTAGTTTACTCTTTTACAACAACGATAATCATGTCTTCGATAAAATAAGACAATAAATTCATAATTCAAAGTGCGTTTATGATTTAGGAACTGTCAAAATTTTGTATCTTTTATTTTTATCGCTTTCATAATTATTGGCGCAAAAATACACAATGAACATATTTTGGCATTTAAAAATATATAGTATCTGTGTTATATTGACGTGATATTTTTTTGTTTTTAAACATTGTGCATGACCTTGGCCTTGCTATCTACTTTCAGGTTGTTTAGGTTATAAAGAGTACTAGGGTTATAATCCAGGTCATCTATCCGACTTGCCGGCATTGTGCAGATGGTTCGGGGCGTCCGCAAATGCAAACTTCAGTCGGTAGGCCTCCGCCACCAGCACGCTTATGTTGGAGTCGGTCCAGTTCTGTGTCGGGACGTTCTGTAGCAATATCATCAGCCCCTGGAAGTCTTTTTCTACCATCAGCCTCTCCCGCCAGTGCAGAAGGAAAGCCGCACACACGTACAGCTGGAATATGGCGAATCCGTCTGATTCAGCGAGATAGGTATCCCAGAGACGAATGGTACATGGGAGTGGTATCTCTCTTGTTAGCAGGTTGTTCATCCAACGGAAAGAAAACTGTAGATAATCCACGCCGTGCTTTTGTAAGTGTTCATGTAATGGCAGGTCTATGCGCCGGATCAGCTCTTTCAGCTGGTTCACCTGTAACCCAATAATTAATTTATGTTAAGGTTATTGTATTATATTTGAAAATATCTATAAGTGTAAACTTATTGAAATTTGAAATAAATATATAATGAAAAATTTGGTCAGAGTTCCCAGAAGTCGCGTATTCGAGTTCCTGACTCTATTTATAGTTTTTTCATTACATATTTATTTAAACGTTATTTTATAAAATTTATATGAAGTGTATTAATTGTAATAATAAAATGATTTAATTCGTATCTTTTTATTTTATATTTCCAAAAAAAAATAGAGTTTTAAGAATTATATTTTAAAACATGCGACACATGTTGCTTTCTACAATCATAATTGATATTCTATCAAAAATGCTTAGTTAATTAAAAATAAAATATTTTCCCGATTACAAACTAAAACACGTGACGAGCAATGACGTCACGTCACAACAAATACAATAACAATGTACGTCTTGTCTGTTATTATATATTATATTGTCGGTTTACTTGGGAAATTGTTACGACAATGAGTTCTTACATTACACGTGAAGAGCCAATTTGCAAAAGTATGACGCTTAAAATCCTGATAAACTTTTATAAATGTTCCTGAATGCCTGCGTTTAATTTAGCTTAAATCGAACGTAAAAATCTCAAATTTATTTTACCAAATGAAAATATTTTTTTATTTATTAATATAAAAGATAAACTACATATTTATTGTTTACCTTTAAGCTACCATTTCCAATACTTTCATATTTTATTTTTATATAGGTTAAACAGCCAATCAATAACAAATATGTCGTAAAAAAAATAATATATGTATGACAGAAAATACACAAAAAACAAACTCAATCATTTTGACAAAAATTAATCTGGTGATGGTGGTTTTTTTTTTCAGGGCAATTTTAATTTTGAACATTTATAATCAGTAAGACAGCTAGAAGTATTACAATTTTATGAGTTAGTATTACCGAATCAATGGTTTATTACTAGACATTGAGATTTCCCTTATCAATGTCTTATCACTTACAATTAATTACAATCTGGAGTGCTGTCATAAAGGAAGTTAGAGATTAATAATTCTATAGACTGACATTGTAATATGCAGTGATTTAATTGTTAAGAAATTATAGAAATTCCATATACTTTTCTTAACTTATATCTACTATTTTTAAAGCTGAACTAATGTATACCAGACCTACTGATTGATTTTGCAAATTTATTACTTTATATCACGCGGTGCTAAAAAACTAAGATTTATGAATAACTCGAGCACAGCCTGACATGTACAGATTTTGTAACTCTATTGTAAGGAAACCAACAAAAATCAACTAAACACAGCATATGACCTATCTACCCTCTAACTTACGATATTATTATTTGACTAATGCCAATTTAACTAGAAATTAGTCAAATAAAAATATCGAAAATTAAATAGGAATTAGTCAAATAATAATTATATGTTTTACAGTTTCTAAAAATTTTTCAATTCTGAGCAAAGGATGTTGTGACATAGTAGTACAATTAATTACCTTATATTGTATGCCGAGTTGAGCAAAAATATAATTGTCCTGTATACTGTCCAGGAACTTAGAGAGGCACCAGAAGGAGTCTGCTTCAATGACATCCCTCTGCTGCTCGCTGAGGGAGTCTAGAGGGAAATTGTCTAGTTCCTTCCCGGGGGCGGCTTCTTGCAGGAATACCATGAAAAAGGGGGTCACCAGGTCGTTGATGCCCTGCACGTAGCCCGACGCGGGATGTCGGATGGCCCAGATGTACAGGATGCGCTCAAACATCACCTGTGAATAAATGAAGTATTTTATATATTTAGTACGTAAACTCTATGACAAATGTCAAGAGAATGTATTATTTCTTTTGTTACAGATAAGTCAAGCAAATTATTTATTTCTCATTGTTTACAAACTTCTGATTGCAATGTTAGTTTTACATGCTTCAAACTTTTTGTACAATATTAATTGATAAATCGAATTAAAATTTTGATACGAGTTCCAAACTAAGCAATGAGTATTTAGTTGGTTCAATGTTTATATCAAATCAAGCAATATTGTCCTTAAAAGTTTTTAATTATAAAGGAGTTCCATATTAAAACTATTAATGATTTTAATATTGTCAGGTTTTCTTACTGAAGCAATGTTTTAATTAACTTACCTGAACTGTTATCTGTTGAAAGAGTGCCACTAGTGGGCTCATCCTCGGTATATCTATATGTATTTGTCTGTATGTGTCCTCTTCCCTTTCTGAATCATAATATTGCCTCACAAGATGCTTGTAGTCTGCACGCTTTCGATCCAAGGTCTCGGCACGGCGCTCTGCATTGGCTGGGAGATATCCCGCAAGCAGACGCCATGTTACTGCTCTGGCCTGTAACGGATTGAATAAATAAAAAAATGTACAACCTCTGTTTGTTCAAATTTTAATCACAATTTACTTAAATGTTATAAAAGATATTTTAGGTCATCTTTTGAACTACTTATTTGAAATAATATTTATAAAAGATTCAGAGTGCTACGAGGGATCCGGGTATGAGATTTCTACCATACAACTATACTTTAGTTAAAAAAGCTTCCTCGGTTTATTTCACAGACTAAGTTTACATTATCAACAAAAAATTTGGAAACATTAAATTACTATCAAAAACATTTATTAAAGATAATAAAGCTATAAATTCGAAATATTCTAGCTGATGATTTAAAAATCACCGGCCGATCAATTCCTTTAATACCACTTATAATATATATAAACATAGAATTAATCTCAAGGTATTACAGGTGTCTAGTGTTTTGTTACATCACTATAAGAGACCAACACTTCGAAATAACTTATTGTATTAACAGCCACTTTCAAATTATCATCATCCTATTTATAGGAAAATGGATTTGATCTCATAATTTCAGTAAAACAGATTTGACAGATCTGTCAATAATTGTGATTAGTTAGATTAGATTAGTATATCCAGATATCACACAATTTAGAGATTAATTTTAGGGTTTAGACAGCAGTATATCAAGATATCAGGCAATTTAGAGATTTGAGAGATTAATATAGGATTAAACAGCATGTTAATTAAAATGTTGTATTCATCACTCTTCAAGAAAATAGGTTTAACTAAGACATTTATTTTTCTTCTAAATTACATTCCACAATACTACTGATTCACAATTTTTGTTGTGGATTTTAAGCAGCATTGGGATAAATAAGATAAATAAGATTCTTTATAATACAGATATTAGCATATATTCTCAGACAGTATTCATGAAACATGACTAATATATCAGAACTGTTAAAGGGTTATTGGGATGTATTTTGTATATCTTTCTCAATTTAAAGATATCTTCTTTCCAAGGTATTTGGAGTATGTACTATACAATATAATAAAGACCCTATTTATTTAGTTGGTATAATTGCATTTTTATAAATGTTTAGTATTTCCAACATTAGATTTGATATGGTGATATCATAAAATATATAAAATAATCATGTAGGTTTTTAAGTAGCATAAGATTATTTAGTAATAGCTACAGTTAGAGAGTGCAATGAAAATTTTAAAGTTGTTTTATAAAAAATACATATTAATTGACAGTACAGGTTCAAGATGTTACTTTATTGAACAAAACAAGTAATCATTCAGTTGTTCATATTTAACACATGGAAAAAAAATGAATGAACTAAAAAAACCCTGCATACATAATTATTTATATGTACTATATAAAAAAACTATGACACATAAGAAGTTTTTCTTACTTTTGTTGTCATAGAATGTAAATAAGGCTATATTGAAATAGTATACATACAGCAAAATAAATCTGTTAGTAATTGAATACTATGTACATTAAGACAAATGACTCATAATAAATTATAACTAGAAATGTAATTAATTACCTTTGTTGGAATTCCAGACCAACTAAGCTGTTTAAGCTCATTCAAATCCAGCACAGAACTCTCTAGAACTTGCTGAAACCTTTCTAACTTCGATTCACTGCTTTCCTCTCTCGAAGTGAGCGCCGACAGCCTCACGGGCCGCGGACGTCCAGGATAGTGACGTAACCCAGTGCTACTTCCTGAAACTCCCCCGATTCTACGAATTTCATTCTTTCTTACTGCTACAGCCTCTTCCCTCGGCTTTACCCCCTCACTAACTTTACCGTCATTGTTTACGTTCTTAGTACTATTCCTATGCGAATTTATCACATTTAAAGCTGCGGTTTGGGATATGGCTTTTGATATTTTAGTATCTGCTATGCCAGATATTATGTCATCATCGCCCAAGTCCCAGGCATCGTTCACCGAAGCCTGGAACTGCTGATATGATGACCCAGACATAACCTCGTTTTGCTGGACCCTCTGACAAGGTCTGCCTGGCACAGCTCTCTGCGGAGTCCTCCAGAACGTTTCAGCCACCAATCCGTTCTTGTCATATTCGGCTTGGTGACTTTCCATAATAATTTTGAGCAAGAGACATTCTAAATAACTTTGCAGAACAACAAAATATTATACCAATGATATGACATATCACAAGTCATAGACAAGACGTTTTTAACCACGGCTACAGTACAGATAGTATTATTGCTAGTAGCCACGTATTTTATAACTGTATTATGATTTGTGTCAATGATTTACTTATCAAATAAATTATTTACAAAATAAACCTTTTGTAAACTCTCTTAATAAAAATAATGATCTGATGTTGTCTCAACTGTCACTATCATAAGTCTTGTAGTTTTTGTAAATATTATTGCCCATTTTGATCTTTTGATATTTTTTAACTAAATTGAACATTGTGCTTTAATTTGATTTGTACGAATGAAAATAAATTTAACTAATATTAATCCTAGACGGCAGACATTGCATAATACAAATGGCCTGTTAGTTTCTATGTGATTGTTTTATCAATATCCAATTATTCACATGCCATAGGTTTAATTTTTACCAACAAAATGGCTAGCCCAAATCCAGACTCCGATTCATTTTCTATGTTTATGCAAAGAGGCGATGCTAGAAAATCTAGAAGTCCAACTAAGTCTGAAGTATTATCTAGAAGGAACTCACCGGTTAAGGCTGATATACCAGCTGAGGTGATTACTGTCAAAGATTTCTTTGACTTTATGAAAACAGCTTATCAAGTTTACGAGCACTTAGAAGGCGACGAAGATGAAGGATCTAAAATTAACTGGGAGGAGTTAACAAAGCTGACAGTTATAAACCATGTTATAGAACAGCAAGAAAGAGATCTTTTGTGCCAATCTGCGTTCACCGAACAAAAAGCAATCACCAGCAGAAGTGATACAGTGGTTGAAAGGAAAAACAGCGAGTCTGATCGTACTGAGAAAAGATATAGTTGTAGTGAAATTGAGAGTATGTTATACTAAGACTTTTTATATATTTCCCAATTTTATTGATTGAATAGATTTAATGCTATTTGCGTTAAATAATATTTAATGCAATACACTTCTATTGAACCTATAATACGTATAATTAATTTATTAATTCAGGTAAAGGCCGTGGACGTTCTTTGCCACCAGAGGCTCGAGTAGAAATGCTTGGCGTATGGACGGAAGCCAACCTAAACTGCAAGTTAAATGATGTGGGTAATTATTTTAGATTGTTGAAAATATATTTTTTTTATATTTTTCAATAAGACGAACGTCACTCAAACGATTTCAGGTAATAAATGAGGGAATATTAGACTCTATTCTTCCTTATTTAGTTGGATATAAAAAACCGTCTAAAACAACTAGTGTATATGCACCGATAATTAAGAAATCTCCCTCAAACTCTTCTACTGAAATTAAAAAGCCGGCTAGTTTTGGAGGTAAACAATTAAAAGTACATTTTCCACAAATAATAATTAATAAAATAATAATTTTGGGTGTTATAAATTATTCAATATACAAATTAATTATTTAGGATTCGTCAACGAAAAGGAATCGAGAGATCGCTTAGGAAGACGTAAATCTTCCGTAATTGCAATTCAAGATCGGACCAATCAAAAACAAGAGTGAGAAACAATATATATGTATTACGATTGTCTATGTCTATGTAATATAATTAATATTTTCATCTTATAAATTATATCCGATATGGTCTAGTGGCTAGGATACCTGGCTCTCACCCAGGAGGCTCGGGTTCGATTCCCGGTATCGGAATAATTTTTTGTATTTTTATTATCTTTTTATTTTAGCGGTGATGTCGAAATTCATGTTTGTGATGAAGTCAAAGGTTTGAAAAAAGATTTCCGTTGTCCTCAAAAGCTTTTAGTTTCTAAGATGGGTTATTTTGCCGACGTCACGGCCGGTCAGAGGTTGGAAGACATGGATATATCTGTACATTGCGATATTCAGGTAATAGGAGACATAAATGAAGTTAATTTAAATAAATATAGTATGAAAAATAAACCGATACGGGATAGGTATCTGAACGGAATTTATTTAAATTAAAGTAAGCTTAACATGGCTGTACGTGTTAGTACGTGATATTTTCAAACATAAAAATACAGTAATTAAAGCTGTTTTTCGTTGTATTTAATGTAATAAATAATGTAATATAATGTTATGTAATATTTATTCAAATATTCATACATTACTAATCCCTTCTAATTTGTATACGATTCAGGAAATATGATATGATTTAGTTTATTTGGTACAAACATTAATGAATTATTTTATTTTCGTATTCCTACTGTTTTAACCCTGAAATTTTGCAATGAAATTGAGCTAGTAAAGTTAAAGATTAAATTAGCCTGTAAATTTGTATTGTAATATATATTTCTAATTTTGTAGATCTTTGACTGGCTAATGAGATGGGTAAAACGCGACACTATACTTGTTGCGGATTGGCCATTACTTGACCCTCAAAATGTTGTTCCCATTCTAGTATCGGCTTCATTTCTACAGGTAAAATAAAATAAAAAATTGAAAATGATGAAGTACTAAAATAAAGCCAAAAAGTCTGAAACTAAAATGGCGTCTGTTTTATAAGAGTATGATTAAAATCTAGATGGAGCCACTGCTACACGACTGTCTCATCTACTGTCACGCTCATATGAACGACATTGTGAAGACCACCACCAACTTGGCATGCCTCAGCGATGCACTTCTAACTAGGTATATAACACCTAACATATAATAAAATAGTAACGAGGTTAAATATGTACATTCAATATTTTTGATAATATATAATGCCTGTTTTCAGTACATGACACAAAACTTAAAACAATAGTTTTATGTGTTAGTTAACTGTGAAAAATGTATTTGACGGAAAAACTAACGAACTACATATTTTTGATTTACCTCCAGCATTTTGTTTAGTTATTTTTATAACTGGTCGGCTTTTCGAATACTTTTACAATTTATTGTGATTCATCAGATTATCAGCAATGTACACAAACGCGGAGCTGGAAGCTATCCGTGACCGTAAAGACAAGATCCAATCACGCTTGTACTGTAAAATGATCCTGTCCCTGGGGGAGCCCGTCCCGGAGACTCTCAGGGGACATTACGCCACCCTCGCCACGCTGTTCAAATGCAACAAGTACCTGACTCCCAGTTTTTTTATTGCTTGTATATTTGTTTAGGGCCACTAATGGCTCTGGTGATAAATTATCAACCTCTGCAATAGATTTGGGTTTACCGGACCTATTGGAGGGGATGATGATTAAATTATAAGGGTAATGGGGATTTTCGAGTTGATAGTGACTTAACTTTTTTTAAATACATTTATTTTTTAAGAATCATAATTTAGCCTTGTCTTTTGGGAAAGTCTTAAGTTTATACAAACATTAAATATTTGAGGTCTTGCCGTCAACCGTAATGGGTGTATCCAGGTGCAACAAGCTGTTAGGTCGCCACATCTCGTCGCAGGTGCCCTGCCAGCCCGCCTCCATGCGCCTCGACCGACGAGGGAATGTGCTGTCAGAACACACCAAGTTAGTGGTTGCAGTGCCTGCCCAAAAGCTAGTTTTAGTACCTACCTAATCTAGTAGTAGTAATCTTATGACCTAGCATCCCCCTTTTTTCATCATGTGTTATGGCTGCTCCTGGTCGCCTTGCCTATGAATTGCTTATAACAAAAGTCACACTTACTGTATTCGAAAAAGGAGCTAGATTGTGCTTGTATATTATTTTGTTAAAGTCAAAATGTCTTTCATAGAGGTTTTTCTAATTAACGTTCGTAATCTTTTTGAAGTTACACTTGTAATAGTGGTACTATTCGGTGTTCCTTTATACCTTCTATCATTGCAGGGACCCCGGGTGGAGCCTCAACGAGTACATTCGTTGGTTGTACGGGGAGCTCCGGTCGTGGAGGCGCGTGTACTGGCGTCTGTGGGCCGACTGCCACTTCTTACACTGCCAGCTCTGCGACTCATATTTTCCGGCTTATCAGGTTAGAGATCGATATAATTTGCCAAAGGAACATATTCAATCTAGTTAAGTCGTAACAATTATTGAATAATGACTCGTCATGTCAGATGGAGTGGTGTTCTCATCACGAGCAGAGCCCTCATATGTTCGCGGTGCAGGGTGCTCCACTGGCGGCCGGCCGTTACGCCTGTTGCGGAGAGAGAGCTTACCGCTTCGAGACGCTAACGAGAAACACTGTTAGTTTATTTTCCTTCACACAAGATCTGCGACGCTGCACTCATCTGAATATTCAATTAGGGCATTCTGCAGGAATAAGAAAGTCTCAAAATTTTATTAACAACGTCGAATCTTACTCTATATGCCGGGTCGGTATATAATTACTAAAGACTAACTAAAGAATTACTGTTTAAAAAATCCGTAATAGCAATAACAAAATGCGATTACTTTATTTTACAAAGAACATTTCGTTTTATGAATTTATTTCACAAACTAATACAGTTGTTGTGACTGGTTAAAACAAACCGTCCGTTACTATTTTGCTTCTACTTCTAATGTAGTTTCCCGTGACCCGCAGGGCTGTCAGTTCCGTGAGCACGTCCCTGGCGAGCGCGCGCCCTCGGACGCCGCAGCCCTGGAGCTGTACGGACAGTTCCGAGACATCATCGCCATGAGGCCCCCGCAGCTCATGTTCCCGGAGAGACTCACCAGACTAGTGCCGAGAGGTCGTACTACTGATTTATATCTTATACCAAAAAAAATACAATTTGTCTCCATGTCTGTTTTAATTAGCGGATAGTAATGTGAAAAATAAGTCATATTTATAATAATTCAGAGGGCTGTCAGACTGGTGCGCGGCTGCAGTGCGAGGAGGTTTGTTGGTGGCAGGGCGTGCGTCTAGCACCGGAGCGTGCGCCCCTCGGGCTTCTGGGCCGCCTCTACACTAGCGAGCAGCAGTTTAACCGTGAGGACGTTGGGCGGTGTCTTGCTACCTTGAAATATTTCTCTTTAGCGAGGTTTCAATTTGAATTTTGAATATAGTCATTTTTATTAACCTTGGGAAAACTCAGAGTAGCAAGACTTTTCTCAATATAATAAACTCATCAGCCACCCAAATCAAATGCGAAACCGCTGTATATAAGCTCTCCACATTGGCTATCATGTAGACCATTTTGTGACACTTCAGTCAATATTCAAAATTCTTAGATTTAGGTACAGAACGTTCCTAAAATATATATAAAACAATAGACGGAATTGACAGAGCAATCAAGTGATGGCTATAAAAATAATATGGAGAGTAAGTGACGTAAGTATCCAGCGGTCGAGTAGCCTGCTTCCTAGCGTCACGTCACATAATAAAGCGCCACACAGCGCTGGCGGGTCCCGGCTCGCCCGCTAATGCAGCGGCTGCATCGGTCACGCAGTCACTGGCAGGGAACTGTTCCACCGCCACTTGCACTTCACCTGAACTACAGACGAAGACAAAAGTCAAAGAGGAGAGCCCCAGAAGTAAGGTAAGGATGCATGTGAGTCCGTGTCACGCTTAGTAATGCATCCTAGCTATTAACATATGTCACTTCTAAGGATTACTAATTGTCTAAAGTTATTAAAATGTATCACGAAATATTTTTACATGAGGTTTCTTAAATTTTGGTTAGAGCTTATTATAATAATCTGTATATAATAAAATGTACTTTTTATATTAATAGTATTTTTGTCTAGTATGTCTTATAGCTTTATTGTGCCGTCCTGTGTCGTCTCCGTTTAGTAATACTATTTTTTTTTTTAATTTTTGAATTAAATTATTTTTGATCGATTGGATTGATTAAAACAGGTCATGCTATTGAGTATTGACAGTGCCATGTATAACCAGTTACTAAATATTGTACCGATAATTTACCAATTGTTATATTTTATAATTTCTGTAATAAAATCAAAATAATGTTAAAATAAATATCAAATTCACTTACTGCTAATCAAGAAGGTGTTATTAAGTTATAAAGTATCGCGATGTTGCAATGCAAAGCAAGGCGCAGGCGGGCGCGTGCCGTCGTCGGCCGTGTGCGAGCGAGACAGCAGTGACGAGAGCGAGCAGAGTGACGATAGTGACCGCAGCGACGAAGACGCACCGCGCCGCCCACCCGCGCCTCCGGCCAGAAACTCGGGGTCTGTATTCAATATACTGTATTATGCCCAAAACACAGTTTATCAGTAGAGAGTAGGTAGAGATGGAATAAACTAAGTGATTGTCCAAAATGGAGGAGGGAAGATGGTGACTAGGACAAGTAAGGAAAGGTTGGGTTTTTAGGCTTCCAGCTCTCTCAACGACACGTATCTTGAATAGCTACTTTAAACCGATCCAGGTTCAGTCAATTGACTATAAAGAGGCTCTACCACATACAAAGAATTATTGTTAGCAATTAATGTTTGTGTGTCCAGAGCGTGTCGTCGCGGGCGTACTGCAGGACGCGTGTGGGTGTCAACGCAGAGTGCACGCAGCAACCAGGACGGACAGCGACGCTTCGAGGAGCGTGCTGCCGCGAACATGCGTGCCGCGCTCGTACGTCGGCACCACGCCGTACGCACACACCGACACGCAGGTTACTACACCTACTTACTTTATCGACCGTCCTTCATCTATCTAGCTATATTATCTAAATAAGATATAAAATCGGTATTGTATCGCTGACAACTATGGCATTTTAATACTTTTATAAAAAGAAATTCTATCCATGGACACATTTTAACAGGTGGCGTGTACGCGCGCCTCGAGGCAGAATGGCGCGAACGTCAGGGCTGCGCTATGGCGGTGCGGCCGCGTCAGGCGGCCGGTGCCAGAGCTCGAACAAACAAATACAAATAAACTTGTCTGTATTAATTGTGATGTTTTATTCCCAATTATAGGTACATTTCAAAATCCACGTAGAGATGGGCGTAGGCTGTTGCCACAGTGGGTTAGATTAGTAAGTAGATAGGAGTTGTCCCAATCAGACTTCGTTTGTGTGCTGATGATCTAATATATGATCTAATAATCTATGTTCAACTTTGTTAAAATTATAGGGAAGCATTTAAATGTTTTACAGAGCTGAAGACAATCATTCATGATCCCCATCAGTTCAGCACCGAAACCAAATGATAGAATGAGTACTTAGTACGCACGCTACTCGCTAGTAGACGGTAGTATCCAAAACAGTCAAAAATATATACATCTAATATAAAAAAAAATATGTAAATGTTATAGCACTGTATGCCGTCTGTACGAGTACAGTATACAATGTATTGAAATATAGAATGTACAGTATTGACGATACAGCTACTGTATTCTAAGACATTAATGGTCATGGAATCTGGACATGAGTCACAGACGAGTTTTAAGCTTCATCTTATTTCCATATACCATGCAGCTCGTCTCTTTGATGCGTCCTAATTGTAAAACTACAATTACTATCTCAACCTACATTAAGCTTTCAAATCTCATATAGTTAGCCATATGTTAAATAAAAAGATTTATTGAGGTACTTCCAATAAAATATTTTAAAAAAGGGGTTTTAAATTAATTCATTATTATATATTTTTTTGACATCTCTTGTTTTTGTCTAAAAAAAAAAGGTATCCCAGTCATTTAGCTATGTCGAGGTACTCTAAACAGAATACAACAACTAAATTTGCCATGAAAAGTTAATCCAAAAGCAGATGAGTGCCAACTTGGTTTCCATAAAATGTTTTTTTAAAAGCATTTTGATTTGAAAGGTTTTGATAAATAATGAAGACAATAAAACAACGGTGTAGTCAAGTACATTTAATATCTAGAACCGCAGTCGGTGCGGGAACTGACTGGAGCGGAGTCCGAAGGTCGCCTTGAGGTATCCGCGGAGAACCTTCTTGTCTGCTCGAGCTCCGATGGCCGCGATCACCGCTGAGTCAACAGCCTTTTGGTCGGTCTTGCGCTGCTCCGATGGAACGTATTTCTGGAAATTCGTTACAAAATTAACAATGTAAACTATTAATGATTACAATGATTAATGATTAAAATAAATATTTTTAGTTATTTTAAGCAGGATTTTAATGGTTGAATAATTGGGCTTCAGCTGCACATAAGGAAAGTATATGAAATAAAGCCGACTATAAACCTCCACAAACACTTAAAATATTTCAATACTTACTAATTTATTACTACAGTATTGAAAATGAAGCGAGTTGCTACAATATATTACAAAAACATATTTAAGTAAGTAACCAACCTCTTTCTTGGTGGCAAAGATGTCCTCTCCCTGCTTGCGCTTGACGCTACGCTTGGTGCTCTTCTTGTTCTTCTTAAAGTAGGCATCGTCAAGGTGCTCTGGCAGCTTGAAAGCGCCCAGATCCAGCTTGGTGCTGGTTCCGATCACATAGCGTTGCGGGATACGACGGAGTGGACACGAGTTAAACTGAAAAACACAAATTATATTTAGCTTCTATAAATATTTTTTATTAGAAATAATTTCTAGTTCTAGTAGTATTAAAATATCTTGTACCAGTTTTCAAATTAGAAATTAATTAAACTAATTTAAAGGGCTTTAATAAAAGTTTTTAATCATAATACACTATTTAAAAATGTGATTTTTATCATAACAAAAACTGTATATGTTCAGTTTATGGTTTCAGTGGAATTCAAATTGGAATTGGAAAAATTGATGTCAAACACATAACTCACAGCAAAAGGTCCAGTGACGAGCAACAGTCCGCTGGGAAGGACGGAGAGGAGCACGACGCGCTTGCCGGCGTGCCTACCAGCCAGCAGGATGCACACTGTGCCGGGGGTGAGGTTTGGCCTCGTGCGACGCACGTGCTTGCTGAATGTCTTGTGGTGGGAACGCGTACGGATTCTATATAACAAGATGAAGGTTTGATGATTTCAATAAAATAATTTTAGCACATCTTATTTACCTGCCTAAAAGTCCATTATATAAAAAAAACAGCTGAAGGATGGATACAACAGTTTTAACAATTACAGTATTTTAACAAAAAATAATTTCTAAACATTTTTCATTTTCCTATTAAATGATATAGAAAACAAATACACAGGTTCAGATAAACTAAAAGATGGAAGATGTCTTTTATAAAGCAAAGGTGTTTGAAAAAACTGCTGATTTAGCAATCTGTGTTGAACTATTTGTTTAATAAAGCTTTTAATTATCAAGAGATGTTTAAATCAGAGGTCCCATGTTAAGAAAATCTACTTTTCCATCTCTACCTGTATAACATATTAAAATATATAAGAGGATAGAGATAGTTCATAGATTGAAAATATAGATATTGTTATTCTAGTAAATTGAATCACCAATTATATTCATTCCTTTATCCATTGTGATGCATGAGTTTAAGTAGTAAATTTATACATCTTAGTTGTTTCCAAGATTAGATTGTTTATACAAACAAACAAACAAGAAACAAGCTTAACAAGAGTACTTCTTCAAACAAGAAACAAGCTTAACAAGTGCTGAACTTATAGCATAGTAATGAAGAGTAAGAAAATAATTTTAAATTTACACTCACTTGTCCTGGGTAGGGTAGAATGATCTCCTGCTCTTAATCAGCACCTTGCGAGTGCCTCCATTCTTCTCTCCGCCAATGGGCTTTACCACTACTGCAGGCTTCTTGGGCTTGGGAGCTTTGGGGTGCTTCTTGCCGATGAACTTGTACTTAGCCTGGAAACAAAGCAATATTGTTTTGTATTAATAAATGAGATTATTGTTTAATCTTTAACACAAATACAATAGGATAATTGTTCTGAATACTAATTACAAACTACATATAGTACCATACCATATTATTTAGTACCATAGGTTTTTAATATACTGGACTCCACAATAACCACTAAGTAAATTGAGCATTTTATAACTCTCGAATCCAGTAGAAAAGCATATTGTTACTCTACCCTTAACTTACGGAGATTGTATGTGTAAGTTACCTTCTTGTGAAACATTTTGCTCTTGGAGAATCTCATGATTCCGTTACCGAGGTCATAATTCCTCGGTTTGCCAACCTTGGCCTTCTTTACTCCGCCAGCAGGTGCCACGGGGGCCTTGGCCACCGCCTTGGGCTGTGGTGGAGCCATTCTAAAACCAAAACAACCTTAAAATGTAGCGCCCATCTGACTTACAGGTTACAATTGCTACTTTCATTCTATAAACAAAACTGTTGTTATTAGGCAATATTCAACGAGGATACACGTAAAAACACCTTGATATAGCCTTAGAAAGCCTTAATTTAACAGTCTAATCACTTTAAAATCATCACAACTCAATTCGTACGTCAAACTTTCGATGTGTTAAAAATTATTAAAATACAATTAATGATGTAAAATATGCGAAAAGGTCACTTCTGTATTTAATAATATTAGGGATTCCTACATTATATAGTATTTATCTTCTAAAGTTAGGCTTATTCTTTTGGATTTATTTTCAACAAACACAATATCAACTCACATTAGAACCGGGGTTAAGAAAAAGAAGTTGACATAAGCTGTCACAGATAACGTAAGTTAAGTGTTGTCATGTCATAAAATGTTTAGTCATTGGTTCAGTAATAAAATTTTAGAACTATATTTGTATTTTCTATGATAACAAATTCAAAAAAAAATTCTTCAAATTCTCATCCGTAAAGGTTCATGCAACTAATTAATTGAAAATATTTTTTTCGATATCCTGCCATGCTCTGTATTTCAGAACGTGACACAAACGTCAGTCACAATGACATTGTCAATTGACATCAACTATGAACTCAACTTCGAAAAATCAGTAATAGAAATGGCTTCCTTGAGGAGCCCGTCTTCGCCAACCGACGGTTATAAAAGATTTAGTGATGATTTTGCAAACGCCAGCATCAACAATTACGGCTCCAACGTTACAAGTAAACCAGAAGCTCAGATTTTTCAATGCACAGTAGCCGCTGCAGTTAGTGTACGCTTTTGTCGTTAACAATACATTTCTATTGCATTTAACATTTTGTTTAATTTCATACCTTTAAGCATCTTTTATATTTCTATTCAGTAAGATCGATACAAGTTAAGCCTTTTAAGGGGTGCTGATGTTAAGCATGAGTCACGACCGATCTAACTAACCCACTAGCAATAAATATTACATTTAAAACGGTCGACCTACTTCTCAGACGCCTTGAATAAACAAATCTGTGTAATTTTGCATGTATAGAAGCTTTACCCGCATGCTGCTATTAATGTACTCAATTATTTGCACAAGAACACATATATTAATCTGCTACCTAGCTAGCTTTTATATTTTATCAAGTGCTTATTCATCTCCCTAGAGATCCACTTCAGAATTAATTAACTATCATGCAGTACAGGATGTACAGATTTTTACCAGTTTCATCTGGACTGAAGTGACATTTATTGGAAGGGGATAGTGCAGTTAACTTCTTAGTATGCTTATTCAGAATCAGAATTTTGTTATATCCTTCATAAATTGTGTTATTCCATTTATTTATTTAATGCACATTTTTATTATATATTGTAAATTAAATTGATCATACTGTCATGCAAAAAAAGGTGTTGAAGTTCTAAAATTGTCTTAGACGTATAGTCTAAGACTGACACAATAAAGATACTGTTAATATTAACTACTTGATTTTCAATGAAAGCTCTGTAAACATCTTTTTATATATTTTACTCTGAAAGCTTAATAAAATATATATATATATATATATATATAAAATATCCTTTTATCAATGTCTTTTTGATAACTAAATTTGAAAATGTACATAAGTCAACTTATGCATAATGAATACTATTTAATGCAATTATATTACTTATCACATAAATTTAATTAATTAGTATAAAAATTTATGATGTTACATAGATTACAAATATTTGCTGTTTTTACAAATTTGTTGAATAAAAAAAAATTTACATTTAAATAGTTCTAAATTGTTTAAATGGCATCTATTTATTCTCCATAAATAGCATTATGTCTTTAATTAATTAAATTTCATTTAACTTTATTTAATTAAGTAATTAAATTAAGTGTGTGATTTTTTACAGTATTAGTTTTTTATAAAAAGGTTTATCCAATAAATAAGGAAATGAAATTGACATTAAAATAATCCTAAATTATCTAAAAGCCCAATATATATGTAATAAAATTTTATGGCATATTCAGGTTATCTTAAAAAATCCTGAATCACACTTATCAGTGAGAATCTGTGAGTAAATAGGTTTATATCTTATTGAAACAGTAAAGAGATGTCATAGATGCATCACCCTTGTTACATTGCAATTTATCGTAAATTTCAAATAATGAGCTTTCTATATTTCACTAATAAACTTTTGCGGTCAGTTAGATCCATATAAACGAAATGGGACTGGAATGGGCTCATTTATGGCTGGTATTTGATCGATGACTAAATTCTATACATTTAAGGGTCATATAACCTTATTACGTTTCTTGATTAGTCTTTGTATTAGATTTGTTTGACTGACACTGACAGTTTTTAGAGGCCAATCACTTTTTAATAAATATGTTATTCATTAATTTTGTTAGAAAATAAACTTTTTTATGATTATAGAATTTATTAAATTAAATGAAAATTACTTAATACTATAACAAACAGATTTTTAGTAAAACTAAAACCAGGAAAAATATATACATACATACCACTAAAAAATATTATAAACCTATATAATGCCCATATATGTTTAAGTTCTATAGATTTATGAGTAAAATATATTTTACTGACCAGAAAAGGATGAGATGATCGATGCTATGTTTATCTGAATATCTTATCTTTGAAGATACCTTCGATAAAGTTACAATAACTTATAACTAGTTATAAGCTATAGTAGTGAGAATAAAATGACGAAATTAGTGACATTTACGGATACAGTGTCTGACTCATTAAGGAACTACTGGTACAGGCTTAAGTCATGTAAGTTTAATAATAAAGACATGATAAATGACGTCATAGGTTCAATGATCTTATCCGACTCATTTTCGATGCGTTACAAGGTTTTTTAATAACGTAGTTTTTCGAACTGGAATTTTTGAAATCTTCTTTGATTTGAAATTAAATTTAATTAACATGTCACGTAGGAGAGCTAATTCCAAGGTAGTTAATATAAAGATAATATTATATACAATAATTGAGTTTAGGTATAATTATATCGTGATTTTTGCCAGCTTCTTGTGCAATTCTTCTATTATTCCGCGTTGCACGATTCGCGAGTTGTATGGGCTCATGAAATTGTAAATAAACAAGGTCATTTTCAATTTGAAACAATCGGGCGATGATTACTAAATTCCAGTTTGAATCGAGGTTTTATTATTTTTGCAATTAATTACTTAATTATTAAGATTTGTAGGTATTTCAAGATATGTTACGTTATATGTAGCACCAAATCGTGAAAAAATAAGTTAATGTTATTCAAATTCAAGCTTCTGCGAATCGTAAGTACATAATTGGAAACATTGTATCTATAATATTGAGGGTGATGACGCACAAGATTAGGAATTCGGTGTTTTCTACGAAAAACATAACTTTACCCACCAACCTACAGATTTTTTTAAAGTTGTCGGGAAATTCTACTGAATCTTATGATTGCACTGGAAATCTTGTTTTATTCAGATCATATCTTAAACATTAAACTTATGGTGACATATTGTTTGTTCCTCAAACAAATATCTTTATCATGGACTTGTTTGAGAGATTAAATAAAATGCATATGTAGTAATTTTTTCATAATAATAATAATAGTAATAGTTAATAAATTTTCGACATTCATTTTTTTAGGTATTATATGAAATATCTATATTATAGCTGCACATTTCCGGAATTTTTGAACAAATTTATTGATAAAGATCAACAACCTCATAATTATAGCAGGTCAATACTTTCCAAATCAGAGGTAATTAAAAAAAAAAGATTATTTATTGTCTATCCTTTTATTTTAACCACAATATTTATTAAAACTTTTTAAATTCGAAATGTAATTAATTAATCTATCAACAAAATATGATTACTTCCTATAAAATGTAGGTTTGTAGTTTATTATTGATTTACTGTGAAGACATAACGCAATTAGAAAACACCTTGACTGACTTAATTAAGTCCTGTAGAGTGAAATATCGCAGTGATATATTAACCAAAGGTTTGCTTAATGATAACAATATTTATGTAGCGTCAGCAAAACATTTACATAACAAATAATAAATGTATATATGTATTATAAATGCAGCTTATGTCATTGAAAGTGCATAACGTCATGATGATTTTATATTCATTTGAGTGAATGTGGACTCTTATATATTTTTATTTTTGTGTAAGTAAATATAAACCAAACATCATATGTTGGTTATTCAGTATTATATTTATACATTATCTGAAATGAGTAAAATCAACCTACTTTATTGCGAATTTTAATTTGTATATTTTATTTTGCTAACCGTATTTTTCTTTTTTATTATCTTGTCCTTAGTTTATTCGTGAAAATTAAAGAGGAAGGTGTGAAATATTATACTGCTTTGCACTTTTACAAAATAGTGAACATGGGGATTGAGGATTTTTTGTATTCAGTGAAAGAGATTTTACATAGAAGAGTATACTCGACTTTTATTGGTGTGTTTGGTACGTACGTTATAATTAAAAGTTGCCAGGCCATAGCTGTAATAAAAATACAATAAATACTTTTTTGTATCCAATGATAGTTTAGGTCAAACGCTTGGATACAAATAGTTCGAAATATCAATAGATTTCGAGACGACCAGACGTCTTATATTACATTACTTAGAATTTAGAGGTATCTTACGACGAAATGTTATTATAAATCAACTTTGATCACATTATTTAAAATTAAAGAAATTAAGTAAAGTTACTTGTTGTTAAAACTTTTTGATGGTATTCCTAACAAATAAAAGCGATCTTTGATTGATTCTAATCTGAGATTGTAGCTGGATTATTAATGTCGACCATTAACTGTTAAAACTAAAAGCTAATGTAGACTAATGAATATTAAATCAAAATACTTTCACGTGTTAAATAAAGTTTTATGTAACGATAGTATTATTTTATTTTCATGATTTCTGATTTGTTACGCAACTGTAGGTATATAGCACATGTAGATAGCTAAGTATTGTGCCAAGAGCACGACTCCATTATACTTCATGAGGGCATTCCGTTACTATTTCTATTGTTTTTAATTATTTATTCACGGTTGATGATAGATTAAGAGCGATATTTGATTTAAAGCAAATCACCTTATAACATTGTGCATTATAACTGACGGGGAAGAGACCAGGTTTCTTTAAAAAATGGCTGTTGTTTGCACAAACCTTAGATTATGTACATTATATTAAATTTTTATTTATCTGAACTATGACTATTTTTAACAACGCAATTGCACATATAAGTCTAATATAAACGATTGGTAAAAATAATTTATTTAAAAGTTTATCATTTATTCAACTTGCAGACAGACAGACAGGAGATGGTGCTGGTGATGGATCTTTGGACCTTGGCAGCCGGTCTTCTCTCCACACCGGACTGCAGATGTCGGAGGACGAGCATTGGGAGATGAACTACCATGAGGCAGCCATTTATTTAGAGGTAAGATTTTTTTAGAATATATATAGCTTACTAGTTACACAACAACGTTGTCACTACAACGGTGACAAGAAAACATCTTTATGGTAATTAAAACGTCTTTTAATTGTTATTTTTAATGTGATTTATCAAAAGTCTAAAAGTCTTAGAAATCTAAAATTGTGTATTCAACACAACACTTAAAAATATAAAAACTTGTCTTATTAACTACCAATATTTCATGTTTCCTTGTAGCTAAGCTCTAAGGTTATATTAGTCACTGGAATAACACTTTAATATTAAAGGATATTACATAAAACTACAAATAGTTAAGATTTGTTTATTTAATAGGTAGATATTATTTGGAAATAATTTCTTGTTTCTTTTATTAAAAATATGATTTAAAATACTACAGGAGGGCTTGAACAATGAGAAATTTGACTCCCATCCGTCCAGTCCGGAGGAGCTGCCTGCATACCTGCGCGTGCACAACCCCTGGTACCACGGCCTGGATCTACTGGCCTCGCTCGTGCTCATACTCCTCGCCTTTACTGAGGATCCTGCTGTACCCGCCTTTGGGGTAAATTATGTGATATAAAGAAAATAATAAAGTTAAACTTTAAAAAAAAACTTTTTAGTCTATGTTTTCCAATTAGTTTTTCAGTTTTTCTGTATTATAATTTTGACGTTCGTTGAAAGGGATGAGTAGACACGTACACAGTTCCACTACTCCTCAAAGAAGTGTTGCCACTATATAAAACTTTAATTTATAAAAACAAGATTCTAAAGAACATTTTATTGCAAATAGAAACAGTTCCTTATATATATCTTTCAGTTACCAGTGTGGGCACATGGCACGATAGAATTACTGGCTCTTACTGTGATTGGAATCGAGCTTCATCTTAAGTTAAAATGGATCGGATGGGGAACAATATTTAAACATAAAAGGACCATGATTAAGGTTAGTGGCTGTACGATACATTTTTTTAGGAAGTCTTGAAGAGTTTTTGTTTTTGAGAAGCAATGACAGCCCAGACCTACATCGACAAATTTTCAAACATACATAAAAATGCCTAACATTAACTTATTAATATCCAACATCAGCTTACTTTCAATCTAACGGTAGTTAATTTTAAATCTCTTTCTGTTTATAATAATATTGTTATACCTATTTACGAGTATTGAAATCTTGAAATTACTTATTCCAGGGCATAACTCTTCTAATAATGGTGCTGGAGGCGGTGGTGGTGCTTTGCCGTCAGTCCTCCCATTTTCGGGTGACGCGGGCGCTCCGCCCCATCTTCCTCGTGGACACGCGGCACTGCGGCGGCGTTCGGCGCTTCATACGACAGATACTGCAGTCGCTTCCACCTATAATTGACATGCTAGGTAAGTTCTTTGATACATATATTGGAATAACATACAGACAACCAATTTATAACCAACTTTTTAAAAATATAATGGATATATGTATATACATATATGTCCATTCTATTATGTATGTACATATATTCTATATATTATTCTCACTTTGAATTTCAGGTCTCCTAATGTTTTTTGTAGCGACGTTTTCACTGCTCGGTTTTTATTTATTTTCGGAGCACGTTGACAACGGCCATTTTCAAACTATCAGCGATTCTTTCGTCAGTATGTTCGTACTTCTCACTACAGCTAAGTAAGTATAATTAATAATTAAGTATGAATTATATAAATATATCAAGAGTTGTTTGTGATATATATTTATAATTTCCTAGTTTTCCCGATGTGATGATGCCGTCGTACGCCAAGTCGAAGTGGTACGCGCTGTTCTTCATTCTATATATAATCACGGTTCTCTACGTTCTCATGAATTTGGTGAGTTATTTACTTATCTGCTACCGAAAGCTCAAACACGTTCATAGCGGTATTCGTATGTTTATTTTTAAACTATGAATTAACGTGTATGGAGGCTCAATTGAATCACTTATATCTTATAACGAATACTTGTCACACAGAGTCCTTGAATGAGGATAATGGAACCATTTAAAGTTTTCAACTTGAAATTTGGCGCCACAGTCTGAACGAAAATAATAATAATAACGCATTCTCTTATACACGCGAGCTAAAAAAGGCATAAAAATGTTATTTCAAACGTATAAATATCGTTGCATTTATTTTGTATTCGTTTTTGTGATAAATAAATAGTTGGTATACGATTTTGTCTGAGATATAGTATAATTGCAAGCAATAAATTTAATAGTTTATAGTAAATAGAAGTGATACAACAATACTTGCTTTTTGGTCTAGTTAGTACCGATCCTGACTGCCGATTCAAGGGTCGCGTGTTCGATTCCTACACGCAGTTCCGAAGGTCTATCACAGCAGCCGTAACCTCATACCCTCGTCCCCCAGATGCTGGCGGTGGTGTACGAGACGTTCACCCGCATCGAGCGCGAGAAGTGTCGCGCGCTGCTGTTACATCGCCGCGGCGCCGCGCAGCGCGCCTTCCGCCTGCTCGTGTCGCGCCGCGCGCCCAGCGCCGTCAGACTGAGGCACTTCTCCGGACTGCTCAGGCACTACGCGCCGCACTACAGTACGACACTGCTGCTCTCTCTCTCTCTCTCTCTCTCTCTCTCTCTCTGTTATTCATTAATGATCGATCTGATCGTTTCCTCTTTTGAACGAAATATTCACATTACTCTTTCGCATGACTCTTGGAGTTTATAATTCTTGTCATTTGCGGATCAGTATTGATTTTCTAACTACGCAGTAATTTTTGCCGTGATACTTGAACTTTCCTATATTTTCGTTAATGAGACTTATCTTCTATCTAATCTTTGGCTAACCTCCGGTTTAGGACTGAAATATTTATTCAAACTAATTACCAAAGTCTAATTTAAAAATAGCCTCCTACATGTGTTTTTTTTTATTTAACAATTAGAACACTTAATTAGTTTCGTTATCGACTTCATATATATTTCTTGTCCGCAGGCGGCCTGGACGTGTACCTAATGTTCAAGCAGCTGAACCGCTCGGGCGCTGGAGGTCTGTCCCGGGCGGAGTTCTCTTTGGTGTACGATGTATTTGCGCTTCGCTGGGCGCCGCAGTCGGCCCGCGCTCCTTGGTATGGAGACTCCGCCCTGGAGCCCCTCGGCCGCGCCGCCTCACGCGCCGTGCGGTGGGACTACTTCGAGTACCTCGTGTGTGAGTTACCTGGAAATGATTTATTACGCTTATTGAATTTTATATACACATCTGAGCGTGAAAAATAGTTTTAAGACAGTGAATGATAAGGAATGTGATTGGTAAAAAGAGTTAAATTTATTAACACTTAATCAACCACAATATATTTTAGTCCCTTGATCAAACACACGTCGTCATAGCAACGGCAGTCGTTAATGTATTACATACATATTCAATTTGAGTGCTCGTTACACTTAAAAGAGAATTCAAAAGTCGTCGCGGTTCCGGTGACCGTTGATATATAATTCAGGGTTAAGAAGCAAAAATCAAATTATGCTATTAGGTAAGATAGTTAAAAAGTCGCTGTTACTCCAGACGGGATGATAATCGGCAACGGTGTGGCGATGGTAGTGCGCGTGTGCGAGGCGGCGGGCGGGCTGCAGGACAGCGCCCGGCTGCTCTGCGCCAGCTGGGACACCTGGCTGTTCCTCGTGCGTGAGTATCGAAAATTTATAAGGATATTTAATTTTTTTTTTGGTTTTTTCAACTAGACCCCGATCCAGGTTATAGTTCCTGTATCCTCAGTAATTATATAAGCAATGAGGATGCAGTGTCCCCAGTGTTCATACTTAAGGGAGGATCTTGTGTCTCTAGTCTGTTTGCCTCATGTTCGCAGTGTTCCTGCTGGAGGCCGCTATCCGCATGGTGGCGGCGGGCGCGACTGCGTACCTGGAATCTGGCTGGAACGTGTTCGACCTGAGCGTGACGCTTTTGGCGCTGATGGGGGCCGTGCTGCTCTCCATTGCACCGAAGCTCTTCATCGTCGTTATGTTCAGACCTCTCAGGTGGGTGTTCATGGAATCCTTAGTGTATCTGGCATTTCTATATCATACTCTTTCGATAAAAGGTCGGAACTTTGACTTTTTATGTAAAGTTATTTTGATCTAATAGATCTCCTTTACCCCACGCCAACTTCTTTTCAATTTATTGTGCAATTACAGTGTCAACTCCATGTAACGTTACTCGAATTAACGACAAACTGTCTAAAGCGTCGAAATCAATTGGCTTTGGTTGGTTTAGCTTGTATTCCATACAATGAATTTCCTTACTCCATTTAACGACCACTCCCTATAACGCCATGAAATGGACAGTCCCTTCAGTGTCGTTATATAGAGTTTACAGTGTATTTGTTATATTTCCTATTACATGTCACTTAATCTAATCAAAACTAAATACCTTTCCAGACTGATGCGTCTATATAAGCTGAAAAAGCGTTACCGCGACGTGTTTGGGACGCTGGTGCTATTGTCTCCGCTGATGTCGTCTGCGGGCTGCGTGATGCTCGTCATGTATTACTTCTTCGCCATCGTTGGCATGGAGCTGTTCGCGGGGTATGATCTCAGGAACTGCTGCATGTAAGTACCGGACTGGGCACCGTATTTATCATTGAAGTGTTATGGCAAAACAGTTCGTTCTCCGTCGAATATTCTTTAAGATGGATAATTGTTTCTCAATTTGACGGTAACTTGACTATTATTTATACTATGAATATTATCCTTTTCATTTTGTTTGACAAAACTTAAGGTCAGATGATCAATAGATTCTCAACGTTTTAACATTTTTTTGCAATTTTAATCGTAATTAATTTCACTTTATGAAAATATGTCCCAGCTTTCCATGGAATTTCGCAAAATTGAATTGAAGATGGATAAAAAAAAATAAAGTAGATATATGTTCCACTTTCAAACATTTTCTAAAATCAATCACTCTGGTATTCCAGTAACACGACGGTGGAAGACTTCTACAAGTACTCCGAGAACAGCTCCACAGCCTTGGGCTACTACTACCTCAATAACTTCGAGAACATCCTCACCAGCGGCGTGTCTCTGTTCGAGCTGACGGTCGTCAACAACTGGTTCATATTGATGAACGCGTACGCGACCGTGGCGGGACAGTTCAGTAGAGTGTACTTCATGGTGAGGTTATATTAGGGATTCTTTATTAGTTTAATAAATTATCTTCGATGACTCTTGTAGGGAAGTAGTAAATTAATATTAAAATGTTATAGCACTTAGATGAAGTTGTCGAATGGGAGGAGAGTAGGATATTGCCGTTGGTTGACTTACAGATACATACATTGATTAAACGTATGATGCAAACATTAACACGCGTTTATGTGTAGTATGTGCCATATTTTATTGCAGGTATTCTACTTATTCACAATGGTGGTACTGACGATCGTGGTGGCGAGCGTGCTGGAGGCCTTCCGCTTCAGGATACAATACAAACGAAGCACCACCAAGAGAGACGGTAGTACAAATATTATAGAGAGCATAATTTTATGTTACTATAGAAATTAGCATTTGAATAATAAATAAAATCAAATTCATTCTGAACATTCAAGGAAATTTTATTTTGTTCGCTGTTAAATAGAGGAGAAGCTGCTGCACGAGGAAGTGCACACGTCATGGGAGGAGGCGCAGCGCCTGGGCGCGGCCGGCGACCTTGCCGACGCTCTGCGACCCTTTCTGCCGCCGGGGGTAAGCTATGCATGTAATAGGGGTGCTCTGCTCGGGGGGTGGCTCTCGTGGCTGAAGAGCGACAGTCGACGGTTAAATCCTTTACCGATCGGTATACTACTTATTGGAAATTTGTATTCATTAAAGTTATAAATAAAAAGTTATATTTATAAATTTGTATGAAGAAGTTAATATTCAAAAATATAAATCAGATTCTAAAATTTAATTTTACCAATACCTCGAGTGCCCTTCGGAGTCGCCATAGGGTGTATTAGCTCATTTAAATCCAATTTTTTTTCGATGAGTCTGTTTCTGTTTATATGTACTGTATTACGTTCTTATGAAAAATTTAATTTTTCAGGTCCAAGTGACCTTTATTGGCACCCGTCCGCGAACGAAGGAAGTTTTGCAGAGAAGGATGTACCAGACAGACATACAGAAGTGGCTCGCGGAAGAGGATAATAGCGAAGGTTAACTCTTTATGCAATTATTATAATATATAATAATACGTGTTTTATGATATGACATTTATTATAGTATTTATTTCAAGCGACCTGTCTGTCAAAACTGTCATTAATATGTTTTAGTATTTTTTTTATATATATTCATATCTTTTGCAGATCATCAACCATCAACTACAGTGACGTCCAGTGAGGATCCCTTAGCACCCCCTCTGATCCAGCAGCCAGACGCCGCCAATAACAACCACCAGATACGTCCCGGCTATCAGTTGTAGAATTTAATACTCCTGCTCCTTCGCGACAGAATCGCCTTTATGTGGGACGTTTTAAAGAACTTATGAAAACTCTTTGGTTAAAGTGGTGTTATCTGTGCGAATGTCAAGTATCGTTTGCGGGGGCGGGAAAAAAATAATCATGAAGATGTTAAATTACAAAAACAAAATACAAATCAATGCAATTAATCAAATGTATTTTAAATATTAAGGTTAATTTATTGATATCCCGGCGGAGCTAGTTTAAGTGCAAATTTTTTAAGCTTTCCAAGTAACTTTATTATAATTTTCTAACAAACTTCAGTATTTACTAAATATCGAATATTCTAAAGTATGTTGATCGGTATTATATAATATCTGTGATAATGGAACAGATAGATTGATAGGGCCTGTTTTTATTGGTTTCTTTACTTAATTGCTATATTTCTAAGAATTGGTAAGAATACTCAATTTACTGCGAAAACTGTAGATAGGAAAACTCTTTCCATTTTAGTTAACAGTATTATTTTTATGATTTTTAGCATTATTCTCATGAAAAGTCATAGTGATTTTGGTAATAGCAATTTCGAAATAATTTGATAAATATATCTAATGATTTATTTATCGGGATATTAAATAACTAGTGTTGCTTTTAGAGGTAAAAATATTTGTTACTTATCATAGCAGCCTTAAGGCAAGAGGCCTTATAGTAATATAAATAGCTGTAATTAATATGAAGCTTTTAGTACCAGTGAATTAAAGGTAATAGACAGACAGGTTTGTCACCACACTCTGTAGTATATTAGGTAATATAATAGAAATTATGTAGCTGAAACATTGGCAACTTCCATTTTTTAATACTTTCAGTAAGCTTTATGTATTTACTGTTCGAATGTTTTTTTCTTTATTCTCAATTAATTATATGTTTTGATGTAATTTAATATATTAATAGTTCAAAAAGGGAGAATTATTTCATTGTTTTTATTAATATTTTTTGCAGTTTTATTCTCTGTAGTATTTTCTTATTAGTATTACCAGGTCTCATAGTTAAGAAGTAGAATTATCAAGTAGAAGAAAATGCCTTTTAAGTATAAGGGAATGTTACAGGTCCTTTATATTATATTATTAGTTGTGGTAGATATTTTGTTGTATAACGATGGACACAAATTGCAAATATTATTGACATTTCAAGTTTAATTAACTAAAATAATTTAATAAACTATTATTTTAATTATAAACTCTTTAGTAAATTAAAATGATATGATGCTGTTTATTTAATCTAGTTTTTTCCAAGTGATACAATTTATTTATTACACATTTTTTAAAGTTTGTATTGTGTTTTAGAAATTTAATTTATTTGTAGAAAATAGATGTTATTGTGATATTTAAAAAAAATTAAAGGACCACTTAGTGAATTATTTCAACCAAATGTAATTTGTTTTGATTTTAATATAATTTTAAAACTGTTCTTATATGATTTTATAATTTATTTTTATTATAGGAAACTAATAAATTATTATAATATTTAAGATTATTTTATTTTTAATACTTCTTGATATTTGATTATTAGGTAAAATATATTACAACCACCAATTTATTATATTTCATGTGTATGTCCCTTTTTCTTGTAAGAAAATATCAAATAAAAAACAAGTAATATATATAACAAAATATATTATTTAGCAATGTTATACCCAATTTTTATTCTAAATAGATAAATTAAATGCCATTTACAATACACACATCTATACATAACCCAACTATTGACCATAACCATTTTAAACCTTTTTCTTACCTACACTTAAAAATATAAAAGAGGTCCATGTAAAATTCATTTTATTATTTTCTTTACATTAGTTTATTTTTAATGTATAAAGAATACGGGTGTAGAGAGTCTATTATACTATATATTATTTATTTTAAAGCAAAGATTATGTCAAATTATATAAGGATTAATAGTATTATTTTTATTTATTATTGCAAGTGATGTTCATCGAGGGTCACCCCTTCTCCACCTAGCTTTATGTCATTCACACTGTATCCTTTTCCTTCCAGCTCGGTCATTAGATTCTCTACTGTTGACTGTTTGGTCGTCGGCGGCACCAGAACTATGGCGTACCTGAAATTATTAATTCATGACTTGGATAAGAAGTTCGTACTTATTATTACCAAACTGTAATCTATTATATCGGATTTTGTACAGTTAAGCATTAATACAAATAATACTACGGCAACTTTCGACCGGCATTTCTCAGACTGTTCGGATTTAGGGAGGAAGAGCAAAGAATTATCAAAAAAGTTAAAATTTTTATGGAATTAACAACCATACTGTTTCCGAAGTGAATTTTTAATATAATAATAGAAAATAAATGTTAACGGTATAAGTTGTAAATGGGACATAATACGAATAAAGTATGTGCAACATTTCATCTCACCCTCCGCCGCCCGCGCCGGTGAGCTTGCAGGCGAGCCCGCGTGCTCCCGCGGAGGCCCGGATGTCCTCCAACATGGGGTGCGACACCCCCAAAGACGCCAGCAGACAGTGGTTCATGTTCCAGATGTCCTGTACATTGGTTTATCAACAACATTAGTATATTTAATAATAAGTAGTAAAGTTAGAAAATAATTAATATTATCATTGGAGTTGTTGATTCTTATTAATGAATTATAAATAATAATTTGAAAAAATTGAGCTAAACATATCTGTAGCTGAGACGTAAAGGTAAGTTCAATATTTTGAGTGAATGCTGAAAATTGGGTTTTTAATGTAATAATACTGTATAAATAATATATAATGATATAAATAATAGATGTAGCAACGTGAATAAAAAAAATACAAATAAAACGCAAACAATTGAAAAATTGTCACAACGTCATTACTTTACCCATTAACTATACTTTAATAAAAAAACGAAGGTATAACTTACAGCCAGGTCCTGGTATTTTTCTTCTGAATTTTCAATGTCAGTGTGTGATAGTTCTTCTAGTATCTGTAATTAACAAATAACATTTTAAATATATAAATGGATTAATAATGTAAAAATGTTGCCCATTTGCCTCGTTTTTCTTCCGAGGCGTCCACATACATCCTACATGCTACTTTCTTATTGAATAGTAATTCTTTCAGTTAACGTGACTCCACACACATACCCTTGACTTACTTGGACAGCAGTATTGGCGATATGGCCGCAAGCTCGTATCACACAGTCAAAGGCTTGTTTGTTTTTATCTTTCAGGGCAGTTACTTTGATAAGTATTTTGTTAGTTTCTCGACTGATTTTCGTGTTCACCAGCAATACACGCAGATTGACTTTCAAGTTCAGCAAACGAGGAAGTTCCCCCTTCTTGAATGATACCTGTGAGCCGAATGTACAAGTTGTGTTGTCGATCCCTAACAAAAAAAAAAAGCAATGAATCAAAAGAGTTCTTGACAAGTAGATCTTAGTTTTGTCTAAGGAGGTTAGAGGTACGGACAGCCATCTCTGAATGAAACTGCGTCATATCACGCATAATAAGGGAGGCGCTATGGCAGCGTACAATAAATTTTAAGAGAAGCACGTTTTGGTCTGCGGTTGCGGTTCTTATAGTCGGAAACCACTGTAATTATATTTACCAAATGTTTATTTGTGGATCTATTTTATATATTATAATGATTTTTCCAGAATCTTTATTTTCGGCAGAGTTGAACAGTTTCCAACTTCCATGGTCGGCTTATCTCTAACCTCCATAATTTTAAATAAATGAAATAAATGTAATTTACTAACCTGATGGACTGCCATGCATGATCTTCTCACAATTAAAAGCCTCAGCTGATATCAGTTCCTTATCTTCGAAGCTGAACTCTGTGTCTTTGCATCCACACTTCATTTTCAGCAAATGCAAGAAAGCTCCAACTAGACAGACCGCAAAGGAAGCGGAACTACCCGTTCCTGCGCCAACATTTAACTCTGAAGTTAATTCTATCTCAAGGCTATTCTTTAGTAATGTTGTGTGACCAAATATCTTTGAAAAAAGATAAAGAAACCCTCGCAAAGAATTCTTTTGAATGCTTAAAAGATCTTCAAAGTTGGGTTTGATTTTATGAACGAAATTATCAACTTTTTCGATGTGACCGACATGATCTATTTTCAGTGAATGCTTCCAACATTTCGAATCTATGGGATCGAATAAGTGGTTGACGATTGTGGATAAGCAGAGAGTTTCATGCAATCCCACTGACGGCAATCGTAATTTAATAACGGGCTTGTTAATTGGTTTAAATTCCTGAAACAATAGTTACATAATGGTCTAGTACCGTTATTTCATTGATGGTTAAGGTGTATATTTTATAAGATTTTGAATAATTATCTGAGCAGTAATAATACATATGTTGGAAAGTTCTAACATTTTTTATCATATATTTTTTAACCATACTTTTTATTAATAGATTAACTTTCATTACATAGTTATTTTTTTATTCATCTTTATTGCTATTAAACTTACCGTAACTCTTAATAGTTATAATAGAAAATAAACGTTACCTCTATATGCATTGTAGTTCTAAGTCCCAGGCTGTATGCAATCGCAGTTTCCCCATACATAACTGAATGCTCCCCGTGCAATATAACTTTACCCGGGGCAGATACACTGAATTTACATAAAGCCTCCATATTTTAAAGAACGGAAAGAAATAAAACAACAAGAGTCTAAAACATTAGAGTGATGTACTGAATAAAAATGTCACTGGTTTTGTAATTTCCATTGGTCTACTGTGAGAGTCTTCTGCGTAAATGCATGGATGGTCTTTAGTTCCTCTTGTAGCACTGAATTCACTAATCTGTGGAAGATATAAAAAAACTCTCAACGTATTTCTATGCGCAGGAGTTTCCAATACAACCAGCACGATAGTTATGTAAAGTTGTACCTTTATACTTCATAATAACGGGGTTATTTATCCTATTATCATGCAAATATAAAAAAAACATATTGAAAGGCAAAGCAATTTCAATGACTGACAAACCAAAGATTAGAATCATTTAACCTTCAAATATGCATGTTAAAGGATATAAATACGGTCCCAGTATACCTATGTCGTGCGAGCAGTGGCTTTCCCTGGAACTTCTCTGAGACGATCAGGGCGGAAAATTTGCCGCCGCAACCGTCGCTCTCGTCCACTACCTCCTATAATTGTGATACGTAAATAAGTCATAACCCAATTTCTCATACAATGACGATTTAAAATATTATAATTTAACTTAGGTTCTTTGTTTTAGTACTGGACTTGAAGGAGAAAAACATATAGGTATAGTTTATACTTATTAAAGATTTGACCTAATGATTAGTCTTTGCGGCCTTGAACTATTAAACTCAGAAACATCAATCTTGGACTTATACGGAAAAGAATGGTATCAAGAAACCGTGATGTATTCTTAAAGTGCGTTGTAAACAATAACGAGTTAGCAGTGATCGGCGCACGCGCATCTACAGGATTTCGTCCTTGCAGAGATGGGTGCAATTTTGGTAATCTTGGATATTTTATAGGTGGTTTTAAATACATTCCAGAAAATTAAACTGTTAAATAAGGATTAAATATTAATACTTTATACCTGAAACATGTATTAAAGTTATCTATACACATAAACCAATGTTATTTTTTAAGACTCTTCTGTCCATAACAGTTTAATCTTTTTTGTATATTTATTATGTAAAAATATGGCCGTGAATACAAAGGTTTATTGTTGTTTCAACCCATAAACTAAATATTTATAGCTTACCAATAAAATATGCTCTATCCTAAGCACGATACACGAAATAAGATTTTAAATCGCTATAACTGGTAGTAACAAGCCATTTCCAACAACATAGCGTATGTATTTACTTATTTATTGATTTTTAAAAGGCTTCATAATAAATCAGACGTACATTTAACGAGTCACAATCATCTATATTATATTATATTGTGTTTATTAAGATTTCCAAGTTGCTGGTATTGATTGTATTTATCACGACAACTATATCGTACTCGTGGAATAAAAAGTCATAAAACAATTACAGCACGATGAATCAAATGAATGAAGTAAGAGGTTTGGAATTTTATTTAATCAGGATTCCGTGTGCCGTGAATTTAAAGTAATATTATTGATTGTAATAAATAATTAAATCTATTTATGTGTGAATACAGTGATTCTATATTTTTGGTATGACTTGCTATTAATTTTCTAGGTTTTTATTCTATGCCACGAATACGGAAATAAACGAACACAAGATCTGAAGTCTACGACCCAGGTGGACTATATCTGTCTGTAAAGGTCTTTTATAAGTAGATTAAACCCTTTCCTACAGATATTAACAAAAACATATTTTGAAACTTTATTAATAACGGGAACTGGAACAATATATTTATTGAATGTTACAAATATTATAAAAAATAAATTTGTATGTTTGTCTGTCAATCTAGCAAAAATAACCGGAGTGTATGGAATTTTTCACACATTGTAAGGTTATAGCTGTTTGCTGCTAAGTTATTTAAGTTTTTGTTCCTTATCCCCCACACCCTTTCCATGTGAACAAATCCGCGGGAAAACAAACAGTATAAACTTTGAGTATAATACTGATGTTCCGGGCAGTGTGTTCGTAAAATGATGACGTACACAAGTGATCACTGGTAATCATTAAAGTGGAAAACATTTAAATAAATAAATAGATGTAAGAGTTCAAATATCTTGATTATAAACTGTAACTAGACTTAGAAAGCCAAGGTACAGTACTTACGTTCCAATCTACACCGTTGTTTGTAGGTCAATTTGCCCAAGATATTAGAAGTCTCCAAAAATGGTTTAATTCGCTAACAGAGATCATTCTGTTAATTTATTCCGGATACATGTGTGTTGTTGTCGACTACTTTATTGCATTTTTCACGCTTGCTGAATGATATCTAACAGTCATGCAATGTATTGTGAAATTGATTTGCTGGATTGATCCGCTAGCAATAAAATTAAGCAGCCATATCGTTATACAATACAAAGGAGGTTTTATTTATTTTTGGGTCAAGTAGTGGGTTGTGGATTATATAATGAATTGGGTGTTATTAGGCTTTCAACTCACATAATTGTTAAGACTGAGACCTTTCTTAGGAGTTTTGACGTCACGTAACGTTGTGATTGGTTAACTAACATTTACTATTTGCAGTAAAACTGTGTTAACTTGCCTCAATAAATTGGTCCAATTCCTCTGAGATTTCAAACGAAAAAACAAATTCTTTATATAATTCCATGATTTGTTTGTACAACTATCCTTTAAATAAAATATCATTTTTAAACTAACTTAGCCAACGGCATCGGTTGTGCTACCTACAAGTAATCACAATTACGCAGGCTATTTGCTATGGAGCAGAAATTTAGTTTAAACTTGGCCCACATCAAATTTGTGGCTTTCCTCACAAAAACTGTATTTCCCGGGATTCAAAGTAGGCTATACCAATTCCTGGTCACCGTTCTCAAAACTTTAACTTAGTCCTTGCAGTAATTTTAGTGGAATGGGCGGATAAACATCTAAACGTAAAACTCACACTTATAATACACAGATGTATGATTTAAAAATACCTAAGTTGTTTTTCACTTATACGTAATGAAAATACTTGGTAAGGTATAACAGACTACAGACCGAGTGAACTAAAAACAATGAGGTACAATATTATAATAAAAATAATAATAATAAACAACCCTTGCATTGCTTGTTTTTAAATTAATGGTTCCCAGGTTCAATCCCCAGCCGTTTCGTGAAAAAAATTTAATCTCCTATCCTATCTCATTAATAGTCTTGTATATTTGGAAGTCATATCTGAATAACAATTTATTGTCACAAACAAAAGCATATGTTAAATACAAACATCACTCTTATTTCTATAGATTAAGATCGCAACTTGAAGATACAACACCAAAAAAAGCACAAAAAAAAAATTAAATTAAATTACTGGGAGATTTCATTCAAAGGAAAAAAATAAGCTTTTTTTTTAAATTTGTGTTGAATTGACTTTAAAATAACGCAAATGAAGTAATTATTCAATAGCTATATAAACCAAATAACTAGATTTTCCCATGTACACTACCTATTGCCAATTCAAACTGATATTTTACAAATACCGATAAAAAAATATTTTATGTATCAACCTACATATTTACGAATTATAATGATTGATATACACAATTAAAATGTATTAATTTGTTGTCAAAGCTTGACACTTGTAATTTTTATATTCTTTCATTGATTACCTCATATTTATTTTATTGAAATATATTTATATTTATTTATATAAAATAAATACATCTATATATATACAGATGTATTTAAGTATTAATATTTAGTATGTCTGTCTATGTATGAATATTGTTATAACTTTATATTTATCAATATAAACCCGAGCAGTTTATTTTTTTTTTACCCTAAGGATGTCTGGAAGAAATCGTTGTCTGGTGATAAGCCTTTGCATGTTCCCACGGTTTAATTGTTTTTATTTGTTATGGTGTACAGTGAAGTTTATAAATAAAAAACTTAATAATTCTTATATTGATGTATTTTAAGTATGTTATGGAATGAAATTAATGATTAAGACTATAATTATAAGATAATTAATAGCTATAAATATTTTGTTTTTTCTTGTGCAGATATCTCTGTACAGGTTGCAACCAGTTGCAAATACTGGAATAGTTAAAATATATATATATAAGTTGTCTATGAAGATTCACAGTGGATCTCCATTTCCTGAGATGAAATCATCACTCTTAGACTTAGTGAGAACAGGATCACTTACTTCAAGTAAAAAACAGTATAAAATTAGCAGACAGACAAATTCGTGTATAATATATACATATAAATGTTATGTTGTTGAACATAGATCCATCTACTTTTTGAAAATGAATTAAAAACTTGTAATTACTGTAAATTATTATCAGTCTACTAAATACAACCAAATTCAGCAATACATTTACATTTACAGGATGTATTCAATAAACCTAGGTCATATGCTTTTTCTTTCAGATTAACATATTATTTTAGATGATTTACCTATCTGCTTTTATATGTTGAAATAATTAAGTAGCTAAGTGGAAACACAGTGACTAAATAAAGGTATTTTTTTAAACTTATTTTGTACAAGTATGAAAACCATTTCTATTTAGTAATATTAATTGTAGTTGTCTTTGAATAATTATAGAGATTAAAAAAAAAAAACATAAAATACATATGTATTAATTAACTAATTAATTTAATCATAGCATTTGAAATATAAGTGAAACTATGAAATATAACCTAATATTTTAATTGAAGGAAATAAAAAACATATATAAGCATTTCATATTTATTTGGAATGTTAAAAGTTAATAAAACAATCGAATAAGTCTTAATTTTGTTTAACTTTAGCTTTATTTTTAATTGGCACACACATTGGCAGCGATAACTGTTGGTGTGTAAAATAAACTAAAAAGAATATAAAATGAGCACAACAATACATAGATATCAGAACAGGAAATAGATCTGGATATCTTGTAGGTGGCTCAACAAACAGTGTCCCGAGAACCAGCCAGAACATCCCTTGTAACGACAAAAAAAAGCTTGTCGTAAGAAGCTTTAATATTATTGTATTGTGACTGGCTGAAGGATTGATTGCTTTGTACACAGTGTTGGCGTTTAGAAATGAAAACGGTCCTGTTTTAGCAAAACAAGACAGTTGTAGTGATATACTGTAGAAGCATACATAAATTAAATTTGTGCAAAGGAATGGTATTAACAAACCATCCTTTAATAACAATGGCAACATGCTGAATGTTGATACAAGTAAAAACCAAAAGCACATAAAGGGATCCTCCGGTAAATGTACAGCCACCGGTACTGCCACTAAAAGAATTGATTTCTCATGAACTTGATATGAAAATAAGAAAAATGCTAATGATACATTTATAAGGCTCAAAACAAATTTCTTTACATTGATTCTAAAAAATAGATCTAAACATGACGGCATGGCCGTCATCACAGTTGTTAACAAACACATTCTAACCATATCCTCATTATTGTACACATATTTTAATTTTATGAAATTATTAGCAGTACACCAAACATTTGACACTTTGTCTTCAAACACCCCTCTCTTTAAAGGGAACATTCTGGATATAACTTGAAGTACATTGTCCCAGGAACTAAGTAGGGGATACCATATCAGTATAAATGTAGATATTACCGCAATAGCAATTTTATTGAATCTGTTCAAAATTTGAGAGTAACGTCCTTTATTTGTAACTACAAAGCACTTTCTAAGCAAATAGAAGAAAAATGGTAATGCATGATATAATTCCATCTGCTTATAATTTAATGCTAAAACAAAGAATATTGTAGCAAATGTATCGTTTTCTATGGCGATAATAAAAAAAGTGGCCCACAAGAACAATCCCAATGACACACAGTTATATTGAAAATGACCATGATCTATAAGTATTATGCCTGGGTACAATAAAAATAGGATAAGAGAAATGTCTGTATGTTTAAATACATTAAAATTAACTTTTGGTTTAACTCGCTCACGATCTATGCATATGCAAGCAGCAGCAGTGAAATAAAAGTACACATCACATAGAAATACTGTCCACCTCATAAAACTCTTGTGGAATTCACTTTCGTAACCCCTGGACGCGAAAAGTCGCACGGATTCTGGATCTAGCCAGTCCGCTATCAAACCCAGTAGAAAACTATGATAAGCAGTCAGGGGCGGGTAATCTAGCCCCCAGTACTGAAGATCATTTTGAGTGGTGTTCTGATACCAATTCGAAATTTGGGTATGAACTGTTATTTCTTGCCAGTGCCTTTGGGCTTCGTAGTCACCGTACATAGGCGGCTTTTTGTAACCAGAGTAAGGGTATGCTGCAACGCACCATCGCACCAAAAAGGCCAAAAATATCCCTGATAATAACGCGTCTTTCGTTATAGTAAACTTATCCGGATCGGCTCTTTTGGCCATGGTAGAGGTTTTTAAACTTTTTTAGTTATTATGCGATTGCGGTCATTCATTATTTGAGAGATAATACAATAGCGCCTACGTATAGAATATAGACATTTGAAAAATTTGACAGATCATATTTATTACTTACAACATAGGCGGCGTCCAACTCCTTGGTCAGCTTCTCTTTCAAGTACGCTTCGGTATATACCATATTTTTCACTGAATATGGAGAAAACTAGTTTAATCTCAATAAAGTGACAATTAACGGTAGTTACTTTCTACCAAATAGGTTATCTCATTTTTTTTAAAAACCAAACAACGCCCTAAATACTACATTTTTAGCTAACTATAGAATAGACTAAATATGATTGCCCCAATTCCTACATCAAATCCTAACACTGATAAATACGTTTGGATGACCTTATTAAGGTATTAGGCGTAATGAGACAATGAAAAAATGAAAAACGAAAATTGTGGTTCTATGATCTTTAGTTACAAACAAAGTTACGCCATCAGAAAATTAAGTCTTAATATAAAATAATCATTAATTATAAAAGCAAAGATACGAAATTTAGCTTAAACAATGTGCTCAAGTGTAATTTTAATTTGTAGTTAAACTAAATTAACTGTTGTTTGAAGTAAAAACAATGATTTACTTGTTAAAAATTGTTTAGTCATTTTGATGTTAAACGAAATACACAATGATGATAAATAGTGATATAAAAGAGCACGAGGCTTCATCAACACATCATCGTTGTCGTTGAATGATAAAATAACTGCTTATTACCAATCTCTTTACCTCTGCCAGCTACAAGCATTATAAAGTAAAGCAATATTGACACATTTTATTATTTGAATCATTTCCTTAACCTTTTTCTTACTGTTATCTTAAGTATCTTTAGATCGGAGTTTAGCCCATTCGCGACGATAAACTAAATTGATTTCATTCATGACGTAAATTTCATTTTATTATAAATAAAAAGTAAAGATTATTAAAAAAATCTGCTTTGTTTTATTTGCCTTAAATACTCATACTACGTTTATAAATAAAAAACTAAATAAGAACGTATAAATGATGTCAAATTAAATAACAAAATATTGCCACAAACTTAAAATATTTTGAATTCAACGATTAATAAATTGCTTTCATCATGAAAATGGAAGGAGAATCTACCACTTTAAAAGCAAATCTAAACGAATGGAGATTCAGCCTACATCCGAAATATATAATGCTTCCTATAGATGAAAATCATGATCAAGTGAAAAATAATGTTAAAAATGTTATTTATTCTGAGGTGGACTAAATCCATTATTTAGATCTTTCCTATCGAATAAGAAATAGTTTCTAAATATTCCTAAACTCCATAGGTAACTCCACGGCCTTTAGAGCGAAATTTGCGATTAGTATGTTCCTCAGATGATGCACTAACAAATATTTTGGAAATGGATCCTGCGATAGTAAATAATGAGGAATTTATCGAGTTTGTTGGTGGGAGGAAGTTGCCTTGCGGTTCTTTGCCTGTGGCACATCGGTAATATGATTAAATATATATGATTTAATATTACACAATAAAATAACCGGTCGGGCAAACTAATCTCAGGCAATAGTTTGTCAGATCTTATGTATCCATTGATGATTATTATTTATATCTCTTCTTGAATTAAACAGTTCATTTGAAAACTACCATATTAAATCCATTGAAAGTGTTACATATCTTTCCAGTTACGGCGGTCATCAATATGGAATATGGGTCGGACAGCTAGGCGACGGTAGAGCTCATTTAATTGGCGAATACGTGAACAGGTAATCAGCGCGCTTTTATTACAAGTGGATGGAATCGATTGTCATCGTGAAATCAATATAACGTCCGTGATATTAGTGATAGAGCTGCGCAGGTTGCACATTTATACGGACATTTAAATTGTGGCTTGGTTGATTTGGTTGTAATCTTAATCTCTCAAGTACACTTCGGTTCACCTGCTAAAGAATATGGATCGACAGATTTCCAAATCAAGTAAATTAAGAATTTTCTATAGGTCGCTTGAGCGGTGGCAAGTACAGCTGAAGGGATCTGGTCAGACTCCGTACTCCCGCGCATACGATGGCCGCTGTGTGTTGCGCGCCGCTGTGCGGGAGATGGTGGCTAGCGAGGCAATGCACCACCTTGGCGCACCCACTACGCGCTCCGCGGCTATCGTAGGTGGGTCCGCTACTAAGGTGCTACATTTTATTGGCGAAATTACTACATACCTCTAACCTATTTCATAACAATGTTGACATTTGGACATTCATTTTTCTGAGGATTTGATTGAAAGTTTGGTACAACATTTTAGGATGTAATTTTTCGTGATTCAGTAAGTGAGTGAAAATCCTCTAAACTCAATCGTTTCACCTATTCGTTTTGTAGTCGGCGATGACTCTGTAGTCCGTGATATGTACTATTCGGGCAATGCCCGCCGGGAGAAAATGGCGATCTTGCTTAGACTATCGCAAAGCTGGTTTCGCTTCGGGTCCCTGGAGATATTGGCAAAAGGAGGAGAGTTGCCGATTTTGAAGCAACTAACCGATTTTATTATAAAGGTATTGTATTAATGATATTTGAGAAATAATTTAAAGTATAACAAATCCATATTTATAAGGGTCGTCTTCTAGGAACATTTTCCTGATATCCATCTCTCGGATGAAAATAGATTTATTCGGTTGTTCTCTGAAATCGCACACAGATCTCTTGATCTTGTTGCAAAATGGCAAGGTTGGTAATTATCATAACAATGAAGATGAATTATTATCCATAACACTTTTAAATAGTATATAGCCTGACAAATTTTAATTTAAAGTATGTATATATTATTTGTATAAAAAATATGTCGTTGTTCAACAGGGCTAGGTTTTGTCCATGGTCTTCTGAACACTGACAACATGAGTATCCTCGGAGTAACCCTTGATTATGGTCCATTTGCGTTCGTGGATTCTTACGACGGTGGCTTTGTTGCCAACTGTTCAGACGGTGAAGGCCGGTATGCGTTGTCAAAACAACCAGATGTAAGACCATCAATAGCTTAGGTTGTCAACATTGTAAGTAAATATAAAATAAAAAAAATATGGATGGTGGCAGGATTCGAACCCATGACCTCTGGGAAACTGTATCATACACATTAAACTATACATTAAACGTCCGTACTGCTACCCGCATCGAAAGATTTAGCATTCTATCGAAAACTATTCGATGTCGCCCTCGTCCCAAAAATGACGTTTATTTAATATATATATATATTACGTAAGCAACGGATAATGGTGAAGGTAATCCAGGTAGTGGTGTGGAATATAGGGCAGCTAGCGAACGCTCTGAAGCCACTGCTGACATCATCGCAGCAGGTCCACGTGACTCATATACTGAAGACCTTGGACACTTATTGCAAGAATAAGATTCTGTGAGAATCGAATGTATTCATTTGACACAAATGATCGTGCAGAATGTCTTGAATAACAATTTTTTACGTCTCAATTGTATTTATCATTCAATTTTATAATATTATAGAGAAACATTCCTTATGAAGATCGGTTTAAAGAAGGAGCGTTGGGGAGACGAGGAATTGGTGGAAAAACTATTGGACATGATGCAGCAGACCGGCGCTGACTTCACCACCACATTTAGACAGCTGTCAGAAGTATAACGCAACAATGTTCTTTTCCAGCCTTGATATTGACGAATTTAAATTGTTGTTGTTTTTGAATTATCATTGTATCTACATTATTAAATAGAAATTACCATTATTATATATTGGCTTCTGAAAAGAGTAAATTAAAATGTGTTTTTTCTTAATCATTTAAACACAGTTGGAACCTCATGAAATGGTAAGCGGTTCTAAGTTGGAAGAGAAGTGGTCTTTGAAACGTCTATCGTCTCACTCGTCTTGGGGGTGCTGGCTCGATCAATATCGAGATAGGTTGGACAAAGAGGCTGGTGAGTTATATATCACTGGATGAGATGTAAATATTTCGAAAAATAATACCAGCCAAATTAATGTTTTTAATACTAGTAGAATATTGAAGAGTTTATAATGATTTTTATTCCTGGATGAACTTTTTTTAGTTAGCTATTTTACTATGATAAACACAAAAATAGTCCTCATATAACATGTTTTGTAAAACCATGTTGCTATTTATGTACTGATAATTCTTATGCACTAGAAATTCCTACATGATTAATATAATCTGCTTTCTAGTTTTGTAACACCTTTAGTTGCGGCTTTCTGTTGAACGCGAGCTTACACGACGATTATATTTGCAACTAGTTGCAAGAAAGAGGATTTTTCGAAAAGTTTTCCGTAAGTATACATGAATACAAGTAAAAAATTGTCATCATGGTTTTTGTGCGTCTCCCAGTGGAAGGCGGCGGCGCTGGAGTGTCGGAGGAGGAGCGTGCGCGGCGCATGCGCAGCGCCAACCCCGCGTACGTGCCGCGCGCTTGGCTCATCCACGAAGCTGCGCAAGACGCCGAGAAGGACGACTTCGAGAAGGTCGCTTAACGAAATAAAAACGCATTTGGATTTCGTATGAATTAAACAAAACGTTTATCTGTCAAGTTTAAACTGTCTTCCAGCTCTTGGTATCGTCAGATTCACAAAGTCAAATATTTTTATTTCGAATAGGATATGGAACGTCAGACTCTTTTTTCACAGTTCCTAAGGGAGTTTCACAGTTACATGGAGAAAAATACGAAAAAAGGACATAAAACGCACAGCCATAACGCGCACTATCGATATATTTATATATTCCACAGAAGATCTAATCCTTGGTCTAGTTACTTATAGATTATACTCTTCAGTTGCGGTTTCTGCTTCGAGTAATGCAAAACCCGTTCGAGGTGCAGAACGAGGCGGAGTCCCGCGGGTTTTCCAGTCAGCCGCCACAGTGGGCCTACTCTTTGAAAATTAGTTGCTCCAGTTGATATGTTTCTTGTTTTATAATAAAAAATAAAAGAATTTTTCGTTTGTTATTTAAAACGAAAGAAATATATGGAGGTAGAAAATAATTAAGTATTTTATGATTTATGGATCAATACTAAAACTATATATTTTATACAAAAGTTTTATTAGCGTAAAAGTAAGAGTTTTTGATTTATTTAAGAAGTTTTCTTTTTTGGCGCTTATTTAACGTTGTCATGATCTCCTTCATTGCTGTTATCTTCGTTACTGCCATTTTAATTGATGTTACCATCTTCTTCAGATTCTGGCTCTGGTTGAGCTTCAGATTTTGAACTACTCCAGTCGAAGCTAATACCAGTTACCTCTTCAAACCAGCCATGGAAGTAACCAGGACGAATATACCCTTAAGGAGAAAAGATTTTTATATTTAAAAATGAAAAGATTCATTTCAAAAAGAACCATTATGTTGTTTGGCTTTAAATATTTCACCTGTAGGACGGCCGATTTTGCAACCCAGTCGGGAGCCAAAGCTCACAACACCGATTTGAGTGACTTGGCCGTCTGCGTCGATCTTTGTCAAGGGACCGCCGCTGTCACCCTACGAAAAAGAATAGTTACAAATTTAAGTACGATAATTTAAATAATATTTAAGTATTTGGTACGTGGATTCCATGGTTTGCTTTATTTTATTTTCAAATTTATTGTAAAATTAACTAACATAGCAGGCGGATTGTGTAGCGTTATATTCGATGGCACAGACAGTTGTTTCAGTGACTGATCGGTAGATCTTCGCGCAATCTTCATTGCTATATCCACGGAGGAAAGTCCACAGAAGAACGTTGGAGGAACTGTCACCTGGGGATATAATATTTTTGTTAGATAGCAGGAAAAAAAAAAATTTTACTGATGTATTTGGAATTTTGTCTTGTTGATGAAATTTGTCTTTAGGAATAGAAATTTTAAAAATGATACAGGTAGACAAACAAAGAGGCTATGTAGTTGGACAAAATGCTCTTAAAGTTTTGACATAGATTGCATATATATACCCAGCCACGACTCGTCAGTGTTTCCGAATCCGCTGACAATTAGATTCTCATATGTGTAGTCGATGCTCTTTTGCTCCGAGTTCTGCAGACGAACTGGCTGGATAAAAGCTATAAAAATGCATTTGTTTAGTACAAAAATTTTAAAAACCATTTCAAATAAAACATGCCAGAGATATTGATGATTTACTGTCAGTAAGACAGTCGATTACGAATGTCACTTACGTCCGTATGGCACGCTGGTACTCAGCTTTAGAAGACCGATGTCATTAGGTTGAACCTGAATCAGATCCCCATCGTATGTGTGGTAGAGAAAAGCGTTGCTAAAAGGCTCTTCGAGCACAAACTGTGGCTTGTCCAAATCGATAACTCCAAGACGAACGTAGTATCTTACGAAACTGAAATAATACTGCTATTTTAGTACCTCTTCTCATAACAACTTTTTTAAGGAGTTAAGCTTAGGTCTGGATTTGACACTACACGATTTAATGGTGTAGCGATTCCATGCTATCCTCACGTGGTATCACTAAATATATTACTTACTTGCCCAAACAGTGAGCAGCGGTCAGAACCCATTCATTGTGGATGATGGAGCCTCCACAACCCAACACGACACCGTCAGCTCTAACTGTCCTTAAATGAACTTGGTAGGGGATTTGTCCTTCTTTCGCCTCTATTCCCCCGGCGATCCGGGCACCTTTATAATTTTTTTATTAAATAAAATACAATCAGAACAAGACACGTATTTTCAGTGTTGTTAGATTCAAACTTGCGACATCTGGGAGTCTGTCTCTGTTGCTCTCACAACTGAGTTGTCGTGTTGACTCTAATATTAGTTTTTCGAATTCTACATGTAACCTTCTTTTTCGGGACTTACGCGATACCTGTTAGGTTTCTTTACAAATTCCGGAGATATGCTAAGAATTTCTCCCAAATTATAGACAAGGTTAAGCTAAGTTAAGCTTGTCAACACACATGTTGCTCCACTACGGTCCAGATTGTTACATATAGAATGTCGTCTACGATACAAAAACGGTAAACGGTTATTTAATTTTTAGAGTATGTTATGTTTATATGTTTGTATATTATGTTTATACTTAAAATTACTTTGCTAAACACCTCAACCTCAATGACATTGTTTTCTTACCAGATCCTCGAATGTTTTCGATAAAATCAACATCGTTGTCAACAGCTAGCGGACCAGCCTGAAACAAAATAAGAAACGAGTTTTAGACAACTTATTTAGATATACCAAATTCAACAGCTTAAGACATTCGTTTAAAAATTTTAAAAAAATGTACTAAATAATTTCATATATTTTGAATAATTAGAAAAAATTTGAGTTGATTACTTTATTAATTCTTTTGATATCAACAATCGGCTATAATCGATAAAACGGTTAAGTAAATCTTGATGAGAATAATAATATAATTGAATGCCCTTAATTAGCTATTAAAGGAAGATAAATAAAAAATATAATACCCAATTAAAAAAAAATAGTTCACCAAAAGTCATAATGTGTTTAATTATTGTTTTTATTTACCTGCACTAACCCGATCACAAGGAGAATACCCAGAAGATAGACACTCGCCATGATGGCCACTAAATTATACCGCTATCTTATTAAACATCGACTTATATAAACTTTCTGATTAAAAGTTGTTCCTTCTGATTTGAATAATTTTATCGCATTAAATGATTTAAAAAAATCAAATCTTTATCTATTATTTCAAGTGTAACAAGAAAAAACATTCATAAGCCTGCTAAAAACAAGATATAAAATTATAAACTATACGATAAAAAAATATATAAATTACAGTCTATTGTTTTGAAATCAATTAGGTACTAAGAAGACAATCAGTCAGCCAGAAGCACATGAACACACACACACACACACACACACACACACACACACACATAGCTTCGAAGTTTAAAATATGTATAAATTATTAGTTAGAAGTCATGAGAATTACTTTTAAATCTCAACAATAACCGTTCCATAGCTATATGCTTATAAGATGAGAGCCATTTGTATTTAATAAAAAAAATACTAGGTAATTAGTTTTATCATGTGAATTTTATGCTAGAAGATGTTTAGTAAATATATTCAGTATGTAATGTTATATTAAATAGATTATGTAAATTGTAAAAATATTAAATTATTTCTAATCATATTTTTAATGTAAATTTGTTTTAATAGTCGTAAATTCGATTGTTAATAATTTCAAGTGATATATTTAAATACTAAACTGATAGATTTAAATACTAAATAATACTCGGAGAGGGTAGTTTATTACTATTGGAGCGGTATTATTTACATTTGATTTGTATCTCTTAAGTGTTACTCCGATCATTTTATAAATTAAATGATTCTTATACTTATACTTATACCAAATTATTTTTCTTTATAAACCTAAAATGGAACAAAATAAGTTTGACAAATATTCATTTTTATATTGTATATAGATTGATGTCATTACGATATTATTGACGACAATACTGACGTCATATTTTTCGTAAATAAGAGTGAAATAATAAGTCAAATCTCATATCCGTCTATTATTTCGTTATTATGCATGACACTGTTTTATTTTGGATGTATTTATAGCCTTAACTATATATTTGTAAGAAATTTCATTAAAATTGAAGTGCTAAAACAAACCAGTAAATGGCCAAAAACACTTGATTTGTGTTCATGTACAATAAGAAATGGCGTTTTCAAACAATGTACACGTATTCCCTCATTTCTATTTTATTACATTTATACTTACATTTAATGTCAGACCATCGATTATTTTAAAGAAATATTTAAAAAAAAACAAATCGAATACCAACTGAAAAGGATTAGATAACGTTATCAACAAATCTATTTCATGCCCGATTAATATTATGTCTGACATTATGATGTATGTGTTCCTACATTTGTATAAAAAATATTTCTCGTTTTCTAGCAAAGTTTACTTTTTAGCAGTAATTGCTTCCTTCCTTAATATAAAGACGTGACCTGCACTGGGTGAAACTGGGTACTGGATTACTATCGATTAATGGAATTAATATTAAAATTACAATTTAATGCTTAAATTATAAATTACATAAATACATTACAATCTTTATTTTATATATCCACTTTGAAACAGTAGCAGTGATGGCTTTTTTTTTAGTGTGATCAATGTTTCTTAACATTTTATAAGAAATTTAAGAACGATTACTAAGGCGTCGCAATAAATTGTTAGGAAAGCTTAATTATTTTAGCATCAAGCTTGACCTGTTTCTGAAACAGCATATGCTATCCCCACCTTTGCCTTATTTGAGGGTAGGGGGCAAACCAGATCACAACGGTACTTAATACCTACTAATTAATAAGTCATTAATGTAATCCCTTAAACTATAATAGGATTTTATTATTTCAAGTTAATTTATGACCAATTTGAGGCGTTACTAGGGAATTTATTGTAAAAAGTATACGTTTACGAGTTCTGAGAGGATGGTTAAATATACGTAACGACGGACATATACGGACGTAATGCTTTTAAATTTTAAAAGGTCTTTATTTTAAAGCGCCTGCAAGAAGTTGTTAGTATGTTTGCAACTCTGTTAGTGGGATTGTAATTTACGTTCTTGTAGGTGTTATTATCTGATAAAAAATGTATAATTTTAATTCCATCATTTCACAATCACTGAAGCACTTCCTTTATCGGCCGGTAATATTAAAACATACTTCTTTGTGCCTAAATTTGACAAAACAACCCTATCGTCTTTCTTTATATTTGACCTAGGTGGTTTATGCCAACGTAATAACGCGGCAATGTATTGCTGTAAGCATTCCTCTTCGTTTATTAGAATTAAGTTCCTAAATATAGTTTCCTCTCTGCTACAACTGATATATCTTTGGCTATTGAACGAGGTGTCAACGTATCACAACAACGACTGACGAGAAACTGCAAGAGACCTCTGAAGACGAGACTACATTTTATCCACAACCTTCGCAGCGTGCCCTGAGAGCTGCTGCACGTAGTTCGCGCCGCGAGTTTGCCATCCTTCGTGATCATGAGTATAAAACCCCGGATTCAAAACTAGTCAGGTATATCCCGATATAATTTTACGTGAATACAGCCAGGTAAATATATATTTAATAGTCATAGTTCACGAAAGTTTAAATATAAAAAAGGAGACTATTAACAATAAAAAAAAATACTCCTTGCATCAATGGTAGCCTGACGATTTGGTAGCGGTCTCTATACCCACAGGGCATTATCCTCTTAATATTCTGAAATATTGTCAAGGGTCAATTTCCAAATCTTCTTTTATTATTTCATTGTGTATGTGAAGAGTAAAATTGGAGTTGAGAGCTTTGCTTTCACACATAATGATATTCCAAGCCATTTTAATTTTGAATAAATACGAATGTGTTGCGTAAAGTATAGAGTAATTTGTCTGATTAATGGGACTAAAGAGTTTTTATTTACCAGAATCTTTCTAATTAATTATAAAATATATTTTACAATATTTGGAACAAATCGGTTATATTACGTTGTTCCATGTATGGAAGAAAATATTAATTATCATATTAGTTTGAACAAATTATGCATTCTTTTACGCAGTCACAGTCCTGGTTAGTATATTTTTGAAAATGTTAAATATTTTTAATTAGAAAATGAATTACTGACGATTTAATGACACATGTTTATAATAAATTTGATTGAGAAATAAGTAATAAGTAGGAAAGTTTTGATTTCTATAGTTTTTTTTTTTAGAAGGACTTTGAGGGTTAAGCTACGTAAGGTGGGTGGTGTGTACTGTATAGGTGGTACCTATATATCTAGACGCCCTTTGCTGGCTTAATCTCCAGCAGACAGCACGATTCGTTAATTATAATTTAATAAAAACAGTAACTTTCGTTTGTTATTTCAAACAAGAGAAAATTGTGGTGTAAGATTATAATTAGTATAATTTAAGGATCATCAAAAGCTTTCATACTTCATAATAAAGTTTTTATTTTTGTAAAAGAAAGAGATTTCGTTGGAAGTCATTACTTTGATTATGTTCATTTAAAAATGAGAATTGCACAATCCGCTGAAGAATTTTTCTGCCTTCGTGCTTACTTAGCGTTTTTTTTTTTTTTTTTTTTTTTTTTTTTATGCTACACCGCCGGCTGTGATGCCGCCGTCTTTTTTGTTACGGTAACTCATTCATACCAGTTCTCGCGAGTATGCCTCTCGCACTTTTATTCTGCATTCCTTTTCTTTCTTTTATCCTTCTGTCATTCACACTTTTTCGGATGGGATGTCCGACTACTCTATTCTACTACAGTCGCGTGCAAGTAAATCGACTCAAGCCTCAAGTGCGCATAAAAAGTGATATAACTAAAAAATTACTTATTTTACCTCTATATAATGTTTTACATAATTAAAGCCTAGTAATTAGGCTTTCAAATGGTAGCATAATATCAGTAATTTAAATAAACACTTGTACTTAGAATGCAACTGAACGCAACCTCCCGTAAACTGCTCTGCGCTCTATACACAACTTGCGCGACACAACCCCCTATAAAAACCCTCTGTAATCGTTTTTTCTTATCAGTCGCTCTTTAGACGTTGACCTGAACACATCTCTGCAAATTAAAGCCGTCATTTGAAGAAAATTATGGATACAACACCTGAGGAAGCCGCTCAAGTCGTTGCCCTATTGCAAGAAGGGTTGAACCAGCGAGAAGTCGCTCGTCGTTTGAATATGAGTCAGTCCGCTGTCTCGAGAGTATACAGAAAGTTTCAAGAGACTGGTGCCTTCACTCGGAGGCCTAATACCAGCCGACGCCGGTGCACCTCAGAGCGTGACGACCGGTTTTTGGTCTCGACCTCTCTCCGAAATCGACACCTTACCGGCGTAGATGTGCAGCAGGAGCTACGTCAAGTTCGCGGGGTGACTGTCAGTCAGTGGACAGTTAGAAGAAGGTTGAAAGAAGCTAACCTTTCTCCGAAAAGACCCGCTACAGGCCCGAAGTTGACCACAGCTCATCGTCAAGCGCGGCTTCACTTTGCTCGAGAGCATTTGGATTGGAGCATAGAGCAATGGCAGTTAGTCCTGTTCACAGATGAGACGAGGATGTGTCTCCATGGCAGCGACAGGAGAGGTCGGGTATACCGTCGTCCCGGTGAACGGTTTTCACAGTGCTGCTTTGTGGAAACCGTTGCATATGGTGGCGGATCTTGCATGATGTGGGCCGGAATTTCCTTAGAAGGCAAAACGGAGCTTGTTTTCGTTCCTGGGGGAGGCCGGGGAGGAGGTCTGACCAGTGATCGTTACATTGAAAATGTTCTACTGGATCAAGTTGTCCCTTATCAAGGCTTTATTGGAGAAAATTTCATCTTGATGCATGACAATGCCCGATGTCACACTGCTCGGGCCACACGTGATTTCCTGAACGAAGTTGGAATTCACACTATGCATTGGCCACCGCTCAGCCCCGATTTAAATCCCATTGAGCACATATGGGACGAGCTCAAAAGGAAAGTTAGAGCGAGGAAATCAGCTCCGACAAACATCAATGAGCTCAAGACTGCGTTGGTAGAAGAGTGGGGTCGAATACCACAATCATCCATTAAAAAGTTGATAAGGTCGATGAAGAATCGCATGAGAACAGTGATCAGAGCTAGAGGAGGAAATACCAAATATTGACACGAATAAATTTTTTATCTTACGCGCATTTTGTTTCATTTAAACACAATAGCCCCATACTGTGAAATTGTATGAATTTTCAACATTTTTTACATTATCATTGGCATTAACCTTTTTTACTAAACTACTGAATCGATTTTCATGCAACTTGCACCATTTTAAAGCTCAATTACTAGGCTTTAATTATGTAAAACATTATATAGAGGTATATTAAGGCATTTTTAAGTTATATCACTTTTTATGCGCACTTGAGGCTTGAGTCGATTTACTTGCACGCGACTGTATTTCTTAATCTAGGGGTAAATAAGTTTTTTAGTAGTGGGTTCTTTCTTATTAATTTTTCAGGGACTACTTTACTATTTCTTATAATTATTCACAAATGATTTCTAGCCTACTTATTACAATAATTTACATTTGCCTTAGATTTAGATATATTTAATTATATTTATTAACAATAGCTAACTTATACCGTTTGAACTTCTTATTTCTTATTTCTATTTAATTATAGTTAGGTTAAAATATACAATTATATCTTACTAACTAATATTTCTTATTCTATTTATTCCTAGTATTTACTTTTTTCACAATTTTTTCACAGTATTTTAAAAACTTATCTCTATTGCTACTTAACATTATTTTACTAATATTAACTGTGTTTAATTCTATATCTATTTCTATTTCCAGGTTTAGTCTGTCTAGCATGTGCACCGGACAATCAAGAAGTACGTGCAGGAGAGTCTCTTCGCAGCCCGGCTGACAGATGCACGCTGGGCTCTCTTTGCACCCGAAACGGTGCAGGTACGCAGAGAATCCACCGTGGCCCGTCAGGGACTGAGTCAAGATTCCAGTCAGTTTGGTCTTCCGCATGATTTTGTAAGCTGTCACGATGTCAGGTAAGAAAGTTTTAGTTACGCTAGCCGTTTCTCCCAGGGTGTAGCGGTTGTTCCATTCTTGGATGGATTTTTCCCTTATGATTCTTTTTATAAAGGAGATCGGGCACTTGTCGTAGCAGTGTCGCCTTTTTGATTTTAGGGCCGCATCCTTAGCCAGTTGATCAGCTCGTTCGTTTCCATCCAAGCCAGCATGCGCCTTAATCCAGTATAAAGCAATAGTTTTATTTGACAGCGATAAGGTTTGCATGTTTTCCCTGGCCTGGACGGCTAACGGGTGGTAGGAGTCCAAGTTGGTGAGAGTTTGTAGCGCTGACATTGAGTCGCTATATATGGCTACCGACTGATCATTAAGGTGAGTGGCTATTTCTGTGGCCTTGCAGATGGCCAGAAGCTCCGCCTGGTAGACCGTGCAGTAAGGTGACAGGCTAAGTTTGACGGCCCTGGTTTCAGCCTCGCTATTCCATAAGGATAGCGAGGCGCCAACCCGGCCGTCAATCTTGCTGCCATCTGTGAAGATTCGTACTGAGTGGTCTTTACACTCCTCGTAGCTCTGCTGGTCCACCACGGAACTGAACTCCAGGCCGATCTGGTTGGCTGGGTGTGGGGCACTGATGATGGGTACTTTCCTTTCTACTTCTCTACCATAAAGCTCCGGGATTTGGTGACCTTTCCTTGCCATGTATAGAGTGGCCGATTCTCTTACCCTGATGTCCAGGGGTAGAACTCCCGTTATGGTAAGCGCAGAGTGTAGTGACACGGTCCGGTATGCTTTACACATTTTCTGTACGAAGCCTCTCTGCACTGCCTGCAGTTTTCTTTTGACGCACAGTTTTTCCGTTGCCGGTGCCCAGGCGCTGGCCGCGTATAGCAGTACTGGTTCTACAGTGGCCAGATAGATGACTCTGAGGATTTCAGGATGAAGTCCCCAGGTTATCTTGGCTGCTCTCGTCAGCTGCTTGTATATAGTTGCCATTTTCTTGCAGACGTTTTTGATGTGCGCAATGAAAGTCAGTTTGTGGTCTATCGTAAGCCCAAGTAATTTTATTTGATTTGCAATTTTTATTTCAGATCCTGCCATGGTAAGTCGGGGGTTGTCATATTTTATTTTCCGTGTTATGACCATAGCGTATGTTTTACTGGGAGCAAACTTCAGTTTGTTTTCAACCCCCCACTCCCAGACATATTGCAATGTTTTATTTGCCGAGTTTTGGATTTCGCCCCCCGTATCCCCATCAAAAACCAAGACTATATCGTCCGCGAATGCTTGCGCGTAGTTCCCGTTAGCTTCGAGCCCCTTGAGTAAAGGATCCAGCAGTAGGTTCCACAACAGTGGACCCCCTATTGAACCCTGAACACAGCCCTTTTGTGTCGCTCTTCGGTGCTCCTCGCCAGCATAGCGAATCGATACTTCCCTATCTCTCAGGTAGCTGTCGATCAATGTTCTCAGGTTGAACGGACATTTTTCCTCAGCCAGCCTTGTTCTTATTTTAGGCCACCAGGCGCCATCGAAGGCTCCCTCTATGTCTAACGATACGACAGTGATAATTCTTTTTTCATTAAGCTTTAAATTTATATGTCTCATCAGATCATAGAGGGAGTCCTCGGTGCCCTTCTGGGGCGTAAACCCATATTGGCGTTCGCTCATATTTGGTAGGATGTGGTGCCTTATTCTCTTTATTGCCATTTTCTCAAGGATCTTACCAAATACTGGTAGGAGGCCGATTAGTCTATAGGATTTGGGAGACCTGTAGTTCTCTTTCCCAGGTTTCCTGAGAATAATGACCGTTGCCCTCTTCCAGATTCTTGGGAAGTGGCTTAGATCGAGACATCTGTTTAGCATTCCCAGGAAGAGTTGGGGATTTAGTTTGATGGCGTGCTCACAGATGTCAGATGTGAGACCATCGTCACTGGGGGCCTTTTTGTGACTGAAAGTGGACAGCGCCGCAAGTAGCTCGACCATGGTGAAAGGGGGGTCCATCGAGTCTTTGTTGTGAAGTGGGATATTGACGGTTTCAGCAAGGAGTCTTACGCGTTTGTGTTCTTTGTTGTCGCTTTCGAGTAGGTCCTCTGGGTAAAATGTTTCAGCTAAAAGTTTAGCTGATTCTTTAGAGCTGAGGCTTTTCCCTTCTCTCTCAAGCGGAACATCCTCCTCGCGTCTCCTTGTTCGTCCTATAACCCTGTATATCCCGTCCCACATGCTCTCACGGTCTTGCTTCCCGCAGAAGCTCTTCCAACTCTCAATCTGCGCTTTTGTTGCCTCAGCTTCATATTCCTCCTTCTTTTTGAGGTATGCGCTAACTACCCCAAGTCTCCGTACCTGAGCGGCTCGGGGAATCCTGTTTTTTAAGGTTTTCACCTGTCGCTTTAGCTTCTCCAGTCTCCTCGACCACCACGGCAGCTCGACTTTTTCTTTGTTTTTTAATTTAGGGATCGCTTTGGAACACGCCGCAGCGACTGCTCGAGTGTATTTTAAGATGGCGTTTTCCAGACTTTCTTTGTCGTTGACGTCCCTGATCGCGTCTAATGTCAGTCCAGACTCCGAAAACAATTGGTCCAGTTCCATATGGAATTCGGTCCAATTGGCTTTCCTGGAGTTGAACTGACAGGTCGTTCTGGTTACGCCGACGGCACTGCACTTTTCCAAGCTCACTCTGAACTGGATTGCGGAGTGGTCGGAGCTTGTCATCCCGCCATCCACTCTCCAGTCCTCGACCCTGTCCAGTAGGTTTGTCGAGCATGCCGTGACGTCTATGTAGCTGGAGTACCTTCGACCTCCCCGAAAGGTGTCGTAAGTAGGCTTGTCGCCGGTGTTTAGGAGATGTAGCCCCAATTCGTCAAAAGCCCCCATGATGTCTTCTCCTCTGGCGTCGGTAATTGTTCCTCCCCACCAGGTGTTTTTAGCATTGACGTCACCGCCGACTAACAGGGAGTTGGTACCCAGCTCATTTTTTATTGCTTTCAGGTGGTTTAGGTAGGCGTTTAGTGGTTGGTTGGGCTCAAAGTAGAGGGAAACCAGATTTATCTTCCAGGTGCCGAATTGTGCGCTCACCACGACAATGTTAGGCGTGGTGAGGTGGGGGTACTGTGTGATTACTATATTTGGATTGAGTACTGCTATAGCGGCTTTCACCGTTTCATTTCCGGCACTATGGAAGACCCTCACCCCTCTGTACGATTTGAGCCGTTTAGTCCCGCCCACATATGGCTCTTGAATGAGCACTACTTGCAGCTTACGCCTTCCTGCTTCGATCATGGCCTCGTCAGTTGCTAGCTTTTTCCTCTGCAGGTTTGTCTGGCATATAAGGTAAGTTGTTTCTCCGTCCTTGGTGCCCTTAGCAATACGCTACAGAGGAACGAGCCAGCCTATCCCAGCGTTTTCTGATCGGGCAGTCCTCACTAAAGGCATTGTGCTCGGTCTGGTCACTCTTTGCGGCTCTACAGTTCCTGCAAGATGGGTCGTTACCCGCGAGCCATTCCGCGCATTCACTGCGGAGGTGGGAGCCTCCGCAATGACTGCAGGAGTCAGTGCTTTCCCTGCAGAAGCGCTTGGAGTGACCGAAGCCAAGGCATCTCGTGCATTGTACGAGAGGGGATTGGTCGCCAACCCTTATCCTTTGCAGGTCTATATGTACCGTGCCTGCATCCATGGCTCTTTGCCATATGGTTGGGGACACTCTTATTACCACATGGTTTGTTAGCGGGTTTCTTGCTCTTCTTCGATACTTTATTTCTACCCGGTTTTCCATTTGGTTGAGGGCTTGGAAGATATGACTATTCTGGTTGCGGAGAGCTTTCAGAATATCTGAGTCCTTGTGGACAGAGAGGACATTGGTCAAGATAAGGAGCGGGTCCTTATTATTGACTTCCTCGCAAATGAGGTTTTTCCCTGCTTTTTCAAGCTTCTCCTTAATCTCACTGCGCTCCTCCCTGCTTCCTACGCTCATAACAATTCTTCTATCTCGCGCCTTCCTAATCCTCTCCACCTTTACCCATCCTTCTTTTGCGTTTATGCTATCTCTGATTTTATTCAGGACTAGGTCTCCTGAATCGTTTTCGTCTTCCGAAGCTACGATAATGGTGTGAAGTGTTGTCTTTTCAGGCGGCGGGTGTCTTACGGTGCTAGAGGTCACACTGGCATATGTGTTTGGGGCCTGCTCTATACTCTTCTTTTCCAATAGTTTTCGCAGCTCCTCCAGTTTTGCGTTGTTTTCTTGGACGCTCTTTGTCGTCTCGCAGAGTTGTCTCAGAACCTCGTTTGCGTCGGTGTCCGTTCCTTTCTCCTTTCTTTGGTCCATGTCTATAGTGTTTCCGTCTCTCTTCTCCTTAAGCGCTTTGTCCAGGTCCTTTATGATCTGGAACATTCTGTCGATAGCCTCAATTACCCCCGTCTTTATTTCGGATTTTAGGTTTCGCGAGTTGTTGAGATTCAGCTTTGCTCTGTTGAGACAGGTCCTGGCCTCGGCTGTTCTATCCGTGTAGCCTGTTCTCACGGATGAAGGAGAGGAAGTAGAGCCTTTTGACTGACTTACTTCTTTTGGGTCGGAGTTTAGTGAAAGTGCTTTTTTGGTCCTCACTTTTGCTGGTTGACTGTTGTTCGTCATTTTGGGGGTATTTGTTTGTTCGGTGCCAGCTGCTTCCCATTCACCGATACTCCTCCTTACTTTTGATAAAGTGATTGTTTTTGGCGGAGACTTGGACCCGTCTTCTTTGCTTCCGGTTTTCTTGGGTGTGCGTAGCATACCGGCGGTCAGCGCGTCAATTATAAATACGTAAAATACAATGTAAAGTGTAAAGGTGTATAAACTTGTAGAAGATTTTAGGGTGTCAATATATTCAAAGTTAAATATAAGTTAGATGTAGATATTATTGCATAAGAAAGATTTAATTCTTAATTTGTTTTGTTTCAGGTTCCTGTATCGTCGCGTCTCCGGGTGGAGTTCCAGGTAAGTAGGTGAGTATTTTATTTTATTGTATAATATGAGTGTGTTGTAAAATGTAAAAGTATAAGATAACAACAAGTAGCGTGTTATTTAGGATCAGGTTAAGATGCTAGGCAAAACGCTCAATTTAGCGATTTGTCGGATTTGGCCCACGGCGGTAAGCGGTCCAGGTCACGTTCCAGTCAGGTAAGGTCAGTATCTCGGTTTGTCCTAGTTTCACAATTTTATGCTTGTAAAAATTTAAAATTTACTAAAAAATTTTTTGGCTCGAAGGACCAACTTACACTTTTATGGAACTTGCACAATTAAAGGTACACTTATACAGGGGAAAAACACAGAAACAGAAACAGACGATATTTTTTGTGACTCTATGTCTCTATGTAGAGTCAGGTCTTTTAAGAGGTTTGAAGCTCTCTGTTAGCTCTATACAATGAAGAAAACCGCTCGTCGCTACGACTTCCCGTTGCAGAGATATGCGGGTTTTATATTTTCAATATGGCGGTGCAATATGGTGGCCGTATCTTTGAACCGGTATAACTTCGCCTTTTCTGGTCGGATTTTCACAAAATTGGTGTCTATTGTTCCGTCTTGTATACGTCTACCGGAAGGGAAGCGAATTCCCCGTTTTGAAAATTGACTCTATGTAGAGCCAATTTCCAGTCTGTTTTATAAAGCCAAATATGGCAAAGTCTGAGTGGAAAGTCCGGCTTTCGTAGCTCAACCAGAAGTAAAGTTATACAGATTTTAAGATTTACAAGATGGCCGCCACTACAGCTGTCATAATATGTGTCAAGACCTTTTTTCCTGACCTGTAGAAGTAAACAGCCCGAGTTTGGGCTCGTTTTAAAGGTCTTGGCAAGACGAGTACAGATCTTCTAATAAATAATTTTTATTTACAGCCCCCGATTTGATAACTTAGAAAAACTAGCCTTTTTATCTTAAATTACTGTTAAAAAATGTAAAACTTTGTTTAAAAATTTTGAAAAAATTTGTATAGCTTAAGTGTATTTTGTTTTATTTATTATATATAAACTTGACTGTCCCACCCCACGGAATCTACCCCCACGTGTTAACCCCAAAATTTCAAAAAATTGTTACTCAAAAACTACAGCACAGAAAAATTTCAAATTTATGTATGATGTAAAACTAATTAATATGTACACAATAAAATTTTAAAAAAGGGGGGTCGTCGATCGTTTCGATTTTTTAAAAATATTTGAAAATTTAGTAAAATTTAAAAATTTAATATCTTAAAAACTACTTGTGATTTTGGAGTTCTGGAAGTTGCAGGCTTCTCCTCGTCTTGTCCTCTGTCGATTCTGGTAGTTAGTTTTGATCGCTCGACCTCGGAAGTAGTACCTCGTGTCCACGTGTGACTTGTTTTTTTGCCTTTTTGGAGTTCAAAATGGCGTCGAAAAATTCCAAATTTGGGCTCAAACGAAAGGCCTTTGTAAGGGCTTTCAAAGGATATTTTAAAAAATATACCTTACAGATCTTGTTTGGTCAGCGTATTTTTTTGTATCTAAGCCAAACCCGTCCAAATTGTAACCAGCTATCTCTTCGAACGAGCCATGGAAGTGACCAGGACGAATATGCCCTAAGGAGAAAAATGGAAATAAACTTAACATGGCTATGTTTATAGATAATTTCAAACATCTATACTACATATCATGGAAATGTGGAAATGAATTTGTGAGTGTAATTATATATTTACAAAATGTACCCGTTGTGTGATTAGTTGTGCAGCCCACTTGGGAGCCAAAACTCACAAGACTGAATTGATTGACTTGGTTGTTTGCTTCGCTATTTGTCAGGGTACAGCCGTGTTTATCCTATAAGCAAAACAATAGATAAAATTAAATGTAGGTTCATTTCTAAACATTTTTTTCAAAGATTTGTTATATTTCTTTTTAAAATTTAGTGTAAATTTTACTAACATAGCTGGCGTATCGTGTAGCCTTGTAGGAGAAGTCACAGATAGCTGTTTCGTTGATCAATCGGTAGACTTTAGAGCATTCCGTGTTGCTGTAAACACGAAGGAAAGTCGACAGTAGAACATTGGAGGAACCGTCACCTGAAGGATATGATCTTTTGCTTGACTTTGTTAAAAAAAACGATTACTTTTAATACATTTGAGGATAAATACGATACGTTAGACATTTGTCTTTAGAGATACAACAGATGAGGAAAATAAGACACGTATAATTAGATACTATACACGTATAATTAGATACTATACTTGAATTGAAAAATAACAACCGTCCGTGAAGACGACTTTGTATAGAATGCCAAATTCACCGAGTCCCCAGCGATTCAGTAGCTCTATTGGTAGAGCGACGGGACAGTCTCTGAGAGGTCGTGGGTTCGAACTCCTGCCCGTATCGGTTTATTTTTCATTCTATATTCATTTAACTTAAAGTAAGCTTAACATGTATAGACATATTAAAATTCTAACAGTTTTTGTTATGATTTTAATATAGTTTGCCGCTGTATACCTAGCCATGACTCATCAGTGTGTCCGAAGCCGCTGACATTCAGCTTCGTGTTTCTGTAGTCAATGCTCTTGTGTTCCGAGTTCTGCAGATGAACAGGCAGGAGGGTATCTATATATTTTTTTTCCGTTGGAAATATTTTTAGAACATTTTATAACAATATAACATTTATATTTAAAGGAAAATATACTCAAAAAATGTTTGCTCTTAGTGGGACAATTACTCTCATTATTTATGAATTTTAAACATGTCCGCACGGCACGCCAGTGCTCAGCTTTAGAAGATCGGTGTCTTTATAATTTTAAATAAAATTGTAGATGCAATCTGAACAGGACACGGATCAGCTGTATTATAAGAATCAAACTTGCAACCTCCGGGTGTCCGTCCGTCACTTGTAAAACTGAGTCGAGTTATCGCATGGGTAATCTCTTAAATTAATAAAGTAGCCTTCTCTTATAATGACTATTCTCTATGTTGGGACTCAATATATGTCATTTACATAGAATCTACTAAAGACTTCAATAATATTGATTATTTACTTATGTAAACTCTCATGTTTGTGATAAAATCAACATCTTCTTCGATAGCTAGCGGACCACCCTGAAATAAGGACAATTTTATTAGGAAGACGTCGTCAAACTGCAACGGCTAACATTGCTCATTGGTCACTTAGGTTAGGGATAGGAACATTTTATTAGGAACAATAATCGAACTGCAACAGCTAACACCGCGAATTGGTCATTTTGTTTAGACTTTATTGCAAGAATCACCGAGAAGTTTATTTACATTATATTTTGTTTTTCAAAAAGTTGACAAATTAACAAATTGTTCATTACCGATATCCAATTCAAAAAATGTGTCGTTAAACCTTGTTTTACCTGCACTAAGCCGACGAAAAGGAGAATGCCCAGAAGATTAACACTCGCCATGATGGCCACTACGTTATTATACGACGACTCATATATTTATTATAACCAACATTTCATTTTAGGTACTGCTGTAAGAAATTTTATCGCATGGATTGATAAAAAACTAAACCTTTATCGATTCTTTTTTCACTACGAAGAAATATAACGTACAAAGATAAAAATGTCCAGATTAGTCATATTAATATCGGTAAATTTTATTATTTTTTTTATTTCGGTATTTTATTTCAAGCTACTTCCTGCAATTTCCAAGACAATTAAAAGATTAAAAATTTAGCTAAATCTGGCCAGAGTAACTCGTTTGTTACCCTGATGATGTATAGCAGTTTTGGAAACCTGGGTACGGTCATCTAATTCTCAGATGGACTGTACCTTTTGTGTTACATTCAATATTAATATTCCAGGTTCTGTCGGTCGGTTGATAATGGATCGCCGCTGTCACTCTGTACATAAAATGAATACATTTCCTAGATCTGATCCAAAAAGACGTAAACAACGCAAAGCTATTCTGGCACTGACTGATTTTTTATCATCGACCAGCCCAAAATAAGCTTGGCTTTGAAAAATTACAAAACAAACAGACGCTGATGAAAATAACAAATCCTGGAATTCAGGACACTAATTAAAATATAAACAAAAGCTACATGGCGGGAGCAATTAGCAAGTTATTAACCGCTATTATTATAGACATTGTTTGATCAATGATATTAATCCCGCTGACGTAAGCTCATTTCAGTGCAGTTTGGTTTGTTAATCGAAGTCGCTGTCAAAAGCTAGAAAATATAATAAATAAATAACAATAAAAAAAAATTAAGTAAAGTCAATATAATATTTTATCAACATACAATAAGTACATATATTAATTTCTTTAGGTACAAAATATCACAATGACATATATTTATTCATATCTTTAATCTAAATATTAAATAAAATAGCTTTCTAAATCTAAATATTAAATAAAATAGCTATCTAAATCTAAATATTAAATAAAATAGCTAATATATATGTAGAATAACAAACATAAGCTTAGATTTCTAAAGCGTCTAAAAACTAACGAAAAACAATAATATTTTTAACATTTAACTTATCACACTTATCGCTTTTTTTTAAACATGACTTTTTTTATATAATTTTGAGCCACGTAAAAGGTAATTTTTAATATTAAGTTTATCTTTAAATATAAAAGAAATCAAAATATTATTCGCTCTACCTTTCTTTTAAAAGAAATAAATATTCTTTGCATATTTTTTTAAATAAATATATTATATTTCAAAATATTTTTTTCATCAACTCACCAACCAACATCAACTGTACTATAATTTTTATTATTTATCCAACTCAAAAATAATATAAACAATAAATAATATTTATCACATTTCGTTATAATACAATAATTACAGAAAATATTCGTTTAATATTCATTAATAATGATATAACAAAAAAAGGAGACGATCATATTTTTAATTAAAAAATATATAATATATTTTTTTGCAATTTCAATACTAATATTATTAATAGTACATATTTTCTTATAAAATATATTTGTTTCATTTGTAGCACCGTTATTAAGTACTTCTAATAAGTGACGTACCAACGTACAGTATTTTATCAATATAGTGTATTCACAATTAATATTGTCAATATAATAAAATAATTAATATTTGTTCTATTTAAATCAATATTTAGTGTTCATGGCACTGAAAAAATATTGACCCGTTTATTATGACCAAAAAGTTCAGAATGGGTCATTATGACCCAAAGGTACGGAACGGGTATATCATGACCCCAGATCACTTGAACAGATTGTGTTATGTGGTTTAAGTGGTGATGGTGATGGTTGAACTTTTCTTGGCGTTCAGCATCTTGAAGTACACCACCGCGTCATGCACAGTCGGGAACGAGTCCAGCACCAGCCGCTCCGACTCCAGAGAATTATATGTCTCTATCATCTCTAGTACTGGTCCTGTCGTTGAATAATAGAAATTTTAATAGTCTTGCGCCAAATTGCTTAAATCATACCTTGAATATATTCAATTTTATATATATGAAATATATGAAATTTATGAATATTTTTAAACAAATTTTCATAAATTTCCGTTAATTCAGTAAACATTAACACGATTTTTTTATAAAATTCAGTGAACATTAACACGAATGAAATTTTAACATAATTAAAATTTCATTCGTGTTAATGTTCACTTTAAAATTAATGACCAATAACAAAAACAAGTGACCAGTAACACAAAAAAATAACTACTATTATAAATAATTTGTAAGAATGTGAGGCTCAGTTACTTAAAAGTATATTCGAAATCTATTCCACATTTCAAACCCAAAAATAAATAACAGAAAGTAATAATGATCTCAGCATAGGTCACAGTAGAGGGGGCGGCTAGTGTGATCGAGTGTTACCGTTAGCTCCGGCCAGCAGCACGGTGATGTCGCTGGACACCAGCTCGCGCTGAGCCGCCTCCAGGCTGCGGACGCCGGGCGCGTCCACGTACGACAGCGCAGTGGCGTCTATTATCACGCATTGTACCTGGAAGGGAGAGGGAAGATTTTTTGGAACAAATGTTACTTTTTCAATAAAACTTGTAATAAGAAGATAGATAAAGCACCGAAGACAGTTGTTTTTTTTATCTTTTAAAGTAAGTTCTTTATTAACTTTTGAATGGAATGACGCTGTTTCGAAATCAATACTATTTACATAATAATAAAGATTCATAATGATTTTTAATAATGAAATTAAAAAAAAATCAATCACAACAGATGAAGAAATAAAAAGTGTTAAAACAAATAGCCCACCTTTTCCGCAATATGTGAGTCCAAATCGTATTCAGTCTTAGCGGTGCTGTCGCTATCTCCAGATGCCATCGGTTTTTCCTTCAAGTAACCGATCTTCCGGAACAGAGTGGAACGGAACAAGTTTTTGCTGGCGAAGTTCAGACCACCACAGTAGTGGAATATCTTGATACCGGGAATCTCTTCCGCCTGGAAGGAAGAAGGTTTTTGGTCTCCAAAATTGGTGAAAATATTTGCATTTGAATAAATAAATATTAATAACAATCTGAGATATAGGTGAATGATGGAATTATCGCAAACCCTTGTGATTTCTTTTCAAGCTACTAGTAAGAAAAAAAATTGTTTTCGTTCTAATCCATCAATAAACTTATATTTTTAGCAAATATATGTATTATTAAGAAGAATATACTATTTTGTCAACTAGTTAACACAATATTCTTTGATTAACTCCATTGTAGTAATAAACTCTCATTATAATAAACTATATTATTTTTTGTCTTCTATTCGACATCAGTAACTAATCTTTTCAGCTCACATCACTGTTAGACTATTATTGATATTTGCAGTTTATTTTGGATGTTATTAATATTATTTATCGAATAAATATAACTGGCTTATTTAATAACACGTTATACATTTAGTATATGAATACCTTCATATTTATAAAGTAGTTTTTATATTAGGTGACATATGTAAACTTTTTAATTTTGTCAAAAGTTTTGTATTTAATTTGACATTATCGACTGAGACGTCAAAACAAATAGAAATGTAAAAAAACATTTATTACTATACATTTAATACAAAGCTAATTCCAAGATGAATAAAATGATTGAAACATTATCAAAATGAGACTACTCGCAGACAAAAGGTATCCATATTCCTTAAACTACCAAGTGTCTGTGGTGGATGTGGCGAAATGGTGGATTTTTATCTTATTTAATATTATTTTAATGTACTGTTGTCAATACATTTTACTTAGTTTATACAATCGTAATGAAATGGAATGGGCAAGTCGGGGTTTGTTGGTGTCGTGAGTCAAAATTCAAAAAAATATAAATGAGGTCATACATTTCATCTTTTTTTTTGGGTTTTAATATGTACTTTGAATACAAATAAATTAATAAAATGTCTGTTATAATATAATAAATGTTTTAATCAGTGCTGCAATACAAACAATCTTAAAAATTATATTGTCTGTCTCCGATTTGTACCCCAAAAATATTTGAAATTGAAAATCTTAATTGAGTTTTGATCTCATTGAGATTTGATCTCATAATGAAGAAAGACAAAAAAAACATATATATTTTTTATAGTTTCAAAATAAATAAATGTGCAGAATAGGTTAGGCTCGTTCTTGTTTTCGAATAAAATCTTTAAAATATTTAAATTATAACAATGGATACTTACACCCCGGTATCTCTTGATATCCAAGTACAAATCCGTATCAAGAACTCGTCCGAGAAGACAGGTGTATGGTTTCTGCGAGCGACAGAACAACGCGCCCACACTCGCCAACAACCCTGCAGCCAGACTAGTGGAAGATACATCAATATTGATATTTTTTAACTTCCAATGGTGAAGTCTGAGGAAGTTTAGATTCGTTGTGTCGTCCCAAAAAATATTTTAATAAATAATAGTTATACAGATGTCAATCGTTTATTTTAGCGTTTTGAGTATGGGTATGTATGAGTCAAAAATACTAGAAAGTTTGAAAAATGTAGGTGTTAATGATAAAAAAATATTCAAAAAACTAAGAAATCATAAATACTATCCTCTCATATAGTACAATTCTTTATCAAACTTAGTGTAGGTGTGAATAATAAATTCGTTATAGTTACCCGATGTCGATATTAACCAGCAGAGTTATAACAAATGTCACAAACCAAACCATTGCGTCTAGTTTGCTGAGCTTCCAAAATCTGAAAATATTTAAAACTCATAATATAAATATAAATATAACTCTCAATTTACCAATCACACACAAGCGTTTTCCACAGTATACTAATACACACACAGAAATACTTACTTCCCCAATTCCTGTATCTGCATGAACATGCCCTTCAGAGACACCACTATGATAGAAGCCAGGACGGATCTCGGCAGCATCTCGAAGAACGGTCCTATCCACAGCAACACGCACACTATGAGAGATGCGCTCACTACTGTCGTTATAGTTGTTTTGCTGCCGGCCTTGAGAACAAAATTATATTATATTTTGGTCGAATGGCTATGCCAATATTCGATAATTTGTCGAATTTCAAAAACATTATAAAATAGCCAGTATAATGATAAATGTTATAAAAATTCAAAATTTATATGAAAGCGGTCTAGATACTGCATATTTGGATTTACAACTGTGATGCGGGGACGCGCTCGTGGGCGTCTACGTACTTAAAAGAAACCCCATAAATAATTATTCTATATGGACTAAGAGTTAATTGAATGTCAGCGATATATAAAGAAAAAATAGAATTATAGTGTAACATCTTTTCAGCGATTTAATCTACTATGAGGAAATTCTATCGATGAGCTACGGTACCATAGTGTCTAAAGAAGAAAATAGTTACCTGGGACACGTTCCTCACGAATAAATATAATATCTAATATGGTTTAGATCAAGTATTTAAATAGTTAATTATATTTAACAAATTTGAACACTATAACTTTAGATCGGTGCTATTAAAATTAGCTCACTTCATCAATAATCTTACTATTATTCATTAAATATGGATTTAAAAGCATTAGGTATAATTAATAGAAAAATACACTTTATTAATGATTTATATACAAACTGGTGTTATAAATGGTTATATTATTATTCCATATAGGCTATATATATGACTCACCTGGTACTGTATGTAGGAACGTGACAGGCTGGCACATAGAGGAGCGCACAGGAAGAAGGAACCGAACAGGTTACCAGCCCCCTGTCGGGGATATTTAACTTTCACAAACTAGTTATAGCTCGCGATTCCGTTCGCATTTACTATACAACTATCAAATGAATTCGTATTTGTGTATAATTGCAATATAATGTATTTTTTTTATATGGTACTTTTTTAAATTGCTTGTAGCAGTCAAACAATGATGTTTGAGGTTTATATATTTAAATAAATGGGTTATATATTTTTTTATTTGAACTTTTGTGAACCATGATGACTATTGTATATATTAATCGGCTATATTAATGTTTTATCGGATATTGCCCTATTAGTATTGCGCGGCGTGAACTGTTCACGCCGCGAGACCGCAATGCTTCGAGATCATGAGAAATTACCCCGAATGGGCTCGTGACGGGTCTGGTAAATTCCGATACAATGAACGTGAACAAAGCTAGGTAGCCCTATTATATAAGAGCTGAATCATTTTTTCTAACTGACTATTAATATCAGAGATAACAGCTTTCACACAATATTCACAGCTTTATATTATTAAACGAATTTATAATAATATTGAAAAAAATAACATCATGTTTTACTTTCCTTTAGATTTATGAATAAAAACAAAGAGTGCTAATTATATTGGTGTTAAATATCAAATGGTTCGTCTTAATGATTGAATAAAAAAAAACAAGGAAAATTATCTTTGGAACTGAACATACCATAGCCAATAGTTCCTGGTTGGCGTCGATCTCGTACTTCTCCTTAGCGGCGAAGATGAGAGCCATAGATATGGTGATGGTGTACGTCACAATGGTCATGGTCAAGGCGTCGACCGCGATGGCAGGGATGAGATCCAAGGGGGGAAGTGAAGGGTATGGGAGACTGAAGGAAAATTACATAGATTTAGATATTATCTGCATGTCAAACAGTAAATTGTATATTTATTTGTTATATATTTTTATTATTTCATTCTCATCAAATAAGGTTGTCTGGAAGAAATCGCTATTTAGCGATAAGACCGCCTTATTGTATACCAGAAATGTTTTTTTATAATTTTGACTTTATTGATTTTTTTTGTTTTTTTTTTTGTTTAAATTGTTTTGTACTTTAGATATTTGTGGTATGCAATAAAGAATATGTATAGTAAATTATAATAGTTTAAAGGCGTATTTGTAAAGTATTATTGTTATTATGGTAAATTAAAAACTGACCCCCGATCTCTGTTCAGACATTATATTTGAGAGTTGTGTTCAATTAATTAAATAAGTTAAAAACCCAACAAAAATTTTACCTAAAAATACGTTTTGGAAAACAGATGTATTCTATGAACTGCATCCGGTAAGTTTGAGCTTGACCGAAAACTACGTCGGAAGAAAGGACGTAGCAACTGTCATAGATACTTTTCGTACGGCAGAGAACTAGCCAAGTTACAAATGTTATCGAATCTCTTTCTGTAATTGCTAACGTGCTAGCGTATTTCTCTTATGAGCGTTCATAATTCATACATCGTACAAGTGTATTTGTTGTAAGTAAAAGTTGATAACAAAGACGCCATTTTCTAAACGTTTTTAAATCACCAGGCTATTTCTGATCGTTAATTTGCTGACGTATAATATGACAATATGCAAATCACTAGAACGTCAGATTTCCAAAAAAATAGAGATTTTAAAAGATCAGCTAAGGCTTTGAAATAAAAAGATTTCAAGACCTAGACAAATGTCAATAACGCTTATCGAATAGAATAATATATGACATCTAATTGACGTAAGTGTAAGCTATACTATCACTTACGAACAAGAAACATATAAGAAGAATCGAGCGTTGAAAGGAATTCTTAGATCGAATATAAAACTAGTGACATCTCACCCAGTAGGTATGGTCCCGACCAGGGTAATGCCATAGAGCCCCTTCAGGTTTGAAAATTGTGATATAAGTGTTCCTATCACAATGGCTATAAGCTCCACAGGCACGGGCACACGACTTCTCTTGCTTATCCAGGGCTAAAAAATAAAGAACAACGAAATAACACCATGGCTTATAACCTCAATGACTCTATGATGACCAGTTTTTTTTTAAACAAATTGTATAATAAATAAAATATTCGAATAACACTTAACCATAAACAGCTCCCGATATTAATATATAACACAAAGTTGGGAAGGAGATACATATAAAAGAGTAAATGTAAAAAAAAAAAATTCAAGCTAACAACTGTAAAAAACAAATTAATCTTTGACAAACAAAAAAAAACGGAAACAAGTTATAATGAAATTAATTAATTAGATAATACAATAATGGAATAAAATATTTATAGTTTTATTAGATTTAGTTAATTGGATTAGGTTGAGCTACCATTTCATCATCCAATTTACTAAGTGCTAGGTCAATTAGAGTACTAATATCGCATGGCGAAAAGGCTGTTAGTGAGCTAATTCCATCTGATTGATGGAGAGTTTTACTTGGTATTTTTATGGGGTCAAGTAGTGAGCTGTGGATTGGATCAGGAAATGGTAGTATTACAGCGTCAGACTTACTTTGAGAAGTTCGTTGTTCAAGGCGATGGCGGTACACGTGATCACGGATATGATGAACGCGGCCCAGTTGGTTTTTGTAATGTTTTTAAATATCTCTATAACAGTCTGCAATCATGAAATTCAGAATTATAAAATATAACACTTCAGGGGTTGTCTCAGAACTCCGCGACGCTACATCAGTATGTGATTACTAAATACTTACAAAAATAACTTTGTAATTGCTACCGAGACTGGGTAGTCGGATTCCGAACAGGTCCTTCAGCTGAGAGGCCATCACGTGGAAGGAGGCACCCGTGGTGAAACCCGACACCAGCGGCTCTGATAGCAACGTGGATACAGCTCCAAGGCGCAGCATCCACATTAATATCTGGTGGACATTTTTCTTGGAAACTTAAAGAAAGACTTGAGCAATCGAAACATCAACGTTTTATATTGACATACTGTCTTATATTTGCTCCTTTAGAAGGATAAAAAACACCAGTTTATTTGTTTTTTTTAATAGAGTTATGGACATTTGTTTGGGAACGGTGATTTAAAGGCGTTCGTTTATTTTGTGGATGGCATGGAGGCATGGTTTTTTCAGAATTATTATTGGATGTCGAAAAGTTTAGGTTATTTGATTTTGATTTGACAATGCTGATGAAAGTATTCCTGTTTCGAATAAAACAAGTTTTGTTCTTTTGATTGACGCTCGGTTGATATCAGGTAGAAGTACTCACGTGCATGACACCCACCGCCATACTGAGTGCACTGACGACTTCAACGGGAGTATATAAGGGACCTATATAATACATAACATTAATTTACTATTTTCATGATAATTCTATGTAAATATAATGCTCTTACCTGTTGAATTGGTACTCTTGTCTATGTCAACGGGCCCTGAATGTTGTAGTACCACCTGGAAAATAGCCTTTTTTTAGATTTAACATATTCGAGTACCTGTTACCCCTTCTGTCTACATTTTGTGTTTATTGCAATTTACACATGTCATTTCAGTATCTTTTTGGTGTTCAGATCTCTTCTATGTTTGTGTGAGTAAGGTACACACACACATTATTAATTATATTTAATTATAAAAATACAAACCTTTCCGGTCATTAAACAGGCTACTGCGAAGGTTCCCATAGAAACGTGGGGGGAAGTGCCAAATATCGCATAGATAAGCGCCGGGAAAAAGGCCATGTAGAGCCCTATTATGGGGGGTATTTCGGCTAATATTGCGTACGCCATACCTTGAAGAAATTTAAAAAATCTTGAAATTGTACATACGTACTCTATAAGTACATAAAGTATATACATGTTATATTATGTTTCGAAATAATTTATTTCGACGTCAATAAGTTTCGTATAGCAGGTTGCGTCAAATAAAAACCAAATACCATTTTACCTTGAGGTATGTGCATGACGGCGGTGGTGGCGCCCGCAACCAGGTCCCCTAGCAGGTCTCTCTTGGGATTGTATCGCGGCAACCATCGCGCTATTGGCAGCGAGTTTATCAAACAATCCCCAAAACCACAACTTCTAATTATTTTCTTGCATCTATGGATCACTGGAAATATTTATGGTTTTTTTTATATATAGGATGTTATTTTAATAAAAGTAATTATTTCTCTTGTATAAATAATTAGTTATTTTAAATATATATATATATATATATATATATTTTAGGGGATAGTATTAATATAAATAGTATTTAATAAAAAAACCGTTCATGATAAATCACTGGGTAAGGTGAGTGAGCTGGATTCCTACCATGAACTCTTATAGCAATATTACAATAATATTACTTACGAATTCATAATAAAACTAATATTACCTTAATAATATTTCGACAAGAAATTTTGGTGACGTCATCTTAAATCATTCATTCTTTTACTATAGGTTTTTACATTACCGTAAAGTACATGAAGATTTAAAATATTAATGTAATATTGCTTTTATGTAAAATATTCTCATTCCGTAGGCATCATTTATTTATTTAAATCTTTTCCACTTTGAATCATTCTCAGTGATCACTTGTGTATGTCAAATAGAGGTGTCGGGAGCCTATTTTGATACCATACTTAGTAAAACAATCTCATCTACAAGAACACCTCTGTGTTGGTACTGCATTTACTATAATATTGGCCTTCTGTTTTATTTAGGTCTTTTTACTTACATGGTTTCTGGGGGACTTGGTAATTCGCATCTTTGTTCAGCGCGTCCTGCTGGTACACGCGCCGTATGACGTTGAACTGCTGGCTCGGTCGAGTCGATAGCCTGGAACGAGAAAGAAGAAGTTAGCTTTAGAAAATATAGCTCCCGGAGTGTTAAGGTCTTTTAAGACACACAGAATAATCTAATTGTATCATTACTACCTTTTATAGCAACGGAATTCGTGTACTCGACTGTATTTGGATTCCACTTTAAATATTTAATAATGTAAAATTCATCGATACGGGAAGGATTGAATCGTGCGATCTTTGGGAACGGTTCCATCCCTTTGACAATTGAACTAACGAGTAACTATCCATTTCGATGAATCAAGATTTTTTTTATAACTGTCTTTATTGGGAGGGAGGCGACATCTATTAGACTTCTTTTCAAAACCTTAACCAATGATGCTCTGCAGAAAATAGAACATTAATTAGATACAGCAACTGAAATGTATGTTTGAAATTATCTATATTATATTATTAAATTTTAAAATAAATATAGAATAAAAAAATAAAGACAAATCTTTAATTCTTTTCAATAAGTGCCCGGAGCTTGGTATTATTATAATATATTTTTTATTATAAACAAAAATATAGTTACATAAATATGTGTATTAATTTTAAGTTATAGTCAAAATATAATATGTTTTTCCGTGTTCTTTTGGAGCCTCGTGATTGATTAAGAAATATTAACATGTTTGATAGTAGTACATTTGTAAAACAATATATTTACAATAGATAATGTTTACTTAGACAAATATACAAGACACTTGAAAGTCAAATCAGAAGAATCTGAATCAACTGATGATGATACATGATGATGATACATGATGTGATATCGGCTCATGATATCGATACATGACAATAAATACATTTCATGACATCTCATGATATTTAATATAGACGTATCTCAAGTTCCGTCCGATTGACATAAAATATATTTACAAAGTTGTTATATAAATTCTCGATCTCGAACTATCTGCAGGTTGTGGGGGTTATCATTTGAGTTATAACCGTCCGTGGCTGGAGAGATAAAGGGTGATGTTTATTTTTTGGATCTGTGATTTTTCTTTTTTAATTATAATAATGGAACATTCTGTTTCCAATGTATTCGATAGCTTACTTAATTTACGTTTTTAATTTTAAATTAGAGATAAGTAGGTAGTTTAAAAATAGCACAGGGGATGGAGAAGATCAGAAGTGTCGTTTTATGGTCACGACACGGTGGAATGTTTTCATCTCAAAGAACGAGAAAAGTCTAAAGTATGAGGTTAGTTATAAGAGAAGAGGGTCATGAAGAAGACGTACTCCACGCGTGATAGATGATATGAAGAACAAGTCTCCACTAAGAAGACAAATGATATAGCATGGAAGGAATTGACATATTGCCGACTTCTATTAATTTCAATAAAATCAGATATTTTAATATTCATTTTTGTTGTTATTTTGAAACAAAGGTGCAAGTTTAATAATCGTTAATTATTTAAATTAAACTATTTTAAGGAATTTAACATAACATATTCTTGTTTTAAGACGTTTTTTTTTTGTGGTATAAATTAATGGTGTATGTAATTTAATTATATGTCTTATACCTGCTATAAGAGCACGAGTCGAATAGGTATTATTTTTTTTTCACATTATATGCCATGTCATCAATGATTTAACCAAAAAAAACTATTTAATGCGTCTTAAACTATCAACCTGTTATTTTCCTAGCCAACATTGTCGATTATCGAGAACGTTCATCAATTTTATACAAAAATACTCGCCAGTCATTTTCACCGCTGCTATCATCATCACTATTCAGCAAGGGGATGTTCTCGCTCTCATCATCAACCCTCCGAATGAAGTCTTTTTCAAAAAAAAGATATGATTTTTTCAAACGCATTTTTTATTAACACATTCACGTTTTTTGTATATTTCTCTTATAATAATATTTGGATATAAAACACGAGCTATTCAACAACTAACAACTCATCATTGCACTAGAATTATAATAATTTAAAATACAATATAAAACCGGTTTTAGACGAAAATTGATTATTAATTAAAGAAAAAATATTCACGTCAATTCAAAAGATTTGTGATTTTATTACTGAAGTAGTTAGACACGAGACGTCACGCCTGGGCGCTCAACAGTTGGTACATATTGAGCAAAATTAAGAAAAAAATCTGTAATACTATCCAATGCTGAAATGAGTATACAACTAAGATAAAAAAAACATAATATACCTACCAGTTTGTGTAATGGCGATATTTTATTGTTGTGATTGATTTTGTTATTAATAAATAGTTATATTTTTCTATGTGTAGCTTTTGTCTAATCTTTATTTTTTATGAAAAGGAAGTTATAACTCATAATCATATTATAATAGATTTGTAACACGTGAGGTCAAAATATACTGAGATTGAAACGTATGTATATATATTTATATATATATATATATATATATATATATATATATATATATATATATATAATGGTTACATTTTGCTGAAATATATATATTTTAATCACGACAATTATAGCGGAATTTTGCCTCCTTGGTTTCGAAGAAATTCGTGAACCGCCGCGAGTCCGCCTTGCTTCGAGCTCATGAATAAAAACTATGAATGGCTTCAAAACTAGTCGTTCAAAAGGCCGATATTACAATATACATATATATGTGTACATAACATAGTACATAACCAGGTAAATACATATAACAATCATCATGGATCAGGACAGTTTAAACACTAATCATAAAAAAAATCACCCGGCTGAGTTTGTTGTGTGGTTCTTCTCAGACCAAGGTGCGCTTGGAACCCTCGTAATTTGAACTTTAAGTTCAGGGGTGTTGACGTACACAAGTGACGTACACACTCTATTTGACGTACACAAGTGATCACTGGTAATGATTCAAAGTGAAAAAGATTTAAATAAATAAAAAAAGTAACACCGCTAAATGACAATCTATTAAAATCCACTGAAGTTAATTTATGAGAACAATAAATTCATACACACAAATTGCCGACTCACACTGTTTAAAAAAAATAGCAATACATTTATTTATATTTAAAAAAGTATTCATAAAATGTACCAATTGTTGTGCGCCGCTGTTATCACAAATTATAAGTTATTATTGTGTTATCAAACTAATTAAAAGTTTATTGTCCCAATAACCTCGCTGATTGATTTTATATACCCAATATCATTAGTACATTATAACCGTGAACGGAGACAATGTCTTTAACAGTGATAGAGATAAGATCTCATTCTCTTACTCTTATTCATTCTTCTATAAATATCTCTCACCATATAGATTTATCCAAAAGAGATATTTGAATAACATTTAAGTTAAACAGTCCAGTCTATTAATACCTCTCATTATAGATATAGATTTATCTAAGATTTTTGGAAAAACAGTGTTGAAATTTAATTTAAATAGTCCAGGTACGTTATATTTTTTATTATGTTTTTTTTATTGGAAAACAACATTGTCATATATATTTTACAATTATTAGAAATAATGTTTACTCTGAGAAAATAAAAACCTATTCAACTGAATTTAAATCATGTGATTTTTGTGCCAAAAGAGATTCGAAGTGTACGTTCATGAAAAACAGTACTTCCATATAACTGAAATAAACAGACATGATAACGTAAAAAAATCTAGTATCTATAAGTGAGTTTTGTCTGCCAGTTTATCTTCTTATCTTTGTCATTATTTGTAAAGAAAGATTATTTCTCTTAATTTAAATATTCCCTCATCCTAACAGCTAAGCTCCACTTATAACTGCCGTAAAATAATCTTAAGTGTTACAACCTTAAAAGATATTTAATATATTTCAAAAATGAATTGTGAATAACGTTAAAAAATTCAGACTAACCTAAGATATTACATTGCAACCTCAATATCGCAAGGACAAGTAAATATTCGTTATATCGAGTATTCTTTAATTTGAGGTTTGTTATATTGAGGTAAAGTTATTTTAATTTTTGTTATAAAATGGTAAAAAAATATTTTTACCTGTCGCTACTGAATCACATACTATGGGCAAGAGTCATATAGAGGGACGTTATATAGAGGTTTTGAGTTGAAAAAATTCACTAATTAGAGGTACTTACATTTTTTTTAATAGTTGAGAATTTGTCATAAAGAGGTTGTACGTAAAAAAAATCGTAATGTAAAGGTTATATTTTATTTTAATTCTTATGGACAGTTCTAAGGGATTACGAAAAATTGGTTATATTGAGAAAGTCGTTATAATTAGTTTCATTAAGATTGCACTGTATATAATATAATTCAAAATTTAGGTTCAAGTAAGATATAGTCTATCTCAGTAAAACAAATTGTAAGAACATTTTTGGGTCAAAAAATGTATTGAGTCAAGTAAATAGTAAATACCTAAAGTAAAAATAAATACCTAATGATGATGATGAAAAACCTGATGATTAAAACATGGATGTCTTAAAGAGATCAGTGACAGCTTCTTGAAACCATCATATCATCAAAAGAAGTAGTTTACATAATTAATCCTTTAAGATGCATATAAAAAATCTTCGTCCATATTATTTTACACAACAGTATATGTATTAAATCTCTAAGTATTTCCTTCTGATTTTATGCCAATGTTACTCACCATTTGTCTTTGGGATTTAATTTTTCCTTTTCCGAGTCCTCTACACCGTTCCTCATAATTAATGTCACACTTTACACTTAGCGACACTTACACATGCTCACTTATCTACACTTGGTTCACTTTGTGATAGTGTGTGGGTAAATTACTTCGGTATGTTCTAGAATAAATTATATTTCGATATTTTCAGATATGATTTTTTTAATTAACAGCCCGTAATAAATTATTTATAGATAAATGTAATTTCATCGACATATTTATACGAACATATAAAAAATACTAGACAAATATTTTTCCGATTTTTTTAAAACTGGTTCTACACGTAGCTCTTTCAAATTTGCCAATGAAAAAAAATACATATAAAATATAACAAAAAAAACATAACTATACTTTATTTTTTGCCATTAATGTTATGTAAATATGAAATGTAATTACTCCACTTTGATTGTTGATTGTATCATTACAAGAGCTACGTATATCAAATATTCTTTAACATATCTTACGTACACTCGCGCCACTATCTAACATAGAAAGAATGTATTATCCTCGCGATCATAAAGATATAACCAGATGAGAAACTAGACCTAAAATCATAGACAATATAACATAAATATGAATATATAATTCTCGAGTTATCTTGATCCATGATAGTTACTTTTGCTTTGACAGATCAACTTGAACCAGTAGTAGAACCCAAGCTAGCCTTGACAAATCCAGACGAATTAGACCAATTCAGAAAAGTTCGCGATCAGTGTTGGACAAAGAAACCTTCACCACAATTTAATGAGGTTAATATAAAAATAGCCAATAAATAATTTATATTTTATCATCTTCTTAATATAAAGTATAATTAACTTATTTACAGTTAACACATAAGAAATAAATGAAATGGACTAAATAGACTAAGATTTTTGTTCCATAATTTGCTCGAAAGTATTCTTAGTTTTGGTTATATTTTTTTACGTGATGTGCCTGAAATTCTAGTAATTATATTAGATTAAAAAAAAGAAACAACGTCGTAACATATTAGTGTATTAACTGTCTTTCACCAATTTTCCGATTAGTATATATTTAGTTATAATAATGGGCTATAGACAGACAGACGCGGGTTATATATAACACTCAATATTTTTTAAGATTTATAAGAAATTAATGTAAAACGAATTAAATAAAGGTATTTGATATTAGCAAAAGACTTCAGGTCACAACGATAAAAATAATAGATGTTACTTTGTAATTTGATTTTATTTCCTTGTGTGTGTGTGCGTGTGTGTGTCTGTCTGTGCATGGGTGTGTGCGAGTGTGTAGTGTGGGTGACTGCGTGCGTGCGTGACTGCGTGCGGGCGTGCTTGCGTGCGTGTGTTTGTCTGTGTAAAGTTTTACGCAGGAATATTGTCACAACTCAGATGTGCTATTCAGCGTACTTGTCATTTTCATTAATTGCTATTTGATAATAAAAACCTTGACATCTTGCTTGCTATTTGTTATTTATCGTTAGAAGTTATATCAGTAGCAGTGATAAATTATTTTCAATATATAAAAGCATATGTTTAAAATTGTCTATAAACTTTTTTTTATTTAATAATTTAGATTGATGATTGATTTTTTTTAATAATATAGATTGTGAAATAGCGGCCCAGTACCCGTGGTGGTTCCAGGCCGTTTTAATTACTCATTGTATTTAACAACTAAAAAGCATACGTTCCATTTGAAAATCATTGTAACGATGAATATGCGATGATATATATTTTTTTTTGTAGTGACTATTGCTGCTGGCCCTGCGGCCGTGCCAGCTTCACCGGCGGTGATGCGATGATATAATCTGCTTGAGATCAAAGCAGCAATAATACTTAGTCTTAATACCTAGTTTTTTTTTTGCGAATCTTCTATTATCATACTGAAAAGATTCACTGTCAATGAGCAAAGCTGAAAGCTGAAGGCCAAGGCTGGCAGATAGCTGGTGTGATATTAACCACGTGCCACTACTAACTACTGATTATCTTCGAAATAAAATAATAAAAAATATATATATGTTTTACGGACTAATGTTTGAAAATATCTTTACACATGTACTCGTATAGCATGTATAGAATTCAATATAAACCAATACGTGCTGGTAATCAAACCCACGCTCTCTGGAAAACCGTCTCACCCTACCAATTGAGCAACCGTATCGCTTTCAGACTCGATGAATTAAAAAAGGTTTATGCAATATAAACCTTTTTTTAATATGTATTGACATAAAAAAAATATATTTTAAGAAATCTTTAATCCTAGTAATAAATGTTACAATAATATGTAACGTAAGAAAGCACAAAGTAAAACCGCGGTAAAAAGGCAAAGCAATTAGTTTAGTTCTACATTCTCAGTACCATTGACATTCCTTTATCTCTGTCGATATCTGGTCAAGTACCTCATATGAGATAACGGGTTATGTTTACTTACCCAACAATACGGCCTGTTGAGGACTCAATATAATAGCAATAAACAAATTACAGATAAATTATTAATGATTTACGTATGACAAATAGACTCGTAGCTTTGTATATAATGAGACATTTTTAGTTTTTTTTATATATATAATAAAGTAGGTATTATTATGAATTCTCCATATAGAAGAGTCGACAATAAACTCCATGAATATTCTTAATCCTTTTTTTTATTATGGCAATCTATATAATCGAGCCGAGTTTTTTTTTTAATTTAATTAGGCATTTCAAGTGTCAAGGATAGGTTCATTGAGAAGAGTCAACATGGAACGCAATAATTGTTTTTATATTGTAGCGTTAAAATTTATAGTTTGTAAGGTAAGGACACACTGATCGCGTATACATGCTTCTGCAACAGATTGTCATAGAAAATGTTCGCATACGCGTATTACGGATTACGGAATTACGCGGATTACGGAACCACAGCAGGCTCTTTAACGTAGTGGATACGTACCTTTACATTTATTTACCAATGAGTTAGACCCCAAGCATTATACGTATAATACTATTAAAAAAATAAATCCATAAATAAGGTAGAGTGCATATAAATGTTTGTCACTATCATCTTGATACCATTTTGGTTTCATATTTCCCTTTAAATTATAAATAGCAAAGTTGCTGTTATATATTTCCCGTCAAATTTTTTTTTCCAAACCATCCCTAGTAACTTTTAACGTGATATTTGTTATTCGTTTTATTGGCATCATGACAGGATTCAACTCTGTAAGTAATAGTAAAACTGTAAAACTAGCTGTTGCCCGCAACTCTATCCGCGTGGAGAACAAAAGTCAAGAATTCATAAAAAAATTCGCTTGAACGTATTTTCGACCACTTGCTTTACAAATTTGGACTCTACGTAAACAGTAAGGTTCACTACGAACATTACTGCTTTTTTTTAATCGGATAGATAGTTTCAAAGATATATGCATTATAACAAACTAATACATATGAAAAATTAGAACATACTATAATTACCTTTACAAAATATTTCTGAAAAACAAATACAGTTAGGCTTTTTCAACAATGGTTGGCATAAATTGCTTAAGTATCTTTATTTTCATTTTATTTTAACTTCGACCGAGTTTATAAAAAAGTATATTCGTTATATTGAAGATCTACTAACATTATTATAATAAATAATATGTTATGATCCGAACCCTTACAAACCCCTCCTGATACCAGACCAATTTGATAAATATATATATATAGACAAACTACCTGTGTCTTACAACGCCACAATATACAGATAATATCATTATAAAGAGTGGGTCATTTCCACTTGACCCATCATAGACCCCTGACCCACACCTTATACAGGAACGTAACTCTAACTTTTACAATCGACGATCGACGACGAATCGATTTGTACAATACAAACAAATTTTGTAGTCCAATAGTTATAATACCACTTGACCCACAACAGACCATTTACAGAAATGCCATTAAGTAACTTTAACCCTAGTACGAGTTTTGACGTTACGTATATACGTTTCGTAACCTTTCAAAGGCTACTGAGATAATTTGTTAGCTAGATTCTTGGTACAATTTTAAATACAATTGATGGCCGATGAGACAAGGTCAGACTAACTCGATGAAGGTCAGTTTTGTAATGCTGTTTATTTCTGACCAAAGCTCAACAAGTTTTAAAATTTAAATAACTAAAAATAATTGTAGGATTTTTTTTGTTTGGTCAACAGATATATGGGTTCTCCCTGATTCATGCCGAAATATCGGGCTGGTGGCAATGTTATTTTAGAACTGATGGTAGTTTAAAAAAAAAAAAAATCTTAATTTAAATATCCATTTTGGTTTTGGAAATACTATGTAAAAGATGGAAATTAAATAAGATATTTTTATTTTTGTTATGGTCACCCCAGTCTACGACATTTTTGGTTCTTCTTTTTTTAAGTAAGAAAAGTTTCTTCCTATAATCGTTACAACTGTGGTTTGAATGCACAATATATAACAGATTAAAAATATGTTTTAGCATTATAATATTTTTAATACCTTAATTGAATTTGATTTATATTTTACTAACAATATTTGCAGTACTTTTGCTTCTTTTCAAGAACATATTTTTATAATGATACCATTACAATATATAATAATTTAACCCATACATTAATAATTTACAACCTTTACGTATATATAAAATATGTCTTCGCAATAATGAATTTATGAAGGCCAATGAGGAACTTTCTAAATTTAACGCGCACTATTTGAAACGAACACTTAACAAAATTTATACAAAAGATAAAATAAATTAAAAACACTCACATTCTCAACGCCTTAATAATACTAGACAATATTCTGATTATAGCCCCTTTTTATTTCAGAATTCATAATCTCAGTTCAATATTATGATAGTGACATAAGAATTGTAGATTCTAGTTACAGATTGCTTTGGTTATCTAACTTCTTAAGGAAGATTATCCATGTTTACATTTATTAAATAACGGTAGTGTGTACACAGCTTTATCCATATTAATGGGTGTAACGTTCAAGGTACTTTTATAAATATGTCAGTGTCAATTTTTTACGAAATAGGCAGCGGAAATAAGCAAATCAGTTAGAAGTCATATCCTAGATACGAGTCCAAATACATAACCGGTGGCATTATAACAAGTGACGAGTAGGGAATAAATGAAACAACTCGTACACATTGTGAAAATCGAGGCTCCACCTGCACTTCACTCGCCCTGGTAAGGCCCCTTAAAACCAACGATTGAGGGCCTTTCGGATAGCTACCCGTTCAATATTCTTTCAGGTATAGGTCTGGTATTATAATCAAATTACACGAAAAATAAAATGTGTTGAACAAAAGATTTTAAATAGTCGTGACTGAGCAAGTAGGGGGATGCAGAAATAGCCAAGCGGCCATCAAAATCCTTCTAATTAAAAAACTTTTTAACCAAAAATTTTGTTTAACATTAAGAACAAGTTTCTCAATAGGTTTCACCGTTTACGTATACTTTTATTTTTAATTTTGTTTTTAGGGCTGTTCCTCATAAACACCATGATCAAAATTATAGAACACAAATCCAAAGTTTCATCAAAATTGGTTTAGAAATGCAATGTCAGGGATTAGATATATTTACCAATACAAATTACACTTGCTTTTTCTAGTTTAGGTTATTGAACATATTCTACAAAGACTGAATATTATTACAAAATAAGATAGTTAAAATTAGTATTATTTTATTAGTATTCAGTGTCACTTGAGGAAAAACAAGTGATCAAGTCAATATATAAACCAAAACAATGTTTAAATAAAGGATTTTTTTCCGATTATTTCCAAGTCCATAAAAAATCGATTTAAACATCGACTTATAAATTAAATCGATGTTTAATTAAACGCATTATTGATCATATTTTTTATTTTGAACTAATGGAGGGAATTTTTGTAAATAAGTTCAGTAACTATTGTGTAATTCTGAAATATAAATATATTTTTATCTTTGTTCAGTTTGTGGACTTAGAGGAAAATACAATAGTTTAAGTAAAGAATATTGTTGACTGAAATTATCCTCAAGCAAAGCGTGAATGGAAAAAACTACTGATTTAGCATGAGCTGGGTTTTACCTAAAAACAGTTTTGAAGATTTTGTGATTATTTTTAAATCAAAAACGTATATTTTACCTTACAAACAAGCTTCCATACAAACTTCAAACAACTATTCCACTGTTTTAGTGAATTTAGATATATATAATTATATAAATAATTATGTTCATTACATATAGAAATCTACATTATACAACTATATATACAGATGTATATTTTCTATAAGTAAATCATAAAAAAATAATATTATAGTATTGCTTTAAGTTTAATTCAAAGTCTAGCGAACGAAACTTGAAGCGAATTCTAAAAATAAAAAATGCCTTTTTTACAAATCAACGAAGATTTATTATTAAATATAAAAAGAGCCTGTTACTAACGCTTGAATATAAGCCGTAAAAAACAAATAATTAAAAACATTAGCTCATCACTCATGACATTATATTTGTGTTTAGTTTAATGGCTGAAAAAAATTGAGCACACTATCGAACTTAGTCCAATGGGTAATACCCCTAGTTCGAGTTTTGATGTTACAAAACGTTAATAGTTTTCGAGCAGGCACTGGTTCACTACCAATAATAACATACAAATAATAACCAATCACAACTAAAAACTCGTTTAACTGCTCGAAAACTATCAACGTTTCGTAACGTCATAACTCGTACTAGGGGTACATATCAGTCCGAACAGACGATGTGCCAAATGTATAATAATTATTTTGTAGCGTCAGTGCAATATGATCAAATGCGCAACATAAATACGCCAAGTAAGTGGATATATTTACTTTATATATATATAATACACACGTACGTAGATGGAAATTTAATAACCTAAATAAATTGAAAAAAAAATAGGTATCTAATAAATAATAATGTATTTTTGAGTTCTTTTGTAATTCTAACAATTCCAATAAATGTATGCATGTATCTATTGTATATGTAAGTATGTCTGTTTGCATATATTAGTAGTCCCATGATTAGAGTTAAAGAGTTATTAGCAAAATGTTACATAAGTAATAAAAGTACGTACAATTACTTCTACTTGTAAATAACAAGATAAATTACTTTTTATGACGAGTATAAATAATATATATTGTAATAGCCAGAAGCGCAAATTATATATATAAATGACTTAATTTTGCAAAACCTCATAAACCATTCTTACTGAATAGATTTTATAAACAAAGGTAAGTATAAAAACAATGAACAGGCAAGTGTGAATCGGACGCGCACACGAAAATTTCCTTTCCACCGTACGTTAGGTATTTAAGGTTACAAGTTTTATGTGTTGAATCGTAAATGATATTGAAATTTTTTTAAATAAAATTAACATTATTGAAATAAATCGTTTAACATTCAAGATACAGGTAAAAGATTACATTCAGATAATATACCCCTTCAGCTATGTAGATAGCCACTTAGGAAACAATAATAATATTTGTAAATAATACCTACATTATAAAAGCAACGCGAACAAAATGTTTATTAAACATTTTTCGAAAAAAATACCTATTTGCTAAGTGTTAATTAAATTGCAAACAAGCCCATGGACAATAGTTTTTATACTGTTTGTATTTTTGTCGCGCTTAAAGTAAAAACTACTACCTATGCGGATTTTAATTAATTTAGATGTGATGATAGATCATTGTAGAAATAAACTTCAAGTACTTTTAGTTTGATAAAATCGTTGATGTTTCACAAAAAAAAAAACACCCAAATATGTATTGTATTTGCTTAAATTGTATGTAGATACACGGCTTATTACCTGAGGCGGAGGAGAGCATATCAAGTCCAAATATAAAGCACTTTATCCATTACGAAAGAGTACAAATGATTCTTTAAAAGAAATAGAAGAGCATATAATTATAGGTTGCTGTTTGAAAAAAATCCTTGGTAGGTACGTAATTATAATAATTCTTGAAACATACCATATAAACTTTAATAATAAATTGCTGTTTACTACATGTACCGCACTGATTACAAATATAAGTCACGAAACACTTATCATAGAAATTCAGCATTTAAAAATATTAATTCATCGTAAAAAAAATACGATTTTAACATTGCGAAAAAATGAAAACATAACCTACAACACATCACTATCACAATTTTTCAAATAGGTACTGTGAATAGAAGGTTGAATGAAGAACAGCTGATTGATGTAAGTGAAGTAGTTGCCAGGTACGCTTTAAAAAATATACTACTTCATTTGATAACCGATTCAATAGGTTTCTTAGAAGAAAACTATGTACACATGTAGAAGAACACGCAAAATATTATAATTATCAAACTACATATTTCTAAGTTTTCATTTGTTTTTGTTCTGTATTTGTATTAAACCGTTACAATTTTGTACTTTTTGATTCCTATAATCATCAACGAACAACATTAAGTTTACACTTTACACCATTACAGCTGATATTTCTTATTTCGAGGTTTAAAATGAAGTAAATAAAATATTAAAAAGTAATGGTATCATATAGCAACATTTTTGGAAATGTCAGAATGGTCTAGTAATATAAAATTTGGCCCAAATAAAGATAATACAAAATTTGGCCCAAAAAAATAAAGATAATTCAAGTTTAAATATGAAATAAAATCAAAATTGTTTAAAAATATTTTCTTTCTTTAAATCACACTAAATTCCTAACGTGAGAAATGTATACATTCATGCCGCCTTCTAAAAGTCAAAACAATTCAAATTAATGACGTTAGTCGCCAATCCTGTATTGAATTTGTTACCTAACATCGAAGTAGATGCCTTCAATCGCCAACTATATGCCGCTAAATTTTAAACAAGACAATGTTACGCGGGAAGCGTTATCAATGATGAGATAACCGCGAGGTCACGCCTAGGAACAGTAATTTGTTTCAATTTAGTCTCAGCAAATACAAGATGCCCGAGTGCGAAAGAGATATATTTCGTGAAACATGGGTTAGGTATTTAGGTAAGAAATAATATAATTAACACTTTTTTTACAATAAATACCATGAGATGATTCACAGAAACCTTTTTGTTAATAATTTATTTCTAAATTCCCTGTTTAAACATTGTTCATTAATATAATATATATATTACACAATGGATTCACTGTTTAATATATATTTATTATATTGTTGGCTATCAACTGTGTCTAGTAAATTGTTATAAAACCTGGTATAAATAAAAAAATATACTCACATCTCGTCTTTAGTTATATAATGGTCACTAAAGAGATCCATGGTTATAGGCTACTCAAACGAGGTGGGGGAATCGTTCCGTCCAGTGGTCCCTGTGAAGGTGGTCCGAGCCAGCTATGGACTGGCATTTGCATATGTGCTCGGAGACACTGCGGATAAAAGTTGGAAGATGTTTAGGGTATGAATTATATGACCTATTAGTTTCTATTGGATGATTCTTTGCAAAGACTTTCATGTTAACATTTTTTAATTACTTATATATTTTTTTTTTTATTTTGTTGAATAAATCTTAAAAATAATAGTAATATTATTTTAAGATTTATTCAACAAAATGATACAATGATAATATTTGGCATAAGTATATTCAAATTAAATTTAATTTGTAATTCCTACTTAGAAAGTTACATTTAAATATCTTTTATAAAAATATTCTTATGCTTTATAGAAAGGTGGTGGTCCAAAGAAGGTTATAGTGGAAACTGGTGATGCCCTGATATGGCAAACATTAGCATCCGTTGCAATACCAGGATATGTTATAAATAGGTAATAAAATTATTTTAATTATTCATCAATTTAGACTCATTAAGATAATTTTGCAACTATTTATTCACCCATAACAATATATATATATATATGTATATTGTTATGGGTGAATAAATATATATTTTTTTATTATTTACCAAAATGTTAGCTATGATATTTAATATACATAATACATATTTAAATTTGAAGTATGTACATTATAAAAAATTTAAATACACTCAGACTCAAACCTGCAATCTCAGGAAGTCTGACAACTGAGCTATCGTCATTACTCTTTATAATTGTTATTGACAGACAGTAGGACTTATTAACAGTTAATAAGAATATGGTTATGTTTGTGAACATGTCACAAGCAATATAATTATTCAAGTTGCATGTGCAATTTAAATTTTGAATGTTTCCACCTTTAAATCAATTCTAATACATGTTTTCAGAATATGCAAATCAACACAGAAATATCTGCAGAATGCAAGCAAAATACCGTTTACTGTTCGCAAATTTCTGCCGGTAGGGGTTGGTCTGATGTCAATACCCTTCATCATACACCCCATAGACAATGCTGTTACCCTACTTATGAATTTAACATACAGACGCTGGATTGGAACGTAACATATGGGTTTAAAATAGACCATGACAAGGCAATATTATGAGTGTTTAACTCATTTTATCCTCTTTAAATAAGTACTGTACTTTTTCAAGTAAACCTACAACCACATCTTATATTAAAATTATAATGTGAAATATTGCCGATAAACATGTATTGTAAGTATAAAGACATGTGAAATATTTTAAATAAATATGTAATGGTTTTCTATATACATTTAAAATTTAAATAATCTTAACAGCAATACATTTATAAATATTTTGAAACATTTATAGGATAATTTCTGAATTATAACCAGATAACTATTTTCTCTGTTTGTGACCATGTTAAAGCATTAAATATCTATAAATTACTTACATTTTGAGCCAAATAATATTTTTATTCAATTGCCAATACCTTAAAAAAGTATGTACCAGAGTTGTTTTAGTTTGGCTTTTCCTTAACAATATGGAAATCTCAACAACGAGAAACATTTAAGGAAATTAGATTATTTAAATTGGATTTTTGTTTACAATCCATTCTATTTAAAATTGTATAAGTGAATTTTGAAACAAAATACCTAAAATTGACGAGCAAACTTGATACAAGCTCTTGAGAATGGAAAATGTGTTAAATTTAATTTTAATTATCATTTGTAGTATTGTATTGATTACCAAAAAAGACTTTGCTGGATAGTTATCTAGATGATTTTGGAAGGTTTGCTAAATGCCTTACAATGATGTTTTTCTTTTAAATTGAACGGTAGTATATATGTATAGTGTATAGCATGAAATAGAAATTAAATTGTGATTCACAATGTAAGAAAGTATGTTTGTATGTTGTTTGTTAGAATTAGAATATGGTATGTTAATACAACTGCTATTACCACTGATATTGAAATGTGTTCAAATTGCACAAAAATATACTTTAATTGGTAGTAAATATTCAAGTATTATGTGTAAAAATATTCGAGAATAGGATATTTTATGCTTAGTTATATAATTTTGCAATATGTGGCTTGCCTGTGATAAAGTTGACATCAAATATATATTTAAAAATTATCTTGTTTTATAAAAAGAGTAGCCGTTGCTTGTGACTCTGTTTAGTGCTCTACAGGTTATTGGTTGGCTATTTGTAAGGCCTTTATTCTGATGTAATATGGCCTATAACCTTCCTCAATTAATAGGCTATCAAAAGCATTCAAATCCACTTCAGGGATACCGCCTGAGACAGTTTTTATTGTATAGTGTTAAAGAAATTATCATAAATAGTTAATAAAATAAATAAACCACTGTCAGCTATGAGAACAGTCAATTTCGACTCCACCAAACTCAACACTGACTGTCTGACAGGTACAGTTCAAAGTGTATCTAAATATTTGAAATGTATAAGAATTATTTATAAAATAACCACTTTGAAAAAATATTTTTCAAATATTTGTAATATTCGTTTATTTAAACAAACACAAATTATTGCTTAGCTTTTGATATATGTAGTTGATAGAACCTAGGCTGTGAATTTAATTCCAATAAGTGTAGGGGTTGGAAATTAGTGCTTTGTGTAATGTTCTTGCTTAATTCGGTGATAAATATATTTTGATGCAAGTATTATTATATATTACCAATGTATTCTTATAGTTTTATTATTATTTAATCTTTATAGCATATATATGACAGCCTATTACTATTTTCATGTTACTAATTTGATTTTTATTACGTTTGAAATAAATAAGAGGTCATGATATTTTTTTGCTATAAAAGATTTAAACTAAATATAATTTGTTACCGGAGTTATATGCAGTGATTTTGTGTAACTTTAACTCATTCCATAATACTCATGTTGATCTGTTATTGTTAATAAAAAGTTATAAAAAAAATATATTTCTTTTATATATAAATTTGTAGTCCATATTTTTTTGAATAAATGCCGCGATAACATCAAAATTATTGCTGACATTTTTGACATTTCAATTTTTTTTTCTTTTTTTTTTAATTATTATTTTTTTTTTCCACGGACACGTCATCCGTGCTCTTTTTTGACGTTTTACAATTATTGTGAAGTTAACATATAATTTTTGAATAGAGATTTTAAAAACATGCATAACGGAAGAGATTATTAGTAGGAATCTTAAAAATCTAAGTTAGTACTAGTCCTTTGCACAGGTTTTTTTTCTTTTTTTTTTTTTTTTTATGTATATATATTTGTTTAGTATGTATATATATTTATATATATTTCAATATGTGATTTGTTAAATTTAGGTTAAGTTATTATATTTAAACATTACATTGATATAGACTATAGACTATTATTTTTCTACCAATACACTGCTGTAACGACCCACTGTTGATTTAATGTTCTTACTCATCTCGAGCAAGGCTTCCACGACTGCCGAGTTCCTGTCTCTTATGGCCATCTTGGTGTTGTATTCTACAATATTATAAGGTGTCGCCTTCATCGCTCGCCTGATGAATCTGCCCGTCGCGTCGTTCTCGCTGTCGGTGAAGTACACACAGCTCTCCGTGTGACGTGACACTGCTACGACCGCATGGGGAACGCTATCGTGTAGCTGCATCTTACTCCTGGTATTAATTATCAAAACGGTGCCATAAGTCAGTCCCTGCGCTTCGTGTATAGTTAGGATTCGCGACCCTTCTCCTGATCCATAACCCTTGTTAGACAGTGTTGTCTTTTCTTCTTGGGTGTGTACTAAGAAGAGGGTATGGGGTTGGGTTTTGGGTATTTGAGTTCCTGTGTAGCTTTGCATGGTTAAGGACTGCACTCGTTTCTTGCTAGAGTAGATGCCGGAGTAGACCTCTTCTAAGGCATACGCCACGTCTAAGGGGTTCCGGTGTGTACACAGTAATTCTTGGCTGATGGACGTTACCAGGGTGGGACGACAATACCTCATCTCGAATAGATTATCTCTATCGATGTAAGGTAATTGGTTCACGTCACCGACGAGGAGAATGTCGCTAGCGCCGGACAGCCGCGTAGCCATTACTATGGCTCCGAAATGGTTCATGAGAGCCTCATCCACCACCAAGCGATGATAGTTTTCTGACTCTCTGAATCCATTTACTAATACGGAGGCCATCGTACGCACTCGCTTTTTGGCTGCATCGCCTATGCGGTGAGAAATTTTTTCTATCAGATCTTTGGCTGCCTCGGTGGTGGTGGTAATGATGACGTCCTTCTCCGCGTCGAAGTGTGATACTATCCACGTGGTTTTACCGCATCCTGGAACCCCGTTGACCCAGGTTATTGATGGCGCGGTCCAAGCTTCGAAGTTGGTTAGTGTGATAGCTTTATCTAGGATCATATCATCTAACATTATCTTCGTGCATTGGGCCGTGACTACGATTGGGTCATTAGATGGCGTCATATATTTGGCTTTGCCTGTCCTCTTCATTTCCTCCTTGTTCAACATTACAAAACCACTAGTCTCATTGTATGCAGCCATATGTTCTCCTACCATTGTGCCGTAGATGATCTTGGCTGTATGATTGTTATATATGGCTGCATCTGCCTCCTTTAGTTTCAGCTCCAAAAACTTGCGATTGCCGATTTTATAGGCCTGAAGAATACCTTCAAGAGTTGTTGTGTTTGCCTGCTTCGTCGCTTTCGTTATAGCTTCAAACTCAAGGAATGCGTTGGAGTGGTCCAGTGGTCCCTCTGCCAGACGGAAACAGGGTGGATTGACTAAGCCCATTTTTGCCTTCGTTCTTTTGATTGACATTTCAATTATATATGACTTCTTCAGATTAAACAATATCTAAAGCAAGGTAGTCATCAAATAATTCTTAGGATGATTAACGCCTGACAAAAAATTATAGCAATTATTTTTTTGTGAGTCATAAGGGGTATAATTATAAACGGCTGATAAATAATCAATACTCGAAACTGTTTTTGATCATCTTATTACAATCCCTGAATCATTCTTACGGTGGGACAACATAACTGGTTAAGGTACATCAAAGGTATTATCGCCATTTTGAACAACGTATAGAAACGTTTATTTTAACCGTTTATATAAAAAAACTATTTTATAACATTATTGTTGCTGAGATACGTTTTATAAATTTAACAAAATATAATAGTTTTAATACAAAGGTTGATAAGATTCTTGTCAGTCCCTGTGTAAAAATATTTTTAATTCAGAATAATATCAAAACTTTCCATCTAAAAGTTATAATGGTAATTTTTTTAGTTAAGTTGTACTACATTTATTTGGGCTTGAAATTATAAATCTTCAATGTAAAATTTTATTGTAATTAATTGTAGCCCAAACCATTACTTATATTTTCAAGTGAGATTGAGAGAATTTTCTGGAGCAGAAAACATGCTATGTATATACATATACCATGTATATACATAGATAACAACACACGACACCAAGTATGTAGGTATTTATACCTCAAACCAATGTTAGGGTCGTTGAGGTTGAGTTGCCTTGAGGTTGGCTGAATCAAAACAGTTTTATGTTTTTTTAATAAATAGAGGAAATATTCCGGAGTATAAAATACACTACTTATATGTTTGTCTGAGTATATCGAGGATATACAAATCCGTCTCGTAGATTTTTCATGATTCACGAACAAACAAACTAATAAACAGACAAAAATATAAAGAAGATTGTTCAGAGTTCTGTGACAACAACTGACAAGTATAATTTTATATTGAATGTACAGATTTAGTCTCGGTAATATTTTAGGACATATTAAGATAATATCTATCTATACGGTGATCAGGAGCGTTGACTTCGAAACAAGTTTTATTAGAATAGCCTTGCCCCTATACGCCTCACCGTTATTTAACATATTTCGTAAATAATATTCTATAAATAAAATAAAAACTATATTATAAAAGAATGAAACCCCAAAATCTGTTCGTTAGATATTTTTTTGATACTACATAACTGACTAACATTAACTCCGAATTTATTATTGGATATAAATTGAACATAAAATGGTAAATATTATTTGGGTCACGGAAAAAAAAGATGAAATAGATGGCAACAGCTAGTTTTATGATAAAATTGTTAAAGCACTTTGTTTTATACGTCATACTGAAAAAAGTTATTTTTTTTTTACTTAAAACCTAAGTTAACGCTTGACTACATTCCACCTGACTGGAAGAAGTAATGTCATAAATGGTAAGGCGCATCAACTTAGTGGTAGCCTATTCATTCTTCGCTTGAAGACACATTGTACTCGGACGGAAATACGATTGCTATTCCAATCCTTCGCTATTCGAATTAAAAAAGATAAAGCGAAGCGTTTCTTTCGGATAGGTGGAATGTCCACAACGTTGATGGATGGATGTTCGCCTTGCGGTCAGAACGTCCAGTGATGGAAGAGGGATGGTGGAATCAGTTTATGTAATTCCAGCGCACACTCACCAAAATGTACACTATAGAATACTGAGAGGTCGTCCCCGTGTGAAATATTGTCAGATCCTTTCAAGAATGCCAAGCTTGGTTGCGGTTGGTCTGGCTCTTAATGAACCGAACAAAGTGGAGGTTTGAGGAAATCTCTATCTCTAGCAGCTGAAGTCTATCACTGTATTTCAAAGATACATTCTGTAAAGTAGGAGCCAAGGTGAAAAAACTCCTTTTGGTGGTGTATACACACGCCTGCATTTGGAGGTATTAACATTACCCTCCTTTAGACTGCCTCCAGTTTGTCATTCACACGCTGCACCAAGGAACTCACATTTATTATTAAGTGCTCCGACGAGCACCCGTCAACAACTAATTGGATAGTACTATGGTGCAGGAAGTCCGTTACCCAGCCGATAGACCAGTGGATATAGCTTACTTAGAAGGCTCGCATGCCAGACCCTGTCAAATACCTACGAGACTACTAGAGACACGGCGACCACTTCTCCATTTGTTTACGAGACGGGATTATAAGTAAATAGAAAGCCTCCGTTATAGAGAATCGGCACCTCTAAATGATGAGGATGCTTTGGCACTCTTGAAAATAATTTAACAGACACAAGGTCATGACAATAATGATGATGAAGTTGATGATGATACGAATATACCAGCCAGACCATACCAGCCTATTTACAAAACTTAAATTTATTTACTTAAGTTGACCTTTTATGATATGGAGTATCACAAAGTTATAATTTACGGAAATATGCTTAAAATGTTCTGTTAGGTATGTTATTTTTCAAGATGTAACTGAACCTAGGTATGTACAACGAAGGTGATATTTTTGTGATTCGAATAAAAGAGTGCTTTGTTCAAGTAATCAGTATTTTCATATATTTTAACTGATAATTATAACATTAATTTACTAAAATGTCCAAAAGACACTGTTATTCTTTCGTTATTAGTATTTCTCGGTAGAAGTAAACAATTTGATGAGCATCTTGCCTTATCTTACGTCGCTGCTAAACATATTTACTCACCCACCTGATATAATTACTTCGCATTTGATAATACAATATTTATTTAGAATTTCTAACAGTTCTATCGAATTGTGAAACTGATAACCCCTTTTTTTAAAGTTGGTTAAAATATAAAAAATAACTGTGGGTAAATTCCATCCTTAGAACATATACGTTGTTTGTTTTTTCATTCAAAAATATCTTTATTCAAGTAGGCATTTACATGCACTTTTGAGTCGTTAATTACAATTAATTACAGTATTTTGTATGAACATATACCTTGTATGTATATTACAAACAATATATTTTAGTAATCAAACAAAGTTAGTAAATAAATTTAATTTCATATTCAGCCAAATTTGATAAAAAATACCGCTAATAGAGAAAAGGCTTAGTAAACAAAAACTATTTATAATGTAATAAAATAATATGATGTAAAAACTATTTTTTTTTAAATACATAATTTCATTTTTAATCATTTAATATAGCATTCTGAAATCTTTATCAAAAAAACTTGTTTCTTTCAAAATTTATAATATATCCTATATACAGATGTATTTTATTATATGTAGGTATAGAAAAAAAATTACAATACATTATCTGACATTTAAATATATCTTTCGTTCAATTTAATTTGAGACAAAAAGTTTGATGTATTCATATATATTCGTATCTATAGGTACCTACATATAAAACCATAGTAAATAGTCCAAATCTGAAAATTAAATAATTTGTTTAAAGCTGCTCGTACATGACCCAAAATACTATTTTTGTTATCTGTTTGTTTATTTCAACCTAAAGTAGTATCATAGGATCTTGGTAGGTGTTGGTAGGTATCTTAACATATATATATATGTTATTATAAAGACGATTTGCTTTAATCGAAATTTCACATATAAAATAAAAAAGATTATATTTTATGGAAATGTTATAAATATTTTTTTATCTAACCTACATTATATACCCATCTAATCTGATCTTTCGTGGAAACAAACTAATAAATACTAGATTTAGATGCAGGTATCACATTTCATAAAAATCTTTAATATTTCCTTCGTTAAATAATGTCCAATATATTGTTAGATACTGTATAAGGCTTTTATTATTTTACAAGGCAATCAAATTAATTACCGTAGGGCCATTGATTTCGCTTATATAATTATTTGTCATAAATATAAAAAACCTTCACAATCACTAAAACTAAACAAACAAGAGTGATTTAGAACTCATTTCCTTGAAATAAATTTGTTTTTGAAGCAATATAATGACTATAATATTGTCTTTTATATGTCAAATGAAAAGTAAAATGTTTGTATCACGTCACGGAAATTGAAAAGACGGATAAACTTATGAAATTTTACAAAAAGATTGTATATAATGATGATTATACATGATTACCAACACAAGCTACATTACACTAACCACGTAGTAATAAAGTTTATTCGCATTATTTATATTAAAGTATAATTTAAATGAAGTTAAAGTTTCATTTTATAAATATGCTATATTTTTTCAGCGGCTTCGCCCGTATTGTAGGTATAGGGTTAAACCAGCCCTGCTATTTCGACGGTCGACTGAAAGGTTTTATATAATTTAAATATCCTTTTCTGTACTCCTGGCAATGTGTTTCATAATGATCAGTTAATGAATTAAAACGTCATAGCGGAACAAACAAACAAACTCACACTATCTTATATACTGACAACTGATCTCAAAAAAATTAATAGTCTTAGTATTGCTTATAAGTAAAGAAATATACAAAAATTCTAAACAGCTGAAGCAATTGTCAATAAGATATCAATTTTACTATTGGTAATAAAGCATTGGAGATCTACCGTGAGCTTTTATATAATCAAATACAAGGGAATTTTAAAAAAAACTTCAAAACATGTCAAGTTTTAATTTTACACCTGACATGTAAGATTTAAGAGTCCATGGAGGACATTTTTTATTCATAAATAAATAAAAATTCCAATTCCAATAAATGTAAAGAAAAATCTAATTCAAATTTTAATTTAATTTATGGATGTTTAGATTTAATGCTAATTAAAATTACTTTATTATTATTATTAATGCACTCACCTTTTACGTTATTATAAAAAAAACTAAATATTTTCACGTATTTCTAAGCTTTCGTAACGTGCGTCTTGTATCCGCGGGTAACGTAAACTAAGCGCTTATGATAATGATAACGTATGGTGCAAGCGGTATAAGACACAAGAGGTAGCGATTATAATGCATAGTGAAGGCTATTTAATAACCCGAAATAAATTAAGCAATGCCGTTATTTTTAACACAATATTGTAATGAAAAGGACATTGTATTTTTTTGATAAAACTTAATATTTGAAGTAACAGCTGAGCTCATTAACAGTTCAGTATGGGATTTTTTTATCTTTATACTCGTATTTTATAGATGATTTCGTTGTCAAACAACGTGAGAAACAATAAAAAGTACTCTTAATGAGAAACAATAAAACCCTCATAAGAAACAATAAAAAGTACTCTTAAAATGTTATCTGCGATTTAAGATACCTGGAGTTACATAACATGCGAAGGCAAAAATGAATTATATACCAAAAAAAAATCTATGTCCAAAAAAAAACTAGATTTTACCACAATGGATAACCTTTCAATTAATAATTCATTCTCTTTTTAGAAGTATTGACCATTTCATAATTGACACGTGCAAACAAATTATAAGTCAAGTAAGTAGCGGGATCAAAAGAGTACTGGAATAACTGGTTAGATATTCCATAGCCGTAGTCCTAGCTACTACATAGTCCTTAGTTTTTTCATGAGCTTTGACTACAAGAACAATATATGTATTATGAAAAAAATTCAAAAACAATTTTTTTTACTGTGTTTTGATTTTGAAACTATTACGTGATTTTTTTATAATTATAAATAAAAATATTATTAATATATTATTAATAAATATATAATTATAAATAAAAATATTATAGATAAAAAGTATTGGAGCCTAATTGTAGCGTTTTTGAAAAAGTTTTAAGAAAATCCGGAGGCCACAGTTGTATATTAAAGTGCTCTGTAAAAAAGTAGACACCTGTGCCTGTATCCAGAGTAGAATGCCGTAAGACATACATAAAGTAAACCAACCGAGGTGTATCGACATCAGTCAGCTTTGTGATTTTATCCTTACTTCATATGTTGCTGAACTTAAATATTTAGCTATTGGATATGAGACGTCAATTGTAATTTTTGAATTTAAAGATATATCTAAAACAGGGTTTCTTTTACAGTCTCAATTACGTTTTTGTACTGAAGTATTAAATGTAATCGAAGTGTTATCGGCATACCAGATCATATTTAATTGATTGGTGATCAAATAGTATAATCTAAAGACCAAAATTAGGCAACAGAAAGTTAGTTTAAACGGTGACGTTAGTTTAAACGAGCATATTAGTACAAATGGGTGTTTGTCAAGGATCAATTCTTCGTCCATTTTTGTTTTTAGCTTATATTAACGACCTTCCGCATTTGATTACCGATATAATATAATCTGCTTTGACGATGATACTTGGATTAATTTCAATCCTTTAGTCTAGTAAAATTTTCTCAAAGAGTTATTTAATAACGGTAATACAGCAATGAATGTGAAATCTGAAAAATATTTTTATAGCAATTTTCAGTTAATTTGAAGAGGAATCGTTATCTATTGATTAGTTTCATATTGATCAAATGCATATACAGGGGCGATAGTATTCACAATCGTAGTGAGAACTTTACTAAACATGTACCATAGATTCTCAGTGGTCTATATATTAAAATTTATAAATAAAATTATTATTGTATTTAGAGTAATATTATCCTAAATATAACATTTAATATTAAAAAATAGATATATTTTTACGAAATGTAACAAGCATCTTCCTTAAAAATGTAGCGAGTAATAAACATTTCGGTTAACAGGCAAGAAGACTGAAGAGTTAGGTAACCTGGGAATTCTATTGAAGTAGTTTGCCAAGGTCTTAGCGACTTTGTATTTGCCACCTATAATAAAACATATAAAATATTAAAAAAGACCAGCTTTCGCCAGCAGCTCCGCAGGGTTATAAGACATAATGTTTTCTTCGTTGTATCGATGAAGGATTTTTACTTTCACACTTTATTTGAATATTTTACCAAGAATTTCTAAATTTCCATCTTATCGAGTACCCTCATCCTAAAATGATCAAACCAAAATGTCAGTCATTGTCCTTGCAGTTTCTAATATGCCATAAGTTGTGAGTAGTATTTAATTTCATATTCTACGATATCGCGGCAGGAATTATTCTGAAACAATCAGTAAGCGTCAACAAATGTCAATATTAAAGATTTTTATGAAAAATGGATTATTGATAATACAGACACACTTCAGTAGCAATAAAAAAATGAAAGCAGCCAGTTTTAAATCGTAGACAGACAATGCTATCTCTGTCTCCGATTAAAAACTAAATAGCTACTGGTTTTCTTAGTATAACTTTGTTTTATTTTTGTAAACTGAGAATGCCACCATTTATGGAGTTTTACATCAACTATGAAATTTTTTTTTGACTACTTGACTAGTATTTGTGACTTTTCTGATGATTTCCTATGCTTAAAGGACTGAGGACAAAACCCAGTAAATGCCACTGTCTGTGTCTGGGTAGACGAGACACCAAATATACCTCTTATAATCCGGGTCTTTCAATAGGCGGTCAAAGTGTTGCTACAATTACTGAAGCAGCCCCATTCAAATTTTTAGGTAAAAAAATAGATTACAAAGGTCGCACTCCATCTCTAGATATTATAGTCGATAGCTTTTTAAATGATCTTAAGAAGGTAAACGATCAACCAATCAGTAATATCAAAAAAGCTTGGATATATGACAACTATCTAACGTCACGTCTAAATTGGCCTTTTCTAGTTTACGATCTTAATAAAACCCTTTTGTCTAAGTTAGATGCAAACGTCATAAAGATATTGAAGTCGTGGTTTGGGCTCGCGCATTCAGCGGACTCTTCAACTTTATTCAGAGACCGAAACAATTTTGGGATGAAATTAAAGAAACCATCGGAGCTCTATAAACACCTAAGAGCTACCAAAAGACATATCATCGAAAAATCTCATGATGATATTGTAACATCTCTTCCAAAAGATAAAAATGCATCAGAGCTGGAGTCACGACTTCAATTCCATAAACAATTCATGATAGGTGCTCAAACAAATAAAGCAGGGTTAGGATGTAGCGGGAAAGTTCGAGATATAGACTTAACAAAATCCTTTATTCGGCAAGATGAAAACGATCAGTATCGAGTGCACGCGATGAATCTAGAAATTCAAAATGAGTGGGTGACCATAGGCGACTTTTGTATTCCATTAGCATTGAGGTGGCGCACCTTACTTCATGAGTGGTCTCCAGCCTTATTAAAATTCTATCTAAATGCATTCCAAATGACTCTCCCAGATCAAAGTAATTTAGTAAGATGGGGTAAAGCTACCGAAAAGTCTTGCAATATCTGTGGGGAGGCGGTAGGAACGGCTAAACACTTGTTGGTAGGGTGTAGGGTGCTATTGGAAAAAGGTCAATACTCGCGGCGCCATGATAAAGTATTGGAAATCATACGTGAAGCGGTTAGTCTTTCAGTAGCTAGAGCGCAAAAGGGTATAACAACCACCAAAAGATTCATAGAGTTCATTAAAGAAGGCTCGTCTAAAAAAACAAAACAAAAGCCTCACTCTATCTTAGAGGCAGCTCGCGATTGGACTATAATGATGGATACGTATGAGAAACAGTATAGAATTCCTGAGGATATTGTTGTCTCGTCATCCAGACCGGACATATTCCTGTACTCTAGACAGTTAAAGCGCGTGATACTTGTGGAGCTTACTGTTCCGTGGGAAACTAACATTCCCAAAGATCACACAATTAAAGTAAACAAGTATTACGAACTGACCAACGAACTGACCAGGAATAGGTATATAGTTAATTTGTACGCGGTAGAAGTGGGAGCGAGAGGTATAACAGCGAAATCTCTCTATAACCTACTTAAAGATCTTGGCCTCTCTAGAACTATCATCAGTACATTTCTAGAACGTACTTCAAAGGCGGCATTAGTAGGTTCATTCCAAATTTGGTTAGGTAGGGAAAGGAGCGCAACCAGTTGAGGTGAGCGTGAATGCGCATTTTAAAGGGGCCCCTTAAACCTACACTTGGGTCGCAAGTCCCAGGGGCTGTTTGCGCTCCTCTCCCTGCAACGCGATGGGCCCGGCACCCGCACGGTGAATCCATGGAATGCTAAGAAGCTTCGTCTCATTTTAAATTGACAGCCCGGAGAGACGGGATGACGCTGGAAAGACAGTTGACTCTGGAAAGACAGATGACAGCTGGAAAGACAGCTGACTGTTGGAAAGACAGCCGAGGGCGATGGCCTAGCAAGCCAAGCCCGGGAACTCCGTCAAGCTAAAAGTCCGATAAAGAAAAATACCCCCGGGACAGTCCGAGAGGGGGGGCGGAAGAACTGTCCACCGGTTGATAAAAACGGCGAAAACGGCGCGAAAACGGAAATGAAATGCCCTACGTGCGGGAAAACATACAAAAGACGAGCCTGGTTTCTTAAACACCTTAAATCACACAATGGTGCTGAAGTGCGGCAACCGTCGGTAATATCTTCAGCTTTCACTGCGGATAGAGTTTACCCTCATATATCTCAAGGTGAGCCATTGAACAACAATAACCAGGAGTCCATTACCATCAGGACGCGTCTTAGCATTCCCAATATCAAACATACAACCTGGAAAGCACACGATCGTAATATAGCGGCCCTGTTAGAGCACCCGAGCTCGAATCAGGATTTCGACACGCAGGTAGAGACTTTCCAAAACACCATATACGACTACTTTAATGAGCACTATCCACCTCCAAACCGTTATGCTCACAAAAATAAAGAAAATACTTTTAAATTGAAAATGAGGAGGAAAAAAAGAGAGTTAATACGGAAACTTCGTAGGGCCAAAGCCATGGGCGATAATCAACTTAGTCACCAACTGTCTAGGGCATTAAGGTCAATTCTTAAACTAATTCAAGGTATATCAAAACAAATATCAAAAAATCTTGACAATTTTGACCGGGCAAAACACGAAGTAGATTTCGATAAAAATCCTTTCGAGTACTCAAAAAACATTTTCAAAGAAGAAAAAGGTAAGCTTCTCTAGACCAACGAGCAAATTTACGAACACTACAAAAGCACTTATCAACTACCAAAAACTCATATACTATATAAGGATCCTAACAAACAAAGACCTGAGAGTCCTTCTATTGATTTTCAATGTAACCCACCAACTTTGGAGGAAATTAATAGAATAATAAAAAAGAAGCCAACTAAATCAGCACCAGGTCCTGATGGTATTCCTTACATAGTGTATAAAAAATGTCCGTCGGTTCGTAATAAACTTTTAAATATATTCGATAAAATCTGGTCAAGGAAGCAAATACCGGTAACATTCGGAAAAGCCATTTTTGTCCTCATTCCAAAAAAAGACAGTGTCACGAATCCGAAAGACACTAGACCGATAGCTTTAACGAACACAACTTCTAAGATCTTTTTCTCTTTTTTACAAAATAAAATGACGCAATTCATGATTAAAAATAAGTATTTCAGGCCAAATCACCAGAAAGGGTACTTGCCCGGTATTTCTGGATGCCTGGAACACAACACATTAATTTCGGAAAGCCTTAAAGATGCCAGAACGAGCGAAAGACAAGTTACGGTGTGTTGGATAGACTTAGAGAACGCCTTTGGGTCGGTACGACATGAACTGATGATGTTCGCATTGAGATGGTATAACTTTCCTACTTTAGTTGTCGACATAATTGCATCATACTATTCAAAATTATATTTTTCAATAACTTCTAGCGGAAACCATTCCCGACCGCTAAGCTATAATATAGGTCTGTTTCAAGGATGTTGCATTTCTCCAATAATATTTAATATAGTAATTAACATTTTAATAGATAAATTAATAAGTCATGAGAAAAAGTGGGGTTATCGGTTTAAATTTAATAATAAATACACGGAATCCATACTAGCATTTGCAGACGATCTCGCTATACTGACACGTAACCCTAAACAATGTCAGGTACTTTTAAATGAAGTAGAGGATTTCTGTACGTGGACTGAGGGACTGAGGACAAAACCCAGTAAATGCCACTGTCTGTGTCTGGGTAGACGAGACACCAAATATACCTCTTATAATCCGGGTCTTTCAATAGGCGGTCAAAGTGTTGCTACAATTACTGAAGCAGCCCCATTCAAATTTTTAGGTAAAAAAATAGATTACAAAGGTCGCACTCCATCTCTAGATATTATAGTCGATAGCTTTTTAAATGATCTTAAGAAGGTAAACGATCAACCAATCAGTAATATCAAAAAAGCTTGGATATATGACAACTATCTAACGTCACGTCTAAATTGGCCTTTTCTAGTTTACGATCTTAATAAAACCCTTTTGTCTAAGTTAGATGCAAACGTCATAAAGATATTGAAGTCGTGGTTTGGGCTCGCGCATTCAGCGGACTCTTCAACTTTATTCAGAGACCGAAACAATTTTGGGATGAAATTAAAGAAACCATCGGAGCTCTATAAACACCTAAGAGCTACCAAAAGACATATCATCGAAAAATCTCATGATGATATTGTAACATCTCTTCCAAAAGATAAAAATGCATCAGAGCTGGAGTCACGACTTCAATTCCATAAACAATTCATGATAGGTGCTCAAACAAATAAAGCAGGGTTAGGATGTAGCGGGAAAGTTCGAGATATAGACTTAACAAAATCCTTTATTCGGCAAGATGAAAACGATCAGTATCGAGTGCACGCGATGAATCTAGAAATTCAAAATGAGTGGGTGACCATAGGCGACTTTTGTATTCCATTAGCATTGAGGTGGCGCACCTTACTTCATGAGTGGTCTCCAGCCTTATTAAAATTCTATCTAAATGCATTCCAAATGACTCTCCCAGATCAAAGTAATTTAGTAAGATGGGGTAAAGCTACCGAAAAGTCTTGCAATATCTGTGGGGAGGCGGTAGGAACGGCTAAACACTTGTTGGTAGGGTGTAGGGTGCTATTGGAAAAAGGTCAATACTCGCGGCGCCATGATAAAGTATTGGAAATCATACGTGAAGCGGTTAGTCTTTCAGTAGCTAGAGCGCAAAAGGGTATAACAACCACCAAAAGATTCATAGAGTTCATTAAAGAAGGCTCGTCTAAAAAAACAAAACAAAAGCCTCACTCTATCTTAGAGGCAGCTCGCGATTGGACTATAATGATGGATACGTATGAGAAACAGTATAGAATTCCTGAGGATATTGTTGTCTCGTCATCCAGACCGGACATATTCCTGTACTCTAGACAGTTAAAGCGCGTGATACTTGTGGAGCTTACTGTTCCGTGGGAAACTAACATTCCCAAAGATCACACAATTAAAGTAAACAAGTATTACGAACTGACCAACGAACTGACCAGGAATAGGTATATAGTTAATTTGTACGCGGTAGAAGTGGGAGCGAGAGGTATAACAGCGAAATCTCTCTATAACCTACTTAAAGATCTTGGCCTCTCTAGAACTATCATCAGTACATTTCTAGAACGTACTTCAAAGGCGGCATTAGTAGGTTCATTCCAAATTTGGTTAGGTAGGGAAAGGAGCGCAACCAGTTGAGGTGAGCGTGAATGCGCATTTTAAAGGGGCCCCTTAAACCTACACTTGGGTCGCAAGTCCCAGGGGCTGTTTGCGCTCCTCTCCCTGCAACGCGATGGGCCCGGCACCCGCACGGTGAATCCATGGAATGCTAAGAAGCTTCGTCTCGTCTTTTCCATGGAGTACTTTTCTATACTAGATATTTCCCGTGATGCTAATAGTACTTGCCAAAGGGTACTGATCTACCTTTTTTGTGGACATTGTCCTGTGACTTTTAATTTACGATTCAGCCTTATTTATTAAATAAAATAGCACCAGAGGCGTTCATGAATGATATTGCCATAAAAGATAATGTAAAATAAATAATTAATTGTAAAAAGCATTCTTAATTTTATTTATATAATAGTATCTAATAATATTAATATGAGATGGGCATATTTTACTTTTCCATCTATAAAATAACTGTGCAAATGTACTCGGTATTTATTAGAAGCTTCCTTTTATAAAAAAAACTATATATGTGTGTGAAATTAAAAATAAACGAAAAGATTTTATATGTCCGTCTTGTATTGTAAAATCAAGGCAGAGGAAAATATATGATAAGGTTCCGTTTATAGTATTCTCGTCCACTTTTCTGTATTATCCCATTCCCCGGGTTGGGTTTACTGAAGATTAACAATGTTTGGTTACTGAAGATTAACAATGAAGAAGAAGAAAACAATGATATTTCAACCATACAATAGAAATAATTAAAATGTTCCATGTAGTTCCAGAAGAGGGTAGATCTGGAATCAAGCCTTTAAGCCTTGAAGCCTTTAACCAAAAAAAAAGGTTCAAAATATAATAAATCCATTCTGAGTCATCAATGAACTCTCGAATTTAAGTTATTGGTATAAAAAATAGAACTAATTACGTATAAAATATATATTTGTATGTATGAAAATATCTATAAACATGTGTAGATATGTTAAAGTTATTTATTTTTTTAAATAAATTTACAGTTATATATTAATAAATTATTTATTAGTATGCTAGTAAAAATACTATTTACTAATTGTGTATTATTAATATATTTACATGACAGACTCTGAATATAACATTTGTAAGGCTTAGTGTGTAGTTGTACTTTACTCTGTGACGAATTTTATAACAAGACGCTCGTGTTTAATAAATATTAAAATGTATTTACTTGTACCATTCGATTTATTTGTAAACTAAATATATAATTATTTTATTTATACAATGAACATTGCTCAAAAAGGCATGCGTATTAAGGTTGTATAATCTTTTTTATTTTGAATGAAAACGGCGTCTAGTAAATGTATTTTTTTTAATGTATGATTTACTTTGAGGTCTATCTTATTCATATCTTTTGAAGCTATTCAATGAAATGTTTGAGGGACAACATACATGTGAAAATAAGAACAACTTAATATATTATTCTCCCTATTTTTTATTTCATGCTATAACTATTAGACAGATCATAAAACACAAGTACCTATATCAAAGTTGTAAGTTTCACATCTGTAACTGTATTTATGATAGCCGTGTCTGTAATTAAAAATCAAACTTAATATTAGATATATATATAAAATACAAGATCATAAAGATCACAAAAAGCTGATAATAAAATCAAGTCTAGATATACTCGTACATAGCATCTACATATAGAGAGGGTATTGAACCTATTCTCCTGCCGGTGGATCATAAATATAGAACAGTCTCAGGATATTCTAGTCTATACTATTATAAAAAGATAATGTGAGTTTGTTGGTAGGAGGTTATCTTCGAAACATTTATTTTATTTTAACTTTTTATAATATTTAGATTGCATCATTAGGGTGAATAGGTTTTATATTGTCCCATTTTTATTAAAGTCTAACAACACTAAAAAGGAATATAAGCAAAAAAAATTTAAAGACTTACCGCGTTTATTACGTATGTTTATTTTTTTTGTAATTCATGAACGCACTTCTAACAGCAAAAATAGGTTTTTTTGGTTTTTTTTTAGAACAGAATCGATCAAATCCTTATCCAATTTTTGCTACTAAAGATTAAAATGACAATTATTTTCTTGCCTTATAAGGGATATACAACCTATGGATTAGTTCGTAACAAGCAATCTTATGTTGATTTCTTTCTCAAATTGTATATCGGTTATTGTTTTCGGTTTCTTGAGATACCTAATAGTTATCTGTTAACTGTAAAAAGCAGTTACTTTCAATCTATTCTACTATTTCTATAATGGAAATGTAGTAATAGCAATAATTATATGAAATTTTGTTGATGTATATGATATTGAAAGCCATCAACAACCTACCCACAGTTTTATGTGTAAAATAAAGCGTAAAGAGTTCTTTAGACTGTGGTGTCTTAAGTGTGAAATAAAGAGTTCTTTAGACTGTGGTATAGTATAAACCGTTAATCACAAGTTCCTACCAACACAAATTGTTGATCGTTGCTCTTGTTGGGAAACAATCCTTTCGTTTATAAACCTTGGTTCAATTGCAGTCCTTGAACTATACAATACGTTTATTATGTTTATTGCAGAATTACGATAACCACAAATAATCCGCTTAGTACTAAAAGATTTTCTATGCACAGATTTATTTATTCTTCAAAGACAAGCTAACTAGCTTTTAGTCACGTTATCGATAAAATTTAAATCTAAGTGTCTATGCCATAAAGGAAATTACGAACATTTTATATTAAAGTAGTTTTCTCTCTTTCTTTCTTTCTTCCTTTCTTTCTTTCTTGTTCTGGCATGCTAAAAGATAGTAAAATACATATGTATGTAGATAGAAATATATTTCAAAGAACTAAGTGTAAAGATATCAACAATGTTAAAAGATGTCATTTGTTACAATGTTTCAGTTTGAATACCTTAATAAATCCTATAAATCTATTTCTTCAGCTTATAAAGGATTAAACGTTCAGTAATTGTGTCGTGTTATGATTTAATTGATTGCGACCTTAGCCAGGGTTTAAACACACCATAAACGTTATCATTGTTTGAGCAACTGATAATAAATTTCTAATATCTTAAGATTGGTGCTCAGTGTTTAATAATATAAAGTATACTGTTTTAATTGTTATAGTAAACGTTTTATATATATAATAATTAATTAACATAATTTTAGTGTTATTCTATATTTACACTCGAAACTGTTGATATTGTTTCGAAATATATTTTTATTAATCTGTAAATTAATTAAGATAATTTATTTATTATGAATATGTATATATATCCTAATAATGGCCCTGAGATTGTTGTTCGTATTTAAATTGTAAAATTATAATGATTGCACAATAGGATTTAAACTTACTCAACACTGTGCCCATTTTTTGTTATATATTACTCCAATATCTAGTACTCAGTAGCGGAGTTTCTCAGGGCTTTATTTTGGGGTCGTTGCTACTTATCGTATATATTACTGATTTTCTTAATAAAACAAATAAAAACACATTTATTCTTATAGCCTGCGCTACGTTCAAAATAAAAAAAATAGGAATCCACATTGATTTTTTATCACAAGTTTCTTTTCAGAAGCCAAACATGTCTTGCGTAAATAAATCCTAAGAGACAAGTTAATACATGTGTCCGTATTATAAACAAACCTGAGAGAACAAACACTGAAATTTATTTCGTGTGTATTTATTTCGTGACTCTTATCGTTTATCGCTTTTTAAATATCTAGAAATTAAGTTGCTGAGTAGGTTACTGAGTAATCTATAATTATTGTATTGGTCTTCTTACTATTTTAAATTTTTAACTTCGATATAGAATATTGATACTTTTATTAGGAAAATTAGAAATAGTGTTAGGCTATTTCTAATTTAAGCAGTTAACACAAGAAAAATAAAATCAATTTGATGTCTTTTATTTCTTATAACAATTCTACTAATTCAGACGCGTTCAACAATTGCAATACAAATGTTTTCAGATTCATAATAAATAGCAAAACATATAAACTATCTAAAATAATGAATCTTGTACGTATATGACACCCTTTTCTTTTATTTTTTACGAAATTATATTTCTAAATTGAACTAACAAGTATAAAGAACGGATGTTATATAAATACAAAAGAAATGGTGACTAGAAAATAATCACAATTCACATAAAACTAACGTACATTTTGCTTACATTTTAGTAATTTGTGACTGTTTGCCAAAAGATACTTAAATCAATACCTACCGTCTTAAATAGAAATGGAACACAATTCAACGAAATGATATGACACATCACAAAATAACTTATTACTGTAGTTATTTTGACAAACAATCCAAATTTCACCTAAACCAAACCTTAAATAAAATTCATTAACCTACCCACCTTTCAAATAAACAAAAAACGTTAGCAAAGACCGTTGGAATTGTTTTGGTCAAAAATCTAGCTTTTTCTGATCTGTCACCGGTATGTATTCGATTATATTCGATCTTATCATTATTTACATATGCACTATGTCTGTTATTTGATAGGTTTTCTGTACACAGCATACTTTAGGAAAAAACACTATTTTTGATAAGATATAACCATATTCAGCTCTTAATGCTTCATTAAATACAAACAAACTGTCACGTTGTTATATTTTTCTATTAGATACCACTTTGTATTTAAATATTGATATACAAGAAACATTATTCGCTAAAGTCCTAAAGCACAAAACACTTAAAAGGTTATTATTTTCGTTAGTTAGTTAGTTTGATTATTTTGAAAACCTATCAGATAATTTAGGGATGTGGCCGATAAAAATATTCTTCTCGTTATTATTATATTGACTAGGGAAGTATTTATTATAGATTTAGTGGATTTTTGATTATTAGAAGTTTCCGATATAAGTGATGTCCCTGAAACAATTTATCATTTAGTTTTTTTTTTTTTACATTAAACTAAGTTTGTTGCTTGACTACATTCCACCTGATGGTAAGTGAAATGTAGTCATAGGTGGTGAGGCGCATCAACTTAGGAGCAGTCTATTCACTCTTTGCTTGAAGAGACCCACATTGTACTCGGAAAAGTTAAATATTATTTTATTTGGTTTGTCACAATGCCCACATCACTAAACATAGTGCAATTCTATTGAATCTACTCTGTATATAAAAATTGCTACTTAATTATCAAATTATAAAATAAATACAGTCAACACGACCTAGACCTCACCTTTTATCCTGCTACTAAACTTACGCTTACCTAAATCATCAAATAATAATAATTAAAAACATTATTTTGTTTATTGATTTCAATATAAAAATTTGTAAGTATTCAAAAAAACATGTATGTTATTGTTAGGCCCTATTTCAATACCAATGGAAAAACACAGTAAATAGCAGCAGGATAAAAAACATTCAAAGATGGATACACATTATTAATTTCAATAAAATAACGAATGGATTTCAAAGTACTTCAACGTGACTATCGTACAAATTAATAGTGTGTATCCACCTTAATAACTACGACACCTAATTCTCTCATCGGGAGTTTCATACAAAAGCCCAGAAAACTATATTTTATACCAGAAGCGTATTCATTATTTTACATTTCTTAAAAGCCCAAAATTACTAACTGATTGTACGAACTTGGCGCTTCCACAACTTTTCTTTATATTACCTTTACAGTGAACTTGTCTCCACCACACCTCATCGACTCCTGAAATATAATTTACCTAAACCTTGTACATAATGTATTCTTTATTCTTCATAAAATTATTACTAATAAAGTGTTTATTATTACTCCAGAATGGCACATCTCGGTCAGATCTTTTTCTTTCCTTATTAGTGTTTAGAGCCTTGTTAGTTAAATATTTATTATCAAATAATAATAAAATATCTATATATATAATATAACCTGACGATATTATTTGCAGCGACAATAAATTGATTTCTGTATGTAAATTTGATATTCGAAAAAAATGCTTTTCATTGCTTTGAATATAGTACGCAATATTTCAGACACATTCATTATATTTGTAGATTAATTATAATTGTTTAATTTGATACGATTTGTTCTAACTGAAAATAAAAATGGAACAATTCTCCTTGTCCGGGTTTCGAAACATATCACATTTTACAAGCACGATATCAAGGGAAGTTTTTAAACACGCGGGCGGAGCTGTAATAATAAATACGGACACATTTCATTTTATTCAATCAGGACACATGTTGTGGAGACGCCAAGTCAGTGCGTACATCTTACACTAATAACGATTGTCTAATGCTCTTGGTCTGAAGATTCCACGTTCTCGGTTTGTGCAAATTTCAGGAAAACCTGCTCCAGCGTCGTCTGGCTGAAGCTGTACTCCACGATGTTTAACTTTTCTTTTGCTGAAAAATTACATTCATTTTAATGCAAACGATAGCTTCAATCAGACATCATGCTAAAAGATCTGTCATTTCAACCTACCCTCCTCTATCTGCTGGAAGCAACTGGCGAGGCTGGTGACCTCTCTCTGAGGCACCGAGAACACAAGACGCTCCGCGAAGCTCTCCTCCAGGGTGGCTCCCGGGAACAGGGAGCCCACCAGCGCGATGGCCGCTTCCGAGCACGCTCCGCCCGTGGACTCGTTACTGCGAAGGCATTCAGGTCTTACAAGAATAGAGTAATATAATGTTCTCTCATAACGTTTTGTTTTTAAATTCTTTGACTGCCAGGATTGTAAGTTTAGTTTTTATTTGTTGAGGTCGTCTATCTATATTTGGTTCAAAGAAAAATCGAAATTCTGGTTCGCTTACCGCTGATGATGCAGACGTATTGAGGGTGTGTTACCGACGAGTGGCGTGTGTATACTGACGTCCACCGCCTCTCCATCTACTTCGCCGTCTCCATCACCCTCCGCCTCACCCTCGCATCCTCCTGAACCTTGACCCGAACCAGCTTTAATACGGATGGTGAAGAACAAGTGGAATATTTATATTAATAATTATATTTCAGTTACAGTTTTTCATTGTTCAGTTAGGGGCCTACCTTCATCAGCCTCTCCTAGAGATGGTGAATTGTCTTGTGACCGCAGTGGTGATGGAGTCATCGACAAATCTGTATCTAATATCTGCAAATAAAGTACTATTTGAAAAAAACTGTTATTTACGAAATTTTGTCTTTATTATAATTCAGGTAAACATATTTATAATACTTTAAGCACATTCAAAATATTTATATGTTAATATGTATATTTACTAGTAAAATTTTCTTACCGTTGACTTCTGGTTGGTCTGACCAATCTTCATCTCTAGCGTGTAACCAGCACCGTATAAATTCTTTAAGTGTTGCGTGGAACCGACGCACCTGATGAAATAACAGTCAAAGTGTAATATACAAACTCAATATATTTGTATTTTTACTATTCGGTACTTAACGGCAATGAGATTCATCTCACCTTAAGCCTCCCTTAACCATAATCCCAACTCTAGAACATAAAGCATCAGCCTCTTCCATGGAATGTGTCGTCAAAATAGCACCTTTTTTACCCTACAATGATAAAAATATGTCCAATTAACTCACATAAAACACATCATGTTGAAAAATTATTTAAATTCTTAATCCTAATGTTAAAAACAGACATCGTTTTGTCAGAAGATCATCGAGCACGATATCCATGAGACGCCAAAGGACCCGGCTACCTGGATACTAGTCTGAGCACTGCCCCGCTTCCCTTGGAGGCCCAATAGTTCTTAGTCTCTTCACACCAACAAACTTCTCAGAACACTTTCCCATTTTGTATGGAATCTCCATCCCCCACTGACCTGGAAGCTCGCCAGGATGGTGTCCCAGAGGAAGCGCTTGCTGCGCGGGTCCATGCCGGTGGAAGGCTCGTCCAGCAGCGCCACCCGCGGTGACCCGACCAACGCCAGCGCGAACGATAGCTTGCGCCGCGTGCCGCCCGAACACTCTTCCGCGTTCTTGCCCGCGTGCTCTGCGATCTGGAGACCGCTCAGATACGCCTCCACTATCCTGGAAAATCAAAAACTGTTACCGAGAGTGACCTAGTGCTGGGTGTGCTAGAACGTTTACACCAGAAGATAGTTGTACCCTTAGGAGAGAAAATCTAACCATTCTATATCAGTCAGACGTGTTTGTAAAAAAAGTTATTTAAAATTGCAGTTCATTCACCAGCTCTATAAATCACTCACCGTGGAGTGTCAGCTTTGCTGATCCCTCGTATCGCGGCGTAGCACTCTATGTGTTCTCTAATGGTGACGTTCTTCCACAACGCGTCGTGCTGAGGACAGTAGCCCAGCATCTGGAACGCACTGGATTGTGCCTCCTCGATGTTCTGTCCGCCCAACATCACCTGGAATTGATAAACGAAGGCTCATTGTAAATAAATCAACCATCGCTCACATTCACCCTTCCCATCATTCACGCTAAAGGTAACGGAGATAATGAGTCTAGACCCTCAAACCAATTTGTTTAAAGTCACAGTTTTCAATTGAAAATATGCATGCTTAGTTCATTCCACAAACCCCTAAGTTTTTAATTCTAATAACCAAATGAATGGAGTAAGTGAAAAGATGGTATCAGCTGTTAACTCACTGTGCCACACGTGAGTCGTTCCTCGGCGGTGATGATCTTCATGGTGGTGGTCTTCCCGGCCCCGTTGTGTCCGAGCAGCCCGAACACCTCCCCGCCGTGCACCGCCAGCGACAGCCGTGCCAGCGCCGCGCGCCGCGGGGGGTCCACGCCCCCGCACGCGCCGCCGGACCGCAGCTTGTACTCCTTGCGGAGGTTCTGAAACCAGATATCGCGGCTGTACTGCATTGTAGCTCGCATACAGTTCGAGTGACAAAATATTTTCCTCTCACGCAGTGACTCCTCTAGAACTTATTCTTTTTTAGAGCGAAAAGTTAAAACTACTTGTGCAACCCTTACATCAGCCTGAAATAGCTATACTACCAGCTTTTTGTAACCATGAGGTTGTTCAAGCCGGTAGTTTACACAATTTGCGATCCCCTAAATAATGATATACGGAGGAAATCAACATATGGTAGGGCTCGTATCAAGTTGTCAATATAATAAGTGTAAGCCAGTGTAAGGCGGCCCACTCACGTGCACTAGCAGCGCGGGCGGTGCGTGCGCGGGATGCTTGCCGTGTGCGGCGAGCAGCGTGCCGACGCGTCGTCGCTCGCGGCGCACGTCCTCGTCCTCCAGCGCGTCCAGCACCTCCGCCTCCACGTCCGCCTTCTCCGATGTGCTGCCCTTGCGCTGAAGGACACGCGGCGTTAAAGGCGACGACCGACATAATTGACATATTATATCATAGATCAACAGTTAAGTAACGTTAAGTTATTTCGACAAAGACATTTATTATTTTGACATAAAGGCCTAACCTAACCTAATAACGTAATTCTATTAGTTTTACAAAAAATCAAAAAGACATGGAAAATTTATAAGAAATAATAGTTTTTTTATGTTTTTAAAGATGGTCTTTTCGAATTTAATTAACAAAGAACATAAAATAATATGTGAGAAGTCCACGGGGATGTAATAAGCTTAAAACTTATTCTGTGCTAGTTTTTTTATCTTCAATGTCATTATAAAAAGTATATAGAATTTTGTAGGTATCACATACAATTGTTCTTAGATCCTTCGAAAAAATAGGGTTAAATATATATTTTTTGCAAATTGCCTACTCTGAAGGCAGCAAAAAGTAATTATATGCGAATAACTAATATATCGAGTAAAGAGTTTAAAGCGAGCATCATATTATTTAAGTCATGAGATTTGTGGAAGCTGACGAAGTCGCTGACATCAGCTAGTTACTAATATACGTCACAGAGTTGAAAATATATTTATCACGTAGCAATAAATGCGTATTAAAATGTTTTAGAATTGACAGCCTGCAGCGGTCAAAGTCACTCTGTATAACAATCACAACACTCACCGGCCACAGCCGTCCTCCGGACTTGAGTCTGTCGGCCGCCAGCAGCGCCGCCCCGCACAGCGGCACGTGCAGCAGCATGGCCGCGATCAGCGCCCACACCTCCGCCGTGAAGTAGCTGCTGAGCGCCGGCACCGCGCACAGACCGCGCAGGTTGCACGTCAGGTACACCCTGCACCATACATACATACATACATACATACGAAAAATACACCATGTCAGACACATACACCATACATATGCAAGACAAGCGCACTCTTTGCCAGACACACACACACGCCACACGTACATGAAGTACACCCCGTGTCAGACACATACACCATACATATGCAAGACAAGCGCACTCTTTGCCAGACACACACACACGCCACACGTACATGAAGTACACCCCGTGTCAGACACATACACCATACATATGCAAGACAAGCACACTCTTTGCCAGACACACACACACGCCACACGTACATGAAGTACACCCCGTGTCAGACACATACACCATACATATGCAAGACAAGCGCACTCTTTGCCAGACACACACACACGCCACACGTACATGAAGTACACCCCGTGTCAGACACATACACCATACATATGCAAGACAAGCACACTCTTTGCCAGACACACACACACGCCACACGTACATGAAGTACACCCCGTGTCAGACACATACACCATACATATGCAAGACAAGCGTACTCTTTGCCAGACACACACACACGCCACACGTACATGAAGTACACCCCGTGTCAGACACATACACCATACATATGCAAGACAAGCACACTCTTTGCCAGACACACACACACGCCACACGTACATGAAGTACACCCCGTGTCAGACACATACACCATACATATGCAAGACAAGCACACTCTTTGCCAGACACACACACACGCCACACGTACATGAAGTACACCCCGTGTCAGACACATACACCATACATATGCAAGACAAGCACACTCTTTGCCAGACACACACACACGCCACACGTACATGAAGTACACCCCGTGTCAGACACATACACCATACATATGCAAGACAAGCACACTCTTTGCCAGACACACACACACGCCACACGTACATGAAGTACACCCCGTGTCAGACACATACACCATACATATGCAAGACAAGCACACTCTTTGCCAGACACACACACACGCCACACGTACATGAAGTACACCCCGTGTCAGACACATACACCATACATATGCAAGACAAGCACACTCTTTGCCAGACACACACACACGCCACACGTACATGAAGTACAGTACACGTACATGAAGTGACAATGAGTTAAATATGACGATAATTATTTCTAAGGAAAAAAACAACTCACTCTCACTTACCTATCAACATAATATATGATGGCATACGGTATATACATAACGTCTAGGAAACTGAACACTATATGAAGATAAAACGCTATGTCGCTACCTGAAACAAAAAAAAACAAATATTTCAGACAAAACATTGTTTACAATTAAAGAAGATTTTATTTTATTTATGTATTTTAACCATGACATTCTAACAATCCATTTCTAAAAATCAAACCTCAAATCAAAAACAGAGTAATGATACTCACCCCACTTGAAGGTATCCAGGACAGCGACCAGTATAAACGGTATCACCCCGACCCAGGTGGTGATGTTGGGCATGATGCTCTGAGCAGAGTCCATCTTGTCGAAGATGTAGGAGAGGCAGGTGTTGAACAAGATTGCTGATGGGCTGTACAGCAGCAGTAGGAAACACAGCATTGTGATGGCGGAGCCGTTGGTGAGGCTCGGGATGTCATTGACCATCACCTGGGTTGACGATAGGACACTTGATTAATTCTCTTATAATTTCTCAGTTTTCTTTCAATTTTAATGTCGATGATGAAACAAATATATTGAATTTAAATCAACCAACCAAAAATACTCACAAGAGCCAGTACTCCAGCGCTGGTGACGACCATGATGAAAATAAGGATGGTGAAGTACGTAAGAAAGTACATACTCATGGAGAGGCCGTTCACACGCAGCTGATTCTTGGCTTTTATCTGGTGAGACCAAATGCAGAACGTATAAAACATTACAATGAGAAATTTAAACAAAATTTCGATTAAAATGATTCAAATTGAACGTACCTCTCGATCATATACGATATCCACGGCCAAGGTGACGGGCACCAGCGCGAAGATCATGCCCATGAAGATGGCACAGACAACGTTCCCAAGATTGAACTCCTCTTGCTGCTCCGTCTGCTGGAAGGGATGTGCGAGCACCTCGATCGGACGGAAGCTATCCAGCTGGTTGATGGATGACATTAGTACCCTGGGAAAGATAGAGGCAGTGTAGGGTAGTGTAGATTTATGGTTTTAAAATGGAAGGGTGAATATTTTTAATTGGAAAAACTACATAATTTATCATCTAATTATTTAGACAGACTCAGATAAGGTTATACAATATCGAATTTCACAAAAATCAGTTTTGTATGATCCGCGAACAAATATAATCAGACAGAAAAAAAACTATAGTCTACGGACCTGTATCCTGAACCTGACACGTAGCAATTTCTTACTCCAAAATAATTCAATTTAGAAATGTCCAGTCACAATCTCACCTGTAGATGCTATTGTCCAACAAGTTTATAATAATCGGCAGACTGTGCGTGTAAGTGCTATTGTAATAAGCCATTATTTTTCCAAACGGGATGAGACTGTCCTTCAGATTAAAAGCTCCGAAATTCTCCATATCTAGAAGACTAGAAAAGTTTCCATCGAATAGGTCTATTGGGTGAGCTCCTAAAGTTTCTAAGGAATCTCTTAATTCTGCTATTTGTTCCATGTCATCCAGTTCACTGAATAAAGCGATTGGGGTCTTATTGAAGTATGCGTTGGGGTCCAGTTTGAGCGGCTGCATGCGAAAGAATACAATTTGACGAGATTTCATGTAGAGACCCAGCGCACAGGAAACTGAAAAGAAGATAATACTTTTTTGATGATTCGTGCATTTGGAATACCAACATCTAGAAAATTATTCAAAACTTGCTCAAGAATGTTTTTTGAGTTTTAGAAGAAAATTTGCCAAAAAGGCAAATCATTTTTATAATATATTAATTTGAATTGGTACCACAGTAAACCTAGCCGAGCTGATACTCACTGATGGGCATGAAGATCATGACGTACAGCTTGTAGGGGTCCCGTATCATGCGCACGGTGCGGATGTACACGAGCGCGCAGAACGTGCGCCAACACGACGGACGAGTCACCAGCGCCTCGCTCAGGGCGTCCACTGACACAGGCGCCTCGGGGGTCACCTGGCCAGGGTCATTAATACCAACATTACAGAATATGTCTTTGATACTATAGACTTTACAAGTAATGGGTATCGTCCATGATTTTTATTACTGAATTTAATTCGTTTTAGATTTATTGCGGAATTGTAAACTATCAGAGTAGATGAATCATGAAAATATAAATATTAATTAAATTAATTACGAGACGAATAATCTATGAATAGTCAATTACAGAATGGAAGGGATTCAGCAAATGGACCCACTAAAGAAAAAAATATATATAAATTATAATTTAATATAAAAAATATACATTATAATATAAAAAATAAAGATTAAGCTATAGAAAATAAAATAATGTATGAATAATGGAATAGTGAATAGGATGCTGAGATATTATGTCACTTAGCAAAGAAAATGCTGCATTCAATAAAAAAAATTACAAAAGTCTAAAAAGGTCTTTAAACGTATACACTGTAAGCTTATGTATTTATAAATAAATTATTCATAATTAATAAAAAAAATAAAAAATAATTTTCTAGTCCGTGATTGATTCGTTTAAGACTCTGTCCTAAATAATATACATATAGCTTATTCTATGATTTTAATTGATTCATCTACTCAAAGACAATAAACACATTCAACGTTTATAAACTTTATTCAAAGTTCAATTAAAAGAGGTTGATTAAAGTTTTTTTTTTTAATATTAAGGTATCACAGCACATAAATTTGAAAATAGAACGTGAGCCCGTCTCCTAATATGAAGAGTTGTAAATGTGCGTATGTGTGCGTATGTGTGCGTTCCTACATCGTGCACATATAGTCATTAGCTCTTTACCTTATTTACCTTAACGTGTTCCACCCCGTGCGTGGTGGAGTGCAGTGCGTGGGAGGCGGGAGGGGTGGGGAGGGAGGTGGCCTTCTGGGGCTCCTTGTCGTTCAATTCCTGAAATCATTGCGCCAAAGGCTTTTGATTGGCCATACATTGTACTTTAGTAGCACGGTTCTGAAAACCGATTCCGTTTAAAAAATATATAGTTTACATCATTTATAAAATTATTTTTATATAAGCAAAATATTTATTTGTTTTGTTTAAGTCTCCAAAATTATATTCTAATTCTCCTTAACCTCGCTTCCCGACTCTTACCTGATAGCTCAAGGTCTTGCTCTGCAGCGACAGGCTCCTGGAGAGAGCACGCGCCCGCACCAGCTTCACGGAAGAGACGCCCTCCACCGCCTCCGTTTCCTCCGCGTTCTCCCCTTCTAGGCTGAGGAACACTTCTTCCAGGGTCGTCATCGATACTCCGTAACTTGTGATCCCTAATTGGAAGGTTGTAAAAAAATATTTTTAAAAAGCCATTTAACCATTTTGATAGAAATATAAATAAATATAATTTATTTAAAATAAATAAATTCTATCTATAATTACATAAAAAAATATACAAATCGACAAATTATAGGTTTTTGGTAAAAAAATCTAATTTAAAAAAAAAAAATCCATCCTAAAGTGATTTTAATTTTTTAGTTTCGTGATGCACAAACAAACGAACAAAAAAACAATTTAAGAAATATATTATTTGGAGGTCTCGTAATAACAACGCAGCAATAAGTTTTCTTCGCTATTGTATATAGATTTAGTATCATTACTATCTTATGATATCAATAGGTTATTTCTATTCATATAATATAGAAATCTATACAAAAGGATCTGGTTAATTGAAACTAGGGAGGATATAGTTAGAAGTCATTGACGACCCACGCTATCATCTACATCTTATCGTCTCTCTTACTTCTCGCAATAATCGAAGAAGAAGACTGAGAAGTTCCATCTTCCTCAGCGCCACTTACCGAGTCGGTTAGTCTTATCCCGTATCTCCAGCTCGATGGCTTGGAACAGCGGCGGAAAGAGATGCACGGCGTAGTGAGGCAGGATGTAGGACAGCTCGCGGCCGTGACGCCGCGCCTTCTCTGCGCGAGGGACGTGTCCGCGGACCAGGCGTGTGATCTGGTGCTCCCGACACGCGCCTGCATTATGATGGGAAATGGGGATGTGGCGTTATGGATAAAATGATCGCTTGATAAACTGTTCAACATTTAGACGGACAAATGTCGTATCGAATATATATATATTAATGTACTTGAACTTGCAAAAAAAGGTCTCCGAGGATGAATGCTGTAGCTATATTTTTTGTCCAGGTTCTTTTGTTCGTTCTATTTGTGAGTAATACAAATAGAATAGCGGGTACCAAATAAATGTCTGAGTCAATTTAATCTCCAAGTCACTGGTAAATTTATAAGTTATATTGTACTAATTTAGCATCAAAAATAAATTAAACCTGACTCACCATCCAACACTAAAGTCAAATGATATCCAATACCGAACTTGTTTTTCAGGAATAGTGATGTTCCAGCACACCGAACCTGCCAACAACATGAAGTACATTTAACTGAGCTGTCAAAACCAACTAGCGTCCACAACTAAGCCACTAGCAGCTGAAGTTCTTTCACTGCCAGTCCCTCCTTCCTCCACATTCCTCGTAAGTGGCTACGCAATATCTGAGGTTCACTACTCTCCAATAGTAGACATCGGCCAGTCCTCACCCGTCCCTTGCTGATGACGGCCTTTCTATCACCGAGGATGTCGGCCTCGTCCATGAAGTGCGTGGTGAGCAGCAGCACGCGGCCGCGGCGCGCTCGCTGCAGCACGCGCCACGTCTGCCGCCGCGACACCGGGTCCACGCCCGCTGTCGGCTCGTCCAGGATTATGATCTACGGGAGCGCGTGATAGCTTATTGGATGGAGAAGAATCAGCTGTGGGTTTGAGAAACTAAGGCCCGGAACATACGGACGCACAACTTAAGAGTGTTGGTGGTGAAATCCTTATTATTCTGTATGGTACCATTTGAAGCAATGGTTGAGAATTAATAAATATATAAATGAAAAATCTAGTAAGTGGTGCTTCTGGTTCGAAAAATAAGACTCAATTGAAACAATCAGTTGATATGCTTGGAAGATGTAGACGCTATAACGCACGCAGCAGATCCTTATGTACCCGTAAATATATGTAATAATAGTAATTAATAGTAATATATGTAAATTGGAAACCAAACCGGACTTAAAATGGACCTGACAGGAACATCATAACGTACCTTAGGGTCTCCAATAAAAGCAATAGCAATACTGAGCTTTCGCTTCTGTCCCCCGGATAGATGCTTGGAGAACATGTGCAGCTGGTCCAGGAGCCCCACATCCGACAGTGCTCGCTGGATTTCACCCGGGATGCGCTTGCGAGGGATGCCCTGGAGGAATTCATATTTCAAAACAAATCTGTGGGTCTTTGCTTCGCTATAAATATTTATGTAATTAAATATTTTCATTCAGACAAATATAATACATTACTAGTTCTGAAACCTTAAACAGATGTATTTGTGACCTTAGAACTGAAATGCTCGAATTTTGCACAGCTTTACTTTGATCTTATCAAATGGCTTAGTATCAGATAAAATATTGAAATGAAAAAAGTTGATGGAGTAGCTGATAACAGACAGTAGAATACGAAAATATATTACTATACCATTCTTTATCAACACACGCACACAGACATCTTAAACCAACAGTCGAAAATTCCAAAATATTTGATATTTCGTGAACTATATGTATTTTTAATAGAAATCCAAACCTTAACAGCAGCGAAGAACTGCAAGTGTTCTTTAACCGAGAGCAGGTCAAAGAGCACGTCTTGTTGCGGACAGACGCCGATCATCTGACGGATTTCGTGCATGTCGTTGGGATCTCTATAAAAATATTATGAATATATTGTCATTTCTTCTTTAAAGTTGGTTCGAAATTAGAAGTTCAACAGAAGTTTCTAGAATTCGTCCAAACAACGCTATAGTAATGAATGATTTTTGATTGTTTCCATATTTATAAGTTGTAATTTTTTTATGGAAACTTACCGAACATCCAACCCATAAACATAAGCAGTCCCAGCCGTGGGAGTGGTGATCCCCGTGAGGATGTTGAAGAGAGTGGACTTCCCGGCCCCATTGTGCCCCAACACTGCGGTGATCTGACCCTCGTATATACTGAGGTCAATGCCGTCAATGGCTTTTACTTCCGGTCGCCGACAATGACGGAAGCTCTTTTGCAGGCCGACTATCCTAATTGCTTCTTTGTCTTGGAGTTCTCTGATAAAAAATATGAAATTATATTATTTTAGGTTTAGGAAGGAAAGTATCACACATATCCGCCAGAAATGAGAAAACGGTTCGTTTGAATGCAAGTAGCATTGCATCTCATATATATATAACCACGATAAGTAACCCTCCTTGAGCAACAGGGATGAAGGAGAGGAAGCAGGTCGGTGGTACGTACTTGGGCACGGGCTCGATGTCCTTGTGTGCGTGCGCGTGTCCGTTGTGCTGCAACTGTGCGGCGCGCGCTCTCGGCGCCCAGTACGACGGCAGCAGACAGAACCATGGTTTCTGCTTGATGCCGTACTCACCTGGGGGATATATTATTTTTTTTGTAATTTTCATGGTTTTTGAAATTATTGCCACAATATACGTAAATTCTGAAATATCTGTAAAAGCTACATTCAAAGACATGGTAGATCTGATCAGAGAAAAATTATATTATAAAAGTCACTCACTGGGCATGACCGCGTCCAGCCAGTAGGCTGCGAGTCCGTACAGCACGGTGTCCACCGCCATCATGATGAGACTCCCTCCGAACGGCACACCGGGCCCGCTCCACAGATTATCCCACGTCACGCCCACGCCCGCCATGTCTAGCACCAATGCCTGGTAATAAATAAGTTTTATTTTTTCATGATATTTTTGAATCATGTAAATAACTTCTTTTAGAATAAACAATCAGTAAGATTTTTTAAGTTCCAATAATAACTAATACGTTATCTTAAACATATTAACATTATACTTAAGTCACACTTTAAACAAATAAAGAAGGAGAGAGAAAGTCAAAAAGACTTCAAGAACAACAAAGTTGCTAAAATACCTTGTCCATAGCCAGAGCATAGCAGCTGGAGCTGATGAGAGAGACGAACCAGAAAGCGAGCGAGTCCGCATTGGAAACGAACACCTGGATAAAATACAGCCCGCTCATCAAGTTCACCGCGAAACTGCCCAGGATACCAGCCGTCTGCAAAGTGCATACCATTATATATGACTTATAACCTGCATACATCATCACAAAATTCTAAACTCACCCTGGCCTTATCAAAAAATGGCGTGAGCATGAACGCGAAGGTGATGATGGTGAAACCGAACAGGAGCATCAGAAGAAATATTAAAATATATGACGAGTGTTGAAAAACCTGCAAATAATTATAATAATAATTTAATATATATTTTTTTGGAAACACAAAAGGTGTAATGTAATTTACTTACTTTCAGCGTAAAAAGCAAGACGGTACTGACGATGGACAATATTGTAACAAACACGGCGTAGATTAAAAACCAGGAACCCCTGAATACAAATATTTTTAAAATGTAAATGAAAATATGTAAATTGTTAAGAAATAATAAATTATGTATTACAAATATTTTGCTTTGCTAAAAACACTTACCAGTAGACGCTGTCCTTCAATCCCATAATTCTCATTCCCTCTCTTATCTTTTTCTCCTTCTCTCCCACCACGAACATCAGAAGATAGGTGATGAACTGAGAGAGCGTCATCACCATGTACATGGGCATGATGACGCGGAAGATGACAAGCCAGTCACCCGTGTGCTGCCGCTTTGGAAACTGCCGTAAGTCCACGCGCGGCGGGAGAAAGTTGGCGCCCGTCTCCAACTGGGATGGAATGCTTTTGAAAACTTTGTTTCTTTTTGTTTTAATGATTGCCTATAACTTTACCGGTAGAAAGGCTCACAGCCGGTAAATTTATCTGTTTCCGATAAATAGAAGTATTCCAATAATCAATCAGGAAATATAGAAATTGAAACCGGTAGTTCTCAATTTGAAGTCAACTTCTAATATTAAATTAAGCCAGGCAAGTGCCTAGGGTAATATTTTTATAAGTTTAACATACCAAACTCGTATTTAAATTAGGAAAAAAAAAATTTAATTTTTAGTCATTAAAATAATACATGAAATAGAGTTTTATCGTATGTAATTTTCATGTTCACGCATTTGATGTTACGATGTTATCAAAATTGGAATAGTTGTAATAACTGCGAATTTTATTGTCTCTGTAATTAGCGTTAATGCGCATTTTAAAGGGACCCCGTAAACCTACACCTGGGTCGCAAGTCCCAGGAGCTGTTTGCACTCCTCTCCCTGCAACGCGATGGGCCCGGCACCCGCACAGTGCATCCATGGAATGCTAAGAAGCTTCGTCTCTTAAAAAAATATTTTGTAAATTTTTTTTAGTTCGCCTAAAAGTTGTTTTTTTTTTTGGGGGATTATAGTTGCAAGTAATTAAATCATAATCCTGGTACTTTTCACTAGCTGAAACAAAACGAAAGTACCCTAGCGATGGATTCCTCCTCATTACGACCAATTTAAAAAACGAACCTTAATTTTAACATAATCGATCAGAGTCTGCAGAGCCAGGAAGCCGGTGTAATAGTACTGCAGTACGGGACAGGAGTCCTCGCCGTGCATCTCTGACAGCGGTATGAGCTGCCCGCCGCGTGACCAGTCCGCCTTGAAGTCGCTGCGCTCGCGACACTTCGTAGGGGATGTATTGAGAGTTCTTGTGGAGGGCGTTCCACCATCGCGGGAGGGGTTCGTCCGTATTGTATACCTGAATAGGGAAATGTTAGATATAGTCATTTGAAGATTCGTTGTTGGACTCAGTTCATAAGGGAAACTGAAAAGGTAGACTGCTGGTGGAATAGTCTTTGAGGAGGAGGTTTTATAGTATTCTTAACCTGGTAACGGTGACTCCTTGCTACCAAGGGATAGCATGTGTAGTCATATAATTTATATTGTAATACATCTTACAATATGTAATTATATATAAATAATGTAATATAGGTTAACGTTTCTTCGCTAAGAAGTTAAATATAATATGAGACGTCAGAAAGTGGCTTCAAAATTTATCAAATATGCGGACAATGCTGTGTGCGAGTTCTATCCCGGAGACAAAATTATGCTAGTATTTAACAGCTAGGAATTTAAATAATTAATAAATACTACTATGTAAATGTCAAACCTGAGCGATTCTCCGTATGCGCCAGGGTCGGTGTGAAAGATAACAGCGAGGGGAAACCTCTTGGCGTCGTTGTGATACGCATCGTTCAAATCTGTGGTGTTGTTGTACCGTATCCAGTGGATCGTATGCTGTTTCGATTCTTTGAGTAACGAGTTGATATCGTCTAGAAAACCCTAGAATGGAATAATGTTTTGAATATTTGAGAAATACTTCCTATACCATCTGACGTGGTGGTATCGATGTTTGCCTTAAAATAAACAGTTCCTGGGTGCGCTACTTTATTAACATATTGCAACGTGCAACTATTATCCTAGCAACATTTTAAAATACCTTATAAGGAAAATTTATATCACGACAATAATTGCTAATTAAAAAATACCCTCTCCTAAATCCCCGTTTCATCTTAAATAACTTATGAATATACACTCTGGATATAAAACTAAAATGATAAACTACTAAAAATGTTACATTCTAACTAATGGAAAAGTCAAATCCTGAAAAGAAAGTGTAAAAAGTATAATCTAGCGTTTCATAAATGTCTTTCAGTTTGATTTGGTTTTATAATTACCAAAGTGCCGTTAGCTGTTTCCCAGTCTGCCACCACAGCCACTGAATGGTTGTCAGAGATGACATCGTGTTGGATCCGCAGCAAACGACCTGGTTTCCTCACCTCCGGAAAATTGGGGTTCGGTACCAGCATTTTCAGAAATATCAACACACCCAGAGAGTATAAAGGAACCAGAACTTCCTGAAAGTTATAAATACATATTTTTGATGAATAATCGTCTACATTTTTGTATATAGAAATAAACATTAAATGTAATTAATTCATATTTCATATTAATTTTATATATTAGCTTACATTAAGAAAATATTATATTATTTTTGATAGTTAACATTGATAGTAGTAATGTAGATTTGTAATGACATATTTATATATGGGCTTAAGTTTTTTTAGACAAATTTAATATTTTCTAAATAAATAAAGACTGTTGCAAACAAAGTAAAACTAATGGAGACTCTACCTCTAATATATCTAGTTCTAATATCTCTACCAACTTTAACATGACGAGTACAGAAACGTGCAACATAACTTTAAATTATATATTACTTAATATTCCGAAGTGTATTTCCTCGTAATATTAATAACTGTCTATGCTCGAGTGTGACAGTCCTACTTGAATATTAATTGCAACCAATTTTGATGTAATATGTATTGTATATAATTTCTCATTACATGTCTATAGTTAATAGTACACAACAAGGATTGTAAAATCAAGAATCCTTGTGAATGTACAGAACGAATGCTTAAAAATGATTCAAGACTGTCACAAAATATTTGACTGCCTAAAGAAATTGAACTTTTGTTACGAGCTTTCAGGCTATTTTCGTTGAGCCTGGGCATACTTACGGCAAGGGTCTTCCTGGTATCCCGCTTCTTAAGCAGAAGATTCCGGACGACCGTAGCCCATAGCTGAGGCCAGAAAGCTGCGGGCGGGCGAGTACCCATCGCGCCCCGCAACCTGCTACCTATGGCTACGCAGTCTGGTTCCTTGACGCATTTTCTGTAAAAGAAAAAGTAAAGCATATAATACCATATAACATTTGAATGGAAAACGCGAAATAGAAAGAAATTAAACTAAGTAGTTGTCGCAACATTTAATGTATAATCTGACATTTTCACAAACCTAAAAGATGAACATAAAAGCTCTTAGAACTGAAAGAAATTCTGTCAGAAAATAAATGCACATAAAACTATGTCACTGTGTCATGAATCTACAAACAGGTCAAACTTGAATTCGATTTTCATTTAGCAAGTGACCTCAAGCCTTTGACGCTTCAATCTCAACTTGCCTTTTAAAAACCTAAGAAGTGTAGGAAATTAAAGTAAAAGAAGTCTTGATAGCAAATAAATCTCTGTAAAATGTTCCTTATTAGTTTTAAAGACAATCATTAAACATAAATGTATGTTTTTAACACAAGACATTAGCCATAAATGTGTCAACCCCGTCAACCCCGTAATCATATATACATTAGAGCCGTGTGTAACCTGCATCTATCTAAGTATAGCTTAATCTACCCACGTTCAAAACATTAAATATAAGGTCATAGTGGTTGTTTATGTAATTCTTTAGTCCGTGGGTTTGTCACTAATCTCCACGGGCTGAACAGATTTTGATGTTTTTTTTTGTCCATAGATCATTTGGATTTTATTCTATGCCATTTGCAGATCAGGACAACGTAGGCCAAATCAAATCAATTGTGTATTTTAAAATATTAATTTTATAAAACATCTGTAATGTGTTCCAACATTTTAATGACACAGACTTTCAACAGACAAGTTTGGTGACCTATAATCCTTTCAGTGCTTACAATTGGAAGAAGACTTATCATCTAGAACGGAAAAAAGGGAATCTTAAGCTTTGAGAAAAAAAAGGGAGTCTTAAACTTTATATTAGTTATGTTTATTGTCAAAGTTGTAATGCCATCTATGTTGCCGGTGGGAAAGATCTTGACTATTAAAAAATTATGTCACCCAAGTACTCCTCTACCTGACAAATTATAGTGTTCGCATGCAAATACTTCAAAGACCGGTTTGTGGAAAACGACAGGTATTGCATATTATAATATAAGTTTGTATAAGAAATGAAGACGAAAGTCAACGATTACTTTACAATATGTCTTAATTAAAATATTAAATGCATTTCGGACAGGATATACCTCGATCGTTATTCTGTCGTATTTTTTAATTAAATTCTTCCAAAAAATATTAGAATGTACAGAATTCTACAAAAAAAAAATGCAAATTAAACTCAATATTTATAACAAAATTGTATCCATAATAAGTAATAAAAACTGAAGCCTACTAACAAGTATAGACGGTAAAATAAAAGGGATAGAAGTAGGGTGTGCCGGAAGTGCCATGGCAGGTGCACGGCGCCAGGGGGACTGGCACCGGTACTTATTGTTTGTACTCTGGTGTTTTGGGGTAAAGCCCTTTTTATGGACTCTTTATCATATTAGTGGGTTGAGTTACTGGACAATATGTAGAAAGATACGACAATGTTGGAGTCAATCCTCGTTTCAGTTACTCACGTATTTCAGCGCTACATCGTATTTAATTCCATCGTGATACATATTATATAAAATTCCACCAGAAATCCACATTGATATTACACAACATAACTAGACTTAAAATGTATTACATTTCCAGTTTTAGTCTGATTATGTTCAGAAAAAAAGAGAAAAAAGTATATTTTTTGTTCGAAATTGATTGTTTTACATTGGTAATTTTATAAATATATTCGCATACATGGCAACACTAAAATTTATTCCTTAGAGTCCATTACTTATTCGTCTTAAGAGGAAGTATCAATATAGCATAGACTGAAAAAAATATTGGGAATTGTGTCATGAAAAAACGAAACAAATTCTTGTTATTGTTTCAGGAGGTATAAATATAGTACCAATGACGGAAAAACATCTTAGAAACGTATGATAATAAAATGAAAATCAAAAAAGGGTAAATAATTTATTAAAGGAATAAGAATGAGAAAAGAGGGCGACCAAAGAAAATAGAGTTGGACAGAGAGATATAATGAGTACTGACAGGACGAAAATATATTGGAGATGATGTACCTAGGTGATTTAGGATAGGATAGATAGGATAGGAGCAGTGGCATGATGATATCGAGTTGTCCCAATCTGTAATAATTACGATCCGTATCTCGGTAACCTGCAAGTATTACGCAGTAAACTAAATTAAAATAATCGACCGCATGATAATTTCCAGCCTTGATTGACACTACACGAGTACGTGCTCCGCTTGTCTTATCGACATTTATTATAAAATACATCTCTTTGACGTACGCGTAAATCTGATTTATTTTTTAAAACTATATTTTATCTAATACCAGATACATACAGATTTAAAAAGTGATTATAGTCTGATAGCATTAATCTATTTTTCTTTACTCTAAGTATTTTATATTTTTTTATAAAGTTTGTAACCTTATAAAGGAATATTCGTATCTAATTTTGTGTGTATGCAAAATGCAACACCGGTTATCGTAATTTCCACGTGTCTGTACTTCCCGGGACCGCACCCATAGCGGGGTGAAATGGTAGAACATAAAAGGTAAGGTTACTTTCTTGATTAAGTTTTCGTGAATTTGTAACTTACATGGAAAGAAATGGCTTCACCGTTGTTTATATAGTTTTTCCTGGCTATCCGTGTTGCTGATTGTAAAGGGTTTTTAAATAAATGAAATCTAACTTTTCTGTATTTGTGGTATTTATATGGTGAAGATATCCACCATTTAGAATTTCTAGACCTTTAAGCTCTTATCTGTCAGTGGTTCTGTGAAATATGTATTAAGTACATCTTTAATATTAAAAATGTAAAATTACTTTGTTCCCACCATAATTTTGTACATATAAAATGAAATATAAAGAAATATGGCAGGTATATAATACTCCAAAATACTAATGGAAAAAACGCTATTCGGTATATTTAATTATAATTGACGCGTTTTAGGGCGGGACAAATAACATTGTCACCTCAAAGTAGAAAGCTAAATTGTAACCGATGGTAGATATAAAGATTCAGTGTCTAAAGTACAAAATGGTCAAGACTCAAGATACTCGTGTAAGACACGTTATATAATATATACAATGTACGTACAACACGTGTATTTAATTGTGGTAGTACATATATATATATACCACAGACCGACCAAACATTTTATAAATTATCAAGTAATGTCACCAGACAGAGCAGAAAATATTCGTCTCGAATGTGCAAACATAAACACAATATTTTGCATGTCATATAGCCTATATTTTTTTGAATAAATTACAATAAATTCAGTAATTCTTGCTGAATTCAAACGTTTAAATACGTATTTACTATAGGCAGTACAAATATAGAATTTGCAAATATGAATGTCGCCAATCAGCTGGTGGCGTCATTCAAAATGATAAAACTTCTGGAAATGATTCAAATTGAATCATTCGGTATTTAGCGCGCCTTGTAATACATATTAATCAATGTATAAAGCTGGCAGAACATATGACAGCCAAGTATTGCCAACATAACAAACTACTTAAAGCAGAACTAACTTATGCTTTTTCGCGTTCGAAATGAATGCTTTAGCTTTAATGGCAAGTGTAACACCTAAAAAGGTAGAGTCAATTATAGATAAGAATAGCCAAAGCTGATATTGTTGACGTCAAACCTTGAGTGTACTGAAAGGTCAGGCAGTAATAAACGTTTAATATCAAGGATACTTTTTAGCTACATTTTGTTTGGACTTTCTCACTACAATTGTTTTAAGCTCTATTATTTCTATATAAATTATTGTCTATGTATGTTATTATTATCTGTGTATTCTAATTAAATATTCTTATTTCTTTCTTGGTGTAATGATATATTTTGTGTGTGCAACATTGTCTTATTTTAAGCATTTCCTTATTATATACTAAGGACCCGCCTCGTCTTGGCACGGATACAATTTGCTAATGAAGAATATAACATTTGTCTACCTAAAATATAGGCTACACGTTGTCTGTCGAACAGTCGATCATAACTGTCAAACTGAACACACATTCTACATACAAAAATAGCATCTAAATTTCAGATTCTAGCAGTATTTTTTTTTAAATAGATTTGACTATCGTTAAAAATCATTCTGAATTTTATGCGAAACTCCGTTGCTAAACCGTTGCTAAACTAGTCTTGCCACAATAAATATACTGTTTTAAAAAGAAATATATTGTGATTAATTTTAATAAACACAAGAAAAAAAAATACAAAGTGATATAATTATAAGTGTCGACACTGTCCGCGCCCTCGCACACCCTAAATATCGATCCCCGTAAGATTTGAGGTTATTTTTTGTCTGTTATATTTATCCATTGGAAAATCCAAAATATGAAAGTTCTTACGAAGACACATAAAAATATTCGAAGATTCAAATAAATTGAATCAAGAACATAATAAAAAGAAAATGTACCAATACAGCATTATTGAAGTAACACAGACAGTCTGACCGATTCACTCTTTAAACTTACCCCACAGGGGGCGGCCTATTTATAATTTACGATCATTCACCCCTAGGGGTAATGTGTAGCAAATGCCCGGTTAATGACCTCAGCGGAGTCCTTCACTACACAAATCGTAAATCCTTTTAACATGACACATTAAACTACAGTTAGTTTTCATGTCAGTAACTCATGCTTTGAATTGAATAGATTTTGCTCAATCTTTTGACAATTTACAATAACTTCTGGCGTCAAATAAATGGTTCCTGGGTTCGATCGCCGTGAAAACGTATTTATGATGTGATCGTTCAAGGAAAATGGAACTTACAACCCGCAGTAGAGTAGCATAGTAAGTTAAGCTCCGCACACTCTGCATACTTATGAGTCTTGTATAGGGATCAAAATAATAAATAACAGAGCAGCAGTTGACTAATTGAAAGTATATTTATCCCCCGTCATAGCATATTAGTTTTATGAATATTTATATTATAACAACATTTTAAAAATTATTTAACTTTTCCGCAACGAAGCATTTATTGGCCAAATATATACCCTTCAAAAGGTCTTACAGGCCTTCAGCTTAAGGACATTTTAGATCTTTTATTTGGTTATTGATTTTGTTTCGAGATATAATTATCGTTTTTCAAGTAATATATATTAATTAACTGAATATTAATCGATTTCATTTATTGTATTAAGACAGCTTGCTCAGGGTAATAAATCATTTCGAGCGAAGAAATTGAAGTAAATGTAGAAGTTTGTTATAGAGTTAGTTGAGTTATAGAGTTAGCCGCAAAGGTAATTAAGCGGTCCGGAGAGACGGCAATCGATATTTCCGCAGTAGTTCATTGATTTTTTTCAGCCTTCAAAATAATTTCATAACCGAAGTTCATAATTCGTCTAGACCTAGGTTTGCGTGATATTCAAGTCTATTTGTTTCTTTAATTGCTTATTTATTTCCATTATAAAATTATGATACAATAATATTGTTTTGAAAGATATCGGTGCTTGTCTCGTCGATTTTATTTTAAATTAGTCATTGGTCCCACGTTGGGCGCCAAGACGATTCACCTCACTGAAAATTACCTTAGTTAAACTAAATACACATATAGAAAAATAGCGCTAACACAAGAAATAAATAATTTCTAATCTAATGATGCAACAAGAAGTTATAACTTGAAATATTCTTTCTTAAAAGGTTGTCTGTATGACCTTAAAACGCAGACATGTCGGCGCCCGAACTAGGTCTCAGCAAACAGATATTGGCATGCGGCCCGTCCTAACCCACTGACTCTGGATTTTATGGGCTCCGTTATATGGGTTACTTAGACCAGTACTTGAAGTTGAAAAATTTTAAAAAAATACGTAGTTAGTTTACTAAAATGGGTTTCATGTCGTTTACGTTGGTCCAAAACATATATTGAAATTATTGTATAATATCGAAAGAAGATATTTATTTTTAAGCTATTTCTAAATTACGTTTAAATAATTTAGAAATAAATTATTAGGGGCTTATAAAAAATATATTTATTTTATATTTCAATATCAACGAAACTATATAAGAATTTAATTTGTTTGTACATACAAAATAATTATATTTAATATTACTAATTATTTATATGATTATGTTCCTCTTTGGAATGAGCTAGAACGACGTAAAAGTGACGCGTGGATACGTCATAGCGCTGGCGTGCGGCCAGTGGGTGACAAAATTCAATACCCATTCGAGACTTGCGAACGTAACAGGCATTTCAATGACACTACAGTTTTAGTAAATCATTTGTTACATGATAATAGAGCGGGTTGTCTCTTATGTCTTAATAAGTCCATCTGACACAAGAGAATAATACACATTATAATGATTTGAAAGTTTCCTTTAGATTTCCTGAATAATTCAATATTTTAATTGCTATAGATTTTATAATTAAGAGATAAGACCTATTATATACTTTTATGTGTTTGTATATAAAATATAAAGCAACAATAAATTTAGATTCTCCTTATTATGATGTTAAATATTTAAAATTTTAATTTACACAAAAAATACAATTGAAACTGTTTTTTTTTAATCTTTCCATGAACCATGATGAATGTTATATATATTTACCCGGCTGTATTCACGTTAATTTATCGTAATTTGTCCGACAAATTTCGCTTCAAGCTCATGAGTAAGAACCCCGAACGGGTTTGAAACTAATCGGGCAAATTCCAATAAATGAACGTGAATAGCCTGTTAATTATATATAATATTAGGGAAAATGTAATGAATAAAAACGTGAATTGCGTATAATTTAATTTATTTCGAATATTAAATGACAATTTTTATGAGAATAAAAATAATAACAGTAGAAAGTAAGCTGGAGCACTTAGAATAGTTGCAAGATTTTTATCAAAGCACCCACGTGTTATGCAAGGTATCAACGTATGTTTTTTTAATTAAAAATAGTCAATTTGTAGCTAAACTGTTACCTTCTAACATTTACGGCTTATAAAAATAAAATATTATTATCAATAAATCAATGACCCAGTAATATGAATCAGTAACCCGTTGCGATAGTTTTTATAAATAATAAAATAAATACATATAATATGTACATAGAAGTATGTGTGTACGTAATATAATATTACTTTTATTACGGTTTCGTGTTTTTTTTTATTGTAGGTAAACTTAATTATCGAAAAAATTCAGAAAATGCGACTTGGACTTACACGAAAGTCACGTATCACCAACAAAAATAGTTATTTGGCGAATTCAATCAACCATAAAAAAATATCTCAGCTGCATATTTCTTTATCTATACTAGTGATGTCTAAAAAACTCAAAAACATCAAAATATAATTGGTTGATAAAAAGTATTAAATAAAACCTTATTTCTCGATTATTTCTCGATTGATTTTATGTCAAGAAGTTATCTCTAACTTCTTTAGATATATTATGTTATAGGAAGAATCATAAGTATAAATTATGAATCAGAAGATCTCTAATAAACGTACAGACAGAAAGACGAATGAAACGAAATTACAAGGCTTCGTTTATCCATTCACAATGTATTGCATATTAAGTGACCTAAAGCGACTTAAATTTTAGGCATTCATTCCGTCATTCGTTATTCAAATCATTCAAACCAAGAATCTTTTTAAAAAAAATGAATATGTATATGCCCAATACCATTTCTGAAGTCATTACCCATTTATATTAATAAATGTATATTAAAACAGTATAAATATTAATTCAGACTTTAGAGCACAACAAAAATATTTAAATATATTTATTTAATTCATACATAAAATGTTTTAAGTCTATATTTGATTTGTCAATCTTTAGAAATACAAGCAATTATTTGTATGAATACACAAGTATAATTCAATTCAACAAAGCAATTTAATTTATACTTAATAAAAATAATTTACGGGCCCTTGAAGCCCTACCCGTATTAATTTATTAGATTGCTTTAGATTAAAAACAAGTAAATAGCTTAGCCTAAATCGAATTAAAAAAGCCGATTTCAAGAAACCTTACATTAGATCAAACGAATTAATTAAATGTTTTATGGCTTCTCTACCTATATATAGGAATTAAATTAAATTTAAAAGTTTTATGGAAAATATATATATATATTTTCCCATAAAATATATATACATATATATATCAATGGTTATAAATAATAAAACTCATAAATATTCAAACGAATCGCGATGATGAATTGACATCGTGACTGTATTTGCGGACTGCGGACTGTATTTAGTCCGCAAATCAAACACGTCATAGTATTTCAAAAAATGCGCAATAGAATATCATTAATTTACAAACCATTTTATTATAAGTTGTTTCTGCTTAATAATATATTATTTTAATAGAAAATCTTGAGTGTTAGAGCTTTATTGGGCTAATTTAATTTCATCGTCTTTCATCTCGTTCATTCTTTCAGACTGAATATAATCCAATCTATCATTTTATTTTTCTTTTACTAAAATTGTTTTCTGCAATTTCTTTTATAAATAACATTTTGCAGCTGCATTTGATTTATGAAAATCATTTATAAAGAGACCTTTATAAAGATTTTTAATTAAAAATCAGAGAGAGCAATTGTTACTTCAATATAAAAGATATTTAAATAGTTTGTTTCTATATCCAGTCTAAAGTCTAAGGACTATTCATGGTATATTACCAGCTATGGAATATATTTTAAATATATAACAAAATTTGAATAATATTTTAATTAAGACTATTTATTTTTGATATTTTGTCAGACACAATAAAAGTAACAGGTTGTCATTTATATAGAGTTAGCTAGGTCTGAACCTAATCATTTGAGAAAATTTTATCTCCAAGATTTTCTTCGACACGTTTCTATCTCTCTCAATATCATTTTATTCAGATTTACCTTGTTTGAGTGACTGCAGCTTATGAATTACTTTCATAGATACATTGAATTTATCTGTTTTTCTTTTCAGTCGATTAAGTATTATACCTATATATATATATATATATATATATATATATATATATATATATATAGAAAGAAAATCGTTTGCTATTACGTTATTTAAATGGCAATTTTCAAGTGAAACGCCTTTTTATCAATATATTAATTATAATCCCGTACCGATGTTTGAATACATATTTTTTAAAAAGCATTACAAGTACATACATATATATATATATAAATAATAAAATATTTCCTAACATAAATAAAAGAAATTTGATCAAAAATTCAAAGTATGATTTCATTCATTATTCCTTTGTTTTGATAATATTCCACCGGCTCTATATATTGATCAGATCCAATATCGGTATTGTATTACGTAGTCACTTGAAAGTGGAAAATAACGCGAGCTATTGAAGGTTTTGGCAATTTCGATTCAAATTTTAAAATGAATCATATTTCTACAGTAAAAAGCTCTATTGCTGTGCTTTTATTACTGACATTTTAAATTAGTTTTTAATTAAATATTTATTATTTACACTGATACAATTGATTATGTATTATTCTTTATTATTGATATATTACTTGTTTTATATTTTTCTTCACCGAATGCCTTTACAATGAGTTTCGTCTCGTCGTTTCTCGTTATTTTTTAGGACGTCATAGACACTCAGATGCTATTATCATCAGTGTCACGACGGTAATATATTAAAACTTTTGGACGTTCTTTCACTCAAAGAATACATTTTATATATACTATGTTACTCGGAAAATTACCGACTTTATAGGGATGGGTTGTGAAAGTATTCTTACTAAGTATTCTATTACTGTATAATCATCAAAATTATATTGTAATAAATGTTTGTCACCTCATCGTCAATCTTCAATATTCATCATTAAAATCATATAATAATTAAGATATAGTCAAGATTGTTAGCAAGGGATATATAAATATTTATGTCTCTATTAGAATTATTAAATACTGTTAAGGCTTAAATAAGTTACATTAATATAAATTATATAGTTTTCATGGCGAGTTCGATTTAATTACACTATAACAGAAGATTTCTTATTTGAACAGGAAAATAACGAATTAACCATTCTGACAGTGAAATATAATACTATTAGAATAGTAAAGTAATATCTAGAAAAAAACATAACAAGATTTCATTTTATAATTTCATGTATTAAATATGATATTATGAGAAGAAATATTTTTTCGTATTATATTTTATGTAGTTATGTTGATTTTTTAATGTATATTTATTTTTATGTATTATTTCGAACGTTGAAAACGGAACGGTGAAAGGTGAAAGTATACTTTTGTTTTTTTTAATGATAAATGAATACAAAAAATATAACCATTAGAAGACAATGAGAACGCATTGTAGAGACGGTTTTAGTTTATTTGGTTTAAAAATCGAACCAAACCAATGTATACTATCTTACTATCTACTATATTACCATTTATCTATATTACTATTTATCTATATTACTATTTAATAAAATTGCTCTTTTAGTTATTACATAACCTTACGAAAAGATATGTCTTCGATCTATACCCAAAACAACGCAACTTCAAAAAACGAAAGAAAACTTCTTTTACTAATATATACTGAAAAATATAACAAAACTGTACTTTAAATTAACAACTGTGTTTTATACGGCAGTTGAAAAATAAAAAGCACCTATACATCATGTTTTTTTTAACGATATTATGGAATTAAGATAAATCCCGGTTTTTATTTTAATATTTTAAAGAGTTGTAAATTTAAATTAAATGTTCAAAAATATTATACTCTTCACTTGTTTATCTTAATATGTAAAGAAATTCTCGATAATTTCGAAATACTAGCCTAACCTACTAGTAATGAACTCTACATATTCAAGAAGAAAAAAAACTTATATGTCTGCTTTAGATTTTTCCTTGTCTCTCCTGTAGAGTATTTTAATAATCTATGTATATATTTCTATTCATTTTAATCAAGTAGGTAATACTAACGTTAGCTGTTCGGTGCTAGCCGGTGAATGGCGTCCTTCATCCCTCCCCAAAACCCCATTAGGATCACTCATGCAACACAATATACACGCACTGTTCACAAAAATATCCACTTAATATTGACACTATAACATTATTGACACGCAGCAAAATTAATAGGTAGGAACGAAGCAATGAGTTAGGCGTACTCGCGGTGCGCTCTCCGACCGGACGCCATCATGGTTTGATGGAGAGTTTCGCGCGCGCGCCAAACTTTTCCGTGTGTTGCCAGATATTAAATAATACCCTGATTTGAGGATTGATTTTATTATATTAATATAGCGTGCAAGTAGGAGCTTCAATGTCTTTTTTTCTAAATAATCAATAAGTGTATTAAGATACAGTTTATCAGTTTGAATTTATTATTTTATAATATTTATTTTAAATCATATTAGTTAACTATTGATTTTAAAAAACTTACTGGCATAATTCATCAGCTACTATCTCGTCATTTTACATACATAAAAATATATAGATATTTATAAATAAATAAATCAATCAATCATTAGTATTTAGATAAGTATAGATAAGATTTGTATCTAGCAACACAGACACGCATGCGCGAACTGCAACCACTGCAATACGGCGCCGTACGACACGTTCAGGCCTCTATTTTTACATTTCTTTGTGAGTTTTCGCTTGCGGCTTGACACAAATTGAAAGGGTGTGCATTTTCTACTGTTTCACTCCATTTTTGACAATCTTTCACACCTGAATCTCATTGAACGTCTTTTATTAAGCTTCGAAGATTTATTATACAATTAATATTGACAGTATATAAACTTAGTTAAAGAATGGTCACTAATTTAAAATGTGTGCCCAAATTCTTACTATTAAGACTTTCAACTATAACTTTCCAATGAAAAAAAACATATATTTATCAAGGATACCAAAATTATATTGTAAAAGAAAACAGCTCATTATGTTCAGTTTTTAACATAATAATTCTAACACTGTCATCTTCACCCTAGTCTTCTGACTCAGAGTCCTCTTCTGTAGAAGAGTCTTCACTGTCTTCACTGTCCTCACTGTCTTCTTCACTGTCCTCACTGTCTTCACTGTCTTCTTCACTGTCCTCACTGTCCTCACTGTCTTCACTGTCTTCTTCACTGTCCTCACTGTCTTCTTCACTCTCCGAATCTTCTTCTTCCTCCTCCTCCCCATTGCCATCATTCTCATCTTCTTCTTCTTCTTCTTCTTCTTCAGGTGAAGAAGGAGCAGATGAAGTGGTTTCAACTTCTGGTGCGACAGTAGTGATTTGACTGAAGTCCCAGTCAAAATTGAAGCCTGTGATCTCAGTGTACCAGTCGTGGTAATGACCGGGACGGATGAAACCTAAATAGTTTTATAGATTCAGATGGTTAATATGTGTACCAAAAATATATAGAATCAAAAGGCTTCAAGTTAATCTTCTCACCAGCAGGTAAGTCCGTGTGGCAACCAGTTCTAGAGACAAAGGACGAGATACCAACTTGAGAAAGGTTACCATCTTGATCTTCAACAACCAAAGGTCCACCACTGTCTCCCTATAATATTTAAAATAAAACTAAAATATATAACACAAATATGTAATGATAAAAGTATATTGTTCTCTGTTTACATCTCAGTGATTGTATTAAAGTTTCTAGGAAATCAGAACCAGAGCCCGTTCTAGAAAATATAAGAATATAAATATTATCTATATAAAGGATCCGATTTCATAAGTTAAAATATGATTTTGACTTTATAAAAAAAACTATATTTTTAAAGCTACGCCATTTTTTATTTCAGTCGATAGGAACAGTTTTTCAGATCATGTGATTGAAAAAGTTCTGTGATGATCACAACTTTTATAATTTTAAGTACAGTCTACTTAGCAATTAAGCAGGTGGTATATTAATAAAAATGTTTCATCTAATGTTATAGTTAATTGTGATTTAAATTCCTCAAAGATTATTACCATAATTAACATACCAAAAAAACAAATAAGTCTAATGTTAAAGGAACAGTTATTTTTTTAAGCCCACGACTTACGTACCTGGCAAGTTGATTGAGATGAAACATTATATGCGCTTGCGCAAATTGTCGAGTCAATAACTATATCGCCGAATAGCTCCTTACATTCGATGTTGCTGACTCCGGTAAGGTACACCCAGTTTAAGATTTGGGGAGAGGCTCCTGAAAATAAGACAAATATAAAACAATAACATTTATATTACATATCGTGTTAGAATAAAACTCGTTTTTATTACCGTTAGTCCAGGTCCTGCCCCAGCCGCTAGCTTCAAGGACAACGGCGTTGTAATCGTTGTTTTTATCAATGGAAGACTGTAGTCTGATGGGCTTGATGACGTCTGTAAGTGACGTAAAAACTATATTGGACACCAACACATACTTCTACTAACTATAAGAGAAAGGTTTTAAATTCTTCCCATGAACACGATTTCTGCAAAGCATTTCAAACGTCCGTGTTAAAATTAAAATGCAGTCAATATACGAGGACTTAATCCATAAAACAGTTTTATAGTTTATAATTTAAGTGATATTGATTAAAAATAAATACTTATACAATATGGCAATAGCGTGCATATAGTTTCTTTTTTGTGACAGAAAAAGATCCTTTCGAAAAAGAAGATGAAACTTAGTGATGAAGAAGATTTGAAATTTATAAGATAATGTGTAAATTTTTCATACTTACCAGAGTACTCAACGAAGCGGTTAAATTTCAACAGGCCGATGTCGTGGGGCTGAACGATACCAGCCAACGACTCGATGTAGAGGGGGTGGTTGTAATAGTCTGTGGTCTCCAAGATCAGGGAGGGGCGTGTGAGATCGACGCCTCCGAAACGAATGACAATGGTCACGCGACTATAATTGAAGTTACTCAGATTAATATTACGTTAAAAACAAGTTATAGAGAATTAAGTAAGCTATTATAAAACAATTAAATCAAAATCAAATCAAATCAAAAATATCTTTATTCAAGTACGCATTTACATGCACTTTTGAATCGTCAATTTCATTACATTACATTAAAAAAATGTCAATATAGTATGTAATTGTAAACGTAATACCAAAATGCTGGTGGTCTCTTCGTATATGGACTTATGTACTACTTTATTTATTTTTAGTTATTAATCCGGATTCCTATACTTTTTGGTAGAGTAAATAATAATATAATTAAATAAATGAAACTTTTTATGATTTTAGATTCTGAGATTCCAATCTGAATAAACATAAAATGTTATAGTACTCACTTGGCAGTGCAATGAGCGGCGGTCAATGCCCACTCGTTGTTGATGACAGAAGCCCCACAACCGTACACCAGGCCATCCCTGTCCACCATACGCAGTGACAGCTGGTGTGGGATCTGGCCTTCCTTAGCCTCCCACCCGGATACAATCCTTGAAGCGCCCCCTGGATTATATATTAATATAATTAACCAGTAAGGCCAAAACAACTCAAGATTTTTTTAAAAAAGAGTTCTGCCAGATACTGATTCCTAGTCAATTAAATTTTAGGTAGGAATTATAAAGGCGCAATTATATGTGCAATTCTGCGTAAATGAAGATTTCTCACATCCAAACATTAAAGGCTTTTATATGTATTTTTTACCCGTACCGCACATTCTTGTCCAATATCGAGTATATATGTCACAGTATCGGTTTTTTAAATCCACTTTAAAAATTTAATTTTACACAATAACATTTTAGCCAGTAATACATATACTCAAACTTAATGGCTAACTGTTTGCAGTATGACGAAGATCTTACCTCGAACATTTTCGGGGAAGTCAGCCACGTGCTTGCTGGGATAGGCGCCAGCCTGAAAACATTTATATTAGAATAAACATCAACAGGTAAAATACAATAACTAACATATTATTCCCGTAATACTTATGTAAGTCTTAAAGTATTAACAAAAAAGGTTTATTAATCGAAATCTAATTGTTATCTGTAATCCTACTCTAAGGTCTAATTTCGTATGATAACGATGACAAATTACTGTTACATAAATTTTATATAATTACATGAATTATTATTAGCCTTATGAAAATGGTAAAAAGCAAAATAAGATGTTGAGATGATAGGAGTCAACACCTGGGAGGTAGATATTTACTATTTAACTCTTCTATAATAATGGTGTCTTAATCTATCTAATGCTATATTAAATATAAATATCCATTAATAATTCGTGCAATGTAGAAATAAGAAGCAGAAAAAAAGATACGAGCAAAAGAAGCAAAAAGATAACAATTTTATATCGATAATATTAGTGTCTGTGATTTGGGCATAGAGACTAGACGAGGATCATTAAAAAAAATACACTTTACAAATGAACTAAAAGTAAATATGTAATGGTATAAAATTTAATTTTAGTAAAGAGCTTAAAATAAATGAGTTATCGTTACCAATATATATGGCAGTGCCTACAACTAAAAATACTCATGTTTCCGATTAATAAACACGATATGTTTTATGTCTAATAACGTTTACCAAATTTATATTTAAAGTATAATTTATAAGTGTATAGTTAATAAAAATAATAAGAAAATATTCACCAAACACGCAGCTAATAAAATCACTAGAGCTCCCAACGCTGCCATTTTACAAATAGTGATTAATTAACATAGAGATATGTATTTAAATCTATATCAATAAGCATTAACTGATAAAAAAAATCTGATTACTTTATAATCCACACTGGTATCTAGACTTAGATTTACGATGTAACCATTCTTCAAAGAGTTTTTCGTACACAAATTGAGACCAATATAAAGTAATATCATTTAATACATAAACACAATTACAAATTCAAACACATATTCTTTCCGACCGAACCCTACATTGAATATAATATGAAGGAAATACGAATATATTTTATTATTATATTATATTAATTTAATAGAAAAACTTCTTACGGTTGGTATATATAGATCCTTGGAATTTATTGATTCACGGAAGAAAATATTCTTGCTATTTTCACGCTTGTTTGTTTTGTAATTTCTGTTTTCTGTACTCGTACGCTGCAACTTCAAAGATTTCCATTCTTAAAATTTATCTCAAAGTTGCAGTTTCCTGCTAGAAAATGGATGAAAAAAATGCCAAATCAAATCTTGTGTAGTGTCATTATCCAGATGGAATATCACTTTCTTTCTGTGTAGATAGACGTCGGGTGTCGGTGAGAAATCTTTGACGAACTTTCGAGCACGTTTTAATTCAGCAACCTTTTAAATTTTTTCACAGTCAAAGTTTTTCACAGTGGTATACGAAAGCATATATTTTGTAATTAAATTCATAATTTTTTTATAAACTATGCAATTAGTCTCAATTTACTCGTCCTAATTATATAACTGCAATTGACACAGCAACCAAATATTTCGCACTCGAACGGCCTAAGAACACATATTAAAATACAATTTCTTATGAAACGTGTTCAAATTTCAGAAGAATAGTTTAAGGGCTGCTATAGGTGTAAAGGTGCTAAAAGCTTGTGTGCTCGAAATAAAAGCCCAAATTGGGAATGCACATATTTTGTCATTGATTTCATACTTTTTTTTATAAGCGAAAATAGAATTTAGATGTTTTCTTGTCCCCTCTGAAGTAAATTTTCTAGAGAAAAGAACAGTGAAGTATTTATTGAATTAAGAGTAGAACTAACATTGCAAAAATGATTATTTCACAAAGTTATTGTTCTACAATTCAGGATTCACATTAAATAAATGTCAATAACTTTTAAAAGCCTAAAAAGAGAACGAATATAAACCTGTAGGTTTTATACATAGGATTATTGTGTACTATAAAAAATAAGAAAGATAAAAAAGACCACCGTTTCATTTAAGAAATCCCATAATTTAATAAGCAATGTATATATTTCCTGCAGCTTTGCTTGCTGGTTAGAAAGTAATTTTTAAATAAGAATTAGTTAATTTGACTGACTCTTAAATAAAATAAAATATATAGCTAGCGTTATAACATTACAAACACTAAGTAAAATAATATTCCTTTCAAATTAAACTTTATTACTAACTCGTTAACATCAATATTTTCTCTAAATATTTTTTACCAGCATTAATGAACTTTCGTGAACCATGACTATTATATTTATATTTACCCGAATGTGACCAACTACCGACCGTATCGAACCCATTCGGGAGTTCGAAACTAGTCGGGGACAATCCGATTTAATTTCTGCGTGAATACAGCCAGGTAAATATAAATATAAATATTAAGAAACTATTGTGTGTTATGGAAAAATATTTTTTTGCAACATTTTTTCGCAATGATCTGAAGAATCGTTTAATAGACTTAAATTAACTTATAACGAATTTTAGTAAATTTATAAATATAGTAAATAATGGTCGTTTTTGAATAGTGTTACGGAAGAAAAAGTGCTACACGTGAAAAAAATATTTAACAAAAAAAGCGAATGACATACCAGAAGATTCAGTAGAATAAGCAGATTGGGTCGGGCAGTGATCATGATATTCTACACAACGTTTGCATGAGGAGGATTTTTATCGAGCTGGTTACTCCACAATCTCACCCATCCTCGGAAGAGGGTGCGTGGTGGTGCCATGATATGATTGATAAAAACGATACAAGTAATACGATACTGCCTGCAGTGCTTACAACTTATAACGGTGATGAATCTTGGATTTCAATATGAAAAGGGCTCCGAGGACTTTTGCACCATCACGACAAAGCACCTACGCAAATGTTTAGACGCATGAAACTTTGTATAGACGCTGGTTCTGGTTTTTAAAAGATTTAACACGAAAATATAACCTATAGACCATTTTTTTATTTTATCCAACCTTTTCGAGTATAGTAAGTATAATAGCGGTCCAAGATCAGACCCATGAGGTACTTCTCTTCCTTCAATACAGTTCCCATTTTTTTATAACTGGTTTAGTAACATTTATAACAAAAATGCCGCGTTACAAAAAATATATATTATTTTATTATTGATGGCTGATAATTTACTGATAACACCTAATCTTAGATAAACTTTATTCGTCCACCAAAACCAAAATAAATGTACCGACATCATTCCATTTGACCAAAAATTATTTAATAGAAGGTATAATATACAATACATTTTTAGTAAATTCAAATATTCTACTCCACCTCTTTCGTTGTTTTTTACAGTTCATTGACAGTCTTTAGTCTTATTTTTAATCATAAAAATATAGAAAAGCCGTCCCATAATTTTATGATAATTAGTACTACTACGTATATACTATATGAATATATTTATAAGCCGATTTATTAATTATCAGATAATACCTTAAGGAAAAACCGTCAAAACATCTAATATATTACAGTTTTTATAAAAAATACACTTTCTCTCCTTTTTTAAATATAGACCTATCTGACCTCTTTAAAAACTTTTCTTTTCCCAATTCCTTTTTTCTAACCTCTAAAAACATGTAGTGTATATATAGAACGCTGAGGTATTCTAGATAATTCGTGGATTATATACGTTCATATCTAATAGCAAAGCTGAAATCAGATAACAATAAAAAAAGAAAGAAGAAAACAAGCAATAACAATCAATTATGTTTACAATATCTTTTATAAAAAAAATAATGTACAATCTAACTTAGTCATAGAGTAGGGTAACCTTACTTGACTAAATTTGTTTTCGTAGATTAGATAAATTGTGCCTTTGGCCGGGTAGAATAAATGAAAACTAATAAAATATAACTGAATTCTTCTCCAATCAAATTAAATCAAAAATCTTTATTGAAAGTAATTTTTATACAAAACATTTTTTCATTATCAAAGCTACCACCAGCTCGGAAAGTTAATTGCCACTGACCTGAGAAGAGCTGGCGAAAGAAACTCGGCGAGCTTGTCATATGATTTTTTTTTAATCATCTTTAACTATATAATTACATTATAAAGAAATACCCTAAATAAATCTTGAAACAGCCTGACAGCGCTCGCTTCATGCCCACGGTGCATCGTCCTCTAAATATTCGGAGACATTGTAATATCCGTTAGCACACAAACGTTCCTTAGTTACTTTCTTAAATTTATTAAATAGTAATACTTGAACGTTTGCTGGGAGTTTGTTGAAGATTTGTATACATTGCCCCATAAAAGATTTACTCACTTGTTTTAGTCGAGTAACAGGTAACGCGAGCTTGTGTTTGTTCCTCGTATTTAGATAGTGTATATCACAATGCTTAGTAAAAGAATCAGTATTCTTATGTACATATTTAAGATTTTCGTAAATATACCGGTGACCGTGAGTACATTAATTTCCTTAAACTTATCTCGTAAAGAATCTCTAGGGCCCAGGTTGTAAATTGCACGGACAGCTCTCTTTTGTAGAATGAAAATAGTATTACTGTCAGCAGCACCACCCCAGAGTAGAATACCATATGACATTATGCTATAAGAATAACTGTAATAAACTAACTTGGCAGTAGTCTCATCAGTGAGGGATCTATTTTTTTTTAGAGCAAACGTGGCTAAGTTTACTAGCCAATACAGCTATATGAGGGCCCAATTGTAGTTTAGCATCAACAGTGATTCCTAAAAATACTGTGGATTCAACCACTTCCATCGCTTCCTCATTTAAAAGTAGTTTGAACGTAGTAGTTACATTTAATGTCGAAAATCTTATAAGTTTAGTCTTTTTGTTATTAAGCAATAGGTTGTTAACACTAAACCAAAGTACTATTCTAGAGATAGCCTCGTTTACATTACCTGATGCCGTCTGGTCATCAAATAAAAATGAATCTAAAACTCTATGTCCCTTGGCTGAATATCCAATATTGAGACAGAGTGGAGCATTGAACATGTAATGAATATAGAAGAGAACATAAATTAAACGCCAGTATTAATTTTATTTAGGAGGACATTAATATTTTGTTTTGCGATAATAGTTTTGCAGTTTAACTCATTTTTATGAATATTCTAGTTCTTGTAACGATCAAAAGCAAATATTTTTAAGTTTTTGTAATTCTTGGAACTATCCGAATTGAAACATATTACCCCTAGTCCAAGGTGTTTACACACTGTCTAATCTTGTATTAATCGTAATCATTTTGTTTTTTCACAAAGCCGGACATTATTATCTACGTGATTTAATTAATGTAATTACTTCATTATATTTGAGCTAGATCAATAGACTAGATCTAATAGATACCTATTAGTATTCATTTATCTCATTGTTGAAAAAATGTTAAAAGCTTGTTTGAAATTAATCCATTATAATTAACTTTTTTTTGTATACAAAGAAGGTCGGAGTGGAAGTGAAATAGTGATGTATAAATAAAATACAATAAAAAATAACTTTGGCAGATGTGGTAGCATGTTTCTTTAAACTATAAATCTATAAACGTTTTAATACAAGATAAAATAACGCACCCATAGTGCTTTCACTGATTAAATACAGAAAAAATAAATATCTTCGAGTCTCGAAAATAACAAACGAAGTCAACAAAGCCCATTCAACAAATACCAATACTAGATTACCCAAAATAATTAAGGATAAATTTATTTGTAGTCATAGTTGACATTTTTACGACTTGTACCAGGTATACCGTCACCACAATCTAAAAAAACGAATTATTCCTTGAACCGAATACTTTGTGTAAGCCTTAGGCAGTTTGGGAAAGATAAACCTATGCTTTGTGACAGGGTCATCTATTTTCGTAAATAACACAAGTGTAATATTAATAGAGTATAAAGACAAATATAGCGCCGTCTAAAAATAAAGCACTATTAATAAGATCTGCCTCGTGTATTTTCAGGGAGAGCAGAAATAGCTGAGAACTGGGAAGAATCCTTATCCTTTAATGATTTTTTTACATTTAATTTTATTTTATTGATCTACATAGTACCTACACAAATAACTAGCAACACCAAAAAATAAATACAAAACATACTAAAACCTTTTTGAAAAATACCTGAAGTCACTTGACTGTTGACAGACGGTGGCCAAAGATTTCTTAATTCTTAATCAAATTGTTAAAACAAAACCATAAAAGATCTAGAAGGATAAGAAGTAATCGTAGATAATTTCTATTAAATATTAATAATTTTATCTATTGCTGACGTACGAGCATAATTTATACATATTAAAGTATTTTATCTGTTCATTGTTTCTCAATATCTAAGTACTATTTTTCGAATATATTATTAGATTTAGAGCCATTACAGGGATGGTCATTAAGTAAGGCTAAATTTAAATATTCTACAAAGTACAGATGACCAATTTATTTCTGTGCCCAGCAGTTGGACACGAAAGAAGAATCAAATAATTCGTATTAACACGTCATACGTGAAATTCAATGAAGTAATTTCGTCGCAGTGTAGGGTAACCATTTCCTTTTACGTTTAGGATTTATTTTGTGGACACTCTTTATTGTAAATTTCTTAAAAACTATAAATTGTCATGGTACAGTTTAGCTGTAGTCATTTAACAGCAGATCGTATAGACATTCTCACAAAATGTCAGCGTGACGTAGCTTTTGTGACTGAGAGAGCCCACACCATCCATTTTCTCCTTCCCTTCCAAATTACTCGAGAATTGAAAAGCAATTGCACCTTCTTATATTTGCACATATACAAGGGCGACGGCAACACTTTCCATTAGGTTGATTATCGGCTTATTTCCACCCCATCATATAAAAAAAAATAACAAATATTTCCACAATGATAATCCTAAGACAAGCTGAACGAATTATTGTTTTGATAAAGTTTTCCAAACTTTATTAATGTTCCTCTAGTCTGTTTTTAGTGATATCATTCAGTAATTACGATAAGTCGGGTTTTAACCACGTAAGTTGCTGATTCATTACATAATTTCGATGATTAATCTCAATATACCTATCGTCTCCTAACTTTTACTAGCAGCCAGTTTGCTTTGCTCGAAAATTAAAACTTCCAGTAAAAATACGAGACTCCCATAATAGTGGTGTGCTTAAATATGTTTTCCTGCTTTCTCCTTTTTTGTATATTAAGATAAAAGGCAATTATTTGACTGTGTACCTACTACCTACCATTTGTATGCTGATGACAGGTCTATATCTAATCCAGGGTAGATGACCCTCTAAATACTATTAATTTCATGAATTTAGTTACAAAAAAAATTATAAACCATAATATGGTTTCAATATATACAATGATTTTCATTGAGAAATAATTTCTCATTTTCCCAGGAAAACTTAATGCGGATTTAGCTATAATTACAATCAAACTACAAATTAACATTGAGTTTGTATTAAATTTATGTGATAATAGAAGTCTTATTATTTGAGGACAGCGAATAATCTAATTAATGTAAACAAATTCCGTCATCAATCGGTTCTTATTCTCACAGCAGCATATTTTCCTCACCTCTTTCCAAATTGTTGAGACAAATGAGTGAACTGTGGAGTACAGACAAGCGAGAGCAACTCCGTTTATCACAAGTGAAAGTACACTCCTAAAAGTGCACAAAATTAATGGAGCTACCTTGTCTCAAAGTATAAATAAAAAACACTACAAAAAAAAGGAAATAATTGAGATCTTATTTACTTATATGACATTTTTACGAAAATGAGTCTCCATTTCAGCTTAACCCTCATATAAGTTGATACTCTTTATCACTACTCTTCATAAAGTAAACAGAACAACTCTGTGCTAGTATACAATGATATTTGTTATTAGGACAACACTTGCTTTAAACTGTCAAAGTCTAATGTCAATTTCGATTTTACCAAATCTCATCTGTGGTTGTAGAATGACGGCTATGCAATATTTATTTTCCGTTGCCCGTTAGTACTTGCGTGACGAGAATATTTTTTTCTAAATTTATTATATTTTCATTAGAAACTATATTTGTTTTTGAGAAAAACTTACTTTTCACATAAAAATGAGTTCGTGGCCAGAAGTAGTTACTGCGAAATCTGAAAACAGACATGAAATCAAGTTGTCGGGCGCTGCTGTTTCTAAGCGCATTTCGGAAGAAGGTTTAGACAAAACAGTGTTTCAGTTAACAAATATAAATCTTCTCAATATAAGCGATACATGTCTTTCATCTATCCCTGATGAAATCAAAGCACTTGTTAACCTGCAGTCACTTTTATTGTACGGCAATAAGTTAACCGAAGTCAATGAAAATATAACCTCGTTACGGAAATTAAAAGTGCTTGATTTGTCCAGAAATCAAATATCAAGTATTCCAGACAGCTTAAGCAACATGAAAGAATTGACAAGCATAAATTTTAGTTCAAATAAAATTGAACACATGCCTGCTCTTGGTGACTTCCCAAACTTGATTTCAATAGATCTGTCCAACAACAAATTAACAATGTTTTTGGACACCGAAAACGCGAATCTTCCGCATTTGACCGATCTGAAGATTAAAGGCAATGAAATTGAAGCAATTCCGAGTCATATCGCAAGTGGTATGCCTTCACTAAAAAATTTTGATATTGGCGAAAATAAAATAAAAATTGTTCCTGGAGAAATAGCGGGAATGGCAAAATTGAAAGGTATTTCACAACACTTTCTAATATTTCAACATGCAATATTCAATATCAAATTTCAGTTATAAACATTGTGCAACCTTAAAATAAATAATGGCAAAATATTTGTATTCTATTAAATAATAGTATGGACTGAGTGAGTGAAGATAGCAATGGCATTTGTTTTGAAACTGTTTGAACATGCTTTTGTATTTTTTATATGTGCATGTTACTTGCATAGAGATTGTATTTCCTTATCAAGTATGATGAAACTGAATTAGATTTCTTTAATCACCAATGCTGTGATGGTATCATAACAAACACCATAGGGCTCATGGAACAGTCCTAATCCTAAAACTCTTCTAAAATATAACAGGGAAACCTATTAAAAAATTTGTATACTTTTTATTATTCTTATTGTTAAGCATCTTTTTTTAAAAAATGTTTATGATTAAGACTAAGAGTTGCATGCCAATCACATGCTCTGCTCACTCAGTCTCTTATTTATAGCACAACTAGTTTACCAAATATTATAGTATGTAACAAAATGTTTTTGTAAAAAAAAAACATTTACATTTGGAGGTATGTCTTGTTTTTGAAATAATTACAAGATTAACTAAAAGTGAAGTGACATAACATGACATTACTCGACATAACTCTTTTACTATAATGATAATAACCAATCATAAAGGTTAACTAAAGATTTTGTTGCAAAGTATTTATATATAAATCAGCCTTTAAAAAACTGGCTGTTAGTGATGTCAATGTTGGTGATGTAGAACATTAAGTTTCTAATTCTAAGCATTAAGGCTGTTTAATTAAAATATCATGTTTATACAATCAGCTGGATTATACTTCAGCTTATTTACTAGTGAATATTATTACTTTATAAAACAGAATTAATGATGTACATACAGAATTAATATTAATTAATAAAATATCACATATTACTCTATAAAGTAAGATCAAAGTAAGTTTCTGTGGCAGAAATTATAATAATGATAATTGTTTAAAACATAATGGGCATGTGGGCCCGAGGCAATCATTGATACTTTCAAGTTTTTTATATTTAACATTTTCCACACTAATCTATTCATATATTTGAAATAATATGAAGGCACTAACATCTTTTGTCTGTTTATTCCGCTTTCACTACCAATCTCCTTAGCATATTCTAGTTTTTGTTATGGAAGTAAAGCTTGAAGGGGCAAAATAGAGGATTAAATTTTGTATGTGGAACCAATCACTTCTAATATAAGACAGGACCGGAGTATATCTTACAAATAAAAAATGCAGCTTATTTGCCTTTTTGCCATAAATCATAATTGAAACTAAACTCAATAGGTTAAGCTGGCATAGAATTAGGAAAATCATTTATTAGCAGGTGTAGCAACAGGCAAAGTCTGGTAGATAATAAATTTGAACAGAACAAACAACCTTCATTATATAAACTCTTTTTGGAACAATGTCAGCTTGGACTATTAATAAATAATAAGAGAAATTTTAAATTAGCTCTTCTGTTTTGTCTTTCAATTCCATTCAAAGAAGATATTGTTTTTATTTCAATTCTGTTTATTAAGTTTCTTTTGGATGTACCAAATAGTAAAGTATTCCAAATTCAATTATTGTATTCCAAATATATTACAAATTCATTCCAACCCAAAGAAAATTTATATAATGTAGTATATTTCATTGTTAATGATCAATCAGAAACTAAAATATCACTAGTTTTGCATTTATTTCAATTTAATTTCACTTAGTACAAAAACATATTCCCAAAGATCACTAACTACGAAATAAAATATTGATTTACAGAGTAACTCTTTTGGTAAAATAGTTAAATTAACCTTCATATTTTAGAAACCTAAAGAAACACACATCACAATTTTTTTATGTGATATAAATGAATAATATAGAAAGACAAACATATTTATATTCATATGTTTAGGGACATTAACAACATTCTAGATTCTCTGTCTAACATATCATATGTTATGTTTCAGAACTGAATCTTAAAGGCAACAAGCTTGCTGACAAACGCCTAATGAAGCTAGTAGACCAGTGTCGAACAAAACAGATTATTGATTATATAAGAGAACACTGCCCTAAAGCAGATAGCACACCAGCTACAAGCAAAGGAAAGGGAAAGAAAGCAAAGAAACAAGATGAATTGCCACCAGAAGATACTTCTGAGCTCAGTCACTCCATGAAGATTTTACATCTTGATGATGACACTGTTAAGATTACAATAGTTGAACATGAAGTCTGGAACATTCGCCCGTACATACTCTGCTGTATTGTAACTGGTTTAAACTTTGATGAAATACTATTTAAGAAGTTCTTGCAGATGCAAAATAAGCTACATGATACAGTCTGTGATAAACGAAATTTGGCCACTTTGGCAACTCATGACCTGAGTAAAATACCACCAGGTATGTTACCGATTTGTTTGCTGAAATCTGAAAAAAAATAATTTTTAAGACTGTACTTAAAACAATGCTTTAAGATATACATAATTCATACAATTTGTTAATGTATAAAACTACCATTTACTGATATTATTTTTTTTCTGTATGTATCACTAATATCACAATAATTCCAGGGGACCTGGTATACACCGCTAAAACTCCATCTAAGTTGAAATTGGTGCCACTATCTCGAAACAAGACTTACACTGGAGAACAACTGTTCCAGCAGCTGACGGCCGAGGCGGACGCGTTGAGGAAGGAGAAAAAGAGAAATGTGTATTCCGGAATTCATAAGTAAGTTTTTACCAACCAAAATTAATAACATACAAAATTAAAAGAAAACAAATATTCTCCTTAACTTCCAGTATTAATACATAAAATTTTAATGTTACATATAAGTATGGCTTCAAAATGTACATTAGTTCCTGTAAGCGGTTATAATACTATAAAGAAAGTCTGTAATTTTCTTTTGTTTTATGTATCTATTTTCGTTCTGGACTCATTAAACTTACTTAAATTTCATTTAACACTACTGGCACAGCCATGCTACCTACAGATATTAAAATCTAATGATACAATTAAGCCATTATACCTAAACGGCTTAAAGTACAGCATTAAGGGATTAAAAAAAATTTGTTTGCTTATTGTGTACGTTAAACTAAAAAACATGTGCAAGCAACAAGTTAACTAACTTGATGACAGACAGTATGTTCTAGAGATTGTCAAATAGAGGTTTGTTATAGAGGTTTTGTATTGTAAAATAAAAGTGTTTTTCAGATATCTGTACTTGTTAGAAGGCAAACCCAAATATCCCTGCTTAAAAGATTCATCAGGAAGAGTGATCAGCTTTGCTCCAATTACCAACTCTGAAGAAACTAAAGTGAGTAAAAATTACGAATATTACTAGATCTACACTTTTACCATGAATATGAATACCTAATATTGTAAGAATTGACTAATAAAATAAATCATTAATATTTGAAGTGAAATGTTTCAAATTTCATTAATGAAAAAATAATTAAATGTTCTAATACTGCCCATATTGATATTTTTTCATATTATAAATATTTAAATTTTAAATAATTGTCTAAACATGTTTATACACCATTTGTAAATGTTATTTTGTTATTAATAAATAAGAAAATATATTTTCAATAAATATTTGTCTATTGAATTATTAAGTTATATATATTTTTTGTGCCATTTTCATTTATATGAATCATTTAAATGCATAAATACCATTCATGATATTCAATAGTTCTCTCAAGCCCACCAACAATTCTTACGAGTAAATTAAATCTCCAGATGACTGTAGACAGTAAGTCGATGCTTGTGGAAGTAACATCCCATTCCTCGCTCGGAGCTTGTAAGACAGTAATGGACAAGCTGCTACAGGAGTGTCTGCTTCTTGGTGTGGGAGAGGGTGACGGGGACTTCAACACATTGACGATTCAACAGGTGACTTGTCAGATTTTCTCTACAACTATCATATTTGATAATAAGATAAGAAACATAGATTTCTCACCTGTTTTTATTCACCCAATCGACTATTATACAAATATTATTTTTTTACTTTAAATAATCATGTTTAATAGATATGTTCTCTGACATATAATACCTTATATTTCAGGTGAAGGTCGTTGACCCCGAGGGTAATCTCAAGAGCGTGTACCCGTCGCGGACAGACTGCGCATACGATAGCAGTATCAAAGTGTACAGAATGCCTAAGAAATAAATTACATGTTTGTGCTTAATGTTTGGTGCTTCTTTCGTTGTAAACGATCACACTAAATGTTGTAAAAGATTGTTGCCGGCTTCACTATATAGTGAGATTCTTTTCATATCCAGATGCACAAAGCTTGATAATATGTACTAAGTAAAATAACTTATTTTCTCTACATGTTAGTGATACTCAATATTTTTGTAATTCTGTAGTAGAAGATAGTCTAGAAGTGATCTATAAGACTGCTTGCTTTTTTTGTACTTCTATAAATTTAGGATATATTTTTCTATGTTGATAAATAATGACTCCTAAATAAACTATTCTATGTACAGACCGTCAGTAGAACATGTTATTTCTAATTGTTTTTTTTTTTATTAATTTCAAAAATAATTTCTGCAGTTAAGATTATTGAATGATTTTGATTATTTTTATTTTTCTAAGAGCTTTCAGTTTGTTTTTATTTTTACAATGCTCGTGTGTTGCTACTAGCTATATAAACTACTTAGACAAGTATTCTAATGTAATCTTTAACAAAATTTGAATATTAACGTTAGTGTTTATTGTTATTTAAAAATAACTCATATAATGACATTGCTCTATTCTTAAGTAGAAAAATGTAGTTATGACAAATATTCTTCTACGAGAGATCAGATTTTGATTATATTTTTGTAGAAAAATACTTCAGATCCTCCTACTTTACAGACATCCATGTTGTAGAGTGTCAATAAAGGAATCATTACAATTATCTTCGTCAATTTTGAACCATCATCTGACGTTTGATTTAGTATAATTATATTGATCCATGTATTATTACACACACCAGGTTGTTACGTTCAGATTTCTGTTAACATTAATGTAAAATGGTTCTCGTTATGATGTCACACATCGAAAAAAGTTGTGTATTTTATTAAATGTTTCACCAAATAAAAATTACAACTTAACATTTCTTTAATTTTTTATTACGGAAATTTATGACTACTACTAACGACTCATAAGTCCCCGTTAAGTTTGAAAATTGTTATTTTTTAAGTATATAGTATGAAAATCTATATCTATACTAATATTATAAAGAGGTAACATTTTAATTTGTGTTTTTGTACGAGGTGTGTTCAAAAAGTAAGAAAAAATATTTATTTATTTATCAATATTTATGTTGTCCCCTTCAAAGTAATCCCCCTCAGATACAATACACTTATGCCAACGGTTTTTCCAATCGTCAAAGCACTTCTCATAAGCACTTTTCGGTATAGCCTTGAGCTCTTCCTGCGATGCAGTCTTTATCTCTTCAATCGTTGCAAATCTCCGTCCTTTCATAGGTCTCTTTAGTTTTGGGAACAAGAAAAAGTCACATGGGGCCAAATCCGGTGAATATGGTGGCTGAGGCATGATTGTGGTGTTGTTTTTGGCCAAAAAATCTCTCACAAGCAAAGATGAGTGAGCAGGGGCATTATCGTGATGCAAAAGCCATGAATTGTTTTTCCACAATTCTGGACGTTTTCTTCGTATTGCTTCTCGCAAACGGCGCATAACTTCAAGATAATACTGTTTATTGACCGTACGTCCATATGGTAAGAACTCCTGATGCACCACGCCGTGGTAATCGAAGAAAACAGTGAGCAAAACTTTGACATTTGATCGAACTTGGCGTGCTTTTTTCGGTCTTGGCTCATCTGGGCTCTTCCATTGGGACGATTGGACTTTGGTTTCGATATCATAACCATATACCCATGATTCGTCACCAGTTATGACCCTTTTGAGTAAATCTGGGTCGTCGTTGACGTCATTCAACAGTTCTTGAGCGATGCTCATGCGACGGTTCTTTTGGTCAAAATTTAGCAATTTCGGAACAAACTTCGCTGACACACGTCTCATGCCCAAAACGTTAGAAAAAAATTCATGGCACGAGCCAAGCGATATACCAACATCCTCAGCAACTTCTCTGATAGTGATTCGACGATTTTCTAGAACAATTTTCTTCACTGCTTGAACGTTTTCATCAGTTGTTGACGTGCTTGGGCGTCCAGAGCGAGGCTCGTCATTGGCATCTTCCCGGCCATCTTGAAAGAGTTTGTAGCACTTGTAAACATTTTTTTTACTCAGAACAGTTTCACCGTATGCCACTGTCAACATTTTAAGTGTTTCGGAGCACTTTATTTTATTTTTTACACAAAATTTGATGCAAATCCTTTGATCCATATTTTTCGATAGCAAGAAATCGCCGAGCACGCAAAACACTTATAACCTTTACGCCTCTCCCAACCAAACAAAAAATGCTATACACTTGAAACTTGGTACAGATGTTCGGGAAGAGTGTACCAACATAACAAAATAAAAAAATCGATAATCGAAAGTACGTTGCCCACCAAATTTGAAAAGTCACCTTACTTTTGGAACACACCTCGTATGTTTGTATTGTTTTCACAGAAAAACTACTAAAACCGATTTCAAATATTCTTTCATATTTAGAAAGCTACGTGACAGGTATCTATATTATATTTAAAAAAAAAGGGATCCCTAAAAAATATGCAATAATGTAATCCAAGGTGTGAAAAAGTTTGTCATTAAAACATTTAAATCGCGCGCGCCTCGGAATCTAGATGATAATCAAAAAAAATGTTCTACAGTATTATAAAACGTATCAACATCTACTTAAAACTACGATACTGTAGTTACGCCACTATAACTACTTCTTTACATTTTAAATGTTGATAAAAGTGCCGACAGTGATCAAACTCAGTACATATTATTCATACCTAAGTATTAATCCTTATCCCATTTAATGATATTTTATTACTTTGTAAGGGATAAACATGGGATAGTATTGTTTGCTGATGATACATCTCCTATTTTTAAAATGAATAGACAGCAATCAGTAATTAATGATGTAAACAAGGCTCTCCCAGATGTTGTACAATGGTTTAACGCTAATAATCTGTTGCTCAACAAAAAAGAGTAAATATATTAAATTTACTTTATCAAACGTGAAGACCGTCAAAACCAATGTTCAGCTAAAAAATGAGGAATTGGAATTGGTTAATGCTGCTACTTTTTTGGGCATTACCTTGGATGCAAGATTGCAATGGGGCCCTCATATTTCAGATTTGTCGAACAGACTTAGTTCTGCCGTTTACGCGGTTCAAAGAATACGCCGCTTGACTAACGTTGAAACGGCTAGATTAGTTTACTTTAGTTATTTTCAGTGTCATGTAATATGGTATACTGTTTTGGGGTAATGCATCAGATATTGATGCTATATTTGTGCTGCAGAAGAGGGCTGTTCGTGAGATCTATAAGATGAGGCCTAGAGAATCGTTACGAAATAAATTCAAAGAATTCAAAATTATGACTGTATGTATATAACGAGAAATTTAGGTATTTACATAAGAATATTAATAAATAACCTTAAGAAAAATTGTGATTTACACAAAATTTATACTCGAAATAAAAATAAACTTGCCATGCCCACCACTAGGCTCCAAAAAATTGAAAATTCTTTCAAGATTAATTGTATACGTTTTTATAATAAAATCCCTAATGAAACCTTAAATTTCTCATTAAATAATTTTAAATTATACATTAAAAGAAATTTGATAAAAAAATCCTATTATAGCCTGGGAATAAATTGTATTTTAGCGATAAACTAGTAACCTGAGCAAATTGTTTGACGTTATTAGTTACTCTTGTTTGATCAACTGGCCGCATCACACCGTACCCATAGAAGTCATTACTTGCGGTAACGTTGGGGATCGGGTCGCGCTCACTCCCTCAAATATGGCGAGGGGGGTGATGGCTGACCCTAGCGTTATGCTCGTGAACGGGTGTTGCTTGCGGTGACTGGTCGTGTTGCTGGCAACGGTTTTTGTAGTATATTTTTTATTTTTTAAATTATTAGGCCTTCCACGCGACTTGATTGTGATGGTTCTAGTTGCTCATTTTACTTATATGGACATTTGTGAAACAGTGATCACAATAAAGAAACACCTGGCTGAGTTTGTCATGTGGTTCTTCTCAGACCAAGGCGTATTTGGAACCCTCGTAATTTTAACTTGAAATTCAGAGGTGTTCTTGCAGAAGGGCTTATTTCAATAAGTATGGTATGAGGTATCAAAATGGGCCTTCCTGACACCTCTATTTGACGTACACAAGTGATTTTATAGTACTCTGTGCAAGTGATCACTGGTAATATACAAAATGGAAAAGATTTAAATAAATAAAAATAAAGAATAACCGGTTCAATACCTATAAAATACTTTTTTATTATTAAAATCGGACATTACACTCAAAAGATATTATTTTATTTAAAAATGGCAATGTAAAGAAAATAAAGCGGTGTGGGACGCCCCGGACAGAGTAGCGGGATGCCACTTTGACACTGCGGGGGGGGGGACATCATATCTTTACTTTATAAGTTTATTTGTTGGAGATAGTCTTCAAAGTAGTAATCTAGAAATAACTTTCACGTTGAATCTAAGCTATATTATATTATACCCTTGAAATAAAAATAGAGCTTTTCGTGGAGAACAATTAAAAAAGATGACCAAAAAGAAATTCGAGCGAAGGAGTTTCTTATAATCCTTAAAGTAACTTATCTGAATCTAAAAAAATATCTTAAACATTATTTAGAAATAAGTATCACGATGGATATTATATTATTAAAATAATAAAAGGGCTTTTCGTAGAGTTCCAATTTTAAAAATAAAGGTGAAAGATGAAATATAAAGGTGAATGAGCTCTGTGTTTTAAAGTCCTCGCGAATGGTGTTGCGGGCAACAGCTAGTGAAGAATAAAGAAAGGAGAGTTTTAATTTCCAGTCCGCGTCCTTTCAAAAGTATTAAATGAATAGTTGAGAAAATAGCTGATATATATAACAAACAGTAAACAAAAGTACTTTATAACTTTGTAGAAACTTTATAATTCTGAATGTTTCGTGGCCAATTATTGTTTAATAAAAATTAAAACATGATTTACAAATTAAATATTACCAAACGTGTATGATACTTTCTTGTAATCTTTTCTATAATTTCCTTCTTTATTGTACCGCCTCTTAACTCTCTGCAACTCTCTAAAGTTGACTGTCAGAAAATGCTATTTAGCATTAAGCCATTGTTGTTATGTTGGAACAATAAATAAGTAAACATAAATTACACATAGAATGAAAAAAACCGGTCCGGGCTGGGTTTAGAACCCACGATTAGATGAGACGGTTTCCCACAGGTCGTGGGTTCAAATCCTTGCCCGTATCAATTTATTTTTCACTCTATATTTATTAAAATTTATGTTTATTTATTATCTTCACATGGCTAAACATGTTTAAAGATTATATGTCTATACATGTCGATACATTATTACATATTCATACATCAGCTTCATATTAAAATAAACTGGTCACTTGCCTTGGGACGAATACGATGAGGAAAAGTCTTTGGGAAGAATTAGACCATTGTTATTTAGTGCTTTAAGATTTCCCTATTACTTGTCCTCTACATAAATGAGTACTCTCCGTTTCGACTTCCCTAATTTTGACAAGACAATTTGTCCAAAAAAATACCTCAATCTAAATTCTAAATGTCAACTTTCAAGTTATGACATGTTTCAAAATTCAACATATAATTTTAAATTGTAAACAACTGAAGGAGTTTTTAATTTTTCAATTAATAATGTTTCTATTAGTGTCATGAAAACCAATTATTGAACTCATACATTTATAAAATGCGGCGAAGCTTAGCGCCCAGTCAACTCGGTTCTGGTGATACTGTATTTAAAAGCCCTTTATTAAATTCCACAAAAAGAAAGAAGCGGGAATGCAATGCAAAAATACCATCATCACAAAAGTCTCTGTCTCAAGTCTCCACTTCAGATCACGAGAATCTCATCAAACAAATATTAAGTAAACCATTCAAAGTTCCAATATCAAATTATGTGTCTTCATATTGCAGTAAAAGTTTAGGCTTAAAAAGAACTCAAGTGCGGCGCGCGCTTCACGATCCGGATGAGCCCAACGCTCTTGTCTTATACCGTCCTCCATATATCCCTGAACATGAGAAGATGAAAATGAACGCAAATGAACTGAAAGTTGCAGTTGTTGTGGATCCGCTCCTTGGTAACATATTACGACCGCATCAGAGAGAAGGAGTTAAGTTCATGTTTGACTGCGTGACAGGAATGCAGATTGACAATGCATATGGGTGTATAATGGCTGATGAAATGGGCTTAGGTAAAACTTTACAGTGCATTACTTTGTTGTGGACACTTTTGCGTCAAGGGCCAGACTGTAAACCTATAATATGCAAAGCTATCATTGTATGTCCAAGCAGCTTAGTTAAGAATTGGTATAATGAAATACAGAAGTGGCTTGGACAAAGAATCAATGCATTACCTATGGATGGTGGCTCAAAGGCTGAAATCACATTAAAACTTCAGCAGTTTATGAACACATTTGCAGCTATTAGGGTTGCTACCCCTGTGCTTATTATATCATATGAAACATTTAGAATATATTCTAATATCTTACATACATCAGAAGTTGGCTTAGTATTATGTGATGAAGGTCATAGATTAAAAAATTGTGAAAATCAGACATACCAATCTTTAATGGGTTTAAAGGCTAAAAGAAGAATTCTGATATCAGGAACACCAATACAGAATGACTTGACAGAGTATTTTAGTTTAGTACACTTTGTGAATGAAGGTATTCTTGGTACTGCTCAAGAATTTAAAAGGAGATTTGAGAATCACATTTTAAAAGGGCAGGATGCATTAGCCACTACCCAAGAAAGACAGAAAGCACAGGAATGTCTACAAATACTAACTTCAATAGTTAATAAATGTATGATACGAAGGACTAGCAGTCTACTTACAAAATATTTGCCGGTCAAATTTGAACAAGTCATATGTGTAAAGATGACAGCACTCCAAACACAGTTGTATAAAAACTTTATTAATTCTGATGCCATTAAAAATAAGTTTGCCGGAACTGGGGACAAGAATACTTTAAGTGCCCTTTCAAGTATTACAACATTGAAGAAACTGTGCAATCACCCAGATTTAGTTTACGATAAGATCATAGAAAGATCTGAAGGTTTTGAAAAAGCGAGAGATCTGTTGCCCAGCAATTACGACATTAAAGAGGTTAGACCAGAATATTCTGGAAAACTGATGATTCTGGATTGTATATTGGCTAATTTAAAAACAAATACAGACGACAAAATCGTTCTTGTATCTAACTACACTCAGACTCTTGATCTTTTTGAGAAGCTGTGCCGTAAAAGATGTTACCAATATGTTCGGTTGGATGGTTCTATGACTATAAAAAAAAGAGCTAAGGTTGTAGAGAGTTTTAACAGTAAAGACTCAAAAGAATGGATATTTATGTTGAGCTCTAAAGCTGGTGGCTGTGGATTGAATCTTATTGGAGCCAATAGACTGATTATGTTTGACCCAGATTGGAACCCTGCTAATGATGACCAGGCTATGGCGCGGGTGTGGCGGGACGGGCAAAAGAAACCATGTTACATCTACCGTTTATTAGCTACAGGAACCATTGAAGAAAAGATTTTCCAACGCCAAGCTCACAAGAAAGCTCTAAGTGACACTGTGGTCGACCAAAATGAAGAATCCTTACGTCATTTCACGTCCGATGATTTAAAGGACTTGTTCCGGTTGGAAGAAAACACACTATCGGATACTCATAGCAAATTTAAATGTAAAAGATGTGTTAATAACATTCAAGTTACCTTGCCTCCAGAAAACTCCGATTGTACATCAGATTTGTCCAACTGGTACCATTGTGCAGATAAGAAGAATTTGGCCGACCTTGTATTGAAACAATGCTGGGATCTTACAAAAAGCATTTCCTTCCTATTTCACCATCGCTCCGCAGAGACGGAGGCAGAAAAGAACAAGGAAGAAAACAAAGAGAACAATCAAGAATGTAAACGAAGAAAGATTGAAATTGATGAGGATTATTCAGAACCCGACAATAGTGCTGATGAAGATTATGAATAAATTATGGAAGTATGGTAATGAGTGTTTCTTAAACATACATCAAGTTTTACTTTATATTGTAAATAAATTAGAATTAAAAATTATGGTTCTTCATGAGGTAATAGAGTAAAATAATGTGCCTTTAATGTAGAAAGAGAATGTACACTAATTAAGCCTGGAGATGTGATCTTTTATCATTTATATATTGTAAGGATAACTGTAAGATTGTTGGAAAAATATAAAACTGTTTTGATCAAAATAGTTTATTTTAATAAACATTTATTATCATATAATTAGCTATATAGCATTTAGCATCAGCGATGTTCAACATTTTTTGTGAACATATTAATGTTTATTAATTTTTTTAAATAAAATAGAAAAAGAAATCACCAAAAACAGGACTTCAACCCGCGACCTACGGGATGTCCTTATCCGCCTTCATGAATTTAAATTGATTTAACAATGTTACCAATCCCAAATTTAATTCTTTATTGTTTACAAATGTATACATATATAATATTCTTAATACTAACCAACAGCCATATTAAAGTTTATAAAAAAAAACCCCGAGCTCCAAATAATTAGACTTACATTCTAAAAAATATATAAGTATTTTTTTATTAATATTTTCAATTAAATGTGTACTGCAATACTGTCCTATATTTTTACTTATATAAATATATATAATTATTTAAACTGACAACATATGTTATCAAATTATTAATCAAATTGACACTAATTTATGGTATCTTTTTAAAAAAAAATGTCATTACAATATGACAGAACATAACATTAAAACATATATTATTATAATAAAAAACATTTTGTCCCGAAAATCTTAGAATTATATAAAAAAGTTCAGAATAACAATTACCCGTATTTAATTATAACGATAATTCTGATGTAAAAGAAACAGGTCGAGCGAAAATATACTTTTAACAATAATATATTTTTAACAAACGATATTAACTTTATAATTATTTATATACCCTCAAAATAAATAGTATATATGTACATAAATTGTCATTGCTCTTAACTAGAACAGCTCATCTTGATTCCATACGACCAGCTCGGCGGTTGGGAAGAGTAACCTAACTTTTCAGCTTCTTCATTCACTTCGTACGGATTTTTAAAGATTTTTAGTAATAACCTCGCCTGGAATATATAAAAAAAAATAAGATTAAGAGTTTTTTTATGTATAGATTATTAATTAGATCTATAAAATAACTAAAATGTTGATTATAACAGCATTATCTGCAAAAGTATGTAATATATAAACGTAGGTATTTCGACGTTTCATTCGAACATCTTATATGCTTATACCTGCGTCTTGAATAGACAGGTTATTCGTTTCTTAATATTTTATAATTATTATCACTAACTATATTTTTTTATATTTAAACTTTCGTCAACCATGACTATTATATTTATATTTACCACGCTATATTCACGTAGAATTATATCGGAATGTGCCCGACAAGTTTCGAACTCATTCGAGGTTCTTATTCATGAGCTCTAAGCGTGACGGAGACGCGGCGTGAACTGCGTGCAGCAACTGAGTCTGACTAACTAGTCGGGCACATTCCGATATAATTTTACGTAAATATATCCGGGTAAATATAAATATATATTTTATAATTATTATCCATAACGATGTTTTTTATATTCAATCTATTATTACTAACTATATAGAAAATTTGTGCAATAGAATACTAAAAAGTTAATGGATATTTTGTTTTTTTTTGTCAACGACTACTTTTGAAGAAAATGACATAAATTCCAATTATACTTGCCTTATAGAAATCATTATTCTCTGCGTCAGCAATTGCTTCCTGTAATACCCAATTTCTAGGTACATAAAGAGGATTTACTCTCAACATGCGCTTGCGCCGGTCTTCATCATTCACTAAAAACAAATATAACTGTGAATTAGTATGAATACATTGTTTTGTACATTTTCATGTCAAAAGCTAGACCTATTTTTGAGAAAATTTAAACAAAGATAGGTTTGATATATATAAACTTTTTTTTATCTGTCATATCAATTATGATACCAGTGAGGTTTGTTACTTTGAATTCATTTAAAAAAGTTTACCATTCTCTTCATTTAGCCTCTTTTGGTACCGTTGGACCCATTTTTCCCAACTCTTCGCCTTACTGAGCTTTGCTAAAGACCATTTTGTCTCCAAAATCTCACTATCTAATAATTGGCTCAAATCTATCTGAAAATACATTAAACTATTTAGCAAATAAAATTTCTTTTGAGAAATTGTATCAAAAAATATTTATTTCAGAATTATTTTTTTTATTTGGAATAAATAACCTCTGCAATTTGTCTAAAACTGCAAGTGAAGTCTGATGAAGTTAATTGCATCATTTCTAGGAAATCCTTTATCAATGACTCGTCGCCATTTTTAATTTCTTGTAGGCCAAGCTTTAATATGTATGTTTGTCTGTGGAAATTACAATTATTTGTTTATCATACCATAAATAAAACATTGTTTCCTGTTATCATATAAATTATATACAAATCAGACTTTTTCTTATGTATGTATATTGCTTTATAGAGGACAAGATTCAACATACAAAAAGGTTGTCTGTATATTATTTCAGTAGTTTAAACTTTTCGGAATAGACACACATTAACTATATAAAGATAGATAACAAGAAACATATCAATAATGTAATTTATTAATAATATTTTTTATATTTTAAAATAAAATCACTTACAATATTTTGTTTTTAACATATTCCTCCAAAGTAGCAATGACGGCTTTAACTTTTTGTTTTTGATCTTCACTTAATATTGATTCTATGGCTTCTGCAAATTTACCAAGATTCCATAATAGTATCTGAAAAAGAGAATATGTTCTTATAAATATCAGCGCAAATGAAAACAGATGAATTTATTATATAATTCCTACCTCAGGTTGTTTGTTGAAGGCGTACCTCCCCATGTCATCAGAGGAGTTAGGGACGTAGTGTTCATAATAGTGGTCTAGGAACCCATAAGGCCCATAGTCAATGGTCAAGCCTAGTATACTTATGTTATCTGTGTTTAACACTCCGTGAGTGAAGCCTAACCCTAAAATATATTTAAATTTAAATATAATGAAAAATCCACATATTCAGGATTCGTATTTATGACTAGAAGTTCATCTCCGTCATTTTAACGACTGAGCTATTATGCCACTACTCACATTAATATATTTTGATTCCTATAGTATATCTATAAGTACCCATAACTTGGCCAACTAAAAATTCTAGATCACTAAAAATATAGCTAAATTCTTATATATAATAATATTCGTACACATCCCCACAATGTATCCCCAAAATAAACAAATTTTGTGCTATGGACAACAATAAACAAACATTTTTTTTTTATAATCTTACCTTGCCAAGTAGCGACCATGTCCAAATTGTTATGAGCCACCTCCGTGTACCACGTGACGTATTTGTTTGTATCACTTGAGTCAATGTGAGGGAAGTCGTGCTGTTATTATATAATTCATATTTTTGAGTGTTATATAATTTGATATATCATTTAGATAAAATATCGATTTTTAAATTATGTTCAAAATGTTAATATCCACGAATTATACATATACTTAAATAAAAAAATATTTGATCAATAACTAAAAAGTATCTGTTCTATCGCCACTGGCAACATTTTATTATCGTGAACCTTCCTTACACATGAAAAAAATGCTATTATTCAATAATTGAAATTAAATGCAATATAGACCGACTAAAATGTGATAAATTATTTTAATAACTAAAAAACCCTCCATGGTTTACCTCAATAACATGATCGGCGAGCACCCTCATCATGTCCGGCTGGTGCCTCTTGTGCATCAGCTCGAAGGAGCCGATCCTGGTCCAGGCGGGTGCGAGGCGCAGCACGGCGGCCGCGCGCTCCAGACGAGCATGCCCCGAGTAGTTCTTGTCACGATACACCTTGTGGTCATCGCTCACTGGAACAAAATTACTGACATCAGCATGACTGTTTCGAATACCTCTTAGGTTTTATTAATTATTGCGTATATTTTATAATAGATTAAATGAAGTAAATCAATAATTTTGATTTGAAAGACAAACAAACATACATATCTTAATATCAATACCATACTTTTGTCTGGGGCGAAATACATAAATACGAAAATTTTCAATAGTAATAAATGTAGCTTATGTAATTTTAGTGTTAGTTTTCAATATCTTTAAACTAAGTGTTTTTGTATTACTCGGAGGCCTGCAAATAGAATAAGGAATGATGACTGTAAGAATGGAATGGAAAAGGATAATACTTCAGGGTCCTTAAAGTCAAATAAAATACAAAAATATCATAATATAGCATCCAAACAACGCTTACCCACCAATGCCGCAGCGCGAGTTGTGGGCACACCGAGGTGGTAGCAGGCCTCGCTGGCCACCATCTCCCTCAGCGAGGAACGCAGCACGGCGCGCCCGTCACCGAAGCGTGAGTACGGAGTCTCGCCAGAACCCTTGAGCTGCGGCTGCCACCTTTCACCTTTGCTGAATTTATAGAAAGATATTTATACTATATAGTGTAAAATTAAAGTAGTTGAAGTTGTTTATATAATATTACCTATTTACATATTCACCAAGAATATGTGCTCTGCCATCTCCAAGTTGATCGGCCCAAAAACCAAATTGATATCCACCATAACTAAAAGTATGATTATTATTTTTGTGCAATTGTGTCTCACACACTATTTGTAAGAGTATGAACAATCTATGAACATAAAAAATATATTAATATTGAAAATATTTAATATAAAACATATGTTACCCATGACAAACACTAAGACCACCGTCAGGTAGGTGTTTCCCGGCAACAAAGTCAACAAACTCCTCACTTTCTGCCACCTTAGGGTCCAGATCTAAAATGTCAGTCATTGCGTCAACAGAAGCACATACCAGATGTAGCTTTCCTGTGAGAGGCTCTGTTGGAACCTGTGCAGAAACATGTTCTAGGTAAATTTTAAATAAAAATTGAATAAACAATTCATCAATACGAACAGAACTTCTGGGAAAATCCAATTATTATATATAATTGGACTCTTTCTCCAGAAGTTCTGCTTGTATATTTTAATGCTACATTTATCAAAGCAGTCAAAGAAAAGGTAGGTCAGTTGGCAGGGAAATGAGGTGGAGGTCCAGAGTTTATGGGTTTGATTCACACCTGTGTTGGTTGCTTTTTACACTCTATGTCAAGTAAAGCTTCTTTAAATTTTAAATAAAAAATTTAAAGAAGCTTTACTTGACAAAACTTTTTTTATAAGCAATTTCTAACTATTTCATGAACTTCATTTTCTCAAATATTATGTTGTAGGTAATCATTAAATTATCTCCACTCTTCATTAGTTTGCCCCATGTTTGGGATCCCTTACTTATTAGTAAAGGCATTTTAAAAAAAATGTCTATAAAAAAAAACAATAAATGTAAGAATGAATGAACCAAGGCAAAATTTTCATTTCTAAGATTTCTATCAGGTTCTTTAACTTGAGTCAGAGGGTTTGTAAGCAGGAAGCATTAATTAGACAATTAGATTATTCAATTTTGTCCTCTCTAGGCCAATATGTTATTTCTATGATAATATTCTTATTCAAACTCACAGTAGGATTTTAACAAAATATTAAAATTAGTATGTACCTACACCATTAAAAAATACAATTGAAATTGTAACTTAAATATAACTCCTTGGAGGTAGTATCTTTAAATCAGTCTATTATATATTATTCATCATGAACAAATTTTAAAAAAAATAAAATAACATTATGTACGTCCAATTACTTTAGCAAAAACAGCATCTTTCACAGCTCTAGGAATATTATATTCAGGTTGATCATTAATAGGTAACTGTGCATAGCTTGGTGGATCTTTGAACTTCCACTCCTTGAAATCACTGATTAGTTTTGACATATCGTATGCAACTGGCTTCCTATCGTTTATAAGAGAAGTTGACATACAAAATGCTCGCCTCATTTAAGATCTTTCTTCTATTTTTGTAATAATTTATCATTTGCCAGTCTCCATAAAGGAAGCTGTATATATTGTTTGTCTTAAAACTTAGATCCAATATCACACTGAAACCACTGAATAGCTTGTTATCATCACTTCTTATATTAAAATACTTTGGTATTTGTGATATTATTAAAATTAAATAAGTATATTTTTTAACCAATACAGAAATAATGAACCAGACAGAAATACAGAATTAATGACTAATGTCACTGGCACAGCTGTAAGCTGACATTGATAGGTAGTAGGCGAATTCCTAATACGAAATAATAATAATGCGTTCCGTTTAGTTTCTAAGCTGTCGTTTTTAAATGAAGAACATTTAGCATTAAGGGGAAATTTAATGTAAAAAAGAGATTTGAACTATTCACTAATAATATATAAGTACACTTACTTACATATACATATATTACTATTTGCTACATGTTACTATTGGAAAAGGGTATGAAATCAAAATGTTTAGTAGTACTTTTATTTAATGATAAAAAATCAAACCTCGTTAATACGTATTAATGAAATGGATTTTGTACTCAGCTAGGAACTTGACATTTTTATACTGACAAAGAAAAACTAAGAGGGTAGTGAGTATTGTTTGATGGGTCTAGTTAACTAGAAGTGCGCCAAACGCTAAATTTCTACATATTTAATTTAGGTGTAACATTTAGCTGCGTTAGATATTAATTTATGTTCTAACTATAATTAGTTAGAACAAGAAATCATACAAAAAATAACTCTTCCACTAAAGTGGATGAAGTGGAAATTCAAGGAATATTGAAACAAATGAGTTAAACATTCATTTTTTAATTTTAGTGCAAACAAGCACGCAAAGTTGTTTCATAATAACATTGTTAGTACAGTATGAAAAACACATTGTAATCATTTTAGTACAACATGCCTACATTCTCCGTATACTGAATTACAACTTAAAGTTCATAAAAATGCAACTTATCTATCTACTTCATTGTTTAGCTGCTCAAATTGTGGAAAGTTTTCAAATACTCTCAAAATTGACTGACAGTAATCCCTTTCCTCGATGAAACATTCATCAAGCTCTGGGTTCTTTAGGTGGTCTTCCAGAACTTTCTTGAGATTTAAATTTGGATCCCTGAACAGTTTGATCACTTTAGGATCCAAATCTTGAACCATTGTGTCAAGAATGCTCAACAAATGCTCAGAGGTGTCATCTCTGCCTTCTTTGAGCTGGTCTGTTATTATTTTCACCAAATTCTGTTGGATGAATTTTTCTGAAAAATTATTGGAATTGTAAAAATATAAATATGTTAAGTTACAACAGTGCTATGTTTAATAAATCCTAAACTATCTCATGTATAATCTTAGAACAATACCAATTAAAACAAATAATTTGTGTACTTAAGTCCAAAGATAACATTTTTCAAGGCAACATAAAAATTTGATACTAAACAAGGACACCAATCTAATCTCAAAATAGTTTAAAGACATTTAAAACACACCTTTAGCATCCGGATAGCTATTACACAAGTATCTTATCAAGAAGGCAGCTCTAGTCCTTGGTGTGATGTCGGGACCCTGCAGAGTGTTGGTGAGCATGTCACAGCCTCCCTGTGCAGTCAGCTCTTGTAATGCAGGCTTGTAATCACGAGCCATGCCTGGTAAAATTATAATTATATACTATTGGTTTCTATGGTTAAAAAATCATTATTTTCATCACTCTAATAAGGAATAATATTTAAGTTCACATATATTCATTAAATACTTTACATGATATAGCCGAAATGCACTTGGCAAGCGCAATTCCCCTCTCACTAGCAGCTAAATGGAGCATCACATTGAGCAGACCACACTCAAGTGCACGAGCCTGGCAAAAGGGGTTGTTCTGACACAGCTCAGCTAGGATTGAACTTGCTCGGGATCTGACTTTATCATTCTCACTTCCCAGACATATTGGTAGTATAGCATAACCACCCAATTTATAGAAATCTAGAAACAAGACACCTTTTGTAAAAATATATTTCTTTCCATTTTAATATATTTCTTTTATTTCTGTCACATTTGATATATTTATTTTCTTTAGGTGGCGCACAACTGCTACAGTATAATTTGATTTAAAATGAGAAAATGGTAATTTTACAAAATCCATTCAAATTGTTTTGACCCAAAACCTGATTGTTCATCCATTGAGGTCAAAATGTCAAGATCAACCTAAATAATGCAATATAATAAATTAATGTATATTCTTTATCTTCTTTCTTTCTTCATTTACAATACACACCATTAGAAGTATCAATATTGTCAACAAGCTCCAATGTGTTCGTGAAAGCAGTGTCAACATCGGCTGGCAGATCCTGGCCGAGCTGAATACTTTTAATCTTCTCTGAATCTGATAAAATCTTGATGCTGTTCTGTAGCACCTCTGCCACATCTATGGTGAGGCTCTTCAGAGCTTCCTCAAGGAATCTACGTCTCTGGAAAAATAAAGTGAAAAAAATATCTACTGGAATCCTGTAACAAACTCAGACCTTTTCATAATAATTCTAAGTACCTCTTCATCCATGGGACCCAGCTCTGAATTGCCAGGCGCATCTTCAGCCTTTGTGGCTTCCATGGCAAATCGCAGAAGACCCTAAAAAAATTAACCCTTAAATAATTGACTGATGTACAACTTCTGATTTAGTCTATAATATAACCATGTAATCATTTATATATTATAGAAAACAAATAGAGCTAATAAACTATTAATAACATATATTTTTATAACCTATTGAATTGACAGAACTTCATAAAACATTATTATGGAAAGAGGAACCATTTTATTTAATCGTAATTTATCACAGACCTCCAAGTTTTTAGGTTGCCGAGGTTGGAGCGGCTCCGCCCCCTCAGCTCTTACAGAGGAATTCACGGAATCCGGATTATTTGAGCCCATTTTTATATATTCGACAGGAATTACCAACGAATTTTAAGGAAAATTTAACGTGCCGGCACGTTAAATTTCTCTCTCGACTCGAAAGTCGAACAAATGCGAAATGTAATGATTTTTAGAGATGTAGATAATATATAATTTTGATAGTTTAAAACTATCGATATTTTTTATTAATATCGATACATTAACACGAAGATTTGATATTTGAGGTAAAATTTGTTTTCATGGTTTTTATAAATATTTATAACTTAAAAAAATATAAATTATATTATTCGTTTTGTTTAACATATAAAATATTAAAAAAGATATGATATTTCCTCCTTTATTTTACATACAGCAGTTTGCACGATTAGGCAATAGCTCATATATTATTAACTATGATTTAATACATAACACAGTAAAATAAAAATCTACTTATATGACTACTTATTTGTTGAATATTTATTTAAAGAATTCAAAAAAAAAACTAATTAGATATTCAGATTTATTTTCATACATTTAATACATATGAAAATCAATGTTTATTTTTCAAAGAATATCGATTCTTATATGACTCACTCGAATGATGTTGACAATGACTTCGCGTTTTGAATTTAGTCATACACAATTTGACAATTGACAGCGGACCACAGAATATTTTTATATTTGAATGTTTACTTATAATTGAAAAACTATTACAAATATATTGATTTAAGAATATGCTATTACTAGTTATGCGGTGGACAGGAGACTGAGCGAAAAGCCCCCTTTACAGATAATTAGTCTGCGACCGTTAAAGTTCTTCTTAAAAAATAACATAGTCAATAAAGATGCTTAACAGCAAGAAGAACAAAAAATACACGTTTTGAATAGGTTCGACGGGTCTCTATTTACCTAGTTTTCAAACTTTTTTCTTATCAGGAAGGTAATTCTAGTCCTCGGTGGGATGTGAGGATCCTGCAGTGTGATGGTGAACATGTCCCAGCATGTGTAGTCAGTTCTTGTATCGCCGGCTTGTAACCACAGGCCAGGACTGTAGTCTCGTGGTTGTTCCATATGTTGCTTTTGATGTAATTATCACAACGCCGGAAATAATAACATATAAATACAAAATTGCCTTCACTCGCTCAGTCAACAATATTTTCCCTTATAATGATACCCGTAATAATTCATATTTAACTAGTTAGTTGGGAATGTGTCCAGAGATCTAATTCTGGTATTAAAAAATATTTGAATGGTTTCCATTAAGTCGTCAAAGACGTATAGACCTCAATAAAATAATTTATTCAGTTTGCCATTAATAAACTTTTTATGTGTATCCTGTTCTTCATTAATGTTCCTCAAAAGTGAAACTGGATCTTAATTAATAAATTTAACTAAGTATATTATATATTACAATAAGAGTTACTATTTTTGAGGATGATGTTTTTAGGCATGTCTCTAACCATTTATGTATGTCATATAATATTGCGGATATCGACGAGTAGTTTTATATGTATATAAAGCCATGTCCAAAATGGTTGACAAGACTAAAAAATATTGTATTCTTTCATAACGAGTACCTAGTATTCTGAGGGCGAGTCAGACTTGAACAAATGACGATGATTTCATAATGAGTCATTCAGTAAACAAGTAACGTGAATAATTAAGTTAAGCGAAGGTTATTATTATTTACGTAGGAACTCTTTACTGTCATGTTTTTTTTATAGGTATATTGATTAAAAAAAAACATTATAATATTGTATATTTAAGTATTGGCGGTATGGATTACGAGCCTTACTCTTCCTAACAAGTGTTGTTTACGCTTTGAAGATACACATATATAAGTGCAGAACAGTACATATATATGGGTTTATATATATATAAGTACCTACAGCGTAAGTTACAGCATGTGTTTAATTTTAAAAATATCAAATTATATACATATATATAGAAGACTTTTAATATACTCTGAGAAGGTTATTTTAAATTCGAAATTTAATAATTATTAGAACATTACTGTCACAGTTATTAAAACACATGTAGGTATGTGTTTGAGTATGCAAAAAGGTCTAATACACAAAGCGTCCAGGCTGAAGGAGATAATCACAGAAATGTTCAATACTGTTATTAAAGCATGCTTCAGTTAATTTATTTATTATGCAAAACATTATTTAATAATCTCGTATCGTATTATAAAAACAGAGCTCTTACGATTTAATCTGGATGATAACAAACGTGATAAGGTATCGTGTGATAGAGTTCTAGCCTTCAAACATGTTTTTGTTTTGAGATCCACAAGAAAGCATTACAATTTGAATATAATATTACAGTTTATTGGTGAAGGCATATTTTAATAAATAATTATCCGTGAACTGAAATTAAACATTGGTAAGTGCGAGAGAGAGTGACAATGTTATAAATACGGATAATACAGATAATACAGATAATTCTGTTATTTTGTTATATATTTTGATAATTATTCATCTGTCATTATCTGTTTTTGAAGCATTTTCCAAAAACCATGTGTATATATGTATTTATAATTATATAAATAGTAAACGTCTTTTTAAGGTCAGTAATTGTAATAAAATATTGTTACATTGTAATGTCCGAGTGATAATAACATGTTTTATTTCAAATTTATCAAAAATATCTCGATAACAATAAAATAAAAAGATAATTTTATATCTCTCAAATAAAATAAAATCTCTAACAATTGAAAATGTTGTTCCGGTGAATATGATTTTTGGTATGTTTAGTTACTATCCAAATAAATCAATCAAGATTTGGTTATATTTCGTAGTTTTCTATATTATCTTCATACCGTGTAGGTCGGTTTATATTGTAGCTGTCACTACAGCGGTGTTCCTTCTACTAACAAAGATGAATACATGGGCTTTGCGTCTTTGATTATTTCGCCATTTCTACGACATCCTTAATCTTTGTTTATATTTTGAATCAATTAAAAAGTAAAACTAGAGGTAATAAATCAAAATATTTTAACGGATCTAACACGCATCTAATCGTATTTATAAATGAGCCGAAATAATGTGTGTTATTTATGTTATAAAGTTTTACATAAATATAAATTCAAGTATATACGACTAAGATTCGTAATAATAGTTTTATTTATATATGTGTGTGTGAATATCTAAGAAAATAGTAGCAGTTACATTTTTAATGTCGGTTCGGTTTTTGCTAAAATATGTATATTCAGGTTTAGGCAATGCAAGGTACAGAATAAAAGCAAGCAATTATATTTGTATACGAATTCCATCTTATACTGTAAGCAAATTCAATTATTCTGCGAATGTAATACTTATATGTTATTTATGAGAAAAGTTGTGTTTATTGGTCATTGTGACTCTCTCAGCTGAAATTTACTTACTGTAATATGTAAATACTTATATATAATAAAGTACTAAGAAAATATATTATTTTGTATACAATCAAAGTTAAAAGATGACAATAACAGTTTCAATGGTCCTTAAACTGAAATTTCCAAATGTTGAAAAATTTCTCAGAATATCTTCAAACAATATTCAATATATAACTACATATAAATTTGTTTATACGTCTGTATGTATACTCTCTCGTTAAATGAATTGTCGTGGTTTCCAGAGATGCCGCCTCGTCAAGACATCGTGGTGCAGGTGGAGCGGGTCCAGGTGCAGGTCTCCCGCCCCCCGCCGCCGCCGCCCCCGGGCCGCCTGCAGCGCCCTCCCCACGACCACCCCAACACATACATAGATCAATCTAACGCGCGCCAAACTAATAATAACTCGCGACGGACTTAGAACAGTGCTCACTTGTATTTTATATATAATAGTTTAAGTTTCAATTGTTGTTTATAAAAGGTATATCTTTGCATAAATGTTATCCTTTATATGTATAACATTTAAATATTTTTTCTGAACATAATAAAATGTATTAAATTAAAAACGTTTAAGAGTTATTTAAATGAGCTTCTCGCATGATTGAATGTACGCGTACGGAATATCGTATTATATGGAGATCGTTCTTTTTACTGCAAAATGACTCATAATTTATCAGACGTTAAAAGGCAATACCTAGTATTTATTTTATAACCATCTAATGTATTCAAAAAATACGAAATTTATAAGTTTGATATATGCTAATTTATATGATAAATACATATACATACCTACATATGACCACTTTAATTAGACCTCTGCTTATTTTTACATATTTTAAACAAAGCAAATGAACTCATGAGCTATGAGCTAGTTTCTTTAACAGTTTAATATTAATATATACTCATATTTAATAATAAATATGTTATTCTTATTTCTATAACGGCAACGATAGAAATAATTATTTAATGTAATAATCAGGTTTATTATATAACATATAAGTTAATTTTATGTCACATAAAATATGCATTTAGTTTTAAAATAACATTTTAACTTTATTTGATTTTTATTTTTACTTTTGTTACATATCATCGATATTTTTTTGAGATGGATTTGAGGATTTTAATGGTTGCCATACACGGGTACATGATGGTGAGGAAATATATGCCAAGTACTAACTTATAGATCGCTAGATGACCTAGACACCTAGAATTGTTCAAATGGAAATTGCTCGCTTTGAACGAGCGTAAGAGTATAATATAAAAATAAAAATATTATACAAAAACATTAATTAAGATGCTTTACTTAAGGAATTATAATAGTTATTATAATTGTTTATTTATTCCCATATCATTAAACAATTAATAGACAGATTTTGATGAAATTTGGTATATAAAAGTGAATGAAAGATTGAGGAAGAAAATGAGAAGGTTGGGTTCCAATATATTATGTAATATTAAAGCGGGTCGATAACTATATTTAAGAATACGAGTTTATGAACAAATATTGACTAAGCAAGCAAGGCTAATCCATATTATTGCCATATTATTGCGTGGTTTCTATATTTATATTACTATGACTTCTAATACTTACAAATGTTAAACTTATGTTTTAATTCCGTTACATGATATCCATCGTATAATAAAATTAAACTATAACTTTGCAGGTTCGTAACGAATGCAGCACCATGAAATTCACGGCTTTTTAGTTAGATTTGTTCGTTACTATTATATAACGGACTACGCATTATAATGAAACCTTCAATTGTTAAAATAATTTGGAGATATTTTCATATAATACCTACCTCCCATGTACATACTGCTAATAATATACAAGTGCTGTGCAATTGAACATAAACTCTTAAAAACTGTCATAGTAGTAAAATAATTAACTCTTTCTTTAAATGACAAAATTTTACATAAAAACAATATTTTATGTCAAATGTCAAAAAAACACACTTCATGATACGAGTAAATAATGTTTCCTAGTAAAATAATGAATGATTTAGGATGACGTCATCCAAATTCTTATCGAAACATTATTAAAGTAATATTAGTTTTAGAACGAACTCGAAAGTAATATTATTGTAATATTGCTATAATCATGGTAGGCATATAGGTGTCAAAAATAGTATAGATTTTTATAAGGTCCATCGACTTTCAATTTTATACTGTATAATATGTAATATAACAGTAACTTTTCTACTGTATTTGAAGATTTAGTTTTCTTATTAATACTATTTATAACAATTATCAGAATGAAGAACTTTAAATAATTTTAAATGTTAAATTTAGGATTAAAGTTTACCTATACTGTGGGAACGGTTCTTAGGGGAAAGCCATAACATTTGAAACTGCAGTATTTTGGTATTAGCAGTTGGCACATGGTCTGTGGTGGGCGAATTATTTAAAGGGCTTTCGTTGTATAACGATTTACATTGTAAGATTTACAAAGCATTGCAAAGCTTTTGATGATTTGAAAACGACAAACAATTATGCATTACCTTTACTTTGCATTCCGTATAAACGCAACTATCTTAAATTGTCTCACAATAACTTGTCACAAGATACTTTTTATAGGATTTCTCGAGCTATTGCAATGCTGTAAAAAAAAAGATTGCAATGTATTTAGAAGTTAGAACGACGGATCTAAATAGAGTGATGTCGTATGCGCTGCAGGTGTCATTATTCCCTCGTATAATTGATTAGCAACAAACACTAAAAATAAACATCGCAAACCGCCGCAAGTGGCGGCCATGCTGCGCACGGAGCGGCAACGTCGCTGGATCGATCGACCTCCACCAGCCCGTTGCGTGAAAGCAACATTAAAAGTTTCCTTTTACTCTGCCACTAAAACACGCTTATAAGTGGGAACTCGGAACGCTATCATTTCTTTTTAATAAATGTCAAACTTTATTAAGCAATTTTGTGAAATGAAATTATAATGTTCTTGAAACTTTTGTGCTATATTCGATTTGTATGTAAAGGCTCAGAGATGCTCCAGAAGCGAGGAACTGGGTTAGTTTTCAATCTATCAATAAAATAAATATTGCTAACCTTACTATTAATAGAAACTTTAATGACGTTTTACTTTGTACTCAAATTCAAAAGTCGTTTTATTGCGTCTTAGGTACAATTATCCTTATTTTAAATGAATAAAACCAATGTTATAAATTACTAACTTATCGACGAGACAAAATTACATTGAAATCTTTAACGATTACATTTATTTTACCAATAAGAAAGACAATCTGGCCCAAGTTGTACTTCGATAAAAGTAATAATAAGGCACAAAAACTTTTTGGGACCCGCCCATTATATCAACAATATTTAAAAAATATATATACATACTTATATATATATTGGCACATAGATATCCGGAAGTAGCTACCATCAGATTAATCAATAACAATGAAATATTCGTATATTCGTATGGAAATAGACAATCCCAATTAGCCCAGACCCAAACCAGGCAATCAAAATACATATAAGTGATACACGGAATTGGGTCAACTAAATCCAAGCCGCGTATATTTAGCGAGTGTCTGTCGATCCGCTGATTAAAGTACCCCTAGTACTAGATGTTACGTTACAAAACGTTGACAGTTTTCGAGCAGTCACGAAACGATTTCTTGGTTATGATTGGTTAGCAATACATCAAAACTAAATAACAACCAATCACCACCAAGAACTCATTTCATGACTGGTCGATAAGTTTTAAAGTTTCGTACTATCTTAACTTGTAGTAGGGGTACAGATTTCAACAGTTAAAACTGTTTGTGTTCAAAACAGTAACTAGCGGTTCTAAGATATTTGCAATTCTCAATCAACGGCTGCTTGAGTATCGCTGAATGGAATATTACTGAAACTTCGTCTATATCTTTGATATATATTTAGATTCTTAAGTGGTATATCTTTATATGTAAACAGTTACTTAATTAGAATGTATAAAGCACACATAGACGAAATCTAATGACTTTTTGAGTTGTGTGTGTGTGTGGTACTAATCTAAATGTTTTAAAATATAATGTCTTTAACTTCACATTAGGTACAGTCATAATAAAGGAATTAAGGTGGATTCCATTTTAAGACATTTTGTCATCTCAGTGTTATTATTTATATTTTTGTTGATAGGTACAGTGAAAGTTGATACTCTAGAAATGAGACTGGAATGAAGCTGGTATCTGGATAAATGAATAATGAATGATTGGTGTCTTAAGTTTACTGTGAATTTGCTCATTAATACCGTTAAATATAATTTATATTGACATACAATAGCCCATTTTATCGGAAATGGACGAAAATGTATTAGTTAATGCTAATATGTATGTATATTAAATCAACCAAAAAGACTTGTAAATTTTATGAAAGAAATTATCGCCTCTTCATAACAATAACCACCATTTAATTTAATTTATTTATTTAAAACTTTATTGTTCCAACACAAAAAAAATTGCATGGGGCGGACTTAATCATGCGTTAGATTTTAAGCCATCATGCGTTAGATTTAAGGCTTTCAAAAGTAATAGCAGATTACAGCCAAATTAATTTTAAAATATTGGTCAAAACATCAATACATAAAGACAGACAGGTTTTTGACTAAAGCTGCATTAATATAGGTTTATAATACTACCTATCGATCATACAAGATTAAGTCAGATCCTTACATAATACATAGTTATTATATAAATAGTTTCTATTTTTCCTTGTATTATTATACTGGATGTCCTTATAGATAAATACCTATTTGTAATACAATGGCGTTTAAACGACTGGTGAACAGATTTGGATCAAATTCGGCATTATTTAAAAGCTTAAGCGTAGGAGTGTTTATTTTACTTACTTATATAACTTGGAACGAATTTTTAAAGTTAAAAGTCATAGGTAAAAGGTGTCATTCTTTACAAGTAGCAACTTATAAAATGTTTATTTTTCCGAAAGACTTAGTTGTTGATGTTGGCATTTTGAACGGGTTTGTAGCGCGAGTGTGCGAGGTTGCCGCTCCTCGCGTCGGTCAACGCGGCATGGCCGAAGCGAACCGCAGTACGGGTTCGGCTTTGTAGTGAAGAACGTACTCGCTTGTTGTCAATGTTATCGTATTTAGTTACGATAAATTTGAGAAATCAATTTTTTAAGGAGTTTGCTTTACGTTGTTTAAGTATGAAAGAATATGAATACATTTTACTGCGTTATATAAACTTAAAATGACAACTCGTAAACCTAGTTTCTGAACATGGTTTCAGTCTACAAAGTATATAAAGTTTATGGTCTATATTTATATTTAACCAAAATTACTTGAACCTTCATATTTCCTTAAATGAGAAAACTAGACTTTTAGGAAAACAGCGATCGTAAAATTACAACATAATTTGGGAATATTTTTAGAATAAGAGACGTAAAGATTAATCCGTTTATATTCTTAACGACTTTTTGATGGCGCTATTTTCTTGTCATATTTTTAACGTTATGACAGTACGTAAGATGTTTATTTGGTGATTAAAAAGCAAATTGTTTTTCATAGACAATTTGTAACAGGAGACATCAACGACGCTTGCAACGATTTTATTTCTTAAGTTGGAGTTGGTATAGGCTTAGAGTAAAGGCTCAAATTAACTTTTGTTAAAATGAGTCTCCCAGGGTTGGTTACTACTAGTAAAGACATGTCACAGTTTTATTAAAATTGCATCTGTTTGAGAGGTCATATAATGCGGTCAATATATATAATAAATACCTGCTTGTACCGAAAAAAATAATTATCCAGAAAAAAATATGAATTATTTTGCCGAATTATCCCTATACCGCTTAGATTGGTTAAATAAAAACCCAAAATTTCTTATTACTATTTCGACCATTGAAATTCATGATTCCCAAATCCTTAACACACAGTAATTATACTATTTAGTTCACATTCTAATTCAAATTGTTTAAATTAACATTTAAAATGAACTTATAAAATTAAAAACTGCTCGAATTTTAAACAATGCAATGTTTTTTGTATTAAGAGTTTAATTAAAATGGCTGACAGCGCTCACTTTTTAATTATCCACATAATTGAATGAAGTGCATTTTATAAAAAAAAAATCTGATTTACCCATAAGCTTAGAAATAGTTGTGAAATTAATTTTGTAGATTTTTATTTGAATCCTTATTACTTTTAATATTTCTATTCTTCACTTATGTTTTCTTCTGCTTTGATGACAATTGACGTCACTATAGAGAAACCCACTGTCAGGAAGCTAGTATAGCTACTCTATAAGTACATGTGTCTATTGTTTATGGTATATTACTAAGTTTTATAGCAATATTACAATTACTTTTAATTCGTTATGAAAGTATTTTTACTTTGATGTTTCGATAAGAAGTATTAATGACGTCATCCTAAATCATTCATTCTTTTACTTTAGGAAATATTATAAACTCGTACCATGAAGTGTTTTGACATTTGAAATATGAATGTAATATTGCGACAAACGTTCTCAACACTATGATACGATATGGTAGGAATTTAGAAAACCAGTAGTCGTTGTTTAACCTAATAACATTATTAGAAAGTTATTTAATGAATTGTTGTCAATTTCTTTTGTAAAGGCACTCTAGTTATGAAACCATCAAAGTATTTATTTGTTTTTTTAGACATAGCTATTGTACGGACGTGTGAACCGCCGTCGCCATAACTGATGCCTTGAAATTTCCTAACCATTAGTTTATTTTATAAATGCATAAAAAATAACCATATTACTTTATTTCATTGTAAATATCATTTTTATCTTAAAACAGTACTGATTAATCAAACTCTTTTAGCCTGAATTAAGCAACACTTATATTTTGTTCACTTCTCACCTTGCATTGACATTCACAGATTTTAAGTACAAGAAAATCCTGTTCTTTCCTTCATAAGTAATTCCTATATTATAATTTGTAAGGTCAGAATCAATTTAATTTTATTTTTTTTATTATTTAGGTATTTTACGACAATTTAGTTTTATCAGTACTAAAATCAATTTAAAGTTTAATAGTATCTAAGCCAAAGGAACATTTGTGTAGTTTAGAAGTTTCTGGAACACTGGATTATTTTACGGCAGTCATCTTACAACCCTTCTCTAACGAGGGGATGGAATATTGAATAGAGTTACCAGTCTTGGCCACTGTTTGTCGCGGACTTGGCAATGGTTGGTACACGGTGGAGCCAAATGTAAAAACAATTTTATGGCCGTGTTTATGTCTGTATGTATGTTTATTGTCTTTCTAGATGAGGAAATGAAATTTAAGCAACTAGATTTTTTTGGAGAAATTTGTTATCATTTGTTTGACTTACATGTGTTATTACAGTCTGAGAATGTTGATACCTTGAACTACAGAGCAGTTAATTAAAAAATATAATGTCCATGACGAGGTACAGGTATCTTATTTGACCTCTTACCGCTCATTTTATCAACTCTATCTATTTAATAATCATTATAAAGTAAAAAAAAATAAGTAATAATGACAAGATTACCGATAGTTTCGTTATATTTTTTCTAGTTTTTTATCCCCACCCCTATTGGAGTAAGACACTGCAGAGCCAGACCTAAATATTTTTTACGAAGATAAAATTTAAGGAGTAGATAGTTCAGTTTGATATAAAGATCTTTTTCATAAGAATCCCTTTTCCGGTTACTTTTAAAATGCCCTAAGCGAAATATATAATATGAAGTAGGCCCCTATTTGACAAGCGTCGGGCGCAAAAAGGGCCAAAGGAAAAGGTCGGAATAGCATTTTGGGTTTTAGCAGTAATATTTAAAACATATAAGAGCTAGGGCTACTTTAACCTATGTAAGTAAGGTTTTACGTGACCATAGGACCTTTGAAAGGGCTCTACATTCACTCAAGGGATGAATCCATGTTAATAGCAGGCTCTAGTAAGGCTACGTACAAATTATTCAAAAGTGCCAAAATATATCTCATTAAAAATATTCTTAAGTATTTTCTGCATTGCCTGAGAAGAACTTCGTTACTAACTTGAAGTTACCGGAAACTTTAAATGAATACCTACAGGGAATTTAAATAAACGATATTTTCTTAACTATGAAGTAGTATTATATATGCAGAACTGAACTACGCCTACGCCTGAACTACTTCATCGATTATCATGAAATTTGGCACAAGCGTTGTCAAGGGGACGAAGAAGGACGTACTTTTCATGATACATTCCAAAAAAAAGTACTCTCCCGGGAGGTACAAGTAAGACGAAGTCTGACGTAATAAGAGTTTTTTTTTCTTACACAGATGAAAAATAACTATTGAAAACTGCAACTTTCCTGATAAAAAGAAACCGAAGTGAATATTGTTTATGGTATTTGTATGTTAGAAATTAATATATTGGTTAAATTTATATATTTTGTGTATACCATATTTACACATTACATTCATGTATTACTCTGATAATTCTTCCAGAATATTCTCTGAGATAGAAACATGAGAGATATAAAAACACGCAAATATCGTTATTATAATATTTTACAAATAACAATATCTCCAAGTTTGAACAGAACGGCGTCTGTATGCCGCAGGTAGACACGACCCCAGCCTCCACGAAACACGCTGCTTCTTTTATTTAGTAATGGTTTTGTAAATAAATATTGTAACAAACATTTTTGCTGTACCCTGTACAGGACGGGTGTTGGCTCGACCTATGTGACGTTTGTACGAAAAGTTAATACTTAATTTAATTATTATAACATAAAATTCATAATATACAAATTCCTGATAAACAGACATTAAAATTAAAACCTGCAATGAAAAAAGGCGCCGACGAAGGGAAAAAAGATGGCGGATGAGTGAGATCTGTTATTATTTACTTTACATAAAAACTCCTCCCGCCACAATTATAACGACCTTGGTGTATCTGTGCAAGTGCTAATAACTACCGTTTATTTTAATTGTATAAATTTTAAAATTTATTGATTTTCAGTTTTATCGCAGTGACGACACGACCTCGACAAACTTAACAACTCTTAAATTGAATTATTTTTAATGTCACATACAAAATAATACATTTCAATAAATAATATTCCACGTATATACATTTTATTCACCAGATATTAATAGCATTGTTACGTATTTTACATTCATATATGTTTCTAGTACCAATAACTTAAACAATTATACTAAGTGCTTCTATAAGTAAAAAATCTAATAAATATAAAGCCTTCGTAGCGTGTAGCTTGCTGAATCGCAATACAAAAACTTGAAATCGAAAATAAATTAAAAAATGGAATATTATATAGTTAATTGATTGCGTTAACGCGACCAAAATGAAACCCTCCAAATACAAATAGATATTTTCTCTGAGACTTGCCAATGGAGTTGCCTACTTTGATATTCCTTTGAATATTTCACTTTTCTTTTCAACTGCCTTAGTCAATATGTTGTCTTAAAATAAAAAAAAAACTTCCTTTGATTACACGATCATATATTCAAAATTAGTATAATATAGAATATTATACTTCATCAAAAAATATCCTCATATTTCGTAATATTAATATACAAACTATTTTAATGATAGCACACCTAGGCTAGAACATAGACAATGCCTAGAATGAAGTATGGCGGCGCGGAACTATAGCTCTATTTATAACCAGAGCAACGACTTGAGAAGTGCTAAATTAATTTACTGAGGAATTACCATCTCAAAGGTTAATAGTAATGTGTGACATTCGTTACGTTTTATTATTAGGTAGGAATTTGGCCCATTAGTGTCCAAATGCAATAGATATATTACTATACAGCAGATAAAGTATTTAATTAAAATATATTTAGCATTCGTATAAAATTTACCCAACACTTATCCGTCAATACTATTAAAAGGTATCCAAGTGGATTTTTTGTCTTTTCTCCTTATATTTACTTTACCCCCGGAACCGTGCTACTAAAATCTGTCATAAGTGTATTGAACGGTTATTCCATAAAGAATTTAAACAAAAGTTTGTATAATATATAAAGTTGTACATATAATAATATATGGTGTATAATGTATATACCATTTCAGGCAAACCTTTTGGTATAAGCTATATATTAAATGTTCGGTTTTTAGTTGTCGTGAGAAATCTGTTATCATTAATTAACTTATTTACTCATTTATTAAATTAATTTCAAGAGGAACGATATATTTATTTTGTGACTGCGAGTAATTTCGTAATATCTTTTTTTATTGAAACGTCAACAACTGAATAATAATAACATTACTGTAATTCAATCGGGAGAGCGACGGGATGGTTCCGAAGGAATCCCTGTCTGTATCGATTTACTTTTCATTTTACATTTAAGTACTTAAAAATTAAATAAGCTGAACATTTCTAAATATGTTTATAGACAAATTCAAACAATATTAATAACATTTAACAAGAGTAATTTAAGAGTTATTGCTTCAGGACATTTCGCTATAAATTTGGGTCAAGCGGAAATTATATGAGTTATATGTGATTACTCATATAATATAACGGATTGTGCTCAAGGTACATAAAAAATAATTTATTTTATGTATTTGTATCGTCGCGACGAATTCAAACCGGCGCATCTTGAGACTGGACGCGTCATTCACGTCCGGATAAAAAGTAATCATAACGTTACACGCGCGACTGTCACGCGGCCGCAATCGTTGATATGGACAGTATTTTAAGTTATAAAAATACTTTATATATTATAATAATAAACAAAAACAATATTATGCATGCACTATATATATAATAATAGTGTAATCTTATCGTTTTTATTTTTTGTGGACCATTTAGACCAATCTAGCAATCTTTTTAATAGGTTTAATAAATATTTATTTACACTAAAGGAGTGGTTTTCTGTTTCAACACGCTAATTTATAAAACGGTAAATATTATTCGAAGATTACAGGCGCCGGTTATAACTTATAACACCAATGTGACAAGGTGTCTTATCTTAGAAATAATAGAAAGTATGGGAAGTGCTTTTTACAAAAATATGCCAAATGCTTCTTTTTGTTCGATGTTCAAACGAGTATACGCCCTTGAATATTCCACGACGGTGTCGCAGGGAATGACAAGTTCAGTTTTATATATTCATAGATAGCTTGACGTAAACTTGCTTAACAGCCAAGGGTGCTTGCTAATTGGGGATGAAATCATTATAGATGTCAGCGAATTTATAATAATTCGTCTTATTTATTCAACCGTTAAACAATAGATTCGTGAGTATATTTATTTTTAAATTTAAACCTTTATTATTATTTTTTTTACTATTTTTATAACAGGTATGAGATTTATTATTTAATATTTTATATTAATGAACTTTAACATAAATTTTGCTGTCTCTCATTATGTGTACGTGACAGTAACAAATTGTGTTTACTTGTATTAAGAAATTATATTAATATTGCTATTGACATTAACTGATACCGCCCGACCATAGCCGCGCTACGCGCTCGCTTTAGCACCGTTGTCTGTACACATAGCCGCGTGCAGCTGCAGGACGCGTCAGTATTCATCCGCTATACATTTAAATATAACAGTAGGCCTACCGTGAACTCTTATGGCCATATTACAATAATAATTCTTTCGAATTCACCCTAAAAGTAATATTTCGATAATAAGACGTGATGGCGTCATCCTATATCATTCACTTTTTACTAAATAAATGAAACATTATTAACTCGTGACATGAAATGTGTTTTGACATTTGAAATAATAATGTTATATTGTTTTTACGTAAAATTTTATCATTTAAATAAAGAGTTAATTATTTTACGCCACTAAGCGGAAATAACAGAATAATATTGTTTTATAAAGCTCATGGTACGAGTCAAAGTATATTATATTGCTATAAAATTTCTTAAAACTATGATAGTTTTCCCGCGGCCTCTGCTGCGAACGCATTAAGAGGCGTTAGTTAATGCCTATTGTGATACCAGCACCTGCGGTTTAATGACGACAGAACGAAGTTATGTTACATTTACATTGTTATAATCTCATGAGACATCTTCATTAAACAGCAGCCATTTCTTCACACACACACACACATTTTCTAATATTAAAATTAGAGGCAAATAGTGCCGTTTTAATTGTAAAATGATAGTTCATTGTAGTTATTAGCCATGAGGTAAACAAAATATAAATAAAAAATATAATATATAAAAATTTGCTATATTTTTTTAATATTTTATTATTATTTTATATAAGTTACCTTCATTTTAAGTTTATAGACCTAGTTGTGTGATAATAAAGATGTGAGTTACGAAATTGAAACATTATATCTTGTACGTATGTTTGTTCTATAACAGTACAGGTATACTAAGATCGTGGCTGAAAATGCGAAAATATGTCGAGGAAACGTCGTCACATTCCTGGCAATCTTAAAATATTTACCGCGAATATAGACGCTCGAGAATAGTATTATTTATTAGTCTCTGTATTTCTGAGCTCGCAATAATGTTAAATCATTAAAAATCTTAAATAACTTCTCATCAGTATTTTTTTCTGTATTTAAGAAATACATTTTATCCCGGGTTAAAATGTAAGTCCGTAAAAGGGTACGATGTCGTCCCTACCATTCTTGCCTGTCTATTGGTTTCTATTTAAATTTCATCAATTCATCTGAGAAACAAAGATATAGTATTCTTCTTAAATAATGTAATATGAACAATAGCTAAGAGTAATTACTTTATTAATAATATTGAACTTGTATTGTAATTAGTATAGATAGACCCGGTGTGGAGACTGTGACCATTCAAAACCAAGCCATACCGCTAGGACAGATGGTCTTCAGAGAAAGTATTTTGTATAATAGGTATACGTAAGTATCTTTCGTGCCAGTATAAAATATAAATACAATCAAGCTCTTGCATTTAAATATTATCATGACATGTAATTAAAACCAAAATAAAACTAATAACTTTTATAATTTGCCGGTCAGACAATAAATCAGTTCTTAATTATGAATTTTATAAAGATGCAATAAAACATTACTGAACTATAGTCGCCTATTAAAAAGTAATCTATGCGGATCCAACAAATTGATCACACAGACAGATACTTACATCACCGTGTCTTTAATTAACGGAGCACGTAACCTACTATCTGTGCAGTACCATTAATATTATGTTAGCGATCTGCAGCCGCCTGTCGTGTATTGGGGCTGTCTCTAGAGCACATGGCGCGTCTGGGACGAGGACGGGCACTAGGCTATAGCCAGGTAGGTCTCGGAAGGGCTGATTTCGCCGACACTTTCGTAATGCGTGTAAACGTAGAGCCGAATGCCGCAGCGGGATGGCAACGCCGCATTTGACGAGCGACGACCTCGTGTTATCGCCACCCGCGGTGACGCGACATAGGAAAGGTCAGAATACCGCGTACCCGCCGACACCATTCGCTAATGTCTTCGCCATGTAAACAATCCATTTTCACATAGATTTCATAAGCAAAACGTGATAAAACATTCGTGGTGCTACGTGGCCCGTGCCCCGTGGCGTCGCCGCTATCTCTCTCTGGGTCTCCCCGGCCCCGCTGTCGAGACTCCGCCCCCCGCGCTCGTCGCGCCGCCTGGCGGCAGCGCCGTGAAACGCACACGACGTCTATGTACACCGATGCCACTTCGTACTTATAATTTCGCTGGACGTAAATTTCGACCGAAACGGTTCAATGGACTTTTCGAAAACATCGAACGTATCGGGTAACGTGAAAAGTCTCGTGCTATACAAGAAAATTAAAGGAAGTGGTGTTGCGCAATTCGTTTTGTAAAATATTGTGTTATCCAAGTGTCTATTTCGTGCCCGCGCTTGTGAGTACGGTGACGAGTCCCGTTTGAAGGTTTTATAACGGATTTAGGCTTAAAGGTGAGTACAATATACTTTCTTATAGCTTTCAATGAGTTTTCGTAATACTTATGCGTCTAATAAAACTAACAATAAAGTTATTGTTGAAAACTTTTCCACACTGTATTGAGGATAGATGTTCAACTAACTGCGTAAATTATGTCAGGCCTTGTGGTTCGTGTGATGGCACAGTGGCACTCTTGTTATATGAGTACCGATGGCAGTGTTAGTGATGCACGTGCAGTAAATGTAAAATATTATATAAAGAGATAAGCTTATCATCCAGACATGTCCTGATTTGAGTGATCTTTAACCAGTGCTAGAAGTCTGTGGTAGAAGTGGCACAATCGTGAAACGAGAGAGGCGCAGCCGCTCACCATTTAGGCCTACAAACCACAAGGTTACGGCCTAGCGCTGCGCCTCTCACTGCCACAGTCAAAGATCTTAAGAAAACGTTACAATATACCATTTTAGCCATATAGATGCAACTAAATTCTCACGAATATTATATATATATATATATATTTAAAAAACATACAAAAAATGCAATTCGATAGTGCAGCTTTAAAATGAATGAATAATTATAATGAGTCAGGTTTGCAGAATGTTATTGAGATGATTGTCATATTAAATTTACTTTACTGAAGCATAATTCGATATTTTCAATACAGTATTATCAAGTTACGTGTACTTATAGAAATAATAATAAATTCGATGAAATTAGCTGATTACTTACCAAATATATATCCCCTACATTGCTATTGCGTGAATCATAAAAAAAATATTAATTAAATTGTTTTATTCTTTCTAAAGCAAGATAATATATTTTTTAAATAAGCCTATCATATTTATAGACAACCAGAGAGATAATGCGTAATATGATACCTCAACAAAAACATAAAATAATATTTATTAATCCTCGATAATGAGATGACGAACATGACATTATTTTTATACCAGTAAAGTATATATACATAATATACCTACATTTTTTACAAATCTTCAAACATTATACGTACAAAAAGTAGATTGGTTAGTATAACATCCTCTTGATTCTGGATAAATAATATTTTTAATAATTTACTGTTATAAAACAGTAAATAATAAACTTTTGGTTACATCAAAACCAGAGTATTTTAATCCATGCTATTTGTCATTATAATAATACCTATCTCTCCAGATGTATAGTAAATTCTTAGTATTTATTCACGTAAATTTAGATACACTAGAATCTAGGTCACAACATGCTTAAATACGAATATAGCAAACAATAAAAATATAACATAAAATTATGTAAATGTAATTTCGTAATCAGAATTCTTCAGACGTCCGAATTACCAGCACATACAGATTTGTATATCGCAATTTTACGTCTGGCAGCACGCCAGCGATGGACCGCTTTCAATGAAAAATTGTTAATAACTTTTAACGTAAAGACGTTCTTTCTATACAGTGAATAGTGAATACTTTTATGCGGAGCCAAACAATAAAACTATTACAAAGATTGTAGCGTTCCTGTGGACGCGTTATCCTTTGAAAAGTATTTCTACTTCTTTTACGACTAAAATAGATATATTAAAATTATTTACTATAACATAATCTGAATTGTTTTATTTGTCAGCCAATGCCACGAATGTTTTATGTTACGCTCGTATTGAAACAATGTTGATGGAATTTACACACTAGTTCATTTCAATCAATGTTATAATATAATGAAATTATTGTTAGATATTTTTAGATTTGCCACGACGATGCTAAATACTAATTGTAGGCAGAATAAGGTTACCTAGGTATAGCTAAGATTGAAAATGAGTTTAGACCCGCAGGTATGGAGTATTTGTTTTTTTTTGTTCACGAAAAATAAAACTCCAAAGGCTATAATATAATTATCCGTTCAGCTTAGAATATTCATGAGCGGACTTGTACAAATATTTTATTAAAATATCCAAATGAGAGAGAAATTGAAAACGTAATTGTTCTAGAACCTTCTGGTAGTTTCTCGTCAAACGTGTACAAGTAACTTGTATACGCTTTGGGTCGCAGCGATCGCGCTGGCTACACACACAACTAACTGGTTTATTACTAGCCTGGCTTTACCCGGATACACACACATGTACGAATATACATATGTAATATGAAAAGTCCATATAAATACACCTTCACTTTAAAAAATACAGTACCTTAATAAATCTCAATTATAATAGCTATAGTTAAGCAATTTCACTAAAATTGGATATCTTTGGACTTTAAAGAATTGGATGGTGATTTGTTAAGTAAAGAAAATTATTATCAAAACTGCAATGCGAATAATTCTTTACGTTAATACCACGTGATAATTAATAATTACCAAGTTGATTATTCATGTACAGTCACACTTTTCTAAGAACCACTTTGCCTAATTAGTTTTAATTAATTGATAGACTTAGAGAGCATTCGTCAAAGCTAGATTATCTTAAAACATTACTATTTTGCAAGTTTAGAAAATGAAAATGTTTGTATTTTTATTACGTTAAAAAATCGAAAAAATGGAGAAAGGTACATATAAAAAAAACAAATGTGGTTACTGCAGAAAGTATAATTTAACTACCGCCAGAATATCGTCAATAATCCCAAATATGTATATTATTTTAAAGTGGTATTGGTTGTTGCAGGTGGTGTTTAGTGGTGTGGTGGGTGTAGTGTATAGTGATGCGGAGCTAGCGCGTCGGCATGCGCGCGCGCCGGTAGCCATGCGCGCGGTCACATGGCGCAGTACTCACAGAGAACACAGCCCATGCACAGGTAACGGACATTATACCTATAATATACTTACTGAAATATCCAAAACTACTTAAAACTTCCGGTCTATAAAAGTATCCTTTTTCTGTTTATTCTTAATAGTATGAAGAGAATACACAGTCCCTTATTATTCATCTTTCAGTGTCGTTACTTATGTCTTACATATATAAAGTTACAAAACACTTTGATATTACACCATTCAATAAAGTTAAATAAACTTATACATATAAACATTCCCAGTGAATTCAGAATTGCATTATAAATACATTTCAGTCGTTGCCAGCGTGACACTATCAGGATATGTCAAAGAACTCCCGTAGCGTGTCGCTCGTTTCATTTTATGTCACTTACAATGGACGCTGATTTTGAGTTTTGACGTGTTTGTAATTGAGTACGGTTTGTCTATATTGACTACTTGCCAATATATATACAAATACTCACATATACAAATATATATATTAATGTATACTTATGTATACGGCATAAACTACAATTACAGTGAAACGTATTTAAAACTATGACAAATAATTATTCTATGTAAGTCAGTGGCTCTCAACATGGAGACCGTGGATCTGGGTCGGTTTATATATAATAAAAATCTATATTGGAAACCTTTTGTTAATTGGGTTAACTCTTAAAAGGTTGACAAACACTGCTATTTATACAAAGTCATCAGCACCAATAATTATGTAATCGATGCAAATTAAATTCAAGCATGTAGTAATTCAATTAAATTATTAATTGATTATTACCTAATAACAAACAATATAAAAGACGTGACCTTGAATTGAAGCGCATATTTGAGTGATATCCGTCTGGGTTGTAGCACTTTATCTCAGTACAAGAGTGAGATGAATTCAATAGTTTCATTGTTCGAGTAACTGACTTATACTTGACTTTTATACTGACTCACTTTAAATATGGTCAACTTAGATTAAAAGTAGAAATTCCATATATAATAAATATATATATTTGGTCACGTAATGGAGGAATGAAAAGGATATAAAAGTATTGTATGGAGGAATGAAAAGGTAAGGTCTCGAGTATGAATGTGAATAATTTAAAAAAAAAAAGGGGTGATCAAAGAAGACATGGGTGGAGTCCGTGCAAATTTCATGGCCAAGAAGTAAATCTTCACTTATTTAATACATGATAGAAGAGCGTTGAAAACAATTACATCTGTTTTTTAATGTAGAATTAAGAACTTTGAAGAAGTATACTTGTATAACGATAATATATGTATATGAAGAAAATAATAATTTGAATTTAAATGAATGTTTACCCGAACATATAAACGTGTAAATATCAGGGACATATACGTATTATTTAGTATATGTAATAATTTACCATTAAAAATACAGTGGCCTTATCTAAGATAACAGTATCATGAAATATAAAGATTTATTGATGATAACAGATAACATTCCACTGTAAATATAAAATAACATAATACATAATTGATAAATAATAATAAAAAGATATCCTAACAATATTTAATGCTGGTGGGCTTGTACGTAGCGTGGGTGGAGGTAGGTGCCTGCCTGTTGGTCGCATGTGTTCTCAGGAATTACGATTTAGTTAGTTTTGTTACTCGGATATAATATTATTTATAATTATTGTATTTATATATTATATATATATATATATATATATTTTATATAATAATGTATTATATTATTCCTTAATGGTATCATTTCGTGATGGTATTCATTAATTATGGAGAATCGTAAAATAAAATTAAAAATGTCATTTTTTTCTATGGAGCGTCTTTATTATCGAAAAATAAATTATTATTTTTATTATACATTATTGTCGTGATATATTTTTGTTCTAAGTAACTTTTTTAAAATTCTTATAGCAATATATATACCTATATTGCTATAAAATATAACACACAAATAGAGTGAAAATATTTTCATACAAATACAACATTTCATAAGTTTTTGGTGATTGGGAGACAGTTTGATTATTATTTAGTATACTATAAACTGAGTAACCGCCGAAATTAATAACCGATCTAATACCCGACACTATAATCAAGTTTAGATGACTTTCTATAAACTCAGTTATCTAACTTAAGAATTTATTTAAAACTATCATTATTAGTAAAAGTTGTTCATTTTAGGTTCAGGATTGGTTGATTATATTACTTAAAAATACTGACTTTCGTTAATTTGAAATTGCTAAAAAAGCGTATTTTAAAACCTTTGCTCTATGAATTTAATTTTATATTTTTAACCCAGTTATAAATGGAACCAGACATTCACATGAGCTTTATATTGATTCATTGAGAATAGTTAAAGTATATATAAAGTTGATTCATGAATAACATAAATAATTTTAAATTTACCTGAATAGTAGAAATATTCAGGTAAATTTAAAATTAATCTAAACGTTTTAAGATGATAACATCTTAAAACGTTTAGATTAATTATCATATACTGCTCTGCAATAATCTTGATACTTTTTTTCATGTTTTTATGATCGTATAGATACATACTATATACCTCATTACTTCAAGGATCAAAATTATACTGTACATCCATTTTGAGTATACAACTCCATTCATGTAGCTATAATACTTTATGAAAAAAAGATCGGTTCTGTCGAGTTTTAAGTTATTTATTTTTTAATGGTTTTTTTTTACATAACTAGTATTATAATTTAAAAGACTTTATGAATATGCTGTTAGCTTCTAAGTTCTTTAGCTGATTTATTTTCAGGACTTGGTACTTTGATATGGAGTCAGATCATCTCATAACGTCAAGAAACTTATATATAAATATATTATATATAAATGTAACTTTAGCGTGTTACTCATAAATTTCGTGGTTTGAAACTTTTTTTATATTATACGAATATAAAACATTCTCCTTTATCTGTTTGTATGTATTTTTTTTTAGACAATTTTAATATACTATTTATGACGTACATGACATTAAAAGGGATTTTTCACCGAGGTGATGTGTTTTTACAAAAATAAATTGGGGTCCAAGTGACTACATAGAAATTCTATTTAGAATAATATAAAAAGTTTAATTGGTATTGCTAGGATTTTAGCGTCTAGTCAAAATAATTAGGTATTAATTAGACTTTAACTTTTTTCCCATTAAACTTTTTACCGACTCAGCGTAAAAATGTCTCTACCTATTGATTTTCAGTGACCCAGTTGCGAACTGCAAGACGTGTCGTCGCGTCTCTCTTTTTATATACCTTAATAAAAATACATTATAATGATTTATACTATTTCTGATTTACTGTTGTCAATTACCGTTATATATCTTTAGTATTTCGTTTTGTAAAGTGTGTGCACATCAATTTAAGTATGTGCAAACAACCGAAGCGATGCTATAAAAGATTTGAAGCTTGGAATCAAATGTACATAGTATCGGCTGGTATAGTATTTAATAACATGTTTGATAGAAAGCACTCCATTAACATGAAACCACGGCATAGTTATGTAGAGCAGTACAGATATAATATAATCGTTCTTCACTACTCAGCTGATCGTGAAACTGTATCGCATGCCGCTGCGACGTTGCCGTTCCGTACCCACGTTGCCGCTCGGTACATGTCGAACTTTGCCGATGCAAAATAGTTCATTTGATGTGTGGCGACTGGCGTGTACGTTATTTTGAGATGCAATATTTGTAATTGTTTTGTTTTGGTAACGTCAGCTTCGAAATGCTTTTGGCTGGTATGCAGATTTATTTTATCCCACGTAAATAATGTTTCATATATAGCAGCCAGTCAATTATATTTAAAATTGAACGATTCAGGACCGCCCAAGCCAGCGAGTTCTTTACTGACAGCATTCTTGAAAGTTCGTGGAAATGCGGTATCTCATAACGGTTTTGATCAATTAAATATGGCGAAACGGGTTCGTAATTCGGGTTTCTCATTTAATTGGTCATGATACACGAGACCGCAACAAGGAGGCATGAGCAAAACACATCGACTATAATTGAGATACATTCACGAGATCAATGAGGGATACAAAATTATATACATAAATTGTAGGAAATTAATATTTGACAGAATTTAAAAGTAAAGTAATACCGTCAGTAAGAAAAAGCAAATAATGGCCAAATTACATTATACGATCTGATCTACACGATTTGACCTTGAGAGATAGCCAATAGGCCACCACCAATCAGAGAGAAGCATTATCGGACTAACAGCCATTACACTATGAGATGCTACTTAGACCAGTTGAGATAGATTGGCACAGATCGTATTATGCAATTTGGCCGTTACATTATGAACTATCCAGAGGTAATTAAGCCTAGTTCTAGAACGGTCAACTTATATTGGTTTAAATTGGAGTTAAAGTATTTGAGATGTGATATCGTAAAATATTACCCGTAATAGAAATATTACAATCCCGTCGCTTTCAAGACATTGAAAAATTCATCACAAATGCTCTTAACAACAGCTGTACAAGTTGATATTGTTTAAAAGTATTCCCGTTTAAAAATGTCTTTATTCATGTATGGCCATGTTAAGCTTGTTTAATGTAATTAATAAAATATACTGGGAAACGGTCCAGAGGTCGCGGATTCAAATCCCTTATTTTATATATCATTTAAAAAATAACCGAGGATATCTGTCCATTTCATACAATTAAAAATAGAATAATTTTCTTATGACTTCTAATTACTATACTTAATAAAATAAAAAATATATATATATAAAATAGTATTAGAAATTTTAAACCGAATATAGCTCAGCGCAAAAGCAAAAGAATCATAGTTATGATGAACTATGATTCTTTTTGACATTTATTGATAGACGCGTGTAACTTGTCAGGTCAAAACTGAAGAAGAATATGTTCTTATTTATTATTATTTATTTATTTTAAAATATTTGATAGCAACAATTACAATGTATCTAGGAGTCTTAAAACTGTCATGAGCTTATATGGACACTGCACTTTCCTCGAAATGTTAAATATAATTGATGAATATAAAGACAAAAATCAAATAAAATAAAGATTTAAAACTTTCAAATTTCAAATTAAAAATCTATAAATTTGAAATTACAATTTTTTGAAGTTAAAATTAAAAAGCACAATCAATAATCAATAATCAATCATTAAACAACAAATAAATCATGATTACATCAATACGCATATAAATATTTTCTTTCTCTCTTACTGTCTCTCTTTCTATCTTACTGTACTTTACCATAGACGACAAATATAAATAACATCAGCTTTATATATATATATAGGACTGGTAAATATATATATATATATAGTATTAATAAAAACGGTTATAAGGTTTCCATGTTTAATTTAATAAAGCGGTATCATCACACCTGTGGACTTAGACCTACCATCGCAGTTTATTATTTAGAAAACAGGAATTCGTAACATAAATATTTCCATTTGAAATAATATTGCCAAATGGCGCAATACATAAATTATATAAGGGTAATATAATTTATTGTCATGTTTATAACTAAATTTTGGTTATTTAATGAAATTCGATTTAATTTTTAGTTATCATTTATTTATTTATTTTTTATTAGTAAAGAAGTTTTCTAGATTTGTAGTAGGATCATTCTTTTACTGATATCCAACATATTGTTATTTCTCTCTAGATTTTAATAATAAGCAATACACTTATATGTGTATAGTACAATTTACACATAAAAGAGTATATTTCTTTTAATGTCTCTTTTTTATTACTCTTCTCTGACTAACTACTACACCTGTGGTACTTAGAATTTCATTGAACAATTGTGTTAGTGGTCGAAGGATATTGCTAACTGAATGACTTCTATTGTCTAGGAGAGCTTTTGTGGCTTTTCAATTGCACAGGACTCTCTTTGAAATGTAAAAACTCTTTTTTATTAGTGGAAGCTAGCATATCTTTTTTCGATTCTTCATACAGATGTTTGTAGCAGATGAATATGAAGGTAGGTACTAGTTAGATACATATGTAAATTAATTGCCTTGCAGGTGTTCAAAATTAACATTTGGCAGACGCACAAGCAAAACACACAAACACATTACAACATTAGATTTAATTAAAAATTAATATTTATATTCGGACAGTTACAAATGACCTGGTGCTTACGTTTAGTAAAAAGTGTAGCTTGGTTTTTGCACGGAACGCAAATTGATTTAGCTCAAAGCATCGATCGTCGAGTTGCCGCTCCGCGCGGTATCCCCGCAGCGCGACGTTGCCACTCCGCTGTCATTATTTACCGCGCTGCTTGCGTCACCGTGCAATGCCCGAATCTGTTGTGGTGAGGACGCGAGAAGGACTCCTTAATTTATTTTTTCTATATTCTCTAGATTGTTATCGTTTTTTGTATTTTAGTTTCTTAAAGATGTGACCATGACCTTCATTTTGTTTTTAAATTAACTTGTTTTTAGTTGCACTTCTGTTTTGATTTATACTACTTAAAATAATTCTAAATTACAAATATGTAGATACAACGACCTATTTCCTAGGAAAAAACATCTATTTAACAATATTATATATTAAAATTCAGGGATTCTCGTTATACCGTATCGAGTTTAACAACTTCGTAGACCGTGGCAAAATAAAAGCACTACAAATTTATTGTTGAAATGACGTATCCTCAAGGGGGATTGATGGAAGTAATCGGCCATTTTGGAGCATCCGCTATATTGGATTTCAACGGTAGTATTAATAGCTTGAGTATTTAATATTTTAAATTATATTAGAACCTGGATATTGCTAATATTTATATCTTGACAAACAAAAAACTTTTTATAATAAATTATGAAAATATAGGAATAAGAAAATAATTGTTTCATTATCATTACATTCGTATTTAAAACATATCATATATATAATATAAGCATGTTCCTTGTAAATATTTGTTCTTTATTCAATGTACCGACGAACAAAGGTAAGATGTCTCCTTTAAACAAAGTGTTAACAATTTATATCAATAGTTTTCCTCACACACTTTATACATTACTTATATATCACACATAACAACAAATATCACACAGAATAGGTAACAAATAGACCGCGCCGGCCATTCCTCTTTTTTCCATATCCCTGACGTCACCGGAAAAGCCCCAAACCTTGTCCGGTGTTGCCCGCATTTTATTGATGTTGCCAACACGGTCGTCCTGGACGGTGGCAGCCCCTGTCACCCCACGAGTCCAGATGAAACTCTGAAATAAACTGCCGTTTAATACCACTTTTATACATTAGCTCACTATTTTCGCCCAACTCATTTGTTTCTCTTCTTTATTTAGAAACTGCATCACTTTTATACCGACTCCTTTCGCGTACCACATATCCGCACTTAAAGAGCATTTCGCTACACTTAAGTCAACTGTATGCAGCACGACCCGGATCGATATATTAATACCGAAAATATCTTGCACTTAAGCAGCATTTCGCATCACTTAAGCGTACCAAGTATATTTACCGGCTTTCTTACTACAGTTTCAAAGCAAAGAATCTCAAAAGAAGAATATTGAGTTTTATCTGGGCTCGCTAAAATATGAGCTTTAACATAACTATAAGAAAGATGAAAAGGGAGTTTGCGATAACAAAAGTTACTATTTAAAGAAATCACTAATTAGAAATATTACTTACTGTACGAGAAAAATGCAAAATGTAATGATTATTAAACTAGAAAATTACTATTGCCAACACGCCTATTTTGATATTAATTAGTCATTCTCAGAAGCAAAATCGTCTATCTTAATCCATGGCTTCATATTTTCTGCCGCAGCTACGCCTATGTAAGCCTTATTACTACGTTCAGAGCCCCTTAGATCTTTTATTTCGTATCTATCATTTCCTATGACCTTTTTCACTTGGAACGGTCCCTTGTAGGTCGGCAATAACTTTGTGCTTTGGCCTTCATTGCTTTTACTTTGGATTTTAACCAGCACCAGATCACCCTCATTATACGTTTTCGCTTTGATTCTAGAACTATCAAATCGCTCTATCTGTTTTAATGCGTTTGCTTTTATATTAAAATCGACGGTTTTTCGAAGGTCTGAGACGTCGATCAATTCCGTGTTATCGGAATCTGGCGCTAACATATCGCTATCTGTTCGTAAGCGATACCCAAAGAAAACTTCGCTAGGAACGGCTTTCGTTGTTTTATGTATGGTACTATTCAAACCCTGCTGTAATATCTTGACATGCTGGTCCCAATTATCTTCTGTAGTATTAGCGCCTAAAGTTTTCATGGCTTCAAGAATAGTTTTATTAAACCTTTCGGCCTGACCGTTTAACCTAGGCATGCCTGTGGCCGCTACATGTAATCAAATGTTTTTGTTAGTACAGTAAGTGCCGAAATCTTGAGAAGTAAATGCGGTACCCGCATCTGTTATTAAACGTCTAGGATTACCGAAGGTTTTAGATATATGTTCCAACTCTTTAATTACTTCAACGGACTTAGTTGATCGAACCGCGGTAACAAATATAAATTTTGTGAAAGAATCCACAATAACTAATAAATATTTATTTTTGCATTTAGTCTGAACAAAGGGGCCCAAATGATCCATATGTAACGTATGGAATGGTTGTGCATACTTTGGTAAAGGGTATAATTCACCTTCTTTACGGCCTGACTTATTCTTATAATATATACAGTTCAAACAATTTTTTATACATTTGCTTACTTTTCGTCTTAATCTAGGGAACCAATAACTACACTGAATACGCTCAATAGTTTTGTCGGCCGAAAAATGACCCAAATCGTCATGATTACATTTAATTATATACCAGATACATTTATTTGGAACTACCCATTTACGACCATGAGAAGTTCTTTTATAAACCTTATTACCTAACAATTCATAATTATCAAAAATATCTTTATGGCCGTCGGCATCTCCTGACTCTAATATTTGTCTAATTTTAATTAAATCTTTATCTTGCATTTGAACCGATAGAAGCCAATCAGCCTCTGATATTGACATAACTAGCTCCAGCTCCGTCTTATTGCCTATTTGGACAGGGTTCCTACTTAATGCATCTACGTGCTGCATTCGGTTGCCTTCTCTATGAACTATTTCAAACACAAATTCTTGAGTGGACAGCACCCACCTAGCTATACGAGGAATAATGTCCTTTTTTGTTAAAGCATAGCGTACTGCACTACAGTCTGTAATAACTTTGAATGAAGAGCCCAGCAAATATAGCCTAAACTTTTGCAACGAGCAAACGACAGCAAGAAGTTCTAGTTCAAACGAATGGTTCCTTTTTTTCATCGTCAGTAGTTTGTCTGCTATAAAAATGAACTGGCTTTTCACCCTCGCTTGTCACTTGCATAAGTATTCCAGCAATACCTTCCCTACTAGCATCAGTGTACAATATACTTTCCTTTGTAAGATCGAAAATCTGCAAAACACTATCGGCAGTTAGTTTTGCTTTCAATGAATGAAAAGCTTTTTCATGGACGTCTTCCCACCTCTATATACTGTCTTTTTTTAAAAGCTTTGTAAGTGGAGCCGACAAAATAGCGCAATTTTTAATAAACTTACGAAAATAACTAATCAATCCCAAAAATTGTCGCACCTGATGAACAGACTTGGGGGTAGGAAAATGTTCCACAGCTTCTAGCTTAGTTTCGTTAGGCATTATACAATTAGGTTTTACTTTGTACCCAAGAAATTCAATTTCAGATTTGAAAAAGTGACATTTCTTAAGATTTAAGGTGAGACCCGCTTGACGAAAAATTTGAAGGATATGTTCTAATAGCCTAAGGTTCTCTTCTACTGTCTGTGACACTAAATAAACGTCATCTAAATAAACGATTACGTTCCCAAACCTTAAATTACCTAAAACCTGGTTCATCATCTTTTGGAAACAAGCTGGAGCATTAACTAGACCAAATGGCATCCTGAGGAACTCATAGTGCCCATCTTCGGTGACAAAAGCTGTTTTTTCTATAGATTTTTGATCATTACTCATTAATATTTGATAGTATCCACTTTTGAGATCTAAACTTGTGAAGCATTGATGGCCTTGAAGTCTGTCTATGAGGTCCTCAATACGCGGCATTGGGTATTTATCTTTGATCGTCACTTTATTCAGTAATCGATAATCTATGCATAGTCGTTTCTCACCATTCTTTTTATTTACTAGGAGTGCTGGACTCGCATAAGGTGAACTACTGTTTCTAATAATGTTATTTTTATTTAAGTCCTCAATTATTTCCCTAATAATCTGTCTATCGCAATAAGGAGCTTTAAATGGTCTACATTCTATTGGACGAGGGTCACTCACATTGATTACCATCTCAAAATTGTTTACTTTTCCTAACTCCGCCACGTTGGTTGCAATACAATCGGAATACTTTCTAAATAAAGTTATTAGATCACTTTGGTGAGAATCACCATCAATCTCACGCTCAGTAATAGTATTACAAAAAATAGTATAGTCCTTAGCATAATCGAACTTCAGGACATCGCCTATTCGTGAGTACATTAAATCCGGCCGCTCAGTTACATTTCGCCCTATTAAAATATCACAACCCATTAAATCGTCTATAACATACAATTCTACATCATGGATCTGAATTGAATCCATCGTAACAGACACGTTAATCGTGTGCGTTACCCGTTTTAATAACTCTTTAGAAAATCCCTGTAGTTCAATGGGAGTAGATAGAACTACACAAGAAAACCCATTTTCTTTAACTAAAGATTCCGAAATTATTGAACAGCTACTACCCGTATCTATGAAGGCATCATGCTCTAGAACACTATTTATTTTTTTTTTTTTTTCACAAACTTGTTGCGGGCGGTTACACAACTTACGAATTTAATTTCTTGGTTCACTTTCGCCTCTGGTTTAATGCTTAAGACATTTTTCTTTTGATAACAAACTATTTCTAAATGACCCCGTTTACCGCAATAGTCACATTTATTTTGATCACACTGTGATTTTCTATGATTTCCACTACAAATATAACATCGAATAATCCTTTTATTTTGCACTATGTTGGAGATATTTTGCGAAGTATTGACGTTAGAATTTGAAGGAGCGGGCTGACCCAAAGCACTACTCGTACTGATTTGGAAGTTATTATTAGGTTTGGATTGAGGTTGATGCGTTTTCTGATCGCGCGAAGTACTAAGTAATGAATTTTTCGATTTCTACGTACGACCATGCAAAAAGCTAGATAATTGTTAACAAGACTTAAAATTATTTGATTCTAAATTGCTATCGCCGATATTTCCTAAAATAATAGATACAATGTCTAAATCAGAAAAATTTAGATTTAATCGATCAATTCTGCCCTTTTGTTCAAAATAAAATTCATACAAAGATTGGTTGTCGGCCGGTTTACTTTCAACTACATATTTTAAAAGATCGTACATATTTCTCTGAATTTTAAAGCTGTCACTCAATTTTTGATTCCAGTCCGACCATTTCCACATAGGCCACGTATTGTCGGTGCGTAACAGTGAATCGTACCATACTTTAGCCGAACCTTTGAGCTTATACAAGGCCTGATAACGGATAATTTCGTCTGACCATGAAAACGTAACCGTGTAACTCTGAATAATTTTGAGCCAAACATCAATGTTATCAATAGAGGGGTCAAAATCTGGTATAATGGTGCTTAAAATAGTAGAATTGGGCTGACTTACAGTTTTGGCGTCAATATGTGTTACCCCCTTTGTTCGTCTTTTTGTAGAATGGTCTTTCCTTTGTGAGCGTCGGCTTTTATTTCTCCTCATTGGAGGGGTTGCAGCCCCACTCGAAGAGCTAGAACTGGAATAACTAGAGCTCGATGACCTTGGCCGTCTCGAGGTTCTCCTTTCTTGTTTCCTTTTGCCCATGTTCATCCCACTTCTGATGTTAACAATTTATATCAATAGTTTTCCTCACACACTTTATACATTACTTATATATCACACATAACAACAAATATCACACAGAATAGGTAACAAATAGACCGCGCCGGCCATTCCTCTTTTTTCCATATCCCTGACGTCACCGGAAAAGCCCCAAACCTTGTCCGGTGTTGCCCGCATTTTATTGATGTTGCCAACAAAAGGTTTTTCATACATTCCTCTTTTAAGATATGTCATTATTTTTATTAATAAATCTTACCATATGTAATATATGAACCATTTACAATATTACTCTTTGATGGTACATAAATAAGTAAATAAATACAGGCTTGAATATGCTTAAAAATGCTTTAAAAGTCAGTGTCTATTTTCAAATAGGCATACGCACTTAAGAAATGTCAGACTCTACTTGCACGGTTCTAAAGGGTAGGCAAGTAACTGCATTGAAAGTAAAACTTATCTATTAAATACACATTGCAATGTATAAATTATATCAATAATGACAAAGGAATATCATTTGCTTATGTCCTTTGTATGTAAATGATAACTGAAAATATGTCTACTGCAAAAGGCTAACCTCGTCTCAGAAGACAATTGTTGGCTATATTTGTAATTTCTAATAATTTGATAAATTGAATTGCATTTTATCTTAATCGAAACGTAGCTAAATAAAAAAGTGTTCAATATCCTGTGAAAGTCACACAAGTCGTCGTTTTATTTAACTTATACTCTGAAGATCTATTTAAGGATAAAAATAAAACGACTTTGGAGTGCTTTTAATACACGGATGTCAAATATTAATATGAATAAACGATTTAACTATTCATATTACATATAACTAATAAAAACAATAGCTATTATATTTATATTTACCCGGCTGTATTCACGTGGAAATGAAATCGGAATGTGCCCGACAAGCGAACCCATTGGGGGGTAAATATAAATATAATAGTCATGGTTCACGAAAGTTTAAATATAAAAATAAACAATAGCTCATAAAAATAGGAGACCATTTAACCATATATGAAGAAAAAAGAGTCATAATTGCGAATGCTTTAATTAAAAAAAACCCATCCCATTAGCGAGTTCACTGTATATTTAAGACACATTATGTATGTATGTATGTATAGCTTTGAAAACGTTGGTAGGTGTGGTAGCTAAGCAAACAGACTTACTAATGCACTACTGTAAGTGGTACCTTCGTCGACTCGGAGGAAAGAGGGGGCAGGGGGGGGGGTTCTATATCCCAGTACGCTAACCTCCCAAAGACGCAAAGGATGTAGCATTCTCTTTAATATTAATAAATTTGAAGTATGGTTTGAATTTTAATTAACTTTAATTGAAGTTCACTATCTGCAGAATATCGGTATTTTTAATTAAACACATATATTAATTACTAATTAAGTAAGAACTTTCATTAATTAGCATAACGTATAAGAAATATTATATGATAAGAAAGCATGTGTAGTGTTAAAATTAATGTTTATTTTATACAATTTCTATTATATTGTTTTTTATAATTTTGAAGACTCCATCTATTTTGATACACGATGCGGTGCCTTTCATGATCATCAGGTTACAGGAGGTACTGTTTTAGGAATATGTTCTATGAAAGATATGACAGTTATTGTTTTACAGACTTTTCAGCATGAATTTCATTATTCAATATCTAAATGTTGAGATTTTAAGTAATCAAAAACTTAATAAATTTTGGTCTATTATATATTTGTCAGGTAAGTTCATATAGTACAATAAAAAACCAATTTGTGGAACTAAACATTCCCACCGGATTTAACCTATAAAAGAACTCTTATTGAGTTCTTTTATAGGTTAACAAGAATACATCTGCTTACAATACCCATCTAGAACGGCTGCAGCCTCAGTATATTGGTCTAGTCTTAGCAAGACACATTTCTTTGTCAGCATTAAATAGCTGCGAATCGACCGACCTACTAGCATTCTTCAACCGTCTTGCTTTGTGTGAGTGGGCGAAAGAAACTTCGTATGAGTATTCTTAACAATAATTAACAAGGTATTTCATATTTAATATATTATTTTCAACAAGAGAAACTATTATAAAACACATGACAATTTTTGATGTTAAACTCTAGACTAGTGTACTAGAAACATTTATTGAATGTCTAGAAAATAGATTCAGACATTGGTCTGAGTATATATATATGGTAGAAATTGTTCTATCGACAATAATTTACATATATCATTTCAGGCATATAAGATAAAAATGAAAAATAGCCGTATTTAAAAAAAAATACGAACAAACAAACAAATTTTATTATATAATAATAGTGCAGATAGTTCGTTGTTCACCTAGATTCGAGTTTCTATAATAGTATAGCATTCTTAGCTAGTGTTAGAGTCCGCATCGACCCGTCTACAGGTCACTCAAGGTCACAGATATAGCTAGAGTCCGTTTGTGATACGTGATGTCAAACTTGTTTATAATAATATTTCTCTACGCTACTAGGATATTCCCTGAAATTCAGTTGCTTCGTATAATGCTAAAGAAATTGATTTTGTTTTTACGCTCTATGATATTGGCTGAAATTCAGTTACTTCCAATAATGTTTATTTGTTTTTCTTTTTTACGCAATGTATATTATATTAATGACGTCACTGTTGTTTCCATGTTATCTGTTCAAGTGTGGTATGACGCAGTTGACACGATTTCATTTTATGGTTTCAGATAATAATATAAGACTTATTTTTATTAATAAAATTAATGGTAAACATATTATCCTATAAATATTTATGAATAAATTAAATTATTTAATATCAAGATTGTTATAGGTATTATAGTGCTAGGTCAACTAGCGTACTAATATCGCGCTGTGAATGGCTGTTAGTGAGCAAGTGACTACATCTGATTGGAGACTCCTACTCGCTATTTTTTGGGGTCAAATAGTGCGTCGTAGATTAGATAATGAAATGGGTCCATTATGCCCGAAACTATATATATGGAGATAGCTGTCTAACAATATAATCTTCAATGAACATAATTATTCTAGAAGCATCAAAATATGAAAATATAAGCCAGTACATGTACCTATTTCGTTCATCTGAAATATAATCCTGTACCAAATCAAAAAATTGTCACAAAAATCTGTCACACAACATCCATTCGATGTAATAACAAGCCAAGTAGGTCATATTCATCTACAATATTTCAGAAATATAAAAACTATTTATAAAATTAAGAAATATTAATATAATATTATCATTGTTTTTACATAATGTATAATTATTAATGCATTATGATAACAAGAATTTATAATTCAGTGTAACGATTTAAGTTAAGTATACACGTTTGAAAGCTCACATCGAGGTTAGTTGTAGAACTGGACCTGGAGACTTCCCTATGGGGTACGACTTTCACCTTTATACCAGTTAGCTACGCGCCAGGTGTAGGTATAGTACGCAGTTAACTATTACTTCTCGTTTAGTCCTCTTTGTTATAAATTAATTATACTTCTATTATATTAGATTTTAAAAGAACTACTGAAATAGAGTAAAACACGAATATTATAAAAATATTCGTTATAAAAATATATATTTCCTAACATTCCTGTTGTATATTTTATGCATAAGCAGGTGCTTCAAACTAGTCATACGTATACACAACAAAAAATAATCTCATTTAAAAAATAAAAAACCGTTAGAATATATATATATATATATATTCAATTTAATTGAAAGCTGCTCAAAACAGAAATAAATATAACTGTTATATATAAAATAAAGTTCTATAAGTAGGACATGTAGGTTGAAGCGCATTACGGGCGCAATAAACAAAAGACACGTGCTCTGATATACATGTGTATTATATGGTATGTTGAATACAAGTTCCAACGAAACGTAATCGGAAGGGTCAGCCGCCCCCGCCCCCGTCCCCACCCCCGCGCGGCCGCTATCGACCGAGCGCCGTTGCCGTCTCGCAACACTTTCCCCGCGAGGTTGCCGCTCTTCCAGACCGAGTGACTGGTGTACACTTCGTTGTTATGACTTGTTGCTGTCTATGAGCTTCTTGAACACAAATTCTTTTTGCGATTTTTTTTCATAAATAATTTTTGTTATTATTGTCTTAGAATTGTATAATATTCTATGATATGATAATTTAAATGTGCATATTAATAGAAAGTACCTAGCGTGAGAATAAAGTAATTATAAAACAGTAGGTAGAGATGGAATCGTTTTAAAGCGAAGCTCGTAGAAGCGCTCGTTAATCATTGTAATTAGGATCAGTTCTTTTTTACCGGACTGTTTTAATTTTAAACATTAAATATGCAAATTATATAGCTGAAATAAAATTAAAAAAAAACTAGTTATTACGGTTTTAATAGTAAAACCAAAATATACTTTCAACTATGTAGAAATTAAACTTCATTAAAATAACATAGTCTTACCATTAATGACTCTGTTCTTTAGATCACCTTAAATTTATTTACTCTGTCGCTCCATACTAGTTCTTATATTCTGGATTAGCTTCTCTGTGGGTATCTGCACGATCCTAAAGAATATATCTATCTGAGCTTATATTTATATATTTTTGACTATACAATTACTATATTGTATATTCCTTATTATTTTTTGTTTTAAGTTTATATTGTGTTTAGTCTCTTATTACTCATACTTTTTCTATTTTTGTTCTTTTAATTATTCGGCCCTCCATTATTTTTTTATCTGTTAGCTGTGTCGGTTGACTGGTAGATAATGATTTAGCAATTAGTCTGCCAAGAGTACATTTTTCTTTGTAGAAGTAAGTTTTAAAAGAATAAATAAATTGAAAATGTATTCAATATCTGTGGGACATTTTTTTAGATTTTTTTAAACACAATCAAATTGAAAACTTATGACAGAAATTAATAATGGGTTGACAATGCTAGATTGGTCTATCTTAGACACCTACAAGCTGAACGCCCAGGGCGGTTATTGGCAATGACGCTGATAACTTTATAATTATAATTTCAACTTTCAGCAACAAACATTGGATCAGGATAGATTATTTATTATACTCAAAAATTAATCCTGCTGTGTCAACTCGTGTACTTTTTGGAAATTCTATATACAGTAGACACTATTATAGGATTTTAAAATTTTTATTGAAAAAAGAAACAAGCCGACATTATTATTATAGTTGAAAAAATATAATTTAGTATTTACCAATTTCTAAGTACATTTAGATGACAGCAAATTATATTGAAGCTGTAACTTCGAGGTTAGATTTTTATTGACTACTGTCCATATTAATGTTATAAATGGGAAAGTATGTCTGTTTGTGTGTTATGTTCTCATGGCTAAATTAATTTCGATGAATTTTGGTATAGAAATAGTCTAGGCTTTAGAGAAGAACATATCTTTGTAGCTATAATAAAACTGAAATGAAAAGAAGAATGCTTGTTTATAAGGGAATCCATAATTTTTATTGTTAAAAACATATTTAGTCATTATTAAGATCAGAAATAAAGAAGGAAGTGTTTTTGCATAATCATCCCTCGCGGAATTAAAAATTAGAAACTGTGAAATTCAAAATTTATATATAATATTTATGAAATTATAATAAATATCTGTACAACAAAAATGAATCACAGAACCTTCATCTGTTAGGGAGAGTACTGATGGAAGTTAGTGAATTCATACACGGGCGGAGTCGCGAACTGAACGTAGTGTTTCACATTACCCAAAACGATCCGCGAGTCACGCTCACAATACGCACAGTACGGCAACGTCGCAACCGCAACCGAAACCCGCAGCCGTCTGAGAAACGTACAACTAATTTGAAACTTGCATTAATTTATAGTTCACTGAGATATTCTGTAAATGATAAGTAGTTGTCAATTATTTAACTTAAATAGAGACCCTATTTGCATCATTTATAATAAATCTTTCTTACAGCTCGAGTTTTAATACGATGTTGAATGAATTGGTTTAGTCAAGTCAGTCATTTAAAAAAAATAGGTATACAATGCATTCATGAATGAAATTACTAATTGATTATTTTTATATTAGTATCCACTTGTAGTCCTATTGATTGGTGATTTATAAATAATATAAAAAAATAATTATTTCGTTCCTCTTTACGTAAACTAGTAAAAGATATAATATTTCCAAAAAAATATTTTTATTCAAAATAATTCGACGTAGATTCCAGCTTACATCCATTAGCCTCGCAGCGTATTTTCTTAATCAGGCGTAACACCTCGCTCCGAAATTCCAACTTCTGATCCAAATCGAACCCCCGGACCGCGGGCAGGAGCGAGTCGAAGAACGATTTGTCCTCACATTCCACCTCTTCTCCCAAGGATTTAGAGTTGGCTTCAACAAAAACTAAGTTCCTTTTCGTACTGATTCTTCGATGTTTAAGATTGTCTGTCATTGGGATGTCTTCATCACTTTCATATGTATTTATAATCTCTACGCTGGATTTGTCGTTGTTTTCATCACTGGAGTTCTCGCTGTTGCACTGGCTGTACTGTTCCTTCAGGAATGTTAGATGCTTTGCATACATGTAGGAATTTTCCGTGTTCTTCCTTTTCTCGCTTCGAGCGTACGCGTCTCGTATGTTACGCCATTTGCTGTAGAGTTTTCTATCTACAATTCAAATTCATTAACAATATATTTTAACTTATTAAAATAAATGTTTAATTATTGTGTACGTGTATTACTTATATAAGACTTTAAAATAAAAAAACAGCGAAAGAAAAAATATAGGTCAAAATATTTTGTCTTCAATAGAATGTATATTATCCCACATCATTTTAAACTGATAGAAAACTATACGTATTAACAAATAATTACATATATTCAACTTACAAATCTCCACTTTGTCACTTTCAGACAACCCTTTAAATTCTGGAATTAAAACATTGGCCACCTCCTCCCACGCACCCTGCTTCGTCTTACTATTGTACCTGTTGCCCTCGCTATTTAGATCCCAAATAAACCTCTGCTTCTCCACCTCCTTTATAAACTTCGCAGCGTCTACCGAGTAGCTCGGTGCGTTCGCTTTCTTTATCTTTTTTAACTTAGTAGTCATTATAATTGCGTGCCAAACGAATCATCTGTCGCGCATCGCACTACTTCCTACACACTTTAAGGTAAACGTCTTTAAAACAAGAAACATTAATTCATCAATCAACTTTTTACACATGTATTTATTACAGCATGAATTCTTCAACATAGGTTTCAGTCAATATACGTCTATTACATATTTACGAAAGGAAATCTGCTTTCATCACTTCACTAAAATTATCGTAATTATTTTGTGAATTTCACTCAATAATCAAGTACGTCGAATAGATGCGAGTAATCCGCGAGGAGTGACGCTGCCGCACTCCGCAGCGACGTCGCACTGTCGGTTAGAACACTAGAAAGTTGATACGCGAAATTGACGCTTATATGTGTGTAATAAGAGCCACCGATACAATGTTAGTATTGCGGAGCGGCAACGTCGCGTATCGCAGCCGTCGACTGCGGTGAACGCAGCGTGCGGTATGCAATATGACAGTTACTGCGTTTTATAATTATGCATTTATTATGCGCCTATTTATCATGACTATATCTTATTAAAACCATGCGACATATTAATATTGAAAATCAAAGTTATATAATTTTCCTTTAGGAGATATGAGACTGAAAAGTAAATTACTAATTAGTTAGAAACTTTAACAAACTTTCAGTTAGTTTCAGCTAAACTTCCAACCGTACTCTACTTTCTGAAAACTCGAACGTTTCATGAATGTATTTCAAGTCATCTCGAATAGGAATAATCGATAACAGTTGGTCGGGAGCAGATTGAAGTTGTTTCAAGGGCGGCTGTATACATGTGCGAAGTATATAGATAGACTAGCGCCGCGCTGAAAACTTATAGCATTCCCAATTATTTATGAAGTTTATTTTTAAATGAACAGTCTTCAGTACCAAAGTATATATTTAGTATACGTTTTCAATAATTATGAAATAATCTATTGAAATCTGAATAACAATAACAAGCTTGCGAAATGTTAAGCTTTAGACTTTACTAACAACTAGTGTTCAAAAATATTTAATTTAGTGTTTTTTTTAAATATATATTTATTCTATTTGTAGTTGGTAATATCTAGATAATTATTAATACTTAGATACAAATCTAACTTGAAATAAAATGTTTTTTAGGTCCGCTTTTACTGTACCGACACCAATGAAGATCTATAATAAAGATATATACAAAATAAGTACTTCGCAGGGTTGATAAAAATAAATATATAAATATCAGTAAATTTAGTCTTTAAAAATACATATAAATATGCATGGCTATGCAATTTTATATGTTTAGCTCAACTCAATTGCTAGAGCAACGGGACGGTTTCCCAGAGGTCGCGAGTTCGAATCCCTGATCGTATCGGGTGTTTTTTTTATTCTATATATTTTTTAATTTCAATAAATTTTGATAATCCGATCACGAAACTGACTTCTAACATCATTCTATATCGTACTGGTTTTACTGTTTCAAAATGGAGGAATAAAGGAATTTTAATTAGATTATTAAAAACAACAAAATTTTATTTCGTAAAAGATAATTCTTATTACATAATCGTACCGTTGTTTGTAAAAGGGCAACAGGGACGTCATGAGTCTATTTATACTTTATTTCTGACTCACACAATTTCGTAATCAATCTGCGTGAGTGATTGAAAAAAACTATTAATGTATATGAATGATTATATTTCACTTTTATGATTACTATTATATATTACCGGGCTGGACTCGCGTTATTTTTTGTGCTGCCTCTGGTCACAGAGCCGCTGAACTCAGTACCGCCATACTGCTAGCTTATCCAAATAAATATAAAATTCTATTATCGTGATAAATTATAATATAATATTATATGTATTATACTGCTAATTGCAACTAGACTAGACTTTAAAATTAACATTTGATCTGTAATCATAGATTGAAATTATTATTATACTAACTTATTCCAGTTTCTTTTAAAAAATGTCAATATTCACTGATAATTATATTTTTAATCTTTAGTAGCAAAGATTTTATCATGAATTTCCATTTTCCCTTCGAGTTATTGTTCTATCAGACTGTCAGTATGGGGTCAATGACCATAATAAGTAAACTATGATAACCTTTACTTGAGGAGGTTAAATTTAAATGTATATATTTATAAATGCCATCCTATGTTAGTGGTACAAAATTCTGGAAGATATACGACTTAGCGTTCATAGCCAACTCTTCATAGTGTCATAATTCTTTTGTTATTTTTGCATCCACTCGATGTGTTAAAGAAATTTTGGTAAGTCAAACTATAAACTAAGAATAATGGCTTCAAACACGACTTTTCTGCCCAAGTTTAACAGTTAAAACTTTCAGTCGACACGCCACGTTTGTCTTATTTTTTAGATAATAAAAACGTACTTTTTTCATTTGTAAAGTGTTTGTTAAAGTTTACAGATTCCGGTGAGAAATCAGTAGGGAATAAAATGAAATATTTAACATAACAATATTTATTAAATATTCATAACCTATTTACCGAGCAACTGTATTATTGTAACATAAAGAAATACTTTTGACGATTAGATAATAATGCAATGCTACAATCACTATAAATCGATTTATTACCTTCAACTTGTTCAAAATTATTAACAATTATATACACTTTAATACAATAATGTAAAGCCAACATCGTTTGATATTATATATAATTTTTAATAACAGCCGTATATCGTTCACTGCTTATAATCGAGATATAATAGATCACTCGGAGCTGTCCCGTCTCTGCTTCACCATGTTCCTCTCGTTGCTGGGTGCCGTGTTACTGAACTGACACGTGACGGCTTCCTGCATCACGTTCGCGATCTGCGCCCTCGCCCACATCTTAATATTCGCTGGAAGCTGCTTCATCTCCGGCAGAAAGGACAACAGGAACAGCTTATCACTATCGTTCTCGTCTGTCATCTCCACGGGGAACACTGGCATTTCCATTTCTTCGGGCGCCTGCTCGCTGTCGGAGCTCGATTTTTTTCGGCGTCTTCGTTTACGTTTCCTGGTGCCCTCTCCTATCAAAGGATCCTCTGATGGTTGGTTGCTAAAAATCACCTGATTGCCGTCCCGATCCTCGCTGAAATGGACGTCCTTATTAATCGATGCCTTCATATACTATATAATTAGTATTTTATCAAAACAATCATTAATGTCTAGTTTATTCATAAACTTCACGGCAACTTTAAATCGATTAAACGTTAAGTAATTACGAAGTTCCGGAACACCGTTAGTGATTATGATAATCAATCAATTAATATTAATATTACATTTATTAGCAATTAAAAGAACTATTGGAGCATTAAATTATACTATAAATCATTAATTTACTTTATATTTTTTACACTATTCTTATAATTTTCTGTTCATGATGGCGGTGTCATTGTAATCCTTCGAGAGCGGTGTTATTAAAGGAGCACCTCTTTTATTCACTAACCATTAATTAAATTCAGTCCTCAGCTACACCCACACAACTATGATTAGGTATTAACGTCTACATTCCGCCAGCCGTCTGTCTGTACGTATAAAACTTTTTGCCCTCATAACTCGTCTTAGCGCGAAGCAAGATTGCGTGCTATAAATATTTGAAGATAGATAAAATCGAGATCTTTATCTCTACAAAGATTCTCAGATCGGATCCCACTTTGTACGTAATTGTTGATTTAATTTGTACTTTATTATGGCTCTATCCGGTCTGCGTTAATGTTTAATTGTGCTAATTATTTTCTTTTCATTCCTCGCTACCTGCGCCGTACATTTTTTAGAATTCTATAAAACGATTTGTAGCTGGTTGGATTCCTGAACATGTCATTCCTGAGCAGATGTCTCCTACTCACTCATTACTGATGCTTCCTTCAAAGCCGCCCAGGAAGCTCATACGTTTGAAGTATATATACACGCGTCTGTTCCCTCGCGGGGCGGCCCGGCGAGCGCGCAACTCTCGATTGTACGCGTCTCGGAGGGAGCGCCACTTGCGCTGGAGTTGCAGAACTGGGGGGTGGGGGGTTATTATATATCATAAATAATAAACATTTATTTGATCTACAAAACAACCGTTTCCGCTTTGTTAGGAACTAATGCGTTCAATTCATTATACAATTTAAGCAACACTACTTGACCATGAAAAATAGTGAGTAGTAGTCTCCGACAATCAGGGAGAAACAACTCACCAACAGCCATTTCACTATGCGATGCGATGTACTCTAGTTGAGATAGTGTCACTTAGATTGTATAATGAAATGGGCGCATAAGATCAATCCTCATGGACTATATTAAAAAAGTGGGTCAAGCAGTTACAACATAATTTAAACCATGTTATTTTGTTACAGTAAAATGCTATAAAAGTTTTACTAACAAAAAAGACTCATACATCGGAAACCTATATGCCGTATCGTGCGCCTTAACGAGCTCCAGTCACGGCAGCTGCTTAGCCCTCGGGTCAAAAAACGATTTAAAAAAACAGATAACATTGTATAATTTAACTTGAAGACATAGAATTGTAGATATTCTGCCAAATACCATCAATGTATAGAAAATCAGAAAAAATAAATTTCAAAACTCAAAACACCTCGGTCATAGGCCGTAGCCTTATTAAAGGTGTCCCAGTCGTCGTATATGGTGGAGCCGACTTCCTTCCACAGCTGCAGCTTTTCCTCCCGGTCAGCTGGCTGGTCCGTACGGTACAACCCTGGACGCTTCTTAATTTCCTCGATCAAGCGAGCCGGGTTCAGCTGGTAGAGAGTTGTTTTGATCATTCTTGGTCTTCTGAGTTAAAAAAAAAATGTTGCCCATTTTAATAAAAAGTTTATCTATATTTAATAATTATACTATACTTATTTAAATAGTTTAAGTATAGAGGATTTATTTTGTGTACTTATCTAAAGTCAAAACATTTTTATTTCCCTAACAAAGTGTCAGTATCTCGTAAAAGTTAAAAACAAGTAATAATTAAGGCTAAATACTATCAAATCTGGTTTAATAGTTGTTTAGACAATTGAAACTACTTATGTCTACAGATAACGGGTAACGAGCGAGTTATGAAGGTATTAATGTTCCAAAATAATAGTATTCATTAATAACCTTTGTTCTATTATCCATAAATGTTAATAACGATGTAATAAATATCAATATTATCTAAAGCACCTACGTATTAAAGATTATTTATTATAAATTACTACAACTAACCAGTTAGTATCGACACTAAGCGAACATTTTCCAACTTACTTAACTATTTGATTATGGTTCTTAAATTTCAAACCAAGTATTACCTAATAAGTATGAAACAAGTATTCACAAAACACCCCTATTATAATAATAATCCAAATCACATATATATTAAATAAACATATTAATGCGGTGCGACAAAAAAGCCTGACGCTCTGTACGCGGCGCGGGTGCGACTGCCGCGGCTGCGCGCGTCGGTCGCCCCGCCCCTGCGCCTGTCGCACCACGTCGCTTCATTGATCAACGAGAAACTGGGAGTAATTATTATAGCATTAAAATTACCTTTTTTTATAATGCATTATTACATTTTATAATGCATTATTACATTGTTCTTAGTTTTATGTATTCGTTTATCCTTTTTAGCTTTTTTATTCTATCATTTTATATAAGATCGTAAAAGGAACCAATATTTAAATTATTTTTTAAATCATCAATCGTGAGTCATACCAATAAGGTATAACTAATACTTTTGTTATGAATAATATTTTAATATAATATTAAAATATTATTCATAACAAAAGTATATTATATTAATATTATTAACAACAAAACTATTAGTATTTTGTTCCGATTTTATTACCCTAACTTTTTAACGTAATTAAAAAATCTATCAAAATATACCTATATTATAATGACTTCACATTTATTTTCTACCTATGTACTTTGTTAAAATCACCTAGAATAGTATTAAAACATATTATATAGCAATTTTCTATGAAATACGATTCCGTTCTCGCCGCTAAAGTTTTTACATAAAGACATAAAATTATGGCTCCGCCGCCATATTATTTAAATGGTTTTTAAAATGTGCCAACTGCTGATTTTTTTATTCAATAAAGGGCGACGTTGCCAGCTCGCATCAACGCACTTTGCCCTCCGATTGCCTAGAAGAAATTGCAGTCACAAAATAATTCATTTTATAATTCATTGACATTGAACTTGACCGAATACACAAAATAATTCAAAAATGCATATTAATCGCTTATTAATTAGGTCTAATACGTTTTAAACTCAAAGAAAGCTATTAAAATATCATCTAAATTAGTAAATCGTTGGTATTTAAAATACTATACTTATCAAGCCATGCTAATTCGACCATGAATTATGGTATAAATGATAGGTAGATATCAACGCCAAGGAGATTATTACTTCATAATGGTCTAACCTGTTTTAACTCGCTGCGTAGGCGTTCGAAATCATGTCTAGGCAAATACACGTATATAAGTGTATGCATATATTATTATATATACAAGTATAGACAGAATTATACCTACTCCGTGTAGGTAGCTGTAAACATTCCTGAACCCGATCACTAACACGTATCTAGCATAAATTAATTGAAAATGAATTATTATTATTGTTGTTGCTTGTCTGTGGCTTTTCGATTATTATCAATAACGTTGACATAAGAATTGACACTGAAAAATTCGTTCAAAAATTATTATAATAATATTATAATTTACCGGACAGACTACTTAATGCCTTACGCGCCTATTCATCCAATTTAAGCGGCTCTATTTGACCTTGAAACTTAAATCAGAGAGAAGCAATAACTCACTAACGGTAATTTCTTCATTCAGTGTCGCTTAAATTGTTTAATGAAATGGGTCCAAGTAAGTAGCAAATGTCTGAAAGTAAATAATAATTAGTAATTATAATACTACGTAGATAACATTGTTGACGTGCTTGTATTGTATAATTTATTACTTCATGCCTTATTAAATACTTAAAGGTTGTGTGGAACAATTACATTTTATTAAGCTAGGTACATACCTTTACTATTTTGGATAAACATTATATACTCTGTTTAAAATCTTAACCATGCAATAATATGTCAAATTAATATTAAATATTGAACAAGTAAATAGTAATTATTATCAAAGAGTTCATACAGACAGACATATTATATAAATAACTTTCAAAATATTCTATTTATGTATTATACTTTATATGCAGACTATTAACAATAAGGATCAAAACAACATTACAATAACGAGCTATTAGATAGTCTAAAAGAATATAATTTTAATATTCACATAATGTATTTTTTGTACATTATTTAAATATTAAAAGAAATTTGAAAAGTTGCTTTATGTTATCATTTAGATTCAGAGATGAGTGTGACTAGTTACTAGAGTGATTCTTTAGATTATGAGATAAAATAAAATGTCTCCATAGACCATGACTAATATGTAATCGTATGTTTACACTTTAAACTAACACTGCCACTGTTTGTCCTAGTTGCAACTAGAAACACATTATTGATAATATAATTCAAATAATTCAAAGGTCCGTAATTAAGCAAAACGAATGGTACTGCTGGAGACTGGAGTCTTATTTTAGACCAAAAGAGTTGTCTATGTGTGCGTTAAGTGCGGACGGCGCAATCAGCTGTAGCCTCTACGTGTTGGGTCGAAATCGGAGCGCTTATGTGTAGATAACTTGATGTAGGTGGGAGACCGGCAACAGCGCGCGACGCTGCCGCTCCGCACCGGTACCGCTAGGCGACGTTGCCGTCTCGACCCACTTACAATCGGCAACACCGAGCTGGGGCCAGTTCGCGCATTTTTTACTTTGTAAAATTAAGTTTGTTTTGCTTAATTTGGACCCTTTTTAAATGTATGACTTCCTGGATAGTCTTATTACACTCACTGATGTACATACATACTTTATATATTACCAATTATAAAGTTATTTAGTGTCAATACGCTGGCCATATCAATGTTAATTAGGTATTAATCTTTTAAAATACATTGTACGTCAATAATACTATTACAATGGCATTAGGTATAAATAATATGTTATATAGTATAAAAACCGGTATTGTTTTAAATACTATCGTATACATTTATTAACATTCATTGAAGTATATTTCGTTATGCATTTTTATAATGATTTGATATTTTACTATGTAGTTACATAGTACATACTATAACCAAGTTAAGTTTCTATTCTGTCATATTATGAATTAATATTTATATTTCTACCTGCTTGTTATCTTTACATACCGTATTCCTTTATCTGTTACGAAAAACATTTCGTAACAGGTATTCTTTAAAAATTTAACGAGTGGAATAAAAATAATATTATCTCGAGACACCCTCATCTTGTCTTACCGCAACAAAATTATTGTCAATTATTTCCACGTTCCAAAATAATAATAATACACGCAAGGTTGAAGGTTTAAAAACAATTATCTTACGAATTTCTAAGCTATTTGCAGTAAAAGGCGCTTCGCTGATCTTCATTTTGTCTTTTATTTTGTTATATCGGTACGTATAGAACGGAATTAGTTGAATATCATAAGTATAATTTAGTTCAGAAGCTCGCTGCATTCTACACTACAATTTAAGGTATGATCTGCATACAATAGGAAGTGCGGTAGGCGAATGTAGGGTAATGATTTAATGTTCTAACTAACTAGTCATACAAGCGTTTATATTATGAGTAATCAATTAAATCTTCTTAAATATATTTATTTATATATATATTAGGTACAACATTATTTTTCTTGACAACTTTTTTCGGGCCTTAGAAGATAATTTCTAAACTGTTAAGAAATACACGCTAGATAGTTGCTATTTATGCCAGTCACAAAAGTTTCACGGGCGCGAATCGCGAGCGATTGCGACGGCGTGAATGTCGATACTCATTCACGCCGGCGCAGTCCGACGCAAGAATCCGTGAAGCTTAGACGTGCATGTACTGTCCTGCCACTTGACTTGTGCTACGTAAAAATGACACTGTCAACAGTGTGGAGCAACGAAATTGAAATGAAGTTCCTAGAATGCTTCCGCGAGGAGCCTACATTATGGGACGCGAAACATCCAATGTATAAAGATAAAAATAAAACCCACAGTGCATGGACCCGTATCAGTTCCTTCATGGGAATAGAAGTTCCAGATTTAAAGCGGAAAAGGGATTCTTTATTATCTAGCTATAGGAAATATAGGAAATTGAAAAAGGATTCCATGCGTCCTGGTGTTGATGAAAGTGAGATTTATAAGCCAGTTTGGTTTGCATATGATTTTATACACTCTTTTCTTGGGGATGGCCAAACATGCAAGATAAAAAACGACAAAGACAAGGTAGGTTATCATATTTATGTTATTTTATACATCATATTTAATTTATCCAGATTAAGGTTTGTTTATAAAAAAATTCGTAAACTCCTCTCGATTTTTTACTGCGTTCAATTCTGATGCCCGAGGCGTGGTCGGCAAATTACGAATTGAACAGGTACTTGCAATTCTTTTCCTCCATGTACCCGCCTCTAAAAGTTCTCCGTTTACGTCATATACGTCAAAGGTTCCCGGCGGAGTGTATATTCGTGAGGAAGTATTACTTTTTCGGAGAAAATTATGTAGTAGCAAGCAAGACATCGATATGACGCTTCCTTTATCAGGGCACAGCGGTAATGGTCTACGGAATATTTTGAATTTTGAAACCAGTATTCCAAATGTGTTTTCCACGACCGCACGTGCTTTGAACAACTTTTGATTGAAAATTCCTTTTGTAGACTCAATTTCTTGGTTTCCTATATACGGTGTCATGATATGAGTAGACAGTGCAAACGCATCGTCGCCCAAAAGTACATAAGGTACTTCTTCTCCTGATTCTTTCAAAGGTCGTGGAATGGGAAAATTCAGAGCATTAGAATTAATTCTTTCCCATAACAAACAGTTTGTAAACGTTTCATCATCATTCATTCTTCTTGTACTAGCTACGTCAGCGGCAATGAAATTGTAATTACTGTCAATTATAGAGAAAAGCACAATATTGTACTTATTATCGTTAAATTCTTCTGATTCAGAGTTCCCAGGTCGTGTAACAATATATTTTCCGTCGATCGATCCGATAGCATGTGGAAATTGTTTATTGAAACCTCTTTCAACTTGTAACCATTCTTCATTAGATGTTGGAATCTGGATTGAAAAAATTGCGTGTAAAAATTAACTTATAAATTAAAAATGTGTTATAATTGTTTTCCTAGGCGGAAGATCCTCTGCATGACAGTGAAGACGAGGACAAACCAAGAACCTCTAAAAGTGAAAACCGAACTAAAAGTCGTCGAAGGAACCCATCGGAACTAGGACAAGCTGGTACATACATCAAAGAAGCTATTAAAACTCTTAATACCGTTTTAGTAAAAAAAGATTCCCAAAGTGAAAATTGTGATCTCTATGGCAAAATAGTTGCCAATAAACTAAGAAAGTTATCGGAGATCGACCAAGCAGAAATAATGTACGAAATAGATGGTATATTTCTACGACGACTATCCCATCCTTCGCAGTCTCCATACGACCACAACACAAGTCCATCTCCTTCACCCAGCTCCTATGGCACTGTTAAACGACCACTTTCTGCAGAAAGTTCATATTCAAAACATATACCACACGAGGAATACCATTTAGATATACCAAATTCTAACGAAACTACAGAAGAACCATCAGATATAACATTTAAAAAAATAAGAATTAATTAATCCTATCAATAAGTATTGAACACAGTAGAAAGGAGTTACTAAGCGTTCGATATGTACTTTATATTAAATAAATTAAAAATTACTGGAATTTACCTTTATTTCATCCTTTAAGACTAAATTCAACGCCTCGCAAACTTCAGGTATAATTTTTGAAATTAACTGAGGTGTAACTCTGAATATAAAATGAAGTCTATCAAAGCTGTCTCCAGAAGTCAGAAATCTTAATGTGATGTCAAGCTGTGTCCGCGCTGGTAAGGCCCCACGGGTGTCCTGTTTGCTTATAGCTGGAGATATTTTGTTTAGTAAATACTCAAAATCAACATTTGACATCCGGGTACATTTGATGTTTCTGCCCTTGGATTCAGTAGCCAGTTGCGATTTTGCTTTTTTCCTAGTTAATCTGGAAGATACATGGTTAAATTATCAGTCTATATACAGAGATATAGAAAAAATCACAATAATTTATTTTTTTATAAATAAAGTTGAAAAATATCTTCGGCATTACCTCAATCTGTCTCTATGTATGCTCGTCAACCACCATCTTCTTTTTTTTGGTTGTTTTTTAGTTTCAATTGTGTTTTTTACATGAAGATAATTATAATATGCAAGTGTACATAAAGACAGTGCAGCGGCGGCTAAAGAGTCGTCCATCTTGTACAAGAGAGCGAGCACGACTGTGAAGTTTGAACATTGTGTGTGTGGAGTCGATGGTTCGCGCAGAGCTAACACCGTGAATTCTCGTAGACTTCACAGCAACACTTGTAAACCACTTAATAGATTATCTTAGAAGCCTGAATAGCCTTTAATTAAAAGGTAATCTGATCTCTGTATTAAATTCTAGGAAATGTATAAATATAATTGGAATAAACTAAAATTGAAGTTTGAATAGACGTTTTGGTTGCATTAAAATATTTCCTCAACATTACAAACATTTATATAATGAGTATTTTTCGTTGTTGAATTGCCAGCTCTATATATACGGCTCTCTTCGTACACGCGCATGGCCTAGGTTTCCTTTGTGTATTGTGTCGCTCACACACACCTGCGAGTCTCGTACAACACTCGCCACACCTCGTCGCTAGTACAAATAATGACCAAACGTACAATGACAGTCAGTACAACCGTTGTACTGATTTATATTTCATTTGTAATTAAAGTCTTTTATAATATTTTACAAAATTATTTTTAATGTACCGTTTGGCGTTACAAATATTTTGTCAGTATTATTGAAAATGTATATTCTACTTATAAAATATTGTTTTTCCTACCTATATTCTCTTGCATTGTGTGTGACGTAATAATATTTACCTGTTATATCTAGCGAAGCACATCTCTATTCCGTAGTGTTTTTGCAGCAGCAGTTGCGGCGCAGCACAATGTACATCCGGTGCATTGTCAGATCAGATCTGCATCTTCATGCTCCCTTGCATACATACGACACATCGGCAAACCAAAATCGACTTTAACACCAACTCTTAGAGTCTAATTCACAATGCACATATTGTACCCACATTAATGATATACATACATTAAACTGCGCTCAAAATAAACCTTTACGAAGAGGTAACAAAGTTAGAATTTGCATTTTAGTGCCAATAATACTGTATATATTATATGCAAATTTTAACAATGCAGCCGTACAATGACCGCCGTCGTACGGGTACGGCTTGAGGTATAACCTCATCTCTCTGCTTCTGTCGTAATGTTACATACGGACATACCCATAGTATAGCTGGTCCTGTAAATTTAATACGCAGGTATAATTTTTACATTTTGATCACGCGTACTCCGCTCCTTCTACCTGTTCATGACTTTTAACGTTAACTTATATGAGACGAATTTTAAGCATCGTTTTTATGGGCTCGGATGTATCCGATAAAATTTATTGATATTTTCAAATATTCGGTATTAATTAGCAAGTTTGTTTTTATGTTTGTGTGGCTTTAAATTAACATTATTCATATTTCTTGAAAATGTCTGTAAACATGTATAGCCGTTTTAAACTTATTTTAATTGTAAATAAGTATAGAATGAAAAATAAACCGATACGAGCAGGGACTCGAATTCGTGACCACCGGGGCAGTTTCCCAGAGGTTTTGGGTTCGAATCCCTGCCCGTATCGGTTTATTATACATTCTATATTTATTTTAAACCTGTTAATAAATGTTGAAACAAGAATATATTCTTAAATCAGAATGTTTACATTTCTACCTTGTTCCTACAACAATGTATGTTGTAAGTTGTACCTCATTGAAAATACCATTTGGTGTTCTCTTTCGACCACATCCTGTATAAGGGTATCGATACCTGGGTTACTTTTAAACTACAAACTCAAACATTTAATTATCATTCATCATTAATAAAGATAAAATGCCACGCGGCACATTAAAAATAGTCTACCAAAGTTGCCAAAACGTGGAGGGGGTGCCTCGTGGAATTCTAGCGATGTTTGAGGGTAAGGGGGGCAGGAATCCACCCCACGAGGTATACATTGCAGGAACCATGCACGAGTTTTTAATGTACCTTTCATGTAAGTCTACCTAATTTCGTACCTTTTATTTAATTTATCCTACACATGTCCCAAATTCCATTCATTCCTCAAAAATATTATATTTTTTAAATATGTATACATAATAATAAAATATAATATCTTAGTGATATATTACAAGACTAGCGGACCCCTAATAGTTGAACATTAAATTAATTTCATTTAATAATATATCAGAGCTATAAACAAAACAATAGCCCGTGCAATTAACCTCGTCATTAAACAGACTAATTTATCACATACGTCGTTGAGTCACGGCCCGTGGTACTTGGTACAGTGGGACAGTGGTACAGTGGTACAGTGGTACAGCGGTTCAGCGCACACGTGATCCTACTGACATCATTCATTTTGAACTATCATTATTACACAACAGCGCATAGATACAATTGGTTAATATTTTGTTGTCCAAATCCACATAACAATTTTTTTTTCTATTATTATTATGTCATTTGTATTTTTTTCTTATCATAGATTATCAGTCAGTTAGCGGAAATTAATTAAACATAAATGAAAATAAAACAAATCAAATAATAATGTACGTGAAACATTATTTTTATAAATTTAGAGAAATCGAAATTATATTCTGGCCTAATTTCAAATTTTACTTATTGTCTGCTTAATGATTATTAGAAATATGGATTAGTCAATGATGCTTACAAGTAAGTAATCTGTTATTAATTAATGAATAAAGAATATTTAGTGATTAATTTATGATCTTTATTGTTCTTATTAATATTATACTTTGATTATATTTATAAACACTTTCTCAGCATATTATCTACTAGAAGTAGTTGAACCGACATATAACGTATATCGATAAACAAATTGATACTTTTCTAGATCATGACATACCTATCTACCTATATAGAACGAAATGCGACGTAAATCCTACTGAGTCGAGTGAATGCGATGTGCTGAATCAGTGAGCGACGTTGCCGCTCCGTGCGGACGGATACTGAGGCGCCATGTTGCCGCTCCGTGCGGGCGCCGCGTTGCCGCTCCGACCTCAAACAATACCATTCATACAATTAATAACAAGTAAACTCGTGAATCTCATCTTTTAAGAATTGTAAAACAAAATATTACGTCATGGACAATCTCATGTGTAGTAAATCATACATTACTTGATAATGTATATTAATACATTGATTGAATATTTAAATTAATTATAATATATTTAGAGACAGTCTATTTGTATTTCACAATTCGGATATCGGTTATGACTAAAGCTATGTTATTAGCTTTGATAACAGAAACATTTAATAATTAAAATAACTGTGCTCAAATAACATGATATAGCTACGTGATATATATATATATATACGTGGCCCTCATTTCCCTTCAGGGTCGGTCTCTGCCCTATCTCGGTCCCTCTTTTAATCAATATTGTACTGGTAAGGTATAATAATATAGTGAATAAGTCATTCTTATTGTAATTCGTAGCTGGCCGCCAATAGTCACTTGATGAACCCATTTCCGTACCCTCGGGACGGTTTTGTTCTCTTCGGCCTTTGACCTGGAATGTCTAGATTTATTGTTTTTCTTTATTGTTTTTACGACTAATGTTCCCAATTGTTTTTACTTAATATTGGAATTATAAAGATGAAATTTATGATATCTTTTTATTTGTTTTACAGTACTTTTGTATTATGTATCGATACAATGCTTGTGATTAATTATTCATATTTCAATAATATTGAATTTTTGAATATTTAAAGTTTTTTTTCAAATATCTATTGTCTGTTTATATGTATTTTGTTGTGGCTCCACATATAGCCACATCGATGTCTTATTATATGTAATACTAACATTCAATCTTTCGCAGTTTAATTACCTAATAAATTATTACATCATTTAATAAATTAATACACATGATGTAGATAAATCGGTATGTACTAGGAAGGAATCCGTAGCTATAATGAGTCATCGTCGTAATTTACAATCACACCGCTAAACTAATTAATACATATAAATGGTGTTTTAATTTATTGTGATTGTGATAATTAATTTGTTTGTTTATATTAAAATCCTAGGATTCTTTCTGTCTTAATTTTTACGCCTTGTTAGTGTCCCGGTTTTATGTTTGTACGTTTTATTAAAAAAATACTTAGGAAGATAATTCAGAACATTTTTTAAAAGTAATATAATAAATACTAAAGTTTGTATGTCTTTTCTTTTAAACACGTAGAGACTACTCTATACCAGCTGCTGGTCTCTACCAGATTGCTCCCACTCTACATATATGTATTTAATATAATACGCTATGATTGTTATAAGCAACTATTTAAATTTTTTGTTAAACATACTTTTTTATATTTATCATTAATGTTAAAATAATATTAATAAATAAATCTTTCAATTGTGACCTGTTTGTTACAACTATTTAATCTGTGGAACCAAAGTTCATTTCTAAATACAGATGCTAGCGCCCTACGCCGCCCCTCCACCCCGCGTACATGCGCCATGTCATACAGAGGTCATGCTAAAATATTCAAATTTCCTGTACGAATGATGTATGAGTCTAGCTTTAAATATAGTTTATAGGATCGCATTTTTGTGTCGTGTCGCGCTGTCGGTACTCCCTAATGAAATATGTATGCCGCGGCGGTAAAAAACATTTCTAGGTATTTACAGAACAATACGATGGATGTATTATTATTAAATTATGTATAAGAATTGTTTTTTTATTGCCTGTATATTTTACTGTGCACCTTTCTTTATCTTTATTTTTTGTGTACCTAGGTATCGATACATGATACAGAAACTGTGAAGATTCATATAAAAAGCAATTCAAATTTAATGTTTTGTAAAGTCTTAAACTAATTCGGTCGTTCTATAAAAAGCAAATCGAATCGATAATTGCTTCATCTAGTGAGTGATCTTTGATTGCAGACGGTGAAAGTGTTGTAATCGTCTTTTTTTATAAATGTTACACATGTTCATGTTTTTTTATTGTATTTTGAGAAACGTCTGTGGGTCTGCTATACAGTGAAATACTTTTTTGATCCTAACATCAAAAGGATCAATGTGTTCACTTGTCTTTTTGATGTAACGTACATTTGCTGTTACGTAAATGTGACAAAGGATGTGAAAAATCAATAACCTCAAGAGATTTTATTGTAGTTAGAAATTTCCCGTGTCTCAGGTTCGAATCCCTTTCCGTATCGGTTTATTTTTCATTCTATATATAATTTAATATAATATTTAATTAAGTTGAACATATTTAAATAAGTTTAACATTCATGCATATACCTACATATTTTTAATCTTAGAGATCGTAAGATATATTAACTCTTTCGTATATCTTTTCCATTTTTTTAACATTATTATTTAAACTACACTAAATCATAAAAGTGTAAGAAGAAATTCTCGCAAAAGCAGCAAATAAGTGGGTTGGAAAGTTGATTGGCTTCTTGAAAGTCGATACGTCCGGCGCGATGAGCCGGCATATGAGCCGGCTGACTGACTGACTGACTACAGATACAGAGTTCAGACAGTAACTCGCATAGCTACTGGCCTGTGAGAGTCAATATTTACTCATCTGCTCTCCTAAATAAACTTTACGTTTGTATTTACACTCTTAACACTTTTGGAACTTCTTGGAGATATTTTCTTATCGAGAAATCAGTATGTTCAAATTAGGTAACTGCTATTATTATATATATACCTGTCTGTGTGTGTATGTACAATATGCTTATATAATAATTCACAAGGTACAAGAGACACGTTGTGCCAGGCGTTGCAAAACAGTTTTAGGAATTGCTTGCCAGAATTAAAGCAATAAAATTTGTAGTACACACTCGCCCATAAACAACTAGACAAATACTGTCTTGATATTTTATTAAAATAAATATGGAACATGAGACATGGACATTTTCAAGAGTTCTTGTTTATACATTTTGTTACGTTATTTCACTCATAGCTTAGACTTATTAGGCAATCTTATATTTTATATTTTCAACCGTAATAGAACAAGACTTGGAACTTGACACAATGTAGGCACTACTAATATACTTATTTTGTACATTTTCTTCCGCCATTCTTTTTATAATTTACCAAAACATATAATTCGTTATATATAATGTACTGAAGTAATATTATTTTATTATCTTAAGTATTTGTGCCTTTCATGATACCAGGAAAGTATTTCATAAAACTTGCCGTGGCATGACGCCACATTCTCTACACATTCAAGAGGTATGCATGTAATTATTTATTTTTATGCGGAGTATTTTATTAGCAATACAATACATTGTTTTTATTTTGAGATAGTGTGGCGTAACGCGCGACCCATCCAACTTGCAAATGGCGTGTGGTGGAGCGGCAACATCGCAATCGCTTTTACTGCTAAGAATGCGTGGTCCCTGTTACTAACAAGATAACGGCTATAATCGAATAAATATATCTACCGTAAATATGAGCGGCAACGTCGCGAGCGTAATTTTATCAACGGTTCGGAGTTATCTGTTATCAAAAGAAAGGCAAGTCGTTTGGAGAAGATTTCTTGCTGTATTTGTCGAATCGCTATTGTTAATGGAATCAAAACAACGGAAATGCGGGGCTCGGGAATACACTTACAACGCCCAATTTTGATCTTGGCACGCGTACTTCGAACCAAAATCCTAGCACGCAATTCTGGATATTTTGTGCGGATTCTTATAAATTTATGTGTTGGAAGTGTTTTATGGCTTGGTTCTTCTATATCTTTGTAATTTAAATATGGAAAGCCATTTTTATTATAAGGCGATGAAAATGTCATACATATATTTGATTTGTATATCTTTAATGATTATTCTGACATACTGATAACTCTACAAAATATTCCTCATCAAATCATATCAAATCTATCAGTATGGCTCGGTCTTAATCACAGACAAGTTATTTAAAGTCAACAGACCAACAATTCGAATTTAAAAACAAACTAATGCATTCAAGTATCGCCTACGTCTAGTTTTATAATTTTAAACCTACGCCTTCAGTATACTAGCCACTAGTCTTGACCTTGTCCTACAAGTTAGAACTGAATTGTTCTAGAACAATGCTAAGACTGCGCTAGCTATTGTGAAAGAATACATTCAGTATTGGTGATATTTATTTAATGATAACAAATCATGTTTTATTTGTGCAGGTTTAAAGAAGTGGATAAACTTATGTTTTATAAAATAAAATCTTTTAAAGGAATGAGTAAAATTCACTTAATTTTGAGTTATATAACATTTTAATTGGAAAGCCCTGTGAAGGGGAGGCTGCGTCTACTGGCTCTCGTTACTATTGAAGCTCTTTTTTCAGAGTTCCACTGCGCCAATGCGGATAGCAGTGTATACGTACTGCAGTAAATGCGTTTCTATATTAAAATGAGATTTTATTTCATGCGATTAAAATAATATATTATCTGCTTTCAGTACGAAATCTGAAAGGAAAACGAAGATAACTCGCCCATTACAGAGTGTTTTTTGTGTTTTTCATAGAAAAATATCTAAAAAGAGACTGAGCCGTTGAAGCTAAGCTTCAGTTCAGTTTGCATTCATTTTAACATCATATTTCGGCATAACAATGCTAATAACTCATACACATTTAATTTCATATCGCTTAATCCAATATCGAATTTTCGCTCCTCGGTCGGGGTGACAACCCTCCGGGGCGGAGGGAGTAGGTGGAGGGGGAGGGGGAGGGGAAGGGTGGCCTAGGGGACCTTGAGCCCGGATGAAGCGAATCAGCTGTTTCATTGTCGGTCTAGGTATTCCTGCGAAAATACATTTATTATTTTGAAAGACTAACAAAAATAAATATTGTTATCTACGATAGATAATACGAAATATTTTGGGTTAATTATACATTTTATTAAGAAATTAAATTAAAATTATTGGTAGGTACGTCATAAAATACTGATATTATTTATAAAATTCGCGTTGAATATAGTATTTTAAAAATATTAATATCCTCATACACTCCCGTCCAAAATAAATTCAGCAACAGGAGATAATTAACGAGGATTTAGTCGAATAATTATGCTCTTCAAAATTATTGTGATAATTTTGTTAAAAGATTATAATTATATTTCTACTTATGCATAAATATATATATTTAAAATTTATATGCATTTATCTTATATATCTAAAGAGCTTTTCAGAGTAGTTCTAAGCTTGAACTGCCAACTTGAATTCAAAACCCATAACTCAGCCTTCAACCCAGGGCTTTCATTCATTTTATTATGAAATGTGTCTTATATCCTATGATTTATAAATGTAGGTAGATTAGGTACTATGTATCAATATTATTTCTTTTATAATTCAGATATAATTCTTGTATCGCATATATTATTTTAGTTCCTACTTTTTTATTTATCTTTAATATTATATAATATACTTTTATTCACGTTGACGTATTTGTGTTTATTTTTTTAATTTTCTACGAATGCGAACGTGTTTTTCTTGTAGGTACTGTTTATGAAGTTGTATAAAAAATACAAGATTTATTTATATTTTATTTAATAATCCATTATGAAATTTATCTTATTACTACTTTTTAGTTAAAGTATACTTTTTTATATAAAATATTCCTTACTAAATTGACTACTTAAATATTTTTGGTAAAGACTAGGTACATTGGTTAATTTTTGTTTGGTATGAAAAAAATGTATTTCCTCAATTTACAAAAGCTGTTACTACAGACTACAGAAGGTATTTAACTTTAAAACTACAAGATAAGCTGACATTAAACACTTTAATTGCTCTCCAATCGAACCTTTCACCAGAATTTATTCTTTTTATCGGAAAAACAATTGGCTGTTGTCTTGTTTTAATATGTAAAATTAAAATCTATTCTTTTATACATCTGCGTCTATATGTAAGATATATTCAAAAACAAAAATAGTGATTTCTCTTCGATAAATCAGTAGTATTTTTCATCAATAACAAAAAGAAAAAAATATATATATAAATACACCTTAATTCGGTCCTGGGATGTCGAAATGCCGAATAAGAATCCATTTATATGCGAATGGGATACTTTTCTAAAGAAAAAAAAACATTCATTTTTATTCAACTGAACTGTTGCATTTCCAGGTATTTTAGTATATTTATATTCAATAAATTTTTAGCAACCCTACCTGCACCCCAACAAAAAATATTAAAGTATATAATATCCATTTTTTTGAATGGGAAGTAATTTTTATTTGACTCACCAGTTTGTGAATATACCCTTTGTAAAGTATGTAAATAATAATTTTGCGCAGTAATACATAAGCTCTGTATATTAACTCCAACAATAAGTAAACCAGATAAACATAAAACTACCTACGAGAAATAGTTTTCGCGTAACGAAATAAACAGTTGAACATAAAAAAATTAAAACGTATTGTTGAAGATCTTTCTTGTAATCACGTAGCAATTCCATTTATCTAAAACATACATTAAGGTAGAGATTTAACCTCGTTGTTATTGCGTTATTATATACAGGTTACAAGGTAAATAAATAATAATTCTATTTATTTATTAGTGCATTATTATTCATACACGTGTCTTATTTCATAATTATATTTGTTTAAAGGATCATTTAAGTCCATGTATATGTTAAAGTATCCTAGAACTAGTAGCGACGTGGTTGATTATTATTTTCTGTTCGATGCTGCGCTTGACTTGACTTCTTATTTATTCCCACATATCAATTAAGACTGTGACTTTAATAGACAATGCCATTGATAATTATAATTTAATAAATAAGTTTCTCCATGGATTTTCTTTTCGGTTCCTCTCGATGGACCTACAATTGGGAAGTGTGCGTATAGTCTGACCTTTGATAAGTACAATACACGCACATTGCACTCATGAAACGTCAAATTCTGTTATTTCAAATAGCCCTGTCTATGATTTGACTTTGATGTAGTGTTTCACGTGTGTGTGTGTGTGTGTGTGTGTGTGTGGTCTTATATAATAACTGCAGTGTCTGTCGAGACCGCTGAGGTGACCTTTGTCGTGTAGGTATTTATTACCCACTACACTCGTATCGTATAAATAATCACTTACGGTACTAACAATAGGAATGATGCAATTGTCTTAAGAATTTTAACTATGGGAAGGAAAACTTATATTTTTTATTCACGTGTGTTACATTGTGTGTGTATGTGTGTGTGTAGGACAAAAAAATCAGCACCCGTTTTAAAATAGTATAACTTGAAATCTTAGTTCTTTAATACGGCATATTTTTTAAAATATGGTATATTCATTATATTTAAGCTTCTGTCCTGAATCACTTGAATGGAAATTTTGAAGACTGAAAGTATAAAAATATTTTAAGAAAGTTTTTGTTTACTAATATTTTAGGATTGAAATTTTTTATTTTAAATTAATTATGAATGATCCATTATTAATCTACTTTATTTTATTTGTCCCCAGGTAATTTTCACAAAAAATATATAAGAAATGGACTTCAAAGTAGTTTGAACTTTGGAAAATGTTGCAAGTTTCATGGTAACTTATTATTCGTTCTCACCAGATTTAAGAAATTCACTTTATTGTGCTTTTTCTAAATGTCACTTTTTACATGATTGCTAATAACAGGAAATGCCTGGATGTTTAAAATTAAGTCCTAGCAAATACACTGCTTAAAATAATAACCTGTTATGATAGTAATATAAGAATATTTTTATTTGTGGGCAGATATTTGTTGTCTTGTTTATATCTATCTACACTTCACTGTCTCTGGCTTCTGTCGATTCATCTATTTAAATTACAAGAGACACGTCTAACTCACACAACGTCCTCGGTGAGACTGCCGCGTGTTCCTTTCAACAGGCTGACAGGATGTGGGCGGGGCGAGCGGGACGTGGTACCATTGGGCGAGCATGCGGTACGCAGCGATGGCCGCCGCTTCACTCGGCCAATGAGCGGCGCGCGGACCGAACGCGCGTCCGTCCGGCCACAAAACGCGACGTTGCCAGCTCTACGTAAAAAAATACCAGATTCGACCTTCTTAGGACCCTCGTTTTTTTTTTGTTTGGACGCGTTATCATTCGGCAGCGTGTGTACCCTTATCCGAGTGATGGTGTTCTATGGGACTCGTAGTGCAGTGTAGTGTATTATGGTGTGGTCGGCGCCTTCGGGGATCTTGATAGACATCGTTTCAAGGTATATTTGGTTCACGATACAGCGTGAGTTAGTGTCATGTGACGTGGCTGCTCTCTGCCGCGTGCTCCCATGACGTGTACTGACATCTCTCCCACATCTTCAATAACATATTAAATGCTCTTTAAACCCATATTGGTGTTTTGGAGGTACACTCAATTGGATTGTAATATAATCACCTCATTGTTTGGTAAGTCGAATGTTTCGTATAAGATTGATCTTCCTGTGTAGAGTCGCCTGACAACCACCGACTAGAGTCGTCGAAGGCCAGGAAATGTAGATTTGAGAGTCATTTACAACTTCCGGTGAATTTCACTATTACGAAAACAGGAAAAACCGAACATGTTCTCTGACATTATAATTATTTATTATAATAAGCACTGACTATCCCATTTGATCTCTTAAAACAGACCACATCTTACATTTTTGTCAAAACTATAAAATATAAAACATATACAATGATTACTGATTGAAATTAAACCAACATTGTTTGGTTCTAACGTTACCAAACCGAATTCGACTCTCTATTATCTACCAAATGCGTACCTACCTTATATGATCATTCAAATAAAACGAGTCAAATTACTAGTTATTCATATACGACGAAGTGAATCGTGTCTCTCGTGTCCCAACAGCTTGTGTAGGAGGCTGGTATCTCGAGATTTAGGAGTCGAAAGTTATGAAATCATGACTCTTTTCCATTTTTTAATCTTGTTAGTCCGCCCACTGGCGTCATATTAGGACATATTATTGTTATTTAAATCTTTGTCTATATTATCTCATTTATTTTAAACTCATTACAACCAAGGAAATACTACGTACTATTAGCGTTCAGAATAGTATTAATAATTCTAGTTTAATAACCCAACATAGCGCTCTTGTTGTTAAGACCAGTAGTTCTTGGACTGAGAGGTCAACCAGCTAAAGTATAATATGAATGATATCGTATAAGTTTTGTAAAATTATTATAAAATCATTTTATACAATACGAGTTACATACATATTTATTTATGTATTATTTTTAATTTCTTTTTATTATAAAGCGAACACAAAGATTTAATTATTATAAACTGAAAAACAACGAAGACTAGCAAATAATATTTTAATTATATTTAATTTGCATTTTTTATATTTTTTTCAGTAAATGTAATAAAATATATTTCTGCAAAATCAAAATACTTTGGGAACAATAAATTATATACATTTAATAAAAAAATTCTCGCAAAAGAGCACAAAACATCACGCATGTTACATGGAAAATATAACTTTAGGTATAAAAAAAACATAGACAAATCTGCGCGGGAGTTGATAACATTTTCAAGGTCGACAGACAATTACTTCGTACGATACCACGTGACCTTCACCCTGGTAGAGGTGCTTTTAAACATAATATGTAAATACATTAAGATATGAATTAATAATATTTTCAGTATAAATTAGTTATTGTTTCAGTGTTTTCCTCAATTCAAAACAGCACAGTGCATGCATCATTACATTTCACAAACAAACGACTGAAAACAATTGATATTTTCCGATGATTCATACAGGTTTATAAATTAATTTACCTTCTTCGAGAAAGAATTAATAAAATGTACCAGATTTTTTACAGAATATAATAGAATAGAAAAGAACGTGTGTAGGTACCTACTAGAGATTCTAGTCAATTTAATAACCACGTATAAGACGATTAAAATGTAATCGTATGGAGTAGTGAGTTAAAAAAGTTTCAATATATGTATATCGAGTAAAATCAATTTAATTAGTATAATATCGGCTATATCTAATAGATTGACACGACGACGTTGGCTCTCTTATCACCCGTAAATAAATACTCACTGGTACACTCTGTATACGAATTATTGTATAAGTTTTACGTAATTTTATATATTTATTACGTAATAACAAAATATAATTTTAATGTCCCAAAAGTTTTATACTGATATTGACTGTCTTTATTTGTAAATCTTATATATGATTATATATTTCGCGGTATACATAGACGGTTTCGCGGTATAAAATTGTTTGTCCTGACTGACTAATTCAATTCTAATATAGGGAATTAAAGTTTCTTTGAAACTCGTTATATTTCAAGTTATATCCTTAAAGCAAGAAATACTTTTGATTTGATTGACGATTGGGGAAAATTTTAGAAATCTGCCCGCGCGAAGTTAGACCTGATCAGTTAGTTTACTGCAACTAACAAACAGCATTGAAAAAAATAAAAGAAAAGTTCTTCAGCTAATAGTAAACATGTACTCTGAAATTGAAATAAAAATGACATTTGTTTGTCATGTCACCATTTCAAAATCGAACCAAAAACTGTCAACGCCATAAGATACAAAGTATTTTAAAATTAAGATATCTCTATATTTATTTTCGTACTGAATACGCTTCCACATTTGTTATCATTTCGCGAGTCAGAAACATCCAATAATATATTTACATTTGAAATGAGCTTTCTGAATATCTGAATCCATAATACTTCCTGAAAAAGAAAACATTGTTCATGCATATATTCAATTATCAAACGTAACGTTATATGTAAACACGAGTCTATTTGAGCGTTTTCAAAATGTTTTCAGTCACAACTGTAACTGTAATACAGACCACTAGGTACGTCCCGAACCATTGCATATTATATATATCAGCTCAGTTAGCAAATTTATAGGATGGTTTCCCAGAAGTCACAGGTTTGAATGGATTGCGTATTTTTTTTTTCAAAATGTATATATAATCCAAAACATTATTCATCTATTATAATAAAATAAAATACATTGCAGTGCCATAATACAATTCTGATCTGTATGATGAACTCATCTGCGCAAGGCATTCCTCAATGACAATTAACAAAGTATGTCACCCTGCGACAATGGCGTAGATTTACATGGAGTCTGGCGAGCGCCCAGCAAGAAAACAGTTATAACCCCTTGGCATATCACCCCTGTGACCTACTTGAAAACTTTCACATAATCACTGCCAAAGAGTTCTTTAATGGCCCAAAGCACTTTTAGTATTTTGAATCTAATGTGTTGTTGTTGGCTTAACGGCCTTTATTTCATCTCCAACTTTCCATCGTAGTTCATAACTTTGAAACTGTCGACAAACATGTTAGCCATGTCAAAAAACTTTAATTTTGAAAATACATTAACATTAGCAAGATTTGAATCTACAACCTCTGGGTACGGTTCCAGAGGAGCAGGATTTATAAACAAAAAACTGAAATTGTTCTAATCCAGAAATGTTACATATTATTTAGAATACTAATGAGATAATACGCCATCTTCATCTTCTAAACTGAACTTCGTTACAAGGTTAGTTCAATAAAACTTGTAACACACGGATAGACAAGGACCAATTTATCATTATTGGTCCTTAACTCTCATAAAAAAATAATATTTCATCGAACATTAACTGAGAATTTAATAAAATTCCATACTTACAGTAATCTTACGTTATTCTCTCATCACCTGCATTAATAAGATAATTATTTGATATGTGTCATTCCTGGATGGATAATCAACTGGTTATAAAACTCGTAAGCCCATACACAATATTCTACGTTCTATATTTTACATGTAAAAATCAACGTAATGTTTTAATTCTTTAGTACCATAGCAAAGTATAGAGTTACGTTAATACTAGCAGCGAGATTAGTTAGAAGCATGGTCACGTAATTCTCCTGTGACCTAAGCCCTGCGTTCCTCAGCGATGCGATGCTAGACGTCACGACTGCTAAATGTCGCGACCACTGTGCCTCACGGTCTAGATAAAGTCATAGATTGTAAAGGCATAAATAATGTCAATTATATATTTATTTATATATAAAGAATAATTTAAATTATCTTTATCTTAAGATAAGGTTATATGTCATTGTTGTTATTCGACGAATGATAATTATTAATGATTTAAAATATTGTATGCATATAACATTTTATTTATTAGGTCGGTATTACTGAATCTTATTCTATAAATAGTTCATTAAAATATTCGCATAGTTTCGTAGAATGTCCGGTGAATCACGGCATATCTGCGCGGTGACTGAAGTGAGACCACACCCGAGTTGTAGCTTTTTTATAAATACTATCTCAGATAGCGTTTCAGGCTATGATTTGAATTATCAGACTTAATAAGAAGAGATAAAAAAAACGATAGATAACAGTATTGGAATTTATTGGTATATTTTTTCGGGAACACTTTTTCTGTCTTTAAAATGTAAACCTTAATATTCAGTTTATAAAAATAGAAAAAATAGGTCCGGCAGGAGTCGTCAGAAATAGCAGGAGCGACGAGACATATGCGCTTGCGCAGTCAAGGACGGCGCGTGTGGGCGACCACGTGTTTGGTATAGGGTTAGAACTTAATATTATACAATCAAATTTAATCATCACAAAATATAAAATAAATAATGTTGAAGTCAATATTCAAATAGGAAGAGTATGTAACGCCAAATGTAACGCACTAGTCTGCCCCCCTCCCCGGGGACACATGTACAGCGCTCTTACATCTTAACTCCTTGGTTACATTTATTTATCTTTTCTGAACTCTATCTGGGTGGAATGGTACCAGAGAGCTGATTTTGTCTACTGTCTTTATTACATTTGCTTTTATTATATTCTGTTATATCCTTTATAAAGAAATAAAACAAATTTCAAAAAATGTCACTGGCGTCAATTTTATATTGATGTCATGAGTGTTTTTTTTCTTCTAATGATTCAAAGCACTCATATGAAACATTTGCTTTTTTTTTAAACATGTTTGCTCGTGAAGTGTCTTATCATCACCGTCATTATATTACAGTGCAACGTCAATATAACAAATCACAAGGAGACAAGTAAATATTCTTTATATCAAGTATTTGTTAAACTGAGGTTTGTTATATTGAGGTACATACTATGGGATAAAGAGTCATATATAGGAACGTTATATACAGGTGTTGAGTTGACAAAATTCGTTAAGTAATAAGAGATTTTTACACTTTTTTTTATAGTTGAGAATTCGTTATAAAGAGGTTGTTCATAAAAAATTCGTAAAGATATATTTTATATTAATTCTTGGACAATTCAAGGAGATTACTAAAAAAAGGTTATATCGAGTAAGTCGTTATATTAAGGTTACACTTACTAAAGTATTATGAAATTATCACTTAAATTTGTACAGTTTTAAATGGAGTTCAGAGGTTAGAAGAATGAAATGTATTTCTATTTAACTCTATCCAATAACAATTTTATTGACTTACCTACATATAATCCTAATCCTATTCAGGTTTTGTCAGCTCAGGATTTATAAATATATATCAACGCGATACGTGGACCAACCAGTCATTACAAGTAGACAAGATGGTTTCAAATTACATAATGTACTCTACCGACGTGACACGACACGTACATACACACATACGCACACATACATATTACATACACTTACCATATGTCAACGTGTCATGCTGTTGACATTTATCTTAATTTTTATAGTATAGTGTTATTAAATTTTCGGTCTGTTCATTATTTTCGTGTGATCGATTACATAGACGAAAATATAATTACGAAAATATATTTCAAAATGACGTTATTTTTTGTATTATTATTATTATTAATATTACTTTTTTGTCTTTCGTAAAAGATTTTCATTGAAGTGAAAAGTTTACTAAAAGCATTTTTAAAACGTAGCGTCTGTCTAACCAGGATATTTAAAGGATATGCAATGGTAAATAGGTTATATATGGCTATATATGGCTTCTCATATTGTAATTTGATTTTGTTTAAACTGCGTAATAAATACAACAATGTAGTTAATTTGCCGGAATTAAGCCGGAAGTTAATGTCGGAGTTAACTACAAAATACGTATCCTCCAACAGACGGAACCGTGTATTACTTATTTGTGTAAAGAAAGTAAAAACGATCCCACATATATATAGTTCGTACAAATCTATAGGAAGTTTTATAGGGTCCATACTCACACACGTGTATGCATATGTGTGTGTTTCAACCCTCTAAAGCTCCGAACTAGAAAATGGTCATTCTGACCGTTTTGGTCTCAGAGGGTTTAGGGGTCGGATTATGCAAATGTGAAAAAAGGTTATTTAGTTTATTGTTAGGTTATTTAGTTTATATATTTAGTTATCTGTATTTTCGTCTTAATATTGTACAGAATTGTATGTATACGCATGACGTGGCGTGAATGTGTTTTCATTTCCGTAAAACCAGTTCATTCTTTCTCTACATGTCTCTACATTTTCCATCATTAATAAATTCTTTATTCATGATCAACATTGTTAAATATTTTTATTTTTTTTTATTAAATTAATAAAGTACCAGCTGACGGAAGAGCTCTGTATCAATATTATAACATTTTGTATATCCATACTATTAATTATAGTAATATTCTTATTTTTGTGTTAAAATATCTTTTAGTTATGGGTCCAGTATACATGGTGTTAAAATTGTATTGATTAATTCATCAATGTATATATGAATTGTAAATAATATACAGAAGAGTGAAGTATAGAAAGCTACTTGTTTTGCAAAATTCAAACCTTATGATACATTGTAATATTAAAGTACTTACAAAGAACAAAACATATGTCATGTTTGAAGATATCCATAAACATGTCTATGTTAAGCTAACTTTAATTTCAATAAGCATAGAATTTATATTTATTTGAATTAAAACATTTCTCAGTTCATGAGATGCAGTCTACTTAATGTGAAAGTCGTCAAGGTCACAGCTTGGTTGCTACGACCGACTGCCTGCCTGACTGCCTTCGTATAGCTGGATGTTTGTAACTCAATGCAAGAGAAACCTACCTACTGGTACAAGTACAACTTGAAAGAAAGGTCACCTTTCATATTATTATTGCTCTTTTACATGCTCGTAAACAATACGGTTAAACAATGTCATGCCCTATATATGTTGTACATTTTTGTTTTTACACTGATTTACTAACTCAATAAATAGTTGTATGCAATACGACTATTTAATTTAATCGCCATTTACGTCACTCGGCACACGAGAAGAATGTAAATACACTTTCAAAAACAAATATTTATTTCTGACAAACTAATGTATAACTACGCAACAAAATATACTCTTCAAAAGAAACGCGATGTTTCCTACATAGGCAGGTGTGTGGGTGCACGCGGACATGCGCACGTACAGCGTGTAGAGTGAGTGACCTTCGCGACTGGCTGGCAACAGCGTACAACTACATATATACCTACACTGTGTACAGTGGATCAACAGAGTTGTTATACTAGCGGCGTAGCTTAGCACGATGACCCGTTCCGCCATTCTGTGACGCATCGCTCCACGATTGTAAAACAACCTAACTACTCGCCGATTCAATAAATATTCAACGTTACGCAGTCGCATTAGAATGCAGTTTTGAATGACAGGAGCGGTGAGATAAGTGTCTCATGAAGGAGCTCGAGCTGGGAAAGTGTTGTATTTATTTTTGTTGGCAGTCAGACACAAGTGCAGTGTTCCGAGAAGTGAGCGAAACAGACGGCTCATTTTACTGCAACCACGCTGTTTACTCACTAGTGTCTATTTGTAAGACAGCTAAGGGCTAGGATACATCATTGTACCGTCCCCTATGACTCGTTATGCCTGGATGTAACACTAGAACAATGAAATTATAAACATCTGCTATCATGTTTCAATTTGTTTATTTCCTGTAATTTTGGAATGTTAACGTTCTATGGACGGAAAAAACAAATACGTTTCGAAGAAATAAGCTCGTAATGTAATTTTGGAGTTCACGTTCTTTGATGTCGTGGATACAGACCACCGTCTAGGGGAAGTCGTAACTTCCAACCGGAGAAACTATGAGTAGTTATGAACGAAAACGATGAATCAGTTGCGTATAGTTCAACAACTTTCACAATATACCTACTCATTTAATTAATTCCGCTATAATATAGAGAAGAGCTATATTTTTGTTTAAATAGTTATATTTATACGAAAGCCAACATTCGCAAAGTGATAAAAAATAATATATAGTTTAATTTTTTAACATATAAAAGTTATAATAAAAGATAAAGCTATTTTAAGAGTGAATTTAGAGCACGAACGGTGTTAGTCCAAATTGTTAAGCGTTACCATCCCGGGGCCGTCAGAGAGATTTAAAATTCACTGTCTTTGTAGTTGGTCGGTTTTTTTTTTGGGTCGTTAACTGTCCGTGGATGCATGATACATATTATTCGCGTTTAAATACGTGCCTCATATATACGATTATAAAATTATTCACCCACATATCATATATTTTGGCGTACAAAAATAATATCACTCTCCATACTTTGTAAATTGTCTCAGTCTCAGTAAGTCTATTGTAAATTTCTTTCAATTCAAACAAAAGAAAATCAGCTATAACTTGTTTCCGGTGTATTTAATTGTCTCGGTGTGATCTTCGTGGTAGGTTTTATATTAATATGTATAATATATGCGGGTATTTGACCGCTGCATGGACATCAGCATATGACACTCACAAACTAGATTCAGGTTTCATAAAATAATACATTTGTCGTCTGATTCAGGGTATTAATAGCGTAACGGTAAATATATTCTATATAAATATTGAATTGACTGTTAGAAAACTTCATCGCATATATATTTATATTTAATCAATAAAACTTTCAGCATCCTTCAACTGGCATGAGTAATTCTAATCTCCGGTTCCTTGACAGTCTAAACAGTAATTCCAGCTTATTACGTCGCCGTTTGAGTTAAATTGGCCTATAGTTATGACTCAGTGCGTGACCTTCAAGCCGTCGGTCGCTGTTCGGTTCCCCGGTCAGGTTATCAGCGGTGACTTTGAAGTTCGTTCGTACGTTCCCATTCGATGCGTGACGGGCGTATAAGACTTTTAGGACTTCTGTATTATTTTGGATTTTACTTACCTTTTAATAATGCAATTGTAATAATATTTTTTTGCATTAGAAATTGAGTTTTTAAAATTCTTTAGATATTCATTTATCTAATAATCAACTCCAATTAGCACTAAAGCTCGGGTTTAATTAGGAAATATTTAACTTAAAGCTATTTAATTAAATTTAAACGAGCACGTTCACGACTCGGGCCATTCAGAGATGACTTTGATGACTTTAAATGACTTTATGTGATTTCTCTAGACTGTGAGAGGTCAGTGTATCTACATACTTTTAACTTTATTAATTTTATCATGGAATTTTATTTTTTTACAATGTGTATAAAAATACACTAGTTAATCTATAATAAGATATATTTAATTCTTATCAGATTATATAGCTTATATATAATTTGTGTGTTTGTCAGAGATCTTGTAGCTCATGAACGAGTTGACCGATAGCAGTTATTATATACATTTATTATATGTACATATATTATATATAATATATATCATATATATAATATATATAATATATATTGCGTGAACATCACTTGCAGATGGAATGTAATGGACGTATTTACAAAAAGATAATACGAAATAAAATAACACTTGTACACTTCATTATACATTTATAGCTAAAATATATAATATTTAATTTAAAAATCACAATCTGGAATAGATAGCGCTCTTTGGACGAAATATATCTTGTTTATTTTGTCGAAAGCCTATATATACCTATTAATATAATTTAAAGAACTCTCATTAATTATCATACAAATGATATATGGCGGAAGTGAGAACAAATCGTATTATGATAAAAAAAAAATGCTGTAAAACAATAGCGTTAATACTTTCACAAAATGCTCGTCTCCAGTTTTCCCAGCAGTAATGTGTTCGTTATATTATATTATTACACTTCAGGCTTTCAGTTTAATATCTAAAGATAATTCCATTAAAACTATATAGATGTTTAATGTTTATACTGTTTATATTGGAGGTCATCCAAAATCTTTGACATGAGTTATAAACAATTTTATTCTGGGTTGCATTATAAACAATAAATACGATTAAACTAAATGTTAGTATAAGACACGTATCTTATATCCCTCATTAATGTATGTAAATTTTATATATTATATAATTCGTCGGATATATAAAGTAATTAAATACCAATCAGAAATATTTTAATGTTATATTATTTATAAGAATATATGTACATATTTATAATTAGATATTGGCAGCGAATCGTAGTAGTGTAAAAGATTTTACGATCTTTAATGAGAACTACATTTAAAAATCATTGAAGCTGTTTTAGAGATATAGTATTAAATACCGACAGACCGACAAAAGTTACAAATAGAGTATAATTTGGGTCACTGAGTCATGAAACTTTCATTTATCACGAACTTTTACAAAAAAATATAAACCGACGGAATCTACATATTTATATAGTTATGAGATGTCTCGATATAAATATCCGTTGCCATATTAACGCGATCCAGACTATTATAGTTTAAAAAACTTACAAACTAACATAATGAGTCATGTGAAAAAATTGATATATTTTGACTATTTTTAGTATAAAGTATGGTAAGTCGCTCCGGTGGTTCGTGGGAGGTCGCCACCAAATTAGCAATAGCCAACTAAACCAACGCTGAGCTAACGGCGAGCTGACCCTGAAATACAGCTATGTTTAACACATCCCGGTTATTCACTCTTACGTGTTTACAATTAATTCGAAACGGATATGGATGTCTGTGCGTCTGCTTTATCACATACAATATGATGAAATAAACATTCCTAGCCAAAAGAAACTCTCTGATTTATGTTTTGTGAATTTTATTATATATTTATTAAAGCTCGCGACTCTGTCGGTGTACTATTAACTGAAGGGTCCTATTGTGATACTATAAAGCCTATTATATTCCTTAATATGTGACCTATAATATTCCTTAATATGTCATCTAATTTATACATAAATAATCGTAAAGGACTATTCAAGCTTATATAAACAGAGTAATTCTTTAGCCTTATTAGATGTAATATACAGACATCTATATCTAAAATGTAACCTCGTTAGTTTTCTTTTTTTTAATTTATAGGTAGGTATGTTGAATCCACATATATAAGAGTATTTATTACTTATTTATCATATGGAAATTTGGCACAATCTGTATGTCTATGTTTTTGGTTTCCTGTTTTTGTTGTTTACTTCAGTTTTTATTTCAATGAAATGTTCGATATTTCAACCCTAAAAACTACTAAATAAGTATGAAATCAGGCTTATTGCCTAGATACCGAAATGTTATTAAAATATATGCAGTAGTGCTCATATTCTAATTATATCCTTCATCATATTTTATCCTAAAAATGTCAATGACTCAGACATGAAACTGAAACAACTGTATTTGCCTGGGTACAAAAAACCAGACAAACATTTTAAAACTATCGCCATTTTAAATATACTTGACCTCAATTCCATTTTATAATATGTAAGATTAACTTAAACAATTGTGAATTATATATATTCATGAGAGACACTTGATGAGAACATTGCAATAAAACATATATAATGTCTGTATATACTTAAACGCTGTGCTAAAACGATAATATTAAAGTTTTCCAAGTCAATAACCGTATAGATTTACCGTTGCATCCGCGTCAGCTATTAGCAGACATTAGACCGAGATTCTAGAAACGCAGTAACATCTAAACTTATATATACATATATATCAATGTATGTTTGTATGTCATTTTTAAAATCCATTATAAGATTTACTGGTAAATGTTATAACCTAACAGTTACATATCATTTGATACAGATATTTAGTTTATATTAATTAACTTTATACATAAATGTAATACGTAAAATCCTATATCAATAAATCCAATAGTATTAATGACATTTAAATGTCTGTTATCTAATTTAACAGAACAAATCCTATATATACATACATATCGAGTACGACCTACCCACAGTTTAATATTATATGTTTTTGAGTTTCATTACTCGTTTAGTCATAATTACTTTTATATAAATACTTTCGAGGATCGGTTGGTATTTACTCTTAATGGGGAAAGGGGTTAAACGGATCCATAGTGCTAGGGATAGAATGGTGTCACACGAGGTCTGCGTTCTCATTTAGTGTCCTAGTTAAGACCTCTCTTAAAATACCATATTTCACAATAACGATAAGTAAAGAAAACAGTTGTATGATATCTTACTAACTGACTTTGTTCTTGCTTCTAATTGTTTAAACAATGTGCTGTTACCGGTGACTCAGGACTGACTCATACACTGGCAATAACAACCAATGTATGTCTGTTTGTTCTAACATATCAGGGATAAATATAAACTAGTGAATATAATAATTTATCATGTTTTTGTCCCTAAATTCCATAACAATGTCGGTAAATTACCTGTTATCCTCAATGATGGAAAACACTAATATAAGTAATTTAGGCAAGTCAACATAGCTGCGTCACGGAAATGAGATAAATCGTGATTCAGACACAATACTGTCATTAACCAACGACTCTATATAATTGTTGGAACTATAATTATAATTATTTTGTTATTTAATTGGATATAATGTTGATTAGATTAAACAATAAAAAAGTTTCGTTGATTTTGTTTCTATTGGCGACAATTACACCTACATTCTAGCTAGGTTTAGTAGTGCTCATACTAGTCTATGGACTATGTAATATCTTGTTGTATATTTAGGTCTCAACTATATATATATATACATATATATGAATTGGTCCTGGTCCAGACCTATACGTACCATTTATTATTTTACGTTGGTCTAAAATATTCTTGTGTATAATTAATATTTCTATACATCCAGTGATTTATTTTAAAGATAATAAAATCTAATACAATCTAGGCGCTTTCAGATTTATCGCAACCTGTCTATTATTAGCACCAAATTATACAGTCCATTAGACCGAATATTCAAACTTTGCTTTGCTTCAAAAATGCTTTGGGTTATAAAATCTAAAATGGACTGGTCGATACTTGCACTACTCGAAGTAGACGTAGAAGTGGATACGAAATTTGAGAAATTATATGATATATGAGAAAAATATTTTTGTATATCCGTTGTTTTTGTCCTCCCGTACATCCTAAGGTAGGTGGTAGAGGATGCCTTTATAGCATTCAGTTCACCTTTTGTACAATTTTGTGTAAATTTGTGCAATTATTAAAATAAATAATTAAGAAGAGTAACCGAGCGTGAGAGTCATCTGATGGGAAAAGCACAGCTGCCTAGAGTTTCTGGCAACGTTAGAGCAGTCCAGAACTTTGCCAATCTTTTAGAAAAGAGTAGGCTTTAGTCTTGAAGTTATTCAAGTCTTATCCACTAGGAGACACCGCTGGAGGAGAATTCGATATCTTTCTTGGTTGTTTGTGGAAAAATAATTTTGTGTTGAAAAATGCAAGGTTTTGGTAGTGATACTTTAAATACTGATGTGATGATATACTCTTGTCGGTAGTACGATGATAGAAAGCAGTCACGGCTTGGCTTTTTCTTATGATCTTTCAGTTCGAATGACCCATTCTCTTCTCCATGTTATCCTCAATAAAGAGTTTGTTGGTTTTTCCGAGCATTTTCTAAGCGGTCTATTCTTCCACAGGCCCGGGCAGACAGAGCACGGGCACGGGGCACTGGCGTACGGCGGCAAGCAGGCGGGCGTGGGGTCGGCGAGGCCCGCCGCGCCCTACGCGCCGCCCTACCCGCCCGCGCAGCTGCGTCAGCACCAGCCCGGATATGGATCCCCTGCGTTATCCTACAGGTATATTCAACATTTTCATATCCCTACCTCTTACTAAAGGCAATGTTCCATTAACACCCACAGGTACCATCTCATACAAAGTGATATTACCTGCGTGACGCCGTATTGGCGGAATGCCTTTAATATTAAATTTTCGGTATTTTCGGCTAAGGCAGGTGTGTCGGTATAAAAGCAGAATTAAATAAACGGCTATTGCTCTAATTTATAATTAGAGCTAATAATAATTGACTCTTAATCCGATCAAACTATTAATTCTAAGGAAAACAATATCATATAAATGATATCACAGCCGTCATCCTTATCATTAACGTCCCTAGCATACAATATAAGAGGTGATTTTATTATTTTTCAGTTCCATTTCCCACTTGACTTTATCTTTCGATGCCCACTTAGATAACAATTATGTAACGTGGGAATCATTTCAAATGCTATTTAAAACATTGTTTCTTATAACAATTAATAATATTGTCATATATAAATGAGTAATGGTCCCATTTCATTATACGATCTTAGACACTATCTCAACTGGAGTAAATCGCATTATGAAATGGCTGTTAGTAAGTTAGAGCTTCTCTCTGATTGGTGACACTTATTAGCTATTCTTCAAGGTCAAATCGTATGCTTTAGCGTATATTGAAATGCGGTCATAAGATTGGACGCGCTTTATCAACAAGTATCAAGACTATTTGAACAAGTATCAAGACTATTTGATGATAATTAACAGTATTGTACTAACAAAGCTTCTAAAATTAATACACGAGCCAAGTCGTGATAGTAAAAATCATAGTTTTCTTAAAAATCACGGTATAATAAGGGTTTCTGAGATAAAATGTACCCTTGAAACAAGACACACATAAATTATTTTACGCGTTCTCAAAAAAAAAAACCGGTAGCCGAGTTTTTTCTTAACCGACGGGAGTTTTATGTCTTGTAAAGATAAGCCCGGCTTTATATCGGATAACTGTTTTTTTATAGAACTGCTTTTATATTTTTTTTTTGTCAAAAGTCAGTTGAAAAGTTCTTTGAATTTGAGTATTATTCTACATCAAGATAATAACATTAATCATATTTCAAATATATTTTTATTTGCTATGTAGACTATACTTTAGAATTTCACTATTATTTATTACGAGGCCTTATTAAGTAAAATACATTTTACAGGTTATAAGGAAAAATATACGTATCGTGTCCGTTTTGTGGTTATTTCGATCTGGTTTCGTAACCGGTCTGGCCGATGACCAAGAAAGTTGTTTTTAAAAACACGCACTCACTAAATATATCTATTTTCACCTATTTGTTTTGGCAAACGTACAGACAGACTACAAAGTATATGTATATGTAAAGTAACAGCTTTGATTAAATCTCAGATTATTATATATGTCAAAATAATTCTACGATTTAAAAACTTACAAACAAACTATCATTTCCATAATTCGTTTCTAAATAAGTGTTTGGGTAAACCCCTATATTAAAATGTCATCTTTAAAATCATCAAAAAAAAAAAATCTTTATAAGATAATTTATCTTTATATACTTAAATAGTAAGTAAGATAAAAGTAAGCAAAATGTTACTAAATATAATTTAATACAGAGCTATTTGAGAAAGCTAGTACGAGATCGGTGTATTTTTGCGCACGACTGCGCTGTGACCTTGGCCTCGGCTAATATTTGATTATACAATACTTACTGCTTTACGTATTTAATTAGGATTCAAATTAATAATAGTCTTATTTATATTCCACGGAATTATGAGACTTGAACAATATTACAGTTATATTAAATAATTCGTCTCTCAATTGCAATTACGTATCATTCCTATTTTGGCCATTATCTATAAGCTCAGATAATAAAACTGTAGAAGAGTTCAATTCTTGTACATTGAATAAAATAAAAAAAAACTCCTAGGGGTCCTTATACAAGTAAAACAAGCCAAAAAAATCAGATTGAAAATATTGTTTGTCTGTCTGAATGTCTGTCTGCAAGCGTTGTTTTTGTGAGTGTCTCCTTGCCATGGAATACTTAAATATCGTACAGAGTCTAAAGTCAGCGCCATGTTATTTAAGTCTCTGGGTGGGAGCTGACGCAGTCGCTGGTAACATCTATTTATACATATATCTGTAAATATACACACTGCAGATAAAGGTATGCGCATACAAAATACTAGCAGTTATATTCCTATAGATAATTAAAATGCAATAAAGACCGCAACACACGATCATAGCGGCGCGATAAGATACAATTATGGTACAGTTGTTTTATTTTAAAGTTCTTACGTTAGATAATATTACAAATAATATATTTGAAACTATCATATATCATTTTAAATATGTTTAAATAAAATAATGTTTTCCATAACTTTCACAGATATAAATTTAAACAATTATTTTTTTATTTTAGAATATTTTAAGTCGTGTATTTTAGTTTTAATTATTCATCCGACGTCTGGAATGCTCTACAGCAGTGTGCACAGGAAGTCAAGATGTCACATGTCAAGAGATGAAATATATTACTTTCAATTTGGTAGCTCACTGATAATAATACCTGCATACTTTTACACGTTTTTATTTATTGTAAATGGTTTAAGAATGTTGTTGACATCGTATAGACAAAGCAATATGGAGATAATCTATCATCTGTAAAATAAAATTCATTGAAAAGGTACAGTATTAGTTACTGCTCACTAAGTCGTTCAGTTCAGTGCTCTTCTCTATAGGTGGCTTTAGTTGGACAAGAGGGCACAAAGTACTCCCATATATAGCAAAGCCTAGTTATAGTACATTATTTTAGTGTACTTTAAAATATAAATAAATGACATCTGACATTCAGATTGAGATTTATGTCAGATCATGCCCAAAAGTTCAACTACGCAAAATCAATTTTTACACTCATGTAGACTGTACACTTATGTAGAATGCTCATGGAGTATCTTACATGTCTGTGTCCTTACTTTCCACATGGACCTACTCTCATTGGAGCGGTTCAAGTATAATCAGATACATTTCTTTAATTGTATATATTCTTTGTAATATTTGAAATAGCATCCATGGGTCGCGTAGTAACAGAGAAGATTCATACAAATCTTGTTCTTTCAGGGACAGTTACAGCCGTGGGGGAGGAGGCGGCGGTGGCGGTGGCGGGGGTGGTGGTGGTGGCGGGGGCGGGGGTGCCGTGGGCGAGTACCGCGCGGGGGCCCGCATGTCGCTGCTGGGGTCAACGTACCTGCCGCCCCCCGCACCCGTGCACCACCCGCCCCCCGCGGACCCGCCGCCCTTCAAGAAGATCCGACTGTCGGCTGAGCGACCCGCGCCTCCCCACCAGCCGCTCAGGGTTGATACTAGGGTTGGTGTCACTTCTTTTGCTGAACTTATAAAAAATGAATCACTACCAGAAAACCAAACACTCCAATAGATATCTAAATGGTAGTCCTTCCTTTTCTGGTAGATATCAAAATTAAACCAATCCCTATCACTACTAATAACTCTGCGAATCGTTTTTGAAAGAGATGTCATAAATCCTCAAGACTCTACTTATTTACTTAGGTCGAGTGTCTAATGAAGATGCGTCTGTTATTCCAGGAGCCAGTTATGAACTCTTACAACAACAGTGTTGAGGTGTTATCACCCAACCCGCCCTCCGAGCCCACCATCGAGGACCAGAGCTTCCGCACCACCAAGGATGACCTTCTACAGCAAATATCTAAGGTCTGCTCATGATCTGATTTCATTTAATATTACAAAGAAAAAGAAACATTGTTAAGAAATATATATATATATATATATATTACCATCCATCCATTGAATTCACCATCGAACTCGCCTGAAACCGTTACACAATAGCGTGTTCTGAAACTAACTGTATTCTTCAAGTCGGAGCTAAACAATAGTCAATGCAACAGTACGATAAGCAATCTGAATGTACTTTTGTCATTCTAAGAGTCTTGTGAGTTTCAAAATAAAAACTAAATTTTAAACCTGTCTAAACTTCCAAGGGTCAAATAATGTTATTGACATGGTAGTTTATAATGAGCGATAATCCTTAATATGAGATGTAATTGAAAACTTATATCTCAACAATAATATTGGTGAATGATAATTGAATACGTTACAATATCCCTCCAGGTGGATAGAGAGATGGCGCTGTCGGAACAGACGCTCTTAAAGCTGAAGAAGAAGCAGGAGGAGCTGGAGCAGAGCGCCTCGAAGCCGGCGCGCGCCGAGGAGCCCGAGGAGGCGCCGCCGAGACACACCGGCCTCGCTCAGTGCATCTACGCAGACAACAGGAAGAGGGTGAGGCCTTCGGTGACTAACTGACAGACATAAAGTAGCCATTTCATTATTCAATTTAGTCCAACTAGCGTACAAATATCGGATGGTGAGAAGACTGTTAATGAGCTAGTGATCCCATGTAATTTATCTCTATAAATCACATAGATAATATCCATGAAGAGTCTCTACTCTTAATAGATATTTTTTGGGGTCAAATAGTGACGCTTTGATAGTATAATGAAAAGGGCCTATAACCGGTATTCCCGAGACCACGCACCAAAACTGTTATAGTGGTCTAGTGACGGTCGAGTGGTGACCATGACGGCTGAACCATAGGTGGTGGGTTGGTGGTGTTGGAATCCAAACCGGACAGTTTTTCCTCAAATTGTTATTCCGAGTATACCTTCGGGTCCATATTCTATGTTGTGAAATTTCCCGGACAAAGTAATTACTTATTTTTCTTATGTACGTGTTTTTCTTATTCAACATAAAAAGGAGGCCGCGACATTAGAGAAACACACTAGAAAAATATGTGTGAATAAACGAGTTTATTTAGGACCCGGGTGTTGTTTATATGTAATTTGTAATATGTATGTATTTACAAATAAAATAAAGCTTTCTCTTTATTGTTCACCTGCCGTCTAGTACCCGTGGCAACTTTGCTTGTTTAAACTAGATCGTCTTACGTGGAAATGGAATAATAATGATATATTTTGTACCCAGGCGGCGGCGGCGCACGCGGTGCTGTCTCACCTGGGCCCGCCCGTCAGCTACCCGCTCTACAACCAGCCCCAGGACACGCTGCTGTACCACGACAACATACGCAATCACCGCGCCTTCCGGAACAGACTCGCAGACCACCTTCGGAAGATCAGGCTCGAGAATGAGAAGGTGATACCGATAACTCTTGCCCGCTTTGTGGTGTTCCATTACGATTGATGACGGTAATTGGCTGCGGGTTCGATGCCCGGATTGTACAAATCTTTGAGAGTGATTCTTGTCGGAGACAGTGTGACTTGTCCTCTTTGGTTTCGATACGGTGACATTCTGTGTTCTTCCGACACATTCTGTCCGATTGTCGGACGAATATGCCACGGTTATAAGTAGTGTAATTATCACTGTAAATAATTACTGTTTACTTGTATGATTATTCCATCACCTCAACCTCACCTTGACTCTCTGCAGCGCGAGGACGCTCTGACGGAGGAGTACAGTCGTCGGGCAGCCGACTGGCTTCGACGAGTGGAGCGGCTGGAGTTCGGACAGAAGAGGAAGGCCAAGGACGCCAGGAACAGGGAGTTCTTTGAGAAGGTTTGAGCTATTGCTATTCGATTTGATACTATTTATGGACATTATATTTTTTATAGTAATAATATTTTGTGACAATTATTTTTGAGAAGGTGACAGCATTTATAGAAAGCTATATTTACTCTTAGTCAGTAGTCGCACACACAGATATTAGTCGTGTTAAGTTTATTTAAATTTAGTTTAAACATGAGCCCGTGCTCTAGAGTCGGTGCTGGCCGTCTTTAATGTAGAATTGTATTTACTCATCCTCGGCCCATACGCGGCTCTCCTACACTACATGTACCTCCTCCCTCAGGTGTTCCCGGAACTCCGTAAGCAGCGCGAGGAGCGCGAGCGGTTCAACCGCCTCGGGGCGCGCGTGAAGTCGGAGGCCGAGCTGGAGGAGATCGCGGACGGACTGCACGAGCAGGAGCACGAGGACAAGAAGATGCGCTCCCTCACCGTCGTACCACCGCTGCGGCGTGACAGCGGACTGCCCAGGAGACACCACCACCACCTCGACACCAACAGTCAGTGCGGCTCTACGCTGATATTGTATTATATACTTTGTAAACCTCGGCACTCGTCTCGAACGTCGTGGGACTGCGCTCCAACCGCTTCTACGTTTATTGTGACAAGCAATGTTTGCGCGCGGTTTACTTTTAATGACTATTAAGATTTTATTTAATAATTATTCCAAAGGAGAGCACATTGCCACATTTAGAATGGTCTGTCTTTATAACAGTCTATTAAACATTGTAAACTGCGATGTACACAGATATATAGACAGAAAACTATAGACTTTATCATTATATTTATATTTCATACAGGTAATATCTGTAATTTCTAATCCGTCCTTCCACCCTCAGAGCGCTGTATGGACATGGAGGCGGAGCACAAAGGCCTGCAGCTGCGCAACGTGTGGACGACAGCGGAGAGGGAGCTGTTCCGGGAAAAGTACCTCCAGCATCCCAAGAACTTCGGTCAGATAGCCTCCTTCCTGCCCAGGAAGAGTGTGCGGGATTGCGTGAGGTAGGGTCCGACAGAAACTCATCCATACAACTAATAAATAATATTTGTCTGTATCTATACTGGGATCTAAAATATTAAGAAGTTACTCAGCAAATTAGTGAATCTATCTTTCTTCTTAAAATTTACTGAATTGAATTAAAAATATATATTTTTTCTTTTTCATTGCTTCGAATAGATAAAAAATATCATCAATCAAATAAATATTAAAGTAAAGGATTTACATATTTATATTAATTTTTAAAAATATTTTTATAGAACATCAATCAATACATGTTCTTAAGCAGTGTTCCACATTATTTCATTTACAATCTCTTCAGGTTCTACTATCTGTCCAAGAAGGCGGAAAATTACAAGCAGCTCCTCCGTAAGCCACGTCCGCGGCGACACGCGCGCCCCCGGCCCGCGCCGGAGCCCGAGCTGCCCGCCGGCGTCACCACGCGCCTGCAACGCTCTCAGGGTAGGGCTCCACGAGAGACATGCTTTTATTGCGTATCGAAATATACTATGTGTTATTATTGGCAACTATTAACGATTTACATATTTTAAATCTATGAAAAATTAAAACTGTGACGTTCTTTTTGAAACTAGTCACTTCCGGGTCGTGGTTTCGATCCCCACGAGGCACAATTTTTTTGGGAACCAAAGATGGTCGAACTGGTTTTAATCGTAATTTGTATCCGTTTTGTAGCCGCTTGGCTGACACATTAATTATTTCCGACAGTAACACCTAACTTGTATGAGTGTCCATTCAGTTTAAAATGTATTTAATATTAAATTATGTATTTACATTATATAATCGCCCCTATGGCTCTATCGAGATGTGTCCCCGTGTATGTGTGGGGGGTGTAGACCCCTCCCCTCCCGCCAGTAGTCAGTAGTTCACATGAGCAGTGTGCGCAGGCTCCCGCGGCGCCGACAAGGACGCGGCGCTGGACGACCTGGCGCCCGACGCCACCGGCCCGCCCGCCGCGCCCGCGCCGCCACGGTCAGTCACTCACTCACTCACTCGCTCACTCACTCACTCACTCACTCACTCACTCACTCACTCACTCACTCACTCACTCACTCACTCACTCACTCACTCACTCACTCACTCACTCACTCACTCACTCACTCACTCACTCACTCACTCACTCACTCACTCACTCACTCACTCACTCACTCACTCACTCACTCACTCACTCACTCACTCACTCACTCACTCACTCACTCACTCCTTCACCACTCCCGCATTCACCCTACGGATGCCTATATGTCAACTTTATATATCAAAATTCAGTCTCCATATCTTTGTGTCCGAAATACCAAAATACTCGTACAGAACTGATCCAGGGCTTTTTAATATTCTAAATAATATAATATACAACTAAAATATATTGTTATTCCAAAAATTTCAGTTAATACAAAAGTAAATTAACAATAAATACTTAACAACAGTAAATCTGTTTTTATATATATATAGTAGTATATATAGCGCATGAGCGTCTCGACAGCAGATGTCATAATTTGACTACACACACATACAAAGATTTTATATCTTTACTTCAAATAAACTCGTACATCATTTAAAATATATATATTTCTTATTGTATTCAATAACTTATATTTTAAAATTGTCAGTAACGCCCTCTGTCAGAGATAGACAACAAAGAAACTGTTTGTCAAATGTCTCCTCTCAGATAGCGCCATCTATATTACAATTGGCTAACTGCTTTGAGGGCTAGGGTTTGGATATGGGTAAAACCTTTTAGCTCCATCTATTATCAGAAACTCTTAACTACTTTATGAATACTAATAATAACAAAAAAATATATTCACTATCTGACTGTCCATGTTTAGAAGTGCTTAGAACTCTGTTAAGCGAAGTCTTGATCCGTGAGACTTTATACCTCTGATACATTTTATTACGCAATGTCTATTTCAGCGACTAACTTTACAATATTGTACTGGTTTCTACCAAATCAATCTTTATATATATATATATGATAATAGAAAGCCAATCTAAAACCTAATAACATTTCTATTTTACATATTAAATACTACTTCATGAAAATACCGTTACACAAAAAATGAAATGTAATCTTTCTACCAAAGGGTTGTTAGACAACAGCCCATCGATATACAATGAATAACAAACACGTGGGAGTCGAGAACCCCGGGGGGTCCTTGTTAATTAGATCCTTTGTAGAATATTTAATTTATTTTATTCATCTGAGTTTGCATAAGACAGTGAATATAATTAATTATATGCAATCAATTTTTTTTAATTATTATTTAATTTAATGTGATGCTTTAAAAAAAGGTGTTCCTCAATGATATTTCGCATGTTAATCGACTCTGCTATCATTGTAATTTCAAAGAAAGTTTTTATCCAGTAGTGGACCATTATTTTCTGATTGTAAATCTTATTTAAAACAATTTATTTTTCTTTCAAACACTAAATGTAATATCAAATCTAATTTACATGAAATGTTAAAAGGTATTTTTTGTAGGAGCTCTGTTTGTCTTCACTCTGCGTTATGAGCTTGAGATCCGGAACATTTTTCTTTACATTAACCGTTTGAAATTCATATTTCCGTTCAATCCACTCAACTTCTGTTTGATAAATGAACAGTCTGTTGTATTAATGTTTCTATAATTTAGAGAATATCCCGATATTTTAACATTTCCAGACTGAAAATTGAATCACGACACAAAACTTGTTTCAATTTTAACGTCTTATTATATAAATTATCTTCTAGTATGATTTTCTTCCAAACAATTACTTTCAATAAATAATTTTCTAATGTATATATGTAATGAGGCACAAAAATATGATAAAATATATGTAAGTGAATATATAGAGACGTTATAAAAAATGTAAATCAAATCTCCCGAGACCGAGGGGAGGTTAGGGGCTGTTGTCAATAAAGAAATATAGAATAATAATGGCGCGATATTCGTGCGTATGTTGACAATCACTCCGGTTATTATTTGCAGAGGAGTCCCGCGGGGTCCTGTAACAATTGTCGATATTGTGCGATTGATGAATAAAGATCCGTTTGCTAGTTTTGTTTGGAGATGTTTATTTTGATTGTTATAGAATTATTAAAATAACGATGAATGTTTCATAATAATTATTTCATAGCGACCCAAGGGTTGTTACATTTACTCGAACATTTTATATAATAAGTCAATCTAACATCGATGTTTAAATCATACATCGAATCGCAGCCCTCCCTATTGGTTTCTTCGTGACGCTTGTTTACATTTTAACGCAAACACCCCGCGGTCCATCTTTCTAATTGCCTTAATTAAAAGCGCTCTCCAAACGAGAAAACTGAACGAAAAAAACTACAGTTTGACTTGATTTCATTTATTGCTATCGATCTTTGTGATATTATTCGTGTTCTCTGAATGAATGATTGATTGATTGAATGAATTTGTGTATGAATATCAACACGCAACAACAAACACATGATAATACAGAATTATTATTCGGTCATTCAGGTCAGGTCTAAAAGATTTATTTAAATTCCAAAAGCAAGGGTATTAATAAAGTGTAAATAATAAATAACACGAAGCAGAACGTCAGACTAGCAGCGAGTTAATCCAATCGTAGGGTTTGTTCGTTGTTAGCTCAACCTCCCCGCTGTTAATTACAGCCAGATGTAAATGGACGAATTTTAATTACAATTACGACCAGATAGACAAATGTTGACAGTTTTGTAGTGATTTCTTGATAGACGTGGTATTGTATTATAAGTTTTTGAGTTTAATTTAATCTATTCATTAAATATTGGTTAAAGTAAGTTTTTGTCTATAATCTAAACTACAAAATAATAGTTTTTGTATTTGTCTTTTCACGTGTTGCCTAAAAAGTAGAAAAAAAAATTGATTAGATTTGATGTAATGTTAGCGTATTGTTTGAGACAGCCTTCAAGTTTTTATATGCGAAAATGCCCTCACTCCGCGGCAAAACATAATAAATTATACAATCTATAACTATAATAAAACCATAAATGTTGAGATTTTCCAAATTTGTATATGAATAGTAAATGGTGTTATTCTTTGAAGTACAAAATCATACAGATAATTCCGGGTAACAAACATCAATATTAAATACAAACAGACATTTAATGATTGTAAAAGTAAATTACATTATAAAATACATAATGAGCCGCACATATCCACAGAGTTAAGCTAGTGTCGTATTCCACTATATTATTAAAATTATCTCGTGAATTAAAGCTATATCCACATTCCGCGGTAAACAGCTGCGACGCGGGGCGAGTGGGGGGAATGGAACGGTAAACATAATTAGCGCAATTCGCCACTCTTTATATTAACCATTTACCCCGCGGCTCCCCCGGACGAATAAAGAGCTGCAGAATATTAATGATTATGATATGATAACTACTCGCCTCGTGGACCTTAGAGGCTCGTGATGATTTACAAACAAGGGAATTAAATAAATAACTCACACACATCACTCGTAAACATTTAGTCGATTTAATACACAGCTACTCGTCTTTGATAATAGTTTTGTTTTATTGGCATTCTTTTCTTTTTATTATTTTAAAATGTTGATAAAAGTCTTTGTCATGTTCTCATCTCGGGGAGGATGACCTTCCGTCATCGGATTTCATGCAAATTTGTTTGTTCAATATTTAACGTTTTCGTTTCTCACAGGTCAGAGATGACGAGAACTCCACCCCTACCTCCCTCCCCTCCACCCGCGTCGTCAGCGCCCCTCGCCCCCGTGGTCATCACCACCAGTGGCAATAGCCCCGGCGGCATCGGCAGCGGTGGCCCGGGCGGCTCCAGCTCCTGCATCACCGGCTCTGGTGGCCTCGGCCTCGGTGGGAACAGTGCGATGGGGTCCGGACTCAGTGGTAGTGTCAGTGCGCCGAGCCCGCAGAGTACTAGTTCAGTGAGTGTACCCAGTGTGAGTGTATCGAGTTCGTCCCCGGGGGGCCTCGGCTCGCCCCCGGCCTGCGCTGGCGAGGGGCCCCGCCCCCCCAGCGAACTACCCACGGTCAGCATTACCGCCAGTCCCACCACTGTCATCACTGTGAGTATCCAGTAACAAAAGCATTGAATGTCTTTTAAGACCAATAGTTTAATTGTTTGGTTTATAATGCGTTTGTGTTACATAGACTACGTCCGTATCGAGCGGTGCGTCGGTGAGTGGCGCCAGTGGCGTGGTGGTGAGCGGGGTGAGCGTGAGCGTCGTGAGCGCGCCCACCGCTCTCAGCGCGCCGCCCACGCCACAGCCCACCGCGCCCACGCCGCCAACGCCAGAGACATGTATGTACCCTAATCATAAGCGCTACTGGCAATGAGTTAAGTTTTGAAAGAAATGCATCCCACTAATTTTCACAATTTGTACTCTAATGCTAAAATTTAATTGTAAAAAAAAATACTATAAAGAACTAATTAACTGAATACACAAAACATTAAGTTGAAATTAACGAAGTAATTTGAATCTGAGCATTATGTTTAAACACAATTAATTAAAAATAGCTTGAAAAAGATAAACAAAAGATTTAAATAAATACCATGATGGGTTATCACGGTGGTCTCTCAAAAAGAAAATCACTAAATTGGAAGAACTCTTCCTGTACACATATTATAGATATTATTAGAGAGAATTGTCTGAAGTGTTTTATAATTTATTAGATATAATTTGTCAGTTTAAAAGTAACACCGAAACAGAGAATATTAATAAAACTTATAGGATATGAAAGTATCACTAAAACGTTAAAACTCTTCACTTTACAACTTCCCTTCAATATATTTTATTTTTTAATCTAACCGGGTTACGAATAAATAAAACATCACTCGGTACTTAAACGTATATATTTTAACAAGTGACTAGATAATTTAAAAGTATACGGTAACGTCCCTCGGGCGGGCGCTACGCCCCCGAAGTGGAGGGCTCCGGGGAGGAACGGTCCGCTGGCTCATCGGCGTGGCAACGTTTGCGGTGCTTGTGCACGAAGTAGTAGGAGGGGAACTTGCAACCGCATGTCTTGCAGGGGTAGTAGTGCAGGGGGGGCCGCGAGGGGCGGGGGGCCCGGCGCGCACGCCAGCGCTCTGATGGGGGCTCGCGCCACGCCGCGTTCAGCACCCGGCTGAACTGCACGGGCCCGTCGCAGGACGCCACGTCCAGCACGGCACCGCCGCGCGCGGGGGGATCGGGTGCCTCGATGCGTTCCACATCCAGCTCGCTGGAGGTGGTAGAGGATGGAGAGGCCGGCGGCGGGGTAACGGGGGGTGAAGGCACCCTGGCCCGGCGCGGCACGGGACGGTGCGCGCCGGGCGGGGGCGCGGGCCGAACCACGCAGGGCCCGGGGCCGAGCCACGCGCGGTACAGGGACAACATGCTGGCGCTCCGGCCGGCGGCGGACTGAGTGGCCGCCGGCGCTCCGCCGCCTTATATACCCGCGGGGAACTTCACTCACTCCTCATTAAACGCGAATATTAAAACTTTTTAAAGATTTATATAGGTATTGTAAATGTCATAATAATACAAGTAACTCTTCACGGCGGGACGGCTTCATATGGACGTCTAGATTCGGAACTCTGTCCTCGATATTTTAATTTTTTTGCGAACCTATTTTAAAATTTAAATAAGAGTCGTACAAAGCTCGTGTTTTTTTTTTGAATAGCCACAATGGCTATGTTATATTCGTCTCGTAATAACCGGCGAGTGTCTGTGACTCGGCAAACACTTAATTCACTTAGAGGTCCCCGGGGCCGGACCTTGTTCGACGCCGCTCCATTGAGAGTTAAACACCGAATGTAACCGCTATTCATAACTCGCCTTTGTTACGACTACTTGAGATTTTATCATAATTAACTGCGCTGTTTTATAAGAGCCGTAGAAAAAGAGATACGGTACTCCGTCCTTATCATTATTTATAAACACAATAATGACATTCGCTTCTATGATAATAATAAAAAAATAATAATCCAATTTAATATATTTATCTCAACTCAATCGACAAAAGAAAACCCACAATTGCCTTTAAAACTGTAAGAATTTCTCTTACCGCGTCTACTTTATTATTCAACGCTATTATTTCCCCGAGGTGCTTCTTACATTTTTATATTCAATTAATGTACGAGAAATGTCAATTTGAATAGCACGGACAGATAATAATACAAAATTCAGTAACTATATCAACTTTGAATATATGTAACTTTAATTTATAAATGAATCTAGGGACATATCAAATAAAGAAATCAACACAAACTGTCTTTCAAACAACGGGCCCCCCTCCTCCAGATATGAATAGAGATCTCCAAAGCACTATCCAATCCTATAAAAACATGGATTTAGGACCATATTTCGGACAGCGAACGTAAGCCGGCATCGGGCTTACCACGTCACGGTAATCCTTCACACGGAATACAGAATCAAGCGACTACCCTCCGCTTTGTGACCGGTGACAAGTGAATCAAATGTGACCTGAAAATACCTTATTATTTGGATTTACGTGTTATTTTATAATTTAACACGATTTTGCATGTTGACATTTTTATTTCTGTATCTCATCACAAGCCCATTTCTCGTAATGATATTCCCTTAGTCTTATAAAATTCATTGTGATTGATAACTTTGACACTAAGATTACCTACTAATATGATGATTGTATTATATTTACGTTACACACAAGTCATCGTAGATATGTAAAATTCTAATATCATATGATTGGAAACACGAAAACCTCTATTCCATCCGTAACGTTTAATCTGCAAGATGTCTCCCCCGTGTTTGTTCGGAATAAACACGACTGTCAGTGGCTCGTTAAAATGTCACGCTCAAAATCACCGGCATATACGTGACACGCTATAAAACCCGAATTGCTACAAAGTGAAATTGACACGCCGCTTGTAAAGCCAATTATTTACAATTCTGTATGTATTTTTCATTTTATATACTTTTTTATATTTTGGGAGTTAAATATTTACGATTCTGTAAAAAAATATTCAAATGACGTTTTAATTTTTGTGAAAATAAATATCCTAATATTTGAATACACATAATCCTAATATTTGAATTCTTTAAATTCAAGAATATTTTTTTAATGAAACGTAGTTTTCTATAATAAAGTAATGTTGTCCCACGTTGGGCGCCATTTCTCTAAAAGTCTAATTAGTACAAAATTATGCTGAGTTTAATTACACAGAATAAACCGTGGATTCGGATCCAATTAGCTCTTGTTCAAATATCAGTAATTGGTAGATTAATCGACAGAAGTCCGTATTTATATCCATAGGGTTTTCAAATAAAATCTTCAGTAATGAATGTTTGTCTATTTATATTGCAATGTCAATACCTACTATCACTTCAATAATTATTTAATGTATATATAGATAAGAAATAACTGCTTTTATTTATCTAATTCAAATTTATATTTCAATGTATAGATTTAATTTAGTTTTGATAGAAAGTTGTTATATAATTCCCTAAACCTTACTGGTCTTTAGATACTTTTACCAATATCAATGATATTAACATATTTGGTGGGTTATTCTTTATTTGGTATTCTTTTTTTGCTCTATATACGCCGTGCTCAGCCACACTTCATGAAATAACAATACTAACCATCCAACAGAGTGAAGTTCCAAAGCGCAACTCAGTTTAATTGAGGGAATGCATTTAATTGTTACTAGCTGCGCTAAAACTTTGTTAGCCGACTAACGGAGCTTAACCCTGCTAAGATAATGTACATAAGAAAATGTACTGAAATGTTGATTCTAGCTTAAACCGCCAATTATTATTATAATAATTTAATATTTAAAAAATAAGTGCCAATGTGTTCGAGGCTTTTATGTCTACACCATTGTTATTAAGTAAATAGTTAATTAATAACGAATTAAAATATACAATCACCATGTAGTAGTTGGACTGAGCGGTAAATAATAGACGGTGGGATTATGAGGCGCCACGCCGCCGCACTAATCCGACGCTCTGCAAATTGGCGCCCAACGTGGGCCTGAATATTGCAGCCGGTTCCGTTGCAAGCTTTATCTCCGATACACCTAAATGTTTAATCGCCTAGCTCCGTGCGGATTTCGAATCCGCTTAATTGAGATCCTTAATTATATCCAACACCGGTTTCGGGCCCCTTTTACATCGATGGATGATATCGCCGTGGATGATAAAGTTTATCGAAATTTATCATCCGTCGACTCATCGACAAACAAATAACGAATCAATCTCCCCTTTTCAGTGGAGCGCACGGGCTCTCCCCCGGCGGCGGCGGGCGCGTGCGGCGGATGCGCGGGCGCGGGCGAGGCGTGTCCGGGGCGCTGCGGACGCGGTCGGCGGCGGCGCTGCGCCGTGCCCGCCTGCGCCGCGCCCCGCAACACGCGCCTGCGCCACCTGCCGCCGCGCTGGCACGACCTGCCGCCCGACGTCAAGAGACCCCTCACCGAAGAATTTCGTAAGTAGATGTTCTCAACCGACAACTTAAGTATTTATCTTAATAAGCGAGCAAGCAAAAAATCACCTTAATCCTTACCTTATTCCACCTTTAGTCTTTCTAACATATACTAAATCTGAAGACTGTTTTGATATTAAATATAATGAAAGTAAAATATATAAGAAATTATAATCCTAAAACTAATGTAACGGATATTTTACACAGAAATACCAAGCGACCTCAGCAAATGCTGCCTGACGTGTTTCAAAAGGATAACTCGTCGGTTGGACGCGATAGGGGAGGGAGGCTCTGCACCGGAGCCCACCGAGGATGAGGCGACGAGGTTCCGTACACTACTTCGAGAACACGGAACGGCCTGGGAGAGAATGGCGGCCGCCAGCGGGAGGACTCCAGCCAGTTTGAAGGCTTTCTATTTCACCTATAGAAAAAAGCTCCAACTTGACACTTTACTGAGCGAGAGACAGCCGACAAGAGGGAGCGATACGGACGACAGCATATTGAGCTCGGGGGACACAGACACGGCGAGTGCGGAGTCCCCCCGGCCCCCGCCCTTGCCGGGGCCCAGGACCGACGCGGTGGCTCCCCGGAGACACAGGAGGGACGAATATGATTCATCCGCGACGGAGACGGCCGACGAAGAGAATGATGCGCCAAGTGCAAAGGTATGCAAGGTGAAATATTAATTTTAAATATTGTTGAAATCTTAGATTTTAATCTTTTAATCTATCGGTCTCAGACGGTGACGCCAGTGTCCGTCAGCACGGGAGTGACGACGGTACCTCCGGGAGTCACGGTAACGGGCGTGTCGGGTGCCACGAGCGTTTCGGGCGTGTCGGGGGTAACGGGGGTCACGGGATCCAACGGCCCCACGCCGCTCACGGTGCGAGACGTGGTGCTCAACATGATAGAAGTCAGCCTCATGAAGAATTCCCGACCTCCGCCGCTGCCGCACTCGCATTCACTGCATCAGACATCGAAGGTGAATGTAAGTAGAATTCGTCGCTTATTTAATTACGATACCACTTTGTCGTAGCGTTAGAACGCCTTCTTTCTCACCGTAAGTTTAGTATGCTAACTCATCGTACTTGTCTCGTTTAGGCGTCATCTGGCCACGAGTCCCTGGCTACGCTGACGGTAGTAGGAGGTGGCCACGAGCACTCCCCGCGCTCCCCACAGCGCGCCACCATCACCCCGCTGCCCGACAAAGAGCTCATGCTGCTGCATGTAGAGCCTCGGGCGCCCGAGCCACTTCTAGACCTCAGCGTCAAGCGCCCGCGACACGACCCGCCCAAAGTGAGTGCTCATGATATGTCGCTGTTATTCTTTCCGTCCGACCTCGTCATCAACGTTATTACTGTTCCAACAGCCCCATCGTAACGCCGATTATGCCGCGTATAGAGCGCAGCAGGAGCGGGAGTCGCCGACGCTGTATAATTCCAAGCCCAAGCCCGTTGCCTCTCCGCGACAGACCCTGAAGTTGCCTACCAACCCCAAGGGCTCCATAACTTTAGGGACACCCGTGGAATCTCGCTTCGAGACCCAGAGGATACCCCCAGATCCCAAGACAGGATCGATAACCGCCGGCACGCCGGTCCACGGACCCCATCATCTACCGGAGAAAAGGAACTTCGAATACTACAAGAGGAGGAGTCCGGGCGGTGCATACGCGTATTCTGCGGCTTCAGGACAGCCACGACCGCAGTCGCCCTCCTTCTCGAACGTAAGGGCTGATCATAGAATCCGACCTGTCATAGAATCTATCCCAGATGTATCCAGTTTAAACTGTTTTCTTGAAAGCAGGCAAGCACGGGTGCAGTATCTCGAGGTCCATACGGTCACGAACGTCGGCAGATCATGTTGACGGACTTCATCACGTCACAACAGATGCACCCAGTGGCGAGGAGGGGGGACGCACCCCACCCCCATCCCCACCCGCACCCCCACGCGCATCCTCACGCGCGCCGCGAGCGAGACAGCGTGTCTGTCATACAGAGACACACGCACACCTACTCGCACCCGCCGCCCGGTGAGCTACTTTCCTAGATCTATTTTATATTGTCATCGAGCTTGGGACTAAATGTGATATGATGAACAGGTCATGAGGCCTTCACATCGCTGGTGAATGCGGCATCGGCGGCGCCCGCGCTGCCAGTCCCGCGTCGGGAGGAGCCCGCCTCGCCGCCCGTGCACCACCAGCAGCACCAACACCACCAACACCACCAAGGCATGCACCACGATCCCATGAGGTAGCCCCTGTCGATATTATGTTAACGTTAGCAATTTTTGGAATATTAGTTTCATTAATCTGATTTAATATAATATTTTTCAGAGGGTCTCGAGAATTCGCGCTGGCCCAGAAGTACGCGCAGTACTCGGCGGACCGACGGGCGCCACCGCGGGACAGGTACGTCACTATTATATATCACAATATTATATCATTTACTGTGACAAGACACAAAATGTCAATATGATAATCAACCTAAATCCGAACTTTAAATTGAATGTTATCTTATATTCCAGTCGAGAACGCATGGTGCCTATCCAAGAGCGGCATTATGTGATCGAGCAGCATAACCCTCACAATCCTCACAACCAGCACAATCAGCAGCAGCAGCATCACCAGCAACAACAGCACCAGCAACAACAGCACCAGCAGCAACAGCACCAGCAGCAACAGCAGATGTTGCTGGACCGACAGCAACATCTGCTAAACCATGGACAGGTTAGTTATCGCATCTCCGAAGTGTATCTAAGATATTGTGTTTCTGAGTTTAAAATAAACTAATAATAATCTAACTATTGTAAGTAATAACATGCGTCATTCTCCAGCAAAACGTGTCCTCTAGCGAGGAGCGGCGCTCGAGCGGCGCCAGCTACAGCGCCGCCAACAAGCGACCCCTGCACGCCCTGGACAGGAAGGAGTGGTAGGACAATACTTATATGACCAAGAATAATATATAGAATGATAAAACAAAGTCATTAATATCATATAACAAAACATACAGCCGGCCCGTGGTGAGCGTCTCCAGCGTACCCATCATGAGCACGGTGGCCAGCACACCCACAAGCGTGTGCGTGAGTGTGGGTGCGAGCGTGGGTGTGGGTGCGGGGGTGACGGTGGCAGCGGGTGCGGCGGCGGCGGGTGCGGAGCGCGCTCGGCCCGGGGACGGCACCCTCACGGCCGCGTCTCTCATCAACGCCATTATCACCCACCAGATCAACCAGTCCAGTGATCAGCGGTTTCCACCCGTGAGTATGCGCTCTATGGTATATATAGCTATGATAATTCATTATATAACTTCAATGAGTGAGTTATTTCATTACTGTTTAAATACAACAAATTTCTCATGCCTTTATATTATTTGTTTCAGAAGATAATACGCGAGAACGAATCCTCACAGCAGCCGGAACTCCCTAGAGAGATTCCCCGAGAGATACCCCGTGACTTGCCTCGGGACATGCCCCGCGAGATGCCCCGAGACGGTGAAAGAGAGGAACCCCCGGGGCACACGACCAGCATCAAGCTAGGAGACTTGGCCTCAAATATCATCGTCAGAGACTTTAGCAGTCCAAACACCACTTCACTCATACATCATAAGTAAGTTATTTGGATGATTGTTTTATTAATAAAGCGATAAACACAAATATAACATCAAACAAATTGTTTGTTTTAATAACTGGAGGTGCCGTAAGTAGTGGTTCTACATATTGTAACTTGTTTGAGCAGCAACCGCTACGCCGTATCGAGTGCGGACTCGTACAGCAGCGGCGGGGGAGGGGGAAGCGGAGGAGGTGGGGGGGAGGAGTGGAGGCGAGACGCACCCAAACACGCACCCTACCTCGAGCCAGTGTCGCCTCCCGATAACCATCACTCTGGGTGTGTACTCTTTCTTCAATGTTTCCAAGTTTCCGTCTACTATAGTGAAATGGTAGAATCGATTCGAATAGAGTATTCTCTTTCTAGACGTAGTTCGTCAAGTGGTGGAGGCGGCGGCGGCGGCGGCGGAGGAGGGCGACGCTACAGCGCAGTGGGAGTGGGCGTGGGGGGCGGCGTGCTCACGGCCTACGATTACGTGAAGACGCGCATCGTGGAAGTGATGCGCAGTGACTCGGACGAGCGCGCCAAGCCCCTGGCGTTCCCCACCGCCTACGCCTACCCGTACTCCGCCCTCAATGTCGCCACGCCCGCCGCGCCGCCGCCCGCCCAGCCCGCGCCGCACGAGTCGCCCGCCCCAGGCGCCGTGGGCGTGGGCGTGGGCGTCGGTGGTGGCCAGCCCGAACCCGCGCCGCTCATGTCCGCGCAGTATGAGCCGCTATCGGACGAGGACTGACGGCCCCCGGATGCGCCCCGCGCCCCGCGGCCCTAGCGCCGCGTGCGGCGGAGCGTCATCCAGTGCGCCCGCGCCGCACCGCCCGGGGTCGGTCGTGACCCCGCCGGGGGCCGCCCCGCACCGCCCGGGGTCGGTGGCTCCCCCGGACGGGCTCCGCGGACGTTCGTCGGAGCCTCGACCGATGTGTGAAACTTGTGATCCGTTTTTGTATCTCGATCTACGTTTGCCATTCATTAGATCCATAGTCCGCCGTGCGACGGTGAACGATGCTCGTAGTGTACATAGTGATAGTGTAAGCGCGAGGAATCTGCAGACCGACTCCGAGTGATACCGTCAGTGCGACCGCGAGTGAGACCTTGTGAATATTGAATTGTTATTTATTTGTTGTTTTTCACTTGTTTTGTCTTTAAATGTCGTAACGAGCGCGACGCCCAATAATACAGAGGTTTCGTATGAATGTACCGCTCGTACCTACAACGGTCGGTATTAATATAGATGACAGATAATGCGAGGGTAATTTGGTATAAAATATAAATATATTATGAAGTCCCGAAGTGAATTTGATACGGTAACGTAGAGCCTCCAGATTGTTGGGCGTGGTGCGTCCGGAGATGGATCATCTCGTAAACACTGAATAGGAACACTGCCGCTGCGCATACCTCAGTAAATTTAAGTGGCAGCCTCACACTAGCGAAAATAATATTTACCCAGTCTTCCATCTAAACACCGGTAGCGTAGGATCGCCGCGCGACTTCGTCCATATCTACACCTAAGTACTTGTAAATTGTGTATAGTTTGTATAAACGACCTTGCCCCGGCATTTCGCAGATTCCTCGCTGCACGGCGCGTCGCCGCTAGCGTTAACTTTAGTCTGTAAGTTTATTATTTTGTATAGCTTTGCTTCGGATTTCGCTGTCGCATTTTTCACTCGAGTTAGTCTACGCGTAGTTGAATTTTCATTTGTCGTTTCGTGTAAATAGCGCATCCTTTTGTGTGTACAGTTTGGCCGCAGCGAAGTCCGGAACGCGCGCCGCGATGCCGACGGGACTGTTGAACACCCTTATTATAAATAGTGTAAACACGGTTTACGGATTATGAGACGGTAAATTATATACATATGTAAAAGTGTATGGTTATTATGTATACATACTGTGCATTTGTAATTATACAGGTTAGCGTAATGATTATGATAGAGATTTTCATTTTCTAGTTAGGTTGGTCTTTGGACCGAGTATAAATAACGAGCGGAAGCGGGCTATGAGCGGGCGAGTGTGTGCGTGCGAGCGCGTGTTGTGTATGTGCGTGTGTGCGTGGTCCGCGCCGAGCGCCGCCGGTCGCCTTCGAGCATTCTGTTTTGTGAAATATATTTTTACTGCGTGCGTCTCAAACATTACCTTAAAACTACTATTTAAATTAAACATCAAAGTTGTTTTAAACAAATGGTTTAAATTTTTTAACAATCATATGGCATATTTTTACTGGCAACGTTAAAAATAATAAAAAAGATATATTATATAACAGAAATGTTAAAGTTAGTTTAAATAGATATGTAATTATTGATACGGTAGTAGTTGGATACGCAGGCAGGTGTGATGTACATGTTTTCAAATATTGTGTAAAAACGACTGATTAAATTAATTTGATTGAGCGTTCGCGGGTGGGGGGGGAGGGGGAGGGGGGGCGCGCGGCGGCGACTCACTTGTGATTTCTTTATAAACTGTAACGTATTTGTAAGTAGTCGAAAGAAAGGATAATCCGTGTAAGTCCGATCATAAGCAAAAACAAAGTTTTGGGAGGACAGATCAATAAATAAGATGCAAATCTATTATGTGTTTTATTTACAAAGCTTTTTTATCATTATTATTATTTAATAAAGGATAATTTTTACTTATATTGTTTGACTTTTCTAATTCTACTTATTCCCTAATAATAATCGTTCTCATCCTTTATCATATTATCTATCAGATATGTTTGAATCGTTTGAATAAATAAGAACAAAATGGTTTTGATTTTTTATTTTGTTCAATTTTTTTTAGTTTAGTTTTACACTATTACTGGAAACGAAAGAAACAGCCACAGCCACACTATTCTCAAACACCACAATAATAAAAATAAAATTGCAAGAACGAATTCAAAGTTTCATACAAGATTGAGAAATACGATCTCTACGCGAGTACATACAGACCCAGATATATCTTAATTACAAAAGCTTTTTGCCTGTTACGAAGCCATTGCCTTCGCTCGCTCAGTCAAACCTTTTATCCTAGATTGGTATAACTTTAGTGATAAGTTATATTTTAATTGTGACTCTAGCACAGTAGGTACTCAAAGTATTATAAAGCGGTATATGATGACAGTTATATCACAAGTTGTTGATCCATTTCATTACTTAGTTTACCGTTACAGCAGTGGAGTAGCTGTGGGGTTGCGAGCGGTGCAGTTGCACCGGGCATAAAAAGAATAGGGGCATCAAAGTCGACGATCAATTCTTCTAATGTTTTTTCAATCAAGAATCAAGAAATGTACAAGAAAAATGAAAGAATGAAAATTAAAAATACAATCTATAAATAAAATTTAGTGAAATATTGATTTTCTATGAGCCATTTTAAAGGGCATCAAGTCCTAAGCTGCACCAGGCAGCAAATACCCTAGCTACGCCACTGCGTTACTGACAAGATCTTATTTCAAAGGTTGTGGTTGCTGAAGCTGATCTGGGGTTCCTAATGACGACATACAAATTTGACATAAGTGTGATTCTCCACTCTCATTTAATCTCAATATAATTTAAGTAATTACTATCATATAATAGTCATTACATTGTTTCTAGATCTTATTTTACGGCCTATTTCTTATGTTTACGTGCGCAAAGTTGGCAGAGGTCCAGTACTGCGTCTATTTCATTTTATGATTTAGCCACACTATTTGACCTCGAAAAATGGCGAGTAGGCGCCACCAATCAGAGAAGCACTAACTGACTAAAAGTCATTTCACAATGCGATGTACGCTAGTTAAGATAGCGTCGCTTAGATTGTATTGAATGACATTACTGTTAATTACTTCATATTGTATTCTGGCACGATTCGACGAAGGCTTAGCCTGAATGCCCATGGCACCTAAGACAACAACGACCAACTGTTTCAGAACAGGGTTGTTGAAATTTATTAACTGACAGCATTCATTCTTACTCCAGGTATCTTATCTTTAATATACCTATTGGGAGTTAGTGAATTAAATAGCACCATAATAGATATACCCCAATGCTCAATTAATATTTTCATTTAAGAGATTTTCATTATTAATTCATACGCTTACTGCTACATACGATTTACTATATTAAATTCGTCTTTCATAACAAACATACGTATATAGTATAAATCAGTGGCGTAGCTAGGGTATTTGCTGCCTGGTGCAGCTTAGGACTTGATGCCCTTTAAGATGGCTCATAGAAAATCAATATTTCACTTTATTTTATTTTATTTGCCTCTGGTTTGTAATTTTCATTCTCTCATATTTCTTGTACATTTCTAGATTCTTGATTGAAAAAAATATATAAGAATTGATCGTCGACTGTGATGTCCGGTGCGACTGCACCGCTCGCACCCCCCCAGCTACGCCACTGGTATAAATGAACGTTGCGTTATGAAATCTGAATCTTAAAATAGTAAAACATAATATTGAATAGATGCCAACAGTTCAAGAGTATGGATAGCACGCGTGTTAGCTACGCAAATCCGAAAAACCGTACTTGGACCGGAGTTACTGTATTCTCAGCATATTTAGTACTTCTTATGATGGAAATATATATTGAGATTTATGAAAAACAATCGCATCTTCGTATTTATCGTTGGATTTGTGAGAGCTGCAAGTTCTGGGATGTGGAATTGTGTGGCAGATTTTGAGAAGTTAAAATTATTATGTAAAACTCCTATTTAGGTGAAATATCAAGGAAACTAAATCAGAAGATTGTAATTATAATAACGGTGAGAGGTTTGAACTTTCAACCTTAACATTATTTTCTGCTATGAAAGTCACCTGGTTTGATTGAAAAATACTCTGGTTTTCTTTCATAGCAATATGTGCATATTTATAAAAAAAGAGAATTTCTTTAATTGGAAAGTATAATACTAATGTGCCATTTTAAATTCTAAAAACTTTTATTTCGTTGGTAAATTAATATTCAATTAAAGTATTGTAGTATTGTAATGTATCAAATAAATAAAACAATAAATATCAGTGGTTTTTATTGACACGATGAATACCTTTTTTAGTCATTTGATGATTAACAGTTTTTTGTTTCACAAAAATAATAAAATGCGTTAAATAAATATTAACAAAAAAATCTTTAAAAACTGACATTCACTCCCGACGACATGATCTTCACTTAGCAACACTTAAATACTGCACTAATTAAGTCTACGTTGGTCTATTTGGTCTACTTCTTGGCGAACTGCTCCCCGGTCTCGATGTTCTTCAGGAGTTCGGGGATGGCGGCCTTCAGGAGTCCCTTCTCGTAGTCGTTGAGGGCTCCGAAGCCGAGGTTCTTCTCGACGCCGTTCTTGCCGAGCACGACGGGGTTTGCGAAGTACGCCGCCTCCGTCAGGTCGGACTTGATGTACGCACACTCCACCACATTCGATTCTCCCTGAAAGAACAGCGATCTTACTAATTACTGCTCAAACATATTAACTACTACTTAGACTATAGACTAGTAAATAAAGATTGGTTATCAACGTTATTTAAATGTCATCTCTTGTCTATTGATAAGATACTTTATGTGTGTGTGTGTACGTGTACGTACACGTGCGAGAATAGACATGTAGTTAATCGTACCTTAAGTCCTCGCAGCACGGAGCCTACGAGACGGGCGCCCGCGTACGCCATCGACAACGTGGCTGAACCACCGCCAGCCTTGGCCTTCACCACCTGAAACAAAACAGAATTATATAGTGAATGATGTATGACCTTCATCAATTGAGATTGAGATGGACTTTAATATACGTTCCAGATTGAAATTATAGTTTATAATACATATGTAACATTATAATCATTGACGATAATTACATCTCCTGGTGGGAACAAACGCAAGTATATAAATTATCAATATCCCAATACGTACCTCGGTACCGGCCTCCTGGATCCTCTTGGTGAGGGCGTCGATCTTGCCCTGGTCGGACAGCTTGACGGCCGGTTTGCTCTGGCTCAATACGGGGATGATGGTGACCCCGGAGTGGCCCCCGATAACGGGGATGTTCACACATTCGGGGTCCACGTCGTTGATCTCTCCGATAAAGGCAGCAGCCCTAACCACATCCAGGGTTGTCACTCCTAGTACACGGTTAGCGTCGTATACACCGGCCTGAGAAAGAAACAAATATTATTGATACCATAAAAAAGTAGCTGTTATACTTTCCAAGCCAAAGGTTGCTTTGAAATTTTTGTACAGAACTACCTTCATAAAAATATATTTCTAACCTTCTTCAAAACTTCAGATGCGATGGGCACCATGGAATTAACAGGGTTAGTGATGATAGCCACGATGGCTTTGGGCGAGTTCTGCGCGATGCAGGCGGCTAGGTCGCGCACTATGGACGCGTTGGTGTTGAAAAGGTCATCGCGGGTCATTCCCGGCTTGCGGGGGACTCCCGCCGGGATCACCACTACGTCTGCGCCTGGAGGGAGAATGCTTCATTCGATAAAGTTTTTCAAAGTAAACAATCAGTAAACTTTAGTAGCATTGCCCCAAGGGACAAGAACCATAAAAATAATTCTATCCAACTCTTTTGCTTACATTTTTTTTTAAATTGTCATCATTATAGTATTGATTATAATCAAATTTATATTTGACAGGAGAGGACTAATAAGAATCCAGGTCTTGTCTGGTCCGGACCAAAAGAAGACTGTGAGAGTACTATAATCAGAATTCTATTATATAGGAGCTGTTGCTAGTAGGTTTCCTATGTAGTAAATATATATTATAGTAACGATGCAAGAACTTATAAACTTGATTATGTTTTTCATTATACAAAAAAATTATTACAATTATATAGTTGTATAACTTTTGAAGAATGTGGGTAATATGAACCTATATCCAGTAGTGACACTGATACTGTATCTTATAGCTTGATGTAATAACTTTATCATTATATCACTTAGTTATCATTGTAGAAGATATGTTTATTTGCTCAAATATTATATAAATATAATAAATGTACTTTTTTAAAAGTTGCAATCCAGTGGTAATTTTCTTAATAAGCAATTAAGTATTGATAAATGGCAATACAATTGTAATTAAATAATTTATTTGATACATGAAGTAAACCATACTTAGCTCATAGCAACAGTGTTTTTTTTAAACACTGTTATTACAAAGTTTCTGTTAAGAAACCAAACAGTTTACCTAAATAATTCCAAAATCTGTAGAGCATAGAGTGCAGTAAATATTACTGTCTATAAATGAGTTCCAGTTAGGCTTGCATCATGCAAAATCCCATGTACCACCCACATGAGATTTTGCATGTTACATACATTACATACATACATTTACATATACATTTTAGGAAAGTAATTAAACATTATTTATAGATAGAATGGAAGGAATGAGTGTTGTATGGAATTTATATTAATTTATCAACTATTTAAGTTGACAATGTTTCTAGAAAATACAGTATTTTCCTTAACCTTGAAGTTTGTCAATAAATATTTTTTTGTAAATACCTTCATTTACTAGATTTAAAGTTTTAATAGAATACGAAACACATAATTTATACAATGTATCTATGTAACATATAGGTTATAAATAAGAGTTATGTAACTCAGTGACACTATTTTTATGAAATTAAAGATATTATACGCTATTCAATCACCTTTGATGGCATCAGCGAGTTGTTCGGGACCCTTGTGTCCGGTGACCTTGGCCGGGGTGTCCATATGAGAGAGGTCGGCCGCTACTCCTGGGGTCACTGGGGCAATGTCATACAAAGCTAATCTGGTGACCAGTTTATTTTGCTTCAGTAACAAAGCCAAGGGTTGACCAATTCCTCCAGCCGCACCAGCAACCACGACTTTGAAGTTTTTCTGCACATATTAAGAAAATAAATATGTTTACACTTAAAGAACAAAATCTTGTGTGAATGTGAAAAACGAGAAAATCTTCAGAAACGTGTAATTATCTTCTTGAAATAAATTTACCTGAGACGTGGTGGAGAAATTTTTAAGCCCATTTTGAGCAGCAACTGAGGCGACGGGTTTTAACGTGCGGGAGAACATATTGCAGAGCAAATTATAAAGAAACTATTACAATTTCAAGTATTCTGTAATAACACGACCTAGGTACGTAGTCGACCCGGCCGACCTTTGTAGATAACTAGTGATGTAACTCTGTAGAATACTGATTACTGATTAGTAATTACGTAGTGATATAGTGTTTCCGTTTTAACCGAATAAATGGTACTACAAGAACAATCTTGTGGTATCATTTATTCGTATAAAGTACAAACTTTATATCATATTATTAACATAATAAATATATATTTTTTTATTATATTAAGTTTCAAGTATCACTAAACTTTATATAAGTGTAAGAAATTTTATATTAGTGTAAAGAAACGTGAGATACTCTACAGTGTATCTCACGTTTCTTGATTTCACAATATTTTAGTTCATTCTAAATATTTTAAGTGGTTATAATTTAAAATTAGCATTCCAATTTTTGTGTAAAATACTTAAGCAAAAGCCATATATATATTGGTTTGATTTCTGAACGGTATTTCTAACACTTGATAAATTATAGTGACGTATTGTTGTGGGGGTTGCAGTCACAGAGTACTATAATGTTGCGAATAAATATGGGTAAAGAAAACAATATTTGTAGCGCTTCGGACGCATAGGATATATTTTTCTCATATTTCCACATCGCTTTGGCGCAGTTTTTAAACAATGTTTAGTCGAAAAAACATATGATATGTAATAAATGGGTCATATAATTGAATGGTTTTGATTATTATATTAAAATTGATTTTAAATAGGCAAATACTTGTGCTTTTATATATGTACTGATATTTATATAACTGCTTTAATCAGTAACAGTTTTACTCTTGAAGCTATCATCAATATATTCAACAGCTATCATCAACTGAAAGTCGTAGTTATTCGTACCCCAGCGCTCTCGTGATAGGTAGTAAATCCTAATTCACTGCATACAGATGGACAGTTTTTTCGACTTCTCTAATATAATATGGTTCTCTTTACCTCCATACATATTGTTTCTGATGGAGACTGCAAAGGAGAATATATATATTTATATCCATATATCCCTACACTAAACATCCCTTTCCGAAAAACATAGTTTTCTTTACATAGTATATAATCATTATTTTGGTTTAATATTAAATCGATAAATAAAATGTTTGCTTGTTTACATGATAAACGAATTATGTTTCAATGGATATTCCACTCAAACTCAATGCACGTTCATTATACTTTAATCTTCTAAAATGAGAAAATCTGAATTATATTATTAAAGGGGTTAAGCTTTTTTGGTCTACATTATTGATCACTTTAATATAATTTTATATAAATAGATAGGGTAAAAATATTACAATATTTGCTTTAATTTAGTTTTGACGAGCACAATTATCATTAATAATTTAAAGTAGAACAGTTATCTGCTAACAAATGCAATTGTTTTCTAGAGATATCCTAGAATTTAATGATATGTTAATACGAGATTGTGAAAATATATAAGTAGTTTTATCTCTTATTATATATGATTCGTACTAAGTATCAATTTGTACTAAGTATCAATTTGTACTAAGTATCAATTTGTATTAAGTATTAATTTGTACTAAGTATCAATTTGTACTAAGTATCAATTTGTGCATAAATGTTTGGTTTTTTGTATTGATATTATCTAACGATTAGTTAATGATTCTCGAAAAAAACTGGTAATGGTTCGTTTCGGAATCATACATCCTTGTCTTACTTCTTTTAGCTATTAAATGGCAACTTTATCATTTGTCAACATTTTGTTATTGTCAAAAGTCATAACTCTGATCACTATATTTATTACTTCCAATATATTTTTTTCTACTTTGTTGGTATCCAATTTTGAATTCTTAGAAGTCAATATAATCTTAAAAAATGAATATTATACAAGCTGTTAAAATGTACATAACAAAAATGACGGAGGAGAGTGGGCCAGGAATGAAAGTTATTTTAATGGATAAAGAAACAGTAGGGATATTGTGTTTTTATCTTTAAATTACTAATATTTTGTATACAAAACACATTCACTATATGCCCAGAAACTGTACGATAGCAGTTTAGAATTATTTATAATCCAATAAGTAATGTATGTTTTTTATGTTTCTTTTATATATTTTCCAGACCAGCATAGTTAGTATGGTATTCAGCCAATCTGAAATATTACAAAAGGAGGTATATCTATTTGAAAGGATTGATAGTCACACAAAATGGGATAATTTAAAGCACATGAAATGTATTGTATTCCTGAGACCCACATCTGAAAACATTGCATTATTGTCACGGGAACTGAAATCTCCTAAATATGGTGTCTATTTTATATGTAAGTTTAATTAAAAAAAAATCTTATTACTTATACATTCCTAGCAATTGTTATTTAATTTGTTTTTGGATAAGTATTTCATTGCAAACAAGATTTTTGGTATTAAGTACATACTACAGTACATACCTTTTCCTATATTACCAGATTTCAGTAATGTAGTATCAAAAGCAGATATTAAGACACTAGCTGAGTGTGACGAGCAGGAGACAGTCCGTGAGGTCCAGGAAGTGTTTGCCGACTACTTGGCTGTGGACAGACACTTGTTTTCCTTCAATATTGTTGGATGCTTGCATGGTATGTAGACAGTCAGTCAGAATATTTATTTGGTTCCAAGGCTACTTGGTCTAAGCATAAGTTTTTTCTATGTTGAATTAAAAAGATCTAAAGTTTATTTAAAAAAAATACGAAACAAAAGTAGTAGTTGTAGTAGAACGGAAGTTGATAAAAATCAGAGAGATTGAACGAAATTACTATTTTACTATGTTGGACTTTGGATCGAAGGTTCGGTTTACGTATTCCTACGCGAAACGGAAACGATTTTCGTTTACGTATTCCTGTACGAAACGGAAACTATTTTCGTACGTATTTGTTTTGTACGTATTCTAGTAACCCCTTCCCCCTAGCAAGCCTCACGTGATTAATGGATGATTCCAATGATGCCTGCCCTATATTGACGTTGACAGCAGGGTTCAAGTTTCGATTTCGTATTATTATATTTTTTTATGTTGTTTTGTTTGTTGTATCAGGTGACGAACAAACGACTGCTCGTCACCGAACGATATGAAGTGTTTACCGCCGCCTACAGTCGCTTGCAATATCAGAGTATGCCAAGAGCTTAGCCGGTCCTTTTAAAGGCACGCATGGTAAAGATTTGGAAACACCGCCGACGGAAGATCATTACTTCTACAACTTGTTGGTTCGTTGTCGAAAGTTCACTGTTAATCGCACTGTTGAGGAACGTCATGCAGCTAGGAGGTGGGGATGATATTGCAGGCGGTGGCGTCCACTGTGATGATACAAGCTACTATTTACAATATCCAGTCGTCTTTTCCGTTATTTTAAAAGACTTAGGCTTATGTTATCACTCTAAATTTTCAGCAATTTTTATATTTTCATTATTAAAATGTTCTGTTATCAAAATAACGGAAGCTTAAGTGACCAATGAAAGGTATTTGACTCTTAAGAAAATGTTTTAAGCTTCATTACGTATAAAAATAAAAGGTTTAAATGTTTACTATGTTAACAAAATTAAGTATTTAACCAAAAAAAATTAAATGGGTTTCAAGCAGCAAATAAAATACTATATTTCAAAAATAATGTCTTCACCACTTTTTATGGGAACCATCGATATAATTGTTAGTTAATTCGATTTAAGTTCAAATTTATTTCCAGCCTCTCCCAGGGTATCAGCTCTCTATGCAGAGTTTTGCTCATACTATAAGGATAAGATTACAATCTAATTAAATTCTATTTCCAATAAGGTCGCTCTTGGAACCAGCAACATCTTCAGCGCTGCTCGCAGGGTCTTCTGGCTTTACTCCTGTCCCTCAAGCGACGCCCTATTATCAGATATGAGGCTGCCTCCGAGGCCAGTGCTCGCCTTGCTGAACGAGTTAGAGAGCTGGTCCGTAGAGAGGCTGTACTGATGGATAATAATATTCCCTTTAATGGAGATCTACCAACTCCTCAGTTGCTTATACTGGATAGACGTGATGATCCCGTCACCCCTTTGCTTCATCAGGTAATTTCTGGAGTCCAAAAATCATGAAACTTATCTTTTATTTTCTCTTAAAACTTAAACTCTAAACGTGTTTAAATGTATAATACATTACAAGACATTTAGATAATTTTGAATTGCAATTAACCTAAACAGTTAGGATTCAAATTTCAGTTTGAGTTAGGATATCTTACTGGTTCCATGAGAACATAATTAAATAACAAACGAATGAACATTAGCAATGAATATCCTTAATGAAGCCCTTCTTCATCATCCAGTGGACGTATCAAGCGATGGTTCACGAGCTGCTGCACATCGACAACAACCGCGTGAGCCTGGCCGATGTACCGGACGCACCCAAGGACTTCAAGGAAGTGGTGCTGGCGTCGGAGCAGGATGAGTTCTACGCCAAGGTATCAATATTACAGATAATCAACATTTCCTAATAAAAAATACTTGAAATTAAACAAAATTTGAATAATAATTTAATATTATAAATACATGTATCTTTTTTCAGAATTTATATTCCAATTTTGGTGAAATAGGACAAACAATGAAATCTTTAATGGAAGAGTTTCAAAAGAAAGCAAAGAGTCATCAGAAGGTGGAGAGCATTGCGGACATGAAGAATTTTGTCGAAACCTATCCCCTTTTTAAAGTAAACTGAATTATTAATTATAATTGGAATTATATAATATTAAAAATATTTGGAATAATGACATTGATATCAAAATGTAAACAGAAAATGTCGGGTACGGTGACGAAGCACGTGACGGTGGTGGGCGAGCTGTCGTCCCGCGTGGCCACGCGCCGCCTGTTGCAGGCCTCCGAGCTGGAGCAGGAGCTGGCCTGCCACAGCGACCACAACAAGCACCTGCAGGTACCCCCACCACCCCCGTGACACATACACCTCCAGATACGTCGTACTTTAGTACATTAATTCCGAAGATAATTATTGTTATGAATCTTTATTTTCTTACATTATCCACTTCCAGCGCATCAAGGCCATGTTGTCGAACGAAGCCATCGCCAACTCCGACCTGATAAAGCTCGTGTGTCTGTACGCATTGCGGTACGAGAAGCACGCGGGCAACGCGCTGCCGTCGCTGTTGGAGGCGCTGAAGGCCCGCGGGGCGGAGCCCGGGCCGCCCGCTCTACTGCTGGAGCACGCGGGAGCGCACGCTCGGCAGAGTGACCTGTTCGGTTTGCAGGACGCCGCTAAGATTACCAAAAGACTTTTTAAGGTAAAAAAAAAAATTACTGAAGAGAAAACAATATATATGTTTTACTTGACATATTCGATACTACCTTTAAATATAAATAATACAATATCTAATAAATACAGCTTTTTTTACTACATCAAAAATATTTCTTTAGGGTCTCAGTGGCGTCGAAAATATCTACACCCAGCACACACCACTCCTCAAGGACACGCTCGAAGACCTGATCAAAGGAAAACTGCGAGAAAACTTATATCCCACGATTGGGGGTGAAGATTTAGGCAGAAGACCTCAGGACATCATAGTGTTCATGGTGGGGGGCGCCACCTACGAGGAGGCCCTGTGCGTACATCAGATAAACCAGACCTACACCGGGGTCAATGTGGTACTGGGTGGTACCACTATACACAACTCTACCAGCTTCTTGGAGGAGGTGAAGCAAGCCATGCAGGGGCAACATAGAACCCATACCAGGCATATTCGGAATTTGTAATTGTTCGTTTTGTGTAATAATAAGTCATATAAAATACCTTTTAAATAATTATACTCCAATCATATTAATTGAAATATTAATTTATCTAATTACCTAGCATATTAAGTTATTTATATCTGTTTACTATATAAATGATGTTTCCCCATTGCCTTTTTAAAAATTGTAAATGATCTCAAACCTATGACTCTTATTAAAAAAGGTCTGGATTATTTTTAAAGTTCAAATAGTTGTCTTATTTTAATATCTGTAAGTTGAGGTAAAAAGTAGCCTATATACCTTTTATCGCTTTATTATTTATTCTTGGAAAAAAGAAAACCTATTTATATAGAAAAGGTAGTTTGACATTTCTTGATTTTTTTAAACTATTCTTCATTATTTAGTTTTAAATGTCATTATAACTTTTATTTAAGTCACAATTACTTATATTAAATATTTAAAATATTGATAATTCGAGTTATTTCGTTCCAACGTCAGTTCTATAATGTCTGTCTATATATCATGTCAAATAATCACTTTAATCGAGTATTATTGAAACGAAGTTCCTTGCCATGTCTTGATGGGTGAATCCAATTGTCGAAGCAATTCAAACCATTTCCAACCCTCTATAACTTCGTTGTGGATAAAAATAGAAGCTTGAATTTTCAGTAACCAAGCAAACATTGTATAAACACAAATCAAGAAAAAAAAAATTACAATTTCGGTCTAGTTTTCAAGATAAATACATTCTTACAAAGTTACATTTAGTAAATTATTCAGTTTACTAATATAGGTGCGAGCCAATCGTTAGTATTCAAGAAGTAGAAAAAACCAGAAGGGGAAAAAGGAAGACTATCTACAAACACAAATAAGATCCCATAAAGTAACAAAGGTTTTAAATATTTTTATATTTACCTGGATGTATTCACGTGGAATTATATCGGAATGTGCCAGACTAGTTTCGAACTCATTCGGGGTTCTAATTCATGGAGCTCTAAACGGGGAGGATTCACGGAGTGAACTGCGTGCGGCAGCTCTCTGGGTGCGCCGCGAAGATGAATGAAGACGCTTATATTTATAATAGTCATGGTTTACGAAAGTTTTAAATATCTATTAAAAACCTCTGTTTTAAATAAATAAATTGACTTGACAATCGCACTAAACAATCTTATTTAATATATATTACTTGTATTTACGTCGTATCATCATGCAATTAGAGTCAATTTATGTATTTAAAACATAAAAGATTTATTTATATTTCCCCTAAAATATCAAGTTAAATTGTGTTATTGTTTTTTGGAAATAATTTATTTTAATATCTATCCTTTTAAAAATACAAAAACAAACAGGGTGTGAAACTTCGTTCGTTATTCGTTCAATGTCTGTAATTGTGTGATCAGATAGGTTAAATTTGTTACCAGTAAAAATACACAAATGATATTGATAGCACTTTTTGTTTTTCATTTAATTGAATTTTTAAAATAGAAAACTAGAACAATATTTTTAAAAATATAATGTTGATTAAAATGAATTTATGGGCGACTTTAAAGCGTAATGAAGTAACATTATTAAAAACTAACTATGAACAATTATTATCAATTCAAAATTTACTACAAAAGTGAATGTCCTTGTAATACAAATGAAGAATGATAAAAAAAATTGTAGTTAGTCTTTGGTAATTGTATGTCTTCATCACCACCACAGACTAGCTCCTTCAAAGACTTCTGTTTACTTGAGGACCTTTTTCCTTCGTGCTCACTCGGGGTCTGAATGCTCTTACATCTGTTTCAAGTGAGGATGGGGCTTCTTTTTTGTGTGGCATCTTGACGAATTAACTTAGGACTTTTGTCTGCCATTGTTTTCTTTCTCTATCTGGTTCTCAATATATATATACCACTGTCTGCAATGTGGCAGGTCACTTGTGTTCCACAGTCTATTCTACCTTCCATGTCACACGAGATTTAACATTTCTTTGAGGGTTTCATCTTGAGAATTCTGAGTGCCGGAGTGGCTCCGAGATCGTACGGGAGTGAAGGTTATCATGTTCGGCTGAAAATGTATATCACTGGAGATGAGCTGTTTCATTTTAAATGAATATCATAAATTATTTAGTTAGCCAAAATTTGTTATGAAGAAAAAAATAATAACAAGTATAAACAATAACCTCCTCTACGACGGAGTCCTCGCTCTCCACCTGGCGGCCGATAAGCGACGCGCGCACCATCGCGAGCGACGCACACTTCTACAAAAAAATATACATTAATAACATTCCTTTTATATACTGTGTATTTAAAATATGTTCCATTTTTGTTGTAAAATTTGTATAATCATGTGAAGCCAATTTAAGCATAATTAAATTTTGAATAAATTTAGAATTAAATATAAAACGACAAGGACAAGGATTCGATCCCGCGTTATCTGGGAAACCGTCCCGTCGCTCCACCAATTTAACTAACGTATCGCTACCTAAATTATGCCACGTTGCAGTTTATATGTATATATAGACCAGACCAAATTAGAGAAATTAAAGTTCTAGAAAGATTTTTAACTACATTAAATCACATACCATGTTGGCGGACTTCTCCGTTTCATTGGATAGTACGGCCTTGAGCAGACTGGGTCTGGTGGGCGTGGCCGGAAGAGGCGACTTCACCGGCGACTGGATGCAAAAGAAGCCCATGTCGAGGGTCTTGCTCTCGGCGGAGGGTGGCTCGGAGACCTGAGACTGTTTAGCTTTACGTGCAGCCGCTATGACGTCTTTGAGGCGGCTGGTGGCGGCGGAGCGGGCGCCAGGGCGAGCGGCAGGTCGAGTGGCAAGTCGAGGTGCAGGCCGGGCGGCAAGGCAGGCGGCGGGGCCAGGGTCGGGTTGACTAGGGAGGAGCGGTGGATCCTCGCTCCAGTCACGCGCGCGCAGTTCCTCCAACTTGCGGAACCTCATATCCACATTCTCTATCTGATCAACAGTATAGATATTTAGGTCAGTGAATTGGTCTTTGAGTACAATAATGTAAATGTGTTAAGTTAGGTTAGGTTAGGTTGTCTGTATTTTTCTTTAAATCTGGTGAGTGATTGAACAAAACCTACATATTATCACATTCTCTTTGAGAACTGACATTGATGGTCATTGCTATGTTCTCACCTGCATGAACACCATATCCCAGAACCCTTGTAAATCTGTGGGGGTAACCAGTGCAGTATTGGGTCTGGGGTCCTCACAGCGGGACAGGAGGGAAGCAAACTGTTGGAGTTTCTGTGACATCAGCAGACGAGCCTGCCCCACTGCACATAACACTGCTTCCTATTAACAGAGGTGTAAATTGTTTCCCATTGCATTAAAAGAAGAATTTAAAATCTCTTTTTTGAGCTCTTTGTCTAACCTGCACAGACTCTGGGAGGACTATCTGGTTTAATATGTTCTCCCAGACTTCACACATCTCCGTCATACGAGAAATCTCAGAGTCCAACTGCCGACGAAAGTGTTCAACATTCATTTCACATAGTTCATCATCTAGGAGTCCTAGAATAAAAAAAAATATCAAAATATATCATTAATAATTGTTGATGTAAGATCAATGTTGTAAATTGTGATGTGCAACTATTATTTATTGAAATATAAATTATAAGTTGATTTACCCGTTAATGTAAATTGTAATACAAGTAATAAATAATACAGTAAATATTAAATAACATTTTTAATGAAAGTTACTTTATTAGAAATAATTGCATTTTCTTATTTCTTACCTTCTTTTTTCTTTTTCTTCATTTCTTTTCTAGCATTATCCTTACCACGGGATAAAGTGACACAAGGGCTGATTTTCTGGGTTATTATAGAATTTTGTTCAGGAGTCATTGGTATATCTATCAAGTTTGGAGATCTTAATTTACTATCAGAAGTAGATTCACTTCTAGGCACATTTTTAGGAGTCACCTTCTTTTGTGTGCCTTGCCATGATTTTCTTGGTGTTCTTAACTTTGGTGGATCATCTTTACTTGAGAGCACATTTCTAGATTGAGATGTAGAATGTATAGAAGTAGGACCTTTCTTTTTAGTAGTCTGATCCTTGTTTGATTGAAGCCTGTTCCGTAAGATCCTTGGTTCTAGTTTTTCTGTTGCTTTTACTGTGGTACTCTTCTGCTCTTTGCTTGGTTTTTGAACAATATTTATTTTAAATTTAATGTCTGTCTTTTTAGATACAGTGGCTGGTAATTCAACCAGATTCTTCAGTACTGGTGGATGGAATACTGAATTTTTTGGAGACAATGATTGACCATAAGACATGGGTTTATTTTCAGTGTTGGAGTTTTTCTTTGCATTGTTCAAATTGGCTGATTGTGAGCGGGTGACTCTACCTGACATACTGGGTGTGGACTTAGAAGGAGTAGGTACAAACTTCACTGGATTATGTGGTATGCCAGCAAGAAATGGCTTTTTCTTTTGTAAGGTAGCCTCTTTCTTTTTTTTTTCCCTCTCTTCCTTCCATTTCTCCAACTGCATTCTCCTGTGCTTAATCTTTTTCTGTGACTCAAGTATAGGGACAGGACTCTGACAACTTGACAGATTTCTTATTTTATCAAATATAGAAAATCGTTTGCTTTTTCTATGCCTTATATTGGTCTCCAATCGCTTTTTGACCTGTAAATCAAAGTTACACTATCAAATGGTAATAATATCATTAGTTCTTAAATTTTAGAGTATGACCTACGGCATGCATGGTGTCAGTCTACAAAATTAATTTAATTTAAAAAAATTGTACCCCGCCGGCTACGCTGACAAACTGCACAGGTTTGTTTTTGTGTTTTATCTCATGCCTCTGCAACATTGCACCAAAATCGAAGCTTTTCTCTGAAAATTATGATAGTTTGCTTAGAAACAGCTCAGACCTTAACGAGTTAGTAAGTTTAAATTTGAGTATAAATTGAGTATTTATATATTCTTATAGATCATCTTTATTTTTTCAATAGAATGATAATGTTGTAAATATGGCGAAATACATAGTACATACCCATTTGAAAAAACATAAGAAAATAAACACAAGATTAAAATAATAATTTATAAAAGCTGGATTCAAATATTCAATTTCCAACAGTCTTCTATGACTTATTTGCTATGTAGGGTAGAGGAAAGGAGTCGTTCATTATTTGTATCCAAATGTGTTCGTCAGAAAGTTCTAAATTCATGACGCTACTGTCTAATCAAGGTAAAAAATAAACCACTTCACCTAGTAAGTTTATTTATAACATTAAAAATGCTTGATATTTTGTGCCAGTTAGAATATTGAAATTTCAATCATAAACATTATATATGTTACCACAAAAGAATTATTTGTGGGTTAACTTTACATAAAAACTATTTTGATTTATTCTGTACCTCTAACCAAGTGAGTGAGTGAATAATTGTTGCGCCCAGACTCAAAGAAAAAAATGGACAATGATTTACATATGTTAAAAAACAATACCGACATTTAACAATAAACGCGAGCGAGCTTCTATATTATATACTAGCTGATGCCAGCGAATTTGTCAGCTCCCACAAATGTCATTACTAAAAGAATATGGTGCTGGCTTTAAACTATTCCCGATATATTAGTTACTTTAAGGCTAGGAGACATTGATAAATACAACGTTTGCCTGTCCAATATTTTTTTCGTGGAAGCCGGACCACAAACATATAGACAAAATTTTCCATCAGCTATTCCGAAAGCTTAGTACATAAGATTAGCAACCATAAAAATGGTTAAAGTGGGTTAATTTTAAAAGCTACATATATACTGTCGCGGACTTTGTTTTAGAGGGGAACAATTTTGTACTAGTTGATTTTTGCGTAACTTTCATCGTTTACTCACATGAAGAAAGCTCTAAATTTTGCCTTTTTCGCAACATTTTTTATTGCTGCTCCAGCCCTATTCATCTTAGCGTGGTGTTATATAACCTATAGCCTTCCTCGATAATGGAATATCTCACACTGAAATAATTTATCAAATCGGTCCAGTAGTTCCCGAGATTAGCGCGTTCAAACAAATACTCTTCTGTTTTGTATAATAGTATAGAATATTGTAATATTCTTAACATTTTAACCTTTAAATTACGTATTTAACATAATGGCATCAGAATAGCAAGTTCGATAAGAAAGCGAGTTTCCAGATCTTCCAAATCAAGTGTACAGCATAGAAAAAATTATAATATAAAAACGTCGTTTTATATAAAATACTGGACGGTATTTTAACTATATATTAAGAAGGGTCTGGATGTCGACCAAGAGCAATACAATAATTTTTCTCATGAAATAATTTTTACTTTACCCTATTTTTTTAAATAATCCTAGTTTAGTTTTGGAAATAAATAGACTAATGACATGACATCCCAGAAATAGCAATAACAATATTTTGAATTGTTTTATACATTAGATTAAACAAATTACTGTCAGTTCCAACTTGTTTTGTAAGTACACTTTATGCGAATAATGTTTATTATTTACTAAAATGTATTAATTATTTTCTTACATTTAAAAACTCGAGATATGAGCACTGAATTTGAATAACATAATAAATAAATAGAGGAGATAAAATAAAACACCCAAGTGTTGTGTTCAAAACACATTTTTTATCGTTTTTTATTGAAAAATATCCGTCGACACAGCTGTACGTCACGAGTGAGGGCGCCGGTCGGCCCGTCGCCGAGCGCGCGAACCAAACCTCAAGCCAAGCACACATACATAGCCTTCGATATAAAACCTTCCATCCTCACTTCAGTCTTTACAGTCCGCCCTCGCGGGAGCCCCTCGAGTCCGCTCCGGGGCTCCGCGGCTGGCCCGGCTGGTGACACCTCACAATGCCCCGAGGGCGCGAGTCGATAAGGCATTTAAGAATATAAATACAAAAGCGACCGTACGTCGCCATCGTTACGGTCGTACAAATATTTACATTTGCAAATAAAAGTGCCATATTTCAGGTACGTAACATAAAAAGCTGTAATTTGCCGATGCACCCTAAGATTTACAAAAGTGGGTGCAATTTTTAACATCCCTCGGACGTGAATGGGTGAAGGGGACGTCACTGGCTCATATTGCGTCATCGAATGTCAAGGCACAGGAGATACTACGATAAATTTATAGCATTCTTAGAAAATTAAATCACACGGACAAGTAACTCTCCCCTCCTATTATTGCCTTTTCGAGATTACAAATTGTTGATATATTGAATCATTCGTTTTAAATTTACAATAATGTTTATAATAAACATTATTAATCTTAATCTATTTAGTATCTTAGTGCCAAAAGTCATGTATATGTATCAAAACTTAATGCAACCAATAATTACAGTACACGATTGATGACATCACAAGTTTTCATTCGGACTTTAAAAACGATATACGAATACAAATCGTCGTATTTATATAAAATTACAAGCGTGGACTGACGACCCACGCGTCTGTACATACATTTGTGATGATGATTGCAATTTTCAATCTTGTCGACATTTCGTTGCACTTGCGACGGGTTCACGATACATATTGCTATAGAAACAAATAAATTTAACTCCATTTACAAATAACATCTTAAATTATTAAATATACATCATTAAAAACGCACAGGTTTTTATTACAAATAGTAATAGTTGAGTGTGAGCCCGCTTTAGTTTTAAGTTACACAACCATGTAACCGACCGGTAACGACCGAGGTACAGAATATTAGCATCAATTTTCCGATAAAGAAAATTCCCTACGTAAATTCCGTGTACCGAGTCCACTTAAAACTAGCACATACGAGCGTTCCGTTATCGATTAGTTCGCGACACGAAATCGAATCGACACAATATTTCATATATGGCGCACAACAAACAACAGACGCACTTAGAATTTCTCTCACTCACGTCATTAGCAACAAACATACGCGCACACACGCACGCGGTAATAAAATTTAATAAAAAAAAACAAAAGTGAAAAAAAAAAAAAACAAAATTTATATACTCACGGCCCGTACCGCGCTTTCAAGCTATTTTTAAAACGTCAACATCGCGGTACGGGACGGATAGGCCCTTCCTTTTTTTTTTTTTGGTGATTTTTTTAATCTTTTACATTATACATCACAAATTATACGAAAGCCATTTTGGGAAAGGAGGGATGACCCTTTTATATAACTTATATACATATTTACATCTATCTTAGTCTATCTATGGACTTAGGAAAGTTTATACATAATCGTCAATCTACCGCTTTTAATAAAAAATAATAATATGTATTATATAATTCTAGCTATATTATTAATTATACGCGTTTGTATGAACAAATCAAAAGTTCGTAACAGATGTACAGTATCCAGTGAGCGAGACGTATATTTAAATTGAGTATTGTGTCAAATGACCGCTCTAAGATATCGCTCACGGTATTTGTTTTGGTAATTTTGTGGCTCCTATAATGGACGATGTCCCGAGCAACGTAGGCGAGCCGTTGCGTAAATATATTGCTACCAACGAACCTGCGAGATTAGTTATGCCATAATAAATTATAGTCACATTACGTGATTCAATTTAATCACGAATTGGTATTTATATATCTGTTACTAGGCTATCATTCGAAGCAATATATAAACACATTGTCATATATTTGCGCGTGCCGTAGACAAATTTGGAAGAAATGTGAATGCGTGTCCACATTTGGCGCTACCCAGGGAGCACCGCGCGGAGGTCATGGACTAAGCCCCCCTTCATATAACAACAAACAGACATTCAGACGAGCCCGTGACCCTCGGGCCCTCAGCTGCACAGCAGGGTTACATGACCACACTACCGGGTTTCAAACATATATGGTCAGATTGAGTCATTTATATTAAAACAAGTAATCCGTTCGTTGTTTTGTTTGAAGAATGAAAATATATATATTTTAGACGAGTGAGTATAAATGTAATTCAAATCCGTATTCTATCTATATGTACAAGTTTATTAACTGTAGTTGCCACGTCGAATATTTTGAGCCCTATTTCCATCGTCATAAGACTCAAAACTATTTGAGAAATCTTAGGTATCCTTCTCCTATATCTATCAATTTATTTTTATTGTCAATCCTACATGCGCTCTATCTTATAATACCAGGAGCACAGACTGTTGAAGGAAGTTTTACAAATAAACATACCATATGCAGTTGAGTAATGAACTATCCGGAACACAGATCGCCTCACAATGACCGGACAACTGAGATTTTAGTTATAATGATAAATATAATTCCATATCCACTTCACGCACCCGTACGTGTGCTTCAGGTATATTCTTTTAACGTTGATATATAATTTTTCCACTTTAATAAATTACTAGAATAACATTAAAATAATTATTATGTTATTTGTATATACTTTCAGAATTGACTCAATCACTAATCGTAATTAATCTCAGTTACTCCGATCCCTATAAATAAAGTCCACAGATACGAACCGCGATAATAAACTCGTTCTAACATAAATACGACGCCGTGGCCAGGAAACGAGACGCCGCTCAAATTTGTAGATTCTAACATTAAATAATTTGATTTTTAGACTTTTTTCTCACGAATTAAGATGTATAATTAAAATCACAATCTACAAATCAAATCAACGCAAGGTGAAAATTATCTACCTATAATACAGATCCGTCCTTCATACAGGCATTTCCAAGAACGAACACACTCCCCACAATACTTTCATACACTGGTAATATAACAGCTGGCAACACTGCATCGGAATCAAAAAGCGTTTCTAACCTAACCGTTGAATATATACAGACAGTGCTGCCAACACGCGGATAAAAAAGACGTGGAATATCGAATGTTATTATCATTGCATCCCGCGTCACGTACGGTAAGGCAATCTATAACTTTCGTCAATTAAAAACAGACAGACAGAGCTAATACATCATTTATATACATAATTTCATTTCATATAAAATGCGATATTATAAAACAAGCGTTCTATATTATTATTTTTTTGTGTATATTTATTTATATATTAAATATTAATATAATCAATAAATATTATCGTTTTTAAATATATTAGCTCCATCTATTTACACATTTTACCCGGAGACTGCATTTAAATAGTGACATGACTCGTTTTACAATACTTAAAAGAAAAAACAACTTTTTGTATGAAGGTAAACAAAAATATAAATCTAGAACTCTCTCTAACACTATTTTAACAATAAAATAATAATAATAACAATTAAAACTAATTACATCGGTAGAATGACTGCGCTGATTATCATTTACATACATATATAATTCGAGTTTTTTTATAACATGTTTTTTTTTATTCTCCGTCAAATCGCTAACAAGATATGGCAAATTACTACTGAAAACAAAAACTATAAAATTTGGAATACGTCATATATATAAATATAGCAATCAATGAAACTCATACATAATGGAGTGAAATACTCACTGCCATTCACACACAAAATACAAAGATTATACAAATGGCAGTAAATAAAGTTTTAAACATTTAAACTCTTAAAACAAAAAAGAACCGACAAAATAAATAAATGAATTATCTATATCATATACAAGAAACGTGTAACTTAACTATACACCGTCCGGCCGCGAGCTGCGAGCGCCGACGCCGCGCCACGGATGGACTCAATTCATCAACAGGAGATCTACTCGAATTACAAGTCAAGCAACGTGCCGACCACATTTTTTTTCCATCCGCAAACATATATACATATTTTAGCCACAATCAGAATATTATCGTTACATCGCAGCCTTCAAAATATCATAGGCTAAAATTTCACAACAAGGATACGAAAGGTCGTCACATTACATGACAGATATTAAATTCCAACCAATAAACACATCTCAATGATATTGAACCAATGAGCGTCGAGTACTCCACGGCGAGGGGCGCAGACGGCGCTGGATGCGGACAGTCCTCGGCTAGGGGTGGGGGTGGAGCGCGCCCGACGACTGCGGCACCAGCACCTGCGGGGGGTCACACTGTACTGAGGACTAGGAGCGCTGCGTAGGGTGGGGAGTCGAGCATTGCAATTTATAGGAACGTGGAATGAACGTTTATACAACATTTAAAGCGGTGACAGTAAAGCGGACGGACATTCTGAACGAGCATTTGATTTATAGATTGGTAAAATGAAAGAAATTACAAAAAAATAATAATGTTCAAACAGCACAGCGCAGAAATATAAAACAAATGTTTCAGATACACCGGAGGACGCAAAACGAACATACAAGAGGGTCCGAAGCTGTGGTAGAGCAGACCCCGGTCTCGTCTGTTAATAAGGGGCTGTAGCTATTCTAGGTGCCGTTAGTGTGGTGTGTCCTTACCGAGGGGTTGCGGTAATTCGGGCACTACGCCTCACCTCTCACCAAAACCGCGTTTCACCCTCCCTCAGAAACTATATTGAAAAAACCTCAAGTTACCCAGTGCAACCCAATGGTTATTATTATTATATAAATTAACGGCATCTTCTTTTATATAGTTTAATAATTATTATTTGAGTTTATTATGTGCGTTAAGAGCGTTTATCACGGTTCATGCATTTTAAGGCTAAGACACTACTTTTTTCAACCTTTCCCCTTCTTGTAACACGTATCTTACTATCAATTTTTAATCATTATTATTAAAAGTATTGGCTAAATATTTATCTAAAGAAAATTTCAATTGATTAAGATGTGAAATAATGCCTACATTGTGACGTGGTAACTAAACATAGGTATTTCTATATTCAGTGTTAACGTCTAAAATCTCTATAATGTACCCTCCCTACTACAGAAAATATCACGCACTCATATAAATCAAACCACTGCGAAGGCTCCAGCGAGCGGACGTAAGCGTCTGAGCTCTTATTTGACCTCTGTGAGCTTCATCACGCGTATAGGAACAATGAAGTAGTGTTGGATTAAACAATTTTGATAATTTGTAAATAAAAATATTATATTTGATGAGTGTAATAGTCAGTATATCAGATAACTTGTACCAACATATTTTACTATGGACTAAACAATCTGAAAGTATTTCCTATATATTTAATGTATGGCATATACTATATGGTAAAAGAACAAGTACAGTCAAACATACGCATTATTATGATGTTATTATATACACAGATAGATTATCCAAATCTCCAAAGTCGTTGGTTTGACTACAGCGAGAGAGAAAGCGCGCTGTGTCAGTGACTTTGGCACCGAAATAACTAAAATTGAAGAGAAAAAGTGATAAACGCTCGTAACGTACATGAGTGAGGAGTAACCTAGTTAGTTAAGTATTGCAGTACAATGCTTAGGGAGGTTACCTAGGAGCCCTGGAGTTCTTACCCAGCTAACCAAGCACACACCAGTTATACAGTCGGTGAACAAACAAGTATCAAGGAACACTGAGCGGACTATGACATGATATTTTAATGAATATATTTCTCAATTATTATTTAGGGATAAATTTACCGTTTGACTTCAAAATTAAGTTCGAAGTCTTCATATCGTTTATGATATTTCTGGCCTCATAGATTATTAGTTAGTGTTAAATATATAAAAACTTTTAAGTACTCAAACAACAAACTTTATTTTTGAAAATCAATAATGATTGGAGAATAAATTTGATTTCTATTAAAGTATATGTGGTACCTGCACGGGGTGCGGGTGGTGCGGCGGGCTGGCGGTGGGCGGCGCGTGGTTGAGGTAGGTCACGTGCGGGTGGTGGTGGTGGTGGTGACCGCCGCCCGGACCCATCAGTGGGCACAGGACCTGGAAATTACAAGTCAACCATTGTAATTTCATTTTGTAACATTTTTTATGCAATATAATTTAAATTTAATAAATATTTTCAAAACGGATAACATCAGTTATGATATAATTATCTTATTGGTTCATTAATTTCTTACCTGGAACGGTGGCTGCTGGTAGTGATGGTGGGGGTGAGGGTGCGGATGCGGGTGTGGATGCGGCGTGTGTGCCGGGGAGGGTGGCGGGTATAGCGCCGGGGAGGCGGCGGCCGGGGAGGGCGCGGGAGGCGCGTACTCGCCCACGCCACCTCCCACGCCGCCACCCACGCCCACGCCGCCCACTCCTACCCCGCCCCCGCTGTACATTCTCATCTGGAATATAAGATGAGGATTACATCAACAAATTGACGATGATGACGTCTTATAATGCGAGCATTGTTATAATACAAACATTGTTCATTTGTGAGCTCATAAACTACTTAACCGATTTTATAGATTATTTCTTTTATGTGATTTGGTTACGATAATATATGAAATTAGTATTTAATAATTTGAATACTATAGATTATTGTAAGAAAAACCAAGTGGCTGTAACAATGAAGATAATAAAGTGATGTCACCCACCATGTGCTGGTATTGCAGCGCAGGCTGCGCGGGGTGTGCAGGGTGAGCAGGGTGAGGGTGCGGGTAGGGCACGAACTGCTGCATGGGCGCGGGTGCCATTAGGGGCTGACCCGTGGCCGCCGCCACCTGCACACCGGAACCTGGAACGGACAGTGATAACTCATAACATTTAGGAATAATAGCTTAAAGGTAATTTGATACAATCGATAAAAAACCCATTAGATAAACGGGCTCACTGGTCCATAATAATGATCAAAATGTTAATCTCTGTCTTACTCTTCCTAAAGTTCCTCTGCGGCGGCTGCATGGGTACGTGCTGTCCCCCCCCTCCCGCCACCCCGCCGCCGCCCATGGCCGCTCCGTACAGCTGCAGACACGGATATGATATATTGAGTATGTGTGTAATATATATTTGTATGAGTGTGTGATTTATTTATTTTATCTTTTTTATTTACACAACACATTTGTTTGTTTAATAGCTTGGCTAGTAATATATCATAATATATAGTATAGAATGTATTCAAAGAGGCTTTATTTTGGAATGAAAAAATATGAACAATTTAAATCATTAAAACAACAGATATCAACATTGTGACTTTAAATTATTTACGACTTACATAAAATGTGTCAAATTTTGCAGTTTTGATATCAACGCAAATAGTAACGTATAAATGAATAACACATGATTTGTTATATGTATTAGTGGTAAGTTTAGTAGATAATTTATTATCACAGACAATCGTTTATAATAATAATCTAAACGAAATATTCGTAAGGATTATAAACTAACACGCAATTCAGTAGTGACATGCGAATCCGTGTTCAAGACGGTGATGGATGTTTACATATATATATATAATATACTAATTAACTTCCCTGACACTAATATTATAAAGAGATAAGTTTTATCACTCATGTAATGTAGATTCGTGAAGTTCGTGTCTTTAATGATTGAAATACAATGATAAATAATTTTGTAATTGATAACATTTTAATGATATATATATATTTCTAAGCGGACCTGTATTGTGGTAGCTAGCGATCGTTTCGCTTGAATGTAAATTTGACTGTATTTTATTGTATCAGAATTATTAGTGCGAAAACTATTGAGGAATTTGTTGGTATCCCTGTTTTATAGAAATGGATGACATGATTGTATAACAGTTAATTATTCATATCAGTGCTGTGATTTGATGGGTCAGTTGGAACTTATAATGTTTGTATATTTTAATTATGTATTCACAAGCTTGTGCAAATTAGTTTTTTTTTTCGCCTTAATTTGAATATTATGAATTCCGCTACATATATTAAGGTAGTGACGAGGTCAAATCTATACGTACTTTAAAAAAAAAAGTTGTTCTACGAGTCATTTACATTTTAATTTAATTGTAAGAAATAGTCTTTGATATTTTGTCTGTTATTCGAATCACGCATACTATTTGACGGTTTTTGGAGTTGTAAATTTGTCTTACGTAAGAAATTAAATCGACCTTCAATCCAGGATCTAAATAAAAAAGCTAAAATAGCTTCACACTAATCTACAGGTCTGTTTTTTGAACTTATGGCTTAAGAAAATCAAAATAGTATATTGGTTTTAATATATTGGTTTATTAGTGTTGTTTTGTGTGTGTTTGTGTGTGTTTTAATTTCACTGATTACAGTAAAAGCTGAAAAAAAATCAGTTTAAATTATAAAATAACTATGTATGATTTATTATGTTTGTGTTGTATTGTATGTGATGGCTTAACTGTCATTATGGAGATGATCATATTTCCAAATTCTACTAATTATGAGTTAAAAACATTTTCCATATTAAATGTTTTCAATGGCTTTCAGAGATTTATAATTAAATATTTCTTTTTCAGATATTTTTGCATTAAGTCGAAGATAAATCTAATCACTTTCAAACAGTAAATGATATATAATATTACCAAGTATGTGGCTGTTATGGACGGGAGTTGTACTACTATTGATAAAGCTTTTCAACAAGCTATCAAATGGAAAATGTTATTCTGATACAATAATGAGCGGCAAAGTAGTGGTGGTGACTGGAGCCAGCGGTGGTATAGGATTCGAGACCGCTTTGGAACTGGCCAGGAGAGGCGCTAAGCTGATCATCGCTTGCAGGAACCACGAGAAGGGAGAACGAGCAGTGAGGAGTATTATCAAAAGAACCAACAACAAACGCGTACGTTTCATACATTTGGATTTAACGTCATTGAAATCTGTACGAAGATTCGTGGACGAGTTCCAATCTTCTGAAGCAAAACTAGATGTTCTGATAAATAATGCCGGTGCCATTTGCACCAGCCGGGAGAGAACTAATGACGGTATACTAAAAGATTTACAAATTAATTATTTCGGACCATTTCTTTTGACCGTACTTTTAGTACCCTTGCTTAAGAAATCGGCACCGAGTCGTGTAGTGGTCGTGTCGTCCTCGTGGCACAGAGTCGGTACGACGGAGGACGTCCACAGCGACAGATACGGCTACATTCAGGCGTACGCCAATAGTAAGTTGTGTAATGTTGTGTTTAGCAAGGAGTTATCTAGACGTCTGCAGGACACGGGAGTCGTCGTCAACAGCTTGGACCCCGGTCAGGTCAATACTTCATTATATAGGAGTTCAACGGTGCTAGAGAAAATTCGAAGTCTGTTATTATATGCGTTTTTTAAGACTCCCGAAGAGGGCGCCCAGACGTCGGTTTACTTGGCCGTAGCCGACGAATGTGACCAAGTCAGCGGGCGGTACTTTAGAGACTGCAAGGAAGCACGAGCGTCGTACAAGAGTGATGATGAAGAAGCAGCGGCCAAGTTGTGGGAGTTATCCAAAAACATGGTTAAGTTGACACCGGAAGAAAACTGTACATAATTTAGTGTCGCTATAAAGTGACATTAATTCATGTATATTTATTAAGTAATTATAGTTTTTTTAAAGTTTTAAAATATATTATTTTATGAACAAAAATACACTATTGTTAAAAAAAAACACACCCCAAATTAGTAAATCACTTCAAATAATTGTAGAAAAAAAAAACAAACTAAAAACATTATGAATCATTAATGTACTAGCTTTTTATATTATCCGAATGAAAAAAGTCAGTCGGCGTTCCGGCTGTTGTTGTTGAAACCATGTGGTTATGTGACAAGCGCACACGCAGGTACATTAGGAGGGCGAACACAAACACAAAAACGAGTGGCGGAATTTATCAAATGTTGGTACTCTTATAACTAAAAAACTATGTTTTTTGGAGATAAGAGAACCCTTAATTCCACCCTTACCGCGTCCCTCTCCCTCTTGTCCAGCACGAACAGGGGCGGCGCGTACTGACGACACTCGCACGACACCTCCATCTAACATCGCAATAGTTTACAATACTTTGGTCATATAACCGATTCAACGAGAAAATAGTTAAAATAAATGTACTTTGTGTCGTCGGAGTTTAACATTGCAAAGTATACTAATTCCGCTCTGTTAATATCAGGCAGCCCTTTAAGAAATATACAGCGCGATATTGTAATCTTATAATTTAATACTTTAAAAACGACGGTTAAATTTCATAATAGACCAATTCTGTTATCCGCGGAAATGCACGTAATGGCCGTGTCACGATAGCGGGTGCGTCCGTACTGACCGGGTGCGGGTGCGGCAGGTAGGCGGGCGGCTGCTGCGCGGCGGCTGCGGCGGCCGCCACCATCGCGTACGCCGGCACCGCCGCCACCTGCGACACGGCACTACATTACAGGCTGGCCTGGCTCTAGCGACACTGCTCATTTCAATTTATTTAACAAATTATATCTTTCAAAATATTGAGGCTTATGAAGTGTAACAAACGATCCTCCGACCTTCAACGATGGAAAATCGAAACAAGTTTTCCTAGTAATGTTATTAGGATCGAGAAATTAAGATAGTAGAGCAAAGTTATAAGACTGAATATTGGAAAATGTAAGTAATAGGGATACCCAAATACATCACAACCCACCATGTGTTGTTGCGGTGGCGGAGCGGGCACGTAGCTGACGCCGGCGCCCACGACGCCCAACCCGCCCACACCGACGCCCACGCCCATGCCTCCGACGCCGACACCCGCACCTACGCCCACGGGCGTGCCCGGCGTGTGCGGTCTGAGAACGTAATTTTTATCAATATTGGGTTTTTTATATAATCACACTGATTTGCATAAATAACGTGTTCGAATTATTAAAAAAAAAAAATAAATAAATAAATAAATAAAAATTAAAAATATATATTTTTTTTTAAATATAAGCCATACTGAAACCAATTTTGACTATTGACAATTAGGTTAAAAAATGTACATATACTATGCAAAAAAATTAAGTAAAATGAACTTATATTAGGAAATGTAGCACAGATTAGAAAAACATCCTAAGAGTAGTTTGTATACAAAACAGCCTATCATGCTAGAGATGGTATTTATTTGGTCATAGTCTACCACTAGGACAAGTAGCTCTCATATGTCGCTCTTTCACCCACCTGCTGTGTCCGGGCGTGGTGGGGCTCCGCGGGGTGAAGGCCTTGGCGCTGGGATTGAACTCCTTGGCGTTGGGGTTGAGTGTGGACTTTTTCACGGGCACGCGCTCCACGCCGGGGGAGGCGGCGGGAGGGGAGCTGGCGGGGGACTCATCCGCCTCCTCGGGCTTGGGAGCCGGCGGGGGCTAAATAATTACATTTACTATGTAATAACTTTATTTCTAGAAACATTTGCAACTGATTAAACAGTTTTATTATTAATACATTTCTCTTTAATTTTCGTAATTTTCTGATTATATTGAGAAACTATAAATAATTGAGTAACTGGTTGGTTAGTTGAGTTAAGAGATAATAATATTTGAAGACACAGTCTACTCCTATACCTTGTGGTGGTGTGGCGGCGGGCCGGGCTGCGGCGTGGGCGGCAGGGCGGGCGGCAGGGCGGGCGGCTCGTGCTTGTGGGGACGCTCACGCTTGGGTGGTGAGGATGGTGATCCCGCGTTCGCTGATACCTCCGGCGGACTCGACGTACCCGATGTCTGTTGCTGTGGATTATAATGCTGTTAGTTTTTAGTAATATTTAAATAACTTAAAAGTACATAAGCAATTATATTTTTGTCTTTTATTGTTATTAGAAATATGAATTCAACATATTTTAAATTAAAAAGTTTAGTTAGATTATTAGTGAAAATACAACCAGAATCAGCATTAAACTAAAAGAAAAGATTGAAAAACAATGTTTCAGACTAACCGGCGGCGGCACGCCTACGGGCTGAGGCGTGTGAACGTGCGCTCCCGGATGTTGCTGTGGGTGCGCCTGCACGTGTGGTTGAGGGTGCGCGTGTTGGTGCGCGTGAGGATGTGGGTGTGGGTGCGGCTGGGGGGTGTGAGGCGCTTGCGGGGGATGCGGGGGTGCGTGTGGGGCGGGCGAAGACACCAGCTTGAACTCCTGACCGAACTTGCGAAGCTCCTGGAATAAATTCGTTTTCCAATAAGTTTGTAAAATTTTAATTGTGATTAAGGAAATTTTTAATAAAATCAATACTCGTCATCGAAGAACTTTAGCGATTATCGCGAGACAATCTGCACAGTTGTCAGATACATGGGCATAACAACTATTTGAACAATGTATTATAAAGGCGGCGAAATTAACAACATTAGTCGAAAAAATGTAATTATAATTCAGTCGAATTTATTTCATTTTATGAAGAGGGTATTATAGGTATTATAGGGCCCATACCTGTACTTCGTCCTGTCGTCGTGGTTCGGGAGCGTGAAGACGAGCCCGCGCGTGATTCTCAGCGCCCGGAGGTGGGTTCTGTGTATATATTTTTATCATTATGAATACAAACATTTAAGATAAATGTTTAAGATTATTATTAATAGATAAACCGATTATTCTAGGATAATCAGCTATTTTCCATTAAATAGTTTTACGGTAAGTTACTCAATATATTTATACTACATGGAAATATTAGATATGAACCCTTCAAGGCGATTGATGAAAGATAATTCAAATTTAAATTTAAGCAACAACTTACATGGTGATGGTGAGGTGGAAATCCTTGTCGTGGTAGTGGTGCCGCTCGGGGTTCACCATTCATTTTTCCACTAGCAGCCCTACAAAATACAAGAACTTTATTGACAAAGCGAACTTACAAGAATAAAAGCTCATTTATAAAAATAGAAATACACAACGACGAGATGTTCTTGTGTCTCAGGTATTTTAAATGCAAGATGTTAATTGTATTAGTGTGAGGCACGCACTGTGCGTGGTGGTGGTGCTGGTGGGGCGGCGGGTGCTGGTGGTGGTGCGGGAAGGGCGGCGCGTGGTAGCCGCCCGCCTGCGCCGCGTAGCTCTTGCCGCCCGCTTGCGGCGCGCCGCCGGCCGGGGGGTTGGCGGGCGCGGCGGGATTCGCCGACACCGACACCGGGCTAGGGGCCTGAGGAGACGAGAGCTGATGTTGATCACGTACTGTGATGTCGTTCATCGGTAAGAGTATATAACTTAGGCAATTAATATGAAATAATTTACTGGCTGCTGTTCATCGGGCCGCCTTTCTGAAGGCGGTGTGAGGTGGTGTCTGGGAGGGCGGTGCTCCTTCTCCTTAGGCGGGTGCGCGAAAACTGGAGGCTTCGCCCCGCCGGCTCCGGGAGAGGAGTTACCGCCGTTGTTCGTGGGCTTCACTAGCTTGCCCGACTGAAACGATTTCTAGATTTGTGATTGAAAAATATGTACTAAATTAATATTTATAATACTTATATACATTTACACTATCTATTATAAAAAGCATTTAATTTTAATTCTAATATGTATTAAATGTCTTTCCGTCACCTCCTGTGTCTATACATAATACTAATTAGTACCCAGCGCCTCGTCTCACCTGCATGTTCTTCCTTTTGTTAGGTATGACGTACTTCCCGGTCTCCGGCCTCACTACGGCCGCGTACCTCTCCTCTTCATCACCGTTCTCCAGCTCCAGCCGTGCTTTGTAAGAGGCCGCGCTCTCTATCTCAGCTGCTATCTCCTCCGCTTTGGCTTCTGCTTCCCTGCTCATACGTTAAAGCTATTAGTTTCATAATAAATTGTATACTTTTAAAAATGTTTCACTCGCCCAGTAATCATTATTACAAATATTTTACTGCATTTAATTAAATATGGACGCTAACAGTTGATATGTTATCCAGGTATTGTACAACAGGACAAATGACAATTGTATTAGTTAATATGTTGTTATTAAAACGAACAGAAAATTATGTAATAATAAAAATAATATAATGACTCTTTTGTTTATCTTTTTAGAGCTACACCTTTAAGTTTTATAAATCGAATTTTGAATATTGATATAGTGTTTTTTATAAAACATGAAACAGAATTCCAACAACTTTTATTAATTTAATTGATAATGAATTAAAATACAAAATGAAGTAAAGAAATCATTATTATTAAAATAATGTTCATATGAATAACATCAATATTAGAAGTTGTCTGTTTTTAGGAAGTAAAAACAAATTTTGAGGAAAATATAAACATGGACTGTCTCATTTGGGTCCTGACACAATTTATGGACACTACTGGTTGATTTTGATCACACGTTACAAAAAACAATATTTACATCATATAGCTCCTACTTGATACGTGATCCAAAAATTTAGGTTTCAAGATTTTATAAAGAGAATTGAGAATTTTATACAGGAACAAAAAAATTTAATCATTCTGTTTAATATACAGCATGAATTGAAAATATTTCTATTTTATTTATTATTTAGAACAACTAACAAAATATATTATAGGCTGATTAGAATATTGACCTTTATATTTTTATGATTTATATTGCAGTCGGTTGAACAGGAAAAAAATATTTTTTTAATTTCCAATATCTATATAGAATAAATACAGGGCAATAAAGTATGCGAATTTAAACTTTTTCTTTTAACTTGTTTCCATGGAAAACGAGAGGATGGACTGGGAGAGAAGTGAACAAATTTCTGGACCTTTGAATTTGATGCTAACAATTGATTCATGTATTGACATAGAAAAACTAATAACTGAAGAATGAGAGCCATTTAAATAATAGGTGATAATTGAAACATTCAAATATTGTTTTTCGTTTTATATTTATTAGTTTATTAATTCACTTTTAGAATATTAAAAAAATGTTCATATTTATATGCTATATGATTCGAGGAATTTCCTCTATTTCCTTTCCTATGCCCAAGTGAGAAACAATTTTAAATCACATATTATTTGTATATGGCCGGTTTCGATATTATAAATATATAAGCCTTAGTTCGAAACAATAAGTTAGGACTATACGAAATTTCATAAAAAGCCATGTTTCGAAACATCAAAAATCTTTGTGCAAAACTTCCAACTGCTTTTAAAAAACGTAAAATATATTTTTGAACGCACCTATAGTCCTGAGTGTCCTTCCTCTGCAGCGGCAGCGTGTACCCGGCCAGCGAGTGGTCGTAAGTGCTGTGGACTCCGTACACCTCCTCGTTCTTCCGGAACATGTCGTTGGCGTCCCAGCCGTTGGCGCCGTGTGTCATCTCCAGCTCCTCGAGCCGCGCGTCCCCGTTCAGCGAGGGCGCGTCACCCGCGTCACCCTCGCCGTCCCAGGGCTCCAGGTGACGCTCCTCTATCGATCTGCCGTTACCTGAAATTATATTACATTATTGTGATTTACTTACAATCCATTTACTTACAAACGCTACTGAATGGAAAAGTTTATATTTAAAAATCACGTACTACCGCTAAATTGCCCATTAACATGCACGCCATCTTTTGTACATTGATGTTAACACGTTACAAATACATTAAACTGAAAATATAATCCTATGACAACTGGTGTAAATTAATTAACTTACAAGGAGTTCAAATATATGTTAGACATTCAATTTAATTTTTTTTATAAGATAACAACATTTGCGTTACAAGTAACTATTTAATAAGGAGGCGTGGGGGGGGGGGGGGGAATATTTGTCAAAATTACCATTAAACTTATTAGATATGGCGCTATCTGTCTGGAATACGTCGTGGGTGGCGTACTCCAGGTCGGAGTCCTTGGCACGGATGGAGACTACATCTTGAGGCTTGAAGATCAACTTCTCCACCACCGAGTCCACTGCCACGACGCCTTCTTGATCCACACGGTGGGCTACTTCTAAAACCACCTACAACGACCAAAATGCCTTGTAATGTAGGATTGACGATAAAGAACTACATATTATACAATTAAAATTGTTTAACTATCAATTGGCAGAATTTGTACAATAAATTCAAACAATACATGTCATGAGAGATTATTGTTTTGTTCTATAAAATATGATAACAGATTTGTTTAGTAAATTCAATTATTATACATTCAAGAGGAAAAATATTAATATGACAAAAATAAACACGATACTATACAAGTGTATAGTATTTTAAAAACACGGAATTACCGCTCGGCAATTATTACAAGTATATAATTTTTATTCTAAGCTAAATTGAAAATGTACAGCATGTTCAGTTTATTATTTGGGTATAAAGCCTGCTCAATTTTTATTTAGGTATAAAATATAAAGCGTGTTGTTTTTTTTTTTGTATATAATAAAACAGGTCTAGAACGAAACGGGTGCATTGCTCCGAGTTAAAGGACCTCGAGAGGGTTCAACGTCATTTACAGCATTTTGTGAATAGAAATTGTATTGAGGGTTCTGTTGTTTTAAGCAGATTCATTATAAACATGTATGTATATTATATTTACAATTTATTTTTCTATTTAAATATTTTTTGATGATTAATATTTTACGATGAATGAATGATTATGAATGAATATAAAGTAAAGAATTATCTGCAGGATATATACAGGTGGTTCTAATCAATACATAGAATAATATTACGAGTTTGGTATTTTTCTTTTGTAAAAATAGATGGGTTTAATATTTGGTGTGGGGAAGGCGTTGTGAGCAGATGAAGTCTCTAAGAATAGCTAGTTACAAATTTAGTAGATATGCAATGTAAGTCATCATTGTGATATACCTATGACCTTATATTGAAACATCAATCATATTTATAAATTATAGACATATTATCTGTAATATACAATTTTGACTGTGAAAGCTATAAATAGATGTTTGTTCATGAAATAAATGGGATATTTAAATATTATTGAGGCTTACTGAAAAATATAATATTTGCATTACCTTGATTATTGGGTTAGGCTTAACCAGCCTTATTACGCCATTTTTAAGTTGAGGCTACAGAATGAGGGATTTAATAGTGAAGGATTGTGGTCTTTTATATAATTTACATAAAAAACAAACATTATGATTAATTGTATAACGGACAAGGTTATATAACGGTTTAAAATATAAGTATTTAATATCATTATTTTTTTTTAAATAATATTTAATATTATCACTATAAATAACAAGATAATACTACGGGTCATTAACTTTATATTATTTGTTAGAAAGTAAGATCTCGTGCCGTTATCTTGTGAAGTTTATTTTGATTATATTATTTAAATCAGAAGTAACATACATGTACCATACACATTTAGAAAAAAAAAACGTGTTAATTGTCAAAATAAATCTTTTGTTTTGTGATCTGTGAATCCATTATACATATATAGTAAATAAAAAGATATCAATGAAATGTGTTTCTTGTGTGTGTGTGTGTGTGTGTGTGTGTGTGTGTGTGTGTGTGTGTGTGTGTATGTGTGTGTATGTGTGCGTGTGTGTTATTAAACCGTTTTATCATGTACCAGTTTAATAAACTAGTGAGTATCACATAAATTCTATGTATTCCAATAGTAGCATACAAACTAATCTCGATAATAAAACAATATATATTATTTACATATTTGTTACGGTTTTCATTAATAATGTAGCGTCCAGCCCTAGTTATATTAAAACATAACAATTGACTCGGACGAGAGATGGTCTCTTATAATTAATAGGAATATATATAACGATAATAATATAATTTTTATATTTCGAACATTTCCACCTAGCGCCATCTAGGTACAAGCTAGGCTCGTAAAACGGGTACTAGACAATTGAGTAAACAGACATTTATTTTTCGTAGATATAGATAGAAAAATACAATTTATACTAACAAGCATTTTTCTAAAATCGAACCCACAACTACCGTTACAATAGTCGAAAGTTGCGACAACTACACCATTCAGTAATAATATATATACTACTACTTTATTTATATATATATATATATATATATATGAATACGTAACACAAATTAAACTAACACATGAACTTCCCGGATGACAAAATATTGTGAATTAGATTTTTATCCTGGATGCTGGGCCGTTATCTGTACAAGGTTGAAGATCACACAAAAAGTTGTTTCATATCGTTTACATTTATATGTAACGTATTCTTATAATAATAATGTTTTTAATTGTTATATTTTATAATTTTATTTGGTTTTACTTTAAAAAGTAATATTTATTGCATTTTTTTTATTTTTTATATTATCAGTGAAGTAAATGAAATGAAATATCTTTTGATGAAATTAATGAATCTTAAATGGATGAAAAAAAATATTGATGAATATTTATATGTCACTTAACGTATTCTCAAGAAAAAATCTCATACTATAAACGTATTTGAAAAAAAAAAAAAAACAAAAAACTAATTTGCGATTTAGAAACAATAAAAATAAGAATGAATTTATTGACTTGTTTATGTTTTCAATAATAATTATAATACGTAGATGGTTGATGTATTGAGTCACGAGGAGGGAGGGACAGGTGAACAGCTAGTATTGTAATAATTTGGATGTCTTTTTAGTGTATGTCTGAAAGGAATTTAAACAAGCGTTGACTAACAGTGAGTCCACAACATGAAATGACACATGCCTGACTACTAGATTCGATACACTTTTTCGGTTGGAAAGTTTTGTTGTCTTTTTTTATATTTACACTAATTTTATAAAGGTAAAGTTTTAGAATTTTATTAATATGTTTACAATGTAATCTTCGTTATTAATCATCTGACTTCGACAGTGGACTTCGGTATATTACGTCGTTAAAATAAAAAGTTCTATACATGGAATACAAAATTGAATAGGAGAAAAAAAAGTTGAAAATGCGTTTTTCAGACATTGAGTTTGCTTAAGTCCTTAAGTTCACGCGGACGGACGAGAGCGAGAACAAAGACATTACATAATAACATAAATATGCTACAATAGTATTATACAATAATAAAGCGTCTAACCAAGCACAGCTGTCGACAAAAGGTTGTCTCCTATTGTCGCTGGCTGAGCTTTCCGTCGTAAATCAATACAGCACTAATGCACCCTGTGACCATTTCTAACGACACACCTGTACCCCTACTACTAGCTTTGACGATACGTTGATAGTTTTCGAGCAGTCGCGAAACGAGTTCTTGGTTGTGATTAGTGGTGGATTATTTAATTCTGATTTCTCGAAACTATCAACGTTTCGTGAAGTGATGCGGTAGAAGTTTTTAAGGCTTACAAGAAAAGTATATTCATTTAACCATTTCGTACTATAGTTAATACATTGTAAGCATGTTTAATTCGTTGTAGAATATATTATTTTGATACAAAGTAACACGTATCGGGCACATCAATCAAACTGCACGTAATAATAAGTTGCTATAATTTATTGTTTTTTTATACTTATGGCTCTATTCGTGTTGAATATTTAACCAATGTGCAGTCATAAGTTTATTTTTTTGTATATAAAATTGTCTATAGAATAAAACATCGTCAAGTTATTTCTACAATGGATAAGACAAATCCATATTACATTTAATAGCACCACATTGGCGTGTAAAAGGGCCATAGCACACGATACTTACTTATCGTATCCAGGCAGTATTGCGTTTTCTAGATAAGATAGATGAAAGCCACAAAATCCCTCTTTAAGGACTGCAGCTGTGTTTCATTTTAAAGCGATTGACTAGATAGCTCTGGATTTATATGTGAGAAAGTGTTACTTTCATATATCAGACGCTAAAAGCTATATAAAAGCCAATAAATCGAAGATGAAAGCATCCCGTGTGTAATGGCCCTAACGCTTCAAAACTAGGATAAAATATATGGCAGATGTCGCATTGAAAGTATATTAGAAAACTTTTTTAGATACAAAGAGATAAACAATGTTTGTAATATTCACTGTAAGGCAACGATTTAATATAATTGAAGTTACTGATTCGTTTTTAATGTTGCATAGATAACACCATCCAGATTGTGAATGGAAAGAGGTTACTTTGAATGACTCAAGGATCATTAAATATATATACATACAAGACTTTATCGTAAACAAGATAAGACACAGTCACTCGTAGCATTGTTTAAATTAGTAATAATTAGAAAAAAACACAAATTCCTAATCAATATCTACATATATCATTAATTATTATTTTTTTATTTGTGTATCAAAAATACAGTATAAAAATTATATCGATATTATCAAATTATCTAGCTCTAAACTCTAAAGGTTGTAATGAGTTCGTGTTAAAACTAATTGAAATACAGTAGGTAACTGCTCTTCCGGTGATGCTGTAACAGCCAATAGGGCTAACAGCAAAGACATTATAAATAAAAAAAAAAAAAACAGTAGGTAAATCTAAACTCTGTAAGTCCTTCGTGAGTTCGTGTCGAAACTAACATACTCAAATGTTAGAATATAAGTAAGTCATAGCTTAGTTTGTATTTTCAATAAGCTAAGATTAAGACCGCGCTGGTTACACAAGTCGCAATGGTACGTTATCTGCTGTGCCTCGAACTAGGTCAGATCGATACACGCACTGTGGACGTTTTTTATTATAACGCCATGCTTTTTGGTCTCAATTTGGGGTTTTGGTGAAGTTAAATTAATTTAAGCTATGTTTTTGCTGCGACTTCGTTTGCGTTTAATGATATATAACTATTTATAGAAAAAAATATGTTTATCAATATAAGTTTATGTAGTTTTTTTTTTAAATAAAGTCTGTCAAAATAATATTTTTATTAGTAGTTGCTTTATAAGACGATATGCTATAATTTATATGTAACTAAAAATGTTATACTCTCACCCTCAATTTTGCAGTCAGACGTTTGAAACAGATTTTTTATATATATTAATGCTAAATATCATTCATTTCTCATATCATTCATTTCTGAAATTATTTTTATATAATTTATTTTCAATCTCAAAAGCAATCCAAAGTCCAAACTTCGTGCTCAAAAATATATAAAAAAATAAAAACCATCTCTTTAATTAAGATTACCGCACCGGTAATATTAAAAAGCTAAATATGAATTTATAAAAAAAAAATTAAGGCGGAATGACCGACAAACAAACGCACGAGTCACGTCATAAAAACGTATAAAACCCAAATATTATATATATCATTTCGAACTTGTAGATAGAATTAAAGATATTTCAACCACACTTATTCAAGGTAACAATAATTAATCTTGAGCCATTACTAACTATAATATATTATTATAGTTCAGATCACAGTGACACTACAAAGGTTATTATAAAAAATAATAAAATATTTTTATTGCATTTACTTCACACTTGTATGTCTTCCTGAGAACACTTGCATAATAATAGACGTTGTATTATAAAAAAATATATATTACTACATATTAGTTATTACGTAAATTCAAAAAGCGATATAATGTCTATGGAGGGGATTCCCCTTGCTCTTTAAACTCTCTCACAGACAAGTAAGTCAAACTATGGACGGCGATAACCCTTTTAATAAAGATCCTTGTCGAGTTAGTGTCTCATATAATTTATTTGTCACTGCCGGCCTTTTTCGCACAATAAAGATGCTCTCGATTATAGTATTAAAGAACGATAAAATAAAGGCGTCAAACAATGCACGATGTATGTTTATTTATAATAAAAATATTCACTCAAGTATTATATACTCGTAGTTAATTTTTATTTTTTTTATATCATTCGGTTGCTTAGATGCTACTTATATGAAAAATATAATGCAAATTTTAGAATAATGTAGATAATAGGCCATAATCTAATATATACAGCCCATTGTAATTTTTTTGAACTAATCGGAAGTTTGAATGTGACGTCTACGAACGGAATAAAAAAAAAAACAAACCGCATTCCTCTTAGTCTCGAGTCTAGAGTAACATAACAGCCGATTATCTCAACTTTCGCTTCTATAACATATTGATTTACTAAATTTAATTTAAATTAATTATAGAATATATATGTATATACAGTATAGCTCACCTCAAATTGTGCGCTGAAGGTCTTGAAGACCCCCTCCCAGAGGGAACCGCTCTGAGTGAGCACCTGCACTATGTCGCCTACGTGCGACGTGGCAGCGTGCATGAAATGCGCGTTGTTGTATACTCCCTCAGCTACCACTCGGCCGCGGGGCGATCTGCAAAGGGGGGAGGGGGGGTTTATTAGTAATATATTACAATATAATCGAGATTTATGGTTTTTTTCTTTAAACGCAATCATCTATGAAACTACCGGTAGGATATGAAAAAACATTTTGTATTTGATAGCACATTTATTGAGGAAGTGAACCATTCCCTACACAAGTGTATAGTCCACGCGGACGGAGGTGCTGGGAAGAGCTAGCGACGTATCAATACCTACCTACCTTTAATAATAATACAAAGAGAATTAGGATGATATTTTTATATAATCTTTGATAAAAGATATGTGTACATTGTACGCGGCGAGTGATATTAAAATGTTACTCAGAAATAGTGATCGTAGACTTATTAGCATATTGTGTATTTAATTTTATGAAATATAAAGAGCTGATAGAAATCCGTATAAGTTATTTTACGGTTTTGCTTATTGAACGAATTTAGTTTAATAACAGATTTATTTATAATTTCTATTAATGATCTTTGAGCATAGAATTCAGGGTAAAATCGATCCCTGAAAGAATTGTTTATTCAAATTTGTACAAATAATGTAATTGTCATAGTAACATTTCTTGTTTAATTATAAAAACGTCAACATTTTTTTTAATTACACAAGAAATGACAAGACAAGATAAATTCTTGAAGACATATAGAAAAATATGGATACTAGATAGACGTTTATTTATTTTTTAAATCTTTCAGTCAGTAATACCTGAAGCTGTAAGAAACAAAAGAAATGAACACCGAGTTACATAACAGCCCGCCCTCCCGAGTCATGTGCCACACAGTACAGCGCACCTTGACCCATTATAAAAAAATAAATATTCAAGAATCAGTAATGAACGTATGTTTTAAATAAGTTACGTTCCGAATTGTTTAGTGAATAACAATTATCTGATATATTGTTTTCAATTTTCATACTTCATTGCTCAATGTTTGCAGGTCTAAAGTCTGAAGACAATGATTTATGACAGGTAAAAAAACTTAAGAAACAAGCAATAAAGTTTCGCCGCGGTAATTTATCCCGCAACTAGACATTTCTCTAAAAATAAGTTTTTCAAATAGTCTACAAAAGATCTCAACGCCTTAATGACTTCGGGATCCGACTTCCGGATGCGTTGTCTAGTCTATGTACGACATATCCGGTCCGCTAATTGAGATTCGCCTTTCCCTTCACACCATATTTAATTTTAAATGCCATTAGTAATATTAATAAGTGATTTCAACCTTTTTGGATGGACATGTCAACTCAATTTGTATATGACATTTGTGTAGCTAGCTGCTATTAGGATAATCAATTACCTATCATATGATGAAAATGTGTTAGATCAGATAATTGTTTAAATTTCTTTACTTTTCGAATTATACTTCATAGTACTTTTGCAAATTTTAAGCTGTCCCAATATAATACCTGTAAATTATGAAATTGATGACCTCCAAACCTCGTTAAGGACGAGACTACACAAATAGCAAAGTAACTTTGGCAAGAATAAATCTTGTCTACACATATAAAAAACAAACAATCGTTTCCTTTTTTTCTTAGTGTAAAATCAATAAATTTCTAAATAATCAGCAAGTAAGATAAAAAAAAAAAAAAAATACAAACTAGAAGTGCTGTTACGATACTTCACGATAGTAAATTTAAAATAATGCATGGAAAAAATCTATTTATTTTAGCCACAAGCCGCTTGGCAACACTATATTATGAATTCAACCGTGCTTTATTGCGATACATTGCATTGATAAAAGATTATCGTAAAATATAATTATTTAATTTGATTTATTATTTATTTACACTTTATTACATATATACATGTGACATTGGCATATATAAAGTTACAGAAATTATATATATATATTTTTTTGGTATAGGAGAGCAAACGAGCGTGCGGATCACAGGTGTTAAGTGATCACCGCCGCCCACGAACTTTTGTAACATCCAAGGAATCACGAGAGCGTTGCCGGCTTTGGAGGTGGGTTTAAACGCCTTTTTTGAAGGTATCCATGTCGTATCTATCCGGAGACACCGACGAAGGTAGTCCATTCCACATCTTTGTAGTACGTGGAAAAAAAAATTGAAAACCGCACGGTAGAGGATCGCCACGGATGGATGGTATTTCAGGCGATATCGTGTTGTGCGGTGGTGAAATTCAGCGACGGGCATCAGATCAAAAAGCTCTTCGGAGAACTCCCTATTGTAAATGCGATAGAAGACACACAAAGAAGCCACGTCTCTACGCAATGCCAGAGTCCAGTTGTTCACAGAGCACTGGGTCCCCGACAATCTGAACGAGGTTCAGTTCACCCCACTCTTAGACCATCCCCAAGCAGGTCTCTATAGAAGACACAAATTTCTTTCGGCATTCGTCGACGTTTTCCGAAGAGAGACCTGCACGGCCGGAATATACCGCATCCCCAATGCTGTCATCCGCATAACAATGTAAGTTGGAAATATCCTACATATCATTGATATGCAAGAGGAATAGGTTTGGGGATAGCATGCACCCTTGGGGTACACCTGTGTTCACGGGCTTGGGGTGCAAGCAAAAACCATCGAGAACGACCATACAGGTCAGAAAGCTGGTAATCCACTCGCACAAAATCTCGGGAAGCCCATAGGAAGGAAGCTTCGAGAGAAGTCCCTTGTGCCATACACGATTAAAGCCTTCCACTATATCCAGACCAACTGGCAGACCCTCTTCCTTGATTATAATACAGTTAAAAGCTCAATGTTACAAAAACAAAGAAAGATCTAAGTTCAAATGTAGAGATCGAAGAAAATAAATGGTTAAATGTTTCACTGATTTTGTAAAAAAAGATATAATTATAAATAACTATTTGACTTATCACACATATATTCATAGCACTAGCCACTTTTGAATAAGATGCATATACTTACAATTCAAATGTTTAGCATAAATAATGATTCATAAACCCAAAGAGGTACACTGCATCATAAAACAGAAGGGATCAATGATCTCAGGTTATAAACTTTAAACATAACATCTAAAACTTCAAACTATACAAATATAAGAGAAAACTAAAGAGAGATTGATGAACATTGTAATGTTACTACTGCAATTGTATATAAAACCTGTCAACAATGTTTATACATTGTTGACAGGTAAAACCCTGTGAAGTGTAGCTGCCTGTTTCAGTGAGTGGTAAGAACTGGGAGGGACCTCTTGTCAGATAATAAGATCATTCAGATATTATATCGTAAATGTTATATAGCATCTCTTAAATACATAATAAATAAGTTAATATAAATATGAATCTGTACATATAACAAACTAGTAATGAGGTGAAATGTGTAATATCTTTTTGGTTATTTGATGCAGGCTGGTCTGGTTTTATTTTAATGAAATTTAATTATAAAAACAATAAAACATTTATTTAAAATGTATTTACTATGTTAGTTTTGTCTGGGCCGACATAATGTAGGATCTTATGTGACTGCAGTAAAGAAACAGCCATGGGAATAAAAATATAGCAACACCCATATATTTATTTTTTATTTATTTAAATCTTTTCCACTTTGAATCATTACCAGTGATCACTTGTGTACATCAAATAGAGGTGTCAGGATAGAAGACTAGGATTAATTTGGGTAATGATAAATGGTATATTACTATTATTGTGCAAAGAAAAAACAAAATAATAGGAAAATGTGACAAGACTTATAATGGGTGTATGTTTCATTAAATTGTTAATTTTATCAGGCCATTATAGGTTACATTCAAAAATCCAAAGTTTGAATTTTTAAATACATTGAAGGAATGTATTAACTTGTTTTTTTTATTAAAAAATGTACCCATATGTAGTTTCAATGTTGTTCTTCACTTTCACTCAAATATTTTTTAATTGCTATTTTGTATTAAATAAATTAAAATTAAAAAATATTCAAATATGTATATTACATTTCTAATAAATTTCTCAAGATAAAACAGGGTTTATTCTTTTGAGATCTGGTTGTTTTGCTACTTGTAAGAGATGATTTGATCTAAAATTAATTACATTTTTTTTTTTGTTTTATCTGTCTGGTATGAAATTTTAAAAATGTAGATAGCATTGAAAGTCAATGTAAATGTATTCAAGGATAAAAAACAGTAATAATCTTAAATATGTATCTATAAAGGTATATTGTGAATATATATGTTTCCTGCCAAAAGATAGTGATGAAAATTTTACATTATGTTAATTTTCTATCTATTATTTAAGCACTAATGAAGCAAATGCATATATATACATATATATATATATTGTGCAGAAAATAAGTTGGACAGAGGTCTAATAATTAAAATATTTAAGTGTAACCTAACATTTCAGGGTTTTTTTTCAATTTGATTTGGACACTAGGTTGCAAGTTATAGACCCACATATGAAATTCTTATCTATTTCATTAGTTTGGGTACAACAAAACCTATCTCCTTCATTCAACTAATGGATGGATGGATGGAGATATTTACATTGTTTTTCAATTATTAAGGTTTTGAAATATTTCTATTAGTATGCATGCATACATAGGAGATTACAAATTAGTGACTACGACATACAATTTCATAATCAACCCTCTTTTGTGACGGAATGCATGATAAGATACAAATAATGCCAGACTGGTATTTAGTATGTGAACAAATTAATGATGCAATTAAATTACGGCAGTAGTCATTAATTCTTGTAAAGTCTTTGATTCTTAAAATCAAAAACATTTGTACTATGATGTACTGCATACAAAACAATTAAAAAATATTTTTTGGTCTGTTCCAAGATAAAAAATGTCTAATTAAGAGATTGGATACTTGCCAACCACTATCATTAACTACCTAGGAGTTTAAATACTAAATTTACTTGGATAAAACCATATAAGAAACATGCTATTCCAAACATTAATCATTTAAAAAGGACGATAGGCATAGTTATGCCACTGCATTGTTTACAGAAAATTAATTGGTCTAGTCTATCACCAGACATAAAAGGAATAAAAAGTAAGCTACTGTCTCCTGGTACGGCTCCAAGCAGCGAGATCAGCTGTTCGCATGTGGCTATATTAATCGTCATGAGTACACAGCAAAAGTAGGCCAAACATCTAAACGTACGCAGCGCACACCGCGGCCGCACCGATCCGAACGCCGCACCAATTCGCAACTATAATTCCCAAGTTTTGTTTACACATCTTTGTGATCACGCTATCAAAAAACTTGTCAACGTGACAACACAAATGTCGAATATTCGGATGGCGAGGCACGATGGCCCAAATAACAAAGACATGTCATGTCTTTTCGCTGAAAGTTAATGTACATAAAACTAGCATTACCTCGGCGGCCCTTGGCGATTTTTTCGTTTGTTGTTCATATCTCCTTCGCCCGACTGCCCCGGCGGGTAGGCACCTTCTCGTCTGCGCGTAGGGACCGGAATTTTGGCTAATTATCACTTCTTTCTTTTACAACACAGTCCTTTCAACTTTCGCGGATGCACTAAACTGCAGTTGAAATTAAAAGTTAACACTCAAAATGCGACAACAGGGATGCATCGATTTCACTAGAGTTGTTTGACATTTGCCAACAAATATAAGTTTAAATATATTTGAATACAAAATCGCAGTTCGATTTATTCTCGGGCACTAATCCCAAAAAATAAACGGGTTGGCAGATTTCTCGTGCCTGCAATCAGCGCAGGAATACAACATGGCGCTGTGACGTATTCATCAAAAGTATTGCAAAAATTTTAAATAGTTCTTATTTTATAAAATTTTGCAACGTAAAAATAATATCAAAATTATTTTATCACTTTATCAACTTTTGTAATTCACAACATAGAATTATAATAATTAGGAATAATGATTGATCAACTTCCACTAGAGAACTTTCAATATGGCGGAAAAAGATTCTATATATTATCTAGTGTTGCAAATAATTAAAACAAATATGTACCTATTACTAATTTAGAGGAATCTTATGATTCTTTACATATATACATATTTAGTTTTTGTTTACAATATATAATGGTGAAACAATTTATTACATTACATTTTTATAGATACGTGGTATTTCAATTTATAACGAACATTGCTTCTTCTAACACATTTTTTTATGATGTGTCAGTCTATAGGCATAAATTATTATTTTATATATTACTATTCTTGATCGTTACGTTTCTTAACATATAAATTATATTTGTATTAATTATTTTTAATGTTGCCTTTACAAGTCAACTGGTGATCGGTTTTTAATCTGTACTTCCAATAGGCCTTAACGCGCGCGCGCGAAATTTGTATGGTTATCGATAAGTCGCGAGTCGCGACTCTATCTGAATTCCGACGTTAAATATTGATCGTTTAGAATAGGCGGATTGTAGGTCAAGTTAAAAATGAGCAACAAAATGCCACCTAAAATTTCTCAACGTGAAAAATTTGAGTTAATAAACTCAGAAGTACGTTCTTTTTATGAATATTGCAAAGAAGCAGGTATGAGTGATGAAGAAATGGATATTATTTGTCGTCCTTTGACGAATGCTGTAAGGAAGGCATCGATCAAGAGATGGACGAGGCTGTTTCTTGTTCTTGTGATGACAATAGCAATCGGCTATACTGTGAGTCAAACAGACACATTCCAATGGCATGCTACGGCGTTAGCTAGAATAACTTTGATAAAAATACTACCTATTTGGGACTGGACACCTTTATATTATAATAAGTGTCTGATTGAAAGGTCACAGCCGCAGAATATGGATAATGATCTTGTATCACCTGGTGATTGTATTACCTGTGAAGCCATAAGTAAGATATTTTACACAGTAATAATTTTGAAAAAAATATATACATTTCGAATTTATTAATTCACTACAACTAAAATGTTATTTTAATTTATATAAAATTGGTTTTCAGAAAACGTTGCTCGAGTGGCCGACACAAGTTACAATGAAGTTTTCAACCACCATCTTTTACGGGGAGCTCCTGTCATTGTCACGGATTCGTACTTCGATTGGTCCGTCTCTGAACTGAACCTTACGAGCCTTATCAGCCAGGACGCCCGCCTCCGGGACTCCGTGCCCTGCAGGATCCTCACAAACATCCGTATCGGCAGACACACATTGGATTTGGAAGAGGTTATATCTAGAATTACTAATACTGAGATACCAAGCTGGTTTGTTCATTTTCAAAACTGTGATATGCGGGCAGTTAAATTATTCAGAACTCTAGCTCCACGTCCATACTTTTTGTCACCTCACATCCCTCCGTCACATTTCAACTGGCTCTTATTGTCCAAAAATTACGATACCCACAGGTATAAATACTTAGAGCTGGATATTGGTTTAATAATTATGTCTCAGCTGAAAGGCAGAACATACATTCAGTTGAGACCAAGAGCCCCTTGTGAAGAGATATGTTATTCACTTAGTGTGGATTTAAATGAGGGAGAAACCTTGGTTTTGAGTAATTCTTTATGGGAAATGGAGTATCTACCAGGGAAAGGTGACAACGTGGCCATGATCACAGAGACGGACTGGCTTGAATCATAATATCAACATTTATGTAGTGTCGTGAATAATTTAGATCATCATTTAGCTTAAATGTATTTAATCTGCTTTATTAAGTAATATTAATTATTTATAATAAATTTAAATGTAATTTATCTACAGAGTTACCAAAATCTATATACTATTCAAGACACGAAAATTCTATTATATATGTATAGATAAAATATAAAAAAAACAACGAAACAAATTTAAGTTACCACTATAATGTTGCCAGATTGAAAATTTTATACAGTTAAAAATATTCATTACATATTTAAATTGTATGATATGTGTTAATTACATTAAAAGCTTTATCCATAGGCTTTCATGATTATAAATACTATCATGAAACAAACTATGTTTAGAGTGTGATTTATAAGAACTCATATAATAATCCCATTTATGGTAACAACATATTTGTAATTTATTCCCAAAATCATAATGTATCCTTACATATCAATGTCATTTCAACCACATTTATATATATGTATTGTAGTTTAAAATAGATCACATTTAGTCATATTTTGCACCTGTTTATGGCGACACTGCAATATTTAAAAATATGTAGGATCATTGAAAATTCTAAAGTAGCATTTATCTGTTAAGTTATCATGTTGTAAGAAATATTTTTATATTTTAACTTTCGTGAACCATGAATATTATATTTACCCAACTAAAAAATAAGTAAGTAGTAAAAGTATATAAATATAATTGTACGAAATATGTTTTAAATAATCTTAATTGTTTATTTAATACAAATAATAATGTTTTCTAATTTTAATTATACACCTTGTTGATATAAACTTTATAATTAATATTATAAATTTAAAGTTGGTGTCGCCATATTTAGTTAAATTACTTAGATATATTATAATTAATCGAATATAACGACGTACCTCAATATATATTATGTGAAGCATCAGCAGTTAGTTTTATTTGTATTGTTATATTATTATTATTTGGGTATAGGTCAATCATAATAAATAAGATTTATTAAAATCGAAATAATGTTAAAGAAATATGTTAACCAGAAAATAATATAGTAATCCAATTTAGATTCAACATTGGTTAATAAGAAAATCCATAAATGTTCTCAATAATTTATTGACAATAATTTATGAGATAAATTATCTCATCTCCAATGATCTCAGTCAGTTTTCTCCTTATCATCTGGTTTTCTTTTGAACCACAAAAGAAGATTCTTAAGAGACAATATCACTGGAAACATGATGGGCAGGAACAGTGGAATGTAGATTGCATATCTGAAGAAGAATGAATCATTTAAATATATTAATTATTATAATATAAACAATGATAACAATTCTGTGTTATTAAATGTGACCCGTCAAATATATTATTTGACAACTAAATGTCAGCGAATACGATACATAGATTATGGAATGTCCATGTGACGCGGGTGCTCTATCGTCACTTCTAGAATACTATAGAACGAGGCATCAGTACTGTTACTGCCTCACTCACTTTTGGTCGTCGGGGAAGTACAGCAGCGCTAGCAGGCTGGGCTCTGTGAAGGCGATCTCTGCGTCACGGGCGGCGTCCCTCGCGGCCTCGTGCGCGGCTGTTAGGCCGCCCGCGGAGCCCTGCCGCCCGGCCTCCGCGGCCGCTCGCACTGCGCGCTGGATGTGCGCTCCCACCTCGTCCGTGATCACGATGTTGGGGATCTCGCCTGCGGGTGGAGGGATCAGTTAAAGTAGGTGAAACGCAACCGATTTATTCGATCCATAGAGACAGAGACGAAGCTTCTTTGCATTCCATGGATTCATCATGCGGCTGCCGGACCCATCGCGTTGCAGGGAGAGGAGTGCAAACAGCTCCTGGGACTTGCGACCCAAGTGTAGGTTTAAGGGGCCCCTTTAAAATGCGCATTCACGCTCACCATAAACTGGTTGCGCTCCTTTCCCTACCTAACCAAATTTGGAATGAACCTACCAATGCCGCCTTTGAAGTACGTTCTAGAAATGTACTGATGATAGTTCTAGAGAGGCCGAGATCTTTAAGTGGGTTATAGAGAGATTTCGCTGTCATACCTCTCGCTCCCACTTCTACCGCGTACAAATTAACTATATACCTATTCCTGGTCAGCTCGTTGGTCAGTTCGTAATACTTGTTTACTTTAATTGTGTGATCTTTGGGGATGTTAGTTTCCCACGGAACAGTAGGCTCCACAAGTATCACGCGCTTTAGCTGTCTAGAGTACAGGAATATGTCCGGTCTGGATGACGAGACAACAATATCCTCAGGAAATTTATACTGTTCCTCATATTTATCAACCATAATAGTCGAATTGTGAGCCGCCTCCAAGGTAGAGTGAGGCTTTTGTTTTGTTTTGTTTTTAAAACAGCGAGAAAATTTATGAATCATCTTTTAATAGTTAGATGTCTGTTATTCAATGATTTAATTTCTGTACCACTAGTCTGTAACTCACCCAGCAGCTTGGCCAACGACTTGAGGCTGTTCTGCGCGGCGGTGAGCTGCTCTAGCGTGCGCAGGCGCAGTAGCGCGTCCAGCTCCCAGCGCCTCGGAGACACGCCGCGCAGGGGGGCCAGTCGAGCGTTCGGGAGGGGGGGCTGGGAGGCAATGAACATTTGCTTGAACACAGCTACTTCCTAAATGATAAGATTTAGATGCATCCTTGAAGCACACCTTATCAGTAATGCCGAGAAGCTTCCTCAGCTGCGAAACGAAGGTTCCCATCAGCAGCTTGACGTCCGGCTCGTAGATCCCCCGCGCGCACTCCTCGCTGGAGGGAGTCAACAGGACTACGCCACCCCACTTGGGGGACATGAAAGCAGGCACTGGAGACTCCACGATCTCATCTGATGGATAAGGCTTTATATGTTTATGGATACATTTTAGTTTACATATTAATAATCTTTATATTATAAAGAAATAATAAAAATCTTATATCCTAAAAAAAGAGTTTGAGGAGCGCGTGTCTCGTGGTGGCGGGGTGAGTAACCTTGTCTGGTGAGCGCGAGGGGCGCGTGTGTCTCGTGGTGGCAGGGCAGTACGCAGGCGGCCAGGCGCACGGCGGGGCGCAGGCCGCGTCCGTCCAGACGCGTCAGCAGTAGAGGCAGGCGTTCCACGCTCACCGCAAGCCGAGGACCCGCCGGCGACGACACCTGGGGGATGACGACGACTACAGTCAGCTGGGCTCGCCAAAAAATAGCTAGACTTAGTCAAAAACTTTTTTTTAATCGAAGACTAAAAACTTAAATAATTTCAAAAGTAATACGGTAAGTTCAATGTTTGCACAACGTATTATAACGAAGAGTGACGAAGACGAGCAAGAGACCTCTGAAGACAACACTACATCTTGCCCACCACCGCCGCCGCCGTCTTCGCGGCGCGCTCAGAGATTTTCTGCACGCAGTTCACGCCGCGAGTCCGGCACAGAGCTCATGAGTAAGAATCCCGAATGGGTTTGAGACTAGTCTGGCACATTCTGATATATTCAACGTGAATACAGCCAGGTTAATATAAATACAATTGACAATATCTTTTTAACACGCTTTTATTAGCTTGGGTTGTATGTATGTATGTATGTATGTATGTATGTATGTATGTATGTAACGGAATCTTTAAGCTCAATTTTCTCCTGGTTCCAGCGAGTCGATTGAATTCAAACTTTGCACACGTATCAAGGACCGATGACAATGCAATAATTTGATAAAAGTTTCCCATTATCCTTATTAGGACCACCAGGATTATTTTAGCTGTATTTACTCTTATAAATTCCCGTTTTTCGCGAATAACTCGGCGAGGGATGAAGCTAACGAGACGTTCGAGGTGTCAAAATGTGCGTCTCGTTAATATCTATCTGACGACATAGAATTAAATTTGAAAAATTTGAAAATGGAAATTTTCCGGAAGGAAAATTGAAATTTTGCTGTTTAAACTATAATGTCACCCTAAGGGATGAACCGATAGGGGATAATATAGGTGTCAAAAAGTTTGTATTGATATAATCTAAAAGATAGTAATAAAAGAAATTTAAAAAAATGAAAACTGAAAAAGTTTTCCTAAGAAAAACTCAAGAATTTAAAGAATTACCCTTAGATTTTCCTCAAGGGATGATCCGATAGGGACGCAAGGGGTGTCAAAAGATGCGCCTTGAATAGTTCTGGATAATATCCGAAGAAAGAAAATCTGTAAGTTATACTACAAAAAAGTTACGAAATAAAAACACGAAATTCTTTAAATAAAATAAAACAAAATGGCGTCAGATAAATTAATACGCTTCCAGAGCGAGTCTCCTATAGTCAGGGAAGATGTAGTGCCGCTAATGGGATAATAATACAAGAAAAATAATAGTTTAAAAAACTAAAATAACACGCTTTTATTGCTAATCGAACTAAAAACTAGAAAATAATTTTTAATGACAAAGAATCTAATATTACAGTAGTAGAAGATCGAACAATTAATCATAGTGAATCGCCTCAATATAAAATTATAATAAATTTAAGTTATTAACAGAATAATTCAATTCAGAGTAAAAAGCGTGGGGTGCATTTTACTGTGATTCATAACTATCCTCTCATAGATAGTTGCCAATAAAATGATTGTAATATTTGAAATATTAAGCACCCCACGCTTTTTACTCTGAATTGAATTATTCTGTTAATAACTTAAATTTATTATAATTTTATATTGAGGCGATTCACTATGATTAATTGTTCGATCTTCTACTACTGTAATATTAGATTCTTTGTCATTAAAAATTATTTTCTAGTTTTTAGTTCGATTAGCAATAAAAGCGTGTTATTTTAGTTTTTTAAACTATTTTTTTTTTTTAATATGATATTTGGCTACCCATCCGCGAGCAGAGATCTTCAATATATTTGTGTCAATTGTTCTCAGTGTTTAAAGTGTTTCATTTACTAAGAAGTTCTAATGACAAACTCAAACACCATACAGGGTTTCTCCCAAATTCCTTCACAGTATACGCAATTAAACAAATAAGTACTCTTCAAACCGCACGGTCTTGAAAAAATACGTCTACAAATATGTTATTGAGAATACTATTAATTAATTTTCTATTTCATTCAATTTGTCACTATTTATTTATTTAGGTTATGTATAGTTTTTATAAAATATTTATTCTTATATATAGATTTTATGTTATATATTAATGTATTATATTTATTTGTCTAGTTATTCGCATTTATGTTCTCATATACATGAATATGAGTTTTATAATAATATCTATATCGTTATTTGTATTCTCATAATTTTGTAATATTATATTCTTTTAGTTATTAAGGTAAATAAGAATAGCAATAAGACATACTTTTATTGGTTTTTTCATACTTTTTAAAGATATATATAAATATTGATAGATATAGATAAAAGTTCATACTTTTTAAAGATATTGAATCTAAAAAAACAATAAAAATTACGTAACTAAAATGGGTTTCAATAAACCATTTAAGCTGCCATTTCATTATCTAATTGAAGCGACGCTAGGTCAGCTAGCGTACTAATTACCCACTGTAGGCTGTTAGGGAATACGGAGCTAATGTTATTTTAGTTAATGTAGTAAATAAAGAACAGGCGCTTCAGTAATAAATATTGAGATGATATTTAACAAGATATACCAATTAACTTAAGGTTTAATACATACTAGTATTGTGCATTTTGTTAACTTGTAAAACAAACAAAAACCAGTCAATTAAGCACATTTATTAGGCACAATACTATTATATATGTAAGTATAAATAAGTCAGATTTCCGAAGTATCAAAGTACGTTTGTTTGACTATAGCAAGAGACTGCGATACACGCTCTCAATGATCAAAATTATCTTTTTTCCCCCCACTATTATAAAGTTAAACAAATTCTATTAACGATTATTTTCCGCGAGTACGATACTCACTAGTTTGCTCTGGAAGTCGAACTCCATAAGATGCAGCCACTGCGACTTGATCGTGAAGTTATGTAAAGCGGACAGTTCGTCCACGAACGAGCCGATGTAATCTGTTATTATTCAAAATAATTCATAAATATTTATATACATGTATATATACAATTGTATAGAAATTTGAAACGTTAATTTGTTATTATTTCAGAAAACCTAAATTAGTACAGATTTGTGAAAAATTGTGAGTTGGGAATATGTCAATGAAACTTTTGTAAAGTAATTTATTAGTTGTGTATTTAATTTAAGATCACAGTATATGTTGATTGCACATTAAATATTTGTATACTTGCGAGTTATTTGAGTAGAGATAGATCTCACCCTCAACGGCCTCCGCGGCATCAAACTGCACTTGCAGCTCGTGAGGGCGCGGGTGCACCACGGTGAGCACCACGTCCAGGTGGGGCTCGGGGGGGAACCGCAGCTGGCGGTGCGCGTCCGCCTTAAGAGCACGAGCACCCTCCAGCACGAAAGGCTGGTATATCCAGGAGTACAGGACCTCGGCGAGGGTCGATGCCGCTGGAGCAAGAGGAATCCGCTTTTAGCATGGTTAAAAAAAACAAAAATTTTCAACGGTTTTCTGATGCTTTAATTTATTTTTTTAATCTTGTCTTTAAATTTATAAAATTGGATGGATTCATAGAATATTTGCTCTTATTAACTGTTTTATATGGTAATGTAGGTATACGCTATAAACCACAACACTAAATTAACGTCTTAAATAGACTTTTGTACTGAAGTCTAGGGTTCCAGTGGTTGTCGGTTCTCACAGTGGCAAAATATTTGTTTATTATTTTGAGGGGTGTTCATATGCCTATGTATTTACCAGAAAAATATTATGTATTAGATATATGGTTCTCTTAGTTTGCTTAGTTCGGGGCTAGAGGGCGTTACGTTGAAAATGTTATATTTAGACAATAAACAACAACTTGGCAAACTCTATCAGAATCATAATCCTTGAAAACAATTTGCCATCCATTCAATAAATTTGATAATTCTAGATCATGTGCGAAATACACGTTTGTTTTTTCAAACTAAACTATTACAATAAAAGCTTGCTTTGGAAAAAAAAACAACAACTATTCACAGCCAAAACCAAATAATAGTTTGCTTTATCGATACGACCTCCTGTCAACGTTAATCATAAAAAACTATAGCCTTATTTAATTAAAAATATTCTACACATATAACATTAATAGTTACTTGAATGGCGTATAAATATATTTTTATTTTTAATTGCTAGAACTCCTAACAAACTTCTTTAGTAACCATATCAATATATATTAAAAATATTTTATGTTTTATATAAATACAATTTACGGTAGAAGAATTGTGTTGCGAGGTTTTTGTAAGTATTGTTTTTTATGCATTATTCTTTAACATAACTTTAAAGAACCTTGAAAAAATATATTCCTTTAAAAGTGAAGTATAAAGTAAAAACTAAGATATATATAATCTTTTAGTAAAATGAATAAGTCTAACCTTTTTTATCCCTGAAGAAGGCCACCCTCTCCCCCCCAACCCACACGCCCTGGAACAGCTGTGTCCTCTGGACGAGGTGGAAGGTGTTGGGTTGCTGGATGTCTATCGCTTCCCCCACCTCTTCCAGAGCCTCCAATTCGTCTGCCACCTGTTCGAGGGTCTGCTTGAGACTTTTTGGTATTACTATCTTTTTGATTGACAGTTTGATGACATCTGGAATAAAATTGCAAAAGTATTGTAAAAAAAACAATATACAAGTTTAAAAAATAAGGATTGCAAGAGATGTGTATATTACCTTATAATACGATGAAATTCGGTTGGTACAGATTATAAAACTTTACAAATTTACCTTACTTTCCTTGCCATACCATTTCAATCTTATCTTATCAGCGTTAGTATAATCAAGAGGCTTTTATTTATAGTGTGAATCTTTAAGCAAAAAGAGCTCATCTACTTCCTCTAGTTCTCTCACCTGACTTTTCGAAAGCCTCAGTAATAGCTGCAGCAATATTATCCGCGGTCTCCAAGTCGTTGGCATGCACCACTAGGGATGTCGTGATGAAGTGGGAGTCTGTGTCGAAGGCATTGATCTCGTCGAAGGGTAGCGCCACCCTGATTCAGATGTAAGTTTTAGTTTCACTGAACAGAAGTAGGGACCTATCTTTAGAGACATAAAATATTGGTAAGTTTAAGGTTTTAGAATAAAACATATTTAAGCTACATCATGTGGGTTTTGAGACATACTGGAGTATCGTGATACGTATGATTGTGTTGGATTTAAATTTGGGATTTTTTTTAATAAAAAAAAAATGTATATATATATATATATATATACATATATGGGTAATATATATATATATATATATATATATATATATATATATATATATACTCATATATATTAAGTGGGATAATATGAACAAATTTGATACGAAAAATCTCAAGACAACTACAAAAAATAAAATTCTTCAAACCATTTAGGAGGAAAATAATTACGAATACAGGAACTTTGGTATTTTATTGCAAAGAATACATAACGTAAATAATTTGTAGGACTATTAATAAAATCCTGCAGTAACAAAAATGACCATTTAATAAACTCAATATGAAGTATCCACTCGTGTACAGTATTGGTTCTCATAACATTAAAGCGCCCATTTTTATATTCAATCTAAGGCTCAAATTTTTACTCCAACAAAATGGAGGAAAAGTCCACCAATCAAATGTGAGCACTAACTCACTTGTTAGTGAGTTAGTGCTCGCATTTGATTGTTAATTCTCTCGCATTGTTAAAAGACTGTTGTCTTTTAACAATGCGATATTAGTACGCTACTTTAGCTGGCACTTAGTAAATTGAATAATGCTGCTTAAGTAATTAACTGTCACATTAATATAATTGTTATTATAATTGTTATTATAATCACAGACCATAAAATCTACATTTAGGTATTTTATAATGGCTTATTTTTAAACTTTGTTAAGCGTCTGTGCAAAGTTTTTTTTGACATTCCTACTTTCGTAATAGAATTGATACTATGGGCCTTATTTTATTGTACGATCTAAATCATACGATTTGACCTTGAAAAATAGCTAATGGGCGTATCCACCAATCAGAAAGAAGCACTAATTCACTAACAGCCATTTCACTCTGCGATAGATTAGCTCAGATCGTATAATGAAATGAGACCATAATACAAATGTAACGTAAGTACCGTAAATGTAATGTAAGGTTATCTGACTGACTTCCTAGCCACTATGTGAGGTCGGTACGTCGGTACCTCTGCACTCATTCATTCATTCATTCATCAATGCTCACTTTTATTAACATATCATCTTTCACACAATTCATCACTACTTTTTTTTGCCTTTTCCTTCAATGGAGCATTCTTTTTTTTTTTATTAAGTTATAGCTTCATTCACCATGATGTATGGAATATTCTGCCAATGTCAAGTTACATTAAGTTAGTAAAAACTTTTTATTTTCCAATACTTGTGGAGCAGATAAAGCATTTTTTAGCAATCCTCTTACATTCTCAGTCCCGATTATCTATCGTTAGCTGTCATGTCATAAATATGACAGTATAATAATATTGATAGCCTTTTGACATAAATGTAATTTGTATTTACTGTATTAATTTGCTAGCATGAGTTCATTATTTAATTTGATAACATTAAACAGTAACTTATTGCAGTTGACTTTGAGGTCAAAGTTAGAGGACGACGTAATCGGAATTTCTTGATAAAATATTTATTGTATCTATGTTTAAACATTAAAAAGGAAATATTTGTGTGTTTATTTGTTTGTAACGTATTTTAATAATTCTTGAACTATTAGAAAGCTAAGATGTCACTGACTAAAAAAAAAATTTAAAACAATTTAACATCCTTTCATTTGTGACTCACAAGAAATAGCGCTACTCATCGTCATATGCTAGCTTTTAAAAATAAATAAAATAAAAAAAATAGTTTTATTTTTTATGGGGGTTTCGTAAGTCCAGTCCGGGTCGCGGGAGGAGCCGTAAAGCGAAACCTAGTATTTAATGAAGTGAGAAATACCTGTATACTTCTGTTGTCTTCCACCATAACGGCAAGCCAATTATGATAAGAACGCCGACAAAAGATGCGCTGGCCCACATACGATTCGTCTCTGTAAAAAAAAATACATATTTTATGTCAGTAAAAAGACATAGTTTATGTCCGTAAACTTACACCTGGGTCGCAAGTCCCAGGAACTGTAACGCGATCGGCCGCACCCGAACGGTGAACGCAAAGAATGCTAAGAAGCTTTTTCTCAATTTATATCTAAAGATACACACAAAAGGAACACATTTCTTGACAAGAATTTTACTGGTATTTAAGAGAGTAATGATTTGATGATACAGTATTGCTTTTCAAGGAACCTTATATAATTACAAATTGGAGGTATCAAAACAAGTTAATTACAATATTTAAAACATTAAAACGTAAAGTATCAAGATTTTTTATATATTCATATAAAACAATGCAATTCTTTTTTGAGTTTTGGATTTCTTGTTATTCTTTGCCATGTATTAACTCTGTTTAGTTATTAGCCACAAGAGCCAATAACCAGGAATGAGTCTTATATAAGTCACTTTATATAAGTTAGTAAGTTAGTTCATAAAAATGTAGAAAGCTGGATGTGTTCTATGAAATTTTGCATATAGGTAGACCTTTAAAAGTTTGAGCTACTTTCTATTTTAGATATATATATATGCTTATGTAATAAATAGCACATTTGTAACTTTAATTTTTAATTTATCTTTGCCCCTTAACGGGAGTAAATTCGCAGGCAGTAAATAATACAAATTATATATACTCTTGTATAAGATTTTCAACAGATATGTACTTTAAAACTTTCTTGAAGTATAATTCAACGGAAACGGTAGAAGTGTATGAAGTGCGTCAGTTACAAACAGTTTTATAAACACTGGCCATTGTACATCGTTTGTAGAAAACGATATCATATTAGTTTCGTATTTCATTTCAATGGAACTAACGCGTTATTCATTTAAAAATATGGTGGCATAATAACAACCAACATAGAACATTAACCTGATAGACGTTATGAAAAACAAGTTGAAGAGTAAAAAAAATAATTTGATTTTGACATTGACAGCTGTCTATGTTTATGGAAAAGAAGGTTGAATTACTTCTCCCACCTTATATCGCCCGACCCTCAGATTTTAAATCCCTTCTTGCCCTCTCTTTTTCTCCATTTATTATAGTTCTGTGTAATTTCATTAAATATAACAAATTAAAACTGTAAATAAATATTGTTATTTTTTAACAATGATGATGTTCTAATTGTGTTTTAGGAACCTGAATAGTGTATCACAAAAAAACCGATTAATGATTTGAAGTGATGCTCTAATGACTGACTGACAGAATTAGAGATTTTAAGATTGCCATATTAAAAAAAAAGAAGGTTTACATAAAAAATACGTGTTCATGGCAATAATTCTAGTTAACTTTCATTAAATGATTTCATCAAATTTGGAATTGTATTTCAGAATTTGTTACTCTTTATTTATGATAGAATATTTATAACAGAGATTTTTGTATTTAATGATGATTATCATATTTATATAAACCTGGCTGTGTTTAGGTCAATTATATCGGGATTTTGTCTTACTATTTTCGAACCCATCGGAGTTCTTATTTATGAGCTCGAAGCAAGGTCAATTCGCAGCGTAAAACTAGTAGAGCAAAATTCCGATATAATTAACATTAGAGCAGCCTCATAAATATATATATGATAATAGAAATTATATCTGATAAAACAGATGGGCAGACTGTATTTGTACGTTTTCAATGAGTAGGTGAACGGCGAAGAACAGAATGGATATGTCAGTATGATTTAAAACAAGTGTGTGACTGTGTGTGTGTGACACATAAATGGAGGAATTGAGAAAGAGTAAGCTGGTTGAAATATACATAAATAATTCGATTTCATTATTTGAATCTATTAAAAATATAATCCTTTATAATTATTTTTATTTATGCACGATAATCGAGTTTTTATTATTTACTAGGACAAATAATAGTCATCAAAAAACTATTTATCGCTGACTGGTATTGAATCTTGCATGAAGAGAATTAAACATTAGTTGAAGATCTTGAGACTAATTTATGCATTAAATCCCTTATACAATTTAAGCAACATTAGTTGACCTTGAAAAATAGGGAGGAGTCTCCACCAATCAGAGAGAAACACTAACTCACAACACATCTCTTTAAAAGACAGTGATGATGAAGGGTTTTTAAAAGACGCAGTAGATCATGTTGTGGGGTCAGGTGTTAATCGACGAGGCGAGACGTAATTGAGACCAATTTACACTTAGCTGTTAAGAATGTGAAATTATATATTATTTATATACTTATAAATAGATATAGAAACCGATACGGGTAAGGATTCGAACCCGCGACCTCTGATAAGCCGCCGCTCTACCAATTGAGCTACCGTATCGCTTATTTAAAACTTGAATAAGCTTATCATGACTGTACATGATTATAGATTTTTCAATATTTTTTTTAAATTAATTACTCGTATTATATCTTTATTATAAATTTTGTTCTGATAATATTATGCCAAAATTGATAATACAGCCAAGACCTACTTGGTTGTCTAAGTCACGACTATGACCTACATTTTACATGTAATTGACATTACCGCTTACTGTTTAGTCTTACCTTTATTACGATTAATTGTACACGTTCCTGCTCAGCTGACTTTTTGACATTGTCTTATAATTATATAGTGCTGCAGATGATATAATAAATTATATAAAGAAAATCAATTTAATGATTGATGATATTACTGTCTGTTTATTATTAATTATAATAATAGTATGACGAAATTTAAAAAAATATATTTACTTCTATTTAGTATTTAAATTTTCATGATAACTGTTACATATAATGATATAGTTATTTATTTCTCCAAACTATATTATATTGTTTACTTAAAAATATATATTATTAATTATACGGTTGGGTTCGAGTAATTTTTTCGGAATTTTCCCGGCTGATTTCGAACCATTCTTTATTCTTTAGCATGGAGCATGGAGTTACCACGGCGTGAACTGGCATGAAAACTGACGTGAGCGCAGCCGGGTAAATATTTATAGTTTATAATCTGTTCTAACTCTGGTCTTATATTATCTTTTAAATACATTGAAAAATATATGGTAATATAAAAAGACATCAAGACCGTCCATTGTACTACTTATATTTATTTTTAAGTAAACAATATAATATAGTTTGGAGAAATAAATAACGATATTATTATAATTAAAACGGAGTGCAAATTTTTCTACATGTGCTATTTATTAATTGTAAGCCATATATATATATATATATTTATGTTTTGTAACGTTATAAAAACGTTCAAATCAAATGCGTCTGCGCATCTCCAATAACGTAACCATTTGCACTTAATGTTTACCCACCGTCAAACTCGTGTTACATGTCAGCTATGAAATTCAAACCAAGATCTGAGACGAATTCAAAAATCTTGATAACAAGATAAATGTAATTAAAGATTGTTGGCCCAGTTTTTTTTATTTATTTAGCCATTGTGATAACCGGCTCACATTATTTACTTGCCATCATTACGTGATTATAATTAAGCTTCCTATTTGTAAAGACATTTAGTCTTTTTCAGCATCGCAAAAGATAATTTATACATTAATAAAATTTTTTGTAACGCAAATATGTAGGAAAAGTGTGAGAAATTTCATCTCTAAAAAGGTGATATAGACGCTTTAAAAAGTACCTAAGTGTACAGTTTGGCTTTATATAGAAATTAACAAATACTTATTCATTATGTACTTGAAAATTATTACTAACAGGTTTAAATAGAGGAAGATAAATATGGTTTAAGTAAGATAAAGTTTAATAATTTAATATATTACAATATAAAAGAAGCCTTAATATTATATATCGGCATTGGATCTAAATAGAACAATTGTTATATAGACAGCCATTTCATTATCCAATTTACTAAGCACTAGCGTACTAATATCGCATTGTGGAAAGGCTGTTCAGAATTTTTGGGGTCAATTAGGCGTCATCGATTGGACGTATGAAATAAAACAGTAACAGATCTGAGTGGGACGATGGTCATACCGCTATCTGTTCTGCCTGTGGTCGTGGGTTTGATCTCAGAAAAATATTCGTTATAAAAATATCTACGGCCTGTTATATGTGTAATATGTAAATACGAAATATATTTTTTTTATATATGTTACATACAAGCTTTGCTTAGTTTGCGCTAGATTGCGTTGTGTGGCAATGTCGGTTTAATAATTCTTTAGAAAGCTTAATGATTGAAAGGTACCTGGCGGTCAACCACAAGGATGTCATCCGTACCCCTAGCATGGGTTTATTGTTGACTATAACGAATATAGTATCGTAGTGCTTCCATTCATAAATCTTTAAAAAAGTTTCAAAGTTTAAAATTTGTAGTATGGATAGTAACAGTTTTCGTTAAGAAAAACGTAACATTTGAAGTTTTCGAATGATTTGCACCATTTTGGTCGTATGAGATACAAGTTTAACTGACAAACAGTTAAACTGATCATAAATGTTTGTAACAATTATGATTCATTTTAGTCACATGATATATAAAATATGTTTATATTCAAATATTTGTTCTGTCTTCGAAACGCATTCTTTTTTTAAACTTATTTTTATTAGCGTGTTTTTGCAATGGGTAAGTTTTACACATTTTGACACACAGGAAACATTATTAACTCATGCTATGAAGTCTCTTTTGACATTTGAAATATTCTTTCATTTTTTTTTTCTTTTACATCACTAAGTAGGAATAAAACAACATTGTTTTATAGAGCTCATGGTACGAATCGAAGGTAATTATTTTAATATTGCGACTAAACTTTTTAAAAACTATGACAGTTTTTAAGACTTCATGGTAGACAAGCAGTCAGTCTCTATAACGCTAGCATGATTTTTGTCATCAATTTGTTATATGAAGAAAGAGGAGGGGGGATTGAGCTGCCTCTATTGGCAATAAGTTGATTTTTTCACTTGTCACACTTGGACACTTAGCGCCGAAGTGTTAAAGCCTTAGAGGACACGAATTTACCAAGGACATAAAAAACGTGAATAAGCAATCATGTTGATAATTTAATTTAGGACTCTTTGATAATTATCATACGTTTTTTTTTATAAATGATAATAAGGTACTGTGGTAAAGATATTATCATTTTAGTTGTGTTATGTATTTATTAACTTTCATTTGTCGGAATATACCTACTGTTTTTGAAATAAACTTTGAATGTATATAGGCTTCAAAACATAACTTGGCAGGTGAATAATAATTGATTTCCTCGTTTAAAATGAAGAAACTTACTTATAAGTAACTAACTTATAATTTGTCTAGAATTTTAACTTTTCAAAATGTAGACAAATTATAAATCATGATTAAAAACAAGTTTACTTTTGACAACTAATAAGTATGAATAATAAAATTATATCTTTACCCGGCTGTGCTCGCGTCAATTATATCAGAATGTCACTGGCTAGTTTCACACCCCCAAATAGGTGGGGTTTCATAATTACTAGTAAGTTTGTCTTTTGCATAAATATAATAATGATAACGAAACCTAAAATATATATTTATCCTCATGATACATTTCTATGAGTACGCAGCGGACGTGTATGGCGTCACGTGGACGACAGACTCTGATGATATTTCAGAAAGGAAGGTAACAAGAGTATTAATTTGTATATTTGTTGAATCTTGTTATTTTTTGACAGCTTGACATATTTATTAAGGAGCATAGTATTCTGGAGACGTTAAGACGACAAACGTCAAAAATAATCGACCTAGTAAAAAATATATATAAAGTCTGTTTCAAACAGGAATAGGATGTTCGAGGAGAGCAGAAGAAGGAGAGGAATCGCCAAGATATTTCACGAATACTTTCACCTATTCATTATTTACAAAATATTGCATGTATAGTTTTTTATGTGAAAAGAATAAAAAATTACTACACTGTGTCCTAAAAAAATAATATAATAATAATTTACGATGGGACAACTAGGTGAAGACTGCAGTGCTTTGTGGTCACATGGTAAAAAATATAGGTTAACTTTTTAAAACAATGAGAATCTGTTGTCGTTGTAAAACCTTATTTAGTTAATACAATTACAATTTTATTTTACTTATGTTACAGCTGTTGTTGATTTATTAGGGGAGAGGGGGGTAATGAGACTCCCTTTCCCCCCGGCTCCCCTACTATTCCAAAAAGATGTTTGTAAATTAAAAAGTTATCTATTTCCATTAAGTTTTTATATACCTAGTTATGACGTTTTTATTAACATAAGATTCCGGGTTAATCTTTATAGCAGATAGTGAAAACAAATTCTCATTCAAATAAAACAAACATTACACAGCGGATAAGCGCCTTGCCTGTTCGTATCTAAATATAAAATTTATTGAAACTATTTTTTAAAATGTACGTCTTCAAAATAGAAAAACAGGAATTACGTAAGACATTCTATCAGTTCATTGCCAATTTATTTCCGCAGTTTTGTGAATCTTTTTTGTTTCACGCGCCCATTTTATTATATAATTAAAGTGACACTATTTGACCTTGACAAACAGAGAGTAGGCCTCTTCACCAATCAGAGAGAAGCACTAACTTACTAACAGATTTTTCACTATACGGATGCGATTTACGCTAGTTGGGATAGTGTCGCTTTAATTGTACAATGAAATGAGCACATAAGTTGAGATTACGCATTGCGTTCTTTTTATCACATTCTTAGAAAAAGTAATATGACGTTCTGTCACTAGTGTTAGAAACTATGGCGTCGTTTACAAGGAGCTGTGATTGGTCGAGCTTTTATGGCGCCATGGTGGCCATACTTCATTAATTTATATTTGGTGTATGCTACAGGGAAATAAAGAAGGAATGCCTACTGATATAATTCAAATAACATCCGTATCAGATACCGAGGTTATTTAAATTTAGGTTATAATTAAAGCTAACTAACTTATTCCTAATACTTTTATAATATTGAAGATGTTACAACGGTATATCCATTAACCTATATATTTGAGGTCTCGTGTACTCCATAAAGTATCACGAAGTTGAACCTTTTATCTATCTTGTTAAACATGCGGTGAGCACAATAAACAATATTAACATCATACAAACCTCCTTGCATCACGTGGATATATATCAGCTTCACGCACTTACGAAATTAAAAAGTATAAACGTCAAATAGAACGCGTCTGCTCCCGGCGCGGGAATACTGCATAAAAAATAAACGGTCAGCCGTCAGTTAGCATCCGTGCTGCGCATAGGGTACACGTGCGCGGGATTTATTTGACGAATTACTGTCTCAAAACAGTTTATACTCTTTTAGTTACCGTGAAGTGTTATTTAGATATAAATAATCCAAACATCACGAGGATATTTTTAGGTGGAGGTGAGTTTTATTTGAATGTATTTTTAAAGCGCTATAATATTTCATTTGGTTAAAATTAACTACTGCAACTGGAATAATGAAAATGTTACTTCGTACTTTTAAATTTACATGTTATCAATAATTGGGGTTTTATGTATCAATGAATAAAGAATTAGTCGAATTTACTAATTGTATTTAAATTCGTGATTTTAATGACCTTACATACTTTAAAAAAAATACATTTTACATAAGATTTTTACATAACATTGACAGAAAAATAAAAAATAAATAAATTCCAGGTTAAAACAAAGTGCAAATAAATTATTATCATAGTACCTACTCCGAATGTCTAGATAAACTTTAGGATATCTATATTTAGTACAAAAATAAATAATAAAATGAAAACTGGTCCACGCGGAACTTGAATATCTGATATTTAAAACACTTGAATAAACAAACACTATGATAAAGTTAACTGCACTAAAATTATCAGTTTCCTTGTTTTTAAATATTGCTGCGTTAAAAAAAATATTGACAAATTGAAAATTATCGATATATTTTTTCTCCTCTCTAATAAGAAAAATTTGTTTTGGTTATATTCGTATATAAAACGAACTTATATTTTGCTATTATTTGAGCGGTCGATACATAAACCATAAAATAATACTATATACGTAATTATAATGAATATTAAAATAAAACAATAGATTACTAATTTTGATAATATATTGAGCATTCAAAATAGAATACATAAAATATACTACATAATACATAAAATATACTAAATAATACATAAAATATACTTACATAAACTAGACCATTCTAACGTAACGTAATTAAAGAACCAGTACCAACCACCAACTAAGCAAACTCCTAGAGAAATAAAAAAAAAATGGAATTTAATGTTCTATTAGTAAAAAAGAAAGATAAAATAAACTAAAATGTTATTGTATCGTGACGACTGCAACCATAAAACGTTGCATACTTATTCTAAATTGGCATATGAATGTATAATAAAGTCTCCAAAGGCATGGTCCTTATGGGATTGAGTCTGCTGCATATTATATAACGATGATAGACACGTCTGGTTTATGAGTTACTTTTTTAAAAAAAAACCTATCCTGTGCAATCGCCACAACATCAAAGTTTCATCTAAACTGGTTGAGCTGAGATATTTAATATTATATTATAAATATTTAATTATAGATTTCATCTAAACTGGTTGAATAAGCTAGATATTATGTTTTCTTGTGAAACATGAGAAGGTGGACTTTTAAGTGCATCCAAAATGAAAGGTTCAATTATTTTAAGATTGTTGTCTGAAGCAATTTCGACGGAATTCTTAATTTTAATTCTAACAACGTAATCTTTTACAAATACGAGCGCTGTCAACATTATCAAACGACAAATACAACATGACTTTTAATTTAGAATTATTATTAATTGAAAATCATGTACAGAGAATAGCATTTTTGATTACTACCCGCGGACAATACTAGCATACAGCTAGTATTGATAATCTTTAAAGGCTACTTACAAGTAACAAAATTATACATAAATATCATGGTGTCAATTTCCCTACACAATATAATATTAAATTTTTTCTTGACTTTCTGAAAAATGGATTACTAACAATTATCAAAAACATACACATCTAAATATCATAATGACCCCTAAAATAGATCTCCTTCACCCATAAGGAAGAGAAATGGCAGAACCCGCAAGGGGTGAATATTAAATATATATATATATATATCATAATGTGGATTTCCCTACACAATATAATTAATTGATTACTTGAATTACTTAGTAATTGTATTACCATGTAGTGATTCATTATAATTACATAATACTTGAATGCTACAGAAGCTTTGAAATAAAGATTACACAGACATTGTTGTGTATCGTATCGTAATACTAGTTTAACTATTAATTAATAAGTTAATTATATATTTAAGTAAACTACTGGTATAAATAAATTGACCAGGTTCTAGTCTCTGACAGTCGTTTGACGCAGTCAAGTTATCACTGATACGTTTATAAGTGGAAAAGACATAAATAAAAATAAAATATCCTTTTAGTTATTGGAAACATTTGTCCAGCAATAAGACATAACAGCAATACAATTTCTTTGGTTATTTGACGCCAATTAAGATAACATGGAAGTTATAGCTTCATTAGATATTTATTTATTTTCCTGTTAAAATCTCCTGTTATGTTATAACAATATAAGTATCCTTCCTTCTTGAAAAACCAACTGAGAACAATTATTCACTATCGTTATTAACGTCAGACTGAAACTTGTAAACAACATATTTAACTAGTTCCTTTTAACTAAATAATAAATCTAAATAGATGTCAAAGAACCACAATTACAAACTATGTTACGTGTGTCTTTAACATAGCCTTTATGTTTATTAAATGATATAAATTAGGTATTATCTTATATAAACAAATTACCGTGGGAATTAATATTTGTGTTGGCTATCGAGGGACATTAAAAGATAAGGCAATCTTAGAAATATTCTGTGTATATTTTTCATTGTCATGTCCGCTTGTCTCCTGGATTTAACGAGACAGTTTGGGTAAACATTTTAAAAATCTGACGTACAATGAAACTGATATTTGTCCTTCCTATAAGCTAAATATACATAGATACGCAATGCTTATTGGCCTCCAAACAAAAAATATCTACATATTTTTCCGTCTCAAATTTACAATCTACTCAAGCGTATGATAATAGGCCTTTTAAAATCAAAATTGTTTATTAGTTGAATGAAATTTAAAATTAATTTAAAACTATTTAAACATTGTTACGTGTACTTTAAAAATAAATACTTATGCTTAAAATACTTTGCAACATCACGTACAGATAATGTTTGACACTTAATAATAATTAAAAATCATATTAAAAAAAGCTATTCATAAAAAAGCATCTTATAAAACTGACACGTTCTCGGATTGGTGAGTAAATGCCATTTTAAGTCCAGCAATTTTGATTGCATTATAATGTGAGTGTCGACTTTGAATTTTAAATGATTTCTTCAACAATGGACTTGCAACCGAGTTCACTGATCCGATTTTATTCTTGACTTTATATTTACAAGCTTTGTCACAGATTAACGATACTGCCTACTATACTATAATTAAAAAGCAATCGTTGTGTAGAAATATATGTATCTTGTTTCCACAAAAAGCTCGTAAATCCTTTAATAATAAATATAAGTTAGCAAATTGAAGGTTTGAATAAAAATAGATAAAAGGGTTCTAACCGTTTTAGAAATACGAACTACCCTCACTACGTAATTCTCTTTTCATAAAAAATAATTTAAATTATGAACACGACAGAATTACATTACAATACTTTTTTTTAATTTGACATTTAAATTTTTATTTATATATAACTAGTTTTTTAACACTACAGCTACTTTGACTTCAACTTATCTAGTTTTGATAAGTGTTTAATTCATTACAACGCTTGCACTTTGCTTGTCGACTATTGTATTGTTTTGTTCTTTGTTTGACCAATTGTATAAATACTGGCATGTGTTATCGTGTCTTCATATACCTCTGTAAGTTTCTCAGGAAAATACTACAATAGAAGTTATATTGTATACATTATGCGTTTGAAAACAAATAACCATTTATGGTAACTTTTTTGAGCTTAATTATAGTATAGGGACGTGTGTTTCATCAGCTTATAGAATCAATCTTGATACTTGTAAAATAAGTACCATAGGAATAATCCTAAAGAAATCGAATGATAACGATAATAGTATGAAGAGATTCCATGTCAATATAGAGTAAAGACCTTCAGTTTGTTGACTTTAATATATTATTTAACATATGTTTTTATAGATCTGAAATCAAACACTAAAGAAGGATATTAAATGAAATGACGCAAGACACGCGTTATATCAATTGTTACTAATAACGCGGTCATGTAACAGCGTAAATGAATCGCAAGTGTTTTTTAAACTACCCACAGAATGTATTTACACAATACTAAACAGTTTATTCCTTGTAATATATGTCATGTCATATATATGTCATACACAAATCAATAATGATCACAAGTCAAGCAAAACTATGAAATTGATATTAGTATTGCGTAATAGTTCAAGATTGCATGAGTGACGACGTACAGCATGACGAGAGTTCAAGATCATTTAAAGTAATTACTTGTAGATTAAACACGCAAATCGCACTATACCTATGTTTTTTTTTCCTGTATCAGATCTAGTTTCATGTCGCATATTACATATTATCTTGATGTGAAAGTATAAATGGTCCCATTCCCAGATTATCTAGCTTACATAGCGTACTACCTGCCGGCTGTAATTAAATACTAAATAAATATTATAAAAAATAGCAATAACAAATTTTGCTATGGTATACAAAGAATATATTAAATTGTCTATGGAAATTACATAAAAAAAATTAAGACACTATCTTAAAACATTTAAAACAATGCTCTCCCAAAATAACCTCGTCAGTCGAATATTAATAGACTGAGCCTTTATTTACAAAAAAAAATCAATCATATATTTATAAATAAATATATAATTATAAATAGAAAACTTTTAGACAGATAACGTTATTTACTTCCGCTTAAATTAACTTTCAAGTGTCATTTAGACTAACAATCAGGAAAGAAAGGCGTCAGTTGGAGGTCACAGCGACGTCATGTACTTGCTATCGCTAAAATATAAGGAAGTGACGACAAAGCTTTAACGAATTGCAATTTTATGGCCTTTGATATTCGCTTAGTTATTATTTATGTTTATATATATTTAAAATATAAGTTATTAAATAGTAAGCTGTTAGTTTAGAAATATTTTTGCTAGCTGTACCTAAACAAGGTTCTAAGGGACAGTGAACTATTTAGAGGTGTTTTTGCTGGCTGTACTTAAGTATAAATTTATTTTTACTTAAAGCAATGGCATTCGTATGTAGTTGGTTTTAACAATGTAAAATGTACATAGTTTGTTACTTCGTCAAAGAAATCGTTAAATTACCATTAAGTTTAATACTTTCATAACATATATATATATATATATATATATATATATATGAAAAAACACATCATTTTAATTCATATATGATCATGACTTCCATCAACAGACAGAAAGTTTTCTTGATTATTTTATAATTGAGGAAAAGCTTGTATACTATGTTATCTCATTTATTTACATCATACAATTTAAAATAAGATACATAAATGAGTAATTTAGATAAATACCCTCTTAAAATTTATATAAATATTAAAAATACAACCATAAAATTATTGTCATTTGCATATATTATACAGCAATATATTTTTTTACTAATTTTTTCTTTAATATATATATATATATATATATATTTACTACGAGTTATCATAAAAGGATGGGCTTCATCCTGTCTCTAATTGGGCTATTTCATTATCATATATTTTTATATGATACAGTCGCGTGCGCATTGTTTAAATAATATCGTAGAGATACCCCACGCTGTCTGCGATATTGAACCGGTTCCTTAAAACCTTGACTAACAAAAACATAAACTTGCTAGCTTTTGTCAACACAATAAATAATTGTGATATTTTTTTTATTTTATAAAAAAAATATCACAATTAAATACATGTTTAAAAAAAAAGTTATATTATATTAAACTCGTTGTTGGCGCTAAAGCTAACATTATCCGGGTTTTTCTGGTATTTCCTAGATTCTTCTAACAGATAAAGGGAAATACAGTATATTTCGTTACATCGACATAAGATACTTACAATTATAAGTCACATAATTTTTAATCTGTTTTCTGTTTGAAATTAATAAAAAATTAAGTAGACAAGACAAGTTGTCGCTGTCAGCGTGGAAAAAATCGAAAGTGATAGTACTTTTAGCGTCAACTTATAGCAAGCTTATAATATTAATTTAGTAACCAAAAACAATATAAGCAACAAAATTGTATGTACTTTGAGATTAAAGTATATATAAGGATGATTCAGAGGAATTGAACTTTGCTTTGTATCTTTTGTCCAATGTTGAATTATTCACTGTGTATATATACCTAGCACCTTTGTGTCGGTTAGCACATAAATAAAGACCAAAATGGCGGAGTTATATCTAAAAATATTAATTATATTTATCTCACAGTATTCAAGTTAATTTAAGTATATTAATTTTAACTGTGTTATTTTTCACGATGTTTTTCATAAGTTTATTTTATAAATAAAATTAAAATGTATTTATTTCATGTCGATTAGCGAGAAAGGAAATTCAAGGTTAAATAAGATTAATTTAATGAATAATGTTTGTTTTATTTATTAATATATAAAATTCCACTCACAGTAGTATTTTTTTATAAATGTGAAGCATAAACTTATCATAAATTAAAAAAAGCCATCCCTTCCTGAAAACCTAAATATTCGTATTAACCTTGATATGCGCGGTTATTTCGGGTGCGCAGGCGCACGGCGCCGGTGAAGCGGTATCAGAAATCTTGATATTCAGATGCTTTTACCTATTTTTGTTTTTGATGGGTAGGTGTTAATACAATTTATGAAGTATAAAAATATGTAAATTCGGACAAGGTTAAAATGAAATTGAAAGATAGAAACAATGCCAAAAAATATACACTTTCTGATTCAAATGTGTTTTTAAATTACATCCATTAATTATTATTCAAATATGTACCAACGTGAAAGCAAGCATGATTTAAAGTAACAGAATAGTTATTTTAAAAATAATGTTATGTTTCACTCGTTTTATAATTAAGTAAAGTGGGTTAGGTGGCGTCGGTTACAGTGTAATTGAAAAGTAAGATTATTACATACAGTGGAAGGTTATTATGAAAAACACTGAAGCATCTGTAAAACTGGAATGGCGTGGGGTATTGTGATCTATTTAAAGTGCCTGAAAACTTAGGAGTGCGGAAAGAAACAGAAAATCCGAATATATAATACATTTGCTCTACAACAGAGCTGTGCTCAGAGATATGTTTCATTGTTTTCAATATACAGGATGTAGGACGAAGTTTATAATCAAACTACAATCCAAGATTGAAATCAATATTTTCGACACATGATACTTCCTATATACTTATTTCATTGTATTTTCTGATAATCCAATAAACGAAGCTTGTAAAGTTTGCATCAAAATCCATAATTATTAATCGGCTGGAACACCAATTTATACTTGGACATTTAATTTATATATGTATAGAAAAAAAGTTAACTGCAGTTCGAGATGAAATACACGGACTTTTAGTTTCATAGTAACAATTTACTATACAATAAGACGACACTACACCAGTGTTAAAGAAAGTAGGTAAGAAGAAGGAAGGAAGGAAGGTTTAGAGAGAGAAGGTTCCCTTCAATGAAGTGAATATAGCATGTAGATTTGCTTCCGAAATTTGAATATGGAATTTGACAACAAGCTAGTATAACCTTTTTCAACAGATCTTTAAAATCACAAACAAAGCACAACGTTTCATTATACGACTGAATGATATAAAATCTACTTGACTTCATAACTCTTAAACACATCGGTTAGGTGATATAATAGATCGTTTAAAATTAATATTTATTGTCATTTAAATTATTGTGAATAATGGGGCCATTTCATTATACAGTTTAAACACTATATGACCCGAAAAATAGCTAGTATAAGTCTCCAATCAGCTGGCAGCACTAACTCACTAACAACCTTATCACATTCAGATATTATTACGCTAGTTGACCAAGCGAGGCTGAATTTGGATGATGAAATGGCTGCTTAAGAGTGACAGGATTCATTATTGATATATCATTTTTATGTTAAAGTACCCTACTTAAAATTGAAGTAGTTACTTATTGTGTATAATTCGTTTAGTAATTACAAGAAACTCTGTATTCGCAATATTTAGCTTTAATACTTCAGCTAGAGAAGGCATACTTTATTATGATGAAATGTTGCTCAACTGGTAAGTTCAAAACGTAATTAACAGACAGATAAACTTTAGTAAGAAAATAATTGATTTAATAAAAATATTATTAGTATTAGGACTACTAGAACTAGAAACTTTATCCGAATTCTGCCCGATTAGATTCAAAACCGTCCGGGGTTCTTATTCATGAGCTCGAAGCATGGCGTGAATTGAAAATCTCGATTTAACTATCCCGAGTACAGACAGTTAAATATATATTAAAGTTATTATTGATCTCGACAGTTTAAAAACAAAAATATATCTGAAATGCTGAAAATACGACAAAGACGCTCAATTAACAGATGGTGTAGGTCGACAGACGAGGACACTGTACTCAAATACTAAAAAATCGGCCAAGTGCGAGTCGGACTCGAGCACGAAGGGTTCCATACTATCAATTTTTAAAGACCGCCTTAATATTTTCATTTATAGTATTTGTAGTTATACACATAATTTGTGATTATTTCAGCTTTATGAGATCACGGTTTATGAGATACAACCTGGCGATAGACAGACAGCGGAAGCTTAGTAATAGGGTTCCCTTTTTACCATTTAGGTACGGAACCCTAAAAACAGTTCATGGCAGTTGAGAAAAACTCATGATATTTTTACGAAAACTGTTTTTTTATATATAATAAATAAATATTTAAAAACTACTTTTAATTTGTCCTCGTCTGCGCTTGTAACCAGAAAACATTTGACCCTCTGATATGATTATTTATTATTAAAGCTTATCATGTGGATACGACAGGCATATATACTGATTATAACGCTTTAGTCCAGGGGTTACGAAGTCAGGGGTTACGAAGAAGAGTTCCCAATATCTGGCTCTGACTCTTCCACGGGATCCCCCATACAAGAGCATAGTACCCATACGAATTGCAAGCAAATACTCATAATCAAGACGGATATTATAGTAATATATAGAAAAAACGTGCTAAGAAAAACACGTGAATCCTGAATATTAAATTTTATTTAAAGTATGTGTGCCAATGTCATAGTAATTTTTTGCGCCGTGTCGTCAATACATCTCGCAGCGATGAATAAATTGCAAACAAACCTCGTAACCTTTTTATTAGTGACAGATCGCGAGTAAACATTTACATATCATTAATATCGATCATATATCATTAACATATTATTTTTTAACTATAAATTAAAAATATATATACATACATTAAAAAAAAATATACGGACAGGTTTCGAAGCTGTGTTTTCCCAGAGGTCGGAGAAGTACGTTTTTCATTATTGATTTAAATTCTCTTAACATGGGTAAACACTAACACAGGTTTATTGACAAATCCATACACATTATATAAATAAATAAAACATTTGATATAAATAAATAAATGATTATATTTATCCATATATTGCTTTGATTTTATTGTTCGATTAAATATTTATATTTTTTTTTAAATAATAAAACATTTGATATATTTTATAAAAACAGTAAACCTTTTTTCTAACTATAATTTAACTTACGGTAAATCTTGTATGTAACACGTTTCGAAAAGACATGAAATGAAGTCTATGCAACACTACCGGTTCAAACAAGTGAAAATAATAAATTGTCGTATTTATTGAATGGAGAGAGCTGGTTTTTATCAAGTATATTTTATTAAACAAGAAATTATCAATAAATGTAATGATAAAATTTATTTATATACATTTTTTAAGTCATTCAACCATTTAAATAATTATGCATCGGTCACTGTAGCTCTGAAATATTCAATTTTATTATTCCCTCAAAATATGTTAAATAAGGTTATTGAACCTAAATGCCCAGTGAAGTGGAGTGAATGACATCCTAAAACGAGTCGCGACCTTACAGAAATTTTATTTCACATATGCATATTAACTAAAATATTACTAATTATAATACTTTTCATTGAAGTGTATATTTCATTTGATATGTGACATTTCACAACATTTTTCAATTACTTAACAAAGAAGACAAAAATTACTAAAAATATCGTAGATTTTATGGAAATTCAGGTAACCTTTTACGACTAAGAATTAATAAATTATAATGTTTATTTCATGGTTGCGATGTGGATTTCTCTTATGGCCTATATTTTTATATTGGCATTATTTATTTTAAACCTTTATAAAAAATATATGGATAGTTTAAGCCATTACTTAATCTTGTATAGACATAACTGCTAAAATGTAACAGTTAATTAATGATGTTTTCTCAAATAAAATCAGAATTTCATTAATTATCTATTTGCATACAATAGAATCTAAACAAACCTCAATGGAGTTAATTTAATGAATCTATTGAAAAACAAAAGTTACGCTGTTTTAATTGTAGTTAATTTTACTGTCTGTAAGTTAATATTATTTTAGGTTTCTCAAACTAGCTGTATTTAGCTCGTCACATAGGAGTCGACGTTAAAAATCGCTTTCGCCCGTCTATTTTTTCGTCAAATTTACCTTGTATATGTAGTCTCGTTAAAAAATCTTTCATTTAAAATACTATATACTACACATTACCGAAAATTACAAAGATTTATTGAAATCGGATGGATAGCTTACAATATTATCTCCGACATATAAATGTACAAATATACAAACTTGATCGTTTTATAATATTTTCAACAATAAAATAACCAAGATGTTCAAGAATGCTGCGATGGGATCCATGATAGCAACCGACCCCAAATAAATATGTCGTCGTAATATTAAAAATCCAATATTGTTTATTAAATGGACACGAGCATGTACAAGTACAAGTGTCAACCGGTCAATGGTCTAATGCTTGCAGGGATTCCAATAGTCTAAAGGTATAACAGATCATACTACATTTTAGTCTAAGATCGCCTATAAAAGTATTAATAAAATCCGAAACAGAAATATCTTCATGTTCATCTAACTTATGCAAATTCTTTGCAACGTATCAGTGTTACAAAAGTTTTATTGACAACTACCCTCCTACTTTCCAACATGTTAAACATCTTTATATTTTAAAATAGATATTCAATCAGTGTGTTACATAACCAGGACAACCTGAGGCACTCCTCGGTCGTTTATTTCCACCGATTCTCGATATAACAGCTTTATTACTGAACTCTGACGCACATCAGCCACGCCCCCTTGACCGACCTCACACTAACGTCACGTTGTGAGTTTGCCGTTGGTTTCTTTGACCTTGGACTTCGCTGTATATATTCGAGAGTGAATCCGGAATACATTATTTTTTTTTATCTCAGTATTTAAAATAGATCGGTTCATTTCGTCTAGTAAATCAAGCTGTTCTCTTTTAAAATTTGCTTGTTATTTCAATTCAACATTTTTATTAAGGACGCATCATTGCGTAATCGTTTAGATCTTATTTTTTCATTCTAAAATAAACAGTATTTCAATCAGATATACATCACAATATTAGTATAAACTGTAAACAATTAAAACTAGACAATAGAATCATTGAAGCAATTGTCTTATTTTAATTTGAATGCGTCGTCCCACATGTCGTATGGCGATTTGAAGCGATACGGGACGCATGTTAATTTAAGATATACGGTTATATATTGTTTATTATAATACCCACACACATAATATACCCCCTCTCCCCTTTCCCAGTACTCGCGGTACATTTAAGAACAGTACCCCTATTACATGTTTTGACGTTACGAAACTTTGATAGTTTTGGAGCTGTGACATCACGAATTCAACATATTTTTAATTACCTCAATATAAAAGTTTTGGCTAACCACCAAGTGTGATAACAGTATCACTTATATACATAAAACCACTGAAGCGTCATAACACATAACTTGTTTTATTGTCCGTCTATTTGTTTAGTGATTAGGACAAGTCCATCCGTGTGCAAGGAAAATTTATTTAACAAATGTTGATCATTATAATATTTTAAAAGAAAAAAAAACTATACATTATCTTATTTTCGCACTTGACATGCATATTTATTTAATTTCTTCTCCATAGATATTTTTAATAACTCAATTAGCCGATTGAACACGTGGGAAGCTGCGCATTTCAGATCGTAAAGATCCGTTTGATCTGTCAGTGAATAAATAAACTTAAACCTCTATTTTAATTCAAAGACAAATAAACGGGAAAAAATATTTAATAAAACGAATAAATCTATATGTAGTATATCTTACTGGGATTTGTATAATCATTAAATACTTAACAAATATTTTAAACTGATCCCTACTGTGTGACATTTAATTTGAAATTTGCATCAGTCGTGTATTTAACATATTTACATAAAATCGACGCTAGTGCTTCCTACTTAGTGACGTCATCGAGGCCGAAGGTGAGCACATTGTACGTCGATGTTGCTGTGGGCCAGACAAACAAAACTATCGGACTTTATATATATTTGCAAAAATACATTATTATTTATATTTTCAACTAAATTGTCTTATATATGCGCAATAGCTATGCTATTAAAATTAAATACAACCAAGGACAAAGAATAAATGCGCCAACAGTGGATTATGTAACACCGGCTTAAGTCAAATTAAGTATGGTAATTTTTGACGAAAACAAGAAGAAATATGTAACAGGGTAACAATAACAATTTTAAGGCTGATTACACACAAAAACTTTGTATCTATTTATACCTTGAGCATATGTCATACAAAAACATAACAAAATCTTTAATTTAAGCGTCAAACTCATCCCAAAATATCGTTAATTTCTTTAATTATTAATGAGACAGGTATATTCATTATGAGTTATGCCACTGGAGTCATTATATAAATAGTTATGATTACTTACTTGTTATTTCATAACCAATATAGAAACAACCAATGAAAGAAAACATTAATTTTATGGCTTCCAACATGATTATATGTCATTGCAACATTTGATGTTTTTATAAATGAAAGTAATACTAATATTTTCATGAGTTGTACATAAACAAATTAAAATAAAAAAAATATGTGTCAAATCTGTAAAGTTATTTCATATAGTAATCTGTCGTCTACATTATAAGGAAAGGCATTGACCTCACCTATTGTTTAACTATTATTTAAACAACCTTATCAATATTCAATTAATAAAAGGAGTTCAAAATTTAATATACACAAACAAAGTATGATAAAAATAAATAGGATTTGTAATGCATTTTCATAAAATACTAAAAAACTTTTTATACAAAAACTAGTCTGGAATCTGGATAAAAAAGCGTTATGAACAATACAAGTAAATTACTCCTAGTTTTATTCATATAGCTATGGACTGTATACTCATTAGTTTAATTAGTGAATTGTGTCTGTAAGACATACCATCTTAAAAATATATATATATATATATATATTACAATTAAATATATTAAGAGGGCATGTTATTAAATATAATTATATATATAGAATCTTAAAACAAAAGACTAATCTTGTCCAGCTAAAAAAAAATATAATAAATTTAAACTACAACACTTGCAATGTAACTTGCTTTTGAATATTTTAGTTACATAGATTTTGTTTATCTTTTAAAAAAATAACCAACAGTTAAATAAAAGAAACACCTAAAATATTTATGAACATAAATTAAACTATGGTCAGCCAAAAAAATTCAAAAGAAAATATTTTTTATGTAGTTATATATTTATAATATGAAATTATTGCATATTTTTAAATATAATTTTGTACCCATTGCTGATGGTGTATATTTTTTTTTTACATTGAATTGATGTTAACTTACAAAATTAATTCATTATATTAGACCCACCAATTTGAGGTAAATAAAATTCTCATGGGGCAGTGATGTTTGGATGATAAAAGTTATGAAAATGATCATTTGGTTTTTTCCAATCATATAAGTTAGTTTTATATTTTCTGAATGATTTAATATCTGTATTAAACTTCCACTGCCCTAATTTTCATTAACAAATACTTATTAGCTTATAATCTGAGTCAATAATCAATACACCCAATAATAACTGTCAATATCTTTAAATTTGTTGGTCTCTCATTTTAATAAACAATCTCTTGGTTAATAACATTGCAATAAACTTGGTCATATTAATATGTAAGTACAAGAAGTAATGTTTACAAACAAACTAAGTTGTAACTTGTTATTGCAGTTTATAATCATTTGCGTTGGTAATTTTCTCTTATAGTATATAAATATTTGTGAAACCATTCAAAACATCGATTCAAGTTACGCACTTAGCTGATGTGAAAGAAAATAAAGTTGGTTATATTAGGTTAGAAAAAATATTCAAAAGACGGCGATAATAGGTAATCTATAAAGATAACATTATACTAGAACTAACTTTTAACGCAGTTCATAGATATATTGTATAGATTTATTTATTGTTTTTAAATAATAAATGGACGTACCTGCCGCTTCTTTACCTTCCTGCTTTGTCATTTTATAACTGTGTTACAATCTGTAAGAAACACAATATTAACGTCTTGGTTAGGGGCTTAAAAATTTCACAGCACATTTAACTTTAAATAACAAGAATTAATGCAATAATTATATTTCAATAAACATCGACAAACTTAAACTATTTTGATATTTAGTATTTATTATCAGACGTCAAGTAGGAACTGTCAACTAGACTTGACGGAGACGTTCGTACTTACGCAAGTTAAATAACACCAAGAAATAGTAATTTAATTTTAACATCCTTAATAGTACTGTTATATATCAAAAGTTAACATTAATTAATATATTTATTATATTAATATAAGTTATAGTACTATTTATAATTTTAACTTTGAGTAAAAAATAATATATTAATTTTAACGTTCCGTTAAAAATGGTTAATGTAAGACTTAAATGACAGTAAATGACGCAGATGGCAGAATAGACGCCAGAAAGTCTACACCGGCATGATGCGTACGTTTTGTTCAAAAGTAAAGAAAATCTTAATGTTTTTAAAATACAGTATCTTACTTTTCTTGTTAGAAATAATTTATGTTCATATTTTGAATGATCCTATGGCAACTGTTGTTAAATACATACATACTTTTTTTTCTTTTCAGATGCTGCTGGGAATGTGTTAGAAAAATAAGAAGACAATATTTTTATACCTTTTTAAAAAATCTTCACAATGTCTGCTGCGGGTGAAAATGGCCTTCCGGAAGAAGGACGGTAATTTATTTTTATAAACCTTTGATAATAAATAAATTTTTAAAAAATATTAAAGAATCAGATTTCTTTTTTTAGATTAAATATTAAAGATTAATTATGTTTTCAGATTAAATATTAAAGATTAATTATGTATAATTATTTGTGATTGTATATTATATAATACTATTATATTTATGTATCCTTAAAAACTCATTCCTATGTCATTGGTCACATACAATAAATAAATATTCCTTATACCTAATAAGTCACATTCATGCATATTATATTGTTCCTAACATTTTCAATTAAACATAATTTGGTTCTTGTAACTTTATATAAATTAACAAAATCTTTCAATTATTTAATTTAAAATATGTATATACTATGTATCTAAATACATTGTTTATTGATGTGTTATTACAAATCATGTCATTAACATATTTTATGAATTCTAGTTTAATTATTGTTTTTAATCATATTTTAATTACATTCCATAACAAAATAATTTGCATTTAGTATATGATAATTGAGGAATTACTAAATAACAACAACAACAATTTCATTAATAAAATATTATTTACATTTTACAAGAAGCATATAATATAATTTTCTTTATATTTTAATAACTATAACCATTATATATTTTTATTTCAGTGGCACGACATACTATTTCTCCAAAGACCGGCCGAGTGCAACATTATGGCAGAGAATAAGCCTATTTTTTTCTATATATTGGAAATCTGTTATAGTTGTGATGACGCCGTTGGTGTTGCTGCCTTTACCGATCTTGAACTCCGGCTCTGAATTTGCTCGCGTAAGTTTTAAATTTAGAAACTGGCTCGAAGGATCATAAACATATATTATTTAAGGTATATAACAAGGATAATTATATTACAGGCTTACCGATGCATGTATGTGGTCCTAATAATGGCTACCTACTGGGTATTGGAGTTGCTACCGCTACCCGTGACGGCGATGTTACCTATCGTGTTGTTCCCATCGATGGGTATCCTGGACTCAGACAAGACGTGTGCGGCGTACATGAGGGAGACCAACATGATGTTTATGGGCGGTCTCATGATCGCTGCGGGAGTCCAGTACTCGAAGCTGCCGAAAAGAGTTGCTCTATGGACCGTTCAAGTCGTTGGATGCTCTCATAGACGGTAAGTGTCTGCCAAATTCATAACTATGTGAGTCAAAATCTAGAAAATATTCAGTTTAGTCCTTGGCACTTGGCTCCGAATTTGGTCTTGGGGAAGGGATGCAAATTGTTCTGTGAACTAAACAAAACGTAAATACATACTAAAGTATAACCGAATATGTCAAATAATCATACTTATTACTTGCAATAACAAATGGGTTATTAAAAAAAAAACATATGTCGCAGTCTATTGCTCTTTGAGTCAAGGGAGTGCGGCCACGTCTATGGCTCCCTGCCTTGTATTCGACTATTTAGACAAGAGTTTTGAAACCGCAATCTAATGGATTTTCGCCAATAAATTCTAACTCAGCGTTATTTTCTATTTCAGCCTAAATTTCGGTCTGACTTTCGTGACCATGTTCATATCGATGTGGGTGTCCAACGCGGCCGCCACCACCATGATGGTGCCCATGGTAGAAGCTATACTCGAAGTTCTGGAACAGGTCAATATTAACCCAACGATATCAACATACTACTATACTATTCTAACTACTATTCTATATTACTACTATACTATTCTATAGGAAATATATCTTATAGCAAATATTTCTGAAACTTAAATAAAAAAAGAACACCACTATAACTAAACATAAATTATGGCAGACTGCACTGTATACGTACCGATGACTGACTTAATCCCTGTTCTTTGGAAAAATAATAATTTATTTTCAAACTGACATTAAAATATCGACGATATTTTTTACAAACTCAATGCTTAGATAGTTTATTTGCACTACACAAGGCAGGATGGGATTTTCAATCTTTCTCTGCATAAATTAGACTTTAGGAAACATCGGTTTAACTACAGCATATTATTAAATTTTGAAAGTATATCTGTACCTAAACCAACGTATAATGTTGAATATTATTGATATGTGATAATGTAATAAGAATCTAGAGATATATTCTGACAATATTTGATCTATTTTTATATAATGAATAATAAATAATGATAATTCCAGCAAGGGTTCGGTGACGTGTACATCAACAAGAAGAAAGCACAGCCTGAAAACGGAAACGGCGCAAAACAACAGAACACTGAAGAGGAGTGAGTGACACAAACTTACATAGATAAATACAAGTTGTTACAGTGGGTTTAAAATTTATCTGTAATGTTATTAATATTTAAATATTCACTATTATAAATTTTGATCTATATTTTGTGTGAGTACGCGTGCGTGCGTGAGTCCGTACGTCCGGCTTACGAGTGCGTGCGTTGGTACGTGTATGTATGTACGTGCGTGTGTGCGTAGGGTGCCCGTGCCGAGCGACACGACGGTGTGTTACTACCTGAGCATCGCCTACGCCTCCACGCTGGGCGGCTGCGGCACGCTGGTGGGGACGGCCACCAACTCCGCCTTCAAGGGCATCTTCGACTCGTTAGTATATTATATGTACCTCTCGTTATGTTAACTGGGCTCATTGACACAATGTTTATTTATTTATTCGTGATAGTAATATAAAAAAGTAGTTTTAATTAACACATCCCGTGGTGGTTTTCAGAGAGTTCCCGGAGATTTCGGGTTCCGTAGATTTCTTTTGGTTCATGGCGTACAGCGTTCCGCCCATGCTGCTGATGCAGAGCCTGGTGTGGGTCTCCCTTCAGGTCACCTACATGGGGATGTTCAGGTATGGGGTTTGTTTACAGAATATTATAAACAAAATATTTTTTAAAAGATCTTTATAAAAAAAAAGTCAAACACATTTACGATATGTCTTAAAAGATTAAAAAAAAGTATATCCTATATACCTTTTTCGTTATAAATTTTACTAAATGAAAATATATATATCGTATGTCTGATCAATATTTTCAGAAACAATAATAAATAATAATAATATTACAATATAGATATGTAGTGTCTACTGCCCAGTAGTGTGTGTTGTATAACGGTGTGTGCGCAGGCCCCGCAGCGCCGCCGCCCAGCGCGCCGCCTGCGCCTCCGGGGGCTCCGACACCACCATGGAGATCATACGACAGCAGTACAAGGGGCTGGGACCCGTCACCTTCCACGAGAAGGTACATGAGCAAACTATATTATACAGAATAAAAGGAATTTGTTAATTTGAACATTTGCATATAGGCGTACAAAAAAAAAGTACGTAAGTAAAAAGTAAGCAGGAATAAAAAAAAAACATTTTAGTTTGCCAACAAGACTGTTTTTTACTTACGAAGGCAAAAGCTATAAATGTAGATTGAAGAATTCACTTTAAAATGTCTTCACACATTATTTTTATTCATATTATATTAATTTACAATAATTTCAGGCTTCCGGGTCGCTCTTCATCCTTGCCGTGTTCCTGTACATCTTCAGGAAGCCAGGGTTTATGTTGGGTTGGGCCGACATCATCACTACCATGTAAGTCAATTGATGTGGGTACTTTGAATTGAAAAGATCCAGGTTCTATTCTCGGTCGTTATAAACTTGTATTTGACCAGATCTTGCCTGTGGGGTAATTTTTGCCCATTAATGATTAATTTGTATTTTTTTTAATTACCAGGAAGCTGAAGGACGGCGTGGTCTCCATCTTCATCGTAGTGCTCATGTTCATCCTACCAATGTCCGTCGACTTCATCAACATCTTCACATCCAAAGCTTCATGTAAATATTTATTGAAATTTTAATAATGAAATTGTTTCAAAGTTTATATTATCTTTCATAATAAAGTTAACTTACTATATATTGATATATTAACCAAATAATATTTCATTTAGTAACCCTTAACAAGTTTAAAGTTTTTAGGTTTTTTATATTTTCAATTATTTTATGAATACTCTCAGAGGTCCCAGGTTCGAGTTCCGAACTTGTTGATATTGTTTTAACCTATATTTAATAAAAATTGAATTATACATAACACGGCCATGATGCTTATAGATAATCTTAAATGCCATGAATATATCAATTGTAATCCTTAAATTTGTGCACATTTTATTTTAGATGAAGAGCTTTCAAAGTCAAAGCCATCCACTGGAATTGTAACCTGGAATATATTGAAGGAGAAAATTCCATGGGGTCTACTTTTCCTGTTGGGTAAGTTTTTTTTCTCTCACATATTTTACATTAATGATATTGCTTTTCTTTATTTTTAGGAGTCCCGATTGCGATTATTGGCAGTAACAATAATATTCGTTCGAGTATGTCAAATTTAAAAAAAGTTACATACCTCACTGGGAATTAAAATAATTAGCTAAGCACATATATATAATTTGACTTTTTGACTCTCAGGTGGAGGCTTCGCCCTCGCCGAGGGCAGCAAGGCAACCGGTCTGTCGTCCATGATCGGCAGCTCCCTCACGGGGCTGCACGGCTTGCCGCACGCGGTGGTTTTACTGGTGGTGGTACTGGTAACGCAGTTCATCACCGAGTTCACCTCCAACGTCGCCATCGCGAACCTCATACTGCCCGTACTGGCCAATATGGTGAGACATTAAAGTAATATCATCATCTCTAAAAAGTATTTAGATTTCATAAACCTCATTAGAGCAGATGCAGATATGTATAAATAGGCTAAGGAGATGTCTGAAGTCATGTTATGATCTCATCCCCTGGTTGCAGGCTCGCACGTTGGAGATGGACCCCCGCTATCTCATGGTGCCGGCCACGCTGGCGTGCTCCATGGCCTTCCACATGCCCGTGGGCACGCCGCCCAACGCGATCGTGGCTGGCGTCGCGCACATACCCACCTCGCGCATGGTGAGACTCGCATGCACGCACACACATACACACGCGCTCACACACACACGCACGCACACATACACGCACGCACACACACACGCACGCAACCATTTATACACAGTGAACCCGTTTTTGTTCTAGGCTGTTGGTGGAATCGGTCCCAAAATCATCACAACCCTGATAGTGTGGGGTGCCTACCCCACCTGGGGGTCGTTGATCTTCAAACCGGAAGACATCGCGGCTTTGGAATCAGGACCTAAAGTCAGCAATAAGAACGTCACCCTCAACTGTGGAGTCACCGCCAGTAATTTAACGCCAAATCATACGTACAACTGCTCTCTGCCAGTCACTGGCATCGCGAACAAGACGGCGGCTCTGCAGCTCAGTAACAGTACCTTCTCCTGTAACTACATACCGTTCAAGAGCTAGACGTACCTGAAGACGGCAAGTATTTATTGTAGATTTTAATTTTATAGTGGTTTTTGAATTTAAATAAACATATATTATGTATAGTATAAAAAAATACCAAATATCGGCATTTTTTGCAATAGCATTTTTACATTATGTATCAGAACAACCACCTATTACTATTTATAAAAGTATTGATATTATTATTGGCACTTTGATATTTTAATATTAATTAAAGCGCCAATGGTTCTTTTAATATCTGAGTGGATGCTGTAACTCTAGAATTGGTATGTGCTATGCTGAAAATAATCGTGTTCCTCGCTTGTATTGTTATTATATATATATTTAAGATCTGAAATTTTTAATAAAATCATGTGATATTTTTAATAGACGTGCCAATGACTGGCACTCCACTGGCATTGTGGTTAAATGTATCTCTTAAACTATCTTATACCTTCATTGTCGTTTGACCGCCGTGCCAGTAATGCCTACATTTAACTTGTGCCTTGAAAATTCCTAGACATACATCCATTTTGTAATAGTTTTTATATAAAATACATGATAATATATTTTGAAACGATTATAATATTACGAACAAGGGTAAAATTAATATTAAATGACACATATTTACTTTTCCTATATAATGAAGATTTTTAAAATATAAATTTACAGTTACCTTCACGACTGGTAGATGAAAAACTATATATATTTTTATATAAAATAAAAAAATATCTATTTTTTTGATATTAGATGAATCTAATTGTTTCATATATGATGAATAAGATAAATAAATAACCAAGATGTTGGTATTTTGTATTACTAAATGTATTATTAAGATTTCATCCAAAAATAAGAATGGGTTGGTTAAAGTAAGGTATAATGCACAAATATATTAAATTTATTGAATCTTAGGGTGGGGCCACATGCGACCTCGTTGGTCAAGGGCTGTATGTGGTCGCACCTTTATATCTCATTTATAATGTCTTAGGGAGAGTGGATATTTTAGTTTAAAATAATGGTTCCTTATTATTATTAAGGTCCAATAAAGCATTTTATTTATTTTATTTAAAGGTGTGTTTCTGGATTTTTAATTTTTTAACGAATCTCCATTATTTTTGGCAATGTTATTATAATTGAAAGTATGATAATTTAAATACACTGTTTTAAATATGTATATTGTATTTAATAAAGTGTTGCCAAATGTAAATAATATGCTCATGTACATAGTGATCAATTGTATTGTTAGTTGTTAATAAATAAATGTGAATGTCAGTTGTTTTATTTTTTATTATAAGCAAGAAATACTGGATATCCAATAAGTATAAGGCAGGTAAGATATATTTATATCGAATTACATATTATATATTTCTAAGGTATTAATACAGTAAAATGCTGACATAGTGATATAACATTCTGAATTAAATTTTGTCATCCTAAATGCCTTGATTGTTTAAATAAAGTCAGTAGTTCAAATCTTAAAGCAAATAAGAAGCGTGAAACGTTTCTCATTAAACATGCAAAGAAATAATTCAGAATTTGATACTGAGATTTCAGAGAACAATTAGCACAAATAGAAATAAAATAATAAAACACTTGTGTCATTGTTTCATGCAAAATGAAATACTGCATCTGGTAACACTGAATCATATAAGTATTTTACTATCCCTTCTCTGTTTGTCAACGATGATAAGAATCGTATTAAAATAATGTAAATAAATTTGAAAGGCCAGTTGTTGGGTCATACATAAGTGTATAATTAAAAGTGCCTGACCTATTTTGCTATATTTATTTACAGATTAGATGTTTGGACCAATCGACCAAATTGTAAGATTATTAACTGTTTTTTTTTTGTGTAGTGATCAACGCTGTTAGCCCTGCGGCCGTTACAGCGTCACCGGAGGAGGAGAAGGACTTAACAATACAAACAATGTTATTAACATATCTTTAATGTATATGTAGTTAGCTACATGTTTACTTTCGTAACGTTCGCCCATGCTGGGTACGTGTTTATATCCGGCCAAATGACTTTAGACCACACTGACACCGTGAACAGGGTTGTAAGTATAGATATGAGAGATGGACCAACTCCTGCGATCATCTGAAATACAAGATGGTGAATATAAGATGATATTATTTTTAAAATTTAGGTTCGTCTTATTAATTTACGTTGTGGTCTTATCTACTTAAAACAAATTTAGGTTAAGACTGAATTTACCTAATCTGTATTATACCTACCACTTTAATTTACTAAGAGTAGTTTCTTAACCTAGGGTTGCGGCTCCTATCGGTTCGCGTTTAGATATAAGTGTTGCAAGCTGATAAAAATCAAGATGATCTATGCAAGAAAGTATTTTTAAATAAATTATACCTAATTAAATCACTTTAGTTGAGTGCAATACTAAAAAGGTTGTTAAAAGCTGGTATAAATTAAAATTTAATACATACTAGGGTAGGGTAGGATATATAATATATTTCAAAATATATCTTCATTATAATCTATAACTCCTCACCAATCTCGAGGGTGGTATCCCTACATACGCGGCCACCATGGCGTGCGCAGGCGTACCCGACACCAGCTGGAACGGCAAGGAGGTAGCGAGGGCCGCACTTACCATAAGGAACCTTGGATTCAGTTTTGTAAATATACTCTGAAATGTTCTAATAATATTAAGCAGAGTTGCACTTATCATAATTATAATAACATTTCCAGAAAACTGTAAAAAGAAACTCACCAAGTTAGCAATGTTTAAAAGCAAGTATTTTGCAACGGTGACATTGTTTGCAAATTCTGTGAGTATCTTACAAAATATGATAACGATTAATGCTAAGGCCGGTGCGGGGAGAGCAGAGAATAGTGACAGAAACTTCTCAAACTCCTCGTCCATTCTCGTATGTTTCAAAGCTTCGAAAGTTATATTACAGCTTGCTATGGTACAAAATGTTACTAGATTAATATTAAAAATATATACTATAACTGTAAATACCTAAAAAGGCTCCTTTTATAATAATAATGTAACAGTAAGTAAGTATGGGATTAAAAAAGGGATGAAAGTTTCGATGTAAATCCGTCATTTTCGAAGATAGGGCTATTTTTTTAAAATTAGGTATACAGCTTTCCGATCCGAAAGAAAGTTTGTTTCCCGATTTTGGAAATAGAATTCAAAGAGGATGTGATGGCTTTTTGATAATTTATACAGTTTCGTGTGGTGGTAAATGTTTATATATTTTTCTTCATATGTAGGTACACCACGGGCAAATCCTTGTGTCTAATAATAATTTAAACAATACAATATACCTATCTACTACACGCAAATATTACGCAACTCTGCAATTAGCTATTTATAATATACCTTTGCCTGAGAACAGCATAATAAAACCATTAATAATGATTATGCTAACGTAACATTTTATATATTAACTAACCAGTTATAAGCAAAACACTCCAATGTATATTTTTTTTAACCAAAGACCAGGACAGACATGTTTGAAAAGACTTGATTCCATTGCCGCCTGCAACATTGTCAATATATATATATATATATATATATATATATATATATATAAATCTCCTGAGACATCTTGCGTCCTTCCAAACTACCACCCTACGGCGTCTACTGAATTTAACAATATCTTAAATGTTTTCAATGCATATATATGTTCAATTGAACCGCAGGATATCATGAATCAACTCGATATCCCATTTAAATATTGTATGTTGATATTCGATTTCAGATATTTCCTGCTAAATTAGCGCGTCCGTTCACTCTTAAACTTTTCTAGCACATTGAATATTACCGTATACCTTCTGTACCCTGCATGCATCTTCCTGACTCCATCCAAACTTATGTTTAAATGAATTCTACATGTATTCATATATTTCAATGACTTTACTAACAAAATTACATCCATCTAATATTGAATTCAAAGTGATTCCGAATACTTTTCTTGTATTATTTATCCGGCTTACTATCCAAACAATTAAGTATTGTTGTTTTCCAACTTACTGAGACTACCATTCAATAATAGTCTGGTCAAGTTAGCATCAAAAATAGGGCTAAGGGAGGTTGAAGGAAGACGAGATAATAGTACTTGTTTCTTTTTTTACGTCTTTTTGCAAAAGATAAATATCGAGATTTATCTAAGCACGTCATTTTTTTTTGGAGCTCCGTAAATTGAAAGAAGAAAGCGAGTTCCGTTGGTGATTACAGCTTGTGGTAGAGGAAGTACTTTATACTATAGTTCTGTAACGTATATAACGGTAATTGACTTGCATATTATGAAGAATACAACTTTTTCAACATTTTGCATCGCTGTATCTCCGAAATGGTGATTCTTAGGAAAAAAGTGTAAGAACAATTTTTATAGATGATTGCATGATAAATAATTTTTGGCTCACCCATTTTTATTATAAAACTTATCGTTTAGCTGGAAAACTTAAAAAAACGATTTTTGCAACATTTGACCTTGATTAATTTTTTTCTGCACTTCGGATTGAAATGGAAAATTGACAAATTGTGTATAATAAAGCTCCCAATATTCATGCCAATTTAAACGTACTGTACGTACTGTAGGTACTACCGAACTGTAAGTTATGATTAGTAGTAAAATTAAGATAAACGCTACACCATCACGTAGTCGGAAATAATTAACCTTGTTGTCTAATATTAAAAAACTTTTTATTATGTACGGAAAGTGGATATGATATATGACAGCTAGAGCTAGAACTCTACGTCTATGTTCGAGGCTATGAAGATTGTGTTCCACCAGTTCAGGGTCACCAATTAGCCTCTTTGCACACCTCTCAATTGTGTTTAGAGCAGCAAGATGACATTTTGCGGCACCAGCGATTAAATGGCCACAGTACTCCACACACGATCGGATCTGTACTTTATATAATGTCAGAAGTTGTCCCGGTGTGAAGTACTGCCGGACATTTGCAAGGACGCCAAGCTTGCTGGCGGCTGCTCTTGCTCTAGACTCAATGAACCGACCAAAGTTGAGGTTCGAGGAAATCTCTATCCCTAGCAACTGAAGTCGGTCACTGTATTCCAAAAATACATTCTGGACAGTAGGAGCCAATGTGAAAGGGCTTCTTTTGGCGGTGAATAAACACGTCTGCGTTTTGGTTGCGTTGAATTTAACAAGATTGGCATTGCCCCATACGGAGACCGCCTCTAGCTTATCACTCAAACGCTGCACCATGGCTTCATTTTCAACCTGTACTTGATCTCTACTGGTCCGAGTACTCGGCAGATATCTTTCTACAATTGTGCTGTGGTCTGCGTACCCATAGATACCGGGCTTTAGCAGATCGATAATGTGCAGCACGAAGAGAGTTGCAGAAAGAACGGATCCCCTGAGGCACTCCGGAATTTATTGTCAAGGCTTCCGAGGAACATCTACTCGGAGGGATCTCTGGTTCGGGAAGTCCGTGACAGGATCGGCAGGATCGGCACGGCTATCTTTTTTGGGCTACACGTTAGCAAGCTTCCAGGATTTCGGCACTATTCCAGTCCTGAAAGAGAGGCGATATAGACTTGTTAATACAGGAGACAACTCAGATGTTTTGAGCACATGTTTTGAGCAGAATGGCTGGTATACCATCCGGACCACTGGCTTTATTCACATCTAGACGACACAATGCTTTCCATGCCTCTTTGTTAGTGATGCGGATTTCAGGCAAAGAAATTCCGCAGTGAGGAAGATGTGCTAGGGTAGCATTGCCAGTGTCTAGATGAGAATTATTAGCGAAAAGAGAAGCAAATAAATTTGCTTTCTCTTTTGCTTCTTCTTTGCTTTCTCTTTCTGGCTCATGGCCAGAGATCCATCTGGCTTCAGCAGAGGTGGCAGTGAGGTTCGGCAGAAATTCGACTCGATCGCTTTGGCAAGGGACCAGAAAGCTCGACTGCCTGATGGCAGGACTGAAAGCTTTTCGCCTACCTTAGCGATACGACCGCGACGACCCCTATGTAATGCCTTTTTATAGGACTTAGCAGCTTATTTAAAGGCTCTCTTCTTGGAACTCACACCCGGAGCTTTGTGGTTTCGAGCATCAACCCAAGTAACATATGCCAAATGTTTTTAATTTTCAGCATGTCCACATTCGGCATTGAACCATGGGCGAGCTTTGCCACCGATAGGTACATCAGCAAAAGGAATGATATACTCCATTGCCTGATGTACCACATCAGTTATAGCATCCGCGCAACTCGAAGGATCCTCAGAAGAGAAACAAACCTGCCACCAAGGATAAGATGCAAAGAAGTGCCGGATCTCATCCCAATCTGCTGACTTGTATTTCCAAATTCGCCTAACACCATGGAAGTCTTTTTTTTTTTATATTTTTTTTTTATGTTATAAGAGGGCAAACGAGCGTGCGGATCACAGGTGTGAAGTGATCATCGCCGCCCACGAACTCTTGCAACGTCCGAGGACTCACAAGAGCGTTGCCGGCCTTGGAGGTGGGTATAAACGCCTTTTTTGAAGGTACCCATGTCGTATCGATCTGGAGACACCGCCGAAGGAAGTCCATTCCACATCTTTGTGGTACGTGGAAAAAATGTTCTTGAAAACCGCACAGTAGAGGATCGCCACGCATCCAGGTGGTAAGGATGGTATTGCAGGCGATGTCGTGCTGTGCGGTGGTGAAATTCGGCGGCGGGCATCAGATCAAAAAGCTCTTCGGAGCACTCCCCGTTGTAAATGCGATAGAAAACGCACAAAGAAGCCACGTCTCTACGCAATGCCAAAGAATCCAGCCGTTCACAGAGCACTGGGTCCCCGACAATCCGAACGGCTCTCCGCTGTACGCGGTCAAAAGGTAGAAGCTGGTATTGGGGTGAACCGGACCAGAGATGAGAGCAGTATTCCATATGTGGTCGGACCTGCGCCTTATAGAGCGCAAGTCTTTGGCCAGGATTGAAATACTGCCTCGCTCTATTGATTACACCCAATTTCATCGAGGCAAGTTTGGCCTTGCTCTCCAGATGACCACGAAACTGACAGTCGCTCGAAATGTCGAGGCCCAGTATACTGATACTTGGCGAGGCGTTGAGGGGTGTGCTTTCGAAGAGCGGCGATACGACAATTGGGGTTTTCTTAGTGGTAAACGCGCAAACCTGTGTCTTTTGGGGATTAAACTGAACGAGGTTCAGTTCACCCCACTCTGAGACCATCCCTAAGGATGTCTCTACAGAAGACACAAGTTTCTTTCGGCACTCGTCGACGTATTCCCGAGAGAGACCTGCACGGCCGGAATATACCGCATCCCCAGTGCTGTCATCCGCATAACAATGTAAGTTGGAAATATCCATCATATCATTGATATGCAAGAGGAACAGGGTTGGGGATAGCACGCAGCCTTGGGGTACACCTGCGTTCACGGGCTTGGGGTCCGAGCAAAAACCGTCGAGAACGACCTGTATGCTCCGCCCAGTGAGAAAGCTGGTAATCCACTTGCAGAAACTCTCGGGAAGCCCATAGGAAGGAAGCTTCGAAAGAAGCCCCTTGTGCCATACACGATCGAAGGCTTTCGCTATATCCAGACTAACTGCCAGACCCTCTCCCTTGCTCTCAACAACCGCAGCCCAACGATGCGAAAGATATAAAAGAAGATCACCAGCCGATCGGCCATGGCGGAAGCCATATTGCCGGTCATTGATCAACTGGTGATTCTCGAGGTACGCCAGGAGCTGTCGGTTGATGATGCTTTCCATGACTTTGGAGAGTAGAGAGGTGATGGCGATAGGTCTGTAGTTAGCTGGGTCTGAGCTATCCCCTTTTTTAGGGATCGGATGGACAAAGGCGCTCTTCCATGAGACCGAGACTACGCCTTTTATATAGGAGTACCGAAATAGACGCGTTAGCACTGGAGTCCACTCAGGAGCACATGTTCGTAGCACCAATGGGGAAATCCCATCCGGCCCACTCGACTTATGAACATCCAAGGAAAACAGAGACTGTCGAATGTGTTTTTGCTTGAAAATTATTTCAGGCATGGAGCTCTGACACCGTTGGATGGTAGGCGGTGTCTTCCCTTGGTCGTTCAAAGTCGAGTTTGAGGCAAAAAGAGTGCCCAAGAGATCGGCTTTCTCTTTTGCCGTGTGGGCCAGAGAGTCATTCCCCGTGTGCAATGGCGGTAGGGACGGCTGGCAAAAATTGCCCAGACTGGCCTTGGATAGCGCCCAAAATTTGCGCGTGCCAGGTGGGTACTTTGCCAGCTGTTCCCCGATTTTGACGACATGCTTGAACTTTGCTCTAGCTATTTGCCGTTTGAAGAATCTGGAGGCACGATTATATTTCCTCTTCAGATCTCTAGAGTTCGGATCCTTGGTGACTAACGCATTAGCCCAAGCACGATACGCCTGCCGTTTGCCGGCTGCTGCAGCCCTGACAGACGCATCAAACCAAGGCCGCGATCTGCCACCAAGTGGTACCACAGAGCTTGGCACAAAAAGTTCCATGCCCTGTAGTATCACTTCAGCTACAGCCGCAGCGCAGTCACTGGGATCATTGGAAGGGAAACAAATCGGCCCCCATGGGTAGGACGCAAAAAAGGACCGCAGTCCATCCCAATCCGCTGACTTGTAGTGCCAGACGCGTCGGGTCGCGGGTCTTGTGCGAGCCGGACGTTGGATTGGCACCACACTCCGTACCAGGCAATGATCAGAGGACCCTAGAGGGGCCTCGACAATGACCTGGTACTTTCCGGGATGTGTAGTCAGCAGAAGATCCAACAAAGAGGGCATGTGGCTGTCCACGTCTGGTAGACGAGTGTGCGTCTGAACCAATTGGGACAGACCATTTGCCAGAGCAAAGTTAAAAACAGATCTCCCCGCGTAGTCAGTGGCACGTGACCCTAGCCAGTCGGTATTGTGCGCGTTGAAGTCCCCAAGGACTATGACTTCAGCGGAGGGAACCTGTGAAAGCAGGTCGTCAATCTTCGCCTGGACATGGCCCAAGAGTTGCTCCGTTTCTGCATTACCACTATGGGACCTGTAGAGGCACGCGTAGACTCTGACACGATCGTCCATGTCGACGCGCAGCCAAAGTAAAGACAGGTCCTGACCTTCAAAAAACTGAAGGCAACGGTAGCAGATATCCTCCCTCCAGAAAGGTAACTTCTGTCAATGGCTATTATAATAACATTCGTCTTCCGGATAATGGTCGTAAACGGCATATTTACAAATATTGCACCAAAAAAAAGAACAGAGACTGAGCAGTTGAATGTCATCGCAGCTCATAGGTAGAACAAGGTGCTCAACTAAAGTTTTGGTAGTACTAGTGCTAGCGAAACAATTAATTATTTTTTTACAAAATGAAATGAGTCGAACCCCAAGGCCAACGCATATTATTTTCATAAAAATATTTAAAATCAATTCTTTTAAAAAAAGTGTCTATTTCAATTACAATCACCATTACTGGAGATTAAGTACACGAGCACACGAACTTCTGAAGTTATATAAACTGAGTTCGATTAAACAGACAGTGAATGTTGATCATTATTAGGTAGGTAGAAATTATATATTATAAGTAATATATAATAATAAAAAATTATCAAGTTATTATTTTCATTGAGTTATAAGTAATTACAGTTTACCAATTTAAGAATCTTTTCACTTCTTTTCTTTGTCATTCATTTATAAAATGAGTTAATAAATACGTTATAAATTCACTTCGGCTACTAATTCACCTCCTGCCGGCGATATTTGTTTACAAACATAAGACCTGAAAACTCTGCACCCCGCTTGGCCTCCACCCGCGCATCCCGAATGGGCCCCTCAGGCGTTGTTCATGTGCTCATTTTGAAATAACATAAAGGACGCAAGATAATTGTCACGGTGAACTGGTAAAAACTTTAATAATTAAGTATATAATGGGACGCACTGAAATCGGTACATTTGAAAAAAAATATACGTTGTAAAATATACGCTGAAAAATAGCTCCCTCCAAATTTCGCGCGGCCGATGGCTGAACTACGAAATACGCTAAAAAGCGTTTTAGTGATGAATTTGAGTCCATGCCAATTTTTTGCCCACACATTCTACTCATAAAAAGACACCGTTGGACCAAATATCGGGGCTGGTTAATCTTGCGTCCGTATATCGGACGCATCAAGTCGGTCGGACGCACTATCATTGGTAAAAATCGCCATGTAGGACGCAACATTACCGCCAAGTTGTATATATATATATATATATATATATATATATATATATATATATATATATATATATATATTTTAAATAATATCTTCGTTATAAATCATGTAATTATTTTATATAATAAAATACTATAAAATTATGAAAAAGAAACATGTAATTGACTCTTTTGCACTTCAACCTAGTTTATAGTTGAAAATTAAAGATGAATATCAAGAACAAGTTTTAAAGTACATAAAATGTTATGAGGTCAATTATGATTGAATATATATGAGCTACTTTACTGATTATTATTATTATATATTTATAAATATATATTTTTAAATGTACCTACTGGTATTACTTCTTCGAAATTTCGTTGTTACCAATAGAAAGAAGTCTAGTAGTTTATGAAGGATGCGCGACCAATCAAACAGACAGAAACACAAACTATTGTTTTGAAGTCTAAGTCGTGTATTTAACAGGAGTCAGTCGTGAATTATAAAAAATGTACAGATTTTTGTTGGGCTATATACTATTTTATTATATGTATAGATAATAATACTACCGTTATGTGTTAAAATCTTGATAAAATCCAAATTAATAGGCATCACGAAAAATAGGACTGGACAAATTATAGACGGCGCATGAAATTTACCTATACTGAAAGGAAGATTATTTGGAGTTAAATAATATACATACATTTATAATTAAACAGTTCCAGAGAGTATAAAAAGAAACTAAAATCCAGAGTTTATATATTTTTTTGTTGACAAACAGCATTCGGCATGAAGAAGGTAGAATAAAGGAAAGGTTTCTGTAAGATAGTCAATTGACTACAGCTATCACTCAAATAAAAACAGAAAACATATAGTCTATGCCGTATCGGCATTGACGGCGTCACTTGGCGGGAAGAAATAAGATTATTTTTGCTAATGCTGTTAAATAATAAACTTACCTATACATTTTAAGGGTTTCACGATCGACGGATAAACTTGTGAAGCTAATAGTTGCTTGAAGAATCGCTGTCAACATCACCGATGAACCAACAATCTTTGAAATAAGTTAAATTGTGTAAATAAAATATAATATCGTGGTAATATTGATAAATGTACAGTAGGTATCATTTCAGAAAAATGACATCTATTCTCATAAATTTTTATTTAAAAAAATAATTAATTATTATTAGTAGTAAGTTTAATAATTCAATTTACTTTATCTTCAAACAACAATTTAATATAGGTCAATGTCCTCACAATTTCGTGAAACTTAATCTTCCCAAGTAGTCTGTACTGTGCAACAAGAAGCATAGACACAAACTGCTCCTCCTCGCTCGTTAGGTTCGTCTGAATCGAAGTGTAGCTTTGTACTCTAAAATAACTCTTGTTGTAGTTAACAATAGCTTACCTACTTCTATTATAGACGGCTGTAGGATTTTAATGCATCTATATTTGTAAAAAATAAATTAAAAATATAAATAAAAGTGATGTGAAAAAGGTTTTATTTACCGTTGTATTTTTTATAGCTTGTTTTTATCTATGTACAGATTGACAATTATTTATTTTTTCATAGTAAGTAAACTTACTGGTCAAAGAAATATTTTACTAAAAATATGTTTCGTACCGAAGCATACCCAGGAAATAGAAGTTGAGCCATAAATACAGGCACAGTTCCATAATGATGATTCCTGGCAGAGTCAGCAGCATGAGATGAGGAACTTCCAGGCTTGGACTCAATGGGAAAATTCTAAGAAAAAAATAGATATATTAAACAAATACGTAATATAAAATCAACATGTGAATCTACTTGGGTCATTGTCAAATTTTGCGCAGGTAAACTAGTCCCTTGACAATTTTTGTTTTTATATTTATTAATAATTCAACAATCGCTAAAAAATCATATCGAACACACGATAAACCCATATTATTACCATTTGATATTAATAAATGACTTAGATTTGATTTTTAAAATTTTTATTTCCAAGTAACATAGTAGTAATTTTAGGTAACAGAATGGTTTTCCTTATAAATTATACCTGTCCCAAGTAGCACTTTGTTACTGTAAAGATCAAATAACTTCGATTTCTAATATAAAAACTTACTTCAAATAAATAAAATACAGTAAAAAGACTATCAAATATATTTATAAATTATGTTAAAATGACAATAAGTATTGAAATGCATTTTTTAAAAATTGACTAAAATTTGTCCCACTTATTACTCGAAACCATCTGCAATACTATGTTACTAAGTAAATCACAAGTTAAAATATAGATGGCGCTATTTTTGTGTATCTATCAACTTGATCGAACGTCTCGTAGTTCATCGTGGCTGTTGGGATAGGCGGGGGGAGGGGTTCTCACTTTTCAGTCGCCCGCGTGGAGTTACACGTGACGCGTGTTTATATTGTGCATCCACTTTGTTACCTGCCTTTTCGGTAAGTAAATCAATGTTTTTTCTGTAATTTTATATTCAGTTTATCAAAAAGGAGGTATATATTCTAATAATGACATAAAATTTATATAATCCACTCCATATTTTTAATTACGTGTCATGGAATACAAAATTTACAACTCTGTTACTAGCAACTCTGTTACTTTCGTCTGGTAACAGAGTTGTTGTGAAAGTAACAGAGTTGCATAGAACCACTTTTGGTTAAATTATGTGTTTCAATTCAGTACTTTTTTAATAACTACTTGGCTTAAACAATGTATAAACTTGATATAAATGAATCCTGTGAAAAGTTAATACGGTAGACGAAGCTAGTTGTAAATAACCCTCATAATATTGTTTCAGGACATTGTGCATTTCTTGATGATTTCAAAATGGCTCTCACGGCAGCTGAGAAGCAACGACGGTACCGAGAACGTCGTAAAAATAATCCAGAAAAAGTAGCACAGACTAAACGAAAAGACCTAGAGAGGTATCATGCAAATAAACGCTTAGTACGAGATTTAACAACGCGTGAACATCGAGCTATAAAGAAAAAATGGCGATCTGCAAATGCTAGACGAAAAGATAGAGCCAGAGCACTGCGTATTGTTATGCATACTCCAGAGTCAACACCGCCTCGTTTAAACAGTCCCGTCCCTTGTCAAATTATTTCAAGAGATCATCGTCGTTTGTCAACACCTCAGCAGTTTACTTCTCGTGAAAACACTCCTAACTCTACAATATCATCGGCTGTTCGCGGGAGAAAGCAAGTAAAAAGAAACAGATCGAAGTTATTTAGAGATAATACGAAGTTGAAAGAAAAATTAGAGGCAGTGAACAAGAAATACGAAAGGTATAAAAAACGATACAATAGAGAAAAACGTAAGACATCTGAACATAAGCATAGCAGTACAGTAACTCAACGTAAATATGAGATCTTATCCAATGCTATAAAGAAGCGCTATGAAAATGTAACAAATCGGAAGGAAAGATATGCTATCCAAAAAATATTTGAAGAGAATGCTGTTAAGTATTCAAGACAAAAAACTGAAATAATTCAAGAATGTCTTGCTGTAGATCAAGGTTACTTTCGAAAAAAACAACCCTTACTTAAGGAAAAGGTTTTGAGTACCAATATAAAAGCATTTTTTGAACGTGATGACGTATCAAGGGCAACTGCTGGAAAAAAGGAGACAGTTTCTCGAAAGAAAGATAAATTACAAAAGCGATACTTACTTGACAATATGAAGAACCTTTATGCATCTTTTAAAAGAGAACATTCTAACTTGAAATGTAGTTACAAAACTTTTACACGATACAGACCATTTTATGTTGTGCTGCCTACTGTTGCGGCAAGAGAAACATGTTTGTGTCGAATTCATACTAACATTCAATATTTAGCAGTAGCATTATGTAAAAACAAAATCATAGAAACCTCAGACCTGAACAAGATAATTATGAACCAAGTATGCGATCCAGATTCAGCCGCTTGTATGACAGGGACATGTTCTGCTTGTGAATCAAAATTATTAATTTTGGATACATCAAAAGATGACATTTTAATAAAATATCCTCAGTGGCTATTGAAAACAGAAGTTATACAGAAGTCGGGGAAAAACATCAAAGTGACAAAAACTATTAAAGAAGAAACAGAAAACACAGGAAAGGATTTGAAAGAGAAGTTTGAAACTACATTAAAGGAATTTAAAAGACATATTTATTTCATTAAAACACAATACAGAAACTATAGAAAATGTATAGATAATTTGGCGGTTAATGAAATTGCGTTGCATATTGACTTCAGCGAAAATTACAGCTGTAAATGTTATGAGGAAATACAATCCCACCACTTTGGAGGTTCTCGAAACCAAGTATCATTGCACACAGGAGTGATTTATAGCCGTGGTTTGGAAAATAAAATAGATGTATCTTCATTCTGCACCGTGTCTGGAAACCTTTTACATAATCCAGCAGCAATCTGGGCTCATCTCCATCCTATTCTTGCTTTAATTCATGACGATCTGCCCGAGGTAAATACCTTGCATGTATTTTCAGATGGTCCAGCCACTCAATACCGCCAAAAACAGAACTTCTATCTGATATGCACAAAATTATTTTCAGACTATAAATTTACCAAAGTGACATGGAACTTTTTTGAGGCAGGCCATGGCAAAGGTGCAGCCGACGGTATTGGGGGTTTTTTGAAACGTACTGCCGATCAACTTGTTGCGCGCGGAACTGATATAACAGATGCTAAAGATTTTTATAATACTTTGAAAAATATTAGCAAAGTAAAGTTACATCTGATAACAAGTGAGGATATCACAAACAGTTCAACACAAATCCCTCAGAATATTGTACCACTATTAGGAACTATGAAAGTTCACCAAGTTTTCACTGAAGAAGCCGGATGTCTGAAGTATAGAAATTTGAGTTGTTTCTGTCAGCGTGGCTTTTGCTCCTGCATGGATCCTAAGGATTACATTCCATTGAAAACTGCAGTGGAATTATCACCTACCGCTGATTGCAACATCAATTTTCTGAACGATATAAGCAACCTGTCTCAAAGGCCAGTTAAAGGGTTTTACAACATTGTGTATAGCTCAGATTCGGATGATGACGTTCCTCTAATTTCTCTAAAGGAGAAACCTTCTGCCGCCTATTCAGTAAATCAACCCAGTACATCAAAAGAAGATAATAATGCTTTGATCGAAAAAGAGAATATTCACGCAAGTAAAATAAAACAAGGCGTTTACCTCTTGCCATTGTTCCAGAGCCTAAAGTAGTCTCCAAAGGTAAAAGAGTATATTACCAATTCGATGTTCCTTTAGATATCTTTGAGAAATAAGAAACTCAAAGTTTTTAATATTGTTTCATGACATTTTTATTTTTATAGAATTTATTTTAAGTTGGAACATTTCTATTAATAATTGTTACTTATTGTTTAAATATGTTTCTTTGATCTCAAGTTTATGTTTTTTTTATCTCAAGCTCAACCAACTGTAATTTTATGGTAAGCAAAGAGCAACTATGTTACTATGTTACAACTCTGTTACTTTTTGGTCCCAATTATCAAAGAGTTTCGTAAGGCGTTTTAGGAATAAATATTTAGTATTATGTTGCAATATTAAAATATATTAATTACTTATATTTAATACTATTACAATGTTAAACTTTGCTGTTAATATAATGACATTTCGCGGATTTTAGAATAAATTAAGGTTTGTTAATATTTATAAAGGTAACAGAGTTGTTTAAGATTTGATTATATTATTATTTAACTTTAAGAAAGAGTTGTGATTCTTAATGTGATTATAAGAGTTAAGACTGTAATCAATAAAAATGCCAAAATATTTGCGACTGATTTGTTTAATTTTCTAATAAATGGTAAAGTGTTATACGTAACAGAGTTGTTTTTTTTTACGCCCTGACCCAATAAAACTGAAATAAATAATAAATTATTAGTTTTTTTTCGTGGCCGATTACAATAGATCATATTTTAGTTATTTTAACAGCTATCGGCATTATATAAAATTATATTGAAATATGTTTACTTTTTAATATTTTCATAATTTAAGACTTCTTTTACCTGCCCAAAATTTGACAATGACCCACTTACAAGATTTTCTTCAGCCATTTTAAATACTTCAAAGACTAAGACAAGCTAAAATGGTTTGATTAGTTAAAATACTAATAATGTGAAAATCTATAGAATAAGTACAGGGATAAATAATTTCTATATATTTTTTTATATAATTACTACTGAAGAGTAGCTCTTTTAGTACAGAGTCAGTTAGTCAGTCCTATAAATAATGTATATTCCTTCCAACTCACATTTCACAATAATTCTTAAAAAGTTGGTTCGTTTCACTTCCAATTAAAGTAGAGACGCCACCTACAGGTAAGTCATTTTTAAATGTCCAGCCTCAAGAAAACAGACCATGGCCTAACCGTATATGGATAAAAAAAAGTATGAACTATGGTCCTCCATTAAAGCAATCAATCTTCATTTTGTATGATTATTTTGTTATAAAATATTGTAGATATGAGGATTAATTAATTTATTTATTTAAAACTTTATTGTTCCAACATAAAAAAAATGTTACAAAGGGCGGACTTAATGCTAAATAGCATTCTCTAACACCTTCCATTCCTTAGCAATTTAATGTGACTTTTAAGAAAAATAATATAACATATAAACCTACATTACTTTGGTTTTAATGAATTTAGGTTTATTTTTAATTAATGCTTATGTAAAAATGTATTATTACCGATTGTAGATGAATAAGCAATCCCTAAAAAATAAAATGTAGTAAAATCAGTCGGCATCGAGTCGCTGAAAAGTAATGATACATATATATATTAATTTAATACGTTAATAGAATGAGTAGTCATTTTAATGTCTTTATAAGTTTGCATACTCATTATCATAGCTGTTGTTTTCCGCTTTTTGAGCTTCATATGTTTCTAAGACTCCCATCTGTAAAGCATACGTTTCTATAAGTACAAAGTATGTCTTGCGTGACTAACTTACTTGAGGTTTTAAGACAGATGCAATAGTATCAATAGAAAACTAAAGGTTGAGATCAGTCAGGCCTCTAGTATAAGATAAAAGATAAGCACCACGATTTCAATAATGGCCAATGGTTTTGTAGTGTCACTTCCTAGAGCAGTACGATCTATCCACGAAAAATGACATATTCCTTCTCTATATCTACTTTTGTATCATACTAGACAACTATCAACTGTTTTTTTTTTAATCTATGATATTGGTCAAACGAGCAGTAGGTTCACTTGATGGTAAGTGGTGTGGTCTCCAATTGACATCTACAAATATGGAAATTGGTGAAGTGTGAGTAGAAGAGAAGGGGCACCTGACTCTCTCATCGACTGTACGAAACGTTAACATATATCTACTTCAGCCAACCTTTCGGGAGAGGATAGTGTCATTCAGGTCTCTACCTGATATGAGCTGCAGTCAAATTACTACAGCTAGACTTTCAAAAAGCTTAAAATATAATACATACATTTTCAAGTTCGTAAAGCACAGCCTTCACCAGCGGCATCATGAGACCACACGCCATGATGTTCGTAAACCACATGGATAGTACCATCGTACTGAAGAACAGCAAGAAACTTAATCTGAAAAAATAAACTAATTAATATTATAACTCTGAAAATAACACATTAATTAATAAGTTAAAGATCTTTTTGTAAATTTTTAAATATAAAAAAGCTTCCGTGTGTTTGCGCAGATCTCGAAAATTCGCTAATAGGTTATATTAAAAATTACCGGTGGATGTGGGTGTTAAAAATTACAGGTATTAATTTAACAGTCTAATTTCGTTCATCATTAAATCGTTTTATTAGATTGTGCATTTAGTAGTATTAGTTAAAATCGTTCGTTAAAATATTTCTATTATTCATTCGCACGCATTATTTTCTTAAATATCCGAGAAATGTTTACCTAATCAAGTATATTGTGCCGATACAGTAAATAATATTTTGTCAGAAAACCTTAGTACCTAGTTGTCTTTGTTGATATTTTTTGTTGAGACTTTCTTGATATTTGTTTAAGAACACCTTTAGAACCGCTCTGGAGGAGAACCTCATCGATCTAGGTGGGAGGGAGAGAGTTGCAGGCAATGCGAAAATGGAAATTAGTGGCAGGAATGATATCAAACTTTGAAACATTTGACGCTGTATGCAGTCAAATGGAAGAAGCTAATACTCCGGTGATCCGGCACGAGAACAGCGTGGCCTGGGCTTCATACAGAGCCATCCTCGGGATATAACCTCGTTTTTTTGATCACTCCCAATTTTATCGAGGCAAAACCAGTTTTTGTAGGTACAGTCTATATTAATCCATAGCTTAGTTTGATTAAAAACTGTTAATCTTTAGGAAATATCAGTCAAATCCAAACTTTGTGTTCATAAATCCCCAGTTCGATTCTAACCTGCAGTAAATTTTGGCAACCTAAACTCATGTACGGAAAACTAAACTCATTTTCAGAAAACTGAAACTACTTTTGTAATTTGTAACGAAAACATTCGATGCCAGTCATTATTAAAATAATCAAAGATTTTAAAATGTAACTTACCTAAAATGCGAACACCCAAATATAATCAGAATTTTTATCGCAATCCGCTTGTGAAGCTTGCTGTTTTCTATCGCAATAATAGTCATCATGACTCCAAAGCATTCTACCACTGAATTACCAATCTTTATCTGGAAATTGACCGTTTTCTAAGATCCTATTATTTGTAAATTACAAGTTAATTATTCACAGGTATATTTTTAATAATTTCTTTATATATGTACCTCTTTACTGCACTACATTTAAAAATTAAAATGCACTAAAGGTGAAATTAATGCTTAGGTAAAGGCATTTTCTGCAAGCTTCTTTACAACTTACATACCAGGGACAACCTTTGTAGGCGATAAAAATAAAAAAAAAAATAAAAATCTCATTATTATGCTTTCTAAGATACATAGAGCTTTTAATAAATTTAATATTAAACAACCGTGATTGAATACATAAAAAAATAAATAATATCTGCTTAAAAATAAATAATAACTTAACAATAATATTAATAAATGTTATAGCTACTTACAGAACTAATTATAGGTCGCCCCAACGAGCTCAATGTTGTGATCATCGCAATAGGAATTAGTGAAGTGACCCCGGGATGGAAGACATTTAAAACTAAATATGTGGCATTCACCAGAAATACGTATAAACTTAGATATGCCTGAAAGTTTAGGTAATTAAACTAAACCGCTTTGTTATTATTTTTTATTTTGTTTGTTATTGGTTATTTTTTAGTATTTTGTTTTAATTTTAGTACAATAAAGAATATCATATCTTAAATAAATAAAAATAAAATAAAAAATAAACTATAGTAAAAATTGTAAAACATATTTTTTTTATTAATTTATAGTAATTCTGTAGTATTCATTTTATTACACACGCAAATTTCTAATGTTGGAGTACAATATTAAGTGACTTACTTTTTTTTCACCCAAACATGCTATTGGCATCCAGACAAACGGAGTTATTATAACAGTTAATATTTTTCCGTAAACTTTTAAAAATCTTTGAATTCTTTCTTTTCTTGTTATGATAATGAGATTGCTTTCCCTTAAATTATATAAAACTTGAGTTACCTTTTTGGAAAATATTTAGTTATGATATATATATTTCCGAATAAAATAGAAATCCTTACGATGTATTAGATTCCATTTATTCTACCTTTACTTAAATTTATTACTATTATTAATGTTATGTATATACTTAGTATGTTATGTATTTTGAATCAATAACAATCGCGGTGGCTGATATTCATTTACACAATTATTCAAATATAAAATAAAATATATTTATAGCAACACTCAATGACAAAGTGTGAAAAGGAATAAGAAGAAATAATTTTACAAGTTTCAATTCAGATTCCGATTTTCGAACGAAGTTAGCACACTGCGGAACTGCGGATCAATTACGTTAGTTGTCAAATAAAATCCACACGGGGTAGATGTATTGTGCTCTGCTAAAAATTGTGTTATTATCGAATTAATAAATTTGAATTTTATAAAAAAAAATGGCTGTGGATTTAGAATATGATTATGAAGCCGCTCTTGCATCTATGGATATATTTTGTCAGCAGGATTTTGACAATTTAAAAGAATGGACACAGAAAGTGGACAAATCTAAATATGTGCCTAAAGATCTTTCAGATAAGCAGTTATTGTTATTTTATAACGCATGTTATGGAGAAGTGGAAAAATGTAAAGTTTGTATAGAAAAATATTACAACCTTAGGAAAAATACACCAGAGATTTTTGACAATAGATGTTTAGATTCAGAGGAGTTGCAGCCTTCTGTTGATGCATTGTAAGTACATAACTATACACCCCTTTAAAAAAAACACAATTCTACTAAAATATTGCAATTTAATTGCTCATTACAAAATATTACTTTATAAAAGTATCCTATTTTTATGACAATGGTTGAATGATAATGACTAACTGATTTTTAAAGACAACAAAATAGTATCACATTAAAAGCTAAAAAAAACAAGAATCAAAATAAATGTAAAAATTAGACTAAATCACCCATAAAGTGAAAATATGTAGCAACATATTTACTTCTTGTCTATTATTTAGTAAAAAATATTTGTTTTGGTGTATTTTTTTTCTCTTTATTATTTAAAGGACTTTTAATTTATAGTTTTTTTGTTACTTTATTAAAAAAATAACTTTATATTTTATTCGACTTTCTATTTTATTCATAAGTACATTTGAATTAACTATATATTTAACGTTTCTAATTATATAATAGGAGTAACATACATACAATGAAAGTATCTAAACAGCTATATCTCAATAAAAATATATCAATCAAAAGTAAGTTTTAATATAGCTATAATGGCAAATTACTGTGCAATAACACAATTATTCCCACCTTAGTGATAAGAAATACAGTAATAAAATATTAGACAACTGAATAAACTAAGTATATTAAAAGAAATTCATTAACCAAATCCAGCTATTGAATAAAATAATATACCTATATATACATTTATATAATATATAAAGTCATAATTATTACGTAATTCTTTGAATAGAACGCCAAAGCTTCCACATTGTGACAAAATATGTCTACAAATATTGATTAACTGACCAACTCAACCGGAAGAATTTGCTACTCGGCTACAAACAACAGAGAGTTTTCATTTCATTGAATTATTATTACCTTGCTGTGACAAACAAACGGAAAATGAATGTTATTATTGAATTTTGACTAAACATACTTTAACTTTTAATGGAAATAATATTACTATACTATAGAAGTTCCTGTGAATTTACTCAATAGGAAATCTTACAGGTCTTCGGTCCGAACATTTCAATATTGTAATCTTAGTTTTTTTTTTCATAAAAAAAAAATTAGTAAAGTTCTCCATTCATGTCAGTATATACAATTATTTTTTATTTTGTAATTCATGATAAATAATAATAATTTAATATTATTATCATTTCTTAATTTTTAATTTAACCATATCTGACCTGACAATACATTATGTATTAGCAAAGCTATCAATCAAACAAGCTAAATATATACATATATATTTATTTAAACAAATTTATTAATGAAAGAATGAATGTCCTTGTGTCACAAAGGGTTTCAAAATTATAAACAATAGCCACAAAGTAAGCTTCGACTCGAAATAAAAAAAAATTGGATCGCACAATGAATTATCCCGTGTGGAAATCGAATCCACTACCTATGGCTACAAACCACAAAACCAAAGGCCATCAATTTTAAATGCTTTTGGTAGCGAGCCGAATCAATAAAATAGGGGATAGAGTTTCTTGAAAAAGTAAATTTAATTGTTTTTATGTGATACACAAACAAGGCCACCCAAGACTATAAAACAAATTTATATAATGCATTAATCTTATAACTTATACTCGTCTAAACCAGTATTATCATAATAAATATATAATAACTTATATAGTACATAAATACATGTTTCTTACTCAAACAAAAGTGAGAAACAAAATAACAAAATTGATAATAATCCTTTATAACAATCAACTATAGTTAAACATAAAACACTTGAAATTAGGCTTTTAATCTACAAAGTCGAACAACATACACTTTGAATAAAATAACAATATGGCACTTTCTATAATAAAAATAAGACGAATAAACAGTGTTCAGATAAAATGTAGATCAAGGAATGAAAATATTAAAAAAAATCTACAATATTTTTCGAGAACAAAACCTCGTGGAATTATATAACAAAAATCTTTAAAAAAACGTCTAAAATGTTTTGAATATTTATTATAAAGAGATGAAAATAAAGTGTATTGCCAAAAAATAAAAGAAAATAAAAAAAAAAGTATTATTGATACATTGCTGCACAGCGGTAATACTGCAAGGGACAAGAATTGGGTTTTTTGAAAGAAAGATGTATATGCATTTTATCGATTACTATGTATACCGTAAAGGTGGTATTTAAGACACTTGACTGCAGCTCGTATGGGGTGGCTCGACCGGGGTATTACCACCCCCTCAATAAAGTAAAATAGCCCTTATAGCTATGAGATGAATGAGAGAGCCGAAAGCCAAACACGCGTGCTCCTTAGTTTTTATCCAAATATCTCATGAGTGTAACCACACTTTTCCTTAATTTTCACATATTCATGCTCAAATGTACCACTTACCAGACGGTGCACCGTCCGCTTGCTTGTCACCCTTTACCATAAAAAAATAGACAACGTATAGTTTAACTTATACTAAAATAATAAATAAAATGGTAACCAATAAATTGGACGTAAAAAAACATTTGATAGGTAACTTAAATGTGCAAATTAATCACCTACATCTTAATTCGGTACACAAAACATTTTGCTTGCTAATTACATTCAATACCCTTAATCTAATCCAACGTAAAAATAAATACTTTCCCATCATGATAAAAACCTACATAAAAGATAAGATAATGACGAAATTATTATTATTTATCTTAATAATTAATTACTCATTAAAAATTCCATCATTATTACATTTTTCGTTTTCTGTTAGTCAGAGTTATAGCAACTTATTTATTGTTTTATGTCTTAAACCGCAGTCGCGTAAAATCAAAATTTAAACTATAAATAAAAAAAATTGTGATCATAAACAATAAAATTAGACAATCCCACTTTAATGAATGATTATTTTCTATAATAAAATAAAGTCAAACATATCGAATCAAAATGCGGACTAAACAATTTTATAATTTTACAAACTTGAATAATAAATTAAACATATTAAAACGAACTCATACTTATTTGGCTCCTGACCAATACTTGTTTGACTATCTTTTATCTTTATCAAGTTACTTCTTAATAAATTTGTATAGATAATACTATAAAAGTTATCTTAAATCAAATAATCGATCTTATAAAAGTAACATTAATTGTTTTTAAAAATAATTAGGGTAATTTAAAAGAAAATGAGAAAATTATTTTAAAAAGACACAGAAGTTTATTTTCACATAAACATTTAATAATAATTAACAATTATAATATAGTTGATTAATTTAAGTACTGTAAAGAATTGTAGACGAAAAACAAAATGTCTGCAAAGCATCTGCTAATGGCGTTCAAACCAACAACGACGGATAAATACATTTTCGGACACATCCACACAACGCAAACTAGCCCCAACCTAAGCAAAGCCTGTACTATGTATATGTAATAGGCAATTGATAAACATACGACCTATTTTTTTGTCTGTAAATACTTTCATATTATACATATAAACAACACCCAGACCCTAGAAAGATATAAGTATTTATAACAAAAATATTCTAGTGAGACTCACAATCATGGTACAATAGTCGAAGTAACTGCCACTGTGGATTCATCAGTCGTCAAATTTCAAACATATTAAGATACTACAGTACTTTCCAAAAAAAATAACACGTTTAAAGTTTAAACACAACGTTTTAATTAAGGTTAAAGTTGCTATAAATTAACATTTTATATAATTAACTAATACGATTTCCACTGAAACGTGTTCTCGGGAATAAAATCTTTCCTTCAACACAATTGCTACAAAATTAACAAAGATAAAAAAACAAACACGAAAATGATGTTTTTTTTTTTTAATCTGTACACATTGTCTTTAATTTGAGTTTACAAATTTAGTTAAAGTGCCGTTTTGGAACAATGACAGATTCGTTAAGTGTATACGATTTATTATTTGTCATTTACCTAAGATGATATAATGGTCATTATATAAGCCGGTGAATTCTTCTAAGTAATAAATTAGCTGTATCAAACCGGTCTATTCATACTTCAACAGTCATCTCTTATTACAAGAGCACTTGAAATATACTATATTATTATGCTAATATACGAGACCGTTTACACGATTATAATGAATACGTTCTAAAAGTAAACAAAGAAAATAAATCTAAAGGCGATGTATGAGAAAAGTCTGCTAAATGGTTCTCTTTGTGGAGAGAGAATGACAGTAGGGGGTGGTAACTCTCCCCTTGATTGCCTTAGGAGACAGTACATCATGGTGATCGCTGGACCATATTACGTTTTCGCTCTGGACATTTCTAGAACATATTATGTGACCTATTCCAAGAATTATGTTTATAATGGTAGTAAATAGTTTAGGTGATTGCTTCGTATTTCGTATCTATATGTATATGGTTTATTTGTATACATTATGTTATTTTAACCCCCAACGTAAAAGGAGGAATGTAAGCTTAAAGTATGTATGTGTATGTGAAAAAAAAATTTAATTTTAATGCAAAAAAATAAATAAATATATATATATCATTAAATATATATATAAATATATATATATATATATATATTTAATGCATGTTCTAGAGTGTTCTTAGCTCTCAATTGAGTTATTAATATAATTAATTTATTGCACACACAGTCACACACACACACACACACACACAGACGCACACACACACAGATACACACACGCACACACATGCACAAACACACACACAACACACACGCGCGCACGCAGACGCACACACACACACTAAGAACACCAATATATAATCTATGAGTCTAGCACGAGCACTAAGTCCTAACAGTTTATTGTTCTATTATATTTTATCCAAAGAAGTATTGTGGACAATGAACAATGACTGCGGTCGATAATCCGCATTACATTATTGTAGGTAATTGTTTTTAGTTTATTTTAATAATGATTTCTAACAAACTCCAATGTTACAGTACTTTTCATGAACGATTAAACGTTACATTTGATTTTAATATTATCTATACATTGATATGTGAAGAGATAAAATTGTATCCTTTTAAAAGAATATTGCGCGCACGGACGAGTTTAAGAACTGGCAATAATAAAGTTCTTGTGTAAATGTGTATGTACTACAAATATAATAAATGATACATTGCAAAAACATTAAAAAAATATTGTTTGTCTCCACTGTCAATGTCAAATCTATAATACTCTAGCAGTCTATGACTACGTACTTTATGTGAAATAGTCCAAAAGTAAGAGAATAAAATATAAAATATAATTGCAAAAATAAAGATAATCATTTTTGTCCAAACCTCATAAACATTTATACTTGAATTAAGGTTGAATTTCGAATCTGGCTTGAAATAAATATACAATGAATGAATGGTCTGAATTCGTACTCTCGTTTTTGGTAAACAATCCCGTCGCTACCGAATCATTACCAGCTTCCGTAAATTAAGCATTCTATACATATTCGTTTTTATCGGTGACATCTATTAGGCTTTTATCGAAAATTCTAACCAATATTTCTAACTTTGCTGTATAGTTTAACATTGAAAAAGCCATAACCGACATTAATGTTTGAAAATATCTATAAAAATGTTTGGAGATTTAAATATTACTTTATATCATCGTAAAGTTTCATTAATTATCATATTTTATTACGTACTAATTATACATTACCGCTATGGCACCATTTTTGTTACAAATTTAAAAACAGTTATCATGTAATATAGTCAGTGTTCCAAATAGTAAGTCTGTGTTTTATATGTCTAATTTGACTAATTACGAATATTGCGACTTTGTAAACAGCTCAACTTCAAACATAAGTATTCTGAATGAGTGGATATCAAAATAACTTTGAAGATTCGCCTCTGTTGCTCGTTTACTGCTCTTTGACCTTTTCAGATTCCAGCATCGCAATAAAAACACATTAAAAGTTTAATAAAATAAACTCAACTCTTATAACCGACAACAAATACAAATAAAACAAGCTAATATATTAATGTGATATAGTTTTTATTTACATACATATGTATTATTTTATATACAGCATGTATATAAAATAATACAATATATATACAATAATACAATAATACAATATAATACAAATAAATGCACATATTTTAAACAAACACGCGTTTGTTCGTCACTGAAATGAACACTGAAATACGTTTTATTGTATGTTTTTTTATATAAAATGTAGAATTTATTTACATTTGTAACGAGGTAAATAAACGAGCTATTAAAACTTATATAAATATTTAAGTAAATATAAAACTAAAATTAAAAATATACCGAATAAAATTCGAAACCACGACTTCTGGGAAACCGTCTCGTTTCTCCGCCAATTGCTGCCGTAGATTATTCTATATTTATTTAAATTTAACATGGCTTTACACGCTTATAGATATTTTGCATTGCATTTTATGAACAATTGGTTTTTATTAATCAATCTATTCAACTTTACTAAGTTTTTATACAGTTTGTTTTCAAATGTCCATATTTTAAATATATATTCGGCCATGATATAACATATTTCACTATCACTTACACGTTTCGTTATTATTGGTCATCGACCTTTCACAATGTCACAACTACGCGTTATACGTTCACATACGACATTGATATATGACTCAATTGAAAAAGGAAAACAAAATAATAATTTGTTGACAAAAATAATGGTTTGTCATTCATATCATACCAAAGTTATTTTGGACGATTCTCAAGAAAATACGGATTTAATTTTCTCTCAAATATCACTATCCAAACCCACAGCGTACTATTTGACCCCAAAAATAGCGAGTCTCCACCAATCAGCAGGACTACCATGAACTCTTATAACAATAATACAATAATATTTCGAATTCGCCCTAAAAGTAATATTACTATAATGTTTCTATAAGAAGTGATGACGTCATACTAAATTATTCATTCTTTTACACATTTTGCCACACTGGAAACATTATTAACTCGTAAAATGAAGTGTTTTGATATTTGTATTATACATATTATATTATTTTTATGTCAATATTTTGCATTTAAAGAAAGCTTTCAATCCTTTACGTCACTGAGCAGGAATAAAACAATATTGTATTATATACCTCATGCTACGAACCAAATTATATAATTGTAATGTTACAACAAAATTTAATAAAACTATGACAGCTTTTAAGAGTTCATGGTAGGACTGCAGATAGAAACACTAGCTCACTAACAGCTTTTTCACTATGCGATATTAGTGCGCTATTTGACGTAGCACTTAGTAAATTGGATAATGAAATAAGATAACAATGACACTGAAGAGTTGCTGTCAATAACCTCAGCTGACGCTATTTTATGTTTCTTCACGAAGTTCAATCAGGTATCGCGTCTTATATATTTATATATTATTTTCCAGAGAATTCTCCGTGTTGCCGGAGAAGTCTCACGAAGGGTACGACCTGATCTACCACAGGCTGCATCTCACGGAGCCATCGAAATACCACTTTGAGCCTGGGTGCAAGCTGCTCTTCATGACCGTTGGTAAGTACCATTTCAGTCATTATTATTTGTTATTTTAATCAGAATAAAAAAATATTTATTTAATATTTTTTTGGAAATATTAAACTTTTTATGTCCATATTATAAATAGATTTACTGTTCTTATATTAGAAAGATAAATACAATACAATAATAAAAATCCTATCTTCTTAGAATTAACAACTACGTAAGCGTGAAGCGTTTTTGTTTACATTGCTGACATACATACAGCAGTAACTTGGGTTTGTTTGTTAATTTCAACCTTAACTTTTGAATATTTCTTTATTGATTATAATCAATAATCTTACATACTAGCGGGCAGACGTTGATTTGTCGTAAGAATTAAAAAAATGAAATTACATCGTCAATTCCAATTGTAAATCTAAAATCTAAACCATTCCACTGAAAAAACAAAATAATTCACCAAAATTGGTTTACCTATTTATAAATTCAATACACATACAGAAGAATTATATATACATACAAAGTTGCTGGTACATACATACATAAGTACAATTGAACCCTTATACATTCATGTTTCTTTGTGATTTAGTCTTATATGAAATTGTTAAAAAAAATTATTATCTTAGGTACTTTTCGTCTTTTTACATGGATTATATTATTTTATTTTTAAATTGTATATAAACAGGTTTAACAACGTGGCTTCCTTAAAAATTGAATAAATATTGGTTTCAAAATTAATTACCGAGGGCGGGACTTGAATCTGCGACCTCTGGGATACCTCTACGGATATAAACGATTATAAATAGAATGCTAGTAGCACTAAAGTACGCACGCAGCGACATCCTGGTTCAGTTGGCAGATTGACGGAACCTTATTTAAATGTTCGCGGGTTCGAGTCAATTGGAATGAATTATCCATTCCATATTCATGTAAAATTTATTTTAATTTGATTTTATATTATAATTTATGTAGAATTATTATAGCGTTCAATAATTACCACTCCATCCTCTACTATCAAGGTCGCCAAACCAGGGCAAGGCGCTCCAGTCTGTGAACGTTTTAGCACCTTTATAAATTACTCGCTAAAATCTTAAAATATATATATATATATTATTTAAGTTTTTTTGTCTGTTATTGTTATGGTTTTTTGTTTCTCTTAATTTAATTAAGACAGAAATAAGCAAAAACAATTAGAAGGTTAAGTTACCTTACAATTATTTTGTTGGCTGACGTCGGTTGTCTAAAAAATATATGAATAATATAATTCGTACTTTGTTTAACTTAATTAACACTAGGAAGTGATAAATATCATACAATTCTTACAAAAATAAAGGTTGTAGTTCTTTTAAATGATTTCTTATAAATTTAAATGTTTATTAAAAAAACTATACCTCCGATTTTTCTTATTTATAACTTTTTTTTTTATTTCAAAAAGTTTCTTCTTTTTTCTTTTTTTCTTTATTAATTAAATTAAAGTAATACGGTTTTCCATAAATATGATTTCTATACAATCCTGATATTATTAGATAGGAATTTTATAATGAAATCTCGTAAGATCACAAGTGATAAAAGTATAAGATTACAATTTAAGTGACACTACTTGACCTTGAAAAATAGCGAGTAGGGGTCTCCACCAATGAAAGACAAGAACCAAGTCACTAACAGCCATTTCACAATGCGATGTTAGTACGCTAGTTGAGAAAATGTCGCCTAATATACAATACAGAAATATGTATATATAATAAAAAAAATGTGTTTTTATTACACGTACATTAAAAACAATAATAATTCAATTTGAATAATTTACTAACATTGTTTTATTTTTAATTGTTTTTTACACATATTTTATGTAGACTCCTAGACTATATACGGACTCAAATCCAAACAGTTGTCAAAATAATAAAATGGGATATTTTTGTTAATGTTTCGTCGGAAAGCTATCGATAAAAAATAAAATCAAAATCGGTGCAACAAAAAAATGTAACAAACTTACTTTCATAGGTATAATATTATATTTGTAAGATATAATTTTTATTTTTTTTATTAACTGTATCATAAAACTATAGATCTAAGATTATGGGTCATTAAAAGTAAATTATATCTATATATAAACCTCACATAGTAAGCCTTATCTCGCGTATAATTGCAAAAATCTAAAAAAACTTATATAATATAATAATATACTTATATAACGTACTTAATATATGAATAGTATTAAATGATACAACTTACAATTATATCCTTTCTTGACGTAATTTAAAACAAATATATATATAACATTGGTGATTGTATACTTAGTGTTTATGGGTTGGTTTGATTTGTTACATTTAAGTTAGAGCTGGCTATTTTTGTAAAATTTTGGTAATGTATCGTTTAAGTATAATAAACATATAGGTATTTATATTATATTTTTAGAAATAAACTATTTAGAACTATAATGGAAATTTCGTAAAGAAATACTTTTGTTTGGAAAAACGACTAATTGTTTTCAAATAGAATATACCAATCGCTTATTCGATATCTTAAATAATATCTTTAAATCGAAAGCGGACAAAACCGCAGGCAACTAGGAGTTCGTTCGTTCAAAAAGTTCGTTAAGTTTTTTATAGGTATATATTTCTAGAAATTTCCGAAACAAAATAGTAGCTATGAAGTTTTAAATTTTAATAGTTCATTGGTACTGCTATAGAAATGGCGACCGGAATCGATTATCCATTTAAAAGCGATTTCCTCGTAGTTTTCTGTGAAAAGTGGTCGAAGTTCTGACAAAAAATGGAGCAAGGTCTCTCGAATACCTGGTCAATTGGAGTTTTCAGCTGATGCAGTTGACATGAAGTATTGGTCTAGATTCTTAAGCAATCGACAAACCTTCGTGAAGTGGACAATCCTTCATCTTAATCATTATTATATTTTGATCTATTTAAAAAAAACTCATAAGTATAAGTAAGTTTGCAAATAAGATACTATTATATCTTCACCACAAATGGTTACAATAAATTTCGTAAAGCCTGTTTATATGTTGGCCAAGGTAGCTGAAGGCCAATGGTTTGTATCAATATGCTTAATCTGTTTGTGTTGGCAGAGCCTCAACCAACATTTGGCTTATATTGGCTTAGCAAGAATTTCACGTGGCACTTCGTATTTATTTAACTCATTTATTTAAACATTCAAATAGTATGCGTTTTTGCTCGTGACATATCCAAAGTTAGTCCAAAACACGTATGAAAGTGACATTTTGAAATCATATAAAGCTATTATATCCAATGCAAGTAACTTTTTATGAGACGTTTTTTTATTTATAAATTAATTAAAAGTTAGTAACAGCAAAAGAAAAATATTGAACGCACCTACTTATACAATTGCAATATATAAAAATAATAAATACAATACGTATCTTGTACACACCATCGATAAAATATGTCATTACATCGAATCGGGAAGAATTAGCTATTCGTCAATAAAAATAAGATCATTGGTCTGTACATCATAACTAGATATTTTATTTTTAAATTCTGTCTTTGGCTTACTCCAAAGATCTTATCCGTATGTAGAATAACTTATCTTATATCTATATTATCAGCAATAACTTTATCAAAATTGGTCAGCTACGGTCCAAAAACCAGAGCCCGCCCCGCTCAGCTCATTGCCTTCACTGAGGAAGAACCATCTTTGTCTTATCTTTATCTAGATGAAGTTCTTACTACTTTGATCCAAAGAGTAAGTTACTGTCAATTGAGCCCTACATATACTTAGGGTTCTAACCAAGTACTAAACTTAATAATGTGGTCATAATTCTTTACTCTGGTATCGATATACGTATTTCATTTCGTTTACATTTTTGTTAAATAACAAAAATCTCAATGTAGCTGTAACAATCAGACGTTGTCATGGCAACGGCACCAATCTGTATTTGAAAAAAGAAAAGGGATTTACACATTTTACTTTATTTTTTTATAAAGTTCTAGTAGTACATGTATAAATAAGTACAGCAGACGTAAGCGATACAATATAATTGATTTCAATACTTAATATGTCAAAAAAAATGGTCTACGTGTCACTGACGCATTCGGCCAGTGATGTGCCATTCAAAAACATAACAATAGTCAATTAATATAAACGTTTCATATCTTTCGTAATCAATAAACAATGCATAATACAGTATTAAATTTTAAGACTGTCATATTATTATTGGTTTTGTTTACGATATGTTATAACAATAATAGTAAAACTATCAAATAAGTTAATAATTGCGAATTACAGGAAACTATTAAGAAGAGCCGATAATTAGATTTTTTTTTTGATAAATTTTCACTTTTACGATTAGAGTTGTTTCTTCAACATTTACAAACGTTTGCCAAAAATCCCATTTAAAAAGCCTTAGTGATAAAAAATTAAGATTTTATAAAAAATGGGTCAGCCGTTTCGTAGATTAGTTAATTAACAAAAAGACAAAAAGTCTGAAAGATCTGAAAGAAAGACAGAGGTCTGAAAAAATACTTTTTGGTCTTAATAATAATTAAATTAAAATCTTTAATAAAATGTCTATATATCTCAATACACAAACATCTCGATAAATTAATATAAGTACTTTGAATACAAATCAATGGCATTAATGTACTATTATAATTATATATATTTATATAATTATAGTCAGTATAAAAATATTATTACAAAGAAACATTAATTTAATGGTAATATCTTATATTTTAGATGCCTGTTTGTACAAGAGGGGTCCGCAGCCTGGATACATCTTCCTTTTTGATATGCAAGGAGTCAAACTTGGTCACTTGACACGTGTCAGCCTCTCGTAAGTATAATAAAATAAACTATAATGATTTTTTTTTTTAAACTTCAAAGAAACATTCATTTTGTTTTCAAAACAAATATATATTACTTTAAAAAACATCATATTGAAAGCTGATTATTAAATAATGCATATATGTAATATTAAAATATTTAAGGAATCGATTTTAAATTGGTCTTTTTTGTAACGGTAAAGCGTTGTCGATATTTATATTCCGAAAATTAAAAATATTAAGCATTTTGTTTAAATATATTGTGAAAATTAATATTACTTGGTAAATAAACTCTTTCGTACTTCTTTTCGTTCAGGATCTACATTTTATAAGATATTATATGTTCATTAGCTTTCAAAAGGACAGGCAAAGGTAAAGAACTCGCAAAATCGTGCTTTTGTAATCCATATTTAATTTTTTGCATGATTTTTGCCCGAAATCTGAAAGAGATTTTATAATGTAAAAATATATTTAATGTTTCGATTTATCATAATATGTATATAGATAGATATCTTTCAACTGTGAAAAACAACATATTATGCAAATACGCTATCAAAATACTAAAAAATGGCTATGCAGGGTAAAAATAAGAGGAGGTGACTAAATTATAAGAATACTTGTAGTTTTAGCGAGTTCATACCTTGATAGAACAGTAGCGCCATCTATTTAGTATTTTTTGGACGGAAACTTTGATACACAGCATTGGTACTTCTTATTTCTATCCTCCATAGTCTTGGCGTTAATAAGTCATGTATAATTAATAAAAATAAAAAAAGTATGCCACTATAGGCGAGACTGGATTCGAACCGCACTCCATTTAGAAACAAATCTTTATATCTTAATCACAATTTATTTTAAACATGGCTTTTGCAGTAGGCCTTTCATGTTTCTGTAGGTAGGATTTTGAATATAAGTCAATTATAGATATCATTTATTTTACATTACATATTTGTTTTAGGTTTTTATAATACTTGCCTATCTGTGTTTCTATAACATGAAGTTTTTTTTTATAAGTTTTCCGTAATTTACATTTTACACAATAATTATGTTATACATATAGAAAATAACATAAAATTATTTTATCTCGAAACATGTATAAAGCAATTATTTTCCACAAATAAAATGGTAAATGTAAATACTTTAGAAGGGAGAAAGCCTCCCCCTCCCCCCTTCTTTCTAATGACTCTTAAAATATTAACTAATACGAGAAAAACAATGAACAGGTCATTGCGCAAGTTCTTCCAGTACGTCCAGGAGGCGATGCCAGTGCGCATGCGCGCCATACACGTGTTCAACACAGAGCCAATACTTGACAAGCTTCTGATGCTCATACGACCCTTCATGGACAAGAAGTTCTTCGATTTGGTGAGATTTTAATAAATTATTACATATACGACCTGAAACTGGAGCTTAAAATAAAGTTTTGATGGCTTCCTATAAACTCGATCCACAGTTCAGTTATTGGTACTGATAATTCCAAACACGGATTGTAATTTAAATTTTTGTTAGCAAAGTTTGGGTCAGATTCCATAAATAATTTCGGGCGAAAATGAATAGCTAGCTGTTTGGGACAGTTACTTTAATCTTTTCATTTAATTGCGCTTAATTATACATATTTCTTTATCGATATGTTTAGTTCCAGTAAAATGATAGTCAATTAGATAGAAAAGAATATTAAAGTAAATAAAATTACAAATTAAAATACACTTTTGGGCAGACTTTGCGAAATTGTCTGACCTATAATATAGATAATATTTCTTGCTACATGTTATGCAATGCGTAGAATGAATTGCGCGCAATGGTTTAGTTAAATATATATAACTAGTAGAAATTATGTTTTTCTAGATAACAATTAGTAGCCATTATTTTTAATCTGGATTAGATACTTTTTTTTTATAATGAGACATTATTAATGTTCAAATGTAAATTATTGATAATATTTCTTTAAAAAAAGAATCACTTTAATAGCTATAACATAAAAATATTGAATTGTCACTAATAACATGTCTAATAACATTTTCTAGATTAAATTTCACCACAAAAATGAGGATTTGGAGAGCTTCTATCAGACAGTGGTACCGAGATCGGCTCTACCTCCCAACCACGGAGGAACTCTTCCCGACACTCAGACTCTTCACAAAAAGTGCATGCAGACCCTTAAATCAATGGAATCATACTTCAAAATCGAGGAGGAACAGAGAATTAATGCCCTCCCTGATAAAAAACGCGATAAAGCTATGGGAAGAGGATTTAAAAATCTAGACATTGACTAATTAATTAAAAAAAAAACTTATTGGAACAAAGTACTTATAATCTGTGTAGAATTTTTAATTATATTTGTAATGAAAAACAATATGACAGTTGTGAAGTTAGCTCAAGAGCATTCTGCAAACTTCAAGTCAGTCATCTTATTTTGAAATACAAAAACATAATTAAATGCTTAAGTACACTGTAGCATATATTAATAGATTCTTTAATTACTTAAAATTAAAATAAGTAGCCAAAAATAGATGCACTATATACTAGAAGCCACTGCCTTAAATAGTTCATTGAAAAATGTCAATTGAAAAAAGTATTATAAACTAATAATTACATATATTACTTCTATTTGATGTTATTTTGTATGATATAAGATTAGCTCTCTTTAACATTATATAAATAAGAAAGTAGTATTTTGTTTTATATATTATATCGCAAAATAGAAAGAAAGTTCGATAGTAGCATTTAAATTTATAAATATATACGCTTACCTAAAATGGTGGTATGTTGTAAATGTCAATTTTATTTCGCAATATTATGTTTAGATACATTTTTAACTTATAAGTGGTACAATTTTTTTATTCAATAAATTATCTTTTTATTATATAATAGTTGAAAAGCATAATGTTTTTATATAGACAAATTATTCTGAAGTACTTAGAAACAAATAGACTTTTTAAAATGTTAAAAACATTTCTATGGTGGTGGAAGTTTTTCATTCTAAGTTAGCTTAAAACTTTGGAGCGTAGAGATAATCTCAAATCAGGTCTTTATTCAGAAAATTATTTAAAATAACGGCGTTTGTGTCGTTAAAGATAAAAAAAAATGATATTCTAGACTTTTTGATATTTTTTAAATGTTCAAAACCCTTAGTGGATATATTAATTGTACTTATAATAATTTTTTCATTAAGAAGTTTGACTCATCTCAAATTTTACTCTGTAAAGCAGTTTTTCATTACCTCTACACTCCAAAATCGATACTTAAAACTATTGACTTTGTGATATTTAATTTTGGTTCTGGGAACCTTGTATAAATCTTGAATTGAATGTAGACAAATAAAAATATATTTAATGTTTCTCATTGTTTTTATTTTCCCATAACGTTAATGTTATTATATTTTACTAACATTCAGTTGAACGCATCGTCTGTCTTCTTTTTTAAATCGCTAAATGCGATGATGTAAATGTTCTTTACTGAACATCAACGCAACATGTTAGATATTTTCTTATGCTCCACCGCGAGTAAGGTCGATAATTCAAGTCCCAAAAGTATCATCCGTTAAGTATTAGCAATTCATCAATCTCAATGGAATAAGAAATCTAAACAATTACAACCAGGCCTCCCTACAGCAAGCCGACGGGTGAGTTATGACCACAAGAACCAGCACAATGAACGAGGTTAAACTATTATCTCTGTTAAGCTCCTAACTCCTTACACACCAGCACTACAGATTCAATTGAAAGTACAAATTTTAGACATTACTTAAAATATCACACAGACTACAATGTGTAAAGTTGCCAAGGCATTGTAATTATTGGTTCCTTACTAAAACTGTTAGTTAGTAGAAAATGTTACTGAATAAACAGTCACAGGTTTAAAAAATGATATAGTACCAGTTTTGATAAAACTATTAAAATTTTTATAGCACAATATTTTGCAATGCATCTCTTAAAAGCAAATGCAGAAGCTGTTTCGTTCTATGCATCAGATGCATTCGGATTTAAAAACATGCAAAGTATTCGTACAATAACCTTACTTTTATAATTATAAGACCGATATTTTTATGTTAAAAAATAAAAAAGAAAAACTACATAGTTCTTGTTTATGATTACATTATTAATTTATTCTACCGTTATGGTTATATTAAGTTATACCTTACAGTATTAAAAGCTGGCTCATTACAGACAGACTTTTTCCGGTTATTAATAATAAAAAAGGAATGTATTTATTTCTTATTTCATTTTATACTTTACATTGGCTACAACATCTACAAACTTTTATATCATAATCTGATCATACACTAGCGCCAATTATCGACCTATTGAATTAATACTATTTCAGAGCTCCACTCCTATAAGTCGCTACTCCTTCCCTCTAGATTCCGATGTTGCAAGTTTTTTAAACGCTTCTATATTAGTTAGGTACTTTTTGCAAGACGAGTAATATTATAATAACTGAATATTTTATTTCGTGATTGTTAGTTTTTATATTTTATTTTAATTTTTTTAATATTTATTAATTTGAACGAATAAATGTAGAGGAAGATAACAATTTAGTTCGTGTTCATATAATATGTTATATACCGTTTAAATGATATTGTTCAAAAATAACCTATACCACATACCTACAATAAAAGTTGAGTCGCTTACGATAATCAATTGATTGAGTTGCAGTAAAAAATACACGAGAAGTTTCATGACGTGAAAATTGAAACTACGAAGACAAACATTAACTGTTACATCAGACGGGATTTAAAAATACTAATCAGTAAAAGCGTTTAAGAAATTCAGCTGTTTAATAAGTTTGCTTAAAATTTCAAGCATTAAGCTTAAACGCGTTTTTTAAGTAAAGCCCTTTATCACACCTCTAGTTGCAACGGAAAACGACCAATAGCAAGTTGGCACTGTCAAAAAATAACCGACTCTGCACACCTGTCGCGTAATATTATAATTACGATATTTATGAAATCTCTAAATAAAGAATTATGAATGAAAACTGTCAATTCAATAACTGATAATATTAATATCCGATAATTTTTGATTTCTTTCTAAGGTTTACGAATGTTAGTGGACTCATTCCGAATAAATGTGTAAGTAAACTTCATAATTACGTAGCAATTGTTGATATTACAGGCATAATAATTTATTTTCTAAAGATAATTTTAAATACTTACAACCATAATATTTATCAACATTTATAGGCTTTTCTGACCTACTCAAAACATCGCTTCATTTTAGAGATATAATAAATTTTGTAAAACCAAAACAAATCATATATATAAATGCTATTTTCACTACTTTTTTTTTGTTATTTTCTTAAAATGTATTAGAACATATATTTAACAATTCTATGAATAATTTCAGTGAGAAATGAACAATATAGACAACAATCAATTTGAAATAAAAAAAACAAAACGAAAAATTCCAACTGGACCTAATGTGTATCTGAACCCAGCTCTGGACCTCCTCGCGAATGAAGACCCCATGTGCAATACAGCCATGGAAATAACCCCTAATAAAAAACGTAAATGCACTAAAAGCTCTGACATTGCTGCTTTTGAAAACACTGCCCTGGATCTTGGTATAAGTAAAACAGCGGTGAATGAATTTCTTCAGCGAGAACTAAACAACGTAAGAAAGAATATTAGAAACGATAACTCCAGCAATTCTAGTAAAAGCACTGAAAATCTACACCAGGAACCAATATATGCCAATCTCACTAATATGAATGATTGTTGCATGGATGAAACAGATACAAACAGACAATATAGTGAAGAAACAGTATTAGATAAACCAGATGAAAATGAGTTGGACTCGGGGATATCAGTTCTAGAACAGAAATCATTAAACACAGCGACATTCAACAGTGAATTGGACACAAATGATATATCAGCAATAAATACCACAAATATACAAACAAATGTCACAAATCAAATATTTGTCAACAACAATAGTAGTCTAAACTTAAGTTTTATTGACCGACTTGCATTGGAGTCACCAGCAAATTCAAACCAATCATTGTATCTGGATGATGATTTGAATGAAAGTAACATAATGGAGATTAAAACAATCACCATCATTACTAAAAAGAAATTTATACAAAAGAAGAATACAAACCCATTTTTGGATCCAAATTTAAATGTAAATGAAGTGCAGTTAGGTGAGAATCCCTTTTTAGAAGCGACCAGTCCTGTGCTAGAATACAATATGGAAAGCATGCAAAATGAAAATGTTCCTCCCACTCATATTGTCCCAAGGAAGTTATTTGTGACTGAAACTAACAGTACTATATCTACTGTCAATGATTTTTCTGTTAGTCATGATTATGAAAATATTGACAGTTACCAATCTGAAAGTCCTATTTATGAGAATGTGAGTGAAGACATGGAAACAGACATGATTAATAAACAAAGTAAGATCCTTGGATATGATGTCTCACACTTCAGTGCTGTGGATATCATGAATTTGAATAAAAATGGTCGTGGGAACAACTCAAATGAATCAAATGACAGCAAAAAAGATTTGAAACATATATTAAAAGTCAGCAACAAATTGTCTAAAAAGGTGTTCAAAACTTTAAAAAAGAAGTTTAAGGGAGAAAAAGTTGATTCTAATGCAACATTAAATCCATATGAGGTCCCGCGGAAACCACCTAAAATAAAAGTAGAAAAGAAAAAAGAACCTGGTATTGAGAATCCAGCTCTCAATTTGGATAACTCAGATGACATTGAAATTGAAGAGTTGGATGATGAAGAGCATCAATATGAGACTATAAAAACAATCAGAAATACTCAACTGAATACAAATATTACTCCATTAAAAGAAAAGGTTGAAGATAACTATGACAATTCCCATAATAAAACTTATACACCGAGCAAGAAAGTTAGGTTTGATTCTACATTAAATAGAGAGAAAGTGATAACCGGAAATAGTTTTGATTGTGATATCCAAAGTCCCGGGTTTGATTCTAAAATCGATAAATATCATGACGAACTCGAAAATTGTATAAATGAGAGGAAGTTTTTGCAACAAAACATGTAATTTAACTTTTTATTATGTAATAGAAAAAATACTCCCTGGAATGGAGACAATGGCTAAATACACTGAGACTGTCAATGAAGTACAAGAACATTATATTTTATAAGTTTTTCTGTTTCTTAATTAATAAGTGATGAGTTTCTTTTTATATTTAAGATATACCTCTAATTTATTTATGTTTTACAATTGTATTTTAAACGCCAAATGAGCTGATAATACCCAAAGGATTGTACCACTGATGTACTTATTATTTATTTTTTACTATTTATAACAAGTACTGTTTAGTTTTAAGAATAATGTATTAATAAGAACGATCACAATTATACTAAAAGCATTTGAGCACTTAATTTTTACTAGGTGAACTAAACGCATTAGTTTTTTTTTTTTTTAAAACAATGTTATTTTCGATTACAATATATTGTAAATGTGATACACTCTTGCCAAATAAATCACTTCGTAAATACATGTATGTTTTATTTATTTAGTTATATATTCATATCCTGTAAACTTTGAATAAATATCCAGTGAGTGAAAGCAAAGTAAAGCTGTGAGAGTTCCAAAAGGACCCTGCTCTGAAAAGAATCACACAACTCTGGCCGCTATTTTCACTGTGATCACTATCTCACAAACGTTAATATGAAATGAGCAATTTACGAACAACAAGAACCATCGCAGCGCCTAATGATAAATTAATGGTTTTATAATGATTTATTCCTATATAAAGTAAACCATGCATATACATTACAACCGTTACATTACTACTCAGCGATTTTTTGGTATTCCAGAAAAAGTTCCAAGTTATTTAAATTATTTGAAGGCTTATAAATAATATACTATAAAAAAACTAAAAATGTGTGTTTTCAAACGTGCTTAACATGTATGAGTTAAAAAGCGTAAAAAATAATAATATTAGAAATGAGACATGGTAGATCCTAATGAAACCCTTTATTTTATTCATTTAAATATATGTAAAATATGATGTTTTTACTGAGACAGATGGACATGTTTTTACTGAGACAGATTAAAAAGGCAGATGACAGCATGACTAATGACTCCACAAGTGAACTTACGGCTTCTAAACAGAGGTGAAAGGATTACTTGAGGGTGTGATGGCTTCATAAAGTTTGTGCATTTCTTTTTGTACTCGCGACTGTTTCGAAATTTTGCGTTTGCGTTTTAAGTTGTCTTACGTCTCGCACTACGAAGGCCATCACGTGGCTTTATGCGTGAATTTATTATATGAATTATTGTTCGTTACAGTAAATTAGATTAAACGCAGTCGGCTAAATATTTTGTTGTATAAATAATCTAAGGTTGAGCTGTTTGGTTTTTGAATCGAAGCATTACTGTGACCGTAGTAGCTTCAAGGTTGTCTGCAAAGATCAGAACTCCCAAAGCCTAGAGCGCTTGGAAGGTGATAAAGGAAATCTCACATTTTTTCCCGCCTTCAGCATCTAAAGGTGACTAGAGGGTTTGGAAACAACACACAATAATTCGTTATAGGGTCATGGAACTAGTACTGAATTTTGACAATTCGAACATGATTCTGAGTATAGTTAGGTAGGCTATACAAGAATTACAAGGTCTTCTTTCAAGTATGCTATCAGCTATCCTATTTGTTTTTTGTATAGTTAGATACTAAGCTAAGTAAATACTTGATCAAATATGTCCAAAGTGGACTAAGATTAATCCGCGGTCTAAGTCGAGCTCCAATACCACCTTAACGGGATCGGGCTCAAGCGGTTCTTGGAGTTGAAATAAGGATGGAGCTTTTCAGTCAGTCTATTTTTTTTCTGTTCAGTTCAGTTCTCTCAGGAGTTACTTTAGTAAGTAAAGTAGTAAGTTTAGTAACCTAACCTAACCTAACTCCTCCTAACTGCTACAATTTCACTTTTAGTACAATTTATTTCTCAGGCTAGGAAGGGCACGTTATGAGTAAGTAGAGTAAGAGACGAAGCTTCTTATTCCATGGATTCACCCATTCATGCCCATCGCGTTGCAGGGAGAAGAGTGCAAACATTTCCTGGAACCTACTAATGCCGCCTTTGCCGCGTTCTATTTGGAATTATTAAAAAAGGGGCCCCTTAAACCTACACTTGGGTCGCAAGTCCCAGGAGCTGTTTGCACTCCTCTCCCTGCAACGCAATGGGCCCGGCACCCGCACGGTGAATCCATGGAATGCTAAGAAGCTTCCTCTCGTCTCTGTACGCATGTAGGACCGAATGGCCTTCCTAGCATACCTTTAAACTTTTCGCTCCTACTACCACTAGTTATGATGTATGGAGCAGCAAAATACATACTTAACCCCCACTTCTTTAGAAGATATCTTGTCATTGATAATACTCACTAATAGTGCATCACGAATAATACTCTTCAGAGTGGTATTTTATTTTATAAAAATATTTGTTATAAAAAGACTTGTATTTACCATTAGACTTTGGAATGATCTTCCACTTAAAATTAAAAATGCTAAGTCATGTAAATCGTTTAAACGGTGTCTAAAAGTTCACTATTTAAATTTATAATGTTTGTCGTCTGGTTATTTATTTGTTTATCTGGATATTTGTATGTTTATTTATTTATGTATGTATTTATATATATATATATATATATACATGTATTTATATTTATGTCTGTATATATATATATGTATGTAATTAGGTGTATGCATGTATATATTGTATATATAACTCCGTTTTTTGGTTTTACACTGTAAACACGCCCACGCTCGACTCTTTTCCTCCATGCAATTGGTTGCCTGGAAGAGATTGCTTTTTTAGCGATAAGGCCGCCAAAATTGTACCATTTTTTTCACTGTTATTTTGTTTTATGACTTTGCAATTTTATACTCAGGGTGAACAATAAAGAATATTTATTATTATTATTTTTCTGGGGTCTTGGTGTGGTTTATATATATGTATTTACAACAAAAAGTAGTTTATGTATGTTTATTAGTTGTTTAGCACTTATTATATTATCTTATTATAATCTAACACACTCATAGCACTCTTTGCTTAGTTTGAGGATAGATGGCGTTGTGTGGATATGTAGGAATATTTATTATTATTGTACAAATTTCTAAGCGGGGACTTCATTATAGCATGTTCGAATAAAAATGTAAATCTGCAGTTATAATAACGTATATATGTTTTGTACATTTGTGACAAAATGAAAAAATAAGCTCAGTAATAAATATTTTAAAGTTAAGTAGGAATAAATAAATTAAATTCTTGACTGACGGTCAGTTTGTTCGAGAGTCACATAAAACTAATAACCCTATTGAAGGGTTAAATTTATTGTTAAAACCAAAAAAATCTAAAGCAGGTTACTTAATAGTAAATGTCATATTGAAAAAAACAGATGGTGATACTAATAAAAAATACCTATACTTAATTTAATAAAACATGATTGTATTTGTATTGTAGTTCAATAGAGTTAGAATGCAAAAAAAGATAGCGCTTTTGTAAAGTTTTAGGGAATCATTACTTAAATTTACTAAATTGTGGCTTCCTTTTAAAATATCTTTGGAAAATATGTTTTTAGTGGTCTGCAGGCGAATTTGAATGTTTCAAGTTTTAAATAAGTATAGAATGAAAAAACGGGCAGGGAATTTAACCTGCGACCTCTCGGAAACAATACAGTCACTCTACCAATTGAGCTAACGCTACCTGCCTCGGAAAAAATTACACTTTATACATATTCGTCTTTATCGGTACGGTCTTGGATATCTATTAAGCTTCCTTTAAAAATCCTATTTTCCATTAAATATTATTTCAAATTTAAATAAGCTTCACATGGCAATACATGTTTATAGATATTTTCAAACAATAATATATTTAGAAGTGCCTGTTAAAAATTATAGAAAATGCAGATGTTGTTTTTTTGCCATTAATTTAGATATAAAATATATATTTATAGTAGCGAATACGACGTAAAATGGCAAATTTTTGTATGGTCGAGTACCAGGTTCTCTAAATCGCCTCTAAATTTGTCCAATTGAACACCTCATTTCATGGTTTGGCTCCTAAACATTCACGAAGTTGGCACACCTGGTTTTATGATTTATATCTTGGATAAAAGTTTAATAAGAATATTCACACTAATTACGTGAAGTTACAAAAATATTCCACATAAAATATATAGTATAAAAGGTTTTAAAAAATAAAAGAGACACATAATAAAAACAACTTTATTCACGCGGTAAGTTTGTTTGTAACTAAAAACAAAACCGTATTTCTGCTATTCTTTAAATATTACGCAGTCTTATTTTTTTTCTAAATTCTTTTCGGACAATTTTTATGATACAAACGTTACAGGAATGTTTAAAATAATTATCAACAAACACAACGACTTACCGTGTAACAACTAAATTATTATTTAATTTCTTAAAACAACAATAAATGTATTTTATGCTATTGAAATAATTTATAAATTATTTACGTATTGTAAAAATATTCTAAGTTAAAACACAAGTTACATTTATACGATAACAAGAATCCATAGCCGTAGTTCGTGAACAGGGATTGGAAAAAAGTATTGAAGTTTTCTTTATTATGTTGGCATTATTGATGGCGTTTGACCAATAAGAACGTCTTTACCAATCAATTCCAATCAAGAACATATTTACATTGTAAGTCTTAATTGACGCTAAATGAATATTGCCGCCAAGTTCAACCTCGCCCTGCCTCACCCTGACTACGCCCATGAGTTATATACACCATTTGCAATTAATATTGATAATTACTACATAAAAATTATAATAAAACATAAGCATTTATTAATCTATGAAATTATTAACATAACGAAAGGCACTCACACATGCACAACTAATATTCATACAAGTAAAAAATACAAAAGAGCTTAAACTTATATTTTATTGATATAAGTATTTTACAGCAATATAAAACATTATCAATTATGGCAGGCAGTTTTTGTCATTATACAGTAAATGGGGATAATTATAAAACTAGAATGCAACTAAATAATTATAATTATTTTATATATATATATATATATATATATATATATATATACCCTTTTTAACAAGCTTATGATTTCGACCATATATAATTCTTATTTACAATGCATGGTATACAAAAACTTCAGACGTACAAATATATAAAAGTGCATAAAATGTTCCAAAAATGTGTTATAACAGTTCAATTTCTTTGCAATATATTATCATATTTATAAATCACTAACATTGCAAAATAATATAATTCTAATAACCAGTCATTTTTACATATAGCAACACTAATGGACTAACCCTTTAAGCTTTTCGTGCGGTAATCCAACTGAAATATAATGAAACATGAATACTGTATATTTTTTACATAATTATTTCTAATGGCAACTTTTGACACGATAGTTTTTTTTAATAATTTATCGACCTTTACAATTGATTATTAAAATGGAGGTTAGAAGAAATAATTTTATAATCCATGACATTTCCCGCGCATCTAGTAATTTTTAAATAGTTTTTTTAGCCATAAATAACGCAGTGTAGTAAATGTAGTAATAAATATCAAATATTTTATATAAATACCGAATACTTGTATTTTTATTCAATTTACTTATATTATTTATGGAAATTTCTGAAACAATGTACAGATATCGTTCCTCTATTCTCTAACCTCCATGGATAATTTCAAATTCATTAACGTGGGTTCGTTCATGTTCCATTGAAGACTCAGCAGAATAATTTCTGACGGATGTTGCTATTTATAAAATAAAACAAAAGTCTTACACAATGTACTCGTAGATATAAAACTACTTTAAGCTCTATTTTCGTTAGCATCACGTTATTTAGCAAAAATTACATTTTAATAATCAGATTAACTAAATCTCAACTAAGCACCGTTACAGAAAAACATTATTAGAATTTCGTAACACGAAAATAGGAAGGACTACAAAAGCTAAATAATTACGTTACCAATTTATTAAAAATTCGTATTTTTTTTTTGGATATAACAACCCTCGCTGGAATGACAAATGTTTTATTCTTTTAAAGTCAAGGTAATCAGGAGCTTAATACGCCCTTGAGCTTTGTCACGCAAACTTGTAATAGAAAACAAATATTCATAATACCGTGCCTACCCTGGCTATTACTTTGTCATAAGTTTTCACTTTTAGGAAGGTCGAGATCTTATAAGGACAGATATAAGTCTGATATTATGTTTTGGCACACATCAATAATATTATGCTGTGGTGTATGGTAATGGCCGATAACATTCTACACTATACACACTAAATAAATAATCTGTGGGATGTAAGCGGGGTTGACAAGAACAAGAATAACTCCATCGAAACTTATCAGGAACATTTTAATATAAAACATGAATGACAATACAAATTACTAAATCTAATAACATTGTTATAACGATAAAAAGCACGTTTTGCAGTCTGTGGTATCACTACCTTACTTAACGACCACTAGGCTCTTCAGACTGCTAAATTTCGTCAGAATCTGATCTGATCGAGTCGTAATTGGACGTTTTGCTTTTAAGCATTCTAAGAAATGAGCCTACAGCGAAAATCGTCCTCCTGTGTCTATGAAATATACCCTGATATAGTGCCTCCCTGAGAGCCTTCCTGTCGTCTGACATTGTCGGCTGCGTGCTCAATGTAACATCTGAATGAGCTCCAACGGACTTCTGGTGTCGAAGACTGCCATGTTTTTTTTCCAATGACTTTTGATTCGGTAAACTCATCGTTGATTCTATTGATGAATTTTTAGTCTTCCTCAGATTGAGTATTTTCTTCCCTGATGACGATTCCGACGAAGATCGACTGGGTGCTAATTTTGACCTATGTAAAGGATTATTTGAACTTTCTGGGTGAACCACTAGATCTACAGATTTTTGGCTTACAGCACTCGAGCGTGTTAGCGTCCTTTGTGTACTAGTTGGCTCTACTTTAGGCATTACGTCCTCTTTTGATATCGAGTGCTCTGACTCGATTGCAATCATTTTCCTTAATTGGATCTAACTGTGTGTCAAATTAAGGAAATGGTTCAATGCCAGTTACATCATAGGTGGCCGCGCCTCTTTAATGCTATCAATAGAAGGCACGGCGAGATGAATAACTACTTCAGTATTGTTAGGTAAGTCGGCCTGAGAGCGACTGTCGCAACAATTGCTGAATGTTATCGCCGGGACCTTTGCATCGCATTCAATTTGAATTGTGTTCAAATTTTGTACTAGACAATCAATGCTAGAGTCGCTATTATGTTGTAAATGCCGATCATTGGAGTCTGCGCTCATACTCGGAGTGAGCCATTCCTTCTCATCGCAACCTTCTAAACGCTCTACTTCTGGTGATGGACCAAGATCGTCACGAAATGTGGGGGATACGCCTTCCCCGTTCACATGCAAATCTATCAATCCAGCCAAGTTCACACTAAAATTACTTCTTGTAGTTGTTTGTTCATTTGTTCCCCTAATTTCCTCACCAATTATTCGATCAGTGATAGTTTCAATTTCTTTTTGCAATACTTGATCGTCTTCATAAAATTCTGATAGCCCTTGAAGATTTTCAAACCAATTGTTCTCTAATAAGCTCGTAGTTGCATTTTTGGTATTATCGGTAGTTTCTGCCCGATAGCGATCAATGAGTTGCTCAAGCGACTCCTCGTGCTGCCGAAAAAGTTTATGGTAGGCTTGACTTACAGCTCTAAGAGAATAAAATGAATGAGGTCGTGAAAGTAATGAGGCAGATGGAGAGTGAGCGGCGATGCTGCCTCGCCACACGTGACCGCGAGCACGCTGCCACAGTATTGCATTAGAATTAAGAATCCTTTCAAAGTCCGACACTTGCTCGGCTTCGCTTATCTGCAACAGCAACTTATTTTCCGTCTCTCTCCCGCCTACAGTCTGACACAGCTTCTTCTCACCCGCCTGTTTAAGATTAGAAGACTTATTTCTATTATCGATTAGTTTTGTGGAATGCCTAATATTATTAATATTAATTTTGGAGGTCAAATGCTTGGAGTCAGGCTTATCCGCGTAAGTCATAGGCATCGATAGATTTTGGATGGCGACGGTGCAAGGTACTTTTTCGATTATTTTTCTTTTTTGTCCTTTAACGACGACATTGTTAGATTGAACAGATCGTTTAATTTGATCAGTTGAAGGTTGTTTATGAAAGTATTGTTTGTCTGAATACCGACACCGCAAAGAATCAGCACTCCGTATATTTCGACCATGTTGGGACCTTGGACGTTCCGAAAGGCAAACACTTTTAGCCCTTAAGGGTATATCGGGACGCTTCTCTTTAGCCGCTGCAGCCAGTTTGAAAAGCTCGGAATTAAAAGGCGATCGATAGATACGTACTCGAGCGAGCGAGCGACCGCAGTGATCCAAACTGACTGTCTGCAAATCATGCAGTGCTTTCTTTGTAAATTGTATGGAGTAGCGTAAAAAGTAATTTATCGTGTTAGCGTGCTGTGGTCGATCGATTCCTTCCTCGGTATGGCTGCCTAAATAGAGATGGGCATAAAATTTGCCAAATGTACGATACGCGGTCTCGTCATGCCAGTTTACGATGCTACAAGATTTCGTGAGGGAACTTTATGGATTCGTTTTTATCTAACCCGCACAATAAAACTCTAGTCACGAGATTTATTGTATCAAAAAGAATGGTTTGTTTTTGTTTGTTTAGCAATGTTCGATCCATTGTCTGTTTTTTACAAACACTAATTCTAGTCCTTCGATTATTTTGAACACAAAGTAATTATATTAAATTGAGCTATTAGCTATATAGCTCATTGAGGCTTCAAGTTTCAATTGAACTACTTACTTAGTACTAGTAATCGGATTAACTTCTTAGCGCATTATCGTGAAGGAATCAATTTCTTATGTATTGAATAAGTTATTAAGGAAATTAAATGTTACGTTATGGGTGAATGGTTTTAAACTAAAAACGAAATAAACTAGTAATAATTAATATTTGATAAGAATGCATAAAACCAATTAAAAGGAATGTATGTCAGTCGGTTGCAGTGCTGGCGCTCGTCCAAGGCACTGCTAAATCACGAATAATAAGGAAAACGTTTTCAATCCATCTATCAATACATTTTGTCTATTTTGAGTTAACCAAAAATAACATTATCGAAAATATATTTGAAAGATATTAAATATTATTGTTCAATTTTATTGTTATTTTACCCGTACTTCATATCAACAAACATCATGGATAATTAATTATTGTGTGTTAGTAAATAAAACTATTCCTTCAATATTTTTTAGTATATTTATAAAAAAAAAGTTTCGTATAAATACTATTAAAAAAATTTAAGATTTTTAAATTGGGATTCTAGAATTTAACCTATTTTTATAGGTTTGGGTGGCAAAGTTTTTGTGGTGTCTGTCGCTTATGAAGAATGTGGATTGAACGTCGCAAAACTTTTCTCAGGCTCTGCAACTTTTAGTATTTTCACCCTTAAGGAATGGAAAGAAATGTTAGGAGACTAGGACACAAGTAGAGGAAGGTTGGGGTTTGAGCTCTCTCTTCACCGTATGAAGTATAGCTGTTATAGCTACTTCAAGGCATCTTCTGTGAGAGAGGTATGAATCCGATTCTAAACCATTCTAGCCGTCCGTTATACCAACTTAAGCCTAATAACTACAAGCTATGCTGTACCTCCTTTAAAAAAATATCATTTACTAGCATGGTTTAGCAGAATTAGTATTTGCCATTGATTTCCCAGGCTACTGGTTTTCTGTTAACCCACAATAGGAGCCCATATTTGTGGGTTGAATCCCACACTCTTTACATTATTTATAGGCAGATACCCAACAGCGGCTAAATCATAGCATAATACTGTTTAACGACATTTTTTATTTCGTCTAGTATCACTCAAAAAATCAGGGAAATATAAATCATATTTACAGGAATGTTAGCGTTTTATTACAAAAATATCATGGTACCAGCATATTTTTCAACAGACGTGTGCTTGTATTTTCGGCGCGTGCGTCCCAAATTATTATCGATAAAAATTCCTCTACAAACCGCTCGGTTGTCGTTATGACGTGTAAAATTTTTTATGTATTCATTATGCTTCATACATGTTCATAAAAATAAGATTTAGAGATATTTAATTAAAAACGTGTGGTTATTTTTCATTTATACTTTTGGACACTTAGAACGTCATTACCCTCTGGAATAACGGTAGGTATATTTAATCAACCAAAGGTCAATCATGTCAAGGATCCAATTGAAATCTTAAATTATTTTCAATTGCTTGTAGAATTAAGTTTTAGAATTCAGCATCATTTAATTTTCAAAAACTAATAGAATGTCCCTCATAATAATATTTATTGCATTTTTAGTTTTCTCTGTTTAAAATTGTTATTTACCTAACAATACAGTAGAATAGAGGCTCCAAAGGGCTAGTTAGAACTAAAGGAAAAAAAACGAACGCAATATGTTTATTTTATAATATATATCCGTATAATAATATTTACAAAATTTGAAATATTTAATAGTTATTACCCAACGATATTATTGTTTTGACATTATTTTAATGGCAATAATATTATTTATTTTTAATTTTATTATTGACTAGATATAATATATCGCTGTTTACTCGCATTCGGTTATTTTCAAACTGTTATGAATATTAATAATGTGTTCAGTTGCTTAAAAACAAACATTTTCAGTCTTGTTATTATTGCTAGCTAATATTTCTTGTTTTGCGCACAGCTGTTTTTTTTCACGCATTTCGTAAACAAACTCCAAACATTTAACCTCGAATATGTCATTTAAAAAGAATATTCATTTTTTTTGCAATACAAAATTACCCAAACAAAGGATGATAAGAAAATAGAATGGTCATTTAAATTTAACAGGATTATATCGAAGAGACGACCTACTTACCAGTAATCGATGTAGGCTGCATATATACACAAAGGCACTGTCATTTATTCTTAATCACTTGACCACAACACAGAGATGGTTACATATTTAGCTGAAAATCAATAATTCCGCCAAGAGGACTGGCGGTAACAGAAAATCGCTGCGAACTAGTCGCTGTCCATTCAATACTGGAGAAGAGACATGCGTAGAATGCGCAAGGAGGGCATCCGATGACGCAAAGCGCGGGAAATCTGACATTTAGCTTTTTAAATATAGATAATTAATGTTGTTTACGTTTGATAACGGAGATAACTATTAAATATAATTTATTTTGTTGAATTTACGTAAATTTTGCAAATAAATAAAGCGACAAAAGGATAAACATAACCTCATACCTCAATAAATATATATATGTTGCTAGTTGCTACTCATATTACCGAGTACCTGTTCCTTCTGTATAGCCATAAAACATGTTTTTTTTCATGCCGTGATACATTAGTAAGTGGCAGTAGGTTAACACTGAACTTCATCCAGGAATCATAACTTATTATAAAAAATAAGAAAGGTAAAGCATACAATAAAATCACAGAATTGTCTTAAATTGATTATTGCAATTTAAAAAAAAAAGTCTGATTTTATAACAGGAAGGATATAATCTATCTATCTATATTTTTCTTAATCTTTAAAAAAAGTCATCGGCCCAAAAACATTCAGAACTAAATAGTAAATAAAGAGGTAGTCTTAGTGAAAGAAATTAAACACATCCATCACTTACATTGAGATATTTCCTACTAATAAAATACCATCGCGGTATTAACCCATAAAAGCAACCCCGCCAACTCGGTCAACCGCCCCAGTATAATGCGGCAAAGTTCAAAACAAGTCCATCCACCTATTCACTAACAGATACAGGTAATTCTTAATCTCCCAGGATTATATAGGACCTGACCTATACTAAGAATTCCATACCCTCACGTTTTGCAGATACTTTATAAGAATGATGTAATGAAACATTCTTCATATTATTTATAAATCGCCAATCAAAAAGGGACAAAAAAACAAAAACGTAACTTATTTTACCTACAATTTGTAATATATATATATTTTTATAGCTATGACATCTATGATCTGAATACCTATGATAATACCTATGATATGTCTGAAATGTCTTAAATAAAGTTTAAAATTATTCTTATTATCAAACTCTCTGATTATTTCTTATCGTTACTTTTTTTTGTCTTCTGGCCATTTTCTGATTAACTTTTTGCTTTTCAAACATTTCTTTTCACGAGAACGTGACACTTAATCAAAACGACGTTCAAACAAATTGAATAAAGAACACTGAAACTAAAACAGAATTGGTTTATTTGATTACAAAAAAACATAAAAACTGAAATCGTCATGATTACTAACATATGTTATAGACCGTCTGTAACATATGTTTTTTAGAAGTCCAATTAACATATGAACAAAGCCTGGATTTATAAATGTAATAAATTCATCGTGCAGTATAAGGTTCTTGAGATAACAAATACACACGGACAAACAACCAAAGTAAATATTTGTTTCATGTTTAAGCTATTTAAATAGACTTATGTAGCTTAGCTTTATATAAAGAAATTATAATATAATAAATAGTACAAAAACCTTTTTCAGATTAATGTAAGCAATAATTATCATTTACCTGCTCTTATTAAAAAAAAAACAGAATATTAATTAGTTATCGATTTACCAAATTTTATTTAAGTTTAAATTAAATGTAACTGTGAAGTACATATTTTAATAATAACGATATTTTTAAGTCAACGTAAAGGCTCAGGATTGATTTAGCTACTAAAATTTTATTGGGCGTTGTCATTATATACCTACAATAAAAATACCAGAATACATATAACTAAAGCCTGTCAGAACGACACTTAAGATTGTAGCCTAGATTTTGTACAACATTAAAAAAAAAGTTTTACATTAAGTAAATCCAACATGCTATCTCTTTCACACCTAACATTATCCACAATCCCAATATCTAGGATCGGGGCTATCTTCAATAAACATGAAACAGCCCAGCCTGTTTATTGAGCAATCAAACTTCAATCAGCAAAGTAAATAATAATAATATTAACAACCTCTATTATTATTTACTCGTAAGTACTTATCTGTCATTTGAAATTATGATACATTTTCTGTAAATTATCCAATAACAACGTATTTATTACTTATATATTGCTAAAGCCGAACTAATTGAAACTAAAGAGATAATTATCTTGTTACGGTCACTGACGATAATATAAACGTAAATGACTTCATTTTCCTTATTTTTGTCGCCCTGCGTAATGGCTAAAATCTGTCATGGTGACGTAAGTAGAGTCTATTCACGATATGTATCTTATTATAACCGATTGAGTATTTATTATATACCATATTATATATCTTATTATATATTAGTGAGCGGCTCTACTCGATTCGCTTATTATATCCTAATACTTTGGGACGAATCAACTAGATATTTTTAGTGGTTACTCTTAAATATGGCAGCGTGCTCTATGTCAAAATAGTCAGTCGGCCTAGGCATGACCTTCTTGGTCGGGGCTATGAACGATTTATTAAAATTATAGCAAAAAAACATATGAAACAACTTCTTTTAGACACAAATATAATATTTTGTGAATAGGACCGCCCTCAATTATTCGGTAAATACAAACAATTTTACGAACAATATAAGCAGGTACCTAATAAATTATTCCGTGGGAGCAGCCATTTAGAGAACGTGGACATTATTCAATAAATGCAAGATGCAATTGCACTCAAGGTTGATCTAATTTAATCCCTCGTTGGAATATAACATGCCATTTTAAATTTACTTGATTTTGTTATAGAACATGCTATTTTTATAATCATTGGACTATTATAAATGTAATAAATATAAATATATAATTTAAAGCACATGAACACACTTTTACAGCTTTAAATTTATTTTCTGTTTATATGTTTGTCTGTGCATGTATTATACAAAATCTACTAGATGAATGGCGATAAAATTTTATTTGGTTATAGATTCATTATTATTCAACATATAGAATACTTCGTCTAATTCACTCATTGTGACGAACAAACAAATATTTCATTCGAAAGGTAAAGCTCAACAATTTTTTTGGCTTTAATAAAAACAATAAAACGGAACATGTATGGATTTAAATAAATTTTCAATGATGGTACTTAAGTTTTAAGTCTGGATGTGGGCAGACAAAGATTTAAATACTGAAAGTTTATCATAGATATATCTTTCATTCAATTAACTGTCAGGTGTGTGTGTGTGTGTGTCGCAACTAGAACCTGAGCCGGTGTGAGTGCCTCTAAAACAAAAATCAAAAGCGCTTGACATTGATATTCCTGAGAAGTGTGATTTTCTCACAAAACTCACTAAAACTATATGATGGAAAAAAATTTCAAGGATCGATTTCATTAATACCTTTTCATAAATAGTCTTTTAAGAAAAAACAATTCGACGCCTACTGGCTTTTTGAAAGCCGGCCCTTGTATAAAACGAAGTCTGACTATTAAATTATACTTCTACTAGCAGTCACGAAACAAATTCTTGATTCTGATTGGTTGTTAATTGGTTGTGATTTTTAGTAAACCAATCACAATCAAGAACTCGCTCGTGACTGCACGTAAACTATCAACGTTTCGTAACGCCAAAACTCGTACTAGATATTTTGCTATCTATCAGATAAGTCATGACGTTATGAAATGACACTGACATAAAACATTTTTTGAGGTCTGCATCATGCACGTCATCCTACATTTACTTCGTCTGCTAGAAGCGAGGAATCTATATGCCAACTCAAATAATAACCCATATATTTCCATTTTATTAATATTGCTGTAACATATTTTTGACATTCTTCGGAGTGAAAGGTCTAATATATGCTATCCATATAACCAGCTAATACATACATACCAAATGTCATCAGATCAGGAGATTTTGCGTGAGATGCGAACAAACACACAGACAAGAAACATTTTTTTTTAGAGTTCTGTCATACATCGAACAGGTAACAATTATTGTTTCTACTTTATGTAGAGATTTCTCCAAGTTACTATTTTCTTATATGTATGTATTTCTTTGTTAAATATCAACATAAATTTTGTAAACTTAAATGCCAACATGAGATAAATTGTCAATCTGAGTCAGTGGCGTAGCTGGGGGGTGGGTGCGAGCGCTGCAGTCGCACCGGGCAACAAAATCGACGATCAATTCTTCTATTTTTTTTTCTAATGTACAAAAAAAATAAGAGAATGAAAATGAAAAATACAATCTAGCAAATAAAATAAAATAAAGTGAAATATTGATTTTCTATGAGCCATCTTAAAGGGCATCAAGTCGTAAGCTGCACCAGGCAGCAAATACCCTAGCTATGCTACTGAGCTGAGTACTTAATTCAACAATTTCTTATGTATAGGATGTACCTACTAGTAAGTAGGTAGGTAAGGTAGGTAGGTTTCAATTTAAAAACAAAACGTAAACGTTTTAAAAAGCTGTGTCAAAACATCGGCATGAATGTACGATTTTTGATGGTTGTTAAACATCTTAGCAACATCATGTACCTTACCAATAACTGTCCTTTCAGTAAGACTCAGCACCGGGTCATAAAGCGACCACCCACCCAAGAGTGGATGGAAACGGACGTTTAGGACTTTATCAGACCTGAAGATAGCCTCATTCAAGCTAATAGAAATCATTTTGAATGAGCTTCATATGTTTAATTATATTAATGTATAAACTAACACAAATTACAGTAATAAAAAATTATGCAATAGAAAAAAAAAAGATTAATCATTATAACAGTTTATGGCAAGACTGGACAGGTACTAGTGGTGTCGTGTATTAATCTGTATAATTATATAATATATATAGATTGCTTCCGCCGAGCAATAAACTTTTCTCATCACTAGAGTGCTTTTTTTGTTATTATCGTGCCGTTAATAGAATTAACTAAACTAATTGTTTTTAGTTTATTAGTTCTTTATTAAAAACCCCACAACTCCATACATTTGAATATTTGTCATTTATAAATTTGCGCATCTAGTGATGAAACCTAAATCATTATATTTTATAATTATAAAATAACATATGAAATAGTAGATATTTCATATTATGTAAGCTTATAATTTTTAAGTTAAGTTTATAGTTTACGAGAATAATTTAAGTGTTTTTTTCTGAATCCAACGGAATTAGGACTTTTCAAAATATATATTAATATTAGTATTACTAATAATAATAATTACTGGAACTTCTCGTCAGTGTTCACTTGTGTGTTGATTTTTAAATACTTTTAAAAATATTACAGTTTAATATTTTTAGAAACCTATTTCACGCTAATCTTATCTTCAAAATATTTAGAAATAAGTAACACTCAGAATAAGTAATGTATCGCTTGTAAATTATATACAAATTAAATAAACATAAAAGTGCTAAATTTTTTAAATACATTTTCTGCTTTTTTAATTGTATCTGCCTACAAATATCCCTGGAGTTGTTCTATTTACAATGGCTTAGCTAGGGTATTTGCTGCCTGGTGCAGCTTAGATGCCCTTTAAAATGACTCATAGAAAATAATTATTTCACTATATTTTATTTTATTTGCCTCTAGATTGTATTTTTCATTTTCATTCTCTCATTTTTCTTGTACATTTCTTGATTCTTGATTGAAAAAAAAATATAAGAATTGATCGTCGACTTTGATGCCCCTTTCCTTTTGATGTCACAAACATATAAAGACACAAATTAAAATTCTACCTCTTAATAGTATTAAAACATATTTATTAACAGGCCCACCAGCATTGCCAGCTTCACAATCAGTTTCGCCCCTACCATGGTAGAGTATCACAAGACAATTTTATCATTTGCATGTATAGATGAATGGTATGTCAATAATTTATGATTTGTCGAAACTGACACACAAAAATATGACATCCAATTTGACATATTATGTCATTTCAAACTTGAAGTTTGGAAGTATTTATTGGAAGAACCGGAATTAGTATAAAATTTTACAGAGCGTTTCAGGATATTTACTTATTTTTATATTAGTTAACTACACCTTAAATAACTATGATGATAACATATAATTAACATAATATTAATACTACATAATATATGTAACGAACAAATCAGCACGAAGTCACTTTGACATTAAACTGTAACCAAAGTATGTGTTGTAACAAAGGAATTGAAATTAACACTCAAATTTATGATTTCCTATCTCCTATATGTTTTTTCTACTTTGATCCAAAAGTATTGGAAAATAAAAAATAAAATACTAACTTGGTGTAACTTGAAATTGGCAGAATATCCCATACATCATCGTGAAAGCAAATAAAAAAAAAACCTAATGTGATGACTGAAGAGGAGCTTATCAACCAAAATGAGAATCAAATCATAATGTCAATTCATTTTTTTTTAAATCACAGATTTTTGTATGGATTTTTGTATTTTGTATATATAGGAGAGTTAAGAGAGTTCCATGTGGAACTCATCAAAATATTTCTGGAAGTACAAAGCCGAGAGACTTGAAATTTGGCTGGAATATTCCTTTTGCCGAGCACTTAGATGTCAGCTAAGACGTATTTTAGGAAAATCCACCCTCAAACGCATTTTACGAAATTCCACTCTCAAGAGGGGTGCGGGGGCGCTAATTTTTTAATTATAGCCCTTGTGGATATTCAGACTTTGCTAGAATATTTTTTTAAAGAAAAACGCATTTTACTAAATTTCGCCCACAAAGGGATATAAAAAATACACAACGTATACAATAAAACAATTAAAATTGAATAAGTAATTTTATTTGATGTCATTTTTGTCTATTTCAAAGCATTAATAGCGTTAATATTAATATAATACAATAACTATGCATGTAGTTAATCTATCAGCCGAAATACAAAACTTTGGTTCCTAGCTTACAAACATTGGTGTTGCTTAAATCGTACTGCGTCCAGAAATAAAACGGACTAGATAACTTGCAAGCCTATTAAATGATAATCTAGAAATATAAACTAATAACTCATCTATGATGATTATTTACAGAGTGTCGCTAAGGCACGCCGGCTCACAGCCGCTCAGGGCTCCACTATATACAGGATTGGCCCCAAATAACTAACAAACCGAAGACAATCCATACACTTTATCACATTTATATCTAATATATAATTCATTTCTATATTATGTCTAGAGCCTCTCGCAGTCTTCAACGTATTTCTTTCAATCACAACTCACTATTTCTTTTTATTATTCGGATATATATATTTTTGTAATCGCTCAGTCATGTTATTATTTTAAATAGTACAAGAGATCAGACATTTTCTCATACTGAAACATCAAAATGTAACATTTTAAATAATTTATTTATAATCTGGAGCGTATTCAATGTTAGTCAGTATCTATTTGGTATCCGAGTGAACATAGTCGGTAATTAAATAAAACATATATATATATATTATTTTACAATGATTACGAGTACAAAGCACGTGATAGTACGCATTCTTCAAATCTACCATGATCGCGGAGTATATACAGTTAGTAATTTAATTATATAACATATATGGAGGTACCAGATGGTATGTATTCATCAAATATTCCGTGATCGGTGAGTATTTACAATCTGTGTATCAATAAAATAATGTGACTTTACAATTATTAGATTTCCAAAAACAATTGCCAGTAGGCATTATTCGAACCCACTAGATCACGGAGTGTGGCGGCGGTGAGGGTAGTCAGTAGTCAGTCAGTCAGTCAGTCAGTGAGTCAGTGTCTCCTGTCGCCGAAGATGTCGCAGTAGTCGCTGAGCAGCACGTCGACGACGTTGTTCTGCTGGATGCAGTCGAAGGCGATGTTGTGCGCCTGCGCAGGCGGCGCCCACAGCAGCGTGGGCCCGAACACGATGGCCAGGTTGGCCGTGTGCATGCGGTTGCGCTCGCTGTACTGGGTCACCCTGGAGTCACACGGCACCCCCGTTATATTTATACATATATATAATCTCTGTCTAATAAATAACCGTTTATTGTAATATATAAAGCAACATTTCGTTAATTTATTTGTGATATGTTTTTATTTAATCTATATAATAATTTCATTATTATATATTGTTTTGTTGAATTAATTATATTTATAATAGTTGGTGAATTATCTAATCAGTACGGTCTCGACACTTACTTCAACAGATGTTCCAGTAGGAATTTGAGAGTATCTCTGTTACAGGGAGGTAGAGACTGAACGATTTCTCTGAATTCTTTTATTCTAGCGTCTCTCGGCCGTATTGCTGTAATGTAACACAAATATATAAAAATTATATAATTATTTGGTAAACATAATTTTATTTATTGTTAAATATGGGATTATCTGTGCACGGAAATTGATTATGAAATAATATAATTTATCTTTTAAGCAATTTGATATAACTTCTATCTCAAGCTATGGTGTAGTGACGGGTATAGCTTAGGGCGGTCGTTTCTATTGTGTCCGTCCGTCCGTATTGTTTAAAGCACTATTGTAGCTAGTGTGGTCTGCTGCAGTGTCTGGAGTACGTACAGCAGGCGGCCAGCACGCGGTCGAACACGAAGCACGGTATGAGCGGCTCCTTCAGCTCGCGGAAGAACAGCTTCAGGGAGCCCGTCAGCACGTGGATGTCGGGGCTGTTCTCGATCACTGAGAGGTTGTTCTGGTCGATCTGGATATTAATGTATATATTAAATATAAATAACGAGGGAAACTGCGGTTCCAATATTAAATATTTTGATTTTTTAACCTGATGGGAAATATTTGTAAAATTGTAAAATCTTGGTATGAATGGAGTTTGATAAATCTGAGAAAGAAGTGCATCCCGAATTCTGCGTTGAAGATAAATTAATTTGAATCATTTCAAAATCTCGTCTTCAAAAACACTAAAAACGTCAAATACGGAAAATGTACTCCAAGTTAAATCCTTGGTATTTTAAATATGTAATACTCGCGAAATAAACTTATGTGTGGTGTTTAAGCGAATTTACCTCAAGTCGTATCTTCTGCACCTGGCTGAGGTTCCCGCTGGCTCGGTACAGCCCGTCCGTGGCCATGTTCTCGTCCGACGACTCGATGGCGCGCACGCACACGCGGACGAACTCCGGCACGCGGGGGGGGCCGGGGGGGGACACCTCCTCCAGCCGACGACCGAACACGGGCTCGTCTGAGGGGTTACAATACATATGTTATTTCCTAAAGATTTAGATTACTTAATACCACACATAAAAATATACTCCTTTGTAGGTGCAGATTAAAAATATATATCTTTCAGTGTCGATTGATAGTTCAATGTACGGATATGAAACTCCCAGAGAAGATTGTCTGGATCAGACTCGCAAGACGATGTTTGCAAAGGATTGGAAAATTCTACTAAACATAAATTTTACGACACCCTCTAGAGACCAGAATAAAGTATATGCTGATGTAAATCCAACCTGCAGGTTACCGTCGCCATGATACCAAAGCCCCAGAGTCGGTCGACAGGAAAACACCGACTTTGAGGCTTTGGTATCTCGGCAACAATGAGGCCTCAAATGCTGTAAATTTTAGACAATTCTCTAAATAAATCTGTGAATTAAAATCTCAACTTCTAACGTAACCCCATTACATACAATTGTGTAAAACACATCCGTTCCGTATCGTGTAGTTATTGTATTGGAATAGCAAGATCCGTTTGTGTAAATTTTGTCAAACAAGCAGAAAAATAACAACCAAACCGTTCAAACTACAGCTATAGTGTTAATATCAACAACCATCCACCTCTAGGATTAGGATAAATCTAGGGTCTAAAATAAAACACCATCTAAGGCAGGACTAATCTATTATACAAAAAAAAAAAACACACTCTACTACTCTCTAAAACTTACCCAAAATCCAAAAGCAATATAATAATAGTAATACACTGAATGCCGACCTTTGTAGATTCCTTTCTTCACCAGCACCTCCATGGCGGGTCGCTTGGCGAAGAATTTCTTTAACCTACTTCTCACGTGCGACTTGGACACTTCGGTGGAATCGCTCAAGTCCTCATTGCTACTGCCTCCAGCTGAAACCGGATCACAGTACAGACCGAGAAACAACAGCGGAAGGAACATTGAAGCATTAATACAGGGAGTGAAGGTTAGAGAGATTATTCAGCCGTTTTCAATAACTTTTTGAAACTGAAATAATAATCGATTTACTATTCAAGGTTGACTTCCTCATTGGTACAGATATGAAATGTAGCAATCTTCGAAAACTGGATAAGGATTGATTATTAATTTCAGCCGTGGATAAGATATTGAAAACGGATATAAAACAACACCGGAAACGACAACATTTTGAAAACATTTAGGCGAAGACACACACAAGTCTGGAAGAACTAAAATTTGGAGTTACCTTCGGTTTCTGTTGACTTCGCTCTTAACACTTTTTTATATATAAATATTAAAATATCAAAATAATATATACTTTCATATATATTTAGAAACGTTTCTCCAGATATATATGTATACTGGTGAATATAACGATACAACTTCATTCGAGATGGATGGCTGTATTATATCAGCAATGATAAAAAATATTGTATAATTTTGTTTATCTGTTGAATCATTAGTCATTGATGCTGTATGATTGTTAGTTTTAAATGCTCATGTGTGCGTGAAATTGTGTATGTGTGAAAAGCCCTGTAAATTGTAATATTTTTTTTTATGTTTTATAAATTGTTAAATAAATTACATATACCAGAATAAACAGTCATAAATTAACGAATTATTATTTGTTTATATTCTTTGCACTTTGAATCGACACCAGTGATCACTTGTGTACGTCAAATGGAAGTGTCAGGAGCCTTTTTTGATACCATACTTAACCAAATAAGCCCTCCCGTAAGGACACTCCTATACTTAAAATTTAAGCTACGAGGGTCTAACGAACCCTGATCTGAGAAGAACGATACAAACAACTCCTGTCTTTATGTAAATAAAAGCATCACGACATGCTCCGTCAGCAATAACATTAGGTATCTTGAATATAGTGATAAATTCATTTCAACGTTCACAAAAACTTTAACAAGATAATTTTTATCTGATAACAACAAATTTCGTACGTTTAACAAACGTAAAGTGCTGGGATCCGAAAAAACTCCGCAATTTGGAATGTTTGTCTGTCGGACTCTTTTTACTTTTCTCCATAACTCAAAACAGTCATCACATCCATGAGGGACACACTTTTCATTATCACGACATTTCAATATATATATAATAATGATTTAATTATATATATAAATGTAATAAATGAAACATTTAAACATCCGCAAGGACTGAACACTAACTAATTCATAATCTCAGATTGTATCAATAAAAAGCAATTTTATCAGATAACTATAATAATGACACTTGATAATAATAATACCGAAATAAATGACATTATATATAATAAATATAATATTGATAATTTAAACCATTCACTACTGACGTATTGCATATATACTAGCTGTTTCCCGTGACTCTGTCTGTGGAAACGAAAATAATTTGGCTATGGTGTATCACAGTAAATAAAAGTTTCATTCACAGATAAGTGACACAAACAAACACTTCAATTGTTAATATGTATAATAAAAACGGTATACTTGAAGGCAATCTTCTGAATCCACTCACACATCCACAGATCATTTTTAATGAACACAAACTATATTCCAATGACGAGTCCGATGAAACAATAAGGAAAACTAATTCATCATCTACAGGGAACAATGAATCATATCGAAAACTAGGAAACATCATTTATTCACTTTATTTATATGATTTAGTTATTGTTTGTTTGGATTTATTGACAAATTTTGTATTTTCGTCTGTCAATATTTCAATGTTTCATTAAAGATATTCAACACATTTTGAACAACAATTGAAATTATAATTATATAGGATTTAAATCGATTATATTTTTTTTATAATAGATTTTAAAATATCACTTCAATGGTTTATATTTTATGATTTTTTAGTATTTATAGGAATAATACAATACTTTAAGGGTGCTATTTCTGAAAACTCATAGTTTATTTATTATAAATTTAGGTTTACCTTGTGTGTAATAATACTACAATAACGGTCAAACTGAATGAGACACAGTGAACGAATGATTAATCCTGAACGCTCTTCATTGTTCAGGATGAATGAACGAATAAATAAATAATATATTTTTTCATAACCCCTATAATGAACTAGTGAACTAAATACTGTATATAATTCTTCTTTTAATGCACATTTTATTGATTGTAAACGGTTATTCCGGAATGAACGAATGAATGACTGAACTGAATTAACTACATACTTGCGTTGAGTGTTATAATGTCATATAATATTGATATGACTGAAATCGGGTAATGAACGAATGGATACTATTGCTTTGTCCTTTGAGCCGTAATGTCATAGTAGTAGTCGTTGGCCGGGTCATTGCCCCCCTCGCTGTAGTGTGTCCGTACCTTTCTGTTTTCGTGCGTGTCGTGCGACGGGCGGGGTCCGGCCGAGGCTCTCGAGGTCCGTGCTGCTGCTCTGGTAGGGGCTGGGACGCTCCTCCGTGGGAGGACCCTGAGAATGATGAAGAAGATAGCATTAAATACAGTGAAGACAGAAAAAAAGAACAGTGTAATAATAAATCCGAGTGTGTTCGTATGTCAGTTTGTGTGCGTGTCTTACCAGAGTGTAGATGGCGCCCTGCATGGCGGCCAGTAGTCGCCTGGCGCCTTCTTCTGACTCGTGCTGCAGCAGGTACTGGTCGTGCTCCACGGACACCACCAGCGAACGAACGAAGCTGACGGGATATATATAAATATTATATTAATACAATTATAATCATTTCAAAAGAGGAGTAAAGAGCGTTTAAGCGAGCAGGTGTTTCTAATTTCGTAATTAAACAATTCGTAACAATAAATAACTAACTATTAAAATTACAAACACCTTTTTAGGTGATTATTATCTCTGTTTTATTTTATATTTTCTTTTTACGTGGACGTTACATTATAACTTGTGAAATCGAGTTTAAGCATTTCGCTCTTTGTGTACGTGTCTGTGTGTATGGGTGTCAATATGTGTGTGTATGTCCGTGTAGTACCGTGTTGTGCGCAAGTTTGCAGAGCAGCACGTGTGCGTGTATGTGGGTGCGTGTGCGTTATGTGGGTGCATGTGTGTGTATGTGCGTGTAGTACCGTCTCGTGTGCATCTGTTTGCAGGGCAGCACGTGTGCGTGTATGTGGGTGCGTGTGCGTGTATGTGCGTGTTTGTGGGTGTATGTGCGTGTAGTACCGTCTCGTGTGCATCTGTTTGCAGGGCAGCACGTGTGCGTGTATGTGGGTGCGTGTGCGTTATGTGGGTGCATGTGTGTGTATGTGCGTGTAGTACCGTCTCGTGTGCATCTGTTTGCAGGGCAGCACGTGTGCGTGTATGTGGGTGCGTGTGCGTGTATGTGCGTGTTTGTGGGTGTATGTGCGTGTAGTACCGTCTCGTGTGCATCTGTTTGCAGGGCAGCACGTGTGCGTGTATGTGGGTGCGTGTGCGTGTATGTGCGTGTTTGTGGGTGTATGTGCGTGTAGTACCGTCTCGTGTGCATCTGTTTGCAGGGCAGCACGTGTGCGTGTATGTGGGTGCGTGTGCGTGTATGTGCGTGTTTGTGGGTGTATGTGCGTGTAGTACCGTCTCGTGTGCATCTGTTTGCAGGGCAGCACGTGTGCGTGTATGTGGGTGCGTGTGCGTGTATGTGCGTGTTTGTGGGTGTATGTGCGTGTAGTACCGTCTCGTGTGCATCTGTTTGCAGGGCAGCACGTGTGCGTGTATGTGGGTGCGTGTGCGTGTATGTGCGTGTTTGTGGGTGTATGTGCGTGTAGTACCGTCTCGTGTGCATCTGTTTGCAGGGCAGCACGTGTGCGTGTATGTGGGTGCGTGTGCGTGTATGTGCGTGTTTGTGGGTGTATGTGCGTGTAGTACCGTCTCGTGTGCATCTGTTTGCAGGGCAGCACGTGTGCGTTCCGGAGCGGCAACACGAGCTCGGCGCGCGCTCCGCCCGGGCTGGGGGGGGACCCCGATGACCTCTGCACGGACAGAACATACAATGAGGACTACTTATTACTAATATATAACATGTATATGTCACACACGTATTTTTAAAAATGGTACAATAGTTATTACACAGCACAAGCAGCAATAGAGAAGTTACGCGTTAAGTATAAATACTGTAGGAAATATTAAAAAATATTATATTGTTAAAACGGGTCTATTTTCGGAACACATTCGATGACGTCACGACCGCGCAAGATTTGTTTCCTGTAAGTGTCGTTAATATGCATTGTATTGTTCGAACTGTTGCTATTTTGAATGTTTTATGTAGGTTGCATTAATTTTTACCAGTTACTGCAATTAAATATATCATTTTTGTGCAACTATGGTTTATATTTAATATCCGAAACCAAATTGTAATAAATTTCAGTACTCACAGAGGCTATATAAGTCCTTTGGTCTTTATAGAAGACGAGGGCGGTGGGTGTGAGCATCACGTAGCACTCGGTCCAGTTTTTCCTGACCTTCTTACCGCCCTCGAAGAACTTGGTTCTTTTGATTGGATCTTTGAAGAGAACTGTGGCCTAGAAGGTGAATTTTGATAGTTTTACGGCATATTTTCATATGTATTGTTATTTATTGAAAAAGCTTTATGTTTTGTAGGAATGGTGATGTTCTTCTTCCTTATTCTTATCTAAGTTTGTCCATAACATACGTCGTTTGTATCAATGTGAGTAGACTGACCTCAATGGGAGCGTACAGTGTAGTCCGTGGCTTCTGCTTGGTCACCACCAACGACTTGGCATTTCTGTGCTTGTGGTAGTCCCGATCCCGCACCTCCACGTCCAGGCTGTCTCCAGAGGAGGAGGGCGGCAGCAGAAGTTGGTTGGGCCGCCGGGGGATGAGCAGATTCTCAGTGGAACCACCTGAAATATATTAGTGTGTGATGAAGAAAACATAATGATTTGGGTCAGATTGGAACAGCTCTTGTACCATTTATGAAAAAGTGTTAACCGTTGCTGTTCTACTGACTTTTCAAACAAGTAATCCCCATATATTTTGATACAACCCATTATATTTTTGATTCAAATATAGTATTTTATAGTAAATTCACTCTCACTGACCCAATCGTTTGCTGGCAAACATGGAGTTGTCGCCAATGGTCTTGTTGAAGCTCCTCTCGAGATCAAGACGAGACCGCTCTGACGACGACGCATAATTCCACTTGGATGGCACATCCTGTGGTGATTCCTGAGGGATAACAAATTAATATTAAAGGCTAGAACTTTTAAATAATGCTTATGCTCTAAGTTTTTTGAAATTCAGGAACCGTCATGTCTTTTTTTTACCTCAAGAATGTGTTAAATTAAATAGCTTTGTAAGATACCTTCTATCTGTCTGTTTGTTTGTCATCTGAAGAACGATTTAAGAGCTTTCAGTACGTGGTATTTATTAGACTGTTTATCCGAGGTTTTCTGTTACGTTTGATCTTTTCAGTTTCGACCGGTTTTTTTTTACCAGTTATTATAAATAAATTACATACTACATATTATTACGTGAAAAATTGGTTTATCAGAAAAGATTCAAAGATAGATGAACTTGTTCTTCAACCTTCTAATACTTATGTAAAAAAAATATTATTTACGATGACTAACCTATATAAAATTTAATACTGTATTGGTATTATATTGTTCTAGTGATTTGTTTTCCTCGTTCACGCCATTTTGTAATTATTGTGTCGACTATATATAATTTAGCATACTTTAGACAATTATATATATATATGAAAACACGTTCAGTATACGAGTTTAAATATTGTGGATATAAATAATATTTACCGATTTAAAAACCAAAATGGTTTTGAAATTTGTATAATAATAAATTACAATATTTGAAAATAGATTTTGCACCATTGGTTTTTAATATGGTGGCGCCACTGTCAGTACTAAACTTAAATTTCGCACAATTTTACTTAGAACTGTGTTAAAAATAACTTAAATCACATTAGCAAATAAATAACTAACACATAAAAAATAATTAATAACCTATCCTATATCTTTCTCAAATCATATCATAATTTTACAGGATATAATACCAATCATATAATTATGTTATCCTAATTTAATATAAATAAAGACATTACCTCACGGATCCAGGTCTTAGTACGCCTAAGATTAAACTTTATTAAGTCCATTTTAAACATTCATTTTAAACACACCGACAGCACAATTTTGATAAATAATTTATAATATACCGTGTAACGTAGTGACGCACTCACACTTGTGGCGGAATAAGCGACAATGGTACATACTGCGGGCTAGTGTTGTAACATTGCAATACGATAATTACAATTGTCGATATGTTGAAAACTTTACGGTTATTGATTTATTGCTGAATGTTTAACAATTTACAGGAATGTTAGATTCTTACTGTCCTTGGATTTTTACTTCACTAGTTATATTTATATTTAACCAAAATATACCGCTAGTGGGGAATAACATATTCATATGTTTTAAACAGATTCCATATGTTTTTCACTTAGGTCTTACGTAATTCACTAATAATGAACAATTGTTTAGTAAAATAACATATTTGATGTGTTAAACTACCGTCATTAATGAGGAAAAAAACAATAATTTATGAATAATACATAATATATTTATTTACGATAATTATAATCCAATAAGGTAATTTAGCACACCAGCGAGTGTGTGGGCGTCACAAATATCGACATGTATGTAGCGCCTCACTGTCCGCTATCAACGGCCGGTCGTCGATTCGTTGGGAAACATTCGCCTTCCTTATCTTAGCTTTATTACGAACACTGATTATTGCTGGAATTCTATGGAGTCAATATTAATACGATCTAGATATATATCAAAAATTGTGGTTTGATGTCTGTTTGTGGGCGCCATTCACTTCGAAAGTAAGTGTTTATGTTTATATGTATGATTCATAAACATTTATTCATAGATAAGGTCGTGAACAAACGTGATTATTCTATATTTTACTAATAAAATGCTTTCATTAGAGAATGACTCTACCTAGCAGTTTCATCACCTTTGTGATGTAGCGACATCTTTTAGCCATCACATTAATCAAAATAACCACTACATTACATTAGTGACAATAGATGGCAATAGTAACAATCCGTTATAACATAGAAAGTAGCTTAAATCTCATTACGCAGCCCCCCCCCCCCCTTTGATACTGTTCCATGGTAGAAAAGTATTAAACTACGTAATACATAATAAATATGATAACTTTGTGATGCAAAATAAGACAATGAACACTAACGAGATAAAAATACATTATATAGGTCAAAGTAAATAATAATAATATAACGATATGCTATCTTAACAATACTCATAGACAAGCTGACGCTACATATATTAGTAAAGGCAATATATATACATAGATATATATTGTATATGTAATGTTACAAAAGTCACGTTTAGTGCTGTCTACATTTAAAGATATAAGTGGGTGCATTTATCTCGATATACATAGTATATAACATTAAAATATGAATGTATTTTAAAATGCATGGTTTTTATTATTGTATCTTATTTTATTTTAATAAAAAAATACAATTATTTAATTACAATTACATTTAGTCTATAGGTGTGTGTTAAAGTACTATTAAATTTTTCCAAAGTGAGCTCTAGTTTTACTTGAAAACATCATCTAAATCGGTTAAGCAATTTTTATGTTATGTGTGCATTAAAAATAAACAAAGACATTAATTGGTCGAGAAATTCTGTACACAAATTTTAAATATTTAACTCTATTAAATATTTTATCACACCATATAACACATACATGCCTTAGAGAAGATAACGAAAAATATATTTTAATTTTTTGATTACAAGTGTAAGTAATTTGATGTCTTATAAAACCCAAAAAACCAAAATAAAAAACAGCACATGATAAAAATTAAGAATATTTATTTTTTATGTTTTTGTATATATTATTATTTATATATAATTAATATAAAAATAACTATTGGCTCTATATTTGCTCTACTACTAAAAAAATGTTAACTTTTGGTAATAAAATTTCTTAAAATGATTGAGAAGCTAATTATATATTAGAATTATCAATTATATATTAAAATAAAATTACGAGATTTTTTTACGAGACGACAGTAATATAAAGAAATTCACACTTTAAGCTTGAACTGACTTGAGAAAAAGCTATAAAGAAAGTATGATACAAAAGCTTCGTTTCTTATATTGGATAAGAAACGAAACATTCATATTTTGAAGTTAAATTCATTGAACGTCACATTAAAATTCGTATTAATTCATTCACCGACGACCGGATGCGAGAGATGGCGCGAACGCCATTTTGAAACCTCATTGTATACTTGAATAATTAAAAAGTAATCATCCTTATTTGACTATTCGTCGGGGACATGACACATTGCTTTAGGACTGTTTGCAAATTATCTTCTGTCTCTTTTTAAATACTCGATCCGTCTCTTTCTATTAATCTTTCGTCTCTTTCTATTGTTCACTCTTTACAAACCTTATAAATTTTGGCAATATCCACGTAATGGAGCAGATTTATGCGCCCATTTAATTATAAAATTCAAGTAGCACTATTGGACCTTCAAAAATAGCGAGTACGAGTCTCCGTATCAGAGAGAAGTACTAACTCACTAACAGCCATTTCACAATGCGATGTTAGTGCGCTAGTTGACATAGTGTCGCTTAAATTGTATAATGAAATGTAACCGAAAATTATATTAATATCAAATTAATTCTAATTCAAGTAGTGTATATTTTGTATCTACTTTTCCTGGCTCCGTGTCTATTTTAGTAACGAGGAGGCCAAGACACAGGAGGAAAACAGGATACGAGATAATATTATCACATTGTTTTGTACCTTGTTAGTTATTGTACATTTAAATTTAGTATTTTACATGAGATCATCGGCCCTACAATGAACTCTGAAAACTTTCAAAGTTATAAACCATGGGCTCTATCAAACAATATTGTTTTATTCCTGCTTAGTGACGTAAAAGAATGAATGCTTACTTGAAATGCCAAAAAATGTCAAAACAACACTATAACATTAATATTTCAAATGTCAAAATATTTGGGACAACGTTATCAAAACTTCATACCGATACATTATTAAAGTAATATTACTTTTAGGATAAATTCTGAAGTAAGATTATTGTAATATTGCTATATGCGTCATGGTAGGCATTCATCTATGTGTTTTTTAATTCAAATCTTTCTTACCTTTCGTTTGTGACCTGACCAAACGAGAGGTAAGTAATATTTGTTTGGTAACTTACCTCAACATACGGTATCTGTGGACGTATGTTTCGGGGCGGTCGGTATTGCGTGATCCGGGGGATGACCAGCGGTGGTCTCCGCTCCCGGGAGTACACTTCGCACTCCTCCGGGGTGATCCACTGTAACAATGATAATAAACTTTATGATTATGAAATATGGGTTCTGTACTTAAATAGAGACAGTTTTTTTATTATTATTTCGTAGTTAAAGATTATTCGAGTATCATTTTATAAATAAATATTAATTATTTACAAAATTGATTCAGTAAATATATATTCAAATTATTTAACAATATTGTATGATGCTTTTATTTAATTATGCATAAGTTATTTTAAGGATATTATATACGTATATTTATTATTATTCCTTAAGAATAGCTGTTATAGTATTATAAAGTTATTTTAAGATACCGGAAACCTAGATAACTTAGCAGCTGAAGCTGTATCTTAAAAGCTCTGTCGAAGCCCGGATGCAACACACTATTCGCTCTGTCTTGAAATCTCAGCTCAAAGGAAGTCAATTAGCCCGGCTCAGTTACTGTTCACTGTATTGCTATTATATGTTATACTTTTAAAGCCAAATACTTTACTTATATACTTTAATTCATTATATAATTGATAGTTCTAGAAATATTTGATTATGGTAGAATATTGCATTGATTTGACTTTTAAATTGTGCCTGTACTGAATTAATTCCATATTTTGTTTAGAATTAAATAAAATGGTTTAAAAAAGTATCGTATAATGTATTTGATGAATACAATTTTCTTTCCAGTTCTAACAAAGTACATCTTTGATATATTTAATTTATACATATCGCAAATTTATATGTAGATAGTAATTTTAGTCGAAGCCTCACAGCGACGTGTTCCGGTGACGTCGTCTGTTTATTAAAATTATGTTCCGGGTCCGATTTGTTTTATATTGCCCTATGTTCGTGTATTGAATTGAAAGGGCTTAGAAAAATCCTAGAAGATTATTATACTATTTATTGAAGTTCTTATTACTATTGTTTAAATTTTATTTAAAATGATTTTAATATAAAAACTTCTAGAAATTAAAATGGTGGGTGTGTATAATTCGATTAATAACGAAATGAAAATTATATTAAAGTATCGTTCAACTGTTTTTGTTAGTGTCTAATATATATTTTTATTATACCTATAAGCTTAATTATATTTTTTATAAAATATGTATGACAAATCTTAATAATTAGATCGATATGAAGACCAATAATGAATAATGTATGAATATAATAGCATAACTCAAAGATAGTATATATTTAACATATTTTAAACAATATTATAGCAAGAATTGTACGATTCCTAATGACCTAAGAAGTTGTCTAGATAATGACATAATAATGACGACTATTTCTTTAGAGTTCGAACTGCTTAGCATTTCAGAGTAATATATGTTCTTGTATGTGGAAATTTTTAAAAATACATTTTATTAAAAAAAAAAAAACGTTTTTTTCTTTTAAAATACATTTCCCGCATCTCACAAATGATCCCTGACTCGCGGGGTTTTTACAAACATAAATAATGGACACAAAATACACTCAGACGGTAGAACAATACGTGGGTCACACAAAGACTTGTCGCGTGTGGGAATCGAACCCGTGACCTTTGACTGACAAGACAGGGTCACCAAACACTAGACCAAGAGGCCGTGGATAAAGATTAATTTTGGATTTTAAGATATGTCATAATATTTAATAATTTGCATGCAGTTCCTAGTTGCCTTTTCATGGATCTATTCAGCGCCATGTTACCCAGCATGAGTCAGTGAGATTTCACAAGCTCAAAGTATATAATTAAAAAAAAAACAATTTCTCTCGTACACGGACAAAAAACAGAAAAACCCAAACATTGTGTATATTTATCATTCATAAAATTCAAAAGCAATTCTGTCACCTTGACCTCTCAATTTAATTATTTGAGATGACTAAGATATGATGGGTTTAGCGTGGGCTGATTCGTGAAAGGCTGATTATAAGTTAATATTTATGATATTCCAATTCAATGATTCATATAAATCGTAATAATAAAGGGAGTGACAATGTGGTATTATTTAGTTTTAAATATATATTTAACTTATTTACATACTATTCTATAATAAATTTAAAGAATTTTAACTAATCTCATATTTAGCTTTTATTGATATGATAGATAATAGCATGTCAAAGATAGTATGGGAGTGGCTAATTAGAATGCATATTCTGCAAGTATATGGCAAATGAGGTTATTGCTGTTTTTTTCAGGCAGCAGCAGCAGTTCTTACCCATGTTCCGAATGCGTAATGGCAGTCGCGGATAACAGCAAGCATAAAAAAATTGTCATCAGGGGAATCAAACCACAGGCCCGCCAAAAAAAAAGAAGAAATATATGACTAAACTATTATGACTATACAAATAATAAGGACTTAGACAAGACTATCAAAATAAATCATTAATGATGAAGGGACCGTATCTAACAATCTTTGTACACTTGGCCTTAATTCATCACAGCTTCATTCGTCTGACCTCAGAGTCAATGTGAACGAACGAACCATTCATTCATTGATGCTATCTCTTTCCCAGTTGTAAATTATTTTTAAGTGCGAGCGAGACAAGCAAAACAGGAAATGACAGATAAATTAAGGAATACAAGTGTTAATTGTTTAAATTAGTGAATGTATAAATATAATCGCTCGGACATCTTGTTATATTTATATGCCAATATTATTCTGAATGTCTAAGATTGGTTTTTGATCTATCTAGATTTATTTTCAAGATCAAAATTATATTTTTCAGCTTCACTGCTAGAGACAACTCTCGCCGAAAGGTTCGGCTTTTGTATTTTATTTAAAAACACTGGACATTTATATATACGACAACATATAGGACTATACAAAATATTATATATATATACAAAATTTAGATTAAAAGTGATATTATTATATATTATATAAATTTAAGTATTAGCATTTTAAATACCCCAATACTTATTTTATTGTAAGCATTGTATTGTTACTGTAGTATTATAAATATAATTATTTTAAGAGTAGTCAACATAATATTAAAGCGAATTAGTCAAGAATGTATAATTGTAAAGTTTTATCTAAATTGCCAATTAGAAAACTTATTTCCATGTAATATCAAGTTATGAGGCGGACAGTATTATTGCGACATTATCAATATTGAAATAACAGACTTAAAATACATAGGAATCAAATAATATTCAAGCTTTTAAGTAAGTTTTGTAACATCTATAATACTATTTAAATGTATATCTTAAGCCACCCTCAAAATTTAAGTTTCTTATCATCTATTCTTAGACAGGGGATATTTTTTGAAAGCATATCAAAATAAGCACTTATGGGAGAAGAAATAAACACATCATATTCAACACCTTGCGTTTGATGTAACAACTTCTATCCTATTTTAGTATAATAACCGGACGAGGAAGCGACTGCGAGTAAAAAGTTTATTTAATATACCTACTGATAATTCATTATAAAGATAAAAAGGAAAAGATACCTATAATATATATTTACAGTGTCTTTATCTTTTATATATTATCGATCGACGCCAGTGACGTGGTGGATGACGCTATAATGCAAGATTAATTAATTATTGCACAATGATTCATTATTTCAGGTCTAGGCTATTAGAAATAAAATATAAAAAAAAACATAACATACAATAATGTGAGGTTTAAGGGGACAATTTTACTATCCAATCCTTTATTTGACCCCAAAAAGTATCGAAGCGTCCACCAATCAGATGGGAGCTCTAGCTCACTAACGGCCTTTTCACAATGCCATATTAGTACGCTAGTTGACCTAGCACTTAGTTACGTGGATAATTAAATGGCTGTCTACATATGCTAATTAAATGTTTGAGCTGAACAGATACAAAATACAGAAGTTCTGAGTCAATGTCACAGATTTTTATTTCAAATGGATAGAATGCACTTATAAAACATAGAACTTTGTTTGAACATTTCGAAGGGTAGATCTTGAAAAGAACAGACAAGAAAGTACATAAAATATATCTCAGGTCTATATTATTCAAAACCAGTAAAAATTATTGAAAGACAATCAATATTTTACTCAATTTTATACAACCATAATTCCATGTTAGAAAGTAACTCCTCAGTTTTTTACTAATACGAAATGTATACATAATCCATTCATATTCCGGATATACAGACTAAAGGTAAATAAGTGTTACGTCAAACAGCGAATTCGTTATCAGATAACGGGAAACGTGACTCAGCTGCTGACGGGGCAACAACCTATAATTGAATATCTAATGTTTAAAGAAAAAATAAATATGATAGGTAAATTATTACAAGGTAGCTAGAGAAATAAATAAAATCTGAAACCTATTCAATTTATTAAAAAAAATCTAACTAATGTAATCATTATATTGGAGCGACAACCTATATTTGATTCTCTCATTATATCTTCTTTAAGTAGATTAAAGCAAAAAATATTTTTAAAACATTCCATAATAATTTATTACAAGGTTCCTAGAGAAACTAATAAAGTCATACCTATACACTATATACCTATATATATATATATATATATGTAATGTAATGTTTAGTCATCGAACAAGCAGGCCTACCAAGACCGATTATAGTTTGAATTTTTATTGCAATATTTACAAATTACTTTGATTCGTACCATGAGCTCTATAAGATAATATTGTTTTATTCCTGCTTAGTGAGTTACATAAATAATGATATCTTTAAATGCGAACATTTCTCATAAAAACAATATTGCATTCATATTTCAAACGTAAGACTTTGCAACCAATTACATTATATACCTGGGAGCTGTCGATTAGCCAGCTACCGCTACATGACGATGCATTGACAATTGCTTTTGCATATTTAACTCAAGAGGACCACGTGAGGTGAATGACAATCGACCTCGTACTGTTTTCTGTACTATAAAGGAAGTTCTATTTTTACAGCGACGTGGCCAGATAATATTTACGTGCAGAGATAAACATCCCTTTTGACTTTGTTCTGTGATAGACTTGCATAATCAAAATAATAAAATATACTATTTATGTAATGTTTCTTTGAAAATGTATTTTTTTTACACTTTAACTAAGTAAACTAGTAAAGTAAATTAAAAGTTAATTCAACTTTTGTTTCTCTAAAGTTTGCATACTTATACATGGTTTGTAAAAAAACAATGAAATGAAAAGTGACTTGGTAAGAGTGAAAGAGCTTGTAATTTCCATTGTCTGTCGGTCACACGGACCTTCGTTCATATTATTATTTCGAAACTTACTATTTTTAAATTAATTATAAAAAAAGTAATACCTATATACAAGTTAAATCTTTCTTTCATTTAAAGACTGTATGAGCTAGTAAATATTTTAACTGCAGCATAGAACTGTTAAACCAAACTCTTTTCCATCGTAGGTTATAAAACTCGTACGATACAAACCTACGGATGGCCTATAAATTTAAATTTATAAGATCATTCAGTTCCTGAGTTAGATTTGGGTCAATTTTATTTAACGTTAACTACATCGATGTGAAGTACCACAACAGTACCCTCGGTAAGAGTTTTGATATTACGTAACGTTGATAGTTTTCGAGCAGTCACGAAATGAGTTCTTGGTTTACTAACAATCAGTACCAAATAACAATCAAAAACTCGTTTCATGCTCGAAAACTATCAAGATTACGTAACTCAAAAACTCTTATGGTACGTACATATGTAATGTACTTTTTAATATATTCTTCATACTCATATTCAATAATATTAAGAAAAACTATTTAGATATATAGTAATAGATCAAACGTAAAATACAGAGATTTCAATAACTTGCGCATGCGCACTCATATTGACACAAACTAGAACAAACAGTTACATCTTATAAGAATAATCACATTAAATACTCATTAATAGCGATAAGTCATCAGTTCGTATTGTATATAATGAACGTGACAATTGCTGCGTACTTACTTACTTAATTATGTAACCAGCAGGTGATCTGACAATAGTCATGTGTTGGGCGTCTGTTCGTCTGTGACGAGGCAATATTCTTATAAAGGATTGTTAGCTAATATAGTCAAGATATATTGGCTGATAAAATAGGCACAAGGAGGCTTATAACTTTGTATTATTTAGGGGTGAAACGAACAAATTATATTATTTCTAAATAAATGGAGTCTTAAATAATAAATATATGAATTTGTAATTTAATCTTTCTGAGCAATATATAAACATTCAGTTCAATCTCTTCAAAGAGATTTTTCGAATCAGAGAGAAATGATTCAAGGTCACACTTGTAATTATTTTGCAGTCTGTGAATTCTTCTCAAAAAGAAATATAAGAATAAATACTTATTCTTGAACTCGATCATACAACGTCGCGACATGTGCTTTGCAAATGTGATGAGACAATAACTCACACGAATAAGAAAACTAATCGTGTCTGAGATTTCAACAGAAATGTTAATTAGCTACTATTTTTATTAACGTTAAAAACACATACGGTGTGTGACAAATCAGATGTGAACGGTTTAATACCAAAAGTGACTATTGTTTGTTTAACGTGCAGTTTATTTTAAACAATCATTACTAATAACTGTTTAAAATAAACTGCAGTTTAAACAAACTTATAAGTTAAGTTTCGATCAGTGGGCCTACCACGAAATTATAGCAATATTTCAAAAATCTTGCCATCGAATTCACCCTAAAAGTAATATTACATTAATAATGTTTCAATAAGAAGTTTGAATGACGTCATCCTAAATCATTAATTCTATTACTGTAGGAAATATTAACTTGTACAATAAAGTGTGTTTTTACGTTTGAAATATTCATGTAATATTGTTTTTATGTCAAATAACACAGGGCAGGAATAAAATAACATTTTTTTATAGAGCTCATGGTACGAATCAAAGTAATATTAATGTAATATTCAAAAGTTATAACTACGATAGTTTTTAAGGGTTCATGGTAGGTCCTCTGCATTAAAACAAAAAGTATTCAAGTTACATTACAAAACTATTAAAACGACGTTTAAAAATCAATAAATATTATCTAGCATGTACTATAAACCAAACCAAATAAACACAACATACAAGTAACATTTACACTGCGCAGGCGCATGTTATCAAGCAGATGCCCACAAATATGATATTATTGACACTTTTCTACAAATGTATCTGGTGTGGTATCACATACATTATATTTATTGTTATTAATTAAACAGCCCACAAATTAGGTACAGTCGTGAAGAACGTACTTACATTATTATTAAATCATAAATACCCCAATTTAAAAACAAGTATAGTAAAACCAATAAAAATGGTAATAAGTCGTTGTGCAAAAAAAAAATTGATAAATTGCATTATTTATTTAGAGATCCGTGTTAATATATTTATATTTTAGTCGTAATAATATCTATAGATCTAAATGTTTAAGACTAGATAAGATTGGAGTTTATTATATATTATAAAGGATTCAAACTATTTCAAGAATTTATTATTTTTTATTACGAAATAAGTTAACTCGTGCATCGTCTGATACTCTTTTCTCGTAGTTCAATCAACCGTGTTTTCTATTTAATCAACACAACTGAATGAGTATATTTAATCAGCATACATATTATATATTTACTTATAAGTGACTTTAAATATACATATATTCTCCGTTAAAATTAATATAAGCATTAAAAATTAAAAAAAGAAAAAAGCTTTCATAAAATCATAAAATTTTAAATATATATTATATTAATATAAAAACAAAATAGAAGTTTAAAATTTATATAACAATTTCTATATAAAATTTATATAACAAATATTTCAGAAACGGGACAGGACGGTATCCCAGAGGTCGCTAGTACGAATCCTGTATATTTTTCACTGTCCTATCCGGTTTATTTTTCATTCTATATTTATTTAAAATTTAAATAAGCTTGGCATGGCTATATAATAAATACAATAATTTTAAATATATTTTTAAACATTTTATATAATTTAATAAAAATTCCTTTCAAAGTAAGTTATAACGAAATTCATCTTATTTTTTTATAAGAAAATAACTTACTTAGTAATACCGCTAAAGAGCAATAAAATAGTTTGACAATAACTTGTTATCAATGTATGGGTAAATTATTATAATTGTAATCAGTAAACGATTTCTTTTATGTTTGTTAGATTTATTGTTTTGGGGTCATCTGTTACTCTTATTGGTAATGGGACTTTATCTGTCGTCTGTTTTAAAAGATTTGATTTATTATTTATTATAGTCGTTAATCATGAAGGGAATAAATATTATATTTTAGTTTTATTGGATTAATTTTATTATTTCATTATCTGATGTTCGGATTTCCGTCATTTGGAATAAAACTATTTTATCTTATTATTATATAAAAGCTCCTTTATAAATATAGATAACTTTGCTTATGATGATGTATGAATATAAATGTGTTTGAAGTTCCAAATCTTTAATGGAAATAGTAGGTGTTACAAATTCAATTATTGTCTATTTTTCTATTTGTTTTTCTTGGATGCATGATAGTATCATATTAAAATTAATATTCAATACAATCTATGGTTTCTTGTAGAGTGCCCGATTCTTAGGTTTCATTATAACCCTGCAGTTATTAAGCATATTTTGACTATTCGAAACCTAAACTATACCCTACGTTGGTCTTTACATAATATTTGACAAGCAACTGTCAGCACCAATAAACAAAAATAAAACGAATATTAATAAGATTTAATTTTTTTTTATTTTACAAATTTACACCCGAATATTGAGACATAATATTTATTAAATACAAAATTAAGTTTATCCAAAATCTTTCGAGACTCGAATATGAAGGAACTATCTACTAATTTGTAAGGAACCCAGTGTCCTATTAAAAGTTGCGCTTATCCAGTTTCTATTTTATAAAGAACCAACCTATAATCCTGCCGTACATCGCAATAACCTACTTGTGAAATGAAGCGAGTTTAATTACAATACTTACGCCACCGGCTATTTAGTTAACATGTTTTAAACCTTTTGGCAATAGATTTTCTTTTTTTTTTAATACAGACCAATGTTCAAATATGTAGGTTTTATATATTAAAATTTGGTATTATTAGGGAGAGTGAAATCAGTATAATATTAAAATTTTAAATATATAGAGACGATTTTATATTCCTCATTGAATGTTAAATAAATAAATATTTTTAATACTATATTCTATAACTTTGAATATATTAAATATATTCCCTGGAATCTTACTGGGAAGCAGAAGTAGTTACTTATTTATTTTGTTATTATATTTAAGAGACTGATAAGTTTCAAGCGTAGAACAAACCTAATATCACAAAGAACATTAAAATCGATTTCGTTCAATTTCATTACACGTTTCAAAAAGTATGATTGTTAATAAATTATATAAGTATGATATTTTGTCATAGGAATTAAGTCATATTAAATATTTAAAAATAAATGTCATTTAAAGAACATAGGGTCGAGTCAAGCGTCATTGACGTTATTAGAATATGTCGATAAGGTATGGATTTGACTTAAGATAATTGTATACTGCAGCTTAGGCTTATTTAAATATGAAAACGAACTCTTGCCATTTGGTTATAGTCTCGGCGGGCCATGTACTCTTAAAAACTATCGTAGTTTTAAGAAAATTTGTTACAATATTACAATAATGTAATTTTATTCGTACCATGAGCAAACGATATTGTTTTATTCCTGCCTAGTGACGTAAAAGAATGAACGCTTTTTTTAAATGACAAAAAATTACAGAAATACAATATTACATTAATTTTTCAAATGCCAAAACACAGTTCACGGTACGAGTCAATAATATTAGTAAAAGAGTCAATGATTTAGGATGACGGCAATAAAACATCTTATCGAAACATTAATAAAGTAATATTACTTTTGGGATGAATCCTAAAGCAGGATTATTGTTATATTGCTATAAGAGTTAATGGTACTCAGAAAAAATCTACATCTACTCAGGTATGTTTATAAAAGCAGGTAGCAAAAGTGGCCTTTGATGAAAAGCCATGAGATAAGCTAGTGCAGAATGCTATTTACATACAAAGACTAGATAGAGCCTTTGAAATGAATTCTGCGAAGCAATTAATACAAAAAGTGTTATATGTCTTGGGTAATCTGATAATCAAATCATATAATGACATATTTTCCATAAAAGTTCAGTTGTTTAATTACTATTTAAATTAGTCTTCGTAATGACGTCAATAGTCGATTCATAAAAAAAGTTATAAATTCAATCTAAATTACTTTTTTAATATTTCTGTTAAAACAAAGCGTGATATTTTATTGATGCATACATTTTATTTGTTGATTGGGACTGAAACAATGGATTAAGGCCGTCATTATTATTATTATTTAATAAACATTACTCATAGTGATGACTGGAAGCGTCCTCAGTTCATCAGCTCGTTACCATCTTAATTATAATGATTCATATTTTATATTATTATTTAGTTCGTTCTTATCTCTATGACGCTCTTTCTTTGAAGGTACCTTCTGTAAACTAAACTGACTCGTATTATTACTACGAGATATATTGGAATTAATAATATTTATTCCTTTATTTTACTAATTAGAAAAATATTTTTTAAATATTGCTTTGTATTATACATAATATATAATAACTTTGAAGTACTTTTTAAAACTTTAATAATAAACATTTAAGATTATTTTTTAGAATACTATACATCGTACTTTTTGTAAAATATTGATGAATATACATTTTTATAACGTAGATTTATTTTTCTTAGAATATTATTTTTGTACGTGTTTTTAGTAGGAATTCGTTTAACCGGTATCTTCGTTAAATTGTAATGGTTTTACCAGATAAGCTTGTCAAATGCGAAATTACAGACTTATAAACAGACAGGCAGAGAATTGGCGAATTGGATTTTTATATTTATTTTATTTTATACGTGTAAAATAATAATATATTTTTACATATTATCCCGCGTATATTGTATTAAAATCAGATCAATGATATTTCTTAACTGTTATATAAGCAGTTGTATTAAATATACGTAACTCAATTCATACATTACATTGTCAATTAAATTAATAACACAAAGAACAATAATATACGCAGCCTACATATACAATGTTTTGGCGCGAGAATGATACAAGAATATTAATCGAGCGCCATTTTGTTGCAATCATTCCCTTTAAGAACAATTAGCTCGTTTAAATATGTCTTCTTCAAGGATATACGAGTTGCGAACCTGATAGGAACCTTTTTTCTTGTATAAATATAGGTAATGTTGGTAGCATTGGACACTTATAAAACCTCATTACATATTTTTAAACAATTTAAATATCACGCAGGTCATAGGCTTGTCTAATGCTCATTAAAATATTATTAACTAATCCACCCCATTTACTAATTACTTGAAACGAACCACAAGCGACGGAATGTTATGTTCAAGGAAGGATAACATTGTTTTAAATGTTTAAGCAAGTCTATATTTACATAAAATTTAATAGTAACAAAATCAAATGAAAATACACTCATATATTGTTTTCTGTGATAAAACAATAAACAATGGTTTTGGATTTGAATCGTTTATTTGAGCATCTCGCTGAAATACAGGACGCGTTTGATATTTGTTATAGTTGATAGTATATGGGATAGTAAATGAAGTCACGAACAGACAAGAACACGTATTTTAAATAAAAAAAATATGTTATTTTAAATATAGGTTGTCTATTTTACTTCGCTATATCGATAATCATATTTACACGGATCAACTGACAGTGGCCGTTAGAATATATTATTTTCAGTGCAATCGCACCTACTTAGCTAGTTATTCAGAACTAGTTTCAGAAACTATACAATATAAGCGCTCTTGTATATAAAAGTACAATAGGGGTAATTTTATGTACATTTTAGGAGATAAGAACCAATTGTGTACTGAACGGTTGTTTGTTATCTTTGTCTGTACGTTTTAGCAAGCACGTGTTAGTTGTAATAAGACAATTTAAAGCATTAAATGTTTATTAACAATGTTAACATTGCATTGTTGCATTTATAAGAAATGGAACATTTAAGATAAATTGCCAACTTAAAGATAATAAAGTTCGCGACTCTACCAACCGATAAATAATTATAGCTGATAACAACATTGTTTAAACAATTACTATTTTGAAAGGATATTTGTTACAATAATCCACTTACTCTACATGAAATTTACACGTGCCTTCGTGTTAAAGAGTTATTAATGAGTAACTCACCTCGTCTTCTTCATCGTCGTTGTAAAATGGATCAAGCAGCGAGTTCTTCCAATATATAACATCTTGAGGGATCGCATAAGCGTCGTGATCCCTCAAATTAGCGTATAAAGGGCTCTCTCGCCCAACACCCTCAGAACTAGCACTTATAGAACAACTCTCAACTTCCACACTGCCTCCGCAAGAACACCCTTCGTCCGTATAACTGTACCCATATTCAATTTCCTCGTAAATATTCTCGTCAGTGAGTGCATCCCGCACCGGCTCGTAGCCGTCGTCGCACGGCTTGTCCGGCGTCATCGCGGCAACTGACTGCCACCTGCCTCCCACCTCTTGCAAAGCGTAAACCGAGAACGGCTGCGGCGAAAATTCACTAGCAGTATCGAAAGACAATCGTGATATACTCGCCCTTTGCTTCGCCTGCGACAATACGCGCCGCAATATCTCGTCCGAGTTGTGATAACCGCTCGAGTGAGACCACACGGCCGCGTACGGTTCAGAAACTTCATTATCATTGTCAACATTGCATTCCTGGTAGCTCCAGCACGTGCTCTCTGAATCTGTATCGGAATGTTTTGTTTCCATGTCCTTGAACTCCATGTTATCATACGAGAGGGAAGGCGACGGTGTCCGTGATTTGGGATTCTGAGGCGGAATCGGGGGTGCTGTTCTCAAATATTTCACTTTATCACTTTTCACCTGTGTTCTTGACTCAAACGAGGCATTGTCCACACTAGATTCACTGTTTTGGTTTTCACTTTCATTTTGCACTGGTTTTTGTTTGATATCAAGCATTTTGGTTTCGGTTTCGATATCGTTAAATGGGTTCATCCCTTCTAAGCACTCGTCGAATAAGTTCAAGATGCTCACTGACACGTCTTTCACATTTGGCGCTAAGTTTCTTTGATATTCATCCAGCTTGTATATTTCTTTGCCTAGTTGTGAGAGGATTTCATCGAACGCGCTGTCTGATTCGGACTCCTCTGAAACCGTAGACGGAGGCCTAACGATGATGAGAGGATCGTACTCTTCTATTGAAGCTCGTATAGTTGTTAGCCACGCTAGGACTGGCTGCGCGGAGCGATCTCGCAGTGTTTCCACCACGGCGTGCGGAATCCAACTTGTGACCTCACACATTTTGCCGCTCGTTTCAAAACACGATAACCGGTGTATGAATCAGCTGTGGGATTCCGCGAAGGCTTCCTTAAACACACTGTTAATGCACTACAATCGAACAAATACTGGTTCCTTTAGTGGACATTTGCACTCGTACGCGATTACTTATCAATATATTTCTTCCTAAAATAAACGTTATGAAAACATCCACAACCCATCATGACCCCACTGATACGCAAATATAATTTTAATCAGTGCACATTTTGTATAAAAACGAGGCACGATAACAAAGTTTGTTTTGTTCGTAAGAAAGTTCAAATGTCAAACTAACGTTCGCGCGCTTTTCTGGAGAATCAAAAATGGAGCGGAAGCGTCCGCTCGCGGCACGCTCGACGCGATAGTGATGTACTGTCCGGCAATTAATATGATTCGTTCATTCCGAGCAGAGTCTGTGACCGATATTCTACGTTATTTCTGTTGCGGAGCGAAGCGTGGCGTAACACTAAAAACTAAAAGCAAATGCAATGTGCATTAGATAAATGAAGCAGATCGGGCGCCGGGACGCAGATACTGTAATAAAAGCATGTCTTCAACCGCGGTCCGATTTCCTTCCTTAAGCATGTAGGTATTTATTAGCGGTCGTTATCTGTGTTGACTGTTGACATAGAACACATTCGCTCCACAAATATACGAATAAAGCGTGGAATAGACATCCATTGTGTATTGTGTAGTTTATTGCTTCACTTATTTAAAATTGTATAAAGTTTTTAAATATACATATATTACAATATAAACTTAACCTCAGCTGACGATAACATTGACCGCAACCAACGTAACATTTTATACTTTCCGCAAGATGTTTTAAAAGTTTTAATTAGACAAATTATATTCCTTGAACTACAAATAAATTGATATTAACCTACTTTCTTTGAATAAAACCTAGCGGCCCTTGATTGGTAACCCGCTAATGAGCGAACAGGGATTCTCTGAGGCCAATATAAGTAAATTCATTCATGAGAGCACAGCACCTTACAGACAAGCCGAAATTATCTCAACTGTCATCGACATAAAATTCACAATCGCGAAAATGCTATACACATACGTCCTTCTCATAGTAAAGTCGTGTCAATGGCTACCAGTGTTCGGTTTTCACATGTGTAGTATCGTATTTCAATTTCGCGTATTTTCTTTTGTGAAATAACTTGTTTGTTGATGCAAGACTGAATAAATAATTTACAACAAATTGAACACACGTACATTCTCTACAACCTGTGTCGCGTAGAAAAGATAGAATTACTCGACCATTAAAAATAAAACAAAACTTGATTTTAAAATTATATTTTTGATTATTTTTGTAATTATTTATAACTGAAAATATATAAATACTTAGTCCTTTAACGTAAAATAAAAGAAATGCATACACATAAATTAATTGTCTATTTCTCATATTCCATAGATCATAGGTACAGAGATAACTAAGTAACTGATATTGAATATAGTTTAAATGCTTTTGTTATTTTCTCCCATATACATATGTGAATTTGTGACGTCATACATAACAGCTTAACGCTACATTCTCTTCATACATAAGAAATCTAAAAATTCATAGAACTCCATCTCTGCAATTTTTATATACTCGTATATGATATAATCTATTTAAAAGTATAATTAAACCTTATATATTTTTCCCCGAGGTCTCGGTCGGTCAACCAGCTAGCAGCTGTGAACCAATTCAGACAATTGCTTTAATTACTAATTGCGCCCAATGGAGACCAATTTATTTTACATATATTTTGTACCATTCATTCATTATCCGTTCGTGTATTGTGATACAAGTCACAAAAACTACATTTAACATTTCAAAAAAAAAAAAGAACGTTAGTTCATTTAATGACTAGATTTGATTTACATTCGTTAAATTTCAACAAAATTATTTAATGAAATAATTTTTTGAAAAGAGAATTATAACATAAATAACTATCAATTCATAGAATATCATGACATGCAAGACAGCAATTACATATATTATTAGGTAATTTTAATTTTCAATAGGTATCTTTAACACGCCAAGAGTTACATAATCGCTGATAGGCGTATTGTTGTATGATATTATTAATTACTGATATTATAAGCTTTAACAAATTCTTAAAATTAGTTTTAAAATATCATACTTAACATAATGTTATATAATACAAGAATAATATAAGAGATATTATAATTTTTATTTTCAGCTAAATTTACCAATAAAAAGGGTGATAAAAACCATGAGTGTTTCATTAAGAGGTCGCAGATGGGATCGCCCGCATATTAAACACATACTGATAGAGTTAGTGTGTGGATAATTTTATAGCCAACATTATGATAACGGCCACATATTACTAAATATATTACATGTGTACCAACATGGAACTATTGTAATAAAATACACCAAAACAATACAATGGGGCTGAGATAGTGATAGATACTAAAATACAAAACCAATTTGAATTTCGAATACTTTCCATTCATTCACCGGACGAGCCGTATTGTCCGCTGTTTCATGTCTGTCCCATTAACATATCAATTCGATGCGTCGTTAATATTTTATAGTCCTTTTGAGTTCTAGCTTTTAATAGCGGGATATCATGAAATTTATGTTCCTATTTCCAGATATTTTCTCACATTTTGTATATCGACTAATTTTTAACGCTTTAATGCACAGATAAAAAAATCATACGAGGCAGGAGTAGTGCTGCGAACGTTCTCTAAGAAACATTCGCAATTGAAGAAAATTTATATTACAAAATATTTTTTTTTTTGTACAAATATATGTTTAAAACTTACCTATCACTAATTAAAATAATGATTGATCAATATTTATAAGTACTTCATATATTTTCGATATCAAGAAACGATAGTTTTAATAAATATTTTAATATTTTTTTTTATCTGCTGACATTATTTTACTGTGAAAACGAAAAAGAAATCAATACTTGACAACAGCACGACTGAATGAATTCTGAAAGCATACTAAAGCCAATGAAAGTTATGAAAGTTTTATGCTGACAACTTAAAATTTCAGTTTTCTCTGTATTCTACGATAAACATCAATATATCATTCGTTCATTTATCATTCACTGGTACGAAGTAGGACATGAGAGCTGACGACGCGCGTCGAAACACAACATGCTAATATCTATGGCATATTTTATAGTACCGAAATGAAATCCGGTAAATTCACATTACTCTTTGGTAATTATAATCTTAATGTAAACACAAATAATCGTTATTTAAATAATTCATGTTACCGGGAAGCTATTAAACATATAGGATATAAATGAAATGATCACTAAATAATTACCAATTATATTAGTGATTAACTGTTGCCAATATCATAATATACCTACTTAGATAAAATTATATACAACTATACTACATTTTGTTATATTTTATTATAATATATCAAATGCGTTTTCACGTTTCGCCATGAAAATTACAGAATATAAGTACTGAAATAATATATGTCTTCTATTACTAAGCCATTACTACAATACATTTCAGAAAATTCGTCCAGTATTCTGTATGATCATAAAACAGATTAAAAAATATGTACAAACTATAGTCCGTTGCTGTCACCATACCTATATACTGCCCTATTCACGCAATAAACTATTTTTATCTATTTATTGTAAGTTATTTTAACTATCGAAGTGGAAAGACTATGCAAGTGACATTGATGCATAATACCATCATAATAAAACAAATATAGGGGCGATACGATAATTTAAATGTCATTTAAATAAAGAAATAGCTTAAAGCCCTATTAGTAGCATACTAAAATGGTAAAAACTAAATATATTTCTAATACATTAGATACAAATAGTATGCAGTAATAAACATTATAGCTTAAATCGAAGTACACTGTTTATATTTAAAAAAAATACCTATATCTTTCTTAAGCATTGGGCTATGTTTTAAATTTTTTTTTATTCAACAACCCTAAAACACTATTCGTTTACAAAAAGATACAGGCAGCTTGTTTAATTGGCTACTAAGAAGTTAACAGATGACGGTATAGCAACCGCCAGGTAACACTGGGTGGTCTCGGTTTTATAATCTCATGTAGTGTTATCGGAAGCTATTAATTTTTATTATCCATTTCTTATTTTCGATTTTATTTTATTACAAGCTTGCATGTTTATGTAATAGTAAAAACATTGTAAGTAATTCCAAAAACAATATAACTGTAACAAATTGTTATGATTAAAATATCGATCACTTTTTAAAATTATATTTAAAAATATATGCAACATTTTATTTAGCTAGCGCCATCTATCTGCAAGTAGCAAAACTAGTTGAGCTTCTTGTATGCATCCTACTGTCAGGGTTCTGTATGGACAACTAGATGTCGCTACATGTATAGTTTGTGAAGCCTGATACAAAAATATATGTATGGATTTAAAATGAATGATAGTGCACACGAAGTAAAAAGCAATGTAAGTACCTATATATATATTTTTAGTAACATATACTAAAAATTATTTGAATTTTGGTCTTATTAATGGTTCGAAGGATTAAATAAATACATTACCAGGACATACTCTACGAAAGTAAATAATAGTAACAGCCCATATTTTTTTACGTAATTAATAAAAAGAATTAATCTTATTCATCCCAACCACATATCTGATCTAAATCATAACATATCTGAAAATTTAAACGAAATAAATATAAATAACAGATCAGTTTTCAGCAAAATGAGTAAGCCACATTTGTCTAGAACCTAATTTCAGGATCGTTGACCGAAACCACCGAGTACAGACGACAAATAAAATAAAAAAAAACAATTAAATTATTGATATTTTCTACACTTTGTCCAAGTCAAGACTCAAGATAAGCAAAAAACTCCTTAGTGTTCCTTAGTTTCACCGTGGGGGTGCTAGACCCCTGGAAGAGGATCCCCAAAACAGTTCCTGGAACTTGCAACCCAGGAGTGAGTTTAAGAGCTTCTTTTAAGTGCCCGTTAACTCACCTTCACTATTTACGATTCTCTTACTACTTTACCAAATATGATACGAACCTACATATATGCCGTCTTTGAATTATAAGTATGCCAGAAGGAAGCTGATGAAAAGCTTAAGATCTTTAGGTAAATTATAGAGAGATTTTGATGTGTTACTTTTCGCTCCTGCTGCTACGGATATAAATAAACTTTAAACCTATTCTTCTATCTTTGGGATGTTGGTTTCCTAAGATAAGCTCTATTTACAATATTACGAGTTTAAATGAGTAGGTGAAAGAATATGTCCAGTCTGGATGACGAAATACCAACATCCTCAGCGATTCTGTAATGGTCTTCATTAATGTCCATCATGACAGTCCAATTAGAAGCCGCTTCTTTACCGAAGCTTTTGTTTCGATTTTTTTGACGAGCCTGCTTTACAAATTTACAAATTTGTTATTGCGTATAATCTAATACTCTATCGTGGCGAGAGTATTGAACTCTATCTACAAGTGCTCTCCACCCTGCTGACAAGTGTTTCGCAGGTTCTACTGCCTCCCCACAGACGTCGCTAGTATTTTGATTTTCTTATTTACCCATCATGCTACTTTGCTTTGTTCTGGGAGAGTCATGTGGAATACATTAAGGTAGGTAGTACACGATATATAATACTCCTATATTTAACTAAAGGCAATAAATTATAATACTTCTATTGATAAAAAAAGAAACTAATATATGTATAACATTTTTAAAATATAATAAAAAATAAACCAATCATTTTTATTTTGTAGACCGTACTAGCATTCCTTAAAATGTTGGTTGGGCGCCAAACCGTCTGTCCTACATTACTATTTATATCTACTAACTATTTGAAACAGAGATTTATTCCTTTTGTTTTTCTCGTCATGTATTACCTAACTGCACTTGAGCCGTCGGAATGCTTAGAAAAGAACGATAAAATATTAAAAAAATCCTCAGAATCCAAAGAATCTTTCAAATGACAATCGATTACGTTTTCGTATTAATAATAAATATTTCCAGTTAAAACAAGCTGAAAAAAAAAAATTTTTTTTGATTGAACAATTATACAATTTGACGTTGATACGTAGAATATTATAATATACAAATATTAAGTATGTATGTACCACATTTACGAGATGAGTGTTTGTAAATCTTTCATTAGGGATCTATAATATACAAGATCATAAGGTTACAAAACATAATATACAATTTAAATAACATTTCAAACGTTTATAAAGAGTTCCTACATCTTTTTTTTTTTTTTTCACATTTGCAATAGCTTAAATACATATAGCCTTTACATGTTGCTATAATATTATACTACGATGCCGGACGCAATTTTGTATTTTTAACACGCTTTTATATTAGCTTGGGTTGTATGTATGTATGTATGTATGTATGTATGTATGTAACGGAATCTTTAAGCTCAATTTTCTCCTGGTTCCAGCGAGTCGATTGAATTCAAACTTTGCACACGTATCAAGGACCGATGACAATGCAATAATTTGATAAAAGTTTCCCATTATCCTTATTAGGACCACCAGGATTATTTTAGCTGTATTTACTCTTATAAATTCCCATTTTTCGGGAATAACTCGGCGAGGGATGAAGCTAACGAGACGTTCGAGGTGTCAAAATGTGCATCTCGTTAATATCTATCTGACGAGATAGAATTAAATTTGAAAAATTAGAAAATGGAAATTTTCCGGAAGGAAATTTGAAATTTTGCTGTTTAAACTATAATATCACCCTAAGGGATGAATCGATAGGGGATAATATAGGTGTCAAAAAGTTTGTATTGATATAATCTAAAAGATAGTAATAAAAGAAATTTTGAAAAATGAAAACTGAAAAAGTTTTCCTAAGAAAAACTCAAGAATTTAGAGAAAAACCCTTAGATTTTCCTCAAGGGATGATCCGATAGGGACGCAAGGGGTGTCAAAAGATGCGCCTTGAATAGTTCTGGATAATATCCGAAGAAAGAAAATCTGTAAGTTATACTACAAAAAAGTTACGAAATAAAATCACGAAATTCTTTAAATAAAATAAAACAAAATGGCGTCAGATAAATTAATACGCTTCCAGAGCGAGTCTCCTATAGTCAGGGAAGATGTAGTGCCGCTAATGGGATAATAATACAAGAAAAATAATAGTTTAAAAAACTAAATAACACGCTTTTATTGCTAATCGAACTAAAAACTAGAAAATAATTTTTAATGACAAAGAATCTAATATTACAGTAGTAGAAGATCGAACAATTAATCATAGTGAATCGCCTCAATATAAAATTATAATAAATTTAAGTTATTAACAGAATAACTCAATTCAGAGTAAAAAGCGTGGGGTGCTTAATATTTCAAATATTACAATCATTTTATTGGCAACTATCTATGAGAGGATAGTTATGAATCACAGTAAAATGCACCCCACGCTTTTTACTCTGAATTGAATTATTCTGTTAATAACTTAAATTTATTATAATTTTATATTGAGGCGATTCACTATGATTAATTGTTCGATCTTCTACTACTGTAATATTAGATTCTTTGTCATTAAAAATTATTTTCTAGTTTTTAGTTCGATTAGCAATAAAAGCGTGTTATTTAGTTTTTTAAACTATTATTTTTTTATTGCATAATATCGTTAATGTCACCAATAATTTGTAATAAAAAATTGTTGGTATAATAATTATTTTATAATTCAACAAGACTATTTCCTTGACTAGCCTAATATGTCTTTCATTTAAATTTTAAATTAAAAGTTGATATTCCTAAAATAAATATGTTAAATGTGGCGTGACATGAGTATAATATTAAAAATAAGTCAATAGAAGACATTTTATTCTGAATAAGTAGGTATACTTTTATACGAAAATTTGATTATGAAAATATTAATTATAATTAAGTATAAGTATATATATATATATATATTTGTAGTTCTTACGCGTAGGTACAAGAGATAAGAGCTCTCTGTTCTCATTACTTGATTAGTTTCTAATTCAGAATTCAAACCGTTTCCCGACCTCCATCGTACGAAATAATCTATGAATTATCATACCAATAATATTAAGATAAATTTAATTCTCATTAAATTTATTGCAATAATAATATAAATTACTCGATTCCACCTAAATAATAATAATAAATAGAATAATTTCTTCTTTCGATTCAATAATAAAAAGTATGAACATTCCGACCTCACAACGGTACAACGGCTGCGAAGGCGCAGGTGATAAATTGTGACTGTGACCCGTTTTGTTTAAACTTGTTTTCCGTCTATCTTGCATCTCGTACGATTTAATAAATGTGACTTTAATTGGTAATAGAGACAGACATACATATTACCCGTCGATATCATTGTCATTAAATATATCATTAATTATTCATCGTATAAATTCTTCCAAGGATAGTTTCGGTATATGTACGTGTGTAACCAAAAACAAAGAACACTTACTAATTGTCATTATAATTAAAAGTAACTATTGTTGCGTTTCAAGTGTTTTTTTTACTTAAAATAATAAAATAACTGAAACAATAATAAAACAATCCTGCTAGTTAAAATTCTGAAATAATTCGAACATAAATTTCTCATAACAATAATTTTCTATTTGAATTATTATAACAATCAAACAGAATTTCCAATTACATATATTCGAGCACTCGTAGATAATATTAAATATTATATCGATAATGGTTATAAATATTGCAATGTTGGAAAAAAGCAAGTTTTATTAATATCAATATAGATTTTTTCATTTTACTACTTTGGTTTTGCACAAAATGGAGTTGATATATTGTCAGGTTAATGACAGTTGTCAGTTTGAGTCTACAGTCAAACGTCAAGCGTTCTTTGTAATATTTAAATTTATTGTAACAATGGTTATAGTATTTTTGTATTGTTTTAAAAACCTGAATAGTCAAATTAATAGTGATGTTCTCATGACTAACAGGACACTAACTGTATTCGAGATTTTGAGATTACTAATATGAAGAAGAAGAAATGTATTTACAAAATCTGTTTAAAGTTATCTTATGTCAAAACTATACAATTTCGACTGACATTTCTCTGATCTCCGATATTTTTAAAGTTTATGGTAAAACCGAAAGGGTATATGTAGTGATGTTCAAATGACACAGAAAAACAAAATAGACGCACTAAAAATTTAAAGAAAACCGGTTTGCTTCTCGGTATTCATAACGGTTGAGCGCTCGTGACCTTATTAGAGCTAAATACTCAGATAAATCATTGTTCTATATAAGGTTAGATTAGTCAGTGTTACAGGTCAATCACATTAGAACAGACCGTAAGTTGGATGGAGTTTATTTAGTATATACACAATAAATAAACTTCATCTAACTGTCCGTTTCTTATATACAGTGTACCATAATTAAAAACAGAATTTTAAAAAAGTACTTGTTGTCAATGTTGGCATTTTTATAAAATTAAAAAAACTTTGATAGTAAAACTTTTATAATAAAAAAAAAGAGAACATTTTGATTATATAGATATATTTTTAATATCTATGTATTCTCAAATGCAGTAGCTAACATAGACATAAAGTAGATACGTTGGCAAAAGTTCATTTATATCTGGGTTATGTCCACGATCCAAAGGCAATCAATTTTACACTATATTTTACCTCGATTATAGAAATTTACAACCTCTTTAAAAAACAAAGGCCAAATAATTAATTAAAAATGCTCATTAATAATATAGTTACTTAATTTCGTACACGAAACATTTTATTACAAAATGGCGGCGTGTAGATAGAAAAATTGCGTACAAAGATATGCTCTAAATCCATAGTCACTCAGAGGTTAATAAAGTTAATAAAGACGGTTCTAGAAACCACACAATTCTCGAATTCTAAGATTTCAATATCAAAATTAACTTTTAATTGAAACCACTCCCATCAAGAAACATTCAGAACTGTTTTCATTTTCAATAGCTCTTAAATTTACATCTGCTCGTACTCTAAATGTCAAGGTCACGTTACGTAACCTTGAAGCGCACTGCAGCATCCCCCACCCCCTCCCAACCCCCTCACCCCACACCCTTTCCCAGGGAACGGTACAAACGGGTACAGTAAAAAGCTTGAGTGCTTCATTTCTATTTGTTTGATTGGATAACTAAGTTTTCAATACTTTTTATGTAAGAAATAAAATAATTTACGAGAGCTAATAGCATTTTTTATTTCTTTTATTTAGAAAGCATGTAACATATTTGAACAAGAAATAATTTATTTGTTAATTGATTCATTTATATTACTCCATTCCCTTATTCAGCAAACGTCAGATTGACAAGTTTGTTTATGAATGAAATGAATACCATAAAAATGTCATTTATAATAAATGTCATTCTCTTTGATCCAGTTTACTCAAATATGTCAAATAACGAAAGGCATTAGTTAATTGTGATATTTAGTAAAACATTTCACAATAAGGTATTTTGCATGTAATTAGGTAAAGCAAAAAAAACACGATTTCCAGTCCCATAACTAATGAGATTTTCAATGACGAATATAATGAGTTGTGACTGGAGTTTTGTAACTAAATAGTTTGAGTTAAATTATTTATATAGAACTATTGGGATGAGTGTCAATTTTGTAAATAATATACAAGAAACGTATACTTATGATGTTTCTAAGTTGTAAACGATTTATCAAAAATATAATAATAGTTTGTGTGGTTTTTCAATTAAATACATAATATAGAATAAAATATAATAAATACAGTGTCAAGGACGCGTTATCAAGCTCCCACGTTTCTAATGTGGGTTGATGATAATGTCAAAAAATATATATAATATAATATAATTTATATCATAGCTATTATAACAGCGCAACACGGTTTTTATATAAATATATTTTTTAAGATCTTCTAATACTGTTAGAGACGGCGTATTTAAATGTGCGGCCATTGAGTAAATATAAGTTGAATCTTGCGTTTAATGGCGGCCGTAAAAAACGAATTCGAAAATTTATCGCTAAAATAAATTAGATCGCCCGCCATAAACTATAGCCTAGTTATTCCGAAATTCTCAACTCGTTGAATATATAATATTAACTTATTTAAAATGTTAAAGTATAATATTTTTCACAATATTGTCACGGTCAGTATAATTGTTACAATGCCATTGTGACAGTAATGTCTGACTTAACGAATGATAAAAAATATCTAGCACTGAAGATCTAGGTAACTGTCGAAATTAATTATTTTTCAAGCTATATAGGGATAATTATTGAAATATTATGCATGATAATTTGATGAATGAATACAAATTTATGAAATGAATGATTGAACGAAACGAATGGACTATGCATTTGTAACCCCTAGTACGCATCTTGAAAGTAAAAACAATGATAGTTTTCGAGCAGTCACCAAACGAGTTCTGGGTTGTGATTTTTAGTTAACCAACGCAACCAAGAACAGTTTCGTGACTGCTCGTAAACTATCAACGTTTCGTAACGTCAAAACTCGCACTAGGGGTATAGGTAATTTGTGTAACTTGTATGGTCTCGTGTGATCATAGAGAAGCCGCATCACAATCCGATTAGTGATAAGCAACCGTAAATAATTTGAGCATTGAGAATGTTTTGTTTATTTTAATGTTTGAAACGTAACAGTTAATTTAATTATATAATTAAAGCCATTTAACTTAAAATATATTTTACTCAGAGATGAAAATGAATTCAATGTTTGAAATTATTTTTAGTCATATAAAAATTATTTTTTAAAAATAAATATAGAATTGAAATATAATAAAATTAGTGTATTTTAAAAGATTTTTGGGGCATCTGGAATAGAAAATACAGTTATTGATAAATAGTTTTGTAAAATATATTATTATAAATCACAGTAACTTCAATTTCAACATACATATAACGTGTCCAACATATTGCTCTGAAACAATAACTAGCTCGATTTCATTACAAATCATAATTACAAATATACTATTATGTAAGGAAACTTTTATTAGTTAATACAATACAATAAAGTGTAATGCCTAACATACGACACAGATAAACTATAAATCGTGAGAGAAAGAAACGGACATGTCTAGCAGCTGGCATGAATAAAAAATGTGGTGTATTGTCAAGTCTGACGTATGTCAATTACCTGTTATGATTTCAACACAGACCCTAAGCACTAAATAATCAGGCACACATGCTCTCTCATGCCCTACGTTCTAAATAGAACTCGACAATTCTTCACAGCCAAAAGAATCCAAAGAAAATTTGTCGTTAAATTATAAGAACGATTTAACAAAAACTAGTTCAAGCTATAAAAAATTGCTTTACTTATTATTGTTATTCTTTACAAAATATAAGGAAATGGGAGTGAAATATTATTTTCTAGAACAAAAATGTAATAATATTTTTATTACCATTAGTACTGGTTGCATTAAAATATCCTCTCCATTGCTAAAGTGCATAAGGTGCAGGTGTAGCTTTAAATAATATGTATTTTTAAAATGACGCCGTATAAAAGTAGTCGGCCTCTATCGACACGACTTTTTATGACATTTGATTTATCAGATATTTTTATGAAATTAAGGTACACTAAAATATAAATAGGAGTATATATCGCAAAATAAAATGAAAATAATAATTCAAATGTATTTTTACATTATATTCTTAAAGACACATCTTAAAAAAGCAAATAGTTGTTTATTTAAAAAAGCTAGATTAAAAAGATAACTTCATTAGTTATTAAACTATTTTTAGACGAAACAATCATTATGCTATCTCTTTCAAGTTGCACAAAAAGAAAGAGAACAAAATCACGCAGCTGAACAAATAAAAAAGAGCGCGAAAGCAAACAATGGCGTGTTGACATTAGCCATCTCGAGGTGATAATTAAGTAATTCGGGTAATATTATTTACTATCAGTGATGTCCGTCTGTTGTTATGTTATTGACATAAGATACAGTTTTGACAAATAACATTAAAAGTTAAGTCTATGAATCGGTATAATATCTGTGTTTGTGAATGATCTATTTTTAATAAAAGGATGAAATATACAAGAGCTGTAAAATTTTAAGTCACAGTAATGACGTGATGGGTTTTCAGACAGATGTACCAGAGTATTTTGTTTGGTTTCTGTATGTTTAATATTAATACCTGATGTTGATGTTATATATATATATGATGTTTAAAAAATCAAATTATTTAAAAAAAAACGTCATCCAAGCGATTAGATATGACGGAACGTATTAAAAAAAAAGATACTATGGAGGATATAATTCAAATATTCCTTTAGAATATGGCATATATTCATCCGAACTGAATAAAGCTCTTCTTATTCACTACGCCACATTACCAGGTAAGCTTAAAACAAAAAACTAACGAGACACCGAAGTATGCAACTCACTTGTACATGAAGTAGACTGTTGCGAATTCTTTGAAGTACGCCGCAACTGTTTTTGACCCATTTTTAGCATGCCCTTTCTACGGTACTTCACTACGTGTACATACATACTTTATAGTGTGTATATGTTTAAAACAAAGAACAATACACTAATTAAATCTGGTGCTCAAATAAGAATAATATAAAATATACAATTTACATTAAATGCTCAAAAAGAAAATGTTACTTAAAACTTGTTTTTATATTGTTAAAAAATAAAAAATATATATGTTAAGGATATGAAATATTTTTAAAATAAAATTATATATTTTATTTTTTTACTTCGTTTAGTCAAACAAGGTCAAACAACTTTTATAGATCATGTATAAATAAAATGTTAATAATTCAGCTCTTTTATTTGTTACAGTATAGATATATTATTATTGAAAGTATTAAAGAGAAGATTGTCCATGTAACAGTAAATAAGCCTTGAGGATCAGGGCAGGACGAATGGAAGTAGTTCACGAGGCGGTAGCTAACTGCAAACTCTTGTCGATTCTATTTATATTAATGGAGGATTAAGAGTTAATAAAACGTACTCTTGTGTCTAAAATATTCATTTGTCATATTACGTCCATACAATTGTGTCGAATCGCCAATGAGCGCAGCAGTTACAGCTACAGCTAAAGCCTCAGAGAGACAAAGGAAGCTGTGGAATTCTGACAGTCATTACCAATACGAAAAGTTATGTAATATTCACATCGATTATTGAGAGGGTGGAACCACCCACGGTGAGAAGATGCGGTTATTTGGCCAGTGATTGCTACAGCTCTACGCCAAAAATCGCATAGATTAACCACAGACAATCTATTTATGTATAAAATATATATATACAATGAAAGTTGTTTTTATTCGAACGCGATAGAATATGAATTCCTTTTTGCAATATTTTTGTTGTTTGATATTTTCAGGACAGTGTACGTTAAGATTTCTAAAAATAAGAAATTTTAAGAAAACTTAACGTACACTTATGTAATTTTATCGCTCTTGTCATAACTGTCAGACGTTTGACAGTTGGTAATATTAACAGAATACTCGCAAAATATCGTCTGAAGCACATGAATCGGTCGGAGTTATATTAATTTTACCAATTCCAGTTCTACATTCATAGTTAAGACAGGACAACCTGGTCGGGAGGGACGACCTGGGACCGGTCAGCTAGTATAATATAAGAACAGTTGCACACGTCTAGACGAAATTCTACAAGCTATTAAATATTATAAGTAATTTGTTGAATAGACCTCACAAATTAATTAATTAATACATACAATATCAGAATGCAGTCTGTCCACAAAGAGATAATTAAAATTGTTAATACCGCCATTGTTAGCAGTTTGTACAAAGAATAGACCACCTACCAGCTACATTCATAGTGAATATAAAACATTTCATTTATTAATTAGTCACAAGAATAGTCTATAATCTATGGCGAATGATATATAGAATAAATAAATGAGAATAATTTTAAATAACATACGTTCCGTCGCCCGTGGTGACAAGGAACAGAATTTGAAAAAAATATAAGCTACATAAAATTGTAATTATTAAAAAGGATGTGCTAATATAAACGTTTGTTCTATGATTTCTAATATCTTATAAACTGTTAGAAATAAAATTGGTCTCGATATACACATAGTTTGGTGTAAAGATAAAAGATTTGGAAAAAAATATATCCAATAACTATTCGCAATAAAATTGTCTATGGTCAATGACTTGAAAGCTGGCGAGTGTATTGTATTGCTCTGCCAGAGCTACTATTACCGACTCCATAATAGTGTAATGGAATCGAATCAATAATGTAAGCAGTTTCTTACTATTGTCTTATTCTCTCACGATGTAATGGCGAAAACTTCATTATTTAAGACGCAGACAAAAAGATTCCTTTCGTTTGTTTCTTACTGTTATGAACTTTCCATGTTACGTAGCTGTAACCCTTGATGTTTATGAAAAATCTTAGATAATGACCGACATTTTAAAAATATGACAGCATTTGTTTTATATTTTATATGGAGGTAATTGGAAATAAATAGATTGTGCTAAAGTTTTTTTTTTTAATTATTTGCTAAAAAAGGTTCATAGCAATTGGAATTATAACAATATATTAAGGATAGCACAAACAGACACATATAAATAATATATATATCATTTAGACATAAGCATATGTTTCATAACTTATGTCTAAGGTCAGAATTAACCTCATAGTCAAAAACAAAAAAAAACAAATAATGCAAAGCCATAAGGGCTAAAAGCTTTAATCAGTTAAAGAATAAACGTATCTATTAGGTTTTGCTAGAAGTCTAACCCCTGATATAATGTAGGAGATAAAAATGGTATAAAAATATACTTCCTTAGATGAGTTTGAAAAAATAACATTTCAAATGCACTTCCATCAGTGGAAAGTCAAGTAATTGACGACATTATGCAAAAATGTCCACTCGACGTTAGTGAATTCTTTCACGTGCGTGTATTATAATACAATTTGAATCTTATTTACAAGTTACAGGGTTTAAAATCTTTTAACAGGTTTTATTATCGGTACATAATTGTTCAAATGTTCAGGTATAGGTGAGAAATAATGTGACTTTAACATGTCATATATTATATATACTATTTAATATTACTATTTAACGGACGGTAAGTGATTCTGTAGTATAGGAAGTTGAGTGCATTTCCGGTCTTGAAAAGATAATTTAAAAAACAAGAGGTTTCACGGTGATAGGGGTTAGTACTTCCGACTTGCTTATTTTAAAAAGGCAGATGTATAACCTTCTTTCTATTTATGTAAAATATTAGCTAAATGAGGTTGTATAGGTTAAACTAGATGTCTAGATTGTGTTTAATGGGTCGTTATTGTAAACAATGGTGGTTTGCGAAAACAAATTTATCAACAATGGAAAGATTAGTAGATATTGTCCATTTCAACATTGTACTACACGTTAGCTAATAAATATATATATATATATATCTATATATATATATATATCATTACAAAGTACAAAACAAAATGTTTCGTCTCTGTCTACTCTTCGTTTCGTCTGTATTTCTGAATGATCTCCAAAACTAAGGCGCGGCTATTTATAAGCGTTACAAAATTAAATACAGATAAGTTTTTGGTATAATTTAGTGATGTTATTGGAACAAACTATGATGTACCTAGGAAGTACTGTAACTAAGTAACTATGAAGGTTCGTTGAACTTTACTTCTACATTTTAAATAATAAAGACAAAATTTTCTAACTCCTGGACGACACTGGTATTAAGTCAAAAATTTAAAAAAAACCTGATTTAATATACATACTCAATTATTGTGAATGTTTTTCCTTTTCATAGTCGACATTTCTTGTGTATTTCCTTAAGTTAATTGCCTGACAGCGGAGAATCAGTCTAATAACAGAGACAGTCACTTCCGAACAGTCAGTGTTGGAGTAGGGGATATTTGTTACGAACGGTTTTTTAAGCGAATTCGTATATGTAAAGAGATGGATTATTTAGAAGGCTAGTGAAGCCTTCAGGGCTTATTATATATATTTTTTTATTACCTAGAGATATCTTTTACCACCCATACGTTATCCGATTTTGATAATTGTTCAAAAATTTAGAAATATCAATGTATATTCACTTACTCTAGACTACTACTTACAAACTGTAAATTCAGCTTTCAATTTCCAAATTTCCAAGAAACATTAATTTGTAAGAGAATCCTATATGAGAATTTTGTCAAAACAAATTAAAATTAAATGGATTTGAAAGTTTTAAACTAGTTAGCCTTATTTTTTGCTATTATCATATTAAAAGGCGAGATGTGTGCTGATAATTCTGGCTTTATTTATTCCAGTGATACACATCATTTAATATTCCAGATAGTCCATGCAAGTTTGTCTGACGGTCTGTTATAAAAACTGAAATCGTCGATCTGTTACGATCAATACTATCGATCTAAAACACGAGATGTGCTGTTAGTCACAGTTATATAATACAAAAAGTTTCATGCAAAATTTCTTATTAATATAACACTTTAAGTGTTGCCACCCGTTCTATATTAGATCGTATCTTATAATATTTTAGTCAATTGTACTATCAATTATAGATTAGCAACATTTTACAAAATATACCTGAAAATTAATAAAAAAACATAAAATGTTACATTTTGACACCTGTTTGATATATATGTTTTTTAAGGTGGCAACCCTAAACTCGTTTTATGTGATGATTGTGGTAAAACGTATTTGCCATAAAAAATTAAATAAATATTAATTAAATTGATATGATCCCAACAAACTCAAACAGATTAAAAAAAAACAGATTCATTAAAAAATATGATACATTGATTATACTTTTGAGCAAAACATAATTAAGTAAATAAATAAACTAAATACAATACAGTCTATATTGACTAAACGGTTCTGGATTCGATTCCTGAATCGTAACAATATCAAGCCTTTGTTAAACTAACAGTTTTAACGTTAAAAAAATATTAATAACCCAATTAAAGAAAATAATTACTATTCATACATATAATTTAATAATAACAAGGCCAATGTGAAGATAAAATATGCTTAAAATAGTTGCTATGATATGTTACATGATACAGAACAATAGTTAGAAAATGTCTGTCTGTTCACTCATCAGGCATCATCAAACTTTTTTATGAGGATCAGACGGAGACGCTGTCAATAGCGAGGTGTTTCTTATTCACTACATATTTTTTTAAATCCGTGATAAAAATAAAGATACAGCCGGTAAAGTTTGTTGTATCGTTCTTCTCAGACCAGGGTTCGTTAGACCCTCGTAGCTTCAATTTTAAGTATAGGAGTGTCCTTACGGGAGGGCTTATTTGGTTATGTATGGTATCAAAAAAGGCTCCTGACACTTCCATTTGACGTACACAAGTGATCACTGGTATTGTTTCAAAGTGAAAAAGATACAAATAAAATTATTAATATATATTTTCTAACAGAGGGAACTATTTAAATATATCATTATATATAAATATATAATTAAATATATTGGATTCTAACCGCATTTATTAAAACAGCAACCTCGTTGTTGCAATAATTAATAAATTTATGGATATATGACCTACTTTTACTTATCATTATTTTTTATAAAACAATATATGTTTTTGTTTAATTAATAAACGTATGCATATTAAAAAACACATAGCATCTTTGTCTGTTCGTCTGTGTGCTTATAACTAAATCGTTGTTTCGATTTTCTATGTTTTGCCTTTAATTTCATATTTTTTATATTTTAAGTAATAAACATTTTCTAAAGAAAATGACGGCACCCAAACCCAAACAAACTAGTATTATAAAGAGAGCACAAAATTCCGCACCAGATTCATCATATAAATATAAAAATATAAATCCCGATATAAAAAAGTATATTAGAACTTCCCATTACATATGTAGAGTTGAAATACTCTGGAAGGAACCTCCATGCTCGTAATCTAAATGTAAGACTAAAATGAAGTCTGGTTTCTTGCATTTACTTAGATGCGGTAGCTCAATTGTTAGAGTATCGGACGGTTATCCAGAGGTCGCGGGTTCGAATCCCAATTTATTTAACATTATACATGTTCGTAGATATTTTCGTATACCTATATAGAGCAAAATACAATAATAAACCAACGCCCCAGGATGATCTTCAGCACAAGCGCAAGGACAATTCAATCAATTGAATTCTTCCTGTCGTTACCCCATATCCTGTTTATATATTAACGGATTATACACTTTATGTGTATATCAATGGAGCGCAATTTGCAATAACACTTACCGTCTGTCCGTACTACCATATACTATTGTGATATGGTTTATTTTGAAATACATGAATCAAAACGAGGGTGTCACTGATTTGAGTGTTTTTTTTTTAACACGAACGGTATTTTTATGCTTGCACAGATTATATACGTAGTTAAATAATCTTTATGGATTCGTTATCTTTTGAGTTATGGAATCTAACACATATAACTATTAAAAACGTCTGTTAGAGGCATCGTCTTTAAAACGACTGCAATTATTACGATGGGTATTAGATACAATCGCATGGATTTAATTGCCTATAGTTGAAAATATAATTTTAATAACTTTTATCTATTTTACTGCGAAAAAGACTTTTAATATAAACATATGTAACGCCGTATTTTAAAAAAAAATAAGCTAAGTGTACAAAAACTTGAGCTCTACAATGCTTGACGAACTCTACAATGTAAAATAATAAGAAATACTAAATATATAATATAACAAATATATTTAGAAATATACATCCTACTACGACCTTGGTGTTAGATTTCAAAAATAACAAGTAATTGGATATCGTCGTTGACTAATAATTATTGGGCGAACTTGATACATTACAATAAAAACTACAAATATAATGAGAATACTTATCTATATTTCAAAACAGTAGTATTGTAGATATAGATTTATTCTATATCTACGCTTACATCGTAATATACTTTTTTAAATTGGCACATTAAATTCTCTATATTATTATAATCTGTTTGTCTATCTGTTCTGTATTTGTCATTTTTCTATGATAATTTTATTAGTTAAAATACATTATTTGGTAATTTTTATTATGAATTAAGATACGTTACTCTATTTTTTTAATTTAAGTGAAGTGTGGTTGAGTTTGGTAACGAGCGATGGGTCAAAGTAATTTGGAGAGTTGGATGTTACTTGCCTCAGTTAGTAGAGCTCTTCATAGTTACCAGGGTCTTGATATCTGGTCAGGTTACTATGTGGTGGTCTGCGGTGTGGAAGGTAAGAAATGCAGTGCAATTGCTGCAGACTAATTTATTGGCTTGTCCACTTCCCTCTCCTGTGCAACTTATTCCCGGGGTTAGAGTGAGTGAGTGAGGAGGTTGATAGGAAAAATTGGAGTGCTCTAAGTCTATACTACATATTATTGAGATTTGTATAGACCGTTCGTAAATATACGAAATTGTATAATTATGGCACAAGCATGATTTCAATTTTAGTTCGTATCGCGCTATGGCGGGAATGTTGGTGAAAGAAGGGCTATGGTCTATGAGAATGGTTCAAGATATCTACAAAATAGTAAACCCTTACTCAGACATACCATATTCATTACTGTAGATACAAAATGCACCAAAATGCACCAATCAATAAAACTGATTACACAAACATGGACGTCATGTACGCAAAAAAATAATTTTAAAGAGCTATAAATATCATGAAAAACACCAAATGTTATCCAAACGGTCCGTTCAGTTACCAGTGACCTTCAACGTGTACAGTTTATTGGCAGGAATATTCGGGAACCGAAATAACTTCCATGTCACAGACTTATTCCTTACGTACTTTTGTTTGTTTGTTTTTTTAATACACAAAATCGGAGCCAAGGAGCAGATGGTCCTTCAATCGGTAAGCTGCCGTCTTGGACATCTGCTGATATAGGTATAACGATACAGCCGTTCTTGAGAAATACAGTAAATAATAGAACAATGAGAAAAATGAGGAGATGAGACAGATAGATACATCTCTCTCACTCTCTATAGTTGTGCAAAAGGGAGAGGACAGAATATAGGTACATCACTCTCACTCCTTCAAGAAATTTAAAAATTGTATAATAATAACATATTTCTTTAAATCATATGAAATTTTCGTTAGGTGTCTATATCTAAAATAAAATGTTACTTAATAGTAAATGAAGAGCCGCCATCTTATAAATAGTAACTCATTCTTTAATGTATTTCCTCGTGTTACGTATAATGCCATCGCAGCAGATTGCAATCCAATGCATAAACCCAACATCATAACTCTCACAAGATTACGTGTGACGTACTTTCAAATACGATTACAAACACCTTCCATTTTCCAATCCAATCCAATCTTATACATGACATTTAGAATAAAGCATAATTGCTAATGTCATCGTGACAATGATAGTAACTGTTTTTTTTTTAACTTGAGTGTATCAGCGATAATCAATATTTTAATCATTATTATTTTATCAATATTTTCAGCTATTTTTCTATCCCAATAAATATAAATTTAATTTAAAGATATTGATTTTGTCTTATAAAATATTTTTTACCCCTTGGGTATTTAATTATTTTCAAACATACTAACAAAATAATATCCACGTTTTTTGTTTGCGCCAAGAAGTTCCTTCCAACAGGTGATAAAGTAAAATTATAACACTTTAATGATGACAAATTAGTTCTAAAATAAATCGACTTTATCCTATTTGTTTATCATAAATCCTTACTTAAATACAGACTGGTTTCACTTATTCCTGAAGTAATTCTATCAACATGTTTCAGATGTACACATAATATTTAAAAATAATAAAACCTATTTCCTAATGTACAAAACAGTAATCGTCGCCTTTACCTTCGACTACAAATTTATGAAAAGAGATCTACATTAAATGGTAATGTATATCTGATACGGAGGTGAACCGGAACGCCGCGGTCCAGTGCTTGCTATTGTACATATGATTTTTTGTCCTCAAACCCGGCTACCGTGGCAGGGCAACTTTTTCTAATATAATTACTATTGTGTAGATTTTTAAAGTAGGGACTAACTTATAGTGATCGTCTTCTGTCACTGGTGATAGGAGCAAGAATAAGAGAGATGAGATTATATATGTTTTGTAGTATTTCTTTTTTTTTACATTAATGTACCTTGAAGAGTTAAATTCAAATGTTAACATTGCTGTAAAATAAACTCTTTGTGAAGTGATAGTTATTTATAAATTAAGTGTATATGTTTTCAAATTTTACTTAAGATATGTTTTAAGTTTACAGGAAGATTGATAAATATCAGAAATAATTTTCAACTAATTATATTACTTTTGGGCACCACAATCTATATAAAAACTAAATCTAAAAAAAAATAAGCTTATATGTTTTCAATACCTTTTTTATTGATTTGTATTAATAGGAATGAAAAATGTAGAGCTAATAATGTCATTATGAATAAATTAAAATCAGCACGTTGTTGTCAGTCAGACTACTGATTGCGTATGCGCTTCAAAAACGTGACTTTAAGAAAAGTTACTAAATTAATAGAAATATATCAAATCTATTACACTATAAAATAATACACGTAGCGGTTGAGCTATGGTAAGTAAGTTTTAATATAATGTGTGTGTGTGTGTGAGAGGCTCTACTTCCACAAAAAATGATGTTTAGATGAAGGTTATTTGTAAATCGAATTAGTTCCGTACATTATACAATAGAAAAAATACAACTAGATGCTTCATACCAGACAACCAACAAATAAACTGCAAGTCAATTACAAGAACACATTATGCAACTCTACGTTTTATTATTACAATAAAACATATCACAACACAAAATTATCTAAATCACTAAATAGTAAAACCAACTCTCATATAAAACCTTCATAGTACACAAACTGTCGTTTCTAGTTGCTCTATATTCATAGCTAGTTAACCGCTCACAGATGTCCTGTTTTCTTGTCCCCTATCCCGCGGCCATGCTGTACTTGATAGATGTTTTTTCAGACGCTCGTTAAATCTCGCATTGTAGCGTCAGTAACGTTTAAAACTTTTAAACATTTAAAATAACTTTTTCTTTGTTCAATGACGGAATTAATTCACTAATCCGTTAACACATAATGTTTTTATAAAAAATAATCATTAGCATTTACGGAAACGCACGCGTGTTTATTAACAATGAAGCCGAACTAAATAAAAAGGTCGAATACCCCGGAGCTGCATTGTCTCTGGTTTCGCGGTCCACCTTTCACTGCATGCACTAAACCTTTGCCTACTTTTGCCTCAAGATTAAAAAAAACTATGAGCAACTTTCATTTGAAATGTCAAACAGTTCTAAATTATCGGAGTAACATACCGGTGGATACCTCTCCTCCTCGGCGTTCAAAAGGTCCCCCACCGAGGATGCCTTCGCTTGTGTCGCCAGATGCCTCCTATTTAGCACATAGGAGAGCTCATCCAGGTACCTCAACGTTAGATTAGCCATCACAAACACTCGTAAACGTTCACGTAAACTTCACACAAATAACACGCGCATTCACTGCCATTGCTCACGCGGTACTGAGCTCTGAGCGACTGCGAGGTCAAAGAGTATACAGCACTGGATAGGTTTATAATCATGCTAAATATTACGCTCAGAGTCTGTTTGTTTATGAGATACATGGACTCAGGGTATTCAAAGTATGTATTATTTATAATATACATAGAGCCTGTCGGTAAATAAGGTAAAGAATTGAAATATTAATATTATATTCATGCACTAAAAGCTTTTTAATGGAGCTCCAAGCTTGTCTCTGTAGTATAATTTACCTTTTCTCGTCTCTAACAGCTTTTGTAAGTATTATATTGAATTATTATTAAGTTGGGTGTTCTTTTACAAAATTATACAATAATGACTTAATACTGAAATCAATTAATTGAAAGTATGTACATATTATATTAGATATAAATAGTTTTTATGTTCAGTCATAATTATTATTATTATAAAAAATCATTATTTAATTTATGCTCTACATTCAATTTTTAAATTCAATATATTTATATAATATGTAAGTACATATTTAAAAATATCATATATTAAGATCATTTAAGCAACATATTTTAAAATCACTTATCAAATCATTTCTTTTCAAAACAACAATAATAATAAAATTAACATGCATTTCTTTTGATATTTTTCATCTTTGTCACAATTCCAATTAATAATCGTAAAATAATCGATATCGGTAATTAATTAAAGATTAGGTAAGTTTTATTAGAAATTATAATTAATTATTTTTAATATCATTTCTAATAATATTGTTTAAAATTAATATATTTTATTAATTGACATATTAAGATGATTCTTACTATAAATCAGATGATAAATATATACTGTAGCGGTTTCTTTTTACTGGTTTCGTTATATTCTCAGCTATTATTAGGTAACAATTCAAGCTATTGTGCTTGCAACGTCTCAGGTAGAGACTCAGCTCTACTCGTCTCTATTATGTAATTATAAGAAAATAAAGTTTGTTTCTTTCTATATCTTTGTATATTACTGAATTATTATAAAATTTATATTTATCTGATTAGGCATCTTCCCTTATAATATTATACTTATCTTTTTATTTATTAAAATAATTCTTAATTTCAAAAAGTAACTCTAAAATCGGGCTTTAGAGAATAATATTCGGGGTTCACAAACATGTAAATAACGGACAAAACTCGGAACAAACAATACGTGAATAGCACAAAGAACTGTCCGGTGTGGGAATCGAACCGACGACCTTTGGATTAACAGTCATCATCAAAGCTATAAGAGTCTCAAAAACTTGCATATTGTGTTAATTTCTAAACGAAACTAATGTTAAAGATATTATTTAATTATTAATCTCTCTATTAAAGTTAAGTTAATTAAATGTAAAGTATGTAATATTAAGAAATGATTTATTACTCTTATTAATAATTGGTAAATGCTTAGAGGAAGAGAGTTATATAAAAATAAGAGAGTATCTAGGACTCTTATACTTTTTAATTACTATTTTATTTCTATTAGAAAATATAATTTAAATAATAATCGAATAAAATCACTCTTCCGTTTTATGTCTTTTCAATATAGTATTAATTTGAATAAATCTCAATATATTTTTAAAAAAATATTTATATTACGTACCTTCATAATATCTTTTTAGTATAAATTGGATTAATTTTGATGACGATGAGATTTGGTGGGTAGGTTTGCAATGTATGTATATATGGATGTTTTCTCGAGATCAAGTTAATCTAAGTAACTCATGGCGTCGTCACAAGGTTGCGCTGCCACAGTTATCTTAATTAGTAGTGTATGTGCAATTAACGTAACCACCCACGCATACAATTTGAAGTGGCCTAAATCACTAAGATCTAGGCTTTTTTTAGTGACCTTACCTATATGAATATGTAGGGTTGTCGATTTTTGTTCCTATTTTCAAAAGTGTTTTTTTACATCTAAAGAATGTTTGATGATGCCTACATCATTGGATTGCCATTATTTTCGTTTGTAATTAATAACTAAAGGCTTAATAAGAGCAATAGTAATTTTTTTTTAAAGATTTGTTTGACTAACTCAACTTTACATATTTTCTAAAAGACTACTGCTAAGCATTTAAAAAGTTAGACAAAAAAATATATATCTCCACGTTTACCAAATTTGTGAAGATAGTTTAGTTTTTCAGTGGGTAGGATGGTTTATTTTATTATTAAGTTGGCATTTCCTATTACAAAAACGGAATGTAAATAGAAAATATAGGATATAATAAATGTATTTTGATCGTTACGTCCTAATCATTATTAAATACATTTTAATATGATGTAATTTATGTTGGTTTCGAAAGAATAATACTACATTTTATAATATTCAGCCATTGTATATTAGATGTAATAAAAATAAATATAAATCCAATATGGAGTACTCGTGATGTAACAATCGTTTGCAATAAAGTATAATAATTGCCGCGCAGTGAAAGCGAGCGGAAACAAAGATGGCGCGTGTAGCATTGTGAGGCGGATCCTTAGATTATTACGAAATAATGTTTAATTACAAACACTGCACGACATACGGACCGGTTGTTTTGTTTTAATTATATTAAGGTCAGAATATATCATTAAAAGTTATGTAAATAATGTTTGAGGATACCTACTTTAGAAATATTTACTTTAAGTAACACGGTAAACATGTATAACTACAATATGCGTAAATTTTGACACATTAAATTTACCATTTCCTGTGTTGCATGTTGCAAGGTCGATATAAACCCCTAAATAGCCATCAATAGATATGAATAATAAAAACATATTGACATTAGGTGCCATCATATCAGCGACATGAATAAGGAATTAGTGCTGCAATTATAAAAACAAATAAGAGTTTAAAATTAATATTTTTAAAATTCGAATAAAAACTCTTTTTTTTTTAATCCGTTATTTTATATTATGCACACAAATAATGGCAATAGGTACTGCCTTACGTTTAAAAATCTAAGGAATATAAAAATAAAAGGGGGCCACTCATTATTTATTATTTCTATATTATGGTTTTTATATAACTACATTGTTTGAGAATGGTAAAACTCATACTAAGCAGTAAAATATTGTATTTATATGATTGGTCTTTAATATTCATATTTTTGGTTAAAATGTTCAGACATGATTTCATTATATACTTCACTATAGATATAATGATAAATCAATTCTGAGCTGTTATTTTAAACATATTTCTAAGGCGATGCAGTGTACAGATATGTTCAAAGGCTATACTTTATCTGTCAATCTGTCTTGAACAATGTAATTAAGTATCTAGATAATAATAAAAAACTTCTATTATATTTAAAATTTCGAACTCATCTAATTTGCATACATTTGTCTACATTAAAAAATGTATACAAAAATATATTAATTTCCAATAGTTATCAAATAGTTACTGGCATTGTATAAACATTGTAATATTTGTTCCAACCATTAAGTTTATATATTTCAATACATAGAAAACAACAAAGGCCCAAGATAACTACGTTATTCCTATTGCGGTCAGTAAAATTCTTATAGTAAATAAAATAACATAAGAATAAAAAAATGCATTCTTGATATTAATTTGAAGAGAGTTCTTATAATTTATACATGATTTTTTTAAACGTGGTAAAATATATCGAATAGTTTTTTAATTTTTTACTCCAGTATGTCATCAGATGCAATTTCTTACTGAGCTCAGTCTTAAAGGGACAAAAGTAAGGTATTACATAGACAGGTATGATTTTTCTTGAGATATCATTTGATTGAGATTCTTGACACTGTCTGGCTACAAAGGATAATAAAAGTTACACTAATCCATAATCAGAAAGTATAGTCATCAAATGTAAAATACATTTTGAGCCCTGGGTAGAAGAGATTGGTTTATTTTGAATGCGTTCTTCAAATCCAAGAACCATCAGGGTGGGAGTACCCCAGGGCTCAGCTCTCGCAACTACGTCGCTCCGTCCATCCAAGATACTTATAAATATTCCTAGACTATTAAAAACCTCCTAAAATATCACTCTTCTAATAGTTTTTTCAATTTTTATATATTGTATGTACTCCAAGGAGCCCTGGGTCTATCACAACAAAGAAGCGGATCGTATCAAGTTACCGATGCGGGTTTCGACTCTCAGCCTATCAACTTACAGAGAGCTACGTAAAAAAACGTGCCTCCTATATTATTAATATGTTTGTAACGCAAATATTATTACGATAATGTAAAGTTTTAAAACAACTTAAAAAAAATGTATGTTTCACAAATTGGTCTTAATGAGACTCCGTTTATATCAATAAAGTGGTACATATATATTATTATTACTTGGAATTAAGCTATATTTTTATTGAAAAATACATAAAGTATCAGTGAAATAATTTGCAAAAGATACACGACCATTCAATCGCGAACAAAAACATTCACATGGCGTCGTTAAAAATCTGTTATTTCAATTAATATATCCGTTACACTAAAGATTTGGATGAAGCAGACGATTTTCATCAAACAGAATCCATACAACTTTCTACGCCAATAATTCTCACATAACGGCATTCATCCGGTGAATACAAAAAACTTTACGGTCAGAGACTAACTTCAACAGTTCTCCTAGTACGAGTTTTGATAGTACGAAACGTTGATAGTTTTCGAGCGACGAAACAAACGAGGTCTTGATTATGATTGGATGTTATTTAGTTGTAATTGATAGTTTTTTCGCAGTCACGAAACGAATTCTTGGTTGTGATTAGTTCTTATTTGGTTGTGATTTTTTTTTGAACCTATCACCAAGAATTCGTTTCGCGACTGCTCGAAAACTATCAACGTTTCGAAATGTCAAAACTCGTACTAGGGGTACAGATATTTATGCTAGATTAATTCTAAACAGATTGAACGTGGTAATTACAATGTTATCCATCTTTTTGTATGGTAAATATAATAAAAGCTATACTTTTACTTCTCTAACATTTGTATTATGCTTTTGTGTTTTGTTTAAAAATATATTTTAACTGTCTATCTTCTTTACATTATGTATATATAATATATTTAATATACTTGTTCTCCATTTAAAATAAATATAGAATGAAAATATAAAGATAATGGGCAGGGATTCGAATCTGCAACCCCTGGGAGCTCTGCCAATTGAGCATTTTTGACGTAAATAAGCTGAATATTTGGACTTTATCAAATATTTTTCTATTTCGTTATATCATTTATGTTTAAAAAACTATGGTAATAACTTTGAAGTGTGAGCAGATCTTAAATTATCCACATAAGTATCATAACCTACTTTAAATGTTTAAACACGTAATAAACATACAATTCATGCAAACTAATACAAACAATATTATGCAACAGACATACATTTATTATGTCATATTATGATAAACTAAGAAAATAATTGTATGACATGCGCTTTATTAAGATGAAGATGGCGTATCATCTTATATCCTGTATTTCTTATATAAATATGTAATTATTGGTACTCTCTAAATATAAGTATTGCGCATTTCATTATACAATTTAAGTAACACTATTTTATTTAAATAATAAAAGCGTGTTAAAAAATAGCGAGTAGGAATCTCCACCAATCAGAGAGAAGCACTAACTAACAGCCACTTTGCGATATTATTGTTAAGTTAATTTGCTATATTATTAAGCAACACAATGTCAAAATATGGTGTTGCTTAGATTGTATTATGAAATGAGCGCATAACTCTGGCGCTAGATAACAATTATATTTTAATCCGAGGTTTAAGCTGTCACACATAGTTATATCTAGATATTTCATATGTCTACCTTTGACGTGTCGTGGTCACGTCATGCGGAGGATAACGAGAGAAGTCTTGACTATGAATGTGGTTTTACAAATTATTCAAATTGCTGAGTCAATTTAATAGGGTATTTATAAAAAAATATTATAATAAGAAATAATAAATATAACAAAAAATTAAAACTAAATGATCGAAATGAATTCTTACTCGTTAGTGCTTAAGTGGAACACTAAGTAGTTCTAGAACCTAACTGTCGGAAAATAGACTATAATTCTTAGAACAGGCAGAACTAATCTATAGCTCACTTAAACTAAACTAGACCTACTTTTTCTGTATCTTAGGTCAAGTTGTGCTCTTGGAAAACTTGTTTATTTCACCTACATATTTCGAAATTGTTTTAAAACCAACAACTTTAGAATTTTTTGTACGATATTTTTTTATTATAAAAAGTGGTTTATTTATATTATAATGATAGACATTTTCTATAAAATATTATCTTGTAATAATTATTAATGAAATTGTTTTAAAATCAACGACTCTATATTTTTTTACGATCTATTTTTGTTTTTAATTTATTTTTAGTAAATAGTAAGATATTATTTTGTTTCGTAGAAAATTAATACTAAATAGTTAAATCATTACAGTATGTATTTAAATTGGATTAAAAATGCATACATGATACGGTAAGGATAAATAATATTAGTGGACTTATAGCCGTCTGTCTGTACGGCTTCAGTATTAGAATTGCGAAATGTTTATATTATATAATATTGCTACCACAAATATATGAATATTAACATTTTATTAATGTATTTGGGTTAGTATTGAAGAATCAAATATGTATCAGAATTATCAAACATATTTTCTATCAATATTAAGTTTGTAATCCATTAATATTAATATGTAATTATTATTTTAATATTTCAATTAATATGGCCATATGTCAAAATAAAATGAGACATTTTTCACTTCTCTATATATTTTCACTATACGATACTATAAAAATTATGACCAATAATCGAACCGGTTATAATTAAAAACATGACACAAATATCAACATCCGTTCAACCTTAACATTGCCTGGTAAAAGTTATTAACTATTTACTAATAGTTCACAAACAGACCGACGAACCGTCACTTCCTGCTTAATCGAATTTCCAATAAGAGCGAGGATACGAAAATAATAATTAATATGTATATATTCAAAACAAACATATTCTAAAAAGGAAATATATGTGTTGTAATCACATCTTTTAAATAAATTAATTAAATTAACCTCGATACAATTTATTATCTGTTTTATCTAAAAAATGACATTAGTTAACTGACAGTTTTATTAAAAAAAAAAATATCCATTTTATATTTTTAAGTCAGCAAGAGTCATCTGTTCGTTCATCATTGTCAATCTACAGCGCACTATTTGACCCGAAAAAATATCGAGTAACAGTCTCCACAAATCAGAGAAAAGCACTAACTCACTAACAATCATTTCACAATACGATGTTAGTTCACTAGTTGAGATAGTGTCGCTTAACTTGTACTATGAAATCTGCTTATAAGGCGTACTATTACACTCCAAAAAATAGCCAATAAGAATCTCTATCAATCATTGGGGAATACTAGATCACTAACTTTACACAGTGCAATACGAGTACACTTGTTGACCTAGCGCTTAGTAAATTGGATAATGACACAGATGCTTTGAGAGATAATTAATAAATCCACGCGTGTATCGGTACTAGATTTTTTTGTAAAAATAATCTGTTCTATTTAAGCTGATTTGATTTTGTCATGACTAAACACAATAACAATTTGATGAGATAATGTGAGAGTACATATTTTACGTTAAATAATTACAAACGCATCGCTGGTTTTGTGATATTTTTTTTTATTTCAATAGCTTCACAACAATGTGTTCGATTATATACTGTTCGATTATCACAACACATATTGATTTAATACTTTAAAAGCGGGAATTAATCACAAAATGGCCGCTTATGTCATATTATATTTTTAAATAAATTGAATATGTTTTTTGAAAATACTCATTGTATATGAAAGAAACTCGTAAATATTACGTAATTTTATATGTTTATGGGAAAAAAGTGATTTAGATTAAATTCATTTTAAATGATAGAATAATTATTGTTTAGAATGAGGAGAGGAAAATTAAAGTCACAGGCAACTAGTACATAATAAAATAAAAATGTCTTATACTATGCATCTTCTGTATAGTAAGTACATTAAAGTATTAGTAAATAAATGTTGAAAAAGGTATTTTAAGTCAAACATATTTTATAATAAGATATTCCAGATAAAAACTAGCAATGCCATTTACAATGCTATATGGTATGTCTCATTAGTTTTACCAATATTTTTTATTTCAGCAGTAAAATAAATACTTTTACCAAAGTTTCACTTTTTAAATATAATGTATATATGCGTATTTTAAATAAAAACTCACTTTAACTAGTACCTTGATAAATAGCTATATATTTTATTTTGTTTTTTAATACTATGACTAGTTTGTTCATTTTTTTTATATAATATTTTAAACACCACGAGCCGTTCATTATTTAAATATGTAATAAAAGGCGTGAATATGATCGTCGTATGATTTTTTTTAATAAATTGAATATTTCTGTTCTTAACTCATATACCATATTAATAATTAAAAATAGATCACCCTATACATACAAAACCTGTAATGGGCGTCATTTATTCCTATGTATAAGGTAATCAAAATTTCATTAATAATATTTTATGTCCGCTACCGCTCCCGCTCCGGCTATCACAGTGGTCAGAACACGTGTCCGGACGCACGTGCGTTCACATTAATAGGACTTAAAGACCATTCGTCTTTCACTCCTTTGTCAAGGGTTACTTTATTTATAAGTTGTGTAATGTTTATTTCATACACTTCTTAAATAGGGAAGTTGATTGATAGTTTATTCATAGGTATTATTAGATTATTCATTCTTATTAATGTTAAAACATTTGCTTAAAAATAATAACTTGAAAGAAATATCCACCTTATAATAATATCAAAAGAAATCGTATACAATAAGGATTGTAAATAAACATCTATTTGCTACTTGTTGCTTATAATGTTGATAAAAGAAGAGAAAATAAAAAACTAAAACTATATAAATATATAACTATAACTAGTAGACTGTCCCGGCTTCGTCTTTCATAGTAAATTAAGCAGCCATTTCATTATACACATTACTAAGTGCTAAGTCAACTAGTGTACTAATATGGCATTGTCAAAAGGCTGTCACATCTAGGTGACATCTGGAGACTTACTATTTTTAGGGTCAAGTAGTGCACTGTCGATTGGATAATGAAATATTAAAGTTTAGCTCGATTTACTCTACAATTATCAATATACTTCATAAGACTTAAAGCTACTCCAGATTTGTTTTGTTCAGTAAAAGCTGCCTGTAACTCTGACAGTATAAATATATAATCATTCAAAGATGTTCGTCTGTACGTATTACAATTCGTTACGTAGTATTTGGTTGCTATTTTCGTTGTTAAAGCATCATTACAGCGCGTAAGGCGCGGCGAAAGTAAGTCGTGGGACTGGATCACGATACACGAACTGAGTGCACAAGACATAAGAAATATGCTGTTTAAATTGATCATTCATAAGATTTTGATAATTATATAATATGTTACTTTACGATGAATTGTTTTACTATTAAGCTGAGTAAATATATATATTTACTCGGCTGTACTCACGTCAATTATATCGGAATTTTGCTTCGACTAGTTCGAACCCATTCATTGTTCTTATTCAAGAGCTCGAAGCATGATGGACTCGTACATTTAACTGCCGTTCTTATGATCTTAAAGTAGTGTACTTATTTTGCTTGAATCAATTGAAAAATAAAAATTGAATCAATTTTATTATTTTAAATAATTCAATTATTTATTATTTAAATGTTATTTACTTAAAATTGGACCAGATGCTTTTTATTTTGTTATGATCGGACCCTTTAGCAATAGGCGTGATATTATAACAGTGATTGTAGACAATAGTTTCGTAACAGAACTATTTTAACTCACAGACGTACCTACTTGTATGCTATATGTATATAAATTGTCTATTATTGCATTCATACAATATTTAAATTGTATACATTTGACACTTGAATTCACATTAATTTGTAGAAAATGATAAATAAAACCATATTATTATTTAATTTCTTATATAATCTACTTTTGCATATATAACGATATAATATGTGTGTCGCGGTGTTTTACAAATATATTTTGAAATATCGAACTTGTTTATCACACAAATAATGTTCCGTGTGGGAACCGAACCCATGACCTTTGGCTCAGCAGTCAGCCACCAACCACTAGACCAATTGGCGTCATATCGAAATTTATATAGTAATAAAGTAACTAGTATTTAAATATAATATTATAGTATTTTTTTAGACGCCATAGCACTGATTTATTGTATGATGCTTTGTAAGTTAAATATTTTAATGTTAATGTATACTTAAAAGATTCTCGACTTTATTTTTAATCGGGTTTGAATCGAAAAAAAAAAGTACTATGTCTTTTGTCTGTGATTAGTTAATAAAAGATAATATATAGAGGAAACCCATATTTTAAATTTTAATAAATTTTCAATATATGTAACCCACAGTGGAGCTGCGTGGTGGGTAATGTGGTCTCAATAATTATTGTTGAATGTCCTCTATAATACATTTATACTCTCATCATTAATAAATATAATAAAATTTTATTAATTACTAATAGAGGACCTTTTTTCTTATATCTATTTATAATAATATTAAAATATTGCTATAAGTTTCGCAACTCATGCCATTAGTTTCAGCGTGAAATAATTTGTTTCAGGCGGTCGTCCATCATGTTTTTTCTTTCCTGCTACGTCATAATAATGACGTGTCAGTTATATTATTTCTCTGTGGTATATAAGGTTGTTAAGGTTGTGGTATATTTGATTTACAGAAATGTGTACATTTTTTTAAAGTTTTGAAATATATCTAAGTATATTATGATTAATTCTAGTAATAAAACCAAATAATGTAACAAAATTAAGTTTCTAAAAATAGTATATACCTACTTTCGCTCGGAATTCGAACCTGCGACCTCTGGAAAATTAACAAACTGTAATTATATTTAAGACGCCTTATTACTTTGAATCAATCGTTTCCCAAAAGATATAGACTATTTTGTTTTCTAGGCTTTCTAGATGATGCGAGGTCGGTCACGTCTGTGGCGCGAATAATTGACACCTGTCAACTAATTATTATTGAGTGTTAAATATGGCGAGCGTGTATCACAGGTTATAAATAAGATTGTTATTGTTTTAGTAAAGAGGTTGACGTTTGTAAAATTTACTCAACTCTTATTTACCTCAACATAAGAAATATAAATGCTTTTAATTAGTGATAGAATAAGAACTTTCGAAAACAAACAAAATTATTAACTTTGTTACGATTTCAAAATTAATAAAAATATATGTATTCATAATATAGTCGAGTAAAAAACGACAAAAATATATCGTGATCATCAAAAAACTTGACATCTCATAATATCTGATACTAATTTACAATACTTAAAAACCCCTATTATATTATACAAATATTACTTTATTTCATAAATCATGTTTTGGCTTAACCAATAAACATTAATAAGCGTACCTACATGAACGGTGAATTTCACCTTATTTTATTTATTTATTTTATTTTATTAAGTACGTATTATAGCAAAATTGATATTATTTTTTTTTTTTGTATATTTTTTTATCTGTTTTTATATTGTATTTTGTATCTGTTAGCCGTGTTGGTTGACTGGTAAAAATGCTTTAGCCTTAAATCCGACAATTATACTATTTAAATAAATAATATATCATCATAATTTTTATTACATTATCATGTTATATCTAATTTTGTGTAATTTCAAATGTTCTAAATAGTTCAAACATCTCACGCACGGTGAGAGGGCACGTTACGGTCTGAATGTCTCGCTTTTACTACCGACACATGAACTATACGACAGAAACTTTATATATAAGTATACATAGTTCATCTATAAATATCATATGCTATCTGTTTGTTTGCTCTTAAAACACTCTGTGGTTTATCTATGGTGTATGGCACCTCTCCTAGAACTTTTACATGTATCAAAAGAAAATGTCTGAAATTCTGACAAAAAAATCTAAAAGTAAAAACTTCTCATTTAATTTATTAATTACACTTTTAATCAAGGAATGACTTATAAGAAAAATATATTAAAACTATTTATTGTGATTAAGATTTAATATTAGAAAATATTCATATAAAATCTTATCTATGCAAAAGTGAAAATACAAAAACAATAGACATCTCTAAAAGTATATTTTGTACATTTTTGTGGATTTTACTGCAAATACGAAATTTTCATTGTTTTTTTTAAATGTATGTTTTAAAATAAACTTAAAAACAAAACACCGAAAAAAAAAATTCCCACATTAAGATTTCAATAATCGAATCGGTAAAATAAATGTTTCCTTATTACACTCACTAGTTCCTGTGCAAAAAATATACATAAAAAAAAGAACTAAAATACAAAATATACGTATTAAAATATGACCGGATCTAATTCGTGTATTGACCATTAAGTTGTTTTAAGTAGAATTCGAGGTTATCGATGGATAAAAAATTAAAAAAATCTTTGTGTTATAGTTTATCCATAGGAAATAATCAAAATACGATTATAGATTGACCTTTACCAACGAGATTCGAGATCAATGAGCCGACCTATGACCTTATCTCGAACTGTGCGAGCGTCCAGACCTATAATGGGGGTTGGTCGCAGATTATGTAACGTCAAAATATTTAATTAAAAAACGATATACTTATATATATTATTTTTTTCTCACTCTCCCTTTTCTCCTCCTCCTTTCTCTTTAAAGTCTCTCAACTACACCGCCTAGTCTTAGATAAAGTTTTATTCGTATCATAAATGTCAGATTTAAAAGAGGTTAGGGTCAGGTGGGGTACAGTGTTACAAAAAAAATAAATTATAATATAGTGACGAAAATATTATTTTAATCAGTCTGTTTTTTGCATACAACTAAACTTTAATAATTTAATTAAAATAACTCAAACAGTAACAACAGTAAGAACTACTTAATTAAAATTGCACTTGAAAAAAATCGGTCGATTGTAACACATAGCCCCGTATCTGGGGTACTCTGTTACAAGGTAAGGGGCACAATGTTACAACATAAAAATAATAGAAAAAGTAACAATACCAATTAGAAAAAGTTTTAACATATAAAATACTAGACGACAAACAAACTTCTAACAAAAATTAAATTTGTGAACAATATTCTTTGGGAAAGTATAGACATCTGTCTGGCGTTTAGTCTTCCTTTCTGCAACGTTTACCAGATGAAGCACAATTTGGATATCCTCTAATCATGAAAGACTTACATTGCTTTCTGGGAAACACCATTGCTGGAGGTAGTGCTGATTCCGTTGCAGCCACTGCACAACACGTTGTAGCGAGTGTACCTCTCTCGGCGCTTGTTACTTTATTTAACTGTCTAGCTCCCTTCGCTGTAATGACTTTTTTGAGTTTCTGGATAGTAGTGGTCCCAGTTTCATCTAGACAATATACTCTACTGCCATCTGCAAAACTAGGACATCGCCGCATAACATCTTCCAAATTCCAAACAGCCATCTCATAAGCAAGCTTTCTGCACTCGACTGTATCTAGACCATAGCACATCCTAGAACAGTTAATTAAATACTCCTGCAACGCGTTTTCTTGATCTACACTGAATACGGCTCTATTGGCATAATTTGGAGTAAGTCGCAAGTTTTCGGCTTTTTGCGCTGGACATTTTTCTGCTTTTGGACATATCTTTGCAATGTCATAAAATTAACATGCTTTTCATTTGCTGCTTTTCGAAGAATAATACCAGTTTCAACCATCTGAATCGCTATTGCCATATTTTCTTCACTATGAAGACCGTAATCCGTCTTCCTCTTACGATTTCGGACCATTTTCTTTTAATATCTAAAAAATAAGGTAAATTGGGGCTGACTGTAACAGTGTCACACTGTGCCCCGTAACACTGTACCCCAGAGGGAGAAATCAAGTAAAAAAATCGAATGAGTATTTTAGGTTAAGTTTACAACAAACTTTTTGCCGGTAATTACATACATGAAATAAAGGAAACTAACATGACTTACCTAAATACAATACGTCCGAAATTAAATGAAAAACTTTGAAATTATTTTTTCAGTGTTTAGTCACATGAAAACCTTTTTTGTTTAATATTCTTTAAGAGCGGTACAATCTGCGGCGATGACATTTGTTTAAAAATTGCTGCTTGTGAGCTTCGCAAACGTGTATACCAACATCATAAAAATAAAAGATAGGGACGGAGATATATGCATTGTAACATTGTACCCCGTGTAACACTGTACCCCCCCTGACCCTACACTAAAGAGTTTCAATATATTGTTTTATATTTCATTGTTATTTTGTATTTTATGTAATATAATGACGCTCAAAATTCTCCTCTATCGGACAATGAGATGTGATCTAGAGCTTATCTCTCTTTATCTAAACGCAGATAGGATATATTCTCAATTCTAGGTATTTTTATAGCAGGCTAGGGATAGGCCAATAAGATGATTAGAGGTAGGCTATATATAACTTAAGCCTATAAATTATGTCCACAATTTTACATTTATACATGTTTTATGTTAAATTAAAAAATATATATATGTATATATTTTTTATTTAAACTAACATACATTAGTTGTTTGACATTTTCACCGAGAGTCGTAAGGCTAACAGTTTAATTAAATTTCTTATCGGAAAACGATTTCTAGAGTAAAGAAGGAGATAGCAATAGTTTTCATTGCTTATGCCTACGTAGATAATATATATGAGTCGCTGAAAAATAATTTAAGAGATAAACAAATATGATATGAAATGCACCGGCGTTGTACGCAGCTGTCAGTCTAAAATTTTTAAATTTTTACTCATAGGTACATGACAGTTTAACTTAATATTTATATAAAATGTTCATAAATGTATCCAAAATATGTGTCATGTTATCTTTTGAAGAAAACTACATGGAATTCTATACGTTATCGAGATATTATTATTATTTGTCTCGTACTACAATTTCCCGCGCAATGGCGCTGTCATAGCTAGTTGAGCTACCACACAGCACAGCTAACAAAAAATACTAAAACTTAAACATTGCAATAGAGTATTGTTTTAGCAGAATTATAGATCTTAATTTTGTCTTATTAATAATAGTAATACATCATACAGTATCATTTGTTATCAAATATCGCATACTTGCTTTATCGTAAAATAAAAAGAGGCAGGTTTGCCAACATGATAACCAAAGATTGTATCACTGATTAATATATGTTATTCTAAAATGTCATTTTAAAGCCTAAGCTAATACAGGTAATGCCCAAATTACATTATACGATCTAAATCATACTGAATATGAATAATAATATTATGTATAGAGATGATTCTATGAGACAAATTAAATAGAATACAAAAATAGATTAATATCAAATATAAATACATGTAATCCAATTACTATGCCGGACTTAAAATTATTTATTGCGTTCGTTGTGAGAACAATACGCGTAAGTAGGTCAATTGTTTATCGCAGAAGCCTATTAAGATTTACAATAACGGAAAATAACAATGGAGGACACATTTTTTACAAAAATCAATATTGAATTGCAGAATAACTACAAAATACAGCTTCTGTGATAAGATAATGTTCCGTCTTGTTTTGTTCTGTGCTTGATGACGTCATAGATAGATTTTAGTGTTCACTCTTATCTATAATCTATATATACTATATGTGTTTATAAAACTGTATTACTTACATATTTTGTTGAACTTATTCTCCTCACTCGTTGAGTTGGTTTCTGCTGAGCTCGGCGGTACCTGTTCTGCTCGCTGATTTGTTTGTTCGTTGCAGCACTCTCGTCCAGCACAAACCAATCAGTCACAGAACCTCGTCTTGCTGAACAAGGACTCATGTTCGCACGTTTCACTTCCATCAGCTTCGTCAATTCTGTCTTAAACTCCTCATTAAGCTGACTATTTTTCGTCACTTGCATTATCTTTGGCGAGGGTAACGTATTGAAAGACGAGCTTTTTCTTTTCTCTTTGATGGTTAAATCGGTCCACGTTTTTGTGTACAGTTCACTATCACTTAAATAATTCTCACTAAACATATCCACTGCTTTATCGAACTCATCTAACAAGTTCTGGATGGATTCTGTTTTAAACATATTAACAACAATTCCACTGGACGCTGATGTGGAGGTGGAGAGACCAGAGTTGTGATCTGAATCGTGCAACTCCTTGATACTCTTAAGAGACACGCCATTTACCTTATTGTAGTACACATCAGCTATATACTCCAAACTGTCAACTGAACTTGAAGCAGCAATTGTGTCGCTGCTTCCGTAAGCATAAGATAGGCTGTTCTTCTTTAATTTAGGTTTATCCGTCTCTTCAGGTTCTTCTTCCAATGCTTTGGGCAGGAATTCAAAGCTTTTACTTCTTTTGTATATGGGTTTGTGATATTTATCCTTCTTTTCCATCAGCTCTTTGTTTCGAAAGAACCAAAACCTTTTGCTTGATTTGACTTCTTGTTCTATAGGTCTTGGTTTGACAGGTGGCACACCCGGGTTAAGATCTCTCGTCGTTTCATCTTCTACTATCGTTTTCCACTCTGGTTTTTCTAATTTGTCCTTGTTAAAGAAGCTGATGCGAAATTTATCTCGAAAACTAAATGACTTTTTCAACGGAGATCCTCCATCATCTTCGTAGGGTGATAACGATTTGTTCTTATATGGTTCAGGTGAATCAGGAACGATTGGCAGGCAAGAAGAGAGAAGGCCTGACGGCTTTGCTACGGCCAACTCATTTGATTGGCCTCTTGATGGGACTACACTTGCTTTGAATCTTTCTGGTATATCTCCAAGTAGACCACGTTCTATTAACTGCAAATTTTGAGCGTTCAACTTCCTTAGGACATCTGGCTTTTTAACAAGGGGTTTCGCATCTTTGTCCATGGTGTCACGTCATCACTGGCCAACGGAGCGGTTTAGACTGGCCTATCACATATAACGATATCTTGACACTGATAAGATATGATAAGGCTCTTCAAACCTGTTTTAATTTTTAATCAGACGTACATCGACGGACACTCCTTCATTCTATTATTTTTGTGAAATTGTCTAAATGTGTACAAATGACGAATAATGTGTTCATGTAAAGTCATTATTGTTTTCTGTCGTATATAATTATAGTATAGACTTGTATATACCAAAAGATATTACATACATATTATATATACTTACATACAAAGACACATGTTACACAATGTTAGATCAATACCTACGTAACAACACGCGTTGGTGTTGCATTCTGATTTTGTTCAAGCGACACAACATTCCTTTTAAAGTTGACATGTAAATTTATCTATCTCAACGTAATTAAATAATTCCGTTATAAGAAATAATTAATCAATGCTCGAAGTGAAATCTGTTCATTTACTTTGGGTGCAAGCCGACTAACGTTCCCACTATTGTATCGAAACGGAAGCGAGATAATGGTGTTTTGTTACAAGATTATAACAGAGTCACCGCGTCGCTCGAGATGCACCTCGCCGAGTAAAGGATCGCCCATTGGATTTAGTAAGTTTAGAAGGGAATTAAAAACAAACGTCAAACATATGACACAAAACATACTAACACTTAAATTTAGAGGAATTGTAAAGGGAAGGAAAAGGACGTCTTTAGCCGATATAAACATTTTATAAATAATTTAAATAGTGCTAGGTATTTCATCCCTCTGTTAAATTTATCTGATAAATTATTATTTGGTCAGGATTATCACGCCTAGAAATATGACTATAAAGTATTTGCTTTATCTTAACTCTTATTTTATCAGGTACGTTTATGAACATTATAAAATAACGACCATCAAATAATAAAATTCGCACCTATGTTATAACCTTAACGTTGGTCTACTTAATTAAAACAAACATATTACAAATAAGATAAAAATATTTTTTTTATTCAGGACCGAATACATCGTCAGAATTTATAAGCTCCTGTGACTATGAAGAAGGCAATGCTGTCTGGGATGCAATTCCACAACACGACTGGCGTCTGCTGGGAGCTCTCGCCAGAAAGAGACAGGAGCAAAATGAAAGAGAGAACCTTGCTGATGAGTTCCGAAAGCTATGGCTCAAAGAAAAAGAGCAGAGGCGAATGGTATAGGAATGTTATAAAAACATAATACATTCATAGATCTTTAATATTTAGGTGTTTGAATATTATTTCAACAGTGTGCTAGATCTGCTGTTTGTTATTTTTTATATTATTTATTATTAATCATATTCACTTCATCGACCGGGCCTGATTGAAGGGCCTCCATCATTATACATCATGAATTTGGGCATTGTAACTTTCAGGTAGAAGTTGAAACATCAGAACAGTATCAACGGTACTTACGCAATAAGAGATCGCAAGAGAAGTTTTTCCAACAGTACAAGAGAATGCAAAGAGATGAGGAGCAGCACGTACGAGTGGGACAGCTGCTGGACTGTATTAAGTACAAAGAGGACCGCAGTGCGGATGTACTGGCGTGGAGAGATGACAAGAAGGTTGGTTAAAGTCAGATGATCTTTTAAGATCAGTTAGGTAAGTATTCTGAGGATGCTTTCTTGAAAAGGGTAAGTGGGTTTTAAAAAGTATTTACTTCTTTTAAAACTCAATTTGAAATAACAACTTTAATGTTTGTATTTCAGTGTTTTTTTTGTTTTGTTTTATTAATTCTAATATTTTCTTCGTTCGTTTTAAATCTACTTAAACTTTTTATCTGCTAAACCTTATATCTGCTTTGAATACATTTACAATATATACTATCGTTTAATGTTACCAGATTAGTTGTAAAATTCAATAAAACAACAATATCTATATCAATTTTATTTTTAAGATAACACAAATGATCGGTAAAGCTGTGGAAGAGGAGGCTCGAGCTAAACTAGCAGCGGAGCGTAGACTCCGACGAGGAGTTGCAGATGACTGGAGGCGGAAAATGGAGCACGGAGACACGCTAAGGAGATCTGATGACGCAGGGAGACGGAGGAGTGCTATGCTCAAGGATGCCTCTCAGGTATTCAGGGTGGGCAATTTATGTGGAAGAAGTTATGGTTGTATAATATTGGTCTTTTCCCTCAAAGATTCCTCTGCTAACATGGGTGGATGTAATCTTTGACCATCAGGATACGTACTTTCTGTTTTGACTTGTTTTTTGTGCCAGGGTAATAAAGGAAAGAATATCTTGATAAAGAGTGGTAGGTAATGGCCTTTGAAATTTAAGAGTTTTTCTGAAAGCATCTGCTTTGTCATTCTTCAAAAGAAATTGAAGGGTAGTTAGAAAAACATATATTAAAAATATGGGCACATGGACCACAAACTCTACGAAACGTATATATAGTTGCTTTTAAGAGATATAGTCAAATAGCTAAAGTTACCAATTTACAGGTTTGGTTATTCGTAAAATATTTGATATAAAGATCACTGCACTTACTACTATATGTACTAATACTTCAAATTCAATATCCATCCCAGCGTCTAGCAATAACCAACGCGTTGACTTGCTGGGAGACCTCCCTCGTCCGTCAGGAGGTGGCGGCTATAGAGGCTGGGAAACGAGCCCGCCTGGCCGCTCAGCTCGCAGTGAAGGAGGCGCGGGCGTGGCGGGTTACGAACGCAAGGGACTCCCGCAGACAAAGGGCGAGGAACATCGCCGCCATCACCGCTCAGATGAGGGACGCCGTGAGGGGCGGGCGAAATTATTTGTATTGATTAATGTTTTTAATCATTATTGTAAATATTATTTAATATCGAACGTTTTACCAAGTGCAATATTAAAATAGTTTTTGATCTCAATTGTTTAAGTTTATTTTAAAAATATACCTTTAAAAGTATTTAATGTAACTAATAAAGATGGTCTCAATAGAAAAGTGTTTGATTTTGTTCATATAAAGTAGAGATTTAGTAAATAAAGAAGAGAGTGAGTTTAGCAGATTTTTTTACAATTGATATCTTAACATTAATTGATTCTAAGAAAAAGCAAAATGTGGAATTAAAACAATACAATTAACAGGGTTTCTTTATAAAAACTATTTAACCAGACATCAAGATTTTTAAAAAGTTGGGAATACCCTGACCTTAGACTTCTCACATTGCTTGGGAACTGCTATCATTAGCACTATTGATGAAGGGTAGTTGAGAAAAGAAAAGGATCTGTTATAAGATATAATTTAAAATATATTTAACTATTTTTATATTACTTAATTATATGTATACATATCTATCCATCACCGGATTCATCTAAGGCCAAGCCGGTTGCAATGGCCAAGGTTTCCTTGGCTTTCTTGTATTGCTTCAAAACTGCTTCGGCACCCTTCAGCAGCGCTGATGAGGAGGAGTGGGGTGTGGAGGGGAGTAGTGAAGGGGAGGGGGAGTGGGATATAACGTGCCATCGGACAAATATAGTGCCGGTTGATGTGTAGCGGATATCAGGTTCCTGGAAAATATGTTTTATTATGGATTATATGGAGACTTGCATAAGTTCACTTCTTTGGTCCTTCGAACCAATTTGTATTTACTATTACAAATTTTGTTTAAACAATTTTTCAATCTCATCTATATATATATATTGGTGTTACTATCGAAGTAAAAAATATAAAGAACAATCTAGTAGAGTATTACGTAAATATCATATTAATATACTTAATTCGTCCAAACTACCTTCAACTGTGGATTGTCAAGTACATTCAAATCAGTTAACAAGTGGCATCCTCCAACAAAGAATCTCCTGCTGTCTGCTACTACAGAGTTTCTTTCTTCCGGCCTAGAGCAGGACAGACGATCCGTAAAACACCCGGGTTGTAAAGAGAGAGCGAGATAGGTATAGCCCTCTGTTCTGTGGCGCCCCCACCAGTCTACTGATATCGCTTCCAAATAAATCTTTATTGGCTGTGGATCTGTGAATAAGATGATGTTTTTATTATACTTATAATGTTGACTAAATAATAATAATTATGTAAAAATGTGTTATGATTATTGAAATATTTAATTAGTTTAGAATGAAAAGTACCTCAGTACAAACAAGAATGAAACCGATGTTGACAAGAGTGAGTGTGAGACAAGAATGAGTACGATTTCGTCTTCGTCCAAAAATGGTCATGTTTGAATTCAGTTTGTGTTAATATATTTTTACTATAGTTATGTGATGAATAAATAGATACTGTTTCTATATTTTCTAACATGATAGTGTAATTACTCAAATTCTATATTTTTAAAATGTTTCCATAATTTAATGACTGATAAATATGGAACATTTCTTACCAATTCCTGTTGCACATTCAAGCTCCAACTCCAGATTGTGTCCGTATCTCCAGGCCTTGTTAGTGTTCAACATTTTACTACAGTGAGTGCAACCCGTGAGGTCACCTGTATGTTTTAAAGTATCTGGAATCTTAACATAATAGATAACTGGTCGTCGCTAGCGACTTTGACTGTCCCCCAATGTATCAAGTAGTAAGCCAGCTACGAATATCATCATCAAAGTTGCACAGAACCCGTTACAAAATAAATCAAGTACCATTTGCGGGATGCGCGAACAAACTAACCAAATGGATTGATATGGCTCACACATCAAACAATAAATTTCATATACCTATATATATCTCTCTTATATGATCTTTCTTCTTCTCTTATTCCACTCCAACATGTTTTCCTTTTCCACTTACTCCTGTCATGCATCAGCTTCACACTGCTCACTCATTTTTTACTCAGATCATAAACTCAATACATCCATCACCTTTTTGGCCACACTCTAACTGCATACCAATTTATAACTATGACTCGTTTAGTGACGTGGCTTTCATTCATCCAGTAACAAAATGTATAGGACTAACAGACATATGAATATATTTACCTTTATATGATATTCAATATATATATTATCCATATCAAATTCCGCAGCAGATACGATCTCGAACCTCAGATGGAATGTCTTCTGACCTAACGGTGGCGTTGCGAATGACAGCAGTTTTTTATTTTTCTTGTTCCATTTAGTTAAGAGATTGTTTAACTAAAACACAGTTATCTTCAAAGAAAGATGTATTTTTTTTATTAAACCTACTTGAATTAAGAAATAATTATGAAATAAATGTCTATTCCTAAACTTTATGTCCAACCCTAACATTATTTATATGATAAATACTTATATATGTGTGGATCGTATTGATGAAATGAAGGATCATATACAGACCAACCTCAGAAATCGGAAAAGTATTACCAACATATTTATAATAAAAAAAAAGCACTGATAATAAGAAAACAAAATGGCGTCCTGATCAAAATTAATACCTTGTAGCAGCCGCATCTGATTACAATTGGTTCTAGATATGATACCAAAATTTAAATATTATAATTAATGTAAAAAATATTATTATAAAATTTACAAACCAATATTTTCATGTCCTCCCCACTTTCCCCCTCATACTTTATCTCCACACCATACTCAAACCCAAGCACTCCATTAACGTGATATGAGTTTGTGTGTATGTCGTTTACATCTGGAGTCACCACTAGATAGTTGTGGTATAAATTATGATGTAATCTTAAAAGAATGTGTTCTTCTTTAAAGATAAGTTTGGAGTCTCTAAAAACAATCACAATTCATTATATATTTTTTTTAATATCTTAAAAGATATTTATAGGTCAAGATTTGCATTACCAGAATTCGTTTCATAATGTATTTAATAATTTATGTGTACAGTTTATTACGTAATGATTAAAATACGTACCATAAATCTCCAAATTTGAATAATAACTAACAAAAACTGAATAGCTTTTTGATTTTAATTTTCAGGAAGAATATTATTATAAAGCATTCATTCATTAAAAATCCTATCTGTTTATAAGATTTAGTAATTTCATAATATGTGCCTAATCTATAATTATACTTTTTAAATAATTTTAAAGCTTTTAACTATTAATAAATTGTAAATCTACTTTCATTTTTCATAAACTTCAAAGCTGCTTTCATAAATTTAATTTAATAATTTCCAAATACATTTACTAACATAAACAGCCCAAATTGTAAGTTTTATTACATAAATTGACATATATTTATACATTTTAACTTGCCGTTATTTAACTCATTTAGAAAATCGAAACGCAACTTATGTAAATTACTATTCAAAATATACTTTGGCCACTATAAAAACATATGATTCAATATTTTTCTTCAGAAGATCATTTGATCTCATCTCAGACAGATACACAGATCAATATGCAGTTATTTGTAAGTATAATGTTATTTATATTATGTGAATGATTAAGGATTTTCGTAAAAAATATACTTTTTTATAATCTTTATTTTTACAGATATATTTCTTCATAGCGCTAGTGGCACTTAGTTCTGCTAAGCAGATACAAAATAGGCCTCTAATATTATCTGAACAACTATCTTACTCTGCACCGACACAGAAAATAAATAAACGATCCATGACACCAGAGTTCAATCTTTATTTTACTCCAGAGGAAGTCCAAGCACTACAAACTGTGAAATCTCAAAATTCAGCTTTAATTGAAACCTTGAACCAAAACTCAGGAATAAGTGAAGGATCTTACAATGAACTGATTCAGAAGTTTTATGCTGCAAATCTTAAGCCAGCACCTATTGAGGAGCCACAGGTGGAGCCAGCTCGCTCAATGTCTAACCTCTTCTTGCCAAGGGAAGAATCTGTATATAATAGCACACCAAATTATAGGCAGTTGTTAATGGATCAAACTAAATTGTCTGGATATGCCCAAAATGCACAGAAAAATAAGTTCAACCAAGTAGCTAACCCAAGCGTTACTGATTTGCCTTTATTTAAACCGGCATCAACCTTCAACAAAAACGAAGATCAAAGGAAGTCGGAAAAGGAAATTGAATACATTTTAAGAAATGCTCAAACTGATCAATCTAGACAGTTAAATTCTCCTAATCTTGTCCGATCTCAAAACTCTGGTGAAGAAATTGAAAATGCTTTGAGACACAATCAAGCTTTTAACTTTGAAAGATCAAATTCACCTGCTGAAAGTAGAAATGAGCTACGAGAGAAGTCTGAAGTCGAAAGAGAAATAGAACATTTTTTGAGTAAGCAACAAGATTCTCAATTCCAAAGATCACTTTTCCCTGTCTTCAATCAAGGTCTTTCAGGTCGGAATGAAAATAAGGGTAAGTCGGTAGTAGACAAAAATACTGAGAATATCTTCAGACCGACATCTTTTGGATTACATTCACCTTTCCACCATTCACCTTCAGGTAGAAATGAAAATCAAGATAAAACGGAAGCAGAAAAGGAAATCGAATTATTTTTTAGAAATCGTCAAGCTGAATATGAAAGAGAAAATGCCCCTGAAGTCAACGGTCAAAGGACATTAGTTATTGATCAAAATAAATCAGACGTGGAAAAACAAATTCAACATATTTTAAAGAAACATCAAGATATTGAATTCCAGAGATCAAAGTCCGCTGCTGAGGCTATAATTCAAAGTCCTCCTATTAAAATTCATGAACACGTCACAATCACCAAACATTTTCCAGTACCTGTCCTTAATACCGTACAAGTCTCAGGGCCAACACCAGTTCTAGTTCCAATTCCACGACCGTATGAAGTGAAGGTACCTCATCTGTATCCTGTTCCTCTTAAGGTGGTCAAGCATGTTCCAGTACCCTTAGTGACGCATTTTTAAAATATACCATAGACAACGTAGTATTTTCTAGATAACCAAGTAATGATTTGGTGACTGATCTGTGGATGTATGCTTTTTTAAATTTGTTTGTATACTTTTAGTCTAAGATTGTTGCTTAATTTTAAAATGTTTGTTATCAATAAAAAAGTAAGAAATTAAAAGTTTATTTCTGATGAATAAATTAGCAAAATAGATGGTTTATTATCACGAGAACACAACATTTATTAGATAGTGTTTAAATATTCTGGGGAGCGGGAGTGGGTGACATAAGAAAAATATATGAGAAAATATTCTAAAATAACTTACAGCCCGGTTGCAGCGCCAACTATCGGGTAATTATGAAACTAGCAACCCACTCAGACTCAAAGACACATTAAAGGTGGACTAACCGTTTATGACACCAGTCCCAAACGTCTTTATATATATAAAGATTACTTACGGTCAATATTATTACGAATTTCTATCACTATATACTGAGTCTGGTCATAAATACTGTTACACTTAAAAATATTTTTTTAACCGCAAATAACATTTATTACTTTTACAGTATGTTAGTTTAGTACATAAATATAAAACAATTAAAAATATACAAAGCTTATTCGAAGTGGTCTCCATTGGCTGCAATACAGTCCTTTCAGCGTTGATGCCAATTATCAACAATCGTATAGATTGTTTTAGGGACTCCAAACTGTCATGGCGTTTAGAACAAGGAATACTCTCTAAAATTGACCATAAATCATAATAAGATCGGGACTAGACGAAGGCCAGTCTTCAGCTCTGATTAAGTCCAAAACGTTCGCTTCCAACCAAGACTGTATGGAACGAGCTTTATGACCCGGCGCCGAGTCTTGCTGGAAGGACCATACTTGGTTATTGAACATGGTGATGTTAAGGCTCTTAACTACCTTCTCAAAAATGGTATCTTGATATACTTGTGCCTTTTAATTGATTGATTGTTGATTTAATTGATGATATTTTAATGCAGCCAAAATTTAAATGCTTGGAATAGATCTCTAAATTAAAATAATAACCAACAAAAATCTAAACTCCGTTAGTAAGATTTTATATACTACGCAGATTTTTATTATAAAAAATTAATGAATGATGAACTATCGCTGATTAATATATTTAATTGAGCATCAGTTATTTAATATAGATCAAATAACATATTTTAAAGAATTTACACAAACAGATCTACATAAGGAACACTTTCATTTTTAAAAAACTTCCAAGCTGAGCTAATATGTATCATATTGAATTTCCAAATTCATTATCTTATATAACCAAAAATCTTTTATTATATTTTTGAGATAGAGCAAAAATTCTGAGGTGTGGGTTACATGAGAAAATATCGGAGAAAATATAAAATAGCTTTAAGCAACCCACTCAGACACGATAACATATTAAGGTCTGTTTAACCGTTTATGAGTTTAGTTCCAAGCAGTGGTACAGAATTTAAAATGGCATATAAAATTACTTATTATGAATGTATCTATCACAATATATAGTATTTGGTTTGGTTAATCTAGTTAGAATTAATTAAAAAAAAAAGCATTGCATCCGCACAAGTTTTACGTTTAGAAAAAGAATAATAGTTTTTTGATCGACATACTTAATATTTTTAAGGAAAATCTCTGCGTTGGGAAACAATAGTGATCCAATGACAAATGGAAACTTGAAATTAGTTTGAATATTTTGTAATCCAATTTAAGACTTGGATTACAAAATACTCTAACAAGAAATTCTATGTATGTGAATAAATCAAATGTCAACCATTTTATAACTTGAGATTACTAAGCAATATTTTAATATTCTTATTTACGATTGAAGAACGAAGGAGGAAGGATTTCAGCTCATTTATTTTATGTTTCGTTAAAAAATTACAAACGTTTATTGAAATTCGTCGAATGCTCATTGTCATTGTACGAGTGTACTACAACTTTTATATACGTCTTTGTTCTGTTAAAATTTAAAAAAATATATTATTGATTTGCTCCAGGCAGCTGAGCTATATCTTGAACTAGTAAAACACATAATTTTCCCGTGCTATCTAATAATTATGCCAAAATAAGATATATTTTATATGTTGACTTAGATATCACAACATTTTTTTGGACTCTAATGGTCGGCCGCCATTTTCATCTATCCTTAGTTGTTACGAGTAGTGATCCCAGCGTTGAGACGACAGTCGTGGGTTCGATTCCCAATGGTCCCAGTGATCTTGGTTGAGACAATATTATAAGTATAGGAAACACAAAAAAGGAATATAATGTAATTTAAATATTTGCATTAAATAAAACAGATCAATATTCATGCATTGTTTTTTTTTTTTAATATTAAATGTCTTTCATTTTTTTTTCAATTCTATTAATTTTATCAATTTTTATTAATTTTATCAATTATTAAAAGTGAAAAGTTTCTTAATAAGGAATCTGTATATTCTAAAACTATGTTGATGTCTTAAAGAACTGGAATCCCCATCACAACCAAATATTATTATTCCCAAATTTAATTTTAAAAAAAAGTTTTAAATCTTAATCATTTGTATTATCAAAGAGCAGAGATGAAAAATGACTATTTGAATGTAATGAAAATTAAAGGTTTTATTCTAATTACAGTCCAGAGCTTTTATGACGTCATTATCAAAACTATTATTATTCTGTATCAGAAAAGTTATTTCAAGTAGTTAAGTTGTGTTCGACTCAACACTTCTCAATTTCCGAAAAACTATTTCTTTTCTTGTCATTTAAATACAGTTAGGCCTATTGACAATACCACCAAGGTAACAGCTCCCACAATCATTACAGTCGTCTTATATAAGTTGATGTAAGGAAAATATTAATATATGGATGGGAAGTTATATACTACGTAGAACTGGCATATATGTAATACGTACCATAGAACTCTAAATTAAAATAATACATAACAAACATCTAACCATCGTTTAGATTTTATATCATAACCAGATTATTATTATTAAACACTGAATGAATGATAAACTGTCGGTTTTTAATTTAGTTTTAGTATTTTGATTAAATACCTTATGTAATAATAATAATTCTCTTTATAATACACCAAAAAAATAAAAACAAAACATAATGTACAAAAGGCAATACAGTAATAAATACAATACAAAATGTATTTAAAATAGATCAAATAAAACTTTTAAAAGACACCAACATACCTACATAAGCTACACTTTCATTTTCAAACACTACCAAGATATTAAAATTCCAAATTATTCACTTTCTTAAGCAACCAAATTGCAAGTATTTTTTTTAATAAATACTGACATAGATATGGTTTTTTAATATATTTTTGAAATTATATTTATTACATTAGAAAATCGAAACGCAAGTTATGTAAATTACTATTCATAATATACTTTGGAAACTATAAAAACGTTTGGTTCATTATTTTTCTTCAGAAGATCATTTGATCTCATCTCAGACAGATACACAGATCAATATGCAGTTATTTGTAAGTATAATGTTATTAATATTATGTAAATGATTAAGGATTGATGTATCAAATATATTTGATAAAATAAAGATTGTTAAAATCTTTATTCTCTTACAGATATATTTCTTCATAGCGCTAGTGGCAAATAGTTCTGCTAAGCAGATACAAAATAGAACCCAAATATTATATGAAGAATCATCTTCTTCGGAACCTTCACAGAAAATCGGTAAGCGATCCGTGAACCAAAAATTTAATTTACATTTTACTCCAGAGATAGTCCAACCACTACAAGTTGTGAAATCTTCTCAAAATCCAGATTCAATTGAAACACAAAATTCGGGAATAAGTGAAGAGTTTTATAATGAACTGATTCAGAAGTTTTATGCTGAAAATCTTAAGCTGGCACCTATTGAAGAGCCACAGGTAGAACCAGCTCGCTCATTTTCAAACTTCTTCTTGCCAAGGGAAGAATCTGTTTATAATAACAAACCAAACTATAGACAGTTTTTAATGGATCAAAGTAAACTGTCTGAATATGCACAAAATATACGAAAAAATAAGTTCAATCAAATAACCAGCCCAAGCGTAACTGATTTAGCTTTTTATAAAGCATCAGGTTTCAAAAGAAACGAGGATCAAAGTAAGTCAGAAAAGGAAATTGAATATATTATAAGAAATTTTCAAACTGACCAATCTAGACAATTAAATTCCCGAATTCAAAATTCTGGTAGAAATGTTGGTCAAAAGAAGTCGGCGGTAGAAAGAGAAAATGAGAATGCCTGGAAACAGCATCAAATTTTGGAGTCTGAAAGATCAAATCCAGCGTCTGAAGAAAGTACACAAGGATATTTAGCCAGCAATGAAAATCCAGAGAATACAGAAGGACAGAAACAAGTCAAATTTATTTTAAGAAACGGTCAAGCTTATGAGTTTGAAAGATTGAATGACCCTACTGGAGTGATTTACCAAGGTTCGCAAGGTAAAAATGAGTTACACTACGATTTTGAAGTCGGAAGAGAAATAGAAAAAATCTGGAGAAACCAACATCACGCTAAATTTCAAAATTCAGTTTTTCCTGCTAAAGTCTTTAATAAAAGTCCTTTGGGTTGGAATGTAAATAAAGGAGAGCCGGAAGCAGACAAACAAATTGGGAATATTTTCAGACCACATGAATTTGTGTATGAAAGATTAAATTCGCTACCTTATGTAATTTATCAAAATCCTTCAGGTAAAAATAAAAATCAAGATAATTCAGAAGCACAAAAACAAATCAAATTTATTTTAAGAAACCATCAAGCTACATTCGAAAGACAAAATGCCCCTGAAGTCAACGATGAAAGCCCATTAGTTACCAATGATCAAGATAAATCAGGCGTGGAAAAAGTCATTCAAAATATTTTAAAGAAACATCAGCGTTTTGAATTTCAGAGATCAAAGCCCGCTGTGGAAGCTATTAGTCAAGGTCCTGCTATTAAAGTTCATGATCATGCATTTTTCACCAAACATGCTCCGGTGCTTAAAACCGTACAAGTGTCAGTACCAACACCAGGTCTGGTTTCCATTCCACAACGATATTAAGTCAGGGTACCTGATATGTATACTTTACCTCGTAAGGTCGTCAAGCATGTTCCAATACCCCTCGTGACGTTTTATAAAAATACCTGTATAAACGTGGTATTTGGGTAGATAGCCAAATTGTCTTCGTGTTTGATTGGTGATTGTATGATGTTGAGATTTTTGTAACTTTGTTTCTAGGTTTGTTGCCTAATTTTAAAATTGTTGTCATAATACTAAATACATTTTTTTACTTTTTCCTGGTGTTTTAATACAACAAACTTTATGGTTTCGTATCGAGAGAACACACAACATATAATTGTAAGTTAGAGTACAAAATTTGTGAGGAGTTGTGGGTCATATGAGAACAATGTCAAGTTTAAGAACGATTGAGATTGAGTTGTTTGAGAGTAGTTCAGGTTCACGGTTAGAGCCGATAGAGGGCGCTTCATCGGATACCAGATTTTTGACATAAAAGTACAATACAGAAAAAGTAAGAGATAAAATACAAGGCAAAGGGCGACCTTGTTACTACAGTGACTTCTTCCAGGCAACCCACACTTACGAACTAGAGCTCTTTAAGACGGTAAATCGCAAATTAAATACAAAACGATACTTTAGTTAGACTTTTAAAGTTTTCTCTTAGTGAGTCGACACTAAACGACTTAACAGTTATACTGCAATTTCTAATTTGTTCAACTAATACTTTTTTTACTAATTATATTTTTATACTAATACTTATAATACTTATACGGAAAATCACTCCATCGGAAAACAACAGTGCTTTATTTGACCGATAAAAATCTTGAATTTTTTCATTAATATTTTGTATTGCAATTCAAAACTAGATGGAATTTAAAAATTCTATTTAATTTGTTAATAGTTACACAAAAACTTTTTAATAAATAGTTGTATGTATGTGTGTAAATTGATTTATACTCGTACTTACACAGTATGCATTTAATATAAAGTATTTTAGACATTGTTTGTGACATACGGCTGAAGTCCGTCCGTATATTGCTATATTTATTCGTGAACCAGCAAATCAATATAGTTCTTAACTATTTTTTTATTCTATTAAATGAATAAAATTTTAGTAATTTAAGAATGTAGTAAGTCATCATTGTTAGTACTAGTTTCTTTTAAGTGTTGATAAATGTGTAGAATAGAAAATAATTAATTACTATACTGCAACGTATTATAAGTAATGTATGTATAAATCAGGTATAACTTTTACATCTCACTCAGCATATCAAATATTTAATTACATAATAGTCATATCAGCTCAGTAATTCAACCTTACTTACTTACTTAATTAATTAATTAATTAATTAAGGGTTAATTATCGAATATTAACAAGAATAGTACCTAAGTATACTTCGTTTTTAATAGTTAGAGTATATTGTGTACTTGTCTGATACTGTTGTACCGTCATCAGAAATTGCTCCGGTTACGCGCGTTTAGTAAATGTCAGTTTGTATATAGTAATGCTTTGGAATAATGTAGGTATTTCATTTAAATGTTTTTAGTCTATTCTTCACGAAATCCTTTAAGATAAAATAAAATTTTCCTAATGTATTTATAGTTTAAAAATGAAATCTTATTTAAAAGTATATATTTGTTAAAATCAATTAATTTTGGTAGAACTTTAAAAAACTTACTCATCATACTCTGATCTGTCCAACGCAATCTGCATGGTTCTCCATTCTTCATTGTCTCCATGTATATTTTCATCACTTTTAAATAGATGTCTCAAAGAACTGGAATCTCCATCAGAACCAAATATTTTTTTTCCTAAATTTAACTTTTCAAAACATACACTTAACTTTGGAATATTTGTCTTGTCCAACTTTTTATTGTCAAAGGGCAGAGGTGCAAAATGGCAGTCTGAATGTATATAAGTAAAGATTTTATTCTTATTATAATTCTGGTCTTTTAAGAGGTCATAATAGTGTAGTTCTGTATCAGAAATGCAATTGTGCTCTTCTGAATACTTTTCAATTTCCGAAAGACTGAAAACTTTTTCTTGCCATTTGAATATATAATCCGTTAAATTATAGTTTGACAACTTTTCAAGGTTTTCTTCATCTGATTTCAATTGATAATCTTTTATTTTTGGCAATGTATTGACACCCTCTCTCGTTTTTATTTGTATTCTAAACGTAAACAAAAAATATAAAAACATTCGTAAAGAAAACGGTACCGGAATTAAAATATTAAACTTTATGACGCCATACTTAGTTATCATGTACAAAAAACTCACTTGATTATTAGATCTCCTATAGGTTGTTTAAGCCAATGTACGCCACAGAGTTTATTGTTGCTATCAAATACATTCATGATGAGGATTTTATTTTAATATTTTTGTTTACTTAATGTTGCCTGTCTGTTACCATAGTAACGTTAAATCAAGTTTAATTCGTTCAGGAATTAAATACAAACAAAAATGTTTAAATTATTACTAAACGATATTTAAATAACGATTTTGTAATGATTTCGTAAATTAAATAACTAATTACAAAGTCAATAGTTTACTATTATCTTATTTTACTAAGATAATAGTAAACCTCCCACAAAGACGAACGCAAGTAATTCTTCTACGGAATTATCTGTATGCTCTAAATTTAGAAAAAGTAATCTATGATTAAGATTGTATTATAGGATATTAAAAGTAAAAGGTAAGTCAACCATCTTAAAGGGAGTGAATTTGAATATGCTTTGAGTAGTTTGCTGAAAATACTCTCTGGCACCCACTAGAGAGCTCGGACTTACGAAAAACTACGATATGGTTTTATCTGTTGATTACATTGATGATAAATGACTGAAAATGACTTAAGTTGTAAATGAGCTACCAGGCATAACACCTCAATTATTGGCATGGTTTAAACATTGCTTAAAAGTGCTTCAAGGCAATGTAGAAATTTTTCAGCCTCACTCTACTTAGTTTTGGCGCCTCCCGTAATATTTAGACTAAGCTACCGCAGCGCAACCCTTCATTAACGTGTAACCCTCCATGATCCTAAGTGTAAACTATAAAAGTTGTAAATTGTGGAGTAACCGTCGTCGTACTAAAAAATAGCTTATTCTTAATATATTTGGGTATTCTTGGTTTAGACTTATGTAATTAAGAGCTACAATCTGATCAAGAAGCAATCATGAAGAATAAAACAAGCATTCAAGTACACAATAGCGCTAGTGTACCACCAGTTTATTATATGAAGTTAAAGGTTGTTGTCAATGTGAAGTATTATGAAAATAAACAAAATCTCAATTGTTTGAAACATGCCATTTGATGTTTATTTAAATTTAAATAAATATATAATGAAAAATAAACCGATACGGGCAGGGATTTAAATCCATAACCTCTGAGAAACGTCGCTCTACCGATTGAGCTACCGTATCGCTCGTATAAAATCTGAATTATTCATGTAGACAGATTGTTCTGTCTTCCATTTATTGTCGTTAATTTGAAACAACAAACCTGAAAAGTCTTTGATATATATATACCTTGGTAAAGCAGTAGCGCCACCAATTATATTCTTTGTTACTTTATGTTTTTAAATGCGTGTTGTACTCCTTTTCTACACTTTATCTATTAAAATAAAGCATAGACTATATGACCAAAGCTTACAGCTGTCAACGGTTGACACAAACTGGAATCTTGAGTTGTTGATTTTTGAATATATATGACATCTCGTAATCAATCAGTTGGCTTATGTATTTGTATTAGAGTGGTTGTTAACAAGTGCTATTTAATTTTAGAAACGAAACGCAGCAAATCGAATTTCGGAAAACCCAATCCATACCTTATCGCACAATAAAAAATTGAATTGAATAAATATTTTTAACTCACACTTGAGACGTGACATGATGAGCCACTTTGGTGTTTGAATAACGAAACCTGTAAATAAACAGTTACTCACGTTATTTCGGTGAAAAATGCCGTCCGGACAGAGGGAAACTAATGTGTCGATACCACTTACACCTACAAGATCAGACTTATACTGGAGAAGAATATTTAACAAGGTATGTCTTTCAATCAGACTATGGCTTTGATGTGCCACTTAAAACATACAAACTACCATTACGTAGTATTTACTTAGTTGCAACATTTATGTGAAAGTTTCATTGTAATCTATAGAAATACTATTTCTGTTATGAAATATATAATTCTATGTTTTTTCACATTTTATGAGTTGTTGTTGTTAGTTGGCATGAAGAATATTATTCCAACAATAATATTTTCTGCTACAGGATTTATAATTAAATATATACATTGTTATACTGAATATGAGCTTTAAAAAAAGAAAAACAATTTCAATTAGAAAAAAAATATTTTTTTACTACTGATGACTAATACCACACCTTTCCTTGTAAATTATTATGTATAAATATCTTATCTTATAAATAAAAATAATTATAGGTGATACATCATAATTACTAAAACATTATTATTATTGTATACTTTATTAATCATCATTAGAAAATATCTATAAAAAACAAACAATACAGAACAATACACAAAAGATGACTATTGATGGTTGGAAAAATATAGAAAAATCTATTCTATACATTCTTTATTGATCACTCATAAGTAATAAAAAAACACATGAATGTATAGTATATATGTGAATAATCTTTAAAATAAATTTGCTTTTCTTATCCTGTTGATATGTCGATGATAATACCTAATTCGTTGTGATAAGCTCAATGTGGCCAATATCTAAGATGATAAAATATTACACATAATTTCAAACAGTGATATAATATATATAAAATGTATATTTATTTCATATTTCTATGAAAACTATTTGAAGTGTAATGTATATTTTTACTTCAGGTTGAAAAACAACAATACTCAGTAGGTGATTATTTTTATTATTCTCATAATATGTTACTCACAAACAATGGTACACTGTTTAAATCAGTCTGTTCATCTCATTTAATGAATTACTGTTTATGTATATTGGTAAAGTATTGTTCTTAAAATTAGTGATTCTGATTTTAATATTTATAATTATTTGTGTCTCATTTGGTGCTATAACACTGATCAACTTTTTTTTGTTTGTTTTGAGACTTAAATTAGACTGCAAAAGGACAGGCTTGCTTATTATTTATTTAGTTTGAAATGTGCTAACTTTTGGGGTACCAGTTTGGTGTTGTATTCACAGTGGTAATGTGGTGCTGTTGCATAAATTCGGCATGTTCGTCTACCCAGTTGTCTGAGGCCAGTTAAATTTCATATGCAGCAAGAGATTTAATTGACTAGTTTAAAGCAAAAAGCCACCGGTCATCTATTTCGGGGAATCTTTCTTGGAACATCCCTTGAGCAGGTACTTTATGGGCACTGCGGTTTGAGCAACCTCCTGCTTATTGGCTAGGTAGATGAGCTAGAGATCTATCTGGTCGAACTTGTCCGTTGAACAAGGGTACCAGCTGGATGGTAGTTAGTCTCTCTGAAGTTCTTAGTGGATGATGTGCCTAGTGCACGTAAGTGTACGGGAATTGAGTGCACCTACAGCTCCAGAACCTTCCTGAAGAAAAGGTAGCAGGGGGGTCGCGATTAGCTGTCTATGGCCGATGATAGCCTTGCGAGCTTACTAGTCCTTGTAATACCCACGTTGGAAGACGCTGGATGTTTGACCTGCTGTACAAAGGTCTCCAATCCTTAGTGCAGGAATAGTGGCTCAGCCTTTGTAACCTGGAGGGTTTGGTGGGGTTGAGATACTATATACATAATTGGTAGAAGGAGGGAGAGAAGGGATGTTTTAGTATTATAATATCAGTTTAGTATTATAATAAAGCAATTGCTTTAATTTAAGACACTGATATAATACAATTATATAATATAATTATATATAATTTATTCCTCATACTTTTCAACAATTCTGTTATTAATAACCCAATTTTTTTAAATGTGTACATTGATGCTGTAAATGTTCTTTGCAATACTCATTATTCTGGCAAGGTTCCAATTTAAAAATAGTTGTATGCAGCCGAACTAAATCAATTAAGAGATATAAAAATACATTTGTAGGTAAATAAACTTAGAATTAAAATTTAATTTACCCTACAAAATGTGTTCAACTTATGGTTATGAGCTATTGGCGAAAGGCAATTTCATATTGATATCTTTTAACAAATAAATTTAATATATACTATACTAATATTATAAAGAGGTAACATGTAATTTGTGTTTTTCTATGTTTGTATTGTTCTCACACAAAATCTACTGGACCGAATTCAGAAATTCTTTCACCATTAGACAGCTGATCTTCACTGAGCGACATAGGCTATATTAAATTTTAAAAAAATAGGGATGCTTAATAAAAATGCAATAATGTGAACCAAGGTGGCTAAAAATTAGTAGAAAAATAAATGTAATGGCGTGAGCTACGGAAATATGGACGATAGAACAAAAACAATGTTTTACAGTATTAGAGACCCTATCAAGATCTATAAAGTCCGCGATACCATACTTCCAACTACTGTAGTTACGCCACTATAAATATTTTTTTACCTTTTAAAAGTTGATAAAAGTACCGACAATAACGAGACCATATTATTCATACTTCTGTTCTAATTCTTGTCATATTAAATTATATTTTATTAAAGATTTATTAATTTATGGGTATGATGCGGGGGGAGGGGGTCATCAATATTCATCACCCTTAGTTAATAAAATTTCTTTTATATTCGTTTTTAAACAGATATAATATATTTTATAAGCTGCCAGTATAAAATTCAAAGCTGTTAAGGAAAAAAAAAAGTGTTAAGGAAATTGGGTTTATTACAGATGTCATTATTATTTAGGCTACAAACACGTCATACGTCATTACGCTAAAAAAAAAGCTATTTAACAGGTTAGTTATGCTTGAGTAAGTCCATACTTATACTATTTCATACTTTCACATTGAAAGTGTTTGTTTGTTTGTCCTTATTTAACTTTAAAACGGAGCCTATATCGATGTGATTTTTGTTATAGATATAGTTGAAGAGCTGAAGAGTAACATAAGTTAATTTTTATATTTAACCAGGAAAAAAATATAAATCAAGTAAGCGTTATATCGTTTTGGACAGACAGAGTATATTTACACATATATAGTGATGTTCATTCTACCTTAGTATGAATCATAATTTGACATATTTACGAAACGACACTGTTGAAAATCATTTTCAAGTATACATATGTTAACGTAGAAAGGCGAAATCTTCGTTACATTTTAAATCATAAGAAGATGCGTGATCAGAATAATAAACTCCTTTAGAGCGCTGTCTAACGTAAACTGGGGTGCTAGTATGTGTTTTAACTTTACGAAACGTTGTTAGTTTTCGAGCAGTCACGAAACGGCTAAGCCTAATTGTAACGTTATTTACACGATTTAGTGGCACGATTTTTATAAGTAGTCTATACATATATATATTTTTTATTATTTTAAACTTTTACTTAATTTATTTGGAACTTTTTATAAGAAATATAATTAGTATATTTATTTATTTATATAAGTATGTACCTTTGTATTGCTTATGAATTTTCTTAAGTTTAAAATAAGTCCGATAGCGAGACGATACATGCAATATTAATAATAAATGCATTTTTTTAAATTAATTTTATTGTTATATGTTTTTTTTAAATTAATATCATTGTTATATGTATTTCTTACTTGCTTACTTTACTGTCTTATATTTTTTCCTCTGCGTTGCCTTGAAAAAAGCACTATTAGTGATAAGGCCATTTTTTGCACCTACATTTAAGTATAATTTACTGATTTTCGTATTAAGCTGTTATTATTCTTATTTTGTTTAATTTAAATTACTTGTTTTTTTTATTTTTCTAAACAGTTGTTTGTATTTAAATTAATATACATATTAAAAATATAATCAAGGTTATATATTATATAATATAATGTAGGTACGGAAGGGTAAAGCCCTTTATATATATAATATGACTTAAAACAAATTGCCAAATAAATAGATAACATAAGCTCTGAGATATCAGACAACTATCAAAATAAAGAATTCTATTATACCACATTCCGAAAGATGATTCACGGTCGAAACGTGAAATACGAAAAGTGTACCAAAAGTATCCTAAACAGCTGCTAATAATAACAGTACACAAGAATAGTTACCCATTGTACAAACACAGATTACCCGAAAATGGTGGTGAAAAAGTTATAAATAATAAATGCCTTAAAGTGTTCGAAATCTAAGTAATAGATGGAAATTATTTATATCAAAACGGCATTTATACCCAAAATCTACTCCAAATGGGAAAAGGGGCTCTTCACGGGAAAAGTCGAAATAAATATCCTTTACAAGTCACCACGTAAGCTTTATCTTGGTATCCCATTGAATATCAGAAATAAACACATTTTTTTAATACGCGGACGAAGCCGTAGTTTCCAGCTAGTTATAATTAAAAAAATATATATTTTATGGTACGTATTTGACGTTATTTTAAAACAAATGTCCGATAACAGCCTTACGTTTCCACTTCCGGTAGTTATTTGAATTCCTTGAAGACAATTTCATAAGTACGTCTATATATATATTGAATATGATTCATAGCGACAATTGGTAAGTGGATTGACATTGAAACCAATGATTTTAAATTTCTTATTGTCACGTACAAACAATTTTTAGAAGAATTTAAGTGACACTATTTTAATATAAAAATAGCGAGTAGGAGTCACCACCAATCAGAGAGAAGAACTAACTCAATAACAGCTATTTCGCAATGCGATATTGGTAGGCTAGTTCAAATAGTGTAGCTTAAATTGTAACATGAAATAGGCGCATTAGTCATTTTCCCTAAATAGAGTAAGTATCGAGTTCCTTGTTTAGTAATTCTATTGAGCGAAGCTAGCTCTGTAGTACTTCTGTACAAATTATAATATGAATGAAGTACTGAGTTGTTGGAATGAAATCGTATTATTGAAATCGTGCTCGTGAAACAAATAGTTTTTGATTGTTTACATGCATTTGATGAATTGTATGATAAAATATATATGACTTGTCTTAACAGTCTCAAAAAGCGAATCTTAAAATTCAATTATTAAATTATTAATAAATTTCAATGACCGAATCATTACATAATATACACTTTAAAAACCTGCTATAATATGTCTCCTTTATTTAAATTAATATATTCAAATTATTACAATATATTTGTAGGTATAAAAAAATATATAAGGATGTAGAATTTAATATAAAAAAGGCCTGTTGGTATCCAATTAACATTAACCAAACGTATATTTTATAATAATTAATTAAATTATAATAGTGATTGTAAAAAATGCAGCATTTAGTACCCAAAGGTAACGCCTCTAGGGTGGGGCTGCTAGACTCCATGGCTTGTACAAAGACAAACATTACTTTTCAAACAATATTTTGCATGATTTTCTTAAAAAAGTAAAAGGGCTTAGTTGGATGGTATAAAAGAAGGTATATTTTGCCATCCAATAAGGCAACATCTAATATTTGTAAAGGTAAAAGACACAGCTCTAAATCATGATACAAATATGGAAAATCTTTGATATCAATTAAATCAAATTCCTATACAATAAACGGTTGTATTATATCACAAATATAATAAATTATAAAGAGACTATTGTGATAAGTTGATATAATTAAAAAAAATATAACAGATTTTGTGTACAACGGCCGAAATATATGACGACCCTGATCCAAATTTTGCTACCAAAGATTCAAAATAAAAAAATATTTTTGTCTTATCACAGACAATAATCGACCATATTTATATCAATCTTGGATTACGGATCGATTATTAATTTTATCCGATAAACGATATCGAGTCTTGGTAGAGGTCAGTGAAGAACCCAATAAGAGTGCATTCATCGAAAAGAAATTGAGTTATTTTTTAACAGTCGTCTATTGATTTTTTATAACTGGTCTAATTAAGTTAATGGTGTTTTAAAATAATCTTAATTGCATAATAACACATATATGTCGTATTATATTGAACCTCAGCTAGTTTAAAATTATTATTTAAGAGACTAGTCTACTGTAAACAAATATATAGTTATTTCGTCATATTATCCATACTATTAAAAAAAATCCATTAAACGTCCAATGTTGTGAATGGGAAAGTGTCTGTATGTCTGTCTGAACCAATTATGATGAAATTCTGATATAGAGATAGTGGTAAAGGACATAAAAAGTCATTTTAATTATAAAGTTTAATTTACTAAGCGCTAGGTCAATCAGCGTACTTATATCGCATTGTGAAAAGGATGTTAGTGAGCTAGTGCTTTCATCCGCTCGTCTGACTCTTTTTCGCTTATTTTTTGGGACAAGTAGTGAGCTGTAAATTGGATAATAAAATAGGTTCCATAAACTACTTTAATGTAATATTTAAAGTGGGCGAAATTACATAATCTGAACCGGATAGTTTTTATTTGAGTCAGTATATTTTTTATATGCGAGTGGTGTTGCAGAATACACGAGTAGTTAGATCTTAATTAATAGTCTGTATAAGAAGAATTTATTTGTTGAGTTTAATATGAGGCATGCTCAAATATTTACTTCACTTGGCAAGTGTTTGTTTTCTGACCTAACGCCAGATAGCAAGCAATATTTCGGCCCATTTCAGATAGTTTTTAACAAATTATATTTAAATATATATATATAAGTAGGTTTCGTAAGCATTTTATTGCGCAAGGGTTTATTAAATCTATTCGTGATTTTTCTTTAGTATAGAAAATGATCTGTTGATATATTCTTATAAACTAAATAATGAGCTGTAAAATTAATAGTTATTATAATAATATTTATTGTATATCCCCAAAAAGTATTATAAAACGATTTATATAGAGTAATATAATTAAAGTAAAATAAACAAAATGCGCCCTTATCGGCATTAAGCGAACTCTTCTAGGTAATCCTAACAAAAGTAATAAACTTAAAGAATAGTATATTAAACTAGCTGATGCCAGCGACTTCTTCATCTCCGACAAGCGCACGCAAGGAAAGCTCTAAATTTTTCCGTTTTAGCAACTTATTTTATTGCTGATCCTCCCCTATTTATCTTAGCGTTATATATTTATATAGCCTACAGCATTCCTGGATAAATGGACTATTTTATACTGAAAGAATTCTTCAAAACGGTCCAGCAGTTCCTGAGATTAGCGCGTTCAAACAAACAAACAAACTATTCTGCTTTATATATTAGTATAGATAACAGTGGTAAAGGAGTACAGCTGATATTAATAACAATACAATAATAATAATTAAGAAATAACTGTACCGTTTTTATTATTTCTTTTAAATAATGTAAATTTGAAAATTATGCAAAAACATCACTAGGTAAATATGTGATATATGAAACCTATTCAGAATCTGAAACTGTGAAACTTCAATCAATATGCCATCAATCTAATTGAATAGCGGCCAAGCTGTACGTCTATTTAGTTTTGTTTATTTGTACAGTGACGCAAATGTATATATATATATATTCAAATATTCGAAAGAGGTTAAGCTTGTTTAGAATTAAATAAATTTTAGTGAAAAAAACTTCATGGTATTATTTAGTTTAAATCAAAGGATTTTTTGTAATGATCAATTATACAAAGTAAGTTGAGGAAAGAATTGTCCAGAGAATGCGTTTCTCACTATCTGTACATAGCTAGTAACTAATGTAAAGGCAGAACATAAACAAGCTTTTGATCTTTCGTTTTAACCTTCATTCTAGTCTCACATAAATAACAAATACCTGATCGCAATATACCTATACTAAGATAGAATCATGTAAATCAGATCAATGTTTCCTTATTTATAAGCACGAGTGGACAGACAAATAAGAATTAATAATCAAAATGTCAAAATCATTTTTCCTTCCAGTACGACAAAGACAATGACGGGAGAATATCTTATGTGGAGCTCAAAGCCATCATAGAGTCGAGGGAGTACGACCATGACCTCCCAGACAATGTGGTGGAGAAGATCATGGCACTGGCTGACCGGGATAACTCAGGATATCTAGATTTTTCTGAATTCGTCGCCATGATGAAAAATCCGGAATTGAAGGCGGTGTTCGGACATTTTGTTGCAAGATACGTCCATACCATTATACCTCATCGCAATCCCATAGATACCATTGGTAAGTTTTTTTTTATTATTATTCATTTTTTTTTAATATATTAACATTTATTTTAAAAAAATATTTAATAATAGTACGGTGATAAGCACTCAATGGTATGTGTATTTTTGATATGACTGTAAATAGTACACTTATGTTAGAAGTAGATTAATAGTTTTACGATAACAGACTGACGGAGCGTATATAAGTCATTACTGCATGTGTACGGAATTTGTTGAATCAATAAACCGTTTTCATAACGCACTTATCAAAAATATATATCGGTGCGTCACTATTTACCGATTTTGAAATAAAGTATCTAGATGTTGTAAATTATTACGAATAATTATTTATTACGAAATTTAAATTAGCAATATACTGAATATTGCATGCAATTAATTATTTCTTATGTACATACCTAATGTGATTTATAATATTTTTATAGCATGATATTTACAGCATTTGCTATCTTACTGCATTGCACTAATTTTGTTTGGTAGACAGGTGGCCAGGGCACGGATTCCGCGCGGTGTCAACAATAGATGGCGGTACTTTTTTTTTAATGTTTATTCTTTATTTGGTTTATGTTTTCCATTCGGCCATCATCTTTTTAATCATCCAAAAACATTGGAAGCATCGTGGCATCGGGCATGCGTTTTGTGTTCGAAATTCAAAATTACATTATTTCTAATTTGTTTTCTATGTCGTTCTGTCATCTGGGTGTTGTTTTATAACTGCTTAGCTTTTCGTCGTTTATTTAGTTATCATTTATTTAGGCACCATATCATATTATGTTAAATTGAAAATATTTATGCTCTTAAATGTTGGACATACGCGTCTAGACCAATAGTCAATACTATCGAGCCATACGTGACATTCGTTGGAAATATTATAAAAGATTACAAATAAGCGTGTCCTTGAACTTATTTGTAACTGGAAATATAAAAAATGTATAAATGAAAACCAGTTGGAGAAGTAAAGAACGAAAACTTTTATTCCAAATACAAAAATACATGTGGTCTGTAAAGTTATGGTCGAATTTAAGCCCCATTTCATTATAAGATTTAGTCACACTATTGGACTTTGAAAAATAGCGAGTTCCTTTAAGACTATAGTCACGGTTGGGCTGAGTCTCCATCAATTAGGGAAAAGCGTTCATCTCTATTTAATTACTTCACTACACATTTTCAAGGTCAAATAGTGTTTCTAAATCGTATAATGAAATGCGCCTATAACTCATATCTAGTAGTTTTTCTTTATTTAATAATATTTTGAACGTTATCTCAATTTTTATCGCTGACCTTGATGATTGGATTAAGGACATGACATGATATGGTTCGATAAAAATTATATCAGCGTATACATGTCCCACAGCTGGGCTAATACATAAATATATATAATAGAAAATCTGACTTTAGAAATGAGCTTAATCCACCACACGTCACGCTTGGTTTGACTGATTAAAAATGAATGGTACTTCTTCCATGATATGCTGGTATCGTTGTTTTCACCGAAGATCAATCCCGTATAAATAGGAATAGACAACGTCGGGATTGAACCCAGGACCCGAACAAAATATAAATATGTCTAGTACTTTCACTATATATTTTAGAAACCCAAAGAACACCAAAGCATGTATTTAAGTGGGAAAAACATACGAATATAAGAGTTCAAGATCAATGGATAGAACAAATCAGTGTATCCAGAGGGGTACAAGCCGGCCCCCCCCTACGGGGTAATTAAACCCTCGCTTGTTTTGTATGTACTTACAGAGTAGCATATCTGATAGTTGCAAATCTGATACTGTCTCTAATTTCCTGTAGTAACTATATAGTATAAACTTTATCTAGCTTACAATGTATCTAAATTAGCACTTTAGAGAAATGTCAGATGTAACCATGGCAACCGGAGAATATTTAATATAAATATATATATGTATATGTATATTATATATAATTCTCTTTGTTGATAATGTCCGTTATCCTTCAGTAGTTACTGTTTAGTTTTATAATTGAACTGGAGAATATTTTTTGGGTATTATAATATTGATATAAACAAGGAACAATTTGTATAATATTGTTAAATGAAGTCGGGTCAAACACCTATATCTCTAAGGTCAATGCAATATTTTCCGTAATTGGTCGGCGCTATTTGTGATATAATCAAGAGGAAAAGTGTTTCGGGCCAAGGATATAAGATCCTTTGATTTGATATATGATAAGTTAATATATAATTGGTTATATAAAATATAAATAATATGTTTATTTTATATAACTGGTACAGCAACTAAAAAATAACTTAGCAATCGTGTATCTTGGTTGAGTGTATAGGGGTGACTGCTGACTTGTCAAGGCGGTGACGTCCGCTTCTAAGCGCATTAGAGGTCCACTGGCGCCGTTTCAAATCCTTGCAGTCTCTTCATTGATGTCATTATCCACAGCTAATGCTATTACATATTGGACGGACGTATACCATGTAGTTCTGCGTTGTATTTCAGTTATGGGGAAGTTGGGGTTTGTAATTAAACATATAAGATATTTCATAGTGTCCCCAATGTAGAATGAGATAAATTATGAGTTGTTGATTTTTGTCAGTGCAAATTGCAAGTGATTTGTGAAATGTGGGATACATTATGATGAGAACGTGCAAACGTAGCTGTAGGAATAAGGAAAAAAAGATACGAGCAAGGAATACTTTAACGAAAATAGTTTCGGAATACGTCAAGAAAATTATAAGTTATTTTGGTAGAGTATTCAGTATATATAACTTGTTTATTTGCATAGTGACTTCACTTTGTGCTATGTAAGTAAATAAACAATTGTTGCTTAGTATACAATGTTGACCTCGACCTTGATGATAATATTTGTGTCATCTGTGGTTAATGTCAGAGGTGACAGGTCAATAGACAATCTAGATACCACGTAATTGGGCTATGGAATTTAATTATCGCTTTAGATGTCTATGCTTTTATTTGTGTGTCATTGTATTATTACATTGTCAGTAGATTTAGTATTCATTTTGTATATCAGTGAATAACAGTTTTTTCTGCAATACTTTTTTATAACAAATTACATTAATAACTATATTATTATAATAACGTAATATAATTATCATACTAATAATATTTGCATGCAATACTAATCTTGTTTTTTATCTTTTTCCTCCTTTTGTTGTTTTCGTTTACCTTTTATGTTATTCCTAAACAATCCAATATATTTATTATTTTTCCTTAAACCCTAATTTAATTGTTATTTTTTTTAACTCAAACTATAATAATGTTTTTCAAATCTCTTTTTTAATCCATTGTATCTAAATCATTTACCTATTGCGTTTATAAATAAAATTCGCGTGTCCGTTATTCTGTTGACTACAATTCATCTCTTACTTAATTGATTTAATGCGTCCTGTATGTCGTAATGTCACTCTCACATCGCGTGATCTATTTACGGCTTTGCTGCCGTTTATTTTTAAATCAAATATTTCGCATTCCCTCTATCTCTTGCCATTTAAATGTTCAATTCTATTGAATTTATATTACATTCATTTATTTTCCATATTTCTTTATACTTGTTAAAAAAAAATAACTAATGGATTTTATTATCATTTTTTTATAATTTTCCGCAATAATCCTACGTCCTATCCACCCCCTACCTCCCCTTTGTGTTGCGTATAACAGCCAAAAGCCACAGCCATAGCATATTCACATACACAGACGGGACATATGAAGAAGAGTACACTTGCTGGCCGCCAGCTATCACCATGATTCTCATATCGGTTGTGGAAATTGTACTGTTCTGCTATGACGCCGCCCAGGGGAAGACTGACGCTACTGGATCAATCGCGCAATTATTTATATACAACCCCAATAAACGGAGGGAGGCGTGGCGCTTCTTGACATATATGCTGGTTCATGTTGGGTGAGTGATTTATCTATAAATAATATGTATTGTTAATTCTTCCTTACCAGAATTTATAGCGTTTTATACGTTCTTAGTGAAAAACTGCACCTATTCCTCGAAGTAGCTTATCATTATCGTTTATCAATAAAATTATTATAATAGGATTTTTTTTAAAAAAATTGCTCACCTAGTCTATCGGAAAAAATACGATTATTGATTATTTTCCTGAATTATGATCAGGTACAACATAGGTAGTCCTAATTTCACTTTTAGAGTAATTTTGAAAGTCTAAATTCTCTTTGTAATTGAAATAAAAAAAATCTTATAATTGTGATATAACTTCGCATGCAACTCATATAATATCAGGCTGTACGTAGGCCTCATATGTACGTAGGCCTGCCCTCCGGCGTGAAGTTCAACATGCGTTGAATCAGAATAATAAAAATGTCGGAACCAAAAGTTTTAATACTTTGAAATTTTAATATTATATTTAATAAAATATCTTTTGTTAGCTACACTTACTTGATATACTAATATGTGATTATAAAACATATTTCAGATAATGGAAAAAAGATCAAAATCATTTTTAATGACATATAAAAATATATTTAGCAAATAAAGTAATTAAATGTATAAAATAGTATTATTACTACATAACTTCCTGGCTAGCTCCGAATAAAACTAGCTTAAAGGGAAAGCCATTAAAAATAAGGAAAAAAACAAAGTAAACCACTATAAAGTACTAGCTGTTGCCCGCGACTCCGTCCGCGAACACTTCAGAACACCGAGCTCGTAAGAAACTCCTTCGCTTGAACTTTTTTTGGTCAACTTTGTTTGTATGATTGATTTCACGAAAAGCCCTGTTATTAGTTCAAGGGAATAATATAATATAATTTAGAAAGTGAAAGTTAATTTTAAATATTCTATAAGGAATTATTAGATCCCGATAAGTTACTTTGAATATTACCTCCACCAACAAACTTTACCTCTTTATAATATTAATATAGATTAAGATCAAAATATGAGATTTGTCATAGTCAAAGTTTATTTTGAAAAGAAATGCTGAAACCTGAAAATGTATTATAAATTCGTAATGAATAATTTAATTGTTTACTTTTACACTGTCAATGTCAAGTATATATTAGTAATTGTCAGTAGTCTAATTGTCACCTGGCGCAATAGAATAAAAAAATATGATATATTTATATTAAATTTAATAATATGTATTGCATTTAATATAATATAAATATAACTTATAATTTAGTCTCAGCAGCACGTGATCGATTATCTTATTAAATTTTAATTTTATGAAAAATTTGTAATTTTATCAAAGTGCCATCTATTGAATACTTATTCAATTCAGTGAATAATTACCGCCATCTGTTAGAATCGTATGGAACTAACAAATAATTGTGACTGTCAAATAATATATAAATAATAAGCAATAAAATTAAAAGATAAATTGAGATATAAACCGTCCTACCTTTTAAGTTGGATAAAACTGCAAATTTGATTAAAATCTATTCAGTAGTTTAGGAATCCATAGGGAACACACATCGTGACACGTAATTTGAGTATATACATTAAGATTACGTAATTTAGTATTAAATATAGAGGAGGTATTTAAATAATTATACGATTCCACTTAAGTTTTATAGTTTTTATTATACGATGAAACAAACAAATAACAGTCAACGTGCGCATTTATTAAGTATTATACTATTATATGCATAAATTAGATCTCCAAAGTATCAAAATACGTTTGTTTGACTATAGCAAGAGAGACCGCGATACGAGTATTCTACGCATATTACATTCACGCGCGGTCTGTGTCAATTTTGCTTTAAAATACCTAAAATTGAGGAACACCAAACGCGATGCACACTCTAAAGATTTACGATTATAATCCTACGTAAGAATCTTTATAGTGAACTTTAATTAATTGTATATTTTTAAAAATTAATTCATAGAGGAATCGGTCATAACTTAAAAAAAAATTCGAATATCTTCAATCTTCTTTCCAGCGTAGTTCATCTTATAGTAAATCTACTAGTTCAATTGTTCCTCGGAGTGCCGCTGGAGATGGTGCACCGTTGGTGGCGGGTGGCTCTAGTGTACCTGGCCGGTGTGGCCGCGGGCTCGCTGGCCACCAGCCTCACTGACCCCAAGGTGTATCTAGCGGGCGCGTCGGGCGGCGTCTACGCGCTCGTCGCAGCCCATGTCGCAACTATTATTATGGTAATTTAACATATATTAGTTGAAGTTGAAATTAATTTATGTCTTATATAAGCTCCATCTTGCATACATTTAAATAGTTATTTTTACGAAGATAGACAATTATTGTAGGTTTATTTATTTATTTTCAAGGATTGCCAACTGGGTTTACAATGTTTACATATAATCTTTCCACATATATAACAAACAATACACAATCTAGACAATAGCGGATGTCATAAATATAAAATCGAGTCAACGCGTCGAACAAAACAAATTATTAATTCTTATATAGTTTTTTAAACAAACTATTTATAAAGTTACAAAAAAATAAAATAATATAAGTTTCATAAAAATCCAAACCGGCACTAGCCACAGTTAATAAATATACATCACGTATATATATGTCAATTTTGACAACTACTATTAATTGAATAATAAATATAACTATATAATATATAACCTTTTTAATAAGTTATTATTTGATGGTAATGTATTTTAATTTTATTATTATTAACGTTCGAAGTACCAGTATACGAAACATCATAAATATTAATATTACATATTAATTACAGAACTGGTCAGAAATGGAGTTTGCTATAATCCAGCTGTTAGTGTTCTTGCTGCTGGCGACGGTGGACATCGGTTCAGCTGTGTATGACCGCTACCACAGACACTTACAGCAGAATATAGGTTACGTCGCCCATTTGGCGGGAGCTGTGGCCGGTGAGGGCTTTCATTGTTTTTTTTTTTTTAGCTTATGGTTACCAATCAAGGTGAATGTAAGCTGTCTCTGGACATCTAAAATATAAGAAAAGTGGTATTTTTTTTGGCACCAATTTCTTCCAAAACCATGTCTCGGACCAACGACATAAATCCTATCTATCCTATATATTCAGTTAATTCCTTGATTTTGTTAATATTATGAATAAAATCTTAAAACGTTATGAAAATAATGATCGTTTGACATTAGCAAAAAAAACATAAATATATATTTTTTTTCGTGTGTGAATAGTATGCTGGTATTTAATCGCTATAATTCCTAGTCTTTTAATGCTGTATTTTTTTAATTCCAGGTCTACTCGTAGGTATAGGGGTGCTTCGTAACCTGGAGACAAGAAAGTGGGAGAGGAGGTTGTGGTGGTCCGCGATCGTTCTGTACTTCTCACTAATGATCGCGGGTATCTTGGCCAATGTATTCTGGACATCACATTTTAATCCGAGCCTTTAGACTTCATTTTATTTAAAATAGTCCTTTTAAGTATTCTTAATTCAAATTTTGTTTTTCAAAACAAATTTCTTGTATTTGTGGGAGACACATCATTTCCGTGATCATCATTCATCATTCCCGTGAATCATTGAGGAGATCACACTACATCCATCTGTTTCAGTAAAATATTATTTTGTATTTTAAAATTGTTTAAACTGGGAACAAACTTCTAAGAGCTCTATAGTGTGGATCAATCTTTATTTGATAAAACATAAGAATGAATGTATAAAGGTGTGCGTGTGTGTGTTGCATTGTGTTCTAGTTATGTATTTATGTTTGTGTGTGTTGGTATGTTTGATTATTGATATTTTGAATTCATGCACCTAGCGTAGTTTCTATGTCATCTTTATATTTGGATGCAGAACTAAGTTTTTTATCTTTATAAACGGTATTGTTATAAATTCTCAAGTCTGAAATATATATCTATTTTTGGAAATGCTTTTAACGTAAAATAAAACATAAGTTACACTAAGATTATAAGTAAATTCCCATAATTGTATGAAAAAAGTATTATTTTTTTGTTTTTTTTTTCCATAACCTGAATTTTTTTTTTAATAATTTCTCTAAAATTATTTATTGTTTTTTTTAAGCTGTTACCTAAATGAGAGCTTAAATACGTGCCAATTATATTTTTTTAAAATATATATTTTTTTAAGTTGTATGTATTATTTTAAATTATTTTACTTCTTGAAACGGGCTTAAAATTGCAATATGTCCGTTCTGTTTAAATTAGTAGCTATAAAGACATGTATTATGTTGATAGACGTCCTTGTATATTATCTTAAAAGCGCTTTAGTTAATTACTATTATACCTACTAAGTACCTCAACACGAGTATGTTTGTTTAAACAATTATAATTCTTTGTCAGTGTCATTTGAAATCTTAGCTACTTTCAATTTAAAAAAAAAAAAACAAAAATTGGAACATTATTCTAATTAGTGTGTTAATAACAATTAATCAAAAAAAGATTGTATCAATATAAAAAATAATAATTTGTGGTTGCAACAGTACTGCAAATACATATTAAAAAACTGAGTAATATATTACCATAGTTTCTTATATCATGTATGTGCCTTAAATTGACAACTTTTTGTAGACATTTTGGAGATTATAACCACCGGTTTTAATATTGTTATTTATACTTAAAATCTCTGTGCTATTTGTATACACGTTCGCGCATTTTCTATATATACAACTATGCTTTTAAAAAGGAGAATCGTTAGAATATATACGCGATATAATGTCGCTGGTAGCTCGATGTCGAATAATCACTAAATATTAGTAAGATTCTACCTATATTATAAAACTGTAATACACTGCCACCAGTGTGTACTGCCATCCTCATTGTATATAATTATACCCTTAAGTTTTTAATATCATGTATATAGTTTCTGTGATATGCCAATAATATTCCCAGCTTGCTTGTATTGTATTTTTTTATTTATATAATATTTGGGACAAAGGGCATCTTTAATAAATTTGATAAATGTTTCTGACTGTAAAATTATAAAATACGTGACAACGTTAAGAATAAATTCTTAAGACAATTAATTCAATTTGTAACATATATTTAAAAATGAGTTGAGTTATGTAATAATGTGCCATTACATTAGAAAAACAAAAAAAAATGTTTATAGTATGACACTGGCTTCTATTTTTTATAATTTGATTATAAAAATTGACTCCTTATTGAATAACACAGCAGTGCTATTATAAAATAAACACATTTTGTCATTTAATATTTCTACCTTGCCTTTTTGTTAGTTTAATTCAGTTAATATTGAAGATATTTGTATCTATATGTCAGTAACATTTAAAATATTATTTTTTAAACTCTGTGTCGATGTACAGTCTAAGACTATCATATGTTACAGAATAACAGATAAAATTAAAAAAAATACAATGTTTAAATTTATAACAGGCCACTAATGGTGTGTTATACAACAATAAAATGTAATTATTTGTCTTAATAAACTTCAAAATGTATAAGTATTCACTTAATCGTCTTATGTAATAAAAGTTGCCCTATAAGTATTATATTTATACAAATAAGTATAATATTGTGTCTTGTTTAATTATATGATAAGAGTTATGTTATTAATTATTGTTTGTATTAAGTGTGTATTTTATAGTGATTGTTACGCGCAAAAGTATGTGATGTAGATTCAAATAAATGCCATTTTGCAATTATTTTTATCACTTGTGTTACTATGATTAGCTTCCTCTCTTTCTTTCTTTTCTTTTTTTTTAATCATTACATTCATTATGACAATAGACCAAACAGGAAAGTTTTGTTATCTCTGAACACCTGTTATCAAAAATCATTTGTAATTTTCTGAAGAATAAATAAAATTTTACAGATAGGATAGAAAAAAGCTATTGACAAATATTAAAGTAAATAAAATAAACTTAATTATATGTAATTATATGTTAGTAAATATTAAATGAACTTAATCATATGTACATAATGTTTATAAACAATAATGAAAGGAGGCCATAAAAAAGAGGCTAAAAAAGAGACCATAAATACAACCAAGTATAATAATAGGTAGAAAGCAATTGTATAAATTAAATAATAGAGCTTTAGAAAGTTTTAATTGTTTATTTACGAACTTAACATCATGGGGCTAGGATTCGACGGCTCTTACATTTTAAAAATAATTAAAATATTTACATACTTGAAGAAAAACAAAGTTATTTACATTACAGTATACTGAAACTTATTGAATAAAGAAAACGAGCGCTGTTGTTTAAAAGAATTTGATTCAACATTGCCAACTTTTATATAATAATCTGATGTTATAGAATGGAAAGAAGAATAAATATTTTGTCTATTGTATCGAAAAGTTGTTACAACAAGTTAGTTATTTTCTTGTAACAACAAAAAATATTATTAAAGTAACTTATGAAATACGAATAACCGTTTTAATTGTTAAATAAAAGTAAAAAGATATAATCATAAAATACTCTACGGAGTAATATAATATTTACAATTGAATCTGACTAGTTTTACGGACTGCTACCCATCTCTGAAAATTTGAAGAGTGGTAAGTTCTGACGTGTGTAATTTTAATAAAATTGTTGATATAAGGCTGTATGGCTTTAAACTTTTACCTACCTTTTTGACAATATCATAAGCAAGAACGTCATTTGTCAGTTATTAGATGTCACACAGCTGACAGCAGACGTGACGGAAGGAAGCTGTGAATCAACTTTCAAGTTGTACATTACATTTTTCTCACTCTCTTCTTATTGCAAATAATAATGCATCATATTTACGTGTGATGTTGGTGTCTATTAAGTGAATCATTTTATTTGAAACCGTTATCTAAAAGCAGATGAAAATATTCATTTGTTGCAACAATGATTTCGCTTCATTTTATGTTAGCGATATTTACACTTCTAATAAGTGAATGCGTGCCACGGTCTTTAGAAGACGATGAATCCTTCTTAAAAAACCCAATGTATAAAAAGTACGATGAGCTGGTGACGTTATTTGATACATTAAAAAGCTCCTACCCGGAACTAGCTAAACCTTACTCAATTGGTAAGTCGGTGGAAGGACGTGAATTGTTGGTGCTACAGATTACTGAAGGTGTGAAACACGTACACCCTGAGAGGCCAGCATTCAAATATGTCGCCAATATGCATGGAGATGAGTCCGTGGGAAGAGAGCTTGTTATTTACTTGGCCCAATACTTGCTGCTTAATTATGGGAAAGATGATAGAGTTACGAGGCTTTTGAATACTACAGACATTCATTTGATGCCATCCCTCAACCCCGATGGATTTGAAGCTAGCAAGGTAATAAATACTTAAAAACTAACCACATATCCTACCTATATTAAATACTTATTTAATATATATGTATATATTAAGACATATTTTACAGTTTAATATTATTAAAATATTAGTATTTCATATCATAAATGGCATTATAAATTCAATCAAAGGATTACTTAAGTAACAAATGAATTTTAAACTGTTATTCACATGATGTTATTTACATCCAGAACTATATAATATTTTTCTTCAAACAAAGTTACAATGCCACTAACCTTTAAAAACACAAAAAAATACCATAACTATAATTTTGATATGATTTATAGTTTTCTCTTATTCAATGGTCAGTTTATATTTATTACAGTACACCCAAATTATAATGCAAATTGAGATTTGAAGTGTTTTTTGTTATATATAATTTTCAAGAATGCCTTATATTTTTTCACACTTCTAACTGTAACATATAAAATTTTGTATGTATTATGTATGTACAATAACATAAGTAAAATTATTTAAAATGTGTTTTAATATTTTTATATTTGTATTAAAATACCTATAACAAATGTAATATACTTCTATGTGCAGAATTATATCTTTCATAACAATATTATCTATAAGGGTTATCATGGGTGAATGCAAGTAAGACGGCCATTACAAAATTAATTTCTTTTAAATGCATCACTAAGAATTTAATTAACCAATGATTATTATTTTTAAATACTTATATGTTTTTATCTGACTTTGGTCTGACCTTAAGGGTTATTTTTTGACCGATGATTATTATTTTTAAATACTTATTTCATCTTTATCTTTCTTTGAACTGACCTTAAGGGTTATTTTTAGTGAGCTTTTCTTTTAGGATAAGTGCCTTGAATTCCCCATTCTTTAACATATATTTTAGTACAGCATATGTCTATTATATCTATTTTACACAATAACAAATATTATTTCAAAAATCACAGATCATTTATTGAAATTATAAAACATAAAATCACTCACTATGTACAGTTTTTTTATTATCACAATTTTTTAAACACACAGACAATATCTTATCCTAATAACTTGACAGGAGAGTCATGTGAGATGGGGAAGATCTCACGAAAATATACCGATGTAAGATCGTTTTCAAATACTACCAATTTATATTTCCGAGTAAATATTTCGATTTAAAATCGATTTTATTATACAAAGATCATATTAACTTATATCACCACGAATCAATACATTGTTTCCGTTATATTACATATAAATCGAAATAGATACCAAGGACGCCTACATTCGTACCAAGTTTCAATATGGCCACATTTTAGTAAACGCAACGCTCACGTGAATTTAGGTAACGTGAAAACCAGATTATTGTATAAGTGACAAGAGAAATTAATTTAATACCTAATCAATGTAAAATGTATTAATTACCAGTTTTACGTAACTCATATTTTTTTTATTAGTGGTTGCCCAGCGGCTGAAAACCGATCGTAATTTTAAGTTCTAATGTTCATTTATATACTAAAACGCCTATATCATTATATAAATTACGTGACAGTATTAGACTTTAAAAACTACCGAGAAGCAGTCCCCGGAAATCTAACTCACTAACAGTCATTACGCTATGCGATGCGATGTACGCTAGTTGAGATAGTGTCGCTTAGATTGTATAATGAAGCGGTCATGAAAGTACCAACGTAAAAGATGAAGTATGTTTTTTTGTGTGTTTTTTTTTCATTGATCTAATGTGTTTTTCAAGTGCGTTATTTTAATTAAAATATTAGCTTACTGCACTTATTGTCCATATATACTTTAACTGAGCGTATATTTCGTAAAAAGGGACTGAAAGTATTTGCTTGCTGTGTTAATGTAATGATAGGAAAATATTCTAGTCTTTAGAGTTGAAATAGTAGATTTGGTTTTTATAAATCATTCTGTAACAATTCGTTTAAACAACTTTTAATTAACACGTTTTTTCATTTAGTCTGAAATCCTGTTACTTTCATTTTAATCATTTTTTTTATGTTCGAACTGTGTGATATTTTTATTACAATAAATATGACAGTCTTTTATAAATGTTATCACCCCTTATCCCCCTTTCAAATTATTTCATATCGCAAAAAGCAAAATGTTTGTCTTTATATTCCGTATTTTCCTTGTCGAATACTCAGAAAAAGGACTTACAAATAGAAATCCCTATTAATTGCTCTAGTCCAAAGTAAAATATAAGCTAGGTTTGAAAAAAAAAAAGGTAACAGAGGTTTTTTAATTCCTAAATTCCTAATGCCTCAGGAGCGAGTCCGGGCGAGCCGGACAAGCATTTATAAAAACATTTTTATCAAACTAATAAGCCAAGAAAATGGGTTTCCCCCAACCTATTAAACAAATGAGTAAATAAAGTATTTATCACTATTTTGTGATTCAATTTTTTTTAACTAGGTTCCTAATCAGCACGACCTTGGAAAAAAATATCGACATTCACTCCATTGTAACATTTTAACAGGAAAAACCGTTTTAAATTATATACATTCTGTTAACCTTAAGATCTTTAATGAATAAAAAACAGGCAGGTCTAAGATAAAGAAATTGTCTGCGACTTCATCTAGTAAGGACCCCCCCCCCCCCCGCTATCCCCCAAATAGTAAGCCATCTAACATCACGTAAAATTAGAAATTTGTAAAAAAAAAATGCCTTTCCCAGATTAGTTTACCAAAATGCGAAAAAACGGTATCTATTGTTTGGAAGTCTCTTTACTTCTTTTTTATTACAATTCAATTTAAATATTGTTAGTGAATCTATAGATGGACTCATTATTGTCTGATTAAAATGTATATATGTATATGATTTCCAACTACCCTCCATATTGTTGCTACTTATATAGGAAGGTGCCTGCGAGTCTCCCAGCGATTACGTCGGCAGAAGCAACGCAAATGGAGTTGATCTTAATCGTGATTTTCCCGATCAATTCGACAAAAACAAAGTCAACGAAGAACAGTATTTCTTCGGTGGCAGGCAACCGGAGACCGTGGCGCTGATGAAGTGGGTCCTGTCGAAGCAGTTCACTTTATCTGGCAACCTTCATGGGGGAGCAATAGTTGCTAGCTATCCCTTTGATGACTTGAGGTACTGCGATTTAAAGACAGAGTAATTAATATATACATTTTAGAAAGAGCTCTAACATCCCAAAATCACAGCTTCATTCTAAACACTAATCCAACTTGAAATTCTAATTTAGTTTTTTTAAATACCATAAGGAACACGAAACCAATTATAATTTTAGCAACGGCAAAGAATGCTGTGAAGAGAGCAAAACTCCAGACAACGATCTATTCAAGCACCTGGCGGGAGTGTACGCGTCAGGACATGAGGACATGAAGAGAGGAGACGCTTGCAAACCAGAGACCTTCAAGGATGGACTTACTAACGGAGCCTATTGGTATTCTGTGCATGGTAGGTAATGTAATCTAAATCGGATAAGGGAGAAACTTTGTTTTGCTTGTTTTCATAATTTGTACGACTTTTGGAAACTTATATTTATTTATCAAACAAATATGTTCGTCTGTCTGTATGGGTTTTACGATATAAGAGTTTGCATGGCTTGCCTTTACCAACTACCACTTTGATTACATATTATTTATCTGAATAAAATTGTTTAAGTCATTAATAAGCTGACACATGAAATCTAAGACAGGATAATTTGAGTCAGCAGAAAATGTGGTTAATTGGATAGTATTAGCAATGCTGGAACTCCTATTCTAAGTATTGCATTATTTATAGCCAGTCTCGCATTTCATCTTAGAAAATCGTTTTGAAAAAAAAAGATCATAAACACGTGCAAGATTACAACCAGCGACCTCTGGGAGTCCATTCCCGTCGATCTGAAAACTGAGCTATATCTTACCAACCATGTCAGACATTTTTTAACCTTTACAAATTACAGGTGGAATGCAGGACTTCAACTACCTCCACTCGAATTGCTTCGAGGTGACCTTCGAGCTCTCCTGCTGCAAGTACCCTCGTGCGGTCGAGCTGCAGAACTACTGGAGGATGAATAAGGAACCTCTCATAGCGTTCATCGAGCAGGCTCAGAACGGGATACATGGCTTTGTAGTTGATGAGGATGGCCATCCCATTCCGGTAAGGAATCACAATTTTCATGTATTATATTATTTATTAATTTATTTTATATGGTGGTATATATGTTGAAAAACAATATAAACATACAAAGAAAAAACAACAAGTGAATTAGATAAAATACAATTCAAATTAATAATAGTTATGGATATTCAAAATAACTACGAATATGATAAAATAAATTACTTATTTTAATCAATTAAAAATCAAATAATTAGTATTTTCACAGTATTATTTAAGAGTTTTTTTTTATATAAAAAATTATATAAATACTCACTTTTGTCGGCTTTTGGTTAATACAAATACTAAAAGGGAAAAAAATATAACTACGTGACGAAAATCTAAGACCACCCCTTCCCCCCAGTGACCGAGCGTGATATTTTCAACCCCCCCTCTTCACCCCAAACGGGTCACATAGTATTGGTACATTCCCCAACATGTAGGCACAGAGCTATCATTTCCTATAACTATTCTAAATTTTACCTCTTTTGCCAAAGTTGACAAGATTTGCACATTTATTTCTATTTCATGTAAATTATTTAAGATAAAGGAGTATATGTGGCTTGTATCATATTATGTAATTGATTAACATAGCGGAACTTTTTTTGATAGACATTTTAAATTAAGACAACTTCCAACAAGATAACTCAGGTGTCTTAGGTAAAAAGAAATAAATATATATATATATTTAGTATTTACCCGGCTGTACTCGCTTTAATTATTTGGTTTCTTACTCATGAGCTCGGATCATTGAACTCGATATATATGAGTCACCATAATTGGAATACATAAAAAAATCATAATCTTTAGTGAAAATCAGTTCTCTACAAAATATTTTTTTTTGTCAAAGTTACCAACAGCTCGGAAAAGGGCCAGCGGCTCAAGCTCAGTGGTCATATGTATTTTTTTTACCCTTTACCATAAATCCTGAATTACGTAAATATATAATAGAATATACTCTAAATAAATCTTTAAAACAGACAGGCAGCGATCGCGTCATACCCACTACACCACAATGCATCTTTTTCATTATCCAATCTGGCATGGTGATTATAAACTAAAAAGAAAACAATATAAATACATTAATATAATAATTTTGAAATTAGAAGTTCTGGGAAGCCTAAGTGCTATAATTTCCTAATATTCTCAATAATCATACCTTTGAGTGAATTTCCTAAAATTAAAGTGTTTCTTCCAGGATGCCTTAGTTCAAGTCGAGGGCATCAATCACGCAATCAGTACTAACGACCATGGCGCCTACTGGCGACTTTTGCTTCCCGGAGAGTACAACGTCACTGCCGTCGCCCACGGGTGGGTATTATTTATTACTTTTAATATCTATTTATCAGGCAATTTGGACTTATTTGACCGTCTCTCTCTGTTACAGGTACTCCCCCTCCCGCCCCATGGCGGCCTCCTCCCCCTCGCAGCTGAACGTGACCCTCTCACCACGGCCTCGTTCGCTGCACGGTAAGTCCCGCCCCAACACCGCCGTCACGCTCACGCACTGCTGACTAGTCCCGCTCGCACTCGCGCTCATGCTACGGGCGTAGACCTGCCATCTCACTCCCACACTTAACTGACAGCTCGCTCTTGACTCTCTCGCACTCTATATCCAAATGGTTTTCGAAGTTTCTTTGATTGAATTCGTATCATCGAATCACACAAATTGTGACCCGTGAAGCCAATCATTGAAGACTCTATTCGTATTGTCATGGAATTTAATTTTCGAATTACTAGTCTGTAACACGTCTGAATCTGAAATCTTTGTAAATTATAACCTCAACCTCATAAAACCTCATAACGTCAAAAAAGCCAAACCTTTCATCTTTTTTAGCATCTTCTTCCCACTTCTCGCTATTTAACCCATAGGGCTATGTGTTCAATGGTGACAGAATTATATAATACGATCAAAACCGAATGGAAATAGTCGTCGTTTGAATAAACTATCAAAGTCTTGTCATATAATCGCCGTCTGAACATAGTCATAGTGAACTCATGTTTTTCTTCACACTCAATTAAGAAACATCAATTTATTATTTTGCTATTGTCATATACTTGATAGAAGCTTATAAGTTCAGTGTTCTCTTTCTCCCACAAGTCTACGCCAGTATCATGAATACTCCTATCTATTAGCCAGTATCATGAATACTCTTATCTATAAGCCAGTATCATGAATACTTCTATTTATAACCCAGTATCATGAATACTCCTATCTATCTGCCAGTATCATGAATACTCTTATCTATTAGCCAGTATCATGAATACTGTTACAGCAGTGCCAGTGCGAAGGCGGTATTTGGTAATTTTAACAATAACGGTGAAGGTAACTTATCCGGTCTATCTTAAGGTATCACTAACTTTGACTTATTATGTAAGATGTTCGAAATAGAAAAAATAATAGAAGTCTAGCAAGATACAATAGTATTGCCTTAAGTGTTGTCAGTGTTTATGCTTCCAGTGACTTTTCACAATTAAATTGTATAAAAAATTTAAGTGTACTTGGAATGTGTCTTCGGTGTCAAGGTGTTTTGATTAGATTCCTAGTAATTAGCAGAAGTCTAGGAAAAAATACGCTCATGACTAATAAAACAAGAGCACCATTAGTAGAAGTTTTGACGTTACGAAACTTTGATAGTTTTCGAGCAGTAATTAATTTCTTGATGGTGATCGGTTGTTATTTGGTTATGGTTGGTTGTAAACTAGTTTCGTGTCTGCTCGAAAACTATCAACGTTCCGTAACGTCAAAACTCTTACTAAGGGTACTGATAACCGACCGCCAAGTGATTAATGGATATTAGAGAAAACGGCAAATGAATTATGTCTTAAATATGGTTTAGAATACGCAAACATATTATTTATTTTGTATATTTTTTAATGTTTTAAATAAATTGCTTAATCTAATTTGTGAATAACTAAAGGTCAAATTAAAAATATATCTAAGAATATTCAGTTATTTATTTGTGATGCTAGTTTATTATAAGTCAATTAATCAATATATTTATATTTCTTTTGTCTGTAAGATGGTTGTGTCTCGAATATTATTAGTTCTTAACTGTTTGTATCTCATAATTCTTCTTAACGTACAGTCGGCTACATAGTGTGAATATATTATTAATGTGATTATTAAAATGTGTTCAAATAATTTGCCAAAATCATTCCTTCCAATATTTTAAAAAAGGTGTGTATGGAAATTAACATATTTTCTGAAGTAGAGGAAGACCTTTAGTACACTTTGAAAATAATAACTCCCAAAGCTACCTTAATTTTAAGAAAGATGATAAAGAAAATAATTTTCAAACTCCACCATGGCAGCTAGTAATTAAATATTTATATTAGTAAAGAGTGATATTTTACAAAAGCAATAAATAAATATTAATTAAGATTGTACATCTGTGTGTAGGCGACTGTACTTATTAAACATGATTCAAAATGGTAAGGAATAAAATCTATGCGCTGTATTAAATTCGAAATAATTATAGAAAATATACTTATATTAGTAATATTAGGCTTTATGGTTGCTATGTAGATAATTTACATCTAAAATGAATATACAATTTAATCACAGTAGTAAAGTTTACGCTTATAATAAATAAATAAAACATATGCAATATCTTAATTATAAGTAGAGAAATAACGATATATACAATATAAATAATTGTAATTTTAAATCTAAACTACGTCAATACTATTTTAAAATATGTTAAGGCATTGCTACATTACTCTTGTGCACGCACGCACGTTGGATGAAGCACGCATACGTGTACCTAGTGTGGCGCGGGTACAATATCACAGTGGAGGGGAGCGCCTTTAGCAGACATTTCATTATTCAATTTACTAAAAGCTAGATCAACTAGTGTACTAATATCGCATTGTGAAGTCTGTTAGAGAGTTAGTGCTTTCATCTGATTGGTAGAAACCCTAACTCGCTATTTTTGGACTAAAAGAGTGCGCTGTAGATTAGATAATGCGATAATAATTTTAATGACATTATTCCGTGGTTTAAGGGTTATTTGTTATTATTCAACACGCACCAAAGATTTTTATTCTTTATATGCATATTATATGTATGTTCTTTTATCTTTCCGATGTGCCATTAAAATACTCATTTTGTAATACAGATAATTTATTAACGGCCGGTTTCTGGAAGGCTGATTTAAATACATTATGACGACACAATCAAGAGGTCTGATTGGATCTTTATCACGCCAATAACCAATCAAACAAATTCATATATTTATTTTCATCAGCCTTCAACCAATCGGGTCTAATTGTGATAATAATGTAAAATTACACTATTTTTTTTTGTTATTGATAACTGGGAATTAAATTATTATTAATAAAAATACTAACCAAATCTTGATTAGTTTTAATTACATTTTTGCTTTTGTTTTTTCCTTGACATTTATAAAGGTGTTGGGTTATTTATGTATAATTTCAAAAACTTTTTTCGATGCCTATTTTTAACAAAGTAAAACTTTTTTCTGGTTTTGGTTCTGTTACCCTGTTATATCCTGTTGATTTGCCCATTTTTTTTTATAATTTTTCAATCTTTCTAACATTTACACGCTAAAGCAATACACATGTCTAAAAGCATACTACCTTTGTAATTTTCTTTTTCCTCTTAAAACTTTATTTTCCTAAAACACTAAGGTTAGTCTTTTCAGGTTAGGTGTTCTATTTTTTGTTGTATCTTAATAAAACTATCCATATTTCTCTTAACCGTTTCCATATTGATCTTTTTGTAACTAAATACTACTTTAACATATAATTAAATATTATATATTTACTATACAGATCAATTGTAACTTTCTTTTTGTACTCGATCAATAAGTAACACATCACATATAAATCATTATTCATATATATATTTTAATTCTCTTCACCAAAAACAATTCATGGACATTTCAAATATCGTAAGGTTTTCTGGGCAAATCAGCAGTGCGTAACAGGTCGGAGCGTCACCAGCTCGGTGTGTCCGCAGAGGACTTCACCCACCACAACTACGAGGCCATGAAGCAGTTCCTCGAGAACCTGGTCTCCATGTACCCGGATATCACCAGGCTGTACTCCATCGGGAAGTCCGTTGAGAATCGAGAGTTATATGTGCTTGAAGTTACCAAGGACCCTGGGAAGCATTTACCGGGTGGGTAAAATTATTTGTTTTCTATAACTCTTGTTTTCTTAGTTTTTTGAAAATAATTTCAAATGTTATCCAGTAATGAAATCCAAAATGAAACGAATGAAATCCAAAAGATAACTTTATTAAAATTTATATTATTAATTTTGATACCCGTTATTTGGGGGTGTGTTTATCAAAGGAAGCCTAGTGGAGGGAGGATATTTTAAAATAACTAATCAAATAACCAACCAATCAACTTAATTGATAGGTAAACCGGAATTCAAGTACGTAGCCAACATGCACGGCAACGAAGTGGTAGGAAGGGAAATGCTCCTCCTCTTGGCCAAATATCTCTTGCAGCAGTATACCAGTGGTGATGAGAGGATACAGAGAATGCTGAATACCACCAGGATACACCTGATGCCCAGTATGAATCCAGATGGATATGAACATTCGAAGTCCAGTGAGTTCAGTTTGAGTTTCATTAATACATTATTTTAAATTACTTTATCTTCATGTTTGTAAATGTTCGTTCGTTCGTTCGTATTTTCTGAACGATTGACATTCCGGAATAGTATTATTACAGACATTAGATAATAGCTGGAACTCTTAAAACAAGTCAATTTATTAATAAAATATATAATTGTAGACCAGCCTATTTGCAATATCCATATACGTAGTGAGAAAAAAGTTACAAATGGCTGGTCTTAATATGTTGCTTACGTGAGATTCACAGATATTTATATGATAATTTATCTTTTTGTCTTGCACTGGCTGAGGATCCGTAGGTTGTTAGATATTTGGGTAAGAAAGTTATTAGTTTGCACGGTTTTTTTTTTCATAAATTTTATTTTTGCACAGACAGTTAAAAGATTCTTAAATTGTTTATTTTTTTTTGACGCATAGGTTTTTTTATGTGATTTAGTTTGGTGTTTTTTTTGTGAATGGCATTTTAGGTATATTATAAGAAAATACTTACATTTTTTTTTCCTGCATATTTTAAAATTTTTACCCGATTATGGTGACCCCAAGGAACAGTTATTTTTACTACTAATTGTTGATACGCATGTGTGCTCTGGATGTTATATTTTCTCGTAGCTCACAATTGACTGATTTCAACAAATAAGTGTAATTTTTCTTTATTTGTGTGATACTTTATGCATGAAGTTAATATTTTTTTATATTCTAATATTGTTCTATTTTATACATATCTATATTTATTGTCTTATAAACTGTAAGACCATCGTTCTTAACTAGGAGTTAGTTTAGTTAACGCAGCTTTTATTGTAGTTGTCCTCTATAAGATCAGATTTAAATATCTTCTAACATAGTACTTCTAGTTTGATATTAAAGATACATCTTGTAACTTGAACACTACACTACACTACACTTGGAACTTGAAACTTAACACAACTGCAATACATTGGAACTACGCTAAAAACTATCCAAAACTTTTAGTCTATTGCATTACAAGGCAGGAGGATTGTCTGAACTCTGCCCATGTACTACGCACATCAGCTGATTAAATTATAAGTTATTTAATACATTAGTGATTTACGAGACAATAATTTATATAATATTATAATAAAAAAATCTGTCAAATCAAATCTCAGTAACAATTTCATGCCATAATCGATAAATAACACAGTAATTTCTTGTTAATCTTAAACATTCTGAAAGATAATTGGAACGGCAAATTTATTTGAACTAAAAATGGTTTTAATATGTATATCAGCTGTCTAATGTATATTTTTTGTTTGTAAGTCAGTCCGAGAGACTTTCATGAATAAAATGTCCATCATATAATAAAAATGTGATAATCCTTTTTATTAACGTATTGCTTTTGATATTTTCATAGCATCATATTTTCAAAATGTTTTAAATAACCAGACTGATTTTAAGTCTGTATGTACAGATGACTACGACAGTGTTCAAGGAAGAGCCAACGCACACAATGTTGACCTCAACAGAAACTTTCCCGATCAGTTTGAACAAACTCAGGTATACTCTCATATTTGTATCACAAGTTCTTTGTTAGGATTAATTTTAGAACATTAGTGTTTCAGTGTTGTGATAGTTTGAAGAGAAGAAACCTTCCTGAAACTGAACTCGTGAACTAATTGTCCGCTTTTTGTTTTTTGTAATGTAAAAAATTTGGCTGCTTTGTGTAATTTAGAGTATAACAACCTCTTTAGTTCGTTTACGAAGCTGTGGTATGGTGACACGAGTTCCATCGATAATTAAAAAAAATAGTAACTTACCTTTGTATTGTTCGAAACATAAATATATGTAATAGTATATATTCTTGAGCATCACCATTAATCCACCAACAATTTTTTTATCGTGTCAATTACACCCTGTGAAGATAGAATCCACAAATGACTCTTTCTCAATCTAGGACAATGAAGTCCAAGAACCGGAAACGTTAGCAGTAATGAACTGGACGTCCTCCATCCCGTTTGTGTTATCCGCTAACCTCCACGGGGGGGCCCTGGTGGCCAACTACCCCTTCGACGGCAACATGGACATGATGTCCGGGAAAGCCAATCCCGCCCCTGATGATGCTGTTTTCGTACATTTGGCACATGTTTACTCTGATGTAAGTCATGTTTTTCTTATCTTTTTTTTATCTTAATTTAGTGGCAAAGATTGTGGGGAATATTGATATTTGATATCTCAAAATAAATATTCACTTATTTTATTTTGAGATATCAAATATCTTTTTATTATAATATCGTTATCTTTTTATAATAATATCGTTTTATTTAAAAACTAGGGAAATATTTAAAAAAATATTCTATTATTTTTCGTCACAAGAAAAAGGTAACATTGTCATATGTGACATACAGGCTCATCACAAGATGCACTTGGGACAGCCCTGCAAGAACTCCATCGAAAGATTCCCTCAAGGCATCGTCAACGGCGCCAAGTGGTATGAATGAATGACCTTTGAAGTTTACTACAACTAAAAATTCATGACCCACCTTAACTACAAGCTTATATATCCAATACAATTCTTACTATATTGATCATACTTTGGCAAGGTACGTGCTAGCGGGAGGCATGCAAGACTGGAATTACCTTCACACAAGTGACATGGAGGTGACCCTGGAGCTCGGGTGTCACAAGTTCCCTCCAGCTTCAGACCTGCCCACCTACTGGGACGATAATAGAGAAGCGATGCTGCTGTTTATTGAAGAGGTACGCTCACAATACGTGAAACACACAGAGATCGTCTTCTATTTTAATGAATTAATATTTTCTAAACTGAGATAACTTTAAGTGTAATTTTAAATATTTCATCCTCAGGTACACAAGAGCGTCCACGGCTTCATCCACAGCCACATCGGCCACGCCCTTGAAGGTGCAACCGTGACCGTGTCCGGCGTACGGCACGGCGTCCACTCCGCGTTGCACGGCGACTACTGGCGGCTGCTGCGCCCAGGGACCTACAACATCACCGCTAGCAAACAGGGGTCAGTGCAAGCAGACACTCACACACATGCACGCAATCACAGACGCAGCACACACGTCCGCACTAGCGCACGCACACGCACGGACAAAAGTACACACATTCATACAAAACATCTTGTAAAAAAACTAACCTATAACTTTGTTTTTTTCTGAACTTTTCGAATTTCCTAATATATATTTAATTCTTCTCCAGATACGAGAGTGTCACGGAAGTGATCACCGTTCCTCCCACTGGCTCGATCTCGGTGAATTTTACTCTGATGCCGGACGACCCTCAACACTGGTCCTCCGCTTATGACTTCCGGTGAGTGGGGATGAGATTTAATGTCCTTGGCCTCATTCAATGTACTCTTCTTATTATTGGTGGGGGTCATCCACGTTTATTTCTATGTTTTTTTTCTGCCTTGCTTAAAATGTTCATATCTATTTTGTTAATAGCATTGTGCTATCTGTTCTATTTTAAATACTTTTTTAATACTTAATAAAGAACAGTTATAAATAATATTTTTTAACATTATAGTCGTAACCAGCAAAATAAAATGTAAAAACAAATATATAAATGATTTTCATTTTATTTCTAATTCATCTTAATTTCCATAATCTCTACTATGCTATATGTTTACTATTATTTACTATCTTCATTTATGTATATTATAATAAATATGTACTATCTATATCGTGTATTTGTTTGTACTAACTGTCTGTACATACTAATTACTAACGATAAATGTCTTGATGTGTCTAATATTTAAATTTTAGTGTTTATTTATCAACTGCACTTTTGTATATAGCTAAGAAAAAAATATATATTTAAATTTGCTTCCAAAAATTAGATAATGAAACTGTTATCTACATAATATATATATTTTTTAAGTTGATTATTTATATATTTTTTTTCAAAATTACTAGAGACGTCTCAAGAAAAATACATTCATTGACATTTATACAAAAATATATATATATAATTGGCTTTTTTAATTTGACTTGATATCTTAACATTTAAATTATATGTGCTTGCTTTTTCTTGTCTTAAGTCTCTTGATTCTTATAATTTATACTTTATCATCACCATTCTTTGTCTGAAATACATTTCAATTACGTCTATAGAACGAATATGCTTCAATCAAATAAAAAAAATGGTTGGGACGACGCATAAAAAAAAACCCTGAAAAAAACTTCATCTATAATTTTTGGAACATCTGACCAGCATTAATAACATTTTATTTGTTAATTTCAAGTTTGATGACAAATGTGGTCTTTCAAATTTAAACTTTATTATCAAAATTAGGCTATGGTAGATTTTACTAAGTCAACTAACGTAAAGATTTTTCGGTTAGAAATTCAAAAAAATATATTTATTTAACTAGACAGCTACCAATCTGAAATCATCGTCGAATTCAGAACGTAATATTTGCAACATGGATGACTGTTTCTTTTAATGATTTTCTTGTCACTATCCCATTATTTCTGTGTCGTCTAGATCTGTCTTTACTATTTTCTTGAGTGTGAAGAAGTCAGAACTGTACATATGTGAAGGTTATCCATAACTTTAATTCGGTCATATTATATTCTACAATACGAGTAAGACTTGGGGGATTTTAATATCGATCGGTATAACAGCTATGTCTGAAAAAACATACTACTGGCATAATGGGACTGGCTACGATGGACATGGCTACCATAGACAATTTCAAATACATTGACGTTATATATTCAGTTTAAGTGTCTAAATTTAACTACATAATTAAGAATTATTGTAACACTGCATAACAGTTTGAATTATTGGTTAAGGAAAGTTATAAATATAATATCTTTGTGGGTTCAAAAAATTGTACGTAACATCTCATTTATCTCACTCTCAATCTCATTTTACCGTCAAAATATTGGATGTTATTTAAAAAAAATATGTAGGTAGAGGAATGATTACATGTATCCAATGTGTATCCAACATTATGCCATGGTCATCTCGAATCTCATCTCAAATTGTTTGGTAACACGTGGGAGCCACTTATAAAAGTATGAATCTGACATCTGCGGTCGTACTTTAGAACACAAAGGTACAAGTAGCTTCATCTGTATTTATTCAAATCTCAATAACCGTTTAACTAAGAAACCGCCGTAGGTTGGTCACGGAATAACGTAAGTCTGACAGACACTCACATCCCCTCAACCAAGATCACATATTTGTTCAAAGTGTATCATTGAAGCTCTGTCTCTGTCTCTCCCGTCTCTGCTGTCCTTTACTCATGTTTATTCAAAGTACTGACTCATCGAATGTATTTTTTTTAAACGCTTATAACCTAGTTACCTTTAAGTTATTATTTACTTTATAGATTGTATTAAATGATATATCTGTACAAACATATTGCCTTAATTTATGTATGTATATTTTTTTAGATGTAAAGTATTATATAGTTTCTTATAATATATCAGGTGTACTCCTCATTACGATTTTCTTCTATATGCCTAATGTTGTTAGAAAGAAATCGCTCTTTAGCGATGAGGCTTACATTCGACTTTAATATTATTTATTGTATTTTTTGGAACTAATAAGAGTAATAAGATGTCTATGACATTTCTCCACTCACACCACAGTGTGTTAGACAACATAATGAACACGCGCTACCACTCCTCCCCCGAGCTGTACGCCGCGCTGGCCGAGCTCGAGAACTCGCATCCGGGCGTGGCCGAGTTCCGCGCCGGGGACAGTGCCGGAACTAGTCTGCTACATCAGCTCAAGGTCACCGACGATGTGAGTACAAACAGCTCAAGGTCTGATCATCATGTCAAAATGATGTCAGTCCACACACACAACTCAAGGTAATGGTCGATGTGACTACACACACACACACACCTCAAGCACACGTAGTCGACGTGAGCACACCCACACACGCTCAAGATCACTGATGATGTCAGTCCACACACACAACTCAAGGTAATGGTCGATGTGACTACACACACACACACACCTCAAGCACACGTAGTCGACCTGAGCACACCCACACACGCTCAAGATCACTGATGATGTCAGTCCACACACACAACTCAAGGTAATGGTCGATGTGACTACACACACACACACACCTCAAGCACACGTAGTCGACCTGAGCACACCCACACACGCTCAAGATCACTGATGATGTCAGTCCACACACACAACTCAAGGTAATGGTCGATGTGACTACACACACACACACACCTCAAGCACACGTAGTCGACGTGAGCACACCCACACACGCTCAAGATCACTGATGATGTCAGTCCACACACACAACTCAAGGTAATGGTCGATGTGACTACACACACACACACACCTCAAGCACACGTAGTCGACGTGAGCACACCCACACACGCTCAAGATCACTGATGATGTCAGTCCACACACACAACTCAAGGTAATGGTCGATGTGACTACACACACACACACACCTCAAGCACACGTAGTCGACCTGAGCACACCCACACACGCTCAAGATCACTGATGATGTCAGTCCACACACACAACTCAAGGTAATGGTCGATGTGACTACACACACACACACACCACAAGCACACGTAGTCGACGTGAGCACACCCACACACGCTCAAGATCACTGATGATGTCAGTCCACACACACAACTCAAGGTAATGGTCGATGTGACTACACACGCACACACACCTCAAGCACACGTAGTCGACGTGAGCACACCCACACACGCTCAAGATCACTGATGATGTCAGTCCACACACACAACTCAAGGTAATGGTCGATGTGACTACACACACACACACACCTCAAGCACACGTAGTCGACCTGAGCACACCCACACACGCTCAAGATCACTGATGATGTCAGTCCACACACACAACTCAAGGTAATGGTCGATGTGACTACACACACACACACACCTCAAGCACACGTAGTCGACCTGAGCACACCCACACACGCTCAAGATCACTGATGATGTCAGTCCACACACACAACTCAAGGTAATGGTCGATGTGACTACACACACACACACACCTCAAGCACACGTAGTCGACGTGAGCACACCCACACACGCTCAAGATCACTGATGATGTCAGTCCACACACACAACTCAAGGTAATGGTCGATGTGACTACACACACACACACACCTCAAGCACACGTAGTCGACCTGAGCACACCCACACACGCTCAAGATCACTGATGATGTCAGTTCACACACACAACTCAAGGTAATGGTCGATGTGACTACACACACACACACACCTCAAGCACACGTAGTCGACCTGAGCACACCCACACACGCTCAAGATCACTGATGATGTCAGTCCACACACACAACTCAAGGTAATGGTCGATGTGACTACACACACACACACACCTCAAGCACACGTAGTCGACGTGAGCACACCCACACACGCTCAAGATCACTGATGATGTCAGTCCACACACACAACTCAAGGTAATGGTCGATGTGACTACACACACACACACACCTCAAGCACACGTAGTCGACCTGAGCACACCCACACACGCTCAAGATCACTGATGATGTCAGTCCACACACACAACTCAAGGTAATGGTCGATGTGACTACACACACACACACACCTCAAGCACACGTAGTCGACGTGAGCACACCCACACACGCTCAAGATCACTGATGATGTCAGTCCACACACACAACTCAAGGTAATGGTCGATGTGACTACACACACACACACACCTCAAGCACACGTAGTCGACGTGAGCACACCCACACACGCTCAAGATCACTGATGATGTCAGTCCACACACACAACTCAAGGTAATGGTCGATGTGACTACACACACACACACACCTCAAGCACACGTAGTCGACGTGAGCACACCCACACACGCTCAAGATCACTGATGATGTCAGTCCACACACACAACTCAAGGTAATGGTCGATGTGACTACACACACACACACACCTCAAGCACACGTAGTCGACGTGAGCACACCCACACACGCTCAAGATCACTGATGATGTCAGTCCACACACACAACTCAAGGTAATGGTCGATGTGACTACACACACACACACACCTCAAGCACACGTAGTCGACCTGAGCACACCCACACACGCTCAAGATCACTGATGATGTCAGTCCACACACACAACTCAAGGTAATGGTCGATGTGACTACACACACACACACACCTCAAGCACACGTAGTCGACGTGAGCACACCCACACACGCTCAAGATCACTGATGATGTCAGTCCACACACACAACTCAAGGTAATGGTCGATGTGACTACACACACACACACACCTCAAGCACACGTAGTCGACGTGAGCACACCCACACACGCTCAAGATCACTGATGATGTCAGTCCACACACACAACTCAAGGTAATGGTCGATGTGACTACACACACACACACACCTCAAGCACACGTAGTCGACGTGAGCACACCCACACACGCTCAAGATCACTGATGATGTCAGTCCACACACACAACTCAAGGTAATGGTCGATGTGACTACACACACACACACACCTCAAGCACACGTAGTCGACGTGAGCACACCCACACACGCTCAAGATCACTGATGATGCCAGTCCACACACACAACTCAAGGTAATGGTCGATGTGACTACACACACACACACACCTCAAGCACACGTAGTCGACGTGAGCACACCCACACACGCTCAAGATCACTGATGATGTCAGTCCACACACACAACTCAAGGTAATGGTCGATGTGACTACACACACACACACACCTCAAGCACACGTAGTCGACGTGAGCACACCCACACACGCTCAAGATCACTGATGATGTCAGTCCACACACACAACTCAAGGTAATGGTCGATGTGACTACACACACACACACACCTCAAGCACACGTAGTCGACGTGAGCACACCCACACACGCTCAAGATCACTGATGATGTCAGTCCACACACACAACTCAAGGTAATGGTCGATGTGACTACACACACACACACACCTCAAGCACACGTAGTCGACCTGAGCACACCCACACACGCTCAAGATCACTGATGATGTCAGTCCACACACACAACTCAAGGTAATGGTCGATGTGACTACACACACACACACACCTCAAGCACACGTAGTCGACCTGAGCACACCCACACACGCTCAAGATCACTGATGATGTCAGTCCACACACACAACTCAAGGTAATGGTCGATGTGACTACACACACACACACACCTCAAGCACACGTAGTCGACGTGAGCACACCCACACACGCTCAAGATCACTGATGATGTCAGTCCACACACACAACTCAAGGTAATGGTCGATGTGACTACACACACACACACACCTCAAGCACACGTAGTCGACCTGAGCACACCCACACACGCTCAAGATCACTGATGATGTCAGTCCACACACACAACTCAAGGTAATGGTCGATGTGACTACACACACACACACACCTCAAGCACACGTAGTCGACCTGAGCACACCCACACACGCTCAAGATCACTGATGATGTCAGTCCACACACACAACTCAAGGTAATGGTCGATGTGACTACACACACACACACACCTCAAGCACACGTAGTCGACGTGAGCACACCCACACACGCTCAAGATCACTGATGATGTCAGTCCACACACACAACTCAAGGTAATGGTCGATGTGACTACACACACACACACACCTCAAGCACACGTAGTCGACCTGAGCACACCCACACACGCTCAAGATCACTGATGATGTCAGTCCACACACACAACTCAAGGTAATGGTCGATGTGACTACACACACACACACACCTCAAGCACACGTAGTCGACCTGAGCACACCCACACACGCTCAAGATCACTGATGATGTCAGTCCACACACACAACTCAAGGTAATGGTCGATGTGACTACACACACACACACACCTCAAGCACACGTAGTCGACCTGAGCACACCCACACACGCTCAAGATCACTGATGATGTCAATCCACACACACAACTCAAGGTAATGGTCGATGTGACTACACACACACACACACCACAAGCACACGTAGTCGACGTGAGCACACCCACACACGCTCAAGATCACTGATGATGTCAGTCCACACACACAACTCAAGGTAATGGTCGATGTGACTACACACACACACACACCTCAAGCACACGTAGTCGACGTGAGCACACCCACACACGCTCAAGATCACTGATGATGTCAGTCCACACACACAACTCAAGGTAATGGTCGATGTGACTACACACACACACACACCTCAAGCACACGTAGTCGACCTGAGCACACCCACACACGCTCAAGATCACTGATGATGTCAGTCCACACACACAACTCAAGGTAATGGTCGATGTGACTACACACACACACACACCTCAAGCACACGTAGTCGACGTGAGCACACCCACACACGCTCAAGATCACTGATGATGTCAGTCCACACACACAACTCAAGGTAATGGTCGATGTGACTACACACACACACACACCTCAAGCACACGTAGTCGACCTGAGCACACCCACACACGCTCAAGATCACTGATGATGTCAGTCCACACACACAACTCAAGGTAATGGTCGATGTGACTACACACACACACACACCTCAAGCACACGTAGTCGACCTGAGCACACCCACACACGCTCAAGATCACTGATGATGTCAGTCCACACACACAACTCAAGGTAATGGTCGATGTGACTACACACACACACACACCTCAAGCACACGTAGTCGACGTGAGCACACCCACACACGCTCAAGATCACTGATGATGTCAGTCCACACACACAACTCAAGGTAATGGTCGATGTGACTACACACACAACAGTTTAGGCCAGCGAAGGTTACATGACATGACATCTGTCAAAAGAGCGTTTTTGTTTTGAGTGTAGTGTAAAACTATAATTTAATTGCTACTTGTAGCGAGCAAGTATTAAAGTAGGAAGATAAGGGGCACGGTATTGGGCATCCAGCGGCACCCTTGCTCGCTGCCAGCAATGGACTAAAGTTAGGGATTAAACTAATAACTTACTGAAACTTAATTAATTTCATTATTCCTTGGGACTTTAATTTTGGAAATGAAATAAATGAGAGCTTTTATATATTATTATTATAATTATTTCAGGAGGGCTCACCAGAAGAAACTAAATTTCATATAGCAATAATAAGCAACCTGTACGGATCGCAGGCCGTAGGCCAGGAGATGTTGCTTAACTTCGCGCGACATCTGTGTACCGCCTACCAGATAGGAGAGCCACGACACAGAACTCTACTTAAGAATGCAGTTTTACACTTCATACCAAACTTAGACCCTTTGTATAAGAAAATGTTGAGAACCTACGATCATACCGAGAAGTGTGATTTAGAGCCCCTAGAAGAGGAATTCGGCGACAGTTTATACAACTATTTGATCCAGAAGAATTTAAACCCGTTATCAAATTATACCAGAGAGAAGGCGTTTTTGGGTCTTCTAGAGTCGGAACGGTACGACCTGGTGCTCGACCTGGCGTCCGGTACCGAAGATGTCACGATACCTAACGTACCAAAGGAGATTTACGAGTTATACGCCCAGAAATATCAAGATAACAGAACTCCGAGCACAAAATACCACTGTAAAGAGAATCGAGTAGTTAACGAGAATCTTTTGGATTTGTTGTTTGAGAAATACAATGTGCCTGTAGTCTCGGTGGGGCTCAGCTGCTGCAAGATGCCGCTGGAGGCCGACATAGCGTGGGTCTGGAGGAACAATCTGAAAGGGATCATGAAGGTCATCGAGCAAGGCAACACAGGTATGCCTTACGTTATATGACTCTATCAAGGTAATCCATACAATTGATCTTAAACCAACTCGATCTCCAGGTGTGAAGGGCTTCATCCGCAACGAGATGGGCGCTCCCATGCGCGGTGCGACCGTGAGCGTGGTGTCGGGCTCCGCCCCCCTCCAGATCCGTGCCTCCCGCAACCAGGCGCACTACAGCGCCCTGCTGCCTCCTGGCGGGTACCGCGCCATCGTGCGCTGCCACGGGTACAGGGACCAGGTACTGCCACGCGTCTGTGGTTTAATGCTAGCCACTACAACCTACAATTAAAAAACGATTCCGATCCGGTGCTTTATAATCCTTTTTTTTAATTTATCTGGGAAAAAACAATCCTTGAACTAAATATGTAAGATGGTCTTCATGGTTGATTTCATCGCTTTTCATCAGATCGCTTATTCATTATGTATATATGTTTCGGCTCCGACATTTTTGCACAGTTTTGCAGGTTACAATATGTAAGAAATACTTCCTTATATTGCAGCCATTGTTATGAACCGTTAAAATTCTGTTTCATTCTTTCGCACACGCTATAATTAAGTAATTAAATGTCTAAGAAGAATGGCGTATATTATTCTGTAGGTAATAATACCGTGCTAAATCGACGATAGAATACAATATCTGCACGTGTACATGCGCGTGCGCCTCGGACAGAACACGCGCATGTACACTATGTAACACGGCAGCTGTATCGCTCGTAGTATAATTGGATTAATTTAATAATAAGGCTAGTGTCATAATGTGGCATCTTAGATCACTTTATAAAAACCTAAAGCCCGCTGTATACAGGGTCAATTAAATATTGTGTTTTGGATTTATATAAGAAAACTATAGAGAAGAGTTTGTCTACTAGAATTGTATTTATTAAAAATGAGAACAACGAGTAAATATCATCTAAACGATAAATGAATACTGTTATGATGTATCACATATTCTAATTCAGCTGTCTATAATGTCAGATTAAAAATTATCTTCGCAGAATTATAAAAAGATAAAAAATCATAATAGTTGTTTTTGGGGTTTTGTGAGGGTATCTTAAAATTATTAATAAATTAAAATGTATTGTCAGGTGTTAACTTGGCGCGTGGTGGAAGGTCAGGTCAAACAGAAGGACGTGGTGATGATCCGACGGAACTCTGAGAGCATCCCCGGGGGTCAGTTCGAGGAAGTCAAGTTCGAGAAGGACCCTGATACTGTGTATATTACGGGTGTGATTTTTTATTTAAGCTATTTGTTATACGTTTATATAGCTTTGTCTATAATCAATTAATATCTCAAGGCAACTCCCGCTATTTCTCAATAACGCACCCATTCACGTTCTTAAAGTAGTTATTTCTGAACTCCGGTAATTTTTAAACCGTTGGGTTGACAAGTGATAAAGTCATTCATAGACTCTTATTGACATCCCGTCCATAAAACACATTCTGCAAATAAATTAAAACAAAATCTTTCAACAATATATTTATATAAACTATAAATATATTGTTGAAGGATTTTGTTTTATTTTATTCTATATAATATTATTACATTTAATTATATGCAACATCTCTCGTTTTTTAGATTCCTAAGATAGAAAAGGTGGCATGAAACTGAATGATAGTGTTTTAAACATTATAATCTACTAATAATTTGCTACCCTATATCCCCAGGTCTCACCCTATCAACAAGTAGTGACCCCCTCCCCGAGTCTCGGGTGTGGTTGTCCCCCCCCAACCCCCCTGGTGGTCACCGGTCCCTCGCCGCCAACACCAGTGATGCGCTCGGGCGCTTCGTGGTGTCGCTCCCCGTCACGTACATGGGACGGGACGTCATACTAAGCGTCTCCAACGACGGGTACATCACTAGGACTAGACATGTTAAGGTTTGTTCATTCTTTCATTCAAAGTAAACACTCCGTATGTATCCGCCTTGTGTATATTGTCCGCGATTTATTTCATTTCCAACTTACATCATACTTTTTATACAGATTTTATAGTGTTCATTATTTAGTTACCTATACATTTATTATTCATTTAAATAAATTATTTATTCTTTAAATTAATCATCATTCATCAATTCATTCTTCAAATCTCAATCTTGATCTTATATATTTTATTCACTATAAACACTCGTTTCAGATCAGCAGCAGTGATAACATTACACCGAATATTATATTGAAGTTGGAGAAGGACGACAACGTCTTAGGCATGCCGCGACTTGTCTTCGTTATGTTGGCTGGTACGTTTTTTAAAAAGTTCCTTCTAACAGATCATACATACATATTATATTATATCTGATTTAAAGTAACATGTCTAGTCCTATTTCATTAATATAGCTGAGAAAAAGCAATGGCCCTTATATTAAACCTTGTGGCACACCACGTGTTACAAAAGCATTTATAAAAACCCACTTTGTAAAAATTGTGTTCTAAACGTCTTTCTCTCTTTCTTAATCTATCTTTTTAAAAAAAGTAAATTCAATGATTTCCTTCGTTTTTACTATGAACTAATGCCCCTTGGAGAAATCTTCGTAGTATTTACAATAATATATGTATAACATTTATCAAAACATGCAGCGGTTTATGACAGAAATTACAATCTTATACTATGATATGAAGTGTTAAATCCCCCCTCGTAGGCGTGGTGGGTGTGTCTGTGGTGTCGCTGGGTGCGTGGTGTCTCTCGTGTCGTCAGAAGGCGCGCGATGCTCGTCGGGAGTACATGTTCGCTCCCCTCCCTGATGATGATAAGCGCCCGCTCTGCGACAACAGCGTATACGGTAATATATATTATTCTTAGTTTATTTAAAACTTCACTGAAAATATACAATAACTTACATTCCCATTTATTTATATACTATAAATAAAAACTATTTAGGCCCAAGTTTTTTATTAAAAAGGAAAACTGAAATAATAAAAAACTTTATTTATTACAACAGAAGTTAATTCATAGCTATTATAACATTGTCATTTGATATCCAGATATATATAAAAATAATTTTATTGTAATTATTTTGCTATTTAAGTTATTTACATTATGAATTTGGATAATTGTAACGTCTATTTTTGTTACATATGTTCTCAGACGTGGTCCGCACTCCTTACTACGATGACGATGAGATTCCTCCTTCAGAGACAGACTCAGAAGAAGACATAGTCTTGCTGCGATCAGACAAAGATTGGAAAACTGCGGACGAGTGATATTATAATACCGTCTAAGTAGACCAAACTCAGTATGATTCTCCTTAAAAAAAACTTAATGTATGACTTTTTTATTACTTTATAGATATATATGTTGAAAATGTTTATAACGCCTTAAAAGCGATCTCTTTGGTTGCGACAGTATTATTTAAAAAATAAAAAAGTTAACAATTATATATAGTAATTGAAAATAAATATATAAACAATTTTCCAATCAATTAAAGAATAAAAACATTCCGTATAAATAGCATTTAATATATATATTATTTTATATTATAATAAGAAATGTGAAACAATAATTTAATATATAATTTTCTGATGTAAACATTTTGTAATGTTCTAAAAATAAAACTTTATAATATTAATAATAATAATTAACTTTTTCTACTTAAGATTAGGTCTAGTTCTTCCATCTAAACCGAATTTATTCTATAATACAGGTTATTTGTGAATCTCACAAACACTAAAGCAATATTATATATATTTTTTTATATTTTAGATTTGTAATTTATGTATTTTTGTTATTAAATATCAATGAAAATTTTGTCAATATTTTTACATTTATGAAAATCAGTAATATAATCATATTTCTGTTAGGTCTGAAAAGATGTAGTATCAGAAGTAGAGCAACAGTAGATTTGTGTTAAATGAAAAAAAAATATTGAAAACTATTTGGTCTTAATATGGAAGATTGGCAAAGTATAAATTACTTAACTAGCTTCAAGACTGGAGTCACTGGGCTCTTTGATGGTATTTTATTTGTAAAATATTCTTTTTTCATTGAATATACAAATTAAATGATTGATATATTTATTTGTAATTATTGTAACAAATAATATTGGTGCTACTTTGCCTTTTATAGAGTAAAGTTATTTATTTATGAAACATTGTGATAGTTTTAGCTAATTATATTGATTTTTAAAATTACACTGTTTTTTATTATGTATTCTATTGTTAGCTCAAGCTATTACATAGCATGGAGGTAGTTGTTTTTTTAACTAAATAATGTATCAAGATTCTATATCATCTTTAAGAAGGAAGTGGATTTAATGAAAATAGATTATAAATGATAAAAATATAAAAAATAACATTTAATATATTTTAATAAATTCTTTACAAAGTCAGTTTTCACTTATCACAATAGAAGCAACAACAGCATATGGAATGCTTTCTCAAAAATCTATACATTTCTTGGCTGGCTGACACCGCAACCAACATTTTTATGTTTTAAATAATTAATAATGTTTTTGATGGCTTTTTGATGAGATATTGGACCTTTTTGTGATAGTTTTGTAATCTTTTTTGTTTTAATTTGCCTCGTGACTCTTTCTTGATTCATACGTAACAAGACTTTGCACTTTTGTTTGTAGTATTTTAGTTGTTTTTGTAATTCTTTCACTTTACTTTTTAATGTGATAATTGTCTTCTTTGGATGAACACCATTACCTGAAAATATTATTTTTACAGTATATATATATTTGGTATGTGTACATCAATGTTTACTAGTACCCTGATAGATTATGGACTGTAGTCAAGATGACTTCACTCAAAAGCAAAAATAGCTTCTGTTCATTATAATGTTTCTATAAATAAATATATAGCTGAATGATTTTTATTCAATAATATCTGAATTCCATTCCATTTTTTATAATTACTTGATATATGTGATGTTGGAGCAACTATGCTGGCTTTACTATAATTGTGCTCCATCGGAATTCTTGCAGGCACCTCCCAAGATAACCCATCATATTTACCTGTAACAAAAATAACAATTAGTGAAAAAGAATACCGACAATAATCTATTTTGTTGTTGCAATAATATTTAATTTATTAATTGATTAAGATTAAGGGATTAAATATATATATTTTTAGTTGTTATTTAATGTACTACAATTATTAGTTGAAGAAGACTACATAATAGGGGAGCCCACAATGCTAAATCGGGATTTACTCAAGCGTCATAGAGATCTATTGGGTTGCGAAGCTTAGATGATGAAAAGAAAAAAATGTTATATAATAGATACCTTTTGATCGGTGGGGGGATCTGCTATAGATTTTCAAAAATGTAAAAAAAAATAGTTCCATGGACACACTCGAGCGTGTCAGATATTGATATTATCCATGTCTTACGTGTTTTTAAAAAGGTACAAATGTTAATCTGATTGTTTCCACGATGGGGGAAGTCGTACGTAGGGGTTGAAGATGAAAATAAAAATTATCGAGCGCGACAGATTTTCGAAGGGGTTGTTAAGTGAACCTAAACAAATGCTCTTATATAATAATCTGACGATTTGGCTGTAACGCAAACTCATGACCATTATTAGAATGTGCAAAAAAATTAGTCATTTTGAAATACTCCAGCGCGTCAGATTAGGATATATATGTTTCTTTTCTATGCTCTAGACGTGCTATCTCATTATCTGACGATTATCTGGAGGAATTCGCCTAATCTGACAGTTAAAAATGTTTTGTTTTATTTTTTCAAACAATTTAATTTACAATTGAATTAGTTTATTGAAAAGCTCAGGAAATAGCATGCAAATGAGAAAGTACATGTACTGAGAGAGGAATAGAAACGCGGAGAGGGGAATATAGGCATCACGTTTCTGCACGCATTAAACTTTATCGATGAATTTTTGTTGCTTCGACTTGTTGAAATTGTCAGATTATACATTTTTCGTAATCCTTGAATTATTCCCTTCATTTAAAAAAAAATTAGATACGCTCGAGAATGTCCAGGTGACGTTTTTTTTTTACAACTTTGTAGCCCTCCCCCTTCTTTACGTCACTCTTAAATTGTCAGATTAGTGAAATAAACACATTTTAGCATGTAACTCCTCACCTTATCTTAATCTGACGCGCTCGAGAATTTTTGATGCTCAATTTTTTTATACTAATCTGATCCTTTATCCTGGAAGGGCGACCCTATATAGAACGTTCATATCTAGTGGGAGTACTTAATAGGGTACAAGGTATTTCCCTGTATATTAATCTGCCGCGCTTTAGTAAGTCCCGAAATCCCCTCTTGGGCTCCCCTACTAACACGGACACACATACATACACGCACACAAGAGTTTTTATTTTGAAGCAACTAGATATTTGTATGTATATTGTATTGTATTCACTTATTGAAATATTTTGCACTTGTGCAGACACAATTGGGTTTTTTGTTCTCTTTGAAAAAATCGAATGTGCTTGGACCCTTAGGGCAAACATTTGTTCATTTAAAGTCACCTATCCATGATAATCCCACTAACATAACATTTAAGCTATGGCATGTGGTACGTATACTTCAAATACATAAGGCAACTCTTGTGGCTTCATTAACTGTAATCTGTGTAGTCTGTACTGTCTTTAACATGTTTTATAATTTATCTTAAAATGTAATTTAATTACAATTATGTCAAGAATACGCACTTCTACGTTTCTTTTTTTTTTGTTGGATACAATTTTGAACACTGTCAAAGTTTATCTCAATTTCCTCAGCACCTGAAAACAAATTTATGATAACTTGTTATGTTGATGTCATGATAATATTTTCTTTTGTCTTTCTCCTCAATTTAAATTAAACATTTCAGCCTATTAATGTTAACCCACTCAATGGTGAAAACATCAAACATCATTATGAAAAAGGTATCGAGACAAACAAACCTGACAAGTACTTATATTGTGTCATACCAAGGAATCAATCCATTCCATTATAAAAATGCACGCTTTAGTACCACCAGAGGGCTATTATCACATTTATGAATCATATTTAATTTGGGCTTCAAATCGAAGTAATTGTTTTTGACTTTAACGAGGATTAGGAATATATGAATTTACAATAAAATAATAATGTAATTACATGTTTCCAATATTGTTGAATCTATAGATATGTCATGAATAAAGTCAGGTTCTGGTGGCAAATTTTCTACATCGTCACTTATTGTAATATCTCCAGGTATATTCATTAATGTTTTCTGCACGGAAACTTCATCAGTTGAAGGTATATATTCTATGATAATATTTGCTACAGGCTTTGGTTCATTAGATGCAACTGGGCTTGGAACAGATAACTCTGTCATTGGTTGTTTTTGTACATCTGCAAAGTTTTCATTTTCACCTTTAAGTGTATCCGCAATAAGTAAGTTTACAAGAGACCCTCGTGCATTTGTCCCTTGTGAGCTTTGTGTATTATTTAAAGATATTTCTTCCATCACTGGACCTGCATTGTTTGTCACAACCCCATCCTTTGTTATATTAGCATCATCATCAGGTGATTTTGATTGTAGCATTGATTTTCTTAATGCTAGATCTTTCGCCCAATATTCATCTCTAGATTCTTCTGAAATAATTGTATATTATGTTTCACATGATGTGTGAAATGACTTTAAATACCCAATTACAAAAAATATATATTATTAACTTGTCAAATAAAGTGTTGGAATTGCCAGGGGACTGAGACGCTTATCGTTATAACAATACATGGGTATAAAATGAATATGGCAAAGTCTTTTAGTCCTAAAGTATTCATAATCTTCGTCAGTCTCCAACTTTCTATTTATTGCTTCAACCCATGCTTTAAACCTATCGAGGTTTTTTTTCTGGTTTGGAAAATGATGAGTTGATTGTTCTGAAAAGGCAGACAAAATTTTATCCCCTGATATAGGAGGTGCTCAGAACATAAATGTAAGTATTTATATGAAATAACTGTAGCTGTATAACGACATTAAATTTACCCCAAACTGGACAGCGCAGAAAGCACCTGTTAGTCATTTTTTTCTAAAGCGGTCGAAAGTATTCAAGTAATTAGTTCCTCATTTACATTATTGTTTCTTTATTGACCATTTTGTTAATGGTCAATAAAGATACAATAATGTAAATATAAATAAATATACAATAATGTAAATGTAACGGTAAAACTTTATTTATTATGGTTATCATTACAACGTTACTTTCAAGTCAATTAGTATAACCAACACAAGATACGTTTTAAAAAAAACAAAATCAATGTTTTGTTTACATGTACTAACTCAAAGATAATTTAAAAATTTTCATTAAAAAACATAAAAACCATTTTTAATCTAGAAAAGTGATCCAGTTTCACAATTAATAGGCAAAAACAAATACAACATTCAACAACTTATATGTGACAAGTGATAGGCGAGTAATAAGCATAGACTCATAAGTAATAAGTAAAACAAGTACGCGTAGATTAAATAATAATGGGTGACAAAAATCTAAATTCTAATGTAGTTTACATATTTCGTTCTTAGCTCTGGACTACTAACAATATATTGTCTTTATGAGTTTCGAGGAGTTTTATATTATGAAAAGTTTTCCGATTTGCCCTAATTTTAAAACAATATTCCTAATAATAATAATAAAAATAAATTAATGTAAAAGTTTTCTTTTTTATGAGATAAAAAACGATTTACAAATGTAAAGAGAAATCGGAAACTTTTTGTTCACTCTATTATATAACAATTTACAGTCAATTAAACTAAGCTTTTAAAATTAAAACCAATTCTGTATATATATATATTAGTGTTTTTAAAAAACGTTCAATTCTATCAAAAACGGAGTTTTGACAACAAAAGTTTTGATTGACACATGCAGAGATGTGATAAATAGTTTAATAAAAATATTTAAATACAAAATGCAAATGCTTTGTTATTTCACTATTTAAATTAAAAATACATAATATTATTATATAAAAGCATTTTAATACAAAATAAAAAATACGTATTATCAAAAAAGCTTTTCCAAATAAAATACTTCATTAGTTATTTAACTTATTTTGAAAGTAAATCTTTCAAAACCAACTTAGAGGTTTTCCTCCTAAATTTAGGGGAAAAAAAATTGCTCTGAGGTTTCTTAGGAGTAAAAAATCCTTTCAGTATAATTTTCTTATTTCTATCGATACTCAAACACATTTTTTTTTAATTTTATAAATTGTTCGTGAGAGTTATGACATATTTTAATTTAGAAAGATACTAATTTCGTTGTTAATTTAATAAATATAAATTTAAATTAGAATTTATTCAAAGAGTTCGTCTTTCATGTTAACTCTATGAGGCCTCATAATCATCTCATTGAATAGTCGTTTAACAAGTGCAGAACTTGGTAAGCAACAGTTTTTTTACATTTGGTAATCTGTTCGAAGATTCTAAATTATTGTCTTCATATTTTAAATATCCAGCAGTGTTTCGAGATCTATTGTAGTATTGTCATTATCACTGGCTACTAAAGGATCAGAGTTCTCAATAAACATAATCAGATTCAGCCATTTCCTTCTTTTTATTAGAGTTAGTTTGTTGGCTTTTCGTTTTCTTGTTTTATCTATCTCACTTCTTCTCAACAAATACTTCTTGTTCAAAATATCTATTAACCCTCTCTTATTTGAAATACTTCTCTACACAGAAAACTTCCAAAAAACATACAGCTATGACTTGTATTGCGATGTATTGATAGAAGTTATAAATATATAATGTACCTATTGTGGTGTATTGCTAGAAGTTATTAAAATATGGAGGATTATCCATTTGCTAACTACTTGGAACGCGATTTGATTTCTCCTGGTATAAGACATATGGTATCTTTGTCACCTACTAAACTTCTAATGCCATCAGCAATAGGTTTTGAACAGCATATGTGTTCATGAAGAGGTCTTTAATTGATTTCAGTATACTGTTTGAATTTAAAATGAGCGAAACATTCATTCATTTTACGAAAACATGAGAACAAATAGTGATACATGAAAAACATAAAAACATATATTTAAAAAACGGAATTGTTAATATATAATTAAAAAATTAAGCTTCCCAATTATCACTTTTGATTTTCACCGTAATATATAAATTATCTATAAAGGCACCAATATAATTTATTACATATTAATTGTTTTTATCATTTATCGGAACACCAAATATCTAAGAGAAGATAACATTGTTTCCTTTTTCATTTCCCAGATACCCGACGTATACAAAATGTCAATGATAAGTTGTTGACAAATACTCAGAGGTGAATTACACAGAAAACTATTATTATCTATGAAACGTCAGGTGTTTTATCTTTTGACTTTTGAGTTTAAGAATATTTGTTCAATATTGTGGCAATAAGATGTTTTAACTTATTTAGGCGAGAATCTCGCTTTTTTTACCATGACCATTTCGAAACATACATAAACATAGATATACAATAAACGTGAGGAATCATAAGACACAAAAATAGTGGCTTTTGTAATGGAAAGGACAAGTAATAACACCAGCGATATGAGTAGAAGAGCCGGGGAGTTATTAAGGCGGTTAAACAGGCTCGTCGATGGTCCTTTGACGAGAAAAAAGATGCTTCTTATTATCCTTGTGCTAATCTTTCTGTTACTTTACGTTGGACCGACTATAATGAATGCACTATTTAACAATGAAAGTTTATTGACAAGCAACCAAAATGTTTGCCATCGAAACTTTTTAAATCCTTTTCAAGATGCTCTAAATGATTATGATGCATATTTAAGGTTGGAATCCTCAGCGACGCTGTCGACTTTGAGCCACAATTATGTGCCTTATGTAGGAAATGGTATTTTGGGGTTAGCATTGGAACATGATTCACATTTGAATATAAAACTTGGAAGAACTTTATCGTTGCCAGTTTACTACCATCCTCTTTATATAATAGATGATTTAGATATGAAAGAATCAACATTAGTAGATTATAAAAATGGCATTGTAAATAGGTTTCAATGCAGTAGTACTGGTATGCATGTTTCTTACAAATATTATGCTCATAAAACTATACCATCACTATTTGTTCAAGAAATTTTAGTTAATAACCCACTAAATGCACCAAAGTCTTTACATTTGACAGTACCAAGACTTTCAGACTGGCCGACATCTGTGAAACAAGTTATTAAATTGCATCAAGGAGTAGACACTAAGGAGTATGAAGTTGTCACTGGTATGATTGACCTCCCGGAAAGTGAAAATGTAATTGCTGTATCAGTGGTGTGCAGAAAAATGAGCAACAAAGTGCAAGTTGAAGCTAGGGATGGATTAGATATTTTAATATTAACTACAATTCAATACAGTAAACCTATCAAAAGAACAGAATATGCAAAACATAAAGACATAGTAGAAAAAAATGCAATTGCTGAAATGGAGAAGGTAATATCATTAACTGGAGATAGAGTGGCAGTAAGAAGATTAAGAGACAGCCATTCCTTAGTCTGGCAAAGGTTATGGGAGACAGGTTTTTACATCTCCGATTCTAAAGCTGAAGGTGCAATCAATGGAGATCGTATTAATGCTACTATATATGCAATTCTTTCCCAAGTGAGAAGTTATGAATATGAAGAACATATAAAAGCTGCCACAAAATCTGAAATATTACGTACACTTACTTATTCTGAAGGCTGCTATGAGGGATTTTCAACCTTGGATGCATTTAATTTATGGAAGCCATTAAATTCACTATCTAATTTAAATTCAGTAGCAAGTAAATGGCTGTTAACCTTAGAGAAGCAAGGCTGTCATAACCTCCTGAAAGCAGGGGCCAGTGGGGTGAATCAGGCAATGATACTTAGCTTTGGTAGTTTAAGATTTAGCAATCAGCACCTTGAGTACAATATTCATCCATCTAAATTACACAGAGACTTTCTATTTCGTAGAATTAACTACGGAAACAAGACCCATGTCAATATAAGTGTAATTTTACAAGAAGATAACAAAGCAGCAATATTTGTAGCATTGGATCGTTCTGACAAAACATATTATGCTTGTGATGCAGGTTGTCTTGATTCTCCAGTCCAACTGGGTCCATATAGAAAGTATTTTCCTGTAAAACTAACACAACCTTTGACAGCAATTTTGTATGTAACAGCTGATAAACAGCATATGGAGGACTTACAGCATGCAATCCATGTTCACGAAGTAGTGGAGGCACCCGCCCACGAGCACCATGTCATTGCCCTACACAGACATGGCCACAGTCTTGGTGGCCTTAACCCATTATTCTGGGTTTCTATTATAGTTTTAATTGTTTTGTTCCATTTATTCCTATGTAGAATTATAATGAATGAGTTCTGTGATAGTGGCACAAATATATCTTACAAAAGATTGTATAACAAGGCTTAATTTTATTTTTATGATTGGGTTATGGGTCATTTTCTGCTTCAGTATTCACAGCTCGCAAATTGTCCAGCTTGTAAAGAATTAAGTCGGGGTAAGTCACTGCCAAATGTGATGTAAGTTCTTCTTAATACTATGTAGATATTGTTGATTTGAAATTGTTTGTTTTGACATTATATTAAATATGTACTAAGTACACACTTCAGTGACTATAATGGTGCTCTCACACTGTTGGTAAAATTTATTAACACATTGTTATACATCTCACCATCTCCAAAACAATTGTTAATTCTATATATTATAATTTGCTATCATGTTCCTATTTATTGTACATGTTTTCTCATACAATTGTTAACTAACAAATGCTATACAACTTTACTTAGCTGGTGTACATACCAGCTTCTGTAAGAGCATCATTAAATAAAAGGTGTACTAGTTACATGTTTATAATAATGGCAATAACTATATTTATTTTTAAAAGTAGTTTTCATTTTATATTTCATGCTTAGTTATATTTTACTGGCGACATTTTTTGTAATTGATTACAAGATATGTATGTGTAAATATTATTTGCTTCTAGCTTGATCTCCATTTATATTTAGCATATATATGTTCAAAAGTTGGTTATAAACAATATTTCCTTAATATCATACTCCTATGACCATCACCATTAAAATAAATCTGAACTATATAATAATAAAGACTAGTTAGGTCTTGATTAATGTACATATATATTTAAAGTGAATGTATGTTCAAAAAGAACACAGAAACCATATTTTTTATCAACATTATTCTGTTCGTGAAAAATCCCTAATATAATGATTACATCAAGTTATTATTTCACTAGAATAAATATAATTTTGTTATTATGCTATATTTAAATACTTATACTATTTGTAAATATTTGTATGCTATGAGTATAATTGTTGTTATAAGATTATGTATATTTTTTAAATAAATGGCAATTGTATGTTAAATGTTGTATTTCTTTTATGTCAATAATATATACATACTGTTATAAAGGTATCTGAGATAATCAGCAACTTCTTATCTGTCTATGAGCTGTTTGCAAGTTGTAAATACTGTTTTTGAAATAGAAAATTTACTAGTTAGAATAAATATTGATATATTTATTATACAGGCTTTATCCAAAATAATAGCCAGCTAGATAAAGCTAGCTGTCCTCCTCGACTTAGTGAACATAGCTTGTATATCTGGAGTAACATACATAACAGATGATAAAGCAGTGTTTTAAATTGGTCTTTGCTCCTGAAATTATCCTCTAATATGTCTAACACCAAGGCATGGATTAACTCCTCAATTTCTTCATATTATATTTTCAAGCTGCAATATATAGATATTAATTCTTTATCTATGTTCAGCCAATCTTATATTTGATTCATAGTGGGAGATTATGTGATTTTTTTTATAAATGACGTGATATCCAATACTAGAAGAATATTTATAAAGCCTTATCGAAAGGTACTTCGAAGTCTTCTAACATAAAATATTATGGATATAGGGGTATAGAAATATAAAAAAACTAATTTGCTATAAATATATTTACAAAATATAATTTCTATTTGAAGGCACATACATTTATTGGATCACAATTGAATGTTCAAGAGAGGTACAAATAATTGGTGCCATTCCATACTATACTTAAATACAGGTTTCATGGCTAAATTTAATCATCTGTATTATACATACAGAGATTGAAATAACAGACCCTTTCTTGAGTAATTAGTAATAAATGACCTCCAAAGCGACTTTCTATGAAGCCATATTACATTGATTTTGAACAATTAATAATTTTGATCATTACTTGGAAGACCTCAGTCTGCAGAACAAATTTATACATCATTGTATGGTGTGTATTTTTATCAATGATTCATCATCTAGTGAGTATTTTCATGAAATTTTGTGAATCTTTTATGAATAAGGCTTAACTTATATATATTTAGTTGATGCTACTGTTCAGAGCTAATATACATATTTGTGAATATAAAATTCCTTACAAATGTAAAATTAATGATATTTGTGAAATTAATTTAAAACAGGACCTGAAATTACAGGATCATAATTGAATATGTATATATATTTTTTAATAAAAAAAAATAGTTGTGCGTCTTTTACTTTTAAAGTAAAAAAAAAATATTTGGTCAATTTTTATATCAATAAAAATGAACTATGTTAAACTTGAACACAATAAAACAGATCTCAGTAGTCTCAAAAGCGTATCAATAACAATTATCATATAACTAACGCCCGACTTCCGAAGGCTGATTATTAAAAAATATATATTTTAATTCCTTACAGAAGTCGGTTGTTAGCAATAAATTTAGTATTTAATTAATTTAGATTTTTTATTATTACTCTAGCGGATGAAGAGATCAATAACCTTTATTGAATAACATCAGTATTATTTAACTTTTATAATCTTAACTATATGATATTCTATCTATAAATGATTTTGCAATATCCTAAACAAATGTCACCTTAATATTTTGATAACAGTCCAATAAAAAATAATATGGCAATGGCATTTACACATGATCTCAGCCCATCTGAATGTTTGACTTTGTCAATAATGTTTAAAATAATACTACAAAGTATAAAAAACTACATTAAATAAAAAAAAATCATCACTCGCCTTACTACTCGCAATTGTAAAAAAAATATAATCATTTACTAAACTTTGTACCAGATAATGGAACCACTTGTATTATGCTACAAATAAGGCACTTGATAATCAGCCAAAAATAACACTTCTTATTTGTTATAAATATCTATAAAACCTGTCATAGCAGAATGTATTTTTTACCTAACTAGATACTATATTTGACACAAACTATACCTATAGATAATTAATTATTAGGTAGGTACAATAGATAATAAAATTATAAACAAATAGACGGGACTTACCAGAATAAATAGCACAATGAGATTGAGAGAGAATTAATTATATGAAAAGAAAAACAATCCATGGAATTTAATAAAAAAATTGAACAGACAGTCTGTGGTAGCAGTACAATCACTTTTGCATTGACAGGTACACTTATGTTCTAATCTGGTTATTTGTACTGCTCTGCTGCTCCAGTCATCAAAAACATTGATGATCTGACTGACTATAAAAGTAAAATATATACACTATAGCATATTATATATCATCCTCAGCAGACTACCAATACTATCCAAAATGAAAAGTTTTATATAACCTGTAATTGTATGGAAATGACGCTAGCATAGACAGAGAGTATAAAGGAAGCGTTCGTAACTCGGCCGGGCCTAGGAGTTTCTACAGTTCCTCATAGAAGGCGACGCGCGTCCTGGTGGAGCCCTGCTTGAGGCGGCGCAACGTGCTGTACTTGTCGTCGCCGGCGCGAGCCTGCGCCTCGTGGAGGCGGTCCAGCGTGGCGGCGCCCTGCTCCACGCGCAGCACGGAGAACTCACAGCGTAGCTCGTCCAGCTGACGCTGCAGGTGCTTCGACTTTGCCAGATACTCCACCCTGGAGGATTTAATTATTTTCCAGTCGATAAGTGCTCGGAATTATTGAAGATACTCTTCTTTACCAGAAAAGCAGACAATAAATTATTTTTTTCAAATGACAATTGGTTTGAATGTACTAAATCATAGTCACGGTTCAAACAATTAAAAAAGAGTTAAATATAGCTAAAAGCCACCGACCGCTCTTTCTCGATCTCGACGCTGAGGCGGTGTATGTGCGGGTCGTCGTCGGAGAGTAGCGTGTAGGCGGTGAGATCGCGGTCGGGCGCGGGGTCGCAGAGGTCGGCCGGCAGCGAACACGACGACGGGAACGGGGACGGGCAGTGCACCGCGTCGTACAGCGCCGACGGCGTCGGGGACGAGCCGCCCGACGTCTGGGCCCCCGGGGCTTCCAGCGGACGGGTGGGAGGGGGCTGCGGGGGGACATCGTTTGATAAAACGGATAAGTAACGTTATTTCTTTATATTAATCTGGATATGATGTAGCGTTCTAATAGAAAAATTAATAGTATGTATATCATTATAGTTTCAACATTTAAGGGCTACAAATATTTTTTCCTATATCATAATATTATATACATTATTCAGCTTTATCCAGTCCCTTACTGGTGGTAACGATCCATTGGAGGTTCTACTCAAAAAGTTGAGAAGCTTTTCTTTAGCTTGTTTCTCTGCTACTCTCGCTGCTACTAACTCTGCCTTCAATCTCTCCGCTTCTGCTGCACGCTTCTCTGACTCTTCTACTAGTCGTGCAGTCAGAAACTCGGCCTCTCTTGTTTTACGTTCTAGATGAACCTGACAATGTAACATATTTGTTAATTTATGACATTCACTGTAGTTATAATAATTATATTTTTGCTACATTTATAAATATTTATTTTTAAAAGGAAAGATTTATTATCTTTGTATGACTTCATCTGGTGTAATATTGACCATATAATTGGGGTAAGAGCTGGCGGATGATGATTATTTGAAAAAAAATAATTAAATGTATGTACATGGTTCTGGGCCTAAATATAAAATCACGTATGCTGGACGACATTTGGTATTGTGGCAAAAATGTCTATTTTACCTTTTCTTCTTCAGTGCGTATCGCGGATAGTCTCAACCGTGCGTTCTCCCTCTCCGCGTCAGATGCTTTCTGAGCTAACAAAGAGGCCTCTTCTTCAGCCACGCGTCCTTTCTCCGCTAACAGTTCTGCCGTTTCCTCTGAACGACGCTGGAATGTACAATTAGTTTATTGGACTATAAAATACTAAATTATAAAAAGAATTTATTTAAATTCGCAAATAATAACTCCCGCTGGCGATGAAAGATTATACATTAATGCTCAAGAAGCTATGACCATCTAAATTTAAAGTAAATACATATAGAATATACCCAAACTCTGGGTACATTTTAATACAGTTAAGAGAAATCCTTATATTACAACCGGCTAGCACTTGCAGCGCTTAACACATTAGACCGGTAAGAACGATGACTAACCAGCGCGTCGTTGGCGAGTCGTATCTCCTCCTGGTACTGCTGCAGGCGCTGCTCCAGCGCTGCTCGCTCGCGCTCCGCCGCCTCCCGCAGCTGCTTCTCACGCGACAGTTTGTTGCGCTCGATCTGACGACGCTGAATATACCATAGAATTTTGCTTTTATTGATTATTAATATCGTATGTATTATTATTTTTTAAATTAATATCATGTCTGGAGACAAGTTCAAATATTGTTTAATATGTATTAGCCCGACTTCGTCCGAATTTAATAATTATCTATCTTCTATTTTAATTATATATGATTCAGATCAGACTCTAAGATCTCGGCCCCACAGACAAAATTACTTACTTACTAAGTTTGTACTTTGTTATCTTTACTACTCTAGAAATCTGTAGGTACTGTATTAATTTTTTTTTAGTAAGATTTTGTTTGTCACAAAATTTATTTTCCTGATGGCATTAATTAAAATACTATTTTATTTTTGAATCAATCTGTCTTTATATAACTAAAAAACAGCTTGACCTCAATAAAGTGAAGACATATTAAGAACATGTGAACTATAAACGGTAACGGTACTCCGCGGGCGAAATCACTGGCTAAAGTTAGTAAATATTTTGTTGAAGATAATAGCTAACAGAGATCCAGCATCCACCTGTTTCTCCTCCTTGGCCTGTGCCTTCATCTGCTGCACCTCCATGGTGTCAGGCTTGCGGCGTCTCATGTACAGGTCGTGGTTGCCGATACACAGGTCTAGGATCTGGAATAGCAGTTTATTGACGGGAAAGTATAAATGCAGTAGACACTGATCATTAAATTGTATAACTGTTGTTATTATTTGAAATCGTTCAAGCGATAATCGTTAAGCTTATGTTAAATTTTAAATAAATATATAAAAACAACAAGGGACAGGACTCGAACCTGAGATCTGGGATTCATCCCGTCGTTTTACTAAATAAACTATCGTGTCCATGTTTTTTTAAATTTATTTTTAATTCTTCCGTTAATTACTTATTAACAACTTCAAAAAAGGTAATTATTTAGATTCTTATAGAAGTGAGATTGTTGAAAATTAATCATATTGTAATAAAGTCTACTACAGCTACTAAACAAATATGTACCATATTCAAGTATGTATATTTATACTCACATTAATTTATAGATATATTAATAATCAGAATCAGCAATATATTAACTTTACAGAAACTTTTAAGATGTCTTACCAACTTATTCATTCCTTTGGGCGAAAAAAAAATAAAATTATTTGCAGATTTGTCTACGAATTTAATAACAAACTTCTTGTCATCAAATGATATGTGTTTTATCTCGGACCAAGGGAAGGTTGTTTTGGGGGTTAGTTTGTTGTCCTTCTCATAAATGTTCAGACCCAACGCTGTGACCCCCAAATAAAGATCTGTTTCTTTCTTATTCTGAAAATAATTCATTATTAATATAAGTGTATTACAAAAAAACATTTTTTGGTCTTGATAATTGGCATACATGTTCTTTTCTATAATATCTACTATGATGATGAGAACACATACATTTTTTTACAAAAAAAAAATATAAGTAGTTAAAATTCTAATTTTATAGACATTCTTATATATATTATATACTATAAATAGGTGCATTCACTCACATTGATAGCAAAATAATTAACTCCATACATATCCAAGTCTTGTGCTATTTTCAGATATTCCATTTCTGCTTCATCCCGGGACATACCTTTGTGGTCTGCATACCTGTAAAATAACAATATATGTATGTTTGTTTAATAGACATAAGGAAAAATCTGTTATCTATACAATCTATTCACAGGGTAACTTTATTTACCTTTAAAAAGATTAGAATAAAAAATAAACATGATAAATATTTTTTTTCATTTATATTGAAACATATATGTTAAAAAAATCATATAAGACTAAGACCTTTAATCTGCCAACCCTTACCATATTTTGATTCTCTCCTCCCACATCTCAGGGGTCATCTGGTACTGGTCGATGACTCTCTGTGGTAATAGATCCTCACTGGCCAACATACCTGGCTTGGATGCTGTTTCATCATAGTCACCATACTGTAATAGAAAAGGAAAAATATTTAAATTGGATTTACATGAATATTGTTTGAAAATAATACTTCCCTAATTCATATAAAGCTTTTCTAACACTTAAATAAAGTACTTGAGATCTGAACATTTTGTAAAGAATTGAAGATCAAGGCAACATGACATATTTCTATTTTCTAAGAATTTTTCACTTATCCTAATACTGTCAAAATTGCAAATGTTTGAGATGATGAAAGGAAGAATGTATGAAATAAAGTTTTTAGATCTGGGTGAGTGTTTCAAGAAAACATTACTGAATAGATTATGATGAAAATTCACTGTATTATATTATGTCAAAGTCGGAAAACATCCTGTCATTTTTGAGTAGTCTCAAAAATGCTAATCTTTATTTGCAACGGCAGTAAAGCCAGTGACAAAATCAAGCAAATATATGAATTGCTATTTGCACATATACTTTTACCACTATAATTTTATATTTTCTCCAATTTAATATATAAATTGTCTAAGATAGATTTACATACGATATCTTTTACCATTTTATGTATATCTTAGAAAGCATCAAAAACATATAACCACATAATAAGCTGCATGACTTACATGTTGTTAAACTTTATCTAATAAGACATTAGTGACAGCATATGTGTTATGTAAAAAAAATATAAATTATATTGTTCAAAATCATTAAATTTAATTTAACATATGAGATGAAGCAATCACTGCAACACAACGGCCGAATGCACAGGTATGTTTATGCTGAAATATCAATGTTTTACAATAAAAGATTACAAAACAACAATATGTAAAAATATTTCTTGCAAAATAAATTTTGTCATGAACTGTTTAACATTGCTTAAAATACTGAAATGGATAGAATAGTGTAAATTTATCTGGGTCTAGGATCATCATACTGGGAAGAAATTTATGTGTTACTGAAAAAAAACACTCCATAATTAAAATTGAATAATTGCACAGCAGCGGTATTTATAAATATGAAATTATACCCTAGAGAATAATTTGGGGTATTTTTCCAAACTATTAATAAAAAAACATACAAATAATCGACTACACTAGACCAGGATTCCATCATGTATTGTGCCATATGGAAATTGAACCCAAAGTCTTTAGTTCATCATTTAGTGCCACTGACTACCAAACTAAGTTTTTGCAATATTGTTTATTACCTTGGCTTGCACAGCATAGCTAGCAAGCAGCACAGAGGCTTCTGGAGGACAGTATATATCCATGCTTAGTATGGCTTGCTTGACTTGCAGAAACAGAAGGTGTTGGGTCACCTCCTGGATCAACTCCTCAGCAACATCTTCCGGATACAACTTACATAGTAACATAAATGGTGTTCCGGGCATTTGGGATACACATTGATCTTGCACTGGAAAAAGTATCAAGTTTTGTGTCAATTATATATAAAGGAAATTGAGAATATGTTATTTTTAAATATAATTGTTAACAATTACATGTCTTTGTAATAAAATGCATATGTTGATGATCAAAAAGTACTTTTGATTTTAGTAAAGTGCATATGTTGATTATCCAAAAGTACTTTTGATTTTTCTCTTTTGACAAAAAAAATTAGCATGTCAATTTTAGAATCTACCTCTTTTATCCAACTTTAGCCAGCTTATAAAATGTTTAGTATCTTCAAACTGTAGACCAAAGAACCATGTTTCTCTCAACCCAATTGTTCTACACACCAGATCAAACAAATCTCTGCCAGTTGCTCGCCACTGAAATAATAGCAATTATTTATCTCAAAGTCATACAACATATATATTTTGATGTTTTTACAAATGAATTGCACATGTTTCAATTATATTTTTTTGGAAAAGAATATGTAAGTATATAATAAGGGCTCAGAACATTTGCAACAAATGTACGAAATGTTAATCAGTAGTGGATTTTATATTGCAGCATATATATATAAATGCAAATGCATTTCAAACCAACTACAAAATGCTAAGATATGTGAAAATAAAGTAGTTAGCGGTCCCGGGGTCACAGGATGACTCACAACGGGTTCATTGTGTTAATTTGCTAACAATTCCTTAATGCGAACGATAAACACTAGAAACTAATTATCATACAATTTGTAATATAAAATTTTACCTCAAGGTTAAACTCTAATTCCGCATCTAATGTACAAACTTTTACTGGGAAAGACTTGGCAGTCTTCTTCCTTCTGAAAGGCGGCATTATCCCGTCTCATTTCTTTATCACTTAGTCTTTACAATTCATTAGATAGGTTAGGCCTCATAGCATATTTTAATTAACATGTAATACCAACAGTTTACGTAATGTGCACTCAATCGAGGAATGCGCGTAATTTTACATTGCGTACTATTTCCAGCGGTTATTATTTACAAACAAGAAGAACGTCAATGAAACAAGAATGCGAGGTGAATGAAGAAAAATTATTCAGAAAAACTAACATAACCGTTCCGTTTCACTTTGTAATCAAATTAGCAATAGTTGAGTGTGTATTATTTTGTTTCACCACAGATAATAAAATTAACAATATTAGGAAAAACGAATCGTTAAAGTGATGGGGTTAAAGTATTATTGTAATAATTGAAATTAATTATTTAAAATTATAGAGCTTCGGCATAACGAAAGAACAGAAATAAAACCAATACTTGAAAAACGTTATAAAATCATTCTATTATAAAAATATTTTGTATTGGGTATTTACGTTAACATTGACATTTAATTTGTCATATGTCACCGTGAATGTGACATTTAATAAATTTGAAAAATAAATATTCTGAAATCACACCACCACGTGTGGTACTGTTTCATGCAATAACATAGTACCATAAATAAAATATGGGAAAATTTAGATCTAAACTCAAAGGAAAGGCGAAAGGAAAAAGATGGCAAAAGGGGCAATCTTCGAATTCAAATCCAAAAACCCAAAAATACAGGGAGATGGCGAAATCCCGGTTCTTTCAAGAAAATCTAAGTAAGCAATTTTGAACTCTTTTCTTGATTGTAAATATTCTTAAATATTTTAAGATATAGTCCACATACATTCCAAGACTCAAATAAATTTCACCGAGTTCTGTTATAAACTTTAACCTTATTTTAGTTATTTGTTTTTATATCTAATTTAAGATAGTTTCAAACCTATTGATTAAAAATATATATGTAAAATAATATCTAACTATATGTACATCTAAAATCTAAATATTTCTAGGCAACTCCGGGTTAACCCAGCAAGCAGTTTTAAAACATGATGCTCTCATGACCTATGGGCACAGCATTGCCAAGCAAAAGTCTGTAGCAAATAAAGAATTAAGCATTGCTGACGAATTTGAGAACATGTCCTTCAAAACTGATGACTCAGACACTGAGGGCACTAGGTCTATGAAGTCTGGTACTTTCAAGACATTTCAGACCTTTGCCTCTGATTGGAGTCAGTGCTCCAATGTTAGTTTCAGCAAGTTAGTATTTCTTTTAATTATAATTATAATATTAGAGTGGTATATTGTAATATACTTAGAACCTTAATATATCTTGAAATTCAAATTGAAAATTCAAATTCAAATTAAAGATATTTATCTAGGTGAATATTCACAAGACAATGAACCAATTATTTTGAAGGTGTTATTTTAATTTATGTGATATAATTCTAAAATTAACTTGTCATTATAATTAATGTTGAACGTATCGTAGCTTATCAATACATACAATTCATTTTGAATATTTCTTAAAAATAATTGTCATCAGATTGCTAATGAGGTTTGATACAAATAATGCTGTACACAAGGACATGTTAGCTGTTCTAGCCGCCATCACTGAAGTCATTAAGGAACAAGGAGGAAAGGAGTCCACTACTGAGTATTTTGCAGCACTTGTAAGTTTCGAATTATTTATATAAATTTTTTATACTTATTATAATGTGTTTATTTGTAATATAATAAATGTTTATTTTATTATAATAAATATTTATTTATATATGAAACAGTGCTATGATTTTTTTATTTTATAAATAAATTAAATGAGAATCCATGAGGTTTCTTGGCGGTTCTACTCCACTCTTTGTAACTATGTAACTAGATTCTGAAATTTCATGAGTATGAATGAAGCATACACTGCACTCATGTTTGTAATATTTTTTTTAATTAAATTATATATTTTGATTATTTTATGTATGTTACAATGCTTCATAAATAAGATAAATAAAAATAATATTATGTAATATTTTTATAATTTTAGATGGAAACACTAAAATCTTCAGAAGGCGATCAAAGCTTAGTGGCTACACTATCTCTTCTATCAATGGGTATTAAGTCCGTTCCTCAGGCAGTACTACGAAAACAATTTTCTGACTCTGCATCTACATTTATTGATGTCCTTGAAAAGAACTCTCAATCAGAGAATGGCACTTTATTACGGAGTCTCATTGGATGTCTGTCTGTGTTGTTACGATCACAGGAATACGCTGTGTGGGGGGACTCCTCCACTATGAGGGTCTTTGAGTCAGTATTGGCTTTTACGTTGCACTCGAAACCTAAGGTGAGAGGGTGTAACAATGAGTTTTGATTATACTATAACAAAGATAAAATTATATAAATTCGATTTCTTATCAAAAATCAGATTTTGAATATCTAGCTATCAAATCAAATATTCAGAACATTATGGTTTCTTTACCGAAATATTTAGTTTTTGCAGTGAATCAAAACAGTTAAATTAATTTCTTTATGGTCTTAAAGGTTCGTAAAGCAGCTCAACATGCAGTGACTGCTATCTTACGCGGAAGCTGCTTTATGATACCATCAGAAGATCAGAAAACGAAGGTAAAGTCACAACATTGTTACCTTTTTTAATTATTTATATTTTTTCCATGAACAAAATAAAATTTTATTATGGTATATAAGGTAATGTAGGGTATATCCGACAGATGAATTGAAAACTTCAAATACCATCAGAAATAAGTGGTGCCTAAGCCTTTAATCTGTCCTATTGAAGTTGCCAATAACCCCGGAATAGAAAAAGATCTACCGGAAATTCAGCTGTTGTATATATCCCCCATTTATCTTCATATGTTTAAAAACAGATATAATTTGTCAAAAAAATTATAGATTTTTTTTCATAAAAATCTATACCTACTAATATACAGTGTGTTAGAAATGATGCTTTCCATTAAAAGAAACCCTAAATTATTTATTATGTTCGGAGTCCACTTACAAAAATTCTAATAAATCGGTCTAGTAGTTTAGAACACAATGTCATAGTTTTCTTTCTTAAAATTAACCACATGCTGTAGGTTAAGTGTTATACTACTAAACTATCACGGATAGGTCAAAGACCCTTGATGAACAAATGTTCTACTAAGGGCCTTTGCACTTTGAAGTTATTAAATGGGATAGTGAAGAACAGTCCTTAAATTGTGTATATCTGACAAAATATTAAACAAGTGAAAGGTACAAAGCCGCTGTATAATAATACGTATATTTCGTTGTTCATCTCTCACTACAACTTCTTACTCTTACAGTTACATATTGTGTCTTCGTACCTATCATACTAATATAGAAACACATGATAAAGGTAAATAAAGTTATATCTCTTATCTGAATAAAAAGTATGAATGGCGTATAACATTTACTTTGATATTAATATAAGCGTCTACTTATTACAACAAAAACAAAAAACCAATAGTGCGTTTAGGCTCTTAGCCTATTTTTGCAAATATTTTTTCCACTTCCCTATGAGAGCTGTCGAATTCGCTGGCATCAGCTAGTGTTTTTTTTTTTTTTTTTTTTTTTTACATTGAACTAAGTTGTTGCTTGACTACACTCCACCTGATGGTAAGTGAAATGTAGTCATAGGTGGTAAGGCGCATCAACTTAGGAGCAGCCTATTCACTCTTCGCTTGAAGACACCCACATTGTACTCGGACGGAAATACCGACGCAGGCAAGCTATTCCAGTCCTTCGCTGTACGAATTAAAAACGACGAGGCAAAACGTTTCGTACGGATAGGTGGAATATCCACAACGAAAGGATGGATGCTCGCCGTGCGTCGGAACGTCCGGTGATGGAAGGGGGATGGGGGAATTAGTTCATGTAATTCCTTCGCACACTCACTAAAATGTATCCTATAGAATACTGAGAGGCTCGCGACTCTACGTCTGTGTTCGAGACTATGGAGTTGAGCGTCAACCAGCTCAGGGTCACCAATTAGCCTCTTAGCTCGCCTCTCAATTGAGTCCAGAGCTGCAAGATGACATTTTGCGGCACCAGCCACTATATGGCCACAGTACTCCACACACGACCTGATTTGTGCTTTATATAGTACTAGTAATTGTCTCGGTGTGAAGTACTGTCGGACCCTCGCAAGAACGCCAAGCTTGCTGGCGGCTGCTCTTGCTCTAGACTCAATGAACCGACCAAAGTTGAGGTTCGAGGAAATCTCTATCCCTAGCAACTGAAGTCGGTCACTGTATTCCAAAGATACATTCCGGAAAGTAGGAGCCAAGGTGAAAGGGCTCCTTTTAGCAGTGAATAAACACGTCTGCGTTTTGGTGGCGTTGAATTTAACAAGGTTGGCATTGCCCCATAGGGAGACTGCCTCTAGCTTGTCATTCAAACGCTGCACCATGGCTTCTCTTTCAGCCTGTACTTGATCTCTACTGGCCCGATTACTCGGCAGGTATCTTTCCACCACTGTGCTGTCGTCTGCATACCCATAGATACCGGGTTTGAGCAGATCGTTAATATGCAGCAGGAAGAGAGTTGCAGAAAGAACGGACCCCTGAGGAACTCCGGCATTTATTGTTAAGGGCTCCGATGAGCACCCGTCAACAACCACTCGGATAGTTCTTAGATTCAGGAAGTCCGTTACCCAGCCGATCAGACCAGGAGATATACCGTACGCTGAAAGCTTGCTTAAAAGGCCCGCATGCCAGACCCTGTCAAATGCCTTCGAGACGTCTAGAGAGACGGCGACCGCTTCTCCATTCCTCTCGATAGCTTCGCCTAAAACATGTGTAGCATACACTAGAAGGTCCCCAGTGGACCTATTTCGGCGAAACCCATACTGTTGGTCACTGAGGAGATCGTTACCTTCTAGGTATGTTAGAAGGCGCGAGTTCAATACACGCTCCATAATCTTGCAGAGTATGGAGGTGATTGAAATCGGTCTATAATTTGCAGGATCGGCACGACTGCCCTTTTTGGGCACTGGCTGCACGTTTGCAAGCTTCCAGGATTTCGGCACTATTCCAGTCTTGAAAGAGAGGCGATACAGACGTGTCAATATAGGAGACAACTCAGCTGCACATATCTTGAGCAGAATAGCTGGTATACCATCAGGACCACTGGCTTTGTTCACATCTAGACGACACAATGCTCTCCATACCTCTTTGTTTGTGATGCGGATTTCAGGCATCGAAATCCCGCAGTGAGGAAGATGTGCTGGGGTTGTGTTGCCAGTGTCTAGATGCGAATTTTCAGCAAAAAGAGAAGCAAATAGATTCGCTTTCTCTTTCGCTCCATGAGCCAGAGATCCATCTGGCTTCAGCAGAGGAGGCAGTGAGGTTCGGCAGAAATTCGACTCAATCGCTTTGGCAAGGGACCAGAAAGCTCGACTGCCTGATGGCTTACTTGAAAGCTTCTCGCCAATTTTAGCGATCCGACCAAGTCGATTCCTCCGTAATGCCTTTTTGTAGGACTTAGCAGCTTGGTTAAAGGCTCTCTTCTTGAAACTTACATCCGGAGCTTTGCAGTCTCGAGCATCAGCCCAAGTAACATATGCCGAATGCTTCTGCTTTTCAGCATGACCACACTCGGCATTGAACCATGGGCGAGCTTTGCCACCGATAGGTACTTCAGCAAACGGGATAAAATACTCCATTGCCTGATGCACCACATCAGTTATAGCATCCGCGCAACTCGACGGATCCTCAGAAGAGAAGCAGACCTGCCGCCAAGGATAAGATGCAAAGAAGTGCCGCATCTCATCCCAATCTGCTGACTTGTATTTCCAAATTCGCCTAACACCATGGGGATCTAAATCCGGCTGGGAATAAGTAAATACAGATTTCACCAGACAGTGATCGGAGGTCCCCAAGGGGGAGGAAACCTCTACAAGGTACCTGTCCGGATCAGTTGTCAGCAGAAGGTCCAGGCAATTAGCTGTATGGCCTTCTACATCAGGTACCCTTGTCGCTTGCCTTACCAGCTGAAAGAGGTCCAAAGACAACGCAAAGTTCCGCGCTTCTCTTCCAGCATGGTCGGTCTTCTGGTATGGGAATAGCCAGTCTTGATGACAGGCATTAAAATCCCCCAGAAAGACGAGCTGCGCTAAAGGGTACTGATGCAGAGCCGTATCAGCGGCCTCACTGAGATATTCAAATAAGCGAGTTGTCTCCTGATCACCGCTGTGCGAACGGTAAACACAGGAATACAGGATTTTTTCGTTTCCTGTGTCTACTAAAACCCATAGCACTGAAAAAGTGGGGTCTTCAAGCTGGCGGAGACGCATAAAACAGAGGTCATTCCGGACATACACACAAACCCCGGCACGTGGGCGGAAATTATGCTCCAACGTGTAATTAGGAAACTCGAGGTGTGCAGCGGTCAAAGGACTTTGAATCTGCGTCTCCGTCAAAAAGAGCAACTGCGGCTGCTCTGTCTCCAGGTGATGGTGGACAGGTAAGATATTAGAGTGCAAGCCTCTGATATTAGTGAGGTGCACATGGAATGAGGAGGAGTGCAACCGCTGTGAAAACGTTTTGCCCTTTTTGACTTTTTTCATAAGAAATAATTGTGGAGTGAATAGGATGGAAAATGGCAGTTGAACGAGGCGCTACGTATCGAACCCGGCGTTGAAACTGGTGTTGTCATGCCACTGGGGGGCTAGTCTGGAGACTGCGGGGACGCCCGAACCCCCCCAGGGATCGCCATCGGGCCTCCTCATCTGGTCGCCAGCCAGCACGATGGAGCCACCCTGGGATTTTTCGCAGTTGGCGGGGCAGCCTTTCGTGGATGGCTGATCCACTACTTGGGCCCCCAACTACCTGCGGTCGGCCAGCGGAAAACCGTTTCTTCGGATCCCGCTACCCTCCACGACTAGACACCCGACACAATAAACACCAACTCGCCGCCTAACCGGCTCGCCAACGTAACGCAACTGTTCAGACCCATTTCCCATGAACGGCTTCATCGTACAACGTGCCGGAACACGACTAAGTCGTTTTGCGGCACGACTTTTGTCGATGGGTGGTAACCTTGCCGCCGGCTGGATGTTATAACCTACCACCGAGAAAAAATAAGTATCTAATATAAAGTAAGTAAGTAAGTAGTGTAAAATAAGTATCTAATATAAAGTACCATTCCAGGTCCCCAAGCTGCATCCAGCTGCTAACCGAGTGGCCGAGCACTGTCTGTCTCAGATTAAAGCAGAGGCCCTGCTGTCCGGGCACCGCTCTGTGCTGCACACACTCAGCCTCCTCAGAGATGTACTGTGTGTGTTCAGTAAAGAATCTATCAAGGTTTGTTGATATGTCTTAAATATTATATAAATATTATGATATTTAAGGATTCGTAGTAAATATATTTATGGAGGTAGGTTATATTATGTATATAATCACACTAAAATCTTTAAAGGCAATATAAGTAATTGAATTCTACAAAAATATGGCATTCAATTACTGACGCCTGTAGTTCAAGAGAATAGAGTTTTGAAAAACAGCTAGTACATAATATAATATATATTTATTATAATAATTAATTTGCTCCTACCAGACAGTCTGCGAGGCAATTCTGTCTCTAATGACACACAACAACGTATACATCAAGACATGCTGCTTGCACACTCTGCACGCGCTGTTCTCAGCTGAGGGGACCTACAGCAACATATCGGGGGGCCTCGCGGTGCAACTCACGAGGGCCCTCATGGCGGCGAGGCCCCCCGCCAACGACACGGGCCAAGTGCTAGCCTGGACCACAGTGCTACAAGCTGGTTATTGTTGTCTTGCGGGGTTAGTTATATTTCTTATATAAAATCTCCGAACATACACTTATATATGTATACACACGCATTTTAAAAAACATATCAATTTCCGATGACGCTGTCGAAATCAATTGATCAATACACGAAAAAAAAACGAAATAAATAATATTTAGTTATTTCAGCTCTGATAAATTTCACTAAACATAAATGTTTTTATATACATTTAAAGTAGATGATTAATAAAATCTATATTTCCAGTCTAGATATAAACTTGTGCGTGCCGCTTGTGCCTCAGTTCGTTAACATCTGCGTGTCTGAACTGTGGCTGTCTGATGTGGCTGACGTCAACTCCGCCGCTACCAATGCCTTGAAAGTACGCTCACACACACAGATACAGAGATACACACACACACACACAGACACACACACACGCTCAGACACACACACACACAGACACACACACACACACACACACACAGACAAACACACACGCTCAGACACACACACTCAGACTCACCACTCAGACACACACGCTCAGACACACACACGCTCAGACTCACACACGCTCAGACACACGCTCAGACTCACACACTCAGACACACACACTCAGACACACACGCTCAGACACACACGCTCAGACACACACAGAGAGAGAGAGAGAGAAAGATTAAAATAAATAATGAACAATTTATATAAACTTTTGTATTGCTAATTATTCAATAAAACTTTCTCTGACCTTATCCAAGACATTTATACACATCTATCTTATAGGCAATACTCCTGGACTGCGTGAAGCCAGCGCTGGAGTCGGACTGTCAGCACATTGGCCACATAGAGGGGCTGATGAAGAGTATCGGTACCGGTCTCGACAACCCCTTCAACCAAGCCATCAGACATGTCATTCTTACCATCGCTGTTTGTTTTGAGGTGAGCCGGTTTAAAATATTGATTAGATTCTGTTTGATGTATTATAAACTCGTTCGTGTATTGATATTTAAATATTCATTTATTTAATTTTTATAAAAACACTTTTTTTTAATTAGATAGGAAACGAGAAAATTTTACTCGCACTTGAAGAATTGCTTAAGAAATTAAATGAGAGACGAGAAAGTCATAATTTCCACAACGAAAAGGAGGCTGAATACGCCACCGGCTGCGCTATAAAGAGTCTTGGTCCTGAATTCGTATTAAAAGTAATCCCATTGCGAGATGGTAATGATATAAATCTAAACAGAAGCTGGCTTTTACCGGTCATGAAAGAAAAGATAACCAATTCCAATATAAAATTCTTTGCTACTGAAATTTTGGAGATGGCGACATTTTGCAGGAAAAAATCCCGTGAATTAGCCGAACAGAAGGACACGGCCGGCTCCCACACCTATGACTTGTTATGCAATCAATTTTGGTCCTTATTGCCCAGCTTCTGCAACCACCCAAAAGATATTAAAGAGAATTTCAAATTCTTAGCCAAAGTGTTGGGTAATGTATTGAAAGATAATCAGGAATTCCGACTTTCTGTAATGCAAGCTTTAAGGAAGTTAATCGCTTGTACCGAAAATGACGAAGAGGATAAAAAGGAATTGGCTAGATTTGCCAAGAATTATGTGCCAATTTTGTTGAATATCTACATGTCGCCCGCCAAAGGAAGCACTGCGGAGGGTCAGAGGCTGGCCGCCTTGGAAACTATACAGGTAAAAAATAATTCTTCAGAATATAAATAATCACTATTCTTATAAATTTTAAATTATTTTCCATATCCATTAACTAATCTAATCATAATAAAAAAAGATCATGTATAGCATGAATAATTTTCTAAATAATTCATGCTATACATGAATTATTTTCCACAATGTACAGGATTTTTATACTGAAAATGAATACTTATCTCGGATATCCATCTGCTATCGTAAATATTTATCCCATGTCTAACTAAGATATTATTTACAGGTATATCTCTCAATAAGTGATCAAGTGCTCAGAGAAGAGCTTTTCACAAACGCACTCCAACAGTTAGAAGCGTCCAAGGAAAACCATTTCCAAAGAGAGTCCATATTAGACGTTATCCGTCTTCTAGTTTTGTATCAAACGTCCGAACAAATCGGCAATCTATTTGATAAGTGGGTGTATCCGTTATGTGAAACTGTCCTGGAAGATCCCAAAAAATTCAAGAAGGCTAAGAAGACGGAGGGCGAGGATACAAATGAAAGTCAATTAAAATATAAAGACATGGCGAAGTTATTGGAAATGGAACACAAGAAGGCGTATCGTATTCTGGAGGAGATATTTAAAAGTGATACCGATTGTTGCAAGGAGTTTGTTACAAATAATTATAAAAAAATTAAGAAATTGTTGATGACGTCAATGAACAAAGTCGCGGACAGCAGTAAGGCGGCGAGGTTGAGGTACTTCTAAACATCATTCGATTTCATTTATTGTTTATATTTTGCTGATTATAATTTCCTTGAACATTTTATGTTTACCAAAGCTATTATTCCGTGTCATATATAAAAAAATATTCTATTTCTCTTCCTTGCATATCACTTATTATATATTGTTGACTGTCACTAATCAAGTACAGAAAAAAAAGGTTACAACATATATATCCAATCAGACACTAAACCTGAGATCAGTGAACGCACAGTAATATTACATATATAAAAAAACTCTCCGTCCACAGATGCATAGACCATTTAATATCTCTCTCTCCTCACCTGACGTCGGAGAGCAAGCTCATCAAAAGCGCTTTAGCTGAAGCGGTTGTTTGTACTAAAGACATCAACTCCAAGTGCCGGCAGTGTGCCTTCACCCTCGTCACCACTATAGGGAATGTGCTGAAAAAACAGGACGGAGGTAATATATAAGAAATATTTACTGTCACTATCTATCTTCTAACCTCGTTTTTTATATTTCTTTGAATTAACTTCATACCCAGGGATGCAAGCTTTCACGAGTCTCCTCCTCACGGGTCTCTCTTGTCCCCGTATCACCTCGTGTGCGCTGCGCTCTCTGGCCGCAGTGCTGTATGGCTTCCACCAGGACTTGACGCTGGAGTGCGTCCAGGGACTTCTAGAGACAGTTTCCAAGCTGATGGAGGAGAGCAACCGGGAGGTGGTCGCCGCTGGGATGAGCTTTTTGAAGGTACAATAACAACATAACTCGAAACTTTTATGACTATGATGTGATGGCTAGGTTGGTGGAAGGAGTAAAAGATTTTTTTTATAAACAATTTATCTCAACCGAGAATAATACTTCTGTGTGGGGTTTGAAAAACATAAATTTACAAAAAATACACCTAGACGTGGAACAATAAATGATTGTCCTGGTGGGGATCAAACCCACAACCTTGAACCTTCGCTTCAGCAGTTACGAGTCAATAACCAACAGACCATCAAAATGTCCCATGCAGGTTCAAACGGTAACAGTAATTATTTGTGTTCTTATATGATTGCTTAGGTGTACACTAAAGTGCTGCCGACGGAGGTGCTGGCGGGCAGTCTACCTTTGATCTTCAAAACTCTGTCCTCAATGACTGATGACTGCAAGCGACACTCCCGCTTGGAGATAGGCTACTTCTTGACCAAGATGATCAGGAAGTTTGGGGCAGAATTTGTCGAAAAGCTTATACCTCGCCAGGACGAGGTGATGTTGAAGAGGCTCCGGAACTTGAGGAAGATGGACAATAGAAGGAAGAGGATGAAGGAGGGCCAGAGGTATTTGGCATATTATGGTGTCTTGTAACTGGTATAGAATTAGTAACTAGAATGAAAAAAAAAATGTAAATCATGACTGATTATTTCATTGATTTTAAATGGTAATTTAACTGGATCATCTTATAACAGAATTAAACTTTAACTGCCGGTTTTCGGATGATTAAAGTAAAAATATTTTTTGTAGCTCTACTATCAAAAGTTTTGTTTGTCGGTCTATAAAACGAGGTATAAGCTTAACGAGGCATTTGGCACTAATTAATTAATTTATTAGCCTCAAGAAAGACGATGTAAGAGACAATATTTTTGATAATCTACCTTTCTGTCAACTAGGGATGATAGATTCTGTAACTGGGATAATTGAGATTGAATATATATATTTTGTATGTTAGAATCAATATCTGTTACTGATACATAACTCTTAAATGTTATCAGAGACCAAGAAGACTCATCATCAGACCTTGATGTGAAGGGCACGTCCAAGACATTGGACGATATTCTCAAGGACTCCGACTCCGAAATGGAACTGCTTGAAGAAGAGGAGCGTCCTCGTACTAAGGTTGAACATATTTTTTAATTAAAAAAAAATAAAATTTCCCTTTAAATTAATATTTTATAGCATATAGCATATATAATATTAAATATTTGTATTAAGAAATAAAAATATTTAAAAAAATATTTTTAGACATAAAAACTGTTTTCAGCTAAAGACCAAAGTAAAGGGTCGTAACCAGGCTTGGATCCAGGATGATCCTGAAAATATTGTGGACTTAGCTGATGTGTCATCTGCTAGGAAGATTACAGGTATGTAATATAATTACAAGTCATCATCATCTAACTGCTATTATCCCCAGTATTTGGGTACCAATATGTCTTCTTCTTCCAGACTCTTCTATCCTGCGTCACCTCAGTGGAGACCAATTTCTTCGCCATATAATTTTTCACGCACCTCATCCATGTCTTGTTCAGTCAACCTCTACGCTTATGTCTTTCATATTAAGACTTCTCCTTACATAATTTTCATCACTCTACATAACGTTACCATACAAACACACGTTCATACACACAATTGTATGTAATTCTAATGAATACAAAAACTATCATAACCAAATGTAAAAGAATAATTGTATCATATTTTTTCTTACATATAACTTAATTAATATTTATTTCCTTAGCAACGGATCCTAAAAAGAAGCGTGACGCAGCTGATGTGAAACAGAAGAAGAAAGATGGCGGCTTCAAGACTGCGGCGGACGGACGACTCATCATCGGTGATGACTTAATAGATGATGATGATGACGAGCCGCGACCGAGCGGTGATGTGGATAGCGATAGTAATGATACAGGTATAAAATGCGTTTAAAGTTACTTTTAATTTAGAAGAACAAATTATTATTTTTGTATGCTCAATTTTTTTTTCTGTAATAATAATTTCAATAAATTTTGATATTGCAAATGCAGCTCCATTTTTTCAGAGGGCGTCGGTTATATACCTATTCATATCAACCGTCCCTTACAAAAGTCATATGGAAAAACCCGGAACAGTTGGGAAAATAAAATCGGAATAGTAAAATATCCACCAAATTAATTTTTCATGCGTTCCTTAATTAACTTTCAGTTAATTACAAATCAACAACAATTATAATATATAAGCACACATATCGGTACGCAATTTTTATCATTTATCGTAACGATACTATCAACAGAAATACACACAAAACTATTCAAAAACTCCCTCCCTTAATAACCAACAACGCTCTGGTGCATCTAACACTGCTGAACCACTTACCAATAGATTAACATTTGACCTTATTTTTAAAAAATAATCGAGAATCAAACAAACCCTCAGACGATGAGTCTCCAAAGGCGACTCAGCTCCTTCGTCCGGGCACCAAGCGGCGCTTCGACGACGTGCTGTCCGTCCGCAGCGCGCGCAGCCGCGCCTCCACCGCGCGCGCAGACTACGTGGCGGGCGGCCGAGGGATACACAGGTATTCATTTACTTCTATTATCTTACTCTATTTTACATCATTTTTAATAAATTATATTTTTGACAATGTTTTAATTACACCCTGACTATTATGATACATTCTTGATTAAATGAGAGTTAGTGCTGCCACCCTCTCATACAATATATATAACGCATGTGATTGTTTTTTTTTTATTTTAACCAACCATAAAGTGTAAGTGTAGATACAAAAAAACAAAATCGGTTTACAATTATATAAAAAAAAAAAACAAATTCAAATCTAATATATCAAACTTCTGGACATCCCAAATGCTCTCAGGGTAGACTAAGATAAGGTTAATTAATTCTCAGTCTTTAGATATGATTAAATAAAAATAATTATTTAATGTTTACCAAACTTTCAGACCTCTAGCCTCAGCGGCGTCAGTGTCCTCCAACGCGGGTACCGAGTACCGCTCCAAGAAGGCTAAGGGTGATATTAAAAAGAAAGGACAACCTGACCCCTACGCATACTTACCCCTGTCTAGAAAAAATCTCAATAAAAGGTATTATTTATTAATAGTAAAATACCTTGAATAGTGTGTCAATGAAAGTTAAAATAAAATTATAAATGAATTCTGGCTTTGTGGTATCGACGCTTGCCTTTGATATGAGCAATCTCGGGTTCGAACCCTGGCCGTGTCTATTTTTTATCCGGTTTTGGTCGGTGAAACAAATCACCATGATAAACTTTCATATCTTAGAAGATAGTCTAAGACATGTCAACCTCCACTTCGCTGTGGAGTAGGGAGGGTTAAACTCACAACCTTTTGAAATTTAAGAAGGGGTCTGTGAAAAACATTAGGACATGAATAGGATAGTTTGATTTATATAAAAATATTTATTTTACAGAACGAAGATCGCTACCTCAAAACAGTTCAAAGGTGTTATAAAATCAAAAACGAAAGGTGGCAGAATTATGAAGAAAACTAAATAAATAAATTCCGCACTGCAGATTCACCTAAATATAAATAAATGACTTAAACGTCTTGGATACAGACTACTAATTTTTAGTTGGCTTTTTTTTAAGTAAAAGCATTAGGAATTGCTGTGAAGTTACACCTTGGCAATAATTTATTCAATAGTTATTACTGTATCGACCGAAATTAATAATCTATCTACAATCCGGCTAACTAAAAGATATATAACAATCCACAGGTCGGTTATTGGTGCTGATAACACCAAAGCAACGTATTCAATCTTTAAAAAATAGTCTAGTATCGATTATTAATTTCGGCCTTAAATCGATTTTTGTAGACGCTAAGTTCTTGAAATATTATTATATCGTATATTATTCTGCATTACTTTAATTAAACGAATTAAAAGAACCGTCTCTTTTTATATTCCGATTTATTTTAGAATAAAGTTATATTTGGCTTGTTTATGTCTTATTTTTACTAAAGATCAGAGAATAATCTGATTTTATTATATTATTTAACAGATATATCTCTGATGCCGATGTTATTTTTTATTTCAAACATATCGAGAGTTAATGAATTGGAAAATGAAACTACAATAAAGGAAAATGGTTCTGTCATTGTCTATAATTTTTTTTTTTAATTATTTCTCCCAAAATGTATTTCGGCAAATCGTGGGTGTCATGTACTTAGTAGTACGTCTTAAATTCTTCTAGATGTTGCCATGTTGTTGTTGTCTGTTTACCCCATCCCAAATAATAAACTACCTATTATCACAAACAGTAATAGACACTATAAAATTTCCAATAATTTTACTTCGACAAAATAGCTCAAAATTTCACCATAATAAGTGCAGTTTTAACGTGACGCTTGCACATCATAAACAAATCAAATATTCAAAAATAATTATTATGAGGTAGCAAAATACTTTTTCCAAAACATATTTATTCTAGTTTTGATCTTGATACCGGAACGGTCTGGAATATGTAATATGATGAATAGCGCGCATCAATATAGGGTAGAATTTTCTGTACTCTTCATATAAGCTACAACTTTATTTTTATCCTTTTTGTCAATCTCACTTGTTTACAAAGACATGGATATAACAAAAAATATTAAAAAAAATAATTATTTAAAACTGAATTTTGTAATAATTAATATTTTAATAAAATGTCTAAAGCTAACGATTTGGCATTACTGAATGAATGAGCGAAAGCTAGAGTTCATCAATGAAAAAATAGTGAGGGACCCTATAAACTATATGGGAACGAATGTCCTACGGGCTACGAGGCCGGATTTCGGCGTTGTCACGTAGTCATACGCCGTTATATGTCGGAGTTTTTGCCAGAGTGGTAATGCATTCTTACGAGTCTTGCGAACGTCCTGCTGAAGCGGTGTAATCGTCGTTTCCTCTGATGAAGCTGTATGAGTGTTTACTACTTTATATTTATCATTACATGATTGAGATCTACAATTGTACGAAAATGTATTTGGTTGCCTTTTTTTAAGTTTAGTTTTATGATGCATGTTTCGTAGTTCCAACGAAGATATTTTGTCTTTACGAAAGTTATCAAAACAATGTCTGGAAAGCAGATAGATAATTAATTGCAGTCCTTTATAAAATTTAATTGTGAAATTTCATAAAGTGGTAAACATTCGAAATAATTTATTAGCTCATCTTAAATAAGTATAAAGTTAAGCATGTTTTGATACTAACAAAATGGAGTTTTTATAAACAATTAAAAACGTACATATATAATATGTATACATACACGTGGGTCTTCCAAGATATTCCTGCTCCATTTTTATACGTAACTTTGATGTAAGCTAAGAAAATAAAATATTAGATACAAGAATATCAAAACGAAATTTAATAGAACACAGTTTAACGTATAATGTATTACGAATGTGTCTGGTTTATATGTTTTATGTCATGGATTCATTATTAAATTTTAAGCCAATAATATTTTCGAAATGATTATGTTAATATTTTAATTTAAATAGGGCATAAGAATACATTCAATAGTTTAAAAAAGTTGTGTGCCCATTTGCTTCTACGACTTTCACAAATCGTGGGAATTTTATATTGAAACGAGTTTGTAGAGGTTTCTGTAAATTAAAACAAGTTGTTTTAGTGATTGAGGTATTTTTAAAAGGAGGCGATTTACTATTACGGATAGTCTTATTTTAATAGTATTTATATTTTTACATGGAAATTTTCATCACAATAAACAGTATACCTAGGCCATTTCTCAATAATCATTTCTTTATCAACAATGAGTTATGTCATTCGAAAAAATACAACCATTCTGCATAATCTATTATTTCTCCGTCGTCTTCCGACATTCACGTCGGCAATTAAAAAAATCTTATAAATAATATACAAAATAATACAAACATTAGTCCCCCTCTCGTCAAAATTTGAGATTTATAACACTATCGCAACATTTAGATTCCGTTCCGGATAAAATTCGTATCATTCAACATTTACAATGCGCCGTCGACTCATCAGAAAAATAAATATACAATTTACGCGACTACACGACCGACGACCGCTCGTCAACAGTTCAACACTTCTCGTCGGCCAGCAGTGGGTCCAGCGAGAAGCCCAGGTCGAGTGCGGCCGCGGACGACCGTTTGCCACTCTTCAGCGACGGCCGGGCACCCCGGCCCAGCCCCGTGGGGCTAGCGTGACCCGCGTGTCCGTTCAGTGTGTGCCGCACGTCCGGACCGAACAGGTCGCTCAGAGTCTGTTGCACATCCTTCTGACCAGGCGCACTACACGTCACTATCAACTTTCGCACTTCCGGTTTGTTCGCCTTGCTGGCGTTGTTCATGTGTAAAGTCTTCGTCAGCGACATTCCCTGTCCGTAGTAACTGTTCGCGGCACCTGTGACCTTGCTCGTTCGCGACAGAGAAGATTTAATATTGCTTCGCACGGTCGCGAACTTTTTTCCTAATGTGATAGCACCGCCTGCATGCGATGCGTTAAAGGTGCACAGCGCGAGCGGGCGCGGGCTGGCCGCATACCAGCACACGTCACCGGGCACGAGCGCCGGCGCAGGCGCGGGAGCCGGGCCGGTGGGGGCATCACGCGTTGCGAGTGGCGCGGGAGGTGGAGCTTCTGTCGACGGCTCGGCGTCGTCCGGCAGCATGAAAGGGTCTGGCAGCGGTTGGCTCAGTAACGAGGTGATACCAGAAGTATCGGGAAGGACTGGGTCTTCGACACTCAGCAGGCTAGCGTAGATGTCGTTGACTTGCTGCTCGGCCGTCAGTCCGTTAAAAGTGCTGAGGTCCAGCGACGTATTGACTAGGAGCGGTGGGAGCGCGGCGGGGGAGGCGGAGGGCGCGGCGGCGGGCTGCGAAGGGACCCCGCCCGCCGCCGCGTCTCGAGAAGCTCGGTGCTCCGCCAGCAGTGTGTCGAAAGGCTTGGAGCGACCCTCTACGGTGCGCCGCAGCGACAACGCGTGGGCCTTGCATGTCAGCGACCTCGTACAGGGTTTCGGATTCTCCGCGGTTACAACCCCACAATGCTTGTTCGGATCGTATTCTCGTAGATTGAATTTCGTTTTACTTGATTTTCGTGATGATGCTTTCGTGGACGGCGTGGTCGGCGTCGTTTTTAAAGCTTGAGCATTGAGTACATTATTATCTATCACAGTTGACAGCATGGGTGAAGTATTGGTGGCAAATTGTAAAGTAGATAAATCAGTGTCTGCTAATGAGTACCCGGAGAGTGAGGTATCTACCGATGAGTATAAGTCTTGTGATTGTAGAGAGTCTGTGGCAGATGGAAAGTTAATATCTTGCATATTGCCTATATCCCTGATTATATTTTTCCAATCTGCTGCATTAGTAATGTCATCTGCACTTTGAATGCCTTCAGAATTCATTATAGCAAATATATCATCTGTAATGTTTTCACCCAGAGGTAACTCCTCCGTGTCCTGTATACTGACAACTGGTAACTCTCCACTTTCAACACTCACTTGTACTTCTCCAGGTATTGCTGAGGTTGAACTTCCTTCCTCCAAATATTGTAAATCAGGGGGTGGCAACACTATCCTAGAAATAGAAGCTGCGGCTGTATGCACAGGGGATGTCTCCAACTTTATAGGATGAATATCTATAGGGACGGGGGGTGGAGGTTCTTTTTTATGTCGACTTCTACTTGGATTCGATTTTAGCTTCACGGTGGGGGGAGGAGGCGGGAGTATCGGCTCTGCACCAGTATGAGACTCTAGTAAATGTCTGTATGCTGCACTACATTTCACTGTTACTCCACACATATGACACACTGCCGCATTTAAATTGTCCATTTGCGGGAAGAGACCATGGAGACTCATACTTTCATAACGGAGACGGTTGACACCGACTCGACGATACACTTTTTGAGCTCTGTCCGTGGGTTTATAAGGATGAGCTTCGTGCGACCGTCGGGCGGTCGCGCTGCCCTTGCTGTCCACCGCCGCCGGCGACGTGAACCCTGCATCGTCGTCATCGCGCCGCGGAGATAGGTGTCCGATTTCACTAACCCACAAATCCCATGGCTTTTCATTGCATTTAACGGGACTGACTATCTTCGCTGCGAAAGGGAATTCGCCGGACATATTTTTGCATTTACTGACCTTCCAAAAGAGAAATTCTCCTCTTGACCTCACGGGGCCCCTGCCATAGCGAACGTCTCGCTACTTGATAGGTTATTATCCCATATTTGTCTTTAAAGTCGGGTCCCTCCGAAAACGGCATTGGTTCACATCTTATAACAATAGGTCACTTCATTATTTACTCTCGAGGAACATAATCGTGTTATGATTGTTTTAGCTTTTATATTTACAGGGACAGATGATCTATCCTCACTGACAGCTGATTATGCAGGTTGTAAGTTTTTCTTGACCACGGAACACATCCATTTGTAGACAATCTTTTCTAAACAGAATTATTAGCCGCAATTTATAAGAACATCACTTAATTAACTTAATTTTAATTGATACTAAAGTTAGTACACACAAATAAAATGTCTAAAATTTCTGTTTGGTTGGTGGTGGTTGTGATTTACTACAGAAAGCATCAACACTTTTTTGAGTATTTGTAAGAGACCGAATAACTAATTCTATAGTCTATGGTCATTCATTCTTACTTGAAATGACGTGACAGGGTAAATAACTACACAGATAAATATTTTATTTTATGATCGATATTATACAATAATAAATAAAAGCAAATTATTTTCAATAATATGTATTTAATAGGGATTTCATCACGTGAATATATTGCGATACATCATATAAACTAAAATTCATTAAAAAATTATGGCAGTTAGTAAAATCTGTAGATGATGATATTTTTATTATTACAAAGCTTAAGAGTTGGAGCAAGTTAAAATACATATCCAAGAAAGTATAGCTTACAAATTATAAAATGTATGAAACCAACTAACGCTGCAAAGCGAAACTTTTATGTAACGTGTTAATCACAACGAAATTACTCTGTGGCCAAAATACAAAAAAAAAATTAAGAAGGCACTCCAAGACGATTATACCCGTCATTAAATAATCTTACAGTTTAATATTATTATTATAATTGTATATTTTTAGGAAACCATATGATGCGTCTTAGCATTCCATGGACTCACCGTGCAGGTGCGGGCTCATCGCGTTGCAGGGAGAGGAGTGCAAACAGTTTACTTGTGACCCAAGCGTGGTTGCGACCATGCGCATTTTAAAGGATCCCGTAAACCTTTACGATCTCTGATGGTCTCTTTAATTTCATACCAATTTTTTTTTGGTATCTGGATAAAGTTGAAGAGTCAGCTGAACGCGTCAGACCAACCCAACGATTTCAATATCTTTATGACGCTTGCATCTAACTTAGACAAAAAGGATTTATTGAGATCGTAAAAAGGTCAATTTAGACGTGAAGTAAGATAGTTGTCATATATCCAAGCTTTTTTGATATTGCTAGTCGGTTAATCGTTTACCTTCTTTTGATCGTTTAAAAAGCTATCGACTATTACATCTAGAGATGGAGTGCAGCCTTTGTAATGAATTTTTTTGCTTAAAAATTTGAATGGGCTTCAGTAATTATAGCAACATTTTGACCGCCTATTAATAGACCCGGATTGTAAGAGGTATATTTTGTTGTTCCGTCTACCCAGACAGCCAGTGGCATTTACTGGGTTTTGTCCGCAGTCCTTCAGTCCACGTCCAGAAATTCTCTATTTCATATAAAAGTACCTGACATTGTTTGGGGTTATGTGTCAGTATGGCGAAATCGTCTGCAAATGCTTGTATGGATTCCGTGTATTTGTTATTAAATTTTAAACCGATAACATCATTTTTCTCATGACCTGTTAATTAGTCTATTAAAATGTTAATTGCTATATTAAATATTATTGGCTAAATACAAAAACCTTGAAAAAATCCTATTTTATAGCTTAAAGATTGGGAATGGTTCTCGCTAGATGTTATAGAAAAATAATTTTAAATAATATGATGCAGTTATGTCGATGACTTAAGTAGGAAAGTTAAACCCTCTCAGCGCAAACGTCAACAGTTAATGTCGTACCGACCCAAAGGCAGTCTCTAAGTCTATCCAACACACCGTAACTTGTCTTTCGCTCGTTCTGGCATCTTTGAGGTTTTCCGAAATTAATGTCTTGTGTGGCTCCAGGCTTCCAGAAATACCGGGTAAAAAACTTTTCTGGTGATTTGGCCTGAAATACTTGTAATCATAAATTCATTATTTTATTTTGTAAAAAAGAGAATAAGATCTTAGAATTTGTGTTTGTTAAAGCTAATAGTCTAGTGTCTTTAGGATTTGTTTGCCATTTTTATCAGGACAGTCTGTTTTTGGAATGAGGACAAAAATAGCTTTTCCGAACGTTACCAGTATTTGCTTTCTTGACCAGATTTTACAGAATAAATTTAAGAGATTATTTTGAACCGACGGATTTTTTTAAAATACTATGTAAAAAATGTTATATTATATTTGTTTATCTGTGACAATTATCGAACTGATACAAACTTACAACTTTCAGCACATTCTTGTTTTTCTCCTCATAGTCTCGTCACTGTCCTGCTCTGCAGGAAACTGAGTGTTAGTGTGTTATCTCGGTGTTAAAATTGATTAGAACCGCTCAAATCGATTACGAAAGCTCTCATATATTTTTAAACAGCTGAGGCATGTAGCTGAAAGTGATAAGCTCAAATCTGTTAAAACTTCCTTAAAGCAGTCAGTTTTGTCTTACTGTGTTACCTCTTGGGGCGGAGTAGCAAAGACCTACATACTACATTTAGAAAGCACTCCAAGATTAATATTAATTATGTGTTATTCTAAACCGCGTCTGAATCCAACAGAAAATGTATATAAAACCGCCAATGTAACCCTTTCTGTTATACAATTATTTATCCTGTTCACGATCCTCAAGCAGCAGAAATATAAAAAAAAAATAATCCTCAATATCAGTTTAAGATTTAAAAAGTGAAGAAATTATATATAATTTAAGAATTCCCGATCAGGTACTAGATTCGGGCAGAAATTCTTGGATATCCAAGGCCCGAAACTATATAATCATGCAAATAAGCTTTCTATTAGTTCTGACACGAGGCGACAAATCCATAACGAAATAGGCCATTCTTGTCTAATTTACGACAAAACTGAGATAGTCCTGTAGTCAAGTAATACACTTAATTTATCTTTCATAGATGCATAAAATACTCTTTACATTCATACACACCTTCCCAAAGTAATTTTATTTTATTCCAAATTGAATAAATAAGAATTTTTGTTATTTCCTTTTAACTTGAATTTGATATATATTTGTCTTTTTATTATTATTTTATTGTTTTTTTGAGTTACGGCTTATTTCACAATAATGTATGGAATATTCTGCCAATTTCAAGTTACACCAAGTTAGTAAAAACTTTTTATTCCAATACTTGTGGAGTAGAGTAGAGAAAACATGAAGGAGATTGTAAATCGTCAATTTGAGAGTAAATTTAATTTTATTAATGTTTCAAACAAAATGTTATGTCATCTTATTTTTTCTTTAATGTCTAGGTACCTACCTAGGCCTACCAAATTCAGACTCCTGTCCCTGCAATAAATAAATTGCTGTACAATTTTGTTGTATTCTGTTTGGGAAAATAAATTTATGAACATTTTATTTTTTATTGTATTAACTTCCTATCGCCAAAACATAGAATAGCAATTTACAATATTAAAATCTCTGACCAATCAATATTTTCAGAATGCTTTACAAATGTACGATGAGATTTGAGAACGTTACAACGGTGATTAGCTTGAGTCACAGAGTGAGAGTACTATAAGCTACAGTATTGTAAATCGTTAAACTGGAGAAGATTCTGCAACTTGTAAATTTAGACAACTTCAGATTTAAAAAAATACACTTGATATATTATAATTAGTATAGTTAAAAGTTTCCTGATATTTTTATTATTATTGTTTTATTTAAACAATTTCTTTATTTTGCTTGTCTGTTTGTCAAGTTAATATTCATAATTCAGAAATTCAGACAAAAATAAAAGTTTAAACGTCATTTCATCGATGTCAATATGCCAGCCTTGAAGTTGAGCCTAATTACTAATACTTGTCAGACGTCAACTATCGTCTTTCGTAATTATTTAAAACTACCTAAAAATTGTATAAACATAATGAAATGATTAATGAAAAATGAATAATACAGACCGAGTATGTCGGTAACATTACATTGCCATATAGACGGCTTTTAAATGTTCTTCCGAAGTTTGTTCAGATCCGTCCTTTTCGGTGTACCAATTGGCATAACCTTTCTTGACACCGTAGGATATGTCGCGCGAGTCGAAGGAATTTCTATGCAACCAGTTCTAAATCCAGGATCTAAAAACACTGATTACGTATTTTTATCGCGATGGGCAGTGAGGGATTTTCGAGTAAGAAGAGGTGATGTTATCTCTCTAGTGTCACCTAAAGATCCAAATCAAAAGATAATAAAGAGGGTCGTGGCATTGGAAGGGGATGTTGTAAGCACTCTTGGGTATAAGAATCAGTATGTTAAAATACCTGAAGGGCATTGCTGGGTTGAAGGAGACCATACAGGGCACACACTGGATAGTAACACATTTGGACCAATTTCTCTAGGTCTGATAAATGCCAAAGCCGTCTGTATAGTTTGGCCCCCAGAGCGGTGGCAAAATTTAGAAGCCAAATTACCAGAAAACAGGAAACCAGTTAGTTTATCAATTTGAAAAGTTCCTTGTAAATACGTTTGTAAATATAAATTAAATTATGTTCTATAATATTGTGTATAACTTCTGCTTTGCCTGAATTCTAGTTAATACTTGTCCGGTAGTTGAATTCAATATTTTAAGCATATTTGTACTTAGATAATTTATTTATGATTGTTAAGCTGCATTTGTTACAGTAAATTCTATAAATGATGATGAGTGTACAAAGCTCAATAAAGGTACTATTTAAATGATATTAATTTATTATTTTTTAAACTATTAATATTCTTAAATTGTGTCAACTTAAATCTATGCCAAAGATTATAAAAAGAGAATGCATTTAGTAAGTTTGTTCCTTGTGAAACGGTATCTTCTGAACCACTGCTCTATTTGACACATACATAATTCCAGACAGACAGAGTCATGTACATATATATTTTCTTTTCATCCTTGCAAGTCCTGATAGAGGGTTTTAAGTGTTGTGGGGAATTGGTTGAACATAAATGATATTATTAGAATATATATTCAAAATTTATATGCAATGAAACAAACTTCTATGTGTATTTATTTACTAGCACTGGTCAAACCGTAACTCTCTAAGACAACCACTAGTTTTTCATATGAAATGCCCTTCCTTATCACATCATACTTGCCAATACTTGACAGGTCTATAACTGTTGATCCAGTCCTATTTGCCTCGAGTCCATGGCTGACAGTTCCACCATCAAATACTGCCGCCAAATGTTCATAAAGATGTTCAAACTCTTTTATACATAGTGTTGATGGTTCATTACTAAAATTAGCACTGGTTAAAGCTACAGGCTTATTAAATATTCTAGTAACAGCATTTATAAAACCATTATTTGGTATACGAATACCTATTTTTGTTGTTTGTGGATTTAAATATGGGTTATCTAAATATTTAGTCTTTTCTAGAACCACTGTTAACGGACCTGGTAGTAAGCAATTAAGTAAATTGTCACTCAGATGGGTTGCTTCACCCCATTTTCTTACATCTGCAACACTAGTAACACAAATAGCCACAGGTTTTGCTGAATCTCTGCCTTTAATACTATATAGCCTTCTTATCGCTTCTGGACAGTTAGCACTACAGGCCAGACCATATATTGTATCTGTAGGCACAGCTATCACCTGGCCTGCAGTAAGGTACTCAGCTGCCTTAAGAGAAGACTCATCATCTTCACATAAAATTATTGAGGCCATTTTATCAATTTTCATTGTTGGTATCACACTTTTTGTTCTCACTAACCTACTGAACAAATAGTTCTTCCTTATTATATTCATACTAAACTTTTAAGTAATATATAGTTTTTTTATTTAATCACGCCAATTGTGTGCACACTTATGATTACAGCATCTATAGAATGTGGTCATTGGTTCGTCGGCTGAGCGTGTTTGAAGTTGCATGAAAAATGCTTTACCATGACTGCATTTGGGACACACAGCATCAGTTGAATCTACATTCTCCCATGCTGCAGCACCACCCATAATATAATCAAGTTCCTGTAATAATAAGACAATTGTAAATATTTAAAGTAACAATATTGAAAATGATGCAATATGCCAATTGAAAAACTAACCTTCAGTTTAGGAAAAGTGCGAGACGACACTTTCTTTCGTATATTGTATATATAGGGACAAGTATTACACCCATACCGAAGCCTTGAATCAGGGGCTTCTTCAACCATAAGAATATTGGCACAAGTTGGGCAGAATAACATTATTTACTAACCAAAAATTTTTACGATTCGAGTTTAAAAAAGTTTCATGTTTACATTATTCTTCACTATATTTTATGGGAGGAATAGAAAAGTAATAAAATGAATAAAAAATATATATAACTACGACGCTCCACAATTTCAAGATCAAACTTTCATCGTTTCCACAACTTCTAACTTTTCAGGAATTCAGTATCACATTTGAAAAATTAAGATTATCAAAAATGTCTATGACATTGACAGTTGACGTATTTAGTAAATTGTATATTTTTTTAAAACCATTCACTCCTTGCGTCTTAAAATAGAAATTAAATCCAGAAATTTGCATTTGGATAATATTGATGACGATTGTGTTGGTAACAATTGACTCATAACAAATACTATATAAAATGATGTATTTCAATGGGTATCAATTGTAAAATATTGTTTATTTAATGAATATGTGCATAGCATCTAATTATACAAATATTTCATATAAATTTGGACACTTTTTTTTTTCGTAGTTTAAAAACTTATTCGTTTAATAATAAATTGAACTAACTTAACCACTATTCGTGTTATGATTTAGTTTTATTATATATTTTCATACAATTAGAATTTAAAAAACGCTTAATAGATAATGAAAGATTATCGAAACATGGACGCATTTGAACTATTGTGGCATTGACAAAAGATGTTATAGACACGAAACGATCTGCTAAATCCCGGTATCTATGGGTACGCAGACGACAGCACAGTTGTAGAAAGATATCTGCCAAGTACACGGGCCAGTAGAGATCAAGCACAGGCTGAAAGAGAAGCCATGGTACATCGTTTGAATGACAAGCTAGAGGCAGTCTCCGTATGGGGTAATATCAAAGATTTAACGCCACAAAAACGCAGACATGTTTGTTCACCACCAAAAGAAGGCCTTCCACTTTACCTCCTACTTTCCAGAATGTATTTTTGGAATACAGTGACCGACTTCAGTTACTAGGAATAGCAATTTCCTTGAACCTCAACTTTGGTGGTTCATTGAGTCAAGAGCAGTCGCAAGCAAGCTTGGTGTCCTTGCAAAGGTCCAACAGTACTTCACACCGAAACAGCTGCTAACATTATATAAAGTACCTACAGATCCGGTCATGTGTGGAGTACTGTGGAGATTATTTGGCCGGTGCCACAAAAGGTGATCTTGCAGCTCTGGACTAAATTGAGAGGCGAGCAAAGAAGCTAATAGGTAACCCTGACCTGGTGAAAGCCAATCTCCATAAGCTCGAACATAGATGTATTGTTGCCAGCCTCTCAGTATTCTATAGGATACATTTTGATGAGTGTGCGAAGGAATTACGTGACCTAATTCTTCCATCCTCTTCCATCAGTGGACGTTCCGAAGCATGGCGAGCATCCATGCTTTTGTAGTAGGCACGCCGCATGTCCAAACGAAGCGATGCTTCATCTTTTTGTAATCTGACAGCGTAGGAGTGGAACAGCTTGCCTGGCTCGGTATTTCCAAGAGTGCATATGCTTTTACTAAGTTGATACGGTTTACAACCTACGTCTACATTTCCACTTCCCATTAGGAGGAATATGTAGTCAAGCGTCAACTTAGTTTAAGTGTAATAAAAAGAAAAAACCCGCAAAATTCCTTACACACGATTTTTTTATATTTTCAAAAAGTCACCGTAATAAAATAATCTCTAACCATGTCTGCTGAAAACTCTTGTACAATTTGGTTCTATAGCAAAAAGATCAACGACGTTTTAGAATGTGCCATTATCACTGGCATAGTCCTAAATAAAAATGGCCAAATGGCCCAAATAATAAGAATGAACCTACCAACACAGTTTCAGGATCCTAATGAGATGACCCTAGTAAAAGGGACGATTAAGCTGGCCTACAGGCTTTAACCTCTCATTAATACTTCACAGACAGTTTAGACTTCTTTATAGTATTAATTATTTGAAAATTTTACGAGTAATGAGAATGAAATTAATTTCTCAAATCAGCATATTTTAGTTACTCATTTAACCATAGATTGTGTCTAATTTATATTCATATCGAGATCAAATAGAGAACAGATGGAACTGTTGAAGACCACATACATTGAAAATTATAAAGATTATTGTAGATGCCTTTAGATAATAATAAGGAATTGTTATATTTTTACCATTATAGAGCCATAAGGTCCACACTGAAAGCAATGAGTGTACATATTTACCAATCTAAATAAAATCATCATCCATCATAATTTTTAATTATGTAAATATTTCGGAACGTTTGGATATAGTGATTGAACCAATTGAAATTTGAACTTTATTGGTGACTTTGACACAAGAAAGATAAGTATTTATTCGTTCGTTCGTCTTGTTCAACAGTAAACTTAGAGTTAACTGCAATCGTGATTGGGTGTTTAAATTGTGTATTTTTTTTATTTATTTGTATTTAGATATATCAAGTAAAAATTGCTCTATGTGAAAAATCGTGATTTACAAAGTGTTATAGTGTACATAAATAGGCTAAGTGGGTGCAATGTTGCGTGCGTTATTAAATAAATTTTGGGATGAGGGTGTTTGGCTGCCGCCGAATACCACTTGGGAGGATATAACTCCAGGGCTAGATAAAGTTGTGGTGTACGCCGATTACAGGCATTTACTCTACCCCATCCCCTTGGCTCTCGTGATTATAGTTTTACGACAACTATTAGAAAGGTGAGAAATAATATTCTTAAACATTGCACTTATAACTGTGTCAGTTGAGATTTTCTCCTGGATACGCCGCATGATTCACATTTTTATCTATTCAATGAATTGATAAAATGATAGGTACTCTTTGTAATTACAATGATCATTTACACAGTTAATGTCATTTGGCCATTCATACAGTAAATATATAGACATGAATCAGTATTAGAAAAATTTAAATAAAAGATAGCCTGATTAATATTAAAATAGGATAATGGAATATGTAGTAATGTTAAAATAATCTTATGATATTTTAAATTATGAAAAATAATTTGCTATAATTATACCAAAATTTCTTCACATTAAAATTGTTACTTAGACTCATTTAGTTTTTAAATTTTTCCTGTAATGTTTATGTATTAAAATTTGAATTGTTTCAGATATTGGTTTGCACCATTTGGAAAGTCATTAGGTATTAAGAACACAAGATCAAAGAAAGCTCCGAGTAATCCAAAACTAGAAGTAGCATACATTGAGTGTCCCAAAATAAAACATAAACAGGTGAGATTAATTACTCTACAAATAAAATTATTTTATTGACTTGGGGTAAATATTTTAATCCTCGGATAAATATTAACTGTGGAATAACTTTTAATTGATAGTTATTCTATGGACTGTGGACAAACTGTAAAAAAAATAATCCTTGGATAAATGTGAGCTACAAAATAACTTTTAATTTGGTAGTTATTTTATAGACAAACTTTATAATTTATTGAAATGTAGACAAAAAGTGTAACTCCTAAAATTATTTTAAAAAAAGTGAATCTATAAAATTATATGTTTTATCTTAACTATTATTTTTAAAAGACTATTTAATATGAATGTTGTATGTAAAGTGTTCAATGTGTGGCTGCTGTGTGTAGTTTATATATATATATATATATATATATCATTATGTGGATTTGCATGTGTGTGTAATTCTTGAATGTTGTGTTTTATGTGTATTTAGTTATAGTAAGATAGAATATTATTAATAATTCAAACTGTTAGTGATTATTACTAAATGCTTTTAAGTATAATGCATACAAAGGACATCCTTTTTTTGCTAATATAATCATTAAAAACGTTTAACATAATTATATATCTTTTAAATGAATGTAATCTGGATTTCTTTACATTTTGACAAATAATTTAACAAAGCTCCACAAAAAGTGTAATCTTTGTTAAGTCAAACAGTTATTGAAAATTAAACAATAATGTATTTAAAATAATACTAAATAATATTTAATAATTGTACTCATATAGCTAAGGAGTAAATACTGAAACATTTAGAACTCACCTTAAAAAAACACATTAAAAAATATAAAAATTATAATATATAACCTGTTAGCTTGTATTAATGGTTGTGGGTAATTTTAATTGTCTTAAAGCTAGCTAACCCTCTAACTGTGCTCTCTTTCGTTTCAGTTGTTTTTGAGCAAGGATGAGGTAAATGCACTCACACATAGATAATAATGCTTATTAATTACGCACATTTAGACATCATAGATGACATGACATATATATATTTTTTATTGCTTATAAAGCAATTGATGCATGGTATTAATATTTAATTAAACTATGCTCTTGTATCTTATTAATACGAGGATAATTTATCAATTGTTACTTATAAGGATTTTCCGTGTTGCTGTTTGCTTGAATACAACAAATCCATACATACTTTTCCTATACAGTAAAAGCTTATTAATCTTGTATATCTTTCGAAAATAATACCAATGTTTGATATGCAAAGGTAAGTATTACGTATATTACAAAAATGTATAAACCAAATTGTTCTGATATTCGCGATTAAAGCTGTTGAGTTTAAAATCTAAATGAAAAGGTTCCAATTTAACTTAAGTTCTCTGGATTACATCTTTTATAAATGCCGCCCCGGCTGGTACAGTACTCAAAGGATGGCCGGCACTAAACGACACCGCCTCCAGTGTTACCAGAATATTTTTTTCACGAATCGCCTTGCCGGAGCGCGCGTGTAGCCCCGAGATAGCCCCATCATGGTGCACAGATTGTTCAGGCGGGAAATTTGAAATAAATTAATGAGTTTATTATTGCTCTTATATTTATTAAATTCGTACTATTAATTAACAATAGTTTATTTTAAACAAAGATAAAATTCAATTATTGAAGTACAAATATCTATCAAAGTTCTTTTTTTTTGCATAAAAATGATTTGTTAATCAAATATTTGTGAAAAAAAAAAATATAGCCGAATCAGCTACCTGTAGCCAGCGGATAAAATATTAGCGCCACTCGGTAAGGGAGATAGCCCCATTGGCGCTAAATAGCCCCATCTGGCAACACTGACCGCCTCCGCGTCGACGAGTTCTTGGTTTTGATTGGTTGTTATTTCGTCAACGTATCGTATCGTTTCGTAACGTCCGAACTCGTACAAGGATTACAGGAAGTCTGTTACAAAATTTACACCCTGAATGAAGAAAATTGGAATATATATTTTTTAAATACCAACGCGTGTCAATAACGTGATAAAATTGATCTTCAGCGGATTCAAGTTTTCAACCAAAAATCTTTTAATTGTATTTTTTTACGAACAATCCATCCTTATTTTTCATGTTTTGAGATCTTTTTATTATCTTGCTATTCCACTTTGGTATTTGCTTTTGCTGGGTTTTGTGTCGATATTTTAAAACATGAATTTAATACGTCTGAGTCCTCACGTTAGGTATTTATCGTGTTTACAATTCAAATATAAGTACAGGTAAAAGCGTATTTCTATAATAAGAAAATAATTATTTAAACCAGCTTTATGATTTTTGAGTAATAATATAAAAACCGCGTCAACAGACCGAAACAGCAACTTATAACCAAAATATCTTCATTATGAACAATTGTCGATGATTTTTATAAAATAATCGAGTAAACTCCGTTCATAACTGTTTCGACCTTTAACCTCCTCCTTCATTGAAAGGTCATTAGGTATCGATGACTCAATTGAACTCCTTAAGGACTATTAACACCTTACGTCAATTCAACCATTTTAATTGATTAAGCAGTTCTAATTTTATATACTATCTAATAATTATATATACATATATACATTTTATTTATAGTAATTTTATATTTGTATACAGGTGTTGCCAGCGATTAAAAGTTATTTAAATCCATCGAGTACTTTTGTTCTACTGTTATTATAGTTTTGTTTTTCTTAAATTCGATGGAAATCCGATGTAAAAAATATCCTACAGTACATGGAACTATTTTTTTGGAATTAATTCTAAATTTTACTTAAAAAATCTAGTACTTTGCTCTAATGCGAACAAACAGACAAACATTTTGAATACTATCGGTTTGATTTATCATGTATCTGCTGAATACGCATCAATTTATTTTATACAAAGAACGTAGATATATGGATTTATTATAATATTTACAGAATATTACGTTTTGCATAAAATTTTAAAATAAGGTTTAATTCACTAATGTAACTAATGCCTGCCTGGATATATATTTATAAAAGTATACAAATCCTATATTTTCTAAAACTAATAACAAATAATATGGACTAGGCACAAACAAAATCATATCAAACTGATGGAGGAAAAAAAAAATTTTTTTTGCAAACAGAAACTTACTTCTCTAATTAATTGTTATTGCTCTAATTAATTAAAGTTGAATTATTGAATGAGCTGGCTAGGACCAGAGAAAAAAAAAGAGTGGTAAACATTCGTGAATAGAGAAGTTTCAAAATTCAAAACATTTTGATAGTTCGTATTTTGTTCGATTACTTTTTATATGTCCTCTGTTCAGATATTTACGTAAAAAATATTTAATTAAATTATATTATTTTTTTATACCTTTTACCATACCTTAAGGCGGAAGTCGGGACATTACTTAAACTGTAATTTGTTTGTATGTTATATATTTAATATCTCAATTGGTTTTTTATCAGAGATCGCTTGCAACTTACCTCGATAATTATTGGATATTTTATCGCTTTACTAATATTGTAATTTTCCACTATAACATAAAAATAACTCGCCTTATAGTATAATATTAATATGGTTCCGTGAATAAAAAAATATGTTGATATAAGAAATATAGGAAGAATTAATGTATACATCTTTGCAAATACGATTAAATAAGTCGGATTAGTTTATCTTGTAAATATCGTTCCAAGGACACGTACAAACGTCTAGAACCATCCATTAATCGAATGATGATGACGGATATAAGAGACGCTGCATGAAATTTTCATAGCATATATTAGCTGTTGTCATATGAGAGGCAGATAGCCGTAGACTTACAGCTCGTGTATGAGCTAGCCTTAGCCGTTTCACGTGTACGGGCTGCCTCGAGCTATTACCACCGACTCAGAAAATCGGCGTAAAGTAACCATGAGAAATAGAAGCAGTTGCTAACCCCCAACCCCCCCCTCTCATAACCTTGAATTGAAATGTATGTTTTTGATTAATCATGGCATACCAATGTATTTATTGAAACCGGTTATGAAATAAACAAATCATAGCTTAAATAATTGTTTTATATTTTTTATTTTCTATATATTTAGATTGGAAAAAAACTTACGAAGGAACAAACGATACTATAATTTTATTTTGCCTCTGAATTTCAGCTGTAGGTGTTATTTGTGTAATTGCTGTTAGGTGTGAACTACATTAGTAAACAATGTGAGGGGCAACTCATTAGACAAATAATGAGAAGGTTAGAATCTCGCAATTTACACATGTTTTGAATGTTATTAATAAATTGCAATGCTGTAGTTTAATCAAACTATTATTAATAGATTCGGGAAGTCGAAAATGAAGCTAAACTTTACTACTGGTTCTATTCCCAGGCTGGACTTGCTCGGTCGTCATATAACACCCTCTAGAACTTTAGTGGGGGTAAATAGTTTATTATTTTCTATTTTTTGAATAGAGATTCTCGTCCAAGAGTAAGACTAAACAGAATTGTATTAAGTTAAATTTTTTAGTCCAAATTACTAATATGGATAAGTACTAATAGCTGCTGAAAAATTAAAAAAAATATGTAAAAAAAATTTCAATACAGGCAGGGACTCGAACGATGAGGAGCCGGAACGGTTTCCAAGAGGTTCCAAAATGAATCCCTACACGTATCGAGGAATTTTTAATTCCTTATTTATTTAAGATTTGACATGGGTATATATGTTTATACATTCAAATGCTCGATTAGTTTGGACAATAAAACAATACGCTACCCACTAAGGTACAAGGACTACGACGTATAAAGTATACATTATTCATATTTGCTTTCATATATTTGTAAACAATACTAAATGTATGAGTACAATGTGTATAACTGAATGGTATAATAAGTCAATTCATACAGCGACTATTAAAGTTATTTAAAAATGGTTGTATCAATTTTTGTGCTGTCGTCCACATAACGTATATATTTGAAAACGATACAAATGATTCCTAACCAAGTATTTAATTAACCATTTTTTGTCTATGCTTATATATATTTTTAAATAATAAAATCTGTTACAAATTTTTGTTTAAGAGGATGAACGCGTTTGATATGTCACAAATGTGACCATAAACAAATAGAAATTATATAAAATTTCTTTTTTAAAATATACAATAAATATATAGTTCATATGTTAATTCTAGCTTAAATCGCTGGACTATAAAAACATTTTTTTTTTGTTACAAAAATTCTATATTTATTTTTTTATGCAATACAGGTACATCTAATTAATCCTAAATACATCGTTTTATTATAATGATAGACAAAATTGTTTAAAAAAAATACTCACCGTACATATTACTTATATGAAAAAAAATGATCATTAAAACACTTGTGCTCGTGATTGTACAATAAATAAATTGGTATTTAAAAAGTAGAGCATCACATTCTTCGTCTATTCTTCTAAGGCCTTCAAACAATATTAGGGACCAATAACAATTTCAAGATAAATAAGACAGGCCACAGTCTCGGTATTTCATTTGTCTTGTTTATTTATACAAGAGCTTTATAGGACTGTACCCCTAGTACGAGTTTTGACGTTACGGAACGTTGATAGTTTTCGTGCAGTCACGAAACGAGTTCATGGCTGTGATTGGTTTATTACCACTAAATAACAACCAATCAACAAACCAAAACCAAGAACTTTGTTCGTGACTCAAACACTATCAAAGTTACGTAACGTCAAAACTCGTACAAGGAGTACTGTTTACAGCCGTCACTCAAACGAATTCTATTTACAATGACGCTAATAGTACTCTATTAACGGAATAGATAATGTAATCTGTTAAGAAGTGTCCGAATTGGCTGCGGCCATGACCGGTATCCTATATTAAGATTATGCCTTTTTTATGTATAGACAATTTAGATTAATAATTCTGAAGGGTTTTTTGAACTTTTGAATCTCTGGAACTAGGCGTTGTATATAAAATATGAAAAGAGGTTGTGATTTTTGATAACCATTTTTGAATCGCCAGTGTTAGGAAGTGTTTTCAAATAATATTGGGTTTTGCTTTTTACAAAAATAGGACAAAATTGTCGAATTTTCGAACGTGAAACGTCCTTCTGTAGCCCACATGAACGCAGTCGCACGAAACAACTATGTATTTTGTTTTTAAACATTAAACGTATCAATGGTTTTTATTAAATTAGCAATACATATGATTTAATGAAGAAAATAAAGTTATATATTTTTTTCCTCAAACGGATACATTTTGAAACCAATCAATTAAAGCTAGTAAGCAAAAAATAACGATTTTAAAATATGTAGAAATTTTAAAATATGTATTTATTTTTGGTTACTTTACTACCTTTGTAAGTAAATGCAATAATATCGATATTTTCTTATTACTGAATGTTTCCATGGCATTTAGTACTAAAAAAGTCAGTGTTATGGGCGTAGCAGAGGCTCTAGACAAGTGTCATTGACGCTAGTCAACTAGAATTATAAATGGATGTTTTTGAAAGACAACGATCTACAGAATACAGCTTACGTAAATACATTTCAATATAATCAACGGATGCTTGGCATTTGGCTCAGTTTAGAAAAATCATTACTAACTAATATTTAATTAAGCTTATAATGTATTACATAAACCGATACCTATTGCATATTTCAATTAATTAATTACATTTGATATTTTAATTCAATTAAAAAACAGAACTTCAAATGCCTAACATAATATATAGCTGTTATTATTTAAATGTATGAAAGACACGGTCTATTCAACCGCACTGCGGTAGCTTGGCTTGTTATATATAACAAATCGATTACGATTACATTTTTCGTTATCTGTGGCGATAACGTATATAGGTATATTTTTTATAGTTTACTATCTCCCCGCGACTCCACCTGTGTGATAAAGTAAACCCTTTCTCTTCTTAAATTTCAATAAAATCTTTCGTCTGCGCAACCCTTTGTTATAAATACGTTTTATATAGTAGGTACTCCTCTCATTTTCTTTTAAACTTATAATTTCAATCAAATCTTTTGTCTGCGCAACCATTACTTTATAAAATATACTTATGCTACAAATTTCAGTACATTAAGTTAAAAGCTTAGCTTAGGTCAGTGCGTTAATAGACAGATGATATTAAAAATATGATTGAAATTACAATAATTCGTAAGCATAATACATATTTTATAATTAATTTCTGTATTTCTATAGAAACTACAATACCTTTTATGAAGGTACTTCATTATTATTTTTGTTTGTCATAATTGTATGATTTGTCTGAAGAATGGAAATTAAAAAATAATTTATTTAATTAATAATTTCAAATATTCCTTTTTTTATAACAAGTATAGGTATTTAATTATTCATATATATATATGCATCTTCATATATATTAATAATCAATTGTTTTAAAATATGCAATGTGATAGAAATTGATGATCTTTAAAAATAAACTAAATTATAGATAAAATAAAACTATGTATTATTGTAAAAGCAATACCTTATTACTGGAGGTCACCGTGCATATGAAATCACAGGTATCAGGTACTGTGAATTAAGAAAATCATCAGATCATTAGTGGAGTGAGCGTCCATTGACCATCCAATTATCGCCTACGAACGCTACAATATAACAGACCTTGAGTTCCGACCTAGTTTCGTAAGCACTCGCAATTCCACGGCTTTAGTTTTTCTCTGCAATGTCCTAATAAACTTTATGATTGCGTATTACGGGCTCGAGTTATAAAAGTTTTTTCTTTTAAATATATACACGTGAAGGCAGATTCTTTTTTGACTAACGTATAAAATTACGGCTGTTTTAATTTGAATGTTTATTTTTTATGGAATGGAATCACTAGGACTATACATTATTTGAAAAAACTTTTAATATAAAAATTGATAAAATACAGTTTTTTGGTCGTATCCTCTATATGTTCGTGTATTTATTTATATTATTTTTTATAATCCATGTGTAGGTAATATTTTAGTTTAATCAAAAATACTTATACGACGTAGAAATAATCAATCTAAGTACTGAATGGTATTATAACTGTCTCTCTGAGCATTTCTATTCTCTTTTCATTTCTCTCTTCTCTCTTTTCATTTCTCTAGAAAAATACTTACAAAAATATAGATTTACAACTTTACCTACTTTATATATTTGCCTTCTTTAAGCGCGTGTAATTGGAATTACGAAATCTTTTAAGGACGCGTTTACGAAATAGATAGGTCGCGAATCACATAACTACATTGACAAAGCTTGACTACGCACACATACAAACGTTTAGTCGCGAAATAATGGCTATATGAAACAATTTTGATAGTTTGAATTTATTGGTTTTTCTTATATTTATGCTATTAATAATTAAATATTTTTTTTATGTAAAATATTATGTTATGTCAAAAATGTTTTCGTTTTGTTTAGGGATATGTAAACGAAAAACGTAATCGTTTCGAACAAAAAAAACGTAAAAGAAAACATACGTTTCGTTTAAGCAAACGTAACTGATCAACGTTTTCGTTTCGTTTAGGAATACGTAGATGTTCTGCCCAGTTTGTAAAATAATTCTAAGAAAACTCCATCTTCGATAGATTGGTTTCAGATTTGATCTATCACTTAATTAGTAACTCCTCTCTTTTACATGTACGCAGATAATATTTATATTTATCGCCATTTAAAGATTTATAATCTATACTGCTCCTCTATATTTGCCATTAATAATGACCTGACTAAAATTTTGCAGTCAAGGAGTAATCTCTGTGGTCTGAAAATAAATCCTGGTAAATTATTATTATTTGCAGCCCCGGCATGATTGCAAGTATATAATAAAATAAAAAACGTCAGGATATCAAAAATCCGGGACCAATCGAAACTCTCCTGAAACATCTGTGTCTTCCCTAAACATCATGGGCTGAACGTGGATCAAATATAACGTTCTGTGCGCATTAAAGATCTTAAATAGAAAAATATTTATCACATTGAATTCTCTCCAACAACTTACACTACGAGTTATTTTCTACTAATTCCTACTAAATGATGTTAGCACATTCTCTTCCCTTCTTTTTATTCTCGATTATTCAGATGCTACCTTGCTTAATTTAAAGAGCATTTAAATTAACTTGAGCATCTTCAAAATATTGCTATACAGTTCGTATTTGGCTCGCGGAAATATCTCCAAATTTATCAATTTCGTCAATATCTCAAGTGGCTTTACATGGTCTTTCAATCTTATACTGTAGAATATTAAAATAAAAACATCTTCATGCCTAAAGGTAAGATTTCAGTCTATTGGGTTACTTACGATATTTAGATCATCAAAATTATTAATCATCAGAAATTCAGTTCATATACGCTAAACGCATTATTTTGCAGTACTTGACGCAAAACTAAAGAATTCCTTTATCGGAAATTAAAAACTTGAAGTATTACTTTTTATCAAAATGAATCGTATATTGTAACTCAATTATGTATGAAAATAATAATGTAAATTCATTCTCATTTTATCATTTGTTTATATTATTACATTTGATAATACTATATTATAAAAATTTATTATATCTTATCGAGTGTCGTTATGTGAATGTTTATTGTAAAATTACGTAGCTACACGTATCTACTCTAGCTACTATCTTTCCTATACCTAAGGTTTTTTTTTTAAGTGATTGCTTCATGCACAATGATGTTGGAATATTCTGCCAAAAACTTACGCCAACTTAGTAAAAACTTTTTATTCTCCAATATTTGTGGAGCAGAGTAGAGAAAAAAAATGAGATTGGAAATCATCAATTTGAGTGTAAATTTCAATTCCTTAGTTATATATTACCTCTAAGGTCTTCTGGCAGTTGTCATGAGGAGATAAGCTCGCCCATTGTATTTCTCTGTACATTTGTATGTAGTTTTAAATTCTATGGTGTTACAATGAAGAATAAATTATAATAATCTTTTTAACTTAATATTTTAATCACAAAATAACTTATTAACATTGTACAACTTTTATTGACGTGATATGATTTATTATATCTGTTACAGTTTTATCAAAATCTGTTTAGTATTCCAAGAAATAGACTTTTTATATAGCTGCTATAAATTCTGACGGAATGTAAGATTTGTAACACCTGCTATATTATTTAGTATCCAAACTTAAACCTTTAAACGTAGATAAGGCTTTGTTATCAGATTCGCTCTGAGCCTTTGATAAGGATTAGGCATGTATTTGCTGATAAGATATCGCATTTTTTTTTTAAATACTCACATTTATGCTTATTTCCTTATACGATATAATATAATTATCTCTTTAAAATTTGACCTAAAAATATACAAGGGTCTTAATTATGTAATATTATTACGTTACATAAACGATATGAAAGATTATTATTTTATCAAAAAAAAAACAAAAAACATATATAATGGCGTTATGTTGTCCATGTTTTGTGATTTAAATAAATGTTGGTCGTCGTATAATGTCCAAATACCATCTGTAAATAAAATATCTGCATTATAAACTGAAAACCTACAGATTTTCTTGCCTACACTAATGGGTACTTATTAACTGACGATTTTATAATTTATGACGATTTTGTATTTCTATGAGGATAATTATTGAATAGGAATGAATTATAATTCGATATCAGATGACACGTTATACAAATAAATGCTACTTAAATAGTAGTATGAATCAAGAGACCTCGATTGAATATTGATTATCAATTTGTTATCAGCGTTATCAATGAGGTCCATGGCCGATGTTCACATATTTGATACTTAATCAGTAATAGTATAAAGGTGTGGCGTCAACTTTTCGTGTATATATGACATATCTATTTAAAATATTCGAAAAATATTAAATATTGTAAGTCTTTGTATATAACTATACTATATTTTAAATATATTGATATTTTTAATATAAGTAACAAAAAGTAATCTTATCTATATATGTTTATTATGTATTAATGATTCGTAATTTTGTCCGGCTCCTAATTGGTTACTATTATTAGTTAGTAACGCGTATAACGTCGCGCGATGTTTATAGACTAGGAGATACGCACTGTAAATGCCATTCAGTTATTATTATTTTTTTTATTTATGTAATAATTAGTTTAAGTTTGTTCGTCTCTGATGCCTTCATAGTTTTTTCAGTATAATAATCTACATGTAATATACAACAGTAACTGCAGCTTGTGAAACCCATTTAAAAGCGAGATAGAAAGTTTTATTTTATATCAAACGTTCTTCAGTAAGCTATTTATGAATGGTTATAGTGCAGCTTAGAATTTATATATGAAAAAAGTAATAAACAAATGAATGAGCTTCATGCTATTACATATTATGCTACTTTTATTCAAATGAAATATACATTGTAGGTTTTTATTTAATTCATATCGGGATAGTTTTTCCTCGTAAGAGTCGGATTTATTGGCTCTTGCACTATAATTAAATTATTTTTAAACATTGTTACTAGTGGTCGGAATTAAAATATCTGCTCGATGTCATTTTGTATAAAATAGTTTCATATTTTTATGATTCTCTTTGAAATAGTTCAATAGTAACCTTATTTATATTGATAAATATATTTGCTATAGGTACTTAGTTATTTATAATTCTCGGTTTTCTTATGGAGAATTATTTTAAAAATCATTCTCCTTTCATAATAATTGCAAAATTTTAAAGACTATTTGTTAAGATATTATAGATATAAATGATAATATTTGAAACGATTTGATATCGATTGGCGCCATCAGGAATTTAAAAACGATTTTACAGATTAAATTATTTGAATTATATTTAATGAATTACAAAAACCCTGTCGGTTGTAGGAAACGTTTTTAAAATAAGTTTTACATAAGGATTATATTTTTAAAATGCTATCGCGTTGAAAGCATACTGTTAATTTTGTAGTGTACCGGAAAACCAACATTTTACTTTATTTTAATTGTAATTTGTAACCACGTATGGTACTTACTCTTGTAGACATAATATGTGCTACTTTTGTAAGCATGTGTGTGTTACTTTTTAAGCATGTGTGCTACTTTTGTAAGCATGTGTGTGTTACTTTTTAAGCATGTGTGCTACTTTTGTAAGCATGTGTGTGTTACTTTTTAAGCATGTGTGTTACTTTTGTAAGCATGTATGTGTTACTTTTGTAACTGTGTGTGTAACTTTTGTAGTCATGCGCGTTACTTTACATGCATGCATGTGCTACATTTTAACTAAGGCATGTACATTTTACAATAAAAATAACCATCGTCAATACTAATTACGACGAATTTATATATATTAACAACAATCAAACAAACAAACGTATTATTGCCTAGAATAGAGCTCGACCTAATTATTTTTATTGGACTTTATTTGTTGTTTCTCATTCTTTGATGATGATATACTATTATAAAACATAAACGTCAAATGAATAAAGAAACCATTCTTTATTTGTCATTTGACGTTTATGATATATAGATAATACATTTTTTATCATCTAAATATAATTATATATTTTTTATCAATATATAATATTTAATATCTAACTAACGGTTTTTAACGTCGTTTTTTTTTAATCCAGCATTTTTTTTTCGTTCATCAACACGGGAAGGACTCAAACTAGCGACCCCTGAAAGTCCATCTGACAATATGATTTATAGTCTATGTATTTAACCCAAAAAACATCGTTATCTTATTGTAAGATATTATTTGCAAAATTTAATAAAGTACTGGTCTTCTTCTAGATAACTCAGTTTCTTTGATATGGTCTAAGAGCTAGAGCTTGTTAATTTTTTTTTTCTTTACACCTAACCCAATATCAGTTAGGATTGAACCATCAGTCCGAGATTTTGCCGACATACATAAAAATTTTGTCGAAATAATTGTTTAATGTAATAATTTTAATGCCATAATATATTCATGACGTACAGACAAACTTAAACGTCTTGAATATTAGTTAGAATAAGACTTGAAAGTAAAGTATGATACCTTATGATTTAGGTACTAGCTTTTGACAGCAACTCCCCCGAAAAGGTTTGCCGATGTTAAACATCCTGCCATAGTTTTTATCACGTTTTGGTACTACATGCAAAAAATAAATAGTACATATTCGGACACTTCCACACAATACAGTCTATACTAAAACTAAGCAAAGCTTGTACTATGGGTTGGTACTAGAAAACTGATAAACATACATAAACTATTTATTTTACATTTAACGCTTGAATTACATTAAATTTAACGCTTTATTCAATTGCATGAGATATTACATGCAAGCCAAACGCTTTTAACTGCACGCATCCTACAACTATGCGCATGCGCATATCATATAGAAGTTAATCACTTGCCGGCCTTCGTCCTGAAACGTGACGTAATTATTCCAGATATGTGCTCTAGCGAAGCAATTGGACATGACAGAGAGGCAGGTGGAAAGGTGGTGGAGACTGCGCAGGAGCCAAGACAAACCTTCGACTCTGGTTAAGTTCTGCGAGAACATGTGGAGGTGTACCTTCTACTTGTACAATTTCTCCTACGGCATGTTTATTCTTTGGGACAAGGAATGGTTGTGGGATATCGATCAGTGTTACGTTGGGTATCCCCATCAGGTGAGACTTACTTATTTGTTTGATAATAATTTATTAGCTTTCAATAACAAGAGTCGTAAGTACAACAAGTCTCCTAGTAGGTATAAAGATAGCAGTGACAGAAGACCGCGCTTTTCCAGAAAAAAATGATTAAATTAATAATTATATTAGTGTATGTGTGTGTGTTTTCTCCCGTTAGAATACCACCAATAAAACTGCTTAATGAGTATATAATGAGTTTCTTGTACCTGTCTGTGTTATCTCAATAGATCTATCACTTGGAAATGATAATGAACTCATTTGATTGAAAATATAATTTCTATCTTGAATATTTTTTTTATCATAAACCATAAACAAAGTTTTTTTTTCCAGGGTATATCCAACGACATATGGTGGTACTACATGATATCTGCTGCGTTCTACTGGTCGCTGACCATGTCCCAGTTCTGGGACGTCCGCCGCAAGGACTTCTGGCAGATGTTCGTGCACCACATCGCCACCATCGCGCTACTGTCTTTCAGCTGGGTGTGCAACCTGCACAGGATCGGCACCCTGGTGCTGCTCCTGCACGACTGTGCTGATATTTTCTTAGAGGTGAGTAAAAAGGTGAATATGTATTTAATTAATTTCTTACAGTGCATGTGTTTCAATTCTTCTTCAAATTACAAGTATTTTAATATAATATGTTTATTATTCCAGGCCGCGAAGGCTGCGAAGTACGCAAATTATCAAAAACTATGTGATGCCATATTCACTATGTTCACTGTGCTCTGGATTATGACCAGAGTAGTGATATATCCATTCTATATTATGTGGAGGTGAGTAAACAAACAAACAAACATACTTAGATACAATTATATATGTGGACATTAGTAAATGAATCAATTGAATATTGAAATATGGTATACATTTTTTTTGTAGTAAATTCTTTTTTTTTTGTAAAAGATAAATCTTGACAATTATATTATCTCCAAGCACCGTATGTAGCTCTAATGACATATTGACATAATGTATATATAATTCATACGTCGTTGGTCGAGGACGTTTAAATTATACTCACAATGATAGATTGGCTATTAAATTGATGACATAGTATTTATAGTTCTAAACAGTCTACGAGAAAGAAGTCATTCTTAAAAGCGTATTGATTATTTTTTTAAACTAATATCGAGTCTACTACGCGATAAAAATTAATTAAGGTGAAATACCTTTTTATTTCCCGACGTTTCGGCCGAATTACACCAGCCTTGGTCACGGGATGACTAATGTCAGCTCAACGTCGTCTTCGTGAGGCGCGAGTCTCGGTAACTACCCTCGCTTGTTCCTCATTATTTGTGTTGTTGATATTGTTACTATCGGAAGTGAGGGTATTTAGACAAACGACACTAACGGTGTCTACACACTGGCTTTTAAAGTCGCGGCGAGTATTGCTAAAAACTGGATTCCATTATGGTGATAGACGATATCCATCTTCTCGATTGACATTTTTATGTTTCTTTATTTCAATCTCTTCACGTACTATTCGAGGATAGTAGTGACGGTCTTTGGAGAGGACTTGCGGCTGGTGCAACTCAATCCAGTGGTTGTGACCTGATTCTATCAAGTGCTCAGCTATTGCAGACTTTTTAACTTGTAGGTTTTTTTACAGCTGCAATATGTTCCTTGACCCTTTTTGCAATGGTTCTTTTGGTCTGTCCGATGTAGGAACTATCACAGCTGCGGTCCACCTTGTATACACCAGGTGTTTGAAGAGACATCTACATCTGATCTGATCTTGGAACGAGCAGCATTCCACTTTGATCTGGGAATAGATTATAGTGCCGATAAATCAGTACAGTACAGTGTACAGTAATAATTTCGGAAATAAAACTCATTTGTAAATATTATAAGTCGTCAAAATACAGCGGAGAATCTACTGGATTTTGTTGTGCTGGAGGAAAAGTAAAATTGCCACAACTGGTCCATTACGTCAATTAATTTCTGGGATTAAGTTGAAACATTGTACAAGTATTGTTCAACTTTTTTTTAAATTTATCTTGAGGCGATACGAGGTTCACTGGGGTCAGCTAGTCTAAGATAATTATGAAGACATCATCTCATATCAACGAATAAAAAACATAATTATTAACGAACTTGTCTTTTTTTAAGGTGAATTCCTAAATTGCTTTCAGTTAAATAAGAACATATTCAGTGTCCCTAGTTTGACGAAACGTTAGTTTTCGAGCAGCCACGAAACGGTAGTAAAGCAATCACAACCAAGAGCTCTTTTGACCGCTCAAAAAGTATCCAATATAATGTTTGAATACTTGACTGTAGAAGATTACAAAAACTCATAAATTAACGAGAGCTAGAGTGTTGTAATCTTCCAATTCGCCTCATCGTGCCTACGCCTATGTCTGTCTGTCTGTACAGAAATTTAATTAACGTCGTTTAGAAATGTATCATCCGAGTGATTATATAGAAAGCTTAAGACCTAGATAAGACCTAGACCTAGATGTGGTACAGCATATAGCAATGTTTTACTAGAAGTTGTAGAAGTAATGTAAAACTGTTTGTATTACGTTACTATTATAATTTATCTAAAGTTATTGTAAGTTACTGTGTGTAGAGCGCGGAAACGTCCAGAAAAGCTGATATTTAATCCAAGATTTATCTCTTACTGACTCATTTTACGAAATGAGTTTTTAATGTTCCAAAAATAAATTATGCTTTAATTAAGATTCTGGAAGTTGAATGAAAAAACAATTGTTTCTTTCCAGTACAACAATCCGTGCGCCCGCGCTGCTGCCAATGTTCCCAGCCTACTACTTCTTTAACTCGCTGCTGTTCTTGCTGCTGGCGCTGCATATGCTGTGGACGAAGCTCATATTACAAGTTGTATATAAGACCATCACTGCGGGCAAGGTAATTAAACTAAACAATAATAAATTTGTCAGTTATTTGAATTAAAGTTACTTACAGGGTACAAAAAATAGATTAAATTTACAATCAGACAGTATTACTCAGTAGAAGGTATATTCACTGACCAAAATCCCAATATAAATAATAAAAATATTTTTTTTAAAAACCTCTAAAAAATTACTTTTTGACTTTAAATAAGAACACCCTGTGTGAAAAACATAATGTCAGTGGAAAAAGCGAAAGCGTTACGTCAGAACCACACTATCTGGAAGTTCCGACCGTCCCAGTTGCTCCTCTAGTAATTCATGAAGATATTGATTGATAAATATAATATAATTATATAAACAAAACAAAAGCCTCACTCTATCTTGGAGGTGGCTCGCCATTGGGCTGTTATGATGGATACGTATGAAAAACAGGATAGAATTCCTGAGGATATTGTTGTCTCGTCATCCAGACCGTGGGAAACTAACATCCCCAAAGATCACACAATTAAAGTAAACAAGTATTACGAACTGACCAACGAACTAACCAGGAATAGGTATATAGTTAATTTGTACGCGGTAGAAGTGAGAGCGAGAGGTATAACAGCGAAATCTCTCTATAACCTACTTAAAGATCTCGGCCTCTCTAGAACTATCATCAGTACATTTCTAGAACGTACTTCAAAGGCGGCATTAGTAGGTTCATTCCAAATTTGGTTAGGTAGGGAGAGGAGCGCAACCAGTTGATGGTGAGCGTGAATGTGCATTTTAAATAAATATAGAATGAAAAATAAACCGATACGGGCTGGGATTCCGCGACCTCTGGGAAACCGTCCTTCTACCAATTGCGCTACCGTATCGCTACTAGACTCGTTGAATTCAGCATTCTATACCAATTGGTCCTTTTCGGGACGGTGGTGACATCTATTAGGCTTTTTTCGAAAATCCCAACCAATGTTTCTAACTTTGCAGTATAGACTGACATTGAAAAGATGTCACAACCGATATTCATTCGAAAATATCTATAAACATGTATAGCCATGTTAATTTTATTTTAATTAAACAAATATGAATGAAATTTTATTTTATTAAAATTAAAAAATGATCGTTCTATTATGAGTACCTTATATGCTTTCAATGTATATGCTTTCAATTATTTAATCTTTAATATAATTAAAGATTTGTCTTTGTGAATTTATATGTCTCTAGATTGTATACCTACTGATTTTAGATTAGTTAAGTGAAGTGAAGTGTGAGTTTTTTTTCCTTTTTTTTTTTTTATTATTTAAAGGGCTTTATTTACAGACTTATGCACAGCTCTGCTTAAAATTATCAATTATCAAGTATAGATTGTTACAATTTACAATTACAAACTTAATATAATTCAACCAGTTATAGCAAAGTAGAAAGTTTTCTATTTTTCTTACAAAAAAAACAAATTTACCTACTAGTTTTCAAAATTGAAAGGAAAAAAGAACGATTTTCCGTTACTCCGTCATACACATTGTTTGACATCAGGCGCAAATTCACTACATTTTTTTTTGTTACCGAATATTACAAATAAAAAAAAGTAACGAATACATACTCAAATTAAATTCAATTAAAAAAATAACAATATCTCAAGAAAGTAAATAAAATAATTTCTTAGAGTTCGCGGGTTCGAAACAATTCACATGTCGATTAATTTTGATTCAATATTTATTTTTTATTGCATTTCTTTATCGATAGTACACTTCACTAATTCATAACATATTTCAGATGGAAGGCGACATCAGAAGTTCTAGTTCAGAGTTCAGCGACAGCTCACATAACTCCAACCACAGTACGCCAAACAGATTTAATAACAAAAAGTAAGTACTCGATAATATATCATTGTTTGTGATTGTTTGTCAACGTGTTCAGCTTATTTAAATGTTAAATACACTCTAGAAGCTTCTTTTAACAATATGACCTTGAATGAAACTTTAAAAATAAAACCGGTTTTAACCAAACCAAACCAGATTTCGTTTCACAAAAAACTAAATCCATCGGTATTCGGTTAGGAATAATTTTAGTCGGAGACCTTCAAAATTTTATGACGGGTTTAAAAATATTATAATAAATTATATATGTTGTAGTACCTATACTTGCAATTTTACAGGAGCTACCGCCTTTAATTTAGTAGTACTTAGAAAAGTAATTAATTAATCGAGTTTCTTGATACTATTGCTGATTACTATTTATATTTCTCACAAGAAACATATATTTACTCAAATTATTGAACTTATTTACTGTATTATAACTTATAACATGTGTACAAAATTAAATCTACTTATAATAATTTAATATTGATATGTCATTCTCAAAACGGCTACACCGAAATTGATGAAAATGTCATTTGACTATAAAGAGATATTTTAGTACAAGTCTCAACAAAATTTTAATACAGAGCTTATTTAATTTTAATTTCATAATTCTAACCAAATAATATTTTTCAGAAGCATAGGTGTTAAAATATATATTTTTTTATTTCAGAGACACATAGGGGTCAGCATTTCAAGTGTTACTTGACAGGACTCCAACAATATCAGTGTTAAATTATTATACTATAATAAAAAAAATATTTTACTATTAGTTAAAATATCATATCAAAATCTTAATAATTTTAAGTAAGTTTTTTTTTTTATAAGAATACCAGAAATATATAATGAAAAGACCAAACACTTTTCAGTATTTTAGTTTACCAAAGCGGTTGTTTCTTAATTATAAATTTAATTAATGTTTTATACATATACAAAATGTTCATGAAACTGCAGGTCTGGATAGGTCGAAAGCTATAAATATGATGTTTATAAAAGTTTTTTTTAAATTTTTTTTTTGTAATAAGTGGATTAATTTGTGAAAGTAATTTTATTAACTATTTTATTTTTAGATTTTGGGACACCCTTTATATATTTTTTTAATTAGCATAAATATTAAGCTCACAGTTCACATTTAATTATAAATATTAATTTACGTTCGATATTTTATGTGGTGCAATAAAAATAGTGTTTCTGCTTTTTGTGCAAAAGTAACATAGCCCTTTCAGTTTCTTACTTCGCTCAAAGTAGCGTTACAAACAGCCATAAATAGACTATTTCCAAATAATATTTAATTAAAAAAACCTATTTAAAACTATTGTACAAAAAAAAAATTCTTGCTGATTATTTTAATCTTAAATTGGTTGTTCCTTTGCTTTATTGCATTTATTTATTGATAAGTTTATTGAAAATATATTTTCTACTATGTAATGGTAGAAATTTGGTATTTTACGAGCAACGTATTACCGCCTTATCATGTCATAATCAAACAAAAGTTTATATATTTAAATTTCGAACTAATTTATTTCTACCGATTATATAAACTTTTTAGATATTATCTGGTAACACTGTACCAAGGAGGTCTAATATATAGTATAATTAGATAGGTAAATATTGTTATAGAATAAAACACACACAGAGCTATTATATACGTTTTTATATTTTTAATAATATTTAGAACCCACTAGTTCAAACAGATCAGGTCAATTTTGAACTTGTTTCACTTTTAAATTCCCATAGTTGAACAAGGGAACTATTAAGACTTTTTACTCCCAGTAGTTGCACTAAATACTAAACTGGAACTAGTCGATCAAAATATTGAACTGTTGTTTAGATATTGAATTGTTGAGTTATAGTAAATTAGTTCTCCTACTATACTCATTTTACAGTTAGTAAAATTAACGTTGAATATGATGCGATACTGTATAATCATTATAAAATACGTATTGTCATTGTTAAATTAGCTCAGAAAAGCGGGTCTAGTGCTAGTGCGTCTTCTCTACCAACCCAAGGGTGTAGATGAGAAGACGTTTAGATTAATAAAAAAAGGCTTAATATTAATATGTAACATATAAAATATACATATCATAATATATAAATAATAATAATCCTAACATTATAAGGAAAAATCGGTTACAAAATTATAGTACATTTACTATGTGACTCCCCTCATTCATCAAAGTTTTAAAAATAGTGCTTTCTCTGCGGTTTTTTTCATATTGTTATCATATTGTTAATTTTAAAATTACAATATGTTATTATATTAAAGAATCCAACTATTCTGATCCAATAGTTCATGTCATCAATGGTTTCATATGTAGTTGAGTAACGGAGTAAAAAGTCTAACTAGATCACCCATTGAACTACTGGGAGTAAAAAGTCTAAATAATAATTCACTCATTGAACTATTTAGTAGAACTAGTGGTTACTAACCCAATCATAATGATTAGTTTTCTTATTTCTATGTGTTTGGTTTACTTACAAAGATTGTTTTACCAAAGTACTTATAAATTATTAATTTATATGTCTGTGTAATGTTGTTATTTGAATACTTAAAATAAGTTCCGTATCTATTTTTGGGTACGGGTTAACAAAATATGTCCAATCTCCATATCATCTGTTTAATGCACATGTAGGTTAATGCAAACAAACACCCAAAGACGCTTTTCTAGTTAAATAATGTAAGTTAAAACATTGGAATTAATCCTAACAAAAACATAAACATAACTGTTTTTAATGTATTTTTTTTTCACTTATAGCTACATAGATTTTTTATTTTACTTATGGCAAGATCATTCGAGACTGTCATTAAAATAGTTTTAATTTAAAAAAAATGGTTGTAATAATATTTTTCTTCAGACTGATTATTGGCCATAAAACAACGTATATTATTTTAATTTGAATTTTACGTTTCACAGAGCTCACAAATTTGTTGATCAATTTTATTTTTAAGTTTAAGAGATTGTTTAATTTTATTCTATCTATATTTGCCGTAAAGGAGCATTTTTTCTACATAAGATTGTTTAGCTAAACAGCTGTTTTTTGCAGTGAGCCAAAATTAATGTTACCTAGTTATTTAGTTTTTAAATAACGAATTTTTAACAAATATCTTACATGATATGCGATCCTAGTTACTTATTAAAAAAACAATTTAAATAAAAATAACGTTTATCTACAATCGGTAAACGCCGATATTTTTGTGCCTTTTTGAATCTGGTGATTGCATTTAGGTTATTAGAAGCTAGCTGTAGGCTCATTAAATTGGCATGAAGGCCTTAAATTTTATACACCGTCAAATAGTGGATGAATGGAATTAAAACAATAAAAAACAGATATTCTCTATGAGCCCAAGCCATGTGAAGCAAAAAGTACAGGCCACTAAATAATTTAATTTTAATAATGACATTATGACATTTGTTCACATTGAGTACATAATTTGTTATTTTTTTTTATTTTCAGTGTTTGTTTACCTTCAGATTATGAATCTTGCTTGAGTACAGAGTTTATAATATGTTTTTACAGATGTTAAGAATTTATTTGAAATTGTTATTCTTTTGGTCTATATATTCATAGACAAGTTATTGACCATAACTTAATAGAGTTTAGATTTAGGCTACAAATATTTAAATATAAGAAAGCTGATACTGTATGTATCATATGATTTTAGTAGCGTAAATCTAGTCTCAGTCTGCATTTTCGGAGGATTTATTTTTCAATTTTAAAACTTTAATATTGACGTTTTTTTTAATAATGTTCCAAATTTGAATGTTGCATAAAACCGCCGAATTTGTAGATTTAATTCAATTTCCGAATCAATTTTGTATCTCTCGAGCTTCTGTGTAAGTAATGAACGCAATGAGGATGTGTTAGTGGAGCTTTATTATGCACAATAAATGTATGTTTGAATGCAATCAAAACGAAAAATAATAATATAAATTGTATTATACATATTTTTGGGTTTTATTTTATCCTTTAGGTGATATTTTAAACCAATCCGATACAATTTTAAAATATTTAAACAAGTAAAGCCCGCTTACTTTTAAATTAATAATGTCGGTTTTAATTTACCATTACACTGATAAGTAACTGTTCTATATTTTTTCTGACGCTACATGTAGATGTAGATATTTTTATTACTAATCTTATCTTTTCTTTTTATTAGACTTAGGTAAGCGCAAAATTAACCACTCAAGTAGGATACTATCGCAAATAATCGTTTAGAATAATAAAAAAATATATTTAATATTATGCATTTCTTAAAAAAATCTTTATTATTATATATCTAATAAAAATAATTATTATTTAATGTATAAAATATTACATTTGAAATAATTATTTATTTAGGTCGGCTACATTATTGTTTAATCTGTGTCAAAAGTGGCACATGCTGCCCGCACTCCGCGATTCGGTTGTATGTATCCGTCACTCAATGAAATTAGGAGTAAGGTCTAGTCGATGGATATAAATTAAGTTTATTATTATTTCTAGTGTTTAACTAGAATTGTAACTGTGGATTGCTGGATTAAGTGTCAATTTAAAAATGTTGCGGCCACTGTTGAATGCGTTCTGGAGTGAAAATGTTTGGTTGCCGCCTAACACGACATGGGCTGATCTGTCTCCCGGTCCCGATAAGGCAGTAATATATACAGACCATCGGCATGTTTTCTTTCCGATACCGTTAGCACTGGTGTTCATAAGTCTTCGCTACGTATTAGAAAGGTAAGTTGCAATTAGAGTTATTGTTAAAGTACCTACACTGAACGCATAATTTTTGGGGCGTAAACGGTAATTTGAGTAGCCAGTTTTTATTTTTACATGCAATTTTGATATTTATCAGCTTAGTACACATCGGTATTAATGATTTATTGTATCCGAATTTCAATGTACATTTGAAAGATCAGAAATATATTCAATTATGTTTGTTGAATAAAATTCTCTATATCATCTGAAATTTGTACGTCAGGAAATCCAACTTCATCTTCAAAGCTGTGAATAGGACAGCAATTTTCTTTTCATCAATGATATTTCGTTGGTGAAATTTAACTCGAAATAAAAATGTGCAATGTATGCTGGCATTAATTGTACTATTATATTACACCATTATTAGTAAGGCATAAATACCAATTGATTAATTTCCTGACAGCAAAGTGGTAAATCAACATACCTAAAATTGATAAACTGGTCATCAAACATCTGTAAATAAACATTGCTTTAACATAAATGAATCAATTAAAATAATTTATAGAATTTAAGTTGCATGTACATTTAGAAAGTGTTTCCTTTAAAAAAATAATTTATTAAAAAAAAAAATGATTCATTATGTTTTTCCTGGGGGTAAAAATTCTTTGCTCAGTAAGATTTATTAATAATATTTTCTATAATATTAATTGTTAATAACACAAAGACCTAAATATTGTATAAGCAATATAAAATATATATTTATTATATATTAAAATATTGTTATAACTAAATATTGAACTACATGTTTTCTTTAACAATTGTTATACTTATATAAAATGGACAATAAAGATACAGCAATCTTACAAAGTGGGTATTTTAAAGATAAGATATTAAAATTATAAGCATATTACATTATCCTGTATCTGCCTTCCTTATTCTTAGATGAGTTGTTCCTTCCATGACCTTCAATTACTATAATATATATTTATAGAAAGTATGAAATATGATAAGGAATTGTTTTTTAAAAGTAGAGTAAAAAATACTTTTTATTACACTACAATCTTCTTTAGACATACATGTAGTATATATGTATAAATGATTCAGAAATATGTAAAAAAAAAAAATTATTACATCATAATGTCTAAATAATTCAGAAATAAATACAACTTTAGTACTAGTGCACTAAATTTTATGATGTAATCATTTTTAAATATATAATAGATAATGTTATCATTACCAACCGTTATATATATATATATATATAAAGATCACTTGAGAACACCGACAACTGACAAAAAATAATATGAGATAAACATATGACTGCTTATAATTTTCCATACTAATAAAGATAGCATATAATTATTTAATAGATATGAAACAAGTTAGACAGCCTTACACTGGATTGTACATTTTACAGAATATTGATAATTCCTGAAATATTCTACATTCAGTTGGTTATTATCATTCTAATTTATATGGTTTTCTTGACAATTTCGACAGTAATTAGTATAACTTATTGATACATTTGTATTTATATTGAAATATTAAGTATTTTTTGTTTTTAGATTTGTATTTGCCCCGTTCGGACGATACCTAGGTATAAAAGATGTGAAGCCTAGAAAACCACCGCCAAATCCCAAACTTGAAGTTGCTTATAAGACATACCCTATAACCAAACAGGTTTGTAAACAACTTTATTATTATTGGTTTTATTCTATTCTATGGTATTAATTATTACTAGCTGTTACCTGCATGCTGATTTCAAGTAATTGACCATTTATCCTTATACATACTTTATACAAAGTTCGTTATTTAGCTTTATTATCATTATAGCTGAAAAAACGCTTCCTGCAAAAATGAAATTATCAAAGTCAAAAATAATTAAATATATTTTGTTTGATTTCTATGTGATTATCATTTTAAATTATTTGTTTTTCTAACATTTCTATCACTCTTATGACATTACTAGAAATAACACATCCTTTTTATTAGAATGTACACACAAATATTAAATATAAAATTTATGAATATAATTTACAAATTGAAATAGTTTTTTTTAATATACAAATTGGCATTTTGTCTCAATGTATGTGAACATCTAAAAACATTTCTAAGATATTTTAATGGATTTTTTTCTACACAGTAAGGATTATTTTGTCATATCAGTCTAGTATGGTAATACTAGACAATAATAATAATAAAATAAGACCTGAATATGTCTGGTAAGACATATTCAGGTTTTATATACAAAATACTACAAATCACTTACTTCTTTTATCCCAACCCGTATTATACTTTTAATATTTAGTCCTAAATTTTTATTATCTAGAGATATTATTTGTACTGTCATGAAGTGTTTTTAGAAATATATACGTTTATTAAGTATATAAATAATATATGTTTTACTGGTTACGGTATATATTTAAATTATGTATTAGTTTAATACGTCCTAGACCTATGGATAACCTAAAGTGACTATTAGTAGCTGGTTATAACTTATACCATCGTTCAGGGTTTTCGAAAGTAAAACTAGACAAAATGTATATAATGTATTTTGTATATATATATATAGGTAGTGAAACTATTTTTTTGTTGTTCTATGTTCTAAATAGAACATTTTAAATAAAATAAATATTTTTAAATGATTATTTTATTTTTATTTAATTTCAAAATAAAATAATCATTTACTTTTTTATATCTATAACATGAGGTATACAATATAAAAAAAGTATCGTCCTTGAGTTCCGTTGTCTATTTATCGTTATTACACAGACCGACAAAAAAAACCGTATTTACAGTAGCTATTTATCTACTACAGCTATATTTAATCGACCTGAATAAACCGTAATTCTTATCATTCGGTCAAATCTAAATGTCATTAGCAAATATGTATTTATGATTTATTATAAATCGTACCCTTCAAGACTGAAGGTTGTGTTTGGTCTGATAGTGTTTAGATTCCACCTTAAGTAACCATTTCATTATCCAATTTAGTCAGTGCTAAGTCAACTAGCATACTAATATCGCATTGTGATAAGTCTGCTAGGGCGATGGTTCTCCCATCTGGTTGGTGGAGACTTTTACTAGATAATTTTTGGCGTGAAGTAGTGCGCTGTAAATTGGATAATGAAATCGGCGGATTAGAATTTCAGACTTGTATACAACCAGACCAATATTTATCTAATCAGACCATTATTTTTGGTTCTATTTATATTGCTGACAGACGCTTTAATTTTATATTGTTCGTAATTAGTTTCTACTATCTATGTAAAGTAGTGTCGTTATCGTTTTATAGAAAAGTGACTTCCGGATCCTGGATTACGAAACGAAATATTTACTTATTTCATGTCAAATTCATCATCTTTCATATTGATTGATGGCGTGATGGATGGCCAATCACAGATCGCGTCAGTGTTGTCAATTAATTTTGATTGAATTACTATTTACGAAAACTGCCGTTTTTGCTGGTGTTTCTGTATCGTACACCTAGTACGAGTTTTGACGTTACGAAACGGTGATAGTTTTTCTAATAGTCACAAAACGAGTTCTTTATCTTTGACCAAATAACAGTCCAGAACTCGTTTCGTGTTGGTTCGAAAAATATAAACGTGTCGTAAGATCAAAACTCTTATTAGGGGTACTGTATTTCTGTAACTACCCACCAACAAATCATTTGTTAATTCTTATACCTATGCGTGATAATGTTCCTAGTAAATAGGTCTCTGGCGTCACTAATTGCCTAACATTCTATATTGACTGGACTTTTATTACCAATGTTTATTTGTTGTTATGTCATTTATAATAATGACTGGCAGTTTAACCAAGTTTTATAACTCGCAAGTTGTTTTTATATATCTGTAACAGTAACTAGTTTTAATACTCAAAGAATTCTAAAAATACTATAACATTAAATTGTCTAATTTAGGACGTATTGCGTCATACATGGATGCTGAAACTGAAGACGTCTGTTAGATTGTTAGCAGCGTTCCTGCGTATGCGCAATCCACTTACTACCAACAAGAGAATATAAATAACGATTTAAAAGAAAATACTTCAACCAGAGAAACGTCAATAAACGACCTTCATTTAGTGTCATATATTTTTCATTCAAGTCATTGTATTCGGTGAAATTCGAACATTTGAAACCATTTACCACGTCTTCTAAATTTAGCAAAGAATAAGAACTCTATTGAAACTTATTCTACAAACTCTCTCATTGTTTCTAAACAAGGCTTCCTCCCATTATTGTCAAAAAGCAGGTCAGGGCCGTGTGCGTCAGCCGTGCGATTAGATTGTTTAATCCTACGGAAGGTCGCCAGTTCAAATCTGAAAAGCCAAAAATTGTCTGGCAACTGTTGCATATCTGTATATTGACATAAAAACATGAAAGCCTGATGATGAAATCTCAGAAATGACGTCTACAAATATTATTTTTGATGGATGCATATTTTCAGGCCGTAGATGCTCGATAAAAAAAAAAGATTATCGGAAATTTCAGAACTTATACGTCAAATACTGAATAAAAGAGTGTCCATACAAAACTCCGAAAATAAACTCCCCCCAAGAAACAAAAAGTGGATATTTAGACCAGCTAATTTCTTATTATTACAAGAAATCATTTTGGTAATTTCCTTAAAAATTTTTTCGTTGAAACTGACAGATTCAATTGCTGCAGCTCATCTGGTATTCAGATTATATATATACTTTTTGTTTTACAATACATCCCTTTTAACTTTATTAAAGACATCTGGAAGCCATGATGTAACGCTCTAATTCTGTAGTATTTTTTTATATTATCACAAAGGATAACGTTCTTAAAACGTAAATGTATTCATTCTTACTCATCCAACTTTGTTTAACAAAATAGATAACGATTGAAATAGGCTATCGTATTTGTTTATTTCTATATAATTTACTGTCATGCTTTATCTTGAAACATATTGAATTATTGCAATAATTTCTCGGAAAAACATAATAAGTCTTGAAATATTTTCAAGACTTATTCATTATGTTTTATAAGTCTTGAAATATTTTCTATTGTTTGTATACACTATTTGTGGTTTATTCGCCGTCAAGTTCTAAATTTGAATCCATTTCGATTGTTTAAAAATTTAAAATTAAATAAAACTTTATAAAAAGTAAATATTAGGTAAATTCCTTATCGTTATAGTTGCATACCTACTATGGAACTTACTAACTATAAATAAAAGTGCCTACTTTACTACCGAGAGTAAATAAAATAGAATCTCGATACTATTAACGACGTGAGTGAATCTCCCGCCAATTATATTATACCAAACAGGAAATTATGTTTAGTCAAAAAAAAAAAGTTTCATTTCATTACTCTCATACAGCAGTGAGTCAACATCAATATATTTTTTCATACAGATGACATCATACGAGTCAGACATCGTACGATTTTTACATTTTCGCTATCTGCTGTTTATAATTACTTCAAATAATCAGCTATATCTTATCTCCTATATCTATTTAAAAATCTAGATTATGTAATAAATTTAATAGTATTATCAATGAATGTGAATTATGTATAATCCATTCTTAAGTATTCACTTATAGAAATGGAAGAGTGGAGTCTTCTAAAACAAATAATATCTTATTACCAAAAGAAGACTTAATTCTTTTTATTGCAATTTTGCTAATATTTATGTACATGTTAAAAGATACTAAATAACAATTATTAGTATTCTCTGATATATTTGTTAAAAGGAATCGGTAATTTAATCAAAACACCTAAGGATGGTCCAATCTGGAGTATTATAATATACTTATTATTTTGTTATTTAATAGAATAGATCGTACGAGCTGGCTCGACCGAGGTAGTAGCACCCTGTATCATACCCTGCACCATACAAGATGGGCATAAAGTAGCCATTATAGTTTCGTTTCTCTCGGCGATTGAGAGCCGAAAGCAAACTCTCCTCTTTCTATTTTAATTTCTATTTACTTAAGGATATTTACAACTGTCCATATTGGTAGATGTTATTTGGCAAATAATTCCTCAGAATTATTTGCTATTAGCCTCCGCTGATATATATTAATATAATGAAACAGAGTTTTTTATTCTAAAGCTGACATTTATCTTATAATAATTTCGGAATGTAACGGAAAGAAATAATTTCCAGCAACTATGTGCCCTCGCGAAACAAATGGACATGTCAGAGCGTCAAGTGGAGAGGTGGCTGCGGAAGCGCAAGTGTCAAGACAAACCCTCGACTCTGGTAAAGTTCTGCGAGAACATCTGGAAGTGCACCTTCTATATATGCAACTTTATATTCGGGCTGGTGGTGCTGTGGGACAAGGAGTGGTTGTGGGATATTGACCAGTGCTATCTTGGATATCCTCACCAGGTAAAGGGTATTCGGAATGTTAAACTATTCTGTGTTTGACTGACCGGCTACAACCAACAAAAATTGTCGATTTTAAACAAAAATGATGGATCATTCCATATATTTGTAAGGTTGGAATACTTAATACATATATGGAATGCTAAATATATATATATATATTCTAGATCTCATAAAAGATCCAATTTTAATATTTGATATGGAAATGTGGTTTTAAAGTGCTCTGCACGTCCGAACAGTCTTGCTCAATTATTTACACATTGATGATTTGTTAATCTTTTTTTACCTTCTACTGTAATCTTACTGTTACATGTTCTCAGTAAATAATAGATACTAATACAATTAAAATAAATGTCAACTATTCTGTTACATTTTATTAATTCAAATGATTAATATTAATATATATATTAATGTACTGAGATAATCACATCAATCCCTCTAACAAACAAACCATAACTCCCAATTTCAGGGTCTAACACAAGACGTATGGTGGTACTACATGATCAGTTCAGCGTTCTACTGGTCACTCACCATATCCCAGTTCTGGGACGTCCGCCGCAAGGACTTCTGGCAGATGTTCGTGCACCACATCGCCACCATCGCGCTGCTGTCTTTCAGCTGGGTGTGCAACCTGCACAGGATCGGCACCCTGGTGCTGCTCCTGCACGACTGTGCTGATATTTTCGTTGAGGTATGCTATGAATATATAACAAAGTCGAAATGAAATTGATTGGATTGAAATGCTATTTTAAAAAATAACATTTATTATTATTATTTATAACAAATTTTTGAAGCTGGATATGAAGAAATAGTCCATTTATTATTTGTCCCCCTACAAATATAAGAACAGTGCACAGTAAATTTACACTATATAATATTTTTTTTTTCGTAAAATTAATATTTTGTAAGAGATAAATTAAATACTGTTGTTAATAAATAACCTGTTATTATATAAGAATTAATTACATAAGTTAAATTATACTTATATATCAATTATATCATCACCATTATAGTGTTCAATCATTCTAAAAAGTACATTACATATTATAATTAAAAATAAATAATTCTATGAATTAATAAAACATTTCAATTGCTTACTTAACCTAATATTAAACATTCCAGGCAGTGAAAGCGGCTAAGTATGCGAGGTACCAGAAGCTCTGTGACATGTTGTTCCTCGGACTCATTATAACATGGATCAGTTCTCGAGTCGGTATCTTCCCATTCTATATCATCTGGAGGTTAGTTATTTTTATTATTATAAGTAGTTTTATTTGACTTCTTTGATTAACTGTTTACTTGAAATTGTGAGAGGTTTATGTTAAATAATATCCTGTATTTGGTTAGTTTGAAGATTGTGTGAATATATCACAAGTGTTTATTTTTGTTGTTTTTTTTATGTCATCTATTTATATATATTTGTCTGTAATCAACGTGAATAAACATCTTACTAGTTATTTTAATTTCCAAAATGTCTGTTTCCAGTACATCAATCCGAGCCCCCATGCTGCTCCCAATGTTCCCAGCCTACTATATCTTCAACTCGCTGCTGTGTCTGCTATTAGTACTACACATTGTATGGACGTGTCTGATTCTACAAATTGCTTATATCACCATTAAAGCCGGACAAGTATGTATTATTTACACATAAATATTATTTAATGTAATGGGTATATAATACATTATTCAGTTAATTTTTCGTAACAATATCTTTACAAATCAATTCGATCGACCTTATAACGGCTTAAGTGAGGTCTTAAAGATAAATGCTGGAGTCTATAATATTAGTACAAATGAAGAATTAGAAGTATAAGAAACATAAAACAACTGGTGGTTGTAAAATAAATTTCAGTTAAATAAAATAGTAATATATATGTAATATAATAATTTCCATATATAATATTTCTAGATGGAAGGTGATATCAGGAGTTCAAGTTCGGATCTCAGCGACAGTCCGCGTCACTCCAACCACAGCTCGCCCACACGACACAACAATCAGAAGTAACATACTTGTATAATGTATATACATATATATATTTACATGGCGTGTATTAATTAATTCAATTCAATTGACCACCATCATCACCATTATATATATGTATATATATATATATATATGTATATACGGTCGATTTATAAAAAGTGTATATATTTCATTATTATTGGATTCTTTATAACCTAAATCTTTGGGAATAAATGAATAACTATATATTTAGACAGAAAGATAAAGCACTTTTTGAAAACGAAGTTGAAAACAGTAGTTATCTTATTACTTAGAACAATTTAGGACAACCTTTATTTGAAGGAACTTAAGAGGGAATGTACTATTTATTAGACTAGATTTATTATCGATAAAAATATGTTGGATATTGAATTAGACCTATTTATTAATGGGTACGAAACATATGTATTGTGATTAATTTCTTTTTCTACAAATTATTTTAATTCATAAAGTGTACCACAAAAATCATCAGTATTATTTATTTATGTATGTTTTTCTCAGAAATAACATGCTACATACATTACTACATACATTGTAATTTTTCAATTGATGTATATATATATATATTTTTTTTTGTCGTCCTGATGGGTATTCCGGAAGAGGCAGGGTGAATCCTGTCCGCTTCGACTGTATTCTTTGCTTTGTTATATGAAAAAGATAAAATTTATAAATCATTTATGAATTTCTAAAATATTTTTACCGAAAATTCATCAAGATCTCAAATAAAAATATAAGTTACGTTGTAAATTCTTATTTAATTCTTTTATATCTTTCACAGGCATTCATAAACCAGTTACCAATCGACTGCAGAAGACTTATACAGAGAGAATTTGGTCATCGGGTAAAGCCGACATTATAGTTTACATATAAGTTTTGTTGTGTGCACTGATGAACGTTTTCAATAACTTACTGGAGATCGCAGATAGATAGCTATCTGAGATAAACAATAACTGCAACATATTCAGGATTTGCCTTACAAGAATTGCAGCTAAACTTACATTTATACTTTTTTCTTCTTAAATTGTAATAGCTTAAACATCATTCGTTCAAGTAATCTCAATCCGCGGATAGATAAGATATTGAAAACGATTATTAAATAATGCTGAACTTTTTTTATGTACTACAAAATTTAATATTATACATTGAAGTACTGAAACCTATTGGTGTTAGGTTGAAGCTCGTGAACGCCAAAACGTCATAACGAGATTATTGTAATATTTGTATTATTATTGAATATTTATTGGATAATTGTATACATTTATAATATTATTATAATTAATTGTTATTATTAATAAATTATAGTGGCTGACTGTGTCTGCCACTTTGTAATGTCTGTTCGTCATTTATATTAATGCACTTAACTAGTTATTATATTTTTTTTTATTATGGAACAAAATTAATTATGAATATAAATTTTAAAGATTAAAATTGCAATTATGTCAAAAGTTTTGTGTCAACATACTATTATCTTTATAAAATGTTATTAACACCGTTTAATTAAGACTAGGGTGTTGATAAATAATACAGAAACATATATATATAAATAATGAAATAATGTATTTATGAAGATGACATTTGTTGTGTTCTAAGTATGGGGGAAGCCTGTAAAATATTATTAGTTCATTATTGGTAATATGTTACAAGTAATTTTATTTTATTATTAACTCATTTATTTTTATTGTTATTTAGAGTAATAATTAAATAATCGATCTAACTTCTTATTCACTTAAAAGCATTTGTTTTTCAAATTATTTTTGTAAAAATATAACATTTTTGTATATGTTTATTCCAAAAACTTGATACCTCTGCTTCATACATCTAAGTATACCATTTATAGATATTTACTGGAATTGTATATAATATGTATTGAGTCTACTATTCTGGGACCACAGTCGGATTTAGTGCACGATGTGATCAACGTTTCTAATTTTACTTTTAAATATAACTATTGTTTTAATTAGGAATTGATTTCATTTGAGGCAAAATATTATTTTATTTTTTATACTTAAAATAAAGTTATAATAACTTTATTGAAAATTGATTTTTACAACTACTATACTATGAAAATAACAGTCTTTGGTTTATGTGAGTTGGTAAAAAAAAATGTTTTCTTAGGATTATAATATTTCCATAAAAATACTTTACAATTTAATTAATGATTTATTAGTTTATTTACTTTTATGTTTTGGCACTACGGGAGACGATAGTGCTTAAAGTTGAAAGATACAAATATATTAAAATATAATTGAATTCTTTTGAAAGTCAAATATTATAAATTAGTTTTAACCAAACATCTCTGTGAAGTGACACAATATGTACAGGTGTTTGATAGCTATTTACAATTGCTGTTTGATTATAGAACGCATCTACTATTTTCAGATCCTCATATATACGATATATTTTTAGCCTCTACAATATATAATCTTACTAAGTCTCGAATACATTTGTATATTTTGTAACTTAGTCAAGTATTAATTTCGCATTGTAAAAGAATACACGAAACTTAGTAGGCCTATTTGCTTAATAACATTTCCGTATGTTATATATATATTACAAATATTTAATATATATTTTTAAGTAATAGGTCTGCCTGGTACCGCCGTGTTCTCTCATCTCACTAGTACATTTATTTTTTATTTATAATGTAATTAAGGTAAAACATTGTTTTTAATGTTATGTGGTTGTTGACTGTAATTTTTTTCGCTAGTTGGTTTAAAGACCAGTGCTATGTTTTAAATCCAAAGTGGTCTACCAAATGTAATAAGATATACATCACGTTAAATATTTGTCTTGCAATAGTTTTAGATAAAATTCTAAGAATCTTCCGTTTTGTATTTGCTTTTTTTATTGATTAAAATTGAAGAGCGAGAAACAAGAGCAAAAGTTTTAATAATTTTTGTTCTCTGATTAAATATATTTAATAAACATTTCGCTGTTTTAATTTGTTGATTAATAATATTGCGTTTTTTGCATTTGTAAAGACAAATTCAAGTTTGTTACGAATGTATGTATATGTAGTTGGGACGGAATTGACCACTGATGGAGAACACTTATTTAGACTGCTTTTAAATTAAAACACATTTACAATATTTTCAATTTGATGTGTCAGATGTTTATTTTTCAATGTATCTTATACAGTTACCTGTGATGTCTGCGGTGTCATATTGGTAGGTACCGTACCTTTATTCTACGTCATAATATATCTAAGACTGGAAGCATTTATGTAGCATATTGTTGAAATCGATTTCATAAAATTGGTATTATGTAATGGAAATATATCAAATTACTCATTGTGAATAGGGTCTTTACACTTAACCGGTTAATTACATATAGATATAGTGCCGGTAGCTGTAGTTATATATATATATAATAATATTCACTATAGACAGACTCAACATATTCTTTCAGTTTAGTTATATTGTGAAGTAATTTCTAAACCGTTTATTGTTCTTAGTAATGAAACTTTCAAGTTTTTATTAAACCAGATTATTCTATTATTTGAGGTATTTACTTAATTTGTATAGACATTTCGATTTCGAACTAAGTGTTGTCTATAGTAGAAAGTAAAGTGGAACCTTTACGATTATTGCTCAATATCTGCACCAACAAACTTAAAAGTACTCTTCGGTACTGGAAAGTCTCCGGGCTGTTTCTTTGCTCGTAAGGCTCTTTAAGAATATTATCTGTTCTTGCTTGCTTATATAACAGAATGTTGCTTTGTTTTCACCTTTAGATAAGAAAATGTTGAGAGAATTGTGAAAATTGTATCTGTAAATTATATTATATGAAAGTTACGCTAAATGTTCCCATGGCAGTGTTCATCGTCACAAGTCTCGACGATTCGTGTTCGAAGCTTCCTGTGAAGATAATTTAAACGAACGGGTAGTCTGAAAATAAAAGTCCCATTGAAATTATGAAAACGTTTTTTATTAAAATATACCTATTATCATATATATTCTAATTATATTACACTCAACCGTAGGCTACTTCGCCAGTAGCCGACTCCACAGAGTCCAAAAACGTCCATCATACCCCGGGCGGGTACACCTCTAACGACCGATTTACATCGGTTCACTTAACATTTTACACCGGTCACGCCTCGTCCGATCCGTCCGTGGACGAGGAGTCCGACGCACTCTCCTGCTACATAAGCGTGAGAGTGATGCGGCGGTCGTAAATAGGGGACAGGTGCCGCGACGACAGCGCGCGCTGCGCGTCGAAAGGAGAGCGGAACGACACGCGAGCGTCGCCTGTGGGCTGCCCGCGCTCGTTGTAGCGGCGGATCACGTCATCCTGACTCAGTTCGAAGTCACCGAAGAAGGTGAGGATGTCGTCGATGGTTGCCCGGAAGGGCACATTTTCCATGGATAGCACGCAGCCGGGGGCGCCAAAGTCCTCGAGCGCGGGGTCGGGCTCGTCGTCGCGAGGGGGTGCGGGGGCTCGCATGAATCCGCGGCCACGGCCCCGAGGATCGAACCCGCGCCCGCGCTCTGCCCAACCGCCGCGCCCGCGCATCATGCCTCGCCCGCGGGGGTCGAAACCACCCCTGTTCATGAAGCCTCCTCGGTCGAAGCCCCCCCTGTCGAATCCTCGGCCCCGGAATTGTCCGCGATTCGGTAGGAAGGGGTGACGCGGTGTGTTCACGAACGGAGGCGGGGGTCCGAGTAGTCCCTCGCGTGCGCTTCCCCCTTGACTCGCGTCACCCTTAGGCCCTTCCAGAGCCTCTTCCACGACACTCCGCATGACGGGGTCAACGGTGATGCGGCAGCCATCTAAGAGACTCCCGTGCTTGGTGCCCGCCTGTCTGGCCTCCTGTGCTGATCTGAACTCACAAAAGCAATCCCCTGAAGGAAGACCGTTTCCGTCGAGCATAAGGTGAATTCTCGAAGGCACCGCGCCCGTGTCTGATAAAAAGTTGACGATGGTTCGATCCGTGGCTTCTCGAGGAAGTCCCTTCATGAGGACGCAATCGAGAGGTTCATCTTCGATATCGAGGGTTATGGCCTGTTGGTTACCTATAGTACTGGGTTGCGTATCCGATTGTTTGGCAAAGTTCATTCGGTTGCCCCAATTCTGCGCAGCGTTTCTAGATTCCATGTTGGGAAAACCGCCGAATTGTGGACCAGGAAAGGGTCCTCTAAAATTTTGAGCAAATGGAGTGTTGGGAAAGAACGGCTGCTGTGGGGCCGTCTGTATTTGAGGACCGCTCTGCGAAGACGGGCCGTTATCCATCTGTCGTCGCTGGCGAGGATCTCGAGGCGCAGCTGGCTCTTGGATTGTACTGTTGACAGATTGAGCATTCGAAGTCGATTCTGAATTATTTTCTTTAGACTTCTCTTTTTTGTACTCCTCATCCGTAAGTGGAGTTATAGCCGGATGTCGCCTACCGAAAACGTAAGTATCTTTACGTTTTAAGGCTAGTTTCGCATCATCTTCTTTCACGAACTCTACGTATGCAATTTTAGTCCGTGTATGGCGACAGTCGACGAGTTGGATCGATAAAAGAGAAAAATCACTGAATGCCTTCATAATATCATGTTCTTGTACAAAGTTTGGCAAATCATCTAGTTTGAGAACGCTAAATCTGCTCTTATTTGCATCTCCGCCTTCAGAGGTTACTAGTGCCGTGTCTTCTTCGTCGTTATCTTCGCGGTAAGGCAGAAATGAGTCTGTGGCCGCATCGTAAGTATCATCGTCTAAGGATTCGACGACTACTTGTGACCCTTTTAACTCGTTCGTTTTGCGTTGAAGAGCAAGTTGTTTGGCTCGTGTTTCGCAAAATCTCACAAATATATTTCCAGTTCTTCGTCCCAGATTGTCATTGATCATCTTTATCCCTCGTTTATCGATCATGAATGGGAAAAACCGCCGAACATCGCCATAACTCGTATGATTCGGTGCATTTCTTAAAGCAACACAGCAGTCTCTTTGTTGTGGATCTTCAAATCTAGTGGATCGACCCTCACGACGGAATTGTCCTCGAGAGACATTATTGCCGCCTCTACCACCTGGAAATTTGCTACCATTCTGTTGATCTCCTTGGAATGCATTGGGATTTCGTTTTTTACCTAACTCTTGTAATTTGTTAAACGTTTCCGCTAATGCTGGATCGTTGAATCGATTTTGCACAGGATCCGTGTGACCTATTGGCATATTTTGGAGCATGGGGTTCGAGAGCATCAATGGCATTTGTGGTCCATTTGAATTCATCATATTACTAAAGCCGGGTGCAATTGTTCCGATAGAATTATCGACGCTATTGTCCAATGATCGCTCCATTGAGTTCATTGGTGATTTCCGATCACCGTTGCGTTTGTCACGAGACCGTCTTGAAGGCGATCTGTCTCGAGAACGACTGCGGTCCTTTCTGTCACGTTTGCGATCACGCCTGTCTCTACTTCGACTCCGATCCCTTCGTCTTCTTTCTCTGGACCGGGATCTGTCCCTTCTTTCTCTTTTTCTATCTTTTCTTTCTCTTGACCTAGACCGTGATCGTGTCCGACGCCTATCCTTTTCTTTACTTCGCTTTCTATCAGACTTTATATCCTCCTCCTTTTCTTCTTGAATCGGAGATTTGGCAGTGGGGCTTATAATAGGGGCAGGCGGTTCAATAACAGCTGGCTGTGGTATTTCTTGTGGGTTTCCTATACCTGGTATTCCGAAAGTGGATAGGCTCGTCCCTAATGCTGCTGAGAACGGAGAATGAACTGTCGCTGTGCTTGTAGGGGCCACTACCGCGGGGGTTGGGGCGGCCGCAGCCGCGTTTAAAGTGAGAAGAGGCACAGATTGTCGTGCTGATTCTATAACTTTGTGCATCTCCGATCGAGAACTCAGAAGCAACTTTACTTGGATTTCCTTTATTTTTCCTCCATCCAGCATCATCGCTTGGCGGGCATCTTCGTCCGTACTGTAACAATAAAATAAATAACATCATAAACTATCGCGGAGTGAATATTTTTTATATTTACAGAAGAATAGAAGTATTCTTTTTGTATTTTTTCTTTTTATACAAAAATATGAGATTATTTTGGTAGATACCAATATCCGCTACTAATAAAAAAAATCATATTGAATTCATAACAGGATTTTCAAAAACAAGATTAAGTTGATAATCAAATCAATCATCATCCACTATAGTTTATGCACGAGTTCGGTACAAATACGTCTGATTGGCATTTGGCAGAATGGTCAAACCCGTCTATTGCACCTGTGGTCTTTTTGATCTCCAAACTAGAAAAATATTTGTAATAACTTATATTTTTCTAGGATGGGTGTTATATGTATAATACGTATGTGTTTACGAAAAACAATTGTTTGTTATTTATCAGTTGTCTAGTACCTAGTATGGGGCTAGATTGCGCTGTGTAAAAACTTCCTAGTAATAATAATTATTATTAAATATAATATATAGGACAGCCATTTTACTATCACCCGTCGCATTCGTGTATCGTGTGAAATTTATGCATATTATTTAATGTTCTGAGCAACATAATTTTATAAAACAAATCTCGTAAATATACTATACCATTCGTATTCCTTCAAACACATTACCTACACCATTTTTTTCTTTAATGATGATAAAAGTCAAGTTTTATTGAGAAAAAGAAACAGCAAACTTGAAAATGATAAATAAAGCTCATTCTAACAAGTAAGTTTTTATAAGCATATGCTTTTCAATTATCGACCTTCAGCGACGTTGTCCGCCATTGTCAGTTGTTCAATCCTCACTGCTAAATTATGATAAAAAAAATCCTAAGATCTCGCACATCTGATTTTTGCAGGTAGTTACGTTAAAATAAGATTAACTTTTTAGCTCCCAAAGTACAAATTTTGGCTCGGATGTGTATAGATCGCGTTGTGTGGAATATCCAAGTAACTTTTATTATATTTTCACTAATGTAACATGATTTTTTGTTAAATAAGTTAACTCCTATTTACATTAAAAATAGTACCGTCATTTCACATCCAATTTATTAGAGATTCTTGATGGATATGGGTATTTCCTATCACATATCGTATTGTTGGATTCAGTGGTTTAAGATTCACATTTCAGTTTGCAATACGGATTTATACAATAATCTGTGTGTGTTTAATATATATTTATTACACAGTTATTTGTGTAAGATAAGTAATCGAAAAGAGAGTATTCAAGATGACCTTCTTTTTAACGATCAAATAGTACAATAAGATAAGGCAGATAATGAACCTATAAAATATTATAAATTATTTATGTACATATTCAACATTTACTTTTAATACATTTACTATCATCACATGGTGCTAGTAGTGAGAACAAACTCTAACGGAAATTCATTTATCTTGCACCCTTGAATGGCGGGAAAATGATACTTTTTAAGTCAAAAGTTAACAAGGCAATGTGAAGTGTTCACTACAGGAAATAAGTAATATTAAAATTTAAATTACTTTCAGTTTTTTTTATTTTGGTGGTGGTGCTCCTAGATACTATTGAAATTATCAAAATGAAGCTCGTTCGCAAAGCGTTAGGCTAGTTGGTGTTTCAGAATTATATTCAAAAATATATTTCATTTCAAATTCAGAATTTTTGATCTCATATTTAGAAAAAAATGCAGATTAATCAATTAAATAATAAAAAGGTTTTTAGTAACGCTTAACTTACTAATATCATAGAAAATATAAATAGGCTGGTCAAATGTTACGATAGTGATAGGTAAAAAAACAGTTAATGGATCTACAGTTTTGGTGCCCACATGGCCCAAAAAGAAGAATTCGGCAATATCTAATAACCAAGCTTAGCTTCTTGGAAGACGCTTGTCTAGAAATTTTTCGTACCAAACATGCAATAATTTAATTATGAATGAAGTACACATTCATGCATGAATCAATTTGTAATAATCTAATTTAATAATATCTACGTAATATCTGATTTATTATTTAAGTTATATATTTTTATTATTTAAGGTAATGCCTTTTAAATTATTCATTATATATTTTCCTTGTTATCTTAAATTTTTTTTAAATAAAGAAGTTATCAACGACTTTAACTTTCTACCTCTGGGTCGGCTGCAGCAGCAAGCGGTACACCTAAGTATTGATGGTTGCAAATGTTGCTTGCTACCTTTGAGGAGTCTTCTCTGAAATGATGACACAATGCTACTGCGAGTTGCAACACTAAAGCTAAGCTTACCATCTATTAAAACGTATTTAGTTTCCGTGACTCATTATGTACAATAAGTATTAAATTAACAGATGTCGAGTTACAGATTGATGACAAGCTACTCATAATGAAAGTAAGAAATAGTCGCAACTTTATCTGTCTGTCTGTGTAGGTTAGGTACGGTTACGGATAAGTATTCGTAAGGTCTACTACTAGCTAATCGGTCGTACAAATCGGGTCCCGTGGTCGCTGGTTCAAATCCAGCTCAAAGGACCTATTAATATAAGGGAAAGAAGTTTGAGCACCTACCTTGCCTATCACACCTTCGACTGACTGGGGGATCAGAGCACGTGGGGTCAGTTTATTCAAAGTTACATAGTACATTTTGTAATATCCACAGTATCGGCTGTTGGAATATATTTATTCTCGTATGTAGGGTATTTTAATGGTATGTATGCAGTGGCGTAGCTATGGTATTTGCTGCCTGGTGCAGCTTAGGACTTGATGCCCTTTAAAATGGTTCATAGAAAATCTAATTTTATTTTAATTGCCTCTGGATTGTATTTTTCATGTTCATTCTCTCATTTTTTTGTACATTTCTTGATTCTTGATTGTAAAAAAATAGAAGAATTGATCGTCGACTTAAATGTACCTTTGCTTTTGATGTCCGGTGCGACTGCACCGCTCGCACCCCCCGAGCTACGCCACTGTATGTATGTATGATATATGATCTTTGACTTTGGTCCGGATACTTTGACTTTATATTAAAGCTGTTATTGAGCGGTCAATAAGATGGTTTAATTCCGATCTAGAAGTAGGTAAAGCAGTCTCGGATATATACTCGGCAAGCGCACCAAAGGCGATCAGAGTTCGAGGTAGCCGTAGAACAATTTATATGGACTTATATACAGCAAGTTGCAATGCATCCTAGGAATCATCCTTTGAAATACAAAATCCGAATTTATTTAAAACTAGAGGAAAGAATAGATGATATTTTTTTTAAAGTAAGGATTTTTAATATTATTTAATAGTTAAATGTCATAATATATTTTTTAAGTTATATAATAAAAGAAAAGTGTGCATAAAACGTATATGCTTTAAAAAACTATAATAAAAAAAAATACAAATAAACCAATAAAATATTAAAAAAAACAATGTTTTATGGTCTAGACCCGAGCAGATCTAAGTCGTCTACAAGTGAGAGTTATGTCGAAGTCTTTTTTAACCTTATTGCTTGTCTCTTGGTATAATAAATTGACTCATTTAACAAAAAAACTGGGATAGGCTTTAAAAATGCTACTGTAAATTATGCTCCCGGGGAAAATGATTTTCATTTAGTGCTTCGTTGAAACAATCGCGACGCACATTTGCTCTTCACATGAAGTGTAAGAGTTACGTTCAGCCCTTCATGGATATTGTAGCGGTGGTAGATACTATGAATTTTTGCTCCACTGGTTTCCTTCCCCTTATCAGAGATAACCAAACCCGTAAACCCAAAAAGTAGTAAATATACCGTAAGTAATCAAGTTGATTTATGCAGTATTGAAGAGACAGGTAATGCCTCTAACGCGCAGGGCCCTTGCACTGGGTTTATCCACTTCTGTAAGATGTTTTTTAACGTTATTGTAGAAAGTATCACCTGTACTGATATTTGCACAGACTCGAACATTTTTCTTTTGCAATTTGTTGATGTTACACAAAATTAAGTGTCGGCGTTAGCACCGACCTTTGAGGTACATCAAAGTAAAACTTAGAGAAAATCGTTTGACTGCGAGCACTCGGCTTTGGAGGGATCACATAGTTGTGTAATCCTTCGGGTAAGCCGGAAGATGACAGCTTCGATAAGTGTCTATGTCATAACCAATAGAAAACTTTTGCAATGTCTAACAGCCCATCATTTCATCTTGGCTCTCAATAGTTCAATGATTTAGATAGGCTAAATCATTGAACTATTTTTTTAATAAAATTTATATATGTAAAAAAGTTTTTGAAGAACTACTCGAAGACATACAAGTTTCCATATTAGCTGCGACTAATAATAATTCAATAATAAAGTCAAGATAACGTTAACATTTAAGGTAATCTGTAAAATAATCATGACCTAAGAATTAAATCTCGTTTGTACATATTTTCGAAAGCCTGTTTTTGTAACCGAACATGTAGCATCTAAACACAGCACCTGCAACTCGGTAACTGCATGTATCAGGTCAACATCCACTGGCATCTCACCTATATATCACTAAATAGTGGCATCTAGTTTTTGTTACTACCTGTTATAATACAGTTTGATTCCTCTTGGTGGTGGAATGGTTATTTTTGAGCAACACTCAAATACTAGCTAATTGTGGTTTTCTTGATTTTTATCAATTTTATCTCATCATTTTATCACCCCGCATACGATGATTATAACAATATTCTTTTACACTAGAATGACTGACACAATGATGGTGTATCCAGTATGAGATGCAGGCAAAAAAGAAAAATGTCGAAAAAACTTTCATCATCAAATAATCATATGAATATACTCGTAGATGTAGGTAGGTTAATATAAATGACGACCCTGAAGCGTCGTCCTTCCTTAATGATGATCATGATGATTTTTATTAATAAGGATTTGTTAGAAGATGGTTTTTTGTTATTGTGATATGTGATAACACTAAGCTTCGCGGCCTGCATATTTGAACACTCACCGTTTATTTCGCTATTCGGGGTACGGCGTTCATTTAAATTAATTGGGTATAAAAAAGAAATTATACAGAATAAAAATATTATTTGCGGTCCATCCCTATTTGACACTGCAATTTTAACATTTTGGTTAATTTCGTATTGTTTAAGAATTATCTTGAAATTATTAAAATAAATGAAATTTGTGAACTCTCTTGGCACTCTACTAAATTTTACGCCCAACGGAAAGTGGTTAGTTTTTCAATAACAAGAGATAAGGAATATAACAAACGATCTGAGGAGTTTGTAAATAGGGTCGTCCAAAAAATCGATACAAAGGCCTCTGTTTGCAAGGCTCCTGATTGAACTCTCAGGAAGAATGTATGATGTTCACCAGAAGATTTATAGTTGATTTGTACCCAAAGAAGTAGAAGCGGGACGAAACTCATCGAAGAATCTGTATAATTTACCTAAAGATCTTAACCTTTATAGATATATCATCAGCTTCCTTCTGGCATACTTATAATTCAAAGACGGCAGATAAGTAGGTTCCCATCAAATTTGGTAAGATAGTAAGAGAAGCGTATACGGTAAAAGTGGGCGTGAATAGGCGATTCAAATTAGCCCCTTAGAACTACACCTGGGTCGCAAGTTCCAGGAACAGTTTCAGGGATCCTCTTCCTGCAACTCGTTGGGCCCAGCATACGCAGGGTGAATCTTTTGATATTGTTTTATGAGGGCGTGATTAATTGGGATTATGACTATAAGTTAGTTTACGTCTGCTTTCTGTATGGTCGCAATGTTCAATCAGCCCTCATGCTAATGTGATTTAAACGTCGTGATAAATTAACAGCTAATATTAACGCTACTGTAAGTTATGTGGTTCTTAAAAGCATTATATACAATCGTTGGTGAGGTCGCGGCAGTGTAATTACACTGTCGATTTATTCTATATTTTCCCAAAATATTATGAGCCGTGGCTGAAAAGTGTACTAGAATATAGTAGTTGGACGCATTAATTCATTCTCATATAGTTTGCAGAATTAAGTATTTTTAGCGATTACACATTGATGTTTATTTACAATCGGTTTTTGTAATGTTCTTTTATTGTTACAGTATATTATTATTAGTTACATAGTTATAAACTGTAGTAAATATAGTGGTGGGCAGTAGGCAGCGTTGATCCTGGTTGGGGTGTTGAAAGCCTTACACAATTTAAACATTTGGCTGTGTACTGTGGACAGTTCTTTTCTAAATGTTTCCACTAATTAGCTCTATTAAATAAATGAGAGTATCCGTGAAGATCCTTCCACAAGAGCCAACCTATTGGAATCGTGCATCTACTCTGATGTTTCATAAGTGCAATTTATGTCTATGCATATATAGATATCTTACTTTTGAATAACTAAATTCGCAAAATGTTATGCTGTAACATAAGGAAGTATTTTTTACAAACAATTATATTTAGAATATGTTCAACGATCAAATTCCTTCAGAAGTAATTTATCGAAAATATATGTATATATATATAGGAAGTAAGAAGAAAATTTGTCATATGTAAGAATCGATCTTGGTAAAGATTGAGATGCAATGCGCTTCTTCTCTTATTAGTGGCAATTAACTTCATGTAGATTAATTCGGTCTATGAAAATCCAACACAGGTTTCATTTTAGGATTGTAAATCTATATTAATTTCGACGGTTTGTAAATCTATACTCCAGCTTAGAGCTCAGTTTCTTCACTCGGAAGTCGGAGAACTTCAATATATCACGAAAATCAGTTCATGTCGCTATAATTGTCGAGAACAACACAATGAAGACAATTTCATTTGAATTCGCTCATTGTCAAGCTATGTAGCTATCTCGTATTCTTACAACATTTCTATTGACTTTAAGTTTGAAATCTGTACTACATCATATAATCTGTTTGAAATAATTATTCTGTACCCAATTTAAAAACTTATCAAAAACAAAGATACAGTAATTATCCAGTAATTACTTTGTGTTAAAATCATATCTTCACTACCTTTTTGCACTGATGGTGTTTAAAACTGCTATCAACGTTCTGTTCTAACGTTGTTGGCTAATAGAATTCGGATGGTTGTCGGTTGGCAAATAAAAATGGTATTGAAGGATGTCAAAAAGATTATCCAGAACAAAGTTTGATGTTAGGGGTCTGTCAAGGACCGATCCTAGGTACATTGATCTTCCTCTTTCATATAGACGGTCCGTGTAGAAGTATTTGTTTATTTAAACTGCATGAATAATGCATGCCGAATAAAACAATACTTAAGTGTAATAGAAAGACAAAACGTATGAGATTTACTATCTTAGCAATTAGTAAGAAATCAGCGAATATAGCTAAATACCAATATTTTTTTTCAATCACTGTGTAACCAAATGTAGTTGTTTGATGGTCTTGTAGCATGAATGGCCTGAAAAATATTTTTTTTACTTACATTCCCAAATAAATATAATAATTGATAGGATTTTATACGTATATAAAGAATACTGTCAGTCGGTTTTAATCATTTCTGATAATGTATCTACCGGGTAACAACTTCCTGATTACATCTTTAACATTAGGAGCATAGAAATGAGGCAACATATAATTATTTTAATGGTTTAAATTACTATTAATAATAACTCCTAGTAATTGTGAAAGTATGCAGGGACTCAATAGCTAATACATATTTTATTTATTTTTTTTATTGTGAAAAGACTAGGCTTGTCTAGAAAGTTTCTGTTCTCTCTTTCTATTTATCACCGCTTTTAGTACCGTGTAACTAGTGTAAAGTGCAATGTAGGTACTCCTCTACTTAAAAAAATAATAATAACCCAAAACTAAAACAGTAAAACAAATTATAGTATATCTTGAGTCCATGTCGGTTGATATCTTAATATCGATAAGTATGCAGCTCTTTTCTTGTTATGGTCCTGTAACGGCGAGATCATTTGATATTGAATTAACTACGAGCTATTTAAATTCGACACAAAAATAATAAAATTATAGTTGTATTGAGTTAGTCTCCCAAATAACTTCAGAATTAGTAATCTTAACAATATTGGTATTCCTAAGGGTCGCAATTTAGGTCCAATGTTAAATTATTGTAAATAATGTATTGTCTTGTACGTATGTAAACGTTTTTTAAAAGAAAGAGAATCTCAGATATAAAAAAATAACGAGACGATTTATTTAATTAATGATAATTGGTCTTAGCTTGTTTTTCATCAAGAACCTTACTATTTACACTCCTTGCAATGTTTTCTGTCTGCTTCATGCCTGTAAAAGTACATTTGAAATCGGTTCACCTATTTCAATGATTTGCCCAGACAAGCGGATATCTATTTATTAAATCAATTGTTTCAGTGTATCGCTGTCGTCTTAAAGTATACGTTATCAGGAGTTAGTACCGTTAGTAAATTTATGTTGATTTAAAAGAGATCCGGAGATTCGAAGAGAACGACTTCCTGAAAATACTAATAACATCGCGAAAGCCCTAGCATACGCTAGAAAGATAAAAAAATTATCAAGAGTAAAAAAAGTCAATTGTAAGTAGCCCCAAATAAGTGTTTGAATGATTAGAATAGTAAGAAGTTCTAAAAGTAGAATAAAATAAGTTTAGATAGGTAAAGAATAGCATTTCCACGGCGCGATTTCTGCTTAGGTGACCGATGTGTGGTGCTCGCCTGCCAGAATCCAAAATAGAAGTAACAGTATCCATACTTCAAACTAAGACTAATTCTAACTTAAATAAAATAATACACTCGAATATTCCTCCAGCATTAGATGTAGTTTTTGTACGTAAATTGAAAATGCATTTAGACATTCTACAGACAAAAAGAAATAATACAACCATAAAAGATGCTATGCAAAATAACAATTAAGCCTTCATTTTTTATTTAGATCTAGAACTTTTTTTGTTTATACTTAGTACCAAAATTATTTTTTAAGATCTGATTAAAAATTAGACTCTTAACATTTTCGGAATAAGGAAATTGGCCGGCCATCATTTTTCCCAAAATTTTCAAAATATTTGTTACTTTCCATGTGGTCTGCAAAGTAAAATAAAATAAAAAAGGTATAGTTACATATAAAATTGCGACGAAAATTGAAAACCGGACAATTTTTAAGAAAATAAATAATCATAGCACAGTATAGCTCATACTGATACGAGTGATATAGATATGTAAGTCTGACTTTCCCATTTAAATTTTTAAGATTATTTAGTAGACTTTTTTGACGATTACTTGGTTCCGCATTTATTCCTTGACGTTCATCATACAGACTGCTTTCTCTCTGCCTGGATTGGTTTAAATGTTGATCATAGAAAAGCAATAAGCAACCACTGACACTGTCTTTGACTTTTTGACACTATTGTGAGGTTTTTCAAAAAAATATAATAACACTACATGAAACTTGAAGAAATTGTTTGACTGACCTAGTCTTTATCCTACACGCTTAAAAAATATTATTTTTATTTTCGCTTACAGCTATAGACAAAGAAATAAAGTCACTATGACTGGCAAGAATATTGTAATGAGCCAAAAGATCAAATAATAAGAATATCCAACTATTTGTATGTATTAATTATAAGTATTTAAGCATATTTATTATTCACAAGTGTAACTTTTTTTATCAGACAGACACAATTGGTAGTGTTGAGTAAATATGGACAGACTGTATGAATATCACCAATAATATGACATACATTGACAAGACAATTAGTTCAGCTTATACTCATTTGTCATAAGATAGCAATGGCAACAAACAAGGTGGAAAAAGCTATTTTGTACACACATATATACACAATATAGCTATTTAGTATATACCTCTATACACATGATAATTAATATAATTGTTTTTTTACTAACGTCAGACAAAAAAATTATAAACTATCAATGCTAAGGTAGCTTCTACCTAGAGAACTATCACCAACTAATAAAATAGTTACTGTTTTAAATCATTATTCATTATTTTAGGTTTGTTTATATAAAGTAATTTAATAAGAAATATGAATAATTTATATGTTTTATCCATCTTATCAGCTAAAATAGGTATTTTAAAAGATGAGGTGCGTGACATTTTTTTTAGTAAAACTTTCTGAAAGAATTAAAGAGTGAACATTAAATTGTGAACAAAATTATAAAATCCAAGACCAATAGAAATAAAATTGTTCGATTTAAATTAAATCAACGTAAATTCCATTGTAAATTTAAAGAACTTTAAAGCTTATTTTGTAATTTATTGTGTGATGTGTGATTGTATATTTTAATACTTACCACTGCAATGGTGTTTTGTTGGATACTTCACCATAAGCATTGGGTGTGTGATATAAAATGGTTCTTTATTTATATCATATTGACAATACTTACCAATTATACAATGTTCTTAGTTCATACCAAATTCCTACCAAGCTATTATGGGTTCTTTTTTAGGAATATTGCTAGATTTTAATAATACTTATACTTTATGATAAAATAAACTATGACAATAATAATCCTATCTTGTTTTTAAATATATTTTATAATTTGGATAAGTTAAGTCAAGGATTCTTAAAAACTTAAAAATCCTGAAAGATAAATGATCTTTTATCATAATCTCATTCCTCTTTAATATCTGGTGTGTTTTTTAATATATATTAACTGAGTAAAAACAGCATGTCTTAGGTTCGTTTATTAAAAACAAATTCATTATTGTTCTAAATCCTACTTAAAACTAACTTACTATAATATTTGCAGTGAAATTAGTTCAAGGAAATATTACAAGAATAATTTGATATATGACTGACTATTGTATAATCTGTATTTCGTATAGCTACCTGAACGCAATGAACGCATCTCCAAGTTCCCCGCCTACGATGTGCACTCCTCCCTCGGGGATCGAGAGACCCCGAAAGTAATTCCTAATGTCAAGTGCATTCGCCGACCATGGGAGGTTCTGCAGTCTTATGATGACACTCATTGTTGAATACCTATAAACAGAGGGAATTTGCCTGTCCAATTTGGATTTACATTCTAGAGAACACTTTTTATGTCAGCACACTTCCATAAGAATCATTCTCCGTGTTTGATACTATTTCAAAAAATTGGTACTTTACGTTGTATGGCTTGGGATTGAATTTGAAAAATGTACACAAATATAAAAGATTTCTACAGATCAATTAGTTTAAGGTTGTATTGCTTGAGGATTGAATTTGAAAAATTACACAAATGTAAATAATTTTAACTATAATTGTATTTATTTCAAATTGTAGGTTTCTTTTTTCCTCTTGTCGTTCGTCTTACAAAAATGTTTTTTACAACAAAAGGTTTGAGGCTAATTAATCGAAATGAAGAATTGCGAGAATGTCGTAAGCAAAATTGCTTATTTGTATAGTGATCAGAAATATATAAAAGAGTTAGTTTCTATATAACAAAATTTGATTACAGAAGTACTCTTTTAATATCAGTTTATATTTCGCAATCTACAAAATATGTTTTGGGCTTTCGTACGCTATCAAAATGGTTATTCATACAAACGACAGGACTTACCTACTATTATTCTAAATCCTGTTTAAAACACAATTTATTTATATGACATATTAATGCACGAAAAAAATCACAAATCAAACAATCAGCACATACGAAATAGGAAAAGCATTTTTTTAATAATTCGATGCCGTTGTAAAATCAAAATGGCGTCAATGAAATGAGGAACTAAAGGCAGTAAGCAGTATTGCGCTTTCCTGTACAGTTGTCTAAACTCTAAAGTATTCTGTAGTCTGTGGTATAACGTACGTACATCCACAGAATACTATAAACGTACATCTACCAAATGACAATTGTTAAATCACAGATTATAAAATATTCGCAATTAAATGAATAATGATAAAATAATATATAAAAGTTATTTCCTTGCTTGTATTAGTAGAGATTAAATTTCAGTAAATTACATCCCATCCCTTATCTGATGATGATTAACATCATCAAGATGAAATCTTTGAAAAATATTTTCTTCTAAATCTAAAATTACACTTTGCAATATAAAGACAGAGCACTTTGTAATATAAATAAACTAAAGACAGAGTGACAATTGATCCCTAGTTATTAAAAATTGAAAATAAAACAGATAACAACTTAAAAGATATGTTTTCGTAAATCCTATACTTTTTGACAGAAAAAGTAACGACTTTTCTTTATCTACGGGAAAAACGATTGTCGCACTGCTATACTTTGCGGAAAACGAAATGATAGTGTCATTACGTTCAAAAACGTTATATTAGTGATTTTTTTGTAATTTTATTCAAAAAATATTCAATTAAATTAATGAATTGGATCGTTCCTAGTATTTTTTTTTTAATAAAGTTATTTTTCTTTTATTATATATGTTAGATACCAAAAAATTTGATTCAGGGTCAGTGGGAAAAATTAAAAAGAGTAGTTGACGTTTGTGAATTGTTAGTGCTGCTGAAATTCTCTATAATAATTATTTTAAAAATCCAGCCATAATAACAATTTTCTACATATTTTCAAGTAAAAGCTGTGAGTACTGTTTATTTAATTAAGTTATTCTTAATAACGCAAGTGTACACATCTAAAAAAAATCGAGCTCAGAAAGATCAGGGTATAAGTAAATAATTCAATATAATTTTCTAACTTTTTCATTTTTAATACTGTGTATATTCAATCGTGCTATAGCAATATCCATAAGAAATATTTTAAATATTCGGGACTAACAAAAAAAGGATAAGTTTCATTATTATTATTTTATTAACAAGCTAACATAATTACAAAATATTAGTACTTTAAGTTTAAAACTTTTAAGATCAATGACCACTTGCATGGCTTACTAGATGCCTTTAACAATTCTTCTTATTATGCACTACACAACATAATATTTTTCACAACCGTTACACATGTTACCATTAATATTAATCTTAAGTTATTATTTACAGATTTACAAAAATACCATGAATTTAGATATAAAGCTGCTATAAATTGCTCAATTTTGAAGTAATTTTTGAGGTGCAAAGTGATATACTCAGTGGATATGTGTGAGCGGTATCCAGGATATCTCTTCGGAGGGACTCCGGTCAGCAGCTGGGATAGAAGTTTCAATTCATTAGAAAATGTAAGTACCAAAACACTACTTCTATGGTTAGTATTAATATAAATTATTGTAATGTATATAGATTATATTTTAAATATAATCTAAATATCTTAATAATATATTTTCATAGCCAGACAAGATAAATACCATATTAAATGAAACAAAAGTTAAAACTAAATTGACTTCCTAAACATTTTGATTGCCTCTAATATAATAAAAAGAAACAAAAATATATCACAAAACATTCTGTACACTTAATAACTGTTTGATCTAGGTTTAAGGAAATGTATTGGCTTACATCTGTATTTAAGATAAAAAACAAATCTCCATATGTTATATGGCCTCACGGATTGTATGTATTTCTAAAAAGCCAATGCTTGTATTAAATAAATATTGTTATTGTATCTGATCATATAAATAATTTAAAAACTCATATTTCTGTAATTGATAAAAATCCTTGTAAACCTTTTGTACTTTAAACTGCATAAAAGACTCTCTATAACTACCTGTCTATTTTTTATGACTCTTTTAATGAGTAAATTTTTAAATTAATAACACATTAAAAAGTAATATCAAACAAAGATTTTTTTTTAATAATGTCTGCATTAGGATCGGTTACTCTAGTAGTATTGATTCAAAGTCAATTTATCAAATACTCCATGGAGCTTAAATAGAAATGATTATATCACAGAAATACATAGTAATGGCTGTATAAAAAAACAAAACAAAAAATATGTTAGTACTTTAATCTAGTTGGTTTATTTAAAAATTCTTCAGTTTTTGTTATTTGTTTGATTGATGATGAGGTTTTTTCATTGTTACATTTGTTTTAAATTGGGTTGATTTTGTCAGTTTTTTTCATATTTATAGGAGAATTGTGAACTAACCATATTTATTTTTAAATATGTAAGTAACCATTTTAATTATTGTTTATATTATTACCAGTTTTTGTTGGGCTGTTTATTATTTAAAACTATATAATTAATTATTTAAAAAAATATTAGTATTAGATTTTTTATTGATAAGAATTTGTATTCTGATATAGATGCAGTTTGAAATATAAAAGACAGGTCATTATTTAATAATACTACGTCCATAATTTCTTGTACTATTAAAACAAATTCCATTAGAAAATAATAAAGATTATATTATACAAATAATAGCCAAAATATTTATTAATGATACTTCTGTTTACATTATTAATGCGAGTAACAAATTTTAGTAACTCTACACAAAGAATATCATTAACATTGGCCGGGTGCCAGAGCCTCTTGTCGCCTGCCCGCAAGAACTAACTGCACTATGTTTTTAGATAAATTGAGGATTTTTGTACAATTAGGACAAACATAGAATAATTCAAGCTTATTGTTTGAAATATATTTACCTATATATTTTGGATGTCTTCAATTTTAAACATTAACTAAATAAATGCCTTTGTGTTTATTTTTGGTAAAGAAAATGTACTTAAATAATGATTCTATATTTAATATTGATGACATAAATATTTGTTTTTGGTTAAATTTGTCTCTGTTTTTGCTCTATGATGTTTAACCTACATCTCAAATATACATTCCTATTACATGTATTTTCTGTTATACGGCTCGTTTTTCCGAGCTTTATCTAAAATATTATCTGCGATCTTCCGGGCTTTATCAAAAATATTATCTGCGGAAACCGATTCCGTTTGGTTTAGATCGGAACTGTTCCAAAACATTGGGAACGGAACTTTTCGCAATACAATTGTATCTCAAAGAATTTTTAAACAATTTAGATTTATTGTACCTATTAAAAACTTTTCTCGTAAAATGCAAAATAGTTCAAACATTTGTCGTGACCTTATTTGTTTTTTCTTGAGATTTAAACAGATAAATGGTATAAGATAATTTAGCCATTCGTCTTTGAAGGTATGTTATCTTTTGTAGTATTTAGTCGTTTGAAAAGAGGATTACAGATGGTTGTTTACAAGGTATTTAATTTCCTTTATCCCGGTTTGAACGCATTAGCCAAGCAAGACAGACGTATCTAATAACCGTCATTATGGTACCAACAATAAAGAGAAACAGAAAGGAAATATACGTTTCATTTAGTTTTGTGTTTTTATAAACGGATTGCAAACTGTGCAGTCTTCAATGAACGTTACTTGTGGAATAATATGTTACTATTATATATTTTATCTTATTTTAAGTGCATATAAAATCAATTTAAAAGAAGTTAAAGTTTAAAAGTAAATAAGCGTTTGCTTGTGGCCCATCCACTACAATATCTTACTAAACCATTACCCACCTGACCTTAAAGAAATATTATGGCACACGCACTATTTGCGTCATTCATGGGAAATGTCTTCATTGCGACCCTTTGCGTGCATAACCCCAGTCTGGTTATAACCGGTTTTTCCATAGGAATGATTTCAGTGATAAATCGGACTAAACCCGTCGTCATGTGATTAAGATTCAGCCGTTCGATTTACTAAGACGTAACTCACTACGTACATTGTTCTACATCATATAAAAAATCCTTACCACAGATTATAATACTCATAGGGCTTCATTTTTCGCACCTCAATGGCCTGTCAATATGATTTGAAGGTTTTCTATCAGAACCCTTCAGAATTGAGCACGTTTCTGAAGTATTGCATTATGCATACACGTGCATTTATGTAATCGCTATATATAACTAAAATCAATAATCTACTTGATCTCATTTCCATTATCTTTTGCGACATCGCATAAAATCATTAAGAAATTCCCCGCGGATGGTTTGTTGGAGAATAGAGATTAAATTTTCGATTTGTCTCAAACTTGCTGACTTTTTTAACGAAGTAAATCTCAAGATTAGATAATTCAGTGGCATAAAAAGCTATTATACACAGTAAGAGCTATACAATTTGTTATTTACATAATACTTGGTTCTTATGCAGATGAAATTAATAGTCTTAGTAGGTTTCTATTATCTAGTTTAATCCATGCTTATATGAAGAAGACTTCTTATTGCTACAGTATTATAGATAGTTATTGCTATATGTAAAGTAAATAAAATAAATAAATACATGTGTTGTAGCGATTAGAAACTTCAAAAATAATATATAGTTTGTGTTGTTTTCTAACGTATTGATAAACTTTTCTAAGAAAAGAAAATATTTGTCCAATGACTGAACGCTTTATACACGTCTGTAATAATATCAGTACCATTGTAAAAAAATATATATTTTAAAGAAAAAGTTTAAATTTTCTTTAAAATATATTAATATTATTTTTTATAAATTCAACTTCTTGTAGATTTTAGCCTTTGTTTTGGATACAATGGCGATCATTTTCTATCGTCGTTCTAGTGGTTCGAGGTGCTCTAACCGAAGTGGTTCGAGAATGGAATGAGTTGCATACAATAGTAGCAATACTACACCGTTATAGGTCACGGTCTTGGCCCAGTTTTTTGGTTGATTGTAATGTTTATGGTTCGTTCGTTTAGAATTGACATGTAGGGAGGAACTGCGAACATTGTCAATTTAAATTCAGGAAATGGGGGCGTTTGACGATTGTTATATGTTGAAGTAGGGTGGATCTTTCTAAACTATCTTAAATTTTATCTCCCCATTTTCGTATTACTGTTATGTTTAGTAGATATGACGTATTAAATTTTAATAAATGTTAATACATACGTCAATACTTGAAAAAGTATTTAAAATCTTAAATATTTGTCTACACATACCTAAATGTACAAATATCAATATCAAAGGGATTTGGGGGTGAGGGTTCTTTACTGTAATATTTAAATTTAGCCTATAACAAGACCTTTATGATATTTAACTTTTCTATAAAATCAAATATAGAAAAGTTAAAGGAATGGATACGTCAAGACAGGTTTTATATTAAAAAGTTGTTTTATAATCAGACTATTAATAATTGTAGATAAATTATACTCAAATGATCTACCATTTACCATTATATCGAAACCGAGACTATTCAATTCGAGGGCTAACACTTCTGTCGAAATATGTCCTTTCCAGCAAATCCAGCAGCAATACCGAGGTCGTGTAGGCGCGGGCGTGCGTTGTTGGGGCAGCATGTCTGAAGGGGGGGGAATATCGTCCGCGGGGGATATGGGAAAGACGAACCTCATCGTCAACTACCTACCTCAAACTATGACAGAGAAGGATCTGTACGCGATGTTTATGTCCATAGGTCCGATAGAGAGCTGCAGAGTTATGAAGGATTTTAAGGTATTAACACTATATGTCACAATAGTTCAGTTTAGCTATTGAACGGGAACCTAAAAGTAGCAGGTTCGAGTCCTGTTCCCTGTTGTTTTTTTGTCTTTTTTTATATTTAATATCTTCAACTACGCATTGAGTATAACTGTACTTATTGTTCTTATATTATTTATTTTTAAATAGATTGTGTATATAGTATATCAGAAATAAGAAAGACAATACGTCTTATAATGAGTAGTTATATTTAATTACAATTTTTAATTGAAACTTTTCCAGACTGGTTATAGCTATGGGTTTGGATTCGTCAACTTCACGAGAGAGGAAGATGCCGCCCGGGCTATCGAAACTTTTAATGGTTACCAACTTAGGAATAAGCGGTTAAAGGTAAATTTATTATTTTATAAATAATTGTTAGTAAAATAATTCAAATTGAGTTCAGAAAGTGCAGTTAGAGGCTATTTCTTTAAATATTAACTACTTAACACTATATGAGTTATTATATTAATAAATTTAAATATCATGATTCTTTGGAAAATTTCTATTGAAGACTCATACAGTATTTAAATTAAACTTATTACTTAATTTCTAGGTGTCATACGCCCGACCGTCTGGTGAGGATATAAAGGAGACCAACCTGTATGTCACAAACCTACCTCGTGCGATCACGGAGGACCAGCTAGAAACGATATTCGGAAAGTACGGGAGGATAGTCCAGAAACACATACTGAGGGACAAGAGTAATGGCACTCCTAGAGGCGTTGCGTTTGTTCGGTGAGTTTTAGAATATTTTTTTTATAATAAAATATTGTAATGTTCTTAAAAATCTGTGCTTAGTTACATTAAATAAATCAACGATAGGTTTTTTATAGTGTGTTAGATTTGCATAGAAATTGGTTCAATACCGACCTCCGACTTATTTATAATGTATATTGGTGTTAGGTGTTGGTGTATTTATCTTCTAGATTGGGTCATGTCACTATTAACTGTCAGTAGTGGTTTATTCATTGATAGATTAGATTTGCCCAAGTCAAACGCTTATGGAACTTTCAGATTTTTTTATAAAGATTATTGTAATTATTTTTAAAAAGTGTAGCAACTCTCATCCTTTTTTAAATTTGTATCCTTCATTTCACGTCCAATTAAAACTCGCAAGTTAATTTTTCCAATGTAAGAAAAGTACCTATGTCGATTTAAGTATAGTATATATGCAAGTATAGTTACATTATGACGGAACGTCCCAGGTTTGACAAACGAGAAGAGGCTCAAGAAGCGATTGCAGCGCTCAACAACGTCATCCCCGAGGGTGGCTCCGAGCCCCTCTGTGTTAAGGTTTTATTATTAATATTAATATTTTTTTTAGTTGACTTGTATGTACATACATGGATGACTTAATAACAAATATTAATTTAATACGACAATGAAAATAATCAATTTCATTAACTGGTTTGAATTATTGTTATCCCACTTAAACATTTTATAAAATAATGTTTTAAAGTCTAATATCACAACGCTGTGATGGGCCAATAGCAGAGCTTCCACTGTTGACCAATGAGATTGAGTATCCCTGTCATATTCAAAATCCTGAGCATATCATTTTAATAGTATTCGGCCTATATCAAAATAATTAATATTACTAATAATAGTAATATTTAATGAAAGGTAATGAGTACCAAAAAAAAATGGTGCAATTTTTTTAACCTTTTCAATGAACTGTTTTATTCAAAATTGGTGTTGTTTTGGGGTATATTGGCTATATACTGTAAAATCAAAATGCTTGACAAACCAGTGAAACACATAATCTCTGTGCATGCAACCAATTGGCTGGGGTGGGGCGGAATTAGCGAGTGGGGCCCACAGCGCCACGCGCTCGCCTGCACAGCGACACGGTGACACACCGACACACATACATATACAGGGTGGATTTTTTAACGGGCAGTCAAGAGCTTAAGCTGGAGAATAATGTTTTAGAAAACTGTTCATAACCATTGAGATCTTATACGAAATATATACGAAAATATTTTTTCTGTACAAAGTATATGTTAAGTTTTTGTATGACGTCCATATACTCTATTAATCTTCATAGGTCCAATAATTTGATAAAAACCTTTTTTTTTGTATTTGCCATTATTGGTGACAATATTTTTGGAAATTTCCCGTATTTAACATTTATCTATAGCTACGTCTAGTTTAGATAAGGGCTCCTACTGTCCTGTCCAAAAAATCCAGCCTGTATATTGAAATATTATCAACAACACCTATTAGAGCTATCATATTATTTTTTTAATTCTTAACGAGTAAGAAAGTTGATAGTGTTTTGTTGTATATTTAAGCAACTGGTGGTAACTTTTATCTAACAGTTCAAAGAAATCCTAATTAAAGTCTTAACAGATTTCAAATCATTCTTATACCATGTTTAATTAATAAAGAATATGTATATATAAGGATGAAATAATATATTATTTAGGTGGCTGAAGAGCATGGGAAACAGAAGGCTGCGTACTACGCCGGTTGGGCCGCTGGATTCCATCACAATCGAGGTAAGAAGACCCAATGCATAAGCTTATGATAAAGTTGTTAGAATTGGAGTGATCCAAAAAAGTAACTGAATTAAAAATTAAATTGAATTGCTGTTTCTCCTGACCAATTTGTTCATTTTCCTGTCCATTTTTGAACTCATGATGATAATATAAATTATTTAATAATATTTAATCATGTTTCGCGTTGAATTATTGAATTTTGGTTTCTGGATTATTAAAGTAAACATTTCATACCAAGTGATGTGATTGTCTGACAGTCACGTCATCAATGTCAAATCAGAAATGTTGCCACGGGATCTGATGGCAAATTCGTTTTAATTTTTTGCATTAATCTGCCTTAAACCGGTTTTAAATTTATGATACAACATAAAACGATTGACAACATAGTCACATGAAATCGAAATCAAAAAAGTAATCAATGAATAAGAGTTCTAAATAATCTTTAAGTAACTGCTCTTCTGTTATTACATTAAGTCTTTCGCTAATTTATGAAAAAAAAAATATATATAACAATCATTATTTATTTTAAAATATTTTCGTTCTTTTTGTAGTACGCTTGAAAGGTAAGTGTTTATAGTCTTTTATTTTGCCAATTGATTTGTGACTGGAACATTTTATATTAATATTTTGGACTGTATAAAAAAGATGTATACAATTCGCACGCTGCTTGGATAGTACCTCCGGTAATACCGCAGCGTCATCACAGTCTGGACCAATTGGACATGCTTCACAGACAGGACTACACCTACATGTATCAGAATAGATACCGGCATTATCAACCCACTTATATGAATCATCGTCCGTTTTGAAAAATGTATTGCAAAAAGTTCCGTCTAACAGATTCGAGGATTTAGACGATGGACTGTAGTATATACTCTCCTTTATTTGGTTATTTGGAATAGATATAATTCGTTTTGTTTGTAAATGGTTGGTTTATTTTAAAGTGTCTTTAGTATGATTTTTTTTAATACTAGTTATGGTAGAGTTTTTAAAGTGTAGCCCTAATTTGCGTTTAGGTATTTCCACTGTGTATTCCTAGCCTTTATTAATGTTTTAGTACATAATCATTGTAAAATATTAAATTTAGTGAGGGCCATGTTGTAACGTTGTAAAATGTGACAGATTGTTTATTGATACCTTTCCAAAAATAAATAAATCAATAAATATGTTCTTATCGCTTATTGAATCAACAATCATCTCTTTGCACTTTTTTGTCGCAAAAATGAAATATAATATTAGTTATATTAGAAGATTTTCACCTGCATTTCACATATTTTCTGTAGATTAAAAATGTAACTATAATTATATAAAAAAGAGTTTTCTAATACTGTTCTAAAGGTGTATCCTATTTTTACTGATAAAAAATAAAACTACTATATACTGTATTACATATAGATTATGATTTGGACTATATTATAGTTAATTACGGAAAATTATTAGTCTAGTTAGAGATATAATAAACTATACTTAATGAGAAACGAACTCTTTAGATTTTAAGTATAAGTTATGCGTATGTCAATTTATTGATTTTATATAAGCAACATCGTCATCCATTTTGTTTCCATTCAGACGTCTAAAGAGGATTTATGTAAGGATACTTTTTATAAACCTTAGATTTTTCTCAATACTGTTCAACGCTGTAGAGATTTAGATCTTTGAATAGAGCCACATGCGAGACACTTTGTTTTTTTTTAAAACATACTGTCTAATGTCAGTGTCAGGTCTAGTGTCAGATTAAGTTTCAGATCTAGTGTCAGTTCTAGTGTCAGATTCAGTGTCTATACGAAAATGCCGTCATAATTTAAAATATGTATGTAAATGATTCAGATTCCAGTATGTTGAACCTCTTTAGGTATGGTGGACGGTGTTGCCATATAATGGCTTATGAACCGTGATGTGCTCAATAGATTGTACTAGTCTGTTAAACAGAGATTAAAGGTTATAATCAAAATGCTTCGTTTATTGTAAAGATATATTTAACTTGGTTAAATATTATATATTGGATTTTAGTAGTAAGTTTTTTTCCTTATAAAATCGATCTTATTTGCATTGGATATATTCTTAGCGTTTATAAATGAATAAATGTCTTAATTTGAATACCTAATCTCTTCGCTCTAACTACTTTTAAAGTCCTAATTGCGTGTATATTTACTTTTGATGTGTATACAGTGTTGATGTTAGTTTATTAAATATTTGAGACTCCAGTCAGGATAGAATAACATTGTGATTTGATAATAGCTGTGTTTGGTTATAGCTTGTTTAATATTGGTATCAAGTTTGGGTCTGTTTTATCAAGTTTTTGTTTCTGGAAAAAAACCTATTGAAGCTTTTACTATGTTTTTATTATTAACTATAATATTAGTATAACTTGATTGACTGGAGTCGTTACAGTGACAATATGCCGTGGTGATTCGAATGTTCTGTAGTTTTGGAGTCTACGAGTGTTAATTAACTCAGTTGATAATTTGTGGCGGGCGCTAGATGTCGCTTTATATTTCAGTAACTTAGTACTTAAAGTATGAATACACTACTGTGTTGTGGCGGGTCTGACGATAGATGGGTACGGTAATGTATCTGTGCAGTTCTATTATATATCCCATGACAATACCAACATTGGATGCATGATTTTTTTTACATTACGTTCTGTCTTAAAGATTTTTCTTCCACGAACTATAAAGCTGTGGAAAGAAACGACGAATTTGTTCAGAACTGTTAAAAAGTAAATGTTCTTTAATAAAATTTGTCTTCAATAAATTTGATCTCGGGTATTCATCTCCTAGTCTTATAACATTTAAATCAGTACACATTTACGGCGAGAAGTACTTAATTGTTACAAGCCTTGCCGAAAATACTTCATTGCTTCTTAATGTGTACTAATCGTATTATTTGAGAACTAATGAAAGTTTTGATATATTTCTGTGCAACGAATTATTTTTATGAACAGTCTGGCGCCCAACACAAATAACCTTCTTTAAAATTAATATAAATATAGTATGTAGCGTAACGGTTCAATGAGAATCGGTGTACGTTGGTCTATTATATAGTCATTGGAAATTGAATCTTATCGCTATATTTTTAACGTGCAATATTTCTCGTTGAACGTGTGCGATAGTAAGCTAGCTATAGTTTAAAAAATTGTGCCTAACATGCGTATTTTGTAAGTGTATACTGTCGACGGCCATTGTTGATATCTGTTGACGAATTGTTACTTAGACGGTTAGTTGGAAATTAAGTTTGATGCTGTCACCGAAAATGTTTCAAAATTATCTGGTCGTAGTATTTTGAAACTCATTGTAAAAATTGATAAACTTATGATATTCCTTCTCAACGAATACTTGATATGTTTTTGTAATCGAAATCAATCTAATTCTATTAATAAAAGGTATTTTACTACAATAAATATTGATTGCACTGCTTTGTATTTTTTTATAATATAATTGGCATTAACATATTAGAGGATTAAAAATAAAGGATATTTTGATTATTAATTCAAAAGGGGTTTAAATAAAACCAGTGAGAAAAGGGAGGGGGAAATGGTTAAATATGTTGTGATGATTTAAGATTTTAAATTCCCAAAAAAAGAAAGAAAAGAAAAGAAAAGTAAAAACTTTTCGCGGATTTTTTTTGGACTATATCTTTGTTTACCTTTTGAAGAAATCGGCATTAACATATTATTTAAATGAAGGATATTTTGATTTATTATTCACTAAGAGAAGGAAGGAGCCAACCCCCTCCTGCAGAAAAGGGAGGGGGACAATGTTCAATACGTTTTCATGTAGAAGTATTGTTCAGATTTTTCTAGATACTCAATTTAACTTTTCAAGGATTTTTTTTGGACTATATCTTTGTTTGCCTTTTGACAAAATATAAAGAAAATCCATAGGTCCATTTTCTCATTACCAAAGAATATACATTAAAATAATATACAGATATAAAATATAATCCATATAATTAGTATTATTTTATTTAGAAGTGATTTCTAATAATTATAATAGTTTTCATAATATATTTGTATATTTAGTAAAAGTATTTTTGAGATATTAACTTATAACATAATAAGTACCTCTGTAATCTTCTTGTTTAACATAAATCTGATATTTAAAAATAATTATGGATTTGTATTAAAAAAGGTATCTAATTATTTAAAAGTATTGATAAAGAATGTCATGAGTCAACATTATGTTAATATCATAATGCCTTTTTTAATATTCGGTTGTTTTTATATTTAAACTTTCGTGAATCATGACTATTATATTTATATTTACCCGGCTGTATTCACGTAGAAATTAAATCGGAATGTGCTCTGAGCGTGGCGGAGTCGCCACGCTCAGAGCTCATGATTAAGGACCCCGAACGGGTTCGAAACTAGTCGGGCACATTCCGATTTAATTTCTACGTGAATACAGCCGGGTAAATATAAATATAATTCGGTTGTTTGTTTATAAAAGTAAAAATGTTCTAAAAATGATCTCAAAGTTTTGTATATTTTCTTATTTAAACTTTTCAGTAGTTATCTTCAGTAATTACAAAAAATATTAATTAACCAAATATATAGATTGTATTGACCATGTTGTTTGTTCCCAATTTATTTAAAATGTTATTTAAATGCGTCGTTGGATGTAATGGTACTCTTCCACGTTTTGGCCAAACGGTAGACTTGTAAAAATAAATATTATTATTAAAATGTTTTTTTCTTTAATAACCAGTGAAATTGATCAGATATTTGGAATATTTTAGTAAGATATTGTTTATTTTATTAAATTGTAATTGTCTTTAGGAGACTTTGCTTGGAGCTGTGGCAATTGTATGACGCCGGATGCCTGGGACAGGTTTCCGTCTCCACCGCTAGGAGGCAGCCACCCTAACACCCCCCGGAACGGATGTAGGCCGGGATCGTGCGCCAATACAAGGATATTTCCAAATTATCCAAAAAATGCCGCCAGGTCCAATAGAGGCAGGAATCTTCCTTGGGGCCAGGGTTTCGAAGACAGGTTTAAGGGCCAACGATGTAGGAACGGCCAGGCGCCATATTTTTAACATATAATAGGTCGATTTTTGTGTTAATAATTGAATTTAATTAAAAGAGAAACATGGTGGTGTAAATGAACCGTCGAGGTGTACCAAAGAATGAGCTGCAAACTTGGTTGGATTTGAGAAGCATCATCATTTATCTGATTGTGATGTAGATTTTATATAAGAATATTTATTTTATAGGTGAAATAAAGGAATTCTCTACCTTTTTTTTATGATATATAAATATAAATTTTGTCAATGCAAAAAAACGCCTGCAATATGGAAATAAAACTCCATATGTTACTGAAAACAGCTTTCATTCCTCCAATAAGCCACCACAAATTCAGCAAGAAGAACATTCCGTTTGAGTGTTGTGGCTAAAAGTTATCTTTGACTGTCAAGGAGCAAATTTTACTACATTAAGATACCATTAATTGTTGGCTGCAATTTTATTTTATTATTTATATTTTATACCACTTAAGGATATATAGTGACAGTGAATTAGGAGAGAGTTAGACAGTGACGTCACAAATTCAGATTAGTTTTGGATATAATTCTAACGTTCAACTACTGTCTTAGAAACGTTCTTAAGAGAATGGCATCTAGTCGTGACTAAGCAATCGCTCCTACGTTATGTTATTTGAAATCTCGAAGTGATCTTTATTCTTCATTCAGCCAATTTTTCATTAATCGGCTTTTACGTTTGTATGTCGAAAAACAAGATTTAATTGTTTTTGTATTATCCGCATTTATTATTATTTTTAATCAGATGATAGAAGCTAATTTGATTTTATGTAAAGAAAATAAAATAAACTTTTTTATTTTCTAGAAGTTTAGTTGAGTTTGTATTTTTTCAAATGTTTTGTTCTCGAATTATTTTCAATAAACTTTTTTAATGTAATTGAGCATGTGATTGATTTGGTTTGTATTTATTGGCTCCGTTATGTAATGAATGCTGTAAAAAGTTTTTTTATTGTTTTTGTTTTTAAGATTTCTTGTAATATATTAAATTTGTAAATTATTAAAAGACTAAGTGATGATAAACTATTTTTATTTATTCATTAAATATGAAATATACACACAATGACCAATACTGGTATACACATTAGGGTCTACCATTTATACCACCGAGGACGATTGTCATTGTAGCTTTGTTGACAACAAAGAAAATAAATGGACGCCCTGATTCCGAGGGATTTCTAGTCGCTACTTCTAGATTAGCTGGTATAGTTGAATATGCTTCTATTCCATCTTCCGTGATAGTTATTTTTGTTCTCTGTTCAATAGAACCAATGTACAACTCCTCCGATGACAGCTTCGCAAAGTTTGCCCGTACTTTCTCAAATGCATCATAAATTCCCATATCATTTAGCGGCTTATTTAATACCAGAAACGACTGAATTTCAAATTTTGGTAATTTTAAGGTTACACTTTTCAAACCAACTTCCTTAACATCACTCTGAAGTTTGTCAAAAATATTTTGGAATGTTACTTCTGCAAGGTGTCTGTATACTTTTGTAATACTAATACCTTCGTAGGGGGTTATAATAAGCATACAATATTTTCCATCGACACCGAAAGAGAGTTCTGAAACAAAAGCTTCCAATGCTTTTATATCTGATTGAGGAATTTTCATCTCCTGGCTCATCATAATGAAATTACCTGAGACGCTGCCATCTCGGTCGTAGCTAACTGCTACACGGGTATTAGATTTATTGAAGGGTGTTGACCAGGTACCTTTAAAGTAAAACATATTGCCCATTATCATTTGAGTCTCTATAAAATCGTTGGGTGCAAAAATTGGTGGGATTCCATTTCGTTTATTTAAAATGTTAGATAAACGAGCTGCAGTTGAATCCTTAAAATCCAGCCTTAAAATATTAGCCTGATAATTGCTCATTCGGTCCACAAAATCTGATGATACTATCAAAGGCTGATCCAATAAAACAAAATTGTCATTTATTAAAGTTGCACCGTCACTTTTTTCTTTAAGTATGGCAGTGAGATTTTTTAATTGTTTCGAATATATTTCTTCTTTCATATTTGAGATTAAAGATCTAACAAGTTGTGTCTTTGTGCTATGTCCTGTTTCAAAGGCCACTTGCGACATCAAGGTCCATAAACTAAATGGCGCCAGAACTACATTACCATTTGTCTGAGTCTGTGTAAAATGTATTAATTCTATGCTAAAATTTCTCACCCTCGAATAAAAATCCACCTTTGCGAATCCTGTGTCCATCCAACCCGCAGAAACAATTAGAATTAAAAAACTTGTTAATCGGATCATAGTTCTGCCGTTGCTGCGCTCAGACTGGTCATTTTGATTAAAAATATTTGCAAAACGTGTTTTGTGTGATGAAGTAATGTCATGGTTACAAATAATAAATATGCATATACAAATATGGCGGTTCATTTTCCTGTTAGTTTATTACCTTAAAGTGTTTATAAATGGGTACTTGAAATTGAATCCCATTCCAAAATTCTTGTTAATCGTATTAAATCTACACAATAGCATTTAAATACAATGGGATTTAAATAGTCTGAAAAAGTGAAGTAAACATTTTCTATTGGCTAGTTCTCAATAGATTTTAAAATTTTAATTTGTTATATTTCTATTTTGAAATTGCTCAAATAGCAATCCATTTTTAGTGCATCTACGTCTTTGGAGTAAACACATTCAACAACATTATATTAGGGCGACAAGGTTTCCCGAATACATAAATATATTAAAATAATAAAATGAAACTTTCTAAATCTACGTTTATTTGAACATTTGTGCTACACTTTTCCAAAGTATTATCTATTTGTTATTATTTAGTTTGCTGCTTCATTCCTTCTTCCTTTCTGTCACGGTTTTTTGTGATGTCATTTGCTCATTGGCTAGTTCGGTATAATTTGTACTCGGTAGATAGTATGAGATAATTAAGATGTTTTAGCTTTGGTCGACACTTCTAGAATAGTATTTAGAGTGTACTTAGTTTTTACTTTGCTTTTTATAGGTTTGTTAAAAATGGCGAAGATTATTAGTTTTATGCTCGCCCTCTCTAATACAAATTATTTAATAATATTTAATTATGTTTCGCATCCAAATAATTTCGGTTTCTGGATTATTTAAGTAAAGGTTTGATGACACTACCAAGTGATGTGATTGTCTGACAGTCACGTCATCAATTTCAAATCAGAAATGTTGTCACGGGATTTGATGGCAAATTCGTTTTAATTTTTTGCATTAATCTGCCTTAAACCGGTTTTAAATTTATAATACGACATAAAGCGACACTTACATGAATCATCGTCCGTTTTGAAAAATGTATTGCAAAAAGTTCCGTCTAACAGATTCGAGGATTTAGACGATGGACTGTAGTATATACTCTCCTTTATTTGGTTATTTGGAATAGATATCATTCGTTTTGGTTGTAAATGTTTGGTTTATTTTAAAGTGTCTTTAGTATGATTTTTTTAAATACAAATTATGGTAGAGTTTTTAAAGTGTAGCCCTAATTTGCGTTTAGGTATTTCCACTGTGTATTCCTAGCCTTTATTAATGTGTTAGTACCTAATCATTGTAAAATATTAAATTTAGTGTGGGCCATGTTGTAACGTTGTAAAATGTGACAGATTGTTTATTGATACTTTTCCAAAAATAAATAAATAAATAAATATGTTCTTATCGCTTATTGAAACAACCATCATCTCTTTGCACTTTTTTGTCGCAAAAATGAAATATAATATTAGTTATATTAGAAGATTTTCACCTGCATTTCACATATTTTCTGTAGATTAACAATGTAACTATAATTATATAAAAAAGAGTTTTCTAATACTGTTCTAAAGGAGTATCCTATTTTTACTGATAAAAAATAAAACTACTATATACTGTATTACATATAGATTATGATTTGGACTATATTATAGTTAATTACGGAAAATTATTAGTCTAGTTAGAGATATAATAAACTATACTTAATGAGAAACGAACTCTTTAGATTTTAAGTATAAGTTATGCGTATGTCAATTTATTGATTTTATATAAGCAACATCGTCATCCATTTTGTTTAAATTTAGACGTCTAAAGAGGATTTATGTAAGGAGACTTTTTATAAAGCTTAGATTTCTCTCAAACCTCTTCAACGCTGTAGAGATTTAGATCTCTGAATAAGGCCACATGCGAGACACTTTGTTTTTTTTTAAATCATACTGTCTAATGTCAGTGTCAGGTCTAGTGTCAGATTTAGTTTCAGATCTAGTGTCAGATCTAGAGTCAGATTCAGTGTCTATACGAAAATACCGTCATAATTTAAAATATGTATGTAAATGATTCAGATTCCAGTATGTTGAACCTCTTTAGGTATGGTGGACGGTGTTGCCATATAATGGCTTATGAACCGTGATGTGCTCAATAGATTGTACTAGTCTGTTAAACAGAGATTAAAGGTTATAATCAAAATGCTTCGTTTATTGTAAAGATATATTTAACTTGGTTAAATATTATATATTGGATTTTAGTAGTAAGTTTTTTCCTTATAAAATCGATCTTATTTGCATTGGATATATTCTTAGCGTTTATAAATGTATAGATGTCTTATTTTGAATACCTAATCTCTCCGCTCTAACTACTTTTAACGTCCTAATTGCGTGTATATTTACTTTTAATGTGTATACAGTGTTGATGTTAGTTTATTAAATATTTGAGACTCCAGTCAGGATAGAATAACCTTTTGATTCGATAATAGCTGTGTTTGATAATAGCTTGTTTAATATTGGTATCAAGTTTGGGTCTGTTTTATCAAGTTTTGTTTCTGGAAAAAACCTATTTAAGCTTTTACTATATTTTTATTATTAACTATTATATTAGTATAACTTGATTGACTGGAGTCGTTACAGTGACAATATGCCGTGGTGATTCGAATGTTCTGTAGTTTTTGAGTCTACGAGTGTTAATTAACTAAGGCCTCAGTTAATAATTTGTGGCGGGCGCTAGATGTCGCTTTATATTTCAGTAACTTAGTACTTAAAGTATGAATACACTACTGTGTTGTGGCGGGTCTGACGATAGATGGGTACGGTAATGTATCTGTGCAGTTCTATTATATATCCCATGACAATACCAACATTGGATGCATGATTTTTTTTACATTACGTTCTGTCTTAAAGATTTTTCTTCCACGAACTATAAAGCTGTGGAAAGAAACGACGAATTTGTTCAGAACTGTTAAAAAGTAAATGTTCTTTAATAAAATTTGTCTTCAATAAATTTGATCTCGGGTATTCATCTCCTAGTCTTATAACATTTAAATCAGTACACATTTACGGCGAGAAGTATTTAATTGTTACAAGCCTTGCCGAAAATACTTCATTGCGTCTTAAATGTATTATTTGAGAACTAATGAAAGTTTTGATATATTTCTGTGCAACGAATTATTTTTATGAACAGTCTGGCGCCCAACACAAATAACCTTCTTTAAAATTAATATAAATATAGTATGTAGCGTAACGGTTCAATGAGAATCGGTGTACGTTGGTCTATTATATAGTCATTGGAAATTGAATCTTATCGCTATATTTTTAACGTGCAATATTTCTCGTTGAACGTGTGCGATAGTAAGCTAGCTATAGTTTAAAAAATTGTGCCTAACATGCGTATTTTGTAAGTGTATACTGTCGACGGCCATTGTTGATATCTGTTGACGAATTGTTACTTAGACGGTTAGTTGGAAATTAAGTTTGATGCTGTCACCGAAAATGTTTCAAAATTATCTGGTCGTAGTATTTTGAAACTCATTGTAAAAATTGATAAACTTATGATATTCCTTCTCAACGAATACTTGATATGTTTTTGTAATCGAAATCAATCTAATTCTATTAATAAAAGGTATTTTACTACAATAAATATTGATTGCACTGCTTTGTATTTTTTTATAATATAATTGGCATTAACATATTAGAAGATTAAAAATTAAGGATATTTTGATTATTAATTCAAAAGGGGTTTAAATAAAACCAGTGAGAAAAGGGAGGGGGAAATGGTTAAATATGTTGTGATGATTTAAGATTTTAAATTCCCAAAAAAAGAAAGAAAAGAAAAGAAAAGTAAAAACTTTTCGCGGATTTTTTTTGGACTATATCTTTGTTTACCTTTTGAAGAAATCGGCATTAACATATTATTTAAATGAAGGATATTTTAATTTATTATTCACTAAGAGAAGGAAGGAGCCAACCCCCTCCTGGTGAAAAGGGAGGGGGACAATGTTCAATACGTTTTCATGTAGAAGTATTGTTCAGATTTTTCTAGATACTCAATTTAACTTTTCAAGGATTTTTTTTGGACTATATCTTTGTTTGCCTTTTGACAAAATATAAAGAAAATCCATAGGTCCATTTTCTCATTACCAAAGAATATACATTAAAATAATATACAGATATAAAATATAATCCATATAATTAGTATTATTTTATTTAGAAGTGATTTCTAATAATTATAATAGTTTTCATAATATATTTGTATAATTAGTAAAAGTATTTTTGAGATATTAACTTATAACATAATAAGTACCTCTGTAATCTTCTTGTTTAACATAAATCTGATATTTAAAAATAATTATGGGTTTGTGTTAAAAAAAGGTATCTAATTATTTAAAAGTATTGATAAAGAATGTCATGAGTCAACATTATGTTAATAACATTATGTCTATTTTAATATTCGGTTGTTTGTTTATAAAAGTAAAAATGTTCTAAAAATGATTTCGAAGTTTTGTATATTTTCTTATTTAAACTTTTCAGTAGTTATCTTCAGTAATTACAAAAAATATTAATTAACCAAATATATAGATTGTATTGACCATGTTGTTTGTTCCCAATTTATTTAAAATGTTATTTAAATGCGTCGTTGGATGTAATGGTACTCTTCCACATTTTGGCCAAACGGTAGACTTGTAAAAATAAATAATATTATTAAAATGTTTTTTTTCTTTAATAACCAGTGAAATTGATCAGATATTTGGAATATTTTTAACATATTGTGTATTTTATTAAATTGTAATTATCTTTAGGGGACTTTGCTTGGAGCTGTGGCAATTGTATGACGCCGGATGCCTGGGACAGGTTTCCGTCTCCACCGCTAGGAGGCAGCCACCCTAACACCCCCAGAAACGGATGTAGGCCAGGATCGTGCGCTAATACAAGGATATTTCCAAATTATCCAAAAAATGCCGCCAGGTCCAATAGAGGCAGGAATCTTCCTTGGGGCCAGGGTTTCGAAGACAGGTTTAAGGGCCAACGATGTAGGAACGGCCAGGCGCCATATTTTTAACATATAATAGGTTGATTTTTGTGTTAATAATTGAATTTAATTAAAAGAGAAACATGGTGGTGTAAATGAACCATTGAGGTGTACCAAAGAATGAGCTGCAAACTTAGTTGGATTTGAGAAGCATCATCGTTTATCTGATTGTGATGTAGATTTTATATAAGAATATTTATTTTATAGGTGAAATAAAGGAATTCTCTGCCTTTTTTTTATGATATATAGATATAAATTTTGTCAATGCAAAAAAACGCCTGCAATATGGAAATAAAACTCCATATGTTACTGAAAACAGCTTTCATTCCTCCAAAAAAGCCACCACAAATTCAGCAAGAAGAACATTCCGTTTGAGTGTTGTGGCTAAAAGTTATCTTTGACTGTCAAGATACCCTTAATTGTTGGTTGCAAGTTTATTTTATCATTTATATTTTATACCACTTAAGGATATGTAGTGACAGTGAATTAGGAGAGAGTTAGACAGTGACGTCACAAATTCAGATTAGTTTTGGATATAATTCTAACGTTCAACTACTGTCTTAGAAACGTTCTTAAGAGAATGGCATCTAGTCGTGACTAAGCAATCGCTCCTACGTTATGTTATTTGAAATCTCGAAGTGATCTTTATTCTTCATTCAGCCAATTTTTCATTCATCGGCTTTTACGTTTTTATGTCGAAAAACAAGATTTTAATTGTTTTTGTATTATCCGAATTTATTATTATTTTTAATCAGATGATAGAAGCTAATTTGATTTTATGTAAAGAAAATAAACTTTTTTATTTTCTAGAAGTTTGGTTGAGTTTGACTTTTTTAATGTAATTGAGTATGTGATTGATTTGGTTTGTATTTATTGGCTACGTTATGTAATGAATGCTGTAAAAAGTTTTTTTATTGTTTTTGTTTTTAAGATTTCTTGTAATATATTAAATTTGTAAATTATTAAAAGACTAAGTGATGATAAACTATTTTTATTTATTCATTAAATGTGAAATATACACACAATGACCAATACTGGTATACACATTAGGGTCTACCATTTATACCACCGAGGACGATTGTCATTGTAGCTTTGTTGACAACAAAGAAAATAAATGGACGCCCTGATTCCGAGGGATTTCTAGTCGCTACTTCTAGATTAGCTGGTATAGTTGAATATGCTTCTATTCCATCTTCCGTGATAGTTATTTTTGTTCTCTGTTCAATAGAACCAATGTACAACTCCTCCGATGACAGCTTCGCAAAGTTTGCCCGTACTTTCTCAAATGCATCATAAATTCCCATATCATTTAGCGGCTTATTTAATACCAGAAACGACTGAATTTCAAATTTTGGTAATTTTAAGGTTACACTTTTCAAACCAACTTCCTTAACATCACTCTGAAGTTTGTCAAAAATATTTTGGAATGTTACTTCTGCAAGGTGTCTGTATACTTTTGTAATACTAATACCTTCGTAGGGGGTTATAATAAGCATACAATATTTTCCATCGACACCGAAAGAGAGTTCTGAAACAAAAGCTTCCAATGCTTTTATATCTGATTGAGGAATTTTCATCTCCTGGCTCATCATAGTGAAATTACCTGAGACGCTGCCATCTCGGTCGTAGCTAACTGCTACACGGGTATTAGATTTATTGAAGGGTGTTGACCAGGTACCTTTAAAGTAAAACGTATTGCCCATTATCATTTGAGTGTCTATAAAATCACTGGGTCCAAAAATTTTTGGAACTCTTTTTCGATAATTTATAATGTTAGACAAACGCAGTACACTTGGAGCCTTAAAATCCAGCCATAACACAGTAGCCTGATAATTCCTCATTCTGTCCACAAAATCTGATGATACTATCAAAGACTCATCCAATAAAACAAAATTGTGATTTGTTAAAATTACTCCGTCACTTTTTTCTTTAAGTATGGCAGTGAGATTTTTTAATTCTTTCGAATATATTTCTTCTTTCATATTTGAGATTAAAGATTTAACAAGTTGGGTCTTTGTGCTATGTTCTGTTTCAAAGGCCACTTGCGACATCAAGGTCCATAAACTAAATGGTGCCAGAACTACATTACCATTTGTCTGAGTCTGTGTAAAATGTATTAATTCTATGCTAAAATTTCTCACCCTCGAATAAAAATCCACCTGTGCGTACCCTGTGTCCATCCAACTCGCAGAAACAATTAGAATTAAAAAACTTGTTAATCGGATCATCGTTCTGCCGTTGCTGAGCTCAGACTGGTCATTTTGATTAAAAATAATTGCAAAACGTGTTTTGTGTGAGTAAGTTATGTCATGGTTATAAGTAAAAAATATGCCTACACAATTACGGCGGTTCATTTTCCTGTTAGTTTATCATCTTGAAAGTGTTTATAAATAGGAACTTGAAGTTAAATCCCATTCCAAGATTCTTATAAACCGTGTTAAATCTACACAATGACATTTAAAAATATGTATATAATATTCTGAAAAACTGAATTTTCTATTGGCTAGTCATCAATAGATTTTAAAAGCTTAATTTGTTATATTTTTATTTTGAAATTGCTCAAATAGCAATCCATTTTCAGTGCATCTACGTCTTTGGAGTAAACACATTCAACAACATTATTTTAGGGCGACAAGGTTTCCCGAATACATAAATATATTAAAATAATAAAATGAAACTTTCTAAATCTACGTTTATTTGAACATTTGTGCTACACTTTTCCAAAGTATTATCTATTTGTTATTATTTAGTTTGCTGCTTCATTCCTTCTTCCTTTCTGTCACGGTTTTTTGTGATTTCATTTGCTCGTTGGCTAGTTCGGTATAATTTGTACTCGGTAGATAGTATGAGATAATTAAAATGTTTTAGTTTTGGTTGACACTTCTAGAATAGTATTTAGAGTGTATTTCCTTTTTCTTTTCCGTATAGATTTGTTAAAAATGGAGAAGATTATTAGTTTTATGCTAGCCCAGCGTTCAGTGTGTAGTATTATATTTATCGATTTAAGCTATAAGATTTACTAGTTACCATATAAAACTTTTATCTGCGGCAGAGGTGTGTTTTGAATATGCAATACGCATAGCTTAGTGCAATGCAGATAAAAATTGCGTTTCTTTAAAGATTCGATATAAACCCCCGCTTTTTTATATTCTATATTCGCTATAATTTATTTTAATGCATTCTCTAAGTATGATTAATTTTATTTTTGATTTTAGTAGATAGATTTCAATCTTCCTCTATAGCAGCTAGTCTTACTAGCGAAAGAGTATCTAAATACTGTCCAGATTTTTTATATGTTATAAGAGCTTAAAAATTTGTCTCAGCATACTAGACGTGGAAACTATTGTATACGCTGATATCTTTCTCATAATAAATCTTTGAAACAGTTTAAATCTTAGTTTTAGTTCTTATACCAAGTTCAAATACTAGTTCTATAAGTAGAGGTTAGGTTATGGATTTAAGTATTTATAAGTGGTAAACGTGGTAGCGTCACCCAATTGACTGCAGATGATTTAAAAAAACCGACTGATCCGGGATTTCCTGTCCATTTAGGCATCTCCTATGTTGCTAATGTCCAGGAGCGACGATAACCACTTACCATGAGATAAACCGTCTGCTTGGGTCTCAGTTATCTTTACAAGTAAAAAAGAGTTGTATTTTTTTGTGTGTATTCCGATAATGGATTACTAGATCCAATTCTGGTTTCATCAATTGCTTTAACAAATTAAATTTATTATACCATACTATATTATTAAAATTAAAATAATAATAATATCAAAATCAAACTAGTTTCATTGTTGTAGGTTAAGGTAATAGACAGTAATCTACGTCTCAATTCTCATACAATTATATTTTTTATTGACATTCAAAATTAAATTCCTTATTGCATACGATCCATTTAAATAAAATGTCTAAAGTACAAAAACTTATTCTAGACAAGTTAAATATCACACATTTTTCTTTTTCACAAATTAATATTCGTATAATTAAATAATTCAAATCTTGGACGGTTTAAATTAATATGGACTTATTGTTTTATATTTTAGTATTGAAAAACAAAGTAAACATTACACTGTGACTTCAATATCATTGGATTGATACATTTTAAGTCGCTCTTTATGGTCGTGAGTAAATAAAAAAATACATTTTTAAATATAATTAAAAAAAAATTGTTTTTCTTTTACAAATTATCTACGTTCTGCTTAATCCAAGGCAAGAATTTGGCTAAGTCTGTAAATACTACGTAGTGCGTCGGGTCGCATCTATACTCGTTTTGCCGAGCCACGGAGAGCGACACCAAACCCCTGAGATACCATGAGCCTTGTAACTCAAATACCATGCCTCCGCCGCTGTCGCCATTACATACAGATGTACCTGTCAAATTGACAATTGCACAGATTATACATAAGAATTAGTTTGGATTTGTATCCAAGCAAAAGGTTTTTTAAAGATTGTTAAATTTCTTTGTAACCAAAGGCTATTAGTATAATTGCTGAAAGGATTTCTAGGTGCTATTAACATGAGAAAACGGTAATTTTCAATCTGTAGCCAGATATAAATAATTTAAGAAGCGTAAGTCGGTTAAAGTTACATGCTTATGCTGAATTAGGCGTAAGTACATTCATAAAGATCCCCCAAAGTATCAAGCTAACTATAACACAACGTACTCTTTCTAATGCCGGTTTGTGCATTGGGTGCTCCTGTAATAAATAGGTATAGGAAGTATTACAACACTGATTCTTAATTTTAAAAACCACACCTAGAAACAAGCTAATTCCAAAAGCTAAATGTTCCTGTTCAAATGAAATTATACATGAAAATTACTTAAAGGCTGTTTAAGCACAAGAATATAAAGACTAGAAGAATAGAATGAAATAACAGGAACGAAAGAGATGGACAGGATGGGTGACAAGGAAGACTAACCAAAGCTATAAATAGAAAAGATGAAATAAAGGTTTAACTGCGTAGTAATTTTTAGAAAACTTAGGACCTCAGATATGGAGTTCAAGCGGTACATTGACAGTGATTTATTTTGAAGTTCCTTTATAAACGGACCACCAAGATCATTTGGGCCTGGATAATAACAGAAAACTGAATATCCAATTTTAATTTTCTGTCAATGACATTTTACAAGATACGAGCTAGGTTAGCTAAACATTAAGGTACCAGCTAATAAAACCAACCGTCTCTGTATCCAGCGCAGAATGTGTACTCAGAAGTGAATCTGGCAAAGAATTCGCTGTAAGAACGGATGCAGGTCTCTTGGTCGACCACTGGCATTTCTACCAGGGTAAGTTCTTCAGTCGCCACACCAGTTTCGTCGAAACCCCAACCAACCACCTGAAATTTAAAAAAAAATATTTACCAACTTTGAATTTACTCTTTCTTTTGAAAGAAAAATAAATTCCAAGTTGGTAAACAGAACATACAAACATTATTTTTGACGTTTTATACACATAGATAAAATAATTACTAAAGATATATAATGTTGTTTTAAAGCTACCCATATCTGTTTAATATCCCTAATGGCTAAAACATGTATGAATAGAGACGAGATACGGTTTCATACAAATCAACTGATTTATTAGACTGATTGATTCTGATTTGAATACGAATTTCTGTTAGCATGTTGATTAGTGGTTAAATATTGTAGCGTTAGAATCATTTTCATTGAGTATGTATGGTTAGCTCGATGTTTCATGTTGTATGTAGGTCAAATACATGTATTCTGTGTCATCTTTGAGGTTTTTTATTAATTATTAAATTGTCTAATTGTCATTATCTAGTACATGTTATATATTATAGAACGAAGATTGTTAAAAAGCATGTAGTAGTATTCGTATTTATACAAATATGTCGTCTTGAAACATCCGTTTAATTTAGATATGCAAATGTGCGGCAAAATAATTAGATGTTCTCAAATATCTTTACTTCTATTCGTTGATTTAATTGTAATTTAATTGTACATTCAAACCAGATCTCGTTAAAGAAGAGTATAAGCATATAAAAGAAATATCTCCAACGTAAGTAATTATTTTATTTTCAATTATAGATTAGTTTTCTATGAAGATTGTTGATGATTCTTCAAATACCGCTTTATTATTTTATATAGCCAAATAAACTTACCGATCCCTTCATTCCAATCACATTGGTCAAGTCAACCTGACTCTCTGGCCACAGGCAGGCAGCTCGGATGAATTCCGTGTATTCTACTGGCTTCCTCATTTTGAGGATACTCAGGTCACGGCCGAAGGAAGACGCGTTGTATTGAGGATGGACAATGATTTCTCCGACCTGAAAATATAAAAAAAAAATGCTTTAGACACAAGAAAAGTTTTTTAAAGTAATTTGGTCTGTCACCTCGGAACAGGAAGCGTTAAAAGATGCCTACATAAACAATATTAGATACCATGACTTTACTCAGTAAAAATCCATGCAAATTTATCTTGTATTGTGATCGGGTCTTTTATATAAGATATTTTATATGAGGTCAATAAGAATGACGGAGTATTTATAAAGTATACAAAAGTATAGTAGTAGTAAACCATAACGGCATATGCTTAATTTTCTAATACGGGGCCATATTATATATTGCATGGTGATATAGTTAAAATAAGATTATATTTTAACTTTGACTAAGACTAGTTTGTGGGGTAATATTATTATTTCTTACAACTTTTATAACCAAGTTGTACTAACTCAGTTAAGTGGTTATGTAAATGAGTTTTTTTTTGAGTTAGGGTTGGGAAGGCTCTTGTTATATACTGTATGGGTTCCAGCTGGCATTTTTGGCAGTTATCATCAGAAAGAGTGGGGCTTAGTATATATTTCCTGGAATTTTTGGTGTGAATGACTTGATCTTGGATAGGCATAATAAAGCCTTCGTTTATGTAAACAGATTGTCACTTGTGTGCCATTTGTTGGAAGTCTCACGGGTCTATATTGCTCTAAATCATAAGTGTGCTGACAATGTGAAATCTTCGACTTCTATTAATTTACTTTCTTTATATTTGCAGAAGTGTTTCATTTCAACAACCGTTTCAAAATACTACTACTACAATATTAAAATTAGAGATCTGATACTGATGCGATCACATATCACTCACAAGTCTGATCTCCACACCCTCGACGGAGGTCCTCAGGTTGTGTTTTCCCAAGAATATAGTTAGGGTATTTTTATTGACGGTTCTGCTCGAGCCCTTACGGGTGACGCAGTGAGCTGCCGTGATCACGTGCTTGTGGGACACCAGGGTGCCTCCGCAGATATATTTACTATCAACTGTCTGGAATAGACAATACAGTGATTATGAAGTTACATTTAGGTAGGTAGTGAAAAAATATTATTATAATCTATAAGTTATTTTAAGTATTGTTTAGGAAGTACGACGTACTGCAATTAAAATGAAAGAGATAGGAAGATGGCACAGACCGATGACTTTTAACATAAGAAAGTAAAAATGATTTCAATGATATATACCTATATAGTAAATTTTGATTAAATCATTTAGAGAAATTAATATGTATAAAAATCAAAATAAATATTACCTGTGTTTGGTAAAGAGCTATTTGCCACGGCCACTGTCCTTCCAAGGTCGGTTTGCCGTTCACGACCAAAGGATTTGGGTTGTTTCGAAGCACTTTACCGCATTGATCCTGAAAAAATTACTATCTTTTAATCTTCTAGATCATTTCACATATAAAAGAAATACTGGTTCTGGCTGAACGATCTATTAAACTTAATTTTTACTGAATGTATTTCTGTGTGTATTCCATTGAAGACGTTGGCACTCGAAAGACAAAAAAAAGGGGATGAAAGTTAATGAATAAAAACGCCATTTTGGAAATAAGAAATATGAGATTTTACACTATAAAAAATATAGGTAATCGTCTCGAATGAATCTTTTCTTTAGCATTTTGTCTTTTTTCAAGTCAATCCACATTGAGACAAAATAATTATGTGTATGTTGGTACTTAATGACATTTTTCCCTTAGAGTTCTGTACCAATATTACCTATTTTGTATATCATGTGCAAAAAGCAACTGCTAAAATTAAGTCGAGAATATAATACTGCGGAGCCTATTTATCATGTAGGTTAATTTTTTTTTGCTTCTTATTTTTCTTGTCATGTTTTCTCAATACATATACAATTAATAATGGTATGGTTATTATAATAACTCTACCAAATAACAATTCCCTTTGTTGATTTATACAAAGTCTAAAAAAACCCTCGTCACTAGATACGTTGAAAATAACGAAAGAAACAGAAACCCGATCTCAGAATCCGGTTTTTACGCAGCTGTATCATAGCCATTATCATTTATTAATAAATATCCAATTCCACGAGATTGTTTCTTATTTTTCCTTTATTTTGATTATTTCTCTTATTGAGAAAACTTGGGTTCGATAAAGTTGGCGCTAGGAGGTCAATGTACATAACTTTAAGTATGCAGTTTTGAGTAAGTAAGTATTGATATATTAAACAAAACAAAATTTAAATAACGAATAATTCGAAACTCCGCTGAAAGTGGCGGCCATCAATGTCAGAAAAACAAATATATATATGTGATAAGTGCAGAACAAGTTGTTTATTTTAGTTTTAAATTAATTGGAAAACACTGATAAAGTTGTAAACATATTCCGTTATAGATAAGAAACTAACGATAATATAATGAGCTATGTATTTATTAATAAAACAGCGATTGCAGACTCTGTGAGATTTATAGATCTATAAATAATACTGGAATAAAACCAGCTAAACCAGTCAATAAAAGTTTTGCCAAATAAGACACGATACAGCCTGTCATACAAACAAAATTACAGACACACTTTTTATGTTTATAATTACTTACAAATATATATATATATATATATATATATATATATATATATATCTAGCTTTACTGTATAATGTTGTAAATTGTCTTTATATATAATAAGTTCTTAACTCCTCACAAATTTAACTTTTATCACTTATTAATTTTATGTTTCAGATTAAAATCATAGGCATTTCCATCTATATTTAATTTTCAAACAATATTATTAATCTTCATAGTAGCCACTCCAAAAATGCATCAAATGCTCTTAGTGTAAAGTCTTTAAAAATCTTTAAAACTCGGTGCTAGATTTGCTATTAAGACTCTGTAAGTCTGGACTTCCCCAACTGTATATATGTATATATATAAATAATCCACGTGCTCTTATCCCAAAATAATATATACATTTATGTTTTATACAAATAAAAAGTGTGGTAAATGATCGAACCGGTTTGTTAATCATGTTTCAATTAGGGTTTTATCTCAGTGGTTTTCCTGTATAATATTCAGCATTCGTTAATATTTTTGTATATTAAGAATTATTATATTTATCTGTTAATAAAACTTACATTTGATTGATTTCAGAGAATAGTTTTATTAAGAGTAATTAAATCGTGTTATGTTTACTTTTATTTTAATCCATTAGAATGTTTTACACCAAATATAATAGATATTTATTATAATTTAAGAAGAGAGGTATATTAAAAAAAATATTTTTGGACATATAAGACGTAGGGACAAACACAACTACGTAATATAAAATACTAAATAGATCAATATTGAAATGACACGATAGCGCAGTTGTCAGTGCGACGGGCCCCTATCCCGGGTTCGAGTCCTTTTCGTAATTATTTATTTCTAAATTTAAATAAGCAAAAAATGTATATACTTACATTTTTAATGCGGTGTTCGTATCCAGCACTGCCAGGAACCGGCGCTACCAATAACTGTCCGCCATTGAAGTATTCTGATGGATCAGCGTCGCTGGAGAGTAAAATTATGAAATTATTTAACTAATATCATCCAATAATATGTAAAAAAATCTATTTAATAATACATGTTAATATAAACTAACGATTTATTATTTCGAATAACTCTAACTTATACAAAATAAGGTATTAAAAAGAGTTTACTTAGACCATAATATTTAGAAAAGAGCTTAGCTGTAAACTCGTAGGAAGCATTAAAATAATCTCAAGTAATAATTTACTGGAGATAAATTTAGTACAAGAGGAAACCCGATAATAAAAGACTTTTAATTTGTTCATGTGTTACTTCTTACTAATTTTAAAAGATTTATTTATAATGTTATAAATTTAAATAAAAATTATAGTTCAGTGATTGATTGTATGATATAATGTTAATTTTTGCAAAAATGTAGAACTTGAAATATTTTCTAAAATGTGTATAGTAATGACGTAATCTGCAAATATATAATATACATACATATTTTTGGTTTATCCAAAATACTTAAAATATACAATGTATTTTTAAATATAAACACGTTATTTACGACACCAGAGAGGTATACTCTGGTCTCGCGTTAGTGGCTTAGAAGGTACTTAACGGTGACTGACCAAGCGCCTTACGAAAATCTATATAAGTTTTGCTTATAAAGATAAATCCCAGTACATTACACATTGTTTGTTATTAACTTAATATAATAATTTATTATATATAAAACTAGCTTTCTGATCGCGGCCTTGCCCGCGTTAGGATTTTTAATTTGCAACAAACCAATGTTTACCAATTAATAATAAAAAAATATAACAATTTTGCACAAACATACAGACACCTTATTAAAAAATACTACTACCACCTACCATAAAATATTAGTATTTTATCAGTATAATAGCTTGGAGAAGCTTACCTTAAGTACATGAAATTTAATGATTGCACACTAAACTTATTCTAATAATATACCCACATATAAGCATAAATTGCGCTTATTATCAAAGTATTTATGGCGCTTACAGTTTGTGACTTATGTAGCATTTCAGGCATTTGTAGAGTTTATGGCGCGCATGGCATTTATGGCGAGGGTAGCGTTTACCTTTCACTATCTTCGTCGTCTGGTGTGTTGACTGAATATGACGCCGTGGTTAACTGGTAGATTGGCCTTGATTGTGTTACGCTCTGACCTGGGACCTGTCCACCACCGCTGTTAACGATCATGAATCAATCTAGTGGAATAGTTAGCTACAAGATCCATCTAGCAGAAGGCAGACTACTAGATTGATTTGAAAGTTTTAAAGATAGACACATATTTATTATTAAACAATTAATACGCTTGACTCATGTAACTCGTAACTGATAAAATAATAAGAAATAATAGATTGGGGTCTAGCCATAGATAGCAGTAAATAAGCAGATTTTATAAAAATATATGAATAAAAGATAAAATAGCAAATAAAGATAAGATATATGTTATTATTATACACATTATAGAAGAATCTATTGTAAGTATTGCTTATTAGATTTTGATTCTACGCTACTTGTAAATCATGCACAATGATAACATGTAGGCCTATTGAATGAAGGTGACACTTACATGCTATATGGGTTAACATTGCTCTGCTCAATTGGTGGGTTAGTTGTTGGTACATACACGGGTCCATCCCCAGACGGTCTTCCATGGACCGGCTTCGTTCGGATTTTATCTTCAGAAGATAAAACTGGTCTTGTCTGTGAATTGTTTGGCCTATCTACGGGTCTATCTATTGGTCTTTCCGTGGGCCGATCGATTGGTCTTTCCGGCCGGATAACTGGTCTTGAAGAATCTGACCCAGGTCTAATTGATGTGGGATCAGGCCTTATGGTTTCAACTACATCGATTGCTGGTTGTGGCGTTTTAGCGTTGCAAATCTCTCTGCCATTCAGTCGGATGGCACTAAGACGTGGTGCCTTGCTCAGAGGATTGTACTGTACGAAAAAACGAACAGCCACCGCTGGGCCAGGGTGTATTTTCATATTCACGTTCTCGATTTTAAAATCGATGTTATCTGATGTTGTTACATCCCCGATCCAATTCTGAAACAGATATTCGCATTACATATTATCGTAATTAGAATCGAATTAATATTACTGAAAGTAACGGCATTAAATGTCTCTTAGATTTTATATTACAGATAAACTTACCCCAAGTATATCCGCTTTACTATCAAGAACAATATTCAACCAAAGCGAGTGTAAAGTGCTATCTGTTGAAAGATTGACGACCCCATACCACCTCCCCGGTTCCGTTCCTGACGGCTCGTACATGAATACGTTGGGGCATGCTGATGTAGCCGTACTTTGTTCGTGTGTTGGCACAAAAAGACCTATGACTAGAATACTGATCGCACCAATCTGAAACAAAGGAGTTATTTGACTTTCTAAGTTCCTTTGTCAGTAATGATAGAGCTCTGCCAGAATATATTTTTGTTACGTGTTCTTTGAAGTACGAAACTTGCTCTGAATTTAAAAGACATTATTTTTATTTACGTCTACAGAAAGGTTTTGTAAATTCACACAGTATCTCTCTAGAATAAATAAAATATATTATCATATTTATATCTGAAAATATATATAAATGATTTGTGGTGAATATAACATTATTTTATACTTTACTTTCTTGACTAATCTATTTTTAATGACAAACAAAATTCTAACACCAATTTCATTAGTTCGTGTTGGTTTTTTCCAAGAATATTCCGAATTTTCCGGTTTCAGATAATATAATTATAAATTAATGCCATGATTATGGCAACTTTAAATGATTTATTAGAAGTATTAATTAATTAGTAACTATCGTTACTTTTCGTAATGACAGTTAAATTAATTAATTATCTTCATTGCGTTCAAATCTAAATCACCCTGTGATTATTTAGTTTATTTTATTATAAAACGTAGAATATAAAATTAAGTTAAAAATATATTAATAACTAAGGTAAACTATAAAATAAACAGTAAAGGTTTAAATATAACTAAGAGTACGCAAGATAGTCCGAGACCAACTCGTTTTAAACTAAATATAGCTTGTGAGTTTTTTCAATTCTACATTCAACCGGCTTTACGTTGTAACGTGCTTTTTGTTATTCTATCTCTTGTGTTCATTTATTTTTAGTTATAAATAACCACAACTATATGTCATTAAAATCAACGTTCAAATAAAAGTTCGACTCTTTTAATAAAATAATTATCTTAAATGATTATAAGTAGATAATATACTATAAAAAACCAGATTATTATGACAGAGGTCGCTTTGGTAATTAAAGTAACTTTCTATACTTATAAAAATGTAGCAAGGTTCACCAAACTCCAAGGTTTCACTGAGCTTTGTATATATATATATATATATAATAAGTGTATCAACTAACTGGTTATATAATGCTCTGCGCACACTGCTGAGCCTGGAAACAAGGACTCGACATTTTGAACAAGGTTTCTTTACATTGTTGGCAAGATCAAAGACTGAAAATCTAAAGTTCTAAAATTGTTTTGAAAGAAAGGGATTCACTTATAAAATTATAACATGTAATAAAAATCTGTCTGTCCAATAATAAGGCAGGTAGTAATAAAATATGTAAACGGAAAAATAAATATTATGAAGTGTGAAAACATACGTAAATGTAATCACTTAGGGAGATCAAAACAAAACTTACCACACGATATGTTAGTTATAAATAAATAATTATTATATTTCTAGAACTATTCTGACGTCAGTGAATTCGTTTTTAATTATAAAAACATTCTCGCATGTTTGAGAAAAAAAAACACGTTCTGAAATTCCGCAGCACTTATAATATAGTACGAGAAAAGGTAAAACCCATCCTCGTTTTACTTATTTCATTCTTATTTTTATTGTTATACAGATACAATATTATTTCAATGTTTTGTATATATTATTAACTGGTAGCTCTTGGTTTCATCTGCACAACGGTATTTATTTCAAAACATTTGGTTTTACTTTAGAGTTAATACCAGTTATTTTTATGGGAATAAAAAATCTACAGTTATCTTGATTCAAGCAACAAATTTCGTCAAATCTCTTAAGAACATTTTCGTGACGTAAACAAATCTAAAACTATTGTCTATAAATGAGAATATTGTTATCGACATAAATTAAGCAGGAAATATTTTCTAAAAGGTATAGATGGAAATTTTGTGATATCGCTATTGGGTATAGATTCTAAAGTTATGTCTAATAAATACCTAAGAAACGTGAACTGACAAGCTACTAGTATTCATATAGTATTTTCCTGATACAATTATGGTGTTATACTTAATTTACATTGCATACTGAGGTTTCATTTTCTATAAGACCTGAGCCCATCGATAGGCTTACAATAAATAAGCAACAAGAAAAGTTTTTAAAAAAATCTAAAATTACTCTGATTATAAATACTTTTTTGGAAAAAGCTGACTGTTAAATTTAAAGCTATTAACGAATATATGTAAAGCGTAGGTTCATAGCTGAATGGCAAGCGTTCGATGTTATTTTTTTTTAAATGAATGGACTAAGACATAGTGCATCGTTTTCTTGTCTGTCAAATCGATATATTTATCATTCTATTTTACTAGTGTTTTGCAACTTGTCTAGGTCTTAACCTGACTAACATGACTAACTATTTTCTTCAAATGGACGGTTAATTAGATACCTATTCCATTGATGTCAGATTTAACCTATAATTTCTGTAAATTCAAGAACATTTTACAAAACTAGATAAACCAATACCGACAGGGACTTGAACCTCTGGTAAATCGTCCTGTCGCCCTACCAATTGAGCTACCGTATCCCTTTGTATAAACCTGTATAGACATGTTTAAAGACATATAAAATATATCTAATAGGCTGCAAAAAATATTAACTCCATAAAAGCTACAAGGAAAACAAACGTTTTTCATTTGACGAAAAAGTTACTCGTATTTGTAAAAAGGTGCTCTCACGGTTTTATTTCTCCCCTCCAGCTCTAGTAATAAGTCATATATCATATATTTTCTACAAAAACCGCTCTTTTGTAGTTTTTTATTGTAATTAAAAACCATATAAATTTTATGTTTTCTCGTAAAAAAATTGAGCATTTTGTGCCACAAAAAGTATCTATATTGACTGAGCCCAAATACTCGTACAATACCAAAATTTAATAAATCCGGTTTCCTGTACCTATATATTGTATGTTATCGCGATACAAAACACCTTGAGATATACATATATTATATAAATTATATACTTATATAAATTGTAAACGTTTTGGTTCTTACAAATTCCTAAAAATCCACCAAAAAACCTTTTGATTCAGAAATCTTTACATATTTGTTGATATACTTTATTTTTGATATCGTTTTCAATTCATACCTTTTATTTGTTGATCGATTTTGTTGATGATATCTTTTATATGTTGATACCTATTATTGTGAATATCTTTTATTTTGATGATATCTTTTGATTGTGCCGTAAGAACATAAAAAGTTTATCAATTTTGTGTCCTTATACAATCCGGTATCGCCACCTTTGAACTATAAGTTTGAATGACAAATTGACCCGTTTAACGAGGTTTATAATTGTAAAATGCATTTTATACAAGTCGTAAAATGTTAGTTACAAATATATGAAAATAATTGTTTCATCAATAAACTTTTATATTTATTAAAATATTTGTATTTTTTTGTATTCAACTTGTATATTTATTATTTAATATCATTTTTTAGCTTTTTATGAATAGATAATGAATAAAGTCTATTGGAGTAAACTAAAGTAATACATAATAACGATAAGAGCATTTGATATTTGTAGGACAATTTGTCTATCAGTTTCTTTGTTGTTATTTATAGAAATTAAATTGCTGGACCGATTTGGATAACATTTTTCGTATGAGCTTTATATTACTTTTAAGATATCTATGAAAGGCAAAAGTCTATTAATGATAAAACTCATAAAAAAAATATATTAAAAACGTAAACCTTGTATGTGTGCGTCGCATTATGTGTAATATAATACAAGTTACACATGATTCACTTCTATATACTATATATACTTACAATATATACATATATAAACTAAGAACACCCTAAGACAACATGGCATGCACCTACGTTACACAGTGATAAGTTAATTAGAATACAATAAAGTAATATTAGTTAAATTACATCCTGTTTATATTTTTCCGTTACACACACTAACACAAACACAACACATATTCACTTACCATTATATATTTGTGCACTTGTTTTATAACGTGAAGCTGTGCGCTTCGCGCTTGTGTCTTTAAGAATAAAAATATGTGAAGAAATACGCTAAGGTCATGTTTATGATAACGAAGGGAGATGGATGGATAATTATTGTGTGTTAGACAGAGATGACTATATGAATTAAGGTCCGCTGAACACGCAAACTGGTTAGCATTGATGATCGGAACGATTAATGAATTTACGCAGAGACAATGTTTTTTTTTTAATGAATTCTTGAACTTATACGGCTAATTTCAAATCATATTATAAATAATAATAAATTTGTTTCATAATTTAGTTTAAATATATAATACGCTAATTGATCTTTAGAACCAATACCCGTATAACGTAACTTAATATGCAGGAAATATTTATGGGAAACCCGTCTGTACTGCTTATTAAATATTATACAAATTAAATGGCATTGATTCGGATCAAAGTCAGAGTTATGATCGCATTTTATTATTTGAGATTCCGCTTGGGGTTTTCAATAACAAATATTGCAATAGTAACATAATTAGATTACAAACAAAGTATATTGGCTTCTGGTACATTTATTATATTAACTTCTATCATTAATAAACATAATTTGCATTGTAATATAAATATATTCCTGTACAAGTTAATGATTGTATTGAGTAATTAGAACATAATAGATAAGCGGAGTTCTTAATTGCTACAAAGACAAATATTGAGCAGACGGTATATTATTTACTTTGACAGTGGTATCTATTTCATTCGTAATTTTAACAAGGTACATATATTACTTAAATTTTAATACCCATAAAATAACTGTGACTGTAAAACAATGTGATTGTTGATAGTTGTTCTGTATAAGTTTATCTATCGGGATAAATCATTAAAAAAAATACATGATTATAAATATTAGATACATTAAATAGCAATAATATTTCAACCATAAACAGATGTGTATCGTGATTCCGCCATCTTCGTTTTCGGTGTTTGAGACATACATTCAAAATCTCCCCAGTCTCGAACCAATAGTTATTCCAAAACATTTTGGATGTGTAGTCAGCAGAGGACTCAGCAAAGATGACTTGTGGCTATCCACAAACGCCAGTAAACGTCTTAACGTGAGACACAAGGGCCACAAGAGGATTCGTTTCTTCTTTACCACTGTAGAGGTACACGTAAAACCGACATGGATGCGTAATCAGAGTATAGACAGGTACCTATTTTCAAAAATTGGCAAGTTGATGGCATTAGATATCGTGTCTTAAAAATGTACACCTAGGGTACGATAAGTGCGCTCTGTCGTTAGGTCGACGTATTCACGTCATTGTTAAGTTTGTTTTTAAGTTGGCATCCAATGTCCTGATAATAAAGAAATATTCTTTTAAATTAAAGCAAGGTACCGAGGTGTACAGGCCTTGTTGATAGTTGGCGATTCTGTGTTCTCCCTAAAATAATAAGAGGGCCGAGCAAGACGGACGGGAATCTTTGTTTTCGAGTGAGCTTAGCCTACTAGGGTAGATTCTTTTGAAGGATCGTTATTATATTCGGGGTTGGGGTGGGGCTTAATATTACTTTAACTTATTAGTAATCCAATAATTTAATTATAGTTGGAGTTATAGTGAAAGAATAACACCAATATCATATAAGGTTTGATATTGTCAAAGCGTAAAATGCTGAAACCTGTTTTTAAACATTTTCAAACATAAATTTTAGTTCAGGTATGTTTTCAATGTTTTTTTTTCAACCCGATTAAGATGTTTATATATTAAATGATAGATTCATCAAGGCGGATAACAACACGGCAACTCAAATGGTAGATCGACTGAATCCCAGAGGTGTGATAGTCCCGTCCGTGACGATTATTTATATATATATTTACGAGCCGCATAATAACGAGATGCCATTGAGTCACTGCCAGATGTATAACTAAGTTCTGTATATTGCTACGACTAACTATATCTCTCTATACTTCCTGAATAGTACTTCATTTTAAGGCAAAAGCTTGATTTGTTTATACTAATGCTTTAGAGCGTTTATTCCTTTATATGAATTTTTAGTGCCAACTACTTTTTTATACGCTTTCTTTATCCTACATGGATCTTACTTACACATTATTTATCAAATATGATAGAAAGTAGAGTTGGCTAAATATCTAACAGAGATTTTTTTTTCTATCTCAGAATTATGACCAGATATAACTAAACACAGATATTGCTAATTTCACTTTTACCGTTAATTTTAAAGTGAAATCAATTTGCATTTTACTATTAACTTAACTTTTATTTACTTCCACGTTAATGCTTCTTAAATTTGAAATATAAGTGGATATTCTCACAACCACACGCTTTTCCAAGTAGGGCTGACATCAGGCTGCCGACCGGTCCTAAAAAGTTTTGCCATATCAGGTACAATATGCCACTAACTAACATGCGCCCCATTCAAATAGAATAAAGGGAGGATGACTTATTTTTTATACTTTCGATTTTTATTTTTATTAAAAAAAAAAGGAGACAGTGACATAACTATTGAATTGAATTTGATTATTTTTTTAATATTACACATACTATTTATACATATATATTATAATTAAAACTGGGTTTGAATGTCAATTCAAAATGTACACCCTTTTGACATTCTAAGAATTATATTCACATTTTCATACAATGGTGAATATCTTGTAATTTTATTATCACGGAGCAAAAGCATGTTTGAAATGTAATTATGTTTTAAAAGGTATTTAGTTGGTAACTCAGTTGGGAGTTGGTTTTCATTGAGCTGTAATATATATATATATATGAAAGTAAGTTTTCATTTGATGATACCACAAAATAAATTAATATGATTTTATAAAAGAGTTATAAGATCTCATTTTAGATGTATCAAAGGAAATTCAAAGTGTAATAAAAAATAGAAGAATATATTTTATTGTAATGAGTTATGTTAGAGATATGTGTGTATTTAATTGTGGTCCATGTAAGTTTTAATTATACGTTTGTGTCTGTGCTGATGGAAGGGAAAGGTCGAAATATTTGATGTTATGGGGGTTTTATGTTATATAATGTTTTAAATGTACGGTTGTTTCCTTTTTGCCCGGTCCTTTGTAATATTAATTTTCAGAATTGCGGGAAATACAAGTTCAGTACCGTTATGTTTAAATGAGTACCAAAAGACAACAAAATTGAATTATAAATATTATATGTGTCCATTAACAGAATAAACATAGTCTGCCTTGATGATTTATAAGTACTTATTTTTAAATTAATTTTGAATATTTATGTTTGATTTTGGTTTTATGAATAGTTAATATTTATGAAATATTTTTTTTCAGACTCCAATAAACAAACATATTTTCGCTAATAAGATTTGGAATGGATGTCATTGCCCACAATACTGAATAAAATATCCCATTCACAAAGCACTTCGTATTCGAAGCAGAAGCTTAATAGTTAATTCAGCTGCACCGGATAGCAGTGTAAATTCTAATGTCGCGCCACACTTAGAAAAAAAAAGTGCCGTTTTGATGCCCAGAACGGGAATTATGGCCAGTTTAATTGTCGTAGTTTGGACATATTGATAAGTTTGGATTATTGCAGGTATCTTGTTTGATTATCCAATTATGTACTATTTAATTTTGTAAGTAAAGTGATGAAAAAAGATACTTATATATTTTTAAACACAAATAATGAATTAATATTATTATTTATTTAATCTAGAAACATTTAAGTTTAATTATTATACCGCTTTGTTAAACAAAACTTAATACTCTTCATTATCTAGAGTCCCATTTAAAAGAAAATATATTTAATGAATAACAACAAAAAGAACTCCGCTTTATCGTTTGCGCGTGTGAATACTCCTACGAATAATTTAGAAGAGCCGAGAGAATTTGTGGTATCATTTCGCGAGTCCACTAAATGCAAGCTAAAGTACAAAAGATTCAAAAGGAAAATGGGCGACATTTAGAATTTATGTTGTGGTATTTGAGCTCATTTCCAGCTTTTGTATTTATAATTGGAAATAATGTTATTGTGTTTGATAAAAGTATTTACATGAGTTTTTTTGTTATTGCCTTTTTGGTGAAAAATAAATAATAATCATCTTATAACTTATAATAAAATATAGTTATAAAACAATTACCATTTTAGAAAAATAACACCTGTGTTGAGAAGTTTTTACGAATATTGAAATAACGAAATAATTTGAAACAACAATTTGTGGATTTGACGACCTCTGGCTGACCAATCCGAACCAGTAACTTCTTGACCAATTCATGGACAAATCAATTTTAATAAACTTCAATAAATCGAAAATACAACAAAAGTTAGTTATAATAACTTATATGGAATTTCAGATCATCTTAAAAGTAGCACAAATTAAAAAAAAATTCACTGTCAAATTAAATTTGGTAAAAGTGTCTTAGTATTTTTTTTATAAATTGTTTATCGGAAAGCCTCGTCTATCAAATTAAAAACGTATCGTTCATTATTGTACTGTCTGAAAAGTCAGTGTTCAGTAATTAAGAGATTTGGGAACAAATTAAATGTTACAGATAATGAGACTTATTTTGTTCTATAATAAAATGAAATAATAAAATAAAACAGCCTTTATTTCTGAAATCTTAGCCTATTTATCTAAATTAATTGCTAATTTTAATTGTTAAAGACATCGGCGTCCATGTCAGGTTGTCCTAAGACATGAGCCTCCTCCAGACTCTTCCATTGGGATCTATCCCTGGCAGACTGTCTCCATTTCTTAGGCAAGTTATCTTCCCACCCTTTGACCTGCGTACCTCTACGACGTTTTTCATCCCGAGGGTACCACTCCGTTATAGTTTTGGACCATTTTTCTACCTTGGATCTTATCATATGACCAGTCCATTGCCACTTTAGTTTTTTGACTATGTTTTTTGTTAGGGTCCATGTCTAACATTCATAGTTTTTTTTGTATAATTGTATATAAATATATGTATATTTTCTGTAACTTTTATTTGACTGCGTATTAAGTTTTAACAAACTTTTATTTGACTTCGTAAATAATATTTTATTTGGTTAGTCTCTTTATCTGCAAAGGTTATTTGGTCCAATATCTTTTTTATATGTGACTACTCAATTATTTTAAAATATGAATGTCACGTAACAAGGCAAGTCATGGATATGAATGTGTATGGATATTTGTGACTACAGAGAGGCAGAAAAGAGTTGAACCACCTTTGGAAAGGATGACGCAAGAATGAAAGGAGTAAAGGAATGGGATGGCTGAAGCAAGTGAAAGGGGTAAATATTCAAGAAGCTTGAGCAGGCAGTGTGTAGTGCGTCATATAGAGCTGCAAAGATTTAAGAGCATTCTTAAGCCCAACGTACACGGAATGCAATGCAATTTCTGGCATCTCTACGGGCTGCTGAGACCCCAGAACTATCCCAAGTCCGACGCCAACGGAATGCGGAGATTCTGGCGTCTCAACGGGCTGCTGAGACTTCAGAAAATTCTCAAGCTACGCCAACGATATGTAGAGTTTCTGGAATCTTAATGGGCTGTCGAGACTCCAGAACAGTCCAAAGCTTGACATCAGCAGCAATCAACTAACATGTCGTCCCAAAGAGCTATAGAAACATATAAAAGGACTGAATCTCGCAGCAGTGCGCTGCTGAAAAGGTGGCACAGTACACACGGTGTTTAGTAAAGTGGATTTAAAATATGAAGAGACTTTTGATTATGAAAATCGCAAGCTGATAAAAATATCCTGATAAAGTCGCCATTCTTCTTATAGACGAGCCAGTTCAACCTATAAAAAAACTTTTCTCTAACGAAACTTATGAATCTAGCTGTTTTTTAAAACATGTTAGAAAATAGTACATGTGCTTTCATATGTAGTCGTTTGGAACAAATTAAATTGTCTCAATGCCAGAATTTTTCCCGAACTTTACAATACAAGGACAAGTTTACCACCGTAACGGTTCTTTATTTCCTTCAGCCATTTTAGAATTACAATTTCACCAGGTTTATTTCATAGGTTACAAAGAAGCACAAATCAACAATTGTACTGTCAGCAAATAGATCAAATTTTTCGCGAGCGGAGCCGCGGGCAAAATAGTATATATATATAATGTATATAATTTAATACTTTATTTTTCTGAGGCAATAAATAAATGATGTTATTTTATTGAATTTGAATTTCATCACATAATCCAATTAAACACAACACAGTAAATCATCGGCCTGGAATGAAACGCATCTGTTAAAATAGTTGCTGATGTAATTAAAAAAATATATTAAATATACTCTGACGTTTTTTACATCAGGAATATAGGTAAGGTTTGCTGAACTTGTACTTGTATTATATGAGATATATTTAGTAAAGAAACGTAGCGGTAAATACATACACGTTTGAAAGTTTATGTTGGTCTTAAACAAATACCAGACATGTAAGACGGTATCGTTTGAAAACTCTACGGTGAACGAAGCAAAAATCGTGTCTGTTTTAATTGAAAAATAAAACGAATCTCCATCAATCAATCTTTTCAGTGTGAATAAAATATTGCATACATGCTTGAAATTACACAAACATGTTTAGCTACGTTAAGCTTATTTAAATTTCAAATAAATATGTAATAAAAAAATATCGATACTGGCAGGATATATGTATCTGTAAATGTAAAACATTTTGTACTTACTATACTATACTTAATCTGTTTATGATGGGGTTAAAAACTCGGAATGATGAAACTCTAAGATAGTATTTTGAAAATTCTGTCTCTAAGATAATTAAGATATATTTTTTTATAAAGATACACTATATATCACGTCCGACATTATATATCTATGACATGCGAATGAAAATAAAGAAGTTCTTGTTTTTGTGATTTTTGGAAATAACACTACGTGAGTATTAAAAAAAGAAAAATTTAAATAATGTGTCTAGTTAATTGGTTCTCAAACTTAACATTTGTCATAAAATTTAAGATTCTTATAAATTGATTTTAATTATTAAAATTTATAAATGTATGGTCGATCTAACTTTTTTATTATTTCTTATTATACGCTGCAAGAAATTTTACAGCAGATTTACTTCTTATGTATGCATGTATGTACGTATGTATGTATGCATGTTATTCAAACTGAAAAGTCAGAACACCTAAGCTTGTTAAAAGTTGTACGAATGAATAGTAATATTTTGGGTAAATCTGAATTGGTTGCTCTCCTTGCACAGAAAGCGTGTCCGAACTGAAATTACTTTAAAGCTGATTCAGACGTGCATTCTCTGCTACCTTTCTAACAAACTTAGTTATTCATTTTCACAAGAATTGCTTCATTTTCAGATAGAATTATACTGTATTGAATTTGTAATATTTGATCCAATTAATGTTTCTCATTTAAGAGTGTACAAAAATTTGTGGTATAGTGTAAAAAAAAATTAATAAATAATTAATTAATAATAGAGGAGAAAATATGTAAATATTCACGTAATTTTAATGTGTTGCTTCAGTAACGTGAATGTAATACGGATTTGTTTAGAGAGTCTAAAATTATACTGAACTATTATAATATAGAGTCCTAGCAACCATTGCTTGTAGTTCTACAAAAAATATATAAAGATAACTAATCTCCTATTAATAATACCTATGGCTTGATAAATATAAATTGTTATTTAAAAGAACAGTAAGAAAATAATAAAAGGATTTTAAATTTGTATATATTGAAATAAATTCTATCGTCATATTTGTCAAAATACTGCATCTATCGAAATACGGATTGGTCGTTGGAGTGTGAAATTAATACATTTGGTGACAAGAATATTTCAAACTCCAGGGAATTCTCAATCTCTCTTGAACTATTATGTAATTAATCTTATAAAAGCTCAGATGCCATGTAATTACGAGATTTAAGCTTCTTTTTTTATTTTCTATCAACCCATTCGTCTATAAATTATCAGATAAGTTACAGTGATTTAGTCGAAACATTTTCAAACGGTCTAATTAGGTTTTAGTATTTGATTGACGGTCATAGTTTAATTAATAAATGTCTGTAATGAAATATGGGTTCTATTTTTTGATGGATACGGTAGATATTGGTTTGTTCTGATTATTAAAAATGGTTTTCGATCGGAACAGGCGTTCTCCTTCTTTCATTTGATGAGCGAATTAGCGATAAAGTTGATTGAAGAGATGGGAAAAGTCGATATTGGAGCTTAAACTACTTTATCGGTAAATATCATTGAGACTTTTTGATCTCGTATTTTATTATTATTGACTATTTAAAAATAAAATTGATATGATAAGGAGTAAAGATATTTTAACGATTTACATGTGATACAAGATACAATTTAAATAAATTCAGTTATCACAAGAAACATCCAAAAACTTAAGTCAATTTTGCAAATAGTTTTTGAACTGATTGAATTATGAAACCGCTCGTTAGTATTGAAATCCGCTGAGCTGTCTTGGTTACTGGTTTATTGTTTACTTAGTTCTTTTACACAGAGATTACAACCAATTAAGAAGGTGATTAATTTAAATTTATTATATTATTAGATTACTTATAATATGAATATATATTTTTTTCATATCATTTAAGTCACGGTCATAATTGAAATGTATGAACAAATTAAAATTCAAGGAAAGCGTGGCATCGAAAAAAACACTAACCACACTACTACTAGTTCTATATAGCTCTCAATCTTGCAATAACAAAGAACCCTTTTAACATTAAAAATAATAGTTATTTATCTTATCTTTGAACACGTCAAATGACAATCTGTGCAGAATTGTCAATAAGTTGGTTATTGACACGTCTCGCTATCGTCAATAAAGACCTTAGTAAAATATAAGACTTTTTATACAAGAGCGCATCCTTAAAATGTTTTATTCGAAGGGTCACTGACAAATTTGGGCAATTGAATGAGACGAATCCATTGCCCAAAAATATTTCTTTTTGGTTTTAGTTAGTCTATATTTAGGAACTATTATTTTATGACCTTAATTATATTTTCATTTAGTCTTTGAAAATAGATGTAATGGGAGACTCGAACGTGCCCGTATAACTCGAAAGTGCTTGTAAAATAAAGAGATATTTTACATCGGGCCCTGGCCCTCATCTCCAGATTCTGCAAGTAAGACATAATATGGAAATATGCAAAGTACATAAACCTTGCTGTGGTTATGTGAGTAAGCTATATAATTTGCTTAACTCCATGTCGTCAAGAATTAAATTTAAGCCTTAAAATTAATTTTTAAGACTTTTTAACTGAAAAATTATAAACGTTTGAAAAGTAATACCCAAAAATGTATAATATTAATTTTAGTAAAATCTTCAAACTATTTTAGTCGATTGCGGGTGTATTCTAAATAAGATGTATATCTTATTTAGAATTGAGATAAATTTCGGCAATTATATGTACAAGTTAATTACAATATCGTTTCATAACCATAGCAACGTTATAGGAGCAAACGAATTACCAGAATTTAGTAATAATTAGAAGGGGTGTATAAACTTTCCAGAATAATCTAATTTAATTTTATTTCTAATCGAGGCTATTATATTATTTTTCATTGACAAGTTAGTTCTCTTATTTCTATATTGGTTTTACTTAAACTCATAATGTGATTATTTTCAAGTTATATAACGTTTACGTTTTATAACGTAAATTCGACAAGATGAAAACGATAAATATCGAGTGCACGCGATGAATCTAGAAATTCAAAATGAGTGGGTGACCATAGGTGACTTTTGTATTCCATTAGCATTGAGGTGGCGCACCTTACTTCATGAGTGGTCTCCAGCCTTATTAAAATTCTATCTAAATGCATTCCAAATGACTCTCCCAGATCAAAGTAATTTAGTAAGATGGGGTAAAGCTATCGAAAAGTCTTGCAATATCTGTGGGGAGGCAGTAGGAACGGCTAAACACTTGTTGGTAGGGTGTAGGGTGCTATTGGAAAAAGGTCAATACTCGCGGCGCCATGAAAAGTATTGGAAATCATACGTGAAGCGGTTAGTCTTTCAGTAGCTAGAGCGCAAAAGGGTATAACAACCACCAAAAAATTCATAGAGTTCTTTAAAGAAGGCTCGTCTAAAAAAACAAAACAAAAGCCTCACAATATCTTAGAGGCGGCTCGCGATTGGGCTATAATGATGGATACGTATGAGAAACAGTATAAAATTCCTGAGGATATTGTTGTCTCGTCATCCAGACCGGACATATTCCTGTACTCCAGACAGTTAAAGCGCGTGATACTTGTGGAGCTTACTGTTCCGTGGGAAACTAACATCCCCAAAGATCACACAATTAAGGTAAACAAGTATTACGAACTGACCAACGAACTGACCAGGAATAGGTATATAGTTAATTTGTACGCGGTAGAAGTGGGAGCGAGAGGTACAACAGCGAAATCTCTCTATAACCTACTTAAAGATCTTGGCGTCTCTAGAACTATCATCAGTACATTTCTAGAACGTACTTCAAAGGCGGCATTGGTAGGTTCATTCCAAATTTGGTAGGGAGAGGAGCGCAACCAGTTGAGGTGAGCGTGAATGCGCATTTTAAAGGGGCTCCTTAAACCTACACTTGGGTCACAAGTCCCAGGAGTTGTTTGCACTCCTCTCCCTGCAACGCGATGGGCCCGGCACCCGCACGGTGAATCCATGGAATGCTAAGAAGCTTCGTCTCTATTCAAAATATTTATGTAAACCATTATAAAAAAAAATGCTAAATACTTTTTCAAATATTTTAACGGGTTTTTTACACAGTATAGACTATGTTACTAATCGTAATATGTTAATAATATTTCAAGGCTATTTGTTACTTCAAATTAAATCAGAAGTTACTAGATACACATCTATCACTATACATATATATCTTCTACACATCTATCACTATACATTTTTATCTTATACACTTTATCATCTGTTTCAGGCTTTCGAATTCAACCCTGTCATGTTTTTAGTATTTACCTCGGGACGCCGAGGTGCAGTAAGTGTATTGAAGTTTCGGTGTATAAGATGTTTGTACTGACACTATACGTGTATGATCGATTTATTAGCTTACATCATTTTGCATTAATTCAAGGTTTACATTTGTAGGCTACAAATATGGAATCAATCACTTGTTTTATATATAACATATATCGGCCTCTGGGATGGCGGAGTGATATAATCATCATTTAGACTCGGTGTTAGAGGGTCTATATTGCCAGTGTGGTAAGATAATAATTCTGATACACTTTGCCTTTATACTCATAATTACCACCTTACTTGTATATCAAATACCAGGCGAACCGATAGTTTCATTTTGGAGAAGTGACCGGAAACGCGCCTCCAAAAGACGTGGCCATTGGAATATCTCTTCTTTCCGAAAACGACTCTATCCACGTGCTACCATTATAAAACATTGACGTCACTTCCTTTGCCCCACTACTAAGTAATCTATTTATCAAATTCAATTAAATAATTCACGTATTTATTTTTCATTAAAATATTTTTGTAATATGTTTTCCATATATTGTTAATAAGAAGTTTAAAAATGTATTGAATAATTTGGGCAATTACTTGATTAATAAACTGCTATAAAATACCAATAAATGTAGAGATTCATTAAAGTTCGTTAAAGTATTACAATAGAAAATTTATTAGGTTTAGGATTAAAATTTATTTTCTTTTTTCCGGGTGTGACAGGAGTCAAGGATATCCAAAACCTCAGATAATTGCTTATCATGCCTGAGCTGATATTTAATTAATCTTCTAAAAGCTCCTCAGATGACAAATTGTAATAACGAGATAATGAAAGAGCTTTTCATTCATTTCCCTTTCAACCTCTTTTAGATAGAGATTATAATTATTTTCAACCTAATTCCGGGTGTATTTTTATCATCATCAATCATGTTGAAATAATCGTCCTAATATCATAAATACCTAACTATCTTTTATTTTATTTAAGGTTTTAACAACGAAGGAAAGAATGGAAGGATATTTGGGATGAAACAAAACAAACAAAGAATCTTTTGTGTACTAAATACTAACACTATCTGGAACATTAGTTAAAGAAAACTTTTACAAAGAACATCAAAATATCTTATTATAATATAAAATAAGACCATTATTATAACTTTAATCAACAAAAGAGTCATGAACAGCAACAAACTCAATAATATACGTGATCTTACTACATACAGCTATTGTCAGCGAAACCACTTTAAAATACATACATTTATTTTGTAACGGGGCCGATTGTTCCAGAAGGCTTAGAAAATAATCTTAAAATAGTACGAATATGATATACTCTGATATACTCTTTTTATTATTTTGAAAATGAAAAGTTAAGATAAAGATTCAAGTATAAAATGTTAAGAACAATAGTATATTATTTTTTTTTTTAGATGTGCAGTGAAACCCCGGGTTTCAGCTTATTACATTTAAAAAAATATAATTAAAGCGACCCTGTTAAATAAACGAAATTAAGGTAACTATATAATTTATTTGATCACTATTTTAATTTCATTAAAAGTTTTAGTAGTGTTTTAGTTTCATTAAAAATGTTAACTTAAAAGCTTAAATGATTTTTTTTTATGAAACAATTATACTTAAATTATAAAAATTGCTTATAGCTCTTAACACGGGCACTTATACAAATTGTGTCAGTTGTATTTAAATCTGATATGATAAGAATTAACGATATTTTTTCTTTAATTTATGTCTTGTAGCCAGCAATAACTATATCATCCGTCCAGTCTTCAAGAGTAATTCTCATTTTGAGGTAGGTGTAAACAGTTGACAGAAATTTGATGATGTAAAAGCAAAAAATCTCCTGCGTTTAGACGGAAGATTTTTTGATTTTACATCAATCGTCCTCACAAATGCAGTTCCATTTTCGTAAAGGCAACTGAAAAAAATAGGTGCCAGGATGTACCCACATCAAGACTAAGCGTTCAAATATATTTATTCATTAAAACGTACGACTTTTTTTTATAGATTATTTTTTGTTTCGATTGATTTTTAGAAAAGACAATCATTTATTACAATGCAATCATGCTTCAATAACTTTCTAAACATTTCAAATTTGAAGAAGTAATTGAATCGTACAAACTATAATAGATTGCGCTCTTCTTGTTTATCTCCTTACTCGATTTGATCTCACGGACGCGTCAGATTATATTGAAGTGTAACATCGCAAAGCACTCTGATCTATGCATTACGTACTGTACACTTGAAATCCTCCGATATACGCTGTCGATCAACACCATATAGCCCTGGAAGATACCAGGGTTTTAGTAGCTCCCGAGATATATAGAAGCTGAGGTCAGTAAGTTTAATTATCAGTATCAACATTTTTTTATTATATTTGTTTTGTTTGTTGTAGTTTTAATGAGTTGTATGAGTAAAAGTTTATATTTCAATACGTACAGATGGAGTTAGGGTTGACTTTTTTTTTTTTAATTATCTTTATTGTAAAATGAGTTTCTGTCCACCAGCACTATTGTATGCTATACTATTGTATAATATCAAACTATGTTGCTGAGAAATAATATAAAAAAAATATATATGAAAAAACCCACGACGATTAAAAGTAATTGAAAAATTTTAAATAATTTTAAATAATTAATGTGACGAGAGATAATTAACGTAAAAAACTTTTATAAAAGTTGATTAGATCTCTCACAGAGTTTGACATATGAACAACAGAGTATTTGTTTTTATACCACTTCCCTATGTGCCTATTTGGTTAATAACATTTATATTCAACTTCCTTATACTTCAAATTCCTTACAAACCCATTATTGAAAAAAACCGCATCCAAATCGGACTAGCAGTTTTGGTTTTTGCTCAAGCTAATGCTTACTGCAGCTCCCCTTGGTAAATTGTTATTGTAACACCTGTCTAAGAACAAGCAGCAATCAAATCAAAACCCATCACTGAAATCCTCATTAAAACCGGACCAGTGGTTTTGGAGATAATTGATAACATTATTTTTTACAAACACACACACAAACATTATCTCACACCAAATGCGTTTTCGTTCCTTCATGGGTAATTATTACCATTATATACTGTAATTGAAAGCAATAAGCTCAGTTACATACCTATTATAACCAGAGCCAGTGTTAGTGAAACCACATTGACCTTTCAGTGCTCTGAAAAACATTTATTAAAAATGAATTTTAATGTTACTTCAAGAGGCTTAAAAACTAAGGTTAATTCAAAAAGTATATGATATTAACCTTTTTTGTATTCTTTTGGAAATCTTATAGTCGATTTTTGATTATTTTTTTATACATTTTCTTCGCTATAGTCACTTTTATCAGTTAAGAAGATAAATCGAAAACAAAGATAGAAAGCAATAATGTATTATTTTGCTCTCAAATTAAGGTAATAATATAAATTGTTTGATCTTACACATATATCACGGGCGACTGAGACCTTTGATTCCAAGCTGTCATTGTAATTAGTATTTACGGCGCTCAAAGTAATACGTATACACGCGTAACAAGCTTTTGTGCTACAAACTAACTGTCTCAGCGTATTGTATAATATAACTACTAATCAGTAGCATTGCTAGGGTATTTGCTGCCTGGTGCAGCTAAGGACTTGATGCCCATTAAAATGGCTCATAAAAAATCAATATAACACTTAGTTTTATTTTATTTGCCTCTAGATTGTATTTTTCATTTACATTCTCTCATTTTTCTTGAACATTTCTTTATTCTTCATTGAAAAAAAAAATAATTGATCGTAGACTTTGATGCCCCTTTCCTTTTGATGTCCGGTGTGACTGCACCGCTCGCACCCCCCAGCTACGTCACTGCTACTAATATATAATTTTAGGCAAAATTTACATATATATTACATATGATAGATTCTATAGAAAATATGTCAATACATAAAATGTAGGCCCTGTTAAAATTCTTGTAATTGTTAAGTATATCGTCGATATCTTGAAGGTATTATATTTAATCCGGATTTGTTAGGAAATGAGAGGGGCTGAGGTACTTAATTATAAGTACGTGCTCCAAGTGACCATCACGGCTTTCTTGAAATACAAAAATACTTAGACAAGTAAGCCTGTGATCTATTGTCTGGTTAAAAATTATAAATTTAATATAGAGTAAGAAAATAATACCCGGTTACACATTAGGAAATACCGACATATAATCTATCAGGATATTTCTCAAAATTTTCAACAGCTACATACGCAGAGGTTAGTCTAGAGAGTAATAGTTGTCTTGATCTATTTATTTCATTTTCATTTTATTTTTTTGATAAGTATGACACTGTAATGTTGGAATGAATCTTATAGTTAAGTTTCATTGTACGAATGTGGGTGAACGCCTCGAGCAATCAGTATGAAGCTGAATAGACTTACAGGTCATATTGAGGAATTACAGATTCCTACAATTATCAGGCGGTCGTGAAATTACATTACTTATATGTGTGTGTTCAAAGATATTTAATTTTATATGGATTTAAAGCTTATGGATTAATTAAGATTAATTGTAATAATATACAAATAAATGAAACCGGACAGGAGCAACAAGATCTTAATAGATTTCCTGTCAAGGATATTCCAAAACTCCAGAGAATTCTTAAGCCCTCTTGAACTGATATTTAATTAATGAACCTAAGAGCTGCTCAGATAACATCTTGTAATTACGAGATAGCGATTTAGGATTTTTTTTCACATTTTCCTTTCAATCCATTTATGTAGAAATTATCAAAAAGGAAGTCTATTAAAAGAGCGAACTTATAATTTATTCAAAATAGATTTTCACAAACTATTTTCAACGGCGGCACATTTAGGCTTATATGTTTTATTGAAGGTCATAATTTAATTAATATTTAACTGTAAAATGAAATTAGTTCTATTTAATATATATACATAGTAAATATTGTTTTATTTGGATTATAAATATTGTTTATAGATGTGATCGTGCGAAGGTACTTCTACCATTTGATGAGTGAATTAACGAAAAGTTGGTTGAAGAGGTGGGAAAAGAGGGGAAGAAGAAAAGAGGGGAAGGGGGGAAGAGGTTGATTTTGGAGCTTTAACTAATTTATCGAAAAATGTCCCGGATTTCTGTTTGTCATACTTAATCCATCCATCCAACAGTTTTTAAAATTTTTCGTTTATTACATGTTGTTAAAAAAAAAGACCTGAAAGTGCTTTCTCTTATTTTTAGGACAAAGTAACTGTAAAATATTAAATTACTTTAGTATTTCTTTCTTATTGATCTAAAAAAAGGACTAAAGATATTTTAATGACTTATATAATATGATACAAAATAGTTCTTTTATTTATAGGGTAAAGATGTATTAATTAACATAATGTTTATAACATAATGTATACAAATATGGGATTAAATTTTTGCATGCATTTTGCACATCACTAAACTTGTGTAAATATTGCAAGCGGTATTGTTAAGCTAATTGCGTTATGAAAGGACTCGTTAGTATCGATATCCGCTAAGCTTGCTTGGTTACTACTTTCTTGTGTACGTAGTACTTTTATACAAAAATATAACTATTTATTCAATAGTACATTTCCCGGAATACAAATATCTTAATATTTTTATATTTAAACTGTCGTGAACCATGACTATTATATTTATATTTACTTACTGTATTCACGCAGACTAAAATCGGAATGTGGCCGACTAGTTTCCAATCCATTCGGGGTTCTTATTCATGAGCTCTAAGCGTGGCGTTCATGAGAACATGACAGTTCATGCCGCGAGTCCGTTCATTCTGCGTGAATACTATTAATATTAAATATAATATTTAATATTTTTTTTATGATATTATGTATATATTACAAAAAAAAAAAACAATTAATATCAAGAAGTTTGTTAGTTGTTTATATATAAGTCACCCGAATTCTTATATGTATTATATTAGAAATCGGATGATTTACATAAATAAGTAAGAACTGCCAACTAGTTCCAGCAGTTTGAGAAGATTCGGACATAGTGACATGTATAAGATATACGAAGAACAAACATTAGCAAGCGTTACTGGTTACTCAACTCAAAGAAATGCATGAATCTTTTATGGGACAATCAATATATACAAATTTTCAGCAAGATTAAAGAGTGGAGTACGTAGTTCTGTACTGTATGGAGTATTGTCCTCATTTCTGGTCTGGATCGCCACAGTGTCAGCTTCTACCATTTGACGATTTGCAACGAGGAGCCACTCAACATATGGAAGACGCAGTGGTCTGTGAAAAGCTGGATCCTATGGCGTTGCGAAAGGATATACTAATATTTATAAAAGTTATAAAATATAAAACTGCTTATTAAAAATATAATAATAATAATAAATATGCTTTTTGTACACCCAGAACATTCATAGAAACAAAACAAATATTAAAAAGTGGTACAAATTTGGCGGCTTTACGGCTAAAGAGCGATCTCATCCAAGCAATCATTGAAGTAAAGAAAGTTATTAAAGAGATAAATATGTGTATAACAATTCTTATGGATGTTTTTCCACGGATTTTTAGGCTACGGTTTTAACCAAAATTGTAAATTAAACTATTCTATGTTTAGTTAACGAAGGAAATAATTAAAGGGATAAGTGTTAGAAGAGACAGATTTCCTATCAAGGATATCAAAAACCCCAGAGAATTGTTTATCTCGTTTGATCTGATATTTAATTAATCTTTTAAAAGCTTGCAAAACTTATAATTACGAGATCGCAATTTAAGTTTAGTCTCATTCATTTTCCTTTCAACAACTTTTATGAGACAATTATTAGAAGGGAAAGTTTATTATTATTTGAAATTTATTAGGAATTTTATTTTGAGAAATAGTTTGCAATCTAACCCCTTTCCTTATTATGTTTAAATGTTTTATTAACAGTTTCATTAACATTTAGAGTCAAAAGTTTAAGAGTGAAGGTTGTGAAGGAAAAATATGTCTTCAAGTAAATAGTAGTTATTATTTTATTCTGATTACCAATATAATATTTCGGTCTAAACAGGCGGTCTTCTACAAATTGTATCTTTCGTAAACACGTCTTAATGGCACCAGGTATTTAATTTCTATCTGATATTATAAGTATTTAAGATATTTTAATGATTTATGGCTCCGTAATAAGAGACCGGGGTAGTGCCGTCCTCTCACGGAAGATTTACGATTTGAAAACGCTTTTATAGATACGTTTCGTACGATGAGTGGAACCGGAAGCCCAAGCGCCTGGCTTTTACTTTCCCTTTGTCAGCTCTCTACGTCCTTCTACATATTCTAAAGGTAGCCACGCATTTGTGTTATATTTTCAAAGGTTTTTGTTCAACGGCACTATTTAACATGGTCGGTGGTTCCTTTGTCATTCTGTCATTTTAATATAATACAGACACAGCGAGGGGATAAGAGCTAATAGGTTTTTTATAAGATTGCTGATTTTGAGGATCTGAGTTCATTGGCCCCATTTTTCTTTCGAAATTATCAGAGATAGAAGTCAATTATAAGAGATAACTTATTACAAAATTGATTTTATCGAACAAGTTTCAACCTACTCGTAATTCAAAGTGTAATTAGGTTTAAATATTTACTTAAAATTGTTTGTTGGTAAATGTAATTGAATCTTTTTGTTCTATGATGCCTCGTTTGGATATTTTTTTTTTTAACATTTTAATTATTATTAATTTTTAACAGTGTTTTGAGTCTTATAGCAAAAATAACGGTTATTTATATATTCATAGATATATTTTAGATAATTATTTTGCTAACAGATTCGTGATTTCCCAATCCCTTCATTGACCAGACATTTCAAAACAAATTTAAGTTGATAAGGATTTAGTGAGTAAAAAAAAATGTATACGAAATAGTCTTCAAAGTTATTTGGAGGAAATGAAGAATTCATATTTTTGTCAAAATAATTTATTTTTTATTATTTCCTGGTACATCACTAAATCTGAATAAATGTTGCAAATACTATCATTGAGCTATCCGTGTCATGAAACCACTCGTTAGTTTTGAAAAATCCGTCGATCTTGCTTTTTTATTCTTTAGGTTTAGGTTTATTACCTATTTCTATACAGAGTGTACAACTGTATTCCTTAACCTATTTCTAACTATAATTATATAATCTGAATACCCTTCTTTATTCTATATTATCTGTTACCCCCACCAATGAACTGAAATTTTAAGCTTTTGAGTTGTAATTATTGTAAATAATATTCCCAAAATCTAACTAAATTTCGTTCCATATATAATGCTTGAAGCACAAACAAACTAACCAAAAACAATTTTAAAATCTTTACTTTGTCATTTAGGGACTGGAGAAGCAGCAACATTTTTTTTCCTAAGCATACGTACTGGTTCTACTCCATTACTATATAATTATATGTATTTTTTATAACGACTCAAAAAAGTCTGTACCTATTTTAATAAAAAAATTTTTCGATTGCGCAAATGCTGGGCATTGAATATTATACCGGCTTACTCCATGTTAATCACAGAATAAAAGTTTAAAATCATTATTTTATTATATTTGTGATGGATTTTATTTTTCTGCTTTTACTAGCCAGTATCTTTGTGTGTGTTTTGATAAATATTTACACATCTTGCTATATTATCATATCAGTTATTTAAATACATATAAGTTATAAGTTGAACCGATTCTGTAAGGTTTTGTTTTAATCTGTCCTCACATACATACATTCATTTTGTATAATACATTTTTTATATGGGCCTAGTTTTTTATATTGTATTTGCGCGGATTTTATAATTACTGACAATGTGAGAGCATTAACGAAATATTAGTGGCATGGTTAGTTACTCTAGTCTTCTTTTTAGTACTTAAATTTTAACTTGTTCACATAACTCAATTTTGATTATGACTGGATTAGCCAATACAATAAGAAATTTCAATTTTAAAGAGTATCTTGTCCGTTGCTCTCCATGGACCTATCCTAGAACTATGCAAATGGAATGCGTTTCAGAAGCGCAATGTTTTTAAAATATATAAAAAAAAAAATTATTACTTTTCGACGAAATTCAAGACTGAAGTCTAACGAATGGACAAATTATCCGTTTAACAGAATTGTCACTCTTTTCCTTTATGTATTTGAAGTGTATAGTTTTCAGACATTTTTGGAAAGGCGTTGGTTGTCGGGTAGGGAGACGGTATTCCAATTGCAATAATCACTTCGCTTATAATTTTCAATAGCACAAAAGATAATTTAACCAAACAGTTTTGGATAACTAAGATTAAAGTGGATTGAAAGGTAAACGTGCGCGCTTCACGACCGTTCAAAGCTAAGTCCGTTATTATCAGATGGCCAGCGCTCGGTGTTTATTATTGACAGTTGTAAAAGTGACAGCTGACGTATCGAGAAGCGGATGCGCCGAAATATTTATAAATTAGCTTTCACAAATTGAAAACAGAACACAACGTTGTTAGATTTATTAAATTTATTAAATATAAAAAAAACAATCTTCAATTTAAAAAATTTGTTTATCATTCATGTTTACACAAATAACGCTGTGTCAAAATTAGCGTTTGGCGATTGAGGCACGTTGATTTATATCCGTCAGAGATCTAGGCTTAATGATTTGAATAGGGAGCCTGATGCACCAAACAGGTTGTTTATCCTTGTCCTCAACTCGAAATTCTATAGTTGCTGCAGTGCCCTTAAAAATATATTTTAGTTATAAATTAAACAAATATAGATTAGTTATGTCAAATGCACGCTACCGCAAAATAGTTTTTAGGCGTAAAAAGTTAGATAGATGGATAGAATAAATACTTACAGCTGGAAAAAACGATTCGATAAACATGTTGAGAGTGTATTGAACAATTTCCTTCGGCTGAAGTGGACAGTAAGTGTTCGTCAAAAAATTACAAGTTACTGCATGTGATCCTAAATCGTAGTTCACTTCTATTGGCAAGATTCCGACCTTTAAGATTGCCAGGGCTTTAGTTGTCATATTGTAAAGGAAGTATGCTGAAACAAAGTTCTAGAGATTTAAGTTTTTCTTAAAATACTTTTACTCTTTCTATTATCTGCAAGAAAATCGAAATCATACGCACAGTACCATAAATAGTAAAATATAATATTTACTACGATGTCGATATATGTAATAAACATATTTTAAAAGATATTTTTAGTAACTTTGCTTTATTTTTCTAATACATACTTACGAGCTTCAAACACGACATTTATTACTACATCTTCTAGTTGAGGCAAAATACAAGGTGGTTCAATGCAACCCTCGACGTGTGCGTTGATTGGAAGTACTCCATTACTACGAAGACCTAATATAAAAAAAAAGACTTTATAATAGCAATTGATAGAAGGCAAGAACACTTGAAATATGTATTTATCTAAATTTTCATCACTTCGTCTGTCATGGCTTTAATAAATAACCGGTACTAAAGATTTTTTTTGAAGACAATTGATGATTTATTTCAATATCAGATTCTAGATTGATTGTTAATTTCAATTTATACTATACTGAAATTTAGCTAACACTACTATTTAATTTACGAAATTTAGATTTAGTCCGAATTCACAAAATCAATCCAAAATTGCAAGAATTGAGTAGACGTCGTTGTTCATTTACTTATGAGTATTAATAGTGTTATTTATTCCATATTTATTTTTAATTTAAATAAGACATTAATCTATATTCTTTGTATATTTATGAACCAAATATCATTAAGTTAAATAAAATTAATAAGATACTTACACTTGGTAACTTGAGTTGTTTGTCCAAACGCTTCATTAAAAGCGACTAGCAAAAAACACAATACTACAAAACGACACATTGTGATCGAATGATCTAAAATCACTGTTGAAACATTTATATACTTTCAACAGATGTTCTGTAATGATAATATAATTAATAACCACTTCAAGATATTACAATAATGTACTCTTATCATGTAAACGCATTGTCAATCTTTAATATATTGGGAGTTTTAGTTCCGTACCAAGAAGGTAAAAACGGAACCCTATTACTAAGCCACCGCTGTATGTCTGTCACCAGGCTGTATATCATAAACCGTGATAGCTAGAAAGCTGAAATTATGCATTTCCTTTTCCGTTATAACAACAAATGCTAAAAATAAAAAAATATTAAGGGTGGTCCCCATACAGCAAACAAGATTTTCTTTCAAAGATGATGATACGGATACAAATAATATAACCATCCTATAAACCTTATTCCGTTTTTATTAAAATAAAGAACAGATATCCGTAAATAAAATACAGCTAATTTAATTACCTACCTGAAGTCAAAATTATAAAAAATACTAAAATGGATGGGTAAAAGTCAGTAGGGTCTTGAAATTGTTGTGTGTAAATTTAATTGAACTATTCTCACTAAATTAGAATTATTTTGTATAATACAAGCAAGGTGTTAGTTGAAAATTAAAATTATTTCCATAACTTTACATTTGCACTCGTTAATTCTTTTCTTTTTAAATTAAATTGTACCGATTAGAAGAAAAGGAAGATAAGAAGTAAGAATGTAGTTTAAATAATTTAAAACTTTTATACATGTGTTATATTTAAGATCCAATTTGCGTTACTTTGTTAAGAATAGGGCGATGATCTGTGGTCATTAAAAATAATGGACACCACAATTACTGTTCTCCTTACTATATAAACAGTTACAAAAAAGGTCACGTATTTATCGCATAGACGCAGCGGCCGCTGAAATGGAATATGAATGTAAATCTATTTGAGTTGTCACTCCGTAAAATCTAATTAGCTATTTCAGTGCTACTTTTGAAAACCTATTCCAATATAAGAATAGTAATAGTATGAGTATTTATCTCTTATTTAGATTAAATATAACACCTCTTTATAATAAATAACGAATGAAAAGTTAATCGATACGGGCAGAGATTCGAACCCGCGACTACGGGGGACTTGTGGCAAATCCAACCTTGTTATGTGATTGGTAGTTACGATTCTCTGAGATATTAAACTTCGACGGGTACTCCAGTATTCTGAAATGATATGTTTATAATCTAGCTTAATGCTGAAAGCTCATGAAATGTAATGTATTATTGAAATATAAGGAGCACAAATTAAAAAAATAGTTTTATTAAAGTTCATCTACGTACACTTCAGAAATTATACATATTTATCGATATTGTTATTAAATAAGTCAATAAGGTTGTTTTTACTATTAAAATTATCATAAGATCTGAATAAAAAATTTTTTTTTAAAGTAATTTGTTGTATACAAGAGACTGTGAAACAAAACCTGAAACCGAGCACCTAAAAGAGGACCCTTAAAAAAAAACTAATTATGAATGAATCTTTTGATATTCTTGAACATTTTTAAAAACTTAATAAAAATCAATTCATCAACATTTAAAAACAATGTAAAGAGTCAAAACAATTGCTAACATCGTTAATAAATATATTAAAGAGTAAAGGCCCAAGATGGGAGCCCTGTGGTACACTGGAAGTTTTAGGAATGAAAGTCAAGGTGAAACCTTTAATTGCTACAGATTGTGATCTTACACGGATATAAGATGTTAGACGCCTCATGAACTACCATGTATGCCGATATTTTTTATTTTTTGAATAAAAGAATATGAAAAACCTAATCAAATGCCTTTGAATAATCTATGTAAACAATATCCACCCGTGACATCAGCAGCCGTGGCATTTAGTACTACATCGAGGAATACACAAAGATTTCTCTCAGTTGATCGGTTATGTGCTTGTTTACGTAAATACACCCGGGTAAATATATATACATAGGCCTGTATAAAACATATATAAATATAATGCTTTTAGTCTTAAGAAAGAGACAACAATTTTTAAAAACTATTTTTTTGAATACTTACAGACACAGATTAAGCTGAAGTATCTTAAAAGCCTTGTATATTATTTCGTTAAATAAATTATATAAAAAAACAGTTTTCCTTTAGCTTTATGCTATTTTTTTTCATTTCAGTTTAATATTAATTTGATTGTAGTTAATTTCATAGAGCACTAATAAAGCAAAAGACCTTAAAACAATTAATAGCTCGCAACTACACTTTTATCAGCAGAAACTTAAATTACTTCAGATACTTCTAATATGTTTAAAACCATAGTAACGTGATAAGAGTCGAACTATTCATATTCCATCGCTCTTATCACGTCTTAATCAGCACTTGTTTGTTTACATTCCCGCTTTTATGATTTCATTTACTTAACTAAATTTCACCATCAATCAAGCCTATTAGTGTATAACAAATCTAGGAGACTAGATTTGTAAATTTTTTAACTACAATATCACTAACAACTAGTGCTAATTTTTTGATTTTGTTCCACCTACGAAAAATAAGAATGAGCCTTACATAGTCGTACATGATGTGTAACGTATGACATCTCATCTAAATAATAAACCTTGTTGACATTAGATCCTGTATAAAAATATTTAGATATTATTTTATATGTTTTTTTTTTAGACTTAGACCTTAAGAATAGATAGTTTGCCCATCCAAAAGTATTCTAAATCTTTGCTTTCATATATTTATAAATTAAGCATTTACAAATTAAAGAAAAACACAATTATATTAGATATTCATGTCAAATTTATTAAATATAAAAACAAACAATTATCAATTTTAAATACTGGGTCATCATGCATGTTTAAACAAATAACGCTATATTTCAAATTTAGCGTTTGGCGATTGAGGCACGTTGATTTATATCCGTCAGAGATCTTGGCTTAGTGATTTTAATAGGTACCCTGATGCACCAAATAGATTGTTTATCCTTATCTTCAACTCGAAATTCTATAGTTGCTGCAGTGCCCTTTAAAAATATATTTTGGTTATAAATTAAACAAATATAGATTAGTTATGCCAAATGCACGCTACCACAAAATAGTTTTTAGGCGTAAAAAGTTAGATAGATAGATAGAATAAATACTTACGGCTGGGAAAAATGATTCGATGTACATGTTAAGAGTGTATTGAACAACTTCTTTCGGTTGAATCGGACAAGTAGCATTAGTCAAAAAATTACAAGTAACTGCATTTGATCCTAAATCGTAGTTCACTTCTATTGGCAAGATTCCGATCTTTAAGATCGCCAGGGCCTTGGTTGTCAAATTGTTAAGTAAGTACGCTGAAACAAAGTTTTAGAGATTTAAGCTTTTCCTACAACATTTCGCTCTTTCTTTTCGTAAAGTGCATAAATGGCTAACTAGTAAAATTAAAAAATATATTATAATAAACATATTTTAATAGATAATTTAACTAACTTTGGCTTGCGTTATTATTTAAATATATACTTACGAGCTTCAAACACGACATTTATTACCACATCTTCTAGTTGAGGCAAAATACAAGGTGGTTCAATGCAACCCTCGACGTGTGCGTTGATTGGAAGGACTCCATTACTACGAAGACCTAATATAAAAAAATAAAGACTTTATAATAGGAATTGATTGAAGGCTTGATTGAATACTTGAAATATGTATTCATACAAACAATCATCACTGAGTTTGTTATGACATTAATTGATTAATTCAAACAATCTTGTCTGTTTCTCTTTGCTAAGGATTAAAATTACAATTTATTATAAGAGGTATGTGTATGGTGCAGTGGATTGAAATCGTATATCAATTTATGGTTTATTTCAATATCGGATTGTATATAATTTTGGTTTTTCTAATTATCAAAAACTTAACGGATTCAGTCTAAATACACACAATCTATCCAAAATTGCAAGAATCGCGTAGATATCGAGGTCGATTTACTTATTATTTTTACTAGCATATTCCATATTAATTTTTGATTTAAATAATTTTATTTAAATTTAATTTAATTTTTAATTATCCTTTGTGCCCTAATGACATTTATCCTTAGTCTAGAATATCTAAATATCGTAATGTTGAATAAAATAAATAAAATACTTACACTTGGTAACTTGAGTTGTTTGTCCAAACGCTTCATTAAAAGCGACTAGCAAAAAACACAATACTACAAAACGACACATTGTGATCGAATGATCTAAAATCACTGTTGAAACATTTAAATACTTTCAACAGATGTTCCTGGATGATAAAATAATTAATAGCCACTTCTAAATATAACGACAATGTATTCTTATCAGGTTAATGCATGGTCAATCTTTAAGCCTACGTTACTCTATTATATATTGAGTGTACAATTTAATATTTATTTATCGAGAGAGAAAAACAAAATTTAAAAAAAAATAAAGTTTAAAGCTACAAAAATAACAGCTATCGAATAAATCTAATCACCTTATTATTTATTTTTGTTAGACTAAAAACAGATTTACGTCAACGGTTTTTCAGACAGAGGTGAACTTGAAGTGAAAATTATTTAATCAAAGTTTAAGTCTCTAAAATGGAGGGATAGAAGTTAATAAACTCATGAAATTACTTTAAAAAATAGAGTGGTCATATTGCTTTAAGTTAGTAGTAACGGAGAATATACGCGGGATCGTCGCTTGCTGACCAAAAATTAATTACAATTTTTATCGTAGAAGTTCAAAAGTTTCTTCAATACTTAGAAAATAGTACGAGACAGGATGGTACGATCAATTTTGTAAACGAATGTCTTCTTGTATACTACCATATCGTTATATTTATAGTGGTTGTGTTTACATTTTATCGCCTGCTTGTTTGTGTCAAAATGTAAGGTAATAAAAAAGTTAGTAAAGTATAGTTTATTATTTTTAAGATACTTATATTTCATGTACCTAATTTAATTCAAAAGAAAGAAACTGATGATAATAATGATACATTTCAATTTATTTTTTAAAATACACCGAGAAAAGATACCATTTAAGTAATTTGTGAGTGCGCTAAGATAAACATTGACTATGCACTAATGTCATTCCGATATAATTACCGGAAAAAAATATTTTACGAACTTCACAGAAATAAAAACTTAAATATTATTTCTCTGATAGCTTTTATCACTTTATTGTTCTGTTTTATAGGTATTATGTAAATCTGACTTTTAATTGGTTGTCATAAATCCAGAAGTATTCAAAGTGATTGCCGGAATGAAATAAAGTGCTGTTTCCAAAAGCTTAAGATATATGCAAAATAGCCAAAAAAAAATCTTAAAATGTATTCAAAAAGAAGTCGACGTAGTACACTCGTACTCGCACTGACAAATAGTGAAACCTAAAAATAATGAAATAAAACTTCAAGATGAATTTTAAATTTATAGTTAAAATTTATTAAATCAAATTTTTAAATTTATATGCCCATATACTTCAAAAACTTTACTCTTACTCCTCTTCAAAACATATTTCGCACACAATCCATTTAGACTTTTTCTGTTTTCCTTTCCCTTTTTTACCATCTACCTTCAAATTAAGTATATATTTTTGCTGCATTACATTCATCCCTCCACAATATAATCACATTCCAAGCAAGCCAATTTCGTTGCCCAATATTTTGGAACCATACAACATTAAAGGCTTTATCTGTTTTCTTTACTTGCTCAAGGGGCATGCGCTGAACACTACACACACTTGCACACTTGCACACTTCTACAACATCCTTGTATTTAATACCTCAACACAGACATACTTTTGATTTATATACTTCTAATTTTTATTACTATTTCTTATTTTAAGGAAAAAGCTCCAATTTAGTCATTATAACGCCATTTTACTTTGAAAAAGGCTTGGGTTTAATTCTTTGTAATGCCGATAGTATTTTATTTATTTACCCTGTTCATCACACATTCTTTCCAGTACTGCTATTATTCTATTCCATTTACCATAATGGCAGATCTAACATAGTAGTAAAATTTATCATTTACTAATTTCTTTTGCTTTCGTCCCCTTCCTTTCTTCATCTTTTATCTTTGTCTTTAAGCCCTTATTTTTTATCTTATATCCTCTCTTCATCAACAAAGCACATTTCTGAGCCTTCTTTTCAAAACCGCTAGCTTACTTTTTCTTCCATTCATTGTGCCTATATGCCAACTTTTTTCATCAAGTGCTTGATGCTGCGCGATGTGCGAAATTATACGCGTCACCTCCGGGAGCATCCTAGTTGTATCATTCTTTAAAACCACTTCATATATATAGTTAAAAAGGTTTTAACAATTTTCATTCTACGACTAGCCGCTTAGCTGCCTTCAACCCTTTTTGGTAATAATCTTTGTCAGAACAACTGCCACCAACTGAGAAAGAAACTGGCAATAACTGAGTTAGAAATAAAGATGTTGTGTTCGCCATCCAATGCGTTAGTCACCTCTAAAGACATCTACTGTATTATGCTTAGCTTTACAAGAAATGTGAACTAATTTGCACATATCATGTTACAAAATTATAACTGATTCCGTACTCACAGGGGAATGGATAGACTATCAGACTAGGAACTAAAACAGTGTCTTAATTTATCAATTTCAAACTTTATATATTTATACAGGTTTATAAACTGAGTAAGGTACAAATTAAATAAATAACACAACGTATTAAGTACCCAAGGTAAATTAATAAAATATATAGAAACACGAATCTCAATTTTCTAAGCTGGATATCCAGCATGTTTATACAATTATAGGAATGCCAAATTTAGCAATTCGCAATTTAGGTGAGATGATTCACATCCGTCTGCCAGAGTGGATTCACGGTTTCCAACTGGCGCCCTGATACACCGAACCATTAGTCCGTCTTTTTCTTCTTCGCAATTTAATAATTTAACCAGATATAGTTTCGTTATATTAAAAATGAACACTAAAGATAATTAGTTAGTGAAACCAATAGTAGGTACATAAAAAATACTTATTGCTGCGAAAAGTCATTTGATGAACGTTTTTAGAGTATAATTAAAAAAATCATTTTAATTTAAATAAATAGAATGAAAACTAAACCCATACAGGCATACATACAGGGATTCAAACACGCGACCTCTAGGAAAGCGTCCCGTCGCTCTACCAATTGAGCTTTACGGTAATAACTCAAAAATTTTATATACCTTCGATACGTTCTTAAGTAAGCACTAAAAACAAATGCCTGCCTAATATCTTGGACTTGCAATTGTGGTTAGCGGCCTGATGAACCTAACTGGCGGTTCATCTCATTTATTCGCTACTCGAAAGAAAGAGACGAAGCTTCTTAGCCCATCGCGTTGTAGCGAGAGGATTGCATGCAGTTCCTGGACCTGCGACTCAGGTGTAGGTTTATGGAACCCTCTAAAATGCGCATTCCTCTCCCTACCTAACCAAATTTGAAATGAATCTACTAATACCGCCGTTGAAGTACGTTCTTGAAATGAACTAATGATAGCTCTAGAGAGGCCAGGATTTTTCACTAGGTTATAGAGAGATTATTATACGAATAGCTGCTTTAGCTTAAATTATAATATAGTCAATAACTAAATTAAAATACACTTCTAGAGGAAAAAAAACCTCGAAAACGTTTTACTTCTTTTTAGACTTCTTCTTTGACAGATTATACGCAACCAGATATTAGATTATTTTTTGTAACTTGTAGTATTATATACATTGAATATTTATTGGTAAAAAGCAATAGCTTTAACCAGTCACTATTTATTAATAAAATCTTATTAAAACTTTGTAAATGAAACTATACCGTCTATAGTCTTTTCTGTATTCCTTTGACTGCAGCTCGTAGGGTCTGGCTCACCTAAGAGTAGTTCCACCCCTCGTACAAGCGAACGTTAAGTTTGTTTAAGCCTCATATAGAGTAGATATTATAGACATTTCGAACGATGAGTGGAATCGGAAGCTCAAACACCATGCTTCTATCCTCTTTATCCTAGCCTTCTACGTCCCCCCCATATATCAAGGATGACGACGTATTTGTGTATATATTTGCAAGGTATATGACCAGCCGCACCATTTACCAGTAGGTGGGCTGTCTGTTCATTTTTAATACTGTCTTATAATAAAATATGGTCATATCGACGTGATAAGGGCTATCAAATTAGTTTACTCATTGCTACTTATAATCAGCAGGTGTTAGTTTAGATTCTTGATAATATAGAATAATATATTAAATTTAAATACATTTTTAATCAAGTCTGTTTAAAGTAAATATGATTGTATTTTTAGTCACTTTTAAGTGCCTGTTAGCATCATGTTTTTTATGAATATATTTAGCTATTTTAGCTCTAATTTATAAAAGCTATAAATGTATACAGTATAGAAATAAATCAAATTAAAATATTCGTTTGCGATTCGTGAATATTAATAAAGGATAAAGTTTGTTATTGTCATGCAATTAAGACAGTATCTTGTTAAAATAGTATCTTGTTTTCATATATCATCTGTGTGGGACTGGCTAATCTAACTCTGTCATATTATTAGTATTTACGACTCCCTGAGGTATTAGTGTGGGTGAAGTTTCGTTGTGTAAGACGTGTGTATTTAATGATATATGTATAAAGGGACTTTATGAGCATATATTTATTTGCATTAATAAATATTGTACAATGTTTAAACTTTGTAACATTACTTGGAGCTAAGCAAATGGACTGCACATGCCATGCACATGCCATGCACTGTATTATTTATATTTTGATATAAATGTTTTAATTAAATTATTTTAAAAAATTTTAATTAAATATTTCTGGAATATTAATATTTTTTATTGTTTCATTTGATGTACATTTATATTTAAAGTGCAATATAAAAATATTTTGTCATACTTAAGTCTTATCGAGAAACTTGAAAATTAAAATAGATGCAAAATGTCTAAGTGAAACATTTAAAATTATATATAAAATGCGAGTACGTACTTTTCCTCAAAAAAATATTATCCATGAAACTTATTTGAAATATTTATATTTTATTTTATAGAATAAAATTAAAAGTTTTTAATTAAAATTTCCTAGTAAAAAATATAATTTGTCGAATTTTTATTTCAATAAATGTAACGAATCTTTTGGAGATTTTCTACTTTAATATAGTTTAAACAATTAGATTTAAAATAAACCAATATAATAATTAAAGTGAGTAAAAGTATAAAAATATAAAATAGATTTCCTGTCAAGGATATCCAACACTCCATAGAATTCTTAATCTCTCCTGAACTGATATTTAATTAATGCCCTAAAAGCTCCTTACATAACATCTTGCAATTACGAGAGACGAATTTAAGCTCTTTTTTGCTCAATTTCCTTTCAACCTGTGTCGAAAATTATCAGAGAAGGAAGTCAATTACAGGAGGGAATTTATTACAAAATAGATTTTGTCAAACAATTTCCGACCTAACCGCTGGTGTTATTAGGTTTAAACGTTTGATTGACGCTCATAGTTTAATTAATAAATGGATGTAAAGTGAAGAGAATTCTATTTTTTTAGACATACGGTAGATTTTGTATTGTTTGATTATAAAAATTGGTTATCGATCTAAACAGCCGCACTTCTTTCATTTGATGACCAAATTAGCAATAAAGTTGATCGAAGAGATGGCAAAAGTCGATATTGGAGATAAACTAAAAAAGTCTTTGGATCTTTCACAAGCTTTTGATTTATTTTATCATGGTATAATAATTCATGTTCATCAGCTATTTACAGAATAGTTATCAGTTTTTTTATTGTTTCTTTCATTATTACAGTTCATTTCAGTTTTGAATCTAATATTTTCATGTAAACGATCGATTTTTATTTTCGTTTTGATTATAATTCATCAAGTTACGAAATAAAAAGTTGGTGGTTAAATTGTAAATTAATACTCCTAAGATTATTACTGTTATATTATTTAACATATCGATATTTGACTATCGATAAACATACATCACTTGTTGTTATTTAAATACCATCCCCACTTCCTTTGGGATGCGGTACCGCAGAGGTGGGAGGTAGAAATTTATAATTATCGCTGATTATTATTTAAAAAAAACTTAGCATAGCTAACTTTATTATAGATAATTTTAAACAATAACACTTAATTAAAACAAATAAGCTCAAAATAATAGTATAAATAAAATCCAGTATCTAGAACTTCTTTTGAAAATTAGAAATAATTTTGTGAATTGCATTAAATATATCCGATTCAAAATATCTTTTAACGAATTATTTATTAATAAGGTATATACCCATCACCAGTCTTTGTATGTATTAAAATAAATCAATCATTTATGTCTCTCATTATCTCTCTCATTTCACTCATTCATTCATTCATTTCATCTCTAGTCAATTTATTATTGTATATTCAATATGACAGTTGTTGACACTAGTTTTTGATATTATTCATACTTTTTTTAAGAGTAAAAAGGGCCCCAGATGAAGTCGGCGGTTGAAGCGAGTCAAAAATAAAGTTGATTAGCAATTTCTAATTCTCATCCTTACGAAATGAAAATGAACACCTGCTGTTTATCGCTAGACGTCTCTTTGGTTATCAAAAGTACTTGTCTGATATAACTCAAGTATTAAGTGAAAAAGAACCCGTAGTTGTTTTAAGTCAACTCATTAAATTAACTCACTCTGATTATATTTTGATAATAATATTAATCCTAATAATAATATTAATATTAATTAAATATACTTCATAGGTTTTATTAAAATACATTTTATAGTTGAATAAGTTCCTCGCAAGAAATTGTAATATGAAAATGCTTGTAAATTTTAATTATATTGCATGTGAAACTTCATTTTCACGTAAAATTAGTTCATTTTCATTCATTTTCACGTAAATTTATTAGTTATATTTCTATTTAAAAAGGTTTTTTGATTTGATTGAAAATGTTGACCCAGATAGATTGTATGTAGTCAATCGTCAAACTTATTTTTTTAACAGTGTCGGTAAATAGCCTAAAATGTATAAATAATGTGGCATGGTAAAAAAAAAATCTAAGCCGTCTGCTGTCAATAATTGTCGCCTCGGTCTTATTTGGATAAACTATGTCACTATAGTGAAATAATTTCAATGATTCATTACTTATTGTCATTAAATAAAATCCTTATGTTTTATTATCAGTATATTTTTGTATTTTTTTTGTGTTTTAGAATTGTGTAATTCTTGTTTTTCGTTTTTTTGTGTAGGGAACGTGTTTGTCGCATTAAGCCCGCCTTTTGTGCATTTTTTTAATACTGTGCAATAAAAATTAAAAAAAATAATAAAAGTATAGAGTCTATGAAATCAGACTTAATATATTATCAAAAGCAAAAACTTTAGAATTTCATAGTTTTTTGGCAAAACTAACTTAAGCAATGGTAGTTCAAATAACTTATAAGAAGTTCAAATAGCATATTTAATTAGAAGAAATTGACCTCTTTAAAATGTCAAAAAAATACTTTTTTATCTTAACATTATCTATCAGGTATTAAGCAAGGCGCCCATAAATTCAACACGGATTTTTTTTTTCTATACTGTAGTATAAAATTGTGTTCAATATAGAATGTAAATAAGTGAACCATAACAATGGTTTTTGAGTAAGGGTGCAGTGTTTATCGACGTATAGAAACTACGCATCCAAGCTACCGCTTGTATTGTATTAGTGCTGTAACAAAAAGTATCGATAGTTCAAGACGATATAATATTATTGAATTAAAATTAAGCTCAAAGTTATGTAACTTTTTTTATTAGGTTTTTATTATTACGTTATACAAATTGTTTTTTTTTCTCAAAGATGTGGCCATCAGTGAACTAACCTTTTTTGCTTTATTTTTATTTTATTTTATTATAAAATGATGTTAAGTTTAATGATTTAATATTTCATTAAAGTGAAAATATACCATAATTAAATTATATTATATATTATATAACCACAATAAATATTATATTTGTTTACTTGAGATACCATTTTAAAATATCGATTATATTGTTACGTTACTAGAACGATTTAATCGAATGGCGGCTGACGAGTGCGTTGCAAAGGCTTCGTGTTGATGAATAGAGGTGGAACAAATTGACAGTCTAACCACAGATTATAATTTACAGTACAAATAATTACGATAGGAACAATTTATTATTAAATCTTAAAATATATTGATTTTGATTCTATAATGCATTTTATTCGATAAGTAAGAATATATGTGAAAATTTTAGGAGCTTTTCTTATAAAGAATTCTATTGCTCACTTGCTGTGGAATTTTTCATCGACCAAGTCTCAGGAATAGCACAGGCTATAAAAAAAGTAAACTTTATAACCCCTTTTCATCCACAGAGATGGAATTTTTAATATCAAATATTTGGATTAAACTGCGGATATTCGGTCTTAGCAAGTGATATTGTTTTTGTTCATAATAACTATTTCTACGTGAATCTAATAATAGTATGTCTCGAAAATTAAAAAAAATATTACTAACTGTAATTAATAATAGCATTAATATTTTATAGCGTTTAATTCTTGGTGTACTGAGCTAAGTAGACTGTGGTCTGTTTTTTAAGGGCGGCAAATGGAATACGCATGTCAGTTTCAGCTATCAAATTTTTGAAGTAATTTCAGCTTCGGACACGCTTTCGCTGAAACGACCGCAACCGATTTTGACGTCCTGAAATTGGTTTGTTGGTTTTTTAACTTTTTGCCGTTTTGAATGTTAAAGGTGTGCATTTTTTGTTGAATTCCATGGCCTATTTGTTTGATTTCATTCAATCATTCGAGCTTTAATTTGAATTGAAAAATATTTTTAAAAATGAATATGTACTAGTAGTTAGAAGCTTGAATTTCGTGTAATATTTTCACTAAAACCAATAATATTGTTAAAATTTGTTTCACTATTTGAAAGGCATATTGACCTCGTGGGCATGGGCTATATAACATCATACTACGATCGTAACAACGAATAAGTAAGTGACTGAATAATTTATTAATTTAAAATAGAATAAATTTAAAGGTTAAGTTATAGGTTAAGGGCATTCTACAAAAATATGTTTGATATTTTATTAATATTGTAAAGTGACTGTGATTATTTTCTTAGAGCGTCTTGTACTTGGCTGGATTAACAAATTTCAATACTACCCTCGATTATCGGTGTAAAGTGGCCAATATTACTCAAAGGTTGTTATTATATTATATAATATTCGGAAATATTTACTTAATTACATAATTAATTTTATAGTCCCTTGAGAACGCTAACTGCGTGAAATTCTGATTCTGATTCTGATGAAATTCATACCAAATAAACCAAAATATGGGTTTTTTTGGTATGAATTTCATACTTTTTATTTGAAATTTATTATGACCTTAAGAGATGTTTACAAATGACAGAGTAATCAATAGATTATAAGATTAATAAAAGTAAAATCTGTAAATAAGACTCATTTTAGATTGAAGGAAATTTACGAATACAATTTTCTAAGCAAGTAACCAACGCACTGTAAAATTGAGTCTCAACAATTTTCTGTTTCATTAACGGACACTTACGAGCTCGAACAATCACACGCGCGCTTTGCTTAACTTTGATAAATTTAAATAATTTGCTCACATACGTCCATATAAAATGATTTGCTATAATAGAAGTCTCGAAACCTCAGGCTGTGTCAGTAATTTGTATGTGTCAGTGAAAATTCGATAACTGATTTTTTATAATACAGGAATTTTTGGTACGGGGTAGTATGGACAGTTGTTGCTTTAGGGCCACGATACGGTAGAATAATCTCTATTTAACTAACTAACTCTAACTCTATTATATGCAGTTCATCAATTATAGGTTTTTGACATTTAAAATTATTTTATTATTTTATTTCAAGCAATCATCAAACATAATATTTTCATATTTACTTTTAAACGTTTATTATATACGCAGGTTTCAATAGTAGCATACAAATATAGGGATATTTATAAATATTTTAATTTATTTATTTTAAACTAAATAAGCCATGACCAATGCTCAAAAATGAAAGCCACACCAGATTAAAGTTCTACACGACCTGCGTTGCCTGAGAGACCTTTCCATCTTCATTGATTTTTATATCAAAGACAGTTCCTGTAAACTTACAGACACGTGAAGGATGATATTGGAAAAAAGTAAATTAAATATACTATAACTTTTATGATGAAATAATTAATATCTAAATATAAATACTTCAGCAATGATACGTCACTATGCAGCTGCATCAAACCACTTGAGACTTTCTGATACTTAGGATAACGAAATATCAGCTTAACACTGGCCTTTACGTAATATACTCTTATGTAGGAGTACACCAGATGTTACCTGTTATATATTCTTTATTTGATAATTTATTACTTATGTATAAATAACATCTCGCTTTTCCTGTTTTCTTTTAAAATTATTTCACTTGTCTTGTTTGTCACTGAACGTCACTATGTGAAAAAACGTAAATGTTTTAGTTTTTATGATACTTATTTTATAGTAACGTTAGGAAACGAAATATTTTTTTGTCAGTATTTATAACGTTAAATATTGAGCCTGGCGGCCATATTGCCCTTAAACAAGAAAATAATAATAATAATACAGACTGCTGAATAACAGATTTATTTTTGTCTAATCAATTATTTGTTTGTATGATTTCTTAAATTATATTTTCCTTATTCATATTGTTCTCACAACGTGATATCGTGAGAGCGGAAAATATTTAAACAACTGGTAATTTTTTTAACAATAAATTATTTTACTTTATTGTAAATTATTTATTATATTACATATTTACATATTTGTAAAATCGGTAGTCATTAATACGATAGATTTCACGCTTTTTTTTTAAAGAAAACAATCCGACAAGGATTCATTAAAAAGTATCCTTGCTACTAGAATGATATTTGGAGATAGCTAATTGTTTAAGTCAACGAATAATACTTTTTACTTCAGATAAATTTTCACATGAAAGCGCAAAAACTATAGAAATGCTCGAATTTAAGATAGATAATAGACTAATTTTAAATAATGTTACTTTAGGGTGGAAAATATATTAAAATAAATTAAACGTCGTGTTTTTTATATTTTTTCTAGCATAAACCCAAAAATTCAAACAAATATATTAGGTTGTTTTAAAGTAATGTTTATCTTTTAATAAATAATTTATCTGTTCCTAATACGCTACAATTAGTAGTAAGAGCCGCTTGAGTAATATCTAACTGAATAAATATTTATTGAGGCGTATTATATTAATTACAGAATTATTAAACGTGTTACATTTCTTATAACTATTTGTCTGATTTTATTTCATAAATGACTATTTAATATTAAATAGAATTCTGTCCGTTATTTCATCAAATGTATCCTTTCTTTTCAAATAAAATGTTTTTTTTTTATTTAACCTTTTTAAGGAATCAAAACGAAAACAAAGAATGATTTTTTTTTATTTTTTTTTATTTTATGTTTTTTTTTTATATATCTTACGAAGTTTAATATTTCTTTCAGCTCACTCAATCCACAATATGGATATCAAGCCCTAGCGATTTGAAATTCGGATTTTTAATGCTATTTGGGACTTAATGTATTTATTTAATTATAATTTTTTGACTAATACTCACTGCCCAGTGATGCACAATACATTTGAAGAATGAACTTATTCGATATACTCTAAGGAGTCTACCTACTATAACTATAGTCTATGAAATATTTTGTATCTATAATTAAATGGCTTTTTATACAGGATACTTCATACTTTTAAATTTCGAATGGAGGATAAGGTTAAGCTAGTTTAGTGCATCAGGCTCATAATTGGTCCCACTGGTCAAATTAATAACATATTAACAATAGCTTTGACAACTGTTTGGAACTTTGTATATTTCATGATATTTTGTTCTGTCACTTTTAAACAATACTAAAATTATTTAAGTTTTTGAGTTTGAGAGTTGAGTTAGGTGCCAGTAATAGATATATAAGACAGTGTGAGTTTGTTTGTTCTTTACGTTTTCACGTCTTAACTGTTCAACGGATTATTATGAAGCTTCATACACACATTTTACCAGCAGTATAAAAAACGATATATACATTTCGTCCTGAAAAAATTTACTGTTTGTGAAATAAAATAAAAACTTTCAGACGGCTGACGACATAACAGGGCCATTTTTTATAACTATACAATGCGGGCGAAGTCGCTAGAAAAATATAAAACATTATACAATTTTGAATACGAATTTAAAACTGTTACTTTGATTTAAAAACATAGAAAAAGATGAAATTGCGTGGCTTTTTCCTATTGTACGTATTGTGTTTAATTCACATGATTTATCAGAAGATGAATTTATGAGAAGAATTTTTTATATTTAAACTTTCGTGAATCATGACTATTATATTTATATTTACCCGGCTGTATTCACGTAGAAATTAAATCGGAGTTCACGGTGTGAGTCCGCCACGCTTAGAGCGCATGAGTAAAAACCCCGAATGGGTTCGAAACTAGTCTTGTACATTCTGGTACAATTTTACGTGAATACAGCCACCCGGCTGTATTTACCCAAATATAAATATAATACGAGAATAATATTATATTAAATAACTGCTCACTTTAACTATAAATATTACCATAATTACTAAATAGTATTTTGTGATAGGTCCACGAATTTAATTATTCCCTGATTTTACTATTCCCTTAAGTTTATTGACTCGGAAATAGATTTCTTCTTATTTAACCGCCGCATTTCTTGTTATATGATACATTTGTCTGTAAGATAAATGTTTGCTGAAATTATCTTCATTTTTAACCTTTAACTATGGACGTTCCATTTTTGTTACACTATTATGGACGTGCGGCCTCACAGACCGCTACATTTACGGGCTGGTTTTTATCTTGATGAGTAATTATTGTGTTATTTTTTGTTTTTATCCCTTAGGAGAATTCCTAAATATAAATAAAAGAAATAATTTTAATGAAAAATATATTTATTATAAACTAAATCTAACGATATAACAATCAAAGACACTTTTAAGACTTTTTAGTTTGAGATCACTTTATAAGTATATAACCACCGTAAAATGCTTTTTTTAATTAGTTTAATTTCTTTAACTATAAAATATAAGGAACAAAGAACATAAAAATTGTAATATAATCTTCTCAGAACCAAACATAAAAATTTTGACAAGAACCCAAGTTGGCCATATTTATTGGCAGTCTTTGCATAACGGCTTAGAGCACTGTAGGCATATTAGCTGCATACAGCCTACACAAGAGTGGGTCGTCTTTGGTTTTATCTTTGGTGGCCATAGTTTACACTTCTTACGTTTAGGAACTATGTTTTCTTCACTTGGTGGCTCTTGGAATGGCATATCAGGGCCCAAAACACGTTTCAGCGTCATTACTAATTCATTTGGCAAATGAGGATTCATAACTCGTCTTTGCATATGTGGAACAATCAGAGATCGTGGATCGGAGATGGATTGTCAAAACGAAGGCAGTTCAGAAGAACTAAAAATCTGGTTTCTGACATACAGCAAATGAATATACTTTGAAGGTCGTAACTCTGCTATAGGTATATTGTCGTCATCTGAACTTTCACTGTCCAATCTCCGTATGCCACCGTCAGCTCCGGAAGTACTACCACTTACTTCGATAATCTCTTCTTCACTCAAACGATTTTCTTCAATGTCGGCTTCATAAAACAAACAATCATCAACATCCCCATCGCTCTCGCCCTGATCCAATTCTAAAAGCAATCGTTGAAACTCCTCTTTAAAATTATGATCATCTAATCGCAATATTTTACTGGCTCTCTGAGTTCTCTCGATGTTCGTTTGCCTTTAAATTTAATGTTCGTTGACATTTTGACTTACTAAATCTAAAACAAACAAAATCACCGTCAGCGGTAATTTACAACACAAACGTGGACGCGCGGTCTCAAGGACCGCACTCAAATTATACATTGAATTTACTTACGCAATATTCAGCCGGTGACGTTACTTTCACCCTCAACGGTCATTTCGCCACTAGAACCGAAGCTGCTGATGGGGGCATACGCGTGGAGTACGCGGGAGGTGGTGGAGGTGAGAATCGCAAACTGCAAGCGGCCTGTGAGACCGCACGTCCATAGTTAAAGGTTAACATGATTATTCTACTGTTTGGAGTTATTTTTAAAGTATATTTAGATATATGAGATATATTTTATATGAATTTCATCGGATAAGAATGGCTTAAAAGATAATTAATATTTTATTTATTATCCCTAAAGTGATGTCAAGAGCATAGTCTAACTCACGGTAATAAATTAATTAAATTCTATCTTCTTCACGTTGGTTGGTAGGAAAAGTAATAAATATAATCTTCGGTAACTTTTTTGAGTTAGAATAGTTAAAGTATAAAAAACATGGCAAAATTTTTTTAAAATTATTTTCAATATTTGTTGTAATATATCATGTTAGTCTCGTTCAAGTTTCGCGCCATTACTATGAGAGCCGGATGTTTAAACTGTTCCCTTGTCTTCTCTTCTCTTCTCTTTGTATCCTCAATAATTTTTGAATCCTCTTTCATGGCAAGGCATTTTGCTAGTATATTTTTTACAGATATCCAGGGATGACAACACAAGTTCCCATTAGCTGGACAGTCCACCCGTCTACCAATAATGACTTAAGCGGAGAGAATATGTCAAACTAAATCGTCGTAGAGTATTTTTACACATGCGTCAGGGGACCATCCGTTTCTGCTTTATCACTGTACTGTACAAAAAAAAAAATACAAAACCTGTAAAAACAGATTATTAACCGGTTATTGAAAAATTAAACATTCTCTTGGCTTAACGCATATTGTTGAATAAATAATAAAAATAAAACTCTCTATAAATCACAAAATAATGTAAGCTAATCTATACTTAGTCTGGCCATAAATACTGTTATACTTAAAAATAAAATTAGGTAACTGCAAATAACATTTATTACTTTTACAGTATGTTAGTTTAGTACATAAATATAAAACAATTAAAAATATACAAAGCTTATTCGAAGTGGTCTCCATTGGCTGCAATACAGTCCTTTAAACGTTGAGGCCAGTTATCAATAGGTGCACGCACTCTTTCCTTGGAAAAATTCTTACCAGCCAATCGTATAGATTGTTTTAGGGACAAATTATCATGGCGTTTAGAGCAAGTTGTACTTTCTAAAATAGATCATAAATCATAATCCGGTGGATTAAGATCGGGACTAGGCGACGGCCAGTCTTCAGCTCGAAACGTTCGCTTCCAACCTAGATTGCGCGGACCGACCTTTATGACCCGGCGCCGAGTCTTGTTGGAAGGACCATACTTGGTTATTGAACATGGTGATGTTAAGGGGCTTAACTACCTTCTTAAGAATGGTATCTTGATATACTTGTGCCGTTGTTTTGATACCTTTTTCACAAAAATATGACTAAGTCACTCCTTCATAGCTAACACCCCACCATTTCTTCTTTCTTTCCCTTACTGCTTTGACCACCTTTTTGGTACGAACACTACGTGGACGGCCAGATCTTTTTCTGTCACAAACAGAGGAAGTCTTATTGGACCTATCAATAGCCCGGTACACAAACATTTTACTAATATAAAGTTTATGGAGAGTTTTAAAAATTACATTTGGCTCCATACCTACTTTGTGTAATGCAATCACAGCGATTCGGTTCTCTTTATCACCCCACTACATTTTAATATCGCAAAAAAATTGTTCAATGTATTGGCGCCAAAATGAGAAAACACACTGAACAATCGCATAAAACTGACAGATTCGAAATTCAAATGTAATATTTATTTTTATTTAGTGTTTATGGCCAGACTAACTAGATTGATAACGCATTTATCTGATAAAACTACATTGTTGTAATATCTACTATAGATTATTAATTATTTTATCATCATAGTACACTAGTTTGATAATATTTGTATGTTTCCATAGTGATATGATATCATTTGATAATGATAAGTCGTTTTCTAGCAAGAGCAAACAACTGAAGTTACCAAGTGTATTTCAATCTGTTTCTTATACTACTTGATATTAGATTATTCTGATTTAGATATGAGATAGATTTGTCATTATGTTATTATATCTATATTGTCTGTGTCATTACTAGCGTTACTTTGTTTTTCAAATATGGCAATGCATTTTCAATAAACGCTCTCTCATTTCTGTCGATTATAACTATCACGTTGTTTTATTTTGCTTTAAAATATAATCGCTGGAATATAATATATTTCGGGTGTGTCTTAAAATATAAGCATAAAAATTATCAAAATAAAGTATCTGTATCACTAACGTCGTAACACAGGAAGGAATATAGAGCAATAGATTCTATGAAACAATATTTACAAACCAATTTTTATTATTTGTTTTTTTTAACATTAAGCTAAATAGAATGGCAAATGCAAATATTACTAATAATGAATCGAACACGTAATCTATTTGATTTTTACCATCTTTATATTCTCCTGAATTCTTGAAGGCAATATGCGACCCACGACTTATGCGTCGATTGGAACGGTAGACGGCTCCATTGCTACGAAGACCTTCTGTAAGAAAAAAAACTTAAAACGGCAAAGAGACTTACAACACAGGGTGTATTTGAAAAAGATAACCGCATTTTTTAAATGAATTACTATCGAAATGTATATATATTTTTCGTTAACCACAATTATACAAACAAATACATACATACATTGAACTTATGAAAGGTCAGACTCTAATTGAACGATTCCTGTATCCAAGGGTCCATGGAGAAGAACCTTAAGAAAACTTAATCGATACTCTTTGAATTTATATGTTAAATTGTTGTTTTTTTATAGTATGACTATTCCAGTCACAGTTATAATTGAAACGTGAGAACAAAAAAGAATTCAAATAAATGTACCGAAAAATGAAATTGAAAAAGAAAGAAAATAAATATCCATGCCACTACTATTTCGTTGAAGTTCTCACTCAACTCATGTTGTTGATTTGGTTCAAGGTCTCAAAGGATTCTAACTTGCAACATTCAAAATAAGAGTAATTTAATGAGCGTGCGCAACGAGCGAAGGTAATTGCTTAGAAACCAGGCAAAAGGCTTTAAAAATTTGTTTTATATGGGTATATATGTAATACATACATACTGTACACATACATACTGTATAATAGTTGTCATAGACATGACAACTATTATAATTATCGATCCCCATTCTTTTTTTTGTCAATCATATGATCCCCCCTCTTTTCACTCAATGTCCGGTACAAGACACGACTAGTTATTGTTTATTATTTATTATAACTTCGTACTGACATTCAAACTTCGTGACTTAACATTTGAACAAGATATAAAGTTATTTAAGTATTTATGATCACATAAATTATAAATAGGAGATATTTATAGCTCTGTGAGGTTTTATATCATCGGTCCATATATATATATATATATATATATATATATATATATATATAGCTGAAAGCTGAAAATTGGCGCGTAGGCAGCTTAGAGTCAGAACACGGACATAGGATACTTGTCATCCCATTCGATCACGTTTATTTATTTATTTTATTGTTCATTATTTATTTATTATCTGACAGTCAGTTATCCGTTAGTTCCATACTATTCTAATAGATGGCGGTATAAGTGTATTTCTTGACTGGATTGAGTAAATATCTATCCAAGAGATGGCGCTCTGGTAAAATACAAACCTCTATCAAGCTAAAACTTAATAGGATAACTGACCACGTGTTGCTGAGAGTAAAGTATAAGTTGAATTTATATTATAGTAAACATAATACTGTATATTAAATATATATAATATTTTTTATTCTATTGCGCCAGGTGACAATCTATAAGTATTTAGCTACTATTAGCCATCAGATTAATACTTGATAGTGACAGTGTAAAAGTAAACAATTAATTTAATAATTACGGATTTAACTATAACAAATCTCATATTTAGATCTTAGTCTCTACTAATATTATAATGGGGTAAAGTTTGTATGTTTGTGGTTTTATACTTTATAACTTTATCTGTTAGAGGTAATGTTCAATGTAACTTATCCGAAACTAAAAATGTCTTAAAGAATATTTAAAAATAAGTTTCATATTATATCTAGGTTATATTATATTATTTCCTTAAAATAATAAAGGGGCTTTTCTAGAATAATTTTGAATGAGTTGCGGGCAACAGCTAGTAATATATAAACTAATACATTGCTTTTTTTTAAAATAGATATTTAGGTCTGATTTTTTTTGAGTGGCTTCTCTTGCGCAATTGCCACTGTACAAAAACAGTTTTTACTCCAAGGAAAACTATTTCTTCAGGGAATTACTTTTAATACTTCTCGATACAGATTTACAAAATCTTTAATTTAGAGAAAACCATGATATTCACTTTCACAATTCATACTTACACATCACAGAAACACTCACATATTTACATACACACACATGGGAACAAGCAGATAAACACACTCACATATTTATATACACACACATAGGAAAAAGCAGATAAATAAAGATATCATAGAAGTATTAGAATAATAGTGATTCAAACTTTTATTTCTCTGCCTAAAGATAAGATTACCGGTAGAACTATATGACATATTCTTTTTTTAAATTATAAAATGTCAAATTTGGATGACACGTTTATCAATTTGAAAAAACATAAAATCAGTATAGGTTAGAATTTCGTTTTTTTTAATATAACATGAACAACCATAAGATGAATATATGTCGATTGTGATATATTTGTACTTTTAAGTGTTTTCAGACCTACCCTCTATGATAAATAAATAATAAAAATAATTTTCTCGATTAATGACTAATTACATTAAGCTTATGGAATGATATTTCTTTTTTAGTCTTGATTTAGTTATTCATTATTTTATCATAAGATAGAACACCTGTTTGATAAAAGTAATTATTTCGACAGTGATATGATATCATTTGGTCAAAATGTGTCGTTTTGTACTAGCGTGTTTTTTGTTGCTCGCTCTAACAGAAGCCCAAGGGCAAACAACTCAAGTTACCGAATGTAAGTTTCTTTACGTTTTTACATAACTGACTCCTATTTTAATATTCTGGTCAAGATATATAAATATAAATTATAAAGATACAACTTAGAACAATCTCATGAACTTAACGTCTCTTAAATGTATCTAGAAATATATCAGAAGCAATTTTTTTTTAATCAAGTTTCATTGACAACTTGAAAAAATGAAAAGGAGAATGCATAAGGGTCAATAAGCAAAAAAAAAATATGTTATAAAATATTTTTCGAGAAAAAAAAATTATTGGGTCATTTGTAAATACATGTTAACATTAAGCTTATTTAAATAAAAAATAAGTACTAAAATAAGACTGAAAAATACAAATAATATAATCAATAAATACATCAAACACCGCATCCACTTGATCATTGCAATCTTTGGATTCATCGACAACCCTAAAATATTGTGTAAATTTTGAATGAGTTGGTTGACTTTGTCTGCAATTATTTTTTCATTTTTTCACGGCTATTAGATCAGGATCGGTTATTTTATGTATTTATATATATTTCAAGTTCTTTGCCTTCAATCAATGGCTTTATCAAGTTTTTTTTTCTTATACAAGGTCTTCGTAATGATGGAAAGCTTCCAATCAACGTATACGTCAATGGTTGCATTGAGCCACCTTGCGTTCTGCATCAATTAGAAAATGCAGTCATCAATGTGGTATTTAAAGCTCGTAAGTATAAATCTAATAAGGAATGTCAAATTGATAACAAAATAATTGATGGTATTTTTTACTGTACTTTGGCACCATGTCAATGTATGATTTTATATTGATTCTTTGCTTAGAAAACAGAGAGTACAAATGTTCTAAAACAAGTTTAACTCTTTGGAACTTTCTTTCAGCCTATTTACTCCACAATATGACAACCAAAGCTCTTGCTATCGTAACCTTCGGTTTTCCGATAGAACTAAATTACGATTTGGGGTCTAATGCAGTTACTTGTAATTTTTTTACTAACACCTACTGCCCAATTCTGCCGAACGAAGTTGTCCAATACACTCTTAATATGTACATCGAATCATTCTTCCCAGCTGTAAGTATTTTTTCCATCTAATTATCTACCATGAGACCCTAAAAACTATTATGTGTTAGTGTGCATTTGGCATTCAAATTCAAAATAATTTACATGCACTTTTGAATCATCCATTATTACATAATAAAAATGTCAGTATAGTCTGTCAGTCCGTCAGTAACCTACCTCCAGCTTGAATTGCTGCTCTGCTGTGAAGAGCTGGCTAGAAACTCAACAGTTGCTCTTTTTAAAACAATTTAGCAATGTTTGCAAATTCTGCAAACGAGTCAACAAGCAAAGGTCCACAACCTAACCTTTTAGTTAATCGAAATCAAATATTCAGATCAATATTCCAGTCAATATGTGTTTAGTTATAAAAAAAAAACATATTTTTTCAGGGTATTTCAGCAACGATCGAATTTCGAGTGGAAGATAACGACCAACAAGCACTTTGGTGTATCAGGGTACCAATTAGAATTGCGAATCCAAGATAACAGGCGGTTAAAAAGTATCTCATCATGTAATTTATGCAAAACGCCAAATTTTACATTATGTTATTTATATAAAAAAAGTTTTATACACAGTATTTGTAACTGAGAATGTCTTTTTTTTAAATATTAACTTGAGTAATTAATACACTGAGTTGATTTTTGAGGTTTTATATTTTTATTTACAGTTTTGCTAATCTGTACCGCCAGATAATAAAACTTTTTTTTTGTAACTTATAGTACAGATTCATCGTCGTATATGTATATACTATAAGATTTTGATAGCGGCTTGTATTTATACTAAAAAAACATTTAGTTTGTACAAAAACAGTTCTTTCCAGCAATAACTTTAATTACTTTCATATATAAAAAAATAATAAAAAAAAATAACATAACCTTTAAATCAGAAAAACCATGATCAAATCAAAACCAAACTATAGTAATTCATACATACATATAGATAGAAGGAAGAACATAAATAAAGATATCGAAGAAAAAATAGAATAATTATTGAAAACTTTTATCTTTGTTAAGATAATGTTTGCCGATATTATATGTGTAATCATTGATTGCCATTTGTTGAATCACATATATTTTTTTTATAAAGTTTTGTGAAGACGTTATGAGTAATAAATCGTCAACTATGGAGGAAATTCGAAATCAATGTTTACCAAACACTGATAAACACAAGTGCTATATTAAAATTGGTATTTATATCTTTGAAAAACCTTATTGACCGGTATAAAAATCTACCCACGCGTGCATTCCTGAAACAAGAATTCTTCTTGCCTACATTTGATCTTGAGTTTTTTATAACTCTTCTAGTTGCCTGTCGTTCAGATTATCTTTCTACACGAACTCCTATCAGAAGAACGTTTCAGCTGCTCTCAAAACACTTTGTCATCATGCTTGCTATTGTCTTCTCAGCTCTCCATGAGCTGAAGATTTGTGATTTCGTGCAACTTTTGCAGCATGAGCGCGATGAACTTCTTTACAATTCAGATTTAGACTTGCGAGACATTTTTAAGAAGAACTACTTAAAATTAAAAGCAGCGAGTAATAACTAAAAGAATAAACTGGAACTTAATATTTTAGTATTGCTTATAAGTGACAGAACAAAATCACGTCAAATATTTGAAACAGTTGAAGCTATAGTTAAGAATTTATTAATTAGACTGTCGCTAATACAGCATCTAGGGTATTAACTTAATTAGCCAACTTATTAAAATTTTGTGAGAACCAATCATGATTACCAAATTTTTTTTTTCCCTAAACAATTTATTTTATATTTTTAATATGTTTTTCAGTAAAAAAGTATTCTATGTCATTTCTTACGTGTACAAAGTTTCATTATATTCCGTTGAGTAGTTTTGGTGTAATGTGTGCTAAGTGTAACAAACTTACATTCACATTTATAATATTAGTAGGGACTACAAAATAGATATATTACATATTTTTAAAAACGATTTTGAAAACTGTTTAGTTGGGCAACTAATATTGACACCTTAGATAATTAACAAAAATAGTAGCTGGTTTAGTTCAAGCAACACATTCTATGTCTATTTCATTAAACATTTGAATGCATACAATATTAACTGTCCAAATAAGGCGTAGTATTGAAATATGCTATGTGATAAATTTTGCTCTGGACAAAGTTAAATTAAAAATAAGGTTAGCAGAAGTACGTTTATTCGCTTTAACACCTACAAAATGTGGACTTATTTTTAAAGCGTCTGGATTTCAGTGGCACATTCGTTAGGAAAGCTAAGAACACTAAATGGTATTAAGCGCTGTGTGCTAAAAAATAGTGCTTTATAACGCTTATTTAGTTCTTTTACAATAAACTATCTTTGTCTCGTGACTTCACCCGCGATTACAAATTATTCATAACCCTGACACGGCGGATTCAGATTTTGTGACGTTCTTTTTTGGTAGCATGCTAATACTATTTTTCGATATTTTTTATGATAAATACTGAATTTATTATTTATATAGCACCACCTATCGGATTTGAAAATAGATTTAAACTTTCGTCTAGTATATACATTATGTGATAGAAGTTGGTTTGATAATTCAGAATGAACACAATAAAAACCAATGAATGATAATTATTGTTAAATAAATATAATATTTTATTATTCACTTTTTTTCATCTTCACCAACAATAAATATAGAATAGAAGTCATAGAGATAGGATAGAAGTCAATTCATATAGTTAGTATTAGATTTATATTCGGTTGCTTAAATTAAAAAAAAAAAATCGCTTTTTGTAGTAGCTTCACTCAATTTGTCAATTTCAAGATACTTTTTTCTTTATATCTAATACAAAAGCGAAAATAAGAAAATAAGGTGTCTTTTTTTTATTAAAGTTACGGTTTTTTTCAACTTTTAACTTCCAATAGTGGGAGTTTTTTTTTTTTTTTTAATCTTGTTGACTAAGGAACTACACAAGGGAAGGACTACATTAGGAAACTTAGTCAATGTTTCTAGTCTTATAGTGCCTGAATCAAAAAAAATAGACTGTCGTCTGCAGCGCGGCCTAAAAAATAAAAGAAGTACATTCACAGAGGGTCTCGATTTCTTTCGACGTTTTATTATTCAATTCCATTGTTACATTTAAACAATACAATAGGGTTTTAGGTTATTCTTGGCGCCGGCGCCATTGAATGAATGAATTTAGAATGTATGAATAAATTATTTGTTATTTTTTACCTGGAATCCTTTGTAAAGTGAGTGACATTTCAATATAATATGGCTTTTGACCATATTTCTTATCTGTGGCTTGATTTATATAATATAATAAGGGGTAGTACTCAAGTTTTGTTTTTTTTATATATTAATAACGAGTAAATATTACAAGTAGCTTTAATAAATAAAGTAATGAAAATATTGATTGTATTAATAATAAAAATAAAGTAATCTTTAAATTATATAAACAACAGTTAAATGTAATGGATATTATTGAAAAAAATCGTACATTAAATTAAATGAAATACAACAAGGATTAATATTCTGAATTCAGTATAATTTTAATCGTTTTGGTAATTGTGGTTATTTAATATCAATAATTTGATTGAATGTTTAAATATTTATTTTTGAATAGATAATTTTTCTCGGAGTAAAGGATGTTGCATCGCCCACAAATACCAAAGCATAAGGCTGAGTCTCATCTATATTCGGATTGCTCGATGAAAAATTCTTATTCGAGATAAATGTTTTCTCTGTTTGTACTGCCATTTCTTTTGTAGTTTCCGAAGAACTTTCTGCAGCCTGCGAATTGACAAATCAAGAACTTATTAGAAGCGTCCCAAAACTTTTATATTTTTATATTCATATACAAAGTTGAGAATTGTATAGAAATTATTTAATTTCAAAAATGTACAGTTATTTTAGAAATTTTAGTTTCATTTTAAATGAGTCCAATGAGAACAAATATATGCAGGTTATTAATTAATAAGTACTTTGTCTATTGATATACTTACTGTAATATATAAAAATCTTATTAATGAGAAACTTTTGTAACCAATATTTAAATTTAAGATTTGGTAAGAAAAAGCATACGACATTAAAACCATACCTATTTATAAGTTTAAAGCTTACTCACGCTGTTATTATTTGTATGAGAGAGATCGTTTTCTGGATTAATCGTACCTCTCGTTTCATTTCGAGATCTTATTTGATTGTAACGTCTCCTGTGACAGTATTCTTGATGGGTGTTACTGTTTCGTTGTCTTTCTATAATATAATGTTTATTAGCCATATTGTCAGATTCAGATTAACTCTGTTAAAATCGAGCAACTTGATAATCGTTGCACTACTTACTGCATTAAAGTAATTGTTCAGATTTCATTCTAGGTTTCTTTATACCAAATAATAGAAAAAAAAAATATTGTTAGTTTTAACTATAGTTCTAGCTTCATTTAAGTCTATTTTTGTAAGAGGTCTGTTACCCATTGTAATTATTTTTAATCTGATATCTCGTTTCTATATGATATTATTATCTCGTATTTTAATAAATATACAGCCATATAATATATCTCATATACAAATTTTAACACGTATCACGTTGTCATTAAAAAAATTATTATATATATTTGATAAGTGAATGAACTTTAATTAATGTATATTTATTTATAGGAATGTTCTAAAAATAGATATTATATATACATATAAAAAAATTACCGACAGTAAATTGTGATTTATATATGCGATAAAAAAAAACGAATAAGTGAATAAACTAGATATTACTACTATTATTTAAGTAAATATATCTCTTACTATTATTTAAGTAAATATATCTATTACTATTATATAAGTAAATATATCTATACATGCAGATATATGTTATGCGTAAAAAAAAAAGCAGCGACTTCAAATATATTAAAATTTTTCATTCTGAAATCGTCTCTAACTTTATGAATTTCAATGTGTTATAAGGGGCTGCATCTTCGCAACTTTTTACTACTTTCTTTCTTACTTCTAGAATATTTCTGGGTAGTTTTTAAAACTAAATCAATCTCTATCGGGGGTCTGTTGGAGCGACGTATCATTTCTTCATTCAGTTTTATACAATCTGAAATTACAGAGACATTACTTGTATTGTATTATTATGAGTCTATATGATTCAAGAATTAATTTTCCATTCATATGATACATTACTGCTAGAATTTTCTAAGTTTTTAAGATATGTAATCAGAAGGAAACATATAAACAGACTGACAGAAAAAACATCAATAGAACTATTAGATTGTATTAAAGAACATTGAAATGTTTAATTCAAGTTTTTATGTACTGATTAAATAATCAGCAAATTCTAATAATAATAAATATGCTTTACTGTACAGAATATACATTGAAATAAAACAAATATAAAAAAGTTGTACAAATTTGGCGGCTTCATCGCTAAAGAGCGATCTCTTCCAGACAACCATTGAAGTAAATGTATTAAAGACACATAGTTTAGTTCTTTCAGTTCAGTTATTTTAGTTCAGCGTAACTAAACTGAACTATAAGTAAAAATAAATATATAATTTATTTAAAAACTTGCCACAAAAGACTCAAATATATCGGCAATATATATATATATCAATATATATGTACTGCCGATTAAATACATAAATAAAATAAAAAATTAAATAAAATAGTCTATATAATTATACACTATACACAAGCCATATTTATTTAACACTTTCGATCACTATAAAAATATATTAATGAGAATTAATTACCTTCATACAATAGCTCTGCCTCTTCCTTATACAGTCTAGCGGCTCCATTCACTAACATTGCAGACGTTCTTAGAGATACGCGCCCAGTTTCAATACATTTGTTGAGGGACGAACTAAAACAAAAGGATATCATACAAAGGATAGATATATCAAAGTAGTCTAAGTATAGTATAGCTTTATTACCTTAATACAAGAAATATATATAAAATGAATGTACACGTCAGCATTTTATGCTTACTTTCAAGAAAAATCAAATTCATTCAACCTATTCGAATATACTTTCCGACAAAATCGATGACGGAACACTGATCAAGACGCTATCTTTTAATTGTTAAAGCGATGGCTCATAGGTTACTGCCTCAGAGGTAAAGATTGCTTAAATTTTAATATTGATAAAAAAATGTAAGTACATGTCACAAAAAACAACCTTAAATTACACAATTACAAACAAATAAATAAATGTATCCTCTCGTCCTATTTCATATTTGTTCGTGAATATGATGTACATGACAGTAATTCATTTGAAACATCAACTTAAAGCTGAATATAAATAAAGGCAACCTAAATCCGTTTAAATTGTTTTAAGTCGACATCGCCACCAGGTGTCATAAAAACGTCAGTTTAAAAAGATTCAACTTGCCATATTTTTGTCAACCCCACATCAGAGGTATCACCAGACACTTGATTCGCAAGTCGCCACGCCGCACCCAATCTTTTACTATTCATTACATTAATATCGTAAAACATTCTGTTACTGTTTATAAGTAAGTAAACACTCAATACTGCGGCGCTGCGAAATAATATTGACATTAACTAAATAACTTGAATTTACAACAGCCCTACATTATTTAAATATTTATTTTCGCCTACCCGCGTGAAACATTAATTTATATTTTATGTATTTAATCTGTTCAAATAAATTTGTTATTCATTCCATTTAGAAATAAAATATAAAAACAAAGCTGAGGTAAATATTTTTTAACAAAGGCTTATTATAACGGAATTAGCGGTGATATTTCATTCCAAACACATTTTTATATTTATGGAATAAAGTGTGGTATAAATTAACATAATTCGGAGTTAAGCCTCTGAGTGGTCGTATTAACAATATAAGCACTCATATATTATTGAAATATTAATATATGTAAAACGTGTGTTACAGATTTAATTTAATCTTTCATTAATGCGATATTGGTAATAAGCCTTCAAAATAATATAAGGTTTACCCGAGGTGCAACTTTATTGATTTACTTCAAATTGACAGATTAGATATTTGAATGTATGTTAGTCAGTATAATACTTTATTTATGTACAGTTCACAATCAAAAAGACAGACGAAGCATAAAAACAAAAAAAAAAGTCGAAGCAGCTTTAACTTATTTACCGCTCATGAAACTGATATGCTTGAAAATTAGCAAAGTATAGTATATATATATATAATAATTTTTGATAACTTGAAATAACAAAATGAGTATTGTGAAGTCTTAATTGATAAGGTATTTAGAGGTGGAACTAAAACTGTGTGTGTGGATTACTAATAATAAGTGGATTACTAATAATCAGCTCGCCTGAATATATACGTCACGTCATATATCTATTACTATATACAAAGTTATATATTGCTTACATTACAAAACTACTGGGTTTTGATTGTTCAAACAATAACTGATACGAGTCATTAAAAAAATCTCATTGCATTTGACACCCGACCAGCCCTAAGCGTGGTGGACTGTTCACGCCGCGAATCCACCACGCTTAGTGCTCATGAATAAGAACCCCGAATGGGTTCGAAACTAGTCGGGCACATACCGATATAATTATACGTTAATACAGCCGGGTATATATAAAAAGAATAGTCATGGTTCACGAAAGTTCAAATATAAAAACTTTAATAATATTGAATTAAAACCATACAATAAAAAAAGAGTGAGTTGTACGTTAGAGCTGTCGGTGTTTACTTTCCGGGTGGAGTCAGAAGTTATGAAATAACGTTCTGCATTATTTTGTAACGTATTTCTTTAGTCCATGCGGGCAAAGTCGCAGGAAACAGTTAGTTGTTTTAATATAAATGTGAGCATTTTATTAGTTCAGGTGACGGTGAGTATATCTGGCCGCAGCGGGGGAGTAAACAACATATGGCATTTTATGGGGATATAAAAATAAAGCTTCCCCTTGTTTTGATGTTTATTTTTTTCTTTTAGCGGTATTGTGATTTATTTTGGTATTATTTTTAACTTTGTAGATTGCTTTCTTTTTTAATAAACAATATACTTTTCGACCAAATGATATATAATTAATGTGTAATCTGAAAAAGAATGAATTCAAACACACCTCAATAATAAAAATAAAAACCCAATAGCAAGTAACATATTATTTTCTAATATGTTAAATTTAATTACTGACCTCATGATAACAGTATTTTGTAACTAACCTGAATGTACGTACGGATAAGAAACGATATGTCTTCTGAAACGTCAAGAATTATTTCAAATCTAGCGCTTGATTGCATTTTGCAGTAAAAAATGGTTTTTAAAAGTAGGACAAACAAACACACATTTATTATGAGATTGGATGGTTACATTCCTTTTATTATGATTTTATGGTTTGAAATGGAATTGGCATTTCGATAATGTCTTTCCATCTTCATCGATACGTGTCATATTATCTAAGAAGCCATACATTGCAGGTTTAGAATTTAAAGCTGCATTTCAAGTCTAACTAAACAGGACGCCTATATATTACATTTACTTATATTGTATTTCCTAACAGACATATAAGGCGCTTCCACATGATTGGTTTAATAGCCTTGGACCCACAAAGCAAATTATAAGCTTATAGCTTTTATACTTGTATCGTCTGGACTTCTCGTTCAACACTTAAAACATTACAATAAAACAATTAGTTTGTAGTCTATAATATAACGCCAAAAGAAAATTATAATTATGAAACAAATATATTATATTATATTTAATATATTTTTTTAAAATCTGGTACGATAATTTCTATCCTCAATATGCTATTTTTCTATTCAAACAATGCTATAGAAAGCAGTTAATTAAATAGTCTGTTCTCTTGACTCTCCAGAGAGTAATTTAAAAGTACAAAACATGTAAATTCACTTTATACTAAAAGCCTTTAATAAGTGCCTCGTGTTCTTAGTAATTAAAGTCTCAAGTCTAATTTACGTGTGAAAATGACAATTTAAAGGGCTGTTAAACTAATCACTGTAAACAACCTGACATCTTATCACAGGAAGAAAGGCGTTCATCTCAGATCTAAGGCTATCTACAAACGGCGGATTGGGCTTTGAAATGTATAATGTAAGTGTAATATTGATATCCTATAATCTATGAAATATTTAAATTTTATTGTAATTCATGATTAACCTATCTATACATAATATTATTTTTACGAAATAAAAAAATACTACATGTGTTAAAATGTATAAATTAAGTCTAAATAAATAAACAAAAATCATGCCACATAGTTTGATTTAGCAATGTTGCCTTATTTTTTTTAATATAACACCTTTTATCTGAATAAAATAATAATTAAATTGTTAGCTTATAATAATCCTAACCAACAGGAATTGTTCCCGAGGCAGTGGGCTTCTCACATCCCGCTCGTGCGTCGCGTCGGCCGCACGTCAGCGGTCGTGGGTTTGTGTTGTGACGTAGTGCTTGTGGTTTTTGGAGGTTTCGTGTAAGTAGACTTTCATACATTTAATTCATAAAACATTATTTTTATTGATGACCTATTTATATATTACCTTTTTCTTTATTTTTTTTTAAATTTAAAGTTTTAATTTTTAAAGTTCTAAGATGTTCTAACGACTAGAATACTTTTTAAAAATTTTATTTCTCAAATTATATTAGGTCCCAAAAAGAAAGTTTTTCTTATAGATTTAATTTATTTTAAGCAGATTTTTGAGCAGTCTAGAAATTTTATAAAATAGCTTGAGAGAATTAAATGCATATTTATATTTTTCTTTACTAATTTAATATTACAAATATGATTATTTCTAATTATAATAAATCAAATGAAAAAAATACTTTTCATTTTGGGGATATCGAATCTTTGAAACCTTCAAAAAATCCTTCAGAAGATCTTTAATAGTTTAAAAAATAAATTGAACAGATAAATATATTTTGAAAAATGAAAATTTCATAAATATTTATTTCACGTTATGTATTTTTTTTCTCACTAAAGCTATTATTTACTAAGATTATTCGTTGAAAATATATTTTTTCAGTGTCGTATATTACTATATTTTTGGATATATATTGTGAAGGATAGAGATATCCAAAATAAAGCTAATATAGCTGCTAATTATAGCTTTTAGTGTTTGTCATTAAATGTCAAAATTCAAAAGGCTTTGACATGAATGCAAGTATGCCCCATACCTTTAGTACTAAAGAGAATAAATGAAATTTTGAAAAAAGAAGAGAGTTATCAAACCTCTTCCATGAGAGATTTTCATCTTGATGTATGTTAAAAAAATATATATATCAAAAGTATTTCATTAGGGACTTCAACAGAAAATTTAAGTCATGGATATTCTGAAACGAAATATTTTCTTACATTATAGTTGTTTCAGCTTTGACAGAAAAATAACTGTAATTTATTATATTATAGAAACAACATCACAATAAAAATAAATAAATAAAAAACACATTAGAGTTGGGAAGGAGATGCAAGTAAAAAAAAAAGTCTAACAACTATATAACTAATATAACAATAACTATATATGACAAATTAACCATTGAAAAAAAGAACAGAAATTAGTAGCTCTTACAATTAAATTAATTAAAACATCATCAAAAATTTTATTAATTTTATAATAAGTAACTAATTTTCTTGTATTATCTATATTTTCGTAAATATTATTTTGATCAATTAATTTCAAAGAATATTGTTCATAAAATCAATTAAAAATAAACTTTCCCTTTACCTAAAAACACTGAATGTAACTTGAAATAACATTGAATAATAAGATAATATTTATTAAGTATTAGGAAACCCTATATCCTTAAAATAAACTACGTTTAATATATGTTGTCACGGAATGTAATGACTGGTAGAGATCCCTTCATGGTCCGCCTTTGTGCATAAATTGCATCTTAATGTAGAATTTTAAGAAATGTACTTTTTATATTATTTGTGTACAATAAAGAAGAAACAACAACGAACGAACGAACAAAAGTGTTTAATGTTAAGAAAGCGTGACGTAATATGTTAAAAAATATTGAATTACTATGAAATTAAAATAGAAAACATCATATATTCAAATCCACAAAAAAATCCATAGAGTTCCTTTTTTGGAACCGTTAAAAAATCTTTATTATTTATTATAATATTTATTCTCGAATTATTTATTCCAACAGTACCAAAGACTCCATGCATGTGTTGATTGCACTTGTCAAATCTTTTGACATTTGTTTAACTGTCATTGTCTATCTAGTCTATGTATGTAATCTTTAACAAAATAACATTTCTTAGGGACTTAGTTCGTAAAACTATTATATCTTATTCTAATTATTACGTTTGTATAGTTACCAACTGTCTTTATAGTAAACACGTTACGTATATAGAGCTGTCAAACTACTGTCAAACTACTGTAAGAATTTTATCGTTCACCTCGTTCACATATCGCTTAAATATGTAAAAAGCGCTTTCAGCGCTTTGTCGAAACACAAAGCGCTGAAAGTTTATTAAACTTACTGTGCCGTCTGTAATGTAATAATAGAACATATTAAATAGAGTCGTATTAATATTTTTCACAATGTTTTTATGAATCTAGAAATTCTGTAAGCTTATGGAGTAATAGTTTGTTATTTTAATGTTTAAAATTTAAACCCTACGATTACGATTGTCTATTATATAGATAGTACAGTAATAATGAAAGGAGTATATCTTGAAAAAAGTTTCCCAGAAATATTATTGTTACAGACAATTCTTGTTAAATATGATCTGTATTCAAAACCACTCTGGAATTATAAATGTAACTTGGAACAGCTACAAAAGAAACTCAAGGTGAACACAAAAAAGTATTTTGTCATGCACCTTTGTGAAGAGCTTTTAGCGCCCATTGTCTTACAGGTCTGTTAGCTACAAAGAAGTCTTAGTTCACCTTTCAAAGATAATGGCTATTATACTTTAAAAATATAGATCTGACATTCTTTTCAGTTTGTTAGGTTGGTACTTATACTTGTGTTAGGCGTATAGAAACTAGAAGGACAAGGTTTATTTTTTGTTTTTTATGCATACGTTTAAGGTTGCTTTTTATTCACTAGATTGTTTAAGGTTTTTTTTATTCACTGAGACTTGGTCTCAATTAAGAAAACTATTTATAAATATAATTGAATAAAAATAACTTATTCATCACACAATTCTTACAACGTTGTAAACTTTTTTTTATTGTAATCTATTGTCTAATTTATTTCTATAAATGCTCGAAAGATTGCAAATTTTGTATTATGGTATCACTGTCTAATTTAAATAAATATATTGATGATAGAATGTGTGTAAGTTACGTTATTCTATACTGCAAAGTTAAAAAACATTGGTAAAGAATTTTCGAAAACAACCCAATTAGATTAAGATAAAATATATTAAGAATTCGTCAAGTTGGCTTACGACACTATAGCTCAATTTCTTAAAGCGGCGGGACTATATTTCAATGGTCCTAGGTTCGGGCTCTGAGTGTCATGCATTGTTGGGGAATTATATATTCAATATTTATACCGAAAAAAAAAAACTATTAATATTCAATAAGATAGTAGAGCATATCTCAAAGCAATTTGAATTCAATAAATATTGAATAAAATTTATCAGGTAATTATCACAACTTCGTCAATCTAGATTCGTGTATAAATTCTGAAGTTCTTAATTTTTATCGTCCCTTCAAGATGTGATGACGTCACACGATTGGAATAATATTTGAACAATAAAATTGCTTCATTTTAGCTTTTTTTATACAAACGTTTTATATAAAATAAATAATTGCTTTGGGAATGATATTTGTGGTGAGGTGAAATGGATTTCAAATTATACTAAAGCGTTGTTTGTATTTTATTAATAAATATTATACCTTCATAATAAAATATTGTTAAAATATTTGATTACACTATGTAATTAATAATTTTGGCTCATTCTTAAATTTTATATAATTTGTTTTGAAAAATCTATTTCCTATTATGGTTTTTGTGTGCTAACGCTACTTCCTGTCGAAACCAATATCAGAAAATGAAAGACCAATATGTATTATTAAATAGGCTTCGTAAAATAGGTGAATGCTTTGTTCTCTATTCTATCGAGATGACCCCAAATTCATTTCACTGACCAAGCATCCGTCTAGAAGCTGATACGTAGTACCGTGCGCAAAACAGAACAAAAGTAAACTTGTTTATTTTGTTTTTAGTTAGTTTGTTAGTTTAGTTAAATTGAACTTTTAATTAATTACATCATAAACGAAATTGAATTTTAAAATTAATTTTATGTAGATTGAACTACATCATTATTTTGTACTATTTTATTTTTCTTAATACTTGTTTAGATGAACCAATTTTGTATCATAATTTTTATATTTTTTAACGTCCAATTTAATATTACTCATATATTAAAGAAAAATGACACTCATTTACCAAATAAATGTTTCTGAGTAATTTCTCTCAAAACCAGAGGGTATTTCAAAAATAAGTGACATTCATTTTTTAAAACATCAAAATTATTTTCGTTCATACAAAGCTGGTGAGGTTATATAGTAAAGTTATATGGTTAAATGGCTATAAATTAATAATATAATCGGTGCAATGAGTCTAATTTACATCTAAGATAGATAATTTAGGATTGAATCTAAATGTAGATATAAAAAAAAAAAATCTATATTATTATATGTATTGTTGAATACAGATAGAAGTGATATTTGGTAACTTGATAGCTTTTACTTAATATTTGTATCACTGAGCTATTTCGTACCGCTAACTTTATAGAAACTGTATTTCTCTTAATAGGTTTACCGACAACCCTTCTCAGAATGTATTGGTGTAGGGTAGCCATTGTTTTATGTTTTATAAAATTTGTTTATTCTTCTAATGAATTGACAGTAGATTGATTGATTGATTGATTGATTGAAGTAAAGGAGTATTATTTGATTTTAAATTTACATTCTTGATTTATTTTTCCAAATTTAAATGGTATACTATAAAAACGTTTATTTTATTATAATGGTCACCCTAGCCGTAAAGGACACGGCTTTGGCGGAAATACCCTCTCGAATGAAGATAATCTTTATATTTCGGTTATTTGATACAAATTGGGTTCCTTAACTCATGTAATTGCCTGTTCTTCAAAGGGAGGTAAAGTAAAACGTATTAAACCATATTTTATTTTATATCTCCCTTGAAAAAGTCTTTAATAACATCATTTATTTAGAGTAATATAATTTAAATGTTTAAAAGTTCGATAATAACACTTCCCTTTGATAACCAACACTTCAGTTCAGAGATCAACAAACTTTTTAGAGATAAATTATTGTGATTGTCGAGCTTAGGTTGAGTTCGGTCATTGAGCTTAACAACTGATAAATAGTACATAAATTAATTTATAAATGAAAAGTTATTATTAAGTAAAAATAAAGTTTAAATATAATGAAAAAACTTCATCGTAATTATAATATAAATTATCTATTGTGAACTTTTTAAAAAATATCATAAAATATCTATGCCAACAGAAGCGATAATTTGAAAATTGGAAGTTACTTTTCTATCTTTATATTATTGTATTATAAAAATTATATAATAATATTTAACTAATATTATTGGCGTAATTTTATTTTTTTAATGTAAGAAGGAAAATACATTTTTATACAATTTATTTATTAGTCTAAGCGGTCATAGTTTATTATAAAAAATCTTTCATGTATAGTTTAAATTCGAACATCGTGACGCGAATTTAACATTTTCAGTTCTCAAAAGTAATTCAACGCGTCAAATAAAATGTTCACTACAAAAATACTAATGGAACACAAAAGGAGGGCTTAAACAAACAAAGTAGTCACTGCCTTTGATCTTAATAAACAACACCCTATATAAAATACGACTTATGAATTAAGCTGGGTCTTCACGTGTAACGTACAGTAATTACCTCATAACTAATTCCTTTATAACAAAGCGTTGCCTGAAACTTCACCACACTCACCTAGTGTTTGACGAAAATATTTTAATAGATTAATTATAATTATGTTTGACTAAAATCTAAATATTTATAAGTAATTAGTGTATTGCCGTGTTTGTAATTATATTTATACATAAGTTGGATTTATACAGCATGTGGATATTTCGTATTAGATAGTTTTTGTTTATAATGTATACTGATAATATTATAATAAACTAAATATCGCTGTCGTCTCCAGTTTGTAAATCATATACAATAAATATCTTGTAGCTTAGATGACGGAATTAAATACAGACATAATTGAATGAATTTCTAAAAAAAATTAAATGAAATGAGAAATAAATCAGCCATAATGAGTGCTCCGTCATAAAAAAACATGCACATATTTTTTTTATAGATCAGTAAATCAGAACAACACTATATAAATATATATTGTGATCAAGTACTTAAGTAACCCAATATAAATTATACTCTTGAGTCAATGTTCAACCTTTAACCGCTGATAGGGAGCAGGCGTGATTTCTATAAATAATTGTCTTCATAGATAAATAAATATGTCAAATATTTTTTCTTAATAAGTTTAACAATCAGTTTTTTTTACAAACTTCAAAATATCCTGTAAAAAAAATGAATTCGTTTATTTGTATATTTTGATGTTTAATGTTCAATTTTAACGGTAAATCTATGAATATAAAGATGTTGTTTATCTTGTTGTTTCTGTGCTTGTTTCACGGAATGCTATGCTATTTTTTTTTATCGTACCGCTTTAATTGCTTACTGGCTTTAGTTTGTTATTCTCGGCTCCGTTCAAGTCTGCTACAGAAGGTCTTAAACACGTTTCTGAACATTTGTGCAAAGCTACCGATCGATTTCAGAACGAAATAGCGTTATCGATTTTATATTTATTTGATGAACACACGTTGTTTTATTTTATGAACGATCTTTTTTTTTACTGCTTGTTAGAAAATAATATGATATTAAATTTTGCTAGTTTTAGTGAATATCATTGTATCGGAAATCGAAGCCATGAACAGACAAACAGAAACAGAACAGAAATAAAACAAAATGTTCAACTTTATTTGACTAAAGCTTTAACCCTACAAACCCAAGTGAATATACGATAACACTTGACTTAGCCCTTTTATTACATTTTAAGATAGCCTGTTGCTTGATTTAGTACCCTTATTTGGAACCCTTTACGAGTTACGACAGGTTTATTACAGTGTGTGTAGACGAGGTGATAAATATTATCGAACTGGAAGAATGAAGTGTGAATGAATGAGTTTACGTGAGTGAATGGATAAGATGAGTGAATGGATTAGATACGTATAGGTAATATTAATGGCAACCTATGGATGTCACTTACATTTCAAAAAAGACAATGAAATATTATCCAATGCTTAATTCAAAATGACGAAGTAGCTCAGTTGGTTCAGTTCAAAACGATAGGAAAACTTTTTTTCGTTACGAGTTTTGTCGTTACGAAACGTTGATAGTTTCCGAGCAGTATCAAAACGATCATTATTTGGTTGTTTGTTAGAAAACAAATCACAACCGAGAACTCGTTTCGTGACTGCTCGAAAACTATCAACGTTTCGTACTATCAAATCTCGTTTTAGGGAAACAGGAACAGTAAGGGCTCGTGTTGTTTAATTTTTCAATGTATGTTTCTTTAATATTGGGGGGTTACTAGAAAAGAACTAAAAAGATATGTCAAAAAAGCAAGTCTCCACTTAGATGACGTATGATAGAAGATTGTAAAAGGAACTTACATATTGGAGTGACCCCAAATAATTGGGATAAGGGCAGGTTAATTACATTTCTCTATAAATACAATTATCGGTGATCCGTTCAGTTATGTAACCTTTACAAGGTTGGTCAGAGGCTGCAATAATGTCTTAGAAATATCACAGGAGCATTGTGTGTTTGTTTGTAGCCGTAGGGTGGTTGTAATTGGATTGGAAACGTGCTTCAGGGTAATATTGACATTTAGTTTTCTTTTATGAAGCGTGTTTTGTACCAATGTACAATGTTTTTTATGTTACTTTTGCTGTGGAAGTGTGTAGAGTAAGACAATGATATTGTAAAATTTTACCACATTAAAGTTTATAATTAATTTTCTAGGGCTTTATAACAATAAACATTATAAAGTGATCTTGATTGATTGATTGATTGATACTTTTTTATTAATTAATGTTTGAATATTTTATTTTTAGTAACCATATAATTATAGTAATTTTAATTATGAATAAGATTTTAGTGATATTTTAAATACTTTTTAAATTTAACAAGATAATAGAATCGTAATATTATATATATTGAGATAATATCCAGTAAAAGTAATGTGATATTTTCATTCGGACATAAAGCTATATACATACTAATTTTCTATAAATTCCACCGAGAAGCTTTATCACACGCACACAAACAAAGAGAAACGCACACAATAACATTAAAAACGGATCAGTATCGTGTAAACAACAAGTGTTTATTCCAAAAATATTAAATGTATACTGCCTCTTTAGTGAATTTACAAATTACATAAAAGTAACAGGAAATACATATAGAACGAGTTTCAGTCGCTAGTACCTACTTAATAGACATTGTTTAGAGTGAATATATTGGTACTATTATAAATATAATTGTCTATTATCCAGAATATATATTTGTTACTGTAATTGATTAACATTTAGATAATCTTTATATTACAAAGATATATTTCATTGTTATGTAGGCAATACTTTGATAATACATTTTTTTCTAAAGAATTCATTTTGGGTATATCTTTGGGAAAATTCTTTCCTTGTAGATATTTCTATCAGTTTCTGTAATTGCTACTCCAGTATATTTTTGTAGGAAATTAATACCTTTATGTAGGTATGATGATTTATAGATACTTAAGGGTTGAATAAATAAAAAAATATATAACAGGGATAAAGGAAACTAGGTTCCAGTAATTTCATAAAACATAATGTTACATCAGATGTAGGTCATATATAGGTCATTGAATATTAAATTTATATTAAATATAAAAGTGACATCATGATAATTGTTAAAAAACGTTTCTTATATAATAGTAATTAATTACTTATATGAATGTTACGTATTTGCTATTTATATTCGTATCCTTCATTGCGATATATCAAAATCATATTTCAACGTGCATATGATCTTACAGGATACAGTTGCATATTTGCAGTAAATTGTGATAATTCATTCCTACTGAATAAGTTTATTAAATTCATTAATTCTTTACAAATGTCTTAACGTAAATACAAAAATTACAGTCATATTTATTGTTCATATTCCCGTCAGGAAGCACCAAAGAAAATCATTTTTACGTCACTCTTATATAACTATAATGTCAGGGTATAATATTAATAAATATACCAGTTATTTCTTACAAAACGCACGACGGCAGCTCGATGTCATTCGGATGTAACATTTACATAAATACATTTAAAGGGGACTTACTTCGATCAATCAGTCTCAACTTCACATATAAAAGTATAAAATAAATATAAAACAGGATGTGGTATAAAATCCAAAAAACGTTGTCAAACCAAAATAAGGCCAAAAAGCCGTGTCATAAAAAAAGTAATATAGCAAGAGATTAAGTCGGTACAATCCTCATACATACGGATATTCCCTGTTGTTCAAATAGAGACGCCACAATACGTTTATTTGACTTACAAATTCCTGTTTTTGCTCCGGGCACTGTTGGGACTGACGCAATCTTGAACTCTGCAGACTTAACATGAAATAAATTTATATTTTGTATACTAACATTACATGATTTCTAGCAAGCTTTACAAGATTTTCTATGTGTCTATATTAATCATATTTTCAAGAACAAAAATAACTCATTTGAATTTTGAACATTCCATATTAATAAAAGTAATAATAATATTTGGTCAGAGTTGCTTTTTTATACTTTATATTGTATTAAAGTATATTTATGTAGTATTATATTACTTGTATTAATACCTGGAGTTATTAGTATGAGGTTACCTGTGATAAAGTTACCGCAAAGACCGGCATTTTTTTTATATTTACACATAGGAATTGTAAATCTAATAAAACTTTATCACTATTGTCCGTTAATTATTTGAACGATAAATATATCTTTTATTTAATTAACTCAACACTTTCATTCTTTTCAATATTTTAATGAAAAGTATCTTCAGACTTCTTTTACAAGTTACGATATTATATAACTCTCAGCAACAGTTTTGATAACTGACTAAAGTGGATTATATCTTTTACAAAAATAATACATTTACCGATAAATATTGGTATTTACTATTGTTATTTTAATTACAAAATTTACTATTAATTGTTATAATTACTGAATTGACAATAATTATTTTATATAATTCTTAAACAATACGTAAAGTCCATCCCCATCTATTCGTTGCCTTGGAGTCTCAGTCTAAACCTCATCTCACTCTCTTTGATTATTTTATTATTACCTTATATAGCATTCAGTGCTATTAATACTACATCTTTTATGAAAGCTGACGACTTTAAAAATATTAAAACTGGTAAAAGTATGGAATTTAAGTATTTGAATGGTTATATTGACAGGACGCTTTATTTTAGCTCAAAGACTTACAACTGAATGTAAACAAAATGCATACAAATAAAATTTACACAAAAATGTAATCAAATAGCCTCGCAAAATTCCATTGGACTTTATATATTGAGAAAGTAGATATGAATGAAACCTAAAGATTGTAAGTTGACATATATGAAATGGGCTTCCAAGGTCCTAAAATTCACAAGAGATTTACTAATTCCAGCACAAAAATGGTGCTATAGTATGTAGCATTATAGAGTTCTATGAAATCGCTTGCAGATTAGACTTCTATGATGTTGGCGATCTTAGTTCGAAGATAAAGCATTATGTTACTGCTAGTATTTAAAATGTTTGAAGCTAGAATGTGGAAAACGATTGAGAGATCAATTTCAGACCATCATAGAAGGAAGTCGTAGTGACGTAGTTAGTTATTCTCGTATTTTCTTTGGTTTTACGCTTTACTTGAATTCTATCTAATTGTTCATATTCCTGTGACTCGAATAAATACTATGAAATATTTTTATTTTATTAATAAAGTTAGAATAATATCTTTGGAGTTTTTTAGTCGTTTCTTCTTTATAGAACTATTTTTTTTAAACAGTCCAACTAGAGTCTGACGTTTCAAAAATGTATGTATAAACGTATGCATAAAAAATTTACCAAAGAAATTGAAGTGTTTGGACTACTGGTCCTCTCAACTTATTTCTCGTTTAGTGTAAGAAAATCTTTTCTCGTAGATAGCACTTTCATAATACCTTTAAGCCTCCAAGATTTATTGAATATTGGATTACTAGCTGGGAAACGGTTTTCCTTTCTTTTGATAATATTACGGATGTTTTTAATATTTTACATCTACGTGAATAAAATATTTTTTTTTGTACTATTTACTTTTAGTTCTCTTTTGTCATATAGCTTAAAATATTTTGATAACATTTTATATTATCTTTAAAAAAATTGGCTTGGTTATGCCAAATTTATATATTTTAATAAAAGTAGATCGAAATATATTATTTTCTACTTAAAATAAAAGTACGTATTATTTGATCTGTTCTAATTTTTCAGTCTATAAAAGTCCAACATAGAAAAGTATCAACATAGTTTTAATCCTCAAATATTATTGTGTAGTTACTTACGAACCCAAAATTTGATCTTCAAAAGGATATTTAAAAAAATCATCCGTTTCTACCCATTAAGATCCCTTAGGGGTTAAAATAACAAATAAATTTGTTTAGTGCATACTACGCTAGAAAAAAAAAACTGAGCATCATGTCTATCTTCTCGGCCTAGATATTTGGTCTGTCTGCTCATATTCCTATCAGTTAGTAGATTATCCTATTATATATACAGATTAGAGATGGAATATACGGACCACGAGTATAGTATAATAGAATAGAACGGAATTCATCAAAGTTAGTTGAGTTATACATTGTGGGAAATACAAAATAAATTTTCCGAATTCTCGAAAATTTAACACACGACAGATTTCCATTTTAATTATGCGCGAACTTTAATACGTTAAAGTTGTAGACGAGTTTACCGAACTTCCATATTAAAGTTCGGACAAAGTTCTTGGCGTAACTAAATAATACTTGAGTGACTTCAAAAATTACGATTTTATGAGATTTCTGCATTGTAATGCAATGCGATTATATCAGCCTTCCATGATAAGTTAAATGTGAGTTGTGCAGTCGGCGCATACCTCTTTACGTATATGGCAAGTGTAGTCTTGAGTCACGTACAAACTTGTCTTCTTTTTTTATCAAAAACTCACGAGTACAATCTCGCGTCGCACAACTGGAGTGAAAATATTTTAAAATAGCTGTTTAACTTCTAGAAAGCATATTGTTGCTCCGATAAAATATTGGCGACAATTGAACATAACTTAATTTTCAATTACATTACATAGCAAAATTTAATATAAATTTTCACATTTCTAACTTTCTTAATTTGGAGCTGCGTTTATAAGAGACAGCTAGTGATTCCTTTAGACTGGGGGCGGACGTTAACGAATGACAGTGGATGGTCGTGTTCCACTCGGCTCGCAGAGTCGTTATATTTACAAATGAATCAACCGCAATAGTTATATTAAAATGATCAAACCACAGCAACAAAAACCAATCTCCTAACCATGTATATATACACTTAGTAGAAGCATAATCGGGTACATTATTTATTAGCAATTTACAATATTGATGGCAAGCAATGCCATCGTTGTTTGACAAGTCAGCAACTTGGCAATTTCAAACGGTCCTGTACAAACTTGGCAGCATGTACACGCATTTGTCGGGCGGATTATTATCAAAAGATGAATCTTCAAGTCGATACTTTGTAAATTAGTTTCAGTTATGCATATGAAGTGAATTTTCTTGAGCTTGACGTTGGAATAATTTTGAATAATTGATAACGTTATATATGTGAGAAATCTGTTCTAAAAATGTCTTTAATATATGTAGAGTTTAAAAAATAATATTATTAATAATTTTAAATATGCTGTTACAAAAATATAGTTCATTGTTATCGTCGAATTTAGTTTGATTTAGAATATTTTTTTTATAATAAATGACAAATCTAAAATTGTATGTTTTTATATTTATTTAATTGTATTAAAAACAAGTCATCGTAAAATTGTTTTTGTATATTTAAATATTTCCCTAGGTACCGATCGAGTATTTCAAACCGCCCTTTGTCAGCCTCTTTAGCTCAGTGGTAGAGCACTGGTCTCGTAAACCAGGGGTCGTGAGTTCAAACCTCACAGGAGGCAATAATTTTAAGGACGTTTTTCGTAATTATTTTGAAATCAGTTTTTTCTTTTTTGTCTAAATGTATTTATTTTTAATGATATTCGAATTATTTTATACAAAAAAGTCTTACCCAAGCTTTCTTTGTTGCAGATAAACCGGCATGTAAATTCAAAGGTCCATCCACCATAATAAAAAAAATAACTTCCAGTCAAAAAGTCAAAAGTAGAAAGACTAAAACAAGTAAAAATATTTTCATTCATCAAATAAAAAGATAATTATAACGATGCTACGTTATTGGTTGTGTTTAGCGAGCGCTGTGTATTTGGCGGGTCATTGTGGAGCGAATTATTGTAGAGATGCAAATTTATGCTGTCCGGGACGTGACAGCGCCTGCGTTGTGCAAAAAGCCCACCAGAATGCGATTATTGAAGACCTAACTGACAAACCGTGCTACTGTGACCACGCTTGCTTGAAGCTAGGAGACTGCTGTCCGGACTTCAGGGAGACTTGTGGAGGTATATCGAAATACTATACCTATATATGTATTTATAATTTCCCTTCTAGTGTTGAATAAGTGTATAGTTAAAAAATAGCACATTTATATATATTTGTTAAAAATAGACAATAACTGCCATTTCATACAAAATATGATTTTTTTAGACACTGATTGACAAGATTTCTTTAAAAAAATATTAAAAATCAAGTCTCAAAGGATTGCTCGCTAATTTAGGATTTTTTCAACATCAATTCGCACAAACGTCACTCAAAAAGACTGTCGCCATCTTTTTTTAATTCTCCGCGACGTAAGCTTTAGATTATGACGGCCCCACTGGGCGTTATTTAATGCCATTTTGATATTACATCCGCTCTGGTATGAAAAATGAATATTTTTTTATGAAATATTAATATTCTTTACCTGGACGTAATTTCTGATATTAAATTTAGCTCGTCACCAACTCGCTTCCATTTTAATATTACTCAGAACAAAAATTGGATAACAATGATTGATATTATTCATGTTTGTATAAATAAATAACAAATACCTTAATTCTATTTTCAATATTTTTTTTTAGAATATAGTAAAAATCTTGTCTGAAGATTTATAGCTTGTTTTTTTTTTGTAGACATATTAGATTAAATGAAGCTCAGCTGAAATCTTTTTTAGTTTATTTATGAATGCTTCACTATTACAGAATAGTGTCAAATATTAATTTTGAGGTGGATGCTAATTATGAATTATCCAAATATCGACTAAACTAGTACAATGACAAAAATTTATTCAATGATATTCTAAAATTCAAATAAGATCAATACAAATCGAAATTCAACTAATAACAACATATGGTACAAGTACCTGTTTTTATAATTAATCAGCTTAATTTAAGTATTTAAAACTTTTCGGATGTCACTGGGACGAACTTCAGTTTTAAAGAAACGTTTCCATGACCCTCAGAGAAATACACCGTATAAGTATTAAAATCGGATTTGTTTAGACTTTATTTTCCTTTTTTTTTTCTGCCAGTCTTTATTCACTCAGTTCTTTATTCTCTGCCAGTGAGCCCGAAAATACAGTACAATATGAAGAGTACTAATAGAGTTAAAATTTTTTATAAACATGCTAGCCACAGGTAATCTATGCTTCGTATTTCCTTCCCAAACTTGTGACCTCTGGGATTCCTGTTGTTTCTGTCCTTAAATTGAATTCTTCGCACACACAAGGCACTACGGCTCAGTTAGCTGAGTAACAGGAACGGACTCCCACAGGTCGCATATTATGTTATTGTAACGGACTCCCTGAGGTCACATATTATGTGATCATAACAGACTCCCAGAGGTCACATATGTGATCATAATTTGTGAGCCCTCAGAGTCCGTTCCAGGAAGAAAAAATGTGATTTTTAGTTCCGTGTTTGTTAAAATATTTATATTCATCTAGTTAACCTATTATATCTAATATTCCTTATATTTTACTTTATCCCAAATTATTCTTTTTTAGAAATTACCAAAGAATACAAAGTTTGGTTACACGAAAAGTTGCTTGAATGATATATATAAAATTCCGTTACATTATGTAAATTATAAATAAAACAGTACGGGCTTTGTTAATGGAAATTTAAAAATCGAGCGTGAATCTCTGCTCCACTCGCCCTTTATATAAACGAGGTCCTCACCACACAATTTTACCCGGCATAATTTAGCGCGGGTCACAAAACAAATTGTAAGGCAATTTGCAAATAGTCTGCCCGGGTTAGATATTACCTGAGTATAAATTGAAGATTTATTTACTGATTATAATAATGATATATCTAAATTACATAAAAAAAAATGTCTTAAAAGATTCAACGAAGCGAAACGTATAAGTGTTATTTGAATTTACATGTAATCTACAAGAATCATACAAGATATATAAAAGAAGTAGGCTTTAAGTTTTAAGTATATAGTCAGTCAGTTGAAATATAAAAATATACAGTCAGGTTTGTGTGACATTGTATGTGTTACTGTGTGTGTAGTGCCGGGTGTGTACGTGATGCATTCTCTGTGTAACTCTGATCTGAAGACTATTAGAGGGAGGTGACAAATTATAATGAATTGTTGATAAGCTTTTATAACCTTTTCCCGTGAACTCAATTACATAGCATTTTAAATATCGCCCGTTATCGGCTTTATAGAAAAAGAATTGGTTATCTTAAATTACATTGTTTATATTCCATTTGAGTAATTATTATGTACAGTCAAATTTTAAAACGAATAGAAACGAATATTAATGTTAAAATATATATTAAATAACATAAGTAATATTTATTATATCTAAACAATATCAAAATAGAAGTCGAGGTGTCAGCTGCAATTACGACCAAAATTAATAATTGATTCTTGAAACATTGCTGTGGTTTGAGTTTCTGGGAAGGTTATTTCAATTTCTGATTGTAGATACATTATGAATTTTGGTCGAATATCGGTCATATTGGAATAATTCAGCCATCATTACATGAAAAAGTTTTTAATAACACTTTTCTTTGTGACAGTATTGGACTGCGTTGTATCTGGCTGGGGAGAGTGGTCAGAATGCGACACAGTGTGTGGTTCAGGCAGCATGGTGAGGAGTAGGGAAGTCGTCCAAGCTCCAGCGCGAGGTGGGCGACATTGCCCATCCTTGGTGCAACGAAGAGCATGCCAAGCCCACCATGGCTGTACTGCGGATAGTGATGTGCCTTTGCGTGGTAAGTAAACAAAATAAGCAATTTTAATGTAATATTTTTAAAAAATTGATTAATTTTAAAGTGTCTTTTTTACAGAGGAGTCAGCAATGATATTGCCTGGCTCACTATCTGTAAGTCGACACTCCAATGAAACCGTTGACATAAGGAAGAACTTGCGCCTGCGCAACCCTGATGATCCGGAGTCAAATTCTCATAGAGAGTAAGTGTAAGCTTTATAAAAAAATATAAATAAAACGATTGTGTTATAGATTTCTATATTTTGTTATTTTCATACTTTTTTGTATGAATATATTTCCAAAAATTAAAAAATATAATTATATCATTTATCGCCATTGTTTGATTATTTTTTTTCGAAATAAAATGACCTGGAATACTGCAAATATCTTCTATAAAATAATCATGATATTTTTAACGTTTTTCAAACAATTTAATTTTTAAACCTTCAAGAGTAAAATTTTAAAGAATTCAGTTTACCTTTGTATGTAATTGACTTTCTGTGAACTTTGACCGGAAATTGTTTCAGGTACTGTGTTGAGTACGAGGTAACTAAAGTTTCGAAAGCTTGTCACACTGACTCCGACTACAAAGCTTTACGGGAAGGTTAGTCTACAGAACTCTATCACTGAATGTTAGTTTGTTAGATTAGCGTTGAATAAAAGAGTCTTTTATATTCGAGTAATTTATCAAACAGTTTTTTTATATTATGTATTATTTTAATATGTGGTTTCGAAATATTATAAAAACGTTTATTCGTTTTAATAATGTTTTGTTTGTTGTCAATATCTTTAGGTGAATCAGTTTGTGTAATGTGCGAGACAGCGGCACTACGACGTGATCTCAAGTGGCGATGTGGCGGCCACGGCGTGGCGGGGCATGCCACGCGCTTCTACGCCCTCGTGGCACCACACTGTCATGGCAAATGGCTCCGCGCACCGCATAACCCAGACAAGAACTCGGAATGCTGCATCAACCCTGACTTTATATTTGTGTAGGTCTATATAAAAAATATATTCTTATTTCAGTCATTTGTTTTTATCTTAAAATAATGTAAAACCAACGAAATAGATAAAAGGAATTTTCTAATACCTACATTTTAATTGTACCTGTGTAGCAATTCGTGGATTTTAGAATTTTGAGCTGACATTGACACAAATTGTTTGGTTCTATAGAAATATGTAATTATTTCAGTTTAATACACTTAAAATAAAATATATTTAAACGCCGCAAAATATAACTACAAATTAATACGAAACCCCGAAAAATATAGATCGGTTTTCTGGAATGCGAATTAATTTAGTGCTTATTTTTAGACTTAACACTGTAATTAAGTTAACGTAATTATTTTGTTACTAAATTTAAGAGTATAATTCTCGTTTGATATTATCTATTGTATATGTATAGCCATTTTGACAATTCAACAATATTGACAATTGATTATATACTTTTATCATAAAATCTAACGACGAGGAAAGATAAAAGTGGAAGAAAAAAAATCGGTTCGGTTTCTGGACGGATGAATGAAGAAAAAATATTTGACAGCCCTGAGTACAATGACGACATCAACCACCAGTAGAGTTTTATAAGATTTACAATAATATAGATTTCCTTGTAAAAATAGCTTTCAAGAAAGAAATATCATAAAATGTATTATTTATTCAAATAATTTTAATTTAGTTTCAACTGTTTGTGTTAAAAAATTTAAAATTCGATTTTCAATTCAATCATAGTAATGTGTAATAATTAATTTAATTTATATGATAGGTATTTCTACTATATATAATATACTTTTAATTTCAAAAGACAACTTTTATTTTGTGTTTTTAGGGCCAACAGTCAACAATGTAAGACTTTGATTGTAAAAACATATCTTTAACGAGAATATTGTAAATACATTATTAAAATATGAGATTAAAGAGTTTTGCTTTCATTTTATCAGCAATTTTTCCAGCAATTTTCTCTGTTTTCCCAGCCTCAGCTCGAAGTCATCACGTAACACCTGTTGAAAAAGAATATGTTGATTTTATTGATCAACTATTACGATATCAAATAACGGCAGAAATTGTGTAGTTATTTTAGCACTAAATTTTTAAATATTTGACCAAGTTACTATTTTTTTTCTTCTAATACATATTTAAAAAAAATATTTCGAAATAAATATTTTCGTTTTAAATATATTATCTATATAATGTAAAATTAGCATATATCATGAAACCTTCGGAAGTAAACCTAAAAGGAAGCTTCATTTGACTTGCTTTTATAAACGGGGGAAAAAAGGTAATGGAAAGTCAATAAAATGTAAGATCGAGGCATGAAATATGCAAAGCGATCGTTAAATATAAAAAAAAAATAACAAGATGAATGTGAACGGAAACCACATTTTGAAGTAATTGAAATATGGTTCTATTCATCACTTTTACCCCTTTAATAAAAGCAAACCACTCGTCGCCGCAGAGTTATTTTCAAGCACAATTTAACAAGGGGCAACAAAATAATTGCAGGGCTATTTGTTTCTAACGTCTAACCCATTTTAAGTAAAAACGTTTTATATTATATAACGTTATATTGATAATAAACTAATATATTTTATTAATTGAATCTAATGCTTCTATTGTTGTGTCTCTATGGTTTCTAAGTATATAGAAGAATGAAAATCAAGTAAAATTAACATTTCTTCTTTAGTTATTTGCTTAGTTTCAATTTGTAAAAAATGTTACATTAATTAGGCATTTTTTTTTTATTTCTTGAAACTCTATATATTATATACATTGATATATCTTTTGTGTATATTTCAAGTATATAAATCTGTTTTTAAAAAGATTTACATATTTACAATTCCTTACCGTTTAAAGATATTCTTATTTTTAACCTATACATTATATTTGGGAAAAGAATAATCCTCGCTAGTTATTTATTACAGCCATAAATATTGTGTATCAAAATATATTTTTCTACAATGATCACGTTCGATCGTAGAGACAAATAAAACATGAAAAAACACGAAACGGAAATTTTAGTTGGGTACGAGTACTGTTGGCTAGTGACTAGTAATTAAACCCAATAGTTCTCGTTGTCTTAGAATTAGTAAACAAACATTTTTATTAGTTTATTTTGATTACTAGTTGATTTCTGGCCTCATCGTATTGATGGGAATATTTCTAACTTGGGCGTTTTTAATAAAGGTAATTAAGTAGGCATTTGGATCCATCATCTCTACCAGCTAAGAATTCGAAAAAATGACTAAATTTCTTAACCTTTGACATATAATAACTCATTTCTTCTAAATAGCCTCCTCTCACACTAGATGGGGTCGGCAGCACATTATTTAAAAACAGTCTAAGTGAAGCATACCTGAATAAATGTAATTCTTTCTCATTTTATTCCGCAGCTTTCGCGTTTTACATAAATGGTTTGAGTAAATAATTGCAGCGTTAACAGAAAACGAGAAAATTGATCGTTCAGCCATTTAGCAGATCTCATTTATTATCTTTTTCATAAATTTTTAAGCCATGTAAAATACTGAATCGTTTTTCCTTTATTCTATTCTACTAATGAATTAAAATATATGTTTTTTACTTTATTTAAGACAAATAATTACCACATACTTGACTATGATTAAAAAAAAAAAACATCATATGACAAGCCCGCTGAGTTTCTTTTGCCAGCCTTCTCAGGTCCGTGGCAATTAATTTTTCGAGCTGGTGGTAGCTTTGACAATGAAAAAATTTTTAAAATTTTGTAAAACTTACTTTCAATAAAGATTTTTGATTTTGATTTTTTGTTCATAAACGTAATATTTTATTTTGTAATAGCTGTTGTCACTGAATTTAGTAGCACCGCCTCTACTTAGGTAACAAACCATCTATCATCACAAGAAATTTATATAAATGAATAACAAAGAAACAGAAAAACCGAACAACATTTCTAAATCTATTTTTTTCGAGTTTCACGTCATAAACTTTACATGTATTTTTTTATTTTTAATATTTTTAAGGTAAAAATTCTTCTGCGCCATTTACTATATGTATTGTCATTACATTGCTCATATACACAAGTATGTAGAACTTTTAAAAGTCACTCAGTTTTTGAGCGGCTTCTTGACCTGCTCAAAAACTGAGTGACTTTTAAAGTAACATACTCGTAGCTCTCTTAACTGCGCGTGTTGTAGTTTGAACTCATTCCTCTGTAAAACGTCTATAACTAGTACATGTTACTTCCTGTCTGTTATTCGTATTTGTGGGATAAGATAAAATAATTTTCCGAACTATATTTGGTCAAATAAGTTAAACGGGAATTAAAATATTTTTTTAAAAGTTTTTTGTTACAATATATATTAAAAGAATTAATACTTTAATTATCTAAAAATTGAAAAATTGGTCCTAAAATATTAAAAAAACCAAGTAACAAATTTGTAAATTTATCGAAGTGGCGATATTATTTACATGCTCATCGTTTTTCAATACCAACCCAGAATTTAGTATAGCGTGATTCAAAAGCAACTTTTGTTTGTGAGCTCCCTTTTAGAAAAACTCGGATTTAATATTTTTTATACACGGACTTACCACATAGCATAAGTACGATAAACATTGCATTTGTATGTAGCTCTAATAATATAACAATTCTAAGTTATTTATTTATAAAGTCTGCAGATATAACCGCAGGACCCGGCACGAGAATAAATGAAATAAAAGTAGAGCTAGTCCTGTAATTTCTATATGATTTTTTAAAAAATTTGTTTACGGAAGTAAATTTTAAATTGTAAAAATGCTAAAAGTTTCCTTAAAAATCTTTTATTTCTGTTACCATTTTTAAATGTTGAAGTCTCCGTTATGAAATTAAATATACATTATAATAATTTCATACGTAGGTTTCTTTTATTTATTATGAATACTTAAAAAAACAAAATATTCTATTTTATTTTACACTAGCTGATGATTATGTAAGCTGAGTATATAAGCTAAGTACATAAGCGTAGTACATAAGCGTAGTTCACAAGCTTAGTACATAAGCTTAATACATAAGCGTAGTACATAAGCTATGTATATAAGCTTAGTAATCATAAAAATGGCTATAGTGGGATAATCTTGAAAGCTAGACATATACTGTCGTGGAATTCCTTTTACAACTTTTAAAGGGGAACAATTTTTTAATATATGATTTTCGCGTAACTTAGATCCGTTACTCAGCGCACGCAAGGAAAGCTCTACATTTTTACGTTCTTGAAATATTTTTATTGCTGCTCCGCCCTATTTATCTTAACATAATGTTATATAACCTATAGCATTCCTCGATAAAAGGACTATCTTATACTGAATGGTTTTTTTAAATTGGTCCAGTAGTTCCTGAGATTAGCACGTTCAAATAAACAAACAAACAAACACTTCTGCTTTATATATTAGTATAGATAAAGATAGTTTCTACTCTAATCTTAATAAAATAAACGGAATGAAAAGTCGGGGTAACAATTTTAGAAAGGCCTATAAAAAGGAAAAACAGGGAAATTATATAATATGAAAAGGTAAAATAACCGGGAAGTAGGGAGTGTATGCTATATATCCACTCTACGTCGATCGCTTGTGAAAGGATACTTTCAGTATAGCGCCAGGCCACGTAGTAGCTGCAGCTTATAAATTACCAAAACACTAGACCCCTTAGAAAGCCTTTCCATTTACGGTAATTAAATATTTGCACAAGCTCCTAATTTAATTTTGTGTTAAAATCAAGTGAAAGGCATTGTTAATATTTATTTAACAAGAGAAAAAGAGCAAGAGCAAAATGAACAATGATTGCAATATCTGATATTATTATATATAAATGATTTATATTTATATGAAAAGTAATATAGTAAAGTATTTATTATTTATATGTAAAGTAGTTTAGTAATATAAAATATTCTAAAGATTTAAAAGTAATAAGCCTTATAAATAAATTGAGCTAAAATTTATTCTTTACCAAATTTACATTTTACATGTTTATTATTTCTTTGATCCAGATAAAAATTTTAGAATAAAAGACATTTTTATACCTTTATTCATAATGTTGGTCAATTTTTTAGTAAAATTATAAAAAATCCAATGTCCATTGAAGCTACAAAACTTTTTAATGAACTTTGATTTAAGTGTAAAGTTACTTTAAAAGTGGTCCGTACGAGTAGCGTAGGAACGAAGACAACTTTTGTCATAGTTGGTTTTCAAAGCCAAATTCTGTCCAAAAATATGAGTTATTTTATATTAAATTCTGTTTGTTAATATTATATTTAAGACAATCCTATTACTCCAAAATCTTTCTAGAGTAAATAACATAATGAAATGAAGTCAACTCAGTTCAAATATTTTTTTTTCCAATTGGGGTTTTTTTACATTGACATTTAAAAATAATTTAATGCAAATATTTTATTTATTTAAATATTCTATAACTATATTAAAGATTTTGGCTTTTAAATTAAATTTCAGAAACCTCAAATCCTCGAAAGTTGGCCAAGCTTTTAATTCCTCTTTGCTGAGTAACTTTATTTCGGTGAATCCTCTAATCTAGTGCATTTATATTTAGCAAAAACATATCAGTTCGTCGCATTTAATATAAGTATATTGTGTGAGGCAGTTATAGGCGATATTTCTATATCAACTGTACCAGAAACCGGAAAAAATTTTTTTTTTTTTAAATTTCTTTTCAAAATTTATTTTTTACAATTATTTATAGAATATGAACTAGTTTTCTTACACGATGTTGCTCAAGTGAAAGTAAGATAACGTACAGGGGACTACATTGAATAGTAAGAATTTAAGGATGATCCAAACATAACTTACTCATAATACTTTCACATATATAATATGTATGTCGGAACGAATATAATAATATTAAATTATTTTAGTTAAAGCATGAATCTTAGTTAATAAATGTCATTTACTTACATAAATTTCGAATCAAATCATTAAGAAGGAGTTTAGTATCAGGTTCAACATTTCAGTTTATCAGCTAGGTATGTTCCCCGACTTCATCGTTGCTAGGAAGCTTATCCTCGTTGCTGGTAATTTGCTGACTCAGCGTTCTATTCTGCTTGATGCAACGATGATGGATGTTGTCGATTAAGTAGATTTTACTTAAATGTTATTAATTAAAAAAAAAAGAACGGAACGTTTTGGAAAACAACGAACGTGAAGGACAAGACATATCTTAAGGGACTTTTCTTCAGGGAAATATTTACAAGCATTATGTATTATTTGGTCCTAAATTCTGTAATAATGTTTATGTAATATTATTTAAACATGATATTTGTCAAATTGACAGATATAGCCAATATTAAGTTTAACTAAGTGTAAATTCCCAAGAATATTGTGTGGCAATAGAATTTAAATTTATGGGATACATTTTTAATAAAATTGAAAAAAAAATATCTTTTTTAAAATATATAATCTACAATGTTTTTTTATTAATTTACTGTTTTAATAATATACAGTGTAATACAGCTAGTACTACGAATAAGGTTATATTTACGAACCAATAAACCTTAACAATGACGCCATTGTAAAGGCACGTGTATTGTGTAGTCTCATAGTTATATCGAGACATTGCGTTACTAACCAAACCAGTCTTCCATTTTTAATGAAATATTTATCGTAAATACGTTAGATTAATACATTAATCTGTTTGTAATTCTAGAGATATTTATTCGCTAGTAATGGGTCCTATAATGTCTAAATGAGATAGATTTCGAATATATTCTTATACATTTTACATAGTTTATCATTTTCTAACGTCAGTTGAGTTGCTGAAACTTTTTTATTCACGATTTTTTTATACACGATTCACAATGTAGAGTGATTTTGGTTATTTAGATTCACCTACTTTTGACCTGATTGAATGAATGAATAAATGAATGATATGAATCAACAAAAGAGTGAGAGTTATTTTCGACTAAAAATGAGCTTAGAATGTCTTCTGGAACTTTAATATGTTAAGCTCTTTGAACTTTACAAGCTTTTAATATAAACAAAAATACACAAAAAAAATACTTTGCTGTCTCCTTTGCAGCCTATTAAAGCTCACTATTAACATTGTTAAATATAACTGTTGGATGTAATAAAACTTTAAACTTTGTCTTTATAGAACGTTACGGATAAGTCTTTTACTAATTTGCATGTAATCTATGGTAATTGTATTGTCCATACAAATCCTTCATGAGCAAATTTTTGAATAAAAAGCTTTTTAAATTAAACGGGAACAGCTTTATTCGGGTGTCGTTGCGCTTGATCTGGTCACCTGCGACAGAGAACTCGTATTACCATCATAGACTTTCCAGCTCTTTCTGAATATAAATGTTATGCCACTGAATATTTACTTACGGGATGATTATATGTTTGAAAAAAAAAATTAAGGCTTTACAAAATTCCAGGAGATTTAATATTGTTAGCTGTCTTTTATGCATCGCACAACTAATGTTGTCAGAATGTTTACAAATATCGTTATTTCACGCTATATAATGCGTGCCGTTTACGAAATCCGGATTTTAAGGGGTTAAGCACGTTATGAATATTTATAAAAACGCTTAATGGAGCCTGATAAGCCCCTCAATTACTTAATCCTTACCGATACACAATATTCATAACCAATTATAAACAAGGTTTTTTTTTTTTTTAAATAAGGTCAAGAAAGACAGGATTTCCGTCGTATCCCATCACTTCATCTTATTATCGTTACAGATAATTTTAACCAATAATAATATTTTGATGCAAACATCGCATAAAAATCTCGTAATCGTATCGTGATCGTATCGTGATCGTGGCGAGGATCCAATATATATGCAAATTTAGACGAAAATAGAAAATTGTATTTTCGCTACATTTGAAACGATACAAGGACATTTATTTGTATTGTTTTAAACATTCATAAGAATACAAGGAGTAAACAACTCAATGTCAGATGATTAAACTTTTTTAGTATATTTGTGTCATACTTAACAAGTGTTTATGATTTAAGGGCATATTAAATTTGAAATACCCTAAAAGTTACCTTTAAAAGAACAACATGAAATGATTTTTTATATTTTTTATAAGTATATGGGCGTAGTATTTTGTTATATTGGTGATCGCTACTGATATTTTACTTATTATAATACATAATTATAGAGTTAATACTAAACTAATTATCCAAAAAGGTTCCGCAAAATCAAACATATCAAACGTGTAGAGTAAGTAGTGTTGATATATTTACTGGTGAGCATTATTTAGTTTATTAACTGGACTTCAGTACAACCATTTTAATTTCATTTCGTAAAAAACGCGTTCGGGTGGACAAAATCGGGACGTGTGGTGACGCTGAACTGGATCATTTAGTTGAAAGTTCTTTCTGAACAGGATCCGAGGTATTAGGTACTATCCATACGTAATCTAATATCTAATATTAGTATTACCAATATTAGATTTCCAGGAGATAGATACAATTTCAACCATTGACGATGTCAAGTCCGAAAAAAATCGCGTCGGTCATTTTTATGACATAGTAAATATTGCACACAAAGCTTTTCCGATGAGAAAAATCTTCCATCTAATTTATGGCTCAAGTTTAATATCTTATGATGGAATTCACGTGTAAAAGTTGTGTTGATAAAAAAATTGATTAAACGTGTGACATTTTTCTCTAAATTCAAATTATTCCCTTCCATATAATATTGTCATTATAATTAGTTAATGTATGTTGTTAAAGGTACGTTTATTAAAGTATTTTTTCATCGTAACATTAATTGGACGCTTAATGTTTCTTACTTATTTCCAAGTATATCAATACTATACTTCGAGGTATTTAAATGGATAGGTGTGTGTTAGGATTAGATAAAGAATGGTGTAGATACCACATGACCCCCCGGCCATTACCTTCTTGGCCGGCGGGTAACGGATTTTTCCAACGCGAAGAAATAAAAAAAAAATGAAAAATGTTTTAAGTGTCAGCAATTATATATAAAAATAAATAAACACCGGGGTGTTTATTTACAAGGGCTATTATATTTATCAATTACAAAATGTAATTATTTTATTAAAATTTCGGATTATCTTCTTAATTGGTTAATGTCATTTTAGAAAGCCAATCTTCAATCTTCATCTTCAATCAAGTGCTGCTAACGTCCAGGAATCAACTGTAAAATAACTATTTTTTTTGTAAAATTGCTATAATTAATTTAATTGTTAAATAATTTGCTCCACATTTATGATTATTAACAAGTAATTATTAGTGAAGTTATTGAATACCAGCGTTGGTATGAAAGCACCAAACTATGCTATTCTTAAATATAAAAAAAATAAAAAAAAATACTTGTATTATTACTAAAAAATGTCACACGTTGGAAAAACTATTGTATTGTATGGTGTCAAATTTACGATAATTGCTTGAAATAAGTCATTCGCTCACTCCATACATCGTGTTTAATTAACTTAATTGGCTCCAACAAATAACTTAAAATGTATGTTTGTAGTCATAAAAGGTAAGTATCAAATACACTGGAACATTATATACATACCTATATATCTATACTTTATATAACAAAATGTAATAAAAGGAAATATTTATTGACACTTGTTTTGTCATGTTAAGCTTATTTAAAATGTAAACTTTTTTATTACTTAATACAGATTTCGTAATTAAATTGTGTTAATTGTTGTTACAGTAAAATAATCGTATAGATTTAAACTAAACTAAATAAACTAAATAATTTAACTATCAGAGTACAAATACTGAATACATTCAGACGCTAGATCATAATTAAACGAATTTTAGCCAACTACGAACCAGACTTTATAATTCATAAAATAAGCTACAAACTAATAGCTTAAAGCTTCATTGGCTCCGTAAGGAGCGCAAGTTCCAGGTCTCTTCTACATGATTAATGACGTTCCCGCTAGAAAGGAAGTTGATTAGATTTAAATTACAATTATACATTACATAAAAATTGTTATCTAAATAGATTGAAATATTCTTTCATTGGTTGGAAATAATAAATATCTGTGCTATTTAACTATTCACATAGAATAATCTGTATAAAAATTGCCAAAGTCTAACTCATTTTAAGTAAAAACGTTTTATATCATATTACGTTATATTGATAATAAACTAATATATTTTATAACTTGAATCTAACGCTTTTATTGTCGTGTCTCCAACTATGGTTCCTAAGTATATAAGAGAATAAAAATCAAGTAAAATTATTGGTAATTTGAAAGAAATATCCTGTAATTATTTACAAGTTACAAGTAATATGCTGGCTCATTTATCTATGTATAAATATACCTTAAACAGAATATAACCCCATATTGAAAAAGATGTATTCGCTTAAAATTCCTTAATCCGTAAAAATAAGTATATCTTTTTATTATATTACGGAAATAAATATTCCAAGTACCGACTTGTGATTTATTAGTGTCATAAATATTGTGTACTTAAATATATTTTGGTAAGGTATATAATAAACATGGAATAGGTAAATTTTATTACTGTTGACTGGTCGTGCGATAATTAATTAAGCCCATTCTCGTTATCTTGATTTACCTTCGTAAAGGTAATTTTAAGCATTAATAAACGTAATTATAAGCATCGGGATTAATTATCTCTCCTGGCTAGAGATTGGCTTTTAGAAAACTTACCACCGTTTCCGTACCGTTTCTTTACCACTCACATATTATAGGATATTTAGAAGAAGAAGTGGGTTTCTTCTTCTAAATATCCTCCTTTCACACTAGATGGCGTCGATAGCACGTTTTTATTTTGAACTTTATCGGCTGTCATACCTTCATCCACTCCTCTTCCACACAAACTCTACACAATCCATCCAAATCTTCTTACGTCTCCTGTTACATCCAATTTGTCAGGTTCCAAATTCAAACGATTATAAAAAAAAGATAATAAAATATTCCAAACAAATATGAAATGAAGTAAAACTGTACAAAAGATACTTTAAGTGAAACACAACTTAATAAATGACTGATTTCTATTTTTAAGGATAAAATTAAATATTCCGCAGAGTCCGCTTTATATAAATTGTTTGAGTAATTAATTGCAGCGTTAACGGAAAATGAGAAAATTTTACGTTCAGCCACTTAATAGAGTCACTCAGTTATCTTTTTATAATTGCTAATATTTATATAGCCATGTAAAATATTGAATCGTTTTTTTTATTGTTATATTTTATTGAAATCAAATTGTTTTTCTTATTGTCAAAGATTTAGATTATTAATCTTATTAATATATTTATGTAAACGTATATGAGAATTATAACTCTAAAAACTAATATAAGTATAATAGTAAAAATAATATTAACAATGCTGAGGCTTTCATTACCTACTTAAGATCTTAGAAAATGTTATGTACGTATTAGATATTATTGTTGGAAAAAAAACGGACGATAAGTTTTGGAATTGGAGTCAGAAAAACGCTCGAAAATGACAATCGATTTTAAAGCATATCTATTTTGTTTTATTTTTCATTCTATATTTATTACAATTATTAAAAACTTTAGATGGTTTTACATGTTTATAGATATTTTCAAACACAAACATGTAATATTAATATGTTTCATGACATCTGTAACGTCGGATAGTAAGCTGTTTTCTGTTCAAATATACTTTTGTTATTCTTTAATTTGATGTTTTCTTCGTCTAATTCTTTACTCGAGATCTTAGGTGAGTTTTGAATGTGCCAATATGTAATGTTGTGGTTATTTAGATCTGTTTGTCTACTTTTGAGGCTAACTTTATACAATAATAAATAAACAAGGTAAACGGTTTTGTGCCCATATCGAAACCAAACATTCTATTGTTTGACTTACTTCGTAAAATTAGGTTAGAATGTCTACTAACTTAACGTAACTTTGTTATATTAAACTCTTTAAGAGCTTTCAAAATATACAAAATTATAAAAAAAAACAATTTGCAATTTCGTTCCTATTCTCTATAATCTGAGATTGAATTATAAAATATAACTTTAATCTTTGTCTTTAGATCCGGTTTTTACTAAGTCTTTTACTATCTATCATGTAATCTATAGTTTTTGTATAACTCATACATATTCTTTATCAGTCAAGTTTTTTAATACTTCCCAGATGAACATCCCAGATCCATTCACACATAACATTAGAACGTCACAATGTCTTGAATAGCAGTTCTGTATTTTGTGAATAAAGTGAAAAATATGGAGACCCTATAGACAAATATTCCTTTTAATATTTCGTAAAGCTAGGATGGAAACAGGACAATGGTGGTAAAGAAATTCAAACGTCCATTTTCCGAGTTCTAGAATAGAAAAGAAAATTGTTTTTTTTTGTGATTTGGCAACTACTTAATAATTTCGTTGCAGCTTCATGTTGTAAACAGACATTTTAAATATGATGGGGCAGTCATTATTATTTTTATTTCATATTCAGTAAGGATCAACTAAACTGTGAACCTGAACCTTATTTTAAAATAAAATCTACCATCTTTTATCTTACGTCCTTAGGCAAATCCTCTATTATTTTTAAATTATATTTAAAATATTTAAATATGTATTGTTTGTTATTTATAAAACAGTTTTCCTCCTAAATCATTCAATTGAACCAAAGAAGACAATAACCGTTCGTGATTAGTAAAATCCAATATGATCGTATGGAGTTTTCTGTTACAATTTAGAAACAAAAATAATAAGAATACATACATAAATATGTGTAGTTGTAGATTTATATATATACTCGATAAATATTAAGATTTTAACTGTTAAGATATTAGCTGTTAAGTTCTGAGGAATTCAAAACCTTTTGATTTTTTGGGAAACAATTTATATTTCATTGAAGAATAAATTAAATATTCTGTGTTTGTTAATAATCTTATTTCACATAACTTACCTAAAAGTAGAAATATGAATAGTAGCAAACATCTATTTCATATAATTTAAAGTTTATAACATTTAAGTTGTATGTGAAAAGTTCTATAGTAGATCGTAACTCCAACTTCAATAATATTCTCAAATATCTATTTCACGCAGTAAAATTTATAAATTTCAAGATGCAAAGATTCGATATGAGTGCGAGAGATAACAAATAACGTGCCACAAACAAAATAAGTTCCTTTTATCGATTATATAACTTTCGTTCAAGAAGTAAACTAAATATCTTCTAAAATAAAGAAAACTTTTGGGTTTATTTACTGCCTTTAAATTTTCATACAATTTAAACAATGTTCATACTAAAAATACTTTTAATTTTAATACTTGGCGCTAAATTAATCTTACTTTATTGAAGAGTGCCAATCACGTACTACTGCCAATTTTGTGCCATAAAATTTACAAGTCAGCAGTGGTAGCCTGATGGGAAGTGATTTTTTTCATTTACATTTCTGTGTGTTAGTAACTTAGCGTCATTTTCATCATTAATAATATGAGTAGAAAATCAAGATATTTAATTAATATTTGACATATATGAATTACATTTATCAATTTTATTTATCATTATATGATATTTCATAAAAAAAAACCAATTCATAATAGCTTTGTTTTGATTTATATGAAATGCCGGTAATTTGACATCAGATAAATGAAGAAGTGACATTTGTGATTTTCGTCCTTCCGTTTCGTCGCGTAAATGTGCTGTCTGTATGATCTCTCGAAATACTTTTACATTTTCGGCATGACATTTGGACTCCAATTCTTCATGAGCTCATTTAACTTGGCTTGTATATTGACTTTTGATTTCTTAAGCTTGGGACAGAGGGCGCTGTGTCGGTGTTGTTCACGTTTCACAGGCCTTATTGAAACATTAGCTCTATTAAATATGTAAAAAGATGACACCACTTTTTACTTATACATGATTATGCGCCTACAGAAAAAAAAATGAAGAGGAAATTATAAAATTATCAGACACTATATAAAGCAAAAGTATTGGCTTGAATTATAGGAAGAAGACAAGTAATACTTTAAACTAAACCTTAAAGATGGACGACAAAAAATGAGCTTTGGGCTCTCTATAAACTGGCCAGTAAATACATAAAAATAGACTACAACAAGCATGGACTTAATATATTAGAAAAACACGTTAACATAACAGGAATAAACTGCGAACACATAAAACATGGATAGACGAAACAAAAAGGAAATTAAACAGTACTTAACAACCGGAGTGACATCATTACAGTAGCAACATAATTTTACCTATACAGTGCTCAACAACCATACTATGAAAAAGAATTCGAAATATATGAAGTGACAATAGCACTCAAGAAGACGAATATTTATTTTATAGAGAAAAACCAACTCTGTCTCCACGTAGTCTTATCTGTCCCACACCTAAAGTGTTATTATAAATCTGGAGGCTTGGATAGAAAGCAGCTCGCTGTGACACACACTTGAAACAGAAATAAGTTGCAGCAGCTCAGGCTGGACCAACAAGCCTAAGTTGCCTGGGCGAGCTTGGGTTTCAGTCTTACGTAAGTGCTGCAAGATGACTTATTTATAATTGCTATAGCGTACATTATATACCATATATAAATAAACAATGTAATTTATTGTTAAGTTTATTACATCTCATAGATCATAGATAATATATGTGTATAATTACGTATTAGTTTATTCGTGTTTATTATAACTTTACGCCACCTACGTAGAAGATATCGCCAGTAGATGATACCGTCGCCTGTTGTACTTCTATTGTGTTCTTGTTTATGACGTCAAAATGTTTTTGGACGTACAAAAAAGATTTTGAGAATTTATATTTACCCGGGAAAGAAAAATGGTCTCTCTTAAACATATTTGAGAAAGGATACTCCGGTCGCTATTTGTTATTTGCAAGAGCCATAAATATTATAAACACAAATGTGTTAGTGAAATTTTCGCATTATGGTATGAAAATAAATTTCACTTAAACACTTCTTAATATTGATATAAACTATTCATACTAAACATTTTATGTAAGAATATTTACTTTATAATAAATCGTTTTTATTACTCTTTATTAACAATTTTTGAAGTATTTAGATAAATATTAGAAATAAAAACAACATCCTTATAAAACAAATAACTTATTCAATTACAATTTTAAATCCCTGATCAGATTATTTAAATGGCAGGACTTTAATTCTGTCATTATCGTCTTCAGGATCAAAATATTCAATTATGCAGCTTTAAGATGTAATATTGAATTTGGAATTGCAAGATTTAAATTAAAATTGTTCTTAAAAATATATATTTAAAGAATTTATAAAGTACACTCGTTTCTTTCGTAATACAACTTCATTCTTTTCTTAAAGATGAAAATAATTATTGCGCAGCGTTTTTCTCTTATTTGTCTGCTTCTATCTTATATTGGAAGAAGTGTGACTACTTAGTATTCTGGCGCAAAGAGATTTAACAATAATATATAATATAAAACACTTATTTGATAAAATATTTATGTTTCAAACACAAACCCAATTGATTATACCTTCAGTACGCTTTTAATTTATTAAAAATTATATAAATAAATATTATCAAAAATTTTAAATTTGAAATATTATCAAAGTCTGGATAGACGTACGTTATTGTCATTGGTAAGAATAAATTCAGATTAGTAATGTAAGTGTAAGCTTTAAAAATAGTCTGTTCAAATGTTATCTTTAATTTGATTAGACAACATTGTAATTATTTACCTCAAATGGTAAGTGGTGCCATCTTCCATAACAGTTGCTAATATTTTTAATTCGATGCCACCTTTAAGAAATAAGAACATACTAATACAAGGTGGGTGATCTTTTGGCTCTTTTTCTCATGTCACAAAACGTACCTATCATATATCCTTTATGATGCTACTTCTTCTATGAAAGGGTACTACCCGGATCGAGACTTACTACCCGGATCGAAACTTACTACCCGGATCGAGACTTACTACCCGGATCACAACTTACACAACTACACACTAAACTTTGGGTAATATATTCTCGTAATTTGCCACTGCCATGCCATTTGCTCGTAAGTATGAAGTAATTACTTAAATATTAATACGTGGTTATTATCAGGATGACCGGAACTAGTTTGGGTTAATAAATATTAAAGACCTTACCATTGTTAATGGTAACGCTTAATATAGTTTACTACGTACTTAAAATATAATGATGTTTGTCACATAATATAATATAATATAATTTAAACTATATGTAAGAGTGTCAGTCGTCATCAGTACTATGTAAGCAGTTACACTATAACATATAGATAGCTCTACATATTTTTTTATAAATATTTTGTTAGTATCAATGAAATTCAATGACTTAACCGCTGAGATCAAATTTACAAAATATAATTGTCAAAATATTATAGAAAACTATAATAGTAACTTGCAAGACGAGAGACTTATGATTTTGGCGGTTTTAAAACTGGAGGTAAACTCTCTCGACTGTTTACTATTTTACTGAGTTATTTCGAACTGGTTTTGATTAAATGTGATTATATAAAGTTTGTATCAAATCTATTTTTTTGTCTAGTGTTATTATAATTGTAGATTAAGGCATTTTTGCTTTAAATATATAAAATAAAAAGTTACCAAAATTTTAAGTATAAACTCATGACTATTTTAACCCAGCGTCGATAGTGCAGAGATAAATTTAATTGCCGGGTTCATTACCAGAGAGCTGATGAGTGGACGGTGCCTGCATTAATTCATTACAGAGACTGAACAAACATTTTACCTGATTGCATGTTCCATATTTTATGAAAGATGTTTAATATTCTATTTTAATTATGATACGTCATATTTGAAATGGGTTTTAAATGAATTCGAGATTGAGTCTCGAATTTGTTTTCGAGTATGTAAAATGTGTACCTTATTTTAAAAAGAAGAGCTTTTCCATTATTCGTTGCTTTATAGTAATCAGATCACATGTGTAACAAATAAACTTATACTCCTTGTAAAAGAGTAAAAGTACTCTGTGGAAAATAGTTTGAAGACATTGCGTATTTCAGATAGACTTTAATATTGGGAGATATTGAAGATTTGGAAATAAATCTTATTTTCATGAATTCTTAAAAGTTATATGCCCTTATAAATTATGGAGGGTCACAAAATGACACATGACGTATGACGACAAGACTAATAGATTCCTAGACATATCAAATTGAAGGGAAAATAAAGCAATGGAGGCTGTAGGGATACTCAGCGAGTCACAATCCCTTATCGCTGATTGTGATTTATTTCCAGACCTTTGTTAAGCGCTCTTAGAATTTAATAGCACCTCATATAACAAAATTCTATACAACTAAATTAATCTGTAGGCTTTGTCTTTACTATGTATTCTTGTAGAATTATGCAATTGAAATTAATTACCGAATATTCGTTTGAAGACTCGGATTAAAATTTTACTATTTTTATAATTGTTGTCTGTCTGTATATTCTTCTATAACTTAAAATAAAGACTTAATAGTAAGAAAATGTATTTGATTTGATTAAAAAAGAATATAATGTGAGCAAATCAACCAAGCTACAGCTAACTTATATAAATATATTAATTTATTCCTTATATTGTAAAATAACACATTGTTTACTTACAGGAATATTTTTTGGATGGGAGAATTTTAACAATAAAGGATTCACGAAGTGTGAAATATAAGAAATGGTTAAAATATAGAGAACTAGATTAAATCATTTTTGTAAATTATTTTTAATAACATAGCAGTAAAAATAAATAAAATTTTACAATTTTGAATAATAATATTGGATCAGAATTGGATAAGATAGTTGTCGACAATATGGATAAAAAAGTACTTCACTTTAACTGAGAAAATACTTACTAGGTTTAGTGATTACACAATAAACGCTTTGAATATAAGTCTATAAAAATATACTAAATTATAAAAAAAGTTTTTGCAATGTAATTCCTTTTAAAAAATGTTAAATGTTTTTTTTTATATAATGACTAAGTTGACACTTGACTATATTCCACCTGATGAGAAGTGGTAAGACGCATCAACTCAGAAAAAGCATATTATTCAGTCTTGCCTCGAAGAAACCCATATTCTACTCGGATGGAAATACTGACACAGGCAAGCTGTTCCAGTCCTTCGTTGTTCGAATTAAAAAAGACAAAGCAAAGCGTTTCGTTCGTTTTAAATTTAAATGTAAAAATTAACATAACAACAAAGTAATTCAATCTTAACAGAGGTGTAATAAAGCAAGGAAATAACAATAGTAATTTTTAGGGAAGAAGAAGAGAAGAGGACAAGACTCAAGAGAACAAGAGCAGTCAATTTTGCAGTCACTCTTATTTTTAAGGTATATTTACAAGGCGAAGCAGTACCAAGAAAATGTCATTAAAAAGTCCTATAATATCTATCCTTACATGTAAACGTGCTTAAACGTGTTGTATAAAACGACTTAAAGATAGACGTCATAAAAAGCCTCCGAAGAGAAAGGAGAGTACAGTAAAAATTTGTCATATGATTTTTTAGAATTAACAAGGATATAATAGAAAGATATGTCTATTTTGAAAGATTAGACACGATGTTTAATTTTAATACTTTTTGATTGCATCTTTCTTCAAAATCAGAACATTGGGGCTATCATATAGTTTGTCCTTAAAAGAGAAACAGTTGACAACTGGGGAAGATAAATACTTAGATAGTTGTCTGGTTCGCAAAGAATCATTGAAAAGGTCGCGTCAACTTTGTCCAAGTTGAAACGTAGGTTTCTCTCTCTGTTCGTAAACTGGGTTTGTGAATTACATTTATTACTATAAGTAACGAGATCAGTCCTCGACATGTTTGAGAGTTCACGTTTTATGTGCGATTTATAAAAAAAAAAAATCAGGATTTGTCATCTTTGATAGATCATAAACATTTTATTATTATTTAAACGGAGACCTTTGCTGCGTAATATAACATTTTATGTGGTCTGGTTATGCATCCGCTCCACCCATACTGTACAGGTAATTTTTATCCTATAAAAATATTAAAAAACCATCTTTAAAAAATAATTGTTTGGTTACTGTAATGAATTCAGGTTTCTATTTTTATCCACAAGGAAGTTATGGGGGGTAGAATGGCCTGAACTGTTTCGAGAAAAGAGTACCACTCTAGATGCTTATCTGGACTTTAAACTTTGAATAATTTGATAAATGAAAAATACAGAGATCTTAGTTGAAACATAGAACTACTGATTTGCATGAATTGTCAATTTATAATGCTAGAAATAACCCGTCTAGGCCACTTAAACTAAATTAATACTGCTAATATAATATAAATACATACCGCATGTTAATTCATCAAATGTATTTTCGTTTCCTTGTAAAAACGTTGATATAATTAATATATTGATTTTTAAGTTTCTAAACTAAGTGAAACATATTGTCATTGTATCGTGAAACATATTGTCATCGTATCGTGAAACATATTGTCATTGTATCGTGAAACATATTGTCATCGTATCGTGAAACATATTGTCATTGTATCGTGAAACATATTGTCATCGTATCGTGAAACATATTGTGATTGTATTGTGAAACATATTGTCATCGTACCGTGACCGTGTCGGAAATACGATATAAACTTAGAACAAAGATTGCACTTTCAGGAAAATGTTAGAAGGAAGCAAGGAAGAATGACATTTAATTTCATTGTTTTCATAAGAATAGAAATACGCGATAGCTTTTATGTTTTTTATGAATGTAGTTGAGATGACATGAGCTGAAAAGATAAGTTAGAATATATATTTATTTTTGAATTTATTATTTCAGTATCGTGTTATGTTTTTGATTGATTGACGTTTATTATGATTATTGAAAAACATATTCTGTTTGTTTTTTAAAAAGTGACGGCAATAGACACCAAGATTTTTTTTTTTTTTTTTAAGTTTTCTTAATGTTTATATTTCTGAATATAAAATTACAATTATAATAGAAGTCACAGCGGTGAACACTTCATTCGAAATTAACGAAATCCGCTTAAAATCTTTAAGAGATTCCAGGATTTCTGTACTTTAGTTTATCCCAGTACTGGTTATCGATAATGGGGTTAGAACTTTATACTCGTACTATCATGAATAGGGTATAAGATCGAAATAGGACTTTAAAAGGGGTTATCCAAATAATCTTGAAAAGGGGTTATCCAATATTACTTAAAAAGGAGTTATACAAATATTTCTGAAAAAGGGGTTATCCAAATATTACTTAAAAAGGGGTCATAAGGGGTTATAATTAAAATTTGGTTGTATAGACAAGAGTTAAGTCTGTAAATATCATTTATTTAAATGAGTACTACTTGTGAAAATCTTCAAAATCATCATTATTTAAGTTACTATTCAAAATTCATTCTTTGGTTATATCATAAACTAAAACATCAGAATTTCAGTTAGATAAACTACTTTGTGAAAAATATTTATTAAGCTGGAAACTTCCTCCGCGGAGATTTAAGATTATTTTATTATATTTATAGCATTCATTTATATTCACTATAAAAACAGCCAAGAGCCGCTCTATTTGTTTTACCAAAAATTTTTATTCAATTACGATTTTTTAAAAAATTAACCTCATTAATGACAAATTCTTTTCATTTTAAATTGTATGACTAAGTGCATTTGATATTTTTTTTTTTTTTTTTTTTTTATGTTATAAGAGGGCAAACGAGCGTGCGGATCACAGGTGTGAAGTGATCACCGCCGCCCACGAACTCTTGCAACGTCCGAGGACTCACAAGAGCGCTTATTTATTTATTGCTTTTTTGCAATAAGAATTATAATGATACATGTTCCAACTCTCCATTTTTTCAGAGTAATAAATTTGATGACAAGAAAATGAAGTCGCTAGCTGCTAACATTTACTTTTGATTATATTGCAAAATATTTACTTGTGTACAAAAGTTGCTTTTAAACTTTTGTCTTGTATAAAACCTTACAACGATATACTAAATAATGGCATATTTGTATTAAAAATGTATAAAGAGAGCTACATTGAATTATTGCATAATAATTTGCATATATAATATTGTGGCAGTTTTTATACGACAATTAAATTTTATATATTTTTTATAAAAACATTTGTATAATTAATCGAATCTAAATTTAAAGAAACAACAAGAGTGGAAATTTAAAATCAAAACATATTGTCAGTCATCTCTCTCTAGTTTATATTTATTTATATGATTTATTATTATAAATGTATATGGTTTGGTTTAGTATATGGTTTAATATTTTAATCCCTTTAATTTTTAATATATTTTTATTATAACAAAAGAATAATATGCCACTGGGAATTCTAATAATACTTGAAAAAAGCGATTCCTTGGTAATACAGTCTACAATGCGCTGAAATATAAGACGTATTCCGAAACATTTTTCATTTTATTTTCTCCAGGCTCGTCCCAAACATAATGTAATATTCTGATTTACTTCCAAACAAAATAAGTTTACTATATATAACCGAGTAAAGAGAAATAACGTTTATAGAAAACTATGTGTTGCTTTTATGTGCAAAATGCTGATTAGTTGACCGCATGCAGACCGGTGAGTTGCGGCTTGGTAATTATTATAAATATATTTATTGTTACACTGTTTCAATATTTATATTTAAAATTTCATGAACCATGACTACTAAATTTATTTTTACCCGGCTATATTAACGTAAAATTATATCGGAATGTGCCCGACTAGTTTCACGCCGCGAATCCGCCACGCTTAGAGCTCATGAATAAGAACCCCGAATGGGTTCGAAACTAGTCGGGCATATTCCGATACAATTCTACGTGAATACAGCCGGGTAAATATAAAAAGTTAACTGTTTCTATTAAATTTTATCATTTCATATTAATTGAAATAGTATGTCGTTTAGATTAATCATCATTTAAATGTGTAATGAATGCAACTGATATCTTATATATGTTGCATTAATATACGTTTAATTTGAAGTTAGGGAATACTTTTGTATTTTAATTGTATGGGCGTAAGTACGCCCATACAATTAAAATACAATCGACAGGTTACCCATTTGACCCTGTTTGGTTAGGATATATAATTATTATTGTATATAAATTATATTCTTATAAAATAATCTAAAATATATCATCATTGGGACAACTAAATGAAAATAACACGACAATATATTTTAATGAAAAGGAATTCTTTAAATGGTTTTTTTTTAAACCCATAAATAATTAGTTTTTATTAAACTTTATGCTATTGGTTAGTACTATCAAAGAAACTAAAGAACAGATTTTGAAAAATGTGATTTTAATCTACATTTTTGTTCTAATAATAGAAATAAATCGATGTTATATTTAATTTTGAATCAGATTTTGAATGGTTGACAGTTTGAACATTTTAGGATGAATTATTACTGAACTGCTTTGCTATTAAATATCGTAATAAAAACTATATTGTAAAACTCTTGTTTGGAAATGCAATGTTGTATAAATATTAGAATTCAATCTATTGAGGCAACTTGTAGTTTGCAGAGGCAAGAATATTAAAGCTGATTCTTTATAAATAAAAAGAATACACTGCGTATCTCACTAGGTTTTAAATGTACATCTTTACCTAATATATATGTACAAAACGAAATAGCAGGTTTTCATATTATTTTCCTTCCTCGTCTTTCTCGTGGTTTTGGCGGAGTAAGGACGGACGGCAAACTTTCTCGACTCTATTTACTTTTCCTTATTTACTCTGAGTAATCTTAATACGAACATTTGAGAACTAGATACAATATTTTGTACTCGAAATAATCCCTGCAGGGAAATCAAGATTATGGCATTTTTATATCTTAATAACAGTTGCCTACGATTTTATTTTTTAAGGTAAGCCAAATATCTTTACCTTTCACAAAAACAATTTAAACACTTTTTTTAGTATTAAATACTAAATATTAATCATAGATTTCTTTTACGTCTTTGTAGTTGACATCTGAATCTTAACTTTCTGCAATAAGTTTTAATTTACTTGCGTTTTTATTGATTCTTTATAACAAATATTTCTAAAATTGAAACACCACCTCAGTCAGTCTAAGACCGTTGGCGTGCGTGGTCCTGTACCTCTTTTAGACATAATTTCTGTTGATAAAGATCGCTGATACAAAATATTTTTTAAAACTTAACTTGTTACTTTACAGTTTATACAATATTCTATATTGACGACTAGATAAATTATGAATCGTTTTTATATTATCATATTTTTTAAATAAATATTATTTTTATATTGATATACTTATGGGTGGTTGCTACTGAATATCCTAGACGAATAGAGATAGGTGCTCCGAGTATGGGCTTCTTTTGTAAGTTTTGATAAGATTCTACTGACAGACTTGATCTAGTGACCTTGAGGTATACTGATGGGTGGATGCTATTGGATCTTCTAGACGAATAAGACTAGGTATGCCTAGTCTAGGCTTCTTTTGTTAGTTTTCATAGATAGGAATAGGAAAACGTAGACGAAAAACGTATACGTTTCGAACAAGAATACGTATATGAATTGACTACGCAAACATACATGCGTATGTGTGCGTAGTCAAGCTTTGTCAATGTAGGTATGTGAGTTGCTACTTATCTGTTTCGTAAACGCGTTATTAATTTATATCTCAATATTTTTGTTTTAAGACCCAGAATCTTAAATATATTAAACAAAAAGAAAGAAAATATATAAATTAATTTAACAATTACTAGAGACATATACACAAAGTAATTTTATATATTCGTATGTAAACCCACAATAATGCAATGGATATACGATAAAGATGTTTAAAAACAATAAATATTATTAATTATAATTATACTGTTATATATAATGAAAAATTATACTACTTGGAAAAGTAATATTTTAATATAATAGTTTAAAAGCATCCAAGAGGTCAGGTTGAAGTTCCGCTTTATTGATAATTTATTTCAAATAATAATATGGTTCACTGGGTACTGAAAAATCAAACTCAAAAACTTTTACAGACAGTTAAACTTATCAAAAGTAATGTTGTACGCTATTTTAGCAGAACCATTTTAGAGATATTTATTTCGGTTTGATTTTTATTTTAGTAACATCATTGTAGTATTGAATATTTATAAAAGATAATATTTTCTAAGGTTTACAGATTTCATTTAATTTTATCTCAAATGAATATCGTTTATAAAACGCTCATATGAAATCTAAAAAAGGCATTCAGTGGGATGTTTATTGCCCCTATAAATTATTGAGGGTCAAATAGTTAAATGGCAAGTTTAATATATTTCTAGATAATTCAAACTGTAGGGAAAATAAGCCCATGGGGTTTATAGGGTGACTCGGTGAGTCAGAATTCCTTATGGCTAATTGTGATTTATATCGAGACCTTCGCTAAATGCTTTGAACAAGTGATACTTGTACTTGTACTTGTACTTATAGATAGATAGATAGATAGATAGATAGATAGATAGATAGATAGATAGATAGATAGATAGATAGATAGATAGATAGATAGATAGATAGATAGATAGATAGATAGATAGATAGATAGATAGATAGATAGATAGATAGATAGATAGATAGATAGATAGATAGATAGATAGATAGATAGCACTTTATTGCACACAGAAATAAACATTAAAAAAACTTATATAAGCGGAGTTTAAACAAATAAACTATGCAAATTCGGTCTTATTGCTAAGAGCAATCTCTGACAGACAGCCTTCAGGTGAAAGGACTAAAGTAAAAAAGTACGGGATCGTGCCATTGAGACAAATTACTATAAAAATAACAGGTTATTGTAAACTAGTTACACATAGGGCATATTAATATTACTTAAAATAATTAAAAATAATAAATAAATAATATATGTATATAATATACAAATTAATATAAATTTACATATATATATATATATACTTATTATACATAAATCAAACGGTATATATGTATATATAATATACATAAACAATATAATATACAAAAACAATATATTATAATTTTGTCCATGAAACTATATGACACAATTCCTTAACTCCGAAAATGGTTATAGCTAATTCTGATGAATAATAAAGTATATTAAGTAACAAAAGGAAATTGCACCATATGTGTAGTTTAAATAAAAAGAATAGGAAAATATCTGAGTTGCCTAATTACTGACATATAATAATCTAAATCTTCTGAATATCCCCCCCCCCTCACATAAGATGGCGGTCAGAGTCATGATTTTCTTTTTCAATTTATTAGTTTTTATTTCTTCATTCATTAATCTGACATGCATAATCTTTGCGGGTAACAAAGCTGAAAACTTGGTTCGATCCCCGCCTAAGTATTAAGTTAGTAATTTATATATGTACGTTTATCATCTGGCTGATATCTCACAAGCTCTGCTTACCTTGGGACCAAACGGCCGTGTTTTGTTATTTATTTTGAAGATCGGAATGTCAGATTGAGATTTTTGTCTGTCTGCCAAAGTACAATATAACATATGTGTCTTTCCCATATATATATCTATATATGGGAAAGACACATATGTTAGTATAAATTGTATGAAACAGAGACTCAAATAATAAATCATATAATATGATTTATTATTTGAGTCTCTGCTTGGGGGCTGACGAAGTTGGTAGCAACAGCAAGTTTAATATAAAAATATTGACGTCAAATGTGTATTTAAAATTTTGGAAAACTATTCACTTTTGTTCTAAAAAAGTAGCAATTATTTTAATTCTAGGAAACTAAAAAGTACAGAAAAGATAGGTACAAATAACAATTTTAATATTGTCCATAACGTAATTGACATATAATTATTACTCTGTTCTAAAGACAAAAATGATTTTGTGATAAATTTTGGCACGTTGTCATTTTTGGTCCACAATAAATGCAATAAAATATTTATGTTGTATTATATTTTGATGTTGACGATTGTCTATCTTTGTTTAAAACACAGCTATTAATATCAGTAAGATTGTTTATTGGAGCTTTAGTTGTCAGCCAGTAGACCTGGTCGTAAGTGGTTTGCGTTCCCCATGGACATCTGCAAGATTCAATATTTGCCTGTGTTCCTCTCCGCTTTGGGCATCCGGCTCTGTAACGGCTAGTATATCAAAGTCTCGTAGACTTTGATATACTAGCTATCCCACGCTGATCTTCTGTGAGAAGATGGTACAGCTGAGTCAATTATTTACAAGCTTCATTCATATGACAACAGATATGTTCACCTTAAAATATACAGAGAGATTAAGAAATGACTCTAATATAATTTATAAGTTTTTTCCTTGATAACCAGGAGGTTAATCGTTTTTTTATCTAATTAAAAAAAATACACCGACTATAATCAACCTTGATTCGAGCCGGTGAGATCAAATTGATTTTAAATGTTTTGTTAAATTTAAGATAAAGGAAAGTAAAGACTGAAAAGGAATAAAAGGGAAGCTATTTAACATGAAAAGGAAAAATCGTCGGTGAGAAGACTCCCCGCTTAGCCACGAAATATATGTACGTTGTGGAAGGGTTATCTTCAGGACCAGGCCACAAATGCTGCTAATAAATTACTAAAATACTAGAACTCTTACAAAACCATTTCATTTACGTTAATTAAGTATTCGCACGGGCAAGTCATTAATTAAGAATCTGTTATTCAGATTTTTACATAATGATATTGTAAATATAAAAGCGTGCGTGCATGTGCGTGAGTGTGTATGTATGTTGGTTTTTTATAATAAAAATACAAACACGATAGAATTGCAAATGCTTTATATGCTTATAAAAGGGCCAAGCTGTTATTTCACATTACATTGCTTACCTACTAGCTTTGTTTTGATGATATAACTTTAATTTTATGGATAGAGTTAAGATTTTTTGCAATCTATTTAGAATCTCATTTTGAAATAATCTTATTTTAAATAATATAAAACTATGATATATATTTTTTTATTTAATAAATAACTATTTCATTTTATTTTAAAACCACAAAATGTAAGATTCAAAAGATATATAAGTAAGAGTAAGAGCTTATCACTGATCGTAATACAAACTTTAAATATATAAGAATATCTAGTTCAAGCAGTTAAATTCTCAAACCATTTAGATACTAAAGTTCAATATGAGTATGAGAGAGCCAAATAGCTGCCACAAATAAGATATGTGATATTTACCGATTACATAACTTTTGTTCAAGAAATAAACTAAATCTTTTTTAAGATAAATTAAATGTCTGGAATTATTTACTGAAAATTCAAATTTTCATACGACTCTTTTCCTACCATGTACATACTAAAATACTTTTAATATTAACACCTGGGGTGTTTAATCAAAATGTTATTGAAGAGTTATTTATTTCATTTTTTGCAAATATGACAAAAGTTATCATTACTTTGTATATAAGAACTACAAAGGCGAGAAAACTTTTTGGTAAGGGCAATATAATGTAAATAATAGTTGGTAATTCAAAATGTGTATTGGTGTGTGTGTGTGTGTGTGTGTGTGTGTGTGTGTGTGTGTGTGTGTGTGTATTATAATCATCCATCTGCCCTTAACTCAATACAAGCCATATTGTAAACACACAATATTGTCAAATGTTTTTTGGACGGGCCCCCGCACCGCCTTGATTTACTGATGACAAACCTGATATTTTATAACAGTTCTCTATCTGTGGTTTACATTTTTTCCATTGCGATATCTATCGCCCTGCTTTCAAACATACAACGCAAATTGCAGATTTTTTTGCGGCTTGGATAGTTTTTTTCTCAATATGGCCTATTTCTATTTATATAAATAAAACAACGTTGCTTCTCCTAAGAAAATTATAAAATTGATTTACATCTAATTGAATGCATTGTTTGTTTTAAGCCCAAATTAAAATACAATTACTTAAGCATACATTAGTTAGTATAGCAGGTATCTTTCATTATAAAATATTGTAAAATAATTGAAGATGAGATCCAATGCGTAATTTAATTACTTTTTTTCTTTTTATGACTTTAATACAACTAACAGCTATTGGTAATTTATAATATAAGAATGTTAAACATCAAAAGTCATTTGAGAGTTTACCTCAAAATCGAAAACAATTATGAAATTTTTATTATGCTTTCATATTTTTGGTACTAGTCTCATTGATAAAAGGCTCTAGTTCTAAATTTATGTTACACTCTGATATTGCATTTTAATTATTGCGACATTACTGTCTTAGGAAATAAGAATTCATACACAATTATTAAGTTTAGAAATAGAAATTTAGTAATAAAATACGATAATACATTTACATACGTAAATACAACACTCTTGTATGTTAGCTTTAGAGATTTTTGGCTTTAAAATAAGAATAGAAAATATCTATAAAAAGTTATGTCATCACTTTTGCATATTATAGTTTAGTTAGAAGAAAAGGCACTCCAACAAGCTCGTCTTAGTTCAAATTAAGGCGTAGGTTAGGTTAGGTCCTGTTCGTAAACAGGGTTATTAGATAATTTTATTATTATAAATGAAGATGACTCCACGTAAACTTTAATTTTAAATACGAGATGTCTAAACATGAAAATAAATTAAATATAAACTTTTAAAAGTTTATAATTTAAATGAAATATTTTTGCTTTCAAAGTCATGATCGCAATCCAGGAATAAAAATACAATTCAGACATACAGAAAACACATATAGAGTTTGTCACGTGTTGCATTTTCATTATATTTACAAAAGAAGCTTAACCATTGTAATATAAGAAGCTTCAAACACGGATCGTTGCTCGAGAAATGGAATTTCATTAAAACGACAATATAATATGTAGAAATATAAATTGCCTTATTATATGAACGTTCGCCCTCAACAAAGGTTTCTTATCGTTTTGTGTAACAATTCGTAGAAAATGTTGAGTTGGAGCCAATAAGAATTCTGTCGGAGCTGCTTTTCGACGAATTTGCTAGGCATTGGTAAATATGTTGAACGAATATTGAACTCGTTGGTGTACCTTAGCTAGTCGCCAGCATAAGTTTACTTACTGTGTTTTTAATTTGACCTGACGAACTGACATTTAATTAAATATTAATAAAATAAATATTTTCTGTTGTACAATTATGTTTTTAAAGTTATTTTGTGTCAATTACCAAGGTTAATTTAGCTAAAATATTAATAAACGATGGAGCAGCTTTAAAATTTTGATTGTAATTGGAGTAGCAAATGTGGGAAAATATATTTGCTTTTACTTAAAAGTATAGTAAATCACTTCTTAAATATAAACATAAATATTTTGCAGCATTTTCCTCATATGTCTCTGTTTTTTTTATCATACCTAAAAGTGTCACTATTTAGTTATATGTAGTAAGTAAATATACCTGGCTGAAACATATATAAATACACCCTTGTTTAAAACATGATAGAAATAAAACATGGCTGCAGTACTCTTTTAAATACGATAATCATGATTTAAAAGCGATCAGTTTTACAAAATCGTCAAGATCAACGCAAAAACAAAGATGGCTTTTTTCAAATTTCAAAATGGCTTCTTCCAAAACTGTATTTGATTATCAAATTATTAAAAGCGCTTGCTAACATTGATTATACAGAAGTGAGATCTGTATTAAAAAGACGAGGAGGTTAATTTCCCCTCCACAAAGTGTGTGGGTTTGTACGAACAAAAATAATTATTCTATATTTATATATAAATAAAGGATTTACATATACTTATTTCTTTGAAATAAATTCTGTAGTGAATCTTCATTTTAAGGTATTTATAGAGAGTAGCAGTATCTGGAAAATGTGATATAGTAACACTAAAAAAAATATATACTTTTTATTTTTTTTATTAATTTTCACTGCACGGGTAAAAAAACAAGTCACAATAATTGAAACTGTGAGGCTTTTTATTTGGTTTATCTTCAAAAGAGAAACAATTCACAACTGGAGAAAGGATTATATTTATGTCTTCGCTTTGTAATGAAATATTTGAAGGCCTTCGTTAACGTTGTCAAAGTTGAAGCCTCACTCACTCACGTGTACGTAACGTTCGCGTCCTTGTAATAATTCAGGTCACGTTTTATGTGTGTAGATGTGAAATACTAAAATGAGGTGTGAGCTTTGATAGCTCACAAAGTTTTATTATTGGAATTTAAATGGAGAAGTTTTGATACATAATGTTGGAATAGATATGGATATGTTTCGCAAGCGGCTGCATTGTAAAGACCCATTAGTATTATACAAATGGGTTTTGAATATTTTAATAAAAGCACTTAGATTTTTTTCGAAATTTTTGAAATTTAATTTTAAGGCCATTAATGGCAGAATTATTTTTATTTGTCGGAAATTTTAGACTTATTAAATGTATTTTTATCGTCGTTTAAAATTTAGAATTCAATGGAGTCAGTAATTTTTACAAATGGTGTTGGTCAGTTAGTTTTTTTTCCAAAATATATATTTTTTTTATCTTTATTTTTTTAATAGTTATAAGTTAAGTATAACCATGTTAGGAGCGATAATAATACGTAGTTGTGTTCAAAAACTATGGCGAATTTTGTGTATTTTAAAAATTATTTATTTATTCGTGAATATCTGTTTTGTCCCCTACAAAGTAATCCCCCTGGGATATTATACACTTGTGCCAAAAGTTTTTCCAATCTTCGAAGCACTTCAAAAAAATATTTTTTCATACCTTGTTCAGCTCCCCCTTCGAAGCCGTCTTTATATCGTCAATCGTGGCGTAGCATCGTCCTTTCATGGGCCTCTTCAGTTTCGTGCACATGAAAAAGTCACAGGGGACCAGATCTGGGGAATACGGTGGCTGCGGTAAGAAGTTGCGACCCGTCTCATGCCCAAATTATTGATAAAAATCAAATGGCACGAGCCAATCGATATGCCTAGGTCCTTGGCAATTTCTCTAACGGTGATTCGACGATTGGCAATACCATTGGCAATACCATTTTCTTCAATGCATCAATTTTTTTGTCTGTTGTTGAAGTAGTCGTTCGTCCGGCACGCTCATCGTCGTTCACATATTCTCGGCCTTCTGAAAACATTTGTACCACCGATAAACGTCGCTTTTGTCCAAAGCTTCTCCATAGGCCACAGTCATATTTGAGATGCATCCACGCACTTAATTTCGTTTTTCACACAAAATTTGATACAGATTCTTTGTTCCATTTTTTTTAATAGGTAAAAATCGAAGACGAATCAAAATGCAAATAAAGTAGTTGTCAACAAATAACTGAACATTCAAAATGGTCGACCTTATCAGCATAAGTAAGAGACATATGAACCAACATAACGCCACAAAAAATAGAAATTCGAATATACGTAACCTGCGCAAAATTCAATATTCGCGACTACTCTTCATAGCTATACTAAAAAGATAGAATAAAACCGATTCGGAACAGATTCAACTGGACTTCTGGAACCATTAAAGAGGTCGGGTTTCTGTTCCAAAGAGATTCGAATTATGCTCGTATTTTAAGATAATTAACGTATGTAGAGATCTGTCCGACTGAAATTAATAATCAATCTGAAATCCGAGATTGAAATTCTTCCTTAGATTGCTTCCTGCATTCTCTACAGGTCGGTTCTCTGCAATGATTTAAAATCTAATTTAAATCTGTAGGAGCGAATATTTTTTAGCTAAAAGAACCAATTTCAGTCTTTGGATAATAATAAGACATACATAACCTTTCTCTTTGTTTAAATTGTTTAAGAAAACTTTTACCAAACTTGAAATATCGTTTATATATACTTTCAGACACAAATCTAAGAATATACCTGAGGAAAAATTGATTTTATTAAATTATATTAAAAGCAATACTGTGAAGATTTCACGATAATAAACTTACTTTAATTTTACTTTAATATAGTCATTGTATGATTACTTTATTTAATTTTAAAAGTCCCACACTCTTTCAACCACAACATTCAAAGGAAATGATTCATTTCAATTATTAAAACCATTCTTTTTAATCCTGTTTTTATTTCTTTCATTTCATAAATTCAATTAGTGGTAATAAAATAATATTTAGTATAATTAAGAAATACTTGGATCTTTAAAGTATCATTTATCCCTTTACGAGAAACAATCTTGTCAACCTCTTAAACCCAAGGATTTAATTTTCATTATTTGAAGACAATTTCAAGAACGACAGGATTTGAAACGTATCTCATCTCCCCAGTATCTTTTCTTTATCGTTATGGATAATCTTTATCAAAAATAATGTTTTCAAGGAAACATTACAGAAATTGTAAGTAATCATAACGCGATCGTGTTAAAGATCCAATATACATGCAAATTTAGAAAAAAAATATGTTCAGGAAAACGTTGGAAAAAGTGCAAGAATTGTTTTAATATCTAAACTTTCGTGAACCCTGATTATCATATTTATATTTACCCGGCTGTATTCACGTAGAATTAAATCGGAGAGTGCCCGACTAGTTTCGAACCCATTTGGGGGTACTCGAAACTAGTCGGACACATTCCGATATGATCCTACGTGAATACAGTCGGGTAAATATAAATATAAGAATAGTTTTTATTGTTTAAGGAATCTCAAGAATACTTGATGAAAGAAAAATTCAGTCTTAAGAGCACTTGAAGTTTTTTTCGTATTTTTATGTAATTCAAAATAAAATTATAAAATACTGGGCAGGTATGTTTAATACGTATTTATAATTCACTGGCATCCAGCCCCAGCTTTGAATGGCCGTAACTTATTAGTTAAGCCATATCACATTTTGCTAGTACTTATTTGTAGTAACATGAATATATTTATAAATACAAACATTACCGTTAATCGGTTAATCTTTATATATCAATAATAACTAACTTCAAATATTTTACCTATTTTATACATTTTGTAAATTTCAGCAAACTAACTCGTTGAAATTTGAACCCACAACCTCTCAGAAACCGCCCCTTCGCTCCGCCAATTTAGCTACAATATTGCTTTCCGCTTTGATTAATTTATCATTTAAATGTGGCGACATCTATAAGGCGTTTGCAAAATTCTAACCATAGTTTATAACATAACAGTTCAGATTAAATTGAAAAGATGCCAAAAAAGAGATTACAGATCATTTACCACTACACTAAAATATTATAAAAATGTATTATATTGATTCTTGATTAAAAGAAAACAATATATATTAATTTTATTTTTAAATAACCGTTCAATAGTTGGACTCGGTAACTGTGATATATGTTAAATGGCTATTCTCTTTAAAGAAGGACTTTAAAGAAGGTTTGGTAAGAGAAAATATTATGTCAGCTTGGAACTATTGAACTATATAAATTTAAATTCAAAATTTCAGAGATCAACCACGCTATTTATGCTGAAATATATAGAGTAGATGGGTAACGGCATCCTACTCACAGGCCAATGATAAATCGAAGATGGCAATGTGTCACAAATATTTAATCTTGGTATAATATCTCCATTTATCTCGATACTGAACTGGACAATGGACCATCCTAATACAGAAGGCTTAATTGTCTTCCATTTCTCCAGATTTTATGTATTTTTCCTTTTGTTCCTTTTCTTTATTTATTCTGTACATTGCAACAGTGCCGGAGATTTAACACTTCAATCTTTATACACAAATTAATTACCAAAATATTATTGATTAAGTTCTTTTTCTCCAAATAATAAAAAGTGGTAGATTAAATTTTTTTTATATCCAATAATTGAAAATCTATTACTAACAAATCAATAAAATTATATACAGTTTGGAGTTCTAATAGGAAATGCAGAAAGTGACTTCTTGGAAATACAGACATGCAGTGCGACGGAATGTAAGCCGTACTGATTTCCGATAAATTTTCCATTTGATTATATTTGTCAAGGCTCGTGCCAGATGAAATGTAATATTCTGATTTACTATAAAATTAAATAGAATTTTTATAGGAATGTGTAAAGGCTGATAATTTTAATTTGCAAAATAATGATTGGTTGTCATTTTGGACGCCAAAGTCATCTCAAATAGGCATGGAGACCGGCATGACGTGGCGTGGCGTGGCGTAAGATAAATATATTTTTTTGTTACACTGTTTGAATTTAATATCCTTCCATAATATCATATAAACAAAATATTGTTGTAGTTTCGTATAAGTTAAGGATAATATCTGTTTGTATAATAAATAAAGCGTCTGAAGAGGTTGTGCTTATTGATTAGAATGACAAATACCTGTTAAATGTTAAAAGCCACCGAACACTTTTGCTCATGCTCATACAATTGTGTAGAACGATAACCGTTAGCCATTTGACTGTGATTGTCAAAAAAATTATAAGAAGTCTTCTTAATTATTCTACTGTATTAATCGTCTTCTCGACTTGTGAGGCTAAAGGACGTGTGTTCTTTTTATATTTAAACTTTCGTGAATCGTGACTATTATATTTATATTTACCCGGCTGTATTCATGCAGAAATTAAATCGGAATGTCCCCGACTAGTTTCGATCCCATTCGGGGTCCTTAATCATGAGCTCTGAGCATGGCGGACTCGCGGCGCGAACTGTCTCAATCATATAAATATCAACGAAAATACTCCAAATTATTAGCAATCGTTCCATTTAACAAAACGTTACTTTTTTTTTTTTTAATATAATTATTATTTTTCTTATAAAATAAATAATGTCTCAACATAAAATGTACCTCTCGTTCAATATTGCGGTATCGCAATCGAGACCGACCTTTTTTTTTTTAGTTTTCTTATTTTTTTCTCAGTTTTTTTACTTATTTCATAGTTTTCTTGCTTCACTAAGACATTACACATCTATACATAATTTATTAAATAAAACGAAAGTCTTTGTTTTGCACAAACTTTCAAGGAAAGTTTGTTCCCGTTTCAAACGAAAGTTCTCGGACACATTTATGATATAGTTTGTTAATTCATTTTCCAACTCGTATATATTGTCAGTTAATAAACTTTCTATTTATTTAATCATCATTGATGTATTTTAAAGTAAGATAAGAGACAGAACAATAAATTTTATGTTTAAAGAATTTTACAATAAAACAGTCAGTTTACAATAAAAATTATTTATTTTAATTTATTTATTTAAATCTTTTCCACTTTGAATCATTACCAGTGATCACTTGTGTACGTCAAATAGGCGTGTCAGGAGGGTCATTTTGATACGTTTTCACACTTAAAAAATGTTTTACAAAATCTTTAGAAAGGTTAGCTAGTGCAAAGGGATTTTTAGAAATTTGGATGTTAGGGATTTTTGCATATGCGATTTTTATATATATATAGTTTAGTAGAAGTTATAATAATATCAATATTATATTCGTAATACTTAATCTAAAAAGAGATTTATATAATATTAAGGAGTGAGAGGCAATTAACCAGAAGATCTACCTTATTTTAAATGGTACTTTCGCCCATGAACAGTTGCAAATAAAAATACAAAAACATCCTTTAAAGACAAGGAGAAAAAAAAGAGAGAAGGAAAAGGAGAGGAATAAAAATAAATATGATCTAGTTACCCTTCGTGTGATGAGTAAGACCTAGAAGATTAAACATGGGTGGTTATTTATTCTTCTGGTTCTCTTACTCACACGAAAGGTGATTATTAATGCAAGGTAGTGAGGCAGAAGTTAAATGGTGGCATTAACCCGGTCAAGCAAAGACTCTACGCTACTGCTCACTGAAGATAATTTTCGGGTTATATATTCTACGCTTTGCTTCTTTGTTTCATGATTTATACTATTATATGTGGGTATTAAGAACCAACTTAAATATTGATAATATTTTGACGACACTAACCAACTGCTTATACTAACCAGATAATTTGTACTCAAAACCGTCGCAATAGGTAAGTCATATAAAAATATGTTACTAACTATTGTTGACGATTTTATCTGTACACGTAGTAAGCCTTGCTTTTAGCACTAATTATTTTAAATTATTCAAATTAAACTAATTAATTATTTAACTGTAGCTTCACATTTTATATTTGTAATTATATTTGTCTCTAAGAAGTATCATGTATCAAAATCCGTCCAATAACTTTTGTATAATAAACGAAGCAAGCAAGCAGACAATTTAAAAAAGAATTAAGACGTTTGTGGTTCGCGGTTAATAATAGAAAACGTAGCAATTACTCTATTTTTACTAAATGTACAGACATACCTCGTTATTATTTTAATATACGTATTTATGATAAAGGTGATGAAGCTGCCTAGCTCATTAACAGATAGCTGATGAGTAAACGAAACTGCATTTACTAATTACAGAGACTGAACAAATATATTAACTGATTGCATGTTCCGTATTTTATGGATGATGTTTAATTTTCCATTTGAATGATGATACGTTATACTTGAAATTGGTTTTTAATCCATTTCCTTCATGAATATGTAGAATATACACGAAAATTATTTGTATATAATTAATAAAAAATATTCCCGCAACACTGGTGGGTAGCAAGTAGAAAGAAATCTCTTGCAGACTTTAACATGGATAATTTCAGTTTGTGTTTATATTTATTAGGATGTATTTTTTTTATTAAGTAGGAACTAGTAATATATTTTGTTATTTTATCAATAATTAAAGAAGCTAAGTATATAGTACATATAGCTGGTGAAGATTTTTTATGTTCTTGTTTCGTAGTTTAATTTAAAATGTCAATCTACGATAGTAATGATAAACTTGTACTGGTGACGGGATGCCGAAGCAGCCGTCCGGCCTACAAATGTAATAATATTTTTGACGTACTAGACAAAAATATAACTATACTAGACATAATATAACCAGGAAGTATCTAAGACAATATATATAACACGTATATTGCCTAGTCTAATATCTATACCGCGACATAAAGGTATTAATTCTAACCAGAGCTAAATTCTATTTTCATGAAATATATATTTTCATCATCTATTTGTGATAATAGAGACATTTATTCATATGTAAAACATGTTATAATGACTTCTAAATGAGTTACAGTTTTTCTAAATATCACGTTTTATTTGAACAGTTCCTAAATTTCCAAAACTCTTTACCAGTGTATAGACAGAGAGAGAGAGAGAGAGAGAGATGGAAATTTAGCATACATCATTTCATTAACGTACTTGGGAAATAAAATGATAAATAAAGGTTTATACATATTTAATAATAAATATTTGTAAAAAAAATATACCTGATTGAAATCAAATAGTCAGATCAGATTAAAAAATATGTACGAGTATTGTCCTGAAACTTGTAGTTTTTAAAATATATTTTTTTTGTAACAAATATGTATGTCACAATGAGATAAAAACGAAAAAATAAGGATGGAAATATGAAAGAATCTTTAGCAAAATATTTTATTATATATCAAAATGAAAGGAAATTAACACATTTTTGAATATATTTATATTTTCTTTTGAAAGCTGATTTATATTTACGAAATCCTAGATATTTGTAAGTTTTGTATTCTAAAGTATATTTAATTTTGGTATATTAATGAGTATAGAAGATTAAAAGTTTTGTAAAGTGAGATAGAGTTTTGCTAAAACTTTGTTATAGAATATTTTCTAAAGTTTATTTATTCTTGAAGTAAAGTAATGGAATGTAGTTTGTTTCAATCTAAAATTTATATTCTATCTATAATATCAGGAAACTTAGTTATTGCGTGTAGTGTTCGAACAAAAAACCTCTTTGAACATTAGCTTTTTAAAAGCTTTCAAAATCAACCAAATTATAATAATGGTATTCGCTTTGAAATATCATTTTTTATTCTTTTTTAAGTGTACGTAACTTTTAACAATGTTAAATCTAGCTGTTATATAAAAACATATTTACATTTTTTTTCATTATAATCTATAAATATTGGTATTTTATACCAATTCGTGATAAGAAAAGCTTTTTGAAACTAATTCTACAAAATTTTTCTCATATTCTGAGCAGCTCTTTTAATTAACGGGCACAGCTTTGTAGAGTCGAGTGTCGCCGCGCTTGACCTGGCCGCCTGCAACAGAGAGCTCTCATTACACTCATAGACTTTCAACTTTCAACTCCCTTCACATAAAACATTTCAACTACACACTACATTTTGACTAGCGTTTCTGTTTTTGTGATCTAAACAAAACGAACAAGCGCAAAAAAGAAATTCAATTACAGAATAGAAAAGTGATTTGTTTTCCGTGGTTTGGCAACTGTATACTAATTTCATTAATTCTCGACGTTGGTTTGTTTAGACCTTTACGAGCCCCAAATGTGCTAGGACGGGAGGTCAATGTATATAATATTTACGTTTTATATTATTTAAACTAAATTTAGATAGCAAGAGTTCTAAGATATCATTTTGTATAATATTAAGATTGCGCGCTTCACTGGTAAAGACTTGTTGATTGTTTCTTTTTTATAGTTACATATTTTTTAATCTATTTTGCGTGAGACACACTGACTAGTTATTATATTATAAATATATATAACTTATAATTCACAGACTTGTCAAATATTTATTAATAATTCGTCTAAAAGTGTTTAGCTGAATAATTAAATAAAATAACAAGAATAGAGTATTCAAAATTTTTTTTTTCCACTAAATATTTTTTTTTATATAAATATTAATTCTGATCAATGCCTCCAGCTACTAATACCTTACATTACTAAAAAAATTGGTAGGGACGAAGTTTATTCCAATTTTGATCAATTAATAAAAATATTAAAAAATGGTATATTTTTTAAAACAACCTACAATTTATCACATTTACCCCTTTTATAAAAGACGCTATCGACACGTCATCACAAGAGTATCTATAACAACACAGTAAGGCCCAATAAAACACTTTGTGTGGCAATCTGTTTCCACAGGATATTTTTTAAACAGTATTTTTATAAATCGTATTTTTTATCATATTGCTAACATATTTTGTGACCTTTTTTTTATTTTCACAATAATTTGTTTATATTTTAAAATAACTATTACAGCTTAAGTTCTGTGGAAAGAATTGGAATAATAAAATGATTACTTTATTTTCCAATAGTAACAACAATCTATTCAATAAACTTCATATTACTAAAATAATATGGTGCTGGTTTTAAGCTCTTAATCCCATAATCCCATATATTAGTTACTTTATGGCAAGGAGACATTGATAAACACAACGCTTGCGCCTGTCCAGAATTTTTTTTCGTGGAAGCCGGACCACATACATGAAGCCAAAGATTTCCATCTGATATTCCGATATTTCGAAAGCTTAGTACATAAGCAAATTACATAATCTTAGTACACGAGCTAAGAACATAAGCTTATTTCATAAGCTAAATACATAAGCCTAGTTTATAAGCTAAGTACCTTAGCAAATAAGCTTAGTACATATGCATAACGCGTAAGCAAAGCACATAAGTTGAAAGCATAAGCTTAATACATAAGCTTAGTTCATTAGCTAGGTACATAAACTGACTGCCTCTAACATACAGTACAGAATGTAATACAGATACTTAAAACATTGAGCCCATAACGTCAACGTCAACGTCAACGTCAACGTCGACGTCGACGACGATGACGCCGTAAGCACAACCCTATTGTGTTTGTACATCAAGAGATGAAAAGCTGTTTTCTTTTAATTTGACCTTTAAAATAATGAAACGTTATGATTTTATATCTGGTATGTCTTTGGAAAAACAAACAGTTGGTAACTGCAGAATATACACTAAAATTATCTTTGGTTGGCAATAAAATATTGAAAGGTCAACTTTAGTAGGTTCGTAAACAGGGTTTGTGAGTGACATTTATTGATATAAGTGACGAGATGGGTCCTCGTGATGTTTGAGGTCACGTTTTATGTGCGAAATATAAAACAATGAAATTGGGCGTTGTGAGCTTCGACAGCTCATGAAATTTTATTTTAATTTAGATAGAGATATACTTTCTATTTGAATCATTCAAATATATTGTAAATACTAATAGTATATTGTAAAAACTATTTGAATTTTTTGTAAATTTTGTGAAAACTAAAAATTATTAAATATTATTATAATTTTGTAATTCTAATGCTTCGCTAAGATATTACTCATATCTTATAGTATAGTTCAAAAAAATGTATATATATTACACATTTTACAAATACATTTTACAAGACATATTACAGGTTCGTAAATGCCATTTAACAACTACATTTTATCTTTCAGTTCAAAGATATTTAAAATACAATTACGAATGAATCTCGTTATATTTAATTTACTCCAGTTGAACATCGTTTTTTACTCCGAGGAATTTCTTTTAACTCTTTTTTTCACCACAGAGCTCGACTTTTCAACATCATGAAAAAGTAATGTCTACTACAATTAATTATAAAAGAATTAAATTAACCTTTGGTTATATTTAATGACAAAAACAAAAAATAAACATAATTAATTTTATTTTTTTAAGGGCTTTCATTTTTTTCTGCAGTAACTTTCGAATACTTGGGATACGATTTTACACATTTTACGAATAATTTAAAACCCTGCTAGTGCATTTTGCGTGCATCCTAAATTCTTTACCTCAAATTTTACACACCCTTGAAGCTAGATGACTTATTAACTGACTTAAAAACCATTGCTGCAAAGCATTTGAAACGTCTGGTTTATATTTAAAATGTATAAAGGAAAATATTCATTCAATTAATTGTGAGTTGGATCCGGAGTCATTGTTTTATTTAACTTTTACCTTATGTATTTACCAAAATGTATTTACCAAATGTATTACCAAATAAAACAATATTTTAACAAACAGTTTAAATAAAGTAATTTTGTTGTTATTTCTGGTGTCAAATTTTACTTTTATATAAACCCAACTACAATGTTATAAACAGATGTCGGCTTTATTCGTAAACTTTAATGTAAACTATATTGGAAAATCGTTTTATAAAGCATTTTTAATTTATAGTTTTAAATATTCTGAAGACTAATAATTTTGTATCAATAATTACTAGAGTCGTATATAAAGCATTAATTTTAAATAAAGATTTATATTATATTTACTATTATATTTATATTTACTTACTGTCTTCACGTAGAATTAAATCAGAAAGTGCCCGACTAGTTTCAAACCCATTCGGGGTTCTTACTCATGAGCTCTGAGCGTGGAACTCGCCAATGTAATAAATAATATTAATTAAAATTAAACAATAATATTATTTCGAAACTAAAAATGCACGAATCTTGCTTGCTTTAAAAAATAATATTTGAAGCAAACATCGCAGGAAAAATGTCGCAACCATATCACGATCTTGCCAGAGATTCGTAAGACATGCAACTAACATATAATATTTACCTAAAATTTATTTTTATTGTATTAAAGTACAAGCAAACGTGATGAGAAAACAACTTGATCTAAAACGATTGAACTTTCTTTGTATTTTCCTGTTATTTTAAATCAGTGTACAATAACATGAAATCATGTATTTTGTTTATATACAATCTATATATACCGATTTATCTCTGTATATCTAATAAATTCACTGGATGGTAACATCACTATTTCAACAGCTTGAGAAATTAATAAAATCTGCCAGTTGGAGTTCACTGGAATAATTTAACACGATAGAGTCTAAATGCTTTTGAACATTCGGGATCATTATATATTAGCGGTGTCAAATATCATCTAGAAAGGACTCCAGGAGCTTAGAATTGAAAAAACTCCGGCAAATAAAAAAAATATATAATTTTGTACTTTTTTTTATTTGCTGGAGCCGGAGCCGGATTTTTACTACATTTTATTTTTGGTACGAACATGCGCGAACTGGGCATTTTCTTATAGTGTATATATGTCGGTAATTGACTATTGTAAATATAGTAAAAGAATCTGAAGTTTATGTGGAGAAAATTATTATACATTATTTTGGCAACGTAGTTTATACGTGAAGTTCTGACAGATCTCTAACAAACCGTATATTGAGAAAAAGAATGTGTTACTCTGTGCATTTATTCTATGCTTCTAAATAACAATAAACGACATAACGTAGTAACGTAAATGCATAGAGTAAAGTAATTGTTTCATTTTACTCTATACAATACTCTTTTCAAGTTATTGCATATTGAGCTAACTTCATGGGCGAATGTCTCGGTAGGAGAACCTGCGACGACCTGCGACGACCCAATTCGATTGTTAGTTCTCAAATCAATTTCCGCTCTTAGAAAGTAGGAATTGCTTTGACTACCAAATTACGGAATAGTACGTTTATTCTGTCAGCGTATTGTCACTCTGCGAAACTATTAAATAATGTTTATTATATTTACCCAGATAAATATATATTTAATAAATATTTTACATATTGTTTATAATTTTTGATAAAAAAGTATACTTTATATCTACTTCTACTTCAGCCAGAAACTGTATATAGTGGAATGCTACTTCTTTAGTTTGTTCAGTGTTATGGCATATATATGGGTTTTAATTTTTCCTAAAAATAATCATTTTTCAATATGAGTAAGCACTGATAAAGCTTTGCCCATGTAAATCTTTTTTTAAGCTATAAATTTAGGGGTATTTTAGCTAGCCTTATCTAACTCAGATTATTGTAAGCCCAGCCGTTACGAGCCGTGAGTATTTAGCGTCCTTTTCAGTTAGTTCTGTTAGTTCTGTGCCCCTAGTACGAATTTTGATAGAATGAAGTCTTGATAGTTTTCGAGCAGATACGAAACGAGTTTTTGATTGTGATTGGTTGTTATTTGGCTATGAATTGTATTCAACCAATCACAACCAAGAACTTGTATCGTGGCTGTTCTAAAATTTTCATACTATCGAAACTCATACTAGGGGTATAGAGCCCAACCGCTTAGTCTTGAGACTTTTGTCAAATATTAAAATATTTACTTCAGCTATTATTTACATATTCACTTTACTTGGTAATGTTATAGTTAGAAAATATATAAACGCTATTATTTCAATAATTCTGTACCTGGCATTGTCTGTAGTATTTCAGCAATAACAAAAAAAAAATGTTATATTATTGTATATAAATTGTTACCATTTTTTAATTCAAATATTTAACAACATTCCAAACCAAAGGTAATTTTAATTATAAAAATATTATCAATCTTATAACTAATATTCATAAAACAAACTACTACTTGTAATATTGTTTAATGGAAGACGATGGTTTGATTCACAAGTTGCGAGTATTATTTTACAGAACTATTTCAGTCAGTACAGATTAAAATAATAAAATATAATAGTTCAAAAATAATAAATAAACAAGTACAAATGTCATCTTTCCTATTTAACACCATTGGAAGAAATTTAAATATTATAATTAAATAATTGAAGTGTACATGCATTTACAAGACCTATGTTGGAATTTACATTAAAAAATATAAAGAACAGGTGTTCATAGGGTAGACGGATGACGATGATGATGAATCTAGAAGTTTTCTAACAAGCGTTGAAGTCACTCCCAAAACGAAGATAAGACGCATCAAGCCGGTCAGTATTACTGAGATGAAAATACTTTCCTTGATTCCTGGAAATCGAAAAATATTATTACTAAAATTTTACACGAATTCCTATTTTAGAAGATAAGAATAAAAAATCAGTTTGAAAACAAGAGTGCTAAGAGAAATACTTATTTAATATGAATTCTGAATATATTACTCTGATTTTTTTATATATTTTTGATTACCTTCGCACACGCTTGTCAGTACGACTTTTTAATATTCATATATATATATATATATTTAATATTTATATATATTAACAGAGACCTGACTTAGCCATTCTGTTTTCTATTTTGAGTTAATTAACAATAACTACCTTGTTTATGGAAGGAATAAACATAAAAATACATTAAGCAATAAAATGGAGGGAGGGGGGGATGAGGGGGGATTTAAATGGCTGAACGTAAAAAGTTTCAAAGCTCTATTATACCATCCGTCAACCTAAAATGCTGTGGGGTCATGTATGAATGTGTGAACGATGACGTGTGTGTTTTATATTTGTGTGCGTGATATATGTGTATGTGAGCTTAGAGAAGTTGATTCATTAAACAGTGGGCATCTAGCTTCCGAGTGTTTCACTTGTCCCCATCCCCCCTACACACGAAATATATTTAAGTAGTATATACTTAAATGTACATATAGTATATAATGCAAACTCATAAGTATTAAGTCTATTAGAATATAACTATTTAAATATGATTGTGGCCTTCTTGCCGCCCCCCTCGAAAATCAATTATGCAGAGAATTTTTGTAAAGTTGGTTATATAAATGCTTAAGTAGAATTAAAAGCCCTTGTTATTGATATTTTGTATTTTAATCATTTGAATTTGTTTTTTATCACTGTTATTCGTACTAGAGTTATAATTGTGTTAAAGTGCTAGCCGGGCATTCAAAATAAATGCACCTTTATGTACCTGACGCTTTTTACAATTGAGTTGAGAGGAATCGTTTAGCATTGCCGCTTTAGTCGAATATGTAATTTGAAGCTTATTTTTACATAAAATGAATTAGCTGTTATGCCTTTGCTCTCTCTATTTTCTGCGTAATAATTATAGATTTGCAATTTTGAGAAATGAGTTCTTGCTTGTCGGTCAGGTAGAATATTTTGAATAAATATATAATGATAAATAAACCGATTCGATCAGTGTTCCGGGTCACATAGTCGTCACGTTCATGCTCTGTTTGTGAACGATGTTACAACGGATTGCAGATGTCGCAGATGGTGAGGTGAATAGGCATTTATATGTGTGTCAGTTTGTTGTATACCGTCCATGTCTATTCAACATTAATTTAACAATCAGAAAGGCCAAAGGTGTATCTGTCTCTATATCGTATGTGAAGTTGATTCTATGATGGATAGAGTTCAGGCAACTTTTTCAAATTTCTATTTATTTCCATTCATTACAAAAAATCTTATCGACATATCTTCCGAAGTTTAATATGGTAAGCCTGCAAATTTATTTATTCATCAAAGTATTTCATACAAAGATCGACTGTCATCGCAAATAAAAAACAGCAAGTGTAATTTTTAATCACATTTTTTTATATTTTTATAGTTCCAAGTATATTATATTATATGAGAAGCAATATCAAAACGTCTTTTCTATAAAAAACAATAATTAAGTTTATATATTATTATTTTATATTACTAAGTTTAATAAGAAACAAAAGATTTTCACGGAAACTTGTAATAGCCAGATGTTTAAAAAGGTATTTATATTAAATCTATTCTTCATTTTATCCCTGAATTAATGACAATTTAAATAAAAATAATCCATACATTTAATACAATTGTAACAAAGCAAAAGTCTATATGTGTCATTAAATGTGTAATGAAAGACGTAATTGCTACATCTTCAGTACATATAACACAAAACCATAGTATTTTAACAATTCCAAATCTTTTTCAATACTCATTTTTGTATTACGATATTTTTAAAGCTATTGTGAATACTTCATTTTTTAAAATTATTAATAAATATTTTATAAATCGCCTCATACATTAAAATAAGAATATCAGAATCATCTATGCAATGTTTCATCTTCATAAATTATCGAGTCAAATTTACTAATCGATTTCGACCCGATCTCATCATGCGAGATTTTATTTCTTGTTACGGAAAATATCTAAAATTCATCGCAATCGATCGCGTATTCCTTTATAGATGAAAAATAAAAAGACAATTACAATTAATGCCAATAATTTGCAACGATAGTTAAGCATTTTTTTTATTAAAAATGTGTGAAAATATAACGGTATATCTTCAAATAATAAATCTTACACGTAGTTCCTCAGTAGTATGTTTTTGAAAGCAATTAATTATAACAACTGTTACTCTCTGACAAACTATCGCGGAGAATTAAATATAATTTATAGCAAAACTAACTATCAGAACTATTAGGAACAAAAATAGGAATGCCGAAAATTACAAGAAATCATGTTTTTAAACTAAATGACGTCATACCACTTACCAGTAAAATACATCCATACAATGCATAAAATCAACCATCAGGACCATCTGCCATCCCATCTTATAAGATAATCAAAAATATTGCTATTAAGAGAATGTATTGTCATTAAAAATATATTGTTATTTTACCTAAAAGTCAAGTATTTGTGGTAAATTTGTTAAGTTATCGTATGAAAAGGATTACATATGAAAAAAAAATCTTGATATATATAAACATCACGGGTCAGCTAGTTTTCACGTCACGGGTCAGACGAGACTGAAGTCCAAGATATAACGTGAAAGAAATTAATACATTAAACATATATATTGTTTACACGATCAAGACTATCAAAATATGTTGTTGTATGTTGAGATCATACAAGTTTTCATTCATTTTATTTAGCTCCGTTATTTGGTATGAAAAGAACGAATTAAAATGAATGGAGCAATTATAGGCCATAGAGCATAGAGAAATACAGCAATGAAGGCATTATATAATACATATATTATCAGCTCCTACGGAACTACAGAGACTTGTAGAATACGGTAAAAGAAAACATCCAAAAAATAACAAATAAAATTTAAAATGTGTTGAGAAAGAACTTCATTTTTACATTACATGGAATGCGGTGATTGAGAAGCTAAAGGCCAGTAATATATTCTTGAAGCACTTGTTCGATGTTGTTAGTGTTAAAAGAGATTTTGATACTTATTAATTAATCAGTCTCCGAGAAACTATATTTGTGTTTAACAATTGAAAAAGTCAAGTATGGCAAAGAAATTCGTTGTGTATGAATCCTAGTTCGGTGTGAATGAATCATAGTTCGTTGTGAATGAATCCTAGTTCGGTGCGAATGAATCCTAGTCAGTTGAGAATGAATCCTAGTTCGATGTGAATGAATCATACTTCAATGTGATTGAATCCTAGTCAGTTGAGAATGAATCCTAGTTCGATGTGAATGAATCCTAGTTCGATGCGAATGAATCCTAGTTCGTTGTGAATGAATCCTAGTTCGGTAAGAATGAATCCTAGTTCATTGAGAATGAATCCTAGTTCGTTGTGAATGAATCCTAGTTCGGTGCGAATGAATCCTAGTTCGTTGTGAATGAATCCTAGTTCGGTGCGAATGAATCCTAGTTCGTTGTGAATGAATCCTAGTTCGGTGAAAATGAATCCTAATTCGTTGAGAATGAATTCTAGTTCGGTGTGAATGAATCCTTGTCTAGCACATAAGCGTTAATTGTGATAACACAATCGTGATGATTATCGTTCGTTAAGCTGCATAGATCTTTCCGGCTTTAGTCGAATAATTGAAATAGATTTTACAGCCAATAAACTACATGTAATGTTTTGGCTTTTCAGCTATTTTCAGACTACAAATTATGCATTTCAATGCTTCTGTTGTTCGTTGGTGACGTAATGTTTGATTATTTTAAGGATAATCAAAATATGTTTTTGTATGTAAAATATGTATAACATAATATAAGTAGAAAATGAAAGTAAAGACTGCAATTTCAATTTACAAAAGTATTTGATAATTTTTACATACGCCATAAATATAATAAATCATACACATATTAAAAAAAATAATAAGCCTGATGTAATATATAAAATACTATAAATAGTAATAAAATACTTTTATTTACCAAATTAGTAAAATAATATTCTCCTTATTTAGGAAACTCATAAACTATTCTTGGACCAAAGAATGATGATAAAGTGGATAACTAGAAATATGATATTGATATTTAAAAAACACATATGTACTGAAAATATTTATATTTAAAAAAATGCGTATTTAAAAAAGAAATAGAATGGTAGCCCATATAGAAAAATAAACCGATACGGGCAAGATTTCGAACCCGCTACCATTGGGAACTCGCTCTACCAATTGAGCTATCGCTGCCAGAGTAGGTGAATCTACATATTCGTCTTTATCGGGATCTAAAGAAGCATAAAGTATATCACCACCATCCAGATAAGATATATATAAAGGTATTTTTAACTAGCTAAATTAACGAAGAAAATTCTATAAGAAAACAATGTCCTATTTATTTTTTTATTAGATGTTGACAATTAATACAATGCAATGCATTTGCTGCAAGAAAACTAATAAACTGTACTCAGTCTCTCTCTCTGATACTCAGACATAATTCTTACAGCATGAGTCGTCGTTAGTTCAGCATCACATGGAAACCCTTAGCTAGTGGGAGGTAGTGAGACAAAAACTGATAATACAGATGAACTGAACTGATAAGAGTTTTTTTATAAATTCAATTTAATCCAATCTAATTTACTGTCGAGATCAATTATAGACATTTTTTTTCTATATATATTTGTAAACTTTTATTGTGATTTTTTAATACGAAAACCATTTAAAACTGTATTTAGTATTTTGACATAAAAATAAAAATGTTACCAACAACTGAAATCCATTACGGGATTGTGCTTTGAATATAAATCGGCAAAAGCAATTTACCTTATATTTGTATTATTGTTTCTCATATCATGAAATATCAGGAAAAAAAATGGTGATATATAAATATAAATGAATAATCAAGGGTTGTTAAAGAATGGAAGCTCTGGTATTCACAATTAATAACCAATCTACAATTGGAAGTTGTACTATGAAATTAGCCTCACATCGCTTCTTGAAAAACTTTAACCAAATGTCGGTTATTTGTAATAATTACTCGAGGTTAGTCATTTGAGTTTTTAGTTGAAACAATTTTAGAAAATTATTTAAAAAAAATAAATAAATAAATAAATCAAGCATAAAACATCAAATATTACGTAACATTTACAAGAATTTTAAATATAATTAATATTAAGATAGAACAAGACTAGTCGATTACATTTTCTATTTCATTTGAAGTACATATTTCCAAACCATTTAATAACCATATAATAAGATATAAAAATGTTATATCCAAATGCAAAGTCCCTGTGTCAATTAAGTCGTATTTAAAAAGCCACTCAGTATCTTAGCAGGTCTTTTAATTAAAAGGAACGGCGTTGTAAATTTTTGACCTCGTCCCGTAAAACACGAGACTCTCATTAGACTCACTCGCGCTCACTCTTCCCACGCGGGCGCATTTTTATACCAGTTTTTAATTACAAATTTTGTTTCAATTAGTTTCAAAGACTGAAACTCAGCTCTAGCTTCTAAGATGAATATTGAAAATAGTAAGTATAAAACTTATTTTTAACAAAAAATATTTAAAAATATTTCGATAGAATTAAATTATAAAAACTTAACCTTTTCAGAATATACGACGTCATATTTCTTAGTATGCTTTCATTTTGTCGACAATAAACAAGCTTTTTAAATTATAATTGAATTTAGATCTTACAATGTTGAATTGAATATACAAGTAAAAATATTGTAAAGATCAAACTGGAAAAAATGGTATTTTACTAAAACTAAATATGTATAATTTATCGTATTTATACCCTATCTGTCATTCATAATATAAGTAAGGAAGAGTGATGTTTTCAGAAGAAGAGTGACTTTTGTGAAGGAGAGCTTCGTTCCGATCTTTATCTGTAAATATTCGTTTTATGACTGAACAATATTTCTCTGTGTATTTCTTTAAATAGTCTTGAGGCAAGTTAGTATAAAGTACGTACTACGTAAAGTACTACGCAACTTGTTTTTGAAAGAACTTTCATTTTTCAAGAATTATTTAGGTAAAGTTAGATAAAATTACAATCAGCTTATTCTGGGAACAGTAAATATTATCAGGTCTGTTATTTCGTGGCTGCCATTTGTCGAGCCGCGTCGGGTAGTGCTAGCATTTTAATAATATCTAAACAAATACAATATGATACAATTCAATAATAACATTATAAATATTTAAGTTCAATACCGTTAAATATAAAATATTACAGTAATAAATATACAAAAAACAAATCACAACAAATAACCACGAGTCATTAATATTAGTTCTCAGTTCAAACGCTAACCCAGTCACGTCAGTCATTCATACGTCTCGTCACATATATTAGTTTAATCAAAAAGTATTATGTAACCATATATAATAGTATATACATTGATTGTATAATTGACATTTGGACTTTAGAACGACTATTCATTTCGATCAAGTTCCCAATTCTTGTAACCAATTAAAAGTTTAAACACATAGTATTAATTTGAAACAGAAAGGAAACCCTCTTCAAAGTGACGCGAAAGCTGTCCAATGTATGTCATCTTGAAGTATATCCACTGCGTGTGACATTATCCTGCTCGGGATATATTTTATATAATATACTTGTGTAATGATATTTTTGAGACTTCTATTCTTAGTATTACGTAAAATATTTTTGGATGATAATTGAAGTCAATATAAAAGAAGCTTTATTTAAACATACGTACAACGGTATTTATGTATTATTTGATGAATGGCGTCTGCTCTGTTGTAATTAAACTCTTGATCATTGTAGCGCAATGAAACGCGTCGCTACACTAGTGAATATACCAACTGGCTTCAATACTACTGATTTAATAACATTACATTTCAATATTTTATAAGTGCTGTGATTAGGATTCGATAATGTAAAAGAAAGATTTCTTATGTCGGGGCAGAGATGCCGAGTTGATTGTTCGTTGCAAAAGGTATCCTAACAAAAATATTTGACATCTGACATATATCATTTTACAAAATTTGAAGACATTTTTATCCTAAAATAGATAAATGTGTAATCTAAACTCAAGAAAATAAATAATTTGTAAAATCTCCGATTCTAATTATTTTTTTCCAGAATCCAACTATTTTCATTTCAAATATAAGTTTAACATCAAATATCTTAAAAAATTCTAAGAGTGAATAGGCTTTTACTGAGTTGATGCGTCTTACCACCTACGATTATATTTCCACTTCCCATCAGGTGGAATGTAGTCAAGCGTCGACTTAGTTAAAATGAAAAAAAAACTTATTTAAAAGTCGTTCAGTTTCTCAGTAGCTCTTTTAATTAAAGGGCTTTGTACAGCCAACTGTTGACCTCGTCGTTTGCAAAAGAAAGCTCTCATTATACCTTACTACGAGTTCACACTACTTATAAATTGTGCTCTCACTTTACACTTTTTAATAAAGAAATACTTTCAAGCGAATTTTGTATGAAAAATATATCAATCTAAGCAGTAGGATTCGAACAAGTGACTTTTTTGAGTTGGCACCCGTCGTACTGCCAACTGAGTGATAATATCGTTACCCGTCTTCGAATTTAACGTTTTACGAATCATTTTAATATTCTATGTTAATTTAAAGTTTATTCAAATACTAAAAATTCAGTTTAAATTTGGATGGAATATTATTATTTTCAAAGAAATCGTATCAGAAATTAAAATAAATATGTTACCGAGGTCGTCTTTTAAAATCAATAAGTACAATATCTTAAACAGTTATTTTAAAATATTTTGAAACAGATTTAAAACTGTGTATTTATATTTTGAATAAATTGCTTTAACGTCGTTTGAGTCGGTACTTTGCGGAAGTGTTGTGCAATTGAAAACGAGATGCAGTTCTCTAACACCTGTAAAATGTTGAATATAAACTGTGGTATTTGTCGACATCTCAGAAAATTGATTTAGTATTTATTTAAAATTTCGATAACAAGAAAGAATAATAATATTTACGATATACCATTATATTATATATACTCTGTGATAAATCATAATAAGGAAAAAGAAAACAGTGCTATGATGCAAAGATATTCTGAGAAAAAATTACTCATTAAAGATTTTAAATAAATTATGTTTGTTTTATTAAATATAAATAAAAGTATAAAGTATCTCAACGAAAATAGGGTGTATCAACATTTGAATTTAAAATTTGATGAATTCAAGCTAGTAATTATTTTAGATATTTTTTTAAAAACCAAACCTTATTATTCACCTTTGTTGATTATCATTAATCATTTTTGAAAAAAATATAGGTGCTTATCAGAATTTAAGAAAAATCCAAAAAAAAATCAAAAACCCTTACGCATACGACGCACGCTCTAAGCACATCCTAACTAAAATATGATTTATTTATTCTGTCTGTGCCCAGCTTCTTAATCAAACAATTCTTTCTCAACCTTCAATTAACTGGCGACATTTGACGCCAAACTAATTAATTACGATAATTTAATATCTGCAGTCATCATACATATGTACGAATTCCTTTGACAGTTAGTTGTCTAAATAACCCCTTTAAATATATTAAACTAAATGGTGGCATGTTATAGAATTTATAAATATTATATGTTTTTATTTTTTATATTAAAAATTAAAATTAACGTTCGTTATTAAAAACCTTTAAATATTATTGGTTTAACGATGTTATTATTTTTTCAAACGAAACATTTTATATAATTTAAAATGAAATAACACTATTCCACATAAGATATACTCAAATTATATGAAACATCTTAAAAATAAAGAAATATTTAGGATGTTTATTTCTCATATTATTGAATTTAAATAAAAGTTCATTACAAATGTTACATTTAAACTTATATTTTGAATCATATCACAAATTCTATCAAGTTGTCAACTAAAAGCTGTTACTTATACAAGCTAATTGTGAAAAGTCACTGAGTTTCTCAAAAGCTATTTTAATTACTGACAAGTATCAGCGTCTCTCTTTCACAGCACTCGCATTGAACCACAGACTGAAGAATCTTCATATATATAATACTGCGATACATTTTTTCATGAATATCCTCTTTGAAATTATTTATGAAAATTGCGAATACAATTGTATATAATATATAATAAATATGAATGTAATATATTTTTTACAATAGATAAGTTTATTTTTATTGTGTAAATTGGTTACATAAAATATATATTTTTAACGTAAATTATATTGCTTTTTCTTGTTATCAAAAAGTCTATTTTTACGTAAAATATATTTTTTTATACCAAGAAAAAGCAATATGAACCATTTTTTTATTTCAAATAAATTGTTAGTAAATTGGTTACAGTTTGAATAAAATTATATTATCTGAAAAAAATAAAATAAATAATCTCCATTTTGTACAAAAATTCTAGATAACACTCAAGTTTAATATGAAACGAAAGATTTTCACGGACACCTATAATGGCTCGACGTTTAAATGTATTTAGATTGAACTTAACATACCTAATGGCGGAGGTTTAACAATTTAAACAATAATAATCCATATATATATAATAAAATTGTCACCAAGCTAAGTTTACATGTGCCATTAAATGTCAAATAAAAACATCATTGCTACATTCAGTACATATAACAAACTAGTCATATTTTAACAATTTGATATCTTTTTTTTTAAATAATTTTTGTGTAACGATTAATTTTAAACTGACTTAAATACTTATTTGTATTTTTTTATTATTAAAAACTATTTAAATCAACTTATATATTACTGTTATATATATATATATATATGTATAATTTTTCGAGTTAAGTGAACGAATCTAGTCCGATCGAATAATAAAACTTTTTTTTCTCTCTTTACGAACAAAATCGCGTAGTATTTATTGCCATATAAATTAAATTCAAACAACCAACAATTTCTGCAGTAATTACAAATTAATGTTTTTTTTGCTATTGACATTATATTATAGTAAAACAATCATTACTTGTAACAATAAATCTTACTCGTCCTCTCTCCAAATGTTAACTTAGCAATTAAGTATAGCAACTGTTACTCTGTGACAAACTATCGCGGAGAATGTACTTTAAAGCAAAACTAACTGTCAGAACTATTAGGAACAAAAAAGGGAATAGAAATACGCAATTTTTGATAACTACAAATAGATGCATAATGTTTTTTGAACCCCACGATGTCATACGACTTACCGGTAAAATACATCCCTACAAAGTATACGACGAAGACGATACCTTCTAATATCAAGGTCGTATTATTCTTAAGAATAAATGTGTTATTTATAATAATTTAAAAAAAAATATCCATTTATTCAGGACTTAATTTGAGGCGGTAATTTTGTTTACCTATTATGGAAAAAGGCAAGTTAATTCCAGGGTTAATGATTAGTTTAAGATGCAATCTCTACGTAAACCTTTTTTGAAATAACAAAAAAAACTACCAGTTTATATTTGTATTTAAGCTGTTGACCGTACAAAAGATTCCTCCCGGGTTTTTTCGATTATAATTAATTAATTAAGCTCCCGGTTCAGAAACACGCGACACGGCTCGCACGGCATCACAGGCACCTCTCCATTATGCAATCCATAAGAATTGCTTTGACAAACTTATATTATATTAGTCCAACTTTTATATCCACTTTTATCTTCTGCCATTAAGCAATCCTTCTTTTTCTTCAATATTCCTTTATTTTAACTTACATTCGTTTTTTTTTTACAAATAAAGGTGGTTAATTCAAAATTTTATAATGAATACTACTTTTATTTATTTCAGGTATATAGGTAGGTATATAGATTCTATACAATTGAACTGTGTTATTGTAAGCTGAGCGTTCAAAGTGAATGCACCCTTAGCTACTGGATGTTCTTTACAGTTGAGTTGAGAGTTAAATCGGTTGGCTTTTGCGGCTTGAGTCTAATTTTACATCAAATAGACTAGTTGTTTTGCCTTTGTTTTTCACTCTTCATGAAAAGAATTATAGACTTTGAAATACTGACTTTGACTTTGAGAAATTTGCTTATGTATACAATGATTTTTGGTCCAACTATAGTTTGAAAGTAATAGCGTGCTTTGTTATAGCTATTGAAAGTATTATATATGTTAGTATGTTATATATCAAAAGTAAAATATTACAAACTTGCAACTAGAGAGATGAGCACTGACGGACTAAAATCGGAACCATACTGCAGACGAACCGTCTCGCCGCTTTATTACGACGGGTTCTTTTCAACGTTGAGACGGCATGTCTATTTTATGAATCTATATGAGTTCTTAAAGTGGGGTAATGACCCCAGTCTTAATTTCTTATTATGGATTCAGTATGTTGCCACAATCTCTTGTTCGCGATCTCGAGATCTCGCCCGTATTGTACACAGATAAAATATTCAAAAAACAAATACAATTTCTAACAATCATTTCGAATCATAGAAAGTTATCTGTTATTATTCGTGTTTGTTTCTTTGTTTATATGTTTTGTCCTGACAGTAAATTAGGTTTTTTTGTGTGTGCATTGATGTGTATGCCGCATGTGAAAGCATTTTTTTATAAATGTTAAGAAATATGACCCTTTATTTACTAAACTAGATAATAATTAAGTAGGTATACATATTTGCTAATTATAAACAAAATATGGTTATAATTAAGTCAAAATTTTCTTTATACAGGATTAAATTACTTTATTAGCAAAATACTATTAGATTTGATACATCGTTAATCATAAATATTGAACAAAATATTCTAAAAATAATTTGTTTCTGAAGAGTATTTAATATTCTCTAGAGGTTCTTAGACCATTTTTTCATGAGATATTTTTTATATTACTTGATAACTTGACCATTGTCTACATACTTTATTTACAATTTACATTTTACTGAAATCATATTGAAATCAAATACGTTCTTCGTTTTCTTATCGTATTTTTATCTTTACATCGAGAAGTCAATATTTAATTTTTGCTAAAACAATGAGATGGAAAACTTATATTAACAATTGAAGAATTAACTTTTGTCTCAGCACAACTCATTTATGTTTTCTTAGTAACGAAGGAAACTTCAGACTCTTACTACGACTAACAAATTCAGATCATTTTAATATTTCAAGTACACAATGAGGTTAATATTTGTATATTTATATAAATTCTATAAATAGTAATATTTCTAAAGAAACCTTTTTATAAACACAGATACAAATTACGTATTATTTGATGCATGGCATCTGGTCCGGTTTAATTAAACTCTTGATAGACGCAGCGGAATGCGTCACTAGTGTACCATTGCAGCGTTGCTGGTTGCGTCGCTGGTGTTCAAACTGGTTTCAATGCTATGGTTTAAATAATATTACATTTAATTTTAAAGATATTGTATAGTCTTAAAATTTAATCTATCTTGTAAATTGAATTGGTTGGTATCCTGAAAGCATATACGAATAGACAGCGAGGTCGTTGCATTCAATTGCATTCAGCACAGTTTGAAATATTTGGAAAACAATTATTATTTAATATATTTAGTAAAGATGACTATCTAAATTGTATACTTCTTATTTTGATTTCAACTAGAATTAAATTTAATTAAAAAAAAAAAAAATCTCATAGGTATGTATTGAGAGGGAGATAGAAAATTTAAATATCGTATGTTAGTAGAGTCTGCTAGTAAGCTGTAAGTCGTAATAAAAAAGCTTAATTTATATAAATAAGTAAAGCTTATAGTGGACAGATCGTAACTATATATATAAATACTTCTTCCTATGTGACAGACATCCCATCCCATCATAAAACTCATGAAGCGCCATTATGCGCTTCACGAGAATGAGATAAAGTTAACAATAATGGCTCTAAGTGTGATAAATGATCTTCAAATCCTCCTGGGTCTTCAATTATTATGTAATTTATACGGTTTGAATAAATGTTGAGTATAATTTGGCTAGTATATGACAAAGTTAATACATATATATATATATATGGGATGTCTTGGGATGGGATGGGATGTCTGTCACATAGGAAGAAGTATTTATATATATAGTTACGATCTGTCCACTATAAGCTTTACTTATTTATATAAATTAAGCTTTTTTATTACGACTTACAGCTTACTAGCAGACTCTACTAACATACGATATTTAAATTTTCTATCTCCCTCTCAATACATACCTATGAGATTTTTTTTTTTTTAATTAAATTTAATTCTAGTTGAAATCAAAATAAGAAGTATACAATTTAGATAGTCATCTTTACTAAATATATTAAATAATAATTGTTTTCCAAATATTTCAAACTGTGCTGAATGCAATTGAATGCAACGACCTCGCTGTCTATTCGTATATGCTTTCAGGATACCAACCAATTCAATTTACAAGATAGATTAAATTTTAAGACTATACAATATCTTTAAAATTAAATGTAATATTATTTAAACCATAGCATTGAAACCAGTTTGAACACCAGCGACGCAACCAGCAACGCTGCAATGGTACACTAGTGACGCATTCCGCTGCGTCTATCAAGAGTTTAATTAAACCGGACCAGATGCCATGCATCAAATAATACGTAATTTGTATCTGTGTTTATAAAAAGGTTTCTTTAGAAATATTACTATTTATAGAATTTATATAAATATACAAATATTAACCTCATTGTGTACTTGAAATATTAAAATGATCTGAATTTGTTAGTCGTAGTAAGAGTCTGAAGTTTCCTTCGTTACTAAGAAAACATAAATGAGTTGTGCTGAGACAAAAGTTAATTCTTCAATTGTTAATATAAGTTTTCCATCTCATTGTTTTAGCAAAAATTAAATATTGACTTCTCGATGTAAAGATAAAAATACGATAAGAAAACGAAGAACGTATTTGATTTCAATATGATTTCAGTAAAATGTAAATTGTAAATAAAGTATGTAGACAATGGTCAAGTTATCAAGTAATATAAAAAATATCTCATGAAAAAATGGTCTAAGAACCTCTAGAGAATATTAAATACTCTTCAGAAACAAATTATTTTTAGAATATTTTGTTCAATATTTATGATTAACGATGTATCAAATCTAATAGTATTTTGCTAATAAAGTAATTTAATCCTGTATAAAGAAAATTTTGACTTAATTATAACCATATTTTGTTTATAATTAGCAAATATGTATACCTACTTAATTATTATCTAGTTTAGTAAATAAAGGGTCATATTTCTTAACATTTATAAAAAAATGCTTTCACATGCGGCATACACATCAATGCACACACAAAAAAACCTAATTTACTGTCAGGACAAAACATATAAACAAAGAAACAAACACGAATAATAACAGATAACTTTCTATGATTCGAAATGATTGTTAGAAATTGTATTTGTTTTTTGAATATTTTATCTGTGTACAATACGGGCGAGATCTCGAGATCGCGAACAAGAGATTGTGGCAACATACTGAATCCATAATAAGAAATTAAGACTGGGGTCATTACCCCACTTTAAGAACTCATATAGATTCATAAAATAGACATGCCGTCTCAACGTTGAAAAGAACCCGTCGTAATAAAGCGGCGAGACGGTTCGTCTGCAGTATGGTTCCGATTTTAGTCCGTCAGTGCTCATCTCTCTAGTTGCAAGTTTGTAATATTTTACTTTTGATATATAACATACTAACATATATAATACTTTCAATAGCTATAACAAAGCACGCTATTACTTTCAAACTATAGTTGGACCAAAAATCATTGTATACATAAACAAATTTCTCAAAGTCAAAGTCAGTATTTCAAAGTCTATAATTCTTTTCATGAAGAGTGAAAAACAAAGGCAAAACAACTAGTCTATTTGATGTAAAATTAGACTCAAGCCGCAAAAGCCAACCGATTTAACTCTCAACTCAACTGTAAAGAACATCCAGTAGCTAAGGGTGATAGAAAATTTAAATATCGTATGTTAGTAGAGTCTGCTAGTAAGCTGTAAGTCGTAATAAAAAAGCTTAATTTATATAAATAAGTAAAGCTTATAGTGGACAGATCGTAACTATATATATAAATACTTCTTCCTATGTGACAGACATCCCATCCCATCATAAAACTGAGATAAAGTTAACAATAATGGCTCTAAGTGTGATAAATGATCTTCAAATCCTCCTGGGTCTTCAATTATTATGTAATTTATACGGTTTGAATAAATGTTGAGTATAATTTGGCTAGTATATGACAAAGTTAATACATATATATATATATATTATAACTTTCTTTCTTTTGTAAGCTTTAAAATATTGTATTGTATTGTAGTTATAATTAATCGGAACTTATTAGGTTAAATGTCTTTAAAAAATAATAAACTGCTAAGCGCAGTAAATATACATTATTACTTACATTATATAAATAGAGTCGACTCGCTTATGACTCGCTTATGACCCTTATGACGCTTATGACCCTTATGACTCAGGCAACTAGAGAGCTCGAAGAGATGAAGATTTCAATGTTTGTACAGTGATACATTTTTTATTTTTATATTTTTATTTAAGTATCTTATGAGATCTTTTTGATACCATGCCAAGTCCCTGGTTAAATAATAAAAATATTATCTTAATCTTACACACAAAAGTAACAATATAACAAAAAATATACCCAAAATGTTTTTTTTCTTATTACTGCATTGTTAATTTTTTTCTTACAAATTTTTGTATTTTTCATATCTGTGGTGTGAAATAAAGAATATATATAACATGAAAATATGTAATTGAATTATTTATATCTTTTAAGCGCTATTATGATTGATTGCAAAAGTGTTTTTCATCCAGAGGCTGGTACTGCGAGAACATTTTAATATAGTTTTGTACCAGATTACTAATATTAACTTCGATAACGTTTAGGTTATATATGACCCTTATATAGTATAAAGATTCAGTAACAGATATTTCGTAAATTTCTTTTGGGTCCAAAATTATTTCCTTTAAACATACTTCTAGTATTATAACTATTCATTAGGTTTCACAAAATTTTAATTAAAATTAGAGTAAAGGTAACTTCATTACCGTTTAGGATTCTTTTTAATTAAAATATTTATTCACTGTCAAAAAGTTGAGCGCAATGAAAGCGAAATGACCGCGTTGAGGTAAATGAAAATTCTCTTTGGGTGGTCTAAAAGTAACGACCTTTAATTTTCACATAATTTTAAAGCTGTCTAACTTTAAAATAAGTTATAAATATAAGTAAATAAATTTACTTAATCTTATTAAAATAAGTTAAGCAGTCATTAATTAATTTTAATTAGTAATTAATTTTAGACTCATGTTAAACAAAAAGTTTTTATTAAATTTTTATAACGGACAGTTATTGAAAAGCTTTTTTATAATCTGTAAAATGATTTTAACATGAATTATAAATAATATAGCAATATCAGAATTTAATATCAAACTGACTAAATTAAAATAATCCCAGATTATGTTAACATTTAAAGTTTAAAAATCAAAACAAATATTACAAAACTAAATACTGCAAACTTCAACAATGAAATAACAAAATGAATATCAAAAATGGCTTGACACTTGACACTGGGTAGCACAAAACGTCCGTACACTCCGAGAACCAACAAAAAAAAATGTCCCGTCCGTTTTAAGCAATCTCAATATATTGACTATCAGAGGGTAGTTGATGAAAATGTCTGGAAACCTTTTACAATACATTTTTCATTGTAGAGTATGTCATACCTGAGGCTCGTACGGCATCACAAGCTTGATTGTATATTGAACGTTTTGATAAGAATTTCATGAAATAATTCTAACAGTTAAATCATTGTTTTGATTTTGATTTTTGGTTGACTAGATACGGGCAGTAATTCAAAGTTTTGATACTATTATTTTACTATTTTTTATTCACAATAATTCATTTATTCTTATGACTTGCAATATTACTTTTTTTTCATAGGTATGTTTGGATATCAATATATTTTTTATGGGATGGTACATCCCATAAAAAATATAGGGTATACATCCCTTCAAAACTTATGATGGTCTGCATCATAAGTTTTGAAGGCATGTATTTTATTGGTAAATGGTATTGCTTCATTTAGTTTTAAAAACAACTTGAGCAACCTGTGCAAAGGACTCGCTTAGTACTAACTTAGTTTTTTTTTAAGATTCCTACTAATAATCTCTTCTGTTACGCATGTTTTTAAAATCTCTATTCATAAATTATAATTTAACTTCACGATAATTGTAAAACGTCAAAAAAGAGCACGGATGACGTGTCCGTGGAAAATAATAATAACTATAAAAAAAAATAAAAAAAAAACAACTTGACTTTTAACTGTCAGCATTGCGTATTTCTAATCCTATCTTTGTTCCTAATAATTCTTACAGTTGTCATTAAATTAATTGCTTTGACGTAACACACCTGAAAGTAAGTAGGTACGTGAAAGATTCGTTATAAGAGAAAATAATTGTTTTATTATGACATATTTTCAATAATTAAATTTGGTTTTTTATCATTTGAAATTGTTGATATTGTACTTGTGTTTTAAATTTGCATTTATATAGGAATACCGGTGCTCTCTGTGAACGATTGCGACATTTTTCTGATATTATCCTTAAGAAGAAGTAAAGACTCTGGTAATGGAATTCCATTTGAACCGTGTCGTTAACGCGACCTCATAAATAATTGATATTATTCTCTGCTTTGATGGTTTTATTCATAATTAATATACAGATTGTTTTACATAAAATACATATTTTTATTTTTATCCCATTACCCTACCCTATTTACCCTATTTGTTGGGTAACTTTTAAAACTATAAATATAAAATATATGTTTATTGCAGCGTAAGTTGGTTTGAGTCACAATAATATATATATTTACATTTACATATATATATATATATACATATATAGTGTATATACATTGTATATGTAGCTAATATAATATGTGTAGGCCGCCTAAAAGTGTATGACGCTGCAGTTAAGAAACGTAGTATTATACATATTTATAACGTATTTCTACGTTTATAATAGTATATAAACGTAAGCTGCAAACATAATGTCCAGTATACAAAGCATACATTTTTTTTTATTATTATATATAGCTTTTGTATTTAAGTGCAAGGTTTTCTGAGAAAAAAGAACCAAACCTGACCAGTTTATTTGATAAACTCACAAGATAAACATTTATCAAGATTTTTTATGAGAAACGAAGCATTTTCAAACCAAAACGTTAATATTGAAATGGCTATATTCAGAAAATAAAATAGGATTAAATCTAATCAATTAATTATATCTTTGCAAGTAGGAAAATATGAGCTTTGCGCCATAAATATTGTTAATTGCTAGAGGAAAAAGAAAAAGTTATTATTTTCTACCGTGGAGCAATGAGTCAATCGATAATAAATGTTATCGTAGATAAAGACTAATATGTAAATAAAATAATGTAAATATACCCAGAAAATATATTGAGAAAAAACAAATATAAAAAAATGGTACTGAACTAGAATGCTAAATTGACAAGGGTGGGTAGTGATACGGTAGCTCAATTGGTAGAGCAATGGGACGGTCTCCCAGCTGTTGATGTTTCAGTTTATTTCTTATTAGCTTTAAATAAAAAAAATTGAAACCGTTTTTAATAAACGTTAATGGGATAAGGATGAATACAGGGGTATGAATAATATGGTTTGATTATCATCGGCCTTTTTATCATTTTTTTTAATGTAAAAAAATAGTGATATATGGACGACTTTTTTTATAACTCACTTTTCACACCTTGGGTTAGATTATTACATTTTTATTAGGAATCTTTTTTTTTTAATTGTAATATAGCATTGCATATAGCATAAAGCATATATCAGAGTTTAGTTGCAGCTTTCTAATGGTGAAAGTATTTTTAAAATCGGTTCGAGTAGTTTTTATGTAAAAATAATAGAAATATAAAAAAATATATATTAAATAATTCTACCTCTTTACATTATTCTTATAGATATATATTTATGCCTTATATCTGACAAAAAAATTAAGCCATGAATCGAGTAAGAACTATAATATGAATTAAAATACAATAAAATCAGATTTGTATTTCCATTTTATTTGATGATATGAGCCGTTCCATCACCACTACCAAACGTATTGAACAGGAGAAGTATTTTTGTGTGACTGATTCTTTATTTTCGTAGAACGTAACATGTAATAAAGAAAGTAATATTATAATAACTGGTAAAGTACTAACCGTCTGCCGTACCGTATAGAAGATACTATTTTACGAGCGAGTGGAGCTATAAGTGGCCAGATGGTAATTATATATCTTTCTGTGTGACACAGGTTTTATTCCATAATAAAACCCTTAATGCGTTCTATGAGAATACCGTAAACTTCATAATGGCTATAAGTATGATAAACGACCCGCAGATCCTCCTTGTATCTCAGACACCAGATATTATAGAATACTTTCTTTTTATAAATTATTAGTTTTTTCAAATAAAGAATTTTTTTTTTAAGAAACTAATTTGAATTTCCTTCAAGTTTTAAATATACGGTTAAATATTTAGTTAAATGTTTAGTGAATTATATTATAATTTATCTTTTATACTTCATTTTCACTAATAAAATTTTCAAAGCGTACTATTGTATACGGCAAAAAATATTTACTGCATGTATTGATAAACTGGACCATTCAACTTACCGATTTCCAAAACCAATCTGTTTCATCGATTTTTTAATTTATGAAATTTTGTTTGTGACATTCTTTGTTACTAATATAAATATAAAAGCAATCATTTTCATTCACAGTGACAATCACAAGCCTTTTGTTAAATAGATTGATGACTTCCGAGTGAATGAATGAACAGAAATATTTACTCCATTCAAGAAATAATAGCATTATAAATTGAAACTGTTTTTCTCAATAATATATATTGTCTGTATTTCAAGTAAGGTATGATCTTATGTTTATATAGTCAGTGACTAGCCTCTAAATAACTTTATAATTACTTAATATTTACTATTTATTCTGTATATATATCTTAAACTGAAAGTAAAAAACCAAAAAAATACAACAAAGATTTCAGGAACAATGTTTAAAATATTCTTGTCTCAAAAAAGAAAAACAATTGAATAAATAACTTAGAATATGAAATGTTTTATGCATATCTCATTTAATTATATTTTATTTTTGATAGCCGTTATGTATTTTATTTATAATATATATATACAAATAAATTTTCAAACTCACATATTTCTCCTCTTTATCATATAATTTAAAAGATGAATCATACATTTTCTTACTTGTTATGTATCTCTATATACTTAAGCTTTTTATTTAAACAACACCTTTATTAATTAATCATAGTTCTAAGATATTTAAAATAAATATAAATTAGCGCTTAATAGCACAATTAATATACATTTCTAGGGACAGTAGCTAAATGAAAATACGGACAAACAAATCTGATTGAAACGCGTGGCATCGAATCTATTTTAATTAAATTCCTGGTGTAGTTTAGTAAACGTTGAAGGCACGCAATACTTCAGTAAACAACAGTGTAAACGCGCCCTAACTGGGGTGTATATATCTTATTGGTAGTAGCACAAATGCTTATGTTTACGGATGTATTTTGATATGAAAACACGGAATTTCCTGTTCTAAATATAGCTTTATATATAGAAGGTCTTAACTATTGTATACAATACCGTTAAGATAAAAGATCAAACGGAACGTGTTGAGTTAAGCCATAAAATTATTAGTTTAAGATTAGTTTAACTGTCTAAGATTTTAAATAAAACGTTAGAAATGTTATCATTGGAAGCTAATTTAATAAATAAAGTTCCTTTTGATGTATTATTCGTGTTAAGGTAATTTGTTTGACGAAAATCTTAAGCAAAATAATTAATAGTTCTGCGAATGTTATTTATCATAGATATAATTTTATATCAAGTCTCTTTTAATATTATAAATTATAAACAAGTAATAAATAGTAAAATCTTTGGAGGTTATTATCTCTGACGGTTTTAGGTTCAAAATATCTTTTATAAGTAAAATTTTAACACGTTTGTGTATGTTGTAAGTAAAAGAAATGAATCTATCTTATCTTATCTTTTCATCAGCACATGCAATGGATATGATCTAATGAACCCCATTACTCATTTTTCTAATTAGTCTTTCGCTCTTCCGGAGTCTTTTCTCCTAATTAGTTTTGTTTTACTAATAACGAAATTTATTTATCTTACTACAGCTTTACATGGCTTTACATGTTTTTTGCCTTTGAATATTTTAAAACAATAATTAATATGTAACAATCATTAAAATTAAGTATTAAAATTAGTTTAGATTTATTGATATTATCTGAATTTTTCGACTTTAAATATATAGTTTTGTTAAAACAGGTTTTTTCAAAAATAGGTAATAAGGATTATAAAAAAGTAGTTACTTTAGGAGTATATTTGAAAATTAGAAACACTACGCCCAATAGACTTAGCCTCTTAGGCCTGAACAATTAAACTGAATTATTAATATTAATTATTAATTATTAATTATTAACCCCATACCACTATATCAATATAGTGATTCTAAGTAGCGTTTATATATAACAAAATTGCTTCATAATATAAATTCATAATGTAATGGCATAATTATAAATTACAATTATCAGATATTTTTAGAAACAGTAGTTGAATATTATCATATTTTCTAAGAATATTTTAAAATAATCGTTTTTAAAATCAACTCAAAAACGTTTTTATTTTTTTCAAACAATATGTATTTTATGTATTCTAGAATAGTCATTGATTTTATAAAATCATATTATATAACAGACACATATATTCAAATAGGTAAGATAAAAGTAAAGTTTAACGTTTTCTTATCACCAAATATGAAAGTAGAATGTATCTTTCCAAAGTTTTGATATTTGTACAAAAAAATATATTAAAATTAATGGGATTCAAGTGGCTTGTGCAGTGAAATAGTCCGAAACAATGGTGAAAGGAACGAACTTTAAAGATCAAAACCTTTCGATTAGAACTAAGAAATTATTTCAAGGAATAACTTTCCAAATGCTATAAGGGCTCGTAACGATACTCACAGACAGTTTGTGAGCATTCAGTTGCCTTCAGCCCTTATTTTGTTCAAGACACCTTTCCCCACAAAATTTCACTTAACTCTAAACCTCATCACCAAAATTTAATTATGATTGGTTGTGTATTTAAAAGTCTGTATTTAAGAGTCCCACATTTATAAACGAATTAAAATTGTGTAACTAAGGTTTGTCACTACACTTTGTAAGCTTCAATGTGTAAAATTTACATTTTATTTGTATTATTGTTATATATTTGATCTTCAAAATTAATTATTCATTCAGGAATAAAATTGCGATTGAGATCAAATAATATAAATATATGGCGATAACAACAATCTCTAGTTCGTTTTTTAACTTGAGTCTTATCAGTATTTTTCTACATTAGATTTTTTTTTTTTTGGCAGATCCACGGAACGGTTCTCCCAAGGTAGCTGGTTGGAAGTTGTTACGCAGTCAGATAAAGTAATAACTTTAAATTCCTGATTTATATCTACCCGCTGTTAACGATACTTTATCATATCTGTAGTAAATAAGTAATAAGTAGGTAAGTTTATGGGCTCGAAATTTTGTCAAATTTATAGATACATGAGAACCAGTTGATAAATTGAAGAATTTTAATATAAATTATAGTATTTATATATGTATATTGAACTTATAATATGAAATGATTACTGTTTAAAAATTGACATGAAGAGTCTACTAGTACATTTTTAAAATTTTGTTACAATTAAATGTATTCGCGTTTAGACCTACCTACCAAAGACAATTTTTCTTTTATCTCAGCGCTCCACATTTTGACACATATCAAATATTTTGATTAATAAAAACAAAAGTAAAAAAAAAAGCTAAAAAGCTTTATTATTCGTTATTTAAGCAAAATTTTATTATTCGTTATTTAAAAAAAAATAAAAGAGTTAAAAATATTGCCTCTATCAATGTAACACGCTTTTATTTATAAATGGTCTCATACATCTATAGAATCACATTATATAAAGTTGTACCAGAAGATGATGACAGAATTTAGGTTTGTCACTTGAAACACGTGCTATAAATTGATTACTCACCCGTGCACAGTTTTCGGAATATATAATATTTCGTGGTCATCATCAAACTGAAGAAACCGATATTATATACTTTATAAGTCTTGCAGTGTAATTTACATTTGTACCAGAGCTCAACAATTTCACAAAAAATGTTTCAGTTCGCAATATTTATGACACTTATAAATAACATGCGAGAGACCTCGCTTTTTTCAAATATCTTTAAGAGAGACCCATTTTTCTTACGTAAAGAATGGGCTCATAGCATTTATTACATAAACTTTTAAGCAATAAATAACTGTAAATAAATAATATTAGGTTGGTAATGATTGGTGGTGGGATCATTAGACTTCTTTCAAAAATCCTAACCGTTATTTTTAACTTTGCAGTATAGGTATATATTGTAATATAATTACAAAGTTTGTTTTAAAAAAAATGAAAAACATATCTTTTTGCATATTGTTAATTTCAAACAGTTTGTGTTTGTTATGTTATAATTAAATATTGTGGCATGAAACTGTAGTGTAAGAGAGACAACTAGATATTTAAATATCCGCTCAAAGAAATTCAGGGTCTTCATAAATAAATAATTTAGCAAATGTTGCACTCAGGATGTTAAAGATGAAAAATATTATTGTAAAATAAATTTCAACTTTAGTGAAGTATATAAGAATATTTATATTATTTAACAATGTCTTCATCTTGTCAAACAATTATATTTATATAAATAATGTAAAAAATATCGGTAATTCTGTAAATGTACGAAATAATTAGTAATAAACTGATATAAATGATTCTTATAATATCAAAGATGTTTTTACTGTGTTGTTTTATTTATGACAGATTTAGCTTTGATTAAAAATATGTTTGTATCTTTGATACATATTTTTCTTTTTTAGACAGAATTAATTATTAACATGTAATACATACATACATTATAAATCAAGTAACATTGATATGGCTGAATTTATGGCGTATGTACAAGAGGTACTTAAAAAAATTAACACAAATACTTAAAATTAGAAAGTACTTATTTAGTATAGCGGTCTTATAGCTTACAATCAATAATAAACACAATTTATTATTCTCGACGAAATTATTTTACCCGTAAATACGAAAATCGTCAAAACTTTCCCATGACCAAATAATGACGTCCCAATGATGACGTAGACCTGACAATGAACGACGGGAACACATCCGACTTTAAAAATCCCTTCGATAAGCATTTCTTTATAAAAATATATAATATTATATTATCTGTTCAATGGAACCAACATTAAAATTCATACTCACTATTAAAATGTAGTTTAGTCTGCCCAGAGCAAGGTCCCAAAATTATAAAAGAAAATCATTACCTACCTGTTAGAGGTCACTAAAGTGACCTTGGAATGTAATTTAATATATAATAGCATACATGAAAGATTTTATTGGACGAATATGAGAAGTGACGTAGAAAGATATATCCGAAAATGTCAGTCATGCCAACCTAATAAAGCCTTACATACAAAGAACGGAGCGTCTATGACAATAACTTCTTTTCTAACGTCAACAATTTCTTTTGAAAAAAAAATCTATGGTTATAATGGGCTCTTCACCCGAAACCACTAGCTAAGATTTATTTTAACAATACTAGACCTTATACAATTTTATTTAGCTTACATACTTAGTTATACTGACAAGTAGTGGTACTAATATTACAACTGTTTTTTTTTTAAACCTTATTAAAAATAAAAAATTGTGGACGTCCCCTTATCACCAAGATACAAGGTGCCTTAGAAATATCACACTCAACGCTATAAAAATAATTATAATGTACCTTAAGACAATCAATATAATTAATTGGCTTCGTTAAAATTTAAGTCAAAGTTACAGCAATGCTGCCCTACAATACATTCATTTATTTTACAATACTTTATTCCCCGTATGTGGTCGAGCGTAAACTGACACTTTCAGACTGCTTGTATTATGACAGCTATTCAGTAACCTAACTAAATATGTTAAAATTCGTACACAACTCAAAATTAATCTTAAAAAGTATATCGATTCACGTAGTCGCCCAGTCATATCAAAATAAGGCGATTACGTAATACTACGTAAGTCACCTTAGGTTGCGAAAAACGTTATGGCGTCTATGAAAGGCTCATACAAAGTTATCAAAGTACAAGGTGACTATAGCTTGACACTTTTAATTAACAGACGACACGTGACACATTACTATGACGAAGCGAAACGCTTTCTATTCCTTAGAATAATCCTTATTTTGTTCTTCTTGATAATCATTTTTTTTCTGAAATTAAATACTTCAGTTAATTTATTCAATCGGAAGTTATCTATAAAGATATAATAAATGACATGTAATTATCATTTTAAATGAAGATGATTCGTTTTTAACTATATTAGTAATAATAAACCGTATGTCACTATGAACTATCGTTTTTAGTTACGAATGACATTCGAATTTGATTCCTTCATACCATTAAATTAGATTTGTTAAACATTTTATGTGACTTTTGAATGAACAAAGAAAAAAATGTATATCAAAGTGGCCAGAACTTGAACCTGAGATCTCTGGGGACAGCGTCTTAGTTTCCGGCCCAGATACATATATAAATTATAAACAGACACTCCAGTCTTGAAAATTATTATTTCTCTCAAGGAATTTCTTTGTTTCGTTTTTCAACCTATTCTTGTATACCTCTTCAGATAAAAATATATTTACTAAAACATTAAACGTACACTAAATATTTGTACACAAAATGCTGTCATAAATCTTAATATATTGCAGTAATTTTTTAGGAACATTTTTTTCGACGCATTTTATTGTCTTATTTGAAATATTACAAGTATATTATCAAGCTTATGTTTAATATCCGATATTGATTGTTCCGGATTGTATCTTACTCTTGAATAGAATGGTGTTGCCAGAATATAAAAAGTTTCGCTGAGAGGCACTTCACTTAAATCATATATTTTTTTAATAACTGAAGATTATCCTCCTTTACGGATATTTAATTGATAAAATTGAATAAATAAAGATAACCTTTTGAACCAAAAGCGAGAATATAAAAACTGATTATTCATAAAAATATATATTTGGAGCCATGTTAACTTAATATTTACAGATTGATAATAAAATATTAAGAAGACAGAAATATGAAAAAAACATTGCTATGGCACGTAGCAATGTTTCAGTAAATGATACAGGTTTTTTTTGGCTGTTTTTCTATTTTTTCTTTCGTGTATAATGTAAAATCTTCTAGATTTTGAAGAAATTTAGTGTGGCTTTATTATGTTATTGCCCAAGGATAGCAAAAACTGATTTGTCGTATTACAATACAACAAAACTATTACAGATAAAAACATATTTTGCTTGCATATTATTTTTACTATTTTGAAGATTGCATTTGCTTAATGTAAGTATTGACTTATGTTATAATTGTTTTTAGCTCCGTATATATTTTTTTGTTTAATAAGATATTAGAAATGAAGAAAGATTTCACGTAGTACGTATTTAATTAAATGTTCGTTAACTTCGTGCCAAACTGTTGCTTACTTCTGGTATATATGAAAGTTGGATGACAAATAGCTTTACGAATTATGTGAATAAAAAACTCTAAGGAATCAGTATAACTCTTACCTATTTTCTGGGGATTAAAAGATAATTTATTTTATTCCTTATTTGCACTGTATTTTTAATCTGTGTGAATCAAATAATATTATATAATTAATATTACTATTATATAAGCCACAGTTATTTCACTAAAATGGTTTTTTTTCGAGACTAATTTAATTTTATGTTTTAAATATTGCAAAAGTTATTAATTTACTTTTGTGATAAAAGTTTAATTTGGATGAAAGAATATAAAAAGAGTCGAATTTAATTAAGTTAATACATACTTTGTACTAAGCAGTTAGATGAACGATAAATTTTTTTAAAGAATAGAAGATGCCATGAGCGATCAAACATTGATTACATTATTTAATATATTTTACAATAATGTTAAAAAAGATTATGAAATTAATAAAAATGATATTTTTATAAAATTTATTAGATTAACTTTTTTAAATGAAAATACAATGTTTTTTTAATTAATTAAAACCAAAATTATCAATATTTTAACATGTTTTCATTTAGTTTTAAAATAAACTTATAATAGGTATAAACTTACTAGCAGTAAAACCTTTTTTAATAAACTTTGTAAACGTTGTAATATGCTGATATGATACTCGTGTGATCGATGGAGGACATATTTTATCAAAGTTGTTGTCAAAATTTGCCTATTTTATTCTGAATATTAGGTAAACGATACATTAATTATATTAAAATTTTGCGAGATGGATAAAAAAATAAATTTAGTTTTTTTTAATTATAACTAAGATACCTGTATTTTCTATGGTATATTTGTTTTCAAATTTCTGGGAATTTAACAAAATTACATAATAACATAACGTTACTCTAGACTTAAAGTTACTCTAGAGGAACTCACCGCCACCAAATATTATTTGCTTTCTTACTTTCTGTCGTCAGCTGTTCTCGGGTCAGTGGAAATTAATTTTTCGAGCTGGTGGTAGCTTTCATGACGAAAAAATATGTTTTTTATACAAGTGATTTTCAATAAAGATTTTGATATTGATTTCGTACTTTGGGACCAACACGGATTTATGGTACAGAATTCTAAAATGACCTACTTCATTACCCAAATAATATAATGATCATCACAAGAGCTTAAAGAAAAATTTTTGATGATCAAATAATGAGAAAATGAGGTGAAATTATCTATGGAAAAATATTTTATGGCAACAATTGATTATAAAAAAGATTGAGTTTATAAAAAAAATTAAAGAAAATAATATTTTCACACAAAAAAATAATCTTGTCTTAATTTCCATTCTACCCTACCGTATTACTGAAATATTTTACAGCAAAAAATGAATGCAATGTCTTTCGCAATGAAAGTGACCTCGCTGAAAGTACTTTTAGCTAAATTTCACCTCGTTACTGAATATCAAAAGCACTCTTTTTGCACTTTCTCATTAAATTTTCACGTTTCGTATTTTTGTATAAAGAAGGCCATAATAAGAAATAAACAGAGCGGTATTAGAGGACACCGTTTAACGAGACAATATGTAAATATAGGTCAAAAATAGAACAAGATTTCTGATAACGCTTTTAAGTAACATATTGTACTTTGAATTAACCGTTATTTATGTCAGATAAAAAGCTTAAAAGGTTAAATGCTTATAATTAAATATAAGCTACTTATAATCAAACTATTTAACAATCAAACTAATGTCTACCAACCCAACAAACAACATATGAGTCTGACAACTTAAGGGCTCGAAGAAGTTATGTGAACGTAACAAGTATTCTGATATAATTATTTTTCTTATATTTTTTTTGTGGTAATTTTTTTACTTATTTATCTAATAAAATGTTAATTTGATAAATTATGAAAATATTAAGATTTTAATGAAAATATAATTAGAAGTAATTATATTCGGATCATCCGTTGAGAATTAATTATAATTGTCTTTCAGGGTCAAAAAGTGGAGCGCTGAGGCGGATGAAAATTTCTCGTTTTAAATGATAAGAACATTAATTTCAATAAAATTTTAATATATTTCTTATGATAATATTTTTTCTCTTTTACTTTATTTTTATATATTTTTTTGTTTGCTTATAAATTGTCTTGTACTTTACATATTTGTGGTATGCAATAAAGAATATATATATTTTACACTAACTCAGACTCAGACTCATTAAAGAGTCGAAATCAAACGTGTTCGAAGAAAATTATGATTTTTTAAAAATGTATATGTTGAAAATTTTACCGTTGCGGGTAGGATTCAAATCAGTGACCTCTGAGAACCCGTCCCGTCTCTCTGCCAATTTAGCTATCATATCGTTAACCTTAGAAATGACAAAATAATTTTCTTGAATATTATAATTGAATGTTAAAAATAACAAGTTATCTCTCTCCTTACATTCGTAAGACCTTAAATTAAGTTTGTAGAAACTTCAATAAACATCTGTAATAAAATAGTAATGACGTAAGATCTGTATATTATTTGTGACGTATATATGGCATAGTACAAAATATTTGTTGTTTTTCGCATGTCACTCGAAAACTACTAAGTAGATTTTATAAGGCTCGTAAAAAACTCCTTTGCTCGACCTTTTTTTGGTCAAAATTGTTTTATACGAAATGCCCTATTAATATTTCAAGGGAATAATATAATATAGCTTAAATCCAACATGAAAGTTATTTCAAAATATTGGTTAAGACATTTTTAGATTCGGATAACTTACTTTGAAGATTACAATACAATAAAATGACTTATAAAGTATAAACATACAAACTTTACCTTTTTATAATATTAGTCCTCGTATAATATAGGAGATTTTTCATAGTTAAAGTTTATATTTAAAAGGAGTGCTGAAAAAATCTATTATAAATTCGTAATGAATAAGTTATTTGTTTACTTTCACACTTATCAATGCTAAGTATATATAAGTCTGATGTCTAATGGTCGCTAAATACTCGTAGCTTGTAACCTGCCGCAATAGAATAAAAAATATTATATAAATTGAATTTCACAGTGTTGTGTTTCCTGTAATACAAATTTTACTTACACTTTAGTCTCACCAACACGTGGTCGGTTATTCTATTAAGTTTTAGCTTATATGAAATGTTTGTACTTTAAAAAAATACGGTCTATTAGATACGTACTCAATCCAGTCAACAAATACGCTTTCATCTATCGCTATTCATTAAAATACCTAGTATGGAACTAACAGATAATTGTGACTGTCGTGTCGTGTGACGTAGTCGAACGATTTAAACAGTATCCTTTGTCCATCTCCTGGTTTTAAGCTACCTCTCGACCAAGTTGGAGCCAAATCGGTTCAGCCGTTTTTAAGTTATAAATAATTGAACTAACACGACTTTCTTATATATATATTAGTTGATCTAACTGTCAATTTCTTACTCAATGATTTTATTTATAAGTAAACATTTTAAAAATATCAAAATGGAATTAATGAATTTTATATAGAATTGTCGGCCAGCGCTCTCCCGCCTTACCGCTCCACACACCCCGCACATCAATGCACACCGTGTGCGCGTGATATTTGACCATTATCATTTTAAAAACTATGATAACTCCTTACATATTGGTTGAAATCAAATACAGTGAAAGGCGATTTTGTTAAAAAATAAGTGCCTATGATAAATAACTTATTCATTTGGATAAGAAATAATAGAATGTTTATTAAAACGACTTCGCAAATAATGTGTTATTTTAGAACTATTTTGATAACCATAAAAATGGTTATAGTGGGTTAATCTTAAAAGCTAGATATATGCTGTTGCGGACTTTCTTTTAGAACTTTTAAAGAGGAACAATTTTGTAATACATAATTTTTGCGTAACTTTCACCGTTTACTCAGCGCACGCAAGGAAAGTTTTGAAATTATCCGTCTTCGTAACTATTTTTTTATTGCTGCTTCTCCCCTATTTATCTTATCGCAATGTCATATAGCCTATAGCATTCCTTGATAAATGGACTATCTTACTCTGAAAGAATTTTTCAAATCGGTCCAGTAGTTCCTGAGATTAGCGCGTTCAAACAAACTAACAAACAAACTGTTCTGCTTTTTATATTAGTATAGATTTAAAAGGTGGATAGCTCGTCTGTGATGTTGAAATTTCAAATATATAATGTATAGTGTTGTATAGCAGTAGTCATTTGATTTCCGTTTGCTGACTAGTTTGAACGTAGCAGTTGTACGCCGTACTATAATATAAAACCAATAACCAAACTAAATACGGACTTTATACAATTATGTTAATATTAAAAGTAAATTCTGTTGCAACATTTTTTAGATCTTTCTATTAAACTAATCGAGTCCATTTAATAAAAGACACTATTTTTAAACCTCCAAAACATAGTTAATTAAACCGGAGACAGTAAAAAATAAATACAAAACTTTTGTCATGATTTTTAATTCACAGATTAGTTTAAAAGGAACAGCTTTAGATTGTTAAATGTCAGCGTGTTTATTAAAGTTTCTCTTTATATTACTCACTGACTCACTCACTCGTTCATTCTCACTCGTTGATTTTCACTCACTTTAAAATATTCCGTAAAAGCTGAAGATTAATTAGTAACTTAAATAATATTTTTTTTGTACCTATAGATGTATTTGCTGTCAGCTGAATTGTTTCATCCCTTTTAACTAAAAATATAATTTAATTTACTTATATTTTTATTTTCTCATATTGTTATGTAAGATATCTGTTTCTTTAGATTAATTTTGTCTGTCTACCTATTCTTCATCTTTATTATACTTATATCTTTGATACGCCTACGCCACGTATCTTTAATACCTTTCTTTACTTCAATGGTTGCTTGGAAGAGATCGCTCTTTAGCGATAAAGCCGCCAATTTTGTACCACTTTTTATATTTGTTTTGTCTCAATGTATTTTCTGGGTGTACAAAAAAAGCATATTTTTTAATATTATTATTATATTTTACTATTTGTTTGTTACAATAAAACAAAGGAGTGTGTTCGTAACCTTGAAATAGATTTAGTATTTTCCCTAATTTTATTTGAAAGTGAAAGACGATATCTCTACTAAAATAAAAAATACTTCAAGAGGACCTATATTAAATAATTTTACCTTACAATTAAGGTTTTATCAAAAAAAATGAATATTTTTTTTTATATTATTGAACATTAAACATTTACTCAACAGTTTTATTTTACGAGAGCCTCTCAGCCAGTTTTTTGACAGATATATATTTCCATCCCTCGCATAACATATAGTGCTTATAGTATAACATTTGTTAATAGTGAAATGTCTCTAGATGATCGCAGTTCAATAAGAAAGTAACATTAAGCGATTGAAATATACAAGAAATTCCGTTACGTTATATTTTTTTTTATAAATGGTCTACTTATTGGTAAGTGGGTATAAGCAAAAATAAAAAGATTAGCAAACGCGTTGCCTCCCTTCACAAAAGGGAACGGGTGGAGGTTATTAGTTAAGTTAAACGGAAAGAAAGGGTTTTGGGAATTTATATCCTTTCATATTTATAATACTGTATAGTCCTGAATATACAGTCATGATGACAGTTGAATCTCGTTATTTTTAATTAAATTACATTAAATATTTGATATTTACTTTTGATAATACGTTAACATAAGCATTTGTGCTACTACCAATAAGATATATACACCCCAGTTAGGGCGCGTTTACAGTGCTGTTGTACTGAAGCATTGCGTGCCTTCGACGTTTACTAAACTACAGAAGGAGTTTAATTAAAACAGATTAAAAAAAAATTGTGAAATTGAAATTAAATAGTGATGTGCTTATGAATTAACCAAATTTCAAAATAATTTACATTTAACTGTTATCCATCATAAAGAGTTTGGAAACGAGATATGCATATAAATTCTGGAATTCCTACTCATTTATCATATATTCATTATTTTATTATTCTTAAAATACGTGTTTATTTTAATACATCATTTTAAAATACTTCCTGAAATCTTTGATGTGATTGTGTTCCCTAACTTGCTCAACTCAAAAAAATGATTTCAATTTATAATTCAATTATTTCTTGAATGGAGTGAAAATTTCAGTTCAGTTTATTTACTCATTTTTGAAGCTCATAGCTTGTAATATTTGCTTTGAATGGAGATGATTGCTTTGATAACCATATAAGCAAAAATAAACCGAATGAATGAATGAATGATTGAATTGAAACAATCACCATACACTATTATTTACAGATTTTAGTATAATTACAAATGGACCTCGAAGTTTTAAGGTCAATTAATACATACAATTTAAATCTACAGTGCATTCAGTGCCATGAGTGACAGTGACTGAAAAAATGGTATTATTTCTGTTATTAATTTATATTATATTAATCAAGTACTAACATCTATAAAACGAAAGTTTCCATAGGCGATGGAAACAAATAGTGAATGAATTAATTGGAGTTACATGTCAGCACCACCCAGCGTTATTCAATCGAAAAAAATATAATTTGCCGCTTGAATTAAATTTGAAAATATAGCAGATAATAATTATTGACGGAGTACAACAGTGGCTAATTTGATTTTATTTCGAAAAATGTGTCGATTAGGCAAATGTTAGTCTATTCTTTTTATTTGAGTGTGTTAATACCAACATTTTATAATATCTGTGTGTGGCCGACGTTTTGCTTCACGCAGAGATGGCCAATTTTATATATTTTTACTAATATTGGTATGTAATATTTTATAGTAAGATAATGCCGAAGAAAAGATTATTCAGCGCTTAAAGCTATTTTATTAGACAGGGAAGAGGAACAAGATTTCTCAGGCGCTGAAATAAATTATGAAATTTTCGCGACTCGAACTACCGTCAACCATCTTTATAAAACATTTAGCGACGCCATGATGAAGATTAATGTACTTCACCGAAGTGGTATAAATCTGCTTCATCATCAGGGTCATTATCAGGGTCTTATGATGATGTGACTGGAAATCCTAATGTGCTTGATGTTAATATATTTCAAACTCTAGTGGGTTGATTCCTGTGGCTTCAACTACTTTTGGATCAACTGATTTACAAATATTTCAGATTGTATTTTGCGCTTCCACTGCACCACGAGAAGTTACGTTTAAACTATTCTACACCAGATTCTACACCAGAAATATTATTAGGTATTGCATGTTTTTTTTTCTCTATAAAAATCCATAATTAAAGATAATAAAATGTTAAAAAAATGGTATGGCGTATATTAACTTATAATTAGTCTACAACAGAATAAAAATGAAAATAGATGTAAGATTAATTTATTGATACATAACTTGTACCCAATTTTTAGAGAAAAATAAAGATTACCAAAAGATGGCGTGTTTTGGATTCCCATTCAGTTTGAGACAGACAGTCAACATTTAAAAATAATTCAAAAAAACAAAAATAATAAATATTTCTTAAAAAATCTAAGGAAGTCCTTAGATCTTTATTGACTCTTTAAATTATTTAGGGTCACATAATAAATGGCAAGACTAATAGATTCCTGAACAAACAAACTGAAGGGGATAAAGAGCAATAAGGGTTGAAGGGATATCCGAGGACTCACATCCTTATTGCTGATTGTGATTTATATTTTTACTTCTGTTAAATAATCTAAGAATTTAATACTCACTTATCTATACAACTTTATTTTATAACTCTATAACTCAAAATAGGCTTAATAAGTTAAGTGAAACCACACCACAAAGCATGGGCACTAATAATTTAATATTCTCAAAAAGATTCAAATTTATTAGCGTTAAAAAAATTAATCGTTCACAAAAGATAGATCAAACTTTAATAATATTTTTTTTTATTTTTTATTCACTATAAAAAATACAAATGATAAACCCTTTAAAAATCAAACAAACCAAATTTCTCTTTAGAATTTCTTAAGATAGAAAACCAATTCTTATTATTGATAATATGACTTTTACTTCCTTCAATAGTAAATCGTACACGTCTCTCTCAGTGCGAAATGTTACTTCAGAGCAATTAATTATAACATCTGTTACAGTGACAAAGGAATGCGGAGAATTAATTATAATTTGTACTGAAACTATCAAACTTACTTCTAGAGTCAATAAGTAAAAGCAATATGATATATACAAATAAATATTGAATAAGAGTTGTCACAAGTTGGAGATTGTAAATTTTGTGTGATACTTCGTTCATAGTAAATCATTTACCGGGGAACATTTAACAATGATAATACATAATTTAAACTTTGTTAAATTTATGTCAAAGTTACGAAACTTTGTCTTTTTATATAACATATAAATGACTAGATTTAGTTGTCAGATTATTTGCACAAATATAAACTGTAATTTTTTCTTACTTTGATAAAATTCAATTGTTATTTTTCCTTCCCAAATTAAGTCCGTTAAGGATAATATTATATGAAAAACATTTATAGCTAAAATTTGTTTATTAGTAATTACTTATTTATTATAAATTAATTTGTTTATGGAATATTTCAAAAGTATTTTAAATGATTCCTATTTTCTCAGTAGCTCTTTTAATTCCAATGAATAACTTTATACAGTTGAATGTACAATAGAGAGCGTACAAAAGAGAATTCTCATTACTGACACTCATTTACTTACGTCCTCACTTACGTCCTTACTTATGTCTTCACTTACGTCCTCACTTACGTCCTTACTTACGTCCTCACTTACGTCCTCACTTACGTCCTCACTTACGTCCTCACTTACGTCCTTACTTACGTCCTCACTTACGTCCTCACTTACGTCCTTACTTACGTCCTCACTTACGTCCTTACTTACGCATTTTCTTCATTCGCCGTATTTCATTCTACATTTAAATTGGTATTTTCAAATATAATTTATGACCGGGAAAACAGCTCAAACCTCTATAATAATATTTAAAAAATGCAATCAAAATAATGATAAGCTCATTTAACAATTATAATATTAATTGCTTAATTAATAAAAACAAAAATAAAAGAGGAATAAAGCTACAAATGGTCGTAAATATAATTATGGAATTAAAACACTAACTACATTATTTTGTTAGTTTTAAACGTATTAACGAATAAACCTAGAATTAAGTCTGAACTATTTATTTGATATCCGCCGTAGTGTAACGATTATCAAGTTGCCCGATACAAACAGTGCTTGTCTGAATCTGTTTCAGTTTGAAATGCTATTGAAATATCGGAGAGTGCAATATTATTTAAATGAGAAAAGTTCCAGAAGCAGTAGATAAATAGGAATTTAAAAGCTATTAATACTGTATAGATTGAAAGCCACTTATTTCAATTACATACTGAGGTTTAATTCACATAATTTCGTTGCTAAATATTGGCATATATAGTTCAACATTCTGGTCAAATTTGATCAAAATTTATAAAAAGACAATAAATGAAATTGCTTAGCTTTTGTTAGAAAACAATATAATATAAACTTCATATACAAATAATAAAATGTAAATAATTAACATTACAAGAGAATTCATCGAGACCTTCATAAGCTCAGCGTCTCGAAGTAACAATATCCTAATACAAACTAATATTCCAAAGGGATTATGAGTTTTTTGATTGTTTTTTACGCTTTCATTTAACTACTCATCTGATCATCATTAATTAATGCAGACACGTTGTTAGTTGTACGGCAAATGAACTTATGTTAAATAGAAAAGGACATGTCGAAAATTTTTTTTCAATACTTGTCTGCTGATTAACATTTTTTTAATAATGAAATGCAATTATTGTATTACAAAAAATAGGTGTGGAGCCAAGATGGAGTAAAGAGTAAAAGACCGGGCTGTCATTTGCTATTACGAAAAGGGTGATCAAAGCTACGAAGAAAAGAATTCGAAGAAATCCTGTCCGAAAGCAAGATATACTATCTCGGGAAATTAATATAGCACCTGAAATAATGTCGCTTGAACTAACGTAACGACTTAAGTCTTTCATCTAATAATATAACAAAAATAATAATCTTCGTTTGTACTGATTAAGGTTACATAAAAGTCATACATTTAGTGTTACTTATTCCGCATATTATAAATAAAATCATGCAAAATTTGAAAATAATTTAAAATCATGCAAAATTTTAAAATCATACAAAATTTTAAATAGTTAGTAAGGCATTAATCAAACATTCATTCACAATGGAATTTAAAAATTGTAAATAGTTCTTCCCTGTTAGAACTTTTTTGTCTGAATTTTGTAAATTTATTTCTCGGAAGCAATCTTCAAAGTAAATTATCCGAATCTAATTATATCTTAACTAATATTTAGAAATAACTATCAGGTTGTATCTAAGCTGTATTATATTATACCCTTGAAATAATAATAGGGCTTTTCGTGGAGAGCAATTTTAATAATAAAGATGACCAATAAAAGCTCGAGTGAAGGAGTTTCTTATGAGCTCTAAGTAAAGTCCTCGCGGACAAAGTCACGGGCAACGGCTAGTTATTATATAAAAACAAACGTTTTTTTGTAATAAGACCAATACTTTTACTGTATAAGATACATACAGAATTAACTAAGTAATTCATTAAGATTAAAGCGTTTTGATTATTTCAAGTTTGAGACTAAAATACCAACAAGTTTTTATTTATCAAACTCTCTTATCATTTTGAAAAAATAGAAAAAAAATCTTAAAATATTGTTATTTTGAAATTTTCTTATATATATTCAAGCACTCAAGATTGTACTTGATTATCACAGACATTTCTTAATGATTCTCGAACACTAAACTTAACCAAAGTCCATCAGTGCCGGGTCAATAGAGATTGAAAAAGTTTTAATGACTTATTATATTTCTAAATGAGGTCAATAAAATGCCAACATAATTCAGAATTTCTAATATAACTTAACCTATACTAAGTTATAAATTAAACCGTACCACTAACCTCATTACCGTTTTCTTCATAAACGTCCGGTGAGTATAACGTATAACGTATTCATACACTTCAAGTGAATGCGAGGTTATCCTTATTCCATTTTTTACATTTTTCCCTCCTGGACGTAGAGCACCAATAATAAAAAAAAAACATGCAAACGCGGTAATTCATTTGTAATTTATATTTACATTTATACATTTATACGTGAGCTTGATGTTACAAATTATTAGAAATAGTTTTGAATTCTAAATTACAAAATAATACCTAACTTTTTAAACTAAATGGAGATGAAATTTTTATTGCCAAGTCTCGTATTTCAAATGTTGTGTTAATTTATACTACAAGAAAATTTTTCAGTACTTAGCTTACTTTGAATATATTACCATTTAGTACGTAGTATATAGTATATAGGGCCACGGGTATATAAACGTGCCCGTTGAGTTCAAGAGGTTGATTTTGATAGTGGCTTTCTTATTGATAATCAATTTTAACGATAGAGGAACTGGATTTGATATAATCAATAATCAAACATTTTATGTTAAAGTGTGTTGATTAAATATAGGTAATCGTCTAATTGTAATATAATAACATTTATGTGCGTTCATCAAGAGTGTTTGACATATGGGCTCTTTTAAAGTATTTTGGTTGTAAATATCATAGTAATAGGTATATATGAGTACATTTAACTTTAAAATTTTATTTATTCTTAACAACCCTTATAAACTTGTCGACAAAAGCCTTTTAGTGCCGGGTCAATAGAAATAAGAAGTTTTAACGACTCTTATTATATTTATAATCGACATAACCGCTTTTAACAGAAATGTACTTTATATTTTTTTTTCTATTTGTTACTTTTCTAGTCAGCTTAATCGTTAACTAAGTACTTTTAAGTTTTCTACGACCCGATAATAATTGTATTTACGTGATGGACAAATTGGTAAACAGTCTCGAACGATATCGAACAATCTTTTTCTTAAGTAATGAATGCCAATAACGGACCTGTGAATTAAGTTTGTGGGAGGCTATTCGATTTTTATTTTAACCTTGGGTTTTGGAGTGATTATTTATTTTGGCGATGTGAGAATTTGATTTGGAATTATAAATAATAAAACATATTATGTTATAGTGAAAATATGTACGTTGTATGTATAGATAATAGTTTATTAATATTAAGATATTTAAACATTCTAAATGAACATTTCCAGAATCCCACCTGACAGTAAGTAGTGTAGTCACCCTGTACATCAGCAAAAATACAAAGATTTGTGAGTGCGTTGCCATTCTTCAGAAAAGGGGATGGAAGGTACTAGCATAATCTGAAAGAAAATGAAACAAAATAAGACCCTTGCTTGTTTTTGGGCTTCCGGTTATCATACTTTGACATAGCTAGAGCATACCCTCTACGTACTATTTCTGTAAGAGAGTGGTGATAGAGTCGAACCAGCCTGTATACAAGCTGACATCAACAGAATACGGATAAGCTCTACATCCTTTAATAAATATGAAATTCGAATCTAAATAATCTAAATTATAATGAGAAGGATAAAGATAGATCTTAAAGACTGTGAAGACCCTCTATTAAATATAAGGTTATTGTGACAAGAGTGTCCCTTTGTGTCAAATCAAAATACATTCAATATTTGATATTGACTTTTGATAATACGTTTAAATGAGCGTCTGTAAGATAAACGAATAAGGAATATACATCCCTGATAAGGAACACGTACGTTGTTTTGTTTACTGTAGCCATTGTTTTTGTACATAATGTAGACATTGGGTGCCAATATTTATCTAACTACATATATCAGACGCCACGCGTTTCAATTTAAACTGGTCGTAAATACGTTTACATTTATTCGGATTTAACTATTCTTTTATTATTATCTGAATGTACCCGTGCTTAGAAATAAATATTAATAACGCTTTTAAAGGCTAATTGTCATTTATTTTAAATGACTTAAAATTATTATTAATTTTATAAGCATAATATTTTAATAAACATTGAATATGTTCTTTATACAAATACAGAAAATGTAAGAAACTGCAAGAGTGAATTGATCATCAACCTTATATATATTTAAAGGTTATAAAAAAGTAAAAAGTAATTGTAAATTAAAAAGAGATCAGGTTAAAAACAATGAAAAAAAAATATTATAAATCATACATTTCAGTAAAACGAGATATGCCTGCTACGCCTATAAGATCTTATAAATAATATATTATAAACTAATTTATCATTTTCTTAACATATAATTAACGTATACTTCCTGAAATCTTTGAAGTAATTAAAAGTTCTCGTACATTTTTTTCTGTTCATGGTATATTCACAAAAAATATATTAAGTAATGAGTAATTTCAATTATATATCATTTAAATCAGGCTCATTTATATTTTTTAACTACATACAGAAAAATATAGTGTCTAGATTGATGTATATTTTTCATTTCATTTAATTTTCATTTCAAAAAAAAATTATCAGCTACTCAAAAAACAGTTTCAATTCATAATTTCATCATTTCTTGAATGAAGTGAAAATTTCAGTTTATTCATTCAGTCGAAAGTCATCCATACAAATTAGAAAATGCTTGTATTTTTTCCGTTGAACGAAATGAATGCTTTAGTATAAGCAGTAAGAAACCGGATGTCAGACACAATTAGCTATCGTGTTTATTTAGAAATGTCCCTTGAATTTTATTTCTTCATTAATTATTAATTTAATTATACAGTATGTGTTTTTAATATCCCCTTATCCGATCTTCAAAGTCGCAGGTTCGAGTCCTGCACATGTAGTAGGAAACGGATTCGCGCACCGAGGGTCTCGTTCAAACTGTAGGTATATAAGTAAAAGTTGACCCATCGCGACAATCGAGTCATAGTAATGGTATTTTTATTAGTAAAATGAAATAAATCCAATCCAATCCATCCAAATCCAATCCATTACAATAAGCATAAGAGCATATATTAAAGACAAAGGTCTCTATATCGTTTCAGTAATATTTTATTTTATATTAGCACATATTTTATAATCTTATATTATGTATTAATTAATTTTCTTTTTTCTGCATTTTGGAAAAATCAATGTTATCGAAATATGAAATTAATATTTACTTCATATTAAACGCCTTCAATTCAAAGTAATATATTACTTTTGAAAATTCCTGTCAGAATATAAAAAGGTTCGCTGAGAGTTGATCACTTTTTTAATAACTGAAGATTATCGGCTTTAATGACATTTTTATGTAAATTTAAGCTTGACGAGAGTGATTTATCGACTTTTTAATATAATAGAGAGATTGTCGAATATACAATATCGAATATACAATATAAGTAATATTGTAAGTAACAGAACTAATAATTTTACACACATTTAGAGCCATGATTCTTAATTTATAATTATATTTATAGGAAAAGTTACATTTGTCTGTATTACTTGTGATTATTGCTTTGTTATATTTATATATAATATATAAATATAACAAAGCAATAATCACAAGTAATACAGACAAATGTAACTCTTTTCCTATTTAACACATTCGGAAGAAAATAGAAATATGATTTCTAAATTATTAAAATCGATTGAACAAGGCGTCCGATATCTGTTGGAAGATACAGTGAAAAAAATAAAAAAGGTAAAAATGATTCAGATATGGACAGATGGATGACGACACTGATGAAACTGGAAGTTTTCTATTTAGAGTGAATTCTCACTCCTTCATCAAATATATAAGAAGCATCAAGCCGGTCTGTATTATATATTGTATGTAAGAAGCATCAAGCCGGTCTGTATTATATATTGTATGTAAGAAGCATCAAGCCGGTCTGTATTATATATTGTATGTAAGAAGCATCAAGCCGGTCTGTATTATATATTGTATGTAAGAAGCATCAAGCCGGTCTGTATTATATATTGTATGTAAGAAGCATCAAGCCGGTCTGTATTATATATTGTATGTAAGAAGCATCAAGCCGGTCTGTATTATATATTGTATGTAAGAAGCATCAAGCCGGTCTGTATTATATATTGTATGTAAGAAGCATCAAGCCGGTCTGTATTATATATTGTATGTAAGAAGCATCAAGCCGGTCTGTATTATATATTGTATGTAAGAAGCATCAAGCCGGTCTGTAGTATATATTGTATGTAAGAAGCATCAAGCCGGTCTGTATTATATATTGTATGTAAGAAGCATCAAGCCGGTCTGTATTATATATTGTATGTAAGAAGCATCAAGCCGGTCTGTAGTATATTCATAAAACCAAGAGCACTGTGCCGACTGAAAGTGACCTCAGTAAAAGTAAAACTGTTTTCAAAATTTTACCTCGTTACTGGATTTCAATAGCAACGGCACTTTGCGCTTTCTCATTTAATTTACACGTTGGATAGTTTAATATAAAGAAAAACATAATATCGAATAACGAGGTCACTCTCATTGCATAAGATATTGCATTCGTTTTAGTGGTCAAAAATGTCTTAGTTAAAAAAAAACGATATAATTGAAACTCATACAAGAATTAGTTTTTAGTGTATACGAAGTAATGTTAAAGAAATAAACGCCGCGAGTCCGCCGCGCTTATAGCTCATGATTAAGATCCCCGAATGGGTTCGAAACTAGTCGGGCATATTCCGATTCAATTCTACGTGAATACAGCCGAGTAAATATAAATATAATAATATATTTTAGTTTTGGATATTATTGTCCCATTTTAGGCCTCTTTTTTCAGATAATTGAAAGAATGAATGAATGAAGAATGCTTTATAAATTGTTCTTTTGTGCTTAAGGGAGATAATAAGTAGCCTAAGCTATTTTTCGTAATTGTATGTTTGTCCATTAGTAACCAATCATAGGGGTGAAATTTTCACTATAAAAAAAATGCATATTCTATAAAGATGCATCTTCGGAAGACAAACTGTACATTTTAAGTTTAGAAAATCAATTATTAAATATTAAAATGTGACTTTAAAACAATTACTTTTTTTAATACTAAATGATACACGTGTATAATATAGTGGGTTACGTAAGAGTAATTATTTGAAGCAAACATTTCTCCGTGTCGTGTACTAATGAGTCGGGGGAAACAATTATAATTTACAGCAGTGGTATTTGTCAGAATTCGCTTTCAGGGGGTAAAAGCAATCAATGCGATTATTTTTTTAATGAAGCGATTTACCACGAGTCGCAAGTTAGAATATTCTAAACTTTTGTTTAACATACTTGATAAATATAAGTCATATATTGCGGTGATCTTTTAACAATGATAATACTCAATTTAAACTTTGTTATAAGATATGCGAAACTCATAAGCCACTTTGTTCTGTAATAAATAATTAACTTTCGTCGTGACCTGGCTTCGATATATCGCTTTACAATTATAAAATGTAATTTTTAATTTTAACGTCGGATTTCTATACATGCTTTCATCTCTAAGTTACAGAAATTACGGACGTTATAAAAAAAAAAACATTTTCTTCTTAAGTTGCAAAACCTTCAAAACATAACTCTGTCTTTAATAGTTTAAAAATAGGTTGAGGTGAGGTAAAAAAACTCTTGAAAGATTACTAAAGTGCGAATAATATATGTTACCAACTTTATTTCTGATATTGTAGGATTTTAAATTATATTTTGGGATTTGTCTGTGATTTAGGATCCTAGCTCCGGCGTGCTGCTTTTGTTAACAGAATCTTTACATAGAACCGTACGTCCTGTACGTTTTGCTCGATTGACGTACACACTTAAGAATTGAAAACATACTTATTTTTATATTTGTTGATATTATAATTTTAAAAACAATTCGTGTCGTACTAATTTCATTAGGAATATATTATACATTTATGTATTTTTTATAATTTATGATATAAATGTCACTTTAGTAAGCCCTTCCAAAGGTTATTATTTATATATTCAACAAATAGGGTGTGAATATATATATATATATATATATATTGTTTTTTCCATGTGACAAGGAAACGGTATGAAATAACTATTTAGTATTATATTCATATATACCCGGTTATATTCACGTGGAATTATATCCCCGACTAGTTTCAGTTCACGCCGCGAGTCCGCCACGCTTAGAGCTCATGAGTAAGAACCCCGAATGGGTTCGAAACTAGTCGGGTACATTCCGATTTAATTCCACGTGAATACAGCCGAGTAAATACACGAAAATTTAAATATTAAAAAAACTATTGTGTAATAAATACAAATGGTTTTACACACATGATTTTCATAAGTTCGACTTTATATTTGTAGGTATGAATAGGACTTAAACGTTAATGAAATGTCTATTCTGATTTCAAAAAATATATAACAGACAATGTAGAGAAAATAAAAGGAAAACATCAATTTGAAATAAGTTTATTTCGTTTTTTTTTTATCAGAATACATAAAATTAAATATCACAACTTAACTCGTAGGTGTTCAGCCTGGGTTGGATAAATTTCAAGTAATAATAAATTATGACAACGAAATTCCCGATGAAGTGGGCAACTGAAAGTAGATTTATCCAAATAGTTATTTTATTAAAACTGATATAATTGGGAATACTATTCAAGTAAAATAATTTTTCATATCAGTTTGGATGACGTCACTGGAGTATTTATTTACATAGATTAAAAAACAAAAGTTTTACCCGAACCAAACATCGTTAGTAGACCCAACACACATGGAGTATTCAATAATTTTATTTTTTTAACACCTTTGTAAGCATCTGTAAAAATATTTTTTTGATTAAGTATATATATGTTGTATATGATAAAGTAAAGAAAATTAATCAAAGTATTACTTATCAAGAAATAAAAATATTTGCACGTTATTCAATATTGTTCCACCACAGACAATATCACTTAAAGCTCATAATAAATTTTAACCAGCAATAAGTATTGAATTTGGGCAAACTTGAAGAGATCTCGCTATAGTGGCGTACTACTAGAACTTACTGATTATTAATTCTATTTTCTGTATTATTTTATCTCAATACACTAACAGCCACAATAAAAGGAATAAAACAAACAATTGTACTCATTTATAACAAAAAATATTACCTCTTCGTAATCGTAAAATCCCAGAATGTATTTCAAGCGCAGACAGGGCAAATATGTAAGTGCAAATAATTGTCGACAACAATATATATAACTGAAAGTGTTTAATTATAATATTATATGCTGAGGTCATACTTTAAAAAGATACTTTAAAAAGATACTTTCTGCAACCTAGGTAGATAGTTCTTTTTATAATATCGTAAAAGGAGAACCTTTTACATTTTTTTAATTTTCTAGAACCGTGTAGACTTGACCTAAATTAGGGCTGCCCTATACGTTCAGAGGGAGTCAAAAGAACCGACTAAGAGACAAAATATAAGTACATTCAAGCTTCAACCAGTTACCTAAGAATGGCAGACCTCTCCTACACTCATTCCCAAAAAAAATATTGCCTTAAGAAATACGTGAATTACATAATCGTAGATAAATAATTCTAGAATTTTTCTTACCAGCATAAGTCGTCGACGCTCCAGCATCAAAGATATGAGAAGCAATATACCGGTGAAAGTTAGTAAGACGAGAACAGAATATGTGGATGAACTAATGGCTGGAAATATATTGTATTGAATAATTTACCTTTAAAAGCTTTCTATTATTTATTATAATTGTACATTTTCTTTTTATTTGTGAAGTACTTTGATCTAATTAATTATTGATCTGATTATTGGAGATTAATTAAAATTAAGCTTATAAAATTAACTCAAATTCCCTGCAGGGTAAGTTTGAACGTAAATTACGTACTTATATCTTATATTTAAACATTCCATACAATATATTGATGTTATTTATATGCTTTACTATTTTTTATTTGCTGTTTAAAACATAAATATTAATTTAGATCCATAAAAAACTAAATTATTACTATAATGATAACTAACATACCAGTAATATATTCAGTCGAATAAATTTTATCAAGTTCCTGGGAATTTGCCAATATCACTATAAATAAAATAACACCAACAGCCACTTCAGCAGAACCAACCACCACCAACGCTGGCCATAGCTTGGTCTCCAACACTGATTTATGCCACAGCATTTTACATTTATCACTTGACTGTGTATCATATTTTTGATGAACAAATAATTTTGCGTCATGCTCCATAATTAGCTATAATTTTCACTAACTTCGTCACATGTTGTTTATTTGAAAAGTCAGATTATCGAAAGCATGACGTGAATATGAAATATTTAACGTCAAAATTTTATAATAAAAATTATAAGAAAGTAAAAAGTTTCAGAATGCAACCTTTTTTATATTCAATGGAATAGATTTTTATATTTAAACTTTCGTTAACAATAAACTATTATATTTATATTTACTCGGTTGTATTCACGTAGAATTAAATCGGAATGTGCCCGACTAGTTTCGAACCCATTCGGGGTTCTTACTCATGAGCTCTAAGCGTGGCGGACTCGTAGTGTGAATCGTTTACGCCGCGAGTCCGCCACGCCTCCACTCTCATCACCTCAACAGATGGAACTAATTGTCACCTGAGGCATTTCCAAACGACATTACGACATTCAACCTTCAAAAAAAGGATGTACTCCCTTCTAAGAGGCCGGCAGCATTTGTAGCACCTGAGTTTAAGCAGTCCATGAGCGACGACAGTCACTTAGATGACAGTCACTTAGATGCTCGTTAGCCTCCCTAAACTATAAAAAACTATACCTTTAAAAAGTCTTTTGAGAAAAAATGTATATTTTGTTTGGACGTCAGAATGTGAGCAATCATTTAAAAATTTTAAACCTGTATTGATCTAACCTACCTGATTTTATCAATGAATATAGATTATTTTACAAACAGAGGCATCAAATATTTCCGTAGACTGTATTATGTAACAAAAATGTAAAATCTGTAGCCTAAGCAAATAGACCTTTGAACACAACTCACTTAAAGTTTGTATCCATCTCGCTCCTAAACACTGAGGTCTCAAATGCTACGAGGGCACGTGATGTCACTCGCATAATCTTTGTGAACAGTTTCAAGCAGTTGGCTTACCCTTACTAAATTTAAGACGCCCTTTAACTCAAAATATTAGTTTGTTAAGTCAGGAACAATTAAATATTATATTAAAATAATTTTATTCCTCTTTAAAGAAACGAGCACACAAGTATGATGTCTTATTTCAAAAACATTGAAGATCATCAAATATTACTATTCCTAGCGAGATTCCATCAATTCTGCAATTGCTGATATGACTTTTTGTTTTTTATTAAATATTAACCAAACATTATAGTATAGTAATTAAGATAATTTAAACAAATATATACTATAAACAAGTAAATACATATATATAATAATAATATAAATGGAGAATAGAAGAGGAGATGGAATACTTTGCTACCAACAGAAGTCAAGATTCACTAATCAGATATAGTATTATCAATTCAGACAATCTTTTGATGATCGTGACGGTAAAATGAAAACCAGTTCAGCTCTTGGGAAAAAATATGTAAATGAGTCAGGAGAACGACAAATAAATATGTCATGGCTAACTATTTAAAAAGAGTTAGAGAACATTAATCAACAAGAGTTAATACATCTGTATTAGTTCTTGTTAATTGATTGAATGATTGAAAATGGACGGAGAGTAGCCTTTTATCTAATAAGCTACCCTCCATCGATTTTCTGATATCTTATGCAGCTCTTAAAAGAGCTGTGCATGTGCTGTGACCTGGAAACCAGACTGCTACTTACTAATGAGAGTGTTCAAGAACAAAAAATCTTTAATGCTTTAGTGACCACAGTTAAATGAATTTTGATGTGGTGATAAATGAAAAGAAAGCTCATCAGTAAGACAACAAAGAATTGATGTATCCGCAGAATCAGAATGAAGAAAAGAACTCGAATCACAAGCAGAATAAAATTATTGTCTCTCTGATATTGTAATTATAATAAACTAAATGTTTCAATATTTTTTTTAAAGTAATAAATAAAAAAAATAACTTTAAATGAAAATAAAAACCTACCACGCTGCCAGAATATTAAAAAAATATATGACACTACAAATAAAACAACATACCATTTTTATTAAAATCCACGCTAAAAAAAAGTATAAAAGATTATTATTTATAATTTCCTAGAACTCGTCTTGATTAAAATTCATAAAAAATATAAATTCTTTTGAAATAGGTAAAAACGAACTAGTTAACTATGAACAAGGCACTTTAAGATATTGCCTATAAATAAATAAGTTGACGCTAGTACATAGTAAATACATAATGCCATATGTATTATATATTTTGTAATATTTTAATTTATTGTTATATTAATCGCTTTAGATTCAGTTGTACTCACGTAAATACTTTTTTAAAACAATAAAAATTAAATGTTCTTCCTTGTGTTAAGCATTTCTCTAAAAAAATCAATTTTTCGTCTAAATTTTCATGTAAATTGTATCTTTGGCACGAGCGCAATACAATTACCAACATTTTCTGTGATGTTTGGTTCAAAATATTATATAAACAGATGCTGGGCTGATGTAATACGATCTTGACCTTATCTTGAAATATTGAATATTATTAAAATCTTGGATTCAAGTGGTTCAGAAGATTGTTTCGAGGAAAAATATTTATTATTATTTTGAGAGGTGAGCGAGTACCTGACAAAATCATTAGTTAATTTTATTAAAATATATTTTTAAGCATTTATTTAATTATTTTGTAGTATTAAATATTTATTATAATAACCCATCAATATTCTTACACTAGGTAATATAAGCACTAATATTCAAGCAACATCTTACTTTTGATTTTGATGATTTAGGAAGATAGGTGGGGTTTTCAAATAAAAAATCTTACAGCGCCTAGAAATAAGTGTATCTATAATATTATTATTTGCTTTCGTTAAACAGTCTAAGTATTGCTTAAATATTTTTTATAAAACTTCCGTATATTCATATTCTTATAATCGATACTTTGACGACTTAAAAAAAACAAATATTTATTTAAAAAAATATGAGCACTTGGAAGTACAACCTCTAGTAAGCAATAACAAAAATGTATTTGATAAATTTAAAACTATTTTCCCACAGCGCAAAATTTAAGGTCTGACTGGCTACGAAAATCTCTAATTATTGATAGTATATAAATATTTAAGATCCATGCATGAAAAAAATATCTTATATAATTTACATTAGATAGCAAAAGTACTCCATTTAACTAAAAGAAAATAATTAGAAATGAAGTATTGAATGAATGAATGAATGAGTTATAAAAGCTCACAATACCTTATCACACACACATACACACATCTCACACATATAATGTGACCTCAAATACAGTGAGCACTCATCACGTCACTTATAACAATAAATCTCAATCACAAACATTGTTTACGTAACCACACGTACCAACAAATTTAACCAAACTTTCCTTATTTCGCGAACCAAACACAATTACATTATATTTTTTACAATAGACAACTGTTTCTCTTTTAAGGGCAAAGTAAATAAATAGCTATAATATGTTATTTCGAAAGAAGCCTCATAAAGACGAATATGTATAGAATGATACTTGGAATATATGTAGGAGAAAAATGTTTCCAATCTCTTTGTATTTAATTGCTAACCAAAATTGAATGTTCAGTTCCAATGTAATAATATGTGAGAGAAGTACGATAGTCTATGTATAAAGAGAAAAGATAGCTTTCTTTTGAAAGTGACGAGGTCAAACGCACTTTACTAAGCAAACATTTAATAGATTGCATTTTTTTTTTATAATTTTGATTGTTTGAAAACTTTTAAAATGTTTAATATATATAATAGAACCTACTAATGCCGCCTTTGAAGTACGTTCTAGAAATGTACTGATGATAGTTCTAGAGAGGCCCAGATCTTTAAGTAGGTTATAGAGAGATTTCGCTGTTATACCTCTCGCTTCCACTTCTACCGCGTACAAATTAACTATATACCTATTCAATAAATATTGTTTACTAAAAAATAGCGGAAAACTCATCAAAGCTAAAAATTCTTTTGAAATAAAACAGAGTTCATTATTATTTAGATGAAAATAGATTCTAAAACTTAACAAAAAGCAATTTAAAAGCTATTGATACTTTATCGTTTGAACGCAAATAGTTTCAATTCCTATCTACTGTAGTTTAAATCAAAGAATTCTTTTAACAAGTATTTGAATTTATATTTCATTATTTGTCCAATTTGAATTTTTCATCTTTTTAAAGAAAATACAACAGATAGTTATTTAAAAAGAGAGAATTCAATTAAAGCACCGTGTTTCTTAACATCAAGTGAAATTCCTGTCAATGCACGAGAATTATAATTAATGTAACATAATATTATTTCAGAGGTTTATGTTTTTTGTTTGGTTTGATTTTTTGTTGTTTTTGGTTTTTGTTTCCTTTTTTATTTCTTTTGAGTACAGAGGCAAAAGCACAACTGTACAAATTGCATGCTGTCTTTCCACCACATTGACATTGGCAGAATTACTACGGACCATATACCGCAGTGCAAACAGCCACAGACAAGCAGCAACAACATATTATTTAAATTAGTATTAAATAATAAAGTCTATAGGCATATTTACGTGTATATATACGTCCAAAGATATTATCAGTAAAGAATATTGTTAAATTGACATTGTAAATGATTATAAATATTTAAAAGCAATACTTGACTTGTATGATACGGGAATAGATACATGCAGAATTAATCAATTCCTAATAAAAATAAATAATGCAATTTCTTAAGGAACGCCTAAAAGATAAGCTTAAAATATATATTTTTGTTTTTGTCCTCCACGCTGAATGTTAGGTTCCTACTTTGAGTTACAATTTGAATTATGACGAAATATTTTTTACTTAACGTAAGTAAATAGGATATAAGGTGATAGTATTTTAGCGAGGTATTACTTGTAGCAAATTTTTTTTTTTCCTATGACCTTTTTATAAAAAAGGTATCGATAAGAAGTGACATTTGGTGAGGCATTTCATTGCAAAAACTGAAAAATATTGTTACAAAAAAAAAAGTTCTAAAATCGGGAACATACTTTAAAAAATATATGAACTAACTTTTAAAATTAAAAATGAATATTAATTATTTATCATCTATTAATTCAAACTTTACGTTATAAGGCTGTTATTTATACTCGTGAGAAAAATATATCTTTTTGGAACATAATTGAAAATGGCCCTCCATAATTATTATTTATAAGCGATAAAATTTTTCTGTATAGACAAAGGAAAATACTTTTAAAATTGTCTTTGGCTCTCAAAGTAATATTGAAAGGGTAGCATTAACTTCGTCAAAATTGAAGCGTAGGTGTCTGTCTGTTCGTAAGCAATGTTCGAGAGTGACATTTATTGTTATAAGTGAAGAGATGAGTCTTGATATACGTGAAGAGATGATTTATTGTTATAAATGAAAAGTGAGCTGTGACAGCTTATAAAACTTCAGTAAAATATAGAACGATATTTTATGAATATAGCTCGGTAAACTTTTTATAGGAGGCTAGCTTTTACAAACTCTTTCGTCAACACTGTATGAGTGTTTTTTTACACGTATGAAGTTAGCTTTTGGAATAAGCAAAACTTTTTGGAGAATAAAGAAAAGCCTTTAAGACCATGTGTTATTATACCATTATACATGTTATTAGCGGTCAAACTTAAAGTTGCAAATTGTCAAATATATATTTGTTGTCAATTCATTCATAAATGTTAATGTAATATGATTTATTTATTTAAATCTTTTCCACTTTGAATCATTACCTGTAATCACTTGTGTACGTCAAATGGAGGTGTCAGGAGGGTCATTCTGATTCCATACTTATCGAAATAAACCCTTCTTTATATTGAAACCTCACTAAAATAGTTGAAACTAAAATAATAAGTAAATAAATATTGCCGGGCATTATGATACACGGCCGTTTGATCCCAAGCTAAGTAGAGCTTGTATTATGGAAATAAGCCAGCTAATAAACGTACATATATAAATTCCCCGTTCTAAAAACCTACTATAAAGATGTTCGCATATTCGTCTCCAGCCTTACTTAAGCCTCTTAAACTATCCCCATTTAAAAAATATATTACTTAATTTTTAAAGGCCTCCCTAAATATAGTTTTTCATGACAATAGTTTCAAAAATAAAGAAGTTTCATACATTAGATATATCCCCTTCTACACTATTAAATATATTATAATTGCAATATCTCTGTAACATATTTAAACAAGTTCGGTGTCAAAAATACCGGAAGAAAAATATTTTTGTTTTGCTTATTACGCAATTTAAACCTTGTCATATGTCAAGTGAGATGAAAAGTATATAATGGGTAGTATGAAGAATGAACGTGGTTAAAGTTAAACTATTACTATAAGAAAGCAACAATAAAATACAATATATAAGAAAGTCATCATGTTAATAGATTTAATCAAACTTTGGTAAATTGTTCAAAAACTTCCAAAAGTAACGAGTTTACTCTTTATTATATTTTCAAGATAAAATATCAAAGGCGCAAAATTAAATGTGAAAATTAAACAGGGAAGTTACTTGATTGTTAGTTACGAGTTGAAATTCAGTTAACTATTCTTCAAACAAGGTCAGTCGACATTGCGCTTTAGTTCCGAGTGAATTGCAAAATTGCATTAAATAAATGTAAATTACAAATTTGTATTACTTATAAGGTAAAGGTAAAGATAATAAAATATTTGGACGCATAAATTAAAGTAAAGACGAGTTTTTTTTTATAGTAGTCAGTCTTAATTAGTAAATCTTATCCAATAATCTTTTATCATTTTTTTAAAAATATTTTTGCAGTCTATCTAAATATCTATGCTTTATATAATATTTGGTTAATAAGCTTTGGAACAGTTAAGGAAAATTTAAAACATTTAAACCCAGAGTAACAGTATTTGATATTAAATTTTATTGTTTTTCAATCTAGTCACGCAAGTAATGGCGGAATAGCTGTCCTTACAATATAATTATTATTACTCTGTGATATTCCCTGAAGTCTTATAAAATTATTAAAAATAAAAAGGTTATTTGATTTATCTCTTCAAACTCCTTAGTTAATCTATTAAATTTCAATAAAAAAAAAAGTAAAACAGATTAATTTTATTGTTTTTTTTTTCAATATGACGCACAGAATAATACAAATTGTAATACGTGATAAACTGCTTTTACAAGTAGCTGATTTAAATTCGTGGCACAATCCGATAATTGATTAATTAAAAATTTGCATCAAAATATAATTATATTGGATTATATGGGTACATAGAATATCAGAAAAATAATAACTTAATTTTCTATCATGTCTGAAATTGTAGACGATATTCCATTTTATTTAAAAGCATAAGCCGTGTATCAAAATCGCAAAGTATGATGTGTATGGTTTGAGAACAGAAATATAGTAAATAGAATAGGTATTACAGACAATAAGCTAGACAGTTTATTGGAAGTAAAATACGTTTCAATTATTCGACTAAAGCCTCGAAGCTAAGCGATTCAACTCTCCACTTAACTCTGAAAAACGTCATGCAGCTAAGAGTTAATTCAATTTGGATGTTCGGATTGCAAGAAAAAGAGTTCAATGACATTTAGTTGGATTTCATACTTAATTCATAAGTCTCTGGTATTAGTTTACAGCGAATTAGTATTCAATATTCATTTTGAATTTGTAACACCAATTTTTCGAAACAGAGTACACGATAAAACAAAATAATATTGATTGAATATTTTATCAGATGACAATAGCGCTTGTTTTTTTAAGTTTAGTTTCATTCACAATGATGTATGGAATATTTTGCCAATTTCAAGTTACACCAAACTAGTATTTTTTTTATATTTTACAATACTTGTGGAGTAGAGTGGAGAAAATATGAAGAAGATTGGGAATTGGCAAAAGGAGATTGGAAATCATCAATTTGAAATAGCGCCTTGCAATAATGTGGCGAGACGCTACACTGTCAAAGTCATACCATGCCAGCCGTCATACGCTTGTCAAAGCAACTCAAGTAAATTGGATACTCGTCCAACATCGCGTGTTCGATTCATTTGATGGCGTGACTCAGTTGTGATACATTACAAATATAACCTTTCAAACAATATTAATATTTTCTATTATAAATTTTTTTCAGACAAACAATCATAGCCTGTTATGATTTTGCGAATAAAGAACTTACCAAATCTAGCTATCAATATATTTTTTTCTTATAAAATGCAACAAATAATAAATTTTGCAAAGACACTTTTTTATTATTTTCATACAATCTCATGTTTTAAATGTTACATAAAATGATTATATATAACAAAAACGTTTTTAGAAATATAAGGTTGTATCATAACAAATCATGCTTTGAAACTAATTAACAATATGTCAAATTTGACGTTTAATTTAAGAATTGACGGCGTCTTGCTCCAGCAGCGGAAAAATAATTAATTGATTATAAATGGATGAACAAATCGTAGGTTATTATTATTAAATGTTTATTGACACAAATAATTACAATGAGCGGGCTTAATGATACAAAGCATTTTCTACCAGAAGAAATTATACAATAAACTGAAAAAAAATAGCATAAGGCTGTATGTATACAAACTAACATATTACAAAATTATAAGACTTAAAAATAAACACATATTTATAAATATGTGTTTATTGTGTTTTGTATATTATGTTACTCGAATACTTAAATAGATACAATATACAAGGTAATCCATAGATTCAATAAATAAGTTTTATAATAAGCTGGCCACCAAGCCCAATTATTGTTTACGATACTTCTGATAATTATATAGCTATTAACATAATTTCAGTGATTTTTTTTGTAATTTATTATAAAATTATACATTCCTATTATAAATTATACTCTGACATTGCTTTATTATATATAAAGCGACACGACCACATCACACCACGACACGACTACAGCACGACAACATTACGACTACATCACGACCACGACACGACTACATCAACACTGCTAGCAACCCGCACACACCCCGTGAAGACCTCGCACCCACCCCGCAAGCACCCCGCAAGCAAAACGCACACATTACGCACACACCCCACAGACACGTCACGACCACATCACGACCACGACACGACCACATGACGAACACATACATATAAAGTTGTCCTCAAACGTGATGGACTATTGGTGCATTTCCCAAAATGATTGATTTCTACACCGGGCGACCTTATTTTTTGTAAGTAGAATAAAGGCAAATGAATAAATTACTGAAATAGACTTCTAATTATAAAATTTGGGATTGTGTATTAAGTGCACATAAATTATTATTCATCTGGAATTTACATTTAATTGCTCAAGACTCTATAGTAAGAGAAGTTGTACTATATTATTTAGTTTTATTTTTTTAATATTTGGAATAATTAAATAAAAAAAAACATTTTGTAACGAGTCATATACATCAAAATACATAAAAAATGGAATTAGGAACATTGCAATTAAATCAATACTATTGTAAGAATAAAAGTGCACTAACGAGTAAAATATTTGTCCAATACCAGACTTCAACGAACAGCAAGCACTACAGAATTTTAATTGGCTGCAACACAGAAACTACTACGGATTGCTAACACGTAACGATTACAAAACCACCGTCGAGGACCAACGTTCATATAAATTCATTTATTTATATATAATTATTACTCTTTATTACGCTTTAATTAAATACCATTTTGCCAAGCGAGGGCCTGTCGTTATAACTTCTTATATTACAATGGCTTAGTCTTCGTATAATGAATAATGCCATACTTCCGTGCGTATTTTTGAACGGAACTGGATTTTTATTGGTTTTAAATATTAAGGTAGCTTCGATATATTTCGATTAATTGAATTGTGAGCTATATTATAATAATAAGATAATAAATTTTGATTTAATAAATCAAGAAATGTGTTTTTTCAGTCCATTTTTTTAAATTTACTTACGCTGTTGTTATTTGGGCATATTATCGTTGCAGAGAAGCACGCTATCTTTCGTAAATTTATTGTAAACTGGAATTAAGATTTTTTCTTACGTATATACATGTGTTTATATTGTCATAGTAGTTTACGTTGCTTAATCTCACATTAGTTTTAGTCAAATAGAGGCATCGTTATATTTGTACATAATTATAAAAAAGGTAAGTTAATTACAATTTGTCAGATAGTGTCAGTGTTCCTTGATTATTTTGCAAAAATGTATAGTGAATACTTTGAAAGTCAAAACATAAACGTGTTGGAAACAAATGACTTTAAAAAATAAATTGTTCAGCGTTCATTGCAATTAATTTGACTCTCATTAACCTCTGAGACTGTTTTATTTGTTAATTTCATTGATAACGGCACTCGGTGGAGAAACAGAGAGAATAATTGAAAGCTTGTTTATTTGCTTCTTAATGTTTGAATTATTTCCATTAATTAAAAGTGGTCGTATTGCAGCGGTATTTATATCAATTTTGTTGTACTGGTTTTATTACATATATTTTTTATTTATTATATATAATATATATTATTTTCGTTACTCACTTGCGATATTGGATTCTAATTCCAAATAAAATTTTTACGAAAAAGAGTTGTCAAAATATTACCTACCTTACCTATTACTATTTTACACTATTAAAATTAATAACAATAAAAAATCTGTTCTGTTTTATTTGAATACTGTTCTATTTTTTTTCTGATATATTAAAGGTTACAGTAATAAACAGTACACAGTACAACAATACAAACAACAGTACAAACAATAAACAGTAACTTTTGTAATATATTCAATAAATAGAATAAATTACTCTTCAATTCCATCACCGTCTTTTCCACTTTCATTCACTTCTGTCTTCCGTCAACTTCATCACTATCCCTTTCATTTTATGTCATCATTCAAATAGTCACGTATCCCTCTCTATTTCAGTCTCCCGCAAGTCCATCCACATTCATATTCCCGACTTCTTTAGTCACGTGACCTTCATCCCTCATGCCCATATTTGCCTTTACTACAATAACCTCGCGACTCTTATTTTTTCGGATACAGGAGCAACTTTCTAACTTCCCTCGTTTCCAATCTTATCTCTTTTTCTTACACATAAAGCAATTTAAGGTGATTTAATAATTACAAACATTTTCTTTACCTTTTAAATGAATATATACATTTTTCGTAGGAGTTAGTGATGTTACGAATCTTATTTTGGAACATTCGCGGACGCGAATGCGAATACGAATATTCTGTTTTTGTTAATATTTTACAGAAGAATTAACTTCTGTTTGTTAACATTTCACCATATATTTTTTTGTCATTTAAATTAAAATGAAAATTTAATTATTAAATTATAAAGTAAAGTAAAGTAATTAGAAAAAATAGCAAATGATACAGTAGGGACTCTTAATGTGATTACTAGTTTAAGTTACTTTTTCTTGCATTGAATAAATATGTAAAAATATGTGAATGTTCGGGAATGCGAATGAAAATGAATTCGTTACATCACTAAATAGGTACTAAAGCTTTCTTAACAGTATAGTAACGTAGTAATTTAGTTAGGGGACATAGTATTATTTTAAATACTTTTAAAAACACTTCTATGCAAAGAAAATCATAAAAACTGTAAATGTTGTTTCAAATGAAAATAAATCATATCCTTTACAGCTAAAAAATATTCACATTCATTGCATTATTCTATGTCGATAAACAATAAATTTTGATCTTATTGATAAATGTGTGAAGTATGCAGCAAAATTGATATTTAAATAATAATTTTTACATATAAATTTCTAATTATTTTCCAAATAAGAATTATCTGCTACATAAAAAAATATAATATTTACCTCTTTATAATAATAGTTTAGATAGGTAAATGATAAAATATTCACGCCGTTTCTTACATGAAATGTATACATCTAAATTAAATATAAATATTTTCATGTCAGAATCTTTAGGAAATAATTATAGAACAGCTAAATCAAAATTGGGTCACACATATTCCCGAACAGTTTGATTGAAATGCGTGGCGTCTGATTTGATTTGATTAAACGCCCGGTGTAGCTTACTGAACGTTGAAGGCACACAGTGCTTAGATAAACAATAGCGTACAGGCACCCTTACTGTGAAATATATCTCTTATTGGTTTTAAGTACAAACCATCACGTAAATTTAAATATTGTATTTAAATATTGTCAATTGATTAAGAGAGTAGCTTTCTATGATAAAAGTAAGACTTAATATTATACGTCATTGATAAAGAGAGCAGCTTTCTATGATAAAAGTAAGACTTAATATTTAATAGAGGATGCTTATATAAAGATAATAAATTAAAAATATTAACTGTATTTTTTTATCAGCGTTAAGTTAAATATCTTTAGTTTAATAATAATTTAAGGAAGTAGAACTAAGTCGTAGTCAATAACGTCCACTCGTATAGGAAATGACTCGACCGAACTAGTACCACAGAATGTAGGCGTAAAGATATGTGAGCTATATTTCGTACGGTCAGTGAGACAGCTGGATGCCCAATACCCTTTCCTCCCCTTCCATATATGCTAATATTACCCCATCCGTCCCCGTTTCTGATGGGTGGCAATGCGTTTACTAATCTCTTCAATCTTCTTCCTTATGATGTCCAGGGTAAACTATAAAATTTATCACCAGACTGTTTCAACTTAAACTGCCAAGTATATTCACATGAAGTGATTAAATGTTTATATTTTTAAATATATTTTTTATTATAATATTTTCCTATTGCTCTAAAAACTACTTCATAATCCTAAAATCTTGAGTATAGTCAAGAAATTATTAAATATCTAAAAATTTAAATCATTATTATTAAAAATTGTAAAATATATTGGACCACTAAGGTCTCGATACTGTTTCAAATTAATTCGCGTTTTTACAATTACTAGAATTGTAGAAAGAAATTAATATTATTTTTAGTGTCCCATGAAATATAGAAATAATATCAACAAACAAAGTAAATAATAAATCTGTTCAAAGACGGGATCGAAACCATACAACACTCTGTTATGAAACAGACGGAAACATTTATTCCAACCATAAAACCACCAGTTGATAAGCTCTTATGAAATAAAACTGGTTCGTAAGGAGCTTTCACAGTAAGGCTTTATATGATATTGTTGAAGGAATTAACCAAATTTCTTTTAAAAGTTTCTATATATTCATTATTTGATAACTTACATCAATTTATTTGTTAGTTTAATATACTATCCAATAAAAGTTAGTTAGTTAGTTATATGCAATTTTGTTATTATATGCAATGCATATGCAAATATTTTGTTATTTATATCTAAAAGTCTAATAATATAAATAAATTTAATTTAGGGATGACCGTGTGTTTAGAAATCTTTCACATTTAAAATTGAAAACAACTTTTTATATTTGGCAATGAAGTAATGTCACGTCTAAAGTTAGTAATTTATATTTAATAAAAAAAAATGGTTTATAACCTTTAAATATCTTTTAACAAAGTTTAAATTGAGTATTATTATTGTTTAATGTTCAACTTTGGAATATTCTAACATGCGACTTCTCTTGGTAAATCGTTTCTTGTAATAAATTATCGCATTGATTTTGCTTTTTCACCCTAACAGTAAATTCACACAAATAGTTTTGCTATAACTTATAATTACTTCACCCAAATCGGAACACGACACGGAGTAACAGTTGCTAGAATTAATTGGTTTGACGTAACACACCGTACAAGAAGCACGTAAAGGGTTTAGTGTTAAAGAAATTAATTGTTTTACTGTCATACATTTTCAATGAGAATTTATTTTCTATATATTAACATGTTTTTGGACCCTTGAGTCTGTCTTTTGTTTGCATTTTTTTGCACGATTGGTATTCGATAGAAATCGGTTCGTTCAAACGACCTTATAAATTATGAGTAAAAAATATCTGCAGATAATTTTATTCTAACATTACATGTATACGGCAATTTAATTTAATATAAATCGAATTAGTCACAACTCAGTTTAAGTTTGTTTCAATCTCGGTCATAAACACTGAGATTTGACACTTACGAAGGTACTCTACCTCACTCATACTCACTTTGTGTACAGGCAGCCTTAAGTCCTGACTAAGTTAAATATAGACATCTTAAAATATTACCTTGCTAAAATGGCCATAATTATATTTATCTTTAAATACTTACTCTTTGAAAAAACAAACACAATAAAGTGTGATTTTATTTGCACTAAATTTGACAGCCTTCAAGAAAAGTCGTAAATTATCTAACAACAGACACAGGACTTGACTTAGGTTTGAAATGGTATTACTATGTAATTTTACATTATTATTTTAGAAGATTATTAAACATTATTTAGAATTTCCAATTTTAGATTATGCAGATGCCTTGTATCCTGTTTTACGAGAGGGCCAGTTAAATAAACTTGAGCGCCTTCAAAACCTCTAAGGCTCATATTTGGCCTTCGCAAATATGACCACATTTCTCAATCCGTAAAATGCTCAAGTGGCTTCCGATTCCTTTTCGCAGGAATATTCATTTGCTTAGCCTTCTACACTGTCTACTGTTCAACCCTTCAAGTCCTTCCTACTTCAAAGAACGATTTGATTTTTTGAGTAGCTCTCATAGTCGTTCTCTTCGTTCCAATCAAAACCTTATCCTTAAAATTCCTTCTCATTCATCAGCTTTCTACTCGGACTCCTTTACTATACATTACACTAGACTTTTGAATGATCTCCCGCTTAAAATTAAACGTGCACAGTCATGTAAATTGTTTAAACGGTGTCCAAAAGTTCATTTTTAAATGTATAGTATGTTTGTCGTCTGGTTATTTATTTGTTTATGTGGATATATATATGTTTATTTGTAAGTATATGTATGTTTATATGTATGTAATTAAGTGTATGCATGTATATATTGTATGTATGACTCCTTTTTTTGTTTTTACATTGTAAACACGCCCACACTACGACTTCAGTATATTTTTTTCCTCCATGCAATTGGTTGCCTGGAAGAGATTGCTTTTTAGCGATAAGGCCGCCAAAATTGTACAATTTTTTTTTCTCTGTTATTTTGTTTTACTTTTTTGTAATTTTATACTCAGGGTGTACAATAAAGAATATTTATTATTATTATTTATTATATTTTATTTTAAAAAGAGGTCCAATTAGTTTGCGGTTCAAATGATGGTAAAGCTACCACGGCCGCCCACTGTCACTTGCAATATCAAAGGATGCATAAGAGTATTGCTGGCTTTTCAATGTTGTAGTGGAAATCCGCGGTAAAAGTCAGATCAAAATATAATATATAAGAATATAAGTAACTTGAGATAAAATTGAAAATTTCTAAGAATTTTTGAAGCTATAATAAATAATTTACTCCACTTACAAACATAAAATCATTTATCAAAATTGCAAAGTCTATAATTCGTGCACCGGGGCTGAGTAATTACAGAAACTTTCTATTTAGTTTATTGGATGTAAAATATGTTTGAATTATTAGACTAAAACCTCAAAATTAAACGATTTAATTCTCAACTCAACTGTGAAAAGCATTAGGTAGCTAAGGGTACTATTTTATATATTCTCATACTTTGGACGCTCGGTTTACAACAACACGAGTTCAATGACTTTCAATTTGTCAAAGATTGCAAAAATCGCTGGAAAAGCTCTTTTCGAAGTTCATTCTAAATAAAAAAACACCAATTTAACACCAATAAAAAAAAGAAATACGATAAAACGAACTAGAATTGTATAAAATATTATTATCAATGGTAGGAAATGACAAGTAAAGAACGCGTCGCAGTAATGTGGGAAGACGATGCAATATTAAAATATGCCATTCAAGAACGTCATATAATTGTCAAAGCAAACCGTGAGGTTTGTATACTCGTTGCATTCTGGCGAGACTTATAATAACGATGCTATAATGACTAAAGTACAATATATAGTTTTTTTTTTAGAAGCAAATGCTTTGAATCGAAGTAAGGATTGAAAGGGTCCTGCTTCTACAGCGAGAACGTAATAATTAATTTTAATTAGAAGAATTCGGGAGGAAGCTACGAAATGGCATAACTACGAAATAGCATGGCTACGAGATGGCATAGCTACGGGATGGCATGGCAACGAGATGGCATACCTACGAGATGGCATAGCTACGAGATGGCATGGCTACGAGATGGCATGGCTACGAGAAGTTAATCGAGCTGCAAACTAGAAGTTTTCAGCCTATATTTGAAAAATTACTTTTACGTAAGTTTGCAACAGGCCATCCTCTCAATAGTTGTATTAAAATAATTTAAGATTATTTTTTATAAAATGATCAACCTCTTAACTAATACAGTTGTTATATATGTATATTAATGTATATTATCTATATTTAGTGGTATGTTACAAAGTACAAAAATACTAACAACAATTAACAATCAATTAATAATACTAACACTGCTGTGAGCAATGAGATATTTGAATAAGTTTAAATTCTTGATTAATATCAACCCGCTGTCACCAATACCATATTCTATTTGTAAATAATAACAGTAGATAATAAATGCAAATTAAGGGCTCAAAATTTAAAGGGCTAAGTCCTTACGTTTAAATGTTTAGATTTTGATATATATAAACATAACTTTTGAAAACATTTTAATTAAAAGGAATGCTGACCGGATAATGGTGATGGAGTAATATTTCTATCTTTTTATAGACTTAGATTCTGCGAGATCTAAGTAATAAATACAATAATAATATTTACATATTTTATACAATAATGTCAGACCGAAAAAGAAGTCTATACTAATATTATAAACAACATTTTATTCATGTTTTTGTATGTTTATATTGTTTTCACAAAAAATACTGGACCGATTTCAAATATTATTTTACCATGGGAAAAATGCATCTTCACCGAGCAATGTAAGTTCTATGGCGTTTGAGAAAAATAGGGATCCCTAATGGAAATGCAATAATCTAACCCAAGATGTAAAAACGTTGGTCATAAGAAAGTTGACATCACGTACACTGCGGTAATAATGGATGTTAGAGAAAAAGAATGTTTTACAACACAACAGTATTGTAGAATGTGTCAAAATGTACCATAAAGTCCAGTATTCCATATGTCCAACTATCCACTGCCAAATAAAACTCTAGTGAAAGAGTTTCTTATGAGCTCTGTGTTCTTAAGTTTTCGCGGACGACGTCGCGGGCAACAACTATCAATATATAATTTAGTTGAACGCCGTTAACTTCACGTTGGGCTTATTACTTACTAGTGGTTGTGCGAAAGTATGAAACCTCGTTACTAGATTCTAATAATAAAGTATAGGTGGTAAATGGTGCCACAGAACATTAAGAAAGAAACATTAAGAAAGAAAGTAAGAAATTTTGTTGAAAATAGCGAACAGAAGATTCCCCCCCCCCCCCCTTTTCCCCTTATCAAAAAATCTTGAAATAATCAAGGAACCTATATCTAAAGTTTCATCTAGATCAGTTAAAAAATGCGACCTGTAGCCTGGAACTGACAGATAAACACACCGACACACCAACAAAAGCCGAATCGGCCAGACCCGGAGTGAAAATAAAGCCTTCGCTCGCTTTGCTCGCTCAATCAATCAAAGATCGTAAGGAGTAACGCTAATTAGACTTCCTTTAAAATTATAACAAATATCTATCATTTTGAGTTCAATTTACATAAATTACATAAAACAAAAAGTACAATAGATTGGAATTACTCAAAAACCCTAACTATAAATGATATATTAGAACTTGTAGCTATCATCTCGTTACACTAAGCCTTGTAGTATCAATCTGTAAGTTCCTTATCCTAGTTTTCCGTATCCTATCACCAATCAAATGTAAAAATTAAATAAGAAAGTGTAAAAGGAATATTGCTACTTAAATCCAGTAACGAAGTGAAATTTATTGTACAATTTTATCACCGAGGTCACTTTCAGCCGCCATAATTTTTTTGTTTATATTGTGACAAATGTATTTGAATTAACAATAAAAAGTACATTTTTACGGTAATGATACGGACAAATAAAGTCAGGGCGTGAAGGTTTAATTAAAACTAAGATAAGAATTTGTTTTTTGTGATAATATTATTAGTCGTGTTGGTATTATGAAATATATTGCCTCTATGCGGAAGCATGCTCTCTCAAACTTTTACACTCTCATTCTAATTATCGTAATATTTTTATATAAAATATTTTTTTATACATTAATTCCGGTCATAATCTGTTCGATTATGACACTGAAATATAATTTTCGAAACAACATAGGCGGATATCAGTGAGAATTATTGCTGATTATGGAAAATAACGGGAACTTATTTGTTCATCAAAATATGGTTTACAGTTGGCTAAGGAAATCGTAGAGTGCTGTAGCGTACATCCGTATTGGTGCCCAAGCTCACGCCAATGTTCAAGGTGGAGAGTAAGTTTGAAGTAGCTATTGGCTCTATAAATAATAGCCATCATCATCGTCATCTCAGCCGGAAGACGTCAACTGCTGGACAAAGTCCTTCCCTAAAAATCACCGCGACGATCGATTGGTGGGAATTTTATCACTTTTGAGATAAGTGTTATAGGGTTGTATCTACTTGAATTTTATTATTCTTACTTTTTTATAATATTACTATTTTTAAATATTTTATTTTTTTTCCTTGATTTGCACACTAAACACAAATTGTATCGTAAAGCTTAAGCTTAAGCTTCTGTGTCTGCTGGAAGTGCCTTAGACTTATAATGATCGGTCAGTAAGTGAGTATGTCAAGAAATTAAAAAAAATAATATATTTCCAAACTACATGTCCACATTGAAAAAAATTGAAATACACCGTGTTTATACAATGCTTGCTTGGTTACTGAAACTTCAAGCTTCTGTTTTTCTCTACAACGAAATTTGAAGGGGTTGAAAATGGCCTAATTACTTCGAGAAAGGAATGGTACGGTCGTGTCGCTTTCTTGCTCGACTTGGCGTTGCACGATTTTAGTCAATTGAACTACTTTGTAAAAAAAATAGCAACATACTTAAAAATAACCATATCTAAGTATTAGTATACAAATTATTAAAATGATTATTTAAATAATTAATCCTATTTGGATATCATTGATTTAGTTAAAACAAATACAATCCACAATTACCCCTTCTCACAGAAATACTAAACTTAGTGGAATCAATCACTTTAAACATAAAATAGAAAATAACAGAAAATAATATATTTCTTAATGTCACTGGATAAGTTAGTAAAATAATGGTTTGAATCATTAAACCTTATTGGTTAATATTATTTTAGTCAAACCTAAATTTACTAATTTATAATAATCAAAATAATGACCATATAAAGACAAAATAATTCATAATATATGGAAATCATTACAAAATTATGATTAAATATTAATTTAATAGGTTTACCTTACAGTTAGGATAATATCAGCTCGAGGCAAACTGAACCAACGTTACCGCGAATGAGTTATAATATTTCTATTGAATCTATATTACATATTACATAATACATATAATTAATTATATTATTTTGTTTTCTATACCAATTATTTATATTGCATCAATTGTTTAATAATTTGATTGTCTAATAGTAAGTTATTCTAATAAGTCAGAATAAATTTAATTATTATACCTTATACCTTCATAAACTATAAAATACCACTTTATTTAAATAATACTTAATAACGAACTACTTTTGCCAATATTCTCTAATAAAAGTCTTAAAATTAAACTCCAGTAGTTAATTAAAACAAGTTGCCTTCAAACGATACAGTATCAATAGCTTTTAAATTACTGTTCACTAACTTCTAGTACGTATTGAACTGTTCTCATGCAAATAATATTGGATTCACGTTTATTTCAAACGCGTTTTAAATTACAATGAGTTTTTCTTTTTTTTTTGTCGTAGTCTCTTGACATTTAGCTTAGAAAAAGGTTTTAGTTCCTGGTCAGTAATACTTCTATAAATAAAAATCGTATGTAGAAATATATAACCACATGCATGAAAAAGAGTGAACGTGGGTGAGAGTGAGAATGACATTTTACTGAATAAAGCTTTTCCTTTTCTTTTTTCTTTTTAGAAATATCTAAAACTAGAGAAATCATTTTTCTTTTTAATAATTGAAAAGGAATAAAGGGGACTTGGAAAGGGATAGGATAGAATGGGTGTTCGGATTAACTGCTGCCTTCCTCACCGTTTCGCACATCTAAGTAATGTAGCTACATTATACCGATTTTCTGTAAGAGGATGGTCCTAGCAAATCCCAGGACGAGTACTTACGATTAGCAAATAGATGATTACGGTAGGGTTACTTGTATTTTCCAGTAGCGATGCAATTAAAATCTGCAGTGAAAGGTATTTTACATTTAGAATTCCGGAAAGACAGTCTACAAAGCTGGTCCATGCAACTCAGTTCGTTTGGGTATTCGAATGTGTGTCACCTACCAAATATCTACTTTGACATATTTTCACAGGTAACTAGTACATATAATAACATTATATATATAATATGAAATTACATTAACATGTTTTGAATTAGTTTAAATTAATTATTTTAATAAATATATATTGATATTTGATAAGCAAAATATGTTTTGTGTCCGTCTTGTATATTTTTTACATAAAAAAATGATTTATTTTGTTTGCATAAGTCAAGCTTTTTATTTATTTACTTAAATAATTCATATGCTTACGTTATTTTAGAGGAAATTATACAAATATGAATAATTATACAAATATATGCTTATTGTTGTTCTTTGGATTGAATCTTTAAGAAAATCAGTTTTTTGCATACTTTAGTGAAGCTTTTGGGTTACTTCTCGATGTTTTTTAAATCAGTGGCATTATATATAATTAAAAAGTTTTGTTTTATATATTCATTTTCAGTGTAATCAATAGAGATCGGATTGAAACATATTGGTAGTCGAATAAGATGGAATCCAAATTAGTATTTTGGCAACGTTACACAATAACAATCAAACCGACATTGACTATCAATATCCTGGTTACTTTATTTAAAAAAAAATGCATGATGGGATAACATTGTGTGAAATGCAATATCGAAGACTATTGTATATCTTTATTTACAGCATGTTCCGCAAATAAAGCCATAACATTAAAAAAAATACAATATTATATACATTTCTAGAGATCAGGTTATAGAATATATGACATATAACGCCACCCATCCACCCAAATGCAGGTCTACTGACATCCATTACGTACAATCAAAGAAATTGAAACTATAATACTAATAAGCGTAAGAAGTAAATATGTATGTTTGTTTTTAATATAATTAAAGTGGGCGATAAAATTACATCTTAACAATTTGGGTATTTCCTTTTTGCTTCTAAAATATATTTCATATTTAATAAAATTAAAGCTCAGCGTAATGTTTTATACTTTCCCGCGGGTAGAAATTATAAACCAACGTGCTGAGTGCTTCAGGGTATCGCGGTCATTTATTACAACGATGACGCTGTTTTCAAACGTTACGTTACGGGATGTAAATATTTATGAAAATGGCGATTGATGTAAATCGATGTAAAAGACAAAAATCACATAAAATAAAGATTAAAAACTTTCAAATTTTAAATTAAAAATCAAAATTTTACAAATTTGAAATTACAAATTACAAAATACAAAGTTACAAGTTAAAAATTAAAAATCTCAATTTACAAATTTAAAATAAGTAACAAAAATAAATCTTTAAGACTTAGCAAAGATGCATAGTAAGACAGAACTCATAAAATCTCTATGGTTAAAAAAAATCATTTTTTTTTATTATAGTGAAATATTAATAGTGTTTTGATGCTACATGTATTGTATACTATTATATATTACTTTAAAATTTATATTCGGAAATTTCTTACTTGAACAACATTTAGATTTTTAAGTTTTTTTCAATGTAAATAAACATAGCTTGTTGTCTGTTTTGCTTATCGGAGTTGGAGTTGGAAATGTAGTATGTATAGTCATTTAAGGTTTTATCTGCGGAAAAATTATTAGTGAGCTGAATATTTGTATACACCCTTATTATGGTGTTATAAATATGTTAAAGATCGACATTGGTATCGTGCCGGCTTAAAAAGTTATAAGGTCCAAAAGGTCACGAAAATCGGTTTTTCGCAAATATCTCGCGACCTATAGCACTAAGGTCAATAAAAGTCAGTATAAAAAATATTTTTTAGACAATTATCTACAAAAAATGTCTCTTGCAATTTTTTGTAAAGTTAACCGTTTTTATGATTTACCTCACGTTTAGAATACTTTAATACGTTGCAACATTGGTGTCCACTTGGAAAAAATATTAATTTTTCCGACATCCACAAAATTTTGGATGTAAAGTGTAGTATTGTTGAAATCACATTGAGAATATGATTACTGTATAACAGGTTACTGACAAGCCCGCTGAGTTCCTTTCGCCAGCTCTTCTCAGGTCAGTGGCAACTAATATTCCGAGCTGGTGGTAGCTTTCACAATGAAAAAATAATTTGTACAAAACTTACTTTCACTAAAGATTTTGATTTCATTTGATTTGATTTACTTTATCTTACTACTCACAAAAATAATGCAGTCTTTAATTTTACATATATTTTTCGCTAATCTTCACTAATATTATACGGAGGTAATCCTGTAAGCTTGTGAGAGGATTTTTTGAAAGCATAAATCTACTATGCCGTTAAGAGTAAGGGGTTGCCGTAAAAAAGAAATGGCCTCGAATGTGTTTCTTATAAGCGATGTCTTCTGTAGTCCACGTACATGGACTATGGGGGAATATCTGTACAATTATTGTCACTGACGTTGTATTTATTGTTTTAAAAAGCTATTTCGATGGAAAGCTTGACAACCAAAACGAAAAAGCACATTATTTTTAAGAAATCTTTCTCTATCTCTATCTGATGTACCTGTTTTTCATTATCAGCAGTATACGCTTTAACAATTTGAAAATAAATTAAAAGTTGTGTTTCAGTTTTTTCATATTCGTAAAAACTAAAAAAAACATTTAAAATTCAGACTTCTATTATAATTTATTTTTTTTGTAAAAATATAGTGAGCTGTAGGTACTGATAGAAATATATATAAAGTGTTATTTCATATGAGCGAGTGAAGCTCGTATAAAGATTTCTTTCTATGTGACACACGTTCCATCTCATCATAATACCCATGAAACGCTATAATGCGCTCTATGAGATTGTCACAAGCTTCATAATAATGGCTTTAAGTGTTATGAAGGATCTTTCGATTCTTTTGGTATTCAGATATTACGTGATAATACCGTTTGAATAAATGTTTTTTTTATTATTATATAGTAGCTGTTGCCTGCGACTTCGTCTGCGAGGATTTTAGAACACAGTACTCATAAGAAACTCCTTCGTTTGATCTTTTTTTGGTCACCTTTGTTTTTAAAATTAATTCAATGATATAATAATATAATATAAATTAGATCCAACGTGAAATTTATTTCGAAATGTTTGTTGAGATGTTTTTTTCTTAAAGATTCAGATAAGTTATTTTGAAGATTACCTCCAAGAAATAAAATTATTAAGTACAGATATCAATATCTATGCATATGTCGCGGAGTAAATGCAGCTTTCGACGGCGATGGCGGAGCGGTAGGGCCATTATCATTTAGACAGTGTACCAAGATAACAACACTGCCACTTTACTTTTATCTTCTACAGAATTACCACTTTTTTTTTAACACAGAATTCCGACTTTATCTCACCACCTCTATAACACAGAATAAAAATCAAATAAAGAATGAATTGCACGAATAAAGCTTAGCTTACAATAAAGCTCGTAATCCACATTTCCTACAATTTCCAACAAACGTATGTACAAACCATTTGATTGAAATGCATGACATCTGATTTGAAAAAAGTTAAGAAATCATGGAATCAGTCGATGAAATCTACTAAGCCCTTCACACATAATATTAAATTAAGGGGCTTCACAGGTATAAACGGCATTGTAAAAATTAAAGAATAAATATTATTCAGTATATTTTATTTTTACTGTAGCTTACTACTGCGGCTGTTTTTAAATACCAAAATAATAAAATAGAATAAGATCTCCACGAATACTAATTTTCTTTTTTTATAGATAATTAAGTTGACCTTGGGTCACATATGATGAGTCTTTAAACTGTGGTTAGTACTGTTTTAGAGGGGATAGACTTGTCTCGTTTAGCTGAAACTTGTCTGTATTTAAATAGTTTCCGGAAACTGAGTTACTTCTTACAATAAACTTGGCCATGCAAAAAACTGGTAAAATGAATAAAACTAACTTTAAATGTAACACGAGTATAAAAATACTATTAAGATTCAAGACTTTTATAAGAAATGCAAATTCTCAAGAACATTTTATATTCTTAAGAAGAAGAAACTAATTTATTGAGACCTTTTATGTAAATAAGAATATATTTTATAAAGATAAGATATATCTTATGTAACTATTACAGGATCTGTATTATTTCGATAGATAATAAAGAGTTTTGTTTTTATCTTACGTCAGATTTAAGAACTATTAAATGACAATGTTTTTCATTATAATGAAGTAAAATTTTACATTATATATTATTTCGTTCTATTTCGTTATATTATATATTAATTTAAATTCTATAATAATATAATAATAATGGATTAGAAAACTCTAACAGCCATGATATGGTTAGTAATAAACGTAGGTTTCTGAGGAGTTTAACAGGCTGGAGAGAAAAATATTAAGAATAGTCTATGGTTGTGAGAAATAAACGTCATAATAGCTGTATTGTTTTTGTACGTCTTATGAATTTGTCATTGTGATTTATGTAGAAAGGCGGATATGATGAAACAATTTTTTTTTTTTTATAAAATGTTTAGTTTTATGAAAACTTCAAAAAAAGATGATTAAAGTATTCACAATGTCAAGATTTATTCCTTTATTTGTATATTTACATCGTTAATAAATTCAAAAGTTAATAACAACTAATCAACAATTGTGTGCAAAGGTTTATTAACACTGATAAGCTGAAAGCTGGTTTAATAACACTATGATAAACTGAAAGCAGGTTTATTAACACTATGATAAACTGAAAGCTGGTTTATTAACACTATGATAAGCTGAAAGCTGGTTTATTAACACTATGGTAAACTGAAAGCTGGTTTATTAACACTATGATAAGCTGAAAGCTGGTTTATCAACACTATGATAAACTGAAAGCTGGTTTATTAGCACTATGATAAGCTGAAAGCTGGTTTATTAACGCTATGATAAACTGAAAGCTGGTTTATTAACACTATGATAAACTGAAAGCTGGTTTATTAACACTAAAATAAACTGAAAGCTGGCTTATTAATACTATGATAAACTGAAAGCTGGTTTATTAACACTATGATAAACTGAAAGCTGGTTTATTAACACTATGATAAACTGGAAGCTGGTTTATTAACACTATGATAAACTGAAAGCTGGTTTATTAACACTATGATAAACGGGAAGCTGGTTTATTAACACTATGATAAACTGAAAGCTGGTTTATTAACACTATGATAAACCAAAGGCTGGTTTATTAACCTGTGATAAACTGCATAAAAAGTTAAGAAATCATGGAATCAGTCGATGAAAGCCGCTAAACCCTTCACACATTAACATTTCTGAAGCTATATCGGCACTTATATGACATTTGTTAGCAATTTTTGGTCTAGTTACTAGGGACAAACCAATTTTAACTGTTTTTTCACCAGGCACTCTTGATATTATTATAAAGCTCCTCTCTTTTATATTTACAAAGCCATCATGCAACTTTGTAGCATTCACATTTTCTTAGTTTCCGAGAAAAAACTAAAAAAAACAATGGATTCAATTGGATATATTTACTGAAAATGATATTAATTTACTTTTAAAAGTTACTTTGATGTTATTTTTTCTACCGATAGAATTATTGCCTACCCAGCTGTCCACTTTGGTGTAAACGCATAAAAACCTTATTTCCAAAGTCCATCACCATAGTACTTTTATCAAATTACGTCTCTCTACGAAATCTTTACCGTATCTGACCTACGTTCGGAATGAAACAGTATAAAAATAAATTTCTACTAGTTATTTTCTTCGAGTAAACAAAGCTAAGTTTTGTCATGCCCACTGCACAGCAAATCATAAGGCTGCGAAAGATACGCGACACGCGATTGAAGATTAGTTAAGCGTGTAAGTTTCTTAACGATTTTTTAAACGCTTCGCAGTTTTTTTTAAACGTTCTTGAGTGTGACCAGGTACAAGGTGAATGTACCAGGTATAAGGCGGTATACTTTATCTACTGTTCCTTTTTTTTTTTAATCAACTTTATTACTACAGACTAGTGATTCATTGATTTATACACAATTAAAATTACAAACCAATACAAAATTGCTGTTTAAACCTCGGTTTCAATTTGGTGCTACATTATTTTGACATGTCGCTTAATAGTACAAGATAGTTAGCAACAGCTTCTTAATTTAACATAAATCAATTAAATGTCATTGTATTATGACAGCATAACCGTTCCTTTTTCATCTCTAATAAAAAATATAGGTCTCAAAAAAAACACGACATTAAATTGAAATGTTTATGGAACTGATATACGCTAGAAAATATCTAGTTTCCTGTGCTGTCTAGGTAGTTCCTGGTCTTAGTCGTTCAAGGCTTCATTCAGACTTCCGTGTGATGTCGCTTGTTGCTTGCAGCAGCAAAAACTTTTGACAAGCATTTTGCAGTACACCACTTTGTCTTGATGTTAATTTGGTTTCCTTAGTAAATTCCATTGCTACGAAATACAGACTGTTTATATATTAAGTAGAATAAACGGGTTCTAACGCTACTAGCTAGCTACTAACTAGCGTTTCCGCATCGTTTCACTTTCGAAGGGGATGTTTTATTTTGTAACAGCCATATTGTTACCGGCGCTTTGTTTCATAATGATGTTGATAAATCTTAAAAATAGCGCGAAAGAACCTTTTTCGAACTCATTATTTACATCATGGCTCTACTCTAAAACAATCGACCATACGAAATGGTAGCTGTGTTTTTTCAACATACCCACCATAAGAACACGAGGACCTTTTGTGAATATTCAATAAAACCTCTTTATAACTTGTAGCACGTTTTTCGTTAAAGGAAAATTAAATAAAAGTATATATTTTTACATTTCAATAAAAGATTACTTTCTTTCAAAAATAAGCATAGACAAAAACTAAATATTTGTGCCAATTCTGCATTACTCACAATTCGATATATAAAATTGAATAACAAAGAAATACACACAAACTTTATCTTCACACCTCGTCTAATCTAAAACTCTTTGCGCCATTTTGAATTTATATCAAGCTCTTTAAAACTTTACTCCACTAAACTATGGAACGTCCTCTCAGAGTGAATCATTGGGCGTTCACTTAACAGTGTTGACTTTTTATATTTTTTAATTTCCAATAATATACAGAATAATAATTAAAGTGTTTATTATGTTCCATATATTATATGGAACATAATAAACACTTTAATTATTATTATTTTATGTAAGTTTATAATTTTTTAGTCAATATTTATTTGAAATGAAACTTTTTTATTTATCGACGGTTGGTAGTATTTTTTTAAAATCGTCGCGTTTCGCGTCATATTGAATTCTGTGTAACATTGCAACGCGCCATATTAATCTAAAATAAAAAACAATTTAAAAATAATGCAAGAGCCGTTCAGGATCGAACTTGCGCCGACGGTATTCGTATCACGACACAAGTTGGTATCCTTAAAGACGCGTTTACAGTTTTGCCGAAAAACATTAACTTTTCTGTACCTACATATTGCTACAAAATCAAAAAATTAACGTACTAAAACCTACACTAACAGTAGATAAAGTGTTTTTTTATTTTTACTTTCTTTAAAAAATATTAAATATTATAGCTTTTAATATTCATAAAACAATTTTCCATCACTTCTTTACACATATTCCACGATTTCAGGCGTAGTTTCGGTACATTTTTCTTGTATTCATTGCCATATATTTCAGAATTTAAAAATACCTTGGGTAAGAAAACATACTCAACTACAATCCTGTGAAGAACAAAATTATCAATACTTTACAAAATATGTTAATAATAATATAATTTCTATTTTTTTTCACGTCTTTGTAATTGACAGTGAGTCTTAAGTTACAGTAATAAGGTTTATTTTACTTGCATTTATGTTGATTCTTTATAACAATTATTTCTGAAATTCAAAACACCACCTCAGCCAGTCTAAGACCGTCGTCTTGAGTGTTAAGTATTTCTTTTAGACAAAATTTCTGTTGATAAAGATTGCTGTACGAATACAAAATATTTTGTAAAACCTAACTTGATACTTTACAGTTTATAAAATATTCTGTATTGGGGACTAGATAAATTATAAAACATTTTTATATTTCCATTATTTTTTATTAAATACATTGCTTCAGAGTACGTAAGGATTACTGCACAGCGTGACCTGAAGGTATACTAGTGGATGGATGCTATTGGATCTCCTAGAACTAACTATACCGAGTTTGGATTTGTTTTTATTTTATTTTTATTCTTATTGTTTCTTACAGGAATAAATAAACGAAAAACGTTTCCGTTTCCTACAAGAATACGTAAACGAAAAACGTATGTTTCGTACAGTAATACGTATTCGTGTCATAAAGGAATACGTAAGTATTATATATAATTTTTCAGATATTAATTAACTTACGTGACGAGGGACGGGTTTAGAAATTAGAATTTTTATGTGACGTATTTTACTACCAGCGGTGACCGTATTCTTATCAATAGTCTCAGGTCTCCCTCAAATCCAACGTCCAACATAACAAAACAAACCTAAACTCAGCGCACCTAGTCCAATCAGTCTAGGAAATCCATCCATGAGTATACATTCAGGTCACTCCGTCAAGTCTGCGGGAAAGATCTTATCAAAACCAATAAAACAAATCTAATCTCCACGCACCTAATACATTCCCCCATATAGGAAATATATATATATATTTATATATATATATATATATATATATATATATATATTTATATATATATATATATATATATATATATATATATATACAATTGATGGAGTCTCTACTAGGTCACTAGATTCCGTGGAATGTAAACCATATATTTCATATTTTAGTTACCATAAGTCATTAATTAAAGTCATTAGTTTGTAAATCAATTCTGATAGTCATTTAAATATCTGCTTAAATTTGTTGTTATTGATTGTTATATATTTAATTTCCTTCGCTATTCATTGTGGCCCTACAAATGGAGGTGCCTCTTTACTCGGTAACAATAATAATTAAATAACGATGCAAATAAGTGGAGTTTAATGTCAATTTTGCATTAGAAAAATATTTGAAGGTAGTTGAATTTAGAACGACAAATTGATTTTAAAAACAATCCTCAAACGTCAACAACAAGATCCAGATACAATTGATAGAATTTTTACTCGGTCACTGAATTCCGTGGAATATAAACCATATATTTCATATTTCAGTAACATAAGACATGCATTACAAAATTATACAATTACGATAAGAACGTAAGCAATAATTCTATTACAATTAATGAAATGCTATAACAATCTTAGTAGCAATGAGGTAAAATGAATAATTTTATTATTTGTATGCTTGTATTGATAATAAACGTCTTTTGTTTAACCTTTATTCAATGTAGCTTTCTTTAACCAATTTCTGTAAAGTTGCATAAAATTCATTTTTCTAATAATAATGCGGTAAAGAAGTTTCACTTCTTACGTGTGTACAATATTACACCCACCCATTATTTTTTTTTACATATATTATTATATTACCTATCAGATAAAACTTTTTAGCATTCAGTCCACCTAGTAACAACAACTAAAAGTTTTATGCAATAAAGACTCAATAAAAATAACTAATGAAAAATCTTCAATAAAAAAAATGTTTATTTCTCAGCGTGTTAAAATAGAGCACTCTTTACTCTTTCTTGTGTCGCCAAGCTAAAGCATCCAATTAAAAAATAAAACGAAAAAGTTTAAAAATAAACTAACTTAAAATTCAATTACGAGCTAAAATCAGTTAATAGGCCTTTCATCGAGGTCACTCTCAGTCGATATTGCCTCTAGTTGTTACTGAAAAATGTATTTTATAAAAATAAAAAGTACATTATACATATTTGTCTTATATAGATTGAGGTTAAAGGATATTATATACAGTTAAAAATACATTGTTTTATAAATATCAACATACCGAATAATGAAAGTAATGGATTAGTCCAGAGTAAACCAATTAAATAAAATTACTATTAACAATTCAGGAATTATATAATTTTATGTAGTGATTTAATGATTTTACTGAATATCAATGATGAGCAATTAAGGTTACATGTATGGTTCAAAACTTAACTTACTACCAATTTACAACTTTAATTTGATTCTAGTAAGACAAATGTGTTACATAGATTCTTAAATATGAAAAACATGACCAAAATAATATTAACATGAAAGTAAATTACCTTGACAAGTAACTGATTTACATTCATAATAATTCATTCAATCCGAAATTCCACTATTAATGTATTTCATTGGTTGGAATAAATTTTATAAAGCATATTTTTAAATAAAAAATATTAAGATCAATATGAAAACAAAGATATTTGCGTATAAAATACCACTATAAGATGCAAGGGTGTCTATTGAAAATAAAATTATAACACATTATATTATATCTAAATCTATAGAAGTTAATTCGTAACACTGACAAGCACAAAATTATTTACAAAAATTGCAAAGTGTATAATTCACAGAAAGAGTAAAAGCAAAGGAAAAAATCCTATTTATTGGATGTAAAATTAGTTTCAACCATTCGACGAAAGCTCCAAATCCGTTTAGATTGAACTCTCAACTCAACTGTGAAGAGTCTCAGGTAACGAAGAATCCACTTTCAATGATCAGCTTGCAGTATTCGACTTCAAATACATTAGATATGTATATATTTGATGCACAGTTAATGTAAAAAAATACAGCTAATTGTTATTCTGTATGCATATTGTTATTCTGTATGCATACTAAATAAAATACATTAATTTTTGAGAATTAAATATTAAAATAAACAATTATAGTATCAAAATTGACTTACTCACTATATACATAATATTGCAAAGCCATTTTCTAAAATAAATAAATCGCGCGTTACAATAATATAATTCTTTATGAGAATGCATAAAATAAACATGTTTTTTTATGAAGCTATCTGAAGATAAAAAAAAATTAAATAGAAGTCAATGCTCACAGAGACTATTGGTACTAGTGATATAATTTTTTTCTCCGTTTTCTATTCCCTATAAGCGCGTCGCGCGTAAAACCTTTTAATTACATATATTTTTTAATTATATATATGCATTCGAAAATCGTTTTGTATATTAAAATACTTTTTTTTTTTTTTTGATTTAATATTTTTTTATATTATTTTTTACAATCAAACAGGGATGTGATGTTAAAAAAAACACATTATATATTATGATTACGATTACTATTGTTTATTCTACTATTTATGATATATATATGTTTTTCCGTAAAGTTGACATCGCTAATATCTCCTCTCCAAAGTCTCGGAAAAAACGAATTAGTAAACAACAACATTCCTTCTTAATTAAAAACAATCTTTTAAATTTCTTGTAATCAAGTTTTCGTACCGCTTCTAGAACGACTTTTTTTTTAATTAGAAACACTGATAATGGTCATTAAACAGCCAACAGTTTTAATTTAGGAAATTTCAGAAACTCTTTTAATAACGTTAATCTTGATATATTAAACAATTTGTTAGTTTCTTATAACATATCTCCATCAGATTGATTGATTGGTTTTATAGTTACCTGCATGGTATTGGATTCATACTGACAAATATTTTTTTTTTTGGTGCAGTATAAATTCCGGAGTACCGCAGGGCAGTGTATAACCACCATTGCTATTCTCCATTTATAATGAGAACAATATTTATTTTCTTCTAAACTTTAATAAATACCTGTCCTCTATTGTAAATTAAAGTACATTATATATAAAATATCAGTTTGTTCATACGTAAGATCGCAATAAGTAAATAAGTGTCAGGAACGTTGAAATTGCAAAAACTTTTAATGGATTTTAATTATAATGCTCTACTCGTACAAACGAGCACAACTTTGTGAAAGTTATTGTGAAAGGCCAGTTAAAATACCGTATTCTCATTTTATTTATGACATATATATTTTGTTAATGAAAATTATATCATTTCAAAAATTGTTTATTAAAAACATAATGTGACTTTAATTTATAAATTTTAATAAATAAAATATTTCTTTTATATTATGTTAACCCGTTAATTAACTATTAAAATTGCTTTTTTAACTAAAACATTATTACCTTTTGATAATATATCTTTTACAATAAAGAGACAGAAAAGAGAATATTAAAAATGCCATTTTAAAGTTTGGAAAATGAAAAATGAATAGAGGGCTAAGTTTTTAATGTTACACGTTACTTAAATATTTTACAAATATTAGTTTTATAATTTGAGTAAAAACATCACTTCTTAGCAAAATATAAAAGATTTTTGTCAATATTTCCTATATATACTTTTACGGATTTAAAAACAAATATATATTATAAAAAACTATCTTCTTCACACGGTTTTACTCGGGATGTAAGTTTTTTAAAGTAGCGTTCTTGTTTTTGCTTCCCAGAACAGACTACTTTAAAAAATCTAAAAAATAATAGTAACTGAAGTATAGTAACCAAGGAAACCACGTAAATAATGTGTATTGGTAATATAATAATATTTTTAATTTTTTGTAATGTAATAGATGCTTGAATAAGCCTTTTACATTAAAATCATTATACACCCGAATGTGTGTCTGTTAACGGCCACTTATAATACAAACAGTATACAAAATTCACTTAGCATGTTCAAAAATTAAATTATATTAAAATATACGAACATTATATACAATTTTGAAAACAGTAACGGAACATTGTTTGATTACTAGCTATATAAAAAATCTAGTTTGACATGATAGATTTTCAGGAAACGAGGTATTAAGAGCGTATAAGAAGATTCTTGAAAGATTTAGATTACTGCAAAATTTTGCAAAAAAAAAAAAAGGTCGACAGTGATAGCTGATTCTTTTGACTTTGTTAGATGGCACGAATATATTGTCATTAAGAAGAAACATTGGTTATTTTGAATGACATTATTTCATTCTTTTAATTATAAATAGTTATTATTTTCGTGGACATTCCATGACCAACCACCAAATGTTAAATAAAGTGCTGAGTTTCGATGTTGTTTTCTTTGACGAAATCTACCCACTTGCAAACTAATTTAGTACTTATTTCCTACTATGCTTATGTACTTACTGAAAAAATATCATATCAAAGCAAGCGGATACATTAAATCAAACCTAATAAGCAATCAATCTAGCTAACCTTTACAAGCAAAAAAAAAAAAATATTTCCTCTTTTTCAATAAAATTTTATTATTTGACCCAAAAGAAAAACACTTTTTCTAAAGGTAGGGCTATAACTTAGGAGTGCACTCGTAAAATTTAATTTGGTTAAAATAATCATAAACCTCGTCGTCACGCATATATATTATATTAAAGGAAGACAATACTTACTCGTATGAAGCAAGGAACACATTAAGTTGATAGTGTTTGTTCGTAAACAAGGATAAGTGACATTTATTATTAAGTGACATAATGTCACGTTTTATGTGCGAGCTATAAAATATAAAAGCTTTGATAGCTCATTAAAACTTAAATATTATTTAAATACACAACTTTTGCTATAAAATGTTGGTTCGTATATGGCTAGGTTTTAAAATCAGCTTCGCCGGCATTATAAAGGCATTTTTACACTTTAATAATATTAATACAAGACATAAAACATTTCTACATAGAACAAGTTTTGAAAATTTTCAGTAATAATACCAATACCATTGTAACATTTATACTAAATTTCATATTTATTCAGTTATATATTAACTGGCGCTTACAAGACGTAGCTACTTAAGTATTTCCTCACAATAATACGGTGGTAGATTTTTTTGTTGATTTATTAACAATTTAGATGTAAATCATAAAGTCTCAGTTTTTCTAAAGTGCTTACATTTTTTTAATAAAATGAACAGCTGGTTACAGGATCAAATTTAAGAATATAAGTGAAACTGAATTCATTCATAAACGTTAAAGTCATCTTTCGATATTTTAACAAAATCAAATAAATAACTTTATTGTAAATCCTTTTGGGTTTTTTGATTTTATAAACCTACACTCTTCTAACGCACAGAATTATAGATAAATTTCATTTGAATAATATTTAATTCAAACAAAATGTATAATATAAACAATATTATTACAAGGACATTTCTGAACTATTATAACATATATTTTTAATTTTGTATTAAATTCAGGAAGGGACTTAAATTAAATCTATATAGTTTGACAATATGTAATATAATTTAAAAATTACCCTAACATTTTATAAATTACATTGAATTTGGCTGAAACACTAATCTAATAAATAATTAATCAACAATTTTTCGAGAAAGAATCTTCTCAACAACTTAAACACAGAAATATATATATATATATGTATGTTTGATTTTTTGTAACCGACCCCTTTCATCTCGATTTTGAAACAATTTAAACGGACAGATATTTTATGACAATATATATAAAATATTTTGTTAGTTTAAAAATGAAATACCATACCTTTTTATTTTATCAACTAATAACACATAAAAAATCATAATATCCAAATAATAATTAAATGAGCGACGAATAAAAATTTGTTAGTTTTTATTCGCCGCTCATTAAATGTTTATGTGTATTTAAATTATATATTCTGAAATTTAGGATGTACGGTAAATGGAGATTTTGTAATAAATTTGCAAATATATATCATAGGACATTTCACCAAGACCTGATTTCTGCACATTTTTATTAAATAACCGACAATATTTTGTCTAAGATCTACCTTTTTTTATTTACCATTAAGAGATCGGGTTTGAGACAAAGAACATAAATGTTTAATATTGAAGGCAAACCAAGTATACTAGCGATTTTTGAACTTTTTTCCTGAAATATTGTAGAAAATATGAAAAGTGTTTGAAAAGATTTTACATATAGATAGGAAGTGCCTGAGGCTCGCTCGCGTCACATACACCTCGCAATTATGCAACGAGAATTAAATTGACTCGAGTTGCTTGAACGAGCATATTACGGAGTTATTCCGTTAGCATATTTTCTTGCGGCGATGCGCTTTTGTCATCTGCCATTAAAAATATATTACTTCGTTTTATTGTTTTTATCTATCTTATCTTTAATAAAATCAGCGTTGTATAGTCAGAATGAACACTGAATATTATTTTACAATGATCTTTAACCGATTTATGAAATCTGTACATCTTGAATGTTATTTAACTCGTGCCATTTTGAAAGCTCTAGCTACCTCAAAATCATATCCAACAATAATTTATTCATAAAATTACCATATCCAATAAACTAGATGTAACGTATCTACTATTTAAAATTTAATTTACTGTAACAATCATAAATTATGTAATTTTGATAATGTTTTTATGTTTGTCAGTGTATGGAATATCTTCAATCATTTCAAAATATAAATATATATCTATTTTTTTTAACTTTCATTCGTGTTACACTGTTATTATATAATAGCAAAAATCTCCATATAATGTTTGAAATTGATTATTTAATCCTTAAGCAAGTACGGAAATGTGAAGCTTACCTAAATGTAAACTTGGAATTCGAACCCGCGACCTCTACGAAACCATCCCGTCCTGTAATAATTCAGCTATACTATCGCTAGCCACGTCAATGAATTAAGCATCCTTAATGCATTAAGCCTGTATGTACAATTCGATTTATTTCGCCATCATCTTGAACGAATGACTTAAAGTACGTAAAAACAAATGTTACTGGTTAAACAGAAAATCATGGACAATCATGAATAACAAAGTTGGGAGAGCAAGCGTAAAATTTAAAGAGAGTACGTTATACCAAACAAGTAACTCCTAAGCAATATTTAAAAGATTTATCTTAAAAATCTTTCAAGGAGCTATTCTAAGACTAAAACACACATATGCCATGAGTAAAAAAAAACAAAATAAGGGTATCTCAAACCAGACAAACAATGACAGAACTGCGTCGTCTAATAGGCCCATTTTTCTCTAGTAATTATTCCCTAGCTCTTCATTTTTACTCACTCCTTGCGAGACACTGTGTCTGCCTCCTTTTGTAACCTAAAATGAAACTCTTAATGAAGACCTTTTTCATATATATCGTAATGTACGAAAATTATTAGAATACTCCTATTTTAAATTATTTTAATGGATTTCTTTATAAATGTATTCTATTAGTTTTCATTTTATACGAAATAAGACTTACTTTATACTTTTATAATAGTATTTTTTATAAAATAATAATTATAGATTAACACAATTATAAATAAATAAAGAATTTGTTCCAATGTAAAAAAAATATTATAAAGTATTTTAATTATACGATATTCAAACGACTTTTTATACGACAACAATTGCACGTAGTGAATGAAATATTTGGTTTATTTTATTTTGGACTGACCAAATGAAATCTAAAATAAGCAAGTAATTAATGCCTAAGATAACGATGACATAGAAAAAAGTAAATACTCAATGTATTATACAGTAAATATAAATTATAAATATATTGTAACCAATAGAATTTCAACATTTTAGAAAACATAAAAAATAAGCAAATTATTCACCATCAAACAATAACCAATGTCAGTGTACTGTTCAATGAACTATAAAGAGCGGAAAAACGCATCGTCTGTCATGATAACAATTTTGCTGGACAAAGGTAGTTATATACAAAAATACACAACCAATATATATTAAATATATTTTACTTAAAGCTGCTTATTTTATAAATAATATAAATGTATTCAAATTCTTCTAAAGTTAATTATTTTCAACAAGTTACATATAACACAAAAAGGTTGCAATTTTTAATCTTTAATATTAATGAATGTATTAAAGTGTATTTTATAAATTTATCTATTTAGTAGTTTAAGCTACATTCAGAGGACGATTATTAGATTTGATTTTATTACGTCGCTTATATGAAAGACAATTGAAGAATACAGCGTAAATGCTGCTCGATTCATTCTTATTTGTTAAAATGTTATTACTTTACTTGTGGTTCCTGCATATACTTAACGATAGCATTTCATAAGAATGGATAGCATTTCATAAGAATGGATAGCATTTCATAAGAATGGATAGCATTTCATAAGAATGGATAGCATTTCATAAGAATGGATAGCATTTCATAAGAATGGATAGCATTTCATAAGTTTTCATATTTATTTTTTAATCACTGTTCGGTTTGATCGAATAATTTTGTGAACATTGTTTATAATGAAATTGCAGTCTGAACGTAGCCTTACAATGTCACTTGACAGGATACAGATAGAATACAGACAGTTAGGTAGTAATTTGTTTTATTAACGAGATTACTCCGTGAAAACGTCGTGGTAATTTTAAATAACCTCAATTGTCTCTATGGATGATGTTGAGAATACTGTGATGATTTGTAAATAAATATATTTGATACTTGTGAATCTTTTATTGTAATATTTATTTCTTAAGCTAAATTGTTTTATTTATATTGTTTGGATATACAGTAAAAACGACTTAAAATAAAACAAATGTACTCAAACATTATTTTTTTTATTACATTGGTCAACAAAATCTATTTATTCAAAATTACTTGTTCATTGTAAGCTCACTAATTAATTATACGACGCCTAATAATTTACAAGTGTCACTTCACTTCCGCACTATAATAACCGTTCCGAACGCCTAACCAAAAGAAGAGAGCGCGCCGTCCGCCATGCTTGCCATTTTATAGCAAGATATCGGAATAGCATGACGTCAAATTGACACTCGTTGATAAGTATTGTATTAATTAATTATTATATAAAAATAATAGAATGAAAAATAATTTGAAAAAAAATATTTTGAAATTGTATTATTAATACCTCTAACTGGGGGCATATAACTAAATGACAACTATACAAATCAGCTTTAGTTATTTAATTTATTTAATAACGAGTAGACGCCAAACTTTCCTATTCTCGAAATAAGCAGTCAGTTTGCAGTTTGATTAGAAACATTTCGCTTACTGTAGATTCCACTGGGAAGTTAAAGAAATTCCGACAATTAATTATTACCGCTACAGTCTGGGCTGTAAATTCAGAATGGATTGAAACGGATTGTTCTTAAAATCAAAATGTAGGTAATATTGTTTTGTGAAAAATACTTATTCTATTGCCTTTGATTTTAAACACCTTTAATAAAAGCTCATTGCATAATATGTAATTCATTTAAGTGTGGGAAAAGACATTACGAGTACTTAGTAAACAAAGATGATCCAAGGAATTTCGCGAAATCCTTTGTATTGTATTTACATATCTGTACCTATAGTGTTATAATATAATGATTAAGAACATTGTATAATTCAACTATTGTAATAGTTTTAAATAAATATCAAATGAAAAATCAATCAATACGGGCAGGATACGACCGCGACCTCTTTGTAAGCGTTCTATCCTTCTACCACTTGAGTCACCTTATTGCTGCCCGCTTCGATGAACGTAGCATTCTATATATAATGATTTTTATAGGGATGAATCATTTCATTTTGTATTATTGAAATTCGTAAAAATATAAGGAGTCATTTTCACAATTCTTAAACTTTCACTTTGACATTTTCAATGAATAATTAAATGAGGATATTACAGCTATGTTTAAGCCGTATTTAAGATCTGATATCAATCAGATGTCATTAAACTCGTGTTATTGGAAACCGTTGAATCAAAGTCAATGAACTCTTGATGGTTTTCACAGTTGAGCTGAGTAATCGTTCAGCTTTGAAGCTTTAGTGGAACAATTGAAACATATTTTACATCCAATAAACTAGATTCGATGCGTCCGCTTTTAAACCCTTTTCAGTGCAGAATTATAGACTTTTAAATTGAACAGTGCAATCAATAGAGATGTTTAATAAAAGGTATATGACATAAATGGAAATAAATCTAAAAAAACAAAAAGTAAAACAACACATTGACCTTATATTTCTTTAAAAGGTATTGCACAATTTTTCATTCGTGAAACAACGCTATTGTCATTGAAAGCAAAATAAAATGAAAAAACTCTACAATTTATTTTTCATAAGGAATTTAAACTTAAATTTTACAGTATTTCTTTTTACATACGCATAATTATTCGAAAATATTTTGTCGAACAAAAATTGAAATTTATTATTATTACTCAACTCGTAAAGTTAAGTATATGCAGGAACCACAAGTAAAGTAATAACATTTTAACAAATAAGAATGAATCGAGCAGCATTTACGCTGTATTCTTCAATTGTCTTTCATATAAGCGACGTAATAAAATCAAATCTAATAGTCGTCCTCTGAACGTAGCTTAAACTACTATATAGATAAATTTATAAAATACACTTTAATACATTCATTTATTAAAGAATACAAATTGCAACCTTTTTATTTTATATGTAGTTGAAGATAATTAATTTTAGAAGAATTTGAATACATTTATATTATTTATAAAATAAGCAGCTTTAAGTAAAATATATTTAATAAATATTGGTTGTGTATTTTTGTATACAAGTTACCAGCAAAATTGTTATCATGACAGACGATGCGTTTTTCCGCTCTTTATAGTTCATTGAACAGTACACTGACATTGGTTATTGTTTGATGGTGAATATTTCTCTTATTTTGTATGTTTTCTAAAATGTTGAAATTTTATTAGTTACAATATATTTATAATTTATATTTACATATAATACATTGAGTATTTACTTTTTTTTATGTCATCGTTATCTTAGGTATTAAATACTTGCTTAGCTTAGATTTAATTTGGTCAGTCCAAAATAAAATAAATAAAATATTTCATTCACTACGTGCAATTATTGTCGTATAAAAAGTCGTTTGAATATCGTATAATTAAAATACTTTATAATATGTTTTTTAAATTGGAACAGATTCTTTATTTATTTATAATTGTGTTAATCTATAATTTCTATTTTATAAAAAATACTATGATTCAAGTATAAAGTAAGTCTTATTTCGTATAAAATGAAAACTAATAGAATACTTTTATAAAGATATCCGTACATTACGATATATATGAGAAAGGTCTTCATTAAGAGTTTCATTTTAGGTTACAAAAGGAGGCAGACACAGTGTCTCGCAAGGAATGAGTAAAAATGAAGAGTAAAATTATAAAATAAGTATTTATCACAGATGCTGTCAATTTAACGAAAGCCACTTAAAAAGCAATTCATTCCTTTAATGTGCTCCTTGTCCAAATGTTTCATCATGACCATACACAGAACACATTTTTATGTCCCTTCATGTTACTAATTTTGTCTCCTTACATTTTTTAAATAACGTTGTGGCCTAAGAATGTCCACTTGTTAGGCAAAAGTACTAAAACCTAATTCAACAATAACGTAATGTATTTATTTTATTTATACAACATTTAAAAATATATTTTATTAAGGAGGTATAAAGATATAATCTTGATCCATTCCCAGTATTTCTGAATTAATGTTCCGAACGAGCAAGATATAGATAGAGCAAGATATATATTTCACAAAATGGAAGATAAAAGACGATGCTTCTTAGCATTCCATGGATTCACCGTGCGGGTGCCGGGCCCATCGCGTTGTAGGGAGGGGAGTGCAAACAGCCCCTGGGACTTGCGACCCAAGTGTAGGTTTAAGGGGCCCCTTTAAAATGCGCATTCACGCTCACCATCAACTGGTTGCGCTCCTCTCCCTACCTAACCAAATTTGAAATGAACCTACCAATGCCGCCTTTGAAGTACGTTCTAGAAATGTACTGATGATAGTTCTAGAGAGGCCAAGATCTTTAAGTAGGTTATAGAGAGATTTCACTGTTATACCTCTCGCTCCCACTTCTACCGCCTACAAATTAACTACAGTCGCGTGCAAGTAAATCGACTCAAGCCTCAAGTGCGCATAAAAAGTGATATAACTAAAAAATTACTTATTTTACCTCTATATAATGTTTTACATAATTAAAGCCTAGTAATTAGGCTTTCAAATGGTAGCATAATATCAGTAATTTAAATAAACACTTGTACTTAGAATGCAACTGAACGCAACCTCCCGTAAACTGCTCTGCGCTCTATACACAACTTGCGCGACACAACCCCCTATAAAAACCCTCTGTAATCGTTTTTTCTTATCAGTCGCTCATTAGACGTTGACCTGAACACATCTCTGCAAATTAAAGCCGTCATTTGAAGAAAATTATGGATACAACACCTGAGGAAGCCGCTCAAGTCGTTGCCCTATTGCAAGAAGGGTTGAACCAGCGAGAAGTCGCTCGTCGTTTGAATATGAGTCAGTCCGCTGTCTCGAGAGTATACAGAAAGTTTCAAGAGACTGGTGCCTTCACTCGGAGGCCTAATACCAGCCGACGCCGGTGCACCTCAGAGCGTGACGACCGGTTTTTGGTCTCGACCTCTCTCCGAAATCGACACCTTACCGGCGTAGATGTGCAGCAGGAGCTACGTCAAGTTCGCGGGGTGACTGTCAGTCAGTGGACAGTTAGAAGAAGGTTGAAAGAAGCTAACCTTTCTCCGAAAAGACCCGCTACAGGCCCGAAGTTGACCACAGCTCATCGTCAAGCACGGCTTCACTTTGCTCGAGAGCATTTGGATTGGAGCATAGAGCAATGGCAGTCAGTCCTGTTCACAGATGAGACGAGGATGTGTCTCCATGGCAGCGACAGGAGAGGTCGGGTATACCGTCGTCCCGGTGAACGGTTTTCACAGTGCTGCTTTGTGGAAACCGTTGCATATGGTGGCGGATCTTGCATGATGTGGGCCGGAATTTCCTTAGAAGGCAAAACGGAGCTTGTTTTCGTTCCTGGGGGAGGCCGGGGAGGAGGTCTGACCAGTGATCGTTACATTGAAAATGTTCTACTGGATCAAGTTGTCCCTTATCAAGGCTTTATTGGAGAAAATTTCATCTTGATGCATGACAATGCCCGATGTCACACTGCTCGGGCCACACGTGATTTCCTGAACGAAGTTGGAATTCACACTATGCATTGGCCACCGCTCAGCCCCGATTTAAATCCCATTGAGCACATATGGGACGAGCTCAAAAGAAAAGTTAGAGCGAGGAAATCAGCTCCGACAAACATCAATGAGCTCAAGACTGCGTTGGTAGAAGAGTGGGGTCGAATACCACAATCATCCATTAAAAAGTTGATAAGGTCGATGAAGAATCGCATGAGAACAGTGATCAGAGCTAGAGGAGGAAATACCAAATATTGACACGAATAAATTTTTTATCTTACGCGCATTTTGTTTCATTTAAACACAATAGCCCCATACTGTGAAATTGTATGAATTTTCAAAATTTTTTACATTATCATTGGCATTAACCTTTTTTACTAAACTACTGAATCGATTTTCATGCAACTTGCACCATTTTAAAGCTCAATTACTAGGCTTTAATTATGTAAAACATTATATAGAGGTATATTAAGGCATTTTTAAGTTATATCACTTTTTATGCGCACTTGAGGCTTGAGTCGATTTACTTGCACGCGACTGTATATACCTATTCCTGGTCAGTTCGTAATACTTGTTTACTTTAATTGTGTGATCTTTGGGGATGTTAGTTTCCTACGGAACAGTAAGCTCCACAAGTATCACGCGCTTTAACTGTCTAGAGTACAGGAATATGTCCGGTCTGGATGACGAGACAACAATATCCTCAGGAATTCTATACTGTTTCTCATACGTATCCATCATTATAGTCCAATCGCGAGCCGCCTCCAAGATAGAGTGAGGCTTTTGTTTTGTTTTTTTTTAGACGAGCCTTCTTTAATGAACTCTATGTATCTTTTGGTGGTTGTTATACCCTTTTGCGCTCTAGCTACTGAAAGACTAACCGCTTCACGTATGATTTCCAATACTTTATCATGGCATAGTCTAACATAAAAAAAAATTATCTGCGTTTCTTATTGTTCTTTCATTACATTAAGAAGATAGACTTATTTCTTATGTTAGCTTTCCCTTTTATTATATTTCATAGTCCTGAAAATAAGAAAAATATATCATTTATGCAAACAAAAGATTATTTTTACATAGAGAATGACTTCATAAATCAGTTCTTTCTTTCCTTAAAATTTATAAATACTTTAAATTAAAAGTTTCTCAAAATTTGCATTTCTAAAGAGTATTAGATGAAATGAAAAAGAGTCGAATATAAACTCCTTTTTAACTTCACAAACAAACCTTATACAATTTTAAAAAAAGTGGCTTTATAAACCCAGCTATTAAAAAGTTTCTTGAATTTTTAGTAGCTCTTTTTAAATTATTCAAAGAAAACAAAATATAATAAGAAGAGAAGAGACTGACTCAGACTAATAAACTGAATATGAAGAGTTGAGTTCAATTTAATTATAAATGTATTCATGTATTATGTTTGAAATAACGTGATTATAGGTATATTTAAAATAATTATTAAATCCATAATTATATCTTGTTTTATTAAAAGAATATAGATACTTACTAACGACTGAAAAATTTTTACAAGGTACATACGTTCTGGAGAAAAACGAAGATAATAAATGAAGCTTTTAGGAGATTATTAAAAGATTCAGAGGTACAAGAGATGAATGAGAGCAATTATTATTAAGAGGAGTTTTTTATGGGTTAAGATGGTTCTGATTGTAGGTAAGTGGTACCATCTTACCTGTAGGCTTTGCTGAGGTGTATTTTAATGGTGAGTGGTATGACCTCATTGAGATTTAAAAATGCTAGGTATCTAGGTCAGCGTTGCGTAATACCTTTCCTAGTTTCGTTCCTAATAGTGTAAGGCTGCTTCTTATAATTAATTGCTCTGACGTCACACGCCACACCGAGGAAGCACTTGTAAGATTTATTAATTTTAGTAACAATCTTACTAATATAATTATATGTTATTTATTGCTTGTCTTGTAAGTTTTGCATGTATTTGAAATCTTTGACACGATTTTGATACAAGTACGGACGGACTGAGATACCTAACGAACTGAGGACATTTTTTATACATGAATTTTAGGTAACTAATTGTGTGGCAATTGAAAAAATATTTAGTTCAGTAATTTTATAATCAGATGTTCATTTTATATTCGTTAAACACACGAAGTCTCCCCGCTTGCTATTTTATCCCAAAATAAGGTAAAATCTATTTATAAACAGACAGTTCAGGCTTGAATATGAATGACATGGAATTTCTTCGCGAAATCGTACTACGTAAAGTGCCTGCAGTATTTTGATATTTATGATTAGTTCAATTTAATTGAGTTTACTTTCCATGTTCTTTTCTTGTTTTGCATAACAAAGAGTACTTGATACAATTATGGGTTTAAGAACGTTAACGATTTCGCGAAGAAATTCCATGTAAATCATATTAAAGCCTGAACTGTCTGTTTATAAATCGATTTTACCAAGATTTTACTAAGATATATTAATTAATCCATAATGTATTCTATACAGGATCAAATTATTTCATAAACAAAAGATTATTACGAGTTCGGTTGATACACACCGTTTTATCTGTGGTAATTATTTATTATTTCTCAGTTCCCTTACAATATTTCATATAGTAGGAGACATTTGACATATAGAAATATAAGAACGATATATAAAAATATACAACATATAGATATTTATTTTAGAAATATAGGAAGGTCGTAATATTTTAAATTTTTTTTCATTTTCATCATCTAGCAATAATACGTTGATATTTATATTTGTTTTAAATAAGTAGGTTATAAATAAATGTACAAAAAACTGTTGTTTTTTTTTCCATCTTATATTATGATATATTTACAATTTCACAGATCAATATCATAAATCATATTATTTATAAATATTCTTTTATAACAACTATTTTAGAATGAATAAGAATAAAAAAAAAGAAAGGAGGCTATTAATGATAAAAAAAAAACTAAATATGAAAGATATGTAGTGAAGTCAATTTATTTAAATTATTATATATTAATACGCATTTGAAAGAATTATGAGATCCACATTTATATTCTCTGTTATGACAGACGAACAAAATATTAATCTGTACATAACGTAGCACAAAAATGGAGAAAATGAAACGTTTAGAGGATTATTTTAAGACTCCGAGGCGGAGGAAATAATAGGAGCAGATACAACAAATTTTCGTTATTTTTCATAATTTAATGAATTCAAACAGATTTTTCTTAAAAGCCTGTGACCGGAAAACTTTCCGGACTTGATACACTTCTTCCTTGTAACTGTGAAGCATTTTTTAAATACTATAAGTAATGAGCATATATAAGTCTTTTCATTTATTTGAAAAAACTAACTTCCACAGGCATAAATTATATATTTGGAAATATATATAAACATGTAAAGCCATGGGAAGCATATATTTTTTATAAATAGAGAAAGAGAAGTAAACCAATACGGACATGGACTCGAACCCGCGACCTCTACCGATCATCCCGTAGCATTACCAATTGAGCCGCCGTATCTCTCAATTTACTTACAATTAAAGTTAAAATGAATATTTCTATCCTTCCCACAGAAAGGATTGCTTGGTGCGGCCTTAAATAATTGAAGGTCAGATAATAAAATGGCAAGACTAATAGATTCCTAGACATATCAAGGGGAAAAAAAGGCAATAAGGGGTTGTACTCGACGTCTCACAATTGTTTATCACTGATGGTGATTTATATCGAGACCTTTGTTAAATGCAACTTTCTTTTTGAGGCAAGTATAATAATACAATAGTTTTTAAAAATCTTTAAACTCTGAACATATACTAATAATTGTTTGAATGCAAACTGAATTAATCTTATTAAAATGTATTATTGCTATTTTTATAGTTTAACTTTCGTGAACCTTGATTAATATATTTATATTTACCCGCCTGTATTCACGTAGAAATTAAATCAGAGTGTACCCGACTAGTTTCGAACCCAAATGGTCGGGTACATTCCGATTTAATTTCTACGTGTATTATTGCTATTTAAGAAATAGTAAGATAATGTTGTATAATGTTATTTAAAATTTATCATAAAACGTAAAATATATTTGAATTCTTTCTAAGAATGTATGACTGAAGATTTTCATCGAAAGTAAATATGGTGTCATACGTATAAATGTAAAGATACGTTGAGTAGCTGTACTTACTACCAATAATTGCATTCCCGAGGAGTGTTTGCGTCAACGAAGCGATTGACTATAAAAAAGAAACTAAATCCTTTAGCAGTATGACAAAGAAGAATTGTTATAAATAGGCATTAAACCCATATTAGTAGAAGAGTGTTAGATGTGAAAGTGGTGGGATACAAAAGAAGAGGACGGGTGAAAAAAGAGATGGATTGATTGCGTAAAAGACAATATGGAGAATACGGAAGTGTGTAAAAAGATGACGAGTGGGTGAGAAGGTTGAAAGAGAAAGATACTGCTTCGATCTTTAATGTGAGATAAAGACAGGGAGATAATGTATTATAAATTATTTATTGGTATTCAAAAAATAGTATTATATTATTCTAATTAATATCAAAATTCGTAAACTATCATTCATTAGGAAATTCATTCTGTTTCAAATTAAACACCAGCCATTCTTATATATAAACTGCCAGTTTGCAGTTCAATTAGAAACATTTCTCGTACCCTAGCTTCCGTTTCTATCTTTCCTTCCGACAATTAATTATGTTCTCGCTACAGCCGGAGCTGTAAATAGAAAACGAAATGAAATAGAAAAGTTGTAAATATCAAAACGTAGATAATATTATTAAGATTAAGATTTCAAACCATTAAGATTTTTTTTTTATGCATTTGCAATTGATTTTAGACATGGTTATAATTAGAGCTAATATATAATTTATTGAAGTGCCGAGGTATTAGTTAGTGAACGAAGATGATGCAAGGACTTTCCAAGTATTAATTTTTATTGATCATCATTCTATACAGTCATACCTAAAAAATATATAAATAAAGGAATGTCTTTAGCTTCACAACCCTTATACTAATGTAACAAACAATAAAGATATCCTATAGTATTGTAGTATATTAAGATTCCAAGTTTAACAATGTAATTTTTATTAATTAGTTATATTATTTATCTACAAGACTTCTCTCTGAGCGATTCTGTGTGGAGACTATCTAACTTATATTTATATTAATTATTATTAAAGTCTACCTTAAAAGGTGATTTAATTATAAAAATTCAATCAAATATATTGTAGAGATGCAATAAAAATCAATCTTTTCAGCGTTAAAAGAAAATCAATTCAGGTAGAAAACAAATGGTACCAAATTCGAGTCTTATTCGTGTTAACAAGTCAAGGTTCTGTATTTATCTAAAGTTTAAGTAATCGTGGAATGTTTAACGTTTCAAGTTATCCATCTTATCACGAATAAACATTTCAGATGTTACTTAAATTCAAAATTATATTTTATGTAGTATAAAATTGTTTTGCTTCAAATACGTAAAAAATATTTTATTTGCTGAAAGTCCATTATTGACATCTATTTAAATACAAATAAGCGAGGAATTACAGCGACGTATGAAAGGATATATGAGATGAAATGTCATTGAACTTACGGTATTGCAAGCGGAGCCATTCAAAGAATGCACCTTAAGTTATCTGTAGACGTTGAAAGTTGATTTGAGAGGGGAATCCTTTAGCTTTGCGTCTTTAGTCATATAAATATATATTTTTTTAAAACAATATACGAGCTATGATTCGTTTATAATGCAGCCGTTTATTTTGCAGAAATTGTGCAATTGCAATTGAATAGTGTTATTCTTATAAATAAAAAAAGAGCTTTAACCATAAATGCGACTAACCTGCTATGTAAAATATTGCTCAGTAGTAAAAAAAACTCGTCAGTTAATATTTTTTTTCGGTTACATCCCTTTTGCAGACCACTTTAGAAGTTGTTTTGATTTTACCGCTCTATACATTATTAAATTCTCAGGTAATCATTAACCGTTTGTAGTCTTGAGATATTTCTTTAAAAACGTGGCTTGGTTCTCTTTTTTTTCTTTTAATAAGCTTCCACTTAACTAATGTCAATCATACCTGTACTCTACCATGTGAAATGGAATTGTCTGGATAAACCGACCCTAGAAGTGTTCCGAAGATTGGCCGTACAATAAATGTTCGCGAAAAGCTTTGAGCAGTGCTACTTCCACCGGTAATTAGTGTCTTCTAGGTGTTTACTTTACTATGGAGGAATCGAATAGTAAAACATAATTAATTATAAAATCATAAAAGAATAACATATTTCATATTAACTGTAATATTTTGTTTTTTTTTTATTATTTTAGCAGTATTAAGATAGATTAAGTTTTATTAAACTTCATTATATACTACGAAAGCTTAAATACAAAAGCAAAAGATGTATTTAGTACGTCCCTTGTTCCACTTTGTAAACATACGAAACTAAATATTATTTCTCAATAACAATAAATAAAGTATAATTAAATAGAAAGATATAATGTATATTATCTTACTCTTTTATTAAAGAATTCTTTGTATTGCGTTAATCGCCATTCTTCCAACTTCTACTTTCTTTCATACAAATACAATGCTCACGCAAGCGTATAAGATTAATTACTAGCATTACCAATAACTACTAATTATTATATAATTTCATAGAGATAGAAATATTTTTTTTTTATATATATAAATTATTCAAAATTTAGTAACTATCCTGTAAAAATAAGATTTAAAATATTTATATTGGGAACCTCTGAATTTTATAAATCAAAATGTATTTAAAATAACCGTTTCAATGTTTCAATGCTTTTGTATTAACTGTTTTCAAAAAAGCGCTGATATAAAACTTTACCTATAAAACTTTACCTGCGGGGTCTGACCAGGGAAAAGAACACGACATAAAAAGTGGGACATGTATTGTTTAAATTATTTTTTTACCTTCATGTTCAAAAAAAACATAATATCTTCTTATTCATTAAATAATGATAAGAATACTGTAATTAAATATTAAAGTAATTTTAAATACATAAGTATACTTTTAATACTCTTATCAGAAATGAAACTATGATGAAGTATATTATATATCTCAGAGAAAATGGTTACTGACAGAAATAGAAAAATCTTACCGAAGCACATAACAGATGACATAATAATAACGAAAAATCGTGTGTAGTAAAAAACTGTAGAGAACAGACTTACATCACGTTACAAATATCAACATTACAACTATTGTCTTTGACACAACTTAACCCATATTATCTCTACATTATTAAACACTAAAGCATTATACCATTGAAACGGTTATTTTGAATACATTTTGATTAATAAAAGTCAGAGGTTCCCAAAATAGATATTATTAAAGAATTCTTTGTATTTCGTTAATCACCATTCTTCCAACTTCTACTTTCTTTCATACAAATATAATTCTCATAAAATATGTATTTTCTTTCTTCCAGACTAACTAGTGTATAAATGCAGACTAATTGCTAGACACTTTCCATTACTTTCAAAAGCCGCCACCTATCAGTTTGTAAAGTATACGATGGGACTTTATAGATAGGATAGGATATTCGCTTTGACCACATTGATCAACCGGCAAACCTTTAGGTATCCAAAGAGCTATCCAGCTGATATAATACTCTCCATTAATTAAGAACAAGAAGGTGGGTCCATAATTAGCCAGTTTTGAACCATTGCCTTTTTTTAGGGATCAGTTTTTAAAGGGTCTCCCATTCAATATATTGGGGACTATGCCAGTCAGGAGTACCGAAATAGACGATTTAGTACCGGAGCCTCAAATCAATCCAAGGTTCAAGGGAAAAAACAGTTTACTGGCCAGCTGTAAGCAATGTCCGGCATTAGCTTCTGATACTGCAAAATGGGCGGCGGTGAACTGCCATGGTCATTTAAAATTGAGTTTTATGCAAAAAAGTGCCCAAGAGACCGACTTTCTTTTTTTCCGTAAAAGTAAGAATACGACGAATAGCTGTATCGTGATCACGAAGTCAACCAACAGTAACGTCAGACATAAGCTTCAGTGTTTTCTTAACTTAATATCACATATAGCAAAATGACTTGTTACTTTGGTAACCAGAATTTGAGGGAGTACTATGGGAATTATGCCATCAGCGTACCGTCTCGCTGCATAATTTCGACAATCTCTTGTTATCTATCTGTTGCTTTCATGGAAGGATTTTGATGAAAATGTTTTTTTTACGAGTTTATAGCTATTAGTACTATACACGGTAACATATGGACTACAACTTATTTTGAATATCGGATTATCAGATTGAAATTTTAGTCTGTCTGTCTGCTATCAGGCACCATCTATTGCCTACCTGTCAGAGTACAATATACCATGCTTGCCATAGAGTAACTTGAATATCGTGTATAGAGTTTAAAGCCTTGGAGTATCTAAAAAAGTATGGATTAGTATTAGGTTTGACGTGTTATATGTTTTATAATATGAGTCTGGGTGGATGCTGATGAAGTCACTGGCAAAAGCTAGTTCAAAATAACAGTGACAGAGGGCGAAGGGAGCGCCTCCAGCTGGTATAAATATCCGTTTGGGAGCTCACTTACCAGATTTAAAAACTAAAAAAGCTACTTGCCCGTCTGTTATCGTATAACTCGAAATGGGCTTTATTGATCTAGAATCCAAATTAGTATATAGTAAGAAAAAGCGAGAGTATTGTTTTATTTGTATTTGGCAGCTCGATAAGTATTTAATGTCACTATATACAAGTTTGTTGTTTGTTTGTTGCAGTGCTTTGCGCTCGAAGCCGCTGACAAAAGCTAATTAATTATAAACAGAGGAGACAAGTAAAGAAAAATGAGACTAATACCACCATTTGTTTGCAAAACTTCATAATACTTAAGTATATTTGCTAACACTCTAGTATGTTTGTCTTCACAACAAAGATCTGCTTAATATAGAATATTGTTGATTTTATTAATACAAAATATGCCTCCTTTAATCGGGATTAAATTACTTCACAAACAAAAGATTATTACAAGATTTAACACACAGATTATGAGGTAAATAATTATTATAATTCAATGGATCATTCACTTATATTAAGGAAGATTCTTTCATTCATTTCATCATTCATTTCATTTCATATTATATAAATTGATAAAAGTTTTGCTAAGCTGTATTAGTCCTGTAATTTTATTTCTTCATAATTTATATAAATATCTACATAAATATTTAAAGTAATCATCAACTAAAGGATAAATATTATATAATATAAACAACAAGGTTTTCGCTAACTTTATATTATGTGGTTTAACCAAAATTTATTTCAATATTATATATAAAAATTAACTATTTCAATTTCACCTAGAATGTGAAGATTGACTAGAATCTCGATCTCTCCTTAGCGATAAAGTCGCCTTCTGTGCATATTACTGTATTTTCATGTATTTCATATTACTACTGATATGCTCTAATATTTAAACTTTAGTGACTATTATATTTATATTCACCCGGGTATATTCACGGGGAATCAAATCGGAATATACCCGACTAGTATCGTACCCATTCGGAGTTCTTATTCATGAGCTCTAAGCGTGGTGGACTCGCGGCGTGAAACTAGTCGGGCACATTCCGATTTAATTCTGCGTGAATCCAACCGAGTAAATATGAATGTGATATGTTTTTGTTTCTTTGTTAAAGTTATTCTAATACTGGTCTTATTGAATGATTTATGTTTATTTAGTGAATAGTAAGTTTGGTAATCTGAGTGTGGTCAGAGTTTTTGAGGGGACGCTATTGGCGGAGACAAAATTTTTTTTTTTTTGGAAATTGTTAATATTTTTTAGAAAAAAAAATTAATTAAAAATGCTAAAAACTTTGTTCGCTTTACTTTACCTTTTTATTACAAAATAAATTCAGCATAGACTAGAAGAATAACTAATGAAAATGAAGAACGGCTTTGAACGAAGAACGTAGGCTACAAATGTAATAAAAATGCTGTTTCTTGAGCTTGTAAATTTATTCATTGTTTTAGACATGAAAAGTATTTTTTCAAGAATTCAGACCTACTGCTATAGAAGATAAATAATATACTTTAATGGGGTACTTTTTGTGATATTGTCGAGGCTAGTAAAGTATATTTAAGTCTTTTAATAATTTACTATATTAATTAGCACTGACCAGACAACCAAAGCAGATCGTATTCTTATTTTACTAGGAGGAAAAAAAGTCTTAGAGATAAATAAATTGTTATTATTGTAAGATCTAATTTGTAATAAAAACTAAATAATATGTGATTAATGTAACAATATAAAAAAAAATATTTATTCCCTTCAATGTTTCAAAATTCCCGATAATGTTTAATAAATTTAAATTGTATGAACTCTTTTAATTTAATCAAATCAACGTTATTTGGATCAAAATCTTTAAGCAAATTCAGTTCTAATTGGCAAGAGTTGTCTAACTTCAATATATTTTTTGAAAGACGGTTTTTATATTGGATAAAATGATGTTTCGTGTTCTTAATATTTAATATCCTTATTAGATATTAAAGTAAGCAAATCCATTATTGATAAGGAAATTATACGAGTGTATAGAAAAACATTTATCAGTTTATTCAAAATAATTTTATCGAATAAGCAGAAATATTAGTTAGACGATGCTTCTTAGCATTCCATGGATTCACCGTGCGGGTGCCGGGCCCATCGCGTTGCAGGGAGAGGAGTGCAAACACTCCTGGGACTTGCGACCCAAGTGTAGATTTAAGGGGCCCCTTTAAAATACGCATTCACGCTCATCATCAACTGGTTGCGCTCCTCTCCCTACCTAACCAAATTTGAAAATGTACCTACCAATGCTGCCTTTGAAGTACGTGCTAAAAATCAACTGATGAAAGCTCTTAAGCTCTAGAGATGATAGCTCTCCATGGAAAAAAACATTAACATAAATATGTCATCTTTACTTTTCTTTAACGTCAAGTAAACCAATGATACATGTATTTACTTTACTATTTACTTATTTATTTACTATTTATATTAATTCTTGATAAAATTTGTGAAAGAGGAGCGGGTTTTTGTATAAAGGTGACAATCTGAAATAAATTATAGCAGTTTTTTTTGTTCAGTAAGAGACGGACCTTTTAAGGAAGCTGTTCAATAATCTTTATAATTAGACTTACTGTACCCCGCGACTTCCTCCACGTGGACTTACTACTCAAAGGTCTTACTCGTTTGGAACTGTTGTCAGACCCCAGACACTAAATAGTTCAAACTACTATTTTATATTTTATACATTTTTCTTATATTCTTTATTTTCTAAATAATTTATACATTTTTTTATTCTTTTTACATCACACACAGAATTCAGAAGCACTTTTCTGAATAGCTAAATGTTAATTCGTACAATGTGCTAGGCCAGATAATTTGCTATTTAGACTTTCATATTTATTTCAATTACTCCATTAAAACCACAAAGCTCAGTCATCTAACTCAACTATGATGAAGAATCGATACGAATTTGCACTTCAGTCACGTTTCGATTATTGACCAGGATCGTAAATACATTCTTAATATATACTTCAGTTACAAACATCCGGTTTACCGAAATAAAATAATATATCTGTCACGCCTCGAGTCCGCCACGCTCAGAGCTCATGAATAAGAATGGGTTCGAAGCTAGTCGGGCACATTCTGATTTAATTCTACATGAATACAGCCAAGTAACTATAAATATAATAGTCATGGCTCACGAAACTTTCAATATAAAAATAATTTATCTAAAAATAATAATAAATATTGCAAAATTCGCTTAAAAACTAAATTTATTGCGTCTTTAAACTGAGTGACGTAGTTCATTTAAAAATTCAAAGAACGCTTTATAGATTAAATCTGCTTTACATATCAACTTACATTATTATTTAAAGAAATATACAGTTTTAGAAAAAATATAATAAATTATACATTTTACACTAATGCTTCGTTCATATAATACAGCGTAAAATTACTTCATTAAATAGCAACAATACATTTGAATTTTGTTGTAAAAGATTACTAGTAAACTTTTAAGTTTTACAAATTTGACCACAGAGGCATATAAAAATAAGAAACCATACATTTAACAAAATTCTCAGTATGAATCCCATCAGTGAGAAAGAACTATAAGTCGACGAGTACAAACCCTGTGGCCTTATTTCCCTTAGTTTAATATGTCTAGGAATATAAATGCCATACCATTTTATTATACACTCGTGTGCAGCCGAATCAACTCACCCGTACAAAATATACAAAAAGCGTGTTTTTAATTTCAAAAATTAAAAAAAGTAATAATGTATTTTTTATTAAAGCCTACTCTTTTAACTTTAAACAAACACGTTTATCATTTTAATCCAATCATCACTTTTGAAAATATTGTGGTATGAACGTAAGTGCCAAAAATTTACTCCTTGCAGTACTAACGAGTTGTGATATGCAACTCCCGTAAACAGTACACCCTTATCAGTCACTTATCAGAAGTTGACCTGAACACATTTTCGCAAGATACGAATACTAATTCGTCGCCATTATGGATACAAGACCAGAAGAACTTGCCCAAATAGTTCTTTAGTCAGCTAGATGTCGAAAGCCGCGTAAATCTGAGCCAATCTGCTGAATTAAAAAAGAATCTATCGAATCGATTAAATTCAAATTTATTCCGCAGATTTTTGAGATTATGGTATCATTTTAAATCTTATAAAATAGTCTTTTAATGTATAAAATATCACATAACCATTTATCCATTTTGTAGAGGTGAGTTGATTCGGATGCACGCGAGTGTATTAGCTTCGTCAAACTAGATGCAATAAACAATCCTAGCTAGAATATAAATATTTTTTTCAAAAAATTATATCCGACACGTATAATATTACTAATTGTAAAACGCAGATATTAGCAATATATATACGAGTACAATACATCAAATGTCATTCTTTTGTTAAAAATAGGTGATATAGGTTTACAGAAATACTTATTATCATATGAATTATAATGTATTATAATTAAAATACAAAATTAAACAGCTTCATATGAAATAGCAATCAGAATGTTAGTTTGGTTCCAGTAACTGGTTAATGCAAGTTTCATTAGCTCATTAGCCATCTGTCATTATGAGATATTAAGCTATTTGGTATAAATTAAATGTATAGTACATCGGTACGAGAATAACTTTGCATATAAATAAATAATATCTATGTAAGTTTCTTTTGCAATAATGTTTAATAACTTAGATTATAGAATACACACAGACTAAATATGCTTTAGATTTAAAGTATTAAAACTACTTAGCAGTTACAAAGAATATATTAATTGAGTCTGGAAAGTATGCAGTGCGCTGCCGGCATATTTTCCAGAAGTAATCTGTTTGAACCTTGGGATGTGACAAAGACAATGCCCGCGGGTACAGCACACGGTAGGGTCGCTGCTTCGTAGTTACGAGTTATACTCTTTTTGAAACTATAAAGCGTTTTGAAAAGACATTGAAAAGAAAACTGTACTTAACGTACGTGGAATATAAGAATAGGTACAGTAAAGTACGCATTTCATTACGTTAACATATAAAAATACAAATTTTATTACCACTTATTGTTTTCGTAAACCAATCGACAGATAAATAAACAAATATGTCAAAAACTATTGCTTTGAAACGTTTAAATTTCATGAAGTAATTTAATGTTATATTGAATACAGATTCAATTAATTTTAAATGTGTGTATACATTTTTATTTTCGAAATAAAAATATCGAAATAAAAATGTATAGACACATTTAAATGCTAGTGGCTTATAGTTTGAGTCGGAAGTAAACTATAAGGCCAGGAAGACGAAGTCAAACAAGTAACAGCTAGTTCATAATAAATAAATATGTTGCTTTAATATCCCAACATAATCCTATTATATTTAAATAAATATATTTTATATAAATGTAACAATATAGAAGAAAAACAACTTAAGATAAAGATAAAGATTTCTGTTTCATTTATCTATCGTCTACTTTTTTTTTATGTTACAAGAGGGCAAACGAGCGTGCGGATCACAGGTAAATCCTAATAAAAAAAAAACAATTTGCAATTAATTTTATGGTAAACTAGACGCTTTTTTTCTTTTTTCTTTTTTCCTTTATACTTTTTTTTTGTTTATTTAAACTGCCAGTTTGATGTTCAATTAGCCCAATAAGGCGTAACCTGGATTTCGCCGCTAAAGCCAGGGCATGTAAAGATAAATAAAATTGTAGATAATATTGTTATTTTTATTTAAAATTATAAAGAAATAATTTCCTTATTTTATTGCCTCTTATTTGAGACAAGTTTACAATCAAAGCTTTGCATATGTAACTCAGTGTAAGAAGAGACATCAGTTAGTAAACAAAGGTGATCCAAGGCTTTCCAGATCTTTATAGATCCCATATCTATATATCTCTGCCTAAACTAGTGGTATTGAATATAGAATTTTTTCAATAGTTTGGTCTTTTTTTTTTTAATATACCCCAAGAGTGATTAGTACTTCATAATACCCGTTTCATGTTAACAATGTACAGGATGATAAAATCCTAGAATGGATAAGGTACAGGCGAACATAAAATTATAAAACCTTATGGAGGAAAAAGGCCTAGCAAGCTGTGAAAAAGCCTATATCGTGTCTTATTGTCACACCAAGATTAATATTCAAATATAGTGCCATAGGAACATTCACACTTACAAATTTATAAAAAAGATTCAAATGACTTAACATTGTTCGAAGAAATTTTAAAACTGCCCGGGAGATGCTGTCAAAATGAATTAAGATGATTTTAAAATATCCAATAAACCCTACAACTAAACAGACGACTGATTTTACAAAGATTGACGTCTGATAAACTTTAATAAGACCCTTAATTATAAATATACCCGAAAGCTAATTACAAAATTAAATAACTATGTAATAATATGATGTCGTATTGATATATTATTAAATATAAAAATGTAGGCTGCCTCCAATTTAATTAAAAATGTGACAGCTACTCTTAAATGAAATGCAACAGTACGCTACCAAAGTAATAATTTATAAATTAAATACAACCCTAAGTATTAAAAATAAAAGAGTATATAATTTCATATATGTTTTAAGACCCTTAGAGTATTTTCTAGCTGGCAACATTAAGTTCCTAAAATATTACGAAATATCACAGACTTAATGTTTCTTTTAGTTAGTTGTCAAAGGATCAACCCAATATCTACAGATTTGACAAATGACAGTCAGCAAAAATATGGGACTAAAAATGTTTGAGATGTTACTGAAATGAAATTTCTACGTATTTTATTATTAATTTCTACTTATTTCAAATGAAATTTCTAAGTATTTATTTGTTGAATGTTATAAGTAATCTGGTTTTTGTCGTAGTTTTGGGGCGAAGTGTTTTCTTTCAAGCGTAATTATTTTTCCGAAATTGTAATAGATATTTCGCTACAAATTAAAACATGTTAAAAATATCGTACGGTTTATTTTATTGCTTTATTTTTGAGACAAGCTTTCGTTGCGACTCCGGTCGCATGCACCATGGAAGGTATCATGCACGAGAAAGAAACGCAGTTAACCGATCAAAATGTATTTACATATTCATTTCAAGTCAACTAACTATAAATCGGCCTGTAGTACCTTGAATAAACCTTTTTTCATCAGCATAAATAAATTGATCAGTAAGTTAATAAATAAAATAATTAAAATTTTGAACATTTCTTTTAATATCAACAAAATATTTGGGGTATATAACCTCCCGGCGATCGCCATCTTGGCGTTCGTAACGGATTTTTCCAACGCAAAAAAGGGGTTACTACTTTTTAAAGATAAAAATAAAAGCTAGATTAAAAACATCACTTTACATACCAACTCTATATCTATATCTCTATAGTGATTTTATGGCTTGAATAAATGGCCCTCCCATAATATAAAGTGTTCGCGATTGCGAATCTTGGTCAAAATCAAATATAAACAATATCCTGTTAAGCAATAAGATTAAAAAAAATCAGTTTATGTTACGCTATGTCCCTTCTAGATACATATCTAATTATCCAATAGAAACTTTATAGTTCAGCCACTTATATTATATTTTTCGGGGTTTGAAAATGTAAATACATGCTGGGTGCCTTAGGGGATGGTCCATTATTATACCGTGTTTGAAACGTTTGAAAGGGAGGTTATTATTACTGAAAATGTTGAATTAAATATCTATGATTCAATTTTTTTTTTCACAGAATATTTTTTTTATATATTCATAAATAATTAAATGGGTTTATACATAGAGGTAGGTACGATTAGGATGGGACAGGACGAGGATATAATGTCAAGTTGATTAACCTTTTTAAATTGGTACACACATATGCTGCCTTTGTCTGCATTCTGCGTATTTGCACATTTTTCCAAGAGTATTCCGAATGTGTCAAATATTTCATTTTTTAAACTTCGTTTTTCAAAAGACGGTATAACATTTTTTTTATTTGCATCATATATTGTATGTATCTTATTTTCTAATATCGTGGACTAAAAGGAAAACAAATGGAAGTGAAGACAGGCTTTGCGCATGTCATATAAATGAAGACAAAGCACTTTCTGATAAAGATTGCAGATCAACGGCGGCTACGAATGCAATACAAAAGCTGTTTCTTGAGTTTGTAAAGTTAATTCATTCTTTTATTCATGTAAAGCCCGTTTCAATATATTTTATCACAGTACTATAGAAGAATGATATATTTTGTTGGGTTTTACTCTGTGATATTGTCATGGACATGGATTGAGGCGAGCTTGACATATTAAGTTATTATTTCATATTTTCGATAATAATTCTAATATGTACCGGTAATTGTTCTTCAAACCAGATTTTAAAATGTGGGTGATTTTTTGAAAAGTATAATTTAGCAAAAAATATATATATACAATAAGAAAAAAAGCGAATTAAATATTTCAACGACAATAAATAATAATATTAAAGAAAACTTTATTAATATAAGATTTTTTTTTTTTTCCTAATTACAACGTGCTCTTATTTTCGAGGTCGATCAGATTACTTACTAACTTCATGAAAGCGCGCTGAAGGCAAACTTTTCAAACTCGATTCACTAAGTTTATGAAACTGCTAAGTAGTTTTTTTATTATAAAATATAAAGCACATCCAAGTCTGTTCATTTATTCTCAAAACTGCCGTTAATTAAACATACATAGCTATAAGTTATTTACATGCAATGAGAGTCTCGTACCGATAGTCTACAGTTAATTAATACTGAAGATCTCATAATTAATTGGCTAGTGAGCTGATGGAACTTACATTAACTAATTACTGAGACTGAACAAACAATTAAACAATACATATTACATATATTTTAATTATGATACTTTATATTCCTTTGGTAATTATTATTTTATTTGCGTATTTACATACCTAGCTAAGGCTGGAAACGCACTTGTAGCTCCTGAGTTATAGATGTCCGTGGGTGGCGGTAGCCACTTAGACGACCCGTCTGCTCGTTTGCCAACCGTATCTCATAAAAAAAAAACCTGCATTTTATTAGAAAACCTTAGAGCGACCGGTATATTGTAAGCGTATTAATAATTTATTCGTATAACAACTACGAACTTCTACTACTAAAACCTAACAAAGTAACTTCTTTTAACCTAAATCTCAGAAAGGATTTCTTATGCCTCTATAAGTTATATGAAAGAAAGAAAAAAATGTAAATCTATTATTTTAAACAAGAATTATAATATATACTGATAATGTATGGACAAATTATAAGATCTGAAATTATATCTCGTTAAATGTTAAAAATATATAAGACATCCTACTACGAAAAAACAAACATTTGTAACGTAGATTATGAAGCGCGAAAATGAAGAAAATAAATGAAGCGTTATGAAGATTATTATAATACTGAGAGGAAAGAGAGTTTAATATGAATATTATTAATGAGTTGTTTTATGGCGAGAGGTACCGTCGTCATCGTTTGGTTGTTTTTTACTAGCTTCTTATGTATGGCGCCATTTAAATTATAATAGGGATCTTATCTTCTTGTTATTTTCAACGTTACGGATTAATTTATTTTTTCATTATCAAAAAGCGTTGCTTATCATTTTTATTGTACTTGACGAGACGAATCGATTGGTATGCAACATGAAGAGAAATTGACAGATCCATTTCGACCTTGAGGTCGAAAAAAGGGAATTTTTGACATTTTGCATTTTACCTGGGGGTTTGAACATATAAGGAACCTGCCCACTGAGAATCAGCGTTTTACCATATTTGGAGGTAGGAAATCATTTACATCACTTATGAATAAAAACGCGAAATAAGGCCTTCTAGTCCTATTTTTTTCTCCGATTTGCGTAAAGGTAGAAGGTGATTTTTTTAAAATTGAGTTAGTAAACGGTAAATGTAGCTTGTGTAAAAAATAGTGGTTCTAGGTAAAAAGGGAGCTTGGCTGAGGGTGAGGGTGTGAAAAGGCCGTTCTTGGCGTAAACTATCATTTGAGATATACTATTGCGGCAGCCATAAGGTCGAGCATAGGAATTTGGTGGCGCTCTAACAAACGCGTTGATTATCAAGCATTTTTTTATAAATTAACATTATATATAACGTACTTTACCGTACGTATATATATATTCAACCTGGCTTTTATTTCCAATTTCCTTTGCGAGTAATGGTTTAGTCGGTTATATAGTTTCAAAAACAGTTAATAAGTAACTATGTACAAGCGACCTTGCCTTGTTCTGTCCCGGGGGCGTTACGTCTAAGAGGTCGATCAGATTACTTACTAACTTCATGAAAGCGCGCTGAAGGCAAACTTTCCAAACTCGATTCACTAAGTTTATATAACTGCTAAGTAGTTTTTTTATTATAAAATATAAAGCACATCCAAGTCTGTTCATTTATTCTCAAAACTGTCGTTAATTAAACATACATGGATATAAGTTATTTACATGCAATGAGAGTCTCGTAACGATAGTCCACAGTTAATTCATACTTAAGAGCTTATAATTAGATGGCTAGTGACAAACTTACATTAACTAATTACTGAGACTGAACAAATTTATGTGAAGAAATAGAAGAAGGGTAAAAAAATATGTGAGTATTACTCATACTTTATAATAAAATCTTAGTGAAAACGATATATTGTTAGAATATCAATACATTTTTCGTACAATAAGAACGAAGCACCTTTGATCGTCACGCAGCGGTTCTTCAAAGATAACTAATAGATGAAGTAAGTTTGATATTTATATCAGAATTTTGTATATGGAATACTTTGTCAAACAAAATGAATCGTCAACATTAGACTGATGAGTGGTCAGCCTGAGAGGGACAGTTTTGATTTTATTTGAAATGGTCTATAAACATGTTTAGGCAAGGCTATTTGAAGAGAAATAAATTTAGATTGTAAAATTAACCGATGCGGGCTGGATTCGAATCCGCGATATCTGGAATATAAAGCCGTCGCTTTTCCCATTGAGCTTCAGTATCACAATTTGAGGAATTATTATTATTTTTTTTATTAGATTTTTTTTTAATTGAAGTCGTATATCTCGTAATATGTAATCTTTTGAATAATATTAGAAAACAATAGATACAGACAGTACTTTAACAATGTAGTTCAATCTTATAAATGTAATACGAGTATACTAGTTATTGTTACAGGTTTGTTTAACTTACATTTCTTATTTTTAAATAACTCCCTGGGAATTAAAATACTTTACACTTGACTGACTTTATAATTGTTTCTGAATTTGATTTAAAAATTGATTGGGTTCTGATACGTACTTTAGTCTTGGCAAAAAAATATGGCTTTATACTTCAACAAGAGAAATAGTTGTAAGTATTTATTCCAATAGCTCTGAATTAAACGGCAGCCATTGAAAATGCAATTAACTCCCTCTGACGGGTCCGTTGTCTAATTAATGAATACGATTCGTGGATAGATTAATATTTTCTGTCTGCTCTGATGATAACATTAGTTGTAGATAGTATTGGATTTTATTTTATTAAATTTGTACTACCTTACTGCAGGGCAAATATACCACAACCTAACTCAAGATTAATATAGAATGACTTGAAAATTTATTGAGAAAGGCTATATAATATTACTCTACGACCTTTATTAGAAAACCACTTCTAGAATATTTAGCAAATATTGATTCTGTACCAGTAGTTTTGAACATATTTCTGTAGTCGACGTGGAAGAATTCGCGGGCAATATATTGTATATTATTGTATTAAGACTAGTGTAACATTAGCTTAAAAAAAACTATTAAAAAGGTATGCAATTGCTAGAAAATAATTCTCTCAATACTTCATCAGAGTTCCCTTAAGATAAAATATTCAACAATAAATATTATGTAAAAATACTTGCATATAAATGATTCGTTCTCAATGAGGCAGACAAAATAACCGTATAGAATATTTTTATTAACTAATTTACAGTTAAATAATATAACTATTATTCTTTTATGTAGTTTCACTAAATAAATTATTTGTAATATTTTGTGAAACAATAACTTACACAGAATTAAAAAGTATCCTTAACATTAAAGTTGCTCAGAATAATATTATTTTAAGAATGCCATATTTATTTTCTATAGTGACATTCTGACTCTTATTCAATTATTTTAACAATAATTGTTGAAAAAAAATAGAAACAGCCGTAAGCCTTAACTTTTAAAGTTATAATTTTGCAGTGGCTCTTTTAATTACAAACATGTCTGTACCTGCGCGTCTCTACAACAGAGAGCTCTCGTTACAATTCTCAGTCCCGAGTGAACTCACTTCATATGTTACTCGAACCCTCCATGTTATATTACTTTTTAATTGACAATTTACTTTGAAATGTGAATGCTTACTTACTTTGAGTAAATCGTGACCTGGAAGATAATCCTTTCATATATAAATGCAGTTATTGTGACAGACACTTTTAAAAATTGTTAGTGAAATGCATTTCAAGAGAAGCTAATGAAGTTGAAAAACTAGAAAATAAATGTTTTTTTACTTACTCGGTTGTATTCACGTGGAATTATATGGGAATGTGCCTGACTAGTTTCCATTCGGGGTTCTTACTCATGATCTCTAAGCGTGACGGACTCGTGAACTCGTGAACTGTGCAATTCCACGTGAATACATCCGGGCAAATATAAATATAAAGAAATGGTATTGTTGAAATTATCTTTGTGTTGGTTTTATTTAATACAGAAATAAAACACATAACATGATAAAATTCAATCATCACACAATCAATTTGTATTTAAACATATAGTTTTTTTATTCTAATGTGAATACAAAAGAAGAGGACCAGTTACTTATACCATTCTCTTTCTAAATTGTAATAATAGGACAGTCCACATAATATCAACGAAACAACGTATAAAGTGAGCGAACAAACCTCACGTTACAAATAACTAAATCACTACGTCTTTGACAGCAAACTCGACGCCTAACTTAGTGTTAATATAAATTGCTTCGCAAACTGCTTAGTTTCTAATTTCATTAGTACCGTAACTACCAATCGGTTTCTTCCGATAATTAGTTGACTACGTTCCCGTTATAGAAAAGGGGCTATAAATGAATTAATCAATGTAAACGAATTTTAGTTTAAATAATCATGGACAATTTTATGAACTATCTATTACATTACTTTCAGGCAGTTGCTCGTGACGTGGCAGTCAGATTTTTCTATCGGATATTGACCGTCAGATAAAAAACATAATAAAACGTAAGTATCGAGGGACCAAATGTGCCTATTTACTTAACATTTTATTTACTTAACATATTATTATCTTATAGCTTAAAAACTAAAACTAGAAAGACGCTTTACCTTGCGCGAATCGTCAAAGCCCAGTACGTATATAAATATCAAACTGACAGTACTGTAATTAATTTTAAGTCGCAGAACAAATTACTTACTGGAGATCTAATTATTAGGAGTACATTGTCTGGGCAAATTACCGACCACGAACATTATTTTCTAAATCAAAAGGCTTTTTAGTGCCTTATCTGCAAGAAAGACAAGCCCATTAGAGAAAAGATATGCGTTAAAGACTTTTTGTTACAATTGCCAGCCGTGGAAGTTTTATTTAAATAAAAATAACACACCATTCGCATATATTTATTTTAATTGACAATTATGGTACTCCCACCTTTAAAACTTGAAAATTAAAACAGACTACATACAGTGCAATACAAGAATCCATAGCCAATACAAAAATCTGAAGTTGTTTGGAATGAACATGGTTTTACAGAAGACAATAACTACGCTACATAAATGCCAATTAGTTAAATACAGTCCAGTTTATATAAAAATATATGTAAATTTGTATATTATATTTATTATTTTTAAATATTTTAAGTAATATGAATATGCCCTTTGTGTAACTAGTTTATAATAACCTGTTCTTTTTATAGTATTTTGTCTCAATCACGTACTTTTTTACTTTAGTCCTTTCACCAGAAGATTGTCTGTCAGAGATTGCTCTTAGCAATAAGACTGTCTTGCATATTTTATTTGTTTAAACTCCGCTTATATATGTTTTTTTTAAATATTTATTTCTGTGTGCAATAAAGTGCTTATCTATCTATCTATAAATAAAAATGACTTATACATACAACAAAAAAATATATCATATAGAAAAAACCTATCAAACCATGGAATAAGTTACCAGTTGGCGTAGTGGGGTCTATTCTGAAAATTATAAAATTACATGGAAAATTATAAAACCAGCTAAATATATTTTTAATACTTGACCGATTGTAACAGATACCATTGATGAATGATGAATAGGCATATTTCTTTTTTTCTGACCACACTGACCAAGATCTTAAAAAAAAATATGAACAAGAGACTCGTTGCCTATTTGGAATCAAAAAAGTACTTTCGAGCAAACAATACGGTTGTCGGCTTGGCATTACTGATGACACAGTCCTAAAACTAACTTCTAACATTTATGTAAATTATCTTGACCAAGGTCAAAAATATCACCTTATCAATGTAGAGAGAGCGAGAGAGAGCGCTTCGTGCTCTACAAAGCGCTAAACTAAAAGTGATAAAACATTTGCCTTATATATACTCTACTGCAGATATATTATAGTCCTGTAAAGTTGTCTCTATATAGAAAGCAGAATATTTTTTTCTATATTTCTTTATATCTAATTTGACTTACTAATAAACATATCTTCTTCAGATTTTTATATTTCATTTGGCATTTTATCATATTTCTTACGTGTGTTTTTTTTTAATTTATTCCAGCAGTTGAAATCCATTACAGGTTCGTGCTTCGAATGTAAATCAGCTACTTGTAAAAGCAATTTACGTTATATTCAGATTGAATTTTAGCACGTTCTTAAATATCATAAATATGAATTAATTATGTACTTACATAAATGTGGATAAAATAAGCATTGTTATAGAATAAACTCTATAATAGTCACATTTCAGACCCAAAAAAAAAATCGATTTATTATCCGGATTGAAAGTATGGCTTCCTACAACCTCAATCTACATGAAACGGATAAAACGAATTGTAATTTCTATCTTTACTTGAAAAAGTTTAGGTTTAAAATCGATTACGAAGTCCTTTGAAAGTTATTAATAAAAATATATAAAACAAATTCATTTAACAAGAATTTAAAAACATTGTTAAATATGAGTAAAAGAGAGTCAATAGAATTTTCTTTTTCAATTCAATGATCACTGTTGAAATGATAGAACGAGGAGATGGTTTCCGAATGCTGGTAATATTTTTTGATAAAGTATTAATATCACTATTTTACATTAAAAAAAACAATATTGTATAAAATTTAAGTTTTTCATACATTATGAAAATGAATTTGTGGAGTTATTTATTCTTTCAGTTTGTATTCATAAATGACAATACCATTGTCTCACGGCCATAAAGCAATGCAATATCTTTAAAAGAAATATAACGTAAAAAAATATACAATACATCTATTACTTGAATAACAGATTTATAATAAAAAGTCTATCTATTGACTATATACACTATTCATTTCCTGTATAAAATTCAAAGTATATAATTGCACTGAAAATAGTTTAAAATAAAAGGTATAACTACTATAGTAACGTAATATATATTTAACTTATTATACAAAATAGAGCGGCAATATTTTTAAACCAAGTTATATCAAAATTCCTAATATAAATAAAGACTGGAGTAAACGGAATAAAATAGTATCAACAACGGTTGAATACACTTTAAAATAGCACAAAACTAGGAAAATACGACCACTAGAAAACCACTAATTTATTATTTATGTCATAAACTAAAACAAATATGTTTATCCATGTGGCTTTATGTCATATTAACCTAATTTAATGCATTAATACTTAAAATAGTATAGACAAATTTATTTCATATACAGAATAAATACGAAAATTCTTTTAGAAGACAACCTAACTTTTTATAATTTTATCTGGGTTCGAATATTAAAAAAAAAATACAAACATTGTATTAAGCTATTTTTTTTTTGTTACCTACTTCAAACTTAATGTAATTTAGATAACAGAAGAAGATAAATCAGTAATTGAAAAGTTATTCTCATGCATATCTTATAATATGAAAAACAACTTTAATACTCAACAAACTCTAACTCGTTCATTGAAATCAAATTAAAAAAAAACTATTCTAATTTGTAACCCATACACATCTGAATAAAAAATTATCCCAAAATTTGTCATTTCACATTTACAACGGACGTACACGTAATTTGTTTGCATCCCATGCCAAAAAAATACATTTATATTGACTCGTCACAAAAAATATAAAATATTAAAATCCATATATTCTTAAAATAAGATTGATGATATTTAATAATATTAAATTATTGAAGTCAGTTGGTATATTCACTAGTGTAGCGACGCGTTTCATTGCGCTACATTGATCTAGAGTTTAATTAAACCAGAGCAGACGCCATTCATCAAATAATATATAAATACTATATCTATGTTGTGGAAAGTCTTGCTTTAGAAATATTATTGTGTATAGAATTTATTTGTCCATATACTAAAATGCTAATAGTATTACGAATTATTCAATTAGTACTAAAATCTATACTTCAAAATAAATGCTTAATGACATAAAATTACTATTTTTTTTTCTTTTTCCAATCAAAACATACAAACAAACAAACTAGATTATATTTTTGTTATCAGAAACAACAAAACTGCTGATACATCATCGTAATCTGAATCAGCACATTTTTGATTAGTTCATTAGGAAAGATAAATGATTTCTGATGAGTTAATTTTCTCTTAAATTAGTTATTTATTATTATGAGAATATATTTGTTTATAAATATCGTTCTCATTGTCTACACTGTACATTAAGCATTCGCTTGTAAGGACTCAGATGTGAAGTTAGCTCAAATGAGTTAGGCGTTATATTATATCGTGGCATTATTAAATTAAACATCACTAGAAATAAATTATTTAGGTGATTTATAAACTTTGTATATTATTATGTAGTTAAATTATGTATTATATAATAGTACTGAATGCTTGTGGCTGTAAAACCATCCAACCTTTTCGTAATATGTGATATGTTACAAAATTTGATGGATGGATAAGATATTATGTTTTAGGTAAAAAGGAGACTATTTAATGATTGAGATTTTTACTGATGGGTTCATTTTTATTTTCAATGAAGTAATACATATGTAAGATTTGTTCTCTCTGTTTTTATTTTTAAATGTTTAACGCCCGCCATTTCATTAGGAACTGTGAGTCATTTTAAGTTTTATATTACTTTTAATGACGTATGTTATTGAAAAATATGGAGATGAATGATTCTAAAATACTGATTATTATATATAAAGTAAACATATATTACGGAATATACAAATATATTCTAAAAAGACTAAATTCTATTAATTTGAATTAACTGAAACGAGCTGCGTTCAAACTTTACACGATACGAACAGTCGGTAAGTTTTGAATTGCTATTTACTAACTAACGGAACTTATTGAAACTGCTCTCATGAAAATAATTTAAGCTTTCATTTTAAATTGATGTAATTTTAAATGATTTGATTGTTGCTTCAAAGATATTTTTTTATTGATGCCTTTTCTTCGTTTATTTTGAAATTGTTAGATATTCTTAACTACCTATAAAATCGAAAATATTTTATAAATTAAATGATAAGTATTACTAACTATTTTTTTTTTCATTTTTCATTGAGACAGAGACGTAGCTTCTTAGCATTCCATGGATTCACCGTGCGGGTGCCGGGCCCATCGCGTTGCAGAGAGAGGAGTGCAAACAGCTCCTGGGACTTGCGACCCAAGTGTAGGTTGAAGAGGCCTCTTTAAAATGCGCAATAACTTGACTTAGATGTACATTATATTTATAGCATTAAAAACTACTTAACTGTAACAAAGAAAAAATGAATCGAGTCTGGAAAGTTTGCTGGCAGCGCGATGTGAATAAATAAATTGTTTGAACCTTGAGATTTTTCAAAGGCTGGCTATATAACCGGGTAGAGGCAGGAAATCCTTTTGAAACTATTCCTGTAAAACTATTTTTGGCAAGACAAGTAAATAGAAAGCTGCACCTAGTCCACGTTGAACGTGGTATTAAATAATAATTGTAAAATTAAATAAAATATCTATATTTATTATTTACTATTCCTTCGTTCCCGTCAGTAATGACAAAAAAATAAATATAATGTACCGTTAACAAACAAAAACATATTCTGATATAAAATTTGAACAAAGGCTGAATATTCGCATTCGCATTCGCGAATATTGGTAGCCGATATTCGCATTCGCATCCGCGAATGTCCCTAAATTTACATTCGTTACATCCCTAATGTCTATACTAAGTATTTATCTAAATTAAATATTTAGTTGTAAATTTCAACTAGTTCAGGTGACATAAAATAAAACTAATTTAGATGAGTTATAAGTAAATAGTGTATTATACAAAAGCATGAACGCATGTGGCCTTAAGACCACTTTTAAGGATATTTTAATATGTTTTATAAAAAAGAAATCTATTAAACCATAAAGATTTGAATTGTCATTTTGATAAATTTATTACTTCCCTTCTAAAAATTTTTAAATAGTGGCATCGTTATGATAAATGACCATTCTAAGGCACCCAGCACGTTGCTTTATTCTCTCAATACTCGGGAAAATATAAAGCATAAGGTTTGAGCTTCAAGTTTCTGTTGAATAATGAGGTATGTTTTTAGGAATGGCACAATATAATATTAATTTTATTAATTATTATCTATGGCTCGTCTAAATAAAAATAAATTATTTTCTTAATCTATCAGTGGCAAAAAAACAACATATTGGTTTTTTACCACTCGAAAATCACCGCTTCTGAGGCCGCATTGCTGAAAGCTAGCATACAATGTGATAAGAGAGAGCTTAGCTTTATGATACTTTGATATTTTCAATTAATATTATGTCCAACCCATTTATTTTGTTGATTAACAAATAAATATATGGAATTAAAAAGTTTCAGTTATTATTATTTTTTAATTGAACCATGATTCATGAATTAATGCTGATAATCTAATTAAGATTTTGTCAGCCATATTAATATGGTAAGACTTCCCAAAAGAACTTTGACAGAAATAAGATAAATCAGATTGGCAAAAGTAACTGTACAAATTGTTATTCAAATGTATAATAATTTTAAAAATATATATCATTAAGGTACTTATTTAAAAATATCTCCTTAATTATGAATTATTGTAATTAAAATAAATAGAGTCTTAAAATAATCTTCTAAACGTTTAATTTATTTTCTACACTTTTGAGCCCCATAACTTACTTTTATTTTGTCGTAAGATATATATATAAAATATATTATTGAAAATATATATATAATAAATGGATCATTCTCTCAAATGTATTTTAGTAAATTATTATTTAGACAAATCAGCCATTCATCATGTTCCGTTTCTTGATCATTAATAAACCCTTTTGATTTTATTATCTATATTTTTATGTATTTTTTTTATATTAATGAATACATTTTTAAGTTTTTTTAGCTTAATGGGAAGTAGTTTTATTTTTAAACGTTTGTTAAACGATACTTTGTCAGTTTTGTTGAATTGAGACGGTATTATTAAGACTCGTACTACAACTATACTAATATATTAAACGTCTACATATCCATTAGATATATTCTTAGGATTTACGTGCAAGTCAATCCAAGTCTTCGCATTTCAACGTATAATTTCAATTAAAAACTTATATAGACTAGTGCATACTAGGTTAAAACAAAAAGCAAGTTCTCTCGAGATTGTAAATTGGAATTAAAACTATCTGTTGTAGAGACGTAGAAATAAACCAATACAGTAAACTCAAACTTTATTTTAAGTAAAGTCATTTTACACAGTTGTTATCAGTATGAACAGTAACAAACGAATCGACCGTTTCCCTTCCTTGTGCCTCGCTTTTAAACACAGCATAGTCGAAGGAGTGGGTCAAATATCACTAATCACTTGTTTACAAAGTTTGAAACACCTGCACGATGACTCGCCGATTTCATTAGTCGTACAATTCGTTGTTGCGCCGATATATATCATAACTGACATCTGTAGTATGCACCTATATTTGTCAATTTTAAACCACAAGCCAAATAGTAAATTAATTACAGAAATTACCATAATATAGCTATTTAAAACATAATTAGTTTATTTCTTAGCATTATATGCTACTTATGTACTTCGTTTAATATACTACTTCTTATGGACTTCGTATTATATATATACTACTCCTTACGTGCATCTTATTGCTAATTGTGTTTAAGCAACAATTAAGCAATCAACAAATCGAAACGACAATATTTATGATATACGTTAGATCCAAATTTTTATCACAAATGCAAACAGGGTTTGATGGTATAACATTGTATAAACAAAAACTACATGCATTTTACGCATTGAACAAACAAACAGGATTATTACTAACGTATTAAACTTAATGAAGTCTGTTTGTCCACGTTTGTCCATGTTTATAGGTAAGTCATGCATTACTACTCAAAATTCTATAGATAATTTTATTATAAAGACAGAGATAATCATGGAGAAGGCCTTACTTGTTATAGGTTTAAAATTTTTTGACAAGAGACCTAGTTTCAACAATTTGATATTTGTATTATCTTATTTGAAAAAAAATACACTCATCAAACACAATGGTAATTTTCTACAAACACTATTTTTATGGTATTTGAGTTTAAACCATCAAAAAACTCTTTTGTACCAAATAAGGTTAGAAAACGGGAAATTCATAAAATCTTGTAATCATATTCTGTTTGTGAAATAATTTGATTCTCTGTAAAAAGCGTTTTTCCTACATTAAATCAACAATATTCTATATTTAGCAGATCTTTGTTGTGAAGACAAACATACTAGAGTGTTAGCAAATATATTGAATTATTACTTTGGTCAGTCATTTGCAAAATTACTTAACATTAAGTCTCATTATTCTTTACTCGACTCCACTCTTTATAAAAAACTATATTTGCCAGTTTGCCTCAAAGTACTACACGTAAAACTGTCCTAATTTATAAAAAAAAACTCTTTATTGGTAAACTTATTAAAACCTTTAAAACCATGAAAGTGTTGTGAAATAGAAATGAAACAATAGCATCGCATTTTCTGACTATATACCAATTTACATTAAGACCAGTCAAGATGTTTTCAAGTTATAGGAAGATATACAGACAAACAGTCAAAAATTAAAAATATTTATTAAATTTCTGGTTAGTGAATTACGAAATGGATATTTATAGATATCACCTCGAAGCACCCCGTCACTTTCCATCACTTATATTTTGAATGTCGTGTTACTTACATTGGTCTGGCTGTAGAAGAATACATTTCTTTCCAATTTTAGATTGTGTAAGCTACGCGTAACTATATTTATTTTAATTTTAATAACCTTTATTTGTAAAATATATATTTTTTTCATTTCGTTTGTTATATACAAGGGAAGATAATAAAAAGAAAATAAATGCAATGTATGGTAATATATGCCAAAATTCCAGAAAGGCTTAATTATATCAATCAAAAAAGAAAAAAGTCTAAACTGAAACTGCTGAAGTTGCGTACAAACTTTAAACAATACGAGCATAGTTACTTTTTTATTGCTATTTACAGTATTCAATATAAATATTTACAAAATTTACAAATTTATTTATAACTTACGGAAATCATTGATACAGTTTGGATGAAAATAATATTAAACTTTCATTTTGAATGAAAAGAATGTTTCATTAAAATTATGTTTGTTTTTTGCTGGCGTTTTGCATTCATCTTAAAAGGTAGAGTCCTCAGTTTTTACACTAATTAAAAGAAACTTCGCAATTAAAAAGTAGTGTAAAAATTCACATGCATGAAGAAAGTGAGTGCGAATGAGTGAGTAAGAGATGGTAAAGAGAGTTTATAATTCACGTGACGAGGTCAGGGCTGTATAAAGCAACTCTCTACTAAAAATCTGCTTACAAACTAAGTGACTTTTAAAATATGCCTTAATTTGCACGAACTTTGCATTAAAACTTAAATGTAAATTTTATTTAGAACTCAATATTTGGTTTTTGTGATCATTCATGGAAGAGAGAAATATATCAACTCGTCTCTCTTAATCATACTGTCAATAAATAGCATTTTTTTTTATTCTTATGTAAAATATATTGCTATACATTTACTATATTTTTTTTATTATAAAAAAATATATATTTTCTTATATTCTGGTCATAAGTGTAATTTTTTACACTATTACAACTTTTATTTATTATATTTATATAATGACTGTTCGTTTTTATTTACCATATTAGTACAGTATATCAGATAAAGAAATTGATAAAAAATAATTGGTAAAAAATGTTTTAATCTGCTACTTTAGTTGATTTACATTCGAAGCACGATCCTGTAATGGATTTAAATTTTTGGAAGATTTTTTATAAACGACACTTTAAAAATTATGATAAAATACAAAATACATTTTTTTTAATCCGGAAAAGATTTTTGCATTAAAAGGCAAAATAAAAATACAACAAGTATACCAAAAAACACAATATTTTGACTACAAGTTTGACAAGATTCATCCAGCCATTAAACTACATTCTCTCTCTTTTCATTTTCTTCTTCTACTTCTCTCTACATCTTCATTTTATAGATAGCAGTATAAAATCAACATCTTAGTATAAAATTACTCAATAAACATCGAATATTTTATACAATATAAAACCAACTAATTGACGCTATTAAGGTACCTAAAATTCTTCCATTTCTGTCTTTATCTTCCATTTATGTCGTAGTTGTATTATATACCACCACTGGTAGTACCAGTAAAATACATCCATACCGCAAAATTCACAAAAACGACGGTAAGTACTTACCTACGATCCGGACCATCAGCCATGTCCGGTAAAAAACGAATCTCAATAATAATTGCTCTTTGTAATCTCTTTTATAAGTAACTTTTTGATAATTCTATCGCTTAATTTATTTTCAACATTTTCATGCTCGATGTTAAATGTACCTAATAAGTATTTTATTTCTGTTTACTAACGTTTGGGACGGTATTGTAAAAAGTTATTCTACAAGTTTACTAATATATAATTTGCATTTATTTATCAACGCTATTCAACTTTAAGTCATTCCCAGTCTTTACGTTTCTACGTTTTAAATTAATATCAATTAAAAAGTAATATAAACTCGTATATGGTGGGTTCGAGTTGAAGAGAGTTCACTCGAGACTGCGAATTCCTATGAGAACTGTTGTAGAGACGCACAGGTAGAGACTTATATGTAATTAAAAGAGGTACTGCAAATTTAGGAGTCTCTTTAATTACTGGATTTATACAGCTACCGTTTAAAACTTAGAGGTTTTTTTGTATGAAATAGAAATTAAATGTTACTCTAGGAAAACTATGCAAGGTAAATGATATTCTTGAAAAATGCTGAGCAAATTTATTTTAATGTTAAAGAGAGAATAAAGTAATTTTCGAAGGCTGTGTTAAACTCGTATAATAAAAGAATAAGTAGAATACTTGTAGTATTAATTCCTTAATTCCATTTGAACAGCACATTAAAAAAATATATATTTTTTTCATTTTACCAAACCACATATAAAAAAACGGATAAGAATTTATATAAAACTATACTGACTATATTTCAAACATTTCTTTTGTCCACTTCAATGAGAAATAATATTTTATAAATATATAATTGTAATAATATTTATTGCCCAATATCTGACTCAAAGGAAGGGTTTATGAAATATAACAAATGCATTGCACAAAATGTATATTTATTTTATACCTAATGGTATTCCAGTCTTGTGTATATAATATACTAGCTGTTGCCGGGGAATTCTTTCACTTGGACTACAGATGGACATTACACGTTCAGAACATTCATTCAAAACTAATGGGAAGGTATCAGCATTATCCGCATATTTTCTACATTTTCTGTAATGTATTTTCTAATACAGGTCATAAAAGTCATATTATGTGTTATATTGCCTTTAACCGTTCTCAATAAAATATATTTTCAAACACGACTAATGTAGAGATGTTTTACATTTAAAAAAAAATAGAGATTTATTATCTTAGAATACAAGAATTGAACGCAAATTTGTTCCAAATGATCCGTTTGTAAAGTTTATAATTGAATATAACTATATACAATCAAAAAGACAGTTTATTATCGACATAACAATAGACGAAATCACATCTATTTATCACATAGTAATTAACGAATGTATGCTTGATTTTTGATAACTAAATGTAGCGCATTGTATCCGGAAGCTACACGATATATATATATTTATACACACGTTGTAGTACTTCTGCCCAGCAATGGGACAATCTTACTTACACCATGATATTTCTAAAATATAAAATCGGCAAAATAATAATAAAGCCAAATGCTATCTTTGTCTTATCTTTTAGTCAGACCCTAGACAGAGTAGTATATTTTCTCTTCGAGTCACGGAGCTACATTAGGACAATGGACGCGTCAATTGTATTTAAACTGCTGTCGATAAAATTGACAGCAACTGAGATAAACCGATATATATAAATATATCTCCTCTAATATTTGTATAAAATATAGCGCAAAAATAATTACAAAGAAAAAATTACTATGCATACTCATTTTATTGTAATAACAAAAGTATTGCAAAATCAGTGTTCTTATTTTTTATTATGTGCCCAAACTAGAATAACGAACACAAAATAATAAAAATGATTAGTTTTAAAGGGAAGTAAGTTACTTTAAATTTAGTTAAAAGTCCTTTAGTCCGGATTGACAGTCAGTCGGCAATGCGCTCTTTTTATAAGCTCGAACAACAAACACGGCGTTCAAACTTGTTTGTTTGTGCAAAAAAAATCTTTACCATATAAATATACATTATTCAGTTAACCACTTAATTTTCATCTTTAATCTTAAATTTAATCTTCATCACCAAAACATCACCATCATCACCGTACACAGAATTGGGTTTTCGAAAAATATATACAGAATTATATAAAAAGGCTAAATTCATCGAAGCGTTTAGCGACACGATATCTCAATAAGTAGAGTGACGGGACAGTTTCCCAAAGGTTGCAGGTTCGAATCCTACCCTTACATATACATATTTATTTGAGCAGCAGCAGCATATTTATTTAAAGCAATAATATGAAGAAAATATTTCAATAACACAACAATATATATTTTTTTTATTATACCACAATATTTTTTCATTTTATTTTAATTGACAGCCCTGACTGTAGCGGGAATATTATCAACGGAAGCTACGGTACATAAAATGACGCTAATAGAACTGCTAACTAGCTGAATATATCAAGAATAAGAAGTCTAGTTTTACAACAAAATGATTTACATAAATTTAATTTATTTATATTAGCACAGTACAAAGTATATTTATTTAAATATCATCACTGCATTTTCGACATCATCCATAAATACATTTTCGAAATAATATGGTTAATTAAAATTACCACGACGTATCGAGCGAGTAATCTCGTTATTCAAACCACTAAGTACCCTCCTGTCTGTTCTCACGTCAAGTTACATTGTCTTAGTAACACTATAAGGCTACGTTCAGACTGTAATTATAAAATAAACTTATTTTATCAAATAGAGCAGCAACCACACAAAATATATAAAATAACAACAAATTTTATCATGAAATGTGAGAAAAATAAGTGTTTCAGTAATATTTATTTATTTTATCACATAACTAAAACATACTTGTCTTGGGTAAGAAACATACTTATCTCATGTATCTCTCTCTCTCTGTCTCTCTCTCTCTCAAAGACAACTATTAAAAATGAAATGGTCGTCGTGTGACAGACGTGATAAAAATGAATTTAATAATCGTCCTCTGAACGAAGCGTAAGCTGTTAAATATATTAATGTATAAAATACACTTTAATACATTTATTAATATTAAAGTATACAAAATGCAACTTGCGTGTGTTATATATCGCTTGTTGAATATAATTAACTTTGGAGAATTCGTCTAATTTTGAATTAAAAATTATTTGCAATAAGTAAAAATGTTTTTTTTTACAAAGCCGTGTTGTATATTTGTATATAAGTACCATTGTCTAGCAAAATGGTTATCATAACAGACAGGGCTGTAACCACTCTTCATAGTTCAGTGCACTGACAGTGCTGATTTTTATACTGATTATTTTGATGTTTATCTTTTATTATTTTTTAACTGTTTTAATTAAATTGCTCACAATATATTTATAAGTAGACTCAACTATACAATATACCTTTAAAAGGCCCGGTCGGTCAATGTATTAAAAGCCTATGGCATCGTTTCTTTAAGTTATATATTTTTTGTAATGTCTGCTGTTAGCCCTATTGGTCTGTTACAGCGTCGGTTACTTTAAGTACTTAGTTTGATTCGGTTGTTAATTTACTAATTCAATAAAGACATTACTTTTTTTCAAGAACATATTAATTATGAAAAAGAATAGGCATTTGAAATAAAAAATCATGTTGAGTATTACTGTTTACAATCTTAGCAATACGAATACTATTTTTTCCATCCGGCTTTCATTCACCGGACGAAACGAGCTTTATTATTTAAGCCATGTTGATTCGAATAGTTTAGCAACTATTGCAGTCACAGTCATAATTGATATGTTTGAATAGTATAGAATTCAAGTCAAGTGAGGTACTGAAAAGGAGACAAGAATAAACCAACCACACCGCGTTTATTTCTATGATGCTCTCACATTTACAAGAAATTAAAGGATTCTAACTTTAAACATTCAAAACAATAGTAATTATATAGTTTCTTAACTTCGAAACAAGAACGTCAAAAGGCAACGACCCGGCAGTAATGACGTAAACATGTGTAGACTTGTCAACAAGTTGGTAAATACTCCATAATCTCTTTAGTAGTAAATTTATATTACATAAATAATATTTATTGAAACAATTAACTTACTGATGACATTTTAATAACTAAATCATATAACTTGTAACGTAATTATTGTCTAACAAAAATAATAGTCCCACGTTGGGCGCCATTTTTCCTTCAAAGAAAACATTCAGTAAGCATTGGTTCAAGATTTCGTTTACATTACGCAGCATAATATAAGCTTTCATCAGATAGTAATAAAAAAATATAATCATATTTCGTTTGCATTTTGTTCTAAAACATTTTTAGGTTTGATTAGTTTCTTTATATTATCTCTCAGTAAAAGAAAAAGAATAAAACATTTAACAAGGGTCTAGATATAAATCACAAACAACGATAAGGAATCGTGACTCGCTGAGCCCTTCAGCCTCTATTGTTAAGCTCTTTACGTTACTTTAATAATATATCTAAGAATCTATTAGTCTTACTATTTTATTGATATATCTTTATCTTGAAGGTCCCTTTCCATAATGTAAAGACGCAAAAAAATCCATCCTTGGATTTATATTATGATAAATATTTGATTCAAGAAAATTATTTCGGATAATGTATCTTTAATAAATTTGTTTTCTATTTGTCGATATTTGTAAATATATTTTTATCTGTCAATTATTAATGTTTCAAGCCATTTTAAAAATTAAATATTAAAATGACTGTCTGACTGTCTGACTGATGTCTGAGTAACAAACATCCTTGAAATCACCAATAGAAGAAAAAGACTTTTAACAAATGACTTTTTTTGTAATGACGGGTAAGACATTTTTAAAAGGGTTCAGAGAACGCAAGAGTTACAAGACTGCAAGAACCAAAAAAAAATAAAAAAACCTGTGCAAAGGACTCGCTTCGTACTAACTTAGTTTTTTTTTAAGATTCCTACTAATAATCGCTTCTGTTATGCATGTTTTTAAAATCACTATTCATAATGATATTCATAATGAATACATGAAAAGACTCAGATGCGCTTTATATTTATGGCATGAAAGAAAGCACTTAACAACTTCAAAGAATGAGTAAATCGATTCTGGAAAGTTTGCCAGCAGCGCGCTGTTAAGAGATAATCTGCCTTAAAGTTGAGCTGTAACAAAGGCAACGCCCCTGGGTACAGAACAAGGTAGAATCTGGTACATACGTACTTACTCACAACATCTTTTTAAAACCTTATTACCTTTGAAAAATTACCTACCTTTGAAAAATGGTTTTATAGCCATTTTTCAAAGGTAAAACCATTTTTCGAAAGTAGGCAATTGAAAAGAAAACTATTCTTAACGCACGCTGTATATAATCAAGTATGTATTACCTAATGTTAATATAATAATAAGTATAAAATAAATATATTAGTTACTTTTAACTGTTTCTTTATGCGGAGACCAATGAACAGGTAAATAGACAAATATTTAAAAAACTATTGCTTTGCAACGTTGAAATTTGTAACAAAATATTCTTTTTAATGTACCGATTAGGCTATACTTATATTTTATTATATTTAGAAATCATTTATATTAATATTCTATTACGCTATTATAGGTTAAAAAGTGTTTAACTATTCAAAGTTCAACAGTACAAATAGATTGAAAATGTAACAAGTTTTAGTTCATTTTGCAGACACTAACTACTGAGTTTTGGAGCATCGAAATATGAAATTCAGGAAATCGAATGAAATAAATAAATCGGAAAAAATACAAAAAAAAAATTAAAAGCCTTAATTCAATGGTATATCATTGTAATGTAATATTAATAATAAACGTTTTACAGTGAAACACAACATTTATAAAAAAAAAATACTTAACTCATTTTAAATGACATAAATGCAATTAGAAAATTTGTTTGCAACGTTACCAATACATGGTAGAATAATACGAAAAGACATATAATTATAATGACGTACATATTTATGTCAACTGTCAAGCACAAACCAGCAGATCACCCTTCGGCATCATCTCGTACTTGGGTTCATCGCCAGCTACAAATAAACTTTAGAACATATGTTAATCTACTAACTTCGGTTCGTGGGCTTTTTTTTTATATATTTTTTTTTATTTAACACATACAATAGCTTAAATATCTACAACTTTTACATAGCATTATAAAAACCAAAGAGGTTAAATGCTTACGTTTATCTTTCATATATACAATCGAATGAAATTGCAATCAACAAATTCAAGCGACAATATTATTAAATCACGCTACATATAAATTCCTAGTCCACATACTGGATTTGACGAAGATAAATTATACAAACAAGGACTGCACACAGTTTTCAAATAGCACATTCGATTAAAATCAATCAATCAAATTAGTACTTAAATTTAAGCTAAAAGAAGTATGTATGTCTGTGTGTAAGTCTTGTTACAACTTATATTACAAAACGGGACAAGACAATCGATTAAAAACGTGTCATTAATTTCTCAAGATATAAGATTCAATTCATTCGTTCATTTATTCATACTTAAACTTTCCAACTAGCTTAACCAGGGTTATCAAATATACCTTGCTCCCTCGTCCTAAAACTCCACCACTGTATCAACACATATATGAAATATTAATTTCCATATATTCTTAAAATAAGATTGATGATATTTAATAATATTAAATCAGAATTATTGAAGCCAGTTGGTGTATTCACTAGTGTAGCGACGCGTTTCATTGCGCTACAATGATCTAGAGTTTAATTACACCAGAGCAGACGCCATTCATCAAATAATACATATAATACATAAGTACTATTGTAATTATGTTATTTGAGAATTTATTAGGTATAATGAAATGCTATTAGTTTTAAATATAAGACAGTAAATATTTAATAACTTAATAGAAATAATATAAGATATGTCTTTATAAATTCCTTTATTAATACGGACGATATAAGTGATTAATTATTTTGTAATATTATAACATTAGTTATTATAATTTGTAGCTTTCTTTATTTATAAAGATGAGTGAGTGCCTTCTCTATATTGAACTTTAAATGTTCAATTCTGAATGTATAATACAAAGGAACAAGGCTTTTTTACTTCATATTCACGTTAAATTCACGAATTTATATGACTTAAGAAATAAATTAATTTAAGAGAATCATAAACTTTTTTCGTAAAAAAAAAAAAAGAAAAAATTAATAGAACTGAATGCATATGACCCTCGGATCGCTCTTTAAGATAATTCATAAATGTTGATTTAATAATATATAAATATTTACATCCACTTTATCATTAAAATATAATATACCGGCGTCGTTATAATTTACGACCGCCATTCCTAAAGCACGTTGGTTTATACTTTAAATATCCGTGAAAGTATTAAATATAAATGAACTGAATTGGATAAAATCCATTATAAAAATCAACTTTATATAGAATACATAAATTATATTTGTATTTACCCGGCTGTATTGACGTAGAGTTAAATCGGAATGTGCCAGAACTAGCTTCGAACCCCGAAACATTCGAATACTGTCATGTTAGTTAGTCATGGTTCATGAAGATTTTAATATAAAAAAATACATAAATGATACTTAAATTGTCTTGTTAGTATGTCGATAATAACGACGTACTGTTTATATTTCAATCTGACCAAGGATCGTGAACACTCTATGTTATGGGAGGGATCGAAACATTTATTCCAACTATAAAACCAATGGTTGTGAGGTCCCATTCACATAAAGTTGGTAAGTGAAGTGCTTTTACAGAGCTAGGCTTTTGGTATTATAATTGTCATCTCTGAACAAAATTGTCCCCAGAGATCGCGATTATTTTGCTGATATTAGAATAAATATTCGAGAATTTTGAAGTTACTCTTTTTATTTAAACATTGAATTCAATTTTGTCCCCAATGCTGAAATACCGCCTGTTATGAAGTGTAATGTGAGACAGAAACGTTACACTATTCCGTTGATCGAATCCGTTTCTTTCTTATAAACCATACTATCAATAAATAGTTCTTGCGAAGTAGCAACTAATGTGCTCAATGAAATGTAACGTACAATATTTTTGACATGTTATTTATTGTTTTTTTAAATATATATTTCAATTTTCGCATAGTATTTGGATTATTAGTACACAGTTCGACCCAAAACTATGACCAGAACCTGGTTACCGAAACCGCTTTTCACCAAAAAATTTTAAATAAAAATTCATATCAAGAATCATAAACTTTTTAGTTATATATTTATACTATGTCATTCGTCAAATCTGAAGTCATTTGGTTAATTAATTATCTGTAGGCAATTAATTAAAAAGACATATTTAGTCTGGGATATTTAGTAATGTTGGAGGAGTAGAACGTTGCCAGCTTCTAAAATGTAAATGAAAATAGATAAAATGTAAATGAAAATAGATACTCTTTTGTTGATAATACTGTTATTTGCATAGTTTTGAATTTTGAATATTATGTCCTGACCTGATTTTGGTATTATTTAAATTTCATTGCAGGGTTGATCCGATATTGCGGAGTAATCTTTTCCTATTATAGATTACTAAGTTCCAGGGCAGTTTCAAAGTTTTTTGAACAATATTTCTTAAGTAATTTCAATCTTCACTATAAAATTGCCGGTGTTATAGTACACCGGCAATTTTATAGATTATTTAACTTTCGTTAAATAATCTATAAAATTGCCGTATTATATAGATTTTAACTTTCGTTAAAGTTTTTATGTCGCAGAATATTACCGTATTTGTCCTGGTTTGTAGATTGAATTCGACTTGTGCTATCGTACTTTTAGTTGATCGAAATACGATCTACTAAAAACTCTTGTATGCTGTAATAAGCTCTTTTTAACAGCATACTCATTCTTTTAATTTTACATTTAAAAGCAAAAAAATTAAGTTCTAAGATATCTTGTGGAACCTTATTATATATGCATACACTCAAGCATATAAAGAATTTCTTAACTGTTTGAAGATGATATAAATATGATTCATGATTTTGTTTAGGATTAACCTTTAAATTGTCCATTACAGGATCCATACTTTAGTTTTTTAATAAAAAAAAATATATAAAAAAAAACTCCTGACATATATTAATAAGGATTAAGAATAAAACTATGTAAAAAATCTTTGTTCAAATATATGAATACTATACTTATATAAAACACAAATATTTTCTTCTTCTTTCTTAATCTTTTTATAATCTATTTTTTGTGAAGTAATTTAATCCTTAGTAAAGTACATTTTGTATTAATGAAATCAACAATATTCTATATTTAGCAGATCTTTATTGTGAAGACAAACATACTAGAATGTTAGCAAATATATTGAATTATTACTAAGATGTATGAAACTATTTCCTTCAATTAAAAGACCTGCAGAGTAACTGAGTGACTCTTAATATGATTGGTAGACAAACTTTGCTTATAGACTTGATATTTGTATATTTTATTAGATATTGATATTTTATTTTACAAAATTTGTTTTTTGGTGATCTTTTAAATATAATAAAATTCTACTCATCTCTGTTAATCGTTAAATGCTGTAAATATATAACAATATTGTTTAATTCTATTGTATTTTGTTTGATTACATTTTGGTTCTTTTACTTCGGTGGCCGAATTGGTAATCTCAATCTCTCTTTCACCTCTCTCTTTCTTGAGCCATCAGTATACATAACCGACATGTAAATTAAGTTTTCACTAAGCTATTTAAGTTATGTTACTTTGAATGTTGTATTATTAGTCGATTACTAAGTTTAGGATTTATACTATTTAACAACCAATATTTTATCTTTTATGTAAAAACATTTTTTTTTAAAGATATCATAAAAAATATAAATATTAGGTAAATTACTTTCACTAGTATCAGCTTTTCTATCTGATTTACATTCGAAGTACGATACCGTAATGTAAATCAAATCCGGAGGAGATTTTTGTTTAACAAAGGCAAAATAAATATATAACAAATATACATTATTCTGTTTCAAACATGTTAAGTCTAAGTCATTAAAAAAAGGATATATTTTAAATGTAAAATAAGCTCGTTTTCAAAGGTAAATTAATTGATAAAATATTCTTCTAGCCTGTAGGTCGTCTACATTCTAAGTTCTCGTTCCACTCACTCTCACCGGCCTAATGGTACTTATATCTTTGATGCTGGAGGGCCCATGGTTGATACTGGTTATGGAATGTTATTATACGCTATAATTATATATACCAGCGTTTTAGAAATTTAGATTCAAAGGAAAGAACAAAAAAAAAACAAAAATAGTACTCACAGTTCCCTAATTTATAAAATATTTTTATGCTTCATATTAAAATGTTTAAGTACTTTGATTACTATGTACTATTCACCACTTATGTACATAATTAAAAAAAATATATATTTGTACCACGAACAAAAATATCTGTATTGTTCATTCTCCATTTTCTATTCACATTCATGCAATTGTCGCTCAACAATAATATTGTTTTACGAAAATATCTGTCATGACTATAGCAAAAAAAAAATGCAATAGTCATTAGAGGTATTATTTAAAATACTATAAAAAGCTTTTGCTTTTGTAAAATGTTTTGAATATTCCACAACGCTGACAACTAGAATTAATTTTCAGAATTGTCAAATGTATAATTGTACTCTGTGAATAGCTGAAGAGCGTACGTACGCAATGCAGCAACTTCATTGGATGTCAAATCTATTTTAATTTTAAAAAATGCCAATTATCTTTGTCTATCACAAACGTGACCGACTCTTAGTGAGTTTTTATATTCTAACCATAGTATTTGGAAGTTAGGATTTAATCTGGAATTATCTTTTATCAAGTTATATCATGATGATATGACTAAATTAAAGATAATTCCAATAAATTGTTGCTTTCAAAAATATATTTTAATCTTGGTTCCTTTTACTTGATAAGCCATTTTGATGTATACACAGTATCCGTTTCTGTCGGTCGGTTTCTGTCCGTTTTTTCTGTCGGCCCATCTGGCAGACATGCCCTATCAGAGAAAACGGGACTTAATGGGTTTTGTAACACGTCATAAGTCCTATGCATTTCAGACACATGTTTTAAATTATTGTTTCGACGATAAAGCACAATATTTCTTCAATAATGACAATAGCCACTGCGTTGACTGTCGAATAATTAAATCTCTTAACATGCTTTTTTAATTACAATGTTATGTCTGTCTGATGGCATCTAATCCAATGCCATTTTGAACATTTTTACTAAGTCATTCGTTACGTGAAGGAACGTTTCCAGTTTTTAAACAATGCTTCGCTTCACTATTGAATTATGAGCACAGCGCCTATCAAATTCCGCATATTGATTGCTCATAAAATATATTTGCAAAAATTTATGATTCGCATCTGGCAGTGGCACCAACGCTCCGAGCAGTTAATAAATTTGTCCTTGTATATGCAATTATGTGATTTTTTTATTATTTATTTTTGATGAAAAATTTATCAAAATCAATTATGATATATTTAAAATTGCATAAAAAATTCCTTTACAATATACGTTGCATAAAACGAAAATCAATTGAAAGCTATTATATATTTTAATATTGGCCAAAAAATATTTATAGTGATTTTCCAAAACCAAAAATTAGTGAGCGTAATGCAGGTGCATTGGTGGAACCAATTGTGTCAATTTTACTTTAACCCAACCCAGCGTAATCCAGTAGCTTCACTCTATTTTAACGCTTTACAATATTGACAAATGGTTGTCATTTCCCCAATTACGAATTAGTCGGTATAATAATTTATTGCCGGTTTGAAATAGAACGTTACTCCAGTTTTACATGAAGTGTCTGCGGAATTTCTCTATTTTGCATTGTGTCTTGATGTTTCTCTTGTGTTTAGTGTGCTCGAACATATTCGATTCGAAGCCTATCCGATCCTACTTCATTATTGTTAATTTTGAATAATTCTGCCATACCAATACCAATGTTATTATAAACTGTTTCAGGTTGGTGGTCGGTGTAGTTTGAGCGTGAGGTAGCTGATTACATTTGATTGACTTTATCGAAGTCTGGTCGTCTTCAACTTGTCATTTTATTATTAGTATTCTTTGGACCGGGAATACGGCAGAACAAAGCTCGAAAAATCACATGTATGACCCTATTGCAATTTGGCATCCAACCTAACTTTTAACCGCGACTTCGTTCGCATCCCGTTTTACTTATTGTATGTATATATGTTATGAGACTAGTATTCTATAATTTAAAATATCTGAGATCATCCCTGGTGGCTAGATCAAACTGTCCTCGTTGCGGTTCGTTTAAAATTACTCTTGAGTGTTAAATAATAACGTTTATCAGAAGATAAATAAAAATAAAAGCTAAGTAATTAAATATGAATATATGACTTCTTAGTTTACTATTAAAATATATATTGATTGAATATGATTGAGTTTATTAAGGAGTTTTTAACAAAAATATACAACATTTCCAAGTTCTACAGAATTTTCATATTTTTTAGAACCCTCACTAAAAATAGTTGAAACAATATATTTTATTTAAAAAGGCAAATTACACACAGCCGTTTGATTCCAATCTAAGCAGCTCGGGCTATGGAAATCTGTCAGCTGAGAAACGTACATATAAATGACTAGATAAATACTTAAATACTAAACACAGACACCGAACAAACATTTGAGTTTTATTACACTTGTTTGCCCTGGGTTTGCATCGAACCCACTGCCTTTGACTTGGTAGCAGAAGGTAAGGACTACGATTAAACCCTCATATTAACCCCCCACCCCCACCCCTTACAAAAATTATAACAGTATTTTTTATTTCTGTAGACCTATTTGAATTCAATTATAGACAAATTTAGACATGGCTTCAAAAATAAACAAGTTTCGCATATTCATTTCTGTCCATATTCGACCCTCTTAAGCCATCCACATAAAATACCCTACATATAGCTTTTCATTACAATAGCTTCAAAAACAATGAAGTTCTTGGTACCCTTCAAATTAAGCCATACAAGCTATCCAAATGTTAATTTCATACGACCAGCGGTTGAGGCCACGTTGTCTCTAAGACAGTTAGGAAATCTTCCTTTATATAGACATAAAAAAGTGTCAAAATAACAACTATTATATAATTAAAAAACCGAGAAATACAAAACAAATATATTTAAGATATTCAATATATAGAGGTGACATTAAATGTGTACGTCTATTGACATTCGGCCTCGTGCATCAATATTGCTCTTCGGACGTAACGAAAATGGTAGAAACTAAACACCACCATGAAGGAAAAGAAATACACCACTGAAACAATACAATAAATAATTCATATTTAATAAAGTGTAATTAGAATATAGTACTACAGTTCCGTTGAAATACTGTATTAACGAAAGAATGAATAACGAATTAAAGAAACGGAATGGCCGTTAAAATTGTAATAAAATCTAGTTAAACATATGCTCAAGTAAATTATTTATTAATTTATATTTATATATCAATCCTTTATTATTATTAAAATATAAAAATAAACGGTTTCACATGGACAATAAAATCGGTTAAGATATTTGTTCACTTTTAGTAATTAATTAGTCAATGCAATTTCCATCATATCTCAAACCATCTATTATTAAGCTCATCAGTTTTAATTAACTATGTAAATTCTTTGCTAGTAAGTTTATTTTGCGTCAATTTATTAAATAAACGAACGGACTAGGATGTGCTTTATATTTCTAGCATAAAAAAAACCACTTAAAAGTTACAAAGAAAAAGTAAATCGAGTCTGAAAGCTTTGCCAGCAGCGAGCTATTAATAAATAATCTGAATGAATTGAGAAGCAACAAAGGCAACGCCCGATACAAACAGACAACCATTGAGAAAAGTCTATTTAAAATCGATTCATTTCTATTTTACTAAAAGCAGTTGTGTAAACATACCAGCGCCAAGGAACGTGAGAAGTCCACTAACACAGGCAAGATTCACCACTCTGTGATGGTCGTCTTTTATTTTTGGAGCTGATAAAAAAAAAATGAATCATGAATGAAAAATAAATGATTTAATATCCATTTCAACTGATAATACACCTAAAATTTATATCGACATTAATAGAGGTAAAAATACCAGTGATGAATACGTCTACGAGAAATAGTAAAGTACAGATTCATCCCAGGTTACAAAGCCAGGCATCCACAAAATGTGTCGCAAGGAAAAGGTAAAACTGTAGAGCTAGGAATAATTACTATCGTGAATAATGGGTCTATTAGACGACGCAGTTTTTTATCAGTATTTGACGTGTACCCTTTTTGTCTGCCATTTACATATGCCTCTTGTTCTAGCTCTTTGAAAAGCGAAATTATTTTTAAAAACACCTCATAAATTTAGTTTAGAGGTTAGATGATATAAAGAACATACCTTCTTTAAATCTAACGCATGCTCGTCCAACTTTGGTAATGGCCAGTGACACTATACCCAACCAGACCAACAACGCCACCATTAAATACACCTACAAATAAAGTATATTAATATAAAGCTGTGGAATATTTTCAGTAATTTAATGTTTTTAGGATCTTTTAGTTTTTTATAATATATTCCATCATTCTCCTGTCCTTTCCCACTCTAGATGGGGTCGGCACAACATGTTTTCTTCTTCCATTCGCTTCTGTCTCCCGTCAACTCTATCTCTTCTTTCATTTTCATGTCACATTTTCCACATTTATACCTACGACTTGTTTAGTCACGTGACTTTCATCCTTCCCCATTGTGCCCATACCACAATAACCTCGATCTCATCTTTTCTGTTACAAGCGCAACTTTCAAACTTACACTTACATACACTTTTCTTTTTATATTATACCAAATAATTATTTTTTAAACATACGCTTCATAAGTCTAATCCAACTACGTCTGAATATCTGCAAGTTGTTTTATAAGCAATACATTTATTTATTTCATCAACGAAATTCCATAATAATAGCTAAGTTAAATCATAATTTGTCTCTATCAATCTCCGTGACAATATTACAAATTACACTATTTCAAAACATTTTATTATTATTCTATAGTGCTATAATAAAATTAGAAACAGACTATTCATGTATAAAACAATGAACTTTAAAAACTAATACATAACTAATAGGAATATATTATTTTTCTATTTCATTCGTAGCCCACGTTGATCTTCAATCTTTATCAAAGAGACCTTTGTCTCCATTCATATAACATAAATAAAGCCTTTATTTATTTCCATTTTCTTTTCTTTTAGCTCATAAACGATAAAAAGAAAATACATTAAATAGTGAAAACTTATCATATATTATAATGTTAATAAACAATGTTATAAATTAAGAAAGAAAAAATCAAAAAAATAAAATATTTATTACTTTTCAAATAAAATAACTTTAATAAAAAGAAAATTTTGCAACGTTACAAACACATGCTAATGTAAAAAAACAATGTTATAAAGTAAGAAAGAAAAAAGTAAAAAAATAAAATATTTATTACTTTTCAAATAAAATAACTTCAATTAGAAGAAAATTTTGCAACGTTACAAACACATGCTAATGTAAAAAAACAATGTTATAAAGTAAGAAAGAAAAAAGAAAAAAATAAAATATTTATTACTTTTCAAATAAAATAACTTTGATTAGAAGAAAATTTAAAACGTTACAAATTCATGCTCTTCTTACTAAATTATACTACTTCTACTATTACTGTTGTTATATGGATAGCAGTTCTTGCTTTTTTAATATCACTTATAACTGTAGTGTCCATATAACATCTGTCAACTGTAAAGCAAAAGCCACACCTTGAATTCAACTAGCTTCGCTTAACTACCGTTGCTTCGGCAGTTTGTCGTATTTCGGTTCAACGCCAAATACATATAAACTGCAGAAGCTAAACTAATCTAGCTTCTAAATAACAAATTAGATTACTTTGTGTCGTATTTGCGCTTGACAAATATACAGCAAGGAATGCAATTGCAATCAACTAATTGAAACTACCAATAGTTATAAAATACGTTAGAGCCAAATTTCTAATACAAATTCACTGGAATTGTAGGAATAAAATTATAATAACAATGAGTGCATACATTTTTTTAAACAGAAAGGACCACATATGACCATCCATTTTTACTTACATTTTAAATTTTAATAAGTTAGCCTGTATCCCACTGTTGGTCACAGCGCCTTATTTTTCTATCCGATAAAGTATTATATTCAACCCACAAGGTTTACGAGATTTAGGACGTTTTTAATCTTCTTAAATAATAATTTGTGTGCAAAATGTATTCCTAACAATGATTTTTACCGACCAGACCCGGACCAAAATTTGAAAACAAGATTTGGTAACGTTACGCTACTCAAAAATCAAATAGCACTTACCAACATGGCTCTGCAGTTCTCAGTTAAGGCAACGATTATCAGCAAAAGCCCAGCTCCCGTTACTCCACTTAAAATTGCACCCGTAGCTAGGCTTATAACTGTAATTAATTATAAATATGATAAAATACATTATAAGTAAACAAATTCCATTGTATGTAAACTTTAATGTAAACTAATGTGTAATGACTCACACTGAGACTTTTGCGTTTGATGCATCTGGTCGTACTGCTTTCCATGGGTTAAGATCAGTGTCAACAGAATAGATCCAACTAGTACTTGTGAGAATGCAATTAGAAGGACTCCAGGGAATAGGTTGCAGGCTCCGCAGCAGCTCTCAAAATGGTACCCCGGCTTGTGTACCGTGAAGTGTCCAGGCACGTGGGTGCAAATACTACTGCTTCTAGGTCTTCTGTCGCTAGATCTAGTATAGTCATCCGTCGTGCTTTTTGCCATTTTCACGTGAGATTTTTTTTATAAGATGTATATGACTGTCATAATTTGAATGAAGTTTTGACGTTTATATTTTATAAAAAAAGAAATTAATCTGACCAGTTTTTTTCCATTTGAATAATCTACTTAGTTTTGTATCGACTAGCTTTTGCCAGCGACTTCGTTCGCGATCCATCCCCTAACAAACTAAACTCTCAATAATCACCTGAAATTTATAAAATTCAAATTTATTTTCAATGTTATTTCAAAGAATCTTTTAATGATTTTCCGTGAAAATCACGCATTATTCGGATTTAAATCATCCTATACGTCAACCCATATAGAAGCGAAAATTGAGCCACACCAAATTTGATCAAAGACCGTTCCGTAGTTTTGTTGTTGTGAAACTGTTTGAGTTTTCCGGTGAAAATAAAAGAGCTATTCGACCATCCGACATCTATATACATACATCCTGTAGTTTGTTAGTGTGATTATTGTCCAAATATATTTTTGAGTTTTCCTTTAAATATAGGATTATTTTGGTAAGATTCTTTAAAGATTATTTTGGGAGATAAAAACATTAAATGAATATTAACCTATAGGAAACATAATAAATAATAATCATACCAAAATTAGTTAAAGTCCATATAGTAATTTTGTTATATTATAATTGGCCCAAATCGGTTTTTGCATTTTTCCGAATCAAATCAGAGAATATTCTGGAGTAAAAAGTAAATGTTCGTCAAGTCAGATAAATAGATAAACAGAGAAACAATACTGTAGTTAGTAGTATACTGAAAAATTGGCAATTATTTTTAATTCTTTAATAACTACAGGTTTTGTCTTGTCACTATTTATATTATAGGTATAATCTCCTAAACCTTATTATATTCAATTGTAAGCATATGGTCATTCTAAAATTCCATTCTAAGCCTAGCGGATATTATCTTGAAATCTGATTGCAGCATTGGTTAGTCTTATTCCAATAAAAAGTAGCCAAAGAACTAAAGTACAATAAAAGAAAAATGCGTTATAGAATATTACCTATCGAGAATGTTGCCATTTTATAATATTTATAATTGATTTTCGTAGCGTTTGAACGAAAACAATCATCACGTGACGAAAATAATTCCTTTATTAAAATATATACTGTTACCAATTTTTTATAGTTGAATGGTATATAAGTTGATATACCGTTAATGAAATACAGAAACTTACAATAAGGCAATGAATTATAATAAAGTAAACAATAAGGCAAATAATTTAATTAAAAAAAAAAATAGCATAAACACATTATCTATGTTTTTATTTCATTAAAGGCAGTTAATGAAAATTATTATTCGTCAATCGCTGATGAGTGAAAATACAAACAAACTTGATGCTTTCCCAACGTAAGACACAATATATATTTGATAAAGTAAATATAAACTAAGCACCCGATTTCACCCCCCTCTACCGGGTCCACTTGTGATTCCGAACTGCCAACATAACCACCCAACCATTGAAACTTTATCATAAACAGTATTTTATTTCCACTCAAATGTATATTATTATTTTAGTACGTGACGAAAAATCTTTGTTCCTTGTTCCCCCTTTTTACGAAATATACGTGGACGGAGAAGTATGATATTTGAAGAAAGCTAATATTTTTATATGAAATAATGCTTTCACTTTCATTTCTAATACAGTAAATTATTGAACAAAATCAGTACATACACTTCTTCATTGTTTACGTTGACATTGTAAAGTATATATTAGATATATGTAAAATATATACAATATCCAAAAACACAAACAAAAATAAAATGCATGAAGTACAGACCCTTATATATATTTTAAAAAAAAAGCTGCATAATCTAGACAACCCTTAATTTATACAAACGTCTCAAACAGCACTTAAACTCTACTGGAAGAATACGAACTATAGTTTAAGATTACGTGTCTATGTTGTCTTTTCCTGATCAAATCAACCTGTCAAAGATTTTCACGTGTAGGTGGAATTTGATGGAATTTGATGTGAGAGAGTTTCCAATATGTGATTTAAACTGAGTAAATATCGCAGTAAATAATAAATTGAATCGCGTCGTATTCGGCAGTTGAGTTTTAGTCCGCCTCCCCGCCACCCAATGGGCGAGACGGGCCAGAAAGGATATGGCCGACCACTAAGGTCCGAAATACTAAGGCTACTAAAGAAATTACATCTGTTTCTTGAGCTATGTGCGAATAACAGACAATTGAATTGATTGTGGAAATAAACTAAGATAGATTTTAATCTCGGATTATAGTTTATAAATTTTGGCAGAAAAATTAAGGGAATAATAATAATTGCAATATACAAAAACGATGTTTTATATTATCTGTTATATGAGTCTTCATATAAATAATAAAAAAATATCTTAAAACTATTATTATAAATAATATTTCCTAGAGCAAAACAGACAGACAGCTCCTATTTTATAAAATTTTCTTTAAATACGTTTAACAATGTTAAATTAAAAATTAAAATAAATATAGAACGAAAAAAATCTTTGACACGGGCAGGATCTATATTTATTTATAAATTTTGAGTCCTATATAAGCTTCAGGTAATATGAAATTTATTTCAGCGCAGTCACGAAAAAACTTAAAATTGTTAGTCTATTTTGAAACACGAGCAAAAAGCAAACACGGCTTATGGCTAACAATGTACATTTTCAATTAATAAAATTTGAACTCCAGCTGATTGCAAATATCTTTCGTCGATAGAAAACAATCAGATTTAGTAAATTACTTTATTATATAATCATTATACATTATTTTTTATGATCGGAAATAAACGATCTATAATCCGAGACGAAATTAATAAACATCGATGAATATTAACAGATATTGACTCATAACTCAAGACAAACGTAATTTCAATAATTAAAAACAAAAATAGGTATGAGGAATTAGCATAATATTATGAAATTAACTGTATAAATATAATATGTCACTGATGGGTCTTTAATTACTGAGTATTAAATTAAATTCTTTAATTATTTGTTAGATTGATAATTCTAAAATTTAATGAAGTTAATAATAACCAAAATATAACTCTGAAAGAACATTAATAATTTATTATACATCGCAATGTTCAAACCAATAAATACAATTTCACTGAAATATGCTAATGTTCATTAGAACGTGTCATTACATCACTTGCTTTTTAAGCAAGTGATGTAATGCAAGTTCGAAGGAAGCTATAATGAAATACATTATTAATATTGGATTAATATTAATAATAAATTAAATAGAATAATATTTCAAGATACGCATCTCAAGATAAATAAAAGTTATTATATAAATATTTTTAAAACTGTTTTATGAATACAGTCTATCAAATATTTTGGTTATTCACAAATCGAAATTTAATTTTTAATTTTGAACACAATTTTTAATATATTTTGCAACTTTTATTGACATATCTTTTAAATAGTCCTTACATTATATGGAAGGATTTTATAGTCTTTATGACGATAAGGTTATTTCATTTAATATACTATATGAAAAGGTACATGAAAATATAATAACTCTAGCTTACTTTCTAGATATAGAAAGCGTCTTTCCATAACGTTTTGATTTTGAATGTCCATATATGTTTAGCAGATTCAATTGTTTCTTGGACGTCTCAATATTTGTAGTCGCTTCTTGAGGGATGTTTTAAAAGTTATTCGAATAAATTCAAAATATATTAAAGAATAGACAAACAAACTAACAACCCAATAACTCAAAATAAAATGCCTCAATAATAAGCATTATTACAGTATTTAGAGTATATATATATATAATGCTCTTTATTGTAATATAGTAGTGTATTATACACTACTATATTACAATTTTAAAAAAGATAATAAAATCAATACAGAGAGACAGACAGAAGAGTAAAGGTAATAAGAGCATAAAAAAAAGCTGAAACCGAACAGCAAACAGCGTCTCCAGACTGGTGCTTTTTATTTTTTTTTAATTGTGTCGCTTTGGTAAGCACAACGTCTATGGAAAGGAATATATACAATTATAATATTAGTTTAGATTGTATATATTCCCACTGGTAACATTCAATTCATTCAATGACATTGGCATCGAAATCTGTACTTTGTAAGTTTATTTGTTGGTAATCTTCAAAGTAACTTATCCGAATATAAAAATATCTTAACTAATATTTAGAAATGATTTTCACGTTGTATCTGAGTTTTATTATATTATACCCTTGAAATAATAACAGGGCTTTTTGTGGATATCAATTTTAAAAATAAAAATGACCAAAAAAAGTTCGAGCGAAGAAGTGAGCTTCTTATGAGCTCTGTGTTTAAAGTCCTCGCGGACGAAGTTGCGGTCAAAATCTTGTGTAATAAAAAACACATTTCTGAAACAATTTAAAAAAAAATTGTCTAAAGTAAATTTTTTCTAGTGTAACAATTTTTTCTTCTTATTTTATTATCTATCCTAAGCATATATTTGAACATGTCAAATTATTGAATACATGTTGTATCTCTGGTTTCACTCCATTCAACATTTGCAATATACTCGTAGTTACAAAAAGCTTTACAAACGCGATCACGAACCATCTATATTTACATATACCTATCGAACTAAACCTATTAACTGAGCGCTCAAATTTTGAAACCGTTGTGATCCCCTATTTGTATTTCAAATAGGATGTGGGCAAACAAGGGGTGTCGAAAATCACTGGCATTTCAGTTTCCAGTTGCGAACATAGCAAGATGAATGCGGATTTCAATCGATGGAGATGAAACTGAGCTCTAAGCTCGATCTGTTTGGACTATGGCAATAATAAGATTGCATCGACGAATTTTTTTTTCTTTTTTATATTGGTCTACAAAACAAAATAACAATCTTATAAAATATTCACAGGAAGCAAACATTGAGAGCATTTGAACGATGACTGCATTTTTCTTGATGTAAAAGATTTTAATTTATTTTCTATACGCATGTTGCGTATAGAAAATAATTAAAAACTACAACAATTAGCAAAATAAAATAAACAATTGTACGGCTCCTTCAAAAAAGTAGACCGTTCTGTTTATTGAACATCCATGAAACCAGTTTCAGTCACAATTGCGTTCTTTATAAAACTATTCTTAGCATTGGTTTTTCATTCCGGTTAGACATTTATCTTTAAAACTTGTTCTTGGTATATTTTATTAGAAAGTATTAGATAACAGAAGTTTTAAATATGTCTTGCCAGGACATGAAAGTAACAGATATAATGACGTTACGATTCTCGCATCCCTCTTTGTGCATCTCTTTCATAAGATGATTTGACAATACTTCGATAATTCTTAAAAGTCAAAAGAGTTATCGTTGAAACAAATTGTATAAACGAAGTATTGTAATAACCTAGTCTAATCTTATGGTTAAGATAATATTAAAATAATGTAACATCCAGCTATATAGTTCATTATTTTCGCGTTTTTAGATTGATTTATTTCTAAAAACAGTATTAGATCATTAACTCGTTACATTATTCAAAATGTCTTAAAATCAACTGCCAAAAGAAGAGATCAATCAATAATTTAGAAGCTTTCATTATGAACAATGCTGATCGAAAACAAAAAACACAGACAACACGCCGTTGGCGGTTACTGGCCTGGCTCCATTGTCCTCTAAAATACAATTTAAAAGTGATTAATTATTTTTTCGACGTATAAAAATATTGGAAAATGTATAAACTATTCAACTTTTTATTAATAGTTCACTATAAATGAACAAATATAAATAAATATATATATATATATATACCATAGTTTGTGATTTAAATATTACCCCAATCCATCGAATCCAATCCAAGGGTTTTTTAGTCATGATAACTCAAGAATATGGACTTTTAGGTGTAGATGGTATTCTAAAATGTTCTGAAATTTGGTACTTGAGTCCTTAAGCAGAGATGGAACCCACCAGATATATATATAATATACACTTGGCTATATAAGGCAATAATGTTTATAAGTTATAACTGAAAATGCGTATACATCGCGTTTTTTACGCACAGGATGCCTTTCAACTTACACTATGTCTGCTTCACAATTATTTTTTGTAACGGTTTTCGATTGATATTCGCTTAAAGGTATTTTTTTTATAATTAATTCTTTATCTATGATTTTGAATTAGCTTCATTTTGAAACGTCTTTTTTTTGACTCGAAAAGATTATTTAAAAAAAAGGTAGGTTAAAAAATTTAATGTCTTTTTTAATATAATATAAATTGATTATAAATGGTAGACTAGATTTAAAGAAAGTTTAAAGTTTAGTCTAGCTTAAGGTTTTTCTAAGAAATTTCTTGTAGTAGGGGATCGTTAACTATTACGCCGGAGTAATGGAAGGTGTGTGGAGAGTAAATTACTCCAATCTATTTACGAGAGTGGAAACAGACGCAGACTTCCACCTCAGCGTATATTGAATGTTGGGATACATTTCAGACATTGCGAATTCATGTAAGCGACTTACGCTCTTATCTAATAAGAAATATTGCCTATTATCGTGTGTTTATATTAATATTGTGTAAACGTAAGGATCTTACTTCATAAAATATGCCCAAATAACGGGTCTACACTGCAGACGTGACTGGTTTTAATTGAGTATCTTATGAAACATATAAAACAGATTCAGCGCTGTTTATTTTTGTCTCATTTTCTGGAAGTGTTTTTCTGCAAAATTGTACAGTTATGTAATATCTTCAAAAAACGCTTAAGCACTTTAGTTATGATGATGTAAATACAAACGTAAAATTTCCAAATGCTGTATACAGAAATACATAGATTGCAACTGTCCTAAATATCATACGAACAGTAAGCGGTTACTCGCAGCTTTGGTTTGAAATTCAGGCATTTTAGAATTTGCAGACTGGCTGGAAACGGTTCACGAAATTTTGGCTGACATTAAATTTTACTTATAATCATTGTCTTTATATTGTTACGTAGAAATTTAATTTAATTTTAATATTTTTAGACATTCTCGTTTTTATTATGTCTCTTTCATGAAATCCGAAGATATTAGATTGACTAATTATCTTTTGACATATAATTAAAAAGACGTCACAAGTGACATTTCGTTATTGAAAGTTGCCAGCTTGAGGTTCCTCTAACTTCCCGAAAATGTAAATTAAAATATATTTGTTTCTAATATTAAGTGTGTTACTTAATTTATAAATTATTTTACTGCTTACGTTCTGCTTTATATTATTTAATTCATTTCAGCAGTTGAGATGCAGGCCACGTTGTGTTATTGTTATATTTAATAATAAATCAATAAGATACAGTTTATTAAACTTGTCCTTTCTCAACACACAATCAGTGTCATAATTGTTTCAAAATCAATTAATTAATTATTTTCTTTGGTCGACTTATCCTATTTACCTATATTTGGGTAGACTTTCTGTACGCATAGAAACATAGTGAGTTCTTTTGCATACATTAATTTGGAATTAGACCTAACCTTTCGAGTATTTTCAATCGAAAGCACTTCCGAGGTTCATTCGAGGGGAATATTTTTGCAGTTAGTGTTCTTAATAAAGCTTTTTAAGTCAGTTTTTGTATGTTTAATTGCAAGGCTAATTAAATGTTATAGATAATCATAAGCCCCTTGCTTGCACTTCACTAGTATTTTTTAAGTTTGTTAGAAAAATATTTAAGTTATTTTAATATATCCATAATACAATATCAGTAAAATCGTCACTATAAATAGCTAAAGGTAGGTGTACTGAAGCTTATGTAACTTTCATTAAAATCTGTACAGCACATTATTTAAGTAGGCCTGATTCCTCCATAAGATACTATAATTTAATGTTATTTGAAATAAATGAATAGATAAATAGTATTCTAGTGCAGGTGAGCCTTTATATTATCCATTACAGGAGGTTTCTTGTACTAGCTGCTAAAATATATTTTCATCGCGAATGGACGTGAGATCTAAGAGTTATACAATTATAATATATAATTCACAAGTAAACCAAAATTTAAAAATGTAATTCAAATTTTAAAAAAAATGGTCCTAAAATATACCAAATTTGAGGAACCTATATTTAGGAAAATATAACTAAAATATGTTATTATTATACTGTAAAGAGATATAATAATCCAGAACACCAGAATAATTTTATCTCAAGTAGTTAAATAAGATATTTGTGGGTGTAAAAGATCACGGAATATTATATGTCTCTGACTCAAAAATCTAAATATATTTTACTAATTCTTATATTTAAGCTTTCGTGAACCATGACTATTATATTTATATTCCCCGGCTGTATTCACGTAGAATTATATCTATCGGAATTTGCGAGACTAATTTCGAACCCATTCGGAGTTCATTCGTGAGCTCTAAGCGTGGCGGAGTCGCGGCGTGAACTCATAATGTTTATAAATATAATATTTTACCGACCTCTCTAAGGTCGTTGCTTTAAAATTGAAAAACGTCGTCTTGGTTATAAGTATAGTTATGTTCATAAATTTATTAACAGTTTGTATAACCCAATTTATAATTTATTTTATATTAAATGCAATAATTTTATGAATATAATGGAATATAACAATATAGATAAATAAAACAAGAAATTATCTCAATGTAAAAATCATATTTATTTACTAGTCCCATAATATTTTCCCTGGTATTTCACTTACATCTTACCACTTCTATATATAACAGCAACCTTTTCTAAAACACAAGTTACAAGATCACGCAATATGTTTGTACTATACTATGAATATTATATTTGGTACTGGTCTTCTCTTAACTAAATAAATTAAAAATTGACAAGACTGCTATCTACACTAAATATAACAAAAAAAACTTAAGCTACACAAATATAAAAGTAAATCTAAATTATATTTTTACCACCATAAAATAATTTTTTGCTTATGTCTTTATTCGATGTCAAATCAATAAAAACATAAAACGCTATTTTCTTTTTTAAGAAAACTTTGAAAAAGAAAACCACATAAAAAATATAAAAAACAAAAAGTTTCAATATGAAATCAAAACTATAATAAACAAGAATAATCAGCAAAACACTACAGTCAATCAAAATATAAATACCTTTGTCTGCGATTTTGATGAATTTAAAAACAATACTTGTACCTAAACTTCAACCGTCCTTGGTTTTTCCACCATATTTATAACCGCGTTTTGGCCGATTTTCTCTTGTGTATCCTGAGCTGCTAGCACTCTATTAATAATATTTGCACAATCTTTGTTCTCAATTATACTAACATGGTTGCCTTCCAAACAGTGAACTGTAACGGGGCCTTCAGTAATTTTATCCAGACCGTAATTCTCTTCAAGACCTAATTGGTACGTCTGATCTTTGGGACGCAAAAGTACAATTGGGGCTTTTAGCTTTTTAATGTCACCATCATTGTGATTCAAAATCATTTTTAATCTGTCAAAACATATCGCAGAGATATTACTTATGAACTTGCTAGAATAGTTCGACTGCACAGGGCACACTTTTAAGGCGTAGTTAATTCTTTCGTCATAAGATTCTATTTGCATTAGTTTTAACATCACTGTATCGGTTATATTATTATTAGGGGCGATAATATCAATAGCTCGGCAAATGAGACTGTTTTGAAGGAGATTATCGTCTTTGACGTTCATATTCGCTGCCAACATCTCACGTAGGAAATCAGGGCTGCCATCGACGCAGAAGATTGTACCGTCGTGACCTAAAAATATATTTTTATTATTCATTAACTATTGGCAATGAAGTCGTCAACGCAGCCTCTCCCCTACCTTCAACTTAAATAGTAAGAAATTCAAGACGATTCATACAAATAATGCCCTTTATTATTATATTTGAATAATAGCTGAAAGCAAGTATGAAGTCTTGCTTTGGAAATAAGAAAAAGCATCCTTCAAAAGGATAACAGACAATATACACAAATATTTACATAAATATTGGTCCGATACAAAAACAAATATTTTAAAAATGTAATAATGTGTTCTATTATTTTTATATAGAACGTATATAATGTTATTAAAATGTTAATAAAATAAATAAAGAAATAAATATAGATTTTAGACCGAGTAAATATTTGCATCTTCAATAATATATATATATATATATATATATATATATATATATATATATACAATATATATAGTTTTTTTAAATTAATTCCTCAACAAATTAATATATTACCTATTAACATTTGAAACTACTTAGTACAAACCTTCGCTTTCTAGTTTGCTAGCTAACTTCAACATTGGTAGACATCCGAAACTATATCCAAGAAGAATGTACGGCTTGCCAAGGACCATCCGCGATCTGATTGTCTGGAATTAAAAAACATTTATATTTAAAATTGGTATTGGTCACTATACATTGGATTCAATAAAACTGCAAAATAAATATTTCACCCTGTATTGAATAGAAGACGTCTAAAAGTAGGCCATTTTCAAACATACAAACATATAACATTAAAATTTACCAAAAAGTATATCATACCTGATGTAATCTCTTCACCAATTCATCCAGATTATCGTTCTTATATTCAATTCCAAGTTGCAAGACGCAAATCTTTACTTTAAGCCGTTTGCATAGAGGTGCCATTGCTGAAGCGCAACCTTCAAGACCCGGCAACATAAACATTATTGATTCGTTTTCATGAGTTGATATATCCGTCTGTAAAAATATTTAATGAATAAGATAACCATCTTATTAATTATTAATTATAAAGAAGTATTAGTTAATTACGTATCCACAACCTAACTAACCTCAGACCCGTCGCTGACCATTGTCGGCATATAAATAAAAGGCTCCGAAGACAACTTCTCATCTCCGAAGTTCCTTATAAGTATCCGCAGGCCAGGCGTATTGTCGACGTTGACTGGATGCGAGGTCGCGGCCGTGGAAGCTTCCGCTTCTCTAATGGCCGTCAGTTCTACCAACCTATTGGAGAAGAAGGCTTTTTAGGGGCGCCACATATTTATTTCATTATTTAAAAACAAAGCATATAAAATGACACAATGCATAACAATATAAATATAGATTTTTTGGTAATTGGCACCTTGCAAATGTCAATGTTCTGATATCTTGAGCAGTAAGGAATATCTCGAATTCTCTTTCAAGAGTTTGTTTGATCTCGACCGCCATCATACTGTCCATACCTAATTCAGCGAGAGATACTTGCTGAGATACAGTCTTCAGATCCTTGATACCTAAAAATGGAAATTTATTTCATCAGAATATTATCATATTTTTGTAAATTTAATTTAGATTTTATTAATCATTTTAGTCCTAACATCAGTTAATTGCTTTGTTCGATTCAAACTAACCAGTGAAACAAGCGTTTTTAGAGAGTCTACTGTAATTTAAAAATGTAACTCGATTTCAAATGTTTGTCATGCTGTTAAAACGAAGGTTCGAATACCCGAAATATACGTGCGTAAATGGCTCCTTATTTGAATCAATTTTAATTTCTTTAATTGTTAAATATATCTTTTCTTCTTACATATATATGTCAATTCTAAGAAAATCATTAATTGATAACATACGTGTGTATATATAAATATAAATAATATATAAATGTTCAGTATAATAATTACAAGTAATTATTATGAAACTTACTCCTATTATGAATTTTCTCTATACTTACTCATAATTTGTGCCACAGCATCCACAATGCTACCACAACCAGACCCACCGGCCTTTTTCTCTGCCACGACTATTGAAGACACTATAACTGCATCTTGTTTCAAGAATTTGTCTAAAGATAGAAGACAGGAGGAAATTCTTTGCTGCAAGGTACCACCAATTTCTAGTTGAACATCTTCGTCTTGCATGTCCGCTACTAGACCCACCTATGGGTAGAGTAAAATATATGTTAGACATCATATGTGTACTCAAAAACCGACCGTAGAAGATCTTATCTACTGTTAAATGCAATAGCTAAAGGTCGGCTATCATGTTCAACCGAACATGATAGTCGATATTAGCTCAGTCGTTATCATGTGAGTCTTTGTTAATTTCTATTTAGGATCTGTTAACGGAGTATTTATAACTGATTATACTCACATCCCCAACGGCTCCCCACTGCACGGCCAGCGCGGGCAGACCCAACTTGTGACGCCATTCACAAATGCGCTCCATCACAGAGTTCGAAAACCCGTAGTTGGTTTGTCCAGCGTTACCGCGACCGCAGGACACAGATGAGAAGATTACAAAGTCCCTGTTTAGTTTTAATATTAATTAATATTTTCTTCAAATTTATTCTACCTTTAAGAGTATATGAGAAAAGATATTGATCTTTGGCCTTACTTTAGATCAGGGCACAATTTCCTCGACAGCTTATCCAAGTGCATAGTAGCCAGGGCTTTGGGTGCGAAAGATATTTTAAAGGTCTCAGGACTCTGATTCTGGAAGATGGAGTCCTTCAAAATCACAGCTAAATTAAATATGGCTTCCACTTTGCCCATGGAGTTGGCCATTTCCAGCATTTGGCGGCAACCATCTTCTGTGGTGACATCGTGGGTGGATATTTGCACATCGGCCTTGTACAGTGCCCATGCTCTTTAAAAAAATATAAAATTATTGATATTTCTTATTGCCGTAGTTGACTGCATTATACTATTGTTTATGTAATAATATGAGTAAAAGAGCAGATATCATATGATGATATGTGGTAACTATCGCACATCGGCATCTCTACTATAAAAGAACATTTCATATGAATTAAGACGATACGTACACTGGAATGCAATAACAGCTATAAAAAGCAGACCTTTTATGAGATGGCTGTACTACTCAATTAAATTCACCCCTCAATTGGGCTGCAGTGGACTAAAACTAGGCTTTACATACAAATAAAATTAGCCTCTTACCTCAACCTAGACGCCTGGTATCCGTTAGTGATCCCTCGCCTGGAGGTGAGCAGGACGCGCCGGGCGCCGCGCAGTATAAGCCAATCCGCCAGTTCTAGACCGAACCCGCCTAGGCCACCCACCACAATGTACACGTACTCATCAGTGCACATATACCTATTATAATAACATTCGTAAAAATAAAACACCAAAAATAAATCTAAACTAAAAAGGTCTTATATCATACAAACTCACCGAGGCACGGCATTAATTTTAAGTGGCACTGGCTTAGTTGGTCTGTTAGTTCTTTCTTCATCACGAATCTTAATAATTACCTTGAAGAAGAAATAGGCTTTATATCGAATAATAAAAGTGGAACCATTCAATATAGTGCATTGCTTTAAAATAAAGTATTTTTTACCTTGCCAATATGTTTACCCGCAGCCATGTAACGGAAAGCAGCCTCAATTTCATTCTTCTCAAAAGTACAGTATGTGAGGGGTCGAACAGCACCACTTTCGATACCACTCAGCAGTAGATCTTGTAGGCTCTGAGCAAAAAAAAATAATCTAAGAAAACACTCTCCTTACCAATAATAATTCTAAATAAATTACCGTATCTAAAAACACAAAATATCATCTCATGAAATTAAGAGAACTAACCTTTCTGAATTCGTAGCTCTGATCGAAGATATAATCTAACATGATACCATGGAATGAGGTCTCCTTGAGGAAGAAGTACATGCCGATTGGCGTATTGTTACCGATATCGAATTTGCCGATCTCAAGGAAGCGTCCGCGATATCCGAGACAGCGGACTGATGCCTAGAACATGTGATTGCTTAAAATATTAAAATATATACACACTTAATTCTCTGTTCGTCTCGTCAACCAACTCAATTAATAATAAATCTAACCGAGCAAAGTTATATGAAATATAACATAAATGAGGTAAAAAAAATAATTCATAATTTATAAGCAATACAAAAGTATAATATATTTAAGTGCAAAAGAAAAATATTTAGCATTACCTCGAGGAGATATATATATATATATACGTCTTTTGAGACCCATTGAAACTTTGATACGTCTGAACAATTCTTTTATCAGCTCGATGGTCTAATTAGTTTGGCTACTGCTACTTAAAGCTTTCTATTCGTTCTAATTAAACCATTTTTTTTGCCATTGAATAAACTTTGGTATTATTGGATTGATAGCTATTATTTAGTATATACCTGTAGTTTTTCATCTGATAAAGAGTTGAGGACCATGTCCACGCCCTTGCCATTTGTTTCTCTGCGGACCATATCTTCGAACGATGAATCACGGGAGTTACCAATATGACTATCTATATACAAATGTAGAACAATATTTATATAAATATACCATTTACATGTAATAACAATAGACCTCTTAAGTATTAATGATAATATTAAGTTTTTATCAAATACCAAATTATGGTATTTTTTCCTACCTTTAAGCTTTGGGAAAAGCTTTTTGATGAATGCTCGTTTTTCTGGAGTTCCCACAGTGGTGAAGACTTCGCAGCCGTAGTGCAGTGCCACGTTGATAGCAGCTTGACCTACTCCACCAGAACCAGCGTGGATGAGGATAGACTCACCTTGCTGAAGTCGACCTACCATAATCTGTTGAAATGTTTAAATTAAAATGATTTTCCTTGGAACGTTACATTTAAAAGTTACTTATAAAACTGAAGTTTACTATTGACCCAGTCATTAGTTTGTAATTAAACAAGATTTACAATATTAAATCTAATTAATAATGTATATTTATCAGTAATAGAGCAAATAGCTATATTTGACTAATTATTTTATTAATTTTTTACATAAAATATTGGATTATTGAATTTACAAAAAAAAAGAAAAAATTCAACCACTATCAACCGGTTATTAAAAAAAAAATTATAAAAACGTTCATACTGTGTGAGTAACTATTTCTAACTTACCATAGCATAATACACAGTCCCATAAGCAACAGGTACAGACGCCGCCTCTTCAAATGTCCACTCATCAGGGATGCTCCACATCAAAGCCTTATCTCCTTCCACCATGTTTGCCATACCACTGTTTCTTACCATAGCCATTACTCGGGTGCCACTAGATAACACAGCTATGATTAGAAACTTACATTTTAATTGAATCTTACCCAAGCCAAAACTTTATTATTAATATCTGTACATATGTTGGCCATAATTTCTTAAATTTGCAAGACATGTAAGATAAAAGATTCATAAACACGATCAAGACTTTCAATTAATATAAATTTTGATCGTTGTGTTAGAATATATGATTCTGTAAATTCATAGTTGTTAATTCTTATGGGATTATCAACTTACTTGGTGGTTCTACCAACAATTTCAAAGCCTTGTACACACTCTTGTGCCAATCTTCCACGAGCGACCGCGTCTACAGTAACCCTTCCCATCGCCGTCATAACATCACGGAAGTTCAACGCAGCACAATATACCTAGATCACATTTTTTTTTAAATAATAAATAACATTGTATTTGTTGTTTGTTGTTGTTTCTTTAAATATAGTAAAAATATATACATTAATAAGAATGCTGTACGGATTCTTAAACACTGTATCTTCCCTAATTGGTCCTTCGAGCCACTTCAGTGTAGATAAGTCTCCAATAGTTATTGTGTTAACAAATGCATGATGAGCTGTCACTGTATTGAGGTCTCCTAACAGCAAATGACGATATGTACCCCATTGGCCCTAAAACATACATCATAAATAATAAATGCTATTAGTTTCTGAGACGCCATATTTTAAATAAGATTATTTAAAAGTTAGAAAAGTAACAAACAAAAAAATATAATGTAAAATTATTTTTTGTACAACGGATTTATAGCTTTTATTACATGCTTTGGGTTGAAGTTTAGGTTTAGCATTTTTTACAACATCGAATTAACTTACATCTTGATAAACATTGATTGCCAAATCCTTATCCAACTGTTCTTCGTAAAATTCCAAATCAGGGTTAAACGGTGGAGCTGAAGGATCAGCAATAAGAAAACCATGGACAACTTCGCCACCAGGCTCCCTCCTCAAACAGTTTACTAAACCTAAAAGCCCGTTGAGAGGCTCGTCCTGGTTATAAATAACAAGTTTCTGACCGGCTTTAAGTTCTTCCTTAACTTGATCTATCCAAGCATAACTTTCGTCCATGGTCGTAATTTTGATAAACTTAGCGGGCTTAGCTCCAATCCTCTTTCTGAACAAAACGATATATTCAACTCCAGTATCTTGCAAACTGATTATATCTAATGTGTCTGCAAAGTCTTTGGGGTCAATACGATCTTTTTCTCGGCTGATGAGGAAACATTTGTCACGGAGTGTGCCCAATGCTGATTTAAGAACCTGTTAAAAGTTAATTATAGTATAATTACAAAAAAGACTTTATAAATAATCATTAATTATAAATAGCAATGTATTTATTATTGCTCACCTCAGGTCGCCTTAATATATTAGCCCCAATGTAAATAACAGTATTTGTTTCTCCCACAGTTTTCTTGTTTTCCACACTTATTTTAGCTGGCATTTCGACAGGATCTTCCGAAAATACTGTTAATTCAGCTTGAATCAACGGTAAATCTTCAAGGATATTAGCAACTATTTCCATAAACGGTTCATAGTTATTTGTTTTATATTCCTCATCTATTACTTCAATGCTTTTAACTTTGTACGTTTGAATATTTTCAAGAATAAGTTGAATGTTTGCACGTAGAATATCTTCAATCTAAAAATGTTTCCAAATTTTTAGTCACAATTATTACTATATATTATGCTTTGTAAGTAAACTAACAAAAATATTAAGTGTATGTATAATTACCTTCATCTTTGATTTGCTGAAGTTTGGTAAGAAGACATTCTTTTCTAATACTGGAATACCGAGAGGATTTTTTCTTGATATTGGTGTGGCATGAAGACCACGAATTTCAACACCACCAGCCCTTTTTATAATAAATATTGTGTTATTATAAATACAGCTATGAAAATGGATTTTAGCTATTAATAGTGTCTTCACTGTAACTTGTTACACTTACCTAATTACTTCAACGTCCGGATATACCCGAATCTCAAAGGACTGACGTGTCGAGTCGGGGTTCATGCTCGATATTGCGTCATAGTGCATACTGGCGTCAATGCAGAGTCTCTCAATTCTGGTCGGTACGAAGAGTCCTCTAGTGTCTGCGCCAATCAACTTGAGTTGAAGCATGCAGTCCATGAAGGCGACCCAGTTGTTGTTCCAGGCTAGGCGACCGCGGGTACCTTCGACGTTGCAACCGATGATGCCACGGAACAGTCCACTGATTAAGAAATGTTAGCTTGTATTAATAATGTAAATTTTAATAGCAGATGTTCCTAAATTATAAAATTCAGTTATTTATATTTTGTTATCCACTAATATTGTTGTACTATCACCTGTACTGATAGCCTCTGAGACGTAATTCCTTATAAAAGTCCTTGGTCAACAAATGTTTCACATTAGGGCCAGTAGCCTCTGGAGCAGCTGGTAGAACGCGGTATTCCCTTCCTACGTTCTTTTTAGGGTAAATGGTGCCCGTAACAATGGATGCCCCACTTTCCACAACCTGTAAGTTTTAATTTTAAAAGATAAAGCAATAAAAGTCATTAGGGACTTTGGTGTTAGTCACCGATAAAAGGGTTCTTTTTTTTATACCTCAAAATCTCCGCTGCCCTTTTGGATCATCACAATGAACTCAATATTGCCATCCTTAGGAATATTAGTGGCTCTTTGGAAACGTACGTTTTCAAAAACAACTGATACTTCAGTGTACAGTTCTCCCAGCATCATACCGAGGGTTTCCCAAACCATCACCAGGTAACCCGTCGCGGGGTAAAGGTTACGACCTGAATGTATGAATAAAATTAAAATTAACTTTTCTTTAACTTAAAATTGAATTTTCAGCAATTTCTTGATATTTTGATTTACAAAATAGACTTTATTAATTAAACATATTTTTTTTGGTATGCGTACCGTCGATGACGTGGCCAGCCATGAATTCACTGTCCTCATCAACGATAGACATTCTGACTGTTCTCTCTCCAGACTTCATCTTCTCCTGAGCCTTGTATGATGTTACGTACCTGATTATATTTGGTCAATTAATTATTATAATAAGAAAGACATAACTGAATCTTACGTAGTCTTTAACAAAAGTATTATGAACTAATGTCATCGGTACAGTTAAATAGAGCCAATATTTTTTATAACGTTAATATTAATCTATAAGCAAAATATTTTTGTATTAATATTAAGTAAAAAAAACATTAAGCTTAAATATTTTTTTGTAATTTCAAAAATTACTAAAATATATTCGCGTGACTAAACAATCCAAAGTTAAGTCAACGCACGCAATAAATCAGCTGAGTAATTTGTATGCGGGCGACTGACGAATGCGAGCTATCAATATACTGTTTCATTTCGTCTATTCAGCAACGATGGCATGCGTCAAACTTGCCGTAGATATATTTTGACGAATACCGTTAAGAATACATATTCATCTTGTAAAGTTAAAGTTAAACCACAAACTTGTAGTTTTAGCCGAAATTAATATTCAATCTACCGTCAAAGATTAATAATATCAGCCTTCCTGCATCGATTGTTTTTACTGGTAAGTTAAATAATAATTTCATTTTTAATATAAAAAAAATACATTATAAATCGAATTAGTTTTACTTCAATTGAGTATAAAATATATATTTATACTAAATTTCTATATTAGATAGTTTATTAACACTATACTAAGTAATATTTACATTTTACTTACTTTTTTGGAACTGTTACGTTAAAAAAAAATAGTAACTTAAATTTATGTTCTTTAAATGTTTCATAGATTACTGTTTCAGAGCTCTCTGCCATTCGGAATGGGCGGTTAAACGCAGTTGGATAGAATAAATCAGATAAGTATCAGTTGCGACTAACAGATAATCGCACAATAAACTTGCTGAGTTTGTACTTTTGATATCATCGTGAAATTAATCTTTAGGTTTATTTACTTCTTAATTTAAAATAATATGTTGCTCAATATTGATTATATTCGAACTCGCGACCTCAGGGAAACCGTCCCGTCGCTCTACCAATTGAGATACTAGCGCTACTAGCCTCGGTGAATTAAGCATTCTATACATATTAATGTTTGGAAATATATATATAAATACGTATAGCCATGTTAATTTTACATTACTTTAAATAAGTATAGAATTAAAATTTCTCATTAAACTTAGCACGTATGCGCCATTGAAATAATCCAAATAAGAATATTAAAAATGTCACAGCACGATATCCCTAGGCTGATTCATTCCTTTGACTGACTGACTGCTGACTAACTCACCAGTCTTCACTGTGTTCCCACTCCACGAGGTGCGCGATCATGGGAGTACCCTGGGACACCGGGAATTGAACGTGCGGGTAGATGTTAGCCAGGTGTGGGTTCAAACCAGCCTCGTACAGTCTTGGAAAACAAAATATCATGCTGAATTCTCTATTCAAATTAATATAGTGTTTTTTTTTTGTTACATATAAAATATTTGTAACAATACCGTGTATACTGTTCTTTCAAATTCTCAATATAAAAAATTGGTTCGTCTAAATCACTCTATCATACTCACTTTCCCAAGGCAGTTAAGAGGAATTGTACATTATCCGAGTTCTTCCTTTCAGTGAGTGGGACGTTGACTACATCTTTCTTAAGGGAGCGTCGAAGGATAGCTTGCAACAGACCATGCGGTGCTATTTCAATTGTGACTGCGTTTCCTGGGATAAGATGGGCCGTCTCTTCGAAAAGCACTGGACTCTATACAATACAGATCAAATATTAATACAACAGTTTTTTTTAAATCTTTTTATACAAAAAAAAATACAGTTATTCCGATTAAAAATGTTATATAGTTCAAAGTTTAGAAAGTTATAAACGTCCATTTTTACCAAAAATATTAAAGAAATAACATTAAAAAAATAGTAAATAATAGGAAGAGTTGATATTTCATGGTAACTTATTATATTATTAAATAATATTTTCATAATGTTACCTATTATAGCTGACTGTTTATTAGGTACTTGTAAATTAATTCGTACTGGAAGTCTAAATATAAAGTTTCATGAACCGCGTAACAAACAAAAACTGACATCAAAATTTTCAACCTCTTTTTAACCGCTTGGGATATACTCGACAAGTTATATTTGCTTTCACGAAACTTACTAATAGGTTGTTAGTGTGGTATTCAGCAGAGGACAAGGCAGCTCTTGGGTCCTTCCACAGCGATTGTGGTACGGAAGTCGACACCCAGCGCTCTGAACGAGGCTTTGGTGCTGGGATCACTTCCCGCAGGTATTGTAATAGTTTTGGACCTGTGAATATATGAAATAAACTAAATTAATATAATATCAACGTACGTACATATATTATACCCAAGAGTAAGTATGTATAAACAATTGCCGATAATAAATACAGAAGAATCCTACAGTTTTTTTTACAAAAGAATATTTTATGTAAAAATATAAAATGAATTCAGTAAACAAACTTTTAGAATTCAAATGGATATGATTTATATTCAAAACCAAATTTCCTTGACGGTTCGTGAAATACGGTGTAAAATGGTGTTAGCATAGATTAATAAAATAATTTACTATACATTTATAATTTTATTAATTAATAATGAGAGTGATAAGAATTCCTTAAACCAACTCAAATTCAAATTTTTAACGAAAAATCATGATTGAATTAAATTAAGAACCAAATCGATACTTATTCAGTACGTGTTTATTACTTTTTGACTGAGAGACATCAATACCATTGTTATATCTTAAAATTGTTACTTACCAGCTTCAGAAATATACTTGGAATGGTATGCGATGTTCGAACACGGAACCTCTTTAGCGAATACTCCTTGCGCCACAAGCTTCGCAACGAAGCTCTTCATGATATCTGCGGGTCCAGATATGGTACTCGAATCCGCTCCATTGTGGCATGCCACTTCGATCTCGGGTGGAATTAATGTTTTGATCTATCAAGCAGAAATGTTCAGGTTAATAGTTGGCAATTTTTTCATAATTTTAAACTAAAATGAACACAAACTATGAACGGAAAATATGATTAATTTTTAATGCTCAATACGTTAAGAATGTATTAGTATACTGAAGTTATGATTAATTTTTCAAACCTAACTCTATATGTACCTCAGCATAACCCAGTCCCACGGCGGCCATGGATCCCTTAATAAACGGGGTCTCGATGGAGGCGAGTCCACGACAGTACGCTGAGAGGATCATCTGCTCTGCGCTGAAGCAACCATCTGCGTATGCGCATCCCAGCTCACCTACACTATGACCTGTGTGGAAAAAAAAATATGATGTACCTCAAATATCCATTGTCAAAAATATGTCAATAATCGTCTTTTTTCTGAAATATTAGGTAAATTTTATGTGTAGTTACATAAGAACTTTCTTACAATAGATATAATACTATTAAATATATATTTTTTTGAAATCGCAACTACTACAATGGACTCACCAATTATAAAGTCTGGTTCAATTCCAATAGCTTTCAAGATATCCGTAAGACCGATTTGTACGGCAGCGATTCCGATAAAGGAGTTGAGGATGTTGTCGTAAATAGTGGGGTCTGGTTCCGTAATGATCTTTATTAGATTGACGCCTTTGGGTTCAAGAGCTTTGTGACATCTGTGGAAGTTTTTGATGATATTTATTTTTTCGTGGTAGGAGGAAGTTCCAGAAATTTCCAGCAATTGAAAAATTAGCAAAGTCATAATAAAACTAACTTATTAATAGCATCCGCGAAAATTGGAATCCTCATGAGCTGTGTTGCCATACCGGCCCACTGCGAGCCCATGCCAGAGTAAACAAACCAGACAGGCCGCTTCACTCCTGAGAAGTACTGGATGTCCCGGGCGAGAGAGACGCTCTTTGTTGGAGTTGATTCTAGAAAATAACTTTGTCGTTGACAACTAACAATAATGGCCACATTTAAAAAGAAATTTTGTAAGTCGATAAATATATCAAATCAAATTATAAGTGTAATTCTTAAGGAGCATATTTGAGATTCAATCTTTGTACGAATTGGACTAGCTATGTAACAACTTACTCAGTAGGGTATATCCTCGAACAACATGTCCTGAGATGTCATCATCGTGGACGGCATGCAGCAGTCTAACCATTTCAACATCCACAGTCCTGGACTCAAGATCATCAAGGATCCTGGTGACTGCAGCTTCTGTGCGACCTGACGCGCAAACAAGACGTGGTAGGTCATCAGATGGAATACCGTTATTTATCTATGAACAGAAAAATATATAACAGTATTACACGTATCCCAACCGCTGAAAAAAAAGCAATAACCAAAAACATTGATTTAAACATTTCTATCATACCTATATCATAAATGTTAAGTGTACTATAAATTAGAAACAACGTATGAAACTAACCTTCTCTGACGCAACATTCTTTAGTAATGTATGGGCATTTGCTCCTCCAAAGCCAAAACTGTTGATTCCAGACATGCCTCTGTTCCAGGGTTGCTTCTCCGTTACAACAGTGAGACGCTTTTCTGACAAAGCTGCTACTCCCTCACGTGGTACATGGAAGTTCAGATTGGGTGGAATATAGCCGGTCGTGTAAGCGATGCAAAGCTAAAAAGATTTATTGAGAAATAATGATTAAACCTATATATAATTAAATAATTAACACAGGACCGGCGGCACACCTCGGTTCTGTTTTTAACTTATATTATTCAATATCTATTATTATATCTACTATTATATCTATTATTCAAAATAAAATGTAAAGTGGAATAATCACATGAATAACTTTCTCATAAAATAATACATCGCAATACAATTTACTCACTTTGGCAATTGAACATAAACCAGAGGCTGGCTCACTGTGACCCAAGTTGGACTTAATTGATCCAATCAAAAGTGGCTCTGAGCGACCCGTGCAGAATACTTCATCGATAGCCAATAACTCTTCGGGATCCCCAACTCGTGTGCCTAATTTAAATTTAAATATAAATATTACCAAAAAATATACAAATTGCTTTTAGATACCTACTAGCAGTAATAAATCATATCGTGATCCTCAAAAAAGGTTAAAAAATATCTTAAGTAGTTATATCACAATAGGATTCAGAGTTTTCTTTAATTTTGCCAGCACTTAACTGGTCTATTTTAATCAAAGCGCTAATAAAAGAAAAGATCGCTTTGAAAGAAGTAATGTTGAAGTTCATTCGCAACGAATCAACATATTTACATCAGTTTGTATAAAAGAGATGCTCTCTCGGCTTTAAATTGAGATTTATCTCAGCCTTTGTGTCTCGAACAATAATATGAAAGAGCTTTTAATTTTTTTTCTGTGAACCAAATTAATGTTGACCGAGTTTCTTAGATTTATCTTTTTTGAATTTTATGAATATCGTTCTTCATCGCACTTTATCTCTTTAACACTTATATAATAACAAAAATGTAAACGTCACATAAAAAAAGACAGAAACTAAAAAAAAAGCTACTACAAAAATTTACTTCATACATATGAGACTAATTAAAACACGAACCAAAGATCAAACGTACCAGTGCCGTGGGCTTCCACAAACTCTAGTGTGTTAGGAGGGATGGAGCACTCTTCGTAGAACTCGTTGAGGAGCAGCTTCTGGATATTTCCTGATGGGTATGTAATACCTTGCTCCTTGTAACCATCGCAGTTAGTCTTTGCGTGGAGAACTTGAGCGTATACTCTGAAAAAGGGGGTTGTAAATAACAAGCCATTATCGAAAATGATTACCAATAAGTATGGCTTGAAAAATACCGTCTAGAATCCTTAGCTTTCTGCAACAGGCACACAACGATCGCTTCAGAACGCGCATATCCATTAGCGCTGTTGTCAAAACTTTTGCATCTACCGTCGGCTGATAACACACCCAACCTTTGACAAAAAAATATACTTTGTAATTTGTATAAATTAACAACATGTATTTATTTATTTACATCTTTTCCACTTTAAATCAAAATCAATGATCAGTGATGTACGTCAAATAAAAGTGTCAGGAGGCCTATTTTGATACCATACTTGTAATATAAGCCTTTTTGTAAAAACAGTCCTCCACACTCTATTAATCTATCTATATCTATCTAATTTATTTTTTTATTTTTTTCTTCAACGATTACAAACCTAGAAAACTGGAGTGATACGTAAGGATGCAAGCACAAGTTAGAGCCTCCAACGATGGCAGTATCACAGTGTCCATCTCTAATGGCCCTGAAGGCGTGTTCCAGAGCGTACAGAGAGCTGGAGCAAGCTGAGTCCACTGTGTAGGAAGGACCGGTAACACCGAGCCAGTAAGAGATGCGGTTCGCTAACATAGCACGGGAGCATCTGAAATGTTTAAAATCATATTATAATTCTAATATATTTTACGAATATTTAATAATTCGAATATAATATAATAATCTATATCGTTGTTTCATTTTGGATTATCTTTCTTTATATTATAGTTGTCAATGACAAAATTAACAAGTCTAATAAAACATTATGAGAGTCCTCTGAACATAATCTGTAGCACATAAAAATATATTGTTCTGAATTGAAAAATATCAAAGCTATAGTATATTTGATTTAACGATGAATTAAATAATACTATGAATTAAATAAAACTTTCTTAAGTAATAATGAGAATTGAATCCGACTTAGTAAGTTGTTACCTTGCTACTAAAATGATAAAATTATAAATATCAAAAATATATATATCCAAAATCTTTTTTTTTTTGGCATTTTTTATATAACTATTTTTACGTATACAAGTATAATAATATCGTTATCATCATCTTTTATTTTACATATATACCTGATATATTATATTTTAGTTTTCTCTTCATATTTTAATATAATAAATAATACGTTTTTAATCTTACTGTTTTTACGTTTACGGTAAAAACCAGGGTAAAAGCTTGTTTTTTACAAGATTATAATTAGCCATAATTATTTATCATTTAAATTCAAGTTTCATCATAAAATCATTGGCTTATTGATTAAACGTTTACTTAATTAGCACAACTTTGATTGAATAAGATGAGATTCATCTCTGATTTCACAGAAGATCGTTTATTTGTCTAATGCTCAAGTTCAATAACATCTTGTAGATTTACAGAAACAAACAGCAAACATAACCAGTTATCGCAAGTTAGTTAACTCGTTAGTTAGATTAATACTATTGATAGATAATCAAGTTAGATTAATTAGTTTCTGTCACTTACATAATGCTAAATAAACGATGATGGACGATCGTATCACGCCAATCTGTTACGTTATCATCGTGTGATAATGACGTGTTTATTTTATGAAACATTACCCTCGATTAATTCTTCATTGATTCAATTATTTAATTTGTAACTTTCAAATAAATTGCTTTCCAGATTGAGCTATCATTTCACTTGACTCTGATTCCAGGATAACTTTAATAAATGTATGTGTAAAAATAATGTACTAGAATATTAAAATACTTTTTACAATTACTATTGAAGTTCTCGCATATATGACGTATATCTTATCTTTTGCTTAATTAATGTAATACAATTATCTTTCTTTATTCTGAATAAAATAAACACATATTTCTTTTTGGATTAATATATATTTTGCTGGTTGTATTCTTTAGTGTATTTTTTACAACAAAATAAATAAAAAGCAAAATGTAATAACATTAAAAATGTCAGCCATTTTAAGTATTTTAATATAAGTATAGTATGGGATAGTATTTTTTCTATGTTCTATTCATAATAGATCAACTCACCCTGTGACTCCAAACCCGTTAACCTGCATTTTCTCGTAGAACCAAGTCTTTTCAGATTCCGAGAAGCACGCTCCAATAAATACGCCGGTCTTGGTGCCGCGCAGTTCTTTTGGATTAATACCTATATTGGGATACACGTCAATTATTTCTACCATATTTGAAATAATCTATAAACATGTATGGACATGTCCAAGGTACTTAAATTATATAATATATATCGACCGAAAATAAATAGTATTTTCAGAGACACCATATCGGACACGGTAGCTCACTTGTTGGAGCGACGGTTTAGTTTGCCAGAGGTCGCGGGTTTATTTTAAATTCTATATTTATTTAAAATAACATAAACCATGTTCAATTAAATTGTTTTCATTCATTATCAAATACAAAGCAGCAAAAAGAAATGTCAACGAAAGTCCTGACTCCAAATTATCAATCCATAAGCAACGAAGAAATACTTTTCCTCGGGCTACATTATCTAAAAAGTTTAGAATAATATTTTCAAAGGAAATTAAGACTAAAACTTTGAACATAAATATTTGAATGATAAAATTCAGTGAGCATCTGAGGTCTCTCCAGTGATGCTGAGAAAACCAATAAACGCTAACAGCATGGTCAATACTCAGAGATAACTCAAATGGGAATTCAATTTCTCAGATCTACGAATTCATTCATGTCCCTATTTTAAATATTTTAAAACTTATTCGATGTCTGTCACAAACATTTATAATAAAATATAATCCTAGAATTCATTTCGAAATCCAATCTGGTGATGTGGTTTTGGAAAAGCAATTTTTTTTCACATTTTATAAATGGGGGTAATAAGCTAATTGAATTTCTACCAAAGAATATAAACGGAACAGATAAAACCAAATTATAATAATCTCAAATTTTATCTTCAGAATTTCGTCCAACCTGCAAAGTAACCAGATGCCTTTTATATAAATCCCTAACTTATACTATAAAATGAATTTTGGGTTCGGTCAAAGGCAATGTTAAGTTAAAATAATTACCGAACTGAAGTTTTAATGTATTTCAAGATAAGATTCCTTGTTTAATACAGATTATCATACTTTTATTTAAGAACCCGCGATCAAACTGGATTAAAATTGAAGAACTTATATTTAATTGTTATATTTTAGAATTTTTATCTAATTACGTTAATTTTCATGAAATTTGAATGATTTATACTAATAAATTATACTGATATATTTAAACAAGATATTTTTAGTTATAACAAATACAAATATAAGTATTTATTTCAAACACACAATTTGCTATAACGAACAAAAAAACAAAATGGACGAACGTCCTTAGAAACAAGGTCTTCACGACCGCATAGTATTAATTCCCATACCAAATTTACATATTAAGTTACTTAAAGAAACAGAAAGGGATAAAAAAATATATCACAGTTTTTGTATATTTATCTAATAATTATGAATTCATCGAATAGTTACCATTTTACATTCACGTGGTATTTCAATTCTATTTACATTTAATCTACGTCGTAACAGTATTGTATCACTTGAAACTAACGTTTTCATGTATTACATACAAACACTTTAGTGCTAAAGTTCAGTCTAAAGCTTCGCAGTTAAATTTATGTTATATAAGTAGTTTTATTGAATAGTGTGATAGACTTGTTAAGTAAAACAATTTCAAAATTTACAGAAACGGTATATACAAAACGAAACAGTTTCCCGCCATATTTATTAAAAACAATCAAGTTTGGGATTGATTAAATAAAATGAAATACAACGTCTATTGAATACGGAAGGAAATTTTCCGTCCATACTGTATTATTAGAAAATAATGTACGTTTGAATGATAAATGTATATACATTTTTATTTCGTATTCATTTATAAATGGCTTATCAATTTAACTGAACATGTCAATAGCATAAAGGGACTGGAAATGACATGATTTCAATCTGACAATATTAAACGTTTCCCTTTCAACGTACTTGTATATTCACGTAAAGTAATGACAGTCACGAAAATAGCACTTTTAGTAGAATATAATTATTATATTATAACTATACATTTAGTATTTCAAACTGTGATTTATAAATATTTGAATATAGTTTTAATTTTACGATTATAATAATAAACCTTTCTCTTTTTTAATATCTTGCAATATTCAGAAAAGTATAATTATTATATCAAAGAAATGTACTTCCTGATTTCTGAAATATATTTTTATTTTACCTGCATCTACAACAGCCTCATAGGCCTTTTCCAGAAGAATTCTGCACATGGGGTCCATGGTGTGAGCTTGTTTAAAGTGGACCCCGAAGAAGGAAGCGTCAAATCTATTGACATTGTTGATCTTTCCAGTACGCTGCGGAATTTCAGGATGGGCGAGCTTCCATCTACGACTGTCTCCGGAGATAAGATCCACCTTGGTAATAAACAGGTTTATTGTATCTTTAAAAGGAAATGCAGGGATATGGAATAAAAGTTTGGTTGTATAATTAAAGGTACACAGACAAATTATTTATAGAAATTATAGCTGTACACGAGATATGTACTATGTATTTCTGATGTTTTATTTTTCATTATACAAGTTTTATTCCGCACCAAAATATAGAAAATTAATAACATATTAAATATCCGATAAGCTTCATTAATAAGTGAAGTTTCAAGATCATAGTTTTTAGATTTATTTTTGGAACATTACAATTAAATTACTCTAATTCCCTCTTTAGAACAATATTGTTTTATTCCTGCTTAGTGACGTAAAAGAATACATAATTTCTTTAAATGGAAAAATTTGACATAAAAACAATATTACATTAATATTTCAAATGTATAAACACTTAAATTCCCGCATCAGAAAAAGAATGAATGGTTTTTGATGACTTTAAAAAAACTTCTTATAGCAACATTAAAGTAATATTACTTTTAGGAGGAATTAGAAAATAAGATTATTGTAATATTGCTATAAGAGTTCATGATAGACCTGTAGATCTATGTTTAATGATACGAAAAATCTTTCTAGAGAATTGAGCCCAGAACTAAATGATTAAAAAGCATTAAAGCACATGATGTCAGCTAATCCACGAGACGAAGCTTCTTAGCATTTCATGGATTCACCGTGCGGGTGCCGGGCTCATCGCGTTGCAGGGAGAGAAGTGCAAACAGCTCCTGGGACTTGCGACCCAAGTGTAGGTTTACGGGGCTCCTTTAAAATGCGCATTCACGCTCACCTTAACTGGTTGCGCTTCTCTCCATGCCTAACCTACCAATGCCTTATTATACCTTATTGAATAGATTCTCTTGTAAGTGCATCACAGAGTCGGAGTCAGGAAAGTATCCCGAGATACCGGTGATGAGGATCTCATCTCCTGGGGGAGGATGCGACAGACGGTGTCCCGACGTCAACCTGTCTTCTGACACTGGTGTTGTTTCCATCTGAAAGATAAATGTTTAAAATAAATACTTTTTTTTATCTGACTTCAGTAAGAGATAGCATCTCTGAAATATTACATGAGTTATTGTTGCTTCTCGTTCAATAGAGATAGAGTTAAAGGACTACTTAAACAAAATACCAAAGCAAGCGATAGCGCTGCCCACTGGTAAAAAAAGTTCATACTAAATTATACCCTACTATTTCCATTTCTAGGGGATATATTGTATGCAAAAATCCAAGCAATCAATTAGCCTTTTTTTTTTGTTTTTTGCCAAAAGACATTTTAATATTCATATTTGTAATATTTTTCACGAGAACACGATTGTAATTGTACTCTACCTTTTACATTTTCCTACTCTACTACATAGAAACTACCTTCCTTTAGATAGAGCCAGCTTTTAAATAATGACGATGTGCTAAAAAGCCAGCAAAATAATAAGAATTAATGTAAAAAAGAAATTTTTTTTTTTTCAAGCTACAATCAATTCAAACACACTTCAAAGTCATTATTTCCCAATGTATAAACCAAATTTCTAAATACAATGTGTAGAAGATTTTCTACAAGTTTAGTTGCACGTTAGTATAAATATACTATTATATATACTTATAAATTATTTATTTATACTAATTTAAATTTTTAATTTCGACTCTAAATATATATACGTAGAGTCCGAATTCAATGTTATACTGAAAAAACCTGAAAGTTATAAAGGTTAACAAATAATTTTAATAGAATTTTCAATAACAGAATCGAACAGATTTTCTATTATTAGGTATTTGGTTTTTGTTTTCTTGTATTATTCATCCTCATTAAACATCGAATGTGTAATTGTAAAATGCTTCTTAGCATTCCATGGATTCACCGTGAGGGTGCCGGGCCCATCGCGTGGCAGGGAGAGGAGTCCAAACAGCTCCTGGGACTTGCGACCCAAGTGTAGGTTTAAGGAGCCCCTTTAAAATGCGGTCTAAAGCACACCTTTACTGGTTACGTTTCTCTCCCTACCAAATTAAATTTGAAACGAACCTACCAATGCTGCCTTTTAAGTACTTTCTAAAAATGAACTGATGATAGTTTTAGAGAGGCCAAAATCCTTAGGTAGGTTATAGAGAGATTTCGCTGTTATACCTCTCGCTCCCACTTCTACCGCCTACAAATTAACTATAAACCTATTCCTGGTCAGCTCGTTGGTCAGTTCGTCGTAGTTGTTTACTTTAATTGTGTGATCTTTGAGGATGTTAGTTTCCCACGGAACAGTAAGCTCCACAAGTATCACGCGCTTTAACTGTCTAGAGTATAGGAATATTTCTGGTCTGGATGACGAGATAACAATATCCTCAGGGATTACGACGTATCTATGATGTGTATTATAAAAAACGTATTTTTCCCAAAATTAAACAACAATTCACGTTATTAAACGTTTTAAGTCATGTAAATTTCTAAATATTTGAGTAAATATCGGCTAAATTATCATGCCATATTCAAAACGGGGTATTGTGTGTAAATTAAGTTATGATTTCACTTGTACGTACTTGTACTTGTAAGTTTATTTAATAAATGCTTTTGTGTTGATATTTTTTACTATGACTTATAAATCGTATGGTATTTTCTTTCGTTTCATACTCTCCTTCTCTATCTCTCCTCGTCCTCATTATCTTTCCGTGTCCTGGCATCCTGGAGCTCTACCCATTCCATGCGAGTGGCAAACATTTGCAGATTTCCATGTTTGTAGATGTCTATAGGGATCGGCAACAGTTACCGTCAGAACAATTTTTTCTTTACTTTTACAAACAAAAAAATTTAGTGTATTATAAATACACCTAATAAAAAATATACTAAATTGCGTCATACCGGAATAATTGATTTAGTAATTAACTGGAATTAATAAATACTAAAAACAATGCAGGAATCAAAGTCATTTTGACTTGCAAATCGATGAACTCTGGCCTTTGTATGCAATACTTTATATAACTTTCTTTAAATTGTTCTTTTACTACGAATTTGTTTAATTATTACGTCAATGGAACTTCTAGTAACAAAAGGTTATATAATAATGTTATTTTCAACACTGCTGTGTTTTAATTTAAGACAATTTATACGTCTTTATATTTCAAGCTATTTAATATATATTTTAATAAAATAATGGGTAACGAAGGGTTACCCAATATCAAAAATGTATCGTTAAAATGTTGTCAGAAAGTTGGCAAAAACAGCCTTTCATTAACTGGTGTTTAATTTCAATTTAATAGTATTTTTAGGTATTTAATTCAAAATCAATGTTATTACGTATTCATATAATTTACATGTTTTAATTTTGTGAAATATTTTAATGACTAATTTTACGACCATAAGAATTACATGATTTATTTAACTTTCAAAACATTTGAATACATTATAGACTTTTCATGACCTTCTATTATTTCAGAGGTCAGTAAATAGTGATTTAAAGCATTTATTTAATTGTATTAATCCTATTATTAGATCGAACCCCTTATCAACTGGTTTTTACACGTTTTTAATTCAAGAGCTCTTCCAGGATTTAAAAAATATGCTCTGGCGACAATTGTCGTCAGAGGGCGCTAAGGTCATTACTTTCAATATAAGTCGACTCTGTACAGATACATCTTAAGTGCAAATAAAGCCTCTGGCAACATCTATTGTAAACAACTTAGTAAATTAATACACGAATTATGTAACACTAATAGTTTTAAATAATATTATTTTATCATTATTCTTAGTTGTGTTTATATAATTTTAATTTGATTATATATTATACGATTATACAATTAATAGTTGTATATTATATTAATACCAACATATCAATAAAAATAATAAAAATAATAATAAATATTCTTTATACACCCTGAGTATAAAATTACAAAAACATAAAACAAAAAGACAGTAAAAAAAAATGGTACAATTTTGGTATTTTGGTAACGTTACTGGAAAGATTTTTTTTTAAAACTATAATTTGTTTCCTTCAAAGAATTGTCAAACATTGAGTAAGTTCGTTCTAACTTTGCAGAACTAAGTTGAGTGGAAACGTAAGCTTTATTGACAAAATAAGGATTCTTCTTGAAAGTTCGAAAGTTCGTTAACATAACTTTTTAAGGTAAGACATCTTTACGAAAAGTATTGATAAGCCTTACATGAACTGATGTTCGCGCTAAGATGGTTAAACTTTCCAACTTTAATTATCGCTATAATTGAATCATATAATTCAAAAATATTTTTTTCTATTTTGTCTAAGTAGAACTATTCCAATCCTCTAAATTATAATATAGGTTTATTTCAAGGTTGTTGTATTTCTCCAATAATATTTACGAACTGACCAGGAATAGGTATATAGTTAATTTGTACGCGGTAGAAGTGGGAGCGAGAGGTATAACAGCGAAATCTCTCTATAACCTACTTAAAAATCTTGGCCTCTCTAGAACTATCATCAGTACATTTCTGGAACGTGCTTCAAAGGCGGCATTAGTAGGTTCATTCCAAATTTGGTTAGGTAGGGAGAGGAGCGCAACCAGTTGATGGTGAGCGTGAATGCGCATTTTAAAGGGGCCCCTTAAACCTACACTTGGGTCGCAAGTCCCAGGAGCTGTTTGCACTTCTCTCCCTGCAATGCGATGGACCCGGCACCCGCACGGTGAATCCATGGAATGCTAAGAAGCATCGTCTCGTCTCTTTTATATAATAAAGATGGAATAATTACTCATTGAAATATTGTTTTGCCATATTATATATGTATATTATAGAAAAAGATCTTATAATATCTATAATTTAATTTCAGTTTAATAGCTTTAATGTTCATATAACACATCAGAATAGTTTAACAACGTTCAACAGGATTGATTTTTATTTGACACCGCTTAATACAATAAAAAAATGCTTAGAATCGGAAAAAGTTTATAATTTTAATTATATTTTGTATGAAAAAAGTATCAAAGATCAATCAAAATATTCACTACCGGCGGCATTTTGTAAAATAAAAAGTCCTTAACTTCATCTGCTAAATATTATTTTACGCTAAGACCCCTTCAAGCTAGGCTGGTTATAAATAAAATACTAAACAAGCTTACCGTTAATTTTTTCACTGAAATGTGTTTTTCAATATGGAATTGTAAGTAACGCGGACACCGGCCGATTAACGACTGTCCACACTGATAGAACAACGATGTATTTAAAACGAACTATTTAAAAAATACACATACAGGGTGCTCAATTTTAATATTCACTACAATCGCCAGGTTAACGTTTTCGTGTCAAAGAAAAGTTAGGTACACCCAGTGGCGTATACGATATCGGTAAAAAAAATACTTGGAGAAAGTTTAACGTTTCTAATATTATTTTTGTTTTGTGTTCATATTTTACAAAATATATTCATTTTTTATTATATGAATATGACAAAAATACTTTTAAAAGAAAAGTATCTAAACATTAGTCAGAGATGCGAGGGGAAGCCAATAAAACGAAAACGATAATTCCTGTATATCATCAAATCGTGAAAATGACAGAACGAATAGTACTACATTTTAAATAATATTAATATACTTTACAACTGTATTTATCGAATCGTATCCGTGTCGTGAGACAAAACAAAGATGCTGTAAAGTTTTCTTTAGACTGACATTTTGACATTTTAGTCGTGGATTGCAATAATTGTAGTGAAAATAACAACCAAAAATCAAGGAATTAATATTTTAAAACCAATCACAAAATGGCTCCATTTAATCATTTGATAGGATTAAAAAAAAAACTACAATTATTTTATCAGTATAGTTTTTTAATTAATAAAGCAAGCAAGTTTTATAGACCGGAAAACGTGATTTTTTTCGATTAATATTTTTAATCGATATATGTAAATAGAGGACATTATAAAACAACATATTTAAAGAAAAAGCTCAAAAAGCCTACATCTCTGAAGAACTTTACAATTCCACGAACAGATATTAAAGCTCTTAACATTTTATATATCCGATAACATTTGACTAGATACTCAGTATATAAGTGTTTTTCTGAACAACCTGTATAAGATAAATAATTATTATTTTGGTCTAATGCTACGAAACTATAGTCAAATACAAAAATGAAGATTATTAAGCATTATTAATCCTTATTGCATTACTAAAAGAGTCGGTTTTTGATTGTCCTAAATAAACGCACGGATTTCAAATATTTTATATCAAAATTTAAAATATATGATTGTAAAAATAAAAAAAGTAAAAAATCCTTATTTAGAATAATTTATTATTTCTAGTAATTATATTATTTACATTAATTATATCAAGATGTCACGAATTAACATGAAAATAAAATATAACTACAATACTAAGACAGACTTTTTGACAGTTTAATAAAAAAAAAAAATGTCTATAACATGACAGACAGTTTACAAAGTGCCCAAGTCCTCAGTGCGTCTGTAACATAAAGGCGTAGAGTGCATTGTATGGTAATGAAGTGTTTTCAGCGTTTTGATAGAATATCCTGACCCCTGGCTTGGAGTCGACTATATTACAATAATATACAATACCATGAATTTAACTGCATTTTATAAATACTATTTCGAAATGTTATGACTTACAAATAATACAAATTTTTATTAATATATGTTTTATTTAGGTACCTGTTTTCAGAAGTAATATTAAAAATTGTCACAGTAATATGTATCAGTTTAAAAAAAACCTATCAAAATGACTAGATAAGTTTGTGGAACTTAAAGAATATCTATATTCTTCAACGTCCATTCAAATAAATAAGATTTTAAAAAATAAGACTTAAACTACATAACTACAGAATTATTATTTAATATAATGATAATTTATAATATTATAATAATTTCTGATGGATATTTTAATAATAATTTTGTTAAACCAGAAGTGACGTCTAACTTAAAAAAAATACGAATTCTAACAATAACAGAACTTGAACTGAAACGTAATTATAAATAATTCAAACATTTTAATTAGTTCTACATATCTGACCTCTGTTCCAGTAAGGAATTATTAATATTTTACATATATTGAATAAATAATTACGTTACATAATTATTTAAAAAACACTGTTTAAATATTATAATGTTGGCATTGCTTCGTGACGTAAATTGAATATTTTATTAGTATAGATTGTAATATGTTCGATAGTTTGATTATTAACTAAATATTAGTATTTACTTGTATTAATATTTAATGTATAAAATACTGTAAGCTCGCAAACCCAAAATTTTCAGATGCCTTTACTTCAGACAGCAAAGGAGGTGGACAGTTTTTATTAATGGCAATTCTAAAAATGTGAATACTTTTTTTTTTAATTTACATCTTTATATCATAACTGAAAATATGACGACTATTTATATCGATGTAGGACTTAAATAAGACGGTCCCGAGTTCGACACCCGTCCGGCCTAATATTGTCAAGTTACAAGATATGTAACCCGCTAACCCGTGCAGCAGCAGCAGTGGGCCAGCCAGCCAGCAGTGGGCCATGTATAGTCCGATACTTTTATACTACTTTGTTGACGTCACAAATAATTTTCATTTTAATCGCATTATTCATTTATTTATTTCGGCACATTAAATTAAAACTCAAGGCAATACAAGGAAACATTTGAACTACTTAAATTAAAAAGTAAAACGCGTTCCGTTATTACACACAAGTGATACAAAATATTTTATTATTTATTTTTTAACTTGTAACGTTTAAATGAACATAACTTAACATAATTTACACTATTAGGTTTTATAATGTTTCCAGCGGACGGCTAGAATACAAAAGTAATTGTCAAACTCAAATAGAATTTAGAATAACGTGTACATTTTAAAAACAGTTACAAAATTACGCTTTATGTTTCAATATTACTTTAAAATACATATCAAAGGTTTCAAGGAGATTTAATAAAATATACTCGTAATATATTCACTGTTTCTGAAATTGATATACGAGGCAAAAGGCCTTGGAATTTCGCGTTTGTTTGCTTGTTGCTAGCCATAACAAAAGAGACAGGCAAGAAATAATTTGATAGTGCATTGATTTGAATAAAGATCAAAAAAATTTCTAGTTTCACGATCGTATCACATTATTATTATATATTCTTTATTGCACACCACAAATATGTAAAGTACAAGACAAGCAAACAAAAAAAAAAGATATAAAAATAAAAATAAGAAATAAAAAGTAAAAAAAAAAAACAATAAAGTAAAAGAGAAAAAAAAAATACATTTTTGGTACACATTCGTAGGCGTTGGTTCGTTTTCAAACTGTGCTTCATTTCTGGATAATTCTTATAAATATCTAATTCATCCCCTGCAAACTTGCTATGAACTTTTAGAAACTATATTGTATAATATAGTATTTAAGAGTCATGTTGGATTTGAAAAGATTGAATGTTTTATTTAAAACCAAAATATTACATAAAAACAAAAATCATCGTCGTCTTCCTGCCCTTTTCCCACATTATGTGAGGTCGGCACAACATTCTCTTCTCGTTCTCGTTCTTCTCTTCCATTCTTGCCTCTTAGCCGTCATCTCTACCCCTCTACCCATGTCATGTTTCACACAATCCATCCAACTATTTTTTGGTCTACTTCGACCCATATATCCTTCCATATTAATAATATCTAGCATACTTCTTGTTACATGGCACTCATTCCTTCTCATAACATGCCATAATTCGTCACTGGCACCACTTTTAAACTCCCTCTGATATAATTATTCCGTATCTTATCCTTTCTTGACACTCCACACATCCGTCTCAAAATGTTCATCTCTGCCGCCTACAATCTCTTATCATCCCTCTATGCCCAATACTCCGAACTATCATCACGACAGGTCTTTTGGCTGTTCCGCATATTTTTCGCTTAATTTTAAGGGGGGGCATGAATGTGGGGCATTGTTGCGGTGACCTGTGGGCCTAAAAACCATAATACATAAATATTTCTAATGTCAAAACACTCTTTATGGTTCAAATTAATAATGTTTTCTAAATAATGTTATTGAAAAAATGAATGATGACGTCATCAAAGCTTCTTATTGAAACTTTAATTAAGTAATACTAGATTAGACATTTGATATGACTTCACATTCGCGAAAGTACTATCGCTACCTTCCAAGAAAATAATAAAAAAAATAACTTATGAAAGATATTATCCACTCAAATTTTAATGATTATAAACGAGTCCTCTCAAATTAGGTTAATTACAGATTAATGATCTCTTTTAAAATGTCAATCTGTCAGAAGTTTCTGACATTTTTGAAATTTTTCGGTTATTTTACATTTTCATCAGGGGTAATAAAAATAATTAATAATAAAAAAAAAACGAATAACAGATTTGACCATAATTTTTTAGCTCTTATAAGGTCAGTGGCAAATTATTTTCCGAACTCGTGGTAACTTTGCAAATGAAAAAATATTTTGTACAAAACTTACTTTCAATAAAGATTATGATTTTGATTTATTATCAAATAATAACTTATATAATATATTTTTTTTATTTGCAATCCTATTTAGGAACATTTTGAAAATATCAAAATAATCTATCTTTTATTTTTTTTAATTAGAAAAAAAGAGCAATGTCTCTTAAAATAAAGAGAAAATAAACAATAATTCTTTTTACAATTTAGCTATAGAAATAACGAAACCACAAACGATAATTAAAGTAATGCATCGTATATATTATTCAAGAAAAAGGTTACATATTGTGTTTAAATTAATAAATTAAACCTTGTTCAACAAGGTTTTCTATGCAGTACATTTACAGGTAAGTCAGTGGTGGCTGTGAGCACATTTATTTAAAATAGAAGATAGAGATATAAGGGAATCTAAAAGAATTAGGTTCGACTTCACTTCATTATATAGATTTCTTATGATTTAAACTATCTACTTACTTTATAGTACGTCGGTGTCTTTATTATAGACCCGTGCTAGAAAATTTTGCCACGAACAAAGTGGAACTTATTATTAAAGTGGCATATTCTATATAATGCAAAAATCTAAATCCTAAATATATCTTATTTTCTTTGCGAAAGAAATACAGCTAATTGAGTTCTGAGAACCATTTTGAAAAAGATTTATAATAGAATGTAAAATATATTATATGGTATGTTTATAACATCATTATATTTTTTATTCCACAATAATATATACCTTATATTATTCAACATTGACGGTGATAAAATAGTTAAATAAGGACTCAATCTAAAAGTACTTTTTTCTTCTTAACAGATCTTGAGATCGAGATTATAAGACATTAGATAATTCTAGAATAAGTTATTAGAAACGAGCCTTTTACTTATAAGTTTAAGTACTTTCACGAAAGAAAACATTTCACTTATAACATACATTCAAAGAATTAGTTTCATTTGTAACATAAAGTTTATAACCTACATAAGTAAAACACTATAACTAACCATAAAACTAACGAAGCAACAAAAGTCTCAAAAAATATTTAAATTTTTTTATTTGACAGGGTTGAAGAGCGGACAATTTAAGATACTAAGCGATGCGGATTGCCGTTAGCCTTGTTTAGTTCGCGAACGCACTAGTTTGAAACAGCACTCCCACAGACGAACTACGCGATCTAGATCCCACATATCCCGCTCCGTAGTTCGTTGCTTCGTGGCAGAATGACTACGAGGTCAATAAAATCGTCTCGCTCATAATCGCACGAAATATAAAAGATTATTTTAATCACCACCCAATAATAACAATAAACGTACTTATTTACTTGAAAAATAAATATTTTATGAATATTCTATTTCATTTTCGCTGTCACTTTTTCGTGTAAATAAAAAATAATTTAATGTATCGTTCAATGATCTAGTCGAAGCAAGAGCTGCCTTAAAATAATTCAGTATAAGGCGAATCGTTCGCTCGTTTTGAAACCGCTCCTGCGAAGATCAAAGAGCTGGAAACAAAACGCGAACTAACGAACTAAAAAAGCGAACCAGTTCTTTTAAACGGTGAACCAAACAGTTCAATACCAGTTGAGATATATAACCGCAATTAATCGAACAAGAACTAATTCTGTTTGTAGATCTTATATATTGGTTTTGGACAATAGGTATAATCTATAGCTACCTCCACTATAAATCTATTTCTTTTTTCTTTTGTTTTTTTGGGAAGACTAATGCTGTTGGCCCTGCGGCCTTGACAGCTACACCGGAGGTGTTGGGATTATAAATTTATGAATATGTAGTATATATAGTCAGCGATGCACAAAATTCTAATAGCATGATTCAGAAATCTTTACTTGTAGGTTTTTAGATTAAAATTCATAATTTACTTTTTTTTAATCAGTAACTTTTCCCTTTTGTTTTAATGATGGCGTATTAAAAATCGTTTTTATTAGCAATTAGTAGCTAAAATAAAAATATTGTTAGATAATTGTGAAGGCTTTGTATACAATATTTTAATGCAGTAAGGATTAATAATGCTTAATTATCATAAAATTTTGTAATTGATGAGAGTTTCGTAAATTTGGTCTAATATAATAATAACTTATTTTATATAGGTTATTCAGAAAACACTTATATACTGAGTATCTAGTAAAATTTTATTGGATATAAAAAAAAATGAAGAGCTTAAATATCCGTTCGTGGAATTGTAAATATAAGACTTCAGAGATGTAGGTTTTTGGGCGGCAAATTTTAAATTAAAATACGTATTTTTCATAATGTTTACTCCAAACTTCATGTCATAAAGTCTATAAACCGATGTTTATACAAAATTAAATACAGGTTCAAATGTTTTGATTGATATGCTTTCTTAACGACTATCTAAGTGGCCTTCAAGAATTGTAACAGTGATTTGTTTATAAGGGTACGGCTTCAAGTGCCGCGCGCCGAAATTATGTAGCACGGGATATTGACAGTTGTTTCAAATTAAAAGATGGCGGGTCTCAACGTTTCAAAAATCTAGAATTAAACATGTAAATGTGTTGCCACCCTTAAGATTTGAAGAAAAATACGGGAAACTAGGTAGGGTAGGGGAAAGGTCTGTGTTTCGGCTTTCAGTTTTCTCACACAATGCAAGGAACGTAAGTATTTATAATAGCTACTCGACACCAATCTTAGTAATGAGTTTAGTAGTACCCTGGTCGAGACTATATCTGCTTCAGTCAAATGACAAAATATGCCTATCAAAAGCTGTTTTACATAATATGAAAATATTGCCCTGTATTTTAATAATGTCGAATACAAAATACTTAATTGAATTTAGTATTGCCCACGTTTACAACTCGTTCAATTTCGAATACCTGAAACTGTAAGGGTTGTGCAAATATGAAAACCCTTTCGAATTTCTTTGAGCAAACAATGGCCAATATTTGCCGAAGTTCCGATCGGAAATAGGAACAAAATTAATAGAGGAATTTTATCTGAAACTTGAAACCGTGTGATATAAAAGATTTGATGGAAAAATAGGAAGATTGTAGAGAATTGTTTTAAAATCCGACCATTGCTAGCATACCCATATGCTTTCATGCTCTGACATCTGTTTTCCCAGTAAAGCCAAGTACTTCAACAATTATTTGAAGATTGCAAAATGCTTAACTGTTTTGATTAAGAAATTATATTATGTTTTTTTTACGTGGACAAAAGATAATCTATTTTTTTTTCGATAGGATAATACACCAATGTTGCTATGTAATAAAAATAACAAAAAACGCTAAAGGATTGTATCAATCGATCAAGTGCAATTGTATCGAGTAGAGCAGTGAGCACGTTGTGATATTAAACGTCCTGAACAAGTCTAATTTTAGTAAAAAATCGACTCGCTAAAAAATAAGACTAATTTATTATTTTTTTTCTTAAAAAATCAATACTAAGAGTAGTGATGATTACAATGTATGATTTGTATTGGCGAAAATACTCAATCTACAGTTTGGTAGATCTTACCTTCTGTGCAATAAATACGGAAATAAAATTTATTTCCGTTTTTTTTTTTAAATTATAATTTCGATAATATTTGAAGAAGTTGAACTTGCTTTTACGTATATATCAATATTAAAGAACTTATCTTTATATTTAAAATATTCCACAAATAATATTTGTAGCAAGAACTTTTCCAACAAATTTAACAAATTAGTTTTATTAACGATAGATTATTGGCACTTATTCAACTGGACAAGGACAAAACATTTTCTTTTTGACTAGCAGCGACATCTACCTAAACTGTCTTACACTAGATAGGTACTTTGTACCCGACGAATTAAACAAAAGAAATTAAAAGTTTTGCTACGCCATCTAACGCTTTAAATAATAAATAGAACTTATCTTATCTGAACTGCACCGTTTCAGGTAGTTCACTTGTAGCTTCTTGTAGCATTTCGACAGATGGCGCTGTGGCCCAGCTGATAATAATAATTTTGTCTTCAAGCTGTTAATGCAAAATCAGTATAATATATTAGCCATTTATAATATGATATTCTTTCTTCGTAGAGGGTATTATATCTTGTATATACTTTTAAGATACCCAATAACAAGTCGTGATTTAGAAGATATTAAATTTAAATTATTACTAGCCGATAATAGGAGCCATTTATAATATACATATAACTATGTAATAATGAAATAAATGTATGTATAAATTATAATAAAATATATAGAGTTGGAGAAAAGGTTGTTAGACCGCTCTAATTCTTACATATTTAACAATGAATTTTAATTAGTTTAATTTCTATACCATGAAGTGCCAATTTTTTCCAGTGTAAATCAAATTCTCGAATCTGAATCCGAAACATATTATAATTACCATTAACTTTAAAAGGTAGATTGTGTTATAAATATATATAAGGATAATAGAAAATGTAGTACAAAGGCCAAAGTACATGGGTTTAAAAAAATTTATTTATAATACTTGGAAGTAACATTAATTGGGCAGTCTTTATGCTAAATCTACTAACTTAAACGAATACCACAATATGGGTTTATCTAGAAATATTGTGAGTACATTTAATAGCTTGATGTAATACTAACAGGCTATAAATAGAGATCTATATAGAAAAGGATTCACACAATCATAGGAATTATCTTAAACAATAAGGGCTGTTTTTCAATATCGACAGTTAGACATTTATACTATAAAGAGATCTGCAACGATACAGATGCTAAATTAAATACCATACTCTTTCTTTAGCCATACAATAATACTAAATAATTAACAATTAAAGAATCAATCAAATAATTATAAAAATGCCTCGAAAAGAACTTTCGTAATTGTTCTTAATGATAACTAGTCTAGAATTGTAGAATCAAAAATAACAGATGTTTGTCATAGCCACATAAATGCCTGAACATGAATGTTTGAACCATGTTAAAAATAATTATTCGTTTTGAATATGATTTATTCTTTCGACCATTACGACAGGGTTGATGTTTATGATCTCGTTTAGCTTCTTAAGACTGAATGGGACCATCGTGTTACAAAATGGCATCATAGTTGTAATGGCGTTCAGGTCGTCTGATTTAGCTTTAGTGCCATAAAACGAGTATTGTTCTCCCTCGTTGGGCGAATTAAAAGGTAACTTTGTGGTAGATTTTCGAGCAAATCTACTATGTGGTAGTTTAGTGGTTGATTTCTTTGCCACTTTCTTGTTGGGGACGGCCGGAGAGTCCATCATTTTGCGTTTTCTTCCGATTTCTTCTTCGTCTTCTAAGTCTATGACTTCATTGCGGGTGGTAACTGTCGATGGTTTTTTGGTTTGTCCGGAGCACTTGGTTCTAATATGGGTCCTTAGATCTTTCATACACGTAAATCTCGTTAGACACATGTTACATTTGTAATTAGTTCCTTTGATCATAATCGAGCTTAACTTAATAGAAACGTAATTAACTTCCACAGTCGGATGATGGGTTTTATGGTGCACCATGAGTGACGATACATCCCTAGTAACAGACAGACACACATTACACTTGATAACGATGTCACCTCTCTTGCCAAACAATGGCGTCGTGTTACCGTGAACGTGTCCGTCGATTTCGTAAGCGGGTACAGTATGTTGACACACCAGACATATAATTTCATCGGCGTCATCGCGGGCTCGGCGTTTCTCTATATACTCCTGCGGTGACTCCGTGGGCACAATGGCGGCCGTTACGAGTAGAGGCTTGGGCGCATGAAATTTCTTCTGATGGTTGACCACACTTCTCCTGGCTCCGTTGAACTTGCAATATCCGCAATCGTAAGGTCTCAGGTTGTAATGCTTCAAGACATGATTACGAAACTGTTGGCTGTGGTACGACACGTGGCCGCACACGGAACAGGTCCGGGACGCGGTCATCCTCTTTTCCAGCGGTTCGTCGATAACCAACTTTTCGTCATCGCTGTCCTGGTCCGAATTCCGGACGTGGAGCTCGGGGGTGGGTACTTTTTCCTCATAGCGCACGACCAGCAGCGAGTCGTCGGGCGGCGGGCGGGCGGCGTCGGGCGCGGCGGGGGCGGGGGCGGGGAGGGCGTGGTGCAGGGCGCGGCGCTGCAGGGCGAGCGCGGTGCGCAGCCAAGCGGAGCGCGCGGCGGCGTCGCGGGGCGCCTCGGCAGGCCGCGCCGCGGGGCGGAGCGACACGTGCGCGCTGCGGCAGTGGAACTGCGCCTCGTGGTACGTTTGGAACGTCACGAAGCACGCGCTGCAGTACCACCTGGAATACAACGTTTTACATTAATGCCTGCTTGTTTATTGAGTCTTTATTCATCGACGCGAACATATTATAACTTTGACCCGTATGTGGCATCGTAACCACCGAACGGATGAACCGATATTGTTCAGTTTTTTTTATATTATGAAAGGTGAAGTGGTCGAGAGCAGTAGAGCTTAGCAATCGTTCATTAAAATCAATTCGACCTTCTCATAAACGATAGCCCTTTCCCCTAGGTGGATTTTTAAAAAGCTTTGTATGAAGTTTCTGTACGTACCTAATCTTATTCAGTTCGCTCTCCAGGTGATTTTGCATGAGGTCTTCGTCCTTAAAAGTGGCCTTGCATTTGGGACAGCAGAAGGACCCGTCGACGGGGGCACCGAATGACCCAAACAACTTTTCCAACTCTTCGATAGATTTGTTTAAAGTGTTGCTTGTCTTGTTTGAAGTGTCATTCGCTGTGTTTTCGGTAGTTAGCTGTGGTTGAGGCTTCGAAGACGAGGGACCGGGATTAGATCGCAATATTTCCGCTTTTTGTCTAACCAAGTTATCCTTGTACTTCTCAATAAGTGAAGTTTGGTGTTCCAGGAGCTTATTAACCCACATCTCCACTCGGTGGTCAACTTGCAACGCAATCGGGTCTCTGTTCTGACGATGCTCCATTATCATATGCTCACTTAAGCCGGCCTTGTGGAACGCTTTATAGGAACAGATACTGCATCCCCACCTAAAATTCAAATTTAAAACTTAAATATTTTGAACAAGTAGCAAATAAAAAAAAATTAAATGGGCTTTAGAATGTTGATGCCTAGAAGAGTACGTCGGTGAGGGTAGACTGTGTTGAGAATCCATGTTTTGAGTGTTATTTTGTGAAACTTGTACAGAAATATCGTCAATATTGTCATCAGAATCTGAATGTAACTCTAGAATGTCTGGTTTATTTTGTGTTGTCAAGTCAGCAATATCAATTGGTGGAACATATGGCACATTTCTTGTTGAGGGGCCTACAATTTGTGAGTTATGAAAATTTAGGTCGTTAGAAACACACTTTATAACTGTTTTTGAAGATCGGTTCATTTGTAAATTGATCAAGGCAGATTCTTTTTTCTTATCTCTATACCGCTGACTTTTTTGTTTGTTTTGTAATTTACGACGTTTAATTTTTTCCTCCTCTTCCAACGATATTGTTTGATGCTTAGAAATTCTTAAATCAACTATTGCATTAGATTTTTTTTTATCTCGGTATCGCTGACATCTATTTTTATTTTGAACTTTCTTTTTTAATTGTATTTCATCAATTTTTTTTTGATTTATGTCATCATTAGAAAAAATCGTTCCTTCTGATTCTTCATCACCTTCTTGTCTTTTTCTTTTGCCCCCGTCTGAAGACATCTTCAAGTTTTTTTCTCGTGGGATTAAGGATCTAAACAAGTATAAAAAATAGAAATTTAGAGATTTTAATTATGTTACAATATTTTTTCTAATAGTCAAATTAAATAATATAAGTTCATAAATAATTATTTGGCAAAAAAATAACAAAGCACGTATTTTATATCTAACAAATTATACAAACAAAACAATAACTTCGTAAAATTGAATTTTACAATAAATGAACATATTTCATAAAATCTTAAATTATTATAACATTATAAAATTATTATAACAAAATTTAAGTAACAATATTATACGCAGGACGTAATAAAAAGTATCAGTGTGTTTTTGACTAGGTTTGAATTGTTCAATACTGATATCGAAGTCATGTCTTAAGAGAGGTAATTCTTTTAGCACATTTCATTATTCGAGGTATGGTGTTTTGAAAAGCAAATTCGGTTTTAAAGTGATTCGGCATAAATAAAAGTGGTCTCCGAGTAATTTTGCGAGTCTTGTAAAATCGTAAAATATCTGCTAATTCAGGACATGTTGAGTGACCGTTGGTAATTGAGAATAAAAATAGCATATCTAATATTACGTTTTTCAAGATCATCAAGGTGGCAAAGTTGTAAGCAGGATAGCGGAGTTTCGCATTTTCAAAATATAAAATCTCAAAAACGTATATTGAACAAACTCTATTGTTTTAATATCATCAGCTGTGAAAGGAAACCAAATAACTGACGCGTATTCCAAGGACGGTCGCACTAGACTGACAACAAGGTTTTGTTGGTATGCGGTGAACGGTGTTTGCTGTGTCTCCTGATGAAACCAAGATTTCTCTTCGTTCCTGATATGATTTCAGTGATATGGTGATTAGATGATCCGTCGTTGCAGTAGAGCAAATACCGGAACGTTGTTGATCTTGTAGACGTATTCAATCAGAGATTGATTACGGCACAAGCGCAACCGTTTACATTTGTCGACGTTGAGATCTAGTCTGTTCCTGAAGCACCAGTTAACGAACTGGACCATGTCTTCCCGCATTCTGTCCCAGTCAGCACTGCAGCGGATGGTGTGGAACAACTTAGCGAAGTCTATAGTGTCCACTAAGTCATTGATAAAGATGTTAAATAGTAGCGGGCCCAGATGAAAGCCTTGAGGGACACCCGATGGAGCTGCATTGGTGAAGTACGCATCAACGTCGTAATTTCGATGTCGAGATCGGGTGATCCACTCTGTCGAAGGCTTTTGCGAGGTCGGTTTAAATAACAACAGTCTAATTGTTCAACAGAGTGAGGCTCGTGGCTGTAGATCTGCCCTTTTGAAAGCCGTGTTGTTCTTTAATCAGGATAGGGTCGATCACGGGTTTCAATCTGCCCGCCACGATTTTTTCAAAGAACTTAGGGATGGAGTTGATAAGTCCGATCGAGCGATAGTTCCTCACATTTGTCTTGTCCCCGCTTTGTAGAGTGGTCTGATTAAGCTGGTTTTCCAGGTGTTCGGGAATGTTCCAGAGCTCAACGACTTAGCAAATAAAATTTGCGGTGGAATTGTATCTAAAAAAAATATATTTTATTCCTATATATTATATGGCGTGGTTAAAACACAATTTCGGTATAAGATCGATACTTACCTAACTTCATCAGCAATATCTTCAACTTCTAATGAATCACCTTCACACACCGTTGGTTTTTTAAAATATTAAAAATAACAAAAATTACAAACACGACAAAACAATGTACATATACACAGCAGACGGCCGCGTCATGTAGCTTGTCACTATCGAGAGAGAGAGAGAAAGAGAAAGAACGAATAAATCGAATCCTATACTAAGTCTGCCCTTTCTCCGAGCGCTACGCACTATAGCAAAAGTGTAGTATGGATTTTTCGTGACGCTCGCCTTAGCCAGCATACCGCGCGGTAAGGAACTTTGTTCCAAAAAAACGCAAAAACTCAAAAGAAGGTTTAGTTAGTATAGTGTATACTTACTTCCTATATTTCAATTCTTCATATAAATGAGACTGAATTGCTTCTATGTTATCTTCAATGACATTTTTACATAATGAACATTTGTATTTTAAACCATTAGGTTCACAAAATTCACCAAAATCTCGACACAAATCTTCTATAGTCTCATCGACGGGTTCAATAATTTCTTGTTTAACGAGATTTAGATCAACTTGTTCGGTGCCAGGCTTAGATAACGGTTGTAGAGGAGGCGGAGTAATGCTTGATTTTTCAGATTTAATTTGTGTTTCAGTATCGCTTTTTTGGGTTTGCTTTTGCCACCTCTCGGTACCGTCCGGTTCGTTGGGGACAGATCCTTCTCTATAATAGTAGTAGAAAATCTCTTCCGGTTTACTAGGATGCGATTTGGACTGATGCTTGGTAATGTTCTCTGCATTTGAGGTCCTGAATGCACAGAAAGCACATTTATACTGCATCTTTGAGTTATGTTCTTTGGCACAATGATCGACAACCTCAGGACGGAGTAAACTCTTAAAACTACACAAGCCACAATGCCACGGCTTTAAGTCCATGGTAGGTGCTTGAGTCTGCACTTGGCTCGTGCTCCCTGTACCCGTTGTCCCCTCTCTCACTGTCATCACTTGTCCTCCCTTGTGGATATCATTTAAATGTTTTTGAACTATTTCGCGTTTATGGTGATAATATGTACAGAAAGAACATGCATATAACCTAGAATCATGCATTTTTAGATGTGCCATTATTCTGGATAATGTTAAAGGTTGTGACATGTCAAAATTTTGACGCGGAGGGCAATGTACGCAATGAAAATCGGTCGCACCGTGGTGCAAAGTTTCCCAGTGATATTTTAACATAGATTCGTCTACAGATGTATAAGAACACCCTCTGGCGCCGCAAGTAAGGCGATGTTTTTCGGGAACAAATTTCGGGAAACGGGACACAGCTTCTGGTGGTAGCAACGATGATGCTGCATTGTTGTCAGCTTTATTTTTGTCTGGTGTTCTTGTAACAATAGAACTTGAAGCCAAATTAACCATTTTGTCAAAATGTTTTTCGTTCGTTTCCAAGTGAGGCACCGGGTTCACGGGTGCTGTCTGCGGCACCGGCTGCTGTTGTGCATGAAGCTGTAGATGTCTCACCATGTTCAATCTCACTTTTGTATTAAATTCACAAATTGTACAGAAAACGAGATCGTCTAATATTGGGTTAATTGGTAATTGATCTACATCCTGGGGTCCAAACCTTCTAATTTTTTCAGGAGGTTCTGCAGTTTTTTCTTTGCCTCCTAAAGATCTTTTCACTTTACTACTTACTGCTGCATATTGTTTAAGATTACTCAGTACTGATACATCGACGTTTTTGTTTCCAGCAGCTGCGGAATGTTCAGCTTTGCGATGTGCTTTTAATTGAGAAATGTTGTTGAATTCACGGGGGCATTTAGAACAACTTCTTCTCTGAGTTTTTCCTTCCAGACTATGAACATCGAGATAGTGATTTAATAAATCAGCTTTGTCTATTTTTATTGAACAGTGAGCACAAGAAATTGGATCAGAAATCGCAGCGTAACACCAGAACATGTGTCGCTTCAAACCTATACCAGTATTGAGAACCATTTTACATTTGGCACACAAGAATAAATCTGAAAATGGCACTTTTGTTGGTGTATTAATGGATGTATTGTTAGATGAATTATTATTTTTCGAGGAAGCATCGTCGTCACTATCTACACAATAAACAACCTCCGTAGTTTCCATACTTTTTTCTGGAGTTAGTAGTTCCGTTTTTATTTCATTTCCTTTATAAGTATCAGCTTCCTTTAGTTGAGGTATCGGAGTACTCGTTCTTGGTATAATAGATTCCGGTTCTGATGCTTTTAAATTATTTGTATTTCCCAATCTATCGTTTTTTTCTATATCTTTATCGTTTGTGCTTTTATCTGTTGAAGCCATAGATTCAATCATGAGTGCGGTCTGCCCTATTAATTTTTCTAACTCAATTGATCTTTCTGCTTCTCTAACCGGATTCTCTTTAAATAGGCTTGGAGCAATATCTACTGCAGGAACATCCGATTTATTTAAATGAGCCAACGGTAATACCCTTAATTCAGAAGATCCCTCCTGAAAATTGAAATTATCATGAAATTAAATAATACAATAATTATCGAAATGACTTTTTAATCAAAATACACTACTAACCTTATTAGTTATAATCCTTAAAAAGGCTTTGGGTTCCTGGTTGGGATGAAAAGCTGAGGCATGCGCTAATAATTCGGCTTCATTATCTGCCCCATGGACACACCAAGAACATTGGTACAACTTAAGACCGTGTGTTTTCAAATGACGGATCAAGTCAGCTGGCGATTTAAAAATAGAAGTACACATCTGCAATTGAAAATTATATATAAAAATAAATGATAATTACAGAATGTTCTATTGTTATTAAAGTATTACTACTTACAAAACACTTGAGCTCGGTGGTAGAACCGTGACGAAGTTGCAGGTGTTCACAGAATTTTCCAGGTGTATATGTTCTAAACTTACATATACTTTCTGAACTACCGTCACCTGAAGAGCAATTTAAAAATCATCAAAATCGATGAAAAGACTTTACAAAGCAATACCACAAGCATTATTTATTCAGAATAAAGACAAGAGGTGCTTAATGTAACGGTTATTAAAGACAATGCATACGATGCCTTTATTATGTAAACATAGCATGTATACATTTATACGCAGACTATCGATTGCAGATTAATAACACGGACTACTGAAAAAATATTTTAGTTGGGATAAGTTAAATTACTGAAGTTTTTATATTATTTTACATACATTAATGTATATTATGTATAAAAATTTAGAAATATATTTCAGAGGATGAGCCAGGCTTCTAGTCGCCTCTTGATCAGTTTATTTTGAATTCTACAAAAATATTACGATCGGTTTAGAATTTTCAGAAATTTCCGATGACAAAAATATTTACATACATAGATAAACATGCGGAATTTATAAAATTAATCAAGAAGCCTAGCAGTACCGTATCGATATTTTTATGTACTCTACGATATCACATACGCACTGACCAATTTAATAATTTGTTTTTATTAAAGGGGTTAAAAATAGCCCTATGACTGTGGATCCATTGTTACATTTTACACTAAGAAAAGGAACAAAATTCTAGTTGGAACAATTAGAGATACATACCACTGCAAATGTAATGAGGGACCGCCTCCTCTCGGGATAGTATTTTATATTCCGTAGACGCAGCCGTTTTAAATGTTGTTCGTAAAATTGCTACAGACGTCGCCGCTTCGTGAACTCTCTTAATATGTGCATTTACAAGCTGACTAGAGGCTGCTCGATAGAAACACTGTCCACATACGTATTGACAGCTACCGTGGGTTTTAAACACATGCGTAATCAAGTCAATTGCATTTTGATGGGAATCAAAGTCACAATAAACACAATTTAATGAATCTTCCCCACCAAGCCGCGAGTGTGTAGATGCATGAAGGAGCGCGTCTTCGGCGCTATCCGTTGTGAATGAACAAAAACGGCCCGCGCATTTAAAAACATGTCCCAATTTAATTTCCGACATCATAGCGTCTAAGACAACCCGATGTTTTTTTGTCATCATTTCAGCTTGAGCTTCTTCGTATTTATAATGTTTTACAACAGTAGTGCTACTGTTATCTGAGGTTGGATAGGACGGGCTGGGATGTGCTTGCTCTACTGTAGTACCAGTACAAGTACCCAGGCTTATTACACTTTGTATGACTGGTAAGACAGTACCATCAGATTTCTCAGAATCGCATTCGTTTGAGATAAGCTCCGATATGGGGCGTACGTTAATATATGATTTAGATCCTGATTTTACTATTTCAGAACCACATTTTGTAGTCTTAGATTCAACGTTCAAAGTAGCTTTGGTTGATTCTTCTAAAACTGGGAAATTGTCCATATGTTTATCCAGAAAATGTTGTAAGCAATCCTTAAAAAGGTGTTTACCTTGCGGTGTCACGATAACTTTACAAACGAAACAATATCCATCCCATTTTTCTGAATGTTTTAATTGAACATGTTTTTTAAAAGAAATCAAAAGCGTAGTTCTGTAATGTTCATTACCGTTTATACAACATATGTAATCTTTAGAGCCAGTATTACTATACTTTATTTTAAAATGAGGATAAACAAATATATCATCTGAAACTTTAGAATAGTCACTTGTTTTGGTATTCAAAGAGTTTTCTGTATGAACTATCAGATTACCAAGATCTGATTCTGGTTCGGATTGTAAGCTAAGTGAGACATCTTGTTCACTTTCATTTTCGATATCGTTAGTATCTGCTTCTATTTTTATATCGCTGCAATCATTATTATCATAATTAGAAATGTCCTCCATATTATCATTTTCAAAAGTAATTTTCGATTGAATATTGTTGGTCTGTGGAATTGGTTCCTTTTTTTCACTGGAATCTTCGATTGGCTTATTAATTAATAAGTTCTTATTCTTGTTTGATGTACTTTCCTCTTGTAAATTATTTTGGTCACAATTGTCGGATAAATTTAGATTTGATCGAGAACTTCTTAGCACTCGAGGAATGTCAATTTCGTTATTAACGTTGTCAATTTCCCATTGCTTTAACAGTGCATTTATAGATTTTTTTGTCATAACTGCTAAATTGATTGTATAAACTGCAGTTTGTTCATCGTTGTGCCTCAAAATTACGTGAGTTTTCAGATTTTCAAGCGATATCTGAGTGTAGTTACATTTTTCACAAATATATCCCAGCAGTTGACCTTTAGCCTCTTTTGGGGGGGGCGGTATATCTAAATTAAACGGACAGCGATTTACATTAACGCATTCTGAACAAAGTTGTTTATATTCACCCGTATGCATACTTACAACATGCCAAAAAAATGCTTCAATGAGTGGTTTCTTTTTAGAAAACTCTTTGGAACAAAATCTACAAACATATTTTTTAGAGGAGATTCCACTAATTGCTTGAAAGTTAACTTCCTCTGATTCTTTAATGGCTTCCTGGGCCATAGAAGGGCTCATGCGAGCACATGGAATTTCTGTGTGCGGGTGATGCTTTTTGTAATGATTAACAATGTTGTCGCCACTATACACACAGAGACGACAATCGTAATTAGAATTTTGTTTATCGAAATAATACGTTTTATCTGTAAAACAATTTAAATCTGGTTTTTCGCTACCAGGTTTTGTAAATTCTGATTTATCATCGTGAAATGTGTCATCATGATTATTAATACTTTTCTTTTTCTTAGATTTAATAATTCCCGCTTTCCAACCTTTACCGCGTTTGCGCTTTGGTTTCTTTTTTACTTCAGTTAAATGTTCAGTACTGCCAAAACTCTTAGATGAGCACATTGATTCAAAATCTGATTCAGATCCATCATCCATTTTATCGCTAGTCTTAATAGCCTCTTTTATCGAATCTGTTTCAAAATCATATGGATCAATTTTATTAATATCCTTAAGTTTTGTTTCAGAATTTTGAGATGATTTGCATGTTAAGTCGCTATCAATAGAATTTACCCCTTTAGCTTTTTTTACCCTTTCAATGGGTACACACTCTTCCGCTACATTAACATTTTTACATTTCTTGAGGACTACTACTGGTTCGTTCTCATTCTGTGGAGGGTCTGTGTTAACTTGTTTAGTATTACGCTTTTCATCAACCAGTTTTGCTATGCGGCACATCCTTATACCAGTTGCATTAAGTACGTCATCTCTTATGTACATTTCCTTTATATCTCTCTTTAAATTTTCTAATTCTCGGGATGGCTTTTTGAGGGTAGTAGTTTCAATTTTTAAAACTGCCGCATCTGATCGAGTTAAACGTCTTTCTGTGTTAATTTTTTTTGTAAGACCCTTCTTTTTAGCTTTTTTAGAATTTGCATTTTTTACAGATTTTTTATTATTAGGTTTTAAATTATCGACTGTAGAATTTTGATCTTCTTCTTTATCTATAGGTAAATCTTTCGTTTTCAAAGGTACTGCAGATTCCGTTTCATCATTTATAAACTTCAAAAGTTGGTCAGTACCCTCCTCTTTATTCTCGACTAAATTATTTAAGACTTCTTTTATTACATTACCATTGGCATTTGATAAAGCTTCCGCATCGCTGATTTTTGACGATTGTTGAGATATTGGTTCTGTTTCTTCAATTGCAAAACTTTTGGAGTTCCCATCAACTTCTTTTTGTTCCGTATTAGCTTTCGTGGAATCCTCATCATCAGATACAATTTCACTAAGTTTTTCTAGTTTCTTTTTTATTTTGTCATTTTTATTTGACTGGTCACCTAATAAACCAAGCAGCTCTTTAATTTTAGATTTGTCTTGTAAAATTGACAAAAGCTTTCCAATATTTTCAATCTCTGATGTTTCTGAATTAGAAAAAACTGGCTCGGAAAAATCTTTATTCGAAGTAACGTTAACATTGTGAGTAGAAGTTACGTCAGAATTCATCATGTCATTTGGCATTTTGTCGGTGCTATCCGGTAGGTTTCTTTGTAATTCGGTATCTACGATATCACTATTTTGAATAGTACTATCAGGAGCTGTTAAATTATAACCATTATCTATAATATCTTTACTGTCTTCCCCGTTTTTACGCTCGGTTTTCATTGGTGTCTTTAGCTGTTGCTTATTATCAGACGTTGAAACAACACCTTCGTTATGATTACTATCCGGGTCTGTAGTTTGCTCAGGTAGGGTTTCTATCGTTGCATCTTGTAATTTGAATACTGAAGCGCTCGCAAAAGGTTCATTGGGTAATATTATAGATTGTTCGGCTTTTAAAATACTCTTCTCGGAAACCACTTTATTAGAAAGAGATTCTTTTTCATTGGTCGTCGAAACTAAACATATTTCCAATGGATTTGTATGACCCAAAGGCTTTACATCTTTAGTAGTATCAGTATTAGATGTTTTTTCCTCACTCAATTCTGTACTTTCAGACAAATTTAAATCATTCTTATTATTACATATATCTGGGTTAGAAATATTTTCCAACATAGTTTCCAAATTTAATTCTTGAGTAAATTGACTTTTAGAGGACTCTAAGTTCTTATTTGACTCCAAATCATCATCTAAATCGGCAATAAGCGCATTAATATTGTCGATTACTGGATCTGATGCTATATTATCCGAAAATATTTCAAGATCATCCATGCCAAAGTTGGAATCCATTCCTTTTTTACTTTCACCTTCTTTTAACTTCTTTGAAAATTCATTAATGCCTTTAATGTTGACAGTATTCAAAGATTCTTCTTCGGAATTAGGAACTATAGCATTTAAACTTAATTGTGTTGTTTCTAAAGAATTCTCGTTTTTGATATCTAACTTATTTTTATCATTACAAACAATGTCTAAAGTTGTTAATGTACTCAAATGTTCTATTTCGGTACTAGAAACATTTACCAAATTTTCTGCATGCCTTTCACTTACAATTTCAATCTCATTTGTTTTGGTTAATTTGGAACAATCTGTTTTCGTAATATTTGTTTTAATATCATTATCCTCGGAATCGGATTCGAACAAAATCGCTTTTTTTGGTTTTCTTGTTCTTTTCACAGGTGAAATTTCCAGAAGACTTTTATCTCCACATATTTTTTTTCTAGCCGATCTAGTCAATCGCCTCTCGTTATTTTCATAAGAAATGTCAGGTGTTATTTCAGATATATTATTCGTTTGTGCCTGTTTATTATTTTTTAACTCTTCATTTCGATCATTACTATCAAAAAGAGTTTCAGATGCAATATTATTTTTCTGAAATTTCTTTTCATTACTATCTTTTTCCTGTTTTTGATTAGCTGCTGTCAATTTGTTAGCTTTTATAAAGCCCGTATCTGTTGATTTTATAGATAAATGTTTCGTTTTAGCGTCGACATTTTCTTCCACAATTTTTTGTTCATTATGAATATTGTCTTTTACGTCACCCTCTATGGTACTACTGATATTATTACTAGATTCTGTTACTTGTATATTACGTTTTATTTTTGGTATTTTGTAGTTTTTAACTCCATAACCGGATCCCAAAATAGTACCCTTGGTAATATTATCATTAGAGTAAACTATACCACGATTTTTTGAATCACGTGAATTACTCCTTTTATGGTCTTTATATTTATTTTTTATGTCATAGGAATCACGCCGCATTCTGGGATCTCTATTATTCTTTCTTGGAGAGTATTTATCTCTTGACGTAGAGGATTTGTTATCCGCATCATGTATATCTTTTCTACTCGAATTTCGATCAAATTGTGATTGTTTTTTGGGTTCTTGTTTTTTCTCAAAATAAATGGCTACTTTTGAATCTGATTTTAGTTTGAATGATTTTAAGGAAGCTTTAATGTCTTTGAAATCACTTTTACTATCTCTTATTTCTCTACCGACACTACTAGCTCTTCGAAAATGTTTGTTTTTATTTTCACTTTCTGACAGAGTGGAAAATTGCTTTGATTCATGACATTTCTGACTGCCGGTTGACTCGCTAGTAAGTGACCTACCAACGCTAGCAGCACGTTGTCTTCGAGCATCAAATGTTGAATTACTGTTTTTATTCCTTTCTTGAAATGTACTTTTTGTATCAATTGTGAAAGAGTGTCCATAATGGGAATGTACATTAAGTTTATTTTCTTTTAAAGTTGCACGTCCTCCACTAGGAGATATTTGTAAACTAGGTGAAGCTAGATCACGTGTATTTCTGCTTGCTGACCTTTCCTGTTGGTATCCACGTCGGTTGCATTCATCGTAACTCTTAGATTCACTTTGGTGTCTATAGTCATAACTTCGGGAATTTCCACGGTTTCTTGCGAATGAACGTTCCCCTTCTACGTCCTTGTTAAATTGACGAGCAACATTAGTATCTCGTCGTACCTGTGGTTCGCGATAATCACGACCAGTGTGATCGTAGATTTTACTTCTTTCATTTCTGCCTAAGCTTTGATCGCCTTGAAATCTTCTGTAGGAATCAGAATGACTATATCTATTATTTTTATCCGGTTCATAAAAATTGAGTCTTTCTCTATCACGATTATGCATATTATCATAATCTGCACTTCTATTTAATCTTGGATCTTGTGCGATGCAAAAATTAGGGTTGGAAGTGAGTTGGGTGTAATCAGATGCTCCATAGATATTTGACATAGCGTTGGAAGGCTCTTGTCTGCCAAAAGGATGGTTTGGCGTCGGTGGACAGTCCGATCGACCAAAAGCATGAACAGGTGTCATACTTGGATCTACACGACCAAATGAAGGGGTTGGGGTTGCAGGGCAATCCATCCTACCAAAGTGATTATTGGGTGTTACACAGTGTTTCCTACTATATGGGTCCCTACCGTCATTAAATGTATCATATCTTTGACTCGTATTGCAGTGATCATAAGTTGACATATAATCACTGTCCCTCTGCATAGAGCCACTTCTTAAATTACTATCTTCCCAAGCATTGTTTGAAGCGTGTCTTGTATATAAATCATTTTCCCAAACAGGAACTTTATTTAATCTGTTTCTTGAAACCCCAACATCTTCCCAGAAAGGAGTATGGTCATCAGCACCCCATCGCGATTTTCGCGATTTTTCTTTATATCCTTGAGTTTCAAAACTTTGATAAGTTGGGGCATAAACGTGATTACTATTTGATCCATCATCATTATCAAATGCTTGTCGAGATGGTGTCATACTTGGCGTCAAATTTCCTATATTTTGTATCCCATTTGGTGTCATATTTGGTGCTAAGTTCGGAGACATACTAACCGGTGTTCTATTTGGTGTCATGTTTAGTATCAAATTTGGAGGTACAACGGATACATTAACTGGTAAACTTTGCGTGAAATTAAGAGAAACATTCTCATTTATTGCCATTGTCGAATTTGAAAGTATACTTGAAGATAAATTAGAAATAGGGTTCACTTGAATATTCAGCTGATTTGATTCTCTCTTCATACGAGGATCCACCAATTGTGGTATCTGCGTATCAATATTTTTAAATACATTATTTTCATTACTAGATGTTTTTGAAACGATTTCACCAACACTTGGTGAAAATGACATGATTTTGGTAGTGCCCTCTTGCGTATGAAGCTGAGGTAAGAGATTTCTCATATCTATATCTGCTTCGGAACTAACAACAGGTATTTCAACTGGATCACTTGGTATTATGATGGGCGGTTTAAGACCTTTATCTGCAAAGTCATCGTGGTCGGGTGACTTTGGGGCTAAATTCCCATATATATCATCTATTGATATATTAGATTTCTCTTCATCGGAACTTGCATCAAGTGATAATTTTGATAAAAAATTAAACCGTTCACATTCCTTTTCTGTGAGTTTGAGACTCTGTTTTTTTAATACATCTGCTTCAGTCAAATAATGTGGTGCTGATTTGGAATTGGTTATAGTCTTAGCTTTATATTTTTCAATAGATATTCTTTTTTTACATCCTATTTCTTGAGCATTGGTTACTTTTGTGATTTTTGGCTGGAAAAGAGGTGTAACCACATCTGTGTTAAGAACGTTAGAAGTTTCATTCAAAATTTCGTTCTTTAGGGCTTGCAAAATATCTATTTCTGATACTTCATTTTTGACCATATTCTGTTGAGATGTTGTGTGCGAGTCCAGCAAAGGTATTTCAACATCATACTTCTTATTTAAAATTTCAACATTTTCAGAAATATCATCTGTAGTCTTCAAAAGATCCTTCTCATTTTCCGATTTAGACACAGATTTATCCTTGATGTCTTCATTTTTAACATCTTCAGTTAAAGGTTTATAAAAGTTAGGTTTAATAGTATCTATTGAATTTGACGTCTCCATGTTATTTCTAACTTCAATGCCATCACCGCCATCCTGGTTATGCTTTGGGTTACTTTCACTATCAAGACTGTTTTCACAAACTATCCTTTTGGTGTCCTCTGTATTTTTTTCTGTCATAGGTGCTTGACAAACAGCTGACTTTTTTGCCTCATCTATATAAATAGATTTATTTTTGTCAGTTTGAATTAATAGATTATTTTGTTCACACTGTTCCCCAATTTTGTGAAATGTTTCAAAATCAGAAGTATCAATATTAATAACTTTACCGTCTTTATCTTTTGGAGAATTTTGATTTTGTTTGTCAGAATTAATTACCAGACAAATTTGAATTTTACATTGTGTGTTATCTTCAGCAGTTTCAGTCTTTACATATTTAGAAGACTTATCTTTATCCATTATAACTAAACTACCGTAAATGCTTTCGATTGCTTCACTCTCACTATCAGAAAGTTCACCTTCTTCAACTTCTTCATTTTTGCTATCTTTTGCATCTTTCTTTTTATAAGATTTGAGTATAATGTCGGATATGTCATCTTTTGCACCTGTTTCTTTTAACTCTCCCAGAATCTGCGTTCTTAACTCACGCAAGGTATCGATGTCAACATCGTTGTCATTACAATTTATAATTCTTGATACTATATCTTTAGTGTTAAGTGAATGTAAACTTTCTTCAGGCACATTAAGAGTAATGTTAAGGTCTTTTGATTGATTAACATTTGCCTCATCTTTTTTGCGTTCTTTCCTATGATGAGACGGTAAGGGTCTTCGGGGAGATTTTTTAGGAGATCTACTGATGTATGATGATGTTGCATCTGAAGGTTCATCCTTTACCCAAGTTTTGGAATTGCGTTCTGGTGATAACAAGAGACGAGTATAATTTCGTTTGACATTTTGTGACGAAGGCTCTTTTATAAGACTTGGCGATTGACACGTCAGTGTTGATGAAGGTATGTTAGGTCGCCGTTGAAAAAGAGCAGGTTCTTTACTTCCTGGAACACAAATCTCTTCTATCTCACTCGCTCTCGCGATTTCTGGTAACGTATCGTCACTTTGGTCATGCAATTTAGAAATTACGGTTTTAAGTTTGTTCCTTGCTACATTTAAATTTGTAGTATGTTTTTCGGAAGTACTTTCTGTCTGCGGAACCACCAGTGAATCCCTCTAAAAGTAATATTTCGGGTAAGTATAAGTCTTATTATTTTAAAATATCTATGAATTTTTTTTTTTGCTTTAAAATTTCAAACAAACCTGTTCTACTTTTGCGTATAAGTTGACTAGTACTTGCTCACATTTTAACAAGTTTTCCATCTTCATCCTGAAATATTAAAAACACAATTTCGCTCTCAAAAACACTTTTTTTTAAATGAAACTTGATAATTTGTTTAATGCTTTCCTAACGAAATCAACCACAAAAATTAAGAGTTTAATTTATTGCTTTTGTGAGTTCAGCTATTGTTTGGTAGTTACGAAGTATAGATTATTGTATTATATTATTTATTTATTGCGGTATATCTAATTTATTTAATTATCATGTACCATTTTATTTCACGACACTAGAAGAAGCGGTCTAGAGTTACTTCTCGCCACTAATATAACTTTTAAATAATATTATACCATATTTATGTTTCGAGGATTTCCATGCATTAACGAGCTTTAATATTTAATGAAATGACCTAACTATGTTATCTTAATGAATTTTGTAGAGGATTTCAAATTGAAGTCACTATTTTTTGTATTTATTGAAATAATAGTTTTCTAAAACTTGTGTCGCCAGATTTAATTTAATTAATAAAAACACAAAAGGCCAAACAAAACTAGTTAATAACTAATTTAATACCTCTATCCTCTGATAGGACATTTAATTAATGTTATTTTTAATTATTTTTTTAAAAAATTACTGCAAAAAAGTATTTATACTCTTCTACCAGTCTCCTTTTTATTAAATATGAGTAATTATGAGTTTCAGGGTGAATAGCAATTCATCAAGACTCGAAATGATAGTAAAGAACAGTGGAGAAGTAGTTCTTGAAGTGTCACGCTATAAAATACTATGCACTACTAATAGTCCAACGAAATAAAATTTCCTGGAATTAACGAATATGTCGACATATACCATTTCTGACTTATAAACATTTATTATCTAAGCACCTTTTCTTTTTATCCATCAGAAGATCCCTCAAGGATCTTATTTTATCGAGCTGTGCCTGTCGAGGGTTTGAAGTAGAAGTTGTGCTTTCCAGTCTGTTTATCATACTCTCCAAAAATGGAATGTACTTTTTCATCTCCTCGAACTTGCGATCGTATTCTGAATCCATTTTTCTGGCTGAAAGTTACAATTAATTTAATAATAGATTTAAACTGGATATCCAATACAAATATAATACGGAATATCTCGTGACGAAGTAACGAGATATTGTATACATAACAAATAACACTTCTTTTCATAAGTTCGTTGTAACTTGAAAGAACGTTGTATTAAAATAAAATAATAATGTGAAAGTATGCAAATTTCTTCAAATACATCTGAATTATATTTTCACTAAAATGTATTGTCAGGTGTTGAAAAAGACGAAGATAGTAAATTTTAGATATAAATACTATTAAATTAAAAAAAACTTTTACTTCTATTGTATTAATAAAAAATACATTTTTAATTATAATTATCCGCTGCACGAATTTATTCGCTTGTACAAACTCTTATAAAAACTCTTGGCATATTCGAAACGTATTTGTTGAAAAAAGCGCATTCATAGTTAACATTTACTGTAGGTGTGCGGTAGCGAACGTCTTCGGTCAAGATCGGTTTTATTCGGTAACTTTGATCCCTCGGTCTCAAATGACCGAAAATCAAGTATTATTTCAATGTAAGAAAACACGTTGCTTTAAAATAGCAAAATGGTTTGAGTATTGCTTTGCAATTTAATTTAAAATATTTAACAAGCGTTTAGGTACATTTTTTCGACGAATTTATTAACGTAGACTAAAATTTTAATAAAGTTTGTTGCCTATAAAACTACAATGAAACATCACGATCCAATACTTAATATGTATACAAAATGAACTATATAAAGTACCAGTCCATTGTAGTAAAACAAAACTTTTAAAAAATCTCAATATATTTTCTAATGTACGAAACCCTACAATGTTAAGAATACAATTAAATAATTGTATTTAAAATCACAAATAAACCTTAAAAGTTCTCGTCGTACAAAATATGTTACAAAATTATTTTGTGTATAACATTATAGTAAGTAGCTACATTCCGAACACGTAGGTACAAAGAACTCGGGTATCCTCGCCACTAATCGCGACTCGCCCGAGTGAAACCGAGTTCGAGAGCAAACAATATTGAATTTTTACATAACCCTAAATGTACATATTGTTCTTATTAGTTTTGTTGTTATATATCTTCATATTGACTAAAATACGTATAAAACTAAATAAAAATAAATAAAAACAAATACTTAAAAGGTGTTCTCAAATATCGATTAATATTTTTTTGTTTTTTATTAATAGGTGTAGGTACGTAATAAAGTTTAACGTACCTAATTTAAATGCTACCTTTTATACACATATACATAAATAATACAGGTTCATATACGTTTATATGAAAATTCAAATCACGTCACTGTTTTGAAGTTAAAATACTGACAAAAGTAATTAATTGACATCAAAATAAAGGTAGGTATTCCCGACTCGCGTGTCGTGAGTGAAGTGCACAACGAAATCACTAATGCCACTGAATATACAATATGTATAACTCGTGTACCTTCTTATTTCGACTGTATATAAATATCTACGCTTTGTATATTCTATATTGCAAACGAAAGAAGATGTTGACGCGGACGCGCCAGCGCCGTCACTCGTCCCCTCTGTATCACTGCACCGATCGAAATGATGGACAAAATGGCGGCTCCCCGTGTGTAGCGCTCCCTATACCTCGCACAGCTCGCCTCCTGGCGTCTTGCGCAATAATTGAGCGTTCCCTGTGAATTGCGACTTGCGCGTACCGCTAACTTTTGTAAAGACTTCTGATTTCTACACTCATTTAGGTATTTTGTTGTAGCTATTATGTATTATGTTGACTTTATAGGTAGGTATTCAATCTGTAGATTATATTTTTAATATTTGTATAGGAATATAGATTATAATGTGTCAAATCTATAAATAAATAAAACTTTACAAACAGGTTTATATAATAACTAAATCGTAACAAGCTTGATCTATTTTCTACTTAACACATACCTTTGACTCCAAATCATTTTAATATGATTATTATTGTTTATGCAACACTTCTGGTTCCGCTTGAGCAGCTAATAAAAATAATCGTTTTTTAAATGAGTAATCAAGCAAACATCACTAATATCAAAATTAGGTACCTACTACATATGCAAAAGGCTTGTTTGTTGTAATGTTCGGTTTAATTTAATTCCATCAGTCCGTGATCTGTCCAGATTACCGAAATAAGCAGACGTATCATGTGATTGTTAGGATTCACTCGTAATTAATTTGTGATAAAGCTGTTCGTAAGAACGCACTAAGACGATATCGATGCTTATCATAAACGATCAATGGCTGACGCCATTACATGCGTGGAAATTTCCATTACGTAGGATAAGGTATATTTCTATATTGAATTTGCACTAACCTTTTCAAGCTAAACAAAAATAAAATGTATTGGCAAATTTAAGACACAGCTAATAAACACACAGCGGGTTCTGATCGTACATTTGTACATTTTCTTCCATAAGGAATGTTCGTCGTACTGCACCTATCGTTCCTTTGTTCACTCCTCGGGCGTCGACGATACTGTTCGTAAATATAAGTGGAATGTAGCGGTCGATGCTAGCAAAATGCACCCACGCCCCACCGCCAACTAACGACGCAGATCCGAGCCCCGACCGAAGACCGAGTTGAAATTCATTCGACGGCCGAGCGCCAGTGTGTTTAGTTGTTCGCGAGTGTTATTTTTACGCGACCTAAATATTAAATGTCACGTAATTTAATACAATTGATAGTCTCAATACGCAAAAATCACCATTTAATAATAATAATTAACTAACGAGATCTTCTATCGCCAAAAAACGTTTTCATAAGCGAATCTGAAAAAACCTTCAATCATTTCTGCGTTTTTAGTTTTTCGAGACGTCTTTTGTTTTCAACTTTAACAGTATAGTTACAAAGTAGTTTTTACTATGCCGTGCAGTGAAATAATGGCAAATAGGTTATGACGTGGTGAAATAATAATGATCTTATTTTGCTTCTTTCGTATAGGTGTTTTAAAATAAATGCTACCTACGCACAATAAAAATTTTCGAAATATTGACATAATATTCAATGTCGAAATATTTTTTTTTAATTGTACTAGGCCACATTTATTTCCCATATAATTGATAAAAACGATTAACATTTTGATGTTACAATCAGTCAAAGTTCTGTCAACTTGCGAATTGAGTTGTGTGTTATTATGTAATTACGGATTTAACATATTTATAAAGAATGAAAATATATAATTTATATGTAGTACACAAGATACGGTTAATTTATATGTAGTACATAAGGCTAGAGAGATAAATAAGTTTTTGATTTGCATGAAGATTTAACTCGAAGTGTTTTGTTGGATATTTCTTAATATCTGTCATCCGGATATTTTGTATTGATATTCTACGTCTTAATGCTGTCTCACTCTTGCAATAAGTGTTCTCTTTCATGACCACTATGATGAATATTTCAGGGATTAGGAGTTTTATATTACCTTTGGCGCATAGTGGTTAATTGTGTTTTTTACTTGTGACATTTATATTTACATAATTATATTTACTTATGTTTTCAACATGGACAAAGACAGCATTGCGCTAATTTATTGATTACTATCGAGTTTCACACTTCGCTTTTATAGGCGAAAAGATAATATATTCGTATATACGTAACGATTGCAATTTGTAACGCCATTACTATATAATAAGGCTGCCTTCAGTATCAGTTATCACAATTACTTCATTCTATATTTATTTAACAATTTAGTAAATGCCATGATAATGCGTTGGCATAGAATATTCTAGTATTTAGGTAGGTAACTACTATAAAGGTGTTATTAATGACAGGTAGGTATTATGAGTTATTATAAATTTTAACGAAATCCTCTTCAAAATCATGCCAGTTATAAAAAGACAATTTGTATAATGGAGAGGGAAACCAATGTAGTCTGCTTGTGGTTTGTTTGTTGGCTATACAATTTACACTGTTCATTATAATTGTTGAGAAGTCACAAAGATGGTAAATTTATCTTCCATCTGAGCTAATCTATCTGAACAGATCTAAATAACATCGCTTAGTGAAATGGCTTCTAGCGCTACTCTCTGATTGGTGGAGACGCCTATTAGCTATCTCTCAAGGTCAAATAGTCTAGTTTAGATCGTACATTGAATTTGGCTATTTGTTATCACCTAGGTATAACAAACATTGTCCATTTACGTAAGGCATTGTAAATACCTAAAATTAAATTACTACCTATTATAAATTCTGTATATATAATTTTACTATTATGGATGTTCTAACTATTGTATGAGCTGCGACGGATTAAAATACTTATTTACACTAGCTTTAGCTCTCGGCGTTGCTCATTTAAAAATCATTTAAAATTTTCTTGTAGGTTTTAATGCTTGGAACATTTTGAATTCTTTGTTTTAAGAAGTGTAAAGTGCATGATTTTTTTTATCCAGCAGGTTACAAAACCGTCAATGAGTAATCCCGCCATAGCCCGCCATACAAACGGTTAGTAGCAATAATAATAAAAAGAAATATTTCAATTGTCCCGATAATAAAGACCTTGTTTTCTTCAAGGTAGATATGTTTTGTAACAAACATATTTGGCTAGTATGAAAACTACTATGTTTAATTGTATGCACTGTTATCACAGCAGAATTATTCAAAATACCTACTGAACGAGGGAAACCGTGAAAAATTACTAGTTACATTATTATTTTTATCCTCTGTCTAGCGTAGATTTTGGATTATAATCTTGTTTAATAGAATTAAGTACTAAATTAAATTACTAACCGAAACTAATTCAAATCTTGTCGGTTTCGTTCAAGTAGAATATCAGTAATTTCTTATTAAATGGCATTTCCAAAAACTCATGAAATACAATTATATAAAAAAAATGACATTTCACAATCCATTTACATTTTCATAAAAGTTAAAACCATGTCTGCATCACATACTATAATATACACTACACACATACTATAACCTCTATTCTACATTCATCATATTAAATTATAACTCAGTATCAGAATGCGAATACATATGCATACAGATAATATACCTACAGATACATAAGCATACAGATAATATACCTACAGATACATATGCATATACAGAATGCATATGAATGTACAGACACATATGCAACCCCCCCAATTGATTTTGATAATTTTACAAGGAACTGTCTTTGTATCCCTAGAAGATTCTCAAACATATTATGGCAATGGTACTACTAGATACTAGACCTTAAATAGTTATTTTGTCTGTAATATGCGATATGTTGTACGTGTGTTAATATAATAAACTAGCTTTTGCCCTCAGCTTAGTGTATATTTAAGGTCTGATATCATTTAAGTACTATCATTGTGCAATTACATGTTCTTAAAATATTATATAATTCAATTACATACAGACATACAAACGTTAAAAAAATGCAATTTGGGTCAGTTATAGGAATATTTATAACTAAGAAAATGAAGATAAAAAACCATCTGAGTTATTTAAGCAGTAGTGAACCTTAATAACTTATTTGTTTTTCCTGTTGAAATAGATAAAAAAATGAATAGTCACTTTCGTTATAAAAGAGGTGACGGCGGGTACTAACAATAGTAACAGCTGTTCTATTATTTTCTTAACAGATAAGTGCGACGCTTGCGGACATACGTGACAATGAGAATAGGAGGATTTTTTGCGAGTCAAACAAGAGTAAGCAAAATCATCTGCCAAGCAAAACTATTATTTATTATTGTCATTTCTATTCCAAATAATGTACAGGTATTTCTTGTTATTTTTATAGGCGTATGACGGTTCACAGGTTTAATTTTTTTTGTTTTATTTTTAAGCGTGTGTATCTACTATTTACTATTTTACACAGCTTAAAACATAAAGCGACCGTCAGCGCCATCTTTTTGCTAATGTAAGCCATAGCACTTATAGTAGTCATCAAACTTATATAGGATATTGGACGAAAGATGGCGTTGTTCCCGTCAAATCACAACTAGCATACTATTTTAGTACAATTTGACATTCTAGACATGAAAACATGTCCTTGGGGTATTTGAAAGTATTTAAACAGTACATTTAGACAATATAGTCATACAGTGTAGCCGCTTCATATTACAAGCAATCATTTCGTTTTAAATAGTTTAATGTTATATATTATATTAAATAATTGTGATTTGATGCTTAATGTTTTTGATGGTTTTCAGATTAGTACGGCTGTTAAATATTATGAGTGAAATTAACAAAATATTTTACTTTGGGGCAGTAGGGAAAAGGTGTTAAAACTACAATTCAGATTTAGTATTCTCGGAGTCACGTTAAGGCTTAGGGAGAAGGTCATTGTGAGTGTAAATAGATAGAAAAGTCAAAAATTTACTTGTAACATGTTTAAAATAAAGCACCTTTTAAGTTAGGTACTTTAAATTAAAGTTTAAATAGTTTCAAAACTTAGAAAATATGTCCCATATCTGCAAAATCTATTATCATATATGAGTCTCCATTGATATATATATATGAGTATATATATATCAATGGAGTCCATCTATTTGCAGATTTTGCAGCTGCTTCCATCTATCCACCCAGAGAATAGATACAATATCAAGGATTTTTTTCAAAAAAATAAAATTTTAAATGTTTTAAGCTTCAAATAAAAGCAAAAAAATATATATAAACCTACAAGAGCCACTTTCTAGAAGGTCTTCAGGTAGAAACCCAATTATCAACTATAAACTATTTATCCAAAGATATTGTTATGATTGACCTCAATTGATTCAGTCACACTTTCTACTGACTTATGACTAGACAGGCTACAGATTACTTGACTCCAAGTCATTAATGAATTACATGTATTCAAATTGAATGTAATTGATGTGCAACCTTTTGATTAATTAACCTGATGTTAATACTTATCTTAGTATTGTAAATATTATGGTTTCTTTGATGAGACAAAGTTATACTTAAAATTATTTGTGGGTAGCTTGAAAATAGTTAACATTATTCAAAACACTTGGTTTTTGTATAAAAAATAAATAATATTATTCAGTTATAAAGAATTTAAATGCATATTGATCTTCACAAGTAAAAAGTGACACCCAGTAGTATGTACGTATTCCATATATTGTTCACTATATTTAACACAAGTCACATTTCACTTTGTTCACTTCCAATAGTGAATCTTTATCTTCAATGGCAGAGCATTTCAACTCGAGGATAAATGATTTTCAACAAAATCTGCAGAAGTTCTCTCACCAGCAATAATGTCATCCTTGATGGCAGAATTTAATAATTTTATTTTAGTTATTTTATAATAATAATTTAATATATATATATTTTTTTAATTATTTTAATAGCCTTGAACATTCATGGAGTCCTGGAAGATAAAGGTGAAGTTGCTCATAATAGTTGCAATCATAGTGGAGCACCTATATCTACCAAATTTTTCAAGTTCCAGCATGAGGACATCACACCGCCTCGGTCGTCCAACTGAGAGAACTCGGCCATTAGTCAAATTATTAATAGAATTACATGTATGTATTCAAATTCTCTGACATTGATGTGCGTGATAAAGTTTGGTTTGCAAAAACCAAACTTAAAGGTACTGGGTTCACACAGTCAGAGTTTTGATAAAGACACGAAACGATGCTTTTCTGGCGGCTAGACAGCGTTTCGGCATTGAAATATATTGGACGCGCGACGGCTGCATATTTGTCATTAGGTCACATGGAAAGCGTCACACGGGTGTATGCTTGGCTGATGTCGTGGGTATCACAGACGAAGTTCCAATAGTTTCAAAATTAATGTCAACTCCTGCAGCTCCAATAACAGTGGAAAACAAAGTGACTATACCTCGTTCAAAAAGAATTATTAGAAAGTAAGTTTCATTATCACCATATTATCACTGTGTCAGTAGTAATTATTATTGTAATATTTCCATGTGAATGAGTATTTTTTTAAGCAAAACGTCATTCTATATATGTTTGTTAGTAGATGTTTTTATTTTTCATTTTTTTTTTATTTAATTTTTTTTATATTTAATTTATGGCTTCACATCTCGCAATATGAGACGTATTTAGCCAATGTATGTTGACTTGACTTTAGCACACAAGGAGATTGTTCGGTAGTAAATTTTGATTTATGATGACAGAAACGGAAGGGATATTTAAAACAAATAACATTATGTGTAAGGACAACACAGACAACACGAGACAACAAAATGTTACAAGAATGTTAAGTGAAAGGAAGATAGATAAATAAATAAAGGGAAAGGAGCATACAATGCGATGTATAGTTTATCTAAGAACATAAATAATCATAGAAGAGAATTATATAAATAAATAAGATAATATATAAGACAAGAAATTTTAATTTAATGCCATGACATTCAATATACCTCATCAGCAAATTAACTATGAGAGTGTCGCTATAAAAAAGTAAAGATTGAAAATGAATAGGTCGCGGAACGTCACGAGGAAGGATATCATACAAAGAAATAGGATATTTTGAACAGTCGAAAAATATATGATCAGGTTAACCATCCCCAAGCACAAAGAGAGTGATCCCGCACCCTATATTTTTCATTTACTTTATATTTATTTCGGCATCAAAAATTGTTATATATTACAAAGTGACAAGTATTATTTTTTATATTGACAGCTATCAGGGATAAATTTCTTGTTAGTCTGCTTTGGATGACAGGCTGACATTTATTGATTTGAGTAATTCCATAATTAAAGTAACTGCTTACTTTTTTATGTCACTTGACCGGTATCTTCAGTGAGGTCCTCATGTAAACGAGGTTAGCAGGAGAATTTTTACCTTTGCTGCATCTTTGAACAGTATGCGCAACTTTTTCTCCATTTCCACCAAAACTGTTCTTGCACAAAGTCTCTTCTTAACAATCCTTGATTATGCCGACATATGCTATCTTGACATAAGTGAGGAGCTTTTAAACAAACTTTAGAGGCTACAGAACTTTTGTATCCGATTCATATTTGGTCTTCGCAAATATGACCACGTTTCCCATTTTCGTGCTAACTCAAATAACTCAAGTAGCTCCCAATCCGCCTTCGCAGGAATGCTCATATCCTCAATACTCTTTATTCCATTCTGTTCAACCCCTTCTAACTTCAAAGAACGGTTCCACTTTTTATTATAATTCAAAATATCAGTATTTTGGAGTTAGTTCAGTAATTCGAAACTTAAATATTCTTAGGCTTCGTATTACACGCCTTCGTCCCTTATTCCCCGAAATTATGCTCACAGATTGCATTGAAGCAGGAAGAAAGATGTTACAAATCAAAATTCTTTAAGAGAGGGCAACCTAGAATTTTCTAAAACATGAGAAGAGATTGTTAATCAGTCTATAAATAAAAATAATGTATAAATATTTGCATCTTTAATTTTTAAAGAAACTGTAGCTTGTAGTGTAATCATTAGGAATACAATTTACAATTTACCTTCCACTTATTAGTTACTAGCTTTTGACCGTGGCTTTGGTCGCGAGGCATAAGGTCTGTTTGCTGACAGTACTACCTTGATAGATCCGGTTTTATGAAAGCTTTGCGAAATAATAGACTTAAGCAGTCGTAACATTTTTAAAAGTAATAATTAGGACAAAACATTAAACCATCCTAATACCTAACCTGTATTATAACCATAACTAACCGTTATTCCTAACCTAACAAAATAACCGTTATTCTTAACATTAAAAATGTAATAATAATGTTCAATGAATATTCAACTTCAATCAAAGAAAGAAAAAACTGCTGTCTCATAAAACATTAGTATAAAACACCATGCCTCCTCAATTTTGCTTGAGGAGAAGTTGATTGACTCTTAGATGTTTTCTTATCTCGAGCATCTTTCGATATATTATATAAATTAGATTTACGCTACCCGAGCATGTTTCAAAATTAAATTAAATCAAAAACAAATTCCAAGCAATAATCAAAGGGTTAGGTAGTGTTTTATTACGTTGTACCAAAACGACACATAAATAACTAACATGTAACAACGAAGAGATTTCATAATTGCACCCCAAAGTCACAGTCGTTAAGAACCAAGTGTTTGTGGCATTTTAATATCGTGCTGTAACATACAAGGAAACTCCATCTATTGGCACCTCAATAAACCATACTGAGACTACGTTTACATAGAATCCTAGTTTCTATATTCCTATTTTATCTCACGGGAGCATTTAATCGGGATAAAAAGTATCCTATCATCCAAGTCAGTTCATACCCTGTCTGTATACCAAATTTCATCAAAATCCGTTCAGTAGTTTCAGCGTGATTGACGGACAAACATCCAAACATCCAAACAAAGAAACTTTCACAATTATAATATTAGTATGATTTATGAATAATTTATATTTTATAATAGTTACTAGCTGATGCCAGCGACTTTGTCAGCTCCCACAAATCTCATGGTTTAAATAATATGGTAATGTTTTTAAAATCTATACTCGATATATTAGTAACTTTATGGCAAGTGTTGCGCCTGTCTAGTATTTTTTTCGTGGAAGTCAGACGACATACATATAGACAAAACTTTGTACTGCCATCTGTCTGTGCAAGCGGTTAGTATTTATTATATTTATTACAAATTTTAAGAAGGGACGTCATAGTTACGTCATAGGTATGTCAGACATCGGGGCAAAGCTGACTCAGGTGGTGTTGGTGGGAGGGCGTTGGCTCTCCTTTAAAGGGGTTCAGCAACAGGGCTTGCTTCCGGTGCTTTTCTGACTTGTACAGTGGACTGAGGAGTGGATGAAAGTCATAATGAGGCATCTTTTACGCCGAGCAAGGGGAATATGTTCACAGACAGATGGCATGTTTAACAGACGTTGTCTATTTTAGTCTTGATTCAGGGCAATTGAAGCAACCCAGTGGCGGCTTACTATGACGACGATGGTAAACCTTCTAGTTTTAGTGGGTGGAAACTGGGAGTACATCTAACCACTCCGCCTTCCCATGGACCGGGGAGTATACGCAGGAATTTCCAGGGTTTATAAAAGAATAACAGTAGAAGTATAATATACCTAATTAGTTGTATATACTTTAACATTATGGTAAAATTGCGTTTGGTGTGTCCCGGATCCGATCCCCAGCTATTGCAAATTATATCTGTTCGGATCTGATCGGTAAAATTAAACATTTCAAGGAAAAATGCATCTATGCATTTTTCCTTAAAATGTTCAATTTCGCATTAATTGCTTCGCGCTCTGTCTATAACTTGAATAAAGGCTTGTGGTTAGCCATGGGACATGTTTAAGCGGAAACGATGATCTGTTTCGATAAAATGTATTGCGTTTTTTCTCTATTTACTGAAAGCGAAATAGCAGTTTCGTTATTGACAACTGTTGCGTTGAACTTACTTACACCGAACAATACAATAACAAGGAGGGACCTTTTTCTAGATATAATATGCAATGTTAGTTTCTTTGTTACTACATTTTTGAAAGAAATTATAACGATTGGTAAAATATAAATAAATAAACAGTTATCATATTTTGAATAATTTACATTTATTTAAATCTTTTACATTTATTTGGCGTTTGACTGCTTGACAAAATCGGCTAGTCTCTCAGCAAGCACCATGACTGCAGCGTTGATGTTACTAGAGACGATGTTGGGCATAGCGCTGGCGTCTGCTACCCTTAGTCTGTTCACACCTCGCACCCGCAACTGAGAATCCAAGACCGTCCCCATTGCACAAGTGCCGCTGTAGTGGAAAGTTGTATCCATCATGTTAAGGACGTAACACTTCCAATACTCTGTAGAATCAGCCTGTAAGCCATCACAATTTGGTAAGCGAGGACGCAACGTCTCTCCTCCTACCCGTTTAAAATAGCTAGATTCTGTCACTCTAATAAAATGTTCTATATTCCGAGCGTTGTTCTCTAGGTCAGTTTTATTAGAAAGAAATCCGGTATAGATCCTGGGAGGGTCGTTTGGGTCTGCACTCCTCAATAACACCCTACCTGTAGATACCGGACGACCTATATTCATTACGGTGACTAAAACCTCCCTACCGTTGCCCGCAGCTTCCAACTGGCTGCAGACATCGTCGTGCAAACCAAAAACACTTGCACAAAGTAGATTTATGCACGTTGGATTGTTTCGACATATAAGATTTAATGTAATATAGTCTGGCTTTCGTTGTGACGGATCTACAGAGCCTAAACCTACAAAAGTTTCTAGTGGGAAATTAGTAGCATCTGGAGACACAGGTGCATCAGTGGTTTCTTCTAATCCGTGGGCCAGGATAACAGCTAAATGGTCCTGTAAATTTTCACCCACTGGCAGATTCGAAATCACGTTGATCCCAAAACTTTCTAGTTCATTTTGCGGTCCAATTCCCGAGAGCTTTAACAATTTTGGCGAGTTAAAAACTCCCGCTGATATAATAACTTCTTTTCGAGCAAAAACTTTGAAAAATCTGCCATCCTCTGACGCACATTCGACACCTATTGCATTGTTATTTGAATCAAATATAATTTTGTTAACAGTTGTACTTTTTACGATACGCAGATTTGGTCGGCTGTTTGCTTTAGTTAAGTAAGCTTCTGCACTGCTTTGACGCTTTCCGTCGGCTATGAAAAACATCGGTTGGCTAAATCCTTTGGTTTTAGCTCCGTTAAGATCATTAACAATCTCATGCCCCACTTCTCCAAATGCTTCTAAATATTTAATTGGAGAGTTTGTCAACTGTCTATTAATTCCGATTTCACCATTAGTTCCATGGAATTGTCCGTTGTCTGAATTTAAAATTTCTTCGTCCTCTAGACGTACACTTTTCTTAAAGTAGGGTAAAAGGTTACTCCAACTCCACGAATCATCGCCAGCAGCCTTTGCCCAATCTTCATAGTCGTTAACATCTCCTCTGATGTAGTAAAAGTGGTGAAGGGTACTGCCACCACCGAGTACCTTTCCTGATGGTAAGTCTAGAAACTTATTCCGATGGTACTGAGCACTGTAGCCATCGTCCTCGGATGTATAGTTCCAATCTATTTTCGTCTTTGGCAGCTCAAAAAATAAACCTGCAAGCTGAAAAAGTAAATGTAAAAATTATTTAATACAGCATTATATAAATATTATGATAAATCTGCGTGTCCACTTAAAAAGCGTGCACAATTCTTTATTAAAAAATATATTTATTCATGATTACAATTAAAGAGATGCTGTAGCTTTTGTGTATTATTCATGACACGTAGGAGTTGTGTTTTGTTTTAATTATTGTGCTATTTAATTTATTTGTATATTTTATTGATTTAGGTTTAAGGTAGGTAACATGTTTGATCATGTCTGCCGAGCTAAAATATCTGTCTCCATCTCTGTCTCCATATCTGTCATCCATTATTCTACATTCACTTACTTCCGAGTTTGGTGGGGGATCACCACCAGCCTCGATCATCATAACATCAACATCAGGGTCCTCTGACAGACGGTAGCCAACTATGCTTCCGGCAGTACCCGCTCCTACCACTATATAATCAGTAGTCACAGTTTCGTTGTCTAAAATAAAAAAAATAGGTTCTTAATACATTCTTGACAATGATAGCATTATTTATATGTATGAGATGAATTATATAGATACTTGGAATATATGTGTCAGGGATCCATTTATATGCAGTTAGTCCCAAAGCAGCCAAGACAATGAGAGCGTTTTTTATGTTATTGGCTCTACTCAGACTGCTTCCGACGTCCATGATGTATGATGGCCTTGTCTGGAATTAAAAATAATACTTATAAATATATCTTACTGAGACATAGCCACGGCTACAAAATCCAATATTATCTATTTTAAAATCAAATACAAATTGCATTTTATTTCATTACTACTTTAAATAGTTTTATTTTTTTAAAATTTTCATCAATAAAAATAAATCTGGTGGAGAAATAGAACATATGTTATTCTTATATTATACACATGCATTATAACAAAAACGAATTATCGTCGATTACATATCTTACGGACAAAAGCTCTAGGTACATTGTTTACAGAACAGCGGTTGCTGTCAGTTTTTTCAACACTATGCTGGCCCAGTAACGCTGTACAGTACAGCTGAAGCAACGCTCCCTATTACAATTGTCATCGACAATATAATATAAAAATAGCAAATCCTTGTTTTATGAAGAAACATATCCGCCAAGCGAATTATATAAAATAAGACAAGATAATCTCGCAAACCGTCATATTAAATATATGTCATGCCTGGACACGAGAAGGCTTCGCAGCAGGGCCTTCCAAATTCGTGGTTAACATTACAGAGACCCTGATGCGAAGTAGAAAATGAGAATAAAAAACTGATTTCTAAAGAAATCAAAGATATTAATATAAGTGTGTAAACTAAACTGATTACTGTAAGTATTGTAAAATTAAATACGTACGGCAATAAGAACTTATTATAACTAAAAATATGAGTTAGTTAAACAAAACAAAAGCCTCGCTCTCTTGGAGGCAGCTGACGATTGGACTATAATGATGGATACGTATGAGAAACAGTATAGAATTCCTGAGGATATTGTTGTCTCGTCATCCAGACTGGAAATATTCCTATACTCTAGACAGTTAAATCGCGTGATATTTGTGGAGCTTACTGTTCCGTGGGCAACAAACATCCCCAAAGATCACACAATTAAAGTAAACAGCTATGACGAACTGACCAACGAACTGACCAGGAATAGGTAAATAGTTAATTTGTACGCAGTAGAAGTGGGAGCGAGAGGTATAACAGCGAAATCGCTCTATAAGCTACTTAAAGATCTTGGCCTCTCTAGAACTATCATCAGTTCATTTCTAGAACGTACTTCAATGGCGGCATTGGTAGGTTCATTTTAAATTTGGTAGGGAGAGGAGTGCAACCAGTTGGTTTAAAGGGGCTTAAACCTACACCAGGGTCGCGAGTCCCAGGAACTGTTTGCACTCCTCTCTCTGCAACGCGATGGGAATGCTAAGAAGTTTCGTCTCATAGATAAAGTACTTACGGACTTGATGTAGGTATTTTCAGAGAAGCTGCACTATAACTAAATGAATAATCACAACTATTTCAATATTTATACCTGACAATTTATCAATATCTATATCATCCGCTAATTAATTGCGCTGATTTATTGATTGCTATCAAGTTTCACACTTCGTTTTCACAGGCAGAGATAATATGTATGTAAATACCTAACCATTGTAATTTGTTACGCCGTTACTATATGATAAGGCTGCAGCTTTCAGCATTACTTATCAGTTAATTGTATAAAATTAATAGTGGCATAGTGATTGTACGTGTATGATTAAAAAATAGGACAATCATTAGATACAGACAGAAATCGAAGTTGCGACTACGACGAAACCTATTATTATATAAACAATTAAGTAAATGATCTTAACGTACATAAAAATACTTATAAACAACTAGGTAGCTATTAGTCTGAAGTCTAATACCTAGTCGTTAAATACGATAAGAAAACACTATAAGAATACGATAATACTATAAGATTATCATCTGGCACAATAGAATAAAAAATATTATATGTATTGAATTTCACAGTGTTGTGTTTCCTGTAATATAACTTTAACTTATACTTTAATATAACTTTAACTTATATTTTGGCCTCATCAACACGTGGTCGGTTATCCTATTAAGATTTAGTTTATATTAAACGTTTGTACTTTATTAAAATGCCGTTTACGAGATACTTACTCAATTCAGTCAACATATACGCTTGTATCTCTATGAGAATAAATATGTAGTATTGAACTAACGGATAATTAGGTATGACTGTCGGATAGTAAATAAATAAATCGCAATAAAATATATCAGTGTCCTTTGTCCGTCTCCTGGTTTTAAGCTACCTCCCCGTCAATTTTCTGCCAAATCGGTTCAGCCGTTCTTGAGTTAGAAATAATTTAACTAACCCAATTTTCTTTTATATATGTAGATTAGTTGAGCTAACTGACAATTTCTTGCTCAATTATTTTATTTATGAGTGTACATTTTTAAAAATAAAACTTAATTTAATGAAATGTATATAGAACTGTCGACCAGCGCTCTCCTGCCTCACCGCTACACACACCCCCCACGCTAATGTACGCCGCGCGCGCATGATATTTGACCATTATCATTTAAAAAACCATAATAACTCCGTACATAATGGTTGAAATCAAATACCGTCAAGGGCAGTTTTTTGAAAAATAAGTGCCTGTGAATTTTTTTTTTTGAAAAATTATTGTCTGAAAAATAACTTATTCGGATATTATTTGGATATCATGTTAATTAAAACGAATTCGCGAATAATGTATTATTTTAGAACTATTTTGATAACTTTAAAAACGGTTACAGTGGGTTGATCTTAAAAGCTAGAATGCCGTGGACTGTCGTGGACTTTCTTTAGAACTTTTAGAGGGGAACAATTTTTTTTCATATATGATTTTTGTGTAACTTTCACCGCTTACTCAGCGCACGCAAGGAAACCCCAACATTTTTCCGTTTTTGCATCATTTTTTATTGCTACCCCTCCCCTATTTATCTTAGATAGATTATTATTTAATCAAAATTAAATGTTCCAGAATAAATTAACTGATTTAATGATATGAAGTATCAAATTTGATTAGATATAATGATTCGGGCCACGATAATGCGTTGGCATAGAACATTCTATCATGTAGTTAGGTACCTACCATAAAGGATATATTAAAGACAGGTAGGTATTATGAGTTATTATACATTTAAACGAAACCATGCCAGGTAGTTATAATAAGACAATTTGTATAATGGAGAGGGAACAATTTACACTGTTCATTATAATTGTTGAGACGTCACAAAGATGGTTAATATATCTTTCATCTGAGCTAATTTATCTGAACAGATCTAAATAACATCGCTTAGTGAAATGGCTTCTAGCGCTACTCTCTGATTGGTGGAGACGCCTATTAGCTATCTCTCAAGGTCAAATAGTCTGGTTTAGATCGTATATTGATTTTGGCTGTTTGTTATCACCTAGGTATAATAAACATTGTTCATTTAAGTAAAGCATTGTAAATAACTAAAACTAAATTAGTACCTATTACAAATTCCTTTTTAGAGACGAATCTTCTTAGCATTCCATGGATTCACCGTGCGGGTGCCGGGCTCATCGCGTTACAGGGGGAGGAGTGCAAACAGCTCCTGGGACTTGCGACCCAAGTGTAGGTTTAAGGGGCCCCTTTAAAATGCGCATTCACGCTCACCATCAACTGGTTCCGCTCCTCTCCCTACCTAACCAAATTTGGAATGAACCTACCAATGCTGCCTTTGAAGTACGCTCTAGAAATGTACTGATGATACTTCTAGAGAGGCCAAGATCTTTAAGTAGGTTATAGAGAGATTTCGCTGTTATACCTCTCGCTCCCACTTCTACCGCGTACAAATTAACTATATACCTATTCCTGGTCAGTTCGTTGGTCAGTTTGTAATACTTGTTTACTTTAATTGTGTGATCTTTGGGGATGTTAGTTTCCCACGGAACAGTAAGCTCCACAAGTATCACGCGCTTTAACTGTCTAGAGTATAGGAATATGTCCGGTCTGGATGACGAGACAACAATATCCTCAGGAATTCTATACTGTTTCTCATACGTATCCATCATTATAGTCCAATCGCGAGCCGCCTCCAAGATAGAGTGAGGCTTTTGTTTTGTTTTTTTAGACGAGCCTTCTTTAACGAACTCTATGAATTTTTTGGTGGTTGTTATACCTTTTTGCGCTCTAGCTACTGAAAGACAAACCGCTTCACGTGTGATTTCCAATACTTTATCATGGCGCCGCGAGTATTGACCTTTTTCCAATAGCACCCTACACCCTACCAACAAGTGTTTAGCCGTCCCTACTGCTTCCCCACAGATATTGCAAGACTTTTCGGTAGCTTTACCCCATCTTACTAAATTACTTTGATCTGGGAGAGTCATTTGGAATGCATTTATAGTAAACTACTAATATTAAAAATTTTAAAGTAACTGTCTGTCTGTCTATTACGCTTTCACGCCTAAGCCACTTAACCGATTTTGATGAAAATTTGAGGAAGAATGTAGGCTACTTTTTTTACAAAAAATGGTGGAGAAGGGCTTAAAACAGGGGATGAATGTTTGTATGGAAATTCGTCATTATTCAAGATATAATAGCGAAACTTTGTATTTAGACACTTTATATTACAAAATGTTACAAAAAAAAAATCATATAATATCCTATAAAAACGGTGCGAATATGCGTTATTTAACAAAATATAATGGAATTTACCTTAAAAAAAACAAGGAATTACATATAAAAAATAAAACTTATATTTATATAAATATAAATTTTATATATTTATATATAAATTTAGAAATAGGTTTGCATGTTGAATCTATGCTATATTATATTATTTTCTTGAAATATTAACAGGGCTTTTCGTGGAGACCAATTTTGAAATAATGTTGATCAAAAAAGCTTGAGAGAAGTAGTTTCGTTACACTACACACATACTATACTATACACTACACACATACTATACTATACACTACACACATACTATACTATACACTACACACATACTATACTATACACTACACACATACTACAACCTCTATCCTACATTCATCATATTAAAGTTTAACACATTCAGTTATCAGATTGCAAATACATATGCATACGGATAATATACCTACAGATACATATGCATATACAGAATGCATATGAATGTACAGACACATATGCAACCCCCCCAATTTATTTTGATAATTTTACAATAAACTGTTTCTTAATCCTTAGGAGATCCTCAAACTACTCGTAGTACTACTAGTAGTACCATTGCCATAATATAAATAGATATTTAAAGCTAGTACCTAGCTAGCCTTAAATATCTAATTTTTCTGTAATATGCCATATGTTATGTGTGTTAATATAATAATATAATGAAGTAGCTTTTGCCCGCGGCTTAGTGTACGTTTAAGGTCTGATATTAATTAAGTACTATGATTGTGCAATTACATATATATAATATATTTAAATTACATACAGACAGACATAACAATTAAATAAATGCAATTTCGGTCAGTGATACTAATATTTATAACTAAGAAAAAAGAGATAAGAAACCATCTGATTTATTAAAGCAGTAGTTAATCTTGATAACATTTGAAATAGATAAAATAATGAATAGTCACTTCCGTTATAAAAGAGGTGACGGCGGTTACTAACAATAGTAACAGCTGTTCTATTATTTTCGTAACAGTTAGGTGCGATGTTTGAAGACATTGAAAATATGAGGATTTTTTGCGAGTCAAACAAGAGTTTAAATCAAGTCTGGAAGGAAGAATTTAAACAATATTTATCACAGGCAGTTGTGCACCTCAAGTATGACCCTATACTATATAATATAATATATAAAAATAACATTTTACATAAACAACAGTTTGGTTTTACTCCCGGTCGCTCAACAACAGATGCTGGTGTTGAGTTATTGCTGAATATATTTGGGGCCTGGGAGGAATCACGAGATGCTCTGGGCATTTTCTATAATTTGTCTAAGGCATTCGACTGTGTGCAGCATGAAACTCTAATCTGAAAATTCCAGCATTATGGAATTAGGTATAAAGCTTTATGGGGTAATAAATCAGATATTGATGCTATATTTGTGCTGCAGAAGAGGGCTGTTCGTGCGATCTATAAGATGAGGCCTCGAGAATCATTAAGAAATAAATTCAAAGAATTCAAAATTATGTCTGTATATAATCAATATATTTATGAGAACTTAATGTATGTACATAAGAATATTAATAACTTCAAGAAAAATTGTGATTTACACAAAATTAATACCAGAAACAAAAATAAACTTGCTATGCCCACCACTAGGCTCCAAAAAATAGGAAATTCCTTCAAAATTAATTGTATACGTTTTTATAATAAACTACCTAATGAAGCCTTAAAATTGTCATTAAATAAATTTAAAGTATACATTAAAAGAAATTTGATAAAAAAATCCTATAGTGTAAAGGATAATTATATAGTGTAAAGGATTATATTAACGACGGTATGGCCTGGGAATAAATTGTATTGTAGCGATAAACTAGTAACCTGCGCAATTTGTTTGACGTTGTTAGTTACTTTTGTTTGATTAACTGGCTGCATCACACCGTTCCCTTAGAAGTCATTACTAGCGGTAGCGTTGGGGGTCGGGTCGCCCTCCCTATGTGGCGAATCCCTATATGGCGAAGGGGGTGATGGCTGACCCTTGAGTTATGCTCGTAAACGGGTGCTGCTTGCGGTGAGTGGTCGTGTTGCTGGCAACGGTTCTTGTGTTTTCATTTCTTTATTTCTTAAATTATTAAGCCTTCTACGCGAATTGATTGCGATGGTTCCAGTTGTTCGTAAATTGCTCATTTTACTTATATTGACATTTGTGAAACAGTGATCACAATAAAAAAAACACCCGACTGAGTTTGTTGTGTGGTTCTTCTCAAACCAGGGCGCGTTTGGAACCCTCGTAATTTTAACTTTAAGTTCAGAGGTGTTCTTGCAGAAGGGCTTATTTCGATAAGTATGGTATCAAAATAGGCCCTCCTGACAAAGTGGAAAAGATTATAAATAAATACTTTTCTGGATATTCATAAGAGCTCAATTTATCACCACGTTCACTCAACAGCCATGACGTGTATGAGTATCGTAGGATCATCCGTTCCTTGTGAGCGCCTTTTTTTAATCGCTGGAAACATCGCAAGTGATGAGCGTAGCCGCTCGGATCACAAGATACTTGACAGACTGTTGTTTTCAAAAAGTTTAGATATTAAGTATTGGGAACTATAGTTCCCGGTTATAGTTCTCAATACTTTATATTTAAACTTTTAACTCGTAGCTTATTTTTTACTTTTTTTGCTACCAATAAAAACATTCAATAAATAAATACTTATCTTTTTTTATACCTAATATTATAGTTTGATACGGTAAAAAAAAAATAGTTACTATCGAATTCCCTGATTTTACTGATAAGATATCGTTAATTATAATATTAATCTTGAATAAAATAAATCATCGATTTAATAAACCTCGATTTTTTTTTGTGAATCGATTCATTAGGTTATTTTATTATTTACGATTCGAATCGAAACACTTTCGGGTTTCAACGGTAAAAAATGTAAGTATATACTTTATACATTCTCGAATGTTCAATAGTTCTTAAATTGTACAAAAATAGTATGCTAGTTGTGATTTGACAGGAACCACGCTATCTTTTGTCAAATATCCTTTATAAGTTTGATGACAACTATAAGTGTTAGAACGTACATTAGCAAAAAGATGGCGCTGACGGTCTCTTCATGTTTAAGCTGTGTAAAATAGTAAATAATACACACAAGTACACACCTAAAAAAAAAAAACTGTGAACCATCGTACGCCTATAAAAATAACAAGAAATACCTGTATATAATTTAGTATAGGAATGACAATAATAAATAATGGTGTTGCTTGGCAGATGATTTTGCTTTAAACCCTTGTTTGACTCGCAAAAAATCTTCATAATTGCAATATATAATATTTTAAGAACAAGTAATTGGACAATGATAGTACTTAAATGATATCAGACCTTAAATGTACACTAAGCTGCGGGCAATAGCTAATTGATTATATTAAGACACGTACAACATATCGCATATTACAGAAAAAATAACTATTTAAGTACCATTGCCATAAGAGATTGCCATTTGAGCAGCTTTCAAATTTTTAATATTAGTAGGATTTAAAAAGGAATTTGTAAAAGGTACTATTTAATTCTAGGTATTTACAATGCTTTACGGAAATGAATAATGTTTGTTATACCTAGGTGATAACAAATAGCTAAAATCAATATACGATCTAAACCAGACTATTTGACCTTGAGAGATAGCTAATAGGCGTCTCCACCAATCAGAGAGTAGCGCTAGAAGTCATTTCACTAAGCGATGTTATTTAGATCTGTTCAGATAGATTAGCTCAGATGAAAGATAAATTTACCATCTTTGTGACGTCTCAACAATTATAATGAACAGTGTAAATTGTATAGCCAACAATCAAACCACAAGCAGACTACATTGGTTTCCCTCTCCATTATACAAATTGTCTTTTTATAACTGGCATGATTTTGAAGAGGATTTCGTTAAAATTTATAATAACTCATAATACCTACTTGTCTTTAATATATCCTTTATGGTAGGTACCTTACTACATGATAGAATGTTTTATGCCAACGCACTATCGTGGCCCGAATCATTATATCTAATCAAATTTGATACTTCATATCATTAAATCAGTTAATTTATTCTGGAACATTTAATTTTGATTAAATAATAATCTATCTAAGATAAATAGGGGAGGGGTAGCAATAAAAAATGATGCAAAAACGGAAAAATGTTGGGGTTTCCTTGCGTGCGCTGAGTAAGCGGTGAAAGTTACACAAAAATCATATATGAAAAAAAATTGTTCCCCTCTAAAAGTTCTAAAGAAAGTCCACGACAGTCCACGGCATTCTAGCTTTTAAGATCAACCCACTGTAACCGTTTTTAAAGTTATCAAAATAGTTCTAAAATAATACATTATTTGCGAATTCGTTTTAATAAAAGTGATATCCAAATGAATAAGTTATTTTTCAGGCAATAATTTTTGAAAAAAATAATTTACAGGCACTTATTTTTCGAAAAAACTGCCCTTAACGGTATTTGATTTCAACCATTATGTAAGGAGTTATTATGGTTTTTTAAATGATAATGGTCAAATATCATGCGCGCGCGGCGTACATTAGCGTGGGGGGTGTGTGTAGCGGTGAGGCAGGAGAGCGCTGGTCGACACACACACACGTACAATCACTATGCCACTATTAATTTTATACGATTAACTGATAACTAATGCTGAAAGCTGCAGCCTTATCATATAGTAACAGCGTAACAAATTACAATGGTTAGGTATTTACATACATATTATCTCTGCCTATGAAAACGAAGTGTGAAAATTGATAGCAATCAATAAATCAGCGCAATTAATTTGCGGATGATATAGATATTGATAAATTGTCAGGTATAAATATTGAAATAGTTGTGATTATTCATTTAGTTAACTCTTGTCTTCGTTATAGTGCAGCTTCTCTGAAAATACCTACATCAAGTCCGTAAGTACTTTATCTATGAGACGAAACTTCTTAGCATTCCCATCGCGTTGCAGAGAGAGGAGTGCAAACAGTTCCTGGGACTTGCGACCCTGGTGTAGGTTTAAGCCCCTTTAAACCAACTGGTTGCGCTCCTCTCCCTACCAAATTTAAAATGAACCTACCAATGCCGCCATTGAAGTACGTTCTAGAAATGAACTGATGATAGTTCTAGAGAGGCCAAGATCTTTAAGTAGCTTATAGAGCGATTTCGCTGTTATACCTCTTGCTCCCACTTCTACTGCGTACAAATTAACTATTTACCTATTCCTGGTCAGTTCGTTGGTCAGTTCGTCATAGCTGTTTACTTTAATTGTGTGATCTTTGGGGATGTTAGTTTCCCACGGAACAGTAAGCTCCACAAATATCACGCGCTTTAACTGTCTAGAGTACAGGAATATGTCCGGTCTGGATGACGAGACAACAATATCCTCAGGAATTCTATACTGTTTCTCATACGTATCCATCATTATAGTCCAATCGTGAGCTAGAGAGCGAGGCTTTTGTTTTGTTTAACTAACTCATATTTTTAACTAACTCATATTTTTAGTTATAATAAGTACTTATTTCCATAAGTTTTTTATTTTACAATACGTACAATAATCAGTTTAGTTTACACACTTATATTAATATCTTTGATTTCTTTAGAAATCAGTTTTTTATTCACATTTTCTACTTCGCATCAGGGTCTCTGTAATGTTAACAATGAATTTGAAAGGCCCTGCTGCGAAGCCTTCTCGTGTCCAGGCATGACATATATTTAATATGACGGTTTGCGAGATTATCTTGTCTTATTTTATATAATTCGCTTGGCGGATATGTTTCTTCATAAAACAAGGATTTGCTATTTTTATATTATATTGTCGATGACAATTGTAATAGGGAGCGTTGCTTCAGCTGTACTGTACAGCGTTACTGGGCCAGCATAGTGTTGAAAAAACTGACAGCAACCGCTGTTCTGTAAACAATGTACCTAGAGCTTTTGTCCGTAAGATATGTGATCGACGATAATTCGTTTTTGTTATAATGCATGTGTATAATATAAGAATAACATATGTTCTATTTCTCCACCAGATTTATTTTTATTGATGAAAATTTTAAAAAAATAAAACTATTTAAAGTAGTAATGAAATAAAATGCAATTTGTATTTGATTTTAAAATAGATAATATTGGATTTTGTAGCCGTGGCTATGTCTCAGTAAGATATATTTATAAGTATTATTTTTAATTCCAGACAAGACCATCATACATCATGGACGTCGGAAGCAGTCTGAGTAGAGCCAATAACATAAAAAACGCTCTCATTGTCTTGTCTGCTTTGGGACTAACTGCATATAAATGGATCCCTGACACATATATTCCAAGTATCTATATAATTCATCTCATACATATAAATAATGCTATCATTGTCAAGAATGTATTAAGAACCTATTTTTTTTATTTTAGACAACGAAACTGTGACTACTGATTATATAGTGGTAGGAGCGGGTACTGCCGGAAGCATAGTTGGCTACCGTCTGTCAGAGGACCCTGATGTTGATGTTATGATGATCGAGGCTGGTGGTGATCCCCCACCAAACTCGGAAGTAAGTGAATGTAGAATAATGGATGACAGATATGGAGACAGAGATGGAGACAGATATTTTAGCTCGGCAGACATGATCAAACATGTTACCTACCTTAAACCTAAATCAATAAAATATACAAATAAATTAAATAGCACAATAATTAAAACAAAACACAACTCCTACGTGTCATGAATAATACACAAAAGCTACAGCATCTCTTTAATTGTAATCATGAATAAATATATTTTTTAATAAACAATTGTGCACGCTTTTTAAGTGGACACGCAGATTTATCATAATATTTATATAATGCTGTATTAAATATTTTTTACATTTACTTTTTCAGCTCGCAGGTTTATTTTTTGAGCTGCCAAAGACGAAAATAGATTGGAACTATACATCCGAGGACGATGGCTACAGTGCTCAGTACCATCGGAATAAGTTTCTAGACTTACCATCAGGAAAGGTACTCGGTGGTGGCAGTACCCTTCACCACTTTTACTACATCAGAGGAGATGTTAATGACTATGAAGATTGGGCAAAGGCTGCTGGCGATGATTCGTGGAGTTGGGGTAACCTTTTACCCTACTTTAAGAAAAGTGTACGTCTAGAGGACGAAGAAATTTTAAATTCAGACAACGGACAATTCCATGGAACTAATGGTGAAATCGGAATTAATAGACAGTTGACAAACTCTCCAATTAAATATTTAGAAGCATTTGGAGAAGTGGGGCATGAGATTGTTAATGATCTTAACGGAGCTAAAACCAAAGGATTTAGCCAACCGATGTTTTTCATAGCCGACGGAAAGCGTCAAAGCAGTGCAGAAGCTTACTTAACTAAAGCAAACAGCCGACCAAATCTGCGTATCGTAAAAAGTACAACTGTTAACAAAATTATATTTGATTCAAATAACAATGCAATAGGTGTCGAATGTGCGTCAGAGGATGGCAGATTTTTCAAAGTTTTTGCTCGAAAAGAAGTTATTATATCAGCGGGAGTTTTTAACTCGCCAAAATTGTTAAAGCTCTCGGGAATTGGACCGCAAAATGAACTAGAAAGTTTTGGGATCAACGTGATTTCGAATCTGCCAGTGGGTGAAAATTTACAGGACCATTTAGCTGTTATCCTGGCCCACGGATTAGAAGAAACCACTGATGCACCTGTGTCTCCAGATGCTACTAATTTCCCACTAGAAACTTTTGTAGGTTTAGGCTCTGTAGATCCGTCACAACGAAAGCCAGACTATATTACATTAAATCTTATATGTCGAAACAATCCAACGTGCATAAATCTACTTTGTGCAAGTGTTTTTGGTTTGCACGACGATGTCTGCAGCCAGTTGGAAGCTGCGGGCAACGGTAGGGAGGTTTTAGTCACTGTAATGAATATAGGTCGTCCGGTATCTACAGGTAGGGTGTTATTGAGAAGTGCAGACCCAAACGACCCTCCCAGGATCTATACCGGATTTCTTTCTAATAAAACTGACCTAGAGAACAACGCTCGGAATATAGAACATTTTATTAGAGTGACAGAATCTAGCTATTTTAAACGGGTAGGAGGAGAGACGTTGCGTCCTCGCTTACCAAATTGTGATGGCTTACAGGCTGATTCTACAGAGTATTGGAAGTGTTACGTCCTTAACATGATGGATACAACTTTCCACTACAGCGGCACTTGTGCAATGGGGACGGTCTTGGATTCTCAGTTGCGGGTGCGAGGTGTGAACAGACTAAGGGTAGCAGACGCCAGCGCTATGCCCAACATCGTCTCTAGTAACATCAACGCTGCAGTCATGGTGCTTGCTGAGAGACTAGCCGATTTTGTCAAGCAGTCAAACGCCAAATAAATGTAAAAGATTTAAATAAATGTAAATTATTCAAAATATGATAACTGTTTATTTATTTATATTTTACCAATCGTAATAATTTCTTTCTAAAATGTAGTAACAAAGAAACTAACATTGCATATTATATCTAGAAAAAGGTTCTTGTTATTGTATTGTTCGGTGTAAGTTAGTTCTACGCAACAGTTGTTAATAACGAAACTGCTATTTCGCATTCAGTACAAAGACACAAAAACGCAATACGTTATATCGAAACAGATCATTGTTTTCGCTCAAACATGTCCCATGGCTAACCACAAGCCTTTATTCAAGTTATAGACAGAGCGCGAAGCAATTTCATCTATGATGCTATCTATGCATTTTTCCATAAAATGTTTATTTTTACCGATCAGATCCGAACAGATATAATTTGCAATAATTATGTATGAATAAATTGTGCATGAAGTATGATTCTATACTTTACTGGATATTCATAAGAGCTCAATTTATCACCACGTTCACCCAACAGCCATGACGTGTTTTACGAGTATCGTAGGATCATCCGTTCCTTGTGAGCGCCTTTTTTTAATCGCTGGAAACATCGCAAGTGATGAGCGTAGCCGCTCGGATCACAAGATACTTGACAGACTGTTGTTTTCAAAAAGTTTAGATATTAAGTATTGCTAACTATAGTTCCCGGTTACAGTTCTCAATACTTTATATTTAAACTTTTAACTCGTAGCTTATTTTTTACTTTTTTTGCTACCAATAAAAACATTCAATAAGTAAATACTTATTTTTTTATACCTAATCTTATAGTTCGTTATGGTAATAAAAATAATTGCTAGTATCGAATTGCCTGATTTTACTGATAAGATATCGTTAAATATAATATTAATCTTGTTTCTTTTTATAAAATTAATTTAAATTTTCATAGTAAACGCAAACTTGAAAAATAAAAACGATTCGATATATTAAGAATCATCGATTTTGTAAACCTCGATTTTTTCTGTGAATCGATTCATTAGGCTACGATTCGAATCGAAACACTTTCGGGTTTCAACGGTAAAAAATGTAAGTATATACTTTATACATTCTCGAATGTTCAATAGTTCTTAAATTGTACAAAAATAGTATGCTAGTTGTGATTTGACAGGAACCACGCTATCTTTTGTCAAATATCCTTTATAAGTTTGATGACAACTATAAGTGTTAGAACGTACATTAGCAAAAAGATGGCGCTGACGGTCTCTTCATGTTTAAGCTGTGTAAAATAGTAAATAATACACACAAGTACACACCTAAAAAAAAAAACTGTGAACCATCGTACGCCTATAAAAATAACAAGAAATACCTGTATATAATTTAGTATAGGAATGACAATAATAAATAATGGTGTTGCTTGGCAGATGATTTTGCTTTAAACCCTTGTTTGACTCGCAAAAAATCTTCATAATTGCAATATATAATATTTTAAGAACAAGTAATTGGACAATGATAGTACTTAAATGATATCAGACCTTAAATGTACACTAAGCTGCGGGCAATAGCTAATTGATTATATTAAGACACGTACAACATATCGCATATTACAGAACAAATAACTATTTAAGTACCATTGCCATAAGAGATTGCCATTTGAGAATCTCCTAGGAATTAAAAGACAGTTCCTTGTAAAATTATCAAAATCAATTGGGGGGTAGCATATGTGTCTGTACATTCATATGCATTCTGTATATGCATATGTATCTGTAGGTATATTATCTGTAAGCATATGTATTTGCATTCTGATAACTGACTGAGCTATAATTTAATATGATGAATGTAGGATTTCACTAAACGATGTTATTTAGATCTGTTCAGATAGATTTGCTCAGATGAAAGATAAATTTACCATCTTTGTGACGTCTCAACAATTATAATGAACAGTGTAAATTGTATAGCCATCAATCAAACCACAAGCAGACTACATTGGTTTCTCTCTCCATTATACAAATTGTCTTTTTATAACTAACTGGCATGGTTTCGTTAAAATGTATAATAACTCATAATACCTACCTGTCTTTAATATTACCTTTATGGTAGGTACCTTACTACATGATAGAACATTCTAAGCTACGCATTATCGTGGCCCGAATCATTATATCTAATCAAATTTGATACTTCATATCATTAAATCAGTTAATATATACTGGTACATATAATTTTGATTTAATCATAATCGCTTTCTTTTAAATCTATACTCATATATAAAGCAGAAGAGTTTGTTTGTTTGTTTGGACGCGCTAATCTCAGGAACTGCTGGACCGATTTGAAAAATTCTTTAAGTGTAAGATAGTTCATTCATCGAGGAAGGCTATAGGTTATATACTTAGTCTGGCCATAAATATTGTTACACTTAAAAATAAATAAAATATTACATTTGAATTTCGAATCTGTCAGTTTTATACGATTGTTCATTGTGTTTTCTCATTTTGGAGCTAATACATTGTACAATATTTTGCTATATTAAAATGGAGTGGGGTGATAAAGAGAACCGAATCGCTGTAATTGCATTACACAATGTAGGTATGGAGCCAAATGTAATTTTTAACACTCTCCATACACTAGGTATCAGTAAAATATTTATGTACCGGGTTATTAATAGCTACAATAAGACTTCTTCTGTTTGTGACAGAAAAAGAACTGGCCGTCCACGTAATGTTCGTAAGAAAAAGGTGATCAAAGCAGTAAGGGAAAGAATTCGAAGAAATCCTGTCCGAAAGCAAAAGATTTTATCTCGCTGCATTATGATTTATGGTCAATTTTAGAAAGTGCAGCTTGCTCTAAACGCCATGATAATTTGGAGTTCCTAAAACAATCTATACGATTGACAGTGAAGAATTTTCCCATGGAAAGAGTGCGTGCTTCTATTGATAACTGGCCTCAACTCAATGGAGACCACTTCGAATAAGCTTTAAATATTTTTAATTGTTTTTTATTTTTGTACTAAACTAACATACTATAAAAGTAATAAATGTTATTTGCAGTTATTTTTTTTTATTTTCAAGTGTTTATTTTTAACAGTATTTATGGCCAGACAAAGTATATATAGATTAATGATTTGATGATTAATGATTTTTATGGTTCTCAGATTAGACCTACGGCTGTTAAATTAAAGTTATATTTATATTGTTATATATATAGTTAAGTTAAAGTTATTAATGCTATCCGGATTCGTCCTGTGGCATTGGAAGCGATACGGGCCTGGTGCTCCTTGGGAAACAACGATTGATGAGTTCTTTTGGGGGCTTGTCAATCATTGGCTAATACCCGGCGAGGCTGGGGTCGGCCATGAGGGTTTGTGCCCGGTTCATAGGGGTGGGTTGATGTTGCCTGGACTGGTCTTTGCTGGGTGCGACGCCACGGTTGCGCTTGGCGTTGATTGGTCTGGGCGTGGTGGGTCGACTTATGCCTCTTTCTAGCTGGTCTCGGCTGACCACCGTGGCTGGCGGTAGAGGCCTGTCGGGTTCGTGGTTGGATCCCCTTCTTTTGGCGGATCACCTGGTGCGGCAGACGTGGGTGGACCAGAACAACCGCTGAGTCGTACTGGCTTTCTGCCTATTTTGGGGACTCGATCGGTGGTCTCCTCTCGGGGAGACTACCACCGAGGGAGCTGGACCCTATCTAGGATACTGCGCTCGGCTTGCGGGAAGAGAAACTCCATCTCTTAACCGAGACCGCCGTCCTCTCCAGCGGTTGATCGGGTACAGATTCTGGGCTCGCTCCTGCTTCCGAGTGTCGGAGTCTAAAGACTGGGTTTGGCTCGGAGGAGGTTCCGGCCTCCTCCGCGCGGTAGCAAGCTTGGGTGGGGGGTAGGGTGAGCCCTCCACAATCTATCAAGCCTGCGAAAAAGGGAGGGTCCACTTGTTGGAGGGTGCCCTCTCCGTGGTAGTCTCCGTCGGGGCGCTGCGGTTGAATGCGAAAGCGATCCCGTGGTGTCCCACTATGACGGCAGGCGGCAACTGTCTGGTTTAGTGTTAGGTGAAAGTCCCACATAACAACCCCTCATCTTCCCCTGGGTGAGAGGGGTAGCATTAGCTTCCAGACGTTAAAAAAAAAAAAAAAAAAAAGAATTACTAATTTCACCCGTAGGACGTCATCGTTCGTTATAGAAACCTTATTTCTTTATAGAAACTGTAGTTTGTATTGTAATCATTAATAAAATTTACAATCTTACTTCCACCTATTACTTATTTATGAATAATTTATAGTTTTTAACAGTTATTATGTACACTATCAATAAAACAATTTCATAAAAATTTAAATCCACTCTTACGACGAATAAATGTTCCAGCCATTTTATGTACTATATACTGCCATCTGTAGTGGTCAGTATTTATTATATTTAGAACAAATTTTATGAGGGGACTTCACAGTTATGTCATAGGTATGTCAGACGTCGGGGCAAAGCTGACTCAGGCGGTGTTGGTGAGAGGGCGCTGGCTCTCCTTTTTTTTATGGAATAAGGAGGCGAAAGAGCAGACGGGTCACCTTAGCGACTTCCGTTGGCCATAGACATCTGCGACATCTGCAACTCAGAAGCTACAAGTACGTTGCCAGCCATTTAGAAGGGAATACGCTCTTTTCTTGAAGGTTAGAATGTCGTATCGGTCCGGAAATACCTTAAGTGAAAATTTGTTTGATTCGTCGTACGAGGCAAAAAAAATCTCGAAGCGTATAGGGATGGAGATGATCGAATGATGAATCGATGATACGAACCACTATCCGTCGCATCCGGTCAAGAGGAAGAAACTGGTACTCGGATGCCCCTGCAAATAGAAGAGAACAGTACTCCCCATCGGCCGAACTTGAGCCTTGTAAAGGTGCAGGCGTTCCAGTACCTTTCTATCTTGTAGAGTGAGCTCAGAAGTGGGTGAAAGTCATAATGAGTGATCTTTTTTGCCGAGCATGTTGAATATGTTCAATAGAGAGATTCATGTTTAACGGACATTGTCTATTTTAGTCTTTATTCAGGGCAGTTGAATGCGCAATCTATCCAATGGCGGCTCACTATGATGACGGCGTAAACCTTCTAGTTTTAGTGTGTACTGTTTAGTAGGGTGGGAACTGGGAGTGCATCTATCAAACCCTAGATAGGGCAGCACGCGTAGGAATCCAGAGTTTATAAAAGAATAAAAATAGGTACATAATATACCTAATTATTTGTATGTAATTTAATATATTTTAATAAATATCCACCTGACATAGTCATTATAAAATGGCGTTTATCGTATCTCGGAACCCATCCACAACTATTGCAAATTGTATCCGTTCGGGTCTGGTCGGTAAAGTTAAACATCTTAACGAAAAATGCATAGCATCTTAGATGAAATCGCATCGCACTCTATCTATAACTTTAATAAAGACCTGTGGATAGCCCTGTTTTTGCCTCTTTGTACTGAATGCGAAATAGCAGTTTCGTTATTGACAACTGTTGCGTTGAACTAACTTACACCGAACAATACGATAACAAGGAGGGACCTTTTCTAGATATAATATGCAATGTTAGTTTCTTTGTTACTACATTTTTGAAAGAAATTATTACGATTGGTAAAATATAAATAAATAAACAGTTATCATATTTTGAATCATTTACATTTATTTAAATCTTTTACATTTATTTGGCGTTTGACTGCTTGATAAAATCGGCTAACCTTTCGGCAAGCACCATGACTGCAGCGTTGATGTTACTAGAGACGATGTTGGGCATAGCGCTGGCGTCTGCTACCCTTAGTCTGTTCACACCTCGCACCCGCAACTGAGAATCCAAGACCGTCCCCATTGGACAAGTGCTGCTGTAGTGAAAAGTTGTATCCATCATGTTAAGGACGTAACACTTCCAATACTCTGTAGAATCAGCCTGTAAGCCATCACATTTTGGTAAGCGAGGACGCAACGTCTCTCCTCCTACCCGTTTAAAATAGTTAGATTCTGTCACTCTAATAAAATGTTCGATATACCGAGCGTTCTTCTCTAGGTCAGTTCTATTAGAAAGAAATCCGGTATAGATCCTGGGAGGGTCGTTTGGGTCTGCACTCCTCAATAACACCCTACCTGTAGATACCAGACGACATACATTCATTATAGTGACTAAAACCTCCCTAGCAATCCCCGCTGCTGCCAACTGGCCGCAGACATCGTCGTGCAAACCAAAAACAACTGCACAAAGTTGAAGTAAGCACGATGGATTGTTTCTACATATTAGATTTAATGTAAGGTAGTCTGGCTGTCGTTGTGACGGATCCACAGAGCCTAAACCTACAAAAGTTTCTAGTGGGAAATCAGTAAGATTTGGAGGCATAGGGATATCAGTAGTTGCTTCTAATCCGTGAGCCAGAATAACAGCTAAATGGTCCTGTAAATTTTCACCCACTGGCAGATTCGAAATCACGTTAATCCCAAAACTTTCTAGTTCATTTTGCGGTCCAATTCCCGAGAGCTTTAACAATTTTGGCGTGTTAAAAACTCCCGCTGATATAATAACTTCTTTTCGAGCAAAAACTTTGAAAAATCTGCCATCCTCTGACGCACATTCGACACCTATTGCATTGTTATTTGAATCAAATATAATTTTGTTAACAGTTGTGCTTTTAATAAGATGCAGATTTGGTCGGCTCTTTGCAATAGTTAAATAACCTTCTGCACTACTTTGACGTTTACGGTCTGCTATAAAAAACATCGGCTGAGTAAATCCTTTGGTTTTAGCTCCGTTAAGATCATTAACAACCTCATGCCCCATTTCTCGAAATGCTTCTAAATATTTAATTGGAGAGATTGTCAAATGTCTATTAATTCCGATTTCACCATTAGTTCCATGGAATTGTCCGTTGTCTGAATTTAAAATTTCAGGGTCCTCTAGACGTTCACTTTTCTTAAAGTAGGGTAATAGGTTACTCCAACTCCACGAATCATCGCCAGCAGCCTTTGACCAATCGTCATAATCGGTAAAATCTCCTCTGATGTAGTAAAAGTGGTGGAGGGTACTGCTTCCACCAAGTACTTTTCCTGATGGTAAGTCTAGAAACTTATTCCGATGGTACTGAGCACTGTATCCGTCATCCTCGGATGTATATTTCCAATCTATTTTAGACTTTGGCAGCGTAAAAAATAAACCTGGAAGCTGAAAAAGTAAATGATAGTTATTTATTTAATTATTTATTTGATAATTCAACAGTTTATATACATTAGTTGTTACATGGATTATAATATAACAATTACAAAAACCAAAATAGGATTACACATTTTGGACTTAAATATTGTGTTTTACAAACTAGAACACATATCCGTTTAGTGCTTACAAAATAAAATAAAAAACAACAAATCAAGTGGAGAATCTAATTTCCTACGGGTTTGTGTGTGTGTGTGAGTGTGTATGTTTGTGTGTATTTTAATTGCATCGTCAACTTGGAGTATTCTTTTTTAAACTTCGCTTTGACTTGTTGAACTAATCTACTTCTGACTTTCTTACTGAATAAACCACATTATTTGTGTTGACTACACGGCTAATAATAAAATTACGCGCATATTTTGTTTTAACTTCAGGCGTATAGAACAGTCCTTTGTGACGGATGCGGCGACTGGGTATCAGTGTATCCAGCTAATATATCGTGTAACATATGCATATCGCATTGGCGACGTCGGACTTTTAAAGTGTCAATTTTATAATATCTCAACAAGTTTCGATGTAATCTTCTAAAATCTAAAGCACAGGAGTGTTAAAAAAAAATTCTGTATCGTTTCTAGTTTATCCCTATATTTTGTTTAATTTGTTGACCAAATCCTAGAGCAATATTCCAAAACATTTCGAAAATATGAAAAAATATAATATATTTAATGAATCAATATCTTTAAATGTTTTGCTTACACTTTTTATACATTCCAGTTGTTTGTAAGCTTTGTTAGTTATATTGTTTATATGCTTGGTCATCAATAATTTAAAATCCACTTGAATTCCAAGATCCGTCACTGAATTTACTCTTTGAATAGGGCGATTATCAATGTTGTAGATAATTTCTTATTTTTTATTTTGATAGAAAATGTTATATTTACTATTTTTATAATGTTGACGCAAATTTTATTTTCTTTATAATAATTGAAAAGGTTATTTAAGTCAAGCTGCAATTCCATACAGTCCGAAATTTATTTAATGGTTTGTAGACTTTTTTATCATCTGCGAATAATAGGAAACGAAAATATTTGAAATATTTATATATGTCATATAAATATGCATTGTATAACAAAGGACCCAGAAGATAACCCTGTGGGACACTTGAGGTTGCGTATAAAAAAAAACTAGGAGCACTGCCTATAATAACAGCTTGTTGTCTTTTTGATATATATGAACAAAAACATCTATGTAAGTCACCCTTGATTCCGAGAGCTTGAAGATTTCCCATAGAATGACATGATCTACCCGGTCAAGCGCCTTCTGAAAATCCGTGTATATTACATCTACTAATTGTTTTTTATCCATAGCCATATGAACAAAATTGGTTAAAACTGATAGGTTTGTTTGTGTTCACCGCTTTATCGTAAAGCCATGTTGTTCTAATGATATCGATTTATGAATATATGGTGCCATCGCATTGTAAATCAGTCGTTCAAAAATGTTGCTTATAGTATTCAAAATTGAGATAGATTTATAATGTTTTATTTTGTTTATTGTTGGTATTACTAGCGCTTCTTTTGGAAAAGCGCCAAATTCATTTACAGATTTGTCAAATATTATTGATAGTGCCTCCGCTAGGCTATTTTCACATTTTACATAGGATGTGGCTAGTATTCTGTCAGTTCCTGCACTTTTATTTATTAAGGCCTTTAATTATTTTAAGAACTAGCGCTTTATTTACATAAAGATTACAAATAGTATCGTCCGTGTGAGATATTGGTTCATGAATTTTATAATTATTATTATTATGCTTTTCAAAAACGCTTTCAAAAAACTCACTGAATTCAGCACATATTTCTATAGGATTCTTAAACTGGCAAACACCTAAAGAAAGGGAGCTTGGGTTGAACTTACATTGTTATAATTATATATAATTAATTAGAAAGGGAGCTTGGGTTGAACTTCCATTATTATAATTATATATTATTAATTAGAAAGGGAGCTTGGGTTGAACTTCCATTATTTTTTAAATATTTTTGTTACTGCAAAAAACCTTTGGATTAGCTAATAATAATTACTTAATACAGAAGTATAAACATATTATAATAAATCTGCATGTTCGCTTGTTAAGCGTGCACAATTATTTATCAAAAAAAATATAATATTCATGATTACAATTAAAGAGATGCTGTAGCTTTTGTGTATTATTCATAACAAGTAGGAGTTGTTTGGTTTTAATTTATCTATTTATCTATTTAATTTATTTGTATATTTTATTGATTTAAGTTTTAGATAGGTAACATGTTTGATCATGTTTGTCGAGTTAAAATATATACTAAGCAATTAATATCTGTCTCTACTTTTATATCATACAATGTAGACGTCATCAATTATCCTATATTCACTTACTTCTGATCCTGGTGGGGGATCACCACCAGCCTCGATCATCATAACATCAACATCAGGGTCATCTGACAGACGGTACCCAACTATGCTTCCGGCAGTACCTGCTCCTACCACTATATAATCAGTAGTCACAGTTTCATTATCTAAAATAAAAAAATAGGTTCTTAATATATTCTTGACAGTAATAAAATTATTTATATGTATTAGATGAATTATATAGATACTTGGAATATATGTGCCAGGGGTCCATTTATATACAGTTAGTCCCAAAGCAGATAAGACAAGGAGAGCATTCTTTATGCTAGTCAGATTGCTTGCCACGTCCATGATTTATTGTGGTCTGGACACTTAAATTCAGCAGGGCCTTCAATTCAGGGTTAACATTACAAAGACCCCTGATGCGAAGCAGAAAAATAGCCTAAAGATATTAATATAGGTGTGAAAACTAATCTGATTACTTATATATACTTACGGAAATAAGTACTTATTATAATTCTAGATAAAGTACTTACGAACTTGATGTCCTTGTAGGTATATTCGGAGTAACTGCACTATACTGAAGACAAGATTCAACTAAACGAATAATCACAACTATTTTACTATTTATACTTTCATCTTCATTGTATGCAATAACTTTTTATTCGCAAGAGCGAACCCTTGAAAAAACAGTTGTATTAACTATTGAGTACTTATTTACAGAGAAATCAATAATATTTTTGAATAAATTTTACATTTGAATTTAGTTTATTCATTAACAAATAATTGATATTTGGATAATTGCTTGACAATCAAATTGTTATAGCTAATTATTAGCTAGTGTAATGGTATTGATTGTTTTCAGGTCATGGCAAGGAAAAAAATACTGTAGGTACAATGCTTAAGTTACAATTACAGATTTTTAAATTTATATTAACGACGTTCAACTAGAATATTTTTTGTTTCCATACCTATGAAAAATCACATCGTCCAAAAAGAGATTAATCTAGCGACATGTAAATATGATTTTTTATAGACAAAACTACTCACCTATTAGGATCTTATCTCTAGTTAGGAATATTCTAGTTAGGAACACTCTAGTTAGGAACACTAGTTAGGAACACTCTAGTTAGGAACACTAGTTAGGAACACTCTAGTTAGGAACACTAGTTAGGAACACTCTAGTTAGGAACACTAGTTAGGAACACTCTAGTTAGGAACACTAGTTAGGAACACTCTAGTTAGGAACACTAGTTAGGAACACTCTAGTTAGGAACACTAGTTAGGAACATTCTAGTTAGGAACACTCTAGTTAGGAACACTTTATTTAGGAAAACTCTAGTTGGGAATACTCTAGTTAGGAACACTCTAGTTTAATGTTTGAAAATATCTATAAACATGTATAGCCTTGTAGCTTATTTAAATTTTAATAAATATAGAAAGCGTTTCCCAACGGTCGCGGTTTCGAATCCCTGTCGGTATCGGTTTATTTTTCGTTTAATATTAATTTAAATAAAAAAACTCTAGTTTCAGTTAGAATCATGGACCCTTACACGAAGGGTAAAGAAGGCAACGAACTCTTTAAGTGTTGCAAAAAGCATAGGCAGTGCGTATCATCAGCCTGCTCCATATGACCCTCACCTCTATTTGTAATTACATTCATAAAATCATATCTTTAAACAAGTACCCTCTATGTCCTCTTCTGCTTTACACATTTAGTCAACATGTTTTAAAAATTAAGGTTTCAAATTGAGTTATCAAGAAATAACTACCATTACGACGGGGAGACGCGTTAGGTCTTGTCAATAGCAGATATTTTTCATGCTCCTGTTAAACAAAATTCGCGCACACACATTTATCTCTTTAGACTAAAGCGTATACGTAAAACTTTAGTAGTGTGTATAAGATGTCTTTAAGTCCAAATTGCGTTAGCTAGTTATGAAGATCCAGTGTTCACACGACCTTGCTTGTTGTAGGTTAAATACTTAAAACGACAGATGTTTCCGAATCCCATTCGCACGCCGCCGCGATCCGCGATTGCTTCGAGCGAACGGCTGCGTTTAGAACTTTGCCGTCATGCCTCGCGAATAATAATGTTCGTACTCTCTCGTACTCGTTCGTACGTAATCAGTGAATAGATAGCTTTATATAGCGCACGCCGATAAAGCTGAAGCAACATTCAAACTCATAAAAATCTGAATTAAAAAAATTGGAATGATGATTGTAAAATTCTCTTCGTGTTAGTCTGTGTGTTCGCACCTTTATTGTCGTAGAGCCAGATGAGTGAAAATAAACGCTAAATAACTATTTGTCAAATAACAAAAACCACGCCTTTCATTCTCAAAAACTTGTTGATGAAATGTTTTAAATACAGACCAATAGTTTCCTCAATCGATAACATTTATAAAGTTTAAGGTAAAAATAAAATAAAACGAGTGAAACAACTTTCAATTTTTCTTTAATCAATAATTTAAAGCTGACAGGAGACATTTTTGTTATGAATGTGAGCGCATAACTTCGGTGTGCGCCTGAACATAGTAGGGGCGGCGTTCCGTTACACAAAATTTTACATCAGAACAAAAACCCGGATCAGAAACGTGACATTATATGCACACGCTATCAAAAACACATATCAAACCCATCACATGATTGCCGTTCGGCACAACTTCCATCATATAAAACGTCAAAAAAAAACAACCTATCCTGCCTTAAAATGCTTGTTCAATGAAATAGAAGGGTAGCTCGCATCGCTTGGAACATTGAGCCGTTGATACTCTCACTGGACGGCAAAACACTAATCTATTGTCGGTGTACATTTAAAAAAATTGACATATTCAGCTCAGGTATCAATCTCCGTGGAACTGGGGACGCTAAAATAAAAAGTAGAGATAAACACAAATGCTACCACTTGTGCGAATTCCATATCGTTCCAACAACCGTCGGATATCATCAATTCGTACATCCCACAAATGTATACACATTAATGACAATATATTTATTTCAACGTAAATATTTCTCCTCCTCAAGAAAATTACGTAGTAACAAAATGCTTACAAACACAACCGTAGACATACATATACTCTTTGTCACCCACACAAACATACAGTCTCATTCTCACAATAACAACCGTCCAACTTCACTGAAAGAAACAACTATTTTGTGGTCAAACCCACCGATACAGAAGGGGGGGGGGATTTGGAAATATCTCCTAATCCTTATTGAAATGCCGAGTACACAGGGAGCTCATACAGGATCAAACATAACTCACAACGACCGTGCCGAAAAGACAAAAATTCTAAACTACAATTTTTATAACTATAAAGTAATACACCAAACATTGAACCCTGTATGGCTACAACCATTGTCAATCCAGGCAATTGTTCTACTTCGTCAACGTCCGTGTCGATACGCCAGTGAGAGGGAGACGTGTTGCTATCTCTTTCCCACACGGGTATTATAAATGTAAATGTTTTACAACTATCATTTAAAGATTTCAACATGCACTATAGATAAAGGGATTAAATAACAGTTGATTCCATTCAGGATCAGATCATCAGTCTCTTAAATTTTGTTAGTAACATTATAAAGCTTCCTCACATTTTAATCAGATAGTTGTAAAACATTCTCTACAAAGTATTTCAATACTCAAAATTAACTTTTTACACAAATCAATCAAATTATATAATACCTATTACCATCTTAATGCAGTCGTGTAATGTAATTTTCAATTTAAAAAGTAATTATATTATCGTTTGGCTTCAATTAATTTATAATTCCTTTACTAACAAGTACTTGGCTATGTCAGAGGAAAATATCTTAAGTCATAATTGGTGATGTAAAATATATAAAGCCTCTCAATCAAGAAGTCATGCTCTAAATAAACATAATAAGAATTAATTTATCCAACCGTGAGTAACTTGCAAATATTGATCTGATTATTCCAGTATTTAAATCCATCCTTATTTAATTCATAAACCCTTCGTACATTGATGTTAAATCATAATCTATGAGCGTAATACTGTTTTGACATAATATGTACATTTCTCTGACTTCAATTGATTTATTAAAAACATGCAAACTTTCGACTGCTATAAGACAATTATAAGGTATAGGGTCATTCCAGTAATATCATAATAGATTTACTTATTAAACTCCTGACGCCCGAGAGACGGGACTCAAAGGTAACTCGTTATTTTATTTTGTAACGAAACTTTTTTAGTTTTAACCGATGACAACATCAAAGCTACTGCGAACACATTAGCGGTCTGTGTGAACAGGCGACGTCACATCACAACACTACACAGTAATTTAGGTCTCCGATCACATCACTTCAAATTTGAACGTAGCAAAGTCACTGGGTCCGGATGCCGTCTCTTCTGGTGGTGGTGATCAGTTGTGCACGGGCGGCGCGGGGGAGTGGTGGTGTCGCTCCAGGTCCTCCAGCGACAGCGCGTTGGGGACGTGCACGGACGGCAGCTTGCCGGCCGACGCCCTTGCCAGCAGCTCCGGGGAGAACCACCGGGCCAGCTGGTTGTCACCGGCACCGCCGCCCATCTCTAAAGAGTATAATTACAAAAATCTATATTTGTTCACGCTCATAAGACTTCCGATTTAATAAACTTTACAAAAGGCATGCAAGCTATGGACACTTATAAACTATAAGATCATATCGCATGTCGGTAGAAAATAAACATATTTTTCTATAGTAAAATTTAGACTTGGAACACCTACCATTTAGTGACCTCTGATGTGACTGCACGAGTAGCTGGTGCAGCGTGGTGCCACGCGCCATGCCGCCCATACCTCCCATGCCGCCCATGCCGCCCATGTTGCCCATGTTGCCCATGCCGCTCATGTTATTAAGCTTCAAAATAATACAACATAATAATATCACTACTTTACAAATTCGAAATTCAAATTTAACATATATTTATTAAAGTAGACATTAAAATGCGCTTCTGAATCGACAATTGTTACATTATAAAACTGTCAGTATGTCAGTCGAGCGAGTACAAGTAAGGTGTATAATGATATTTCGACTTACCGAATTCGTCACCTGTCGTGGCTGTTGGTGTGGGAATGCCCGGTTAGCGTTAGACATTTGCTAAAAATAATACAATTTTAAATTATAAAATACTATATTTAATTTATTAACTTATCATACAATCTACTGAATGTCAATGTCTGAATGTCGTATGATAAATATAATTTAGATAAGTTTAATATGTACACACAAACTCCCAGCAAATGTCAAAGTATTACCATTTAATAAATTTAAGAAAGTATCTATGGAATGTTTGTGTGCTAACCGATATTATAATGTTTCCGAATATTTAGAGGATGATGGCCCGTGGGCATGAAGCGATCGCTGCCAGGCTGTTTCAAGATTTATTTAGAGTATTTCTATATAATGTAATATGATTGACAATAATTTTAAAAAAAAATCATATGACAAGCCCGCTGAGTTTCTTTCGCCAGCTCTTCAGGTCAGTGGCAATTAATTTTCCGAGCTGGTGGTTGCTTTGACAATGAAAAAATGTTTTGTATAAATCTTACTTTTAATAAAGATTTTTGATGGAAAAGTGTATAATTGGTACTTGAAAGTTTAAATTATCAAAACTTTTGCTGCTATCTAATAAACTTATTTTAGTTTAGTTTAGTTTTAAGTTACACACAGTAACAGTACTTGCTGTAAGCCAGTTCATCATCAACGAACCTGTTGCTGCTGGTTCATGTAGTGCTGCTGGTAGTCTGGTGGCGAGGGTGCGTATCCCATGGGAGCCGTGCCGCTCTGGTTACCCTTCAATATTTTATTTATATTTAATATCGACGAAATACAATTATTTACTATTGATTTGATATATTATAAAGTATGAAAATATAGAATAATTAAGAAAGCTGAACCACCTCATTAATTTTTAAAATGAAACTGTATGGCTTTTGTCGTTATTGTTAGTCGTGAGATCATCAGATTTTGAGCTGCAAATATCATCTAACACAGGTAACAGGACAAACTATGTCAAATAATATTTTTTCAATATCTATAGTTCAAATAACTATTTTCAAAGACTGTACAAACGTCTGTTGGATCAGCTGGTATAAAAAAATATAATCGACAACCGAGCTACAACTAATAACCTAGTTATAGTTGGAGTGAAGTCGCGGCCGCTTACGAAACGATACAACATAACGGGCTCTCTTGATACCGGTTGACAAAATTTCTGTGAAATACAGTAATCTAATGTGTTTATATTACCTATTGTTATATTTTCTTAAAATTTTAATAAAATAAAATTTCTCTTGATCTTTTTATTTCATATTTTTAAGATTTTCAATGATGAATATGACGTTACAAAGAAGTACGTAGACAAGTACAAATATATTGCTGATTGCGTAGTGGCCCACCTTGACGATGGGTCGTCCGTGCGGCTTGCCGTGCGCCAGCGCGTGCCAGGCGGCGCCCTTGGGGCTGCTGCTCTCGTCCTTGTCGGCCGCCGCTGACATCTTGCGGAGCACCTGCGACACACCGGACACTATACCACTACTGTACTTATTTATTCCTCCTTATGCGAGCGATTCGTAGTTAGAATTCACAGTTTGCCGGAAAAAATATAAGTATATATAATCACGTTCCATCAACAATTATATATACGAGTACGTAATATAACTAAGTTATAGAAAATTTGGTGAAATCAGCCTCAGGAGCAACATTAGTAAATAAAAACGTACATAAATAAGTCGTATTTGCACGTTGAAGACCCCAGGACTTACCGACGTGGGTGTGAAGGAAATGGGCGTGGGCTGCTTGGGCGTCATCTCGTGGCGGCGCCGGTAGTTCTCCCGCTGCTCCTCCAGCTTCTTCTTGATGAGTGCGCCTTGCATGATGGACTGCGTGTGCGCCGCCAGCTCGCGGGGAGAGGGGATGCGCGCGGGGACACCTGGGGGAAAATATAGTATAATATTATCCATATAATAGCTTTTTTTAATTGGTTCTTTATTATTAATTGCCATTCCGATCCGATGATGTATTTCGCTTAAAAGGTGTTTAAACTTTACAATACGATTGAAACAACTGGCATAACTACAGTACATGTACCTGGATGATGAACAGCGAGCGAGTTCGGACTGGCCGCCATTAACGGAGACACGCAGAATGCTGCGTCCGTCATGACATAGCGAGTTAACTCATGAATAACTTACTAGTATATATATAATTTTCGACACAAGGTGGTTATAAAGGACGGGTAAATCCATAATTTGAAACACTACAAGTATTCAATAATAATATAATTCAATAGTTTTTCAACATATTCCTCGATCTCAAATTAGTTTTTTTAGAAAATGTTTTTTAACTTACTAGCACGAAAATTAGAACATAGCAAGAAGAAAATATGATTGTACATAGGATAGGCGTCACTACGGGGTAGCAAGTATGTATGTATGTAGCAACATACCTGAGTTGGGTAGCGGTGACAGTCTGAGCGGCTGGTGGTGCGGCACGACCAGGTGGGGCGGAGACACGCCGGCCAACGGGGATCCACCCATTTGCTGCTGATATTCATTTAATTTAATATTGAGTTGCCAATTATTGATTATATATACATATGTGTGAAATGGGATATAGATCAACAACAAATGATAAATAATCTTTCAAACTTTCTGTATTTATTTTCTATTTTATTAAAGTAGTTAGTTTCTATATATATATTTAATTACTACAAATCTTTATATAAATAAACTACATATGTTAATTACTTGGACTAAATGAATAAATTATGTGTTTTTTATCTAAATATAGTATTTGGAACTAGAATAAAAAATATATATATATATATATATATATTTATTAATATAAATATATATAGAAAAATATCAACTTTATCTTCAAAATATTAAATATTTTACTATAATTCCATTCCCTATTTGTATATCATATGGCAATCAAGACCTGTCTTTGTTGGTGGACTCGTAGTATGGTGAGCAGTAGTTCCCTATGCCTGCTCTGCAGTCCAGGGTTTCCCAGCTGCTGCATCAAGTTCTGTACGGTTATCTCGCCCGCTTTAAGACCTTGAATAACATTGTTCATATTAATTTTAAACATCAAAGCTGTTACACAGGTAATAAAAATATCAATTGAACTTGACAGCAAACTTTACAAAAGTAGAAACAAAATTCTAAATATATATATATTATTTACATCTTAATTATCTTAAGTTTATTCGATTCAGTCTGTATACCAAAGAAGAAATCCTTTTTTTATAATTTTGAACGACATTTACTTTCAAATATAACTATCAATAATCAATTATATTATACATGCAACAGAAATTCAAATAATGTCAAATGATAATCATAAACAGTCATATATTATAAACAAATTATGAAACAAGAACTATACCGTGAATGATAGCCTGTGCTTCCGGTCTCTGTAGCAGTTCCCTCTCACTGGGCAGACCCATACTGACGTCCCCTTGCTGACGCTGTTGCTGCTGAGAATTCAATTTTTTTTTTTAATATAAATACAGACTTAGAAGTACATATTCTGATAGGTTTGAAAGATGTCTACAGTAAAAATAATTACACAATACTTTCAAAAGGTGTGATGAAGCCATCAATGTATCGGTAGAATTAATACAGATTTGAAAACAAAAATTTTTTTTTGTTTCGTAATTGTAAGTATAATTCAGTAATTTGTTAAAACACTGTTTTGTTTAAATCACATTATATATATTTACCTGTTGCACCTGCAGAAGCTTGTAAAGGAGCTCCTGCGGGATATGCGGTGCGGATTTTTGTTGCTGTTGCTGTTGTTGCTGCTGTTGCTGTTGTTGTTGCTGTTGTTGTTGCTGCTGTTGTTGTTGTTGCTGCTGCTGCTGTTGCTGTTCCATACTCTTATTAAGCATCTGTAACATTATATCTTATAATTAATCTACTCAATACGAGTGGCAGGTAGTGATGGTGTGCGACCCACCTGCAGCAGACTCATGGGCGGCGGGGGGTGACGCGGCGGCTCGGCCGGCACGGCGTGGCCGCCCGACACCTGCGCCAGCTGCAACCACGGACACACGACATACTGGCTGGAGCTCATCATTAATCAACACAAACCACTACTTAGGTACTATAGTTTGTTGTTATTATTGCCTAAATTATTGAATGAATATTTAAATAATTCTGCTATAGATTGTATAACCATTATGTAAATTAACATTATTATGGACGATTTCACAAATAATTTTCTCCTCGTTCACACTATTAAGTACTTATAAGTAAGTGGTACTAACGAGTCGTTTGAAGGCGGTGAGGTCGTGTTCGTGATGCTGCGGGGGCGGCGCGGGGCGCAGGCGGGCCTCCAGCTCCTCCAGGCTGTGGATCTTGCCACCCACGTTATTCAGCTCTGGAAAATAAATTATTTTATTGCCCGGAGCTTCTGCTTAACTTTGTTTGTGTTCTAAATGATACCCATATTTATTTTATTAATAATTTTTAAGTTAAAAGTTAAAACTTCTGTTAAATAAAACCAAACTTGATACTATTCAGACCTGAAGATACACCATCTGTGTATCTTCAGGTTTCTCCATCAAGTCCGACGGTAAGACCTTATCAAAACTTGCAAAATAAGCCAAAATGTTGAGCACCTAGATCCTAGCTATTTTAGCGGCTATACATGCGTATGTATGCGTAGTCAAGCTTTTGTCAATGTGGTAGTACCATTTCGTATCTATATGTTGGAAACGTGTCCTTAACGAAAGTTCTCACAATGGTCCCAATAAGCAACCAGTATTCGAAGACCCTGTGACAGTAACAGTACGTACCGGGGCGGGGGTCGGCGTCTGCGCCGGCTCGCCGCAGCAGCTCCAGGAGCGAGGGCGCGGGAGCGGGCGTGGGCGGCGCGGGCTCGTGGCTCGAACTGTCTAGATCTGTTAAAGATTTACTTTTTATTTATTATATTTATTAAAAACATCAATAGTTACGTGAACCAAATTACTCACACAGAAGTTATAAGATCTTTGAAAAAAATTGATTCTTGCAATTTTTTCTTTTTATACAGAAGTTCTTATTTTTTTCCTATAAGTTCTATTCTATCAGATTTATGTGATTCTTAAAGAGTATTTATTGTCAATGATAATATATAGGTTGTTTTTTTTTTATCAATTTTACTAAAGCTTTAAAATTATTTTTACGAAAATACTTTCACTGTTATGCCTGTTTAAACTACATTGCTTTCTAACATTGCGAAAACAGGGTTTTTAATGGGATTCCACCTGAAATATTGGGTTCAACCAAATTCTCAAAAGAAAAAAAAACGATTTCCTGTCAAATCCAATATTAATGTTACTGATTGCTCGACGTTGTGATGTGATAGTCAATGACTACTATTGACAATGCTATAATATATTTTTTATCGAAACTTCTTTTACAGAAAGAAACCCACCATCGATAATATTATGCATGAGTCTCTCGTAGTGTCTGTCGGCGTGTCTGTCGGCATGTCTGTCGGCGTGTCTGTCGGCGGGAGGCGAGTCCCGTCGGAACCAACGGCTGAAGCGACTGCCCTCATTCTCGCTGCTGCCGTTCTGTTGACAGTGTTTATTATTTAACAGGAGTGTGGATATTCATTCCCATGTTCAAATATATTTTTAAAAGGTCATTGATTTAAATTAATTTGAAATATTGGAGTTTACATGAAACTAAATTCTGGTACCGGTTCACTAATGTCTATTTTAAACATTGTACCCTTACTAACACATTCAATACCCCAGATTCTATATATATGTCAGATTATAATAATATTTGTCTGTTCATTATACATAAATAATATATACATTTTTAAAAAGTTGGTGTCTCTAGAATAAGATTGTATTGTATTGTATATTGTAATCTGTAAATTCATATAAAACAAGGAAGAGCTGCAAAGTGGTTAATAATACGCTGGTAACATATGAAGAAGTGTTTTTGAAAGTACAGTTTTACATTAAAAACTCATGAAACGCGAAAAACGCTTTTCGGCACTCATGCAATAAAAGTAGTGTGAGAATATATTTGACAAGCTGTGTATGGACATCGGGGCAGTACTGACGGTGAGGACATCCGGTATGGAGTCGAACTTGAGGAACTCGTCCAGGTTGAAGTCGGGCTCCGCGGCCACTGGTTCTTCGTTCTTAGCTTCTACTACAGGTTCCTTTTCCTGTAGTAAAGAAAATATTAGATTTATGATTACTTGTAGTGTCTTAAACAATAACATTTGTTTTTATATTAAAATTATAATAATAGTTATACAAGGCACGTAAGAACACACTTGTAGGGACATTTTTACGGCAAGTATGTTATTATTTGAATATAATCTATAATATGAAATATAATTTATTTAAATGATATATGTTCGAAATAGTAACCTGATTGGTTGATCCCATGTTAAGCATACTCGTTACTCTTCATAATTAATAATATATTTTAAAAACAATATAGAGTAAAAAAAATCATGAGCGCGATCAGAGCTAAAACCTTGGGTCTCCGGGAGTCCGTCCCCGTCGCAATGACAACTGAGCTATCGTGTCATTATCACTTCGCATTCTTTATTAGAACAACTTAATCGAGACTTGGCAACATCTATTAGGTTCATTCCTAATAAGGATTACTGTCCTTGTGTTTGTGATTTTTCTTCTATAATATAATCATCAATCACCAATAAAAAAACAGGCAAGTATCTATAGTTGTCTTACATTATTATTGGCGTGAGGTGATTGACCTCTCCAGCGGTCGGGCGAGCGGGATCCTGTGCTGGACCACTTCTGAAGACAGACATACAATATATATATATATATACATGCGACATATAACCACAATTCTATATTAAATGAAACCTAGTTTTTCTCATGCACATACAAACATTCAAACAAATACTGTGAATAGTAATCCTATCATAGGACAGGGCCTGTATATGTGCTGAGTGCAGTCATATTGTAGCTTTAGTAAAACATAAGAAGACTAACGAATTATCCCTCGCCGATTATATGTCATTTTAGTTAAGCAATTCTAATAAAATATTTTGATATGGAGTTAGTCTTATTAGTTTTAAATTACACTAAATTAAAATCAATATATAAATAATGCGCTCCTGTACGTATCTGATATAAGTAGAAGTGGGGTTGTTTTAATTGTTTTAAGTAGAAAAAGATCTCCTAGGTAAAAATAGAGTCATGCGGCTCATCCCTTGTTATTGAATTACGTCAAAAAATAAATACTTAAACGGGAGATATATCTCTTATGTTACCGAGTCTCTGCCCTCATCGCTCTTCCTGTCTCCATTCTTCTTGACGGGCTCGTCGAAGCCCCGCAGCTCTATCGTCTCCAGCTGAGATGTCGGTCCTCCACTAAACCTGTATATCAGTAATATATAAATAAACGTTTTGATAAATGTCAATACTTGTACTATAACCAGATGACGTCATTCATTTTATAGTCATATCATTTAAGTTTAGAGTATGATGTGATATAATGTAATCATTGAAGTTCTCTTACCATTCTGGTTCATCTTCCTTCTCAAAGCGTCGTTGAGAGAAGCGACCACCTGATCTGCGGTTGTCCTCTCTAAGAAAAAAATAAATTTATGAAATGTACTAATATATATTTATATTATTTTATAAGGTTATAGTTAATTTAATTTATATTATAATTGATTAAATGTTTACCATTATCATTATTTTAGAGTCAATATAGATATTTTTGAACTTAAGCTAATTGTAAAAAAAAAAAAAATGACTTATTTTAAAATAATGTTTTCTTTAGTCAAAACGAGACAACAAAATTTAACCATTAATGTTAGAAATTAAATAAAACTCCTTTATATTAAAATCTATCAATTTGCGTGATTGAAAGTATAAATAAAAAAAAGGTATATAAAACATACCTGTCTCGTTTTTCGTTGTTGAATCTATCGTCCCTTTCCCTCTTGATCTCAGAGGAGTAGGAGTCTCGATTGTACGAGCGACGATCGTACCTACAAATATGTAATTCATTATTATTAATAAAATATATATTTCTATAAATAAAATGTTACAGATTCTTATGGCTAGGTTGCGTACGGACAAGCATTTTCAAAGGAGATTTTTTATCAAACATTAGTACAAAACTTAGTATAATATTCGGAGAGTAGGAAGAACACTTCATCAAGCAAAATTTAATGATTTAAATCAAAGCGGCATTACTTTAAATAACACTATTTCATAAAAAAAAAAACATATGTGTCTGTCTCACCGGTCGCCATTGGTACGCCTGTCGTCACGTTCACGCTCGCGGTCTCTTGGCGGGCGGTACGGCTCGTTGCGTTCGTTACGCTCGTGTCTTTCATTACGCTCGTTGCGATCGTTGCGCTCATTCCGCTCGTTACGCTCGTTTCGCTCGTTACGCTCGTTCCTCTCGGTCCGCTCGTTTCGCTCAGGTCGCTCGTTTCGCTCGCCACGGAACTCGCCCTCCTCCCACTGGCCCGCGGGCACGTCCCGCACCATTATACGACCAGAGCCGATCCGACGACCCGCTAACAAATCAAAATTAAAGCGTGAACAAATTTTGAACCATTTTTAATAATAATTTTTGAAACTATTTAAAATCTGTTGGCAGAATATACAACGTGTGTTATAACTTGAACCACACATCACCATGTGTCTGCCGCTGTCATCTAGGTCTCAAATATACAAATATTAACCATTCATGCATGTGCTAAAACGTTATATGAGGGACCATTGAAGAGATTATAATATCTACTTTCAATACATATAGTATTTATGAAGATGTAATACACAATGAGCCAAGCGCCCCCTCACCCTGCTCGGTCTTGAGCGCGGGCGCATGCGCGGTGAGCGGCGAGTCGGGGCGGGTGCGCGCCACGTGCGGCGGCGGCGGCGCGGCGGCGGCGGGCGCCCCGCAGCCCGACGTGAAGGAGCGGCGCTGCGGGGAAAGCACGATGCCGGTGCTGGGCTCGCTCTCCTTGCGCACGCGCTCGCGCGGGTCCGCCGAGCGACGCTCGCGCTCGCGCCCGTACACGCCCTGCTGGGGGACGTTACGTTTATAGATGCCATCGAAATACCAAATATAAACAAAATAAAAACGAGTATTCGATCATCATATCGATAGATATTATGAAAAATTATATAATATATATATTTTTATAAAGAAACAATGTAATTTTTAAACCTTATGATTTTCCGCCGGCGCGTCCCCCTTGGCTCCCTTGTCGTCGTCGTTGGGTGACTCGGACCTCTTTTTCAACACGCTAACAAAATAAAAATTAATATCACAAATTATGTAAAAGAAATTACAATATGTATAAATAAAAACATACAGCGCAAGATGGTCGTTCCCGACGAACGCGTTCTCGAGCCCCTGCTTGACGAGCGGCGAGTGGCGCAGACGCATGAGCTGGTCGCGGGTGTAGGTGAGCGGGCGCCGGGCCGGACCCATCGCCAGCACCGCGGGGTCGCCGCCGCCGGAGCCGCCGCTCTCTTCGTGGCCTGAACGTATTATCGATACGTAAATAAACAACCGTATTTATAATACCCTTAATAATACCACACTTATTATTCTAATTTAAACCAATATAATTTGTAATTTCGCTTTTCCATTTCTTTCTCTGCATAACTAATTTAATTAATGCTCGGTCTAACCACGAGCGTTACAAATCGCTTATCACTTACGCCACGACACACGTTTCACCCTTTTCGTGGGCGGGCCCGCGTGCACTTTAGGAGGAAGTTGAGACGGCACCTTCCGGAGCGCACTCTGATATTTTAGTAGAAATGCGTGCACGGCACATTTCACTGGAGACATTACTTTCTCTACCGGTAGCACGGTCACGGTAGCCATGGCCGCGAGCTTCCTAGCACGACGTTTGGACGCGCGACTGCCGGCCCTACGACGTCGCCTGCGCGACTTCTTCGTCACCTCGATATCCTTACTCACCATTGCGAACGCGTGGCGAGAGACAAAATGGCGAAAAACAATTCCTAACCTAACACTAACTAAACTACATAAAATTTAAAACAGTAAAAATTATTGATTATCAATTAATATTAAATTATTCTAGAACTTAAAACTAGGATAGTCAGAGAGACGTAGCTATTCGCGATTTCTACGTATAAAAAGGCTGCCAGCGCTCTTAACTACGTAGTAACACTCGCGATAAGGGTAAGATGAAATTGGTGGAAAGACTGAAAACAATATGTTTTCTCAAAGACTGCCGTGGACTCGCGCTGCTAACGGGTACGTCTCAAAGACTGAGGTGACGCGGCGCAGGCTCGGCGGTTGAAATAACTTTTACAAGACTACCCTCAAATAGAACATTATTCAAAACTAAAGAAAACGAAACTTCCTTAATAATGTTTTAGAAATATATATTATTTGGTATGAGTTTGACTTTAATAGGATCTAAACTTTTAATTAATCATATCCATATTAAATATAATTATATTAAATATAATTTAATGCATTATATTTTTAGGTAAATCGTATGCAATCGATTTTAAAACTTAAAATACTATATAATAACTTATTATATTTATATTTACCCGGCTGTATGCACGCAGAATTAAACTGGTATGTGCCGGAATAAAGCCGGGTAAATGTAAATATAATAGTCACGGTTCACGAAATTTTAAATATAAGAATCAAGTTACTAGACCTATATTAGGTAACATTTGACCATTTACTAGTATTATTATGTTTTATCGTCAAGTCGGGGGTAAGTACACACCAATTCGCGATGTCGGATTAAATGTATGTAGCATCGCGTTTTTAGGGATTCATTTCACAAATTCCCAGTAACAACTGAGGGTGAAACGTTAATTGCTGTAAATACTGAAACCTCTAAATTGTACTTTACATTAGAATTAATATCAAAATACACGAGAAGAATATCATATTTAACTAGGAGTTTTTTAATTCAGTGATCATGAAAAAATACATTAAAATTTTGAATATATATTATTTTTTAAATTATAAGTATAGTATTTTATTTGCTTTAATCAAACCATAGCTAAAAATAAATCATTAAAATTAGCAATGTGACATTTAGTAACTATTCTATAATAATAATACCCGCAAGAGACAGGGGTAGTGGCTGGCCTTCATAGCTGCACCCCACATGAGAACTGCTAGGGGCTGCATTGAATGATAGTTATTGTTTGACGATATCTCTTCGTATTTTTATATTTAGGATATTTGATCACAAAAACACGAAATATCTATATAAAATATATTTTGTTACTGAATTATTCTTTTTATTTGTATCTTATAATGAAAAAAATATATATGTAATCAATAAATAAAATAAATATACTATAATTATTTACATATTAATATCTGCATGTATGAAAGATCACCGTTCTTACGGATTCGTCTTATTTTTATTTTTGTTATTCTTAATTATTTAAAAACAATAAAAAAATGTTGTTTTAATACAAAGTCAGCGATATTGATATTTAATCTCAATAAATAAATTTCTCGTTCAATTTGACAGTTCTAATGTCATTAATATATTCATTTTTTTACTAGTCAATTTTCTCCATAACCCACCCACCTTTCTTTTTGCAAATAAAAATTATTATCCTGTACAAATCTCTTCTCTATTTTCATATTCCTGGCATAAATTTACGAAAAAGAGTTAAATTAGTGTGATAAATCATAAAATATTAATACATAATTTTAATGTAAAAACAAAAAAAAAGTGCTAAAATTATATAAAATCAGGGAACGGTCATCAATCGAACATGGTTTTTAATCATACAGGCAACTTTTAGTTAGTATAGAACGCTGATCGTCCACATACCCATATTTCAATTATTTGTGGTCAGCACAATATGTAAAAACTTTTTTTGGAGATCTCAGTGAAGACTTGCTTTTACGAACTAAATCCATGTCTGTTACAGTTGCCCTCTTCACTTATAACAAACTACAGTCTTACCTAATTCTACTCATTATATTAAAATAGTATAGGATACTTTATGTATATAGATATATATAGATTATATATATACACACATATACATATAAAATAACCCATATATATAATCATTAATAATTGAATGAGCTATTTCCAAAACCACAGTCTATGTGGACAAAAGATTAGTGTTCGGAACGCATTCAGACTTTTGGTTTAATACTCTTAATCAAACCCGGGATACATTTTCTACATAATTTCTATATTATTTTAAAAGCAATAGATTTATAATGATGATAAATTATGTCATATAGCTTTTCCTTAATAAATCCGCTATCATAAATAAGCAAACATATTCTTTCAAATCAAACTTACACTTTTCAAAATCAGTGTGTGATTCAATAAGCTTATGGAATTTATTTTATTATAATAGATTGTGACAATGTGTCTTCTACAAACAAATTCACTTATGATTGAGTAACATCAGTCATAATTTATGTATTTTTCTTTTATTTAACCAACTGTTGCCAGTTGCTGCATCTACACAGTGACCACCAGTATAAGCGATTGGGTATCACATTTATTTTTACCTTTTAACTCCTTTTCTTAATGTAAGGATAGCTTAAACAGAAAAATACTGCCAAAATAAATAAATTTGCAAAATGTATGCGACATAAAACTGAATTAGATATTAGATCTTATTGGATTATTGAAACAATCTATAACTATAGTAATTAATAATTTACTTTGAAAACCTTAAAAAAATTGTATTCTTTGTGAATATTTGAAATACTAGGTATATAAAAAAAATCTAATAGGAAATTTCAGATAGTTCAGTTTCACAGTTCTTATCCATGATATTTCTAGTATTATGTATTAACAACTCATATTGTTATACTTTTAAACAAAATAATAAAAGAAAATCTGAAATCTAGAAACAAAGAAAGGTTAATAATACTACAGTATTTTCTTATGATATTAGAATTGTCGAATTGTCACTGTCATCATCCTCATATCATTAAAATACTTTATGTGAGGTCAACAGAACATCTTTTTGTCTTCCACTCCTTTTATTCCACGGAATTGATTCTATATATCAAAAATATATAACTCTAACACTAATTCCAAATCTAGCACTGACACTAACACCAACACCTCAATTGAAAAATGTTACATATTGTGACTTACTATTACCTAGAAATGTTTAAAATATGATACATGTATGTATATAGGATCAGTGTTGAAAGTCTAATAGTATTTAAGGAATTAAAATCAATTATGAGTAAATTGGAAATCTACTATTTCTTATAAGAAATATGTGTTAAATATCTGGATTGGACAATTGCCTTATCAATTACTTATTATTTTAGGTAACTTGAAAGAAATTTACTCCATGCATGCATCAAGCAGAAACTACATGTTTCTAGAAACCAAGAAATAATGTTAAGAAAGGTTTTTTAATATAAGAATGTCAGAATAGTGCCTTACTATATTATCCTTCATCCAAATCATTTCATAATAATTCAGCATAAAAAAAATATTAATAAATCTTCCAACTCATTTCTAACACACTCAGAACATATTCAAAGTTCGGGGCATCCGGAGATATTCAGTAACAATAGAATAAATAAAAAGAAGTTATTGTTTACCACCAATTTCATATCATTCATGCTGTTTATTTATTTACAAAACAATAAAAGTAATTTACACAATATATTTTATCTTCAATAATTAAAATAGCACATAAGATTTCATTTCAAAAATAAGTATATATTGTAATCTTGTTATGCAAAATGTCAATTAATTGCATTGACAGTAGTCTAATACATCAGAATAGGAAATCCTTTAGAGGAAAAGGGGGCTTACTCTATGAAAATAACCTGTATTATTCTTTGTGTAACAATATAACTGTAACTATATCATATAAGTGTCCAATTAGGACATCTTAAAAAATAGATGCAAGCACTAGAATAAGATCAATAGTACTTTAAAATGGAAGGTAGATTTAAATACTATATGCAGACGGTTAAAAATTTAATTACCTGATTGGTTGGAGCCATTCGTTTGGCTTTCGTCCGTTGGTTTCTCTTTCAATGAGGACAATAGGTTCACAGCTGACATAGCTTGCAATCGCACACAGTTTCTCAGTCTTCGTTCAATATATTAAATCTACTAAAATTCTAAAATAACTTTACAATATTTACAAAAGTATTCAGGAAATTATACTATCAACTAGGTATTGTTTATATCACAGACTTTTCGTTTTTCACTAAACAATACGGATAAAAACGTCCACGCACGAAAATACTATCAATATTTACAAGAATCTAGGTATAATAAAGTTATTTACACATTAAAAACTAACGTTTAAAAGCTACGTTTAACAAATACTTTCTAGCGGTCACAAGATGTTCATAACTAAAAGAATTTATCAGTTTTCGATGCAAAAATATATAAAACGTCCGCCATATGCCTTTTGGGATCTGTATTATTCAACCATATTAGGTTGACAACAATTGGTAATATGTAGTATTCCCTATACCACGTAGTTTAAATTTGTTGGGCTTATATCCAGTTGCCATTTTTTTATTTTTTTGTGAAACGGCATTCTTTGCTGCACTAAAGTATTAAATTAGAAATGTAATGAAAACGTGGTGATAACATAATATTATCATAAATAAAAATATTATTGGGGTCTACATATCATACTGTAATTAAAATAATATTATTTAGTAAAATTCATATTGTACATCCTAAATTTTACTACAGTACTAGTTAAAATGTTGAACAAGTATGCCAGAAGTAAATTAAAATTTCTACTTAATTGTATATACATATTTGAAATAATACTTCATTTTAAGGTTAGGAAAATTTGCATTATAATATGGCAATATTAATATAAGGGTGTCAATTTTGATATTTGACAACCCAGCAAAATAAGAGCATAATGCAAATGGCCGCTTGATGTTTTGTAATTATTTGCCTCTTGCTGTTGTATCTTATGAAATAGAATTAAAAGTTTACAGTTATTATATTACGTTATCGAAATGTCTGTAAAATGGACTGGAAATCACAATGAAACTGGAATATTGCGAAAGAGTGAATTGAGTAGGGAGAAGAAAGAAGAGTTATTCGTGTTCGGTTATTCGTGCAAACTGTTCAGAGATGATGAGAAAGCCCTGCACATTGATCAAGGAAAGCATCTCATTCCGTGGATGGGGGATGAAACTTTGAAAATCGACAGGTTCGATATGTTTTTAACTATAAGACTGCTAACTGTGGCGCTAAAGTTTTTAAGTACAGTAAATAATCAGAAAATATTAATTTTTCGGAAGATGCTAAGTATTCGCAGAGAGTTGAATGTTGTGACAAGGCGTGGAGGGTGCTGCGCTGCCGTGTGAGCGCCGCTGCAATGCATAATGTTATAGTGACTTCCAGCGGTGGTATGTATAACCTATAAAGGTACCCTTGCGTATGTATGCTATATGTGATTTGACATGTCGCCGTTCTAAGTGAAAAATGACGTTATGTTTTATTCCTAGTTATTAAGAGGTTAACATTTTTTCATTAAGACACAAATAAAACAATCCTTCACAAAGAATCTTAAGAAAATCAATATGCCTTTAGGACTGGTACAAAACTGAGTAAAAAATAAAATATTATATGTGCAGCTAATTTAAATTGAAATGTATTTCTTGTAATATAAGTATTACGAAAAAATTTGATAGGTATATATAAGATTGGTTTGCATTTTCCATTGTATCTTTTCTTTACAATTAAAGCTTGAAATTTATACATAATTTTATGTTGACAGGTATGACGCAAGGGGGGCGCTTCATGAACTGGTGACTCTGGAGGCTCCACCAGGGGGATACGACTGGCGAGTGGAGCTCTCCAAGACTGAGCAGGATGTGGAACAGCTTTGTGATGAGGAGAGGTACCGTGCTCTGCACACTGATGAGGATGAGGAAGAAATGTATAAAGGTTTGTGAGGTTTATTTTTTCCTTAATATGGACCACTTAAATAAATAAAATAAATGTAATAAAAACAATATTCTTATTTAATATAAATATATTTTTTTAGAAGAAGAGCTGAAACGTCTTCATGCAGCAGGCTATGGTCAAGTGGGCTTTAACTATGATACTCCTATAGAAATAACTGCAGAAGCTCCTATAGAGGTAGAAGAACCGTTTGAACCAACACTTTCATTCAAAGAACTTCTACCTCCTAATACAGAGCTTGTAAGTTAATTGAATAAACATCATTGTCAACTTAACAAGTGATTTTATGACCTTATAGGAATTAGAAATTTTTAATATACCTAAAAATAAACAATATGCATTATTTTCATTGTTTTTCAGCCTGAAACTCAAAAACAAAATGCCATAATTGAAAAAACAGCCAATTTCATAGCACATCAAGGTGCTCAAATGGAGATTCTCATCAAGGCCAAGCAGGGTGACAATCCGCAATTTAAGTTCTTGAACAAAGATTCTTCTCTGCATGCTTATTATACTGCACTCATTGCCTTGGTAAAGGCTGGCAAGTGGCCCGAAAAGGCAGAGATAGTGGAAGGTATATAACACTCATCTGTCTATATTATAATGGTCTTACTCATTGAATGGTCATCAAGAGCTAAAATTAATAATCCTTATCAATCATTTATTTTCTACCAAGTATTTGATATAACAAACTGATAATAATTAATAATGACCCGTCAGATTCTAGTTCCATCTTTTTGAAAGTTTAAATTTATATACATATTTTTTATCTATTTCAGAAAAGCAAGATATAAGTGATGAGTATCTTCACCCAAGCCTAGCAGCAACCGTCATTGAAGCTGTAAGTCTTAACTTACAATTTGAAAAACAAACTTTAAAATATTGTATATGCATTTTAGTCATTAGGAGTTTGTTTGTCGCCCCCATACCAAAGTATTATTAATAATTACCATAATGTATCTATAGGATGTAGACTGCGATTGTTGTTCTAGCATTTTATTTATTGAGAAATTTTGTAAAAATACAAAAAATAAAATTTATGCTTTACTATTTTTTCAAACATAGTTGGAAAACTAACATCTGACTGGAAACAGACAGTAAAAATAAATAAATATTATAATTACAACTGCAGCTGTAATACATATTTTTTTGAATATGCAAATAATATGTAATACAATAGTATTTATATATTTAATAAGTATCATAAACTATCCCTCATAGAAATAATGCCGTATTTTATAATTTTAAATGATTTATATCCAGGCTCCTTCAATACCGAGCATCCATTACAAGCCCTCTGCAGACTGTGACTACACGCTCCTTATATCTAAAATGAGGGGCGAAACCCTAGAAGAGTACTCTGACCTCGCTCCTGGGGAGGTGGCTCCTCCGGGGACTGAACCGGTCTTGCCGAGAGCTGATATAATGAAGGCACCTGTCATGTATAACAGAGGTGAACCAGGTATACATTGATTACAAGTCAATTATCTATGTTATATGTAGATTTTTAAATATTTTAACCACAATAACAGCTGTTATTCTAGTAAAGCTTCAGATTTAACATGTTTTATTTGTTGAAAACATAATATGTCCTAGTTAATAATATTTGTATAAAAAGCCTTTTGTGAAAGTACATATATATAATATTGATTCAGGTACTTTATATTATTCTGTATTATATTTCAGTTCCAACAACTCCACCGGTCACATCTCAGCAATATACCACTTATTATAACCAGTACATGGCGCAATTAGCCCAAACACAGGCACAGCCGTCTGTTGTGGAGAAGCCCCTGACTCCCATAACTCCTACTAAATCAACGGGATTAAGTCTCATGAAGAATTATAATACAGATAGTGAGAGTGAAGAATCAGGTTTGTATTTTTTAATTTAAATGGCCTTAAGTTTTATATTCATTGATTCCTTTTTAGTACGTCAGTAGTCGACAAAGGCCTCTTCCAACTGTCACTCTATCCTTGGCTATTCCTGTGATGACTTTGAAACCATCGACCTGCCTTCTAAAGGCTCAACCCTGTTTTCCCTTCTTGCCACTTGTGTGCCTGATTATTGATAAAGATAGTTGGAGGGTAGTATTATTCTATCTCCATGTTGACGGCCGAATGGGGGTGTCTTTGGAAAAAGTTTAATTCTTGAGTTATTTCGGTTCTTAGTGTTGATGCAACTTCATGTTTTTTGGTGTTTTTGGAACGGAGAGTATCTTATAATGTATTTTTCAGGGGTTTTGGTTATTATCTTCTTGTAATCTGAGGAATTTCGAGAACCTGACTCTTCTCTTTTCCTTTATTCTTGGATATCTCTGTTTTTCTTCACATTGGAATATCAGGTTTTATAAATACTTGCGCGTTTCCTTTCTTTTTCTTTTTCAACTTGTAACTGCAGCTGCTTTCTTTTTTCTAACACTTCTTTAATTTTTTTATCTTACTTCTTCAATAGTCGTCTTTTATATATATTCCTTGGGAAAAATTGAATTTGTTTTGTAGGATTATGTGCTTTCTCCATAAATGGAAAATTATACAGACTATTTATTTTCGTTGGTCCGTTTCCGAATTATATATCTATGTATATATTTTTTGCTTTCAAAGTGTATTCACGCTGAAGCATTATCCTTTATGATTTTCGTTTTTGCTCGGCTCTTTACTCTTTGTCTCCTATAACCGAAAAAAATAATCATAAGAATATAATACTTTGATTGGTATTGATACAGTTATACATTTTTAATGAACACAGAGCAGACCTCAAATATTTCTTTATTAATAAATAAATAACCGATGTATTCTAATAATATGGTTAATTTTTTTATAGATTTCGACGATAGTTCGTCATCAGATAGCAAAGTTAACATCGTGACACCGCCCGACGACATTCAAATCGTGATTGACAAGATGGCGGCTTACGTAGCTCGTAACGGCGACGAGTTTGAGGATATAGTACGCGCGAAAAACGACCCTCGGTTCACTTTCTTAGAGATCAATAATGTTTATCATCCGTTTTATAAACGACTGATGCAAGAGAAAAGAGGTAGCGTGAATGGGAATAAGAAGAAACATGATAAGGGTGAGTTGATACTAGCAGTTAATATATTTATTTTGGTTACTGAATACTACATATTAGATTGTTATTTTAGTTCCTGTATCGTTTTCTATAAAGAAGCATAAGGAGCCGGATCCAATATTGCCGAAACCGGCTCTACCATATGAGTCGAGTTCCGACGGTGAAGAAGACATGTCAGAGAAAATTGAAGAACCAAAGGACCTCCCAAAAACCAATATACCACAGATACATACCACTAATAATTTGCCCCCTATTGTCGTGTACAAAATGGAATCAGTTCAGGAAAACAATTTGCCTTTAGTGACAACGTTTGAACCTACTAATATAAACAAAGTTATGACTGAAGTCTATGAAGTACCAAAAGAATCTGTGATACCAAAAATAGAAGAAAAAGTTGCAGAAAATATCGTACTAACAGCAGTAGAAGATAAGAAAGAGTCTACGCCCGATAAAAGAGAAATTGAAAGGACTAAAGAAAGAGAAAAAAGTCCTAGAGACAAAAGAAAACATAGGGATAGAAAGAAAGATTACAGATCCAAATCTGAAAGAGATTCTAGAAGATCTGGACGAAGAAGCGTCGATAGAGAGAAGGAGAGGGAAAAGAAAAGGGACAGGGAGAGTGAGAGAGATAGAAAGAGAAAGAAGTACAAAGAAGTAATGGAAAGCGAAATTATATCATTAGAAGACAATTCAGATGAGATGATCGACTTGACGGGAGAGCTTTCAGACTCCAAAGGTATGTAAATATTTAAGTAGTTGTTTTAACAGAAAAAAAAAAGTTACGTTACCTAAAAGTTACACAACAACGACCCCACATTTAGTTATTGATGAAAAAGTCATATCGAGACTTGCATAAATTTAATTGTCTTCTACACTACTCTACCAACTGAAGTCAGTCCACTATGTACCTTATTTGTTACAATAAAATACCAACATATTGGTTAAAAATAACATATAGTGCTATTAATTTTGTAGTCGAAACTACGAAAAAACAAACCATCCAATAAATACTCCAAACTGAGCGTAGTGTGCAACGAGACTGTCGACACGTTCCAGGTGAAGACCCCGCGGCGTCCCGCTGCAAGCAGCAGCAGCGCCGTCGCCGCGCGGTCGAGTTCCTCCGGCGAGTGTCTCGCCCCGCCTCCGCGTCGGGCCCCGCCCCCTCGCCGCGCCTCGCCCCCGCGCCCCCCGCGCTGCCGAACACCTCGCTGGCCAGCGCTATGGTACACTTCAGTGTAGATTATCTTTTTTCTTTTTGTCGCTCGCGAAACCAACATTGATACCGGCCCGGGGCAGTCGTGAGTCGGTATGTCACGGGTTTGACTCCCCTTTCAACCGTGAGGCCCCGGAAGTATTATAAACGTAAAATCTCATTATTTAAAAAAAAAGCTGTCACACAAATGTCTTTCACCATGTTATTAGAGAGACCAGTTTTTTATAAGATTTCTTTATCTCCAATTAGAAACACCAAAATAGTGTAAAAATAAACATGTACTTATTTTGATAACAGAGTAAGTACATATTTACTACCCATACGATGCATAATTTACCCATATTTATTTTATGTTTAGGTGAATACTTTAGAAACGTTATATAAAAAGAAATCCGAAGAAGATGAAAAAAAGAAGAGAAGGGAGAAACGGCGTCGGCGAGACAAGAGGGGTGTGTAATTAACTGTTCATTATTTAGAATTCAATTTGACAGTTTTAATAATTATTTTATTTCACAGATTACGAAGAAGAAGACCGACACAGGAGAAGTAAACGAAAAAAAAATCGGTACGTTTATTTTATTTTAAAGGGAAACAAACAATTAAATAATACTTATAGATACAACAAATAAGATTTACATCACTTAACATTTGCTGGCTGTTTATAGTTAACGAAAGAAAAAGTATCTATGACATTTTTTTCCATATTTGTTAAAAATATTTAATTGAATATTTATGTTTTGGATAAAAAAAAAACCATAAGTATTTATTAAATACATAATATGCCGACACATAGTACTATATATATTAAGATAATGTCCCAATATATGTATGTGGAATAATGTACTAATATAACTATTTTATTGCAGTTCATCGGGAGAGGATGATTCTGACGTTGCTGGGTAAGTTTGGTAGTTTTTTAATTAACTGCTTATAAAAAAAGCTACGTCTCTAATAAAATACTTCATACCAACATACCAACAATATTCGTGACAATGATGAAAGGATGTATTTTTTTTTTTTTTTTAGGAATGACAACATTTATTTTCTTTGCAGATAAAATTTCTCATTGTATTTATTTATTTAGCTATTTCGCAATATTTTTTTTAATATACCTAATCTAAATATTTGTAAACATATAATGTGCAAGTTATAACGTTAATGTCTCAAGTTGTTTGTCTGGATACTAATATTAACCCATACTCAAAACTTTCCTTACCTTTTAGTTATTGAGATGTTTTGTTCGATAAGTGTATGGTATTTGACTTTTATAGTATACAGATTATTCATCTTCATTCCAGTTCTAAGAAGAGAAAACGAAAAAAAGAAAGAAAGCACTCCATTAAAGATCAAAAGAAAAGACGCAGTATAACAGAGCTAGAAGAAGAACCACAGCCCAATATGAATGATCTTTCGAACACATTAAAAGAACTAAGGAATTCTTCCCCAACCAAAGAATTGAGACTCGAAGAGAGCAAAAGCTCATCACAGGAGAATTCTGAAGAAAAAGATAAGAAAAGAACTAAGAAAGAGAGAGAGTATAGTGAAGGAGAATGGTCAAGCGACAGTGAAGAGGCCGTGGTTATAACTGACAAGTGACTTTGTCACCTCCAGTTAACATTAATTTAAAAGACATGCAAATAAATTCCTTATCTTTTATTGTTAAAACAATTTAATCTTTCTTTATTTGGATAAAAAAAAAAAGAAAATCTTCATCAACAATATGAAACGAATATTTCATACTAAAATATGTAAATATGAGGTTTTCTTCAGAAATTGAGAAATTTTTACAGCAAATATGTATATAGAAGATTTATTGTAAATATGTATAATAATGTAAGTAATACTTTTTTTGGACACAAGATTACCTATTTTAGTTTTTATTAAATATACAAGTTCGTGAAACTTATGTTTACAATTAGAACTTCATCCTTTATTTTGTAAATTATATTAAGAGACACGATGCATTCAGATGATATTTACTAAATGTATTTGTTTGTATTTTCTATATTAATTTGAAGCTTAGATTCTTGTCTGATTTTACATTTCTTGCAACCATGTTATGTGAAACGAAAAACCTGAAGCCTATAACTTTTAAGATATGAATATTTGTATTTGTAGAAATATATTATAATAATTCCATTTATAAATGCCTTTTATTAAAAATCATTCAAATGATTATGTCAGTTTAATATAACCTAGGATTGGTACTAGATGGATTTAGGTTTATTTTTAGTTGATCGTATTTCGATCAATTAAAAGGTTAGGTTGTGGAGCTTTGCTTGTTGACTCATTTGTGGGATATTATAATGTATACATCACACATCGTTAAATTGATTTTAAAAGAGCAGCTGTTGAGTTTCTGGCCAGCTCTTCTCAGCGGAGCCGCATTGCGAGCTGGTGGTAGCTTACTCACGGATTGACATACTGACATGCGACATTTTTATATAATAATTAACGATTCAAAAGACTATATAAACGTTTTCCTATACGAAACGAATACGTTACTTGTTAATATTGTTTTCCTATACGTTTCGTGTAGGAATACGTAAACGAAAAACGTATTCGTTTCATAAAAGAATACGCAGTGTTTTATTACTTTTGATAAGATCTTACCGTCAATCCACCAGTATACCTCAAGGTCACTCAATCAAGTCGCACGGTAAGATCTTATCATAACTAAAAAAATAAGTCTAAACTCACAACACCTAGCTCTATTCGTCGAGGAGATCCAATAGCATCCACACATCAGTAAACCTCAAGGTCACTCCAACAAGTCCGACCGTAAGATCTTATCAAAACTAACAAAACAAGCCTAAGCTTGGAGCACCTAGCTATTGTCTAGGAGATTCAGTAGCGTCCATTCAGCGTGACCTGGAGGTGTACTGGACACCTCCATGTCACGCCGTGCAGTCAATACTAATTGATAATAATCCTTACGTACTTGTAGCAAAATAATATATTTACTAAAAATAATTATATATCATGGCTGACAGGGGGGGGTACACGCGGTGGGCTGCCTTTCGGGGTGGCCTTCCTGCGGCGACCGGCTTGAGCTGGTCGTTGTCGAGTGCGACGCCACAGTTGCGCTTGGCGTTGATCGGTCTGGGCGTGGTGCGTTCCCGACTTGTGCCTCTTTCTGGCTGATCTCGGCTGACTACCGCGACTGGCGGTAGAGGCCTGTCGGGTTTGTGGTTGGGTCCCCTTCTTGTAGTGGATCGCCTGGCGCGGCAGCTGTGAGTGGGGCGTAACACCCGCTGGGTCGTGCTGGCTTTCCGCTTATTTTGCGGACCCAATCGGTGGTCTCCTTCCGGGGAGACAACCACCGAGAGAGCTGGACCCTATCTAGGACACTGCGCACTCGGAGTCCAAAGACTGGGTTCAGCTCGGATGAGGTTTTGGCCTCCTCCGCGAGGTAGCAAGCTAGGGTGGGGGTAGGGTGAGCCCTCCACAATCTATTAAGCCTGCGAAAAAGGGACGGTGTCACTCGTTGCAGGGTGCCCTCTCCGTGGTGTCTCCGACGGGGAGCTGCGGTTGAATGTGAAAGTGATCCCGTGGTGTCCCACTATGACGGCAGGCGGTAACCGTCTGGTTTAGTGTTTGGTGAAAGTCCCATTTAACTGCCCCTCATCTTCCCCTGGGTGGGAGGGGGCAGCAATTAGGTTACAGACGTTAAAAAAAAGAGTTTTATCACGTTACGTTTGATGTGGTAGCAATATGTACCGAAAAGTTGATGATTTTCGGCAAAACTGGAAACGCGTTCTTAATAATAGATTGATGTTTCTGATAAAAATCCCTTAAATTCTTCGAAATAAATTTTGTTTGTAAAATGATATTTTTGCCAACACAACAAAACCGTAATAACTTCTTATCTTATATCTTAATTCAGTCATACAAATAGAATATTGCTTTGTCTGACGATAGATTAAATTAAGAACTTTTAGATGATATCAACAAAGGCAAGATTGTTAATGTACACTATATCGTGTGTCAAATTAAATTTTGTCTGATATTAATGGTCCATCATATGTAACAAATCGTGTATAGAATTAACTGCATAATAAATTAATTCATTAAACGGCTCAACTAATTTTCATCAAACATGCTACCTTTTCTAGAAAGAAAACTAAATTGAAATCTTTTCTTCCGTTCGCCAGCTATGATGCCGCGCGTCTGTACAGACACTCACAGCCAGACACGTCAAACTTATAATGCCCTTCTTTTTGCGTTGGGGGTTAATTAAAAAAAATGTCTTTCATAACTTGTTTCTTTTAAATCATCATTTGAAATGTAACGAACTTTTGGTCCACCCTTACAAGGTTCAGCAATTTACTCATAGATAAAGATTGTATTGGCTATTTCCAAATCATTGACAGTTGATTGAGATATGACTCGCTTACATATTTAGTACATGTAATTAAATAAAAGACATTATTTTTTTATTCAATTTATATATATTTTTATTCATGAATAATACATTTAATTGTAATTATATAATGTTTATACACGATGTTATTACAATAATTTATATAAAAATCACTCATTAAACTATAGATTATTAGTGTGTGTTGGTTTCATAAAGTATAACATCCAAATGTTTGAAATCGTCAATAAATACGATAAATCGTGTTAAGCGCCTATATTAAAATGTCATTACCATTCGCAGACACCGGGAATATATTTTGCAATCAGTTTCTCGTAGTACGGCCACAAACTTTCAATATCAGGTACTTTCTCGCTTTTCGTATACAAATCATATTTACTGTAAAAAAAATATATAAAATTAGGAATATCTTTAATGCCCTCAAATGTATGAAATATTTTCAATCAGTGTTTTATATCTGTATATTTCTAGTTTAAAAACTTGATGGTAACAAGAGATTTATTTTACAGTTAAATGCTAAAAAACTATATAAAAAACCAGTACTGTCTAAATCAGTCCAGTATAATCACACAAATACTACTGGACCGATTTCAAAATATTCTTTCACCTTTAGAAAGCTGCATTTTCACTAAACGACAGTCTATATTACTTTTAAAAACAGGGATGATCAATAAAAATGCATTAATGTAACAAAAGGTGTGAAAAAAATTGTCATAAAAAAATTTCAGCAGCGGAACCTGTGGATGATAGAACAAAAAATGATCTGCAGTTATATATTATTATAGAACGCATTAATATCTACAATAAAGTTCGCAATATGATGTGTCCAATATGCTTTAGTTACGCCACTATAACTACTTTTTTACCTTTTAAAAGTTGATAAAAGTGCCGACAATAATCAAAAGATACTATTCATACCTATGTATTAATACTTATCCTATTAAATAATTGACAACCGTAGAATATAAAAATATATGTCATATCATATGACATAAACATATTGCTACCTACGTTTTAACTTCTGATAATTATAATCGAGAATGGAATGGAGAATTATAATTAAAAATTATTGGGATGTACCTACGTACGATGTAGAAAATATTTCACTATAGAATTACTATCACTGAGTTTTTTAATACATTAAATTGTTATTATACTAATAGAATTAAAAAGATAATTCGATCACAGCATAGATTAATGCCAATGTAACAACTCACTTGAATTCCTCCACCCATTTTAGAATTTCTTCATCTTTCTCATTGGTAAGATGGCGGTAATCTCCGCCCGCATGCCAAGGGTACAGCGAGTGATATCTGAGAGTATAATTAGTTAAAGACGACTTCAAACAATAATTAATATTTTTATTATTTGAGTTCACCTTATCATGTAAAGAGCTTTCTCGGGCAAAGTCGACTTATTGTGCAGCAGGAATTGGTATAAATATTCATCGTGACTCCACGAAATCAGCACATTCTCCAACCCGCAGTGCGGTTCGTACATGCCGTATTTTGTGCTATGAGAGAATTCTAGAATTAATTTCATAATGATTTCAATATTAACTTCCATTGTTATTTAAGTAATACCATCACTCATATTTGAAATTGTTTATAGACATACTAGCCATGTTATGCTGAATTATTTTATTAAGTAAGCATTGAATGAAATCTGACAGGAATTGAATCTGTCACCTCTGTAATACCATCCCAGTACCAATATGGCGACGGTATCTGATGTCATATGTTTGGAATCATCATAACAGGTGGTACATATTGTAAATTTTTTTTATATAGAATTATTTTTAAGCATACTTATATTTAGGATTATAAGTGTCAGGGTTGTCCTTAAAGCTTTCTGGGCCATAAACGATGGAGTCAGCCCATTGGCATCCCACGGGAAATGTGTCCCCAACAACACACCACTGCGGCTCCCCGTAGAAAGCCATCACCTTTATTTAAATTGTTCTCTTATTAGGAAACTTAATAAAATACATGTATTCATATTTCATGAAAGTAGAGAAGTTTTTTTAGTTTCATCACAAACGTGACGATGGCTCGTAACATGTATCTCGTAAGGTGGTGGCCAACCGTTCCTACCAAATTAGAAATTGAATATATTTAAATATTTACTTTGAAAATACATATGTAATTTTAACTCTTAATTTTTAGTTCGTGAAAGTTTGGAAACCTATAAAGTGTAACTGAATGTAAAAATGTTTATAGAATAACTGAGAACTAGTCTACTATCATCAGAATTACCTTACCTTTCCAAGATCATGGATAAGTCCGGTGAGATGGAACCAATCATCATGAGGGTGGTCCTGTCGGATCCTCTCCGCGGTCTGGAAGGCGTGCACGATGTTCGGGAGGTCGGTGTCGGGATCCGACTCATCCACCAGCTCGTTCAGTTTTATCAGCGCATCCTTCACAGTCGACTTGAAATGATTGAACTTTAGCCAATTTTCTCGTTTTTCTGTAAAATTTCCATTAGGTAATTATTAATTATTATACCTTGGTAAATTAACCCCAGTAAATTATTAAAGTTATGATTTAGTAGCGGACTTTCGTTTGATCACCAAAAGAAAATAATCTGATTAAACCGTAGATTTCAATTTCTTTTCTTAACTGCCAAACAACTCTGATTTGGAAAAGTTAAATCACCTTTAACGAGGTCCACGGTAACATTGGTATGCATGGTGTAATATGTCCGTCGGACGCGTTCCTTTATAGGGTCGCTGTCATCGACGGAGTAGTCACGGAAAGCTTCAATGGGCTTGTCGTTGAAGGCTGGCTCCGGTCGCAACAGCTGCGATGGGTCTATCATTGACACTGGCGTTTTCTAAAAAATAATATTATTTGTTGTAAGAATATTCCTTTATATTTCTAGTGAAATTACTGATGCAAAAAATAATTGTTTCACTATTATTGAGTTATTCCCATTCACTGCGGGAACCGCTGAGCAAGCGATGGCGCAAAATTTTTATGGCATTTCATCAGTTATTTAAAAATAGTAACAAGATGAAAGCTGAATCTACATTTCACATAACTTGTATTTCTTAACTGTCACTCATGTATTCTAATATCGAGCGAGATTTCGTCATTTTAGTTATAGATTGTAATTTTTAATTAAAGTATTTGTCAAATTTGAGTTCTTTTTGAATTCTCGGCTGCCACCGAACTTAATTATTGTATTGTATTTTTGTTTGTTGTTTTACGGATTTTTTGTAATTGTATTGTAATCTAGATCTTTAAGCCTTTGTTATTTAATATATTAGCTTGTTTTGTAGATAACTAAGTAAATATAATTTAACTTGCTTATAAGTTATAAGATTAATGTATGAAAAAGACAGACAATCTTAGAGAGCTTGACACTTACTTTGACTTGGCGTACGTAATCTGGCAAACGTAATTTAAAATTTCCATAAATCTTTAATTAATTTAATTGTTGTATAGACTACACTTTGATTAGTTTGATCATTGTAGCTAACGATAAATAATCGATTGTATTAGAAAATGTCTCGTTTCTAGATTGTATGAGAAAATGTCTAGTTTAGTCTCAATTACTGTCGATGAACCAACTACAAATGTTGATGATGATGATGTTGATGACGATGATGATCTGGTGAAATATACCATCACTCAGACAACTCATGAAAAAATACAGTATGTGTTAGTAAACACTTTCAAATTAATTAAACCTTTTTTTGTATAGTTTGTTTAGTGATAACGGTGAATGCATAGCTGTTCAAATATAAGAAAACGAACAAAAAAAATCACATACTTAGGGTAATATTTATTATTAAAATATTAAATATTCTAGCTTTATTTTTTTTATTCATCCGCAAACAAAAACAACTCCCGCAATTATTGCTTTATTTTCAACCAATATTTATTTTATACTGACGAACTAAATTCTACAATTAAATATTGTAAAAGTAAAATAGTTTAAATAAAAAAAAATACACTTACAACTTCAGCTGCCATGTTTTCTGACAAGTGTCGAATCTTAAGAAGTTGTTTCTTGTTAAAACTTGAATTTCAATAACAGAGAGATGTCATCTTAACTCTTATATAGAAACATTTCTATCTTTTTGATAAATAGGATTTAAATATTCCTATTTTATATAATCATTGATAAGGAATGATACAACATCAAAATGTATTTATTAAATATAATAAAATACACTAATTACGTCGCATCGTCGTCTAAATGCAAATAAATTTATTAATTAGTTTTAATTAAAATCTGTAGATACGATGGGTTTAGAAGGTTATATTATTATAAGTGCTGATTATCTGCCATAAATTGAGCTTATACTATGTTATGATAATATATATTTTTTAATAATGTTGGCCAATGTGTGTTCGTTTGTGTGTTTACCTTCAAAATGTAAGACCTTTTTCGATAGACCTTTACAGACAAATTGACGATTTTTACTTCGATTTGAGATTGTCTATTGTATAACACATTATGCACCCATTTCATTATAAAATTTAAGTGATATTATTTGACCTTGAAAAATAGCGAATAGTAGTCCCCAGCAATCAGAGAGACGCACTAACTCACTAAAAGCCATATCACTATGTAATGCGATGTACGCTAGTTGAGATATGGCCACATTTAATTTTACGTTTTAGCCACTAATTTTTGTGCTTCTCTATAATAGGTGGATACTCTTTTTATGTACTCTGCCACACATTTTCAAGTACAAATAGTGTGGCTAAATCATTTGATGAAATGCGGCTAACAGTGTCGCTTAGATTGTATAATGAAATGGGCGCGTAAGTCATTGTTAAAGGGACAGTAAAATAAACGACACTACCGTCATAAACACCATTTAAAACTCAAGCACGGCGGATTGCCGGCGTATAGCTAGTTAAATAATCTGGTATTTAAATTACATCAAGAGCTATTTATTCAGTTTGAAGATAAGGCAATACTTTTGTAAATAATATAAAGGAGATTGCCATTTCTTATCGCTTAATGAAATTATATAGTTTCGTATTTGTGTATATACTAAGAGTTGCAAAATCTTTTAGATGTGAAAGATGTATAAAATACCAACAACTTAAGCCGGTCCCATCGCTGGTCTCGAGGTTTTGACATGCCATAGAATTACAGAGGTGACAGGCTCAAAGTATTGTATTACATTCCGAACTCTAAAGCCACAGAAGTTAAACACGGGTTCCAATTAAATTATAAACAAAATGGTCATATTCTTATCATTGACCTTGGCGGCGGATGGCTTTGGCAGTTTATCATGACGTAATCGACCTTAAACCTCAAAGAACAATAACTAAATGTATTAAAATATAACGCATTAATATAGACATATTAATAACGTAGTTTTACTGCAATAAAGTATCTTTACTTGTGTTTCATTGGTTTACGATGTACTTAACATTTGATTATTACCAGGTTTGTTAAAATGTTAGAAAGCGAAACGCCCTCCATATAATTGAAGATATTTTAAAAATTAGGAACATTTGTCATATCTCTCCCACTATATTTACCGACACAAAAAGTTATGAACAACTCTATTCGCATAGCATATTGTTGACACATACGATTTCATATTCGTTTAGATATTAATATTTTTTTCAATCAATAGTATATTCGTGAAGATATTTAAAGTCATAAAAAAATCCTACCCCTCTAGACCCAATTCCGTATCCGAGTGCTCAGGACGTCTGTCCAATTTCTATTAGATTATATATACAAAATAGTTACATTAGTTGTTAGCTGTATATAAATAAATATTAAGATAAAATGTACAACACCGACAAACAAATTCACATTTATAAATTCGATCGTGAGTTTGTTTATCCTAACTAATGTTATGATAGTGAGGATTACTCGTTGACACTATCTTATGGATCTTGATCCACAACACTGTAAGTGGATTTTAAGATGTCTCTTTTGTCTCAGCGCAAATCCCCAGCGATGATCTCTGAAGTCGCATGGAATTTTTATATAAATATATTGAAACGTTGATTATCCCGTATTACGCATTATGTGTTAATAACACACTTTCAGTCTCTGTCTCTCTCATATATAGTATTCAAAGCGTATTCTCAAAATGAAAGTACAAGTAGCAATCCCCAGGGATGATCTCTGAAGTCGCATGGAATTTTTATAGAAATATATTGAAACGTTGATTATCCCGTATTACGCATTATGTGTTAATAACACACTTTCAGTCTCTGTCTCTCTCATATATAGTATTCAAAGCGTATTCTCAAAATGAAAGTACAAGTAGCAATCCCCAGCGATGATCTCTGAAGTCGCATGGAATTTTTATAGAAATATATTGAAACGTTGATTATCCCGTATTACGCATTATGTGTTAATAACACACTTTCAGTCTCTGTCTCTCTCATATTTAGTATTCAAAGCGTATTCTCAAAATGAAAGTACGAGTAGCAATCCCCAGCGATGATCTCTGAAATCGCATGGAATTTTTATAGAAATATATTGAAACGTGGATTATCCCGTATTACGCATTATGTGTTAATAACACATTTTCAGTCTCAGTCTCTCTCATATTTAGTATTCAAAGCGTATTCTCAAATTGAAAGTACAAGTAGCAATCCCCAGCGATGATCTCTGAAGTCGCATGGAATTTTCATAGAAATATATTGAAATGCTGATTATCCCGTATTACGCATTATGTGTTAATAACACACTTTCAGTCTCAGTCTCTCTCATATTTAGTATTCAAAGCGTATTCTCAAAATGAAAGTACAAGTAGCAATCCCCAGCGATGATCTCTGAAGTCGCATGGAATTTTCATAGAAATATATTGAAACGCTGATTATCCCTTATTACGCATTATGTGTTAATAACACACTTTAAGTCTTTGTCTCTCTCATATTTAGTATTTAAAGCGTATTTTCAAACAAGCAAATAGAACAATATTACTAAACAAGTGAAGGTGACTTCAAGTTATTTTAAATCAGATTTAATACGAAAATAAAACACGTCATCTACGAATATGTTTATATAATTTGTAACAACAACTGTAGCTTACTTATCTTTAAAACTATTGCTGATTGTTTCAACGTTTGATTAACTTAACCTTGGGACTGCAGAACACAGCGTAGTTATACTATTTAGACTGAAAATACATAGTTTAAATTGAACAAAGAATTGAGGCAAATTGGTTTGGAATTGATTGTTAACCCAAATGATACTTACGCATACATACACAGGGTAAAAATAGCAATGCCCCTAAGAGGATGTGTCTTATTTTACGTAATATTATACTATTTATTGTCTATTGTTCAGGTTTATTTTGTTCGTGCTCACACGAAGAAAAACATTTTATTGTTTTAAAAATATTTGAAATACTGCGGGATAAAATATAATGGTAAAGACTAGATTTATCTTATTAATGTAATATTTTGTATTTTAAAGTTTTAATTCACGTCATATTATCATTAAATTACAATTAGGAAGCGAAACGAGATCACAGGGTAACTGAAAACTGTCATCCCCGGTCTCTTGAAACTCCAGTAGAATCACGAGAGCGTTTTTGAGTTTTAGTTCACTTAGATGTGTGTTACATATGGCAGGATATAGAAAGCCTACTAAGTGGATACTTATTTTAAATGTGATTATTTTTTTGCATTTACCATTCACTGTGTTGAATGTATTTAAAATTGAAGGTGGTTTTTGAAAACTGTTTGTTTGATTAAAACTAAATAGCAAACCAAAAACATCGATTTTAGCATTCATTATCCACTTCCCCTTGTCCAAATTATTTGGGGTCGTTGGAATTTATCCATTCCTTCCACACTCTTATATCCATCCATGTCTAAATATTCGTTATATCCTATTCTTTCTTTCGCAATAACTGTCCATATATTACTGATAGCCACTAATTATTGATAATAACGTTTAAATGTAGTTAAATTGTTTTTTTAAATTCCTTTTTATATTAAACACGGTATAACAAGTATAAATAATATTAAAAATCGACTTTACATTTAAACAAAAGTTAGTAAATGTACAAAGTATCAATTCAGGAATATATTTTTTTAAATTAACATAATTTTATTACCTTGAAAAGTAACGTGAGGACGCTCTAGCTAACAAAATATAATATGAGTAAAAATGAAACTGTTTTAAACAGCTGTTTATCTTTTAATTTCATATTTTCTTAGCTGTATACATAATAAATTTAAATTAAGTTTCCAATACCTATGAAGAAAAATTTTTTAAATGTATAAATAACGACTCAATACAATACATACATTACAGTACAATTTTCAATATGTAACTGCCATCCTTAGACTGGTTATAACAAACTTAGACTTAGACTCGTTATTTATACATTTTATATATATTTTATATACTCGTTATATATCACATATAACTTATGTAAATATATATTAATATATATCATGTTCTTATATGTACAGTTTTTTTTTTGTCTCTAACAGTAATTATTATATTTTTCCTAAACATCAGAAACATAATATTTGTCTCTTTAATTATCCATATGCAAATAATAATCAGTCGCAAAGTTCAACTTACAATGGCCATAAACAATTATAATAGTTAATATTAGTATTCAAATTTTATTAGAACCAGAGTTTAAGAATGATTTAATTCAACATTGATTGTAATTAACTGTTACCGAATAATGTTATTATCTAAATCAAATTCTGAATCGAAGAATCGTAAATACGTAGATGGGTGATAACATTTTAGCCCCCGTGTTTGACCTGCGATAAATCATATTGTTGACTAAAGTCTAAACACTTAAGCTCATCGAGTGACGGAGCAGTCTTTATTCTCTCATCTGCAAACGAAGAACACTGAGAACGAAAATGAAGTTTAAAAATTCTGTAAGTTTTAATGACTTTCTTATATTAAAAAAAAATCTATTTATATGAAATAATTTGAAAACATTAGTATTTAATTAACATAATTTGCGAGACTTATTTTTTTAAAACGAGCAATATCTGTGTATTTTTTATTCATACATTATAAAGAAATTTATGTTGCTATCAAACAATCAGGATAATGCCATCAAAATGCTTGATCCATCCCTGCTGCTTCGGCCAGAGAAAGTATACGACGACAAGCCCATAGAAGCATTCCGCAACTATGACGTTGACGAGAGTGATCCGATCAAACAACGAGTGAAAAAAACATATTACGATATGCACACCAACCAGACCTACGATTTTGTACAAAGTAATTTCATTAAATAGTAATTATAGTAATAGATCATCATCGTTCATAATATACAAAATATTAAAAAATCTGAAATATTTAAGAGCATTTACGTTATGAAATTAATGGTATAAAGGTTATTAGAAATTAAGATATAAGATTGAAATTTATTAGGTAAGATGGAAAAGTGGTTAAAGTTCAAGCATTTCAAGTCGACTGTGAAGGACGCGCTGATTAAGCTGAACGAACTGGTGGATGAGTCGGACCCCGACACCGACCTCCCGAACATCGTGCACGCCTTCCAGACCGCGGAGAGGATCCGACAGGACCACCCTCATGATGATTGGTTCCATTTCACCGGACTTATCCATGATCTTGGAAAGGTAAGAGATGATATAAATATTTTTTGGTTTCGTCAAAAAAAATAAGAGCCATTGGGAACGGGAACCCAATAATTTTATATATGTAATTAGTAGGTATAAGTGTAGAAATATTTTGTACCTATATCATTTTTTTTTACATTTATATACTGAAATGTAACTTACAGATTTAGGCTCGTGGGGCTTCTATTATTTTTATTATCGAGATTATATCTTTATCAATATAATAAACTCGTAGTGTTTCTTGATTTTCTGTTTGACACTTAACCTCTGGTCAGACTGACTACTAGTCATATTTAAGGAAAATATTTTTATATTTTATAATCATTATGTACATATATTTTTTATTTTTATTTTATAGCTTAGCGTAGATTTCTGTATATATATTTATAGTACAAGTATCATTTCCCAAATGCGGATGGTAGTTTTGAATTAAGCTATGAAACGTAATATAACGGCCTCTTTATTGAATGCTTATACAATTAATATTCAAATAGCTCTATCAGCGCCACGTGTCTAGCGTATAGCAAAAGATTCGTCGAAATGTTTAAAAGACCGGCCGACACTTCGTTCCAATGTCAACCCTCTTTGAGAGTGCGTGTAAGAGAGATTGCCGTCTTGGTCGTGGGGTTGTATCCTCTTTTATTTTTGTTCCTAGGCTGGCCGTTACGGCCCCTCGGGAAATATGATGATATATTCTAAATTTGTACCCCACGGCATTGAAACATAATATTTATGTACCTATTCAAAAAAAATATAGCATGTGTATTTAAAACGAGTTTTGGTAATTATAATTACCATGAAGAAATATTCCTTTTTATCACCTATTATGAAGATATGGTTTATTAAAGTAATTATATGTATTCACGTGGAATTAAATCGGAGTGTGGCCGACTAGTTTCGAACCCATTAGGGGTTGTTAGTCATGGACTTCCGTGAACTGCTGAGTAAATATAGGTATAAACAACACTAGTACACGTTACCAAATAATGCCAATTTCTATACCTCAAGGTTGCCTGGTAGAGATTGCTGCTTTAGTGATAAGGTCGCCTCTTATACATAATTTAAATATGAAATGTATTGTTTTGATTTATTTTTTTGTTTCATTCATTTCATTGTGTACAATACAGAGTATTATTATTATTTTATGAGTTATTTAGGATAGAAAGAAGTCATTCATTACAAATATCTTTATAATACTAACCAAAACTAAGTACCGTCAATTTGAAGCCAAGCAATAGCCATCTAAGCGGGCAGAACAGCAGTGATTATATATATTGAGGTTAACTTAAGAGCACAACTCTTTTGTAACAAGGTGATGGCGTTTTATGAAGAGCCGCAGTGGTGCGTGGTGGGTGACACCTTCCCCGTAGGCTGCCAGTGGGGTCCCAGCATTGTATACGGCAAGGATAGTTTCAAAGACAACCCTGACACATATAATCCGAAATACAAGTAAGTATACAATTCGAAACTTTACCCACGATCAAACTTTACCTTTTGAAGATGCTGTTCCTTTTATCTTAGATTATTCTTTCATGAAGAAGCGTTCTTTCGCTTCTTCATGAGTGCTGTTGCTGCCAATTGCCTAATTTGGTTTTAAATTGAAGACATTTAATAAAACTTGGACCCAAATGTGCCGAGTCTAATTGAACTAATCTAACAAAACTTTGAAAAGGTGTCACTACATCTACAACAAAATTATAATGTTTTAATCTATAAACATGTATAGCCATTTTAATCTTATTTATATATGTATATATTTTGCTACGGGTAGGAATTCGAAAAGAGAGCTCAACACCGTCCAGGTAAAGACGAATATGGATAGAATGCTAAACCCGTCGAGGAGAGTAGCAATACAGTAGTTCAATTGGTAGAACGACGGGACGGTTTTCCAGAGATCTCGGGTTCGAATCCCAGCCCTTAACGATTAAATTTTTAATTCTATATTTGACAGCATAACATTTTCAGCACTGAGTGCGGCATCTACAAGCCCCAATGCGGCATCGAACAGCTCGTGATGTCGTGGGGACACGACGAATACCTCTACCGCGTTTTGAAACACAACCGCGCCCGCCTACCACAAGAGGGACTTTGGATGATACGGTAAGTTTCTTACAATGGTTGGAGATGCTTGCTTTATTACTGATTAAAAGTGAAAAATCTTATTAAAATCGCCAAATTTGAATATGTTTTTGGCTTAACTTCTAAACCAAGCATTATAAAATTTTGCACCCTTAGTCAGTGGTATAGTAAAAGGGTTACCTTATATCCCGAAAAAGTAGTGTTCCGGCGGAAAAGAAAAGTAACTTAGACTGCCATCAGACGCAACAAGACTAAACATTGACTTACCTACACAGCGCGGGTTAAGCCGATGGCAATAACGAGCTTCAGTATATAAATATTCTAATCTAACTATAATTATTAAATATTTTGAAATATTAAGTATAAAACATGAAATTATTAAGTATAATGACTTTTGAAATATTAAGTATAAAACATACCATATAAATAAAAAAAAATGTCGCCACAGATACCACTCGTTCTACCCGTGGCACGCAGGCGGTGATTACCACCACTTAACAAGAGAAGAAGATGAAAAGATCAAAGAAGCTGTACTTACATTTAAGTAAGTTATTAATTCATATTAAATTGTATAAATATAAATTTATTGATATCGGATTCGCGATAGTATGAATGCGCGCGATATAATATACATCAGGTAATGTCAGTAACATCTGTAAGGCGTTGCGTCGACGGCATGGAATGGAGCACCTCTTGTGAATTACTTATCCACTTTACTAACTGAAATTGGCCCCGTTTAAATAAGGAGATGAATGAATTTTGCGTTCTCGTGCACCTCTTCTGCTGGTAGACATTAAACCATATTTATGCGCCATTCCCCAATTATCCCCCCTAGGGTAATGACGTCCCTTCGTCAGAAGCCATTTTTTTTAAAATAGGAAGTGCCTTAAAAGAGCTTTACTTCAAACCAAAAATAACTTGATTATATTCGTATACTTAAACTGGCTCAAGTTGTGGAGAGATAGAAAGTAAACCTCTCCCCCTTTTCGCAAACATACCAAAAATATTTGATAATATCAGCCGAAAAATTTGTTTCAAATAAAAGGAATTTAATTAAAATATTTAAAAAGTTAACCTGGAAATTTTTGCCAGCGTAAAGCACTTAATTCAAGTATTTTTTGAATGAATGAATTCAGAAGCCTAGGTGATATAATTTCTGTAGAGAGATTTCGATTTTAAATGTATTATTTTATTGCAGTCAATACGATTTATATACGAAGAGTTCAGGCGTACCGGACATCGAAGCACTGTGGCCATACTACGAGGGTCTTATTGATAAATACGTGCCCGGTGTACTGGAATGGTAACATTTAACGGAAATTGGACTTGGCTTTAGAATATTTTTATTTAAGTAAATGTTAATGTAAAAGTTTATTGGTAAAATATGTAAATAATTAATATTAAATATTTTTTTTAAATAAAACGCATTTTTAATAAACCAGGAACTTTATTTTAGCTATATGTACAGTACAGATATCTGAAAATATATAATTCTATTTAGCTTCAACAGTCACAGTGCAAAACCAGGATTGGTATAATATATAAGTATTTAGAGATATAATACATACCAACTGCAATCGAAAATGATCTTTATATATCACATGTAAAGTTCATAATTGGGTGTAATATAATTATTTATTAATAACCGCTGCTTCTAGCAAGCAACACGCTCGTGCAAGAGAGACAACACTATAAAAAGAAAGAGAAGTATAACGAACATAGACGTGAATGATATATGAATAAATATCTTTCTCTTTCTTTCCTATTGCTGTCTCAATCTGTGATGGAATATTTCAAAGCAGATATTTTATACACATTGCTTTTATATTATTATATAATCGTAGTAGCATCCATAATTAAAAATCTCCAATCATATCAAACACTGTCACCAATCACAAAACGACATCTAAACACAAATAAAAAACGTTTTTTTACCTCTCTTGTGAGATACCGTGTTCCTGCACGTTCAAGTGACACTAACAGATCCAGTTTAATAAAACTTGAATTATCAAACATGTAATTCATCTTTAAAATTTAATACAACCCGCATAATTATTAATTTCTTTAATTTAACATAATATCATAAATAAACGGTCGTAGTATTAAAGATATCAAAAAAGTGTTTACTTCCTTTTATACAAATAAATCATAGACCATGTAAAAATATATATATTTTAAGTTAGTGGCAAATTAAATTTATTGTATTGGTGAAGTGTATTTAATTAAGGGTAACATACACACATATTAATTGAATAAGGCATACTGGCTATAGACATCGAAGACTCTATGTAAGATATAAATGCAAAACTGTGATTACTTTAATATATTGCATCTCCCTCCCACCTGCAAGAGAGAGTGAGATGTAGCTCTTCCCCCAATCTACGCTTTCCAGAATGTTCTTAAGGCCGCTTGTACACAAAGACATATACGACTTTAATATCTATCTTAGTCTAACGTCCTTTCTTTACCCACTATTCAGGAAGGGCCAACATTTTATTAGTACTTTTGAATGGTATCCGTTAATTTAATAACAATTCATTAAATAATACAAATGTTTTATTTAAATACATTTGCATTATTATATAATATTTATAAAATGTTAACCGCACCGGAATGTTCCTAATAAGAATACCGTTATACAAATCAGTCTTTATTTGAAAGACGGCTATCAATTCCTCTTCAAGGCCATTCAAAGGCATATCAATTTCAATCAGACAACACACGGACATTCATTTAATAACATATCTGAAAGTCAAGAACGAAATTTACAAGCGATTACATTAATAAAATTGCAATATAGAAATTTCGTTATATATAATATTCTTCTTATGAGATTATTGAAAATTGATCTTAAGCCTGCTAACAATAGGGTTTATGTTTCAAAGTGTTTGTATATACTGGTAACATACGCCATCACCTGCTGCCAGTCGGGGCGTTCCTGCTGTATCATGTCCTGGATGTTCTGCAGACAAATAGATATTTACTTTTAGCGAACCATTTCAAATATTCTTTGCGTTCAATCGAAACACGGTATTTATGAAGAAAATATTTACAATATGTTTCATTTTATTTATATCCATAATTATGTCTTTTACATTTGATGAAAGAGAGACGGAAGGAAAGGAGACATGAAAAATGACAGAATGAAGTTAAGAAATAAAAGATATTGGAAGAATGGAAAGGGAAAGATGACATTAAAGGGGCGGTATGACAGAGAATGGGAAAAAAAGGCAGAGATAAAAAGGAAGGATGAAAAGGAATGAAAGAAAATGTTATCTGTCAGTTTCTTTTACCAGTGTAGTAATGGAAAAGAGTAGGAGAAAACGTTGTATATTTGATACTCTTTCCAGTGTGGAAATGCAAAAGAGTGGGAGGAATTCTGATCTATTCATTACTCTTATCAATGTGATAATGCAAAAGGGTAGGAAAGGATATACCGTCTGTCTCTTTCCAGTGTCATTTAAAGAAAGTGGAGGAAATGTCGTGTGTCAGATACTCTTACCAGTGTGGTAGGGATGCCGACGGACTCAGCGGCAGCGAAGGCCACTGAAAAGTTGGTGCGCTTGTCCTGCTGCGAGAGCGAGGAGTACGGCACCACCTCGCCCAGGTACGAGTGTAACAACGCACACAGAGCCATACCGTCGTTCCACGAAGAGCTAGGGGTTATTTATCACTATAATATACCTGCTACTATAACTTACATCTGGATACAATGGAAACCCTTCAACTGATAACAGATTTCGTTTATATATTTGAAGCTTTTATTTATTCGGAAATTTTAAGCAAGTATTCGGTTGCAATGACTGAATGAAACAGTTTTACAAACTAATATATTGTATACTTTCTCTTATTTGCGTATATATAGTATATATAATATTATATATATATTTTATGGTGACTAATGCTTACCACGACAATAGTACCTCCCATTATATAAATGCGCATCAGGAAATATAAATGGATAAAATTAATCGAATTTTATCCATTTATATTTCCTTCATTCTACAACATATTCGTTCTATTTAAAATTATAAATAAACGTATTTGCTACGTTATGTCACTTTTAAAATTAAATAAAGCAGGTAATATTCATAAATACTTGTACGTTAATGCGGTATCTCCGATACGGGGAATGGTATTCATTTCGATAGGGAAATAAATTTAACAAAACAAAATAATAGAATTTGTAATTATGAATAAACATATGAAATACGTTACGCATTTTTTAAATATAAATAAATAAGGAAAAAATCATTATTATTTCGGCTTCAAGCTATTCCAAGGTCGCAAGGAAAGAAACGTTAGTCATAGTTGAAGTTTTACCTGAAATTTGTAATATCTATGTTGTTGTAGCCATAAGTTTTCTGTTGACACCATTTCAGCAGCGCGTTGCGTTTCGATCCACCATTTTTTACTTGAAGAGCGTTCAACGGATCTTTCCTTTCACCTGTTACAAATATAGAAAATAAATTCAATAATAATATTAACGAAATATTATGTAGATGAAAATATTTATAATATAACATTTTAATTTTACTTGCTGTCTTAGGAACCCAGAATAAAAGTAATAAGAATAGCAAAATAAATACGTAAATTTGACTAACGTAATCAAATCCAGAGAAAAAAATGACTTATTTTATTAAATTAAAGTAGTATTATATTATTTGTAATAAATATATTGTACAAGAGGTTATAAAAACCCAAATATAGAATTGAATTGGTTGAAAAGATTTTGGTCAAACAAAAAATGTTATCAAACATAGCAGCCGCATCCAACTAGCACATATTGAGTCGTAGTTCCGATGTTAGAGAGAGACAGAAGACACTCACAGATATCTCCGTAGCTGTTCCGTCGAACGAAGGACTCCATCGCCTTTTGCTGCAGTGAGGCGAGCGCGCGCTGTTCGTCCGGCATGTTGGTCATGTTGGTCATGTTGGCCATGTTGGGGATGCTGCCCATGCTGGCCATGCTGGCCAGGTTGGCGCCACTACCCGCCGCCTCTGCCCCAGCGTTAGACACGTAAGCCACGGCATGTTTTATGACAGTTACACATTTGTTTTGAATTTTTTAATTAGGAAATTGCATATATAAATTATATATTAATCGTCTGGCTGTTAATAAGAAAAGTATGAAAAATGTTAATAGTGTAATAGAGGTTTATACAATGTAACTGGCACAAGAACATGAAAGGAACTAAGAATAAACAAACCCATCACAATATTAGTTTGCAATCACCGTAACCAACTTATAATATATTTAGTAAAATGCTGGGAGACAAAATATTAGTTGTTTTTAAAATAAGACCGTATGAGGCACATGTTTAAAACAAAATACTATAACAATACAATTGCTATAGTTTAATTATAATCTGACAAGATTGTTTTTATAGCTAAAAATTTTCTGAAAGATCCCAAAGCTTCTGTCTCATTTTTTTTAAAATTTCTTTGACTTTTTTACGATTATAATTTTACTAGAAAAATATTTTACTTTTAGTAGTTGGCAACATTTTTCTAGGAAAGATTGTTCGTTAAACCTAAATATATTCACAAGAACCAAATGACAATAGTAAATAATAAATAACATGCAACAAAAAAAACAAAAAGAGAACTTTACTGATTAGTATTTATTTAAGCAGCTGCTAGAAGAGTCCAGAAGATAGATACAATAAATAACACAGACAAACAAAAAGGTTAAATAAGGCGAGAGCTATGCGCGTTCATGCCGCCATGCTGTAATAAAAAATAAGCTACTTACATGCGGTCAATAGTAAAATAGTTTTAGTTACTTAATCTTTAAATCACAGGATACATTAATATTATATTAAATGAAAAGATAGATAGAAATAAATGAAATATTCACTTAAACATATAATAACATGACAAGAAATATGTGTTCATTCCAATAAATTAAATAGCACAATATGTATACAATATAAAACACTATTTACAAGCACTGACTTCTAATATCGGCGACGGATTACTTTTACTAGTAATTTTTAGAATGTTTATAATTCAGATAATTAAAAATATTATCTTTTTACTAAAGCACTGATATAAAAGTTATTACCCATAGTCTAAGTATCAAAATAACGTGCTTTAAATGACAATCTTAGCACTTTTTAAAAGGGTTTTATTTATTTTCCAATATTTTGCAATATTAGTGTTCATAAAAAAATATATATTAAGCAAATTTTGTTGCCAAATTCGCTCACTTCACCCGCGCGTTTCAATACATGCAGAAGTATCGCAGTCTTCTTCCTATAGCCAAACAAACGCTCTTTGATACTTTGAAAATCGGACTAATCAATACATTTAATAATATTGCGTTTGAGTGTTTTAATATGTTTGTTTATCATTTATTTAGTAAATTATTTTTTTTATTTATATATTTTTTTTAATGTTCGGCGTTGCAAGCCGTAGGTGGCTAGTTCAAACTTAAAATCAAACACCTACATAAAATACTAAAGTTTGTTTTTTTGTTTCATTAAGAATAGTTGTTGATTTTATTTCCATTATTTTAAATATATAAATATTGTTAAATATATCAGTATGATTAGTAAAAGTGAAAATAATATAAAATATATTATTTTTATTTTCAAAGTATCACAATTTTTCGGCCCGACACTAATCTATTATACGCATGTATTTTTTATATATATGTAAAAAAAATAATAACCTCACTATTTTTTTACATATATATAAAGAATATGTTCTATATACAAAACCAGCTTCACATCGTTTTAAATAAGATATATTGTAGGAAAAAAAACAATTCATCCGTCATTAAAACACGTCGTAACGTCGTCGTCGTAAATCGTCATTAAAGTAAAATATATAAAAAAAAATTATTTCATATAAAACAATAGTTTCAATTAATTCGTTCTTATTGTTTAAATTTAAAGTTAATTTTAAAGTTAGTTGTGTTTAATAATGTAGTGTGACCATACCTGTGGTGACGGGAGTCGGTCTGTTGTTTCTGGACGCAGGTGGTTTGAAGTTGTTGACGCTGGACGACTCGGATATACCGTTTTTGATGGTGTTTGCAGTACTCGTCTCGCATGCAGTGGTTTGAACCTGAAAAATTAATTTATTGCAATATTATCTGACAACTTGTTATAATAATAAAAATCTTTCATATCCTTTACGACTTGTGTTCAACTTTTTGTTTTTATGACATTTTTTATCTTTTACCAAAGAAACTCATTTAATTAAGACGTTACTTTGCTGATATCAAAAAATTAAAGCACATGTCAATAGGCTAGACTTCAGATATTTCAAAATCTCTACCAATATCCCTTATCGTGACCGCGCTATGAAAGTATCAGGCATGGAAACCATACAATTCTATGAACACTAAATGGCGTGTCATATCTACCGTATAGTCATAACTAGTGAGTTCACGTTTGGTTTGTTCATCGCACTGTGGTTGGATGATAACTGTTCATAAATAATATAACTAGTATTTTATTTGTCTGTTTCGCAGTCCTGGTATGATACGAGATAATGAGAAAAGTTTAATATATTGTTCAAGTGCGGTTCAATCACCTGCGGCCAGTCCGTGATGGCGGCTGGCGCCTGCTTTGCCGCCTTGGCCGCGTTCTCAATGCTCTCGATGAGGGACTTCACTGACAGCCTAGAGTCCTGGCGACTCACACCTGGAATAACACTCACATACATATTTTGTCTAAACATAACATTTAGCTGTGTTAAATATCTCGATTGAGACAAACATATATAGAAAGTTAAATTTATCAACGCGAGTAGGGACAAGATAGCTCCGTTGTCAGGTGGCGGGGATCGCTTCTCAGAGGTCACAGATTCGACGGCCACTCGTATTGATGAAGTTTACATTCTATATTTATTAAAAACTAATGTTGAATCTAGTTAAAAAATAAATCAATCTAAATGGTAAATTTAGCTAAATAGCCAGTTATGTGTATGGAAGTGTACCCTTGGTGCGTCTGTGGGAGGCGGCGGTCGCCATGATGTCTTGCAGCGAGGCGCTCGAGAGCAGCGGGGGGGGCGCAGGGGGATCCTCCGTCCGGGGGGGGAGCGCTGGGGGGTTTATGTTCTATATGTTATACTTATGATTGAAATGAAGTGACTGATCGTTATGACCTATAGCTTACTATGGTTGATTTTTCTAAATTTTGTAAAATATTGACAGTATAAAAATAAGTTTGCTAACCGACACCAAAATAAAAACAGTTATGCGCAAAAAGCCCAATAGTGGCTATGATTTTAATAAAAGTATCTCCTTAATAACAAACGATGTCCCAATTTCCATATTTTTTATATGTTCCAAATCAAGCGTAACATTACTATATATAGTATTATATAACACTTACAAAAATAATATAATTTGTAATTCGAAAAGCCAAATTATTTACATATATTAAATAGACTGGATATTTTATTCTAGTATCGGAGTTGATCTATGTTAAGTAACAACACATCGGTAATGTTAAATGAGATATCACGATACGAACAATGACAACAACCACCACCACCATGGCTCTAAAACGACACAAATTACAGAATTACAGACGCTTACAGAATTACAGTTAATTACATGGACAGACACACGTTACGTCTCGCGCACTTACGTAGCGGTCTGGACGGCGAATGGTTTAAAGATCGTATGGGATGCGATAGACGCTTGTGCTCCAGATTCTTCCAATGGTAACATTTTCGTAAACGAGGCAGTGATCCCGATTCGGGCTCCAAATCTGGGGGCTTTTGACCCTGTAGCGACAACTTTCGTAGTGGCACCTGGGATGCATTTCTAAGTTCTATTTGAGGATTCTGTAAGCTTTGCACTATCTCTCCTACAGATACGGTTGGTTTTAATTCCTCATTCGCACTGGGTGTTCGTGGTAATGATGTAATTGATTTTGAAATTTCTTTCACAGTACATTTATCTTCAACTTCAGATTTAGTTTCGTGCGTTTTTGTTCTTCTCGGTCTTCGCGGAACTTTTAATATCTCTTCCCTAGGCATGCTATAAAGTTCCTCGGGCGTTGTGGGTTTCTTAAATAATTTATCGTCGTCTGCTATATTTATGGGTGGATTTGATAACGTTACTGGTTCTCCGATTTCTTCGTAATAATTCTCCTGGTCTTGTTCTTTTTTGAGTTCCAGTATTGGGAGGAATGGATTAGTATTAGTGTTTTTGGATATTTTATCTTCCTTTTCAGGGTTGACCATTTGTACAGTGTTAATAACAAAAGGTACGTTGTGCATGGGCTGGTAATACTTGTTATCGACCAACCACTCAGGCGTTTTTGACAACCTTGCGACTAGTTTAGGAGTTGTTGGTACAGATTGAATCCTCATGGAAGGAGATTTTGGTTCAGTCACATTTTCGCTTGAAGAGGCTTTTTTTAACGACAGAAACGGAAGGTGTTTCGATTTAGTATTTTTTAAATATATACCTGTCTTTTTACTTTCTACCTCTTTTGTAGGTATTTTATCTGTAGTAACAACTTGATCTATATCGTCATAATATACTTTTTTATTCTCATTAATAGATTCATTTTGTATTGTTAAATTACTGGGTTTAATGAATATTGGATGTATTAAAACGGGGCTAAGTATTATAGGAGATGACTCATGTATTGTAGCATTTAGGTTTATAGGAGCGAGGGTAGCTTTTACTCTATTTGGCTTTATATAGTTGCTTTTACTAATATCAACCTTATTTATTTCTTTGGAAGGTGGATCTTTTGTTGTAACTATAGATGGATCTGGAGATGCTAGGTCGGTAAGTGTATTTATTTTTAAATGATAGCTTACATTATCATCTATGGACGGTTGTAGTTTTTTCTCACCTTTAGAATATTTTACCTCACTTAAATCGTCCTTATTCTCAATTTTGACATCATTTGTTTCAGATGTTAAGGTAATTTGATTAGAGAATGGCTCTGCAGTAGACTTTTTATCGCTTTCAGAACTCCCTAAATTTACAGATGATATTACAGCTAGTTCGTGTTTAGCTTCAGCGCTTTCATCTTTTATTTCAATATTTGAACTTTCATTAATATATTCCTCCATTTTAATTTGCCGTGGCTGCAATATAGGGTCTATTGGGGGTGTGTAATCTTTTCCTTTAAATGTAGACAGTCTTACTACCGGTCTTTCTTCTATATCTAAATTATTATTTAAAACCAAATTAGTGACCTCATCAGTTTTATCGCTAATATCTGCTAAATTATCATTTGTTTCCTTTTCAATAACCGTATCTTTATTAATGTTGCCAGTTATTCTATCTAAAGCCGCTTTAAAATTAAATTTCAGTTCTTCGCTAACAGTTTTAAAGTCTTTTTCTATTGGGTCATTAAAATCATTAAAACATTGTGGTTCGATTGGTAGAATACTATGTTTATCTCTAATGTCTTCAGGATATGGATATGGCAGAATATTTTCAGCCTTCACCACCGGTATTGGACTGTCCTCAAAAATATTTTGATTGGATATCTGCTCTACACTAACATTTTTGGTTTCAGCGTTACTTTCTTTATTTTTAACGTTTGGTAAATTATTATTATCTTCTGTACACAAAAACACACTATCCGACCCCTCACTAAATAAGGAACTCTCACTAACGTTATATGTGTCACCTAAAAACTCTATACTAGTAGCTTCTCTCAGTGCATTTTTAAATTCACCGTTTTCATTAAGATTATCTGTACTATACGATTTAGGCTTCCCATTAAGTAATGTGGAGCGATTTTTACTAAAAATCGTTTCTCTGAACTGTTTATAATTACTAGATTCAGATTTGGAGGTAATTTTGTTCTTTGGATTAATGAGGTCATCTAAAGCGTTCTGTCTACTAAGTTTTATATTTGAAACGTAAATGGCATCTTGCCTCTTTAATTTCCTGTCAATTGATTGTATTTGGGAGAATGGTTTAATCGTTAAATCTGATTTATCTGAATTCGTTCTAACATCGTCGTTCGTTTCATCGGTAGTTACATCATCGATATCAAGTTTTAATTCCTTTTGTACATTAGCTTTAAAGAACGCTTGATCTACAAGACTTGTATCCTTCAGTTCATTGACACTGTGAACTCTGGATAAATACCTGGTTCGTATATTTTTAAACATCTCTTTGGAGGAACTATCGCTATGGGAGTCGAGACTTTCAGAGTCTTTTAATAAACATTTGCCATCATTCGAATTTTTTGAGCTATCCATAGATTCTTGTCTGTCAACACCTGTTTTGATACATTAAATTATAATTAATATTTACATGTACAGTTGCGATGACATTGTTAGTTCTACACAGGAACTACATCTGAAGCCTTACATATAATTAGTGCGTGATAATGTAGTTAATACTACTCTAATCAGCTTTCTAATAAACTGCAACATGCTACTTTGAAATAACAATAAACTTAATAGAAACTTTACTTTCAATAAATATAAATTTAATATCATAGTAGGCGTATTAGCCTTAATTTAACATGTCAAATGTTTCATCAACGCAACTACAAAACATGCATCCGTCTCTTTCTTTGACTTTCTCCCTCTTACCTTTCAGCGAATGCATCTGATCTTCAAGCAGTCGTATACGGTCTCTAGCGATCTTATTCTCAGACACGAGTCTCTCCAGCTCTCTTTGCGCTTCGGTTTTAAAGTCATTGGCTACTCGTACCGTCATTAGTAAGTCGCTCTGGAATTGTTTCCATTCTGCTACCTGTATGAGGAGATTAAGGATATATTTTTTTTTAGTAAACATCGTAAATAAAAATACAAATATATAAAAAAAATAAAAAAATGTATATTTTTTACTCAAACTCAAACTTTTTAATCAAACATCAAATATTATTTATATGTAATTTGTAGTGCGATTAAATGATATGTATTGATCAGTATTTGGTATGGTTTGGCATCATCTATGGCGTGGTGTGAGTACGTACGTCCCTGTCCCTGTCCCGGGCGGCGTCGGCCAGCTGCCGCTCGAGGTCGGCCGCCCGCGCCAGCGCCTCGCCCGCGCGGCTCATCAGGGACAGCTTCTCGTCTGACGCCACTTGTACCTGGAAACGGTTACAGTCGGATATTGGAGTACTACTCGATTTTATGTTCCTTTTTCATTTTATGCATGATAAGAGCTCGAAACCTTGATAAGACTGGATTCAGCTGCAATTTATTTTTAAGTTTATATTTATGTATATAGGGAATTGAGAGAGATTTTTATATTGCATCTATAGGGTAGTTAAATAGAATTTGAAAATTGGTATGAAAATATTGTATTGAAATAAAGAAACCTTTTTTTTCTTTTTAATATAGAATGAAAAATAAACCTATACGGGCAGGGATTCAAACCCGTGACTCCCTACCCAATTCAGTTTATATTTCATTCTATATTTATATAATTTTAAATAAGCTTCACATGGCTATACATGTTTATAGATATTTTCAAGCAAAGAAATCTATCCTTCTCGCAACATATCTTGAATTCTGTAATGAATCCCCCACCTGTATCTGCAGGTCGGCGCACGTCTCCTGCATGGTCCTGTTGTCGGCCTGCAGCGCGGTCCGCTCCTGCCGCGCCTGCTCCAGCTGGAACTCCAGCTCGGAAATCGTCGACTTGGCGTTGTTGCGGGACACCTGCGGTTAATGGTGCATATGTTCGTTTTTGGTAAATATACATTGTGATATATACAGATCGCCTGCGCTCGTAACTAAAGAAAAAAATACATATAGCATTCAATCTCAAATCTATTTAATTATATATGTGGTGTAAATACATGGAAAACTGTATTTCTTAAAAAATATATCTATTATAAAACTAACTGCATCCGTTTAAATGGACAAAGAAGATTGTCGATTGGCGGAGCCGTTCTCGTAGCCCAAACCAACTGTGGGAAGTAGTAAGTAATAATATTGAAGTACTGACGAGTGCGTCGTCGTGTTGCCTGCGAGCGTCGGCGTGCGCGCGGTCGAGCTGGCGCTGCGCGTGCGCGAGTCGTTCGGCCAACGCGTGCGCGCGCGCCGCCGCCGCGTCTGCGTCTCGACGTGCCGCCGCCGTCGCCGCGCACTCCGCCGCCGCCGCGCCCTCCGCCGCGCCCGCCAGCTGACGCACACACGGACATTGCACTTCGACCGACTCACGAATAATTCTGATTTCAAATCCAATTTCGGCGTTCTCAAAAACATCACACTGATTTCGCCCGGGTTGAGCGAAATATGTATATATAACCGTTAATGGAAAATTGCCTTTTTTGAAAACTTTTAAAAGTGTATATTTCGTTTAATTTGTCAATATTACCTATAATTAGACTAGAATATATTTATTCCACGACCACGTGACATAATTATATGTTATTTTCATATACTTAAAGACATCTCGGTTAAGGCAGTTCCCTTTTAAAGCAGGACTATAGCAACGTTCATATTTGTAGGTATGTGTATGTGGATTTGTGTGTGTGTGTGTGTATGTGTGGGTATTTTGTATGCATGTATGTTTATTTTTTTTTCTTTTGGAGGTTTTAAAATACATCTACTTATCTAGGGTCCTATCGTGTATACCTGTGCCTGCGCGGCGGCTAGCAGGTCTCCCAAAGTGCTAGCCTGCTGCTGCCTGGCTCCAGCCTCCTGCTCCCAGCGCACGCGCTCGCAATCGCTGCGCTCTACGCACACCTCCAGCGACCTACACACCCATCTTGCATTCTATACAACTGTTAGGCATACATCTGTTATATTGTCACGATAAAATCACAACACTCAAACGACACCATACGACCCACGGTCAGATGGAGATATTCAACCGAACGTTGGAGCGGCATTTGGTAAAGGTAAACAGCTATCAAAACAACTGAGACCAATACATTCCGCTATTTTTCAAGTCATACAGAACTGCAGTATATGAAACCACCCGTGTAAATCTAGTTTTCTAAAATCTAGCTAAATTTTGGAAGAAAGCTAAGACTGCAGGCTGATCTTCCACCACTGTGGTTGCCCACTAGGTGATTTAAAAAGTCTAGCAGAGTATGCGAATGATTCACGGACCAAAATGATGGAAGTCTACAAGAAAACTAAAAGAGTTGGCTCTAAAGCAAATGAAAGAATGAAGACTCGCTACGGTCGGAGAGCCTTGCCTTAGCTTTGAGGAGGGATCCTTACTTTGGTTGCATAACCCTGTACGTCGAAAAAAAAAATCCAACAAAATTGGTAAGGGCTTTAGAAGATAATCATTAGAATTATTCAATCTCCAGAATATATAGAACTTCCTGAATTTCTCCAAAGATTGTACATGTGGATCAGTTGGGGCGATATATTGAAATTAATGATGATAGGGACGATGACATCTAAAAAGGGGGCAGTAACACAGAAAAAGTCGTGGTTTTAATTGAAAAAAATTTAAAAACAATAAATTGAATCTAGGACAGAGCCGGCAGGATACAAAGCGTGTGGTCGCAGTGGCCTCCTTCTGCGAGCAAGTTATTGCTGCGAAGGAGGCCGCGGAGCGGATAAGGAAGTTAGCCTCCACCACTGATCCGCTCCGAAGGGGTAGGCTGGGGAGGAGGCGAGAGTACGCTCGACGCTTTCTTCCCCAGCTATAGTGCCTCGGTGAGAGGGGAGGGTGACCCCTTTCACCATACATAGGCCTATGTCGTGAGGGTGCTCTCGTTACTCGGGGCACCCTTATTCGGGGTGGGTTCCGCCGGGGCGTCACGGTGAGTGTGACAAGCGATCCTTTGGCGTCCCATTATGGCGATGAGGGTAACCATTGGTTTTTTAGTGGGTAGCCTTAAAAATGGCAGCGTCTTCTATGCTGCCGGGTAGTCCCACATAACCACCCGGTCATCACCTTCTTGGCCGGGGGTATCCGTAAAGGATTTTTCCAAAAGAAAAAAAAAAAATAGGATACAAAGCGTGTAAAACTGGGTCTAGGCAGTTCAGTGTACAAATTGGAAGCGATAAGAAGGGGAAAACGAAGTGGAAAACTGAAGTAACCCAGTGAAGTACTAGGGACTATCCGAGCCGGGCCGAGCACTGTGCAGTGTGTGTCCGTGCCTCCACGCTGGAGATGACCAGAGCAACTGAACCCTATTGCGGAATCGGTTACCATATTCTTGCAAGTAACTTCTGTATTGTAAATAAAGATACCACTTCAGAGAATTGTGAGTTCTCTTCCTTTACCCGCTCCTGTAACAATATACAAATCCAATCCTATTTTTTTTTTATATAATTATTTACTTTACCCACCTTATTCTCTCAGTCAAATTATCAATTTCTTTGGTTTTTTCATCTAACGCCGCTTTAGATTCCGTTAGATCTGCCTCTAGTTGCTCCTGCTTGGCCAGCAAGAGACGTCGCTCCTCTTGAGAAACCTGTTGAATTATATATTTTATATATTATTTTATTAAACAAGTAGTAGTTGTTTAGAAAAGTGTTAGAGGAGAGAGAATGGTTAAAAATCACACAATAATTTTACGTTACTTTACTACTGATAGAATTAAATTTAATCCATAGAATGTAACTTTTAAGATTATTAATACTAACGGTGTTGAAGTTGAAATTATAGAAGGAATATGTTGGAGGAAAAAAAGATTTTTAGTGTTATATGGTACGTCTAATATGGTTACTGAATTTATCTGTACCGTTACGGAAATAAAGGTTGCGTTTGTCATTCTACATTGGTACCGAAATAAATTGTTGACCTTTCACCTTGACCATCAAGAAATTTAAAGATTTATCTATTATTATCTGTTATTATCCGCATCTGAATGTATGTATGCAGCTCTTATTGCATTGTTATGTATCTTACAAGGTGTTTGTAAGAAGGGTGCGACTTGTATTAAGATCTAGCGAAGTTACGTCTAAAAATCAATGCTTTATTTTTTTTAAATAAAATATTGTCTATAACTGAAACACTAAGTTTTTCTGTTTGTTATAATTCCTAAAAACGTCATCAGAAATTCGGGGATTATTAATTGTAACGATCTTTTTTCCATTCTGTATATTCAATGTATTCTAACCAACACCAGAGAAGTAATTATAAGAAATACATAATTGAATATTAATCTTACTTTAAGCACAGCCAGTAGCTGTTGTTCCGTGTCACCTGGAACCACGGTCTCCGGCTCGACGCCCTCCCGTAACAACTCTTGTAGTGTGTCCACCTGAAGAAGTTTTATTACATTATTATTATTAATATTATTTCTACGTCATTGTTAATAAAAATATATTTTCGATATGTTTTTTATCCTAATGATGGTTGTTAGGTTTGTAATGTTTGATAGGTTTCCGTACCTTAGTCCGACTGTCCTCTAGTTTCTCAGTTTGCCGACAGAGGGACTCGAGAAGCACTTGCTTTTCGTCGGACAGTCGTTCGTTGTCGGCGTGTGCGTCGGCCAGTTGTGACTGTAAGTCGGCTAGTTCTGCGAGAGTCGCTTGTAATTCTTCACTTGTGCTGAAAGTTTATAATTAGGATAAAAGTAAAAGACGGTACCTTCATTTCATGTGTTTTGATCGTACTAACATCACTAGCTTCTGAGTTAAATAGATTTATTTTAAATGTACCTATAGTGATGCTCCTCCATCTGCAGGATGCGGTCCTGCAGGCAGGCCACCGACACCTCGCTCAGAGACGACGACGAGTGCTTGTCCCACTCCGGCGTTGTCGCGTCGCCATTGTCGCCCTCGCCCTGGACAACATTATTAGTAAATAAAGATTCTTTTGAGAAAATATACAATAATACAAAAATACAGTTCTCAAACACCAGCTTCAAATTAACATATTATTTTCCTATTAGTCACTAATAGGACAAATTATAACGGCCATGCGTGACACGATTAAGCCACACACGTATGATTAGGGAAAAACACAATGTTTTTTGTGTAACCAAACTGAATAATCCTTTAAGTCGTATTCAGCAAGACGTCACTATGCTCGCAAGTATCGTTACCAGAAAAATAACGGTCCTACGAGCCGGTTAAGATATGAGTGTAACGTACGTTGTGCGCGAGCGCGATAGATGCGGGCGCGGAGGAGTGCATGCGCCGCGGCGCAGGCGCCAGCAGCAGCTGTCGCTTCTCGCTGTCGGACAGCGGCGAGTGCGCGACGCCGCGGAGGCGCGCCCGCAGTGCACCGTTCTCATCCGCGAGGCGCTCCAGCGCCGACTCACGCTCCGACTCCTGGACCTGTCGCACAAGTGCTAGATTACAACACTTTATTGCTATTTATGGACACGACACATATTTTTGTTTTATGTGGTAGTAATTGGCTTTGGTGGTGTTTTTCTGAAGCTATTATGTATACTATTTAAAAAAGTAATACTTCTAAAGACTAGAGGTATTAGTTATTCGTCGAAAATAGAAGACTATTTTAAAATAGTAAACCTTTTTTACCACATATATATTTGTGATATTTTTGAATCATGTATTTATAGACAAAGAACAATTAGACAAAGAATAATAATTGTACCTTGAGTCGTTCAAGCTCAGTGCGCAGTCTCTCTGCGTCGTTGGCCCGCTCGAGCAGTTCCTCAACGCGCGCCTGCAGCTGCACGCGCTCCATAGCGCTCGCTTCCAACTCCCTGCGAAGGGATTCCAGCTCCCGCACTCCGGATGTTAATGAAGCCTGAAGAATTATTCTTATATCATTGAACATTGTCTGTCATACTTTTAAAAAAGCGTCTTGTAGTTCAGCCCTGGGAATATAATTTGCAAAAATAAACTAATCACAGACGTCATGACGGTCGTATACTTAGTGTGTAATAGTGTGTGTAATATCTAACCTCAGATGATACTCTGGCTCGCAGTTCGACCTCCTGGAAGCCCGGCATGTGTTCGGCGTTCAGCGTCACCGGTAGGCTGATACACTCCTGGGAGCTCCGCTCGTCTACGGACCCCGACCCCAACTCCTCGGAGCTGCCGTAAGCATGAGCCCTGATGTGCCCATCTTCGTACCCCTCCAAACCCTCTCTTAACTCAGGATCTTCTAACACAGCATTGTTATTTCCTAGATCTCTCTTCTTGTGTGCTTTGTGAAGCTTCTCTTTCGATCCAAATATTTTGATCGTTTTTTCTCTGGCCGGGGCTACTTTATGGTGCTTCGAGTCGAGGCTGGAGACCGATGGAGCGCCTTTGAGGGCGGACTCCTGCTTCCCTTGACTTGGTCCTCTACGGAACAAGGATTTAAACTTCATCATCTTGATGGTTATATCATATTCGTTATCGTATCACTGTTGAATGTGTTTGCATTTCTAACGTTCAGTATCCGCTGTTGTGATCGGAATTATTAACACTATTGTGTGATGTCTGGAGTTCAAATTGAGTTATTTTATATGACAATCATCAATAACCAAGGCGTGTTCACGTGAAAGTTTTAATGCAAATTAACACTACAGTTACGTATTAAAATGTCAGGTAACTGTTTGTAATTATTAAGTCTGATGATCAAAAATTAAAAACTTGTGATCATTAGGATTTATTATTTTGTGACATCATGTACCTATGTCCTAAGAATAGCGTTCCTATCTATTATGGCATTGGTGATATAACGTGATAATAAAATATAAAACTACCTTAATGCACGTAAGCAATTTGAACAGATCCAACTAATTACTACCTGCTGTAGATTTATAAACCTACAACTACATGCAGAATAAATTAAAGTCGACTTGTAAAACCATTTATAAATTTATTAACATCAATTACACGGATATAATTGAAATTACCTATTTACGTGAATAATTGATTGATTTCCGCCGTTTAAATCAATAATGTTTAAATTATTTATTGCAATATAATTCTAAATATTTGCAGTGAAGTATTTATATTTTTAAAAGCTTGTAATGTACAAGACGAGCGATTTCGTCTGTTCTTACCCTTACCCCGCTCCAGTTATAATCTATATATCATTACTTTACGATGATACAAATCAGCTGTTACCCTTTTTTTACTATTTCATATCTATACTGATATTCGATAATCGATTTTCGGTACCCTATTTAATAAATACAGCATGTAAGGTAACCTATATATAGCCCTACAATTCCTCTATCTTTCACTGAGTCCTATAAAAAGATAAGTTGAGCCGTTCAAAAAGATTACCTCGGCCAAACGGAATGGCAGGATAGACAGAGACATATTATTAACTATAAACATTTAAGAAAACATACTTGTTTTGATTTTACAGACAGACAAATAAATTTAATGACATCAACAGTGACATGGGAATTCACAAATCTCATAGAACGTTATCATAGCATGCGTTGGAATAGTTGAGTGTGTACATTTAACGTTTTGTCCGCGACCAGGAGAGACAATTTGAGTTATCTGTACAGGCGATCAATATTACAATCGTCTATACAATTACCCATATTCCCCTCTACATGCAAATTCAGGGGAGTACGGATGACCACTCCCTCATGACGTTTCCTAACTACTAACGAACGTTTTATATGTTAGGATTTATTAGTGAGTGTTTATTTCCCCGTTGAAAACAATTGGCTCTAGATGCTTCTAGTAAAGTATTATATGTTTAATAAAACGTCATAATTAAACACATTTGTAAGATTGTAGTTAATCATAATAAGACCAAGAAGTAATAAAGTTATTAAATGATAAGTTATCGTAAAAAAAAATATGACGACGTTAAAAAAAACGTTAGATAATAAAACAAATCACCGTCAGATCACTCTAATACATTTATATCACTTGAATGGCATTCCTCGATCAGAGGTATCTGCGATAGGGTGACTATTATTCAAAGTTTTATCGATTTTATGTATTAATAGATTCAGTACAAAATATACACATAAATATTGTATGTATTTACTGGGCATAATATTGTAAGTCTTTAGTTCTTTATGGCCTAAATTACTCATGTTATTAGTAATCAATTTATATTCTATTTATATAATACGTTGTGTTAAGACAAAGTAATTTGTCGTTGATTCATAATACACATAACAATAATGTATGTAGACTTAAAATAAATACGTCTTATTTAAAGTGACTGTTTCCCTATATTAGATTGGATTATTTTTAATTACTTTTTTATTTATTACTTTTCCTAATTGGAAAATTTTTATAAATAGTCTAAAAACTCATGTATTCATGGCTACCCTTAGATAGGTGAGGGTGAATGACCAGCCGTGGCCGCGTAGCTCTGTCAGATCCAATATGGTAGCTTGGATTTCATTTTATTCCCATTTTTAATTTATTGTATACTATATAACTTCTAAAAATACTTTTTGATTAAGTTTCAATCGCAAATGTAAACTGTAAATATAACTTTATATCAAAGCAATATTTATTATTTTTTAATTACAGTTGTTAAAAATTGATTTACGGATATGTAATGTGTAAAACAAATTTTGTTGTTCCTTCAATGACTCTTATGAATTATGAATATAGTTCCTAAATTAGCTTGATCCGTACATGTACATCCATTGTCCAGTCAAGCCTCGGCTATTCACGTATCAACTAGTATTCACATAAAAACTATTCGACACACAAACCCACTTACAGCCAAACGTCTATATGGTGCCGAAATGACATTCAAAACATTTAAATGACATGAATTCTTAGCTTACATTCGGCCTTGTGTGACACATTCAAATAGCTTTTATTTATTATCAACAAATTATATATAGATTAATATATTACAACATAAGGCAAATACTAGAGTTTAGAAGAAGTCGTTAGGGACCCGATAATATAATATATTTACTATTTATTTTCCTCCATATTGACATAATAATTATAATAATACAAAAATAGACATAAATTATAAAAAAAAATATGAGTTTAAGTATTCAGTGATAAATTAGTACTTACACAAATAATACATTATTTTATAAATAAATAAATAATAAAGGAAATATTATACATATAACAAACTACTTAAGCTGGTTTTATTTATATTTTATCGAATGGAAGCTATATTCGTAATAAATAAATAATTAATTAATGAATATTACCATTACCATTTTAGCTATTACCATTTTAATTTTAAAATTACATACGTTGCCGTATACTCGTTGTTATTCGTATACAAAAGAATATTTTTCAGTAATTTAAAATGTTCTTTTGTTACTGTCAAATACACTTGCAAGTTATGAAAATGACAGTTATTAATAACTCTTTTCATAATTGCTTTTAATATATCTCAAATATGATATTTGTTACAATAATTTGACAATGTCCATTATTGTATTAATTTCAATACAAGGACATCTATTCAAAATCTAATTTGGTTTGGGACTACAAACGTCGACAATAGTTAATTATTTCTGAGATTACTTGGATTTTAACCTTTGAATACGATAATGATATAACTGGTAGCTACGAGGTAAGATATTTATTATTTATTCAATACAAATACGAAAAAACTGTTGTGTGGATTGTTTATTACAGCAGTATAAATATGAATTATAATCAATTCATGCTATAAATATATTATAATAAAAATTAGCCGGATTTTAATCAATTTGCACAAAAGGTAAAATGTAACGATGAACTCTGGCGACAGGATGTACTTGAAAGATGAGATGGGATGCTGGGTGTACGTTACACAGAATGCCGGCGCCATACATTTATTTATTTAGCTTTATATTAAGTATACAAATATATATACATTTCAAACAATATTGTTTATTACTGAGACATTTATTTCATTCCCAAAATTATTCTTACAGGGGTGGTTATCAGGATGTTGTCTCATTCCTTATGTTACTGAACGATTTGTCGTATATTTAAAAAAAAAAAACAATACGTACAGAGCTATAAATAAAAAGAGAAAGGTCCACAGTGCGTTGAATGAAAGTCCCATGTGAATTATTTAAATATTGCCTGTTCTATTACATATGCATATATTTAATTAATTTAACTAAGCATGGCTGTAGTCTATGTTCAATCATTGTCGTCTCGGTCACTCTGTGGTTACCTAGTTTGACGTGAGATTAATAAACTATTAATAAGTCTAATGAAATATCATATTAATAATAATCGTTGCTAAAGTGAAGTTAGGACTTGTCTCTTGAAGTAATGTTGCCATGCGTTGCTTTTAAAGTACACTTTTTTAACGTTTTTAACAAGTGTCCTTACACTTTTTTAACAATGTACATTATAGATTATAATATGTTCGAGGGGCATGGTATAAGGTAGCGTCAGCTGAGAAGTTTTTTGCCCATATTTTAGATGTCGTGGGAGAGTAACCACTATTGTTTAATATGCTGCTAGTAGATAAATATTATATCCTCAGCAAAGCAAAAAATCTCATATTATATTACTTGTATAAGCACATCATTTACTTATCTTATCTTATTTTATCTTTAGAGATCTCGGTATAGTTACAATTTGTGTACCCAGAACTACAGATTACATTTAAATGATACATATATTATCGATCATTCTATTCCATATCATAAACCAGAACTAGCAGACGTCAAAGCAAAACGGTCTTCAAGAAATTCGTCCATACATTTTTGGAAGAATATAAGAGTAACAGTTTTATTTGTTATATACCTATTACGAACGAAAGTTTTATTTCTTTGTATTTATATGAATATATATATTATATATCTATTATGTATCTTAGTTATATATGCTATATATTTAAGTATTTCTTAGCATGTATGTTGATTATATAAATAGTGTAGCTACAACATGAATCGTAATGTTTCGTATCGTAATAATTGTACATTTTAATATTATAGTTTCACCATCTTGTTGTTCTTTCTTTCTGAATTGTTTATTTTCGAGTTGACTGGTAGAGAATGCCTTGTTGCATTAAGTCCGCCTATTGTATCTATGTGTTTTTGGACAGTAAATATTAAATAAATAAATAAACCAGTCGATTAAATCCAATTGTAAATCTGATGGAAGTTCAAAACAACCAGGCCAACCTAGTCAAAATCAACTATTATTCATATTTAAAACAAAATATATTCACATATGAAGCTGCGTCATGACCAATACAAACCAATGGGCTGTATTCGATAACGCTATTTGTCCAACTGTGGCCCAAGGATGTGTTTTCAGCTTGCATTAACAAGGTTAAACTGCGTTCAGTCACTCATTAAGTTACACCAATTTGCGATTTTATATTCGCATTTGGGAAGGTTGTTTTCCTCACGATCTAAAAGTCGTATCGTTCAATAATGCATTTTGTTTATTATTATTTTTTTATTAGTACTCGATCAGTAACGAGCATTCCTTTTAGGGTAATATTATAGTTACTTAAATAAAACTGCCTCACGTTTGATTTAGCTCGATTTCATATTGACGACCATTCCATGTTACGAATATATAATTTCTTTTAGAGCAACTAAGTAGGTAGGTAAGTAATCTATAGGAAAGCGTTTGCCATTACTATATAAAACGAAAGCAACCGCCATCTTTATTTAACAAAAAATAAACGTCGCGACGTTCCCAACCAGTTGAGAAACGTGGTTTTCATTTTAACTTGATTTTCAAGTTCAATACTATTTAAATAACTTTAAATAAACCAGTATTAAAGTAATAATACTGGTTTATTAATACTTTAAATTAATATTCCAGTAGGAATGTTCAAGATAAGTGCATGAATATAACAACAATTCGAAAACAGAACGCAGAAATATAACAAATTAAAAAAATATATTGTAACAATAAATAGTGGAACCAGTCTGTTAATGACCCAATTCTGGACAAAGGACGGAATTATGAAAATAGTGCTAGTAGATTGGTTATTTAGATGTCACTCTATTCCACTATCTTTGCGGAAATCTTATAGTTTATATTATTATATGGGGTTTTAATTCTATGGTTACGTACATGGGTGCAAAATGTTTAAACAATAACGCCTTCAAGTATCTAACATCAAGCGTTGTTGGACGTCATATCGTACCGTTAAAGGATTCCTTTGCGGCGCCGAATACTAATGAAGTTGCAACGTCTACCAAAGCCGTTTATATTCAATAACTACCACAAAGAAACTAATCATCACGCGCTGAAGAATGTCACATCCGAGCGGAAAATCAGAGGAATTACGTGATGCGATATAAAGATCACTTACAACGTGATTCAGATGCAAAAGATAAATTACGTTTGATATTGAAACTTCGAAAGAATTGAAATTCCAGGACACGTTCTGAAGACAATATAATTACCGATTCGTTATTGAAATGATCCAAGAAGCAGTGATGGGAAAAGATCGGATAACTTTTCAATCGATCAGATAATGCATAATTCTTGAAACTAGCACAGTTCAATCATCAGCATCATTGATCAAAATCTTAAAAGACTAAACTAGATATAGATGTCTAGTTTAGACATCAAGTCTGGCCAAGCTGATACTTTTTTTTCTTTTTTTTTACATTTATCTGATGTATAGAATATGACGTAATTGTAATTAATATCGAGAAATGGCATCTTTTACCTTGAAGAATTATTTATACATGACATTGCATATTATTAGCGGTCTACAGAAGATTTAACTTAGATCAGTTGAACAAGTAAAAACATATTGAAACCACAGATGCTCCCGTTATGGCGTAAAACCAGATTCAATATACGAGTAGCATTGATCTTATTAAGCTTATTTCTTGCAACTGTGGTCAGTGTTGGAATTAAAACTTCTTCCTATCACAGAAAGATAAAAACAGTATGAAAGTATTTCTAAAAAGTCTTTACGGAACTTCTTTAATATTCAAGGCGATAATTTGAAATTAGTTCGATACATCATTTTCTAAGAATCAATTTAAAACATCGACTTCTAACTAAAATCGAAATCGTCTGTCTAAAGGCGTCCTATGATCGGGTTATATCTGGATTAATTTATGTAGATTTAGTATACAATATATATGAATATATTTCGGATCATTTATCAAATATCTTTACATTAAGCAACCAACATCTCTTAAAATCTATCCTTAAATTAGTTTTAAATGAAGATGCATAATTTTATTTAGATCCTGCATGTCATTCCTCTACTTCTCTTCTACTTTATTCGATTCTTCTACTTCAAATTAGTTGCTATTAGTACCTATTTAGATACATTATTTGTTTACGTTATTTTAAAGATTGGTTGAATATCACACATTATGTATAAGATCACGAGTCACATTGATGAGGGTTGAGGCAGGTTCATATTACAAATTTATTTTAACAAAATCTGAAGACAAATCATGTTTTTTATCGTAAAAATATTTTTACATACCAAAAATTTGTGTTTTTTACAAATTCATCATAGTAAGCTCGGATTGCTAATATTATTACGTCTGATGATAGTTTTAACAGAATAAGCAAAAAACTATAACGATATTAAAAAAAGTGTTTTTTTTTTAAATTAAAAGAGATTGGTTTAGTTCCTTTTAAACCATTATTTTTAGGATTTACAGTCAAGGTTTCCTTAGATATTAAACTAGTTAATCAAGGTATCCAATAATTGTAAGATATTTTTTGAGGTCATAGTAAATTTCCCTCTTTCGACTTTTTTTTAACTGCACACTAACCGAACATTATTCATACTGTCATTGTCTATAATTAATTAGGATTTAAAAATTCTCATCTTCAACGAAAATGTTTAGTAAATAACAAAACCAAAGCTAACAATACAAACAATAAGTATAATATAAAAATTTTAGGATGGCAAACACAGAGCTCTTCTATTCTTCTTATATTTCTTATACAACTAGCGTATATGGACAGTAAAATTTTTAAAATGCCATTTCTATCAATTGAGAGCAAACCGTGTTCACTCCCGGATGTTGCAACTAGACTTCCTCTTGCGATCGATGGGTATGTCTCAGCTACTTTTCCCATCATTATTAATAATAACTAAAGTTATAGACTTTCTATTATTGTAACTAGTTGGATCCAGCGAATTTCGTAGATGGTATAAGCCCATCTGTAGAAGAAATACAGACTGACTCCGAGTAGTACCATCCTCTCAAGTCAGATCGAGTTAATTAGTCCAAGTATAGCCATTAAACCTACAATTTTATATGGTGTTTGAGAAGTCCGGACGCTCAAATAACCTTCCCCTCAGTGCCCCAATTTCTTCCAAGCCTAGAAAAATGGCAAAGTATTGGCATGTTTAAAAATGTCCATGGGCGACGAACCACTTTTCATCTGATGGACCGTCCGCTTATTTGACACCGTCCCATAAATGGAACCTCTCTTCTATATAACCACATTTTATATGCTATGGTGGCTTCATTTCATATAAGAAGAAAGTATTCTTGGCTTTATAATAATACCGTATTATAAAGCCAAGAATAAGAAATAAATATCAGAAACAAAATCAATACAGAAAGGATGAGGATCCAGTACGTTTTTATCTGGATCTAACGAGACATCTAAAAGATACGAACATAAGAACAAATTATTCTTGGCTTTATAATATTGATTTGATTTTGATACATATTTTACGTGTTGTTTTTTAAAAAGATAAGACCAATTTAACTTTACAAAGTGAATGTTTGCAAAACGAATATATAGTATGTTCTTACATTTGAGTATTACATATTTCTTTAATAGTTTATTATAGTACAAATAAATAAACCATATGATATATTTATGGTTGTAAACCCAGTGCTTTGTACCAACATAAGTATGGTCTGATGTTTCTTGTGATTACATTTTAGACAAACTTTTTGGGCATCTTGTTAACCAAAACAATGGTACGCCATTTTTCTTAAAATAAATTGGTCTAAAAGAAGATATTACGATATGACACAGCGGCCATTGAAAACTAGAGAAAGAGATATGCTCTCACAGTCACTAGTTGTTATTTTTTTATTATTAATTTTCTATTTACAATATTGTTATGTGTTATATTATATAACGTATGAGCCAACCATATAAAGCTTTTGATTTAATTTGAATTGAACTTATTTAAATATGAAATAAACTGATATTTATAATGACGTTTATTTTATCGTTCGTGCAAAACCTACTGGAGGGATTTCACTGAAATGTTGTATGAAAACACATAACTTATTGCCTGACTCAACAAATAGGATTCTTTATTGCGGCAAATTCTGAGTTTCAGAAACAAAACTGGTAATACACTGGGCTAAAATTACAATAAAACTGTAAATATATTGATAGATGGCTAATAATTTGGTTTGGAGGGAGTAGACGAAGCCACTGGAAGAACTAGTTTTATATAAAGGTATAATTTTCAGGTAGACATCTTGTATACAATGAAATTGACCTTGAAATGACAGAACTGATCAGAGACAATTTATCATTACAACGTTAAAAGTTAAAACTAAAAAAAGTTATCTATAGATATAGGTTGATAATACATAATCTATTAAAATAACCTAAAACATAACCTTAGCAAATTATAATTACAACGAATGTTAAAAACTTCATAATAAAAACCGAATTTATAAACCGTGTAACTGTAAAATGTAAATAATTTTTACTTCTTCATAATATGATTCAATAAATCTAAACGCAAGGGATGAGACAATAACTTTCACATAAACACACTTTTGAATATTAGTGTGTTTACTCGTGAAAGCGAGTAACCAGACACTAAGTAATTTTTGTTACATCTGCATTAAACCGCGGACGCCAGACACTAAACACAATAACAAATAATAAACCACACCACACTTTAATATTTCCGATCACTGACACATAAACACACCATTGTAAATAAAAAAGTTCGTTTCGTTTTTTAAAAAGTTCGAATTTTAAAGCACCGGCCGACGGAACACGTCCGCGGCCAACCGTGGCAAACAAACTTGCTTCGTTATTCGGTCTTTTAAAATGTCTGATCGTGCATTTCTTTCTATAATACGACTTATTTTAAGATATCAGATTCGAGACGTTCTATCAACGCAATGAAGGGGGTATTAATAAGAGTCGTATTATACAACGAGGAATAGGAATTACCAGGGTGAGATAGAGATAACAATAAGACATTGTACATTAGTATGAGAGAGACAGGTATCTATCGCAGAGAGCAGGTATAAGTTACCATAACGTGTGGGACAACTTGATAGCTACTTAAAAAAAGATTTTATTACAGGTTTACAAGGTATAAATTGCAAAACACGATTGTACATAATATTTCAAATTAGTTTCGGCGGGAAAATAAATATTTTAAACTTCTTTTTAATTTACAGTGACCCTATAAAATATATATTTATCCTGATCATAGAAAATTAATAATATTTACAACTGATGTAGGTACTTACTGAATATGTAAAGACTGAACTTTTTTCTCTTTCAGTATATTCGCGTTTGTCCAAACACTGTTATTGTTTAGATGCTTTTCTCTTTTTAACTTTATTTTTTCTTGGTTAGGTTTTAAAGATGGCGGCAAAATAGAATCAGGTGTTTTAGGTGGCGGTTTCAAAGGTGCAGGGGGCTTTTTTATTATTTTAAGTACACTGGGGCCTAACTCATTCTTAGTCTTGTCTCCTATATTCTTTGCTAACCCAGGGTCAGGAGTGGTTGGTTTTGATCTCAGAGGTCTAGAAGGTTCTGTAGGCTTTTCAAGTTTTAAATTAAGAGCCCTCTCGCTATTTCTTCTTTTGAATCTTGTTTCCACTTGGGGAACTGCATGAAGTAAGAGAAGTGTCATTCATACAAAACTGTACGACCTTTTAAGTATGGAATTTAAATAAAAAGTTATTTTTTTATTAATCAATGTTGATTTTAAAATATAAAAATCGATCCATTATAACAAATGTGAATAAACATTTTTAAAAGTGTTCATAGATATATAGACTACCAGGAACTCAATAAAATTTTATATAATTAATAATATCAATATTATAACCATTTTAACTTAATATATGTTTTAACCAATAATTTACCTGTTCTCGGTCTATTTCTAGTGACAGGTTTTGTCTCCGCGCTGCCTATTTTTGTAGTTTCTTGAACCAAAGTCGACGAAGGAGCAGAGGGTATCGCTTTGCTGCGAGAACTGAAGGTAGTCTTGAAGAAATTAGCGCCAAAAGCTTTGCGAATCCCTGACGAGCTTTGCCTGAAAGATATAAAAATTACAATAAAAAATTATACTACTGCAAATGAATAAAAATATACTAGGGGACACCCGGGTTTGAACCGGGGACCTCTCGATCTGCAGTCGAATGCTCTACCACTGAGCTATATCCCCAATGTCAATTAAGTTAAAATTGAGCTATAGAATCATAAGAAAACAGCGACATCTAAGGCATCTTCAACAAATATAACTCTACTGCTACAAAATAGATGGCGTTAGTTGTATAAAATCAAATACTTGACAACACTTTTCAAATACGTAATGTTACACTGTCCATTATTAATTAATTTGATAATAATTTAGTGGGACTCACTGTAATTTGATATCGCTAGGCACCCCCGGCGCCTTCTGCTGCATAACCTCCTCGATCTATATACAAGGAAACACAATTAACAAGTTATCTTTAAAAGATAATAGATTTTGGAATCGTCTAGAAATCTCATCTATCACACATTAACACAACTGACTATTATTCTTGCTAATGTCATCGCGAATAACTGCACGAATATTGCAATATTATACTTAAGTACCCTCATTCTTATCTTTAAATAATTATCGTTATTGATTAGTTGTTTTTATTTACCACAATAAAGTTGTACTGTCTCGTCCTTCTGACTCCTGTCCACATGATAACTCCAAGATTCTTATAAATTGCAAGCTATATTTATTGCAATGTATGTTATTTTGTATTTAATTTGAATAATATATTTTAAATCTCTATTATGTACTTTTATAATATAATCCACTGACGTTAGCTGTCAAACGGACAAAAAGTTGTAATATTTTAAGGTTTTTGTTTATATGGGTTTACATTAAATTTATACATTTATATATACTAATGAATTATATACTAATCATATTTTTTTATTCAAATCACAATCTAACTGGCTTATTTTGTATTAGATTTTAAATTAATATTTATCTATAACCGCTTATATAATCCAAAGAACATTTTATAGCAGCAGTTTCCCCATTAACAAGTTTTAGTAATTTATGAACTTGAATAACTTGATGGTTAAATACAAAAACTATATAATATTACGAAATATAACCCGTCATATCAAGTTTCACAGTAACAAACCATATTTTCGTATTTTTTTAATTAAAATCGGAGCTTGATATATAAATTAAGCCAAATGTGACAGGTTAAAGCATAATATAAGAAAAAAATACTATAGTTCGTAGGCTGGTCACGTGATCACTCATGACGCGTAATTATTATTATATTGTTGCGATTTCAGACCCCTGACTCAAATATATTATAGTAACAAATCTCAAGACCTCACACGTTGATTTGAATTCCTTTGGGAATTTAATTTAAAAACGAATAAATAAGCTTTATAATATTTTTTCCAATAACAGGTTATATTTCATATTTTTTTTTTTTTCCGTTTATAAGTATATTGTACCTTGCAATCTGATGCATGATCTCGAAACCACCATTTAATGAATTTGTAATTAAAGTATTACGGTATATTCTTGAAGTAGTTAATAACTATTTCAATACGTAATTTTATAATCACTGCATGTCCTCTAATACTATAAAAATATCCAGCCTTTCGCCACCTACTGCTGACTTCAAATGATATCAGAGTAATCCTTAAACATTTACATGTGACACTGCCCGAGGTATGAGCGACTGGCGTTTTAATAAACCCTCTTGCTTATCATGAGTCATGGGCGTTTTTGAACATATTATTTACATTGTATTTAATTATATTACAGAGATGTACAGTCCGACAATTTTTTTTATGATGTAGGAAACAAACGCTCCGCGTGGGTTGCCTCTTTAGATATGTTAAAAATATTGTTATCTTTTGTACAACAATTACTACAAATCTATACAATATTAACATCTTTGTCGTATGGTTTTAAGCCGTTTGGGTTTGAACTCATGTTCTGGAACTTTCTGGAATGTTGAGATTGCCAGTATTTTTATTTTTAAATCAATAAACATTAGCCAACCTCGCTTAAGATATTGCAATAGTTTATATTTCCTTCCTGTTCTCTACACACACAAACTCGTAAGATTTTTAACAATAATATAAGAATCTTTTGTAGCTAATTACAGGACAAGATTTGGACCTTTATTTTACCAAGCATAGTTGTCATTTTCTTTATTAGTACCTACTTTGCTCGGGTGCAAGGCAAGGAGACTCGCTAGTATTATATATTTTTGTTAATATTTATGAAAACGTACTGGAATGTAATTTATTCGGCGTTTATTAGAATGTCTGTCGATTCCACTCTACAGGTCGTATTTTTCCGACGAATAATACATAATAAGTGTTTAATAATGGTAGCCGCTTGTCGCTTGCACCAAACGCCACCACCCACACCCCTGAACAAACCTACAGAAAAAGACGTTGAACCCTCCCCATGATATCATGTCATTTCCATATTACACTACAAAATAAATCAAGTCACGATTTTTTATAGCTCTAATGTAGCGACTCTAAAAGATTATATCAGCTATATCAATAGAAAATATTATCACTATATGAGATTTTTTAAAGAATTTACTGAGGACTACAGCTATTTTCTTAAAAGGAGAGTCCATACAATTTTTTAATTCATCACCATCGGAATATTTCAATCTCTTTGAAGCTTTTTTATGCTCCGTCATCTCAGTGAAAACTTTCTTCTTTGTATCATTTTGACGCAATTCATCCACGACTTTTAAATGTTTATATATAAATGTGATAGAATATAAAATAATCATTATTATTAGTATATTAACTTAGTGTGTGAGTTAATATTTTAATCATCTCCTTAGGAAAATTATATTATATTTTCTTAGGAAAACTCTTCTAAAACGTGATACTTTAATATGGACTGTAAAAGGGAGTAACTCTATATTTTTCGCATCTTTTAGGCACTGATAATGTTCTATGTATTTGTGTACACAAAAATCCAGAGACGACCTTCATCTCTTATCTTATCGTAATAACGAGATAGGCCGTGTATTTTGTAAACTTTAAATGATACCAAAAAACAGGTTGAATTGGTTGAATTCTGGAATAAAAACATATGTTTTCTAATAAACTAGAAACATGTGTTTTATAACTAACTATTTCTTACTATATTGATATCAAAATCGGTCAAGCCGTTTTGGAGTTCTAAAAGTATAAAACTCTATTTTCAGACAGACAGACAGAAAGACAGACAAATATCAATAAAAAAGTAACTTTCAGTGAGTCATCAAACAAATATTTAATAAGTGAACTTACAATAAAATGAAACGTAAAGATGCAATGTACAGATAAATGATACAACATACAGATAGATATAAATGGACCTTAAAAATTTGAAACTTAATTGACGTCAATATTTGAATCATTTAGGATAAAGTAAGATTACTTACTATAAGTAATTAAACTGTTCTAATTATATATTATAGCTTACACAGACATCGTTATGTATCTAAGCGCTATCTAGGCACTATTACAGTTCTAGAAATATTCGTCATTCACAACTAACATATGAATGAAGTGGCCTCGTCTCCAATACTAAACTACATTTCGTGTGATAAGAACGGTCGTAAATATGTTAGCGTCGATTATTTTTGCCTTTAATTAACAAACGCGACTTATATTAGTAAAAATATAATAATTAGTTAATTAAAATACTTATTAATTAAAAGTTTTTAATGTTATGTTCGTCCTTGTATGGTCACGTGATGAATGAAAATAAAGTTATGGGAAATTGTATTATTTTATTATTAATTGTATTATATATATATATATATATATATATATATATATATATTGTTTTATTGTTATTTTGATACGCACTATATATTTGACTACATAGATTACTACTTTATAAATGTTATCTGATGAATAAGCGATAAATTTATCTCGGCAAGACCATTTCATTTTAACCAATGGCTAGGGCTGTCGGTTAACTTTATTTAAACATCAAAGATATTATATATATATTATTTTGTCTTCTATAAAGTTGAAAGCACCGCAAATAATATATCAAATTGCGAAAACATGTAATAATGACAATCTTAATTTAGCATTATAATTATACTTGATTCTTTTCTAAATTATCTATAGACAGTAAGTATTTATCTGAGCTAACCGGTTTCAAACCTCCGACCTAAATAGTTCCGAATAAACGATTGACCATATCCCAGAAAGTAGTGAGTTCGATTCTTGATTCGATTTATTTAAAATTCCAATATTCTAAGGCATACAGATATATATTGAGTCTTTATAATGAATCTATAAAATCCAACCCTGGTGGTATCTAGAACGCCTTGCAACAGCCGCCCACTTGCACAAGAGTAACTTGATCATTTGCTAATGTACTGAAAACTATACATTCAAACTTTAAGATTACTTAATATTTAGACTTTTTAAACAAATACCAAGCTATCAGAAAAGAAAAGAACATTAACAAAAAGTATATTAATATAAAATAACAGCTTTTAACTTATTTTGTCGTATTTTTAAACGTTTATATACGTGATTATTTTTATCTTGTAGCATGGTTTGAGCTTTTTTATCTTTTTTTTTGTTAGGTCTCTGCTGTTAGCCCTATTGGCTGTTACAGCGTCACCGGGATTTGAGCTTTGATACTTTACTTTGATAACTTTCTAATAGACAATTGAGCTGCTTTAGAAAGAGCATACATACATTTGTTTTTTTTTTATAATAGAGTAATGACATGGTAGATACTCTATTACTTTAAGTTATTTCATAGTTAAATTTGTCGCTATCTAAAAGAGTTTACGAAGAAAATATGTAATATATAGAGCCGGGGAGTCAATAGCCAACTCTACATTTAATAAAGTTTTTAAATTATTTATATCGCATATATAAATATATGTGCGTGTTTGTTAAGGAATTCTGTTACGCTTTTATCATAATAATTAACTGAAATTCGGGGGTTTTTTATTACGCTTCTGACAAAATTAAGCTCAATTAACTAAATTAACTTAGTTAACAAGTAAGATATAAGTCGGTTTGTGCTACATATAGCCAATTCAGAATGTTACGACACAGAAAATCTTGAAAAAGTCCCTATACCAGATTTGGGTCAGGTATTTTTTTTTAAAAACTACAATGTAGTTAATAATTTTATTTGACAAAGTAGATTTAAAAAGATTGATTGTGGAATGGAAGCCTGATTTGACCAAAGATAATAGATATGTGGAAAAAATATATATAAAATTAATAACCAACCTGAAAACCTATACCAAAATATATTTCGTACCTTTATCCGTTATACACACACAACACTACTAGTTTATTAAATCATTAACACGCTAAAACCACATTCACAGCTCAATTTTCATGTAAATTCCGAACTAAACTAACCTTATCAGTGTGGTTTGATAAAAGAAAAAAGATTATATTGTGTTGGTATTTTTTTTATAAGTTTTTAGTCTGTGAGTTCGCGCGCTCGCTGTCACTGCACTGGCGGGAAACGATGCTTGCGTCAAAGTGAAGTGGGTGTGATAAGCATATAGTTTTGCGAATTAATGTACCTACATTCTATTTTAGCCTTAGATTTACCTTATTTAATGTTGAGTTTGTGTAATTCTTCGTTAGACGTTTTTGTTTGTTGTTTTTGAACTTCTGATTATCTTCTATCAAAAAAAAAATATGCAGATAAAACTAACTATAAAAGTTAACATTTAATAGAAACATATTATATTCTAATATAAAAAATACCATAAATTACAATAAACCCAGAAGCCTGTGTCGTAAAATCCAGGAACTGTTCCGCTTGTCATTGGATTTGGAGGTTTAAACGAAAAGGTTTTACCTTTTTATTGTTCTTTGTCATTGCACCGAATATTTCCTTTTATGTATGTTACTTATTGATTCCTTATTATGTTATTTATCATTAATATTCTATCGGTGATATAATAATAAGTATATAAGATTACAAGTTAATTAAAATAATAATCAGATAAGATAACAAATTCCACTCACGTAGCTTTGTATATAATTTCAAATGATAAAAACTATAACCATTAAAGGGCCCTATCGATATCCAAAATATACAATGGAAAGTAACTTCTAGATATCATAAGGATAATAATTCGAGTTACAACACCCGCCCACAGACACCTTGGCACCAGATCAGTCCATCACCTTGAGACAACAAGGCGACCCTAACACAGCATATTGAAATTATTAGTCTTAGTTAACATTTATTATTAACTTGTTATATTAATCTATTATTGTATTTTGTTTAACACAATGTTTTGAGTTATGACAGACATAATACACAGTTATTTTAATGGAGCTAAACGATATATTTTAAATGAATATGCCTTTGTTTCCTTGATAAAAAGATTCATTGAAAATCTAGAAAAATCTTTATGTGAAAATATTGTAAAACATAAATAATAAGATGATTATATTAAAAACAACACGAAGTATTAAAAAAATAATGCAAACAATGTAAAATTAATACAATCTTTATATTATTTCAGTATGTAATACGTATATAGTAAATAATTGATCAGATTTCGGTCGTAAAGCTCAAGCTAGTACATAAATTAATAATCGATTCTGATCAACTAAACATTGAAATTACAATATAATGCGTTTAACATCAATATCACCATTACAATTGTAAATGGAAATTATGAAGCCATCTAAGGATTTTTATATTTAAATATAAAGTTTCGAACCCATTCGGGATCTTACATGAGCTCGAAGCGTCGCCTGAACTATTATATCGTTTCTGTTCCCTTTCGTTCAAATTCTGAAATAATTGATGAGAGTAGAGACGGCTTCATATATATGTAATAGCTATCTATTTTAATTTTGGATTATATATAAGACATTGTTATATCGGTAAAACCGAAGAATTATATAATTTGCACATATGTATATGTATTCTATGCATATACCTTTGTATTATGTATGTGTATGAATTGTAGGTAATACGAGTTTACGTTGCAACTCATAATAAATATATAAATAAAACCAGATCATTACCATGTTATATCTGTTATTCTATTGAATATACAAATATTATTGTGGGCGGGTTATACACGCTAATAGACCTTAATTATTAGCCTTTGAAATATATGCAATTGATATTTAACCTTTTTAAAACAATTTAGCTGATTTATTTATAACTTTGTTAGATAGTTTGTCATATAATTGAGTATAATTTAAGAGACGAAGATAAATGTGGGAAGGTTTTTTTGACGGTCTTGCTAATACGAGGTAATACCACCATCTCACGAAAGTCTAATTTCTTTTTCTGTAATCCAATTTATTCCCCATCCCTTAAGGAAGGCAACGCTGCTCATATGTGCCGGCGTCCACGCCAAGGCACTACTTACCACCAGAAGAACCGTAAGGTTGTTAATTTGCCAATGAATCCCGCAAATCAATAAGTGTGTTGCGTAAACAATAAAAAATAAAAAATATATTATCCTTATTAAAAGGTGTGGGAGTGTTGGCAGATTTTTCCTACATTCAGACACAAGTTCAAAGAGGTCAAATACAATGTTACCGGCCGAAAATATTTATATTTAGAAACTCTTATTATGCCCATATAAGTATTGGAATTGTAGAGTTTTAAATCGTCAAATAAAAAAAATTAACGAGATAAAATAAAATAAATATAACAATATATTATTATGCAGAACAACATCATAGTGAACTTAAAAAATAAACTCGGAGGGTAGTCAGAGTTTCCATAAATAGAATTCTTCAATTAAAAGCATTCAAAACTAAGTATCCAAGATACAAGTCTCGTTATAATATTAATTAAAAGCCCCCGGCATTATTATGCAGAATCGAGAAATTACCTTATTAATATGTATTTTGCATATTATAAAGTAAATCAATTAAATGAATAAGGACAATATCGGACAACGAGTAAAATAAAGCAATATATTAACACCTTTTGGTATTTTATCTGACGCGTGGGCGTCACCTTCATAAATTAGTCGGGTTATATCATTTTGTATAAGCATTAAAAGCTAAAAGATTTTCTTGTCAATTATTTGTATCAATCGAGATAATACTCGTAATAATGCGTAATAAATAATTTTATTTCGTTGTAATCGAAAGAGTTCAGAAGATTACATATATTTTACATTACATATATACAATATTCGTTCAATTCTTATTAAATAAAAACAGTATTCCATGATGGCAACAGAAATACATTAACATAAAAACACACATACAAATGCGAAAGTCTAAATACATCTATGTAGTTTATTTAACCGTTGCTTTACTAAGTACCTATAGTTACTTCCAATGGAACGGTAACTTGCCATATACGGTATTTATTAAAACATAAATACAGATAATATTTTAGCACGTGAATTACAATCAACAAGTAGAACCATGTTTCATGTTGGTGATATCTTGTATCAATATTTGTTTGGCGTAAAGTTATTCACACCAGCTCGAAGGATCGAAAATAAACATTCTGTATTTTTTAAATGTATTTTGCTAACGAGCGGATTAACAGTATGAAATACAAGTGTATGGAAAGGTAAGTGCTAGGCGTGTGCGTTGGCGATGCATTCGGGTCACACTGACAGGGCATTCCGGTTTAAATGTTATTGATATATAATAATGTATTTATGATATAATGATTGAACGTCATTAAGAAATATAAACACAAAATTGTATATGGTGAAAAAGAAATCACTTTTTATATTACTTCAAGCATAATTTTAACAATATTTATAAAATCAATCTAACTTACCCATGATTATTTTTTCGGCGCCTGTTTTCGCAAAAATCTTGAGTCTTTATTTTAAACTTTATTGTATATATCACAGATTACACTTTCAAGTCTTTGGAATCTAATCACACCTGCGTTTAAAAAAAACAGTTCACTTAAAAATAACGATTTTGTTTTTAAAATTATGAGGTTTCATTAAATGTTCTCTTAGCTATTGTTATAATATTTACGTGCTACTGGATGCTTAATGATTTTGGAAATTTGGATCAGGTTTTATATACAAACTCTTTATTTTTGCTAATCGGTTAACTAAACGTGTAGTTATAGCTGTCTGTATATTAATTAATCTTTTAGACAGAGCTAGGTACATAAAAATATATATTAATTAATATTCTTATCGTTGGTTTTACATGTTTTTTTTAAATTATTACGTAATATAGGTACTACTTCTTTTCTACAGTAAAATATAAGTAAAATTCATTAAAAAACTAAGTTTTTTAAATGTTTTGTTTAAAAATATTTTTCTAGGAAATACAATATTTTTCTAGTAAGTCAAAGTTTTGAAAAAAGAACATACCAAAATAAGCGGCTAATGTTAAACTAACAAAAACTACCCATCTCTACTACAAATCTTTCACTTACGCACTTTTGCCATTATTTCAAACCTCTGTAATAAGATTTAAAAAAAAACCAGTCTAGGTTAGAAATATCCGTTACAGAATAGAATAAATATCACAGGGCTTATAAATTAAATTGTCTAGAATATATTCTGTTTAATGCTTGATTAATGACAGACATTAACAGACAGACAAGTAAAACATTAAACTTAATATTTATTGAGGTATTAAACCTTACCCCAGATTAAGTTCGTTGTATTATTTCACCAAGAAATTTTATGGTAACTATAAATTATAAATATCTTTTTACGTTCACAATTTTTAAAAGTACTTTTTAATACTTATATTCTGAAGCTTCTATCACTTTTCACAGACGAAATAAAACTCTATCCTATAATGAGATCAAAGTAATAAGTTATTAGACAAACAGTTATTTATAGAATTAATAAAATGCAGTTTTGTAAGGAATATATTGGATTATAACATGTCTTATAACTTCTAACAAACGTGTTAGAGTATTGACGTCTATTATAAGGTAAATCTTTTGTCTACCAACACTAGGGCGTGTAGGGTTTCATTTACGTCACAAGCAGACAATGTGCCTAAGCCAGATTTAAATGCAATGTCCATGATACTTTTAATTGGATAGCGTATCCTAATTAATACTAGATATTTTTTGTTATTTATTCATGTAATTAATGTTTTATCTAAGTAGTCACTTTTTCTTTGAGACAGACGGTGTCGGTATCGTTCAAATAGAATGTAGTAGTCATGAATTAATAAAAATGTGTATCTCAATAATTGAAGAAGAGATCGAGACGAATTAAGAATTTATTTGATCTTATTTTTATAGTGAATATAATTATTATTAATATGCTATGAATAATAAACGAATTAAGGATCGCGAAAATAGGAGCCGATAACAAATAAAAAACTGGTAGAGCCAGTCGAATAGCAGAGAACGCTCGTCAATACTATCATAAAATAAAATATTATCATGATCCGGGTTCTAGTCAAGGTTTTTTAATACACCAAATATAATACAAACATACATACATACATACATATAATATAATACAAAGAAAAATAATATACTTTTTTGGTAAAATAATCTACACATCCACTTAAATTAAATAACTGTACTAATTAAACAGATGTCTTAAAAATAGGTTGCACGATGTAAACAATACACGATCATTATCATCCTGCACCGGTGCAATGCAGTAGCGCGCCCCGATCGATAAACTTAAGCACGCACAAAAAAAGCCGAATGTTTCCCGCGTTTTTTCCCGTCAATTGTAATACTTCAAACACGAATTTTAAGCTAATTTCATTCCAACGATATTTGGACCAGATAAATTACAAATAGCACTTTGTAAGAAAATACGCTAATCAAATTATATAGTGCGAAACGGACATATTTACTACGTTCGGCTCGTGGCGTAACTGACGGCCGGCCGGGCGGGAGACGACAGGACGCTAGAGCGCGCGCCCAAACTATAACCTAGCAAGTTGAAATAGTAGGGTGATAGGGAGCCGCCTGCGAGAGACAGATGTGTACAACAGCTGGGCGGGTTGGTCTCATTCATGTTCGCACTGGGGGAGCGTATCGAACCGCAGCTTCCGCATTCATGTAACGTAAACGAAAACGACAAAAAAAAACAACATTTATTTCATACAAACTTTATTTAAATCAAAAAATAAAGTCTACAATAAATTTTACTTCAATAGGTATTAATATGTATAGTTATAAATTTGTTTCAGCTTTACCCAGCTCCATATAAGCGGTTTACTTGCGGAACCTGCTTATTTTACATCACAAGGCAAACTTACCCTCAACAATAATAATTGCTAGCGAACACTTTTAAATTATAAACTTAACATCCCTTATCTGTATGATGAACAACGCAAAATTGGGTATTTTAACTAAAATGTATGGGAATCTGTTACATTTGAAGTCATTCATTTTAATATAATATTATCCGCTTTGTTCTAAACTCTTCAATCATTAACACAATGTTATTTACGAAAATCCGATATGTTAACAAATTATATTAATTTAGCTAAAATATAAACTTTTCAAGCACATTTTATACTATATTTAGTTAAGGCCTAATCAAATTTAATAATTGTATACATAATTGTTAATATCTCTTAAGACTCCCATACTTAGCGATAAATGTGAATTTTACTAAAAACCTTAACACGTAAATCTTAACAAATTATATTATATCATCTTTTAAATCTAGTTACACGTCTTCATAAAATTTATTTTTAATAAAAAATACATAATATCTCATTTTATCAAAGAACACTTTTTATCTATGTTTTTGTCGTTTAGTGGGTAACGAATGAGGCACATATGTTATTTACTCTCCCTACATATATCTTATATGTACAACCTTGGACTTTTACTAGCGGTAAGAAATTTCACTCCTTACCTTAAATATAGTGATATCATGTTTAATAACAGTTTTATAATTAAATTAATTACTCAACAAAATTGCAGTACACAAAAAACCTTTTTGGTCTTTAATATAAATCAATGGTTCCGTGATCACAATATATTAAATAAAATATAGAATAGAATAGATGGTAAGTCACAATTTAAAATTGAATATTTTTTAGTTAATATTAGATAATACAAGCACCAAGAAACAGTGAAACTGCTGCTAAAGTATTGAGTTTGTTGAAAACTGAAATATTGGTTTTTCTAACTTACAATTGACAGTCACAATGGAGCTACAACACATAATATAACTTGTATAGGAAATACATAAATAATTCCTTTCTTAAAAGAATAACTTCTGCATCTTATATTATCTTATCTTGCTTACAAAATATATTTTTATAGTCAATTTACAAAACTATTTTGGTGACGACTGTACAAAAAATATTCAGCATATATCAATATATTTTCTATTCTTATAGTTACTTAATATTCTTTTAGAAAAGCACTCTTGGTATATCAGTGATCTATGTATAGAGTTTAACATTTGGCTAGAACAATGTTTAAAAAATATTCGTTATGTGAACTGCATCATGCTTCTTCGTAGCCTCTGCTTTGACATGATCCGTATGAAAATCAAATTTTCATATTTGTCTAGAATTAAATGCAACTCGATAGATGCTAATATAAATATAGACAAAATAAATAGTTACTCATTAAGGCTAATTTAAAATGCCTGGTCCACGTTTTCGTTTAATAGTTAACTATGCAATTTACCTCTTTGTACTATCGGTTACCGTGTACCTCGACTTACTCATAAGTTTAAACGTGATAAACGGAAATACTACGGAGACATCGAACCGCAGAGAGCGATAGCGAACAAGAACAGTGACAAAACTACATTCAATAAAGCTTCACTAAATTTGAAACCGGTCTAGCGATAAAATAAAAATAACAACAGAAATCTAACCGTATACGACGCAGTCATCTTTGGATCCCCCGGGGAGGTGCGCCTCCGCACGGTCTAAGAGCACTCCGGCGGCGCCCGGCACGCTCACAGGTAACCATAACGAAACATCGACGCGACACTACTTTACGAGTCTCCGTCGCAGGCGGTTGCGCAGCGCCAGCGCCGGCGCCGGCGCCCACGGGCCCGACGCGCGCTTGCCGAGCGACACGCGCGCCGCCTTGCCGCCGCTCGCCGCCTCCTCGCCACCGCGCCGCTTGAGGCCGGGAAGGCCGCGCGGCGCCGCGGGCTCGTTGCGGGAGCGCAGCGCGCGCTCAGGGCCCGCGCCCGCCTCCCCCGTCGTCGAGTGCACTTCGGGTTCGTCGGGCGCGCTATCTGCGCGACGCGTGCGCGGCGGCGGGCGCGAGGGCGGCGAGGGCGAGGCGCGCGCGTCGCAGGCGCGTGCGCGGCGGCGAGCGACGCCGAGGTTCTCCTTGGAGCGGCCCCGCGCCGCCGGGGCCCGCCGCGCCGGCCCCGGGGCGCGCGGCGAGTTTCCCGCGGCCGCACCACCCGTCCCGTCACGTCCCGCCCGCGGCGCCGGCAAGGAAGCCGCCACCTGCGAGCGCGTGGCGCGACGCATCTCTTCCCCGACCCCGACCCCGTCCCCGCCCTCCCCCGACGGCGGCGGCGGTGGCGGCTCGAGGCCGGCGCGGCGCGATGGTAGGCGCGGCGCGACGGACGCGGAACGCACAGCCGGCGTGGCGGCCGGGTGCCCGCGTCTATTGAGGATGACGACGCGATCGAGCGGTGCCGGCTGGGCGCCAGGACGGGCGCGTGTCGCGTTGAGGCGCGTGCGGGGCCGCTGCGGCGGCTCGAGTTCGTGGTGGGAGCGCAGCACGCGGTCGTTCGCGGCGGCCGCGTCCCCGCGATAGCGGCGTCCGCGCACTCTGGGCGGGCCCTCGATGGGCGAGCTGGACGACACCTCGTTGATCTGTATGCCCACGTCGTCGGGCCCGCGGCCACGCTCCCCGGGCGCTGGCACGGCAGGCGTCGCGGGGGGCGCGGGGACGGCGGGAGCCGCCGAAGGCGGCGCCCGGCTGCTCGCGTCGCCGCCTCCGTCCTCCGGTAGCTCGGTGGCGGTCGGCGGGGAGGGCTCCCTCGTCTCCGATGCCGCCCTCGCCCGTCGACCGTTGATGATTTCGTCGTAAACTTCCGACAGAGTATTGATTATGCGCGTGCGATTCAACAGACGGGCCATAAAATATGATTCCGCCGGATTTCCATAATTGCTGATGACTTCCGAGTCGTCGCCTCCGTTATCCTCCTCGCGCGCGTTCTCCTCTCTGGCTCCCACCGAAAACCGGCCGTCGAGCGTCGCGCACGGCGGTAATGGCGTCCGTTCGCTCTCTTCCGATGAAACCGGTTTGTCGACGTCAGAGTACCTCGTCATTATGGTGAGACCATTTTGGGGTACCTGTCTCGCATCATTCTCGACTGTGACATCTGATTTTGGTTCCTCAACTCTGGAAGGCAATGTAGATACTCCAACATTAGCCATGGGTACCGTTGAGGGGACGGTGGACTGTGGTTTCTGTGCAGTGGTCCTCGAGCGTAATACGGTAGCACGAGGAGGGCCCGGCGGATCTAACATTAATGTGACTACAGACGTATTGTCAGCTCTCATTCTGGTCTTTGACCATCTGAAAGAAAAAAGTCATATATATTGTTGAGTTTGTTAATTATAATTATACTTATTGCTAGCATTGGCCGGCGGCTTTACCCACAGTGCATACGTGAAAAAAATCTACTTATTTCAGATGGCCCTCAAGTTATTTTTTATCTATAGGGTTCATATTTTTTTCAGGATTAAAGAATTCTTGTTCTTTTCCGTACCTATTATACTGAAACATGTGTGAACAAAATGTAACCTATATGTAGCCTAAAAACTCTTCCATCTTCCAGTAAAAGTCCCATTAAAATTGGGTTAGATGTTTCATAGATTATTTTGGGGAAAAAGATAGAAAAAAGGGTTGTTTATGTATTAGTATCATGTTATTAACTAAAAGGACTTGAGAAAACATAGTTATTTTATGTATGTGATGTCAAAATGTAATTTTAATTATATGTATTTATATTATATTATCCATATATAAATAAAAAGCCAAACCCCAGCAATATTTAAATAAATATATAATTCCAATGACTCACCTCTCTAGAGCATGATCAACTAAGCTTTTAGAAGGATTGAGCCAGTCTCTTGGTTGGCTTGCACTACCTCCTACCAATGCCGCCTCATTATGTCTCTCTGTCGCTTGGACTAAATTAACAGCACCTTCAGGAGATATCATATTCCATAGACCGTCTGTACCAAAAATAAGGCACCTGAAACAATGTTATTGATATGAATTAATAAATATATTTTAAAAAAACTTAATTTTATTATATTACATTTCCAATAATAATGGACGGTTAGATAAATGTTGAACCAAATAACCATTTGTAACTTCATCTTATCTTTTAGCAAATAATTTCATCATAAAAAATGTGAGATAATATACAAGTAAAGGTCTAAAATTTTCATAAAGTTGATAACTGTTCAACTTTTTTATAGATATAATTTGTTTGCACATGTATTGTTTTAAATTAAAATAAAGAATGATTTAATATGTTAATGATCAACTACAAAGTAGCAAGTCATATAATGGTAGACTTATGAGATTTAAAACTAACAGTCATTTATTAAAAAAAAAAAACAAATGAACTTTGTACAGAGACCCATGATCATGGCATTTGGAATATTTTTGTAAATATCCTATTGAACAAACATTAATAATTATTCACAAATTCAAGAAAAATTAAAAATATTCATAAATAAATGTAATATGTAATGTGATTTTCTCATAAAATTATTGTATCTAGTACAGTATTATATACAACTAAAATTGAAAGATAAACAAGATTTTCAGAATATTTTTGTAACCAAACTTACCTGAATTTTGAGGGATCTATAGTCAGAACTCCAACATCAGGATCTGGACTAACTATAAATTCATCATTTAAAGGGTTATAACTCCACAAGTCTCCAAGTGAACGGGCAACAGCTAAAAATGGTATTTCATCCATTGGAACATTTTTTTTTATTGGTCCCTTATGGCCAAGGCGAGGTCTGTTCCAAACCACTCGAGGTACTCCAGCTTTTGATATGACTTTGCCTCCACATCTCTGTATACGTTCAATTTCTGCAGTGGACTCGGGTTTATGATCTAATGTTAATGGTTTTGCAGCCCATTCTTCACTGCCTGTAAATAAATTAATAAATCAAATTTTAAATATGTACATAACTCAAAATAATTAATGAACTTTTAATTGTATTTGTAAAATGTTAATATTAAATGTTATTCTATCAAATATATAATACAAAATTACTTAAATAATAAAAATAAATAATATTAAGTAATAGGCTAATCACCCAAATACTTTGTACATTAAATATGTAAATATATTATTTAGAGTAATTTACCATCTTTTTGATAACCAAGGACAATAGCAGAGTCTCCTACATGACCAATATAAATTTTTCCTCGTCTTATAAATGCAACACTTGCGGTTGTTCCCGCAGTGCTTGGTAACCCTGTTACTGTTTTTGGCCATTTCTCTGAAAACAAAAACAATTTTATATATAGGTAGTAATATATTTACCGTGTTTAATGTTAATTAATGCAATTAACAATTTTTTTTTTAATATCATATATTGCGTTTATATAATTGACCTTTGTATTGAAAGTTTTGGTAAGAGGCAACATGAATCTATATAAAAAACTTAAACTGGTAAAACAGCTTTCACTTTAGTAAATTGTGGGAGGATTTCCAAACTTGTGTAACAAAATTATGTGAATGTAATCATGTGTATTATTGTCTACTGTAGTCGTAAAAATACAACATTGAACATTAGATATTCTTTTGTTGACTCAATGTCAAAGCACTCAAGAAAAAATGAGGAGATACAAGGTCAAATCAAACATTTCGTACAATCACTCTGTAATCCTTCAAATTGTTCAAAACATCCTGTCTTATGACATTTAATTAAAACTATAATAAAAATATACTGGAATTGACATTTACCTACTTCTTTCCACATGTTCAAATGGGTCAACATGTAACCATTTCGAATAGCTTTGAGAACGTCCTCATCGTTATCAGACCAAAATTGACGTTGCTTTACTATTGAGTCCATCAAATGCTCTTTAGCAAAAGCTGCTGCTTCACCACCGCCGTGTCCATCATAAATTCCAAAAAAAGCATACTCCAAATCCCTCTCATCCTCCGTTTGTTGATACGCAACGGAAAACAAGTCTTCCATATACTTTCTGCCCCCCTGGCTGCAGTGGCCAGTGACACGTAAATTAACACCAATTGATGCAGGCATTTTACCACCATAATATACACTTAACCACAAAAAATTATGTTTTTAACATAACACAAACGACTCCACATTTTGCATTTGCAATTGCTCGACCAACGAGTGGAGCTAGAGTTGGACTGGATGAGAGGTCACGTGGACATATTGATCATTACGCGTGCTAAATATCTTACGACAATTCCAATATGACAGAAAGAGATAGCTATAAAAATGTAAGTTACCTACCAGCTTTAAAAGCAAAAGACGCCATCATGTTTTCCGCCATTTTCACTCAACAATCATTTGGCTACTTTTTAAATTAAATTTCATCATAAATAAATTATTAGACATAAACTCTCTTCAAATATATTTTTTTAATTTTCTTTATGTATCAAACTATCTTTCTTAACGAAAACCTGTAAACAGCTTCAACTTGTTTACTTTATAAACTTGCTTGCAAAACTTGGAAGAAACTAAAGTTGCGTTCAAAATAAGAACTCTACATTAAAAATAGTCTCAATCACAATAATCTCATCAGCCAACATTAACAAATATTTATTATTATAAAAGATAATAATATCATTTTTATAAATAAATACTAATACAATATAAATACGGTAGTAGTAATAACGGTAGGAATTATAAAAAAAGGGAACTATGCTCTTGCTATTCATGAAAGCAGAAAGAATTAAACTATGTATGGAAATAATCCATAAAAATGAAATGTATTGGTTTAAATGAATGATATGTGAAATGAAACGAAACAAAACAGTAAATTAATATAATTTTAAATAATACAAGAACTAAATCAATAACTATAACACTATTCCTCATTAACTTCCCATGGCTTTTCCGGCCTGTAGAGGTCCCATGGTTGGGCTTTACTGTAAACCTCCATTTCTTTTAATACAATACCACCCTTCACTACTTGTTCCAGGAATTTTTCTACCTTCCCACCTTTAAGTGGTTCAATGTTACAATGCATCTCCGTTATACCACTCTCCAGGCATCTTTGTGCAAAAACTTTGCCCAGATTGATGTATGCACAAGTATCTGTGATGCTGTAGAGTTGATTACGTAGAGCTGGTTCAGATGTTTTAGCAGTTATGACAGATCCATTAACATAATGTATGACTTCTGCAGTGACAGTTCTGTTGCTAGAACTTAACACTAATCTGAAACAAACATGATTTCAAAAAAATATTTTTCAACAACTCACATAGAATATATCCTGCTTCCAAAACACTCTTTAACAAGATTGTTTCTTCAAAGTAGAGTCTACTAGATATATTTGTAAGATATTACATTACATGTATTGGATAACATTTCAAGCAATTATTTAACAAAACTCACTTATGCCAAAATTTACGACCAGGTTTCTCTAAATGATAACCATCTGGTTTCCGAGCTATTCTCATCTGTTCAAGATTCCTTGGATTTCTGTTAACAAATACTTTTGGTGTTGTTCCTTTGAATCTGGCTAATTTTGGAAATAGCAGTACATTTTTACCAGCAAACATTATTGTAATTTTATTCCCTGGGTTAGTAAAGAGTTCTCACTTTAAAGATTGTTAATTATAGGCCTATAGGTTTTTAATTTGCATGAAAATTTATTGTTTTTAATTAATTTTTTTAAGGTTATGTAGATCTGGGGTTGCAAGTTGCAAATTGCAACACGTAAATTGTAATATGAGTTTCTATTTTCTAAAATATTTGTCAATTGCCTTTATGATTTAAAATCTCCAAAACCGATTTAATACTTTAGTACACACTTACATTATGTTATAAGTAAAAAGTAAGGAAGAAAAATCTTATTCAAAGTATCCGGTTAAAGTAATATTTTACAAAGTACTTTATATCTTGATTTTTTTTATGACAGTAATTTTTGTATGATATACTTGGCACCGAGAATTTTGATGAAGAATCATTTTAAAACAAAAAAAAAATACAAATTTATTTTATTTTTATTTTTATTTTTAAAATTTGTTTACGAAATTCAAATTTGCAATGCCTTATATTACCTGTTGTTCATCACCAGGCATGCCTTTTGTCAGGCCTGAGGAGAAACAAGAGCTTTGCTGGCCTCTTAAGAAGTGGGCTCACTTTTATTATTCCTCTCTAGTAACCTCAACCTGGAAACACCTTCGATAGAAGCTTAGATGTTGGTTAAAAGTAATAGAAAGTTTCTTGAGAACCACTCGATGGAAGAACACCTCGCATCCCTGTGGTGGGGATGGTATCGTAGTCATTAGAGTTTAGTGGTATATTTTATATTTAAACTGTCGTGAACCATGATTATTATTATATATATTATATTCTTTATTGCACACCACAAATATGTAAAGTACAAGACAATTTATAAGCAAACAAAAAAAAAAATAAAATAAATAAGAAATAAAAAAAACAATAAAGTAAAAAACAAAAAAATACATTTTGGGTATACAATAAGGCCGTCTTATCGCTAAATAGCGATCTCTTCCAGATAACCTTATTTGAATAAGATTGAAGTAAGGTAAACAGAAGTATTATATTTATATTTACCCGGCTGTATACACGCATTAAATCAGAATGTGCCCGACTTCTTTTGAACCCCGAATGGGTTATGGGTAATGGGTAGTGCTATAATGGAAATAAGAAGCAGGAGTTAACTCAAAAAACTTTTCAGAACAGTGTGGTAAAAACGGTAAAAGATTGCTTGTCACTACGAATTGCCAAAGGATCAAGCACAGAGCATTGGGTCTCCAACAATTCAAATGGCACGTCGTTACACGGAGTCCAAAGACTCAAGCTGTTAATTTGACGTTCTAGACCATAAATGAGAACAGTACGATATGCATGGCTGGATCTGCACCTTAATCAGCAAGCCAGGGAAATGTTTTACCTAGCCTTGTTAATCTCTCTTAGTTTGGAAAACTTGGCCTTGCTCTCCAAGTGATCGTAAAATTGACATCGAAACCACATAAGAAATGTCCTGGTCTCGTACTCCGACACTAGTCGAAGCTGAACTGAACATATAATTACCCACAATTAAACTTTTTTACAGTACCCACAATTAAACTTTGGATCGGCGTATCTGAAGAGAATAATCTGTCCAGAAATATTTCATAAAGAATCTTATTAATTATTTTTCTAATCATTCAAATGTATTTTATATATTTAGGTTGTGTATAGTGTAGTGTTATGGTAGGAATATTGTCTTAAAGCTAAGTTACTTTGGGCTCCAGTGTTACCAGAACATTTTTTTCACGAATCGCCTTGCCGGAGCGCGTGTGTAGCCCCGAGATGGCCCCATCATGGTGCACTGATTGTTCAGGCGGGAAATTTGAAATAAATTAATGAGTTTATTATTGCTCAAATATTTATTAAATTCGTACTATTAATTAACAATAGTTTATTTTAAACAGAGATAAAATTCAATTATTGAAGTACAAATATCTATCAAAGTCCTTTTTTTTGCATAAAAATGATTTGTTAATCAAATATTTGTGAAAAAAAAAATATAGCCGAATCGGCTACCTGTAGCCAGCGGATAAAATATTAGCGCCACTCGGTAAGGGAGATAGCCCCATTGGCGCTAAATAGCCCCATCTGGCAACACTGTTGGGCTCTGCAAATTGCATAATGTAATGCTAGCATACACAGACAATATAAAATATTATAGAGTACAGCTGATATTATCAGTGATGTGAAACGGCAACAGCATGTAGTAAATTATAAATTGTATAATTTTAGTACTGTGTATTGTACAAAAGCAAGACAAAAGTTTACTGTATTATTTTGTAACCACAATTTAGTAGTCGGCAATCGGCGTATAATTTTTATTGCAGTCTGTGCCTCGAACCACTCGCATTGTTTTAGTTTTGATAAAAAGTGATAAATAATGTTTATTTTATAGCACGTTTTCCTACAATATTTGTTTTGTCTACGTGTGCACAGTGGGAATTGGGATTTTACTTGCTATGTTTTATTTTACGAATGTCATTTGCTTTTTGCGAATTAGTTTGTGATTGTTGATCTTTTTGGACGGGCGTTAACATCCGGAAGAGTTGTATGTTTTTCGCACGCCCACTCATTTCTGCATTGATGTAGTGTTTGTTGCTATGTGTGATACTAAATAAGTGATAAATCAGTTCAATTCTACTAACATGTCACTACAGAAAAGTGTAAAAAGTGTAGGGGGTGACCAGGATAATACTTCGTTGTGTTCGTCAGTGACTACGCAGCCAGACAGGCATGGCTTTTTTGGTGGAGCCCAGTACAGTCCAGAACCGTAAGTAATATTTTTAAAATATATAAAAAAAAAGTAAATAAACGTTTGTTCAGTTTTTTCTCCGTATCTTATTTATTTTAAAAACAAGCAAAGATTTTAATACTTAAACTAAGTTTAGCAATTATGAAACGCTACTTTCAATATTTCTACACCAGTAACAACAATACCTACTGTTCATTACCAGTAATATTTATGACTACTTTCCCACTTGGCAAGTTATAACTACATGTGATCGGAGCAATAAATATCCTTTTCATATATGTAGTACCATAGTTTTTAATTAAATAATTCATTTGGAAGAACACATTTATTAAACCCAAATAAACAAAAGAGTATGAATTATTCACTCAAATAGCTTTGAATTTCCTATTTTAATAAAATCAATAAATTAATCAAATAATAGTCTCAATATCCATATTATATATGTTAATATTGTTATTTTTTTCTCTTCAAATTATAATTAAGTACAGTATAATCTCACTAATCCGGCACTTCGATATATCTGCACATCCAATAATCTGGCACCCTTTGCCCACGCTTCCCTCGCCTCGCCCCTCTATCACTGTGTACTTACAAGAAGAAAGCTCTGTAGAAATATTGGAGCCACCAACTACTTCAACCGTAAGAGTTAAACCAGATGATGCATTGATTTGTTTCAATACCTGCATAACATGGACAGACGAAAATGGTATATCTGCTAAAGATATTATAATTCTTAACAACATGCGAGAAAAGGTTGTTAAGCAAGGACTACAAGTTGCACAAAAGCAGGATTATTTTTAAAACTTAGTAATTACACATGTACTTGTTAATTTAATACATTACATACATTTATTCCCTCTATGAAATGATTTCTTTTATTCATTACCTATGATTTTTTCACTATAATCCAGTAATCCAAACATTGAAATAATCCGGCACACTCCGGTTTTTAATAGTGCCAGATTAGTGAGATTATACTTTATACTCAGTAATAACTTTCATTAAACTTTCACATTCTAATTATTCACATAATGGTAAGAGATTTTCCACAATACACCAAAACAAAATTTAAAATTTAATATTGAGAAAAGATTCTCAAGAATAATTAGAATGCAAGCAAGCAATTATACAGTTTCATAGCACATCTAATTATAAGTGTGTAATTTGAAGGTTATTTACACACCTACTTTGGCTTTACAACATTTACGTATGTATGTATATATGTATGTATGTAGGTTGGCCTTAGATAGAGACTAATTGATAATGCTGCCCTAGTTTTGGTTGTTAACTTTTCAGCATGTTTTATTACATTTAAGGGTCAATAATCGTACAATCTATAGACATGTAATGTATAATGTATCACCAAAGTATGGGCACATTATTTTGAAATTATTATAATATAATAATTTAATAATCATTATATTTGTCATCTGCATCTTATTACAATATACATACATAATCAAATGTTACTTATATCGTAGTAAATCCTTACTATTTTAAATACTTTAAGAGCTACTTATCTTATAAATTTCCTTTAAAAATATGTAAATACAAAATAATGACTGTATTGTTCTATGAATTGATTATCAAATGGAATGCAACTATAACCACCATATCACACTACAAACTGTACAAATTCATTGTTAATTCATTGTGAATAATCCTAAGGGTGTGTTAGTCATTTAGTTTTTATGAATGAACTTTACTTATGTACATACATGTAAAATAGTATATATTATTTAAAAAAAAAACCAGCAATGTTTTGCAAGTGGAGTAAAAGTTATTCTAACTGCCATATCTATATATAAACATATAGAGTATTTAAATGGCAGATGTAATTTTTATCAGTGTTATCCAATTAAAGTTCCTGAGTGGAGTTAATTGTCGCTGATGTAGTCAGCCTTTTATCAGTGGTTGCAATGAATTAATGATGTTTAAATCCTTCATGAATCATTACTAATATAATTACAATCATTTTTTGTATATATATACATATTTTGTTTCAAATATTATTTTAGTTATTGTTTAGTTTTAATAAACAGATTTAATTATTTATGGTCAATTCAAGTCACAAGGAAAACTCCTTGTAGTTCCAAAAACATTCTATAATTAAGACAATAAATTCATGAACCACATGTTTCCAAACTTCTGTTTATAAATTCTCTACCCTCTACTCTCTTACACTCTGTTATAAAACAAATTCTCTAAGAATTTTTTTCTCTCTTAAACTATAAGACGTAATAAAATAAAATTGATTAAACAGTAAAATACATCATTGCAAGTTTAAATATACGTATTATAATTACTTATAACATTTTACATCTAGCAGAACTACATAACTTTCCAATACAAACACAACAAAAATATATTGTACTTATAAAAATATTCAATCAAACATTTTCAATTATGAATTCAATTCAATACATTAATGAATTATATTGCGTTTGTTTATAAAATCTGTTTATAATAATTGATAATTTATTTAAAAGAACTCATGATTTTATTTACAATACAAGAGGAACTTGAAACAAGGATGTAAATTTCACAACTTCCCATAATTTTGCAACCTATAATTATGTTTTTTTATGAACTGTTTGAATATTTGTTTTTATTTTTAGAATGATTGTTTATAAGCAATCAATTATATATTAAAAATAATACCTCCTATCTACTATTGCAACCCCCTGACAAACAATAATTTTTATCATTGTTTTCTTATGTCATGTTAAACAATACATTTGTATTGAAAAGTTAACGACCTCAGTCATTTCCTAATCCATTCAAGGCTCAATTAATTTGTTACGGATTAATTCTCAAGTGAATATATTTTTTATTAACCCAGTTATTGGTCATTACCATTTTATCATTAGTTAACTGAATAACATACATTTAACTTATAATATTCATATATTAATTTTAAAACATTTTTTTTATTGTTTTTATTATCAAGAACTATTCAATTATGCTTATATGCTATTAAATTTATCTTAAAGTGTAATAATGTTCTAAGTATTATTATTTTAAGGTACATAATCTAACCACAATAAATTTCCTAAAGACTGTCATGGAAAAATGTAAAATTTAGAGTTGGCACCTCTATCAGGTTAATAACCTGTATAATGACTTTTCCCATGGTGAGAATTTAACGGGTATGAGTAATAAATTTGTTTGGAATCTCTAATATACACCTAATTAATTAATTACATAATAAGTAGACTCTTATGAAACGTCGTTAAATAACATTTTTTTTTGTGTAGTTTCTCCATTGAATTACTGTTATGACAAAGTTTTGATGAGAAACGTTTTTATTATACAGAACAATAATTCATTTTACTTCCCGAAGTGAAGTATACATATTTTCCATTCTAAATAAACTTAAAATGTTACTCACTGATGTTTATTCAAGTGTTATAATATTTTTGAATGCTTAGCTATTAGCCGTCGTTATTTATTTCGCAAAGATGTCATTTATAACGGATATTGAGTAATTTCAAAATTTTTGTATTTGATCCAATCAGAATTCCCCGAATATTGTAATAAAATGCAATACATGAATCACGGGTATGGGAATCGATTAGCGATGTATGATAACAGCTACGTATTGGTCGCGGTATACGATAACGGCGTATTATGATCGTCCGTATACCGGTCGTTGGGATTTTGTATAATTCTGCAAATTATGAGACATTCTCTGAATTACGGAGAACTTCTTGAGAAAATATAGATGTAATTTTTTGTAATGATTTTTATATACACAGTATATATTGTATTATTTTTTACTAGGATAAGACGGGGGTATTTTTAAATGATTCAAGTTTTAACACGCGATTTTCTTTAAAATTACACATGGTACATTACGTTTGCTTTGATATGCCTACTGGACCTGGCTCCATGGCTTGATAATTAATAAAAACGTTTATTTATTTTATATTTTTTAATGTAAAATATATTGTCATTCTCCGTCATTTGTCACAGTTACGATAAGGATGCCATTGAAAATGAACTGGGTTTCCTAACCCATCTCGTTGCTGAATGGTATACCCGTTTGGGCACAGCAATATTGCTAGACAATAAAGTGTGGTTGTTTTCAATTCCATCTTCTTAGTTTATATATAATTATTTCCTTTATTTTTCGAGTGTTTTCTTTTCAATCATATGTATATATTTTTTTAAGGAAATTTGTATTTCGTTTTGATTTTATTTTTCTGTTTGTTTATTTTTTTGTATACAGTTTTTATTTTTTTCTGTATTTTCTATTTTGTATATGTACCAAAGTAGAAAAACGGACTAATAAGTTGTTTTCTGTCAGTAACTATGTGCTGTGTGCTAAATAAATGTGTTTTTATTCTTATTTATATAATTAGTGTGCTTCTTTACTCGCTTTTTTTTAGGGTCAAGTAGTGCGCTGTAGATTGGATAGTGAAATGTGCGTATTACCCATATCGCTTCCGTCATGTTCGCTCGATTTGTTTGTTAGAAATGGACCAACAGAACGTATGGGCGTTGATGGGCGTTGAATATCCGTCGAGAAGGAATACTCCAAAATAGTTACATACATTATTCTTCATGTAAAGACTTCAAATATCCACCAGCTTACTACAAAATATATACACTACCACTATATAATATAAACTAAACTATTTAACGTTGCATACATTATAGTATCTTGAAGACAGCCTAATAATATCTAAGCTAAGAATTTGCTAAGCTAAATAGCTAAGTTAAATAGCTAAGTTAAAAATGTGTTATTTTCCGCCGCCCCTTGCTATGATGTATAAGTATCGTGAGCTATGTTAGTATAAGTTAGAGAGGTTAATAAATATTTTTCTTTGTTCTCGTGAATATTTTTTGTATCATTTCGTTATCAGATAAAGCGTTGATAAGAGTCTGTACTATTTTCTCATTAATCAATAATGTTATAAAAATATGAGTTATCAGAACAGAATGCTAATTCTACAATATTCACCCCTCGAAGCTATTATTTCTAGCCCCAAGCAACGGCTGAAACTTAATCACTGACCTTTACAAGAAAAATGTCTCGACATTATTTATTTTATGTTTCATTTATTTAAATTACTCAAACAGTTGAAAAGATTGGAAACGGCAACTAAACTATTTTTTATGTTTGTTCATCTCCCCTTAGGCACGTAAGAGTATAAATAACATTTTGTAGAGAAGATAAGAAAAAAATAACATTTTATGTTTTTATTTTTAAAAATCCAATTGCGATTCGAATGTTTAAATAATGACGTGGCAAATTATAATGATACGCATATCATAACTTTTAATGAAGCATAACTTACGACTTAGAGGAAATAAAATTGTTATAAATGACATTAGCATTATAATGAAATTGCAAACCAACTCGTGTTTAAACACTGACATGTAATAATATTTGCTTGAAATAATGATTCTCAACCAAAATAGTACCTTTATCACATTTTATAAAGCAAGGAAATGCTCTGCTCCTGTTGCTTGTTAGGTGCTGTTTGTTTTATTTATTTCAGCTGTATTTAAATCTTATGGCACCTCCATGCTATTAGCCAAGTTATTTAGCGAAGTATACTGGAAGTCGCCGAGGCGAGGTAAAGTTTGCCGAGGTAAGCCAAAGTGCCTCCCAACACTATCGTATTCGTCTAACATAGTTCAACTTCGCGAGTAGTGTGGAGGTGGGGTTAGGACTTTACCTAAATGCAATAATATCATGTTTGAAATATCTATAAATATGTATAGCTTCTTTAAATGCTATATAAATATAGAATCCCGAATAATTCGATATGAGAAACGGTGACGTCGCTCTACAAATTGCGATACGGTAGCTCAATTGGCAGGGAGACGGGGCTGTTTCCCAGAAGTGACGGGTTCTAATCCCTGCCCGTATCGATTTAATTTATTTTTTTATTTTTTTATATTTTAAGATTATGGTGTTATATTTTATATAATATATAAATTTATTTATTAGGTTTACTTTTGCACTTGGAATAAAATGGAATGTCGATTTGCCATATCAGCTTGCATATAAAGGTCCACCAACTGATACCTTTTTATGCCCTATGTCTAGATTAAACGTAGGCTTTTAAAGTATTGACGATAATCTGTTATGTTAATCATTTAGATAACGTCATCAAAATGAGTTTCAAGTTTATATCAAAATCTAAAACTCTGATGCTAATTTTTTTTTTAACTTTTTAATATTAAATTAATTTACTAACAAGCCAGTATCGTATTCTAATTTTGTTATGTTTACCATTACTGGCATACATCTAGAAATTGAGTGAGTTTCTTACTTGTACATATATTTGCTGATAACGTTTAATAAAACTTAATAATTTGGGAATATAATGATGAAATTATTAAAAAAAAAACAAATTGTTTATGTTTATCTTGCATGTTATCTTTTAAGCTAAATGAAAGTGGCGCCCGACGTAGGACCCTTTAGTGAGTGAAAAATATTTAATAATAAAAAAATACTTCAGTTTCTTCATGCTCTATATTTATTCAAATAAAATTAAAGTTATTTTACTACCAACGACAGAAATTAAAATAAATACTCCATTTTGAATAAATATTTGTAATAATATCCATATTTTCCTTAACTGTATTTTCTTGATATTTTCAGAAAAAGGACTTTATCACCGAGCACAATTTTGAAACGAGAACAAAAATGGCTTCGTATGCTAAATAACTGGGAGGCGTTTATGAGCAAAAATTATAAAAAAGTTCGTGAAAGATGCAGAAAAGGTAAGAATAATCTAAAATTAATATAATATAGAATAATCGATTTATACATTTGACACATACACGTACACGTTCTCATGTTATTGCTCGAAGTAAGATGTAAGTACTAAAAGAAACTGTCACACATGGCACGGCTTTCTAATGTTTTAACAACGAAAGCTTTTAGACGTGAGTGGCAAAACAATGACAAAACATTTATCTTCATGTTGTAACATACTCGTATGTAATCTATAACAATGATATAAGGGGTATATGTATTATATCTTGGAAAATACTAGACTTAAAAAATATATTATACAAATATTTATTGTATTATAAAAAACTTAGATAGGAATATTTATATTACAAATATTTATTATGGGCCTTATAAGCTTTAACATCTCGTTAAACTAAAAGGGTTCTTTGAGACCAATTTTGCGTTGTAAGCCGAAAAATTCACGCTCGAGACAATGGTTTTCTTTCGAACGTTGTCTTATGTAGTCCACGAGACAGAATAGCAGGCAATAACAGTATGCTTTAATAGTAGACTACAATTTATCAACTACCCACTTCAGCTACAAATTCAAAACCGCTGTATGAGAAGTCAACACTCTAATAGTAGTAGTAATTGTAAATCATTATCGTATTTATCCTAAAACTCCAAAACACAAACACGTAATATTCCAGGTATTCCAGCATCAGTACGGCCTAAAGCCTGGCTGTACCTCTGCGGAGGTCAGCTTCTACTGGAAAAGCACCCTGATGAATACGAGGAGTTGCTTAAAGCTCCAGGAGATCCCAAGTGTATGGAGGATATAAGAAAGGATCTACACAGACAGTTCCCATACCATGAAATGTTTATCAGGGAAGAGGGACTTGGGTGGGTAGTTAGTAATTATGGAATATTAAATAAACTGTGTGAGATTTTTAAACGTGAAGAGTGTATAGAATACTTAATACTTAAAAGAGTTTATCTTTAAACATATAATTATATTATTTTTTTTCTAGGCAACAGCAACTCTTCTGTGTGCTCAAAGCCTACTCAGTGCTGAATCCTAAAGTGGGTTACTTCCAAGCCCAGGCCCCAGTGGCGGCCTTCCTGTTGATGCACATGCCGGCCGTCCAGGCCTTCTGGTGTCTTGTCAGCATCAGCGATAAGTACCTGAGCGGGTATTACAATCCCGGATTGGAGGTGAGCTACCTATGTTAATGTAATATTCCAGGATGTCTTAAAATCAACCACGCAACTATTAAATTAAACAAATTTCTCACAATTTTTGGCCTCGCTAGTGGTTATCTTTTCAAGCGAGGTCTGTTATATTGATACCACATTTTACTTGAATTGTAATTTATTATTACAACTCAATTTCGAATGCCATTCAATACTATGTTAATGGAACCATTTGAAACTAAATTCTGTCGATTAATGAGTTCAATAAATACATTGCAACATTTGTATTATTAGAATAAAAAATATATTTTGTCAACGAAAACCCCCACCCGCCGCTTTTTCCATCGACGATGAACCAACCACCCCGTCGTGGTGCAGGTGCTGCAGCGCGACGGCGACATCCTGCACGCGCTGCTGCGGCGCACCGCGCCCGCCGTGCACCGCCACCTCGCCAAGCACCGCGTGGAGCCCGTGCTGTACGCCACCGAGTGGTTCCTGTGCGCGCTCACCCGCACGCTGCCCTGGGACAGCCTGCTGCGCGTGTGGGACTGCTTCCTGTGCGAGGGGGTGAAGGTGCTGTTCAAGGCGTCGCTGGTGATCCTGGCGGGGGCGCTGGGCCCGGCCAAGGCGCGGCGGCGCGCCGGCGGCCTGTGCGAGACGCTGGAGGAGCTGCGCCACCCTCCCGAGCCCGTGCTGGCCGAGGACTACCTGGTGTACCACATGCAGCGGCTCAACCTCACCGAGGAGGACTTCGAGTTCGAGCACCAGCGCCAGACGGCCAAACGACGCGCCATGGCCAATAGGAGGTAGCGTATTTATTATTATTTTCTGTAATATTTGCCGTCGATGTTTCTGTAATAATATCAGTACCTACTAAAATATTTATGATTACTCTATTTTAAATGCTTTATTAATATGCATTAAAACAAAATTCTCAAAATAATAATATAAACATGTGTAATGTAAAATTGTATGGACTGACAAGTTGATCTAACTCTTACCTTTATAAACTACTGGAATAAAAAATAATCAAACTTTAAATTTTTTACTGAATTTTTTTTTGTGACTTAGGAGGTACCTAAGGAGATTAAAACAACATTTATAAAATAAATACATATATATATATATATATATATATATATATATAATGATATTTTAATATTGGTAATCTGTATTACAGTGGCAGCTGATTCAGCGAGTGTTCCTACAAGCGTTATTCAAAGGATAACGCTAGGGACATCTTCCACACTCTTTAAACACGAGTGCACGAACTGACAAAATAGACCTTAAGGCGTTGTGATAAGGGCGATTATAGCGAAATCGACTATAGTGATATAGAAGTGAAGTGAACCCATAACACTGCCATTGGAATGGCTGTTGTACGAACGAAGATTCTAGATAGAAAATTTACTACCAACCGATTTTTTTGAATACATAGATGACGTTCTATTTCATAATAAATAGTGTAAAAGAGAGAGATGGCGGACATAAAGAGACAATAAATGTATTTTTAGATTGTCTGTGGTTCAATTGAGTGGTTACCAATTGCAATATTCTGTATATATTAAAAAACTGCCGGTATGTCATAGATTATAGAAATCAATACGTCATTTGGAAAGTCGTACATTCGATCTGAGTGACGATTTTTTTTTGTTTTTAATAAAATGATAATAAAAAAAATAATAGACCTGATGTATGAATTATATAAAAGATCCACGGTTACTTTCGAAGTATTATGTTTGGTTTAGATTTTATTTTGACTACTTACTCGAATTCCAGTCTTGACCATTTTATTGACATTTCGTATAATAAAACATGTGCAATCTTTTACATTTTTCTTGATTTTATCATAAGATAAAACTTATCTCGTAAAAATAAGGTAAAGAAATGTATAAAATAAAATGGTACGGATATAAAACAGTATTTTAGAGCTATAACTTAATTTTTTCATGTAAATATGAGAATAGAATATTTGTTTTGTATTTATAATTATAATCAGATTTTTTCTAAGGTATTTACTTTGTAAAGGAGTGAAAAGGGAATGTTTAATAAATTATTGTGAGAAGTGAGTAACATATCTCAGTATAATAAAGTGTATATGTAATGTATTGACATTCTGTATATGGAAAGTACAATTAGAATAGGATGGTTGGAAATGGAAAAAGTAATGTTGAAGATATATCTTTCATATCCAAGGTATATCTGGAAAATTTACTAATTTACACTTTATAATATTCAATAAATTAAGTTTCTTTTGAATTATCAACAATATTATCCGAGAGTAATCTTGAATTTTACAAACATTTTTATTCCTTAAAATATTCGACATTCCTATAAGTAACATTCTTTGTATGCTGATGGTTTCTTTTTTGGACCAAGTTAATTTGAATATTAACTCACATGTAAAATTCGTAACAGTGACTGCCCAAATATAGTCAACATTACACTAACAAGAAATAGCATAGAAAAAATATGTAAGCAAATTGTAATTTATAAATAATATTAATGATTGTTGTTATATTTAAAACGACTTTTTAATAAGATTATTTATTATTTGGACTTTTTTAAAATTTAAAATATAGTGATATTTTAAATATTACTAATTCTTCCCCCGTCATGAACATGTTTCCAGATATTTCGACTTTTGTATTGCATATTATATAAAATTTACGTTAAGTTATATTGCTCGTCAAATGCTATATTATTTTATAATATAGTATTTAAATACTTAATATATTTTTAATTAAACAACTTTTACAACAGTTAGATAATTTCACTCATTTTGTTTTATGTGTATGAAATTCAACAAAACAGTTGATAAAATGAGTGAAGCCATCTGAATATTTTTTGTATAGCTGTAAGTGGATGCACATATTTCGAATGTAGGCTATGATTTAGCGGCTAGTTGTTAACGCATCGCGTGTACTGGTGCATAATGTTTTTATTCTTTATTATATTATTTAATTTTGTTTATTGAAGCGTTGGACCTGTGTGAGAGACTGTTTTAAAGGTATGAATGCTATATTGAGTCAGAAAAGATTAACAATACAATTTTATTTTATACATATTTTTACTCTCGAAGATTTAAACATTTATACAGTATGTTATCTCATTAAATTAATAGTAAATATTACTATTCCAATAAATAAATTAACAAACTTCCAAAATATGATTGTGATTCACTCTTGCTGTTTCATACAGTAGTGTTGTTTTTATGAAGAATTCATAGATTGTGTTGTTTGGAGTGTTGTGTGTTTTTGATTAGAACGGATTTTATAAAATGTTGTGTAATTGCTACTAGTTTTATATTAGTTGGTGATAAATTGTGTTCCGTTTTGATAAATATAGCTGTTTTCGCATATTCTTATGCACAATCTGATAAAATGAGGCATTTAGACTCATTGTATATTATCATTCACAAAGCTATCTAAATAACAAACTGAACATTTTTTACTTGGTGTAATAATTGTTTTTTTTGTTTATCTTGGTTTTTGAAAAGTGAACACTGTCTATCACCGAAGTTTTTTTTTTTTGGCTTTTTAAGCTTTGGTATATTTATCTTGGAGATAAAAATTACACAATTGTTTGAAATTTTTAAATTATCAAAAGTATTACTTTTTTTTGTCATAATAACCAGATTTAAGATATCTTTATTGACTGATTAAAATATGATATCACAAATACGATATTCCATGTGCACCACATTCCGAATTTTCAGACTGTTTTTTATTTCTTAATATGTACCTAAAACAGAATAGATCTTAACAGTATTTTTGTACTTTGCTGATTTCAATGTACCGCAATATTCGTGTTGTAAATAAATATAAAGTCAAGTGCAATAGTCGTTTTATTGAAATTGTTTTATCTTCCACTATATTATTCATATTTCTGGCAATTTCTTATGCAACAGAAAATTACAACATAAATACATCTTTCATAAGATTTGGGATACCAAAACAAAAAAGTATTTCAAATGTCAAAATTATACTTCATGGTAAGAGTTAATGTGTCCTTTAAATTTTAATAAAATAATCATTTAGGATGACGTCTTTAATATTTCTTATCGAAACTTGAAATAACCTTTAGGACGAATTCGAAAGTAAGATGAGATATTATTATAAGAGTTTATGGTAGGTTTGCTGAACTCTTCTAAATTTATAAGTTAATTACCTGCTGTTTTATAATTCCCTTCATTATGGTTCAAATCTATCATATGCTAAAATATTTAACACAACCGTATTTACCACTTCCAGATCTTGAATCTTATTCAAAATATATGATATTTATACAAGAAAGCTATTCATTAGATCTACCCCTGCCGTATGGGCATTGTAGTCTTGTAATATTTCGCCAAAAAACTGGCGCTATTCCATAGACAGTTAGCAACGTTGTTTCGGGTAATATATAAATTAGATTTATCACCAATGTTGGATATTAATGTGATAATAGTAATAATGAGAAAAATCGTAAAGATGTATCTACTGATTTTACCTCTAGTGGCATTAACGTATTTATGTTCGTCATTATTCAAAAATAGCACAAGTAGAATTATTAAAAGAGTATTTTTTTACAGTAATTTGTTATCAATCTATTCTTTATGATTTCTCATTTGTAATTAATGGAATATAATTATTTAATCTGAAACACCAAAGACATTTCCATCTCCTAAACTTTTTATCTCGACAAATCTATAAAATATTTATCAAATACGCGCGTATGGACTTGACGTTTATTTCTTTTCACTGTCAATGGGTAAACGGTAAATCCGTTCAGAAATAAAGATCTTTTTATTAATACAAATGTATAGCGTATGAACTTATCATGTTATTCAATAGACAAAAAGGCGTTATTTCAACTTGTATGTAATAAAACAACAGTCAATTATAAACTTTTTGTAATTAATTCCGTTGTATAAGTACTTATAGTTTATCAAACACTATTTATAAATGTACATAAATAAAATTTATTCAAACCAAACGACAAAAATGTTGAACACTTACGACAAAAAAAACTAAACCTATTGTTTATAAAGCGTATGAACTTATGTCTTTATTCGTCGCCTTTAAACGATCCAAGCGTAGCGATGCGGCTATTTACAAGATATGTAGAAAATAATATTACTTTTTATTACAATGTACCTAAAAACACTTTATTGTAAAGTTTTTAAATATTTAGACTTCTTCTTTAACATATTCTTAGCATCTGTAAGTATTTCCTGGAGTCCATCTTGTAACTTTTGTTTTACGGGGCATTGGTATTTATTATTTATATCCAATTTCGCGAATTGGTCCTCCAACGACGGCTCGTATTCATAAATTGGCCAATTTTCGAATACATCTTCTAGGGAGGTTATAACATCTTGTACATCGTCGTTAAGTTCACTCAGCATCTCGGATGTCAATATCTGATCTGGTGACTGGTTGGCTTTCTTTTTGGATCTTTTAGTATTGTTCGGAGCGGTCAGTTCGTTGCACACGCCGAGGAGGAACGTAAGGACACCGATAAACTAAAAACAAACAAAGAATTTTATATTTGAGGAGTGACAGTTTACATAGTTTCATGAACAACTAAAATCTACATAACTTGAACTATTTACGGTTTATTTATTTGAAGGAATCTCACTTATATTTTTAAAAACAAATATTCACGGAAAATCTCATCAACACAGGCAAAAAAGTGGGACACGTTCAGTTGGTAAAACGACGGAGGTAGACACCCCAGATCTTTAAAGTAAGAAACCACTCGGGTTCGTAGCTAGTCGCAGTCAATTCTGATATAACTCAAATGAGTACCGCCGGGTAAATGATCCAAGTTTAATATGATTAACATAGTCAATGGACTACCTCCAGGTAGTTGGAGTACGTTTCGAGCGCCTCCCTCACGGCCCAGGCGGCGGAGGGCGCGGGGGTGGCGGGGGGCGCGGCGGGGGGGCGCGCGGCTCGCAGCGACGCACTCAGCGCCGCGCCGCGCTCACGTGCGCCCGCTCCGTCGCCGCAACACAGCGCGCGCACCAGCCGCAGAGAACACACGTACACCTCCCGGTACGACACCACCGGGGAATGTACGAACGCTGAGGGGTTAGACGGTTACTATTTTTTGGTAATATTACTTAAGGGTAAACGAGCATTCTGTTCACATGGTAAGTGATGAAGTGTGTGGGTCAACAGAGTTGGGCGTGTTTTTTTTTATAGCAAGTGAGTTGGTACAAAAGGCCATGAACGTTTTATAAAAAAATTCTGAGTTGGACATCGAGATCTCTGTCAACTCTTCTCTTAATGCATAAATTTAATTAGTGAATAACATATAAGTTCTTTACTTCCATTCTATTCATAAACATCATTCATAATGTTCTTACCTATAATCCTAGATGGGAAGGGCGCCGATATACACAGTCTCTGTTTTCCGCTGTACTTCTCCCGACATTTTTCCATGGCGCTGCTGAATGCATCGATACAAGTCTGCATCTCCTCCAGTTGCTCTCGCTTCTCCTCTATGCTTCTATTATCCGCACACTCTATGCACAGGGCTGAACAAATATATTGTTATAAATTAAAGTTGTTTTTTTCTACAATATCTGTTATTTTTATATAATGCATTATAAACACTGTAATTAATATATATGTAGTTAAAAATATTTTATCGCCAATATCAGACAAAATTTCACAGCAAGCCATAATCGTACAAGCCGAATAAAGAATAAGAAATCGTAGACTCACCAATACAAGACACGAGGCCGTCCTTAAGCCGCATGTAAGCGACGTCTTGTTCGAAGCTGCGCTCGCGCAGGCCGGGGTCCGCGCACTGCGGCGGCTCCCAACTCACTATGGCATTAAGGTCTCGATTGTCACTGTTTTAAATGTATGTTACTTTAGTTTAGTTATTATTTGGTTCAGTATAAATCATGTTTTGGGTAACATTTTAAGTAATTGTAATGATATTGTATTCGTAAATTATAAAAGGCTAAAATGGCTCATAGGTGTGTGGGTGCACGTGTGTGTTCTATATATGTGAACACACATAAACAAGTCTTTCGCGTGTTGAACGTATGTATTCGTCCACAAGTGAGCGCATTCGACTGAGTGTATAGGCGCGGGTTGTGTCAGTGTAAGCACATAGACGAGGGAAGCGGGGGCAGCGGGTGTGCGTGTGTCTGTATGTACGCACGTGGGCGGGTCCGGGAGCGGATGCGGCGCGTGCATGGGAGCGGGCGGGCCGGCCAGCAGCGGCAGCAGCGCCAGCTCCCGACCCACCAGCGCGCACCACGCGCATGCCTCCAGACGGCTACCCCACGCACGCAACTCCAACAGCTTTTCGAACGTGCCGTACTTGTAGGCGTAGGTGAGATGCTCCATGCACTGGAATATGGATTTTGAGGTATTACCGACACTTACAATTATTTTATAGTCTTATATTTAAAAATATATAAGTCTCAAGCTATGTCCTTCACATGAAGGAACCAACTAATCTCACTGAGGATGCCGTTCCCTTGTCCGTTGAAGTAAGTGCTCACATCTTTCCCGTGGTGTTTGTGGAAGGCGTGCGTGTCGGCCAGCAGGCGCAGGGCCCGCTGGTGCGCGAGGCTGGGCGCCAGGCGCGCCGCGTGCAGCCAGCCCACTGACAGCAGCTGCACGTGCTTGGCCTCGAGCCGACGGTAGATGGAGTCAGCCGCGGCACCGTTACCTGGACGGTGAAATAGATTATTCTTATTTGAACCAATATTGGTAAAAGCTATTTCTAAAAAACATCTCCTGTGCACTGTTACCGAATGTTAGACATATTTTATTTTTAATTATATATTTATTGTTTTACCGAGAACATGGTACAGGGTGATGAGAAGTAGCTTCGCATGGAAGTTGGAGGGCGAGTTGTGAAGTACGAGTTCTAATAGACTTAGCGCATCCACTATCGGGGCGGCACTTTGTAGCTGTACAGCTGAAATTAATATTCACGTTTAATTACAATGATATACATAGTGATAGAATAAATTGATCTTCCGTCTCATATAAGATAGCAAAATTAATTTGATATCAGGAAAAAATTACACACCAGCATAAAAATAGAAATGTGCAGCCAGAGTTCCATATCCGTCGGCTGCACAGAATTCTGTTAATGTAGCTGTTATCAGTTTACGACTTGCACATCTCAAATACTGATAACGTAGAAATGATGCTGTCTTGAGGTATTCCTCACTCGTGGCCAGCGGAGAGGTGAGTTGCCATGCACACAAGCAGGATATATGACGTTGTATATCATCTGGCTGAGGAGTTTCATTTTTAATATTTAAATAAACATAGAATGAAAAAAAATCATCAACATATAGTATTTAAGTCTGAGGACTCTAAGATACTGTACCTGGGAATTCAATTTATCTACACTTATTTATATAGTTTTAAAATATCTTATTTTATAAAAGATAGGTAAACAAGCAGAAATGAATCTTAAGATAAGATTCTTTTCTAATCTCTCTCATACGGTCCATAAATGTAAATTTTATGTAATGTAACATTCAATTAGATCAAATTATTAAATAATGTCTAAAACTTACTGATTCTGGTTCACTATTTTCATCATAACCCAGACAAGTTAAGAAGTCTCTACAGTGTTCTTCTCTTTCCTTCTGAGGTATCATAGCTAGATAAGGTTTTAGGTCAGGTACTGCACAAGGCTTGCTGGCGAAAACTCTTAAATATTGAATACATAATGCTACACCACTACCAAGTAAAGCAGTTGGATCACCATCTATAGATAACCGCTTCCAAAGTTCTAATCTAGCTAAATATGGACCTCTAAGGGTCCTTCCGGAAGACATACTTTCTACTAGCTGACAAATAAACTCATGGCACTTTTCTGCTGTGTCATCTACCGCATTGTTGCTCTCGGACTCATCACTATTCATTAATTGGAAGACAGAATCTAAGTAAGGCAGGTAATAATCCCAGCGATCTTGATTATCAAATAGCAGCTCTTTACAGTGTAAGTTTAAGCGGCTCCAGTGGCCAAGTTTCTTCAAATATGGTAAGCTAGCTTGGGATGTTGATCCCGGGACTAACTGGGAATACAAGGGCCCTTCAATAAAACTAAGGATGTCATTCCATTTTTCTTGCAATTCTAAAATCATTATATACAAGCGTGCCTCTTGTTCAGCCTCCATTTTGTTCTCTGAAATAAAATTATCCACCATTCTTTGAGCTAAAGTCAATAGAATACCTTTTTTTGTACAATCGTCAGTAGTTTTAGCCTGTAAAAGTAAATTTAATTAATTAAGAATTTTAACAGATTCATATTTTTCAATTGATTTTTATTAATTAAAATATTACAAATTAAACATACTTGTAAAATAATACTCATAACAGCCCAGAAATAGTAAGGATTTTTTGGAGCAAATTTGTACAAAGCCATAGCCGCTCTCTGTTGGGAGCGGAAGTCCCCAACCCTCACATATGACATAAACAGATGAGAATATAACTCTTCACTAGTTGGCTCCACCTTTACTGCTGCTTCATATAAGGCACAAACTTTGTGGACTGTTAAAAAAAAGATTGACTCACTTAATGTTAATAAATGTATAAATAAAAAACCAAAAAACATTGTAAGATTAAAACAGGATGAATAAATAAAGAAATGGATTTATTAGATCTTATTACAGGAAGTTTTTAAATACTTTTCTATGTGTAAAAGAAAACAATTCTTGTTAGAATTATACTTACATTGCTGCGATTCCCGGTAAGATATCGTCATTGCCTGTAACGTGGTATCATCACTAGGCTTCTCCTCGGCTAAGGCTTCAAGAACTGTATGGGCCTCGGATCCCTTACCTAACCTATAGAGCGCTACAGCTTTCAAAGCTCGGGCCGATTGTAATGTAGGACTTTTCTTAAGAACTTTTTCCGCTTCTTGCAATGCCTTTTTATTGTTTCCATTATCCAACCAATCTATAAGACAAGTTAAACAATTCTTTCACAACACCGAACAAGAAACAAAATATGCACGTAGGTTACAAATAACAATTACCATAAATTGGACGCAATCTTCGCTCTATAATACCACCGTCATGCATGTGCTGTGGCCGAACTGCCATTTTTCATTTATAAAAATCTTTTTCTTTGAAATATACGCTATTATAAGTCGTTTTATAGTTTTTTCGCAGCACGTTTGTTTTGAGATTGTCTATGATTACCGATATCAGATTGACAATTAGATTTGTGACAATGACTTAATTATAAAAGAGTTGCCTTACGAAAATAAAAAAGTATCTCCAAATTATTTTTTATATTTTCAAATCCTTGGCCTTATTATGATATTGTTTTACCATATTTTAACTACAATATCTTGTTGACATATAAAGCTAAACGTATAAAACTCAAAATTTAGTTACAATTAATTATAAATTAGTTTATGATATAGTTACAGAATGCGGAGTAATAAAATCTTGTGAGGAGAAGAGTCTTTAAAATATAAATGTGGATGGCTATAAAAGAAGATGTCCGAATAAAATATGGATAGAGTGGGTAGAGTGTGCTAAAAATTATATGACTTAGAAGCAGGTTTCTAATAACAGAAGAGCGTGGAAGAAATTGACATATTGTCTGATAGGCGTGCAAATATTTTTATTACTATTATTGATTAAATTATGATAATAATAAGCTACCTATCAAAATCTACTTGCCTTTCTCTAAAATGTAATATATATATAAGCAAAATTCCATATCGGAGTTGAATTTAGATTTTGTTTTTGGTTTTAAAGTAGTATAAAAGATTTTTGGAAGGGTGAAGCACAGCAATTAAAATTATAGCATTTGAAAAACTAGTTTGACATGAAATTGTATTAAGACCATTTCGAATTCTGTTTTTCCTTCAAGGTATGCATGGGAATCAAACCTATATGGTTTTTCCCATTGACCTAGAATCATTAAATTTGGCAAGTATCAGTTTTATTTAAAGGAAAAATCTGTAAATCTTAAATTTGTTAATTATTATTATTTCATTTGTTTCTTAATGTATCAGGAAGTACAAAAGACAATGTATAAAAAGTATAATAAAAGTGATAAATAGAGCCTTTATTGCTACTCTTAAGGTTTACCTACATGCTGTAAGAGTACATGAGTAAAACTGGACGGTAATTTGTTTGGGAAAAAAACTTGTCTTTAAAGAATTCTATTCTGTTTTATCTTTTGTTATATGTGTCCACGTTGGAATCGCTATTATCCTAATATCAACCTCCCATCTAATATTGTGTCTGCCTCTGTTACTTTTACGATGTACTATTCTGTTATTATTCTTGTTCATTTATCTTTCTATTCTGTTTTATCATATGCCCTGTCCATGCCCACCTTAGTTGTTTGTAAGTTATGTGTTAAAATTTGTTTTCATTTCATTCAAGTTTTTCTCTTAGTAATTCTTCTTTAGTATTCTTTCTGCATACAACCTACGATAGATATAGCTGTACTAATTATTTATATTCGTATACATATTCTATATGATCATCAGTTATTGTTAAAGTCTCCGTTTGTAAAGAGTATGACCTTATTTTTAGCCTTGTTACGGTCATGTACTAGTCACTTTCAATCGCTTGTTCTTTTAACATTATTTCTAAAGTTTTCGAGAATATAAGATAAAATCTTAGGCGTAGCGTAGTTGGGTTAGGTTTACGCCATTTATATTCCAATATTCGTCCATTCGAAGTTCCTGAATACCTTTTCTAAGATGGCAGACAATAGTTAAGACAAAATAGTGTTCTTTGGCGTACTAGTCTTTTATTGGGAATTCCTCGCCAAAAGATTCTAATTTTACTTACGCTAAACTCTTACAGTATATATATTTGTTTGTACACCTTGTTGTTATATTATTAAAATTTATATAGAATTTCTCTGAGGGCTTGGATGTTATATATGTTGACAAGTCTCTATGAACACCAGCTTCTTCTATGGCTGAATTTAACTTTAAAGTTATAAGTCATCTAAATAAATATTAAATCAGTGCCTTATTTATTTCTCCTGTTTTTTCTATATAGTTTATTAACATATAAAATCTTTTTGTTTCCCTTTCTTTTCAAAGTTATTTTGCTTAGAAACAATTTTTATTTCGGTTATTCTTTGACGGTTACGGACTTTTCTTTACTTTTGATGTAAAAGTTACTTTCGTTCCTGTATTAAATTGGTTTTTAAGTTATATTTTCTTCTTTCTATTTGTGTCTGTTTTTCTAATTACAACTTTAAATTAATTCCATCGCGTTTAGTTTTAATTTGAACTTTTAGTTGCAATTGTCGTCATTTTTTTTTCATAACCAGTGTGGAAGTAAGTTTATGATTACTACATCAAATCTTAGTCCCGATTTCATGGAACTGATGATCCGATTCGTAATACAGGATGACTAAAGTCATAGACAGCATCATTATCAATAACAATAGACTTCAGGCGTCAACCATCTTAGAAATATTTTATGACCCCTGTTCTGGGGGTGTTAGTTCAACGGAAACTCTCTTAAATATTTTGATGTGATAAACCTAAATCGTTATCTTTTTCATCACGATCACAATGATATGTCTTTAAACTTGTAAAAACAGTAACCACATGCCTAGTCTAATTCGCTTTCATTAAAAGCTATATTGATCGTAGCTGGCTTACGTAGACACTCATTAAAACATTTTTTTTAATGTAACCCTTTTATAAAGGTTTGTAGGTAGGACTTCTTGGACAGCGTCCTCACCACTTTACCAAATGAGCTACCGTGTAATTACCAGCCTTGTTGAATTTAGTAATCAATATATAATCGCCTACATCGGGACAGTGGTGACATCTATTCGGTTTCTAGACAATTTCAAACATTAATAGCGGTTGCGCCATCTCTTCAATACATTGAACATAGTGCACAGTTGGAAGCACTGATTTGCAAAAGAAAATATTACAAAAGAGTAACATAATACTACTATGTTATTATCTGACCCCTAATTCAGAATTATCTAAGAACGGCGTCTTCATTTCCTCCATATTTATACTTACGCTTTTTAAATAGTATTAGTAGGAATTGATGAAAAAAATTATACAATTATTTTATTTAATAATTTAATTTAAAACATAATTAAAAATTTACAAAGGTTCATTCGAGGGACAACTGAATTTTTTACACCATTTGTTTTTTTTTACACTGGCGAGTCATATCAACGATAAGATAATTGAAATTACACGAATTATATAATATTATAAATAATTGTATACTATAATTTATTAACAAATATACAGTTAAAAAATATAGGTATTTTTTACAATTGGAATATATTGTCCCTAAATGTCCAACAATCACACATTCGTACGTAGACGTACCTAAAACTAAAAGGCAGTGGGAGTTATAGAATCTATTCATAAAATCATTTTGATCTTAAATCGACTGTTTCAAAACCTGATTCAGAAATTCCTTTTGGAGAAGTAATTTCAGGAGGAGTTTCTCTGGACAGCGATGATCTTTTATGTCTCGGAGGGGGAACCGGCGCGGGTGGAGGCACTTTCGACTTCAATAAGTTCTTGATCCTCATGCCACCTCTGTAATAATACAGATATATTCCTGCCAACACCGCAACCGCGACGAACAGTGTGACGATAGCGATAATGACGCCGAACCAGGCACTTCCCGAAGACTCTGATTGTTCGGGTCGTGGCTCCGATGGTGTCCTGTTCGGTGGTACATAGGTAGGTCTCGGCCTTCTCGTGGTCGTGGTGAAGTTCTCACCTATCGCTATATCAGCGCATGCTCGAAACTCTTCCTGCGGTCCACAACCGACGGCTCCAGTGCCATCCGCGCAAGTACCCCAATTGTTTCCTGCGATATATTTCCACTGCAACACGCAATGAGCACATTCCAAGCCTTCCGGAAGCTGGTATTTCATTTCATATATCTTGTTGCCATCGCGAGGATAATATTTAGTCTCGCCTTTCCCTTCCAAATTAAGGACATGTTTATCTAAACAATCTTGATCGGTTCCTTTGTGCTTTTCACATACTCTAAACTCAAAGAATCCGTTGTGGCTCGCTGTCAGTTGAACCTTAATGTCGATGACATCTTTAGTACCATATTTGCGTACTATCACGCCCTGCCCAAACCTGCCTCCCAGCTCGTGGGCGCGTGGCTTGGGAGCATCCCAGGCGTCCCCGCAGATGCCACATTTGCCTTCATTTCTAGTCCATTGTCTAGTGAATCCACCACAATATAACTCGTGGTCATTGTAATTGTGTGGCGTATCGAAGCCGTAACGCCACGCTGACGCCCGCGACGGAGGCTCTATTAGCCTTCCATGTCCATTTACCCCATTTTCAATTAAAACCAGGAATGCCACGCCATACCACAATATCTGAAATTAGAAAATAGCAGATTAATAACAATTACATAAATAACCTCACATTTATTAGTAGTTGTTAAGTAATTGCAAATTTTTTATGTGTTAATTCACATCACCTTGAAAAGATTTGCGAATTATGAAATCCATGTTTCGGTATATTTTTAACATTGTGACTTCTAATTTCTGAAGCAGAAAATACACATACTTCTATTTTGTTTGCAATATACTTAGTTATTTTCTATAAGAATAGTCATTTGTAAAGTAGTTTGCTCTTTTTCAGCAACTACCAAGTTTCACACTCCACTACATATCCAAGAAATATGTTGCTAATATATACTTAATAAGTCAATAATAAACTCTTAGATTATTCTGGAAAGCATGTATAACTATGACATAAAAGCAAAGCCGCGTCTAAAAGGTATAACATAATTCTTTACCTAATTGTCTAAACCTTTATACTATAACAATTTATACGGCTTTGTTTCGGTTTATTGTGTAACGTTACATCACAAGTCCTAATTTAAATAAGGTTACTTTCACTTACTGGTAACAGTTTGGGAATTTCAATTGTTATGACAACTTCAAGTATTTTTTTTTTAAATAAATTTTTGATAATTTAAATATGGTTTATTGACACTATAGACCTTATATAGAATTCAATCGTAAATTTTCGTAGTTTAAACATGGTATTTACTGAAAATATAAACAGGAAGTTAGTTAAGGTAATTATAAAACTAATATTTTTTTCTATATCGGCAAATTTTAAAGGTATTTTTGAACGAAGAAAAGAAACGCAAGGAAATGAGTCAAAGAGAATGCTGACAATATAGTCGTAATTATTACTTCAAAACATAATTTTCAAGAGAACTAAAAGAGTCCTGACACTACAAATATTTAAGTGGGTACTAATTAGTATATGTGGTCCTATTTTGTAGTCTAAGCTACTTTTAAGCTTTCTCATCGTACCAATGTCGCTTGTAATGGTAATCAGGCATTGTAATGTAGAAAATCGTGGAATAAGTAATAAAGATGTGTTTCTTAGTTCAGTGACACTTTCTTTTGTTTGTGAATGTAGCTAGTACGTACAAAGTACCTACTCCTGGTATGACCCAGGAGTAGGTACTTTGACGGTAATCTCCTAAAATTCTGCGTCTTTAAACACTAAATATATGTATTTCTGAGTAGGGTTCATCTGGTATGTGTAACAGACCCTGAAAATGCCATAACTAAAGTTGAGAATGTTTCATCATCCTTAGAAAATAATAATTTAGGAGGTAGGATGGAACAAGGTGTGTATCACATCACACCAGGAAGTGAGATAATAGACACCAAAGCTTTTTGCTCTCTACATAACTATTGTAAGAAATACAGTTATAATAGCTACTTAATGTTTATGTAGTTACTTTTTATGGCAGGGTAGTACTCCGATCCAGTCCACAAATAACTTATGCTGCAGTCCATTAACTACAGATAGACTCGTAATATACTTAACAGTTGTGTAGTAAATATATTTATATTGAAGATCTCAGTACATGTCAACATTTAAACTCAGGCCAATACCGTGAGAACTGATTGCGTGTTTTGTTCGGTGATTGTGTTCTTACAACGGTTTCTAAAACTAAAGATTTTACATTGTTTCCAAGATTTACGTCGAAAGTATGTTACATGTTTTTGTTTACATGTGAGTTAATCTTAAAATTGTTACGACCTAGATGATAAACATCAAATCCTTTGCGATTGCAATTGAATTTTATATTAAGAATTGAATATTAAATTTATATACTGTTATAATCATTAAAGGCTTAAGATGAAAATAATCATAAGACGTTTATAATATCCAACAGTTTTTTATTGTAAAAGAAATTTATAAATAAAGTAGCAGGTGACACTATAAGAAATATAATTATCAGATGATGTGACTTTCTCTCTTTTCTTTACTTATAAGGTCATATTGAATGACAGTTTCATTCAACGAAGAGGACTTCGAGTTCATTTTAAATAAAGTCTTTTTGCTTAATAAATAAAATATGTAATATAATGATGGAAGAATAATTTTAATCAATAGATAAAATATATAATGTACAATTGTGATTAACTGACTTAACCTTTAATGGTAATGAGTGGTCGGGGACACGATTTCCTTTTTGTGAACTTTTAGGATGTTAAAGGCACATTTAACAACTTCTACGTGTCTGTCCCATGCATTTTTCTTCAATTGTTTTATAATTTTAAATTATTCCTGTAAAACTCATATAATGTTTATTGTTCATGATGATTTACTTTGAATAAATTCCTTTCACATTAATATAGAAATTTAATTTTAAAACTATATGAACAGATCATCATCGTGTCAATAGTCAACCATGCCAGCTAGTCAATATTCTTACAGTCAATATCTCGTCTCCAAGGCATTGACACTTGAAAATGAAGTAATCAATACTGTAATCAATACAGAGGAAGTAGGAAAACTCTTTCAAGGTGCGCCGGAACCTTACACGCTCTACATATTAAAGAGGCACGATGTATGTATTGAATTAATAATTTTTATATCTAGTCTGTTAAGGGTGATTTCAGGTTCATTGTTTTTAAAATATCAGCATAATGAACACCTGACAGCAGTTCCAAATGTAATTGGTCGGGTTTTTGGATTCGATATAAAAAAAAATAAACGTATTCTTTAGTTAAAAATGCGAGAACCATTATAATTTAATAAATAAATAACAGGAAATTCTACTTTATTGTTTATAATTATTTTTTTTTTTTTATATTTCTGGCGAACTATGTGAAACTGCAATCTCTATCAGTTACCATAATAAAGGTCGTTAGAGGGAAAAGGAGACTACATTTTTGTATTTGTATTTTTTTTTATAGATCGCAACACATTAATAACTTATCAAATAATTCCCAGTTTATATTTATTTTTTTCTATTTCTATCACCTTAATAAAACAAGAACGGGTAACGGTGAAATAACCAATCACTAACAACCTTTACAAATGTAGATGTATAAAACTTTCTCCTAGAGAATTCCAAAAACAGGAATATTCTTCCTCTATGGTAGTTGTAACCTATGAAAGTTATTACCTAATTCTTTTTTGACGAACTAAACAACCTAGAGGTTGTTATATAAGCGGAGCAGATTACCCGCTTTGTTTCAAAATACTTTCATTGTGTAAATAACAACAAAATAAATAGTCTGTAATTTGTTCAGATGTCACATAAGTTGAAGTTCCATTCCATTCGTTTACTTTTGTTCAGTGTTGCCACACTTTAAACAATTGTCCGTTTAGCAACAACAGCGCAATACGTGCAAAGCATGTTTATTAAGGACTGATAAAACTCGGATATTACTTCGATGCCTTTGTGTAATAAAAACGGTTGCGATACTAATGTGTAGAATATTACCAACATGAGGAAGTTAATATTTGTAAATTTTGCTTCTTGTTTATGACAATATAGGTATATACAAATTAATTAAACCAGTCCGTCAATTGGTTAATGATAGCAAATTTTAATGTTCATTACATTGTCACATTATGAAATTGATAAACACAAATCAACTGTCAAGTTGTGTGTCACAACTGTCACAGTAAATAGTGGACATGATTGGTATGCGTCTTTGCCGCTTTGAAGTAATAAAAGAAAGTGAAACTGAAAGGAACAATGCGAACTTACATGTATGGGTCATTTATTTTTATACCACCTTCACACATCGAGTTCAATCAGAACTATTTTTCAAGATGATTTTGGCCTAAAAATACACAGTTGATCTGTATGCCAGATAAGGGCAGTTTTATTAATTTAAAGTCTGAATTATATACACAAAATATAATTTGAAAACATTATCATAGCAGGATCTCAGAAAAACAGTTAAATAACCATAAGCCTGTTTTTCTGAGATCTTGCTTCGATGAATCGCAAAAGACGAGTTTTCGGTCAAATACTTTAAATTAACATTTGGAACGATGATTTACCAAAACTGGTTGTTGACTTGATTAGGACGCCCTGATTAAAATGAAAACGAACACATTCCTAATAATATTTTTATTTTTGGTTGACCAGGATGTTTGACGTATTAAAACTACGTGGGTGAACTATTTAACATTAAAAAAAATAAATGTCAATGTCGATTAATTTATTAAATCCCATAATCTATATAATTTTATAACGTCTAATTTATACTGCGATTCAAAAAACTTGTCTTATAAAAAAATATCATTATAATTAAATAAAACAATTTTTATTCTCCTATGACAGGGAGACGTTAACATTTCAAAGATTGTCATAGCCCTATAAATATATTTTAAACTAACAACAAAACAGATAAAAATAAAGTCACATACATCAATTTACTTAATGGTAAAATATACCCAAATAAGGACATCACTAGTTTGATAGTTGTTACTTCTTTATTACTTTTTTAAATGAAGAAAGTTTCAAGCGAAAGTTGTAGAACGCTTAATTGGTTTTACCTCCGAAATATATGTTTTCACAAAATAGTTAGATTAATTATTTCCGTTTATCGAAAGTTATTTAATTTTACTTTTAAATGTTCCTGGATATTTCTAGAAATAACCATAATTGATCGAAGGGTATGTATATTATTTATATCTATATTATAAATTGACATAAAGATTATTATCATAATATTATTAATTAAAATAATGAACCCTGAAAAATATTAATTAAAAACACGAAAAAAGAAATCGCGGTAAATACCCTTCAACAGCATTAATTCCTGTAGTTTGAATTACTGTGTCATTTTGAAATCGTAACTTATTTTTATGGTAATGGACCGTAAAATTTCACCTGAGAAATGTAGTTGTTAAACCATAGAGTGAGTTCTGTGGCGACAATAATGGTATTTACAGAGAAAACATTAAACTTACAACTTAAATTATATATACTTAATGGTTTCACTTTTAGCTCATTTTAATATCTCATAAATGTCATATAGTAATGTAAATTATTTTACCTGTCACAATAGCGGATACAAGATATTCTTTTTTATTTCTCTGTGCCATTATAGCTTCCAAAGTCGTTCCAATGCCTTAATTTGAGGGAATTAATCAATCGTTTAATAAAACATATAAAATCAATAGCAGTTATGTTTTTATAAAAAACCGGTTAGGCCATTTTCAGACCAAGTTAGGATTTTTATAGCATTCTCCTGGTTTTATATATGACTAGCTGTTGCCCGCGACTTTAGAAGACAGAGTTCATAAGAAACTTCTTTATCCATTCTCCATCTTTATTTGAAAATTGGTCTCGACGAAAAGCCCTATTATTATTTCAAGTATATAATATAATATAGTTTAGATCCAACGTAAAAGTTGTCTAAATGTTGGTTAAGATATTTTTGGAGTCGGATAAATTACTTTGAAGATTACCTACAAATAACCTATAAATTAAAAATATCGATGTTCCCCCTATAGCTTTTGAATGGAATGTCCGATTTGAATAACTTAAAAAGTATTTTGCAGGTATTGAAACGGTTATTATTTAATGGGACAAGGATGAATAGATAACTGTCGGCACTTTTATCAACTTTCAAAGTGTAAAAAAGTAGTTATAGTGGCTTAACTACAGTACTTGGACATATGTATAGTATCACGGACTTTTTAGTAGATTTTTATAAGTTCTTTAATATTGTAGAATTTTTCTTTTGTTCTATCATTTATTTTTTCACACCTTGGGTTACATTTTGTATTTTTATTTGGGATCCCTATTTTTTTTTAACGAAATATGTCGATCAATAAAAATGCAGCTTGCTTATGGTGAAAAAGTTTTGAAATCTGTCCAGTGTGAAAACAATACAAACATACAAAAACATAAATTACAATTTGACCTCATTATAATATTAGTAGAGATTTGAATAAAAATGATATACCAACCTAACAAACCTACAATTTGTGATGAAAAGAAATATATAAAAACTCTTTTTTCTTAACTCATTCCATGTTACAAACTCATTTAAATAGAAGAAAGTTATTGCAATTTTTTAATTTTCAATTGTAATTTGTAGAAAGCCAACGTATCCAATTTTCGATATTACGTGGATTGTTATGCATTCATGAGAATAATCTTAAGTTCAACCAAATTTGAATATAATTTGTTGGCATCTCTGTGGGAATTGTCTAACCTGTAAACAAGACGTAACAACAGATTAAATAGAGCGGCAAAAATGTGTAATTCATCTTTGCTTTTGAGAATGTTTTTAAATCTTTTAAATGCTTTTACTTTACATGCGTTTGGATATTGTTTTGTTGCCAGTTCTGAATCATATTTTTTAATATGAATGGTTGTCATGAATCAAAAAGTAAAATTGACTAGTAATTTAGTATAACTTACTAGTCAATAATAAAAAACTAAAAAAAAATATGTCGTCATGTAATAGTCAACCTAAATGTAAGTAAAAAATACATAGAGTAAAATAAATAAAAGTCAACTAAATTACTGTTAAATTATGCTCATGACGTGATCTTGACTTACTTTACAAAAAATATGACTACAAATGTGCTTGAAATATTACAAATAAATACTAAAAGACAATTTCTCCCTTACACAATTGACATAAGGGATATTATCATTTAACGTAATAATAATTTAATAGTAGTAATTTAATGTAGATTGTAATCAGTGACAACTTCCTCAAACTTTTACTTGTTAGTATTAATTTTCAATTCACACCTTTATTGTTAGTAACGTAACGTATATAACTGTTAATCAGTATTAAATTTAAACTGTATATCAGTATTAAATTAAAGCAACGTAAGAAGTTGGTGTAAATGTCCTTTCAAAACAATTTTATATATTGAAATTATTTAAAAGCAATATTGTAGCTGAAAATGAAGTTCCAAAATGATCTTCCAACTTCTCAACTGCATTCTTTGAAACTTTAACAATAATATCTATATCTTGGCTTGGAATAATGTAAATAGATTAAAATTACCAACATTATATTAAAAATGCTTTAATTCAACAATTTAATTTATATAACACTGTCACATGGTAACCAATCACCCCGATATCGTTTTCCAAACCGCACATTTGCGTTCAATGGACTATCAAATATTACAAATTTGCTTACAAACCTCTATTAACTACAGACTATAAAGGCTTTGGTTTGATGTCATGTGACCCTTTCTAAAAACACTCGTACTGCATTTAAAGAAGTATGATTCATTCGTTTATTAAACATTTCGAACCTTACAATAAGTTACGAACCTATTCGAGATTTCCAAGTGCACTCATTACGATATATGTATCTGGAAGTATAAGGCCTAGAGACTTGAAATTTGGCGGGAATATTTTAATGCCGAGTAGATGTCAGCTAAAAATAGGTTTTATGAAATTTTACTCTGAAGAGGTGTTGCGGGACGTTTTTAGAAAAAAAATCCTATTTTTAAATATAGCTCTTGTAGTTGTTAAGGCTTTGCCAGAATATTCTTTTTGGCATGTCAAAAATTACCAAGGACGAATTTTAGTAAATTCTGCCCACAAAAGGCTATTAAAAATTCCAAAAATTTGTATCTTTAAATCTATAGCTCCCATAACTGTAAAACTTGGTCAGAATATTTTTAAATTCACAGACCCAGCCAATGGCTTGAAGTTTTATATATTATATGAGTTAAAAAGATATGAATGACACGGTATTTTGCACCGCACGATGCGTCCCCGTTATTGTCCATGGCGGGATCCCCAGTGGGCCTACACCGTGGATAAATGTGAGCAGAAATGACAGGTATATGTTTCTTATATAAATATAACAGATAATAGTCGTAGATATAAATTCTTAATATAACATTGTTGAAGTCTACTTTTATGATATTAAAGAAAAACCGTATTTCGAGTTCTAAGGCAACATCCACACCTCGAGCTAAGCTAACTACAACTATCTGTAGTTGAAGTAGGAGCTATAAACATTAAATGAGTTCGCGGTGTGGCTGCGGAATTAGCCACGCGATGTTATTTACGCGGCACTATAATCATGAAACGTTTGTGGTTTTTATTAAAAATATGTTGCAGTTCAATTAAATTAAATGTCAAATATAAATTGTTTTAACAACGGTATCTAAACTAACAGTTGGTTGACCTGGTGAAGAGTGCATATTTTAAATACTTAGTATTAATTACAATTGTCTTGCTACAAACCCTTCGAGGAATGTAAAGGGAATATAGAAAAAGCTAGAAAGGGAAAAGAGTTTAGGCATCCAGCTCTCTCTCTCAACATGAGCATTCGAGCTGCAACCAATTGGTTACAGCTGGTCTAGAATAGCTTACAATGTAGGTATTTATATATGTTGGATATTCTATAATCCACTTCTCGGAATTGCTAGCAATCATCATCAACCATATCTCGATTATCTGGAGTCAACTCCATATGGCCTTTTTGTCAAGATCTGAATCTTGTAAGAGATTTGGCAAAAGCATTTAAGACAGACCGTAGGCTTGACGTGAAGACTCCTTAGGATGTGTGTTCGAGAAGTGTTTCAGAAGAAACTTTTATTTTTGTTCCTTAGCCGGCTCTTACGACACCTCGGGTAGATGTAGGGCAGTCCAAGCCACGTAATATAATATATGTATATAAAGTATTATATTATCGTAGTTCTAGTTACATTACTTCCGGATTTCAGAACATGTCCGTGGTCAAGTCACCTGATCAATGTACTTCCCTCATAACTTTAAATTTTATAATTCTTAAACTGTTACTCATCTGTATGTTTGTATTAATTAGCAAGAATTAAATATATTTTACAGTTCTACGATATAACCGGTAGAGTGAAGTATATCGTATTTATAGTAAACGAGCATTAATAATTATTTAATTTTATTGAACTAAAAACCATTATTTATATTTATACCCTACATCTTTCAATCTACTAAGATATTACTAAGATATTGTTATACAGTTTTCAGCCTTTTATTTATAAAACTGAGACTCTACAATCATCAAGCTGCAACTGATGCAAATAAATAATAAGCTTTTAGATTTCTAGAAATAAAAGTTTCCAAGAAAGAAATTAATTGACTGAGTATATTTAATAAATAATAAAGAAAACCAAGATTTATCAGTTACGTTACTATTATTACTTATATTAAAGTATTTTATCTATGACTTTATTATTAAATGTGACTAACTTTTACAAATGGCGGCCCTGAACTTTATTTTTTGCTACAATTTACACACGAATGGTTCACAAAAATAACTTTCTAAGTTTTTACTACTATTTTAAGTTATCTCATATTATTTAAACTTTGGATTCAACTTAAATTAATAGTAATATAGTAATGCTGTAGAAATGTTGTTGTAATTGTATAAATTAAGTATTAAAGGCCGTAATAGAATATGGTGTATCAGTGTTGGGTGCAAAAATAAATGATAAACCTTTTTGTGACAGCACTGACATTAGTTTAAATAATGTATTTTTTATAATTATTCCTTTTTTAGCTATACCTTTTGCTTTTTTGTTCCTTATAATTTATTTGATTTAATAATAATAAGGATTTACTGTAATTGCTAATAGATTATTTTGTTTTTTATGACTGAAACATGTTAAGGGCTCAGGTAGATTTTAAAATATTTAGAGAGTCCTGACTTCATTGTATCCGATTATTGCGATGCAAAAGTTAATTTAGATGAATTTCCTTGCAGTCGTTTTTATATTGGCTGTTAGGTTTTTCCAAGATTTGTCTATATAAGGTTAATCGGCAAAAAACCTGGATAAGAAATAACATAGGACTCTACTTTACTTTCTACGTGTAGTAACTAATAATATATTATTATTATAATCTAGTGTGTTTGACTTAAAAGATCACATGTAAATAATCACTTTCTTAAAAACAAAGCAACTGTCGTTACAAAGCGTATATTAAATGTAACCTTTCACATATCTCGCTGTGTGAAAAAAATAATAAATATTCATCACAATGGCTTATTATATAAGCATTTATATTAAACAATATAAAGTATTTCTGAAACATTTACAAGTCCCTATTATATATATACTGTTAATAAGCTGGTAAATAGATGTTCCTATTTCCAAATATATTTCCACTGAATCACTGACCGCGTGACTCATGATATAAGATTTATAATCATGGTTTTGACGTTATATTTAAAGAGAACATTGATGAATCAAAATTCAAATTCAAAGTTGAATGAAGCCATAACATAACTTAACGAAAAAAAAAAAATAAGTTCAATTCAAAGTTCCCCCTAAAATTAAAACTTAGTTTACTATAATGAAGTGTGTTTGAATAATATTTGTTTTATCTATTTTGTTGTTTGTTAAAACATAAAATTCATATTTTATATCAAGATTATAAGTTTTTGAAATCATTACTACGACACAGATAAATAATTATTTTAAAGTATTTAGAGTGGTTGTCTTGTTGTAGCAATTTGACAGCTCGTACAAACTCGCTTCACTTGGGTAGTACCACCCTTCCAGTGAAGATGTATTACGTCTGGGAGTGAGAGAGACGGACACATCATCCCCTTCCTCTCTATTATTTCTCACCATTCCTCAAGGGTGGTACATCTGCAATTGCAATCCATATTTTCAGATGTTCATGGACGACAGTGACCTATTACCATCACGTGGACATTCTGGTCATTTTTAGAACTATTATTATATAATAAATGATTGATTTTTTTTTATCATCATTATTTATTATTTCGAAAAAAAAATACTTAAAAAAATCTAGATATTAAGTCAACTCTCTTTTGTGAAAGGTAACTGGTTTTGTTATTATAGTGAAAAGGAAAGTTTTAAGCTTTAACAGAGGTCAGATGTGATATCTTTTTGTACTTATTGTAAGTTATATCTTAAATTTCTTTTTCGATAAAGATTGACTTAACTAATTGATCAATAGACACAACTAGAGACAGAGCCAAAGTAGAGACGGAATAGATTTGATTTAACATAAAAAAAAACAAGATTGTTACTGATTAATGGGTTTTTGGCCTAATAAGATTCTTTATTCTATATAAATTAATTATATATTCAATCAAATCAAATATTCTAGCTAAAATGAATCATCACTGATACCTTATGATACGGAAATAATTAAATGTATAAAAAACCATTTAAGTAATAATATGTCTTTAAAATGAAGCCATTAGCAGGTTATTTATATTATATCTGTTTTGGAGGTAACATCCGCCTAATAGAACAAGTTCGCACGTTATATCAAATTAACAATTGAAAATTAATTATTCTTACATAATCGTCAGTTAGTTAGAAACATTAAAATAACAAGAAAACCAATGAAATACTACTGTATAATAACTAAATAATATAGTATTACATACTGATTTTTATGTAACATTTTTCATTATTAGAATTCGCTGAAATGGTACAAGCTTCACAATTTGTAAATCACGCCTGTAGCCTTGATCATGTGGCAAGTCAATATACGCTCACATTTTATTGCAAACCATTTTATTAGATTTTTAAGTGATTTCAAGTATTTAAATGAAACTTCGTGTAATGTGTAATGTAATTAATATATCAATCAATTATTCGTTTCCGAAGTATATAAGGTTTGAGGCATTACATAGCAGGTATAATTATATAGAAAGTAAATAACATATATTGTAATAATTTAGAACGCTCTTATGCATCAGTGTATTTGAACCAATATTGAACTATAAGAATAAGCTATATTTTTAATTATATAACAAACGCAAAGGAAGTGCCAGAATATGTTATTTTTAATTAGGTGTACGGATAATTTATATTATATTAAAATATTTCCGGGATATTTCATATTTTAATGCAGGAATTTTCAACCTCTGCAAAGTTTTAAGTTTTGAAGTAAGTATTTGGAAATTAATTTTAATTTATTATGCATTGTACAGTCAGCTGTATGTAAACATATTGTTAAGATTAGCAACATAAAATAACATAACATGTAGGCTTCGTCCTGACTTTGTTCAACATTTTAACATAAAAGTTAATAATCTTAATTAACTTTTTAATAAATAATGAATGAGTATATTAAATAATGTATATGCTACGGCTAGTAATTGATTTTATTCGTCTTTATTGGCATTTAGTGTGCGTGTACATCGTGCTTCCTTCTTTATGCTTTGAATATCTACAAGTCGGTATGAGGTTGGATTTCCGTGATAGGCACGTATAATTATGATTTAATCATATATGAATAAAATATAGAATATCTTTATATGTGGTTCATGATAAAGTTTTAAAAACATTGCACGTTCTCAGGTGTCGATTTCTCTTTCGTTGATTTAAATCAACAAAAGCGAGAACAATGGGGACATACTACATAGACTGGGAATGTAAAGCGTGTTGACTGACTTTTGTTTCAACTGTAAAAGGACCCTGAAGAAAACCTGATTATTTTGAAACTTACGTTCATATTTTACGGGCTTCAAGAAGTTCTGCTACGTAAAACGACTACCATCAAAGTATCACAAAATCACAACTTTCTTCGCAATTAATTAACTGTCACAAAAACACGGAACCAGTCTACTTTGTGGTATTTTTACGACAAACGTCCTCTCAACTTGACAGCCTATCGGCAACTGACCGCGGCGCTAAAACTTTCTCAACCATTTTAACCAGCTTTGCGACATTCTGGACCGAAGGCCTACGTAAATAGTTTAGGCTAACGACTCTTAATAACAAAAAACATAAAACAACAATTAATTTACAGAACAATGTAGATTATGTTGCTAATTTTGTATCCTTGACTTTAACATATTCTAGAAATATAAAGTTACTAAGTACATAACTTACTTAAAGAAATAATATTAAATTATAAAATATTTCGAAATCATAATATATTTAAGATGTTTTTTAATATATTTTTTTGGTATCTAATTTTGTTATTGAGTATTATCGGAGTATAAATGGTTTTTGTGTTTTCACGCGAACGGTAGAGTCATAGATAATAGGATATTATAAATAAATATTTATAAGCACCGATTGCTTAAAACATTTCCAGCAAACTTTTTTTTTGATAAGTTGATAAAATTAGTTCCTCATGAAGAATTGAAAAATTCTAACATAGGTATGCGTGGGAAGATACGCCCGTTTATAATAATTTATTTTTAATGTTAGTTTTTAAATTCTAGAATATCCATTATAACTTTCTTTTTTGTTGGATTTCGTAATTTATACCGACCTTTTGTTACCGAGTACATTCTATCAATATATATTAAAAAATTGAGAGGTGAATATCTTTTTAACTTGACCTAAATCTATTACCTGTATAAAAAGAGCAGGATTATAAAAACGCTAAAACATAGTTATTGTTTCGATGCATGCAATAAATAATATGTAATGAAAACAAAATGTCTTAGTATTAATGTATTCATTCATAATAGAAATGATGGAATGAGTCCTCTGATCGTAACGTACCATACTCTGTAACGTAAAAATATATTTTTAGTAAACATTCTAAAACTTTTACTTAAAACAACATTTTATACATTACTTTATTAATGAACATGTAGATTAATTTTGTAAGAATTTTCTGTGATGAATATTACTTGTGTTCGAGTTGTAACGACTGTAAACGTAACTCGAGATGAATTGTAATTGTGAATTAAATTTACAACATGTTGTTAGTGGCCGCAGATATAAAAGAGACAAACTTAATTTTCCTTATGAAAATATTCAAGACGCAATAATAATAAGAACTTCAATTTTAATAAATTTATGAGTCTGATTATTTTACTACAGTAACAATCTAACATAACAGTCTTATTTGAAACAATATAATGTACAACTGTTCACTTAAACAAAAAGCTAGCTTCTGAAGTTGTATTACAATTTACAAATTACATATAATCAAATTCAAAAGGGGTTCATACCTGTTGGCCTTGTAATGTCCAACATGTCAGGTAACTATTTTTAAACATGTCTAAACTAGGTTCCGCCGTTACAATATCATATTTAATTAAGTAATAACCCAAAAGTGTATGTGGATTGCAGTCTTTACTAAACTTTTCCATAATTAAGTATAATTTTAGACCGTGTGATGTTATTCTATTCTTAGATTTCTTTTAGAACACTTTCAGAGGAGCCTTTTCAATTTATATAAAATGTACTCTCTTGTACATTATAATCTTTATTACATAAAGTAAATGTTTATGAGAACAATTTTCTAAATTCCTTGTATTCTTGAGAACACGAAGCAGACGCAAACAATTCCTTTCAAGAAACAACACAACGTAATTGTTTTGAAAAATTGTGATCACAGAGTACTATAAAGTTGTCTGTTGTCATAGCATTGGTAAATATCAATTCAAAAATATTATACTTGTCCTTACTGTGGAATTTTATAATAAATGTCATCAATGATTAGAGTTTATAGTCTGTATTCTAGGAACGTTTTAAAATCTTAACAAGCTTTTATCTCAAAACAAAATTGCTGTCATTAAATTTCAGTTTAATAAATCCGATATCCTTTACATTCAATTTAAGTGAGTTGCAGGTATGGCCTATTTTTATAATTACGAATCTTATAAAACAATAATATAAAACTAATAATATAAACTTATAATATAAAACTTTAATTTAAATTCAGTATCATGTAGTATACTTGTATTGTCGTTTATTAAATACATCAATATTTAGTCTTTGAAATGGATATTAAATTCTAAAAAGATGTTGAGATCTTGGAATTCAAAACTGTTGGACTGCATCGAAGCGGATATAATAAGACTTACGTATTTCTGGCATTTACCTTGCCTCCGGTGATCCGTTATTTTAAAAGAAAATGTATTACTATGAATTATGATAGTTTAAAAATAACTTCTTTATAAGTTTAGTTATAGTAATGGTACTATATGCGATAATGCATTGCGTATTCTTTTCGTTTCTGCTTCGAAAAATACTTCCTGGTTCCCAACCAAGGTGATAGAAGGGACCAGTATGTAGAAGCCAGCAGGATAAAAGACCGTCATATTTAAGGCTACCCACATCGTAGTGGAACGTTATAGGACAGTTTTCGAACTCGACCGTGACGACGTGACTTACATTATATTAGGTATATAATACATATATAGAGAAAGAAACATAACGGTATTATCAGTTTTTGCTATATTTTGTACATACCATCATCTAAAATTAGTTGAATTTTATGTATAATACATTTATACGGTTCGAAAACCAAATCTGTACGTGTTACGAACATGTGAGGCAACTAATAACATAACTAAATAAAAATAATTATCAATACTATTATACGAATTTTGATGAAAATGCGTTGGGTTATAGATTATTATTTGTTAAAAGATAATTCAAAATTATTTGTCTAAATGTATCTGATAATACGTGTAGACGAAATTTTATAATCAATGCATTCATTATTTTTTCTCAGTAGATAGCAATAATATTAGCTAGAAATAATCTACTAAAATAAAGAAGCCTCAAAAAACAGTATAATCGATTTAATGACACCTAATAATAAATAGCGATTTCACGTAATAAAGCGTTAAGTTAAACAAACAACTGATTCAGGTACATATTATACTCAAAGTTATGATTATTTTAAAAATTTTATAAAATTTACGAGGGGTCATAAAATAAAACGCTATCATGTTCAGGATTCGTTTATAAGATACATTCACAGTAAAAACAGACTATTAAAAATGGCAATAAATAAGGCATTTTTATATATCAGCTGTCTCTTTATGACACACATCAGATGCAGTTACAATATATTTTATTATGTTAATATTAATTGATCAGTCAAATAATAAATTTAGTATTGAAAGTTTCAAACACAAACTATGGCGCAAAACTACAAAGAACCTTCAGGCAGGAGTGAACTCTTTAAAAGTACGTATTAGATATCAACCTGCGCCTGCGCACCCCGCTTTATGTACTGCATGAGTTTATTTGAAGCCAATTTGAATATAAAATATATCTTGCCTTACTCAATTGCCCATAAACCTAAAATTACAAAATAACAATTTGAGACAAAGCATTTACGTGAGAGCATCACAGAAAAACATAATTATCAAAAGATTACACTAAATTGCCCAAAACCAAGGAAATAAAAGAAAATGTTATTGTAATTAGCCATTTATATAGAAAATTTATATCATACAAATACAACAATGCTGTAGCTGTAATGAAACAATACACATATGGCTAAATAATATAGTAAATATGAATGGCATACAAAAAGATAAATATGTGCCCACATCAACAGAAACGCGTCTAGGTTTCATTTTTTCTTTCCCATTTGTGTTTTTGTGTGAAGTGGATTTACCGGACTCAGCAGTTTTACTTTATTTATATTTATTGGATTTCTACAAAAGAAATAGAATGAATTGAAACAAAACAGTATGTACATTATGTATGTTATCTGTTGCAAATAGTTCCAGTTTAAAATAACAATAAATCACATTTTAATCAGCAATTTTAGTTAGATTTAATAACTGGTAGAAATTATTACAAATCTCCTTTCATGGCATATAAATATCAACTGCTAAGTCCATGGGAGTCGGCGGTTAACGCTTGCTGGGCACCTGCTGCCAGTCGTCGGGGTCGCGCGCTGGGAAACATATTAATACATACATACATTTGTTTCGAACGATATCTTGAAACATTAATATTTACAAATCCATTAATATATACAAATATATTATAAGGTAGGTTTGCAGCTGTTGAATAAAAATATTATAAGGTAGGTTTGCAGAAAATACTGCTAGATTGTTTAATATATTTTTACTAGAAACCACATGTTTCTAGAGAAATTTGTAAAAGTAACTAATAACACAGATCTTCTAAAACAGAAGCCTGTCGCGTCAGACTTTATTATAGTATCCCTCTGAGGCCTACCAACATACAATTATCAAACAATCATAGATGGGATTTATTTCAGAGGAGACGAAAAAAATATAAATTCAATAATTTTTACAAATATTCAATCAACAATTAAAACTTACGTTTGTCCTCCCTGCGCGGTGCCGGGCGACGCTCATCACGACGCGGCCCGTCTCTGTCATCACGTCTGGGACCGTCGCGGTCATCGCGCCTAAAACCATCGCGGTCATCACGCCTGGGACCATCGCGGTCATCACGCCTTGGACCGTCGCGGTCATCGCGTCTAGGGCCGTCACGGTCATCACGACGAGGCCCGTCACTGATGATAGAATATTAAAATAAATATATTTAAATTAGAATACCAATGTACCTCGTTTATAAACATAAATATTCCTATCAGTAACCAAGTTTAAATAAAAATATATCACCATATTCGGAAAAGTTAAACCTCTATTGAGTCTGATATAGTGATGTTAAGTAGTCTATAGAGTTCAAACTATCTCTATAACAAGCAACCAAAATAACTTCAATATTGCAGTTTTGGAAACATAGTAGAGTTCGTTTTACAATAACGTGAAGATCTTTTAAAACAACTATTTAATATACCGATAATCTCTTCTTGGCGGGAGTCGTTCGCGGTCGCGTGGTGGTTCACGGTAGCGGTCGTCACGTCTGTCGTCACGGCGATCATCACGTCGGTCATCACGTCTGTCGTCACGTCGGTCATCACGTCGGTCATCACGTCTGTCGTCACGTCGGTCCTCACGCGGGGCGTCCTTAGTACGCCAGGTTGATGACCGCTCCTGTAATATATAAATGGTTTAAACAGGAAATAAAACACAAGATGTATCTGCAATTATTGATGGATATAACAAAACAAGTTAAATATTTTTTTAAAGTTTGTAGTAGTTACTATTAACACAGACGTCTAATAACAAGAAGCCTGTCGCGTCAGAATACAAAATTATATTCCTCCGAGGCCTACCATCTTGTAAATTTTAATTACATTTGGGATTTAGTTCGGAGGAGAAGGTTAAAAAAATTTGTAACATTGACTGAATGAGATAAGAAAGTATTAGTAAGTTAGTATTGGTAAGAAAGTATTTAATATATTTTTATAATAGAATGAAGCTATTTTACTATTGGCATGATGTTCTCTTACTTATTTAGTTTATGATGTATGTTAATATGTATGGATGTGTATACGTACGGCGGCGGGCGGCGGGTCGGCGGGCCCACGGCGCCAGCTACCGGACTCCGGACCGCTTGAACGACCAGTGTAGCGTGGTCTGTGTTGAACGGAGCTAAGTTAGAGTATTGATACAGCATAATTTGGGTAAGCTATCTAATTATTAAACAAAAGTTACCTTTCTCTTTCTCTCTCCCCCCTGTCGCGTTCTGGCTCGCGGTTACTGGATCGCCAGGCGCCCTCGTCTCTCGGCCTGTCATCCCTAGGCCTGTCGTCTCTCGATCTCTCATCCCTGAAGCTACGTTCTTCTCTTGGCGGCCTATCATCTTTAATGCTAACCTCACGAGGTTTGTCATCACGTCTGTGAAAATTAATCAATTAGTAAATACGAGGCTTAATACAAGATATAATATTTAGACTACAAGCACATCGTCCTTTCAATTGTTTGTATATGTATAATGTATAACTGACAGAGTGTTTGTTTCTCGACTACTTGCATACCTGTCGTCCTGTGTCCGGTCATCTCGTGTTCGTCCGGGGGAGCGCGGGCGGTCCTCTCCTGCAGGCTCGCGGAGACGACCTGGGATATGCAATTTAGTTAAAAAAAAAACAATATTAACAGTCAATCTGATTTATGTTTAGTTTGAGAGGCATCAAATCAACCCTCTAATCTATATAATCACTAACTGGGATTTTTGTCGGACTCCTTATTTGCAGGTGCTTCGGAGCGTCTCCAGCTAGAGAGTGCGGCTGCCTTCTGTTCCTCCAACTTGCGGACGACTTCCGCCTCCATAGCGCGTGCCTTAGCTTCCGCGCGGGCTAACATCTCTTGATGCTCCCTGAAATTAGCCTTTGTTAATGACTGCTTGGGAGAATGCTAATTAACAATATATTTTCCTAACAAATACATACTTCAGCGATTTCTCCTTTTTCTCCTTGATCGCGGCCAGCTCCTCCTGTTGTTTCCTTTCCTTTTCCTTCTTCTCCTGCTCTTCCTGCGCTCTGCGAGCCTCCTCCGCCGCGCGTTCCTCCAAGCGACGCTTCTCAGCTATCCACTATTTAAGTAACATTAAGAAACATATGTCAGCTGACCAACAATCTTACACCATAGAATAATCTCTACATTTTCAAAATCATTTAATCATTTATATTGTTTAAACAATTCTGTAAATCATTTATATTGTTTAAATAACCCGATGATCAAAGGAATACGAGTAAATATTATTATGTAGTTGATGATTAACTAATTAGAATTAATAAAGGATAAAAAAAGGTGTGCATGTCGTCTTAAAAGTTGTCAACAAGAGTTATGTCACGCAGGTTATGCGCAGGTGCGTCCGTCCGACGTGAAGTACCTGATTATCGCTGGTACTTAACAGTGTATATATACCTCTGTTCGTCTCTTTTCCACGCGTTGCAGCCGCCGCTGCGTGAGTCGTGCCTCTCGCTCTCTCGCGATGGTCTCCTGGAACTCCGCCAGGCGCGTGTGGTAGGCGGCGCCGCGCTCGGAGTTCAACCTCGCGGTGAACTGCTCGCGCTGCACCGACATGCGGGAAAGACGGGTGGCGGTGGCCACGTCGCTGCCGCGGGCCTCTGTTTAGACGTTTTATTCATTAGCAAATGCTATAATACTATCACGAATTACATTTACCAAAAAATTATCTCTGTAGTATGATAACTAATTTAAGTATGTATAAAAGAAAAACATGCTATACCAATAAGTTGTGCAATTCGCTCTTTCTCTTGCTGCTCCCAGAAAGCCTTATCTTGCACTTGTTTCTCCTCCAAACTCTTCTGCAGCAGTGGGATCTCCTCAAGACGTTTAGCACGTTCGAAATAATCCACCTATGTGACGAAAATAATAATTCATTACTTATTTGTAATTACAAAATATTGAAATAATTCAAGATTTTTTTTAATATTATACACCAACCTTCTTCTCTTGAGACTTGAGACGAGCTGCCAGTTCGCGTCGCTCCTTCATCAGTTCTTCCGCTTCACGTTGAGCAATCGCTTCTGCGTCCATTTTCTTCAAATCCTTTTGTTAAAATAATTTAGGAATGTTTAATTCAAATGATTAATTGATAGGTATTTTATAATTTTCGAATGTTCTTTACCTCCTCATCCAGCTTCTGCAGCACCTTCTTCCCGTGCATGGTTTGCGAGATATGAGCGATGCGCTCCCTGAGATTTCTCTCTCTCATGGCGGCCAACTCGGAGGCGTGGCGTCTCTTCTCCCTCTCCTCTCTCTCTTGTTCTTGACGGCGAGCTTCAGCGGCCGCTGCTACACGAAGCTGTTCTTCTTGACGACTGGTTGGTAAGAAAGTAGAAGTGATAGATTTAAACGGCGTATATAAAACACTTGCGAAATTACTTTATATAAAATTACTTATATAAAAGTATGAATAACAACAATTAATATTTCCGAATATGAATAATTTCAAGTTAATTTAATTATAATCCAACGTTTTGAAAATAAACTAAAAAAACTAAACAAATCCATTTGTTTTATTCTTTTCCAATTCCATTAAAATTTTTAGATTTAAATTTAATTTAAATATATACCAGTCGTAAAAAAGGTTAGAAAATACTACATACTGGGAATTCCAGTTTAAAAAGTATCATACCGCAGCTCCTCTTCCTCGCGCACTGTGTTGAGGCGCTCGATGTACTCCTTTCGCTCCTCGATGATCTTGTGTCGCTGCAGCACGCGGTGGTGCTCGGCGTGCTTGTTCTCGTGGTAGTGCTGCACCATGGCGGCGCGCGCGCGCTCGCGCTCGGCCCGGCGCCGCGCCGGGAACAGCGTCTGTGCCGCCCGCGACACCACCTCCGCCGCGCGGACCAGCTGCTCGCGGACCTGCTCATTACCATGTTCGATAACTTATCTATCCATGTTATGAATGTAATTTCTTAACTACAATATCTGAGTTTATTTTCAGCCTATTAGTGTACCTGTTCGGCGGGCGTGGCCTGCAGGATTGCGCCACCGCACGCTTCGTCCGCCGTGGAACACCACTCCCCGCCGCCCGCCTCCACGCCGAAGTGGACGCATCTATACAAATATATGACATTTTCTTTAGTACAATTTAATCGTATTTTTTTATATATTTGCGTTTAAATATCTCAAAATGGTTTGGTTGTGTAATCTACCAAAATGTTATTAAATGTCTACCACTTTTATGTGTTAAGTGAATGTTACAATAATATAAATCCATTGACTCTCAGTCTGTTATCATTACTTGGCTTAATTAAGAGATACCTTTTTCTTATTGACGGAAAAAGTCATGATGTGCAGTAAGGCATTTGAGTAATATAAAACATCTATGAAAATAGAGCTAAATAACTAATTAAAAAAAACGAATTATACACACTTATTAGCATGATCAACACGTATCTGCATGTCATTATGACGGACGCAGTCCACCAGCAGACGCTCAATGTGGAACAGGTCATCAGTTGAGGCCAGCTCAAGGAGTCTTGAGAACTGTATGCACGCGTAGCATTGAGCCACTTGACGTATCAAACGCACCAGCGCCACGTCTGTTATTGCGACCGTGTATTGCGCTAAAGGTGAATCTGAAAAATATAATTGTATAAGTATTTTTCTATGATGGTCTAGTTTATTACGTATTTGTTATTCAAAATATTACTGTAAAGAGATGTTATATTTTTAATAACGTAAATAATACAATTTAACAAACCAAATTAATTTATACATATTTATTGTTGTACTTACTGGGATCTTCCTGCAGGCTCTTGACGACGCTGTGAACGTTCTGGCAAATAGAGAGCGGGTCGAACTCTACCTCGAGCCACGAGTACAACTGCTGAAGCTGCGGAGACGCCAGCGCCACCACGTTCAGACGAACAACGTCTGAGGCATTGACGGTTGATTATTATCTTTTATTGTAGGTTGGATATGTTAGCAGTACAGATACATATCTATGCATTTATAAAGAGAATTGTTAACACAGAAGAATCCAAAAGGTGTGTTTTGACTGTAGCTTCTGGTGTGCCACTGTCTCTTCATACCCCACTCAGTCTCCCAGAGGAAGATATATGTGTTTAATAATATTATTCTAACTGTTTTAGTTTTTGGGGTTAATTTTTGGTTATCTTGTTAAAGCTTTGATTCTGGGATATAGACCATCATCAACATTTATGTTACAGTTGGGTGACAATATTCAATTAAAACAGTTTATGTGTTGTAAAACATATGTGCAGACATAAGTTAACACAGACAGAACACTTTGTGCGTTGTCTGTCGCGTCAAGTCGACTACATGATTTTCCTCCAAGGCCTACCATGTCTTACTATTGAAAAGTTAGAAATGGGATTTATTTTGGAGGAAATATATGTCCAAAGATAACAGATTAATTTTGTTAACAATTGTTTGATAAAATGTTTAAAGTATTTAAAAAAAAAACTACTATTATTCTGTTTTATTATTTGTTTGAAACTGTCATAAAAACATTAACAGTAAAAAAAATATGAATATAAAAAAAAAAATATAAATTACCTTTAAGCAAACTGGTTCTAGTAGGAGGTTGAGCAAGACCTAGCAGTACGGCAAGTCGTTGTGCTTTCTCAACAGGGCTCTTGTCGGTTTCAACAAAACGATCAAACTCAGGATGTAGTGATGGCAATGGTACTGATAGTACTGCTACAAGCACCCGGCAGGCCATTCTAGTTTTGAAACATGTACAGTTTGGTATTACTACAACATCTTAGATCATTTAAAAGTATATATATATATATATATATATATATATATATATATTTCAATGAATTTTGTATAGACATTATTTAACACATACAGTACTTTTTGTACTATATGTCGCGTCTAGTCTCTATTATAATGTACCTCTGAGGCCTACCATTCCACATCTATTGACTAGTTGAAAATGGGATTTATTTCAGAGGTAAGTTACTAAAATTTTATTTTAATTCCTGTATGACTTAGCTTATATTATATAAAAAAAGATTAACAGTCAATGTGTCTTACTTCTGTAATTCCTCTTGAGTGATATTCTTCTTCATCTCTCTTGACAGCTGGAAGAGCTTCAAAAGTGCAGCTGCATGGAATAAGCAATGACCAGCCTTCCAAAACACCAGAGCTAGTTTGCCATAGTAATTAGCCATGGTCTTAGCTACGGGAGTCTTTTTGGACATGTTCATCAAGTTGTGGATGTCTTCAATAGCTTTATAGGCTTCCTGATAGATTGAAATTAATATGTATTTTATCACCATTAGGAAAAAATATATTTTTTGTGATTGGTATACTTTTAGTCTTACCAAGTTGTCTTAGAAATGTAAATAAGATTAATATAAATGTATTTTTTAAATTATTTATATGTAAGATAACTTACCTGCCACAGTTCCATCTGGATTGCACTATCCAGTTGGAACAACCTCGTCTCCAAATTGAGTTGCTGTGTTTCTGGCTTACTGATGCTGACATTGCCAGGTTGAGACTGTTACATATAAATTAATGATTCATTTATAATGTTTTTATTTGATGATATTCACACATGATACATACTTTTCAAACTATAATGAATAGAAAATAAAATGTATCTTTTAAAACATAAATGGTATTTTTTAGCATATATATGTTACTTATAATGTTTATATTTTTTTGTTTTCTGTTAAGTATATTATAAAAGAAACAACATGGAACGACCCGACCACGGACTTGCAAATATCATCAAGATGTTTTCTGAGTTTGTCACAGAGCTTCCTAAACTCAGTCTTTCGGGAATACTTCAAGCAGAACTGGAATGCCATCCGAGCAATGTCATGGTACAAGGTCTCCACATGTGCATTAGTACGCAGCAGCTCCAGACACTGGCAGTAGGACTCCCATAGGAATTTCACCTGTAAAATTATTATTAAAGATATTTTGTCAAAATGGATATATTCTAAATTTTAAGTAAATAGTATTTTATTATACTATGTATTGGTAATGTTAATTAATATACTAATATACTTACTTAATATGCTGTTTTTCTGTATATAAGTTATAATATTCAATACTTGTAACTATATAACTCTTACATAAATAAATAAAATGTATCATTTTTTAAATAATAAAAAAAATATATATATCTATTACAATATAAATTTATATTAGTCAAAACATACCCATGGTGTCAATATAGTTCTATCAGAGCGGTCTTGTGCATCTTCTCCAGAGACTGCACTAAGAAGGATGCTTTCCGGGGTAGCCAAGTTGTCAAGATCATCTGTGTCTATGACTGCTTGGGTGGACTGCTCTCGGGCAGACTCAGTACGCTCTTCTGCCATGCGTAAGTAGCCTCTATTTATTAGCATAATAATCTAAGTTATTATTACATATGGTAACAGAAAATGTCATATCATTATAATGTATGATTTTTATTTAGAAGAAAAAAACATTTTTTGGGAATAACTAACCTGATAACTTGTTCCAAGGAACCAACATTAACAGATTGAAACATGTTTCTGTATTGAAAGAGTCCTTCTTTGGCGATATGAGACTTGCGTAAATCGACGCATAGTTCTAGGTATTTAAACATAATCGGCTCCAACACCGATTCAGACCAGTTGTAAGCCCATTTTTTGTTCCGGAATACCTCCTGCAAGGTATCAAGAGCCCTTGCAGGTTTCTCCAAATCCATAAACTCTGTAATGTATCAACATTTTTACATTATATGGAAATGTTTCTGCCCACTGCATCTTTTTACCTATACAAAAATGTTAGCCAGTTTGTAAGTGTTTATCTTAATGTGAAGTGGATGCATCTTGGATTTAAATGTAATTCAAAAATTTATTGGTTACGAAGGAAAGGTCATATAAAGCTGTGCAACGTGGTATGGTGTGGCGTAATAGATATGCTTACCATTAGCTCGTTTTAGAGCATTTTCCGGTCTCTGACCGTATCTGGCCATATTATATCGCACAGTATTCATTTTAAATGCATTAATTCAAATTTATAAAAAGAAATTGGGCAGGAGAAGAATATAATAAAATATTCCTCAAACCACCGGTCTGTCAAACGACAGCAAATCAAAATGGCCTTCTTTCATACCATAGAATCTTTGGCATAGATGTTAGACATAGAGTACACATATATAATATATCATTTTATTCACACACTACCCTTTTTAAAGTGCTGAGACATAAAGATGTATAAAATGTATATTATAACCAGTTATCATATATTAAAAACAAATATATACATATATAAATATATTCATTATTAATATATATATATATATATATATATATATATATATATTATTTGTTACTAATATTGTTTTTTTATGTTCCTTGATCTTAAGATACAAAGTTATAAGTTGTAGGTAAAATGAATTATGAAAAAAGAAAGGAAATCAAAAGAAAAATAAGACCATGGTTATTCTGAGAAAATAGTCTGAAAAATTATATTTTGACACTACTTTCAAAGTTATTTTTTTAGAAATTACAAATAAAATCACTCAGTTTCGTTTCAACAATCTCTGTTTTTCTGTTTGACAGATCCTTTCGCATTGTAGAGTTAGTTCTTTTTTTCCTTACTCACCGTGTCGTTGGGCTAGTAGTCTATGGGATTAATTATTACTTATTGTCAAAATGACATGTTGGATTTGATTCGGTAAAATTTTTAAAAAATGCAATTAGTTACTAAAGTTCATCTTTTTAAGAGTCCTTACACTATATGTTTCATCTCTGAGGATAGTGTTACACTCTCAGATAAAGAAAGATACAAGTCTATAGGTATAAGGGGTGATAAAAGAGATTTAGACATTGAAGACAAGTTGGACGAAAAAAATAAGGATTTACCAAGTTCAACTAAGAAACAACTGAAATTATATGCAACAGCACTATTTCTGCAACCTTTTTTAAGAGAGTGTTTCAACTCAGATATATATAGAACAAATGTATTAGTATATTTGAGTAAATTGAGTGGACAACCAAATAGTAGAACTGTGTTTTTAAAACTTCTTTTAAAACCTCCTGACAAGGAAGTGATTGATTATGTATGGTAAGAATATGATAATGTATACATACAGTAGTATAATATTTAGTTTCGATATTATTAAAATAACTTTATTTTATAACAGGAATGAAAAGATGTTACGATTAATATGGACAAAAGTGGAAATAGAGAATGCCTTCTCTTGGCTTTCCACATTAGGAGGAGCATATTCTGCACTAGGAGAATATTTTGAGCATTGTGTATGTATAATGACTTTTGATAATTTTAACAATTTTCTAATACAGCTAGTGATACTCAGTTATATTTAGTTTACATTTGCAATAATTATTTAATTAATGTACTGAATGAACTATTTAACAAATGTACTGGAGTATTACAAAATAGTTCTTTTTGCAGGCTGAAGAAGCAGGAAGAATATCAATCCGACAATATAGATTGTCTAAAATGCTAGGTGATGACAGTCTTGCTGCCAGAAGCAGGTTATATTCTGCTTTGGCTTTTGCTCAGAAAGGCCAGCTTAAAGAATCTAGATATATTGTGAGGCAGATAGCAGCATTTGCAAGACAAACTCAGGATAACCGGCTAAACCGAATGTGCCAAGGTGTCTGGGCAAAGTTAATCTACTTAAAACAATTAAAATGTTCAGCAATTAGCAATGAAAAAGCTATTTCTATATGATTGTTAATGTTTTTGTTGATAACTGAATATGCACTTATGTGTTTTTGTGGCAATGCCTGAAAATGCAATATATTGTTTGGTATAAAAATATTTATCTCTAAAAAGGTGTGTTGTAAAATTAAGCGAGAAAAAAAGTGTAGCTAGGTGTGTGAAAGACAAAAATTTTGTTGTTGGTGCTTGTGGAAAATTAAAACACATTTTGAAGTTATTGTTGTTATAACTTATAAGATTACTATTTTTATTTTATTAAGAACCAATAACAAGTCAACCTGCATGACTTGAGTTTTAATTATGTAACTGAACAAACTTGCATTTTTACATTTTCATATATATATATTAATATTAAAATAAAATGTAAAATAAATTCTTTATTTTTTCCTACTCCATGTTTAGATAAAAATGAAACGGCCAACTCATGTCAACTGGAGTTATATTATTATTTCTCATGAATATTAATGTATGTTGAAAGTTTAATTTCAAAATTCTGTTAATATTTTACTTTCAATCTATAATATCATGCCTCTAATGCTAACATCAACTGCCATACTTGTATTCTAATATATATGTAACAACTTTCTGTAAACACTATTGTTCCCAAAGAATTGTAACCTCCAACATTTAAGATAAAACTATTTATTTTTACAGAAAATTTACTTCATGTATGCTTTTTCAAATTGAGGACTGTGAAATAAGAACAATATATTGTTTTAAAACACTTTATTATCTTATTAAAAATAGCACCTGTTGGTAACTAGTTTTCAAACTTGTGTAAAATTTTCAAAACATACAAAAATATAAAAAGCTGAGATTAATTTTAGCATTCAGTTGATTCAAAAATATAGATTCATGTTGTATATTTCAGTAAATTTTCTAGTAGTCTAACAACACTGACACATTACTAAATCATATATATATATTACGTTACTGAACACATCAAAACTATTGCACTAACATCCGGTTACTTAAAGGTTAATTTAAAAAATATATATAACTGGCTGTCAAATCCCATATTAATATTTCTGTTTGGTTGATATCTAATGACAGCGAATCTCAACTTGACAGTCTGTTTTTACGTGTTATCATCCTTCCAGAAACCGGCTGCTAATCAGCAAGAACAAGCAAAAGCCATCTAACTTGAATACACAAATTAAGACTACACTAAAATTAATAAATAAACTATTATGATAACACATTAATGCATTATGGTAAAATGTATCTTAAACTCATTAAATAAAGTCTATGTTTCTTTGGAGCATAGCGGGCAAGCCAGAGTGCCCATAGGATCCCAGGCCGGCAGCACTTTGGGTTGCTGCTTGAAGATGTCGAGAACTTCTCCTGGTACGTATTTTTTATCAACAACAACCTGAAAATAAAATCTCTTGTAATTGTAGAGTTACACAAACACAAATAAAATATATATATTACTTTATTAATTTAGAATCTGATGTGACACATGAAAATACAAACAAAAAGACTATTCGTTACATACCAGCTGTGATGTCAAATGTAAGAATATTTTCTCTAATCTCTCTGACAATTGACAACAAAATAAAAAGTAAATATCATCAGGTTTCAGTAACATATTGATCTCATAATTACCTCAAACACAAATTCCCTGAACCAAGCTTCAGTGAGCAGTAGATATCCCTTGTCGTACTCCTTGTCCCCGTACGAGTTCTCGACGCGGAATTTTTTGACATTTCCTTGTTCCTATTTATTATAACATGTAAAACTTTATGTCATATTATATTTTGTAAATATGTTGCATGTTTTTATTTAGAAGATAATTCAATAAAAGTGATTTTTTAGTTCTTTTTTTTAAGTTCCATATATCCAATACATGACATTCATTAGTTAGGATAAGTTGATCATTGATATTAAAAATATATCGCATTAAGATGAACTTAGAATTCATGAAGAAACAACTTGTGAGATGAATTATGTAGGCATATAATTTTGGATGTCAATATATAAATGTAGGTAACACTTATAATATAAAAAAGGGACTACATTACAAGTTATATACGCTTTAACCTTGTAGTAAAAAATACGTGTTGGTAAAATATAGAATACATTTAAATTGTAAAAAGGCATCAATGTAAAAAAAGTATTATTTGATTGTTGTTGTTAAACACTTATTGCAGGGTCGCTGGATATCGAATCCTACATATTATAACTATATTTTATTTTGCCAGAGTGGGTATTTGTTTTTTTAAGATTTTTATGGGATAACAATAAAATAGACCGTTGCAAAATGAGTCGGCACTAGAAATGTAAAGGAGTGAAAGAGATGGAGAGGGGTGGACTCACGTCGGTGCCGACGGCGGTGAACACCATGGCGTGCGTCATGCACGAGTCGCCGTACAGCAGCCGCGCCGCCTTGCACAGGCCCACCTGCACCTCCGTGTTGAACAACAAGCGGTAGTCGTGTCTGTGGGGCACATCGCATACGAATCGTCAATTCAACAAGATAAATATTTGTATATAATTTATTATATACAAGATATGCAAGTCCTTTTTTAGTTTTTTTTTACCAATGAGACCCAGAATATACCCAGTAATATGAAATTTACCACTACATTATATTTTTATTACAATAAGAATTGACGTGAATTTTGCACGAAGATATTAAATTGTAAAAACCATACAAATTATATTTTTAAAAGAAATTAATTAAATAAATTTAGAAATATTATTCAGTGAATATTAATTCCTTGCTGCGACAACTCTAACAAAAACATAAAACATGATAAAGATAAAAAAATAGCTAATTTTTAATTGAATATCAGTTTAATAACAGTATAAGTTATAATATAATTGTTAATAACAACTTACGCGTCCAAGTCTTCGAGTCCATTTTTTCTCTCAAATCTCTTGCTGACTTCAGAACCAAACCACACCGCCTCACCACCCTGTATACTGTCTTTAACAACTCTGAAAAAAAATTACTAATGAGTGATGACAAATGCAAAGAAAATAATTAAAAAACAAGTCAACGAAAAATGGCAAAATTAGAAATGAATTTGAATCGAAACTTAAAGGGACGATATATAAAAATCTAGCAAATTTGTATAGCAGTAATGAAGATTTACAATATTTGAATACTATGCATATTTAATTAGATTACGTATTATATTTATTTTTATGTATTTGATATATTTTTTTGATGCACAATGCTTTCAGTGTTGCAAATTGAATGGTTGTATTTGACTGTGAAATGGTCCCAACTCAGTTGAACGTGTATAATATAATAATATAATATATGCTGATATTGTTTGTGTCAGGAAGGTGTGTCCATACTTGATGAGAGTCTCAATGGGCTGGTTGTTGTAGGCGGTGTCGCGGCCGCCCACTACGTTCCCGAGGCACTGCAGCGTGTACAGCGCGCCGAATGGGTTGGAGCTCCGCGGGTCGCTCACCAGGCACACCTGCCGACACACACACTTATACAAACTCGTGTACACACACTTATACAAACTCGTCTCATACGCTTATACAAACTCGTGTACACACACTTTTACAAACTCGTGTACACACACTTATACAAACTCGTTTACACACACTTATACAAACTCGTGTACACACGCTTATACAAACTCGTGTACACACACTTATACAAACTCGTGTACACACGCTTATACAAACTCGTGTACACACACTTATACAAACTCGTGTACACACACTTATACAAACTCGTGTACACACACGCGAGATAGAGAAACAGAGAATAACGTCTGTCATTTTTTATTATTAGTGACTCATGTTGTTTAGATTTAGTGTTGTTACTTATACAATTATTAACTACTAGTGTGTGTACCGCAGACTGAGCGAGCAGGATGCATATAGTTGATACGCTCATAAGTTACTTATAATATAATAACTTTAAACAAAAAGGATGCTTAATATTAAATACGTCAAAAAGTATATGTACGTGTATGTAAGAGATTGTGTTGTGGAGTCTATTTTATAATATATTTACATATAAATTATACCATCGTCGTAGCGCCGGCAGTTATGGAACACAAATCCAAAGTTGAACAATCAAAATGTGTTGTAAAATGTAATTTCTACTCGAGTACATATACCCATATGCTTTTTTGCCTAGTATCGAACTAATTACCTTCGTTCGCTCAGTCATTCAACTATCACACGTCTCTCCATACCTTATCGTCGACATTGTACAATGGCTTGACGTGATTCTGGTAGAACTTCTGAGGAGTGAGAGGACCGAAGGTGTTATAGGCCTTATCTTTGTTGTAGTACTCAAAGGTGAACTGGTCAGGTGGGGTTCCTAGAAAAAAAAAATGTGTATTCTACTTTCAATATCTTAAATTTTGCTATTAAATCTGACAAGACATTTACAATTATGTAAAATATCTGGTTGATTGTTTCAAATGTCTTAATAAAATTTGTTATGACTAATCTAAGCTGTAAGAAAAAATTACAAAAATAAAATAAATTTTGATAGAGCCTGAAATTAGTAGAAAAATTTATGATAATTTTAGTATAGAGTATTACTATTAGATATCGAACACAAACCCAGACAAGTAGCCACAATGTTGTAAATGACGGCCGTCTGCTTGCCGATGGCGTTCTGCAGCTCATCGTCTGACGCCTTCGCCTCCACCATGTCGCGAAGCTCCTTGGCATACTCTCGGAGCTACAATTATAACATATTTAAAAATCTCAGAAAACGGTAAATCCATTTTTGTTGTAATGATTTTTCTTGTTAATTTTATGATATTTTTTGTTAATATCATACTATTCATTTTGATGATGTTGATTTTTTTTTAATACAGCCATTGACATGGTATTAATAGATTTTTAAAATTAATTACAAATATAACATAGATAGGGCAAATTCCAAATTTTTATTTTTTTTTCAAAAAATAATGTAACAATGTTGATGTATACATTATATTATCCTGCAAATAAGTCAATAAGCAAAGCTCCACAACCTAACCTTTTAGTTGATCGAAATACGATGAACTAAGAACTCTTGTGCGCTGTAATAAGTTCTATTTAACAATCTACTTTTAATATTAGATTGAAAAGTAAAAAAAGAAAGGTCAAATAGGAGGATATTTTATTAAAATAACAATATATAATATTACCTTAGTCTTGATAAGTGCGTTCATGTGCAAGCTCCGTCTGGAACTGAATGACTCCGGGAAGCACTTCTTGGGCATCAGTCCGTACTTGTTCACCAGGTTCACGATCATGTCCCACTGACCACCGTCGTTTATTGGATCCTGGAGTTATATTATGTAGACGAATTTATTAATAACATGACAGCAGGCGCCGATACACAGGATCCTTCCCGTGTCATGTATTCAATTGTCCCTGATTTAAACCAAACTATATAACTTTTAATATATATATATATATTATATATATATATAAATTCAATAACTTTATTTATTTATTGATCTAATATTTCAAATCACATACAAAATCCCCCCCTCCTCGGAACTGGACTCATATAGGCCAAATTCTGTATCTGCTGCCCTATCATCATATCATATCATCATATGTTTTGACAAATAAATAATTTCGTGAATATCATCACTGAATAACTAAAATACTTTATAGGGAAGAGATCAAGTAGAGGAAAATGTTTAAATGTCGTCAAATGTTGCTTTCAGGCAGCGACATTTTATGTTATAAAATATCCAAAATTAATTTGCAAGAGGAGTTTTATTTTAATATATAAATACAAAAATATATATGTTATCTAATTTTTGTTTTATTGTACAATTTAGTGTAAGCATAATTATTATTCACGAGCACACAATGACTTGATAAGAGAGATATGAAGTGTTGGTTTCAATACAAATTAATGTTATTGAGATATATTTACCTTATATTTGAATTGTAAAATTCTGTTTATTTAGGTAATTGTTGAAATAGTTTTAATATAATAAATTGTCTTTGTACATATTATATTGTGTTTGCTTTTTGAGTCATGTACTGAAATACACATTTCTGTCTCCTGAAATGCTTTACTACTCTATTGTTTTCTAAATAAACATCCATAAAGAATGTTTTTAAAATTATATGTATTTATTTTAGAAATTAATATTACACAGATATAAATTTAGTATTGAATTCATAAAGAAAGAGGATTGCAAAGTTAGTATCAAACCTTTCTTTAATACTCTGGTGAGTGTTTTTATATAAGTATCTGAATAAATACAAAGAATTGAATACAGTTCTTTAAAACGGTAGCAATGGTTTTATTTACCTACATCCATCCACTACATCAGGCCTGTCGTTATAATACTATATGCCTTCACACTTAAAACGGTTATCAAAGAGATTAATTACATATATGTACACCGTTATATACACCTAAGTCTTTGTAAATATGTGATTACTTCAGGTATATGTGATATAATATTTATATATATAAATATTATAACACAATTGATATTTTTCAAAGTCTACTGCCAGAGGTCAAATATGTATCCTGCATGTGTTAGTGATTTATTTCATCTATATCTATTCTAAATACAACAATATTGTAATACATTAACAAAGGTTCAACTCATTTTATTATATGTTAAATATCATATACATAATATTAGTATTGTATGAATATTACAAGTAATATATCTTACATACCTTAAGTAAGAAGTTGACTAGTCGACCGTCAAGTTTCTCTCCTTGTTTAGCGGTTGATACAATGTTGTTTAACCAGTAGTGAGACCGCTCAATCTTATCCCAAAAGAACAGATAGCTGAAATATTAATATTTATATTACAAATTTATTTATATCCATTAAATTAAAGAATCAGACATAAAATTTAAATATACCTCTGAGAGAATTCAAATTCTTCAATAGCATATTTTTTCATAAATGGCAGTCTTATAACATTCAAAGCAGCAAACAGCCAACATCTGCCGGAGTTCTCCTGGTTGGTCACAGGCTTGCCTTCCGACTCAACCTGCACATTAATATATTTTTTTTAGAAAAATCCTCAATAGTAGACATTATACTCAATACAAATTGAAATAAAATCACAATACATTTAACACATTACCTTGATATTGTAAACATGTAAGGATCTATCAGTCCTTGTTTTGCTAATTGCAACTTCAAAGGGATCAAAACGGGTGCACACATTTTGGGCCAGTTCATTTTTAGGATTAGCATAGAAGTCAGTCCTAAGTTTGTCTAAAGTCTGAAGGGTCAGGGGTTCTGAAGCAATACATTATTTATTTACCTTCAATTTTTTTATTCAATGTTTGAGATGATTTTGTTGTAAGCTAGTGATAGGTAGTCAAATAATAATTATTGCGAACATTATTATGCTTTCTGTAAAACAATACAAACCCCGACTCTCACCGTCTCCGTCACTAACACACTCCAGCTTGTATTAATTATTACAGATGTTTCATACAAATGAACTCACTTGAGAAACATTTTATATTCTTGTATCTTACAAATGTAATATTGAATACTGTATGTAAGGGTATTTTCATAAATACATTCATTTCATGTTGTAGCCATAATAATATTACTTTATTAAATTATAATTGTATTTCCTTTGTATTTAGGAATATAAAATGAAGAAAACTAGGTTTGTAAAAAAAATGACAACTGAGTGACATGTATATTTTAATTCTTTTTATTGCATTATAAATCAAAGAGCTTTTTTTTTATAAAACTTCTTTAATAATTTATAACTAATTAAAAGTTTGAAGTAATACAAAAAATTATACTCACTAGAAGACATAGCCGCGGATGATATTTTATGAATAGAAAGACTTCTATTAACAATTGCTATTATTAAGTTGGTTTTAATGATCATTTAATCTAAATCTCCCGAGTTCAAAAATAAATTAGTGTCACTGGAAACTGTAAACTCTATAGTACCTAGCTGGACGGACTAAAATTTGCCAAGTAACAGTTATGGGTTGCCAGTTGCTTCTTGTCAAATGTCAATTTACATTCTAGGCAAATCATGATCACTCGATCTGCGATCACAATAGCGGTCCATTTTAGACAACTTGAACTTTATTAATTTTGCACATGTTCAAATGATAATAAGAAACTAAACGCAATATAGAGGTGTCTAAGAATATTTTTTATAACAACCAGATAAATATTTTTTATATATGTAATCCTAAAAAACTCCACTTCACAGATTTTTAAGTAACAAAATTCTTTTATTATTGAATTTTAGCTCAACTTTACAACATTTTTATAATTTTCATTAAATAATATTCTATGAAAACAGAAGCATTTAATTGTGTGAAATCTTAGACTATTGGTATAAAAATCAATATATTCTAGTTTAGAGCACTAGGCAACATTGGAATTAAGGGTGAATTACATAAAGACGAAACCTTTATTCACTTCCCCTAAATTATATGATTAAAACTATACTATTGTATAATTGTTATTCAGCAGCTGTTTAAATATAAAAATGTCAATGAAAGCATATGAAGATGCTTGTATGAGATCAGAATTATTTGGTCATCCAAAGCCCGATAGAGAAGAGTTTTTGTCAAAACATAAACATTTGGATGTTTCTGAGTTTGAAGAGGTCGACATAAAGACAACTGAGGTATTTATTAGGCAATTATTGTTAATTCAAAGTGCTTATTATTAAATATATACCTATAGCAAGGACGTTAAAAACGTTATTTTATTTAGTTTTATTTACTATTATATTTAGCCAGGCACTTCATATTGAAGTAATTAAATATTTTACATTACCTTGATCTGTATTTTTGCTATTTTATTTTAATAGGCACTTCATATTGTAATATTTAAATAATACCAACAACCTTGATGTGTATTTTTGCTATTATGTTATGGACCACGTATTTTTATCATCATTTTTTATACTTGTCCTGATTGAATGCTTCATCAATGCATAGCTTAAGCCGCTAAGGTAATAAATTTTGTCAGCTCGTTTTATAACTCATTATCGAAATATAAAAAAAAGTCTTGTAAAATAAAGGTCCACTCAAAGCTGCAATCAAAAGCTAGTATTGTAATAAACAGCTCATTTAGCGTAAAAAAACAAGAGTAACACTGTTGTTCTTGTGATTATGAGTTTTGTATGAAAAAAATATTTTAGTAAAAAGGTCCATAAATAAGTAGTAATAGACTTTATTTATAAATTTTTTTTTTTTCATTTTCGTTATATGTTAAGCTAACCAAACTATATTAAGCTTCCTAAATATTTCTTTATAAACTTTCTTGACAAAATAAGTGAGCGATCATTTTTGTCTACGTAATGATAATAGCATAAATGTATTAATAACATTGCACATTTTTTTTTCAGAACACTGCAATGCTAGACGAAGATTTAAAAGAAGCTAGCGGTGGCCTCGCTGAATTAAACACAATCCTGAACTCTACTCAGACTAAATTGAACCGACTAAGGGTAAGTTTGATAACAAATTGTTTGTCTCTCTCACTCTCCACTTCGTTTTGTTCCCTAAAGAAGCTGTGCGTGGGTTTAGTTATAATTTTTTTTTACTCATAAAGTATGGTAAGTCTACATAAAGTTATAAATGTAAGTATGTTGTGCACAGTGACTGAAACATGTGACATTTTTAAGTAAATCATATGTCTGGCCAGTATTCACAAAAGATACTGTGTGTATAATATTTGGCTACTTTAACTTAAAATAAATGTATCGTATATAAAAAAAAAGTATTTTTTATTATTTTTGTATCTATTTTTTTAATTTTCCAGGGAGTCTGCGGCACCGTTACAAACTTTTTTCGCATTAAACTCGCAACAAAGGACAATTTATCTTATTCCAGCGAACCAAGTTATATCGGTCAAACAAATTATGATAAAGACTATATTCCGCCAAAAAATTCCGACGTCGGCTTTATAAATACAGGCCTTGGCCCCGACGACAATGAAATGACTCCGCGCGCGGGTAAACTCAAACAAAATGGCGCCGATATTAATTCTGCGCTAGCTGATTTAGAAGCGATGGAAATAGTTGAAAATACATCTTTATTGGGCAAAGCCGCAGTTATTGATCATCGCAAACAAGTTAGCTCTCAAATGGGCAGGTTGGATAATATGATTCTCCAAGCAGATAGAGCTCAAGAGTCTTTAAACAGTCAAAACAAACAAATGAGGTCGTTTCTCCGATAATAGTTTAATAATTTTCTGGTAAATGCTAAAGCCAAATTATTTTAAATGTCAATTATCATTTAGTACATAGAAAGAGAATATTTTTGCGGTTTAGTTAGAATATGCCAAAGATATTATTATACAGATTGTTTAAAAGTTAAGTTAAAAGTTTAAATGTTAAAATATAACTATACTCCCTTATTTTAAGAGAAAGCTCTTAGATACCTATAGCTAAATATTTGTCATATATAAATTATCGGAATATTGTTTGAGGTTTGAGCGGGGTGAAGTTATAAGATTTATTTAAATGATTTCTACTGATAACGTTTTTTTTTAAACTTCATTTAAGGATTTATATTTATATTTTTTGTTGTACTCTTATTTTTTTTTCAAATTTAACCTCTTGAATATTGATATTCCTTCGGTAAAGTGAAAAGAAATGTGTTGTGATATAATATCTTGTTAGCGTGATGCTGCTGGTGCTTCTCTAATATTAACGTATTGTTTAAGAAATGTCAATATAATCATTAATAAGCTTAAAAATCGTAGATTTTATAAGTGTAGTAAGTTCTTTGAGAACGGTTCTGAAATGTATCTCTAGTATCTTTGTTATTAAGTAATAAATTGTTGAATAATATGTATTTAGTTAAAAAGAAATTCAAAAAAAAAATTGCAAAAAAAAATTCAAGCTTACTGCAAGTGGTTTAATATCAATAAGCTTTTATAAATAGGTTCACCTTGTAATCATTATCTACCTTCTTCCTAGCTATAATGAAAAAAGACAATTTTTTTATAGTAGATATTATAAAGTTATTTTTTTATTTATCTGTTGCCATATTATTTTATTTTGGGATATGTTCAAAAAGTTTAAATACCAGAATAACCAGTAACTTAACTCGTATAAATGTTTAATTATCATATACTGTCAATAATAAATAATTGTACTTGTAAAAAACTGGCCTTCGGATTTATTTATGTTAATAAAACTATAAAACAGCCATTATAGCTATTTTAATTATTATTATATTAAGATAATTATATATAATTATGAAGAGTATGTTAAAACACGTTTAACGGCAAATTTAATAAAAATAAACATCTCAAATAGTATTGTTTTTTATTATGAAACCGAAATGTACTTGAAATCGATTTTAAGGTATACCTACGATGAAACGTTTAAGCCAATGATAACAGGGAAGTATAACAGAACGAGAAATATGAACATCAAATGCTGTTCGAGTTTGCCTTGTCAAGAACAAGGGCAAACAAAAACGAGATCATACCAACCATGAAGTCGTCAGTATATAAGTGATTCTTGTACCATGACCTATCAATCTTGATCCGATTGCACGTCGAAATGTTACTTCCATTTCTCATCTCACAATTACTCGTTCTGACTATAGCTAATCCGTTTCATAAGTATCCATATGTATTTTTACTTGATGTTGGAAATGAAGAAATAGCGAAGACTGATGCTGAACAGATAAGATTGACAATTCCTGGTGGGTCAATGGCTATTAAATATCCTGCGACAGGTAATGGTGATTTGATTGGTCACGTCAGGGTTAGTGGAATAGATTTTGGGACCGATCTGAAGGCAAGTATTGTGGAAGGTGGTCCTGGCTACAAATACGTTGTAATAGTATTTGCTGGGAATCCGGGTAATTCTTATGATGCCGTTGTCACTATTCAAACGATGCCGGTTATTAGTGAGGAAAATGATAATTCACCAATAAATTCTGATGATGATGATAATGATGACGAAAAAGAATTAGACGATAATGAAAACAGCATTGAAAACACTAATGATTCAGGATCAATTACTGTGTACAGCAGTGAAGATTCTGAAGTTATGCAATCGAGTTCTAATATTTATAAATATGCAGTCAACGATGAAGTTGATTCACAAAAGTATGGAGATGATGAATCTTCTAATAATGATGATGCAAATGAACAAAATCACGATTATAGTGATAGCAATAAAAGAGATAATAGCTATGCTAAAGATGATTTCTCTGAGAGCGATGTGTCTGTGAGTGAAAAAGTATCCGGTAAATATACAGCCTTCAAGCCTCATTTCTATGGTGGTGTCAGGTTTTATCCTCAAGCTGCAGTATATACTCAGAGTGTGTACGCCCAAAATGACGAAGATACGGACGCGTCAGTGAACGAAGATGGAGCTAACCAAAATGCTAAATATAGAGATTCTATTAATCACCCTGATATAGATTACGCCTCTCCTGTAGAGTATTAATTTGAATATATGACTACAATCGTTACTAGACTATTAATAAATATTTAAATATATCATAAATTACGCTTTGAATGTCCTATTAGCCTACAATTACCTATAAGTCAAGTCTGATATAGAACCGCTTTTGTGGTTTCATTGTTAGTGGTTGTTATAAGGCGACATTGTTTTTTAATTATATATTCAATTATGATTTATTTCATTTGACATTTCTTTTTTAGCAGTCGAATAAAAGAAAGGGAGAGGTATACCTTTAATAGGTTTGGAAAAAAAATCTCTAAGTTGCTCAAGTCTGTGATGAATCTAACTGTATAATTATTATATATGCGTTCTATCTCCATTTAAAATAGGTATTTGAATATTTTATGTTAAGAAGAGAAGACTTGTATAAACAATTTTTTTTAAATGTAAGTAGGTTTTTCACACTTGAAAATACTGAATAAAACAAATTATTAAAGAATGATTCGTTCCTACTTCATTAGGTTATACTATTGTATTTAATTTATTATAATATTTAAAATATAATTGATTTTTACTTTTCAAAGGAAAGGGTGCAGTTTTATTTAAATATTTTATGTAAACTTTTTATACTTTTGAATATAATCGACTATTGTTTCTCTAACTGTAGGTAGTTTTATTAGTCTGATTTGAAATATGAAGGCAATCCCATTTCGAAACTGTAATTCAATTTATAATGATTTTGCATTATATTGCAGCCGATATGTTATCATATATAATTTGTGAAATGCGAAGGGTCGATAAATAGTGAGTTACGAGCTCGTGTGGGCGTACACGCGTTTCAAACAAGCTTCCAATCCACGTGAGAGCACTTTTTACCGTCTCAAGGATTCATCTTCATTAATGAAATAACAACCATTCGCCCCGTGTGGGGCAATCGAGGATATAACTTTACACGTTCCGTCTCTCATAAAGGATGAGAATTTTTTATATAATGATATTTTTCTGATTTGAAATAAGTCATTTGTCTGTAATTTCCAATATTATTGAAAATTAAGCTGTGGTTGCCTATAATTGGCCAGACACTAAAATTGTTTCGTTATTTTCAGAAATATAATTATAAATGTAGGGTATATCTGCCATTGGCAATCCTTAAAGAATAAATAAATAAATAAATTATTAACCCCATGTTAATAATATTGGTTTATGATGTTTCTATTTTAGTTGTCATTTGTTTTTGTATTAAACATAAATGTTATGACTAAATGTATTTGTCTAGTGCGCAGAACTGTCTGTCTGAGCATTTTCATATTTTGTATTAATGGTATTTTCTTTTAATTTAGAATTTAACATAAATGCTTTAGCAAATATATTTAGCCCGAGTGCGCTGTATTTGTTAAAAAAGATACGTACCTACCTGTTATTGCTAGATTTTGTTTGTCCTCAAAAAGTCCTCTTCACTAGACGGTTATGTTATAAATCTTGACCAAAGAAGTTGCTCGAATCGTCTTATTCGTATTAAAGTCTAAGAGACACTAAAAGGTATATAATGTAATTTTAATTTTATTAGAAGTGTCTAGCTGTGAATTTGCAAGATAAACAATAACTTTCTCTAACAAAAACTAATATAATTTAAAACGATAAAAAAAGATGTACAATATAGCTTCTTCTTAATTTTTGAACAAGTTTAAAAGTACATATAAAACTGCTATTATTTTGATAAATATGACAAATGAGCAAAAACATTTTGAAATCACAAAAAACGTAGCTAAGGATGACAAAAAAATAACAATGACCTTGGTGCCTTGGATATAGATTAAAAAATTAATAGTGTTTTACATTATACATCCTGAAAAGATGTCGTCTTCTAAACTATATCTCTCATGTAAATTATATGTACGACTTGTCTGTATAACGGTCACTAAAATTGCAAATATTCAGTTTTCAGGCAAACAGTTCTCACTGTTCCATAATTCCAATTGTTTTATCAATTCATATAACCGTTGCTTGAAATAAGGTTACAGTGAATTGTATTTATTATAGTTTATTTTTTTTCGATGTTATGAAAAAGAAAATTACTAGCGGTTTTGAAAAAAAGGAGAAACACAAAACAGTCCCAAAATATTAAATGAACGTGGATCAATTGAAGCTAGGACAAACAGATAGATAGATATCTAAATAAATAAGAGCATTTTAGGTTTTAACCTTTAGATATTGAATAATCTAGTACGACTGAAAAAAAATTGATTTCAAAAGCACAGAGAGACTCCATTTTTATTCACAAATACATATATAAATTGACATAAACCTTTGATGAATGGAACCATCCTCTAACAGTGGAAAAATTATATGATTATTTTTTTCAATGTTTAATATCCTTTTAAAAGCTAATTAATATATCTTTACAGATATTGATTGGGAACTTGTAAGGATTTTATTATGTTTATTTTTCTAGGTTAATTATTAAATATTTCTTTATAAGCATATTATTTATACACAGTCAAACTTTTAGTTTAATAAAATATGAACAGCAAAAAGAGTATTTATCTCTATAAACTACTCTATGGTCGTTATCTCACAGTTCTGTAAAATAAGTACAGATACTTTTCATCTTATACATAAAACAAATCTTACGGCCACTACATATTTAGCACAAAAACGGTGACCGAATGAAATTTGAAATTGAAATGTCATGTCGAAAATAGAACGAGCCGTAACAGCGAGAACCGCTACCGAATAAATAGGTCTACAATAACTGTTCTAAGTCATTTAAATTGACCTCATTCTCAATAAGATCTTTATAGATATTCAAATCATTCATTCATTCACCGTGACTATTTGGTTGGAGGATAAGAAGAATTTAAAAAAAAAAGATTTTAACTACGCTTCATTTGCATCATCAAACAGACCTACCATGAACTCTTATAGCAATAATACAATAATCTTACTCTTGAATTCGTTCTAAAAGTAAGTTACTTTAATATTTTTTTCATTAGAAGTTTTACGACGTAATCCTAAATCGTTCATTCTTTTACTAAAAACATTGACATTTTATATATTAATGTAATATTGTTTTTATGTAAAATCTTGGCATTTAAAGAAAACATGCATTCTCCTGCGTCACTAAGCAGAAAGAAAACTAAAGTGTTTTACGGAATTCATGATGTTACAACAAAGCTTCTTCGCCTGCAGATGTAGGTTTTATTTTATTAAAATATATATTAGCATTAATGTTGTACTCATATCATTATTTCGTATACATCTTTTGAATAATAAAATTAATATTAATATAAAAGTCAAAAAAATAAGATTAAAAAAATCCATAGACAGGAAATAGCATACGGGGAAATGTTGATATTTGGGGTAAACTTTAGTTATCGCTTTTACCTAAAAATGAAGACATTTATTTTCACTCAAATCATAAAGCTAATCCATATAAAATTAATTTCATTTCAAGGTTAAATTAATATGAACATAAGTGAATGTATGGATTATAAAGTTTACAAACACATCGTTCAAATGCGTATAATTATAGCGTTAATGGAGATCATTCCGTGCCCTACTTTTATTATCGGATGAGTCAGTCAAATGTGGATCATGTTGAAATTACCGAAAATATATTCGGCAGTTATATTTGATTATATTAAACATTATTTATTTTATTATCTGTCGATTTAATTGAAGAGATTTTATATTTTAACATAACTTTAAAAAAAGTATATCAATTCAAGATATTCTCTGTCTGTATGTCACCTGGTTACTATTCTTAAGAGTAGTCCTAGTTATAAGTCACTAATGACTGCATTAATACTTTTACGAGACTCTTGACATTTAAGTTTAAAGCTCATTTCAGGTCGACTGAAGCACGTGTGATAAGATTTTGTAAATATCTTTTAATGATTGTGTATAATAGTCCATATATTAGCTACCGCATATCATAGAAACGAATAATATTCAATAATATCATCATGTATATTTCCTGTTTAGATTATAGAATATAAACTTTTACCTGCCCTCGTTCGTGTACAATCAATTATGTTGCAGAGTAAAGGATTATTTAAATACAAAACTAACGGACGTCGTTTTTGTAAATCCTGAATTAATATTACACCGTTTTGAATATTTTGTTTGAAATAAGAGGAAGTCCATTTCCATCTCTACCTCTTGCGTTATATACGCTGCTGAATGACAGTCTAAAAAAAAATCATTGTTTAATGTTAAATAACCTAAAAATACATATCCAATGTCACATTATTGTTAGTTAGTTACAAGTAGAAACATAGAATAATACTTTTGTATATAAATTGGATGTCGAATAATATTTATGTTGTTTGGTTGTTGTTTTACCCGACCTCGTGTTCTGGGAATATCTCTAATGTCGCGGAGGGCTTCACAATATAAATATGAATCACACAAAGAACTTTATTAACTACTAACAGGCATTGCTTCTGATTAATTACGTTATATACAGTCGCGTGCAAGTAAATCGACTCAAGCCTCAAGTGCGCATAAAAAGTGATATAACTAAAAAATTACTTATTTTACCTCTATATAATGTTTTACATAATTAAAGCCTAGTAATTAGGCTTTCAAATGGTAGCATAATATCAGTAATTTAAATAAACACTTGTACTTAGAATGTAACTGAACGCAACCTCCCGTAAACTGCTCTGCGCTCTATACACAACTTGCGCGACACAACCCCCTATAAAAACCCTCTGTAATCGTTTTTTCTTATCAGTCGCTCATTAGACGTTGACCTGAACACATCTCTGCAAATTAAAGCCGTCATTTGAAGAAAATTATGGATACAACACCTGAGGAAGCCGCTCAAGTCGTTGCCCTATTGCAAGAAGGGTTGAACCAGCGAGAAGTCGCTCGTCGTTTGAATATGAGTCAGTCCGCTGTCTCGAGAGTATACAGAAAGTTTCAAGAGACTGGTGCCTTCACTCGGAGGCCTAATACCAGCCGACGCCGGTGCACCTCAGAGCGTGACGACCGGTTTTTGGTCTCGACCTCTCTCCGAAATCGACACCTTACCGGCGTAGATGTGCAGCAGGAGCTACGTCAAGTTCGCGGGGTGACTGTCAGTCAGTGGACAGTTAGAAGAAGGTTGAAAGAAGCTAACCTTTCTCCGAAAAGACCCGCTACAGGCCCGAAGTTGACCACAGCTCATCGTCAAGCACGGCTTCACTTTGCTCGAGAGCATTTGGATTGGAGCATAGAGCAATGGCAGTCAGTCCTGTTCACAGATGAGACGAGGATGTGTCTCCATGGCAGCGACAGGAGAGGTCGGGTATACCGTCGTCCCGGTGAACGGTTTTCACAGTGCTGCTTTGTGGAAACCGTTGCATATGGTGGCGGATCTTGCATGATGTGGGCCGGAATTTCCTTAGAAGGCAAAACGGAGCTTGTTTTCGTTCCTGGGGGAGGCCGGGGAGGAGGTCTGACCAGTGATCGTTACATTGAAAATGTTCTACTGGATCAAGTTGTCCCTTATCAAGGCTTTATTGGAGAAAATTTCATCTTGATGCATGACAATGCCCGATGTCACACTGCTCGGGCCACACGTGATTTCCTGAACGAAGTTGGAATTCACACTATGCATTGGCCACCGCTCAGCCCCGATTTAAATCCCATTGAGCACATATGGGACGAGCTCAAAAGGAAAGTTAGAGCGAGGAAATCAGCTCCGACAAACATCAATGAGCTCAAGACTGCGTTGGTAGAAGAGTGGGGTCGAATACCACAATCATCCATTAAAAAGTTGATAAGGTCGATGAAGAATCGCATGAGAACAGTGATCAGAGCTAGAGGAGGAAATACCAAATATTGACACGAATAAATTTTTTATCTTACGCGCATTTTGTTTCATTTAAACACAATAGCCCCATACTGTGAAATTGTATGAATTTTCAACATTTTTTACATTATCATTGGCATTAACCTTTTTTACTAAACTACTGAATCGATTTTCATGCAACTTGCACCATTTTAAAGCTCAATTACTAGGCTTTAATTATGTAAAACATTATATAGAGGTATATTAAGGCATTTTTAAGTTATATCACTTTTTATGCGCACTTGAGGCTTGAGTCGATTTACTTGCACGCGACTGTATATTTCGTCTATTTCATAGTTATATATATTTCGTCATTACATAGTGCGAGCTTCGTTCTTTATTATATTTATTATTATATTGGATTCTCGTCTAGAACTAACAGATGTTTTTTATTGACAATCGTAAATTCTTCTGTTGATATCAGTTCAAGGTCTAAGAAATTGGAAAAAATTGAAATTTTCTTTATTCCTATCAAGTATCATTCACTATCCTTATATTCAAATCATGCAATTCAACAGAATTAAAATATTGTTTTAATATTTTTTTGCACGAATCCTGCAAAAGCTAGCGTAATGCCACAAGTATTCTCTTCCAGCTAGCCCAGAAGTACACGGAGAATATTTAAGGGTGTATATAAAAATACAATAATATAAAATACTATGAAATACAATATATATAGGTATATAAAGCCTAACTACTTCAATTTCTAGTCTAAAAAAAGTGAAAAAATAAAATTTGCAATTTTAAAAATAGTCAACAGCCATAAATCAAATAGATGGAGGCAAAACATACCTTATGGTATGATAAACTGGAACAAAAAATGTTTTTTAACTAATCTTTTAAATATATTTCTATTAGGAGCTTTTTAATTGAGTTATATTATTAGGCTACTTATATATTAAAATTTAAACATAAAATAGATTTTTAGATGCAAAGGCATCTTAAGGACGGAATGTATAAGGATACATTTTATTTTGTTGCCTATGCTATGACCTTGGGTTGGTAGTACGTACTATAATAAATTATAAGCATTTCGTTTTATTATTATGGCAATTATTTCATTATGTTGGCAGACACGCATTTATATTATTAACGACTGTTAGTAAAAGTAAAAAAATGATCCTGTCCGATTTTTTAGTAGTGATGGGAATGACAAACCGTTTCTTGGGTTACCAGATGCAATAATTGATTTTTTGGTAGAGATTGGAATTCCAAACCGGTTTTTAAGTTTATCGGTGGTAATAATTGACCTGTGTAATGAGTTTTGATTGTTATTAATTTCTGCCTTGACTGATCACCATCGCCTATGAAACAGGAAGTTTTCGATTCTAACCTTCAAGAAAAATACACTTCTAATTTCGAGTATTCTATACACAAAGTGTAATAATTTATGAAAGATTAAAGTGAAAATGGCGAGTTTCAACATAAAGTCTCCAGCACCTGTTATATTCAAGGTTCGGGTAAATAAATAAATTTGATACTTTACAGTTCAAACGTCCCCTCGACAGTTTATTGTTCTGAGCTCCAGAACTACGCTGCCCCAAATATAATGCTCTGTAAAGGTTCTTCATACTTATTTTCACACTAGTTGTTAACAGCAGCTTTGTTGATACTTTGTTTTTTTTATATGTGAAAGTTCGGTGTGTTTGTGTGCGTGGGGGTGTGTGTATGTTCGTGAATATGTGAGTGCATGGAGGTGTGTGTTTAAATTCGTGAATATGTGCGTGCATGTGTGTTTATGATAGTGAATGTGTGCGTGTGTGTGTGTATGTTTGATTTTATGGTAACAACTACAATTTGCAATATATGCAAAACTTCAAGACACGAATGAACTTACTAAGCACTATATTGACTAGAACTTCCTAGAATACTTTAGAAGAGAGCACGTGGATATGAAAACGTGATTTTACCAATAAATACGATACTTTACATAAATTAACTTCTCCTTGTTTGAATTCCATGTTAAAGTACCATAATCTGCTTAGGTCTTCAGCCTTTTGAATATTAAAACTATATTTTAATCAATGGTAAACTTTCCATCATAAATTTAATTTGTATCATAACGGGTTGCTTGAACTCGTCCGGTCACGTTTATTCCAAAACATTGGGTACCAGGCTCACATGATTGCAGAAGAGGTATATGAAAGGTACTATCATGAACATTATAAAACAAAATCTGTTTTATTTGTAACATAATAGAGTTAAAATTTCTGTGACAATGAAAAATCAATAGAACCTCCCATACTGTTACTTCCCCCTCCGTGGGGTTGATGTGTAATGATGTGTATGATTTAAAGTTATCGATTATTAATAAATATATATTATTTTGATAGTAACAATATTTATATATTTTTTTTTCAAAAAAAATATCAAAAATTATCTTTAAACCTTCAAAGTTAAATATTTTATTTTCAAATATAAAGCCTATGAAGTAGAACTGGCAAGAAACTCTTTGGATACACTTTTGACTATACCTATTATTATTATTATTTTTTATCAGTCATATGTATTTTTACTTGAATAATATCTCTTTTATGTTAAATATCTAAAATAGTTGCATTTATCGATATTTTTCGGTGACAATCATTACATCATAAAATACATCCCTAGTTAATATACCTGCGTGTGGTAGCAATAACAGTGAATTACTGTATGTTCATTTTTATAACAAGGCCTAGCGTGTTCACAAATTTCTTCAACGTTTTTATTTTTTTGAACTTCATTTAAATCCATAGCAGTGGATTTGTATAAAAATACAGGTGGTAATTATTAACGAAAAACTATAAGAGATGAAGTTTCTTAGCATTCCATGGATTCACCGTGCGGGTGCCGGGCTCATCGCGTTGCAGGGAGAGGAGTGCAAACAGCCCCTGGGACTTGCGACCCAGGTGTAGGTTTAAGGGGCCCCTTTAAAATGCGCATTCACGCTCACCATCAACTGGTTGCGCTCCTCTCCCTACCTAACCAAATTTGAAATGAACCTACCAATGGTGCCTTTGAAGTACGTTCTAGAAATGTACTGATGATAGTTCTAGACAGGCCGAGATCTTTAAGTAGGTTATAGAGAGATTTCGCTGTTATACCTCTCGCTCCCACTTCTACTGCGTACAAATTAACTATATACCTATTCCTGGTCAGTTCGTCGGTCAGTTCGTAATACTTGTTAACCTTAAATATGTGATATTTGGGGATGTTTGTTTCCCATGGAATAGTACTTAAGCTCCAGAAGGATCACGTGGATCACGTGTGTTTTTTGAAACGAGCCTTCTTTAACGAACTTTATGGATCTTTTGGTGATTGTTATACCCTTTTGGGCTCTTACTACTGAAAGAGTAACAGTTTCACGTATGATTTCTAATACTTTATCATGGCGCCGCGAGTATTGACCTTTTTCCAATAGCACCCTCCACCCTACCAACAAGTGTTTAGCCGTTCCTACCGCCTCCCCACAGATATTGCAAGACTTTTCGGTAGCTTTACCCCATATTACTAAATTACTTTGATTTTAATAAAGCTGGAGACCAATCATGAAGTAAGGTGCGCCACCTCAATGCTAATGGAATACAAAAGTCGCCTATGGTCACCCACTCATTTTGAATTTCTAGATTCATCGGGTGCATTCGATATTTATCGTTTTCATCTTGCCGAACTTTCCCGCTAGATCCTAATTTGTTTGAGCACCTATCATGAATTGTTTGTGGAATTGAAGTCGTGACTCCAACTCTGATGCATTTTTATCTTTTGGAGATGTTATAATATCATCATGAGATTTTTCGATGATATGTATTTTGGTAACTCTTAGGTGTTTATAGAGCTCCGATGGTTTCCTTAATTTCATCCCAAAATTGTTTCGGTCTCTAAATAAAGTTGAAGAGTCCGCTGAATGCGCGAGCCCAAACCACGACTTCAATATCTTTATGACGTTTCATCTAACTTTGACAAAAGGGTTTTATTAAGATCGTAAACTAGAAAAGGCCAATTTAGACGTGACGTTAGATAGTTGTCATATATCCAAGCTTTTTTGATATTACTGATTGTTGATCATTTACCTTCTTAAGATCATTTAAAAAGCTATTGACTATTATATCTGGAGATGGAGTGCGACCTTTGTAATCTATTTTTTGGTTAAAAATTTGAATTGGGCTGCTTCAGTAATTGTAGCAACACTTTGACCGCCTATTGAAAGATCCGGATTATAAGAGGTATATTTGGTGTCTCGTCTACCCAGACACAGACAGTGGCATTTACTGGATTTTGTCCTCCGTCCTTCAGTCCACGTACAGAAATCCTCTACTTCATTTAAAAGTACCTGATTCCTGGCTGACTGTCCATGGATTCCGTGTATTTATTATTATATTTAAACCGATAACCCCACTTTTTCTCATGACTTATTAATTTATCTATTAAAATGTTAATATTAAATATTATTAATTAATTTATTTAAACGTTTCAAATTTCAAATCAAATTGAAATATTTTTATTAATGTTTTGTTTTAAATATTTTTTGAATAGTGATGAGATATTATTATATTTGTTATACATTTTACTATATATGCAATTTAATTTTGCAGATATTTGCAGGGTTTTTAGAGTTTGAATATGCAAACAGTGAAAATTGGCAACGAAATTGTTTTGTGTGAAGAGTCATATAAGCGAGACAAAGCAGCAGTAAATTTGTTTAGACTTTAGTAGTCCTAGCTGAAGAAAGCTCGCTCGTTGTCTCACCTCTTGCATTGCACTGACGTCAGGTACTCCAAATATAATGTCCTTGCCCTGAAATATACGCTCTGGTTTAATGACCCCTCCTCACATAAGAGCTTTAACAGTCTCTTAATAATTCAAATTACTTTACTATTTTGTTGATTTCATATCATATTATTTTGTCAATGCACCTAGTATGTTTGATTTACAATAATTGTTATATAGTCGTCTTCAGTCCTGAAACTTTCCCTGTTTTTAATTGAATTATTAAGGGTCATTACTCCTATAAATGTGAACAAACGTTTATTAAATTGTGTCTCAAAATGTCGCCTGATAAAATAAATATTGAAGTCTTTGACTTATAAATTTACTCTTTACTTTATTCTATCGCTGTCTCGGGGCGTTGATTGAACTGGATTTTAAATTTATATTACATTAAAATATATCAATGCAAGCTATACTCTATAACTAAGTAAGCATACCATGACTGATATATTTAAAGATTTAATTGCTATACATATATTTAAAAAATATAATACTCTTTTAACAAAATTCAGATATTCCTCGCATTTAATGAGTCACAAGTTATTTCAGTTGAAAAATAACGTAACTGAAGAAGTGGCTGTTTTATTGCGAAAGGTAATTGTGAAAATTCGATCTTCAGTTATTAATATATTAAAAACTAGCTTATGAACATTATACTAGACATTGTTTTAAATAATTCACCAGTCTTTAAAATAATTTTAATTAACATGCATAAAATACTATAAGTTTAAAATATTTTAAGTTTCGCGAATTATTCTTAAAGACCATCTTGATTAATAAATCAATTCGTTAAGATTAATATTAAAACTAAACTTCCTTATAACTTACCTTGAAGTTTTCATACGTTTATTTTTCATGAAACGTATTTAAATCTCCTCTGTCATTAATCATACGTTTGTTGTTACTAATGAAGGAAGAGTTTCTTTTTATAAATGATTCATTCATGATAATATTTACGTTATTTTGAGTATGTACTGTTTATTTTACTTGATTGCAATTTATACTGCAATAGGTTCAAATTTCAATCCAATTATTATTTTTTTTCTTTTTAGCACGAGTCGGTATTTATCATTCATATTTTTTTTTAAATCTATAAGTAGATTTTGACGTTTTTAATGTTGTAATGTGATATTTTAGAAGTGTTCGAAAATAATTTATCATCTGGCTAAAAGAATAAATGCGACATGACGTAAAAGAATGGATGTTTTCTTTAGACGCCATTTTAACATAATACAATATTACACTAATATTTCAAATGTCAAAATATACTTCACGGTACGAGTGGAAAATGTTTCCTATAGTAAAAGAATGAATGGTTTATAATGACGTCATGAAACATTAAATAATATACTTTTGGGATAAATTTGAAAGTAATATTATTGTAATATTGCTGTGAGTTTATGGTAACTGTATATTAATAAAAGTCTTGGTTGTAAACATACCTATTCAATAATATAGTTTGTATACTTTGGACGATGAACATCGAAATAATGCTTAAGAACATTGCCTTTCATCGTTATTTAACTTGAGATTTGTCACTGCATTATATCAAATTTAATTGCTTTGAAGAATTCAAATTATAATGTAAATATTTATTATTTGAAGAGTAATTTAAAATGTACTCCGGATATAATAAAACCCGAACCTACACCAATCAGAAATAAAACAATAATCAGAAGTCTAATTCGGTTCTTATGGCGGTTCAACGACCTCTCAATGCCGACTCATCGAAATTACACCAACGAAGGGATTGTATAAACATGTAAAATTTGTATCAAAAGTCTTAGTTCCGGTTGGTAAGGATTAAAATATTGCAGATGGACTTTGAATTTGTTTTTTTAATGTAGATTATTTTCTCAAAGTCTGATTGATTACATATTGTTCTGAAATGTTCAGCAGATAACTGAAATCCAGATAACTTAAATAAAAATATATTTAATTATTATAATATTGAGAGAACATTGTCAAAAAATATATTTATTGTTCATCAAAGACTGAGGAGGATTAAAAAAATATATGTATTAAACCAACATTTATAAAAAAGTCGGTCGAATTATTATAAGAGAGCACATACCCATTCTCCAACCATTCTAAATATTGTTGGCGTTTCTTAAAGATGAGTGTACAAACTTAGAACCTTGACCTCTTTAAAATAATAAAATCGTAACAAATATAATATATATATATATATATATATATATATATATATATATGTCTTCAAATAACTTATAAATTACAAGTTTGTAAGTATAAAGTAAGAGCTAGCAAAATGGAATTCGTTAGCCTAATTAATAAGGGAACATTTATAAATAAATGATATCAATCAAATTTTTAAATTCCAGTTCATTTTGTTTATTTATTCTGAGGAGCAGATTCAGTTCAAACGGAACAGTTTATCTATGCCGTGGGGGTTTTCTTTTTTTATCACTGGACTCGCCATCTCTTGAATTCTCTGGCTGGAATTTTAAAAGTATTTTTTGTATATTCGAGATGATTCTGGACGGCTTAGAATTTTGATTAACAATTAAATCCAATAGATGGCGCTGTAATTAGCTGTTATCGTCTGGCAATTAGTAAATAACATATAATATTTTTTACTATAACGCAAGCCCAATATAAAATTAATTGTGTGTTGGCGTCGTCTGCTCGCGCCCGCCCTCGGCCTTGGGGGCCCTTCAAGCCCCCTATTTCGGATTTTAGTACTCGTATAACCCCAACCAGTGATGCTATCGTAATTACGACTGAAAATTGAAACCAAAAAATATATATAATGTTAGGTTTGTACTGTAACAATGTAGGGAAATCTGTTTGAAACCCCATTTAAATATGGAGACCTTTGTATTTTTACGTTTAAATATTTTTGTATATTATTTTTCTTTTCTTGTGGTTAAATAAAAAAAATCGTTGCCTAAAAATTTAATTTTTAGTAAATCGATTCAGCTTCAGATTTATAGTAAGGATTCAAATTTTACCCCCTTTCCCCGAAAAATTACCCCAAATGCTGTAAAATCTAAAGAAATGTTGTGTATTTATCATCACTAGATCTTTATAATATTAAGGAACCATTGTTAGCAATTTTGTAATATTAATAATATTTTACAACGAGTGGTTTTGACAGTTGTGACGCAAAAATCTTAAGTTTTTTTCTTAAGGAGCGGATATTGCGATATAAATTAAAAATACATCAAAAATTTAATGATAAAATAAATAAATAATTTAATGAGAAAATAAATAACTGAAGAGGTAAAATATTATAAGACTTATGAGACAGTCTCCTGAAGTAATAGTTTGTTAAATATTTCCTATCATTGTATAATAATTATTAAAGTATATTTTTTCATTGGAAATTATACTTAAAGAGCCTTAATTACTTTTGAGAAAATTTTATAGTATTTTAAAAAATAGAGCGTATTTATGTGAGGATCAAGGTTATATAAGATTAATTATTTGAAATGAGATTTATTATTGTTAAATGGGTTTCCCCTTAAGTTTCCAGTGCAGGCATCTTGGAAATAGATCTACCGTTTGCGTATTTCAATTCAAGCGGATAATATTTATGTTTAAAAATAAGAACAGTGAGTCACATGAAGCAATAAATTGTAACAAATTATCTCTCATTATAGGAGCGTAGTAATATCTTATGAGACTTACTTTAAGGTAAAGGTTTAGTTGATTTTTATATTTACTAATATTTTTATACGACTGAGTTTATATCTATATTCTTTATTATTTTCTTTTTTTACTTCTAGAAGACTAGAAAGTTAAGTAGTTAGGCTATATTTATATTTGTATTTCTGTTATTTTTTATTTTTTTTTGTTTTGTTTTTTACACACCCTTATTTTGTTCTCCATTTATTACATTTATTACTAGCTGGAAGAGAATGCTTGTGGCATTGTGCTAGCCTTTGCAGGTTTTGTGCAAATAAATAAATAAATAAATATGATGTGTTTTACTTGTAAAAGTCTCTTATAAATATTTCTCCAGAAATTGTTTAAAATTGTGTCTTGTAAACTGTAGTTATCTATAAAAACGCTAAATTCCAAGTCATCAGAATAATAAAACAACATAATATGTAATTTTTTTTCCTACCTTAAGTAAAGAATTTTGTATTTTACTATGTGCATTCTATTTATATTTCATATTTGTCATTTATTTACGAGTATAGTGGTAAAGTATCACAAAGAAACAAATTTAATTTTTCTCCATAACATGAGTGTAATAAATCCTTAAAGCGGCCGGCTGGCGTCCGTTATCATATTTACTGCAATCATATTTAGGACTGCATCTGGTAGATCGAGGTCACAATGATGCGCCTAAATGCGGAGCCCTAACCGTTAAATTTATGGTAAAATTTTCGAAATCTTGTTTTGAAATGGTTGTCTGTTTACTGTATTTTATTTAATGTTAAAAAAATAACCACTGTTTGTATGAAGTACTTTATGTGGACTTGAATTGTATTGAAAGAAAACATTGAAAAAATCCTGTAAACTGTTCCTGATAGTAAGTTTTTTGATACTTATCGCTTGGAAGCGTATTTCTTTTATTCACAACCAATTTCCTTATTAGTTGCTACGCAAATTGATCTATTTCGATTTTTTCCAATTATCTTTCTATCAAAAAACTGAAGGTTAGCTGAAAAGTCATTGTTTTCTTAGTTTTCCTTGAACATCACTCAATCAAACCATTGGACCATTACAGCCTTGCTTTTTGTCTCGTCTTCCTCGTCGCGATCGTGACTTGGCAAAAAAATATTTGTTTACACTTGTTTTTACTCTGTGGACACTCATCTTAGTTTCCATTGAGTCAGTGGGAAAGGTTAGGGAAAAACAATCACAGTACATGTTGTTTATAAAATTCTTATTGATTTGTTTTGAATGTATGAATAATTAATTATTAACCTTTTTATCTTAAAGCCAGAGGTGTTGTAAATTTAACATGTATTTCTGTGTATTTCTGTCATTTGTGGAAGTATGGCTCCCAATCAGATAAATCGATTTGAGTGCAGTTTTTTAATCGAAAGCCTTTAGGTATGTTTGGTAGAAATAAAAGCAGTAGTCTCCAATACATTTATTTGTTTACCTTTTATTGTTAATTTTGCAAAAGGCGAATTTAGTGTCCAATGGCATTCTCTATCAGTTGACCCCAGATGGTGGTAAATCACAGTAGTCATCCTGAAATAATTAAAAAAATATATATTAAGAAACACGTAATTGATAAAGAGTAAAATCAAATTAATGGGATTTTCCTTGATATCAAATATTTAGTACGGTAAGGAGACTGAAGTGTGGTCGTAGCTTACGACTGATTTGTTTAATTTGTAAGTATCAAAACATTCTACTGTTCATGTGCGATCGAAGGCTTTTTATTGTTCTGAATATTTCAATAATGCTACCATTGTATATATACTGTGGCAAATTATTAAAATATTTCTTAGACAGAAGTCTTTAGCTTAACGGAGTTTACTGTTATAGTAAACTGATCAGCAATTCAATTTATTTAGGTTATCATTAATTTAAAAAATAAAATTTTTAGTTCGTTGAACTTGGTATGCATTCAGCTGTAAGTCAGCACAGAAATAATGATAAATCTAAAGTGGGAATTAGATGTTTAATAAAAATAGAAGACATTATTTTAGGTTTAGGTGTAAGACAGGTTTTGATTTATATTTTTATTATTTCCATATATATCTATCATATATATTGGAAAGACATACCAAGGTTTCAATCAGCACATCTCTTCACTTTTCTGCATTTCTCAATGACACTTCTCACTTGACAGTTCAGCTAAGTAAATAATTATCTTAATCCGCTGCTTGCTTTGTTACTTTTCAGCTATATCTACTCATAATTAAGATTTTTTAATTACACAATAGTGATGTTATTAAGAATATTTTAGTGATAAAATCTGATCTTTATTTTCTTGATATTCTTGTTGTTCTCTTTTCATTTATTCAAGTCATTTTTTTTTCTTTTTTCTGTAATGTTCCGCTGTTAGCCCTATTGGCTGTTACAGCGTCACCGGGGTATTCATTACAATATTTTTCCCACTTCATGGTAATATGCTAAAGTAACACTTCTGCCAAAAAAGTAATACTACCTCCAAGTCTGACGTGTGTCTTCCATCTATAATTCATTTCTTTTCCGAAGGTGTTCACCGCTTTGGCTATAATGATAAACTTTTGATTTTAAATCTTTTACAATCTGAATTCCATCCTTATCATAGTACGACTGGGTGGTGATATTAGGAATAATTAGGAATGCCGTAAAATTAGGAGTTGATTTTAGTAAATTTTTATTATGTTTTAAATATCGCAGAATTGACCTTATATTATTTATTATGGCTTCCATAAGCATAAAAGTTATAAGCTGTTTTGATTTTGATTGTCTTAATGGCGACTTGCATGGGCGTTGTTATGGAGTTCTTCTTGTATCGTGATCTTAAGCTGATTGAATTTCTGAAGACCAGGAACCCATAAAGGTTAAGATTACTAGTAACCTCTTGCTGCGGTGAAATTTAGTTTATAGTGAGAAAGTTTATCATTATGTACAGTATGAAAATATATGTAAGTTTGTTTGTTACGATTTCACGCCAAAACGAATTAACTGATTATTATGAATATTGCACATATATTTTTCTAGGTCATCAGAAAGGATATATTGTTAAAAAAATATTTTTTTATTGGAGGGTATCAAAATTATTTTGGCAGACATAATTGAAAGTTAAAAATATTAAATCAAATAACTTCAAAGTTTATAAAATGCAGAAAATAAAATAATATAATGGAATCTTTACATTTCATTCCGAAAAAAGTAATGTTTGTGAAATTAAATAAAAACTTTAAGGCGGCTTTAAGACATATAAAGCTGAAAAGTTATATTAATATATAACTGTTCTTAGCTCACGTTGTGACCAACGTGTGATGTTAAAAAAAGTGATGATATATTATTTCTATTTTAACATGTAAATTATTCTGACATTAATGGCCCATATAATAACTATATTTGTATAGATTATGAATGTGAATTGTTTAAAGAGCGAAGATATTTGTAAATTTTTATCAAATATAAAATACGTTCAAATCGTTTACGCCTCACATAGATATATTAAATGAGTTTTAAATATTAATAATGTCATATTGAATTATCTTGTAAATCGCGTGGTAACGGGATATTGACATATTTTTACGAATTTTATTATCTTTATTTTTTTTTAACTTTAATATTAGTATGAAAAGTTTTTTCTACCAAAAAAATATAAAAGAACAAATGATGCAAAAGCTATATCTATATATACAAAAGAAAGTGGTGTTAGTCCAACTATTTACAACTCAAGAGTGGCAAAACCGTTTTGGCTGAAAATTGGTCGGAAGGCCGCTTAGAGCCGGGAGATGGACATAGGATACTTTTTATCCCGTTCGATCACATTTATTTATTAATTTTATTGCGAATTATTTAATTATTATCTGACAGTGACAATTATCTGTTAGTTCTATACTATTCTAATAGATGGCGGTATAAGCGTATTTTTTGACTGAATTGAGTAAGTAGCCAATAGATGGCGCTCTGGTAAAATACAAACGTTTCATATAAGCTAAAACTTAATAGGATAACCGGCCACGTGTGGTTGAGGGTTAAGTACAAGTAACATTTATATTATAGTAAACAAAATAATGTGAATTTCAATATTTATCATAAATTTTGTTCTATTGCGCCAAGTAACTATTTACTAGTATTAAGCGACTACTAGACATCAGACTAATATAAACTTGACATTGACAGTGTAAAAGTAAACAATTAACTTATTTATTCCGAAGCACTCCTTTTCGATATAAACTTTAGCTATAACAAATCTCATATTTAGATCTTAGTTTATACTAATATTATAATGAGGTAAGGTTTGTTTGTGGTTTTATACTTTATCTATTAGAGGTAATCCTCAAAGTAAGTTATGCGAATCTAAAAATATCTTAAGCAATATTTAGAAATAACTTTTATGTTGGATCTAGGCTATATGATATTATTGTTCCTTTGAAATAATAATAGGGCTTTTCGTGGAGCACAATTTTGAAATAATGTTGACCAAAAAAAACTCGAGCGACGGAGTTTATTGCGAGCCCTGTGTTCTGAAGTCGCGGACGGAGTCGCGGGCAACAGGTAGTATGGTATAATATATAATTGTTCGTAGCTCACGTTGTAACCAACGTGTGTAGGGCTACGACTCGATCATGTGGTGTTAAAAAAACTAACCCTATATAAATTCTGTTTTTATAGATATATATTTCTGACATTAATGGCCCATAAAAATAACTATATTTCTATAGATTATAAATGTAAATTAGTTAAAACTAAAGATTCTCTGTCTCTGTAAAGTCTGAACTAATTTGGACAAAATTAGAAATACAGACTGTCCTATGCAATTTAAATAAGATCATAGTTTACTATCAGAGCTTTAAGATAGTTTACCTATAAATTATAGTAGACCTATAAATTATAATAGACCGGCGGAGAGAAAGTTACTTCCTTTAAGACAATTATCCAATAATTCTATGAAAAAAAGTTATTTAAAAAATATATATATATATATATATATACATATATATTTACAAATTGCTTAAGTATAATTTTAAATAAATATAAAAAATACCATCAAATCATTTGCACGAAACATAGACATAAATTAATTCACTTATAAATATACAAAATGTCACATTGAATTATCTTGTAGATTATGTGGTAACAGGATATTCACATAATTTTACGAATTTTATTATCTTTTAATTTAATTATGATCTTTTTTTTCATATTTTCAAACCAGTAAAATTACCACCTGTTGGCAGCAGTTACATATTAGGAGTTGCCTCGGTAGCGAGATTTTAAAACATGTATATTGTATGACAATGTTAAGTTTACTTTAATTTAAATAAATATAGAATAAAAATAAATCGATACGGGCCGGGATACGAATCCGCGACCTCTGGGAAACCGTCCCGTCACTTTACCATTTGAGCTACCGGATCGCGGCCAGACTCGGTGAGCTAAGCATTCTATACATATTCTTCTTTATCGAGATGGAATGGTATGATATGGTAACTAAATTCTTACTTAATGAATTTGTAATTTCAGATCGTAACCTAACTTTAATATTAATATGAAAAGTTGTTTCAGCCAAAAATGTATATAAGTGCAAATGATTGAAAAGCTATTTTTATGCTATATTACTATATTAATATTTATTTGCTAGTTTAGTAAGTTTCTTATTACTTGTCGTGATCTTAAGGTGATTGATTTTCTGATTACCAGGAACACATAAAGGTAAACATTATATGTAACTCTGGTTGCTGCGGTCAAATATATTTCACAGCAGGAAAGTGGTTTATTGTATACGGTATGAAAATATAATTTAATGATATATAATTGTTCGTAGCTCACGTTGTGACCAACGTGTGTAGGTCATGTGGTGTTAAAAAAACTAACGCTATATTATTTCTGTTTTTATAAATATATTTTTCCTACTTTAAGTCCCATTAAATTTATAAATCAAAATATATTTACTTATTATGTAATATAATATAATATTCCAATTGAACGTTTAATAAATATAATACAGGTAATAATATTGGAACTGGGGACTTTTTATGTAGTTCTAGCCTAGGAGATGTCAAGTTCGTATGTAAATAAAAGATAGATGTAATCTTTATTGCACACACTAAACAAGACAATATACAGTGAAATAAAAGAAAAATACATATTTTTGTACTTAATCTCAAAATATTTTTAAAAAGATTGTAAATTAGTACATATTATTGTATTTGTATTGTTAAGATGGGGGAGACTTGGGTTCGATTCCAGTGGCGACGACTCTAACGTTACCTTGGTGTTGAACGGAGGTAAAAATTAATTATATAAAAATATAAATATTTGTTATATTTATGTTTTTATATAATAATGCTTTCTTTGTTTTAAAACGTGCCAGGTCCGTCCTATCATTACGATTTGTTCTAAAAACAATACTGCAAAATATATTGCTCACTGAGTGAATGAAAGTTTATTACCCGTTCAGTACTTAAATATTTTATTATCTTGAGTTAAGGTTTGTGGATAGCGTTAGGAATATTCATTGTTTCGTCGATCTGTATTAAATTACGAAATAATTTCTTTTCATGCCAATCAATAAATTATATATTTTTTTCTCTCATGTGTCCAAAAACGTAATTTAAAGAAAATATATATTATATTTCTAATAATCTTCTCATTAAGTCAATACAGATTGTACATAGCTGAGATAAAGACTATATCTCATACATGAATTCATTCAAGAATATATTTTAGTTATTGTAATGTAAATGACTCTGTATATATATTGCGACTCAAATAAATATCAAATAGATAAGTGTACTAGAACATTCTTTAACTTTGTAATACTTGAATTATGCAAATGTAATTACTTTTCTACTTGAAATAAACTAGCAAGTAACTTTATCAGTATGACATTTTAAAATTTCTACATTCATTATATTACATTTACTCTTACTAGTACTGTGAAAGAAACCAGAAAATGTAGGAAGTAACGAGGAATATTTATTGATCATTTATTTGTTTTTATTTTATTCCTGTTAAATATATTTTTTAAGGTTATATTACAGATTCAAAAATATGAAATGAAAAAAAAATGTTTGCAATTTTTTCATTTTGTCGATATGTGTGTGAACAAACAAACAGTAAAACAGAAACAATTAAAAAAACAAAACTTAGTAAATTTTTTTATGTTTGTACTTTTTTAATGTACTATTTACAAAATATTTTTTTCGTATTAAAGTACATTCAAATTTTAACGTATCTACAGATTTGGCAGCTACTACTACTCATAGTATATACATACACGTTATATATTGGATAAAAACATATATTCAAATAGTACAATCATCCTTATAAATATTAATAATGACAAGTCTCGTTTCATCACACGCTTACTGTGACCTTGTACTGACTGCAGCTGGACGTCACATGAAGTATTAGTATAGAACTACCGACAGAACAGAAAGAATCTGTGGTATCTGCATGGGCCATACATTTTTAAATGGAACTTCCAAATATAACGGTCATAGCTAATAAATCGGCCATTCAAATGCAAAACCACGAAGAAAAATGAATAAACAATGAAAAAGAATGAGATAGATAGTTCCTGAAATTTGAGCGGTCCAAATTATTCAGCCCAAATTTTTTTGTTTACTAGAAACTACTTTTGAGATATTTAATTCCCTAAAATTAAGTTTCGGCAATCTTAATATCCATCAATAATAACTTTTTTGATGGTTATTAAGATTGCCAAACTATGGCTAGAAATTCCATTAATACTATATTTAGAATAGACAAAGTTTGAAAAATGGCCTTTTGTTCATTTCGTTTCACGTTAAAAGACAAATGGGTCAAAGATTTAATTTCGAAGGTTACTCGGGATTTATAAAACTTTAGAGGCCATCTCTAATATTCTTCGAAAAAAATATAGTTTGAGAGACTCTTGAGAAATAATTATGACAATTGAATGCTCAATAATAAGTGACAGATTTTATTAAGTTGACAAAATTGGGACAATCATATCACAAATTGAACAGCCTATAGACTTTATTTAGCTCTTAGAGAAGTTTCGAGTTTTGAAGAAAAATAAAAGTATTTTTACGACTATTGTATCTATATTATTATACGAGTCACATATGGGCACTGTTATCACGGTCATTTTTTTTTCAAAGTCACGTTATTATAAGAAAAGTCACGTTATTATAAGAAGCTACTTGAAATACCACCTTGAAGAAACACTACCAAAGTTTATGTGACTTCTATTATCAGTGAACATTTCAGTTACAACATAAAATGGGTCATGCATACTAGAAAAAATAACATATATTATATTGAGGAATTATTTCTTATTAAATCATTTAATATGGCAACTATTTACCCTAGAATTAGGGAAATCTAATAATGTTAGATATCTATCGTCTCTTCGTTAATTTCTTTTTTAATTCATGAGAAAATAGTTTTAATGTGTCTCTATAATAATTTCGTATTTATCTTTGGGTAATAATTTAGCCAAAGGTAAATATCAGCTTTATGTAGACGAGTACAACTGTCAAATACATGTTTATATTTATTTAAACATTATCAATAGAGGCTTATAGATGAAATTCCAATTTTATCTATAGTTGCTTATTGTTTGTTTAAAAGGGCATTGTACAGTTGTTTCTGTTTTCAGAAGAACGTGAAGAATGCGTAAATAGCAGCGTCGTTTACTCGTTGAGGCATTTATAAAACAAATACGGTACATCTTCCTAAGTATTCGTATGGCGCTATTGAATCCTCTCGTGTGCAGGCGTAAAGTTAGAGGGGAAGGGGGACATGGGTGCTATATTTTCCTTTTTAATTTGTACCGTAGTTTATAAATATATGAGTATTTTCTTTACAAGTATGGTTTTGATATATTTAGTTACATTGGTTTCTCCATTTTTTGTATATATCAAATAATTTATTTACATCAAAAATGACGGTTTCTTTTTGCTTGACTCTAAACCTAAGTTTTCAAGAATTGGCAATCGCATTATTGGCTCTATGTTCAATCCAAAAAAATCGTTTCTTATCGTTATTTACAAATATAGGTAAACGTTTACCTATCTTTGTGTGAAAGATACCTAGTACCCAGATGATTTTATGTTTGAGGATCTTATATTGAGATATAAACATTAAAAATATCAGCCCTAGGTAACGTGAAGATCGTACCCTAAAAAGTATTTTGATAATATTTAAATTTATTTTATTATTTGGCCTCTATCTAAAACATTAACAGACGACTTATTATATTTAAATATACTTCAAATTTGTGTGTTATAGAAATATTTTTATTGAACACAGTTCATAGTAACTATTTATAATTTATTATTAAGATAATAATAAACAATAAATGTTTCCACACAGCATACACAGTGGTAAGAAGTCACACTGTCTAAGACAGGTCCTGGTAAAAACTACTGTCACCTGTATTGAGCTTATTATTATTATTATTATAGGTATATAACGATAATTTTTTCCATTAATTGCCATATCTGGTAGCAGTCATTGTCATGCGTATTGTTTCCAAAAAAATGCAGTTTCCAGCATTCTAGCTACATCTAGCACATCAGCTACAGGCAAGTGTGCCATAGCCTTATTATAATAATAATAATAATTTTTATTAACTCAAAATCGATAACTTAGGATGTATTTCAATATATAATGTACACAGTTAAATAGCCATAGCCTTCATACTGATAAATAACTCCCAACTATCAGTTACCTTCTCCAAGCAAAATATAGAATAAAAATGTATATCTTATTTATTCATAATTAAAATATTTGAAAAATATATAAAATTAACTATAGTACATAAAACTTAGCGATATGGGCAGGATTTGAACCCGCGACCTCTGAGATATCATTCCGTCACTCTAGCAATTGAGCTACCGTATCGCTACGCTTCGATCAATTTAGTATCTATTAGACTTGTTTCGAACATCCTAATCAATCTAAAAATAATCTGACTTTGCTGTATAGATTAACATTAAAAAGATATTACAACCGATATTTATATTTAAAATCATGTATATATTAAGATTATTAAAAATTTTAATAAATATGGAATGAGTATGATAATATTAATTAAATTAGAATATAAACAAGTAATTAATATATGCGTATTAAATTTGGGTTAAATATGTTACATTGATATATTCCGTTACAAAAAATCAGAAGAAGTCGAATCGTGTGAAATACGACTCTACATAATATGGCATTACATAGCTTTCACATTAAGAGAAAGTAGCGGGTAATATATTATCTTTTGTAGTGTGGCAGTAATGTATGATACGCAGCACGGAGTCACGTGTACTAATAATTTAGTAATTCACCCTCGGAATTTACACGAGACCAACGACTTATAGATTCAGAGAGTTGGTGGACACTCGCGTGCATAAGTTGATTGATTTTTCTGTTTATTTTTTGTTAGATTGGATTGGATTAATTACTTTATTACTTATTTAATTTATCACCCTACCTGGTGCTGCAGATACTTATTTATAATAACTAATAATCTTAAGTGGTTCCTGAAGTGTCTTAGTGATCATAATTGTATATCATTCAACTAAACTTACTTGAAGCTCTGCAGGGTAATGATAAATATATAATATTTATATACTCTTGTGAAATGTTATTAAACAAAATATGTAGATTAGAATATATATTTATTAATTAAAAAACAAAAAACACCGATATAATATTATAAGCAAAACTTTGTATAAAGAATATATTATTAAACTTAATTTACTGTTAAAAATGAGAACACTTACGTTCGTGACAGTACTCACTTAAGAGGGCAGGCAAACTTGTGCTATTAGTAAAATAATGTCAATGCTGTATTTGTGATCATTTATCATTCACTTAGCCTGTGATCTGTTTACATTCTTATCAAATAAACTGTATCTATGACAACCGTGAAGGTTGCCATTATTCAGGTTGATGGTTCGAATTAGATGAACCGTCTGAAAATAGATTCAGCGTTACAATTATATTTATCAATATTTATGACGGATGGAAGTCATACATTTTCAGACCGACGCGTCGAATATTTAGCAACTATCAAGCTAACTAGAGCTACGTAATTAATAATTTTGATATGTTTTTAATTAGGACAGAATTTTTATATATTTGTGAGGAAAAAAATTAGTAAATAATTTCAATAATATTTTAAAAGAAAAGAAAAAAACAATTATAAAACTAAATTAATAAATAAACCATAAATATTAAACATCAAAAGTGACAGACTTCAATTAGAAATTTAGGAAGGTTAAAAGGTGAGCTAGAATTGAAAACGGAATCTTAGAAATATTTTATGATATAAGCTTATTACTGAAAAGTGGATGGATGGCTGAGCCGCTTAAAAATACATGATAATGGCACAGACACAAATAAACAAAAGTCAACATTTATTATACGATAATCTAATCTATCGTGAGCAGTGAATGACATATAATGCGACATATTTGAGATAAACGTTCAAACAATGTTAAGGTATGTAGTAAATAAATAAGATTAACGCTATCCGCTAGGAAGAGTGTTAGTACTCAGAGCTAGTTGAGTTACGAGAAACAATATAATGTTCTTGGGCTCGCCTTGTAGCAACCTCGGGCTGAGTGCTGGTTAGTGGTGTTCTTTAATTACTTATCGATAAATTTGAAGACAATACGAAAACGTTTTACAGAGCCATTAAAATGTATAAGGAAATATTGTGAAACAATGCATAATTCAATATATATAACTGGGGAAAATTGTAGGCTTAGAAACTTTAATACTTTATGAGCAGCTTGTCATATTCTATAAGATATGATACTTAGAGTTTTATTAGACGAAGTTTAGTTTTTGCAGTATTTAGTTATTTAGATTTTGTACAGACTTTGCTTATTATTTTATTAGTAAATTAAACCTTGATCTAAATAATAATATATCATAAAATTATCGTCTATAGTAAGAACATTCCTAAATCTATAAAAGTCCATTACTGCTCGGTATCTCGGCCCCGAGCTCGAGTGCTCCAGACGCTGCCACATCCTTGTGTCTTATGAAGTTTAACTATTTAGCAATACGTGCTCTTTACAATGATTATATTATTTATTATTATTGAGTAAGTGAATTACCACAGAGTTCATTTATTACTATAGTTTAATAGTTAGTTATATATTATGAGCTAGTAGAAGCTAAATCATCAATATTAATATTGTTAAAGTTCCTACAGTTCTAGTTTTAAAATAGTTGTCTTTTTCCGTGGGAACGAGAAATTTTCCCACGGTAAAGAGTATCCTCAATGTTGACTAATATTAACTAAGTAACTTATACATTTTCGAGGAATATGCGAATAAAAAGACTAAAGTCTCAAGATTATTGTGTAGGTCAAATTTGGTCCTGACTCTATTTTTTATTTTACAAAAAGGATCACGAGAGCACGGGTTGGTTGTTATTGTCTCCTTTTCAGTAGCATGCTTGATTTGAATTCCAATTTATTCTTACATACCAATTATGACTGTGACTGAAATAGTCAAAACCATGGATAATTTTAATTTAATAAGTTAAAAGAGTATCCATGGAGATTCTTGCCGGTTCTTCTCCATGCACCTACACCTTGGAACCGTTCATCTAGAGTCTGACCTTTCAATTCAATGTGTTCAATATTTGAAATTAAAAAAAATCACCTTGACTTTGACATACGGTAAATGGTCGGAGATGTCTAAATAATACATAATTTATATTTATATATAATAATGCTGGCAAATGCTAATAATATTATCTTAATCAATATATATTTCTCGATATATAATCGATCAAGTGTCTCATGGCATAAGATAAATCAAATAAATTAATAACGAATGACTGGATACCGTCTTCGATATATTTATATTCATCAATGATTCATTTTCATACAAACATGCACTTCTAACATTTGGGAGCATCTTAGAAAAATATACGGCCTTTTATTTATCTTATAATATGTTTAAAATCAAACATGTGGTTAAATTCTTTTCCGTGTTGTTGTAAATTGCCACGGTTATAAATAATAAAATGTGTTATCCTTATCAAATAATAATTTAAAATTATATGAAACAAGAACACATGTAGCTATTTTAAGAAATCATTGGCGATTTTTTTGAACTCCTTAGTTTAAAGTTTAAACTGTGGCTAAAAACAAATTGAGAAACGAGGAAAAGTCTTGAAGATCAATTTTATGAACATTAAAATTTTTAAAAACGATTTACTTAGAATACTAAAACTTTCCTTTAGTAGCTTTTATTTTTCGCATTTGTTTTAAATAAAACCAACCATACATACTTCTTTAAATTATCATTCCACAGTTCCATTCCAAAATGCCATGTATTTTTTCTTAAAGAAACCAAATATGTTCAGTTTCAACGGTAACAAAAGATGACGAAGTGGTTTATGGATTGATCAATTTAATAAAGTATTTAATAATTATTATACCAATTAAAATATAACCTGGTTTCAATAAATATGTGATACAAGGTTCAAGGAAAGTATTTATATTTATATCTTACAGTTTCCATGGCAATGACGTAATAACGTGACAGGTAAAGTACGCTTCAGTGACAGATACTTAGTGATATTTTACAGTAATAGTATTATGTACTTATTTATCAGGTGACTGAACAACACGCCTCGCATTATTACTGAAATAATACTTAGTGGTTAACGGTAGATAAGCCAAAATGTCAATGTCAGATTCGTAATTAAAAGTTGTTAAAAGCGATTTTACTACTTGAAAAGCAAATAAAACTACTGCTTTTTCAGTAATTACATATTCAAACAAAAATAAATAATCCTACAAAAGATCTATGTGTCAATATCATGCAACTGACATTAATATGACATAAAATATCATTTTAATTATTGGGTAGCATGAAATGTTTTGAAATAGCAAACCTGAGTTGGCTTTACAACCTTCAAAAGGTAGATAGTAGAAACAACCAGTAAAGTTATTTCGGTGGATATAATATAAATAGATCGATTCTGATAACATTGGTAAAGGAAAGCAATTCAAACAATTCCTTATTATTTTAAGGATAAAATAACATTTGATTACCAATAAGTTAAACAAAATAAACATATGCAAATAAGGGATGAAAGCTTTCATAGGATTCAATATTCTCAGAAGGTTGTCAGGATAATCTTACAGGAAAACGCTATTGCTTTATAAATATCAATCTCTTCTCCTAAATACAAGTTTTGTGGAATAAATTGTTCCGTGATAGCGTCAATGGCGTCCTAGTTTAAGGTATACATAATTTACCCGTAAATCTAACGTCGTTTATAACTTTTACGATCATCACGTGACTAAAATCACGTTGTATCATAAATCAAAATCCAATTTATGTGATTCGTTTACGAATATGTCCAATGAATGAACGAATGAATGTATGACGTTCGAATGTCTATTGTTTATTTTACTTATTTAAGTTTTTATAATCTGTGAACACTACAAGGAAAATATTTTAAAATTTTGTCATGTTTTTTTTATATAAATATTCAATAATTGATGACTTGTGTAATTAACAAGTTTGTGTTTTATAGATACAAGAATGGAAAAAAAATATAAATGTAAATATATTTTTTTATATAAGAGTAAAAAAAAAATTGACAGTTCTCCGATTGTCTTATGAAAATAAATCTTAGCACTTTGATTAAACAGTAATAAATACATTGTTTAAATAATAATTAATAGAAACATTATTTCAATTTATTATAACTAAATTTGAGTGACATGTGATTGTCAAAAATGTTTGACTCGATGATATATGAATATTAAAAAAAAAAAAACTAATCATAGCTCAACTATTTTAGAATTTTGCTATTTAATGACGCTAAAGGAATGTTTGAAATGATATATTTATACGAATGTAGAAACATCAAAATTATAACCAGTAATAAAACAACGGTCATTATATGAGCAAAAGCGCGTGATCACAGACTATATCATGGCATATATATATTCGTAAAATACGAGTACTATTTTAAGTACTGTATATTTACGGCCATTAAATAAACGAGGCAAGCTTTTGCAGCTTTTATGACTTCCATTGTTATTGGAAACTATTATTAGATAAATTATAGACACAAAATGACAGTGATCAAACTGAGGTTATGACTTTATCAGCTTTAGAAGTAACTGAAATACTATAGATACGAAGAAGTCTAAGGTCAATATTATTTATGGAAAGTTTTTTTTAATATTTTTTACTTTAATAGATACAACCGATTTTTTTTGTTTGAGTTTTTAGCTACTTTTATTTTTGTTTTGGATTTTATTGCCATTTTATTGAACAATGTCATAGGCTTTATAGTACCACACTATGTGTGATTAAATTAAATGATAGCGTTAAAAAAAATGATAGCAAAAATGTAACACTCAAAATTACAAATTGGACATTTACAATAAAATTGTGGTCAGTGTTTTATAACCTCAAAGATATGAAAATAATTTTATAACTGTATAATTGTCACAGTGCAAATAAATTTGAAAAATCTTGATTAAAATGTAGAAACACAATAATTCTTAATTCATTATTGTGTGTCTGTGTTTTTTTAATATATTTAAAATGTGACATTAAAACTACACGAAGTAGTTAATCTGCTCGTAAATTGTATTACAGTCCAGATCAAACAAATTCTATTGTGCGGTCGAACTAAATATTAGCATTTATATATCAAATTTATTAAATTTTTGACGTTAACTGTTGTTTTTTTTTGTTATAACAAAAGATAAAAATAAACATAAAATGTTAAATTACTGCATTTTTTTCTGAAAACACGAGGAGATTTTAACGCGATGGGCCCGGCACCCGCACGATGAATCCATGGAATGCTAAGAAGCTTCGTCTCTTCTTAATGAAAATAATTTATATAATATAATAAATATACTTTATATAATTTTTCTTATATAATTTAAAAAATATTATAAGAAAAATAGTAAAATAGTATATTACATAAAAAGTCAGTCAAATTTTTTTTGGATGAAACTTACAAGGAAATCAATCATAAAATAGTCGCATGGAATGAGATAAATAGATAAATTTCATACACATTATATTACGAAAACTATATCCAGTTTCACTTAAATAATATATTTACATGAAAAATTAAGATTCTTTACTCTAAAAAAGTTTTTTTTTTATAACCCAAAACCGGAAATTAGGTTATGTCAAAATATTTAATACTTTTCAATATAATAGAATGTTTGTTTCTAATTTTAGGGTCACCGAACGAATGATACGGTCCTTTAACAGACAGACCAATCATCTTAAAACATAATCTATTGTATGGACCTGACCTGTTATATTTGTATTTGCTCTTCCTACGAATAACATAAAAGATTATTCCCATAATAAAGACCCCACCTACGGGCAGAGGCAATGAAATAAGCAAAGTAAGCCGGGTTCGTTTCGTACGTAGTTACCCGGTCGTTGATCCCATACTATATCACTGTGACAGAGTAGAATACACCAGACCTTTCACGAAAACATCCTAATATAGGTCATGTAGTACATGTGATTAGAGAGAAGCAATGAGACCGCGATGAAGTATGAGAGTTCTAGGCAAATCTATCCTGTGCTCTATTACCGCTGTCTACCCCTCAAGATACTCATGGGATTTTTTTTAATTTTATAAAAAAAAAATCACAGAGCCCGTCAAAAACTTATCTGTGGAGTAAATAAAATTTTCATCCAAGAAAATATCTCTAAAAATAGTATATTGACAGTAAACTCAACCCGTAAAGTAAATTCTAAAAATGCAATTTAAGAAAGCAACTTTCTTTTATAATTTTTGCATTGGTTAGCTTATTATCTTGAGTTCAATCACCGGCTGCCCTAAAACGGGATATCTTTAGGCACAAAGGGTGTTAGATTGATGAGGGCATTAAAGGATTTGGGAGAATTTTGAACTTTCAGGATTCTTGAAGATTATTAACTTACGTGTATTATTTATGAGAAATAATTATATCCAATAATAAACACATTGTTAAATTAAATTCGCTGATAATATAAAATGTATATTTATTTAGTAAATTAATTTTAATTACTTCTATATGCCACTTTGTCTTTTATCAGTAATAATAATTTAACTTGTTATTTTTAGTTTCGTTCGTCTGTACATTATGGAGTCACTGAAATTTACTGAAAATCAGTGTTTTGCAAAACCCAATGAGACTGAACGTTAAACCTTTTGAGACTGATCTGTTTCGGGACATAGCACTACAATTCGTCTAAAAGTTTAATTTTTTGCTTCATTATGTCTAATTCTTGTATGTTTTTTTTCTTTTATATTTCTTCAAAGTCCTAAATAAGTGCTCATTTTAATTTGTTTCAATTTTCTTAATCAATTGTAACCCGCGGATTACTTCCATTTAATAAACGACGGAGAAATCTAGCGTTCTAGAATTTAATAACATATATTATAATAAAATAATAAAAAATGAAAAATAAGTGTAATTACGATCCAATAGTTAGTAAAAAACATAATATTTCATTTATTATTTTTCTCATACTGCTTTTATATTTAATATATTCTATTACCTATACACTTATATGTAATATTAAAACATTATTAAAGATAATATTATTTTTTAAAGACGTGAGATTTTCTCCCTCAAAGAGTTTTTGAAAGACATTCTATAAAAATAAAAGTCATAAAAAAATACGAGAAAATAAAAATCAATTTGTACATACATAAATCATTTATTTACAAAGTAACTTAAAGAACCGCACTTTTATGGGCACGTTTGAAACAATTACATAAAATAAATATAAAATCTATTACAAAGATAGGAGACCTTTACATTTTACCGTTTGCAATAACAATGAAAGGGTCATCGCTAGTGCCCTTGGTAAGGTCGATACTCTCCTGGTGGCACGTGGCACGCGGCGTGCACCCGCCCTGTGCATTTTCTTGGAAACTTTTACGTTTCATTCTACGTCAGTACTACCTGTCCGGTTGTTTGTAGTTGTCATACTTTACTTGCTAGACTGTGACCCGAATTGATACATTGGAAAGTTTCGTGTTGACACACGTTGCGTTTGTTTTTCGGAATAAGACTCTGTGGTTGGAATAATTAATACTAAGTAGGAACTCTGAAAAGATTGAATCTTGCAAATATGTTTTATTTCATACAGCTGAAACAGCTTGTTGCATCTGGATATGAAGCGATGTTTTAAGATTTATTATACACTTAAGTTTTTATGTATTTCTTACAAAAAAAGACCAATCCGCTGAGTATCTTTTCCAAGGCTTTTCAAATGAGGAAAATGAGCTGAGCTGTTGGTAGTTTCGGTAAAGATATATTTTCATGAGTTAATTTTATAAAAATAATTTGATGGAAAAAAGTGAAATATATAAATTAATTCAGTCTATTACATTTTATTATCAAACACTTCCAAACTAAGATAAAGAAAGGTGTCAATCACCCCGACTATGGGAAACTATTAAATACGCCATTAAAATGTTTTTAACGATGGGTACTTTGTAACATTACTGATAATATATTGAAAAGTTACGTTTTAAAATTTTAGGATAGATTTATTTGTATAATTCAGAAAAAAGTATCTGTGTGTAACAGAAAAACATATTCAGGATGCGTTAGATTTTTGAAAGATTAATTTATTTTTTAAAATATTTGTATATAAATAACACAATAAATATTATTGTCGTAGCTTTGCATAATGAGGTTAAAAATGACAGCCACGCTGAAAAACTGTATGACTGATCATTTTAAAGTCATTCTTGAGTCAAGTCATGTCATGAGATTTCGTAAGAAAAGTAAGATTTCTCTTCCTACCGTCCAGGGTAATAGCTTCTGACCAATTACATTTCTTTGAGTCTAGTCAAAGAAGGACGACTATCAGAATAGCTGTGAGTAGTAAATATTTAAAAAATAGTTTTCACCTTCAGCTTCTTTCAGATCAATAAATATCAGGCCGAAATCTTAAAGGTTAAATATTTGAAATAACTTTAAAGTAAAAAACATACGAGTACTCTATAGATAAAATATTTCTTGATACATATTAATAGTAGTGATAAAATAAAAAAAACATAAACCTTGAAATAAAATTAAATAAATAATTTTTATTTCTATGTATAAAATATCGTCTGAATGTGTTAAATAACAAACGTATGACATAATAATATGTCATATAAATTGCAGGGGTTATAACTTATCATGACTTTGATTGCAATACAAGTTAAGTTAGGTTCAGATGACAGGCGATAGGCGCGCGTTTTTAAAACACGCCAACACCTGATTTACAACATGGCGTCCAAAATTAAATATTTTTTTAAGTAGACGCGAGTTTAATATCAATGAATAAATCAGTAACAATTCAGTTAAGTGAATAAATAAATATTTAATACTATAGATTGGACTCTTTTCTTTGATTGCGTCTCAGCGCCTGTCTTTAATATAAAATCTAAAAATACATATTGTTTTAATATATATTTTCAAAAAATTTCATTATCTTCAGAGCTTGAACTGAATTGTGGAAGTTAGCCTTCAGCGTCATCACTAATACAGCGCGCTCAACGCGCAAGAAACGATACCCGTCTGAAGGTTGCTTTATATTTTATTTTCAAACTTATGCTTTCTCATCTAAATTTTTAATAGGTATACCTGTAATCATATTTAAGTCATGTTACGGCATTTTATTATATATGGCACTTTAATATAAGTATATAGTCACAGGTCAAGTGTTTATATTATATTGGATTTAATTGGATATTCATAATTAAAAGTGTATACTGTATTATATTGTAAGCATATTCATTTATTTTTTCTTTAGAATTCTCGCGTTCTATATGATTTTATCTCTTAAATATTATTTTTGAAGTAAGTGAAACCGAAATATATATGTATATTTAAATTTAATTCGCCAGACGGTCACGGTCGAGGTTTGTTGTGATCGTATCCACTATTCGTTTAACCGTTTATTTTTGTGTATTTCCATATTGTGTCAGGTCTAAACGTTGTATTTTATAGGGATCTGTCTTAAGATAATATTAAAAAATAATAAAGACAAGCCCGTTGAGTTGGTCGCCAATAATTAAGTTTGGTGGTACCTATTTTGTATAAAATATATTTCAATGAGGAGTTTGATTTGGATACAATGGAATAAAAGTTTTGAGTGAGATCAAATGAAAATAAACGAATGATAAATTATTTATGGGACATAAATGTAATATCGATACCAAAGCAAGGGTTCGTTCGAAGGACTCGACAAAATTGAAAAATATTGCTCATAGCTTTCCATATATAAATATCGATGAGGAAATCTTTGTACGTATTGAGCATAGTTCCAGAATCTAATTTGTAGAGGCTTTTACAAGAGGCTAAATCCAATAAAAGATATTGCAACTACCATGTTACAAAATATATATTGTATAATACAGGCAGTTTATTTTGTATGAACAAATATATTTTTTATTTATTTTACAGGTATATCTACTAAATGGGATGTTGGACTGTCAAGGTCATAGTTATCTTCAGACGCATCTTGTAACTCAGAGGTGTCGTATAAAATGTATACCCAGGTGTTCGTTTCCCATTTTTCTTTCCGTTGCGCAAGAAATACATTTAAATAAAAGCTTTTAAAAACATTTATTTGTTTTTAATGGACGCAGCGGGTCACTTGACTAATGGCGTGACATTTTATAGGAATGTTTTAGCCATGGTTCTACTTTCTTGTGGGGACTCGATGTTTTTAAATATGTATACCTAATACATAAAGTGTCTTCCTTTTAAAATGTATCTTGAATGTTATTCAAATTAACGCTTTACTCGTCGTGTCCCATTCTTCTTTACCACTTAAACAGATAATTTCTTTTTTAATCTATATTGTCTTTTATTCGTGGAATTCGTATCTTATCTTTGTAAAGTGCTATTGGTTATTTACTGTTATAATTTTAATTACAGAGTCTTATGTACTTTTATGCTAGAAGAATTTCAGTATATTAAATATATGTTGAAAAAGGTAAAAGACTAAATGACGAAATTAATTGTTTGGGGTTAAGTTGGGGTAATAGTTTGAAGTGCCATAATTTCAGGTTTAGATTGCTTTGTGTGAAAATGTCTTAATATTACACTTTTACTTTTATAAAAGACGAGAAGAAACGAAATGGGAATTGTTACTATAATTTGTTTAATAGTATAATCTCTAAAGTAATAATGACTTAGGGCAAAGCCCTGTCGGAGTTAATTTCTGGATGGAGTCCTAATGAAAGCCTAGCGCTGGAGTCTCCTTGCGTGACGGGAATAATATAACAAATGTATTCGTCTGGAGATAAATTCGATGATCTCATGACTTAAGTAGCTTTATTTTCAAAGAATTATTTATGATGCGAATTCTTATTCTGTAGACTTTTTCGTTTTTGTATAATATTTTATATAAAGGTTTTTTTAGAATGTAATTTTTTTTTCCTGTTGATTCTATATTCGTGAATATTTACATATAATTTGATTAGTTAAGTATATATATGTTTTTATAATGACTCGTTAGTTTATAAATTATATGGTTGTAAACGTCATTTCTTAACTGCCTAAGAGTTTTTATACGTTTTCTGGAAATATAAAGAATGTTATCGTTATAATTTATTTATTGATTTTATATTATTAGCATAACAAATCAGTTTATATAATAATCTTAATAATTAATCTCTTGTTTTTTTTAAAGATATTATTATATTACTAGTTGTTTCCCGAGACTGCTTGCTCGACTACAGAAGGGCGTGGACATTCGTATCTACTCTTGCACAAAAAAATTAATTATCCGCATTTTTAATGTTTTTCATACATATAACGTTGTATATAATTATCCCAGTGTAATGTTATGTAGCCGTTAACATGTACCAATAAATGCAGTAGATATTAAAATAGAAAAGATTTGATAAAATCACACACATTTCACACAAATCCAGAAATAAAATAAAATAAAAAGCTTCCGTTTTATATAACGTACTTTGGTAATGGAATGAAACTCCCACCTTTGCTCCGATTAAGTAAGAATATGACAAGGTTTTCCTTTGTCACTGCTGTTAAACTATTGTCTATTAAAATTCAAGTATTGCGGTAACCAATGAAGTATTAACAAAGACAATAAAATAACCGACACGTAGCCGACAGTTTAGGCAGTGCGTTGACAATGGCGTGGCGTGAAAGGAATCATATTAGATATGTACCATTAAAGGAAATGGAAAGTAAACGTTTGTGACTAATACTTTATTTCATTACAAACAGACGAGTTTTCTATTTTTTTTTTAATTATATAAAAGTTTTTGTAAATTTCGACTGTATTACATATAATATACATGTTTTGACGTAATGATAATGACTGGATGGCGCAGTGGTTGTTACTTCATCTAATGTGCCGATAGTCGTGGGTTCGATCCCCATACTTGAAAAATATTTGAATTTAGAAACTTGATTGACAAAAAAACAGTATATGTATTTTTAACATATGTCTAGTACCGTACAAACTTTGCTTAGTTTAGGGCTAGATTGCGTTGTGTGTTTAAGTCCGAGTATTTATTTATCAATAATCTGTTAATTCATTTGATATTATTTAGTAAATCTTCATTACAATGTATGAATGTAATTTCACAAGATGCACGTGTGTGTTATATATATGTGTGTGTTATATGTATGTGTTAAAATCTTGACGAGTGCATCAGGTATTATATTAAAACATGTATTTGTGTTCTCTCTACGCAAGTTGGAACAAATATGAATATTGGCACAGCTGAGCATATATTTTACGTTTTCCAATGATCTCGTAAATGAGAAACTTCTTTATGGATATGCGAATAACCCACCAAAGAGGTTTTAAGTCTAAATAACTTGCCTTGTTAATTATTTCAAGTATTAAGTATTTGTTATGCAATACATTATGTGAAGGGGCTCTCTTGGTTCTGATGTTGGCAGTACTGCATGAATAGAACTAACATCTGTTTCATATATAATTTTAAATACACTGTCAGAAGTCACATAAATCATATATAAATAACTAACCATTGTAGCTCTGTTTGAAACCTCGCTGAATCCATATTTTAGACTTCACAAATTGTTTAAATAATGTTTATTTTATATTAACACATATTTCTTCACTACATTTGATTAGATTAATTCAATTGTGACATAAACCTATTTGAAAGCAAGAATGCATTTCTGCAAGACGCGTGCTTCCGCAAGAGACGAGGACACCAGTGAAGTGTTACGAACGTGATTAATTACAAAAAAAAATACAATTCCACATATTTTTTAACGTCATAGACATTCAGGATTATTTATACAATGAAATAAATATAATGGATCTATGATTATTGTTGACATTTCTTTGTTTTGACTTGTACGCCACGAACCTTCCTTGGAACTGCAGTCTTCCATAATGTTTGACATTGACAGGTGTATTTTTTTAACTAAATTTAAATAAAATTACTTTTATATAACTATGTAACTTTTATTATTTTGAGAATGTTAACAATGAAATATTTGTTATTTTAATTTTATAATATATAATATGTATAATGATTTATTTGGCACTGTATCATTTTATCATTGTTTTAGTGAATGGCGTCAGCTGTCTTCAGACTCGTATCATAATTTAGATCGCAATATTAAATGAATGTGTGCCAGAAAATTATTCAATGTCAATATGAATATAAATTTCAGGGGAAACACAGGTATCCTCTGGAAATTTCTAAACAAAATGCCGGATAGAGCTCTTGTCCGGAGACTATTCAATTTAACTCTATATTTATAAAAGTCATTAATCTGCTTGTAAACTAATTCAATCATCTAATCTAAGTAAGTCTAACTTAAGACTCATTTTGACCGAATTTGGTAATAAAAGAGTATTAGAATATGATAACAAAGTGTTGTGTTAACGAGATCCATGTTTTTTATTTCTTTGTATAAAACAGCCGCAATCCTAACCTTAATGAGATATGTTTTTTATTATAAAAGGTATTATTATGCCTCATATATACAAATATTCATATAAATGTGTAAATCTTACTGCCAGGCTTAAGAATATTCAGAAAGAGACACAGACACGGAGAAATAATCTATTATGGTATGTAGGTTATTTAACTTCAAAATTAAAGAGGATTATTAAATACAAAGCATATATATTTGTAAAAAAAACAATAATTCTTGAAGTGTACGTATAATATTCACACAATATTACATCACGAAGCCTTGAACTTGCTCGTTGGTTCGAAGGACGCTGATATCATTACATCGTATAGATATCGATTACATAATTATATTTTGTAATCATATATGTATATATAACTAGCACTCCGCTCTCGGCTTTGCGTGTTTACTTTTAATTTACAATAAAGAGTATGTTTACCGATTTTCAGCTTTCTTTCTTAACGCGTATTCATTACTATGTAGCAAACAATTAAACTCCAAATTTTCAAGTCACTAATTTCAACGGCATAGAGCTTTCGTATAAAAGTTTCTCACCCCTTTCATTATCTTTGGGGTGGGAATTCCAACAATCCTCTTTTAGTGCTCCCCTACCACTCCCCCCCTACTTTCCCTAGGAACATACATGCCAAATGTCAGATTCTTGCGTTCAGCAGTTTCGGCTGTGCGTTGTCTGTCAGTCATTCCGTGACGGAAGTGTTATATGTATATAGATTATAGACTTTGTTTTATAATAATAATAATTTAAAGCCCTGATGAAGTCTAGTCGTTAGTGTTCCTGAATGAACCAAAGTTTGTGGGTTGGAATCCCATATCGAATCATTCTTTGTGTGATAATATGTCCGTTATTTATATGTTTGTGAAATATCACATATGTTTGTGTATGTGATTTTGTAAATTTGTTTGTATCCCAAGAATTGTTTGAAGAAAAAAACAATTGATACATAATTATCTTGTTTATAATGAATATAGATGTCAGCTCCATTAGCTTTGACAGTATCACTCAGTGGGAAATGTCATTGGTATCAAATAGCCTTGTCTGCGGGGTCGATACTTAATAGTCTTAAATTATAGTCATCGGTATATTTTTCTATTAGACGTAACATTATAATGAGACTAGCTCAAACCCTCGACTACGTTTGCATGAATTTGAAATTTCCCTTAGTTATTTATCACTATTTTCCTCATCGTGAAAGATCCTGAAATAATATAGTTTCTAACAAAGGATTCAAATAATAATTATAAAGTTATAAATATTAAGTTTCACACTCTATTAAACTCCTTTTGTGGTGAAACGTTCAAAATCTTTTGTAAATCGGATGCTCAAAACTTATTCCTAATTTCTGAACGAGGTTATTGGTGATAGTTGATATTCACTCAAGACAAACGGTTTAGTAACCTCCAAATATAAGTATACAATAATTTACTAATAATGACGTGCGTATTACACAATAATAAATAACTATATTTAAATTGAAGCTAAATATCAATTAATCAGAATGACTCGTCAATATTGTAATTTGAACGGAATGCGTGAATGCGATTACACTTACAATAGAAAAAGTAATGGTAATTTTATTAGTAAGACCAGTTGCGAAACGTTTGCCAAATAATATTAATTGATAATAAATAATTACAAATACTAGTATTACATTTTGACTATAGCTTGCCTGATGTCAAGCATCACTGTAGTCTAAGATGTGACAAACTCACATCCAAGATGTGACAAACTCACATCTAAGACGTGACAAACTCACGTCTAAAATATGACAAACGCACATCTAGGATGTGACAACTCACATCTTAGATGTGACAAACTCACATCTTAGATGTGACAAACTCATTCCGAAGATGTGACACTTACCTAGAAGGTTCTTCGTAGAGTATTGTTGATGAATCCTTTTATATTCTAAATATTTTATTCAGTTTACTTTTATTGGAAAAATGGATTTTGATTGTTGTATTTAAATAAATATCTTATATATGAGCTATTGTTGTATGACCTTGCAGAAATAATACCCGGATCTTAGTGGTTTATAAACATTCAAAGATTCGGTTGACGACAGTGAACGTCAATTAAGAATTAACAAATTTATTTTTTTATTAGAACATATAATAAATTAATTATAATGTATTTTTTATGAATATGCTACGTTTTGTGATTAGTAGAATGTCGACCTCTGTCTCGCGGACAGGTCACGGGCAGATGTTGGATGTCAGATTTCGAGGAACGCGGTAATTGCGTGTTAGACCAGTAGACTGCGATGGACCGAGGATGATGATCTGGTTTATATAATAAAGTTTATATACCTATTATATACTTATTATATACCGATTATATACCTAAAATACATAGTAGTATTGATCACGATGGACTTGAATACTCGTAGTGTCGATAGAAAATAATATCTGTATTAATATTGGCTCCATTTCATATTCCAATTTTTCTTTTTTCTGATTGTGTTATAACAGTCAGAAATTTCAATTTTTATCTAAACCGTTGAATTTAATTTGTGTTTTAATGCCGCTAGATATTGCGCTAAATTGAACATAAAGAAGGTGAAGCAACTTTTATTATTCGTTATATTATCGGAAAAGTAATATAAGTGAATATTTGGCCTTTTGGCCTGTACGCTATGGTTGAAAGTAGCGTGTTATATAAATGTTCTAGGAATAATAACCTATAATAAATGGTGTTCAACTCAACGTTAAAAGTAACAATCTTAACGATAGTATACTTTTATTTGCTCACGCTTTGATATATTTTAACAAAGAAACTTAGAAAGTGCTTGTAGTAGTAATATAAGATCTAAGAAAAAAATAATAATAAATGTATATATCTCAATCTTACATTAAAACAAATTTGCTTGAAATTTTTTTTTTCTTATTACGTAAAAACAATTAGTTATAACTTATATTAAATTATGGATCTGCTAAAATCATAAATTACTTTAAATATGAAATATATTACAGTAATCAAACAACAATGGCTACTAATGGACAATTGTTAAAAACAATGGCGTCAAACGTCATTGTGACAGTTTTTACATAAGTTCAAAATGACTATACAGGTGATTATTGATTGTTTTTATAATGAGATTCGTTTATGAATCGTGGATTTAGTTTTTTTAAGCTAAAGTTAATTAATGTATCTTACTTTATACATACCACTTTATTGTAATATTAATTAGTACGTTTTCACGGCATTAAGTTTTTAATATTATTAATATCATGTTTAAGTGACTAAAATAATTACATATAATTTAATATAACCTACAGCAGTTATAACTTATGATTACTCATAATAAAATATTTCTAAAATTCTTTTAGCTATATTTCCTTTTGTAATCATTAGTAATAACTGCGAGTAACCAACCGAATATATTAATTAAAACTATGTCAAAATTCATATAAAATGTTATTTATAGCTCCTTAACAAATAAAATAAACATACATATTTCATACATAGAAGATTACTTTTTTTTTTAAATTTTGTTTTTAGCTTGCATTCCATCTATAAAAACGACGATAAAATAAATACCTACATACTCTAAATTTAAATTAATGAAGCAACGGTCGATAACAAACAGAAAAACCTAAACCTGATCTTTTTTTAATTTTTATAATGAGGAAAAGGAGTTTTTAATGAGGCATTATAAATATGTGTAATGTTCATAGCGAGTGTGGTGATTTAAAACGTGATGATCACGTTCATTATCACGAGCTGTGTATTGGGTAACACACGTGTTGTGTTAAGAAACAATTCATATTGCCTTATCACAGAGTAATGTGCTCTTAATATATCTTGATCTCATTTTTTTATGTTAAATAATAGATATTCTCTATATAAAAATATTATATGCATGATATCTGAAAATTAAAAATATTTTAACTATGAACGTACATGCTTTGATGAACAAAATCTTTACAAGAATATTTTTCCTCGAAGTTATTTGTTTCTTTTGGAAATTATATAGTTTTTGATAATAGTATCACAAAAATCACATTTAACTTCGAACGATCTACTTACTTAGATTTTTTTTTATAAAATCAGTCCACAGGTCAGTTATCGGATGATAACAAGGAAACTGATTTTTATTTGCTAACAAACTTTGGACCAGGATCTGTAATTAATTTCTGCCGTTAAAGAACACACCATATTTACGTAATTTCGAACACAGAGTAATGTTCAAAATATATTTGACACTGCTTAAGCATTCAAATATTAACTTAAGAGATGATATGAAAAAGTGCAATTTTATAATAAGTATACTTTGAGTATTTCCGTCAACAATAAGTAATAACCGTCTTACTCTGTGTTGTAATTAATGGTATACAATCGTTTTATAAACTTTAATAACACCCTTCCGTCTGTTGATTTACGAAATATATATCATGGCAGATAAATTACTATTACAAATATATATTAAATAAGGGCTCAGTTAATAAATGTACTGATTTTGTAAGCTGTTAAAGTTTATTCTTTGTTTTATGATCTGTAATTATTTATGACGCTGTCATGAGCTAACAGCAGAGACAAATATATGTATCAGAAAGATTTATTCAGATATTTTTACCTATAAATACACATTTCTAGCTGCTATTTGCGTTTTTATTCGTTCTTATTAGCACGTGATCCAAGTAATATGTCAATTATACTTACGTAACATTGTGATAAATTCCGTCAAGTTCTAGTTCATACATCTCATACCAATGAATGTGTCTCATGGGAATGATTTTTTACATAATAAAATTGTAATAAATAGTAAAATATTTTTAATAAGTATTCTTTGTTTTGTAGTTTTTTCAGGTTTATGGAATCGTCCAACCCAATGGAGGGAATGATTATGTAAGATTAGGAGACATGTTTAACTTCCCACTATCGCCCAACGGTTATCCACACACCGACAAGACGCCTGGGGTATTTTCTACACATAAAGGAGTCAGTTATATAACCAGCATACCAAGTACGTAAATATATATATGTATATATCTTGATATGTCAACACGTTATGGTAATTATAAACGTGTATAATGTAATAGCAGAAAAATCTGTTTTTAAAATTAGTATGTACATAATATATTATTATAGAACCGACAGACGTTGTCATGGCAACGACAGCTAGGTACGTTTTGTATTGGAATACAAAAATATTATAATTAAGCTATAAAAAAAAACCGAACACGTGACACGTGAATTATTTATATTTATAAAATAAATTTGTATATTTTTAAGATATGACTAATTTATAAATTGTTGTTCTGTTAAATTTTTAGTCATTTTACATAATAAATTAGTAATAATATTCTTGTTTGTGAGATTCATTCAATATCAACATGTTTGCGTATTTACTATAAATAATTCTCAATTCCCATGTTTTTGTTGTAACGGTGACTGGTGGCGGGTTGTTTATGAATGAATGTCATATTATCCTCTTATAACTCATCACTGGGAAGCCTTGCGGAATGACACCGTGGCTCACGTACATACAGCCAACAACATTTATGTTAAAAATTATTAAATATTATATCATAATTTATTTATTATTATATCTAATATAACTCTTTCGGTATATGTTTATTTTATATTTATTCATTTTAAACAGATTATAGATACAAACAATATATAAAAAAAAATAATCTGACAGAAGTTATAAACTGAGTTGTAGCGTTGATTTTAGCGTACCTCGTGAGTTGATGGGAATTTTCTTTTAATATGTTTAAAAAAAGAATTTATCGTATATCTTACCACGGATAGAATCGAACCCAGACCAATACAAAGGCAATAAATTAGTACCGTTAATAACACAGGCATAATTGATAACATATGTTAATTTTCATGAATTTATAATTCAATAATTTAATATATATAGATATGTTGATAAATTATGAGTTTCCTTTTCATTCGCAGTGGTTATTTCCGGGTGAGATGTAGTCTGCTAATCCACTCTCAAGGATTTCCGACTTAATTATGCGCAAATAGAAAAGGAAGTTAAATGGAAATTATTCAAATAAAACTACTTTAAACGTAACATTTCATAAAAAGTAGTTTTCTTATAAGTTGCTAAATCTTTATCAGGTACCAGGAGTGCATACGAATACAAGAATTGTATACATTATATTATTTATGGCACCGGTCAGTAGGTGAAGACCTTCCATATATGTAATGGTATTTAATTCTCAGCACGTCACAGTTCTTTGTCTACTTGTTGCCGGCCATTCAATTGGTAATCAAGGACTTCACCGAACTGGTACCATATTATCATATTTCCAAAGATTATTTGATAGCTTGTTGGTCTAGTGGTTAGTGATCTTAACTGCTGATAAAAACGTCGTGGGTTCGATTCTCACCTCATCTGAGTATCCTTTAACTATAGACAAATAAGTATTTGAACTATGAAACAAGACTACAAAAACAAGACTACAAAACAAGACTACAATAACAAGACTAAAAAACAAGACTAAAATAACAATACAACCTGAATATATCCAGTAATACCTAATATTGTTTTATTGAATCATGTTAAAAATATTTCTATAAATAGTGATACGAGTTTTATCTGTATTGGAAATATTGAATCACTTAGTAAATTATTGTTCTTTATAATAGCATTTTAATACATTTGTAAGCAATATATGAGATCACAACTACATCAGACTCTACATATATTTTGAAGTTTCTATATATCGGTGAAAGTGTGTGTTTCTGTCCGTGCGTGTGTGTGTGTGTGTGTGTGGGCGTGTGTGTATATACTTCTTCTATTTTCTACTATGAGTAAGTACAAATAATTCCAAAGTATCATAAATCCTAACTCTCTGCTACTATTTCTAGATATTAATTAGACTTGCTATCATCATTTGAACAAGTCTCAAGCCAATATTCAAACTTTAATAGTCTGTTTCAAATATGGAATTGATTTTCGAATTCACTGAAACCTGTATCCCAGAAATATAATGAAAATAACGATAATTATTCAAGATTAATATCTGACATTTATATTATTGTAGCTATGATGTTATATGGCTGTTAAGAAAATATATTGTTTTTATTAAATCAATAGAATAGCTGTCGTGTAGAATTAATAGCCTTTTTAACTTAATATTGTTATTGACACAAAGATAAAATTCTATACATTTGCGTTTCGTATGTCTGAGATTATTTTTAAAACTCATCAGGTCTCACAGTACATTCAAAGATAACTGTGGGAAGAGAAAAGTGAGCTGCTCATACCTATAATTGTTTTTAAAAAAGTTTAAAGCCTATTCTTAAGTGTACAATAGATGTAATTACGTTTTGATAATTGGAATAATTGCTTTCAAATAATATAGTAGAAATAGGTAGAATAGAATAGTAGTTCATGTAAAATGAATGTGAATTAGATTTTAAGTTTGTCCTCACTAGAAGTTATATCTGAAATAGATGACTTTGTAGACTATAGGTCATAAAATGAAATAATAGAATGAAAGTATTGGTAATTATTTAATAATATGCTTTGCTTATTTAGTGTATTAGTTATATATATATATCTCTGTGTGCGTTGCTGTGTTTGTGTGCGAGACAGAAGGGGGGATGAAAGAGAGACAGAAGGGGGAAACAGAAACAAGGTAAAAAGTAGCAGGTATCTGGAATTTTTAATGAACATGCCCATATGAACTTATGCCTTTTTAAGGCTTTTACCAAAAAAAGTATAACTTTTTATTTGAAATTGTAGAACATAAACGCAGACGTAAAATTAATTAATGTTGACGATTTATAATGAAACTTCATAAAGGTGTGTAATGACACGATAGCTCAGTTGTCAGACGAACTCCCAGAAGTGGAAATTTCGGGTTCTTTTCGTCTTGATATATATTCATAACATATATTTATTTTGAAAGACAGAGTTCTCTTTGCGATAAAGGCTTATCATAATTCAGTAAAATTAAATATACATAAATCATTACGTATTATACATATATTAAATGAATGGCATAATATTATGATATCCTTACATCCTTGACCGAATGTAAAAATTACAAAATATAATTCATTCATTCATCCGTTCTTAGTAAATGGCAACATCGGTTATTCATCAAAACATTTCTAATCAATATACGATCGCATTTCCGGTGCTATTATCTAGAAAATATAATCATAATATTTTTGTCTGGTGATAAAACTTAATAATAACTAAGACTGTCATAAATGTACATTCTTTTGAAATAAAGTTTCAGACATGTGAGATTATTTCACTGATTCGATTTGATAATCGAGAGACTTTGATGTGGGGATTCCAATATTTTATATTTCTAGTATTTATCATTACAATTATAATATTTTATGATATAACTTTGTTTCACTAATATTCTCTTATTTCAAATTTGATATCGCCGTGAAATATGACGTATTGTTATAAATAATTGAAAGCAAATGAAACTGTAAGATTGTGAAATAACAATCGTAAGTATTTTTCCAAACCACTTATCATTTTCACACTCAATCACGTTTCAAGTAAGATAAAATCAGATACGTCAGTGAACTTCAGGCTATTTTGGCCTTTATTATAAAAGAGATAATATATATAATTGATTTGGCTATTAAGTGCGATTAAGGGGATTCCCTGTAAAGTGGGCTACATTATATTCTAGAGGTACAACACTTGAATAGCCGTGTGTTTGGAGTTGATGTATACAATTTAACAAATATGTTTATTCGTTAGTACTAAATAGAAAATAAAATAGCAAATAATAATGGAAAAGAAATGGATATGGTTTTTTTTTCAAATAAATTTAATAAATATCTTTTTGGTTAATATTAAATAATGTAATTATTTTGAGATGGTTTGTAAATTTGACAATAAAGCGTATTTATGTGATAATTGGAGTTACACAAGCTATGGTTATGTAAATATTGTATTAACAATGAAAGTGTTACATTTCCGGACCATTGTTCCGTCGAAGGGTTCTCGAAAAATAATTACTTTGACGTGTATAATTTGGTATGATTATTAGTTTTTTTTATTACTTACTTTAATTAGTTTAATTCGTTTTAAAACACTGGGAAGTCCTTGTTAATTTACTGTTATCTTTTACCTTAGAACGGTAGGTTTATAATTTCATTTATCCTCATGTATTTAAAAATTACATTGAATTGAGTTTTCTTTAATTTGTGTTAGATATAAATTGAATGCAATTTTTTAATTTAATATAATTTTTTTTTGTATCCAAAAAAAAAATAGTTTTTGAACTAATTTATTTATTTTAAATGTTTGTATACTATATTATCTAATATTATAAATGTTTTTAAATTATCTCGACTTGTACACATTTAAACTAATAGCGGATCTATTTCGCGATATGAATGCGAGATATAATACATTTATTTCCTGACGTTTCGGCCGAATTTCATCAGCCGTGGTGACGGAATGAAATGTAAAAATCAAATAGAACTGTCATCACCCCGGCTGATAAATTTGTACATATTTGTAAATAGATCCTATCTTAGTTTAAAATGTGTACAAGTCGAAATAGTTTAAAACATTAACTGTATATAATAGAGTCTACATACATTTAAAATAAATAAATTAATTATGGAACGGTTTTGTATACAAAGTATGGGAAACAATAAAATATAATTGAATCAAAATATAAAATTGCGTTCATTTTATAATTAACACAAATTAAAGAAAACTCAATCCAAAGTAATTTTTAAATCCATGAGGATAAATGAAGTTATAAAGCAACAGTTTTAAGGTAAAATATAAAATATCGTATTATATATCTGGAATATATAATAAATCACAATTGTAAATACTTTATTATATAGAATAGATATATTTTATGTACTGATACATTCAATTTGAAATAACCAGATTTAATTGATCTTCTCTCAATCGTTTTGTTGAACTGTCCAATTTATGAACCGTCTGGGTCGAGGTCAATAGAGCCATTTGTGGATGGAATTACATTATTTTTAATTTTTAAATGACATCTCTGAATGTGGGGAGTATTTATTATTATGCTTTAGTATTTCGTTTTCCCTTAAAAATAATTACTTTTGACTGATTATAGTGATTCAAATTATCGTGATTTGAATCGTCAAAATTAAACATGTTATATATATATTTGTGCAAGAGTATCGTATTTGTAGTGTCGGAAGATAATATTTTATAGAAATCCTATTTATACCTATTATATAAATAAAATTTATAGCCACTTTTCCTTGTCAACTGGTATTAAATATATCATTTAAGATATTTCCTAACTTTAATTTGGGTCAATCTAAAATATACTTACAAATTACAATATCTATTTATAACATCGGTCAGATGAAATAAAATAGAATGAAAGCGAAACAAACGAATCAAAAATTATTTATTATTAATAAGTTTTTATGAAACCGCCATCATTTATTAGGAAATTTTGACGTAGAACTAAAATATGACATAGAATGATTAAAGAAAGAGTTTGTTTTGTGCTAGTTTTCTTTTAGACAGACATTTAATAAATAATTGACACAGTATTACTGAATATATATTCAGTAATACTAAATATTTCGTAGTTAATCAATTACTGTTAGTGTAAACGCTGGTCTGGTCTCGTAATACAACCCTCTCGGATCAGCCCAAAAGACCGGAGATCAATTTCCCTCCGTTTCCCTCCCTGTGTTGTAATCCCCGTCATTTCTCCTTGTTCCTTGTGGTAACATTTTTGTAATTCCGTTGCAGATGTTCACGGATGGTGATTTATAAAAAAAAAACTAAAAGTAAATCTTAACTTTTGAGAGCTTGCGGAAAAGGCGTTTACACGTTACCTCATAACAGTACTCTTACTAAAGTAGAGTTCTGCATGTGTGTGTGTGTTTTCATAGTATTAATATATTTATGTGTAGGAAATGTATTAATATTCTTATAAAGATGCTTAAGATTTTCGCATAATATAATGATAAGCGAACGTGACAACATTAATTTGTTAAAACCAATCTCGTGAAGTATCTTTACAGTCTAGACTTGAATGCGCTTCCTAATAAATAAATAATCATAAATGTAAATCTGTATCCTGTTCTTTTTTGAAACGGATGGTCCAAATAGCAAGGTGTCTCTTTCTTTATTCCGAGAAACATTTTCAAATACGAATCATTCGAGAACTTTTAGTAATGGTGTAATGAACGATGCTGGGAGCCAATTTTTATCTTTGATGGGTATTTGAAACCTGGACTCACTCATCTCTGATTTCATATGTTCTTTGTCTGCGTGCCAAGTATTTATGATGTGCTGATTTTTAATATGGTATGGAAAGGTTTCAGATTTTCAAGGATATTCTCGTCAAACTCACTTATTATTGTATAACTTTGAAATAATTATTCTCGGGATTATTTTTTTGGCACTTAGACTCATTCTGACGTAAAAATATGTACGTCAATGTTGAATATATCTTTTTGTCATTAGTATCATTGTATTGTTTTGTCCAAAAATTTGTTATTAGGTATAAGAAAATTTTATTAATACATACAGAAATACGTATGAAGAATGTACTTTAATTACATTGTTAAATATTTCTTGTACCAATTGGCTCTTACAATGTATTTTATAAATAATATGTTATAACGTATCGGTATTGTATTGAGACAATAAACTGATTGATGAATGAGTCTTGATTGATCATTATTTTCTATACACAATAAACGATACAGACATATATATGAAGCTTAGTAATGAATAGCCCACGTCATAGAAATGGAAATGCAAAAGTGATTCAATTTTTTAATTTTAAACATACACCTGGTTTTCTTTTGTAATTATTTCTAGATGACAATGAACAAAATATATTTATAATAATATCAGTAATTGTGGTACGTTTGACTTTTTTTGGCAAATGTTTCTTACAATCATCTTCTGTTTTTTCCCGTGAATGAAGATTAATTTTGTGAAATTCATCTTGCTCGCGAAGCTTTCTTATCTGTCTTGTATTTATTTGTAACCATAATCGATTCACGCTTAGTAGATTCAGTAAGGATAGTTTTTAATATTAAAATTAAAGATAATAATAGTAAAATAGTCTCACGTGTCCTCAATTCCCAATTCCTAGACGAGGAAGTGTTTTCCATCTGACACGAGATGACGCAGCCGGCGGCCGATGTCCGAGCTGCTTATGGGAAGATACAGTAAACAGGCTGTTCAGATATGAATTACGGCCTCACGTCACTTTATCACCACTAGTGACTTACCATGACTCGATGAATTAGATTAATTATTACACATTAAATGTAAAGCTTCTAAATATTCCAGTGAATTTATCGAAAAACTTAGCATTTAGTATATTTTTGTGATAAATGTTTCTGACATTTTCAAATACGTCTTCCTGAATAATTGAACTCGCTTAATATGACAATCTGAAACCATTTTTAAAAAATGTAGCGGACGCTATTAATTTTATACTGTTTATTAATTTTACACTATTAATTTTATAATTTTATACTATATATATACTCTTTAAACGGACAGAATGTTTAATTTATTTCCATCCATCTCAAGTATGTAATTGCTCTTAATTGAGGTGACGCAAAATAAAAGATATAACTGCGTACGTTCTCGATCATAGTGTTAATAATAAAAGAAAGATATGCGCCATCTTTATTAAATTTTTGTTCATACGTTCTGTAATAATGATAATGACATATGTATCTCATTGAGTAATGATTGTATGTAATTTGTTTATATGTGACGGGCTCTTTGTTAAACATCGTACGTACGTCAAAATAATTTTCGTCGACTTCCTCGTGCATTTCATCATTGTATGAGAAATTGTTTTTAATTGGCATTTCTTAGTTATTTTGACTACATTTAAAAACTTAAATTGATTTCTTGAGATGCGTATATACTGTTTTTAGTTTATTTTCTTCTCAGTTTATTAATTTTATTTTTATAGTATTATGAGAAAAATATAAAAAAAAAATATTTTGTTGTACAAACTATATTATAAAGATATTATTATAAAGAACCTCAATCGAATAATTCGCATCATTTTATTCTCTTAAAGTATTACCGTTTTGAGGTTATTTAATTTGTAGATTTTAAAAAGAGACAATATGACATTTTACACATTCATTAACCATAGTGACTGGAAGCAAACAATTTTGCATTTGCATTTCTTAACAAACGCCGAATATAAACCGAATAACAGTTTAAAATTATCGTTATTACCGTTTCCAAATAAACGATTTTTTTGACTACAGAGTTCCTTGGTAGTATCATGCATATAATTCATAGACTCGTTGAATTTTTGTGGTTTATGTCATATTTCTTGTTTATTAAGATATTATGAGATGTGAGAGCCTGTAATGTAATTCCATAGAAAATTCGTTACCTTTAAAATATAGCTACATTATACAAATATGTAATCTACACTATCCTTTATAAAAACATCTGGCTGTGAAACAAATAGAGAAAGTGGTGTTTATCCTTACAAAGTGTTACGTCGAGACCTATAAAATATTAACAAGTTTCATGATGTTTAATTTTTAAAGATTATTAAATGCAACAAACTATCATGACACTAAATGTATATATTGATATTTGTTTATTTGTCAGTTGACGGCGCGCGTAAGTAATGTGAACGACCGAACGACACGATCGGTTCTGGGTCAAAGCCAACATCCTCAAATTGATTCGAAATTCAAAATAAATGTTTTTAAATATGCCTGTTTCTAGTCGTTCCACCCTTTGGGTTAGATAGTTAGTTATTCATAATTCAAATATATAATTAATGTACGTTCTAAAATTCTATGCCGACATATTGGATACTAGTTTCGGTTACAGTCAGAACTCTTTGCTGGTTGAAATTTATTTTGATGGCAGGATTTCTTTCAATAGCAGTTTGGAATAAAGACACGGGCAAAAAGTTTTTGTCCAATAATATGAGTAAAATTAATTCTGGTTGGCTTAGATTAAGACAAAATAACATATTATCGCCAATAGTTCTTTGGGCTTACATGTATGGTCAATATCACTTATTACTTCAATTCAAATGTAGGTAAAAATTTTTGAATACCAATTTTGTCAATCATTTTTTGCGCTAAAAACTCTTATTTATTTTTGGATTAAAAACTACATTAGACAGCAACGTATGCAATTATTCTGAATATAAAAATGTTAGAACTAATATAATTAAACAGTTATATAAGTATTTAATTACACATGATATTTAGATAATTATATATATCTTTATTATCTAAATACTATAATTTTAATGCTTAGATTGTAAGTACGTGTCATTATCAGTTTATCAGTCGTCAGCAAACTATCAGATATTTTTTTAGCAGTTGTGCAATTTTTGTTTTCCTGGTATGGAAATCTTCCGAAAATCAAGCAATGAGTATTTTCGCAATGAGAGAAAAAATTGGTTAAGTACCAATTTTTTCTTGGTATATATTTTTTTCATCGATTTTATATTAATTGGGTATTGTAGTTATTGCTATTTGTTTATTTCATTTGACATTTGGTAAGAACGGAAGATTGTTTTAAGATCAAAGATGCTCTAGTTGTAAGTTTAAATTCTAACTGCCCGTCTGCCATCGTATAGCACAAAGCTTGAGGGCTATATGTATGCTACTCACGGTGCAAAGTAAATTCACGCCAGACTTGGAGTGGGGATGGCAGTTGCCACGCGTTTCCGACCGAACTCGCTCAAATAAACCAGCCGCTCCAATAACCAGTTGTCAACGGACAGCGTTGCGAGAAAGACGCGGCCGCTCAGACCAGCGTGTTCTCAAAACTTCACGCAACTTTACTGCAGTTGCGAGCGAACTAAGTGTTAGATTGCGTGCAAAGTGCTATAGTGTTAGTGATGACTTTTGAATGGAACAATCTGCTTTCTTATCTCCTGGACGAACGTTAATGTCAGAGGGGATGGAAGCAAAGGACCGGCTTGTAGAGGAGGTGGTGCTCCTTGCCTTGTTTTTGGTTTCGACGGCGGGCAATTCGTTGGCCCTTTTAGTCTTCTGCCGTCGACCCGGATTAAGGACTATTTCCAATCGGTAAGTTACCGCGTCTTTTGCATAACTCGTTTTAGTTAAACAAAATAGTTTAAGGTTTAATTTTAACTTATTGAAATAAAAACCAAGGTGGACAAGTCACAAAATTAATGCAAAACTAAGAAATCCTTCAATATATTTTGCTAAGATCGTCCAGTTTGTATCACTTTGAAGTTAGTCTCGAATATAAACAGAGTATAATTTTGTTTATCACAAATAAAGATCGAACTAGTACAAGTTACAATTACAAAAAAAAAGAATCCGACCATTAAATGACAAATAAACATTGATAACATACAAAATGAAAGTCACGACAAACAACCATGGTAGTGATAAAAGGACAAAGAAAGTCTATTGTGTGAAAGCCAGTTGTTAAATTGCAGAACACCCTATATTCTTTTTTTTCCGAGTTGGATCCCTAGTACTTGGGACACCGCCAAACCCCATATTATTATTAGATCATTAGCGTCGTCAGTCCATCTACCTGCGTCTCATGTTTATTTTACAAGCTTTTGCAATACTAGATGTATGTACTTACGACTCGTGTTAATATCGCTAAGTCATAAGGTAAAAGATTGCTTGATCAGCATATTTCGTCAGCTAGAGAAGGTCACGATCCATCGTCCGTTCGAAGATAAATGTAAAACCTTTTGACCATTGTAACAGTTCAAAGTGACTCAAGAACCACCATTATTTGGAGGCACCCAAAAAAATTACAAATTTTAACAGATTTATCGTTTGTCGATATATTTTGGATGTAATATATGTAATTCAAATAGAAGGGATATTGTTAGAAAAACTATCCACTTCTATCGGAACTAAATGATCTAATACTGTATATATTTATGTTACTCGCAGAAGTTTTGCAATTACTTAAAGAGTAACGACACGTGTGTTAAAACATCACAGGAGACACGTCCCAAATAGCGGCGTCGGAGACTCAATCGAGTCTCAATTACAGATCGTAACATAAATCGTTTTAGAAGCAATTAACTAGATGAATTACCGACTTCCATTCTTAAAAAGTCGTTTCAATCACGTTATTTATCTTCCATCATTAATCCTGATTTTTATTATTTCAATGTAAAAAAGAAGCAATTTGGATCCTAATGCAATAAGGTAACGGAAAGCTATATTTTATTTCGATTAACTGTTGCCAAGACTTCTTCCGTTTGAACTACGTAACAGAAACGCATAGCTCGACGTAATTTTCATAGATAATATAGAAAAAGCACTTTCATTTCAACAGGATAATATTCCATACTATACGGAAATTCCCATCTAATAGATTACCTCTTAAATGCAAAAATACAAACTTAACATCGGTTTATTAATAATGTAGACCGTATCGATATGATGAGACGATTGTCTACTAGACAGTGAAACCAACACAAATAATCGACGTGGAAACCAACACAGATAAGGTCTCTCATACAAACTAATACAGAACACATCAGAACAAAGATACAAATAAATAAAGAAAAATTGTGTCGACAAAATATATAACTGGGTCTATCCCCGATGGGATTACACCTCGTGATATAATATTATCACATTATGAAACGTATCACACGCTGTTAGCGTGTAAAGGTCTTTGAACTTCAACTCTGAATGTTTGTCAAGTCGCTGTATTGTCTGGTTGTCGTTATTTATCTGAATAAATCATTTTCCTTCCCTCAAATTATAGCGCCCTGTCAATTGTGCACTGATAGTCGTGGGTAGAGCATTATAGAGTTCATGTATCGCGGCATCGATGCATGAACTCTAGAATGTCGACAACCATTGTTAAACAGAGTTATACAACGTTTGTAGTTCTTTCTCTTTTACTCTTTTTGAGACTAAATAGTAAGTCAACAATCTCAACAATTAAATCTGTTATTTACGTAATTAAATTATAAACAAATATTTACTATGAAAAATATTGTTAAAGCGTGCCAGTTTGTTTATCAGTTAAATTGTTTCTTGAGTCACGACTCGATGAAAGTTCATTTACTTAATATAATTATGTAACCATTTCATTTAATTTGTAAAAAAAATGTTCTTGGTGACAATGTAACAAACTCATGTAAGACAGACGTCACAAATATTACATATAGAATAAACTGTAACATATTCTGTAATGACAGAAGGCGTGACCTGTTTATAAGAATTGTTATTTCATAACTCTGTAAAATACACGTAAGAATGTGCTGAAAATATTGATCAATAAATTATCATAAGCGAGTTATCAATATTAGACGATAATTCTATTTTGATAATATCTTTAATCATTAAAAATCTTGAAAAATAATATTTGATTAAGATAAATATCCACCATTTTTGTAAATTTCAGATGTGAACTGTAACATTTCAGCCAGCCTGAATTTCATGTTTATTAAATCAGCTAATGTGGACAAGATTTAATTTCCAAAAAGTATTGCGCATTACACCTTTATGTACCTCAATTATGTGTATTCAGCTGTATATTTCATTTACACTATATACAAAGAATATTTGCTTTAAGGTGATCGTAATATATTTTCAAGTTTAAAATAGGAACGTACTGGAAAGAACCAAGGATCAAGATATGACGTTTTAATCCTCATAACGTCCAAGAGCTACTTGTAAACAAGTATAGCCATCGACAAAATAGAACTCACCGATAGATAACAGATATTCCATAAAAACTGCATGATAAGTATTAAATTTTCAAGAACTCTTTAAATTTGAAATCAAGTAGCATTGTAATTATACATTGAAATGTTAATAGTATTTTGTTTGAGTATGTATTATAGGATATTTCACAACCATCCTTGATAAACTAATTACTTAGATAAAATACTAACCATGGCTCTTGTCCGTGTTCATTAACGAACCGATTAGTGAACTCATTTAGGTTTTACGAACAAGTATCGTAATACGAAAATAATTGCTTTGTTTCAGTTACTCTGACGTTTTTTAACCCTAAAAGAACATTTGATCTAAAAATAATAAAAAGCAATGAATCCGTTTACGACTGTCGTGGAAACTTTTTGATTGCTGATATTTGATGCGTTCAATCGTACTTATATAAGGTCATGGCTGATATTAGTTTCGCAAAAAAAATACTAAATAACAGTAATTCACTATCACACAACCAACACTAAACACAGGTCGATGAACCGTCAATGGTGAAAGTCATAGAATACAGACATTTGAATCCAAAATGAAGCTAAATAAAACTGCTCGAAAAGTACACCGTTTTATCATGCAGGTTAAAAAGGCGCCAAATGAGGTCGAAAGATTAAACAGAATATTATAGCATAGACAATGTACACATTTTGTTTAGAGACACTGACCAGACCGCACAATCAATGTATTTATTTAATCTGTGTCAAGAACTATCGTGCTAGTCCACTTGAAATATAATAGTAAATATTTACGCGTGCTGCCTTCATTTATGATAAGTAATAAACGATAAAAAATATATCTCATAGTTTCAACGAACATTAGTTTATTTAATTATGATTTTATTTTTATATGCATCTTATTATAATCGTGTCGAATAGACAATAGTCTAAATCTGTAGCTAAATGGCAAACGCTTGGTAAGGATTTACTTCGATACTATAGAGTAAGCGATGCTGTAGCGTAATCTAATGTCAATGCCATACATTTTTAATGATATTCGATTCGTTTTAACACCACTCGTCTAGGCTCACATCGAAATTAGTGAGAACCTCTTACGCCATTTGTTATATCCTACGAGAGCGGACACTAACCATACTTTCTAAAGAACATTTCACGTTTGGCTCAGTGATATTAGAAATGAATGTGATATATGATTCCTCGAAATAAAAATACGTCTAAGATTTGTCTATCTTGAAGCGTCATAAAATAAAATTTCCACCATTAAGATGGCTTAATATATGTCAATTGTATTGTAATGTTTTATTCACCATATTGAATAGCTCGTAAAAGTTAGTGCAGCAATTTAGAAGATGTAAAGGTTATTTTACAAAGGTTTTTTTAAAAATAAAATCTTCAGTTTATTGTCTTTATGTGAATTACGTAATCGAACTGAACTAGAACTAAATATCTTTATAAATATGACTAGCAATAATAATCTTATTTTACATATGATAGATTATTTCATTAGAGTTTAATTTAATACTTCTTGAGAGTTCTTTTTTAAACATGTCCATTATTCATGTTATTGAAAGTTCAGTGTCATTTCTCTTGCAGTTCAGTCACTTTTAATTTAAAATTTATATTTTTCTAACTTTTGACATGTCGTTGAATTATTTATGTTTTAATTGTTCTATGAAATACCAATGACAGTTGATGTTCTAAGACTAGTGTTGTTTCCCTCTAATGATTTTAACCATAGAGTATAGAGTACGTGCACACCACGCAATAAGGTCTTACGTGTCATGGTATTCTCGAAACGAATGGAATTTTTTTCTTAATCTTTGCGAAACTTTACATTTCCGATAAATTTGTTAACAAATACAAGAGATCTATTAAAAATAACATAACGTGAAGGACAAAGCTAACAATGTGCAAAATTAAACTGTTCGTAATTTTGAAAACATATATGTATTTATTCTTCCAAAACTCATATTAACCGATACATAATTTATTGCCGAGCTAAGGTTATCTGCTCTCGACGATATTTTTTTTAATTTGCATCTGAAACGCGCCGGAAACGAGTTAGACGACCTCTTGCTCATCTTTTGAAGTATTATTTTGGCAGTACGTCTATTATTTTCCTTATATTATCAGTTCTAATATTAATATAATGATCATGGATTTAGTGACGTCATTTTATACAGACCAAGTACTCTCTGAAACAAATTGTCTCTTGTAATTGGCAACTGTTTATTTATTGCAAGAGCTGCGGCTAACAGCTGTGCACGAAAATTGGCCACGTGACCTTTAATTTTTAAGGTTAAGTTGAGGTGTTTTATATTCAGATTCTTTCGTACATAGACATACATGCCTAAGAATAATAATGAATAAATGAGAGAAAAGGTTAAACATTTAAAAGTAAAATAAATTTAATATAATATGTTAATGGGTCTGCAAAATAATTAATGATGCTAGTAGAATGTGACCGACCTTGCAAAGGTGATCAAAATATATTGGAATTTTTTTTATCGATTTCCAGTTAAATTGGCTTTACTTTCTACATTTAATTTATTTATACATAGAAATTATTCCAACAGTAGTGACAGCCACGTGTTGGTTTAAAGAATATCGATACCTAATTATAGTATAATTATAATAAATAATACAAATCGATAATGTAACTTGAAAGTAGTTTAAATCAACTATGATTCAGTCTTTGTGTTGAACTGGTTTGGTTTCTGAATCCATTTTAAGCTCACTTGTGGGTGAATAACGCGAATTATTAAATAAGACCTATAACGGAGATCCATTCTATTAAAAACCTACCTGTATAATAAACAGTCATAAGTCAATACCTATATTTAAATACAGGTATTGAATAGATATATCTAGGTATTGGATGATTTATACGAGATCGTTTATTTCACATAATAGAAATATTGTTGTAAAATGGACCTTAATACAATGGGATAAATAATATTTTTAAAAACCATCCCTGATAGTTGGCACTTAGTCATATTCAAAGATAAATAGGATTCTTAAATAATAGAATATGACAAATGGGTTTACATTTTTTAAACATCATATCATCATTGTTATGATGTATAATACTTTAAAAATAATTAAAATTTTATTATATTTTAAATATATTTAATTAATTTAATTCTTTATTAATAAAATATAATTGCAAATCATGCTGAAATATCATTATTACAAGCTGTTTTAAGGTAACAGTGACCATGAGTCGTTCAAACATAGGAAGTAAACAGTTATTATCTTTGAAGAAATAATTTAATTGTAGTGTTGCGTGTCTCGGATCTATGGAAACAATTACTGTACTGGCTAGAAGTGAATGTATGTATGTACGGCTTGTTGATTCACGATTGTTGATTTACCCCAAAATATTAAACTGCAGAAAGCTTTATGTAAAAACAAAACATCGCATATATATGTATATATAATAGCTTATTATATATTATGTTATATTTATTAAAATATGCAAATATATTGATTAAATATACATTAAAAAATACTGGTGGCCATTTTAGCTACTATGATATAACCACGCGCGATTTTCATGCTATCTGAGTGATTCAGCCGCTGTGTGATTACAATGAGGCTATTTAATTACAAGCGGGTTGTATATTGTAACAATATTACAGGAAGGTTGTAATTATTGTAATCTTTTTATTATTTAAATTGTCACTGTTTTATAAAACGTTGTTATTTCTTAGAGCTTGTATCTTCTTGAAATTGTTGCGGAGATAAAAAAATATTGTAATTTGGTTAAACCAATATGAATATATACGTTAAGATTATAATAACCTAAATATATTAATATTAGTCAGTATTTCGGTATTTATCAAATGTTTTAAACTAATATTCCTTATTTTATTAATGGAATTACATTTGTAATATTTACAAGAAAATACACATGTAATATTGAAATGTCTTGCATCCTATAGGTAAAGAACAAAGCATGTAATTAAGAGAATTACATAAGAAATCGTTTCAATTGTCGTCTCATTCTATTTATGTCATGAAGCTTATATCATGTTATCTCATCTCGTATCATTTATCACAATGTTTCCAGTGATTGTAAAATGGACACGTTCATTTAAAAGGCATATTTTTTATTATTTTAATTATTTCATAATATACTTATTTGATGTTTATAATTATAGTAATGTTTAAAAATTTCTAAAAACATGTTAAGCTTATTTAATTTTTTTGTAATATGTCTAACAAACAAGGATTTTGTATATCGATAGTTTATTGACCTTACGCTTATTTCTTACATTGTCCCATTTCACAATGGAACTAGGAATGCTTAAACAGTAATGCTTTTGTATACGAATATATTATGTAACAAGTTTTTTTTCTAAAATACACTACTATAATATAGTTTTTCTGAAGCGTGACGGCCATTGCGACATTGTTCTTAGAATTTTCAGGGACTAGTATTCGAGTTTGCAGACAATGAGCCCATTATTGGTGCATGTAAATACGTTCACAAAATATATAAAATATATACATATATAATTTATAACATCTAGCTTAAGAGTTCATTTTTAATTTATTTTGTTGGAACATCGAAATTTCGGAGACTGCCTAACGGCTTCGGAAAACTATTTTATTGGACATCTCACTTCCAGCTAATACCAAAATATGCATTACAAACGTAATAAAATGCTGAAAATTCTATCTAATTCGATCAGTAGTTCAAACGTATAAAAATCTCTTTTGTAGTCCACGCAGACGATGTCACAAGGAACGTCTAAAAAAAACAAGTCAACGATGAACTAATTAATATATCACTGTAATATGACTTTATATATGAATATGACACATTACAAATATGATGTTATATGACAAATTGAAGGACTTCAATGAATCGATATGTCGTAAATTCTATTCAGTTCTATTTAGTTTCTATGGGTACGTTTTTAATATAGGTCACTCTGTATACCTGCAGTGTTGATGTTTCCAGGTGAAGGTCAATGCATCTTAGCCAGCACATACATATGGATAGGGTCACACTTCTTTATATTCATATATTCCTATGCACATTAAAAAAAACTTACAAATTGTTTGACCATTGAAATAACTTGACTTATTGGTATTATATTTAAATGTGGGTCATACAAATTGTATTAATTTTGTTGAATATATTCAAGACAGTATGATATGTAATTATTTTATCACAATTCCACCCTTTGAGCGCTTGAAGGACTTTGGATGGGATGGAGATAGAGTTTCAACTTGATAAATTCACTCAAATAAATCCGGCGAACAAAATTAAATAGTATTAATAAAAAATATATGTAATATATTATCTCTAGTGGCAACCCTATTTGCCACAGGGGATACTTTCATGCAGACACCCATTTCATGGTCTGTTTCTCAAAGCTTTCTGCAGTTTTATTTCAGTCTTACTGTAATTGTGTGAGCGATAAAGTTAAGTCTAACAGTTTTTATTTTACAGACGATATAAGTACTGAAAATGTTAGTATTTTCGAGTCTCATAAGATACTATATATTTTTCTTTATAATACAATTTAATTTATAACAAGAATTATGACTGTTCCTTTACCACTGTTTTGTTCACCTGATCGATGTTTGGTTGCGCACGCGCATGAACAATAGCGCCACTTCCTCAACAATGACAGCTATTGTGTCATGTCTTCGTAGAAACTTTGAACTAAATAGTATTTCAAAAAAGACAGTACATCATAAAATATAATCCCTCGTAAATTTAATACCAAGTAACAGAAAACAATGGGTAATAATAAATGAAATTTTCAAATAAAAAATGTGTTTAAGCAGATTATGTAAAAACGTTTATGGTGATGTTAGCGGGCAACCATTATGAGGAAGATATAAATTTAATGACAGGACTTATCAATGTTTACTAATGAGGCATTAACTGACCAGCGTGGCGTCATTTCGACTCGTCAAATACTATAATCAAAGTGCCAAAGCGTCCTTTACAGCGTCTGGCATTTGTGTACTTGTCATTAAAATTATGCCAAGTTATTCCGAACGTATCTCAAATACAATTAATATATTGAATGAAGTGAACTGTTTTGTTAGTTGTTTTGTCCCGTTAGAGAACAGTTTTACAGATACCGTCATAAATGACAATTGTTTCTTGGTTTGCGTCATCGAGAACGTGAGAAATGACTCGGGTTTAAAAATAAATTTACAAACGAATTACATAATATTATATATAATAGATATTATAAAATGCGGATAAATAAAATTCTCATTTCTTATGAACAAATTATTCATACGAAATGTATATTAAAATTGAACGAGTAATAATCGATACATTATTCAACGCTTATTGAAGGAAGGTCGTTGCATCCATCGAAGATTATTTGTATTCAAAGCAGATGGTTATTACATAAAAAAAAAGAGACGAAATTTAATGTTTCAAATCAACAAAATCTATTTGTAAATTAACATTTTGATAAATTTAGAACAATGTATGTTTAATTAGCAATAATAAATAAGACACTTTTTCCTAAAATATAAGACGTTCGTATCTCTTCTCCTCCATCAGTTACATTTTGTAATTGTTTATAGCTATTAATAATTCCCTCACAACATTATATATTATTTATGTAATTTATCCTTATATACGTAGTATTATTAAATAATACTTTAACTACTTATTATATGACCTACTGAGTATCAATAAACATTGATTGATTAATTTCTCTTATGAATTGGTGAAATTGTACCCAATGTTGTCTTGTAAAAGGAAACTGGAAAGTTGGAGAAACGTCTAAGATCACTTACAACTTAGAAACTTTAGCCCAATCAATCTAAAAGATGGACAGATTTATTGCATTGTTTTTTAACTGTTGTGTTTCAAAATCAATGTTTATAAAGAGTTATATAAAATAAAATTCATAAAATAATCCGGTTACAATCAAGTCGGAAGTTTTAATAAAAAAATATGAAAATATATTCGAAAGTATTTTTAATAAAGACCTAATCTGTACTTTGTTGGTTCTATAATGTTAACAATAATTAAAATGTCAGTCTGAAAGGAACCAGGAATTACCGGAAGCGTCAATTCGTATGAAGTAATTAGTAAATATGTCCGATATGTTTCCTATATTCCTTCCTATGCCTCTATATGTCCACAACCTTTGATTTGCTTGCGTACTTCTCAATTATTTACGTCAGAGCTATTGTTTAAACGATGAATTGATACAAGGTACGAAGCCATCGTTCTTGCTCAGCGTCTCTGCTTCCTTGAACCGATTTGCCATTTGCTTATGAATTCATAAACATTTCTTTATTAAATATCATACGCCTTCATGTTTTAAATAAAAAAAAAACAAGTGCAAGCGCAACATTCTATCCAGACTGGCTTAGAACCAGTTTTAGAATGAGAGGAATCCCCTTTCTCTACGAACACTTGTGTAAGAGCTTTGATCATAAATATATAGCGAATAAGACTAAATAGTAAATATTTCATATACTTTAAGTAAATACTAATAGTATGTTACTTTAAATATCAAATTAAAATGGTAATCAAGTCATTAGTTCAACAAATAAGTCGGAAGTAACTGTAATGATGGAAAATTTTCCAAGATGTTAATTGTTCGCCAAAATATCACATCATTAGTAATAATATAAGTATTTGTCCGTCCTTATGTGTTTAATGGACGCCTTTTGGGGTTCTCATTTGATGGTTAATGAAGGTCGTTATAATGTATCCGTGAATTAATTATATATTAACGAGTAATGTGCGAATTAATTCAAATACTTTACTATTTAATATCCTAATAATTCGTTTGAACGTTATTTGGGACGGTTATTTATCAAATGACATTTTAACTACAAATATCATAAAGCAATAAAATAATATAACGATAATCATATTTGTATCGTTATTAAATAATAAAACCAATAGAAAGCAATGAACTTAATTGAGATTGAGGTGATGTTTTTATTATTAATATACAACGTGTTATTTTAATTTCCTTATAATAATGATCCAAAGTATTACAAAAAATAACCCTTAGACTTTTAGAATAAAAAAAATTATTACATTGTATTAATAAAAGAGGTTTTACCAGTATATATACTAACATCCGTCTTATAATATATTTAGAAGCATATGAATTATATTAAACTTTAATAAAATGCGAACTTTAATACCGTTATATAATCCATATTAATTGATTGTTCGTACAAGAGACTTTCTATTTGCAGATAACCTTAAAATTAAGATAAACAATATATTTATATATATATTACAGAGATAAGTAATAATAATTAAAATGTAATTACTTTCAATACCTTATCAGTAAATGGATGCTTTTACGGTATGTTAAAGTTTACGTTTCAAATTAGATAAAATAAACGAGGTCAAAACAATGAAACCGAAATGTTAAACATTTTACGAGTATCTAACAGAACAGCTGATCGGATTATTTAAATAACTTATTGATTAACAATTATATTTAATATACATTGAGTATAATGTTTATTTTATTATGCAATTAGCGTAGAGTTATTTATTCAAAATCAATTCCACTTGAGTCATACTGCAGTTGAATGTATGTAAATAAACTAATCAGCTGCATTATCTTGAGGAAATTTCCTAAACTGGAACTGGGTATAGAAATTTAGATATAGAATGAAAAATAAAATGACATTTAGTTTGTTTGGATCTTTGTAGCAATTTTTAGTTCTCATGACATTGGTCTTTGACATTTATGAGTCAAGGAGATGCCCAAAAATTAAAAAAAGTATTTAATGTAATCAGCGCTGGTTATATAGTCAAAAGCTTAATGGCTACCATTTTGGATGTCAAAGTTGTATGTTCTGACCAAACTATTTCATTAATCTTAAGTAATGTGCTGAATTCAAGGATGCTGGACAGATCACTTTGCTCTACTTTAATGGGGTTTCCCCAGCCTTGTGAATTATCTCTCATCACATAAAAGCAAATTGGTTTTATCGTCTTGCAACATTTCTATCAATATTGACTTATGTTTTTTAGTTCTGGATCATAAATATGTCCACCGGTATGTAATATACATCTGTCCATTATCTTGTAATCAAAGATAATATGTTAATAAAAAAATATGATTTACGATAATAGGTTGACAGTTGTGTGAATTTTCATTTAATGGAATTTAATTTGACACACTTTCTAACGTTGGCACGATGACGTTCTCGTTTTTTTTTATAGTTTTGTTTTGTTCACCTTCGAGGAATATAGCGAAATAATCTTCCGGATAAACTGGAAAAACTTATTGGCAGACTTCGGAAATTTTATAATTCTGCGAATTGTTTTTATTTCCTTTTTATATTCTTTGATAAATGATCCAAATGATAAAAGAATGCTCGTTAATCATTTATGTCTTGGCTATGAAAAGTTTTTGCACTAAGTTAGTTAGCTAATTAATACATTATAAAAACGGACAGACAAACTTACATGCAACGCCGTGGGAGATTACTGCAGACGTCCTCGACATAGTTTTGAAAACTTGTGTTTTGTTGAAGTATTGGCATTTTTGATGCAACGGTTTTATGAACATTTTTAAATAAAATTCTAATTAAATAAAATAAAATTAATATTATTCAATAATTCATTTTCATCGCCAAATATTGGTCTGGCAACGTTGGCTTTGGTGTTGCGACAGACAATGAGCGGCGATGATCACTTACCGGACCGGAACCGGACGCTCGTTTGCCCTTCTTTTTATATGAATAAATATAATAAAATCAACTAAAACTAAAATGGCAAATAAAGCATGTTAGCCACTTGAAGCTAGTTATATTTGAAGGCTATATTTATAATTAAAGTATTCGCATCCTTGGCAACAGATTGATAGTCATCTATTCGAGCTGCGATTCCGCCTATATAAGAGATGTATGGGTGTTGCATATATGCAATATTAAATGGCTGATTTGCTTTTCTAATTTGACATGTTGGAAGGTCTTGGGGTTAACAATGTTATCATATCAGCCTCAAGGGCACAAGGACCACAAGGGCAGCTCATCCTACATATGCTAATGGATGTTTCTGGAACATTAATATCGTTGCTATGGACGCAAATAGGTGAGGAAAAGAGAAGGAGAATGACAGAAAGAGAACGAACAACCGCTGGTGCCTCTAGTCAAATCTTATAAAAACTGTTAAAGTTATTCTTAGTCGTGGATTCTAAGAAATATATTTGTATCATAGTGCATTATGAAGATAAGTGTTTTATTTAAATGTGTATATATTTTAATCGCTGTTTCGGTTGTTTGTCTGTCCGCACTTCAGAGGTTATGTATGTTACGTTTCTGGACAACCTTCCCTTGAATTTTGGGATATTAAAATAATTGGACTGTCGGAAATTATAGTGGCGTTCTCCAAAAACTGAATAAGATATTTTTTTTTTCAGAAAAATAATATTTCTGGGTAGTAGGAGACATGATATGAATGTAGTATAGCACACACACAAACATAGACATAGATATTGAAGCACATAATGTACAAACTTTTGTGCCGTCTATCCTTATCGAGTTCTAGATTTGGGCCTGAATACAATATCCATTGTTCTAATAGTAACTTGGTTATTTAATCTTCAAAACAGTAGTAGTAGGTTCGTTTTCGTGACCCGGGCACAGTTTGAGGCCAACATTTGTAATTGAGACCGGAATGGTAAATAGCACGTGAATAGTGTAACTCGGCTGTTCTGCAACATTTTACGAAAGTCCCCGCGCGTCAGCTTATTATCTATAGACATATCTAAGTTACGGCATCAAACCAACAGGACAATCGAATCGGTGACGCAACGAAATAGACTCTATTGCCTCTTGAGAAAGCTCAAAGTTACGTGCACACAAACCATTCCCCAAAGGTCGTCTGCATGTCGTTGCATTATAGTTCGTTCCATGAGGTTACACGGCTTCTATTTTCGGTATATTGATTTAGGATATGGTTGGGCGGTATTCTTAAACACACTAGTCGACACTTGTTGCCCAACTATACGCGGACCGATTTTACTGTTTTGCTTTCTACCATAAATCATTGTTAGCATTTAAATAAACTGATTAAAACGATATGTGCGAATATTTCAATATTACCTCTGATTATATCTGAAACCGTTTTTGAAATATGTGTGTGTACTTAAATGAGCACGACCTCGCTCTAAAATTTGTTTTGTATATTAATTTTTATTTTTCTTTGTTCTAGGTTTGTCATTAACCTACTGGCGACGAATTTGGTGACGACCTCCCTGCTTGCACCCGCGCTGTTTGGCGAGCACTCTGCAAGGGAGGGGCCTAGCTGGGTGGAAGCTGGCGACGCTGCTGCATCTGCTTGCAGTCTGACTGCATTGTTGGCAGTTATGCTCATCGCTCTTGATCAGCACCACGCTGTTACTGACCCGTTGCGATGCCACACCCGCTTGCTGCAACGACGCCCAGCAGTACTATGCGCCGCTACTTGGTTTGCCGCTGCTTTAGCAGCTGCGATGCGTGCTAGTATAGCAGTATTTCGATACTGTTATCCGCTCGAGCTCGTTGTGCAAAAAGTCGAGCTTTCCTATTACATAGTGTACTTAATCGCCGGTGTTCTACCTCCGGTGGCAACAGTTTGCATCATGTATGCAAGGATATATCGTGCGGCAAGATCATCAAGCTTGAGAGCGCGGGCGCACGGCGCTAGTGCTCTTCAACTTCATGAGGCCCCGATTAGTCTGCCAAACTTGATAGAGGAAGGCGAAGGACTTACTTTAAAAATTGACGTTCCTGACAATGTTGCTGAAAGTGACCGCAAATTTGGACCGTTTTTACTGCCCCCAGAACGGCCTACACGATGCCCGTCTGTTGCAAGCTTACGAAATGCACGGAAAGAGGGCAAATCGAATGAGGATCTACGAAGAGGTCTGCCATCAGTAAGCTCTGCGCCATCGCTTGCGGCACCTTTACTATCTGGTCAATCTCGTTGTATTGCACCACCAAATTGTTCAAGAATAACTTCTATTAGATGTCGAATTTCGAACGCTTCGTTATTTAGATATAGGGAAGAATCTCGTGCAGCCCGAGTTGGACTATTAACGGGTGCGCTGGTCATGTTACATTTGCCACATGCGGTAGCTGCTCTTGTATCTGCTATAGCACCAGGATTAGCGGTGAGCGTACGCACTCCCGCTCTAGCCCTGTTGTTGCTTGCTTCAGCAGTGTCACCGTTCTTGTTTGCTTTGCGCTCGCGCCGTGTGCAGCGTGAAGCTCGGCGTCTATTTCTGCCGGAGAAGAGTGCGTGGGACCGAGTCACAGGAGCAGCATCTGCTGCCGCTGCGGCCACGGATGGACAACGTGCTCGCGCAGCTTTGGATCTGTTGCGGACTCTGACTCCGGGAGGCGATGGGGGTGAGAGTGGGGAGCGCGGTGGGGTGACTCCTGAGAATGGAAACGAAGTGTACCGCAGCTCGTTCAGCTCCGGCGGCAGCACGCAGCTGTCCTCGGCTTCGGAGGAGTGACCGCCGGCCTGGCGCGCCCCGGTACCCTCGAGGGTGCGCTTCGCGACTCGACCCACCGCTCTACTCATCTGTGATACTAGTTTAAGACGACCAGCGCTCGGCGCGACTGTTAGACTGATATAGTATAAGATAATTTATTAGTATGTCCATGTACCTTTCCGCTGAGCGGACACATTTTATTACCTGATATAAATGTAATAAAAAAAATAAAATTTATATTGAAATATATTTTATGTTTGATTTTATCTCTCTAGCGTACGTATGTATAGTCATAACCACAATTACATAATAAGATCGTAAAATAGTGAAGGCTACAGTTCCAAATATAAAGTGATGAAACAATCTTGCTTAAATAGACAGAAGGCCTAATACACTACTTAAAGGACGGAGTGTCTTTCCAAGCTACGTTAGTTGCATGAATATTTGCAGCATTTAGAATGAGCAATTAAAATAAGACTTATTGAAAGTATAAATAAATGCATATTGCAACAGAAACATCACTTTTGCAATGCACAATACAGTTAAGAGTAAACAAAGTGAACAGCTGATGATTCAATACACTTGAATGTAGTCAACATCTCCCGCGTTGTTTATCATCGTGCTGGACCACGTGCTTATACCAAATTAACACTAACTCTTACTCAAACAACATATATTATTTTAGTTGGAAAATATAATAGATACTTAATCTTTACACTGTTTATCTTAATGGAGCTCTAATAAAACATACAAGCAGATAATAATAGTTATATAAAATTAGTAGAAATGTGCCTGTTCTGTCTTAACATATTAGCTTCTGGGAAATATATAGGCGTATGAACAATAAAGTATATCTTAAAATATGGTTTATGGTTTTTTTTTCACGTTAAAGCTTTGAAAAATATAAACAATGAGATTATTATTGAAAATATATGATATGAGAGAAACATGGATAGTACTTATAAACACTTCAACGATAAAAATATCGAGACCGGCTTATTTATCTAGTACGTGATCTTGAAGAAGTGTACTGTCTGTAATAAAGACATTACACTTGTGAAACGTAAGATTCCTTTTCGCGGATCAAAATTGTTAGGTCCAAGAAAATAATTAGTCAATGTACAAATTAACACCGTCTACAATTATTTATGATTATTGAATATTTGCTTAAATTAATGTGCTAATAAATTTGATGTAAATCAAAATATATGCAAAACAATACATCAGATAGAATAAAATAAATATAATCAATCATATCTCTATGAATATGATATCATATTTACAGAATGTCATTTTAAATAATTTGAAACGATTGTCATAACTGTATTGAGAGAAGTAAGAAATATGATTATAAATATTAACAATAATCTTATAATTGAACTTATTTTTTCTAATTTACAAAAAAATATTACAATATAGATATTGTTTTAAATAGGACTAAATAGTCATTGTAATATTAAGTTGAGATAATATCTTAGAATTATTATTTTATAATATTTTTTACGACCGGTTGTCGGTCTGACGTCAACACTCCCTGGGAATGCGTGTTGGTTTGATATCCCCCACCATTAGGACAGGTGGATCCTATTTTTTGTACCTTAGCGTACTTACGGACCCCTGGAGAACATATGATGCGATCCTATACTAAGCCGCGACCGCACGAAATAATTATTAATACCATAATAAATTCCTATCCAATCTACAAAAACTATTTTAACATTTGTCTTTTTATTGGATTAAAATAATCAATCAACTGTTATCTGAGTACGATTATAGTCAAGGTCTGGAGTCAGCGTACTTTGAACCATGGGATAAAAGGTCATACCAGCGCGGTCACGTCAAACAATCTTGAATCTATGTCCTTTCTTCAGTATAAAGTTCAAAAAACTTCATGAAAAGTTCACATTTCACTGATAAGTGACAGATATTTTATATTTCACTGTCAAATATTAGCGTCTATAAAATAGTTTCTAAGTCAATTTTAAAGCAACTCTTCTGGCTTATTTGATATAATTTGTTGATAATATTGTTATCAAATAAAGAATATATTCGATTACATTCTTTGTGCAAACAAACAATTATAATTTATCAGCTGGTCTCGTGACAATATCAATCACTATTTGTATTGAAGATGACATAAAATTATACTTAGATACAGGAAACAAAGAAGTTGATTCTACGTTATTAGACACAGAGATAAAGTTTTGATAATCTGAAAAGCGAAATTGATAATATTTCTTGGAATTGACATGTTTTTGGCGTTGGATGCTATTATTAACAGACTAAGAACAACTGTCCCAAGGTAGGATAATGAAAAATTAAATAATAATAATAAAATAAGAATAACACATACGCATGCAAGTATCTCCCTCACTCTCTCTCACGCACACACACCACACGTACACATATACACACACACACACACACAGACGCACATACTCACACACAGCCATATACAAAGCAACCATAAAATAGTTTAGTTTTGTTATATTATTCACTTTCGGTTCCTTACTTCTTAGTTTAGTTTTTAATTTAATAGATGTTCATTTTGTAATACACTTTATAGAGGATCTCCACAACTGTGTACGATATATATTGTAGTATACACTTTAAGTTATCGATTTTGTGGATAAAAAAAAAATAACAGATGTTACCTTATATGATATAACAACCTGTTTCATTTAAATGATGACACGCAATAATTCTATTTAAGCAAACACGTGAACTCTGAATCATACGTTAGTATTTGGACTATTCAAAATAAACATAACACCCCGCGGATCTATGACTAATATTAAACACGTGAATTTGTGTTTGTTTGTTTGTTTGTTACACCTGACAGTCTTAACTAGTGAACCGATCATCTTGAAATATTGAACACACGTTGCTGGATACATAAATGGAATTTCATGCCGAAAAAAAATTTATTTCGCATACATATATAACTTTTAACTATCTATGCAACATGTACTGATGCTTGGGAAACAGCTCGAGAGAAGTTGGTGGCAAAAGCTAGTTCATAAGATTAAGCAATCTCTATTGCCTATTTGTATATAGTAAAAAAAATTGCAGTCTCCATATTACTAATATTGTTGTTATTTAGATTTACTAATTAGTGCTGGTTCATGAAGTATTTTATCAGTGAATACGTACAGGAACGTTATTTTGATTGCTAATTAGTGAAGTGATATTTCACAGCCCTGTTTTAATTTACTTTTTATTGACCAAGGAACGATTTATCTTTTTTGTTTTAAATTTGAATAAACAAACTTGTGTGCAAGCGTGAATGCAATAAAAGATGTTGAATAAAACAAAATTGAGTTAATATTTTAATATTGATTACTATATTAATGTTATTTTTGAAAAAAATAAATATGTACCTTTCATAAAGCTTTATTTGTGTATTTTCTGCGACAAACAGTCATGACTTTTATCACATATATGTTATATTTATGTGCTTCTTATAATTTATAAATTCAGTCAATACTCGACTTGAAATTAACCGAGAATAAATTTTAATAAAATAAACAACAATAGGAGGCTTTTTTACTATAAATTATTGGACTTTTCTCTCTTTCGACTTTTAGTAAGTAGTGACATCTATAGTATAGTAGATATTTGAAAAATATCTGACCAGTCATGAATGTATGGAGAATGAAGGAATGGAGAAGAATGGGGGAGACCCGGACACACCGAGAGGAAAGGAGGGATTTCGACCATGAGGCCCTCTCACTCATCGTACGAGGGCTTTTAATAACTTTACGGCGGTATTCAGACACAGGGTGGAATTTTCCTTTTCGAGCAGACTGCAGCTAAAGTCTACAATATAATACAATAATACAAGTTAAGAGATTTCATACAAGTTTTCTATGATATAAACAAAAAATAAAATTGTTTAACACTTTTTTAGTAATAAATTAAACTTACTACTATCTTAAAGATCCTAGTCCAGTATATTCAAAACCAAGTAATAAAGGACGAATGTGTCTAAACATAAAGCAGAAATGTAATTTTAAGCTTTACTTTCACAGTATAATGAAACTAAAGATGGCTACAGACGGCGAGACTGATGGATGAAGTATCAAGACTAGTCATATAGTGACACTTATTTAAATGTAGTTGTGAATCTATAAGTGGAAGGTCTTTTGTAAGGAACATTTAGAATTCAAATTCAAACTTCAGTGATGTTATCTCGTCGTATGGAAATGTTTTGATCATGTATTGGAGCAGATTTATTTTCCTGTTTCATTTAATTTATAATATCATTTTCCTTATGTATTTTTGGCTATATTTGAACCAAGTATAACTTTTAATACTGTGGAATGCTTAGTATAATTAATTATACACATTAAGATAAAATTATATAAATATTTGCATTCGTATATGTTTTTCGCGAGTCACGTAAGTTGAGTGTATTTATTTTTCGTCATGCGGCCATAAGATATAATGATTACTTTCGTCATGGGACAAATTCTATGACGAAATCAGCATAATTATAAATATCATAGAACATATCATAAGAAAATCCTCACACTTCAGTGCTGTTAGATTAGATACAATACTAAAAGCTTAAAATGTTTCCATTGCCAAATCCTTGTCGATAATGCGAAAGCTATTGACGTAACAGCTTTATTGAATTATGATACAAGGGATTTATGCAATTCATGTGAAACGCCCTTGATTGTAACTTTCATGAGAGACTACATGTCTGTTGATATATATGACATATATGTCAACAGACATATATGACATATGTCATATATCTCTTTAAGCATATAATTATATAACAGTACTATGACACTTTATATTGAAAAAAGTAAGCCGGTTAATATATTTGAATATATGTGTTGTTAAGTTGAAAATTTTTAATTGTAACTAAAGTATTTTAATTTTATTACTTTTATATAAAAATAACATTATTTGTGTATCTGTTTTAATCTCAGTTCCGGGAATAAATTGGCGTTGGCCAACTGATAACCTGTCGTGATTTAGCACAGAAATAGAGACTCACGAAATAGATCAGAGAACCACGCACCAGAGCCGTGCAGACTTAGCTCATGTTACATTCTTTATTAAACCTATTTCAAAACTTAAATCTCTAATATCTCTTTTTGGTTGACGTTTCTTGAATTAATGTCATAACCTGTCCCTTTTATTGGTTCATACTTAAAATAATAATTATTTTCCTGTGTAGAGTATTTTATAAAATACGTTTAATAAATAAATGAATCGTTATAATTATTGCACGGTGGTTATTGCTCGCGCACTTAGCCGCCATCGTTTGGTCGAGTGAGTGACGACATTAAAGTTACCGCAACCTTACTGAGGTTAGAATAACGAAACATTTTAATATATCTGTTTTTTTATTCTAAATTTATCTTACTAATAATATAAATGTGAAAGTTTGTATGTCTATTTATCAATCATCAAAAAGTAACATAACATTTTATTAAAAAGATAAAATGAACCAATATTTTTCATTTTCCAGCTGTAGCGGTTCACACAAATCCAAAAACTAAACAAGGAAAACTACCAAACAACATATTATGTATAAAGAAATTATGTTTGTTTTCCTGTCTCTGTTCTCGAAGCGTTATATTTTTGAATGGTTTAGCTCGCACATATTGAAATATTACTTTCTTTCATATCTATTAAGAAATTCAACGGGATTCATTGTCATTTTCATTTCATCATCTTTTTAATTCTGAAATACACAACTTGGCCTGGTTTTGGCATATATTTGCTAAGGTACTTAAAGAGTAATTTAAAATATTAACCACATCAGCTAGGTTAGTACATATTATTAAAGAAGAACGCAATGAATTTAGGAACTAAACTATAAGTAGAGTAGTACCTACTACTAGTAGTAGTAGTAGAAGTAGTTGAGTAGAGTAATAGTAGAGTAGAATAGAGTAGTAGTAGAGTAGAATAGAGTAGTAGAGTAGAGTAATAGTAGTAGTAGAGTAGAGTAAAGTAAAGTAAAGTGCTCGAAGTATGTCTCTACATATACAATTATTGAATGTACAGTCATCGTTGCCAAAAATGTTGTTAACTTTATCATACAACACAGAATTCTGGTTAATATTTAATATTCATATTAAAATAACGTAGAGATTTGTTTCAAGTTACAGAGTATACAATAACATTGAATTATACTGAATCTCTTCAGTAAATTTGGGTTTATGTTTAAAGTAAATAAATACTTATATTATAATTTAATAAATGGTTATTTAATATCTGAGGTTCAGATATTTTTCTTATTATTTTTCAATGAACATAAAGAGTCGAAGGTCCTGACTTAAATAGGGCTTTTGGTGAAAGAACATTTTTTCTGCATGTGACCTAAGTCAGATGAAAACACTAGTCTTAGATAATATATAGAGTTACCTCACGAGTCGTGACCGTGGAACCCCGGTGGAGCCCTGCGGCGCCGGTTACTAGAACAGTCTGATTGACTCTCCTTTGTTTAAAAGTTTCTAGAGAATTAATTTTTTACATGTTTGATACATTATCTTTTATCAATCTAGATTACTGTCTGTAGCAAAATAATTATAAGTTTAATGAAAACATGAGGGTATTTAATCAATCGAAGCAATACACAGGTATATGTTTCAAAATAATTTAAATTGTAGATACAAAAATTACGAATGATGAAATCGGTTGTTTTGTGTTCACTTCCGACTGTTGAAAGTGACGGTGGGAAAAACCAAGTTGTGAATATTGGAATACCTTTTTAATACATTTTTCTCTTTACACCATTTATTGATTTTCTATATGAAATGATCATTAAATTCTATTTGAGGCAAACATTGCTAATATTGACAAAAATAAATTTGTTTTTTGTGCTAAATAAAATCATTAGAATAAATTAATGAAAGGAAAAAATATTTCTATTATGCAGTATAAAGATGGAATTTACGGAGTCCGGTTAATGTATAAATATTAAAGCTATCGTTCAGGCGTCCGGTTCTTAGCAGTCATGTATTGTTTGCTCTTACGGGTGTGTCCGGATAAATATTTACATGTTCGGACCACCGGTTATTATTAGACTTTAGCCAGTGGGACATAATACTCGATTGAATTTTGCATGAGTGCCTTGTGGCTTGTTATGTGACGAAAATATTATAAATTTCGTTGACATCATGGCATATTATTAATTTTAAATTTTATTTTTGATTATGTTAAAATTATATTTTAATATATTTTTTTATAATAATACCGGTAGCGTTTAAGCGAAGCTCCGTCATAGAGCAACGAGTCCGGAATTTAATGCATTCTTTTTTATCATAAAAAGAATTTAATATAGACAAAAATGTAAACTATTTATGTATATATTTACTGTGTAATAAGAAGATCTAGTTAGCTTAAATAATACGCACAATTCGTACTGCGTAAATGTCACCCAGTACATTAGTTGGTAAACATATTTATACTGACAATATATAAACATATATTCTCGTGTCTTATTATAATCATGATAAATCTTACAATCGTAGTTATATGTTATTATAACAAAAAACAGATTCCAAGAAAATCATAATCATTGTATTTACCACAGACTGATAAGAAAGTCTGCCTCAAAAAAACACACGTCACTTTAAGATAATATTCCATTTTGACATTTTATCTAAAATGGTTACTGACGGAGAATGTATTCACCAAGATATTGTTTCGTACTAACCAAACAATCTATGCTATATATATATATAAATGAAATATTATAGTTTTTTAACGTATTATTTAAAATATTTGACAAAAAGATATATTGACGGCTTAACAATACTATATAAGAGTGAAAAATCGTTTCAATAAATTTTACTTATAGATGTTTGTGTACTTTGCCCACCAATAAAGTAATATTACGAACTGGTGTTTACAAACTACGGTTTTTGTTAATTTAACTCCAATAATAGTTAATAATAATATTACGAATTATAAGGTCGTATCCAAACTGAGCGTTTCAAACGCCGCGATTTTATGACGTGCGAGTTTTTTCTACTGAGCATTTATTAAACGGTTTATTGTATAAATATTCTTAGAATAAAATAAAAATATAAAGATGATATATTTAATAAAATAGCAGGAAATAATTAATTCGAGAAGGAAATAATGACGGTAATTGCTTATTTTATCATTTTTATACGTCGCATTTACCGCGTTTTTAGCTTGCGTTTAGAAATCTTAACAAAATGGCAACGATATGATATCTGGGTTCAAAAAATACTACTCAACCTTATGTAACTCGTTATTTGTATTTTACTATATTCTATATATAGATTTCACGACCTTATATGAATGATAAACAGATTCTTAGTAAATTATACAAATATTTGTTTTAAACTCGTACGCAAACATTTTATCTTATAGTTATTATTTAACGATCAGGTAAATTAATATTACGTAATATTGTGTTAATTCTACTAGATATTAAATAATTATTCTATACGTCCGTATGTATTGAGGCTATTTCTTATCAACTGTACGTATTTGGGCCAGTAGTTATTGTATAGTATTGATAACCGTTTGTATGAATACACTGCAGTCTACCGTCTTTGCAGATAATGTGTTAACGTCTAGACGTATTTTTTTATAATTACATAATTGAGTTTTTTCTGATTATTTGTAATTAGTCTTCCCATTAGCATTATATTTGTAAGATCTATAACATGTATATATTTACAAAATATATAAATAAATATAGATATTTTTAGTGTCAATTTTATTAAAAAACGTAAGTGCCATATAATTTACGACACAGTGAGGGGGGCGCGGTCCTGCGTCATTCATTCACCAGTGATAAGTTATCAGTGTTATTGAAAACTACGAGGACTGAACTTTATTGATATATTTATAGTACGTTTATATTTAATAAGCCTCGTACATAGTATTTATCTAAAATAGGACTTATGAATTGAGTCTAAATTAAAAAGGTATTTCGTTGTCTGGCCGCTGAAAAAATACGCATTTGAAAAACATAGTTTAAGCGTATAGAAAACTGTGCCTTGCAAAACATTTAAAAAAAAATATTTAAATTACTTTTTATTCGATATATAATATTAAGGCTAAACTTCTCACGTCACATAAAAAAACATATCTACATACAAAAGACAACAAACTTGCAATATGTAAACAAAACTAATAAAATAATATAATATTATGTTTATTGCAGTATGTCAGTTTCATATATGATGAGGCGCAAACAAACATACGGCCCACCTCATGGTGAGTGCTCTGTCATCAGTAACATGAAAAAAAATGCGGATGTCCATACGTCATCCTTTCCTTTCCGTCTGTCCTATCATCCTGCATCCTTAGCAGTTTCTCATGGGTTTCCAGTTTCTCATGAGTGACGTCATCATATACAGATGTATGTTTTCGACTTTACGCAAACAACAAACCAGTTTTGGTGACAACTGGTTTGTCACCAAAACCAATAAAAGGTATCAGATAATATGTTACTCTCATACTTTAGACTAACTAACCGTGCAGTCGTTTCTATTACTTATCTTTTGCAAAAAAACGGTCACAAAGTAAACCCAAATTCCGAATAACAACCTGTAAATCACACAAATAATTGTCCCGTGTAGAAATCGAACCCACAACCTTTAGGTGCACAGCCAGGGGTCACTAACTATCAATGGGATATTATTACCTATGAGATTTTATAATCTATGGCGTTAATTTAACCTATGGCGGTTTTAATTCCGTTGCACAAATCTTTATCGTGTTGACAAGTATTTTATATATTTAATCAATTTATTATGAATAAATCATTACAACAGTAAGAGAAAATAAAAATAAATGAACCTTTAAATGGTATTGTTAGTAGATATTGTTAGGTAAATATTTATATAACGTTTTAAAACAATATATTCGAGTACATGTCGTGGTACCGTGGTAATATTTTTTAACTTACATTACCTCAGGTATAGTTAGGTAAAAAACGTTGTGAAAAATCTAAGATATAATTACATCCATCCAAATATAAAACTGTTTAAATATTATTTTGTTGTAAATATTAATTGAATGGCTGGAACTAAAAAACAATCATTAATAAGACCTCCTAGGTGAAAAATGTATCAGTACATAATGGAAGGTTCCCAGTGCGGGTTCGATTTCTGTCACACACCATACGAGAAGAGGACGAGCTGTTCTTTGTTATAAACTATATCTTATTAAAAAAATGGAAACAAATACTAATTACTTTGTTATTTACTAACTGGTGACCGCCACTCTGACCCTCGACTGCAGAAGCCAGTGCTCCCAAAATTTTAATCATCGAAAAGTTAAATAAAACAATTTTTACGGATCTAACTCGCGTATTATATTTTACATTATAAATTTAAATATAACCCGACGTTTCGTGGCTGCAATCGTGTTCGCGGTAAGACGAGATGTAGGTGTCTCGTCTTAAATTATCTGTTTAAATTTAAATTTATAATGTAAAATATGAATACAATGATGCGGGTTAGATAGATCCTTAAAAATTGTACGGTTTGTTTGAATCTTTGAAAAAAAATACCAGCGAAAACTTTTTCAATTACCAGAGTAACATAACTATCCAGAAGAATCATTCTAAATATAAATGGCATGTAAAATCAGATTAGTAGTTATAAATATTACCTACATCGAAACTTATAAACTTTCCGCTCCATATTATTATATATATTACTTTTGTTTTATCATCATAAATAAGTGCAGATAAAACCGCAATTTGCTAATGCGACGTCTAATATGTTTATAAAGTCCTGGTACCTAATTACGAATTCTTAAAAATGTTGTCATAGCGAATGATTAATTAATTAATCCAATTGATTTCAAATATAAATGATAAGTATTTTATGATGTTCATTGTAAATGAGATGTTTTTAAATGTTAAATTATTATTTACTTGAATATTATTTAATAAATATTTTAGATTATATTAAATATTAAATGTTAAGAAAATATTTTTACATTCAAATTAACATAGTATTGTTAACCCTATAATAAAATAAACACTAATTATAGTTCACTACACAAATTCATTGAACTACTGAATACCTGTGAATTCATTAAATTTATTTTCCACTATAAATGCTGTGAGATTTCATTAGTGACGAAGAAATCTTAACGAGTGGGTCATTTGGAAAATTCGTAAATACAGACGGGGTCAACGACTCATGATTCATCGATGGGCGTGGCGCTCAAAGATGAATAAAAGGGAAGAATGAATTTCGCGTTTGTATACAATACTTTTAAGTACAGTGCTTTATATTTTTTCGACGCTATGTAGAGCATCTGGTACAATGATATAAAAGTTTATATATATATTTATAAGTATGTTGTATATATTTCTAGAAACAATTAAAAAATATATAACATTACACTTATACCGAATAGAGGTTATTTTTGAATGTATTTAAAGACACCCGACAAGTATTATGAATGTTAAAAAAAAGAAGCATTAGCAATAAGGAAACGTGGAAACAGCCAGCCAGCTGCGATATATTTGTTTTAAATGTTTTATTACCGTTCAAACTTATGAAATAGATTTTTTTAAAAACATTCTTACTCAATAAATAAATACTCTTTGGGGTTACGATGGAGCGAAATCACTGATAGGGTCTACCTGCTCGTCACCTTGGAATTAAGTGCATGCTAAAATATTTCTCATATCCTGTGGTAACTCTATACAGCATTTTGATTGTACGGCTATATACAATAAGGTTGATTGTTGTGTATACTCATTGGTGTTATAACATTTTACAATGCAGACTGTACGCGTCGCAGTGACATCGAAATTAAACCCGTGGTATGAGAAGTGCGGGTGTAATTTGAGCAGAGGATAGACTCTGTATCATGGCTATTGTAATTGTATCGACAACCTGACGTGGCTAAATAAAAAAACATTGAAGGAAAATGCAATACCAGTAGAAATGATTAATATATGTCAATACTTGAAAAAATATCGGTATATAAGTTAAATTATGGTTCCATAAAAGAAAACCTGTGTAGTTTTTGATAAAATTATTAGTTACGTCACAAAAAATATATATTTTCAAAAAAATGTTAAAATTGTTATTAAAATTAATGATCATTGTTTTAATTAAATTCGCAAAAATATAAAAAAAATAACTAAATTTGAAGAACGACGTTGAAGAAAAAGAAGCTACACTTTGGGTAATTATTCATAGTACGTAAGAAGATTAAAAAATAATATAGTGCTGTTCAAAACAATGGTTATTGACGCATTACTGAGATTGTAAATAACCTGTTGGTTGATTATTTCTAATATTTATATTGACGTCACATCTACGTTATTTCAAAAACACATTTTATTTATTACGAAATCAAAAGAGGTCTGTTTTTCCTTAAATGTTCCTCTAAGACGTGTTTTGTCTTAATCTTATCCAGCAATATTTTTTCTTTTGTTGTTTTTGAACGCTCAAAATGTTACATGACTTAAATGGATGCAGCCATGCATGCGGGGGACTTCCCTTGAATACGTTTAAAAAAAAAAGAATAAATACCGAGCTTGCAAATAATTATAAGAGATGACACTGTAATAAAGATTCTTTTTTTATAATACTAACGGTTTCTGTTGTTGTCGTTGGCCACTTAAAAGTGACTCAATTTTTTATCTTCAATTTATTTAAATGGTCACTTAAAAAAATATACAAAATATTTAAATATAATTATGACCCAAAACAGTTTTCACTTTTGTAATGAAAAATAAAGAATGTAAGAAAATGGAATTCTTAGTATAATATGTTGACTGAAACAAAATCTATAGTAAAACATTTTTTTATTAAACTCCGTTGATTCGCTGAAGCGTGAAGTAAAACGGAAAAACACAATATTAAAAAAAATACTATTTCATTTATACATAAGTAATTTTAAGTAGTAGTAAAAATATTCGTCGTCTCTATTTCATCTTTCTTTAAGTGCATGTATATTGTAATAAAGTGATAATTTTGAGTAACTGCCACAGATAATATTTTTTAATTTATATAAAATGGCGGGCCGGTGCTGTCAGATTAAATTACAATTATTTTTTCTAGCAGCTTGATGGGTCTCGGAATGTTGTTTCTTGAGAGGAATGTCCATATTCTTAATATATTTATTACATATCTTCATATAATTTATTTAATCAAAGAACGCAATCGACTTTGACGTCTTTATTATAATTTGGAAAAACTACACATTTATATTATAAGATTTATAATCGTATTTATCGTTGGAATATTTTAACTAAAGTAATGACATCACAATTTTTTGCACTTATTTTCCTTATTTACGAAGTTCTAACGATTTATTTTAATAAAAAAAATTCTCGTCTCGAAACTGGTACATTACGTCAACTAATTTTATTATTATGCCGTTGGTGGCAAATAAGTAAAAATGTAAAAGTATACGTGACACTGAACATTATTTACTAGATCAAAGATTTTATATGTACTTACAGTGTTTGACAAAAATAAACAAATATTGGTCCATCAATAATATTATTGTGTTTATTTAGAATCAAAATACATTTTAATGTACGTACCTACTACTGCAATAAATTATTGTCAAATAATAATTTTAAAAAAAATAAAGCATTATATCATAATCTGTCGTATGTTATTTGTCATTTGTTATTTTTGAAGTAAAATGTGAAAATTCTATAATTTTTGTACTATGACATTTTTGTGGGAGCAAATAGATCGTGAAACCTACGCCCATTTCTGGAGAAATTTTGGAAATCGCAAAATATTTACTTCAACCAACCTTCTTCACACTTCTTATTTAAAGTATAGATTCAGTTTCCTATCAAACGTCCAATCTCTTAATCTCCGTCCTAAAAACGATAATATGTTATCATATCCTCAGATGATAGCGGGCTATTCACTCTTCAGCAAGTATATAATAGCTAAGCTTAATTTTTTTAACAGTCTGAGTCAAAATACATTATTAAACGTCATCTTAAAAACTATTGTTGTAAAATATTATATATATCTATGAAATTATTTCTTCTGTGTTTGTTATAAATATGAACGTATATTTATTTATTGCCATACATCTATAAAATATGCATTTTGTAGTGTGTAGCCTGTTTAACCATACTTTATAATTTTGCAAATGTTTATTATTAGGTACAGGTATCTCTAGTATTATTCACTTCATTATGCAATACACTTACACTGATACAAGGTCCGTTAAACTTCAATACCTGTAAGGTCCACGGATATTTACTTTATACTTTGCCTGTCATTGTATCCGTTTCTCAATTTTCAATATAGGGAACAAAGACCTCACCGTTCATTAACCTTTTGTGATTCTAAATGTCAACATCTTAAGGTAAAGATTTTAATTCATTGAATCGTGGTTCTTTTCTAAGCAAAGAAGGTATTGAAACAAACAGTCATACAAATCAAGTCAAACTTTAACTTTAAGAAAATATGATCCATAATTAAAAAAAGTAATATTGATTGAAATCATTAAGTGTCAACTGTCATTAACATTAACTGTCAACTGTCATTAACATTAATTGTCAACATTCTGTCTCGTCTGTGTTAATAAATAGAATTATTAATATATTATGACGAAATATTATCAAATGCTAACTTAGTCTTTTTTATTGTCATAGTCAATCAGTTTGTAGTCTTCTCTGCTGAGTTGATGAATTTTCAATAAAGACTCAATAGTATTATTTATTGAATGAAATGAATCTGATATTGCTGAAATTCTCGAATGTTCTAAATACTGGAAAATATATATTGATTAAGACCAACTATGGGACAACTCTATAAAGCAATCATGAATTTTTTATTTACTTAGGGTCGCTTACATCGTTGAACCCTTTCTAAAATCTGGGTCAAACAACTTGTATTTACAAAGAACGGGAACGTTTCGACTTTACCCTTAAATCAAGTTGGAACTTTATATTGGTAATATACGAGTTCAAGTATTTAGTTTATTGTCGTAGAAGATTGGGCTTAAAAAGTTTAGTACGGATATGAAATATTGTTTGAATAGCTGCCAACATCACAAATCTTAATATTTTCAAATCTCAATAACTACTGCTATCATATTGTTTATGTGTCCAAATGTTTAAATATTATAACTAGCTTTTGTGTGCGACTCCGTCCAAAGAAGCGTATCTGCGTTCGTGTGAAACTCTTTGGTACCTTTTTTTTTGCAGGTTTAATACATTGCAAAATTTTGTCTCTACTTTTTTGTACCTTTTATTGAAACAAGATAATATAAAGGTACTCTGTTGGTGTGAACTTCAACGTGTTTTAAGGACTGATTTAGAAACTAGGACTGGATGGGGAGAATGAACCCATTATTATCAATATACTTCCCGGTCACAACCCTCGCAGTATATTGAAGCCATTCTTCTCAATATTTAGAAAATGTACTGAAAATAGAAATAACCTTCGAGCATATTGCTGATTTTTGTGGAGAAAATAAATTAGTTTTCTTTCCAGGAAGTATTTCGTTGTGAGTATTACCATTCGCCTAGTGTGATGGCAAAACAAATTGACAGAGGTGGGAATACTTTTTTTTTCTGGTTGAGAGATTTTTTTTTTCAATCTTAAATAGTCACAAAATATGATTATAATACTTTAGTAACACGAAAAATAAGAGCAAACTACAAAAAAAAAGTTATCCTTGAAAACTATTTATTATATCAATCATATTTGAATTTTAATTAGTTTTTAACCCATTTGAGGTTATAACTCGTGAGATCGAAGTATGGCGGACTCGGGGGCATCCAACTGAACTACAGTACACCTGGACGAATAAACATATATTTATATATAAAAACAAAAATAATAGTAAACAATTACAGCTAAAGCTTTATTTTGAACACAATAAAACAAACAAGTTTACTATTAACGAACATAACAACGTAAATACGAATAACAAGCTTGTGCTACGTTCACAATAATATTTAACAAATACAATACATTTGCCAGCGACTTCGTCCCCAAATGTTACAGGCTGAGTTTGTAAGATAAAACGTTTTTTCGTCGTCTTTGCAATATTTGTCTTCATTAAAAAATACATGTGTCTATAGAATAATATACAGAGTATATCCATTGTATGTATTGGGAATAGAGTATTTGAAATGGGAAGTGCATCTTTTGAGATTACCCCCAACATACAAACTTTATCTTTTTATAATAGTTACGATATTTTGCGAAGAGGCGTAGGCGTGAGTGAGGTGACCTCATTACAGTAGAAATATTATAAACGGACCTAGAACGTTAACCCTATATTGGTGACAATAACACGTCGAGAACTGAACAGTTTGTTATAAACTGAAAGGACCAATGGGGATGTTTTTGCGATAAAGCCTCACTAGTGACAAGTGGACTATTTGCGGGGTTTATAAGGTTATTGACCTTAATTCGACATTATCATATTTTAATACAGATTTTCCCATAATAGAATTTAGATTTTTAGAATTGCAATATGTAGAGCAAAGCTCAAAACACACACACATATATATATATAAGCTAAGCTCTATAAGCTAAGCAATATAAGCTAAGCTAAGCTCAAAACATATATATATATATATATGTTTTGAGCTTAGCTTATATATATATATATATATTATATATCGTAGGTTCAAGACTAGAATGAAATCTTAAATTCTATTTTATTCCCAAGCGAGAGGAAAATGCTAAAATGATTGTCAATGGCGGTGTCTTGATTGCTGTTTCACGTCAAATCGAGGAAATTCTTAGGGAAATGTAATTTTCGGTCAATGACTCGTACATCTTGAAGTCTGCTACAAAACCACTATTGGGTTTTCTTGTAAATTTATTCTGTTGAATTGTTAATATCATTCAAATTAGTAGTGGTTTTTTGATGCGTTTAGTATTATAAGAGACAATCTCTTTCTCATTAACATGAGTTGGTATGAGTATTGTATGAACATCTGCATCTCAACTATTTCTAATATATTATTAGATAGTAATATGTCAATCTCTTTCTTCTCTTCTACGTCACTTAAGTGGAAATATTCTTCTTTGCCATATTATTTTCACGCATCCCATCCGTCTTCTTTAATCACCACGTTTTTTAAATGTAAATGTAATATATTTTTAAAATTCTAATAATGTTTAGAATATATAGTTAGGTTTATTTCGGACATTAATTCTAGGCAATGAATTTCATAAATTCAAGGGATCATATTTAGTTATTCAGAAACAATATAAAAAAATGTAAATAATTTATATATCCTTAATTTGTTTGGAATAACATAATAATATAAGGTACGTATTACAATAGTATCAATAATTTGATTTTTTTCAAAATCGAAACTAAACAGCATTGGAATAAGTAAAAAAGTTTACTACGAGAATTAACTAATGATTTTTTAATAAATATTTATTAATTTTGTTAAGGTAATATTATTTAAAAATAAAATATTAACCATTAGAAATAATAAATAATATGGAAAAGTTTAATTTGATGTATTTAATTGACAAATGTCATTTTTCTTTCGGATGGTTCATATAATATTTCGATGGATAGAATGGTCTGATTATTTATTTATTCTTTATTGTCCAAAAAATATATATACAATGGGCGGATTTAATGCTACAAAACATTTTCTACCAATCAACCCGAAGAATAAAACAATAAAAAAAGGCAATAAGGCAGATATGTACAGAATAATAACCAAGCAAACGACAAATATGTAACAATTACACACTTCAAGTGCTCTTTCAATATATATGTATTTAGTAATCCAGCAGCTTAGACCATTATATGAAGCGTATATTGAAACTTTCATTCGCTTAACTAATAAAAACTTGATACATAAAAATGGTAGAGTATTAAATTGCCAAATAAAGTACAAGCTCATATTACAGGTAGAGTCGTGTTCGTGTTCCCGCGTATACTTTGACAAACAATTTAATTGCAAGATGACGTTATTCGATCTATAGTCCAGTCCTCACACGATGTCCCACGTGCGGACATACGGATATTTTGTAATCGAAATTGTAACTATGAATACATTTTAGATAACGGTACTTTGTTGGTAAACTCTACCACTGGTATGAGTTTTGACGGTACGAGACGTTGATAGTTTTCGAGCAGTCATGAAAAGTATTAATCATAATCAAGAACTCTTTTCATGACTATTAGAAAACCATTAACGTTTTATAAAATAATAACTCGTACCAAGGATACTGCTCGCTTTGAGTTAAATACAATAATATGATGTTAGCTTAACATTTCTTGGTCTGCAGGAACAGATTTAAAGATTGAATATAGCTTTTGTGGATCCTCTGATATCACAAAAACCACAAATGGCGGCCACCATTGTCGGGTGACAAAATAGCTCGTTTCCTTTTTTAATAAAAATAATAATAATAACATAAGCTTCAATTTTAAATAGCAACCTGCGCGGGCGCCGATGCTATACTGCGCTTATTATTACAAATGAAAGAAAGCTTAGATCTATAATATACTAATTCCTAATTACTTAAGCACAAATAAGAAAAACATATCTCACCGTATAATGTACATATAATAGATGAACCCTTTGTTTCCTTTGGTTTTAAATATAGGACGGTCATATTGGTGGCACCGTTCCCTTAATAAAAAGAATAATATAGAAATATTACAAAAATAACTTCTTTTGTTTTTTTACTTAAAAGCTTTCAGTATTTATAGACGTCATAAAACTCTTCAAAAATAAGTTATTTTTAACTTAAAGTAACAGGTAAGTATTTCTTAAAATAAAATCAACTTGGGAGAAAAATTGCTAAACATAAAAGCCTTTGTTTATTTAGTTTCTCATTACGTAATGTCTGAATTGTCTTCGTTGTAAGTGGGTAGGTGTACACGTGGTTTGGTTAATAATGGAATTGGTTTTATTAAATTTATTTTTATATCGTTTTTTCTAATAAAAATACTGAACAGTTAATACTAATATATTGAATGGGTCAAACAATGAATCAAATAAGAGATATATTATTAATTTCCCTAATTAAGACAGTTTTGATCGTTTAAATAAATGTATGTTTCTTAATTGACTATATTTTATAGATACGAAGATATTGGACATTTTGTAAGAAATAATAAGGCGAGATTATAGTTCAATTGTCAGAGTGACGGCACGGTATTCTAGTCGCAGGTTCGAATTCAGCTCGCGTTGATCATTTTTTGTTTTAGATTTATTTCTCTCTTAACAGGCTTTCTAAACAATACACTTGTACTATTTAAAAATATTATAAAATAATCTTCAAAAAATTTAACGTACAAACATACTGAAGCCTATTCTATACAATAAGTATCTAAGAGACGAGTTAGCGACAAGCTGACACAGCTACGTAATAAAATCTCAGTATGAATAATACCTGAATGAAATGCTTATTATGAATAATTTATTTAATTTATATTAATACTAGGTCGGTTTAAGGCAGGAGAATGGACAAGTAAATGTCTTTAAAGTATTTTATAAGCCAATATATTGTATGTAGAAATTAAGATTTTTTAAATTATATCTAGCGTTGTAGGAAGTGTTTATCGGAATAACATTCACATGTGTTGAAAACGAATGAAATGAATGAAAGAATGATGAGTGATTGAATGATATGTGTAAGATGTTACTATCCATCGGTCTTGGTATATCAACATTTCAGTAAATCTTGGATCTATTCCGTGGCAAACAAAACTTGTCGATATAAACATAGACATATTTTAAAAAAATTCAAATATTTTATTTTATTTCTAATATATTATATTCACTTAAAATTCTTAAATATTTCGTGACTAACAAATTTTAATGTAAAAAACTTTTCTTTTCTCCAAACAAAAGCAAATGCTGGGCACCTGTAAGACTACGAGTTCAGCAATTAACTGGAAATTTAAATAATACATAATAATTATAATAAACGTAACGCTGACAATACTTGATTGAAAGTCATAAAGTAAAGAATTTACATTTCAATAATAATAATTATTTTAAGATAACATATTCTGTGTTGTTTCTTATCGTTTAGAATGCACTTATTCATTAGTTGCATTCGATGATAATTCATAGATAGTATTATGAAACTGATTAATTTATAAATGAAGCGTATACATACATTTATTCATGTGTGTATATTATATATGTGTGTGTACTTTAATAATTGGATAAAAAATCGTAAGAAATATATATATTTTTTTATTAATGAAAGACTATCACTACGGCTACCAACAAGTAAAGATATGATAAAAGTCAATATTCCTATTATTCGATATTTCTATTGAAAATGACATCTATTTATATTATCAAGTAATAGAATACAAGAATACTTATAACCCAGTAATTTTATTGTGTAAGTGACATATTTTCCTAATTCAATCGTACGAAAAGGAGCAGTCTGTATTTAATAATATATCGATATATATATACGAAGTGTGACATCCCTCGACGGAAAAGTATGTCGGTCAAACGTATCCTCATGACACTGATTTAGTATAATAACGATATAATTTGATAGCGAAAATAAGAACAAGTTCTAGTTATTTGTACATCTTTATTGTATATATACTAAAAGATTCAAAACACTTATAAAATAAAATTTTTAAATGCAATGGGTCTTATTGGTAAAGAGCAATTGATTCCAGGTAGCCTTTTGGAAGACGACATTAGGTGTGAGCTGGCACTTCAATTACAAGTACGTTATAATTTTTAATATTAACTTACATCATGTAATACGATGTATCTTGAACTATAAGTCGTATTATATAATAAGTATTTACTTTGATGGCTCATTTATTTATTGTATATATAGTATTGTTATATCGTATTGTCTACAAAATCTATCTATAAAATATGAAATTGAGTATTATTTTTTTATTTCTTTCACAGATTCTATCTGGATATATATCCAGAAAAAATATCATTCATTGAAAAAGATCTCTGTATATATATATAGACATCTTCTATATATAGATCTTCTCTCTCTATCTCCATATATATATAGAGATCTTCGAAAAGAAATGCACTTTCTTTTTTAATATAGAAGAAGTAGGTATGTGTACGTCTAGCATATATCCAAATTAACTGTCTTGAAATGAAAAGGTTTTTATCAGGTTTTGAGGTTAAATAATAATATATTATAAATAATATTATATTATAATATAGAAGTATATTAAAGTGAACAGTGAAGTAGGTTCTCGTTTTAGTACATTTTGATATTACTAATGGAAAGGCACACGATAAAGTTTGAAATAAAGTAATTATCAAATGAAAAGGTCGTTGATCAGTTTGTTCTGAGAGGGGACTGTTATTTATTGTGAGTTCAAAGACCGTTGAAGTCGCCTAGTTCCCCTCGTCAAATTGGTACCATAAATTATTTAATTTTATGAGACAGCCTGGAACACGAGCAGACCCATCTCGTGTTGAATCACAACCACCTTACTTTATTTAGAAATTTAAAAACTTTTCAAATTCGTAACAACCCTTGAGGAATGCTGTGTTAAGGGAATTAGGATACACGGAGGGTGGTACAGGTAACTGGAAAGCTATGTAATAATTACTCTATGACCTTGACTGAGCGATTTTTTGTATGAAAATAATTTGTTAATTAAAGTCAAAGTGTTTGTTTTATATATAATCCCAAATTTAAGAAATGAATAGGTAGGTACCTATATTAGTACCTTTTAAAAAAATAATTGCTACGCGTTTATTCTTTACACTTGCAATTAACTTACAAATATCTAAACCTTTATTTTATTAAAAGTAAAAGAAATAAATAAATAATATCCATCCAGCCAGCAATAAATAAATAAATAAACGTTTGTTCGACCGTGTGATGCCACACTTGAGAAATCCAAAACATTGAGTACCAGGATATCATAAATGAAGAGGCAGTGACTGAAACATATTGCCACGCCTCCCGATAATACCAACACACCCTTACCAAAAGTGTTTTGAATGTAATGTAGAGTTGATTATTTCTTTCTTAATTATGAATTTAAATATTATTCTTTTTATTATTGTCGAAGAAAGATTTAAATTTTAAAATTTATAAAATTTCATTATTTATGTTTCTCTTATGTTTTTTTATGGGCTATTTATATATTGTTATATAAATGTTTAACTTCTTCCACTACTTCTAGAGTTAATTTATTTATGATGGTTATGTTACTTCTAAGAATGATTTTAATATTTAAATGTAATGACAATTACTTTGTGACAACATCCTGTAGTAAATAAAGATTAAAAATTATATAGTTTTTCTCAGCATTACTGAGTTTGTATAAGCTTAGACAATACCAATATAGCTAGTTGTTGATATAGTTGAAAACTTCTATTGAAAAATGATAAATATAATTAAATATTTCAATATAATATTGTTCTAATAACATGTCATGTAATTTATTACATGGATTACTGATTCAGAATGTTGGTAAATTCTGCGACATTAAGATGATTTCAAAATAAATGTTCACCAGTGCGCAGTGTCCGAGCATTTCTTGTTAATTAAATACTAGCTGTTGCCTGCGACTTCGTCTGCCTCAGCGCAATAATCTGTTTCTGTGTTTTCCTGTGAAAAATGAGAAACAATTCTGGAGTGTTTTCTTTTTTAACCAGAGGAATAATTTATTATCACGTAAAATATCATCAAAATCTGTTATGTACAAAATATGTACAGATGTATTTACAACACTAACAAGATAGGTGTCACTTTTTCAGATTATAACGAGTCATATCTTTAAATACAGCTCTCAAAGTATTTGTTTTTGTGTTTGTCGTATTTATTTACTTTGTATGTATGTTTTATACCTTAACTTTTAACAATAAAACAGATGCTCGTAATTCGTAACTGCATTTAAAACAGTGAGTCAGACAGTTATTTTAATCTTTGTTTGAATGTTTCGAAGTCTGAGCGGTTTGGAATGTAGTATTGCCGGATATACATCCGTAGGAGTCTTAAATATCATTCACCATGGGTGATCTTTTAGAGCTCAGGCGTAATTTGAAATGAATGAATATGAAAAATGCTTATTTATTAAGCTCAATATTTATAATTTATTTATACTTAAGATTTGTGTTGCTATAATTACTAAAAGTTGCAGAGGTTCATAAATGGTGGATTAGTTTATTTGTAAATTCTTCAATAATTATTTATTTGTAAAAAAGAAACAAACATATTAAAATATATTTTTATTCAAAATATGTTTTTCAGTTTGCAACACCTGAGAAACCCAAAACATCGGGTACCAGGATATCATAAACACCGAGGCAGTGATGGATCCAGTACGCCACACCTCCCAATAGAACACACCCACCTAGCAACAGGTGGACAGTTACGCCAATATAAATGAAAAAGTCTGTCTGATCATGGGGAATTAATAAACTAGATTTATTATATTTCAACGGAATCATACAGATAATTCTGTAATAAACCACTTTGAATTTAGAATTTCCTAAACCGTAATTAATTTATTTCTTTCATTTTAGTCGAAATTCTACAATAAATATGCTGTTCTTCATTGACATAAGTTGAAAAAAAAAACTTCCATTATTATCCTTTATGATGAATGGAATACAAATAAATGCTCTTAGTGAGTCTAAAGCATTACAGAAATCTACGTCTGAAATTTAATACCCGAAAGACAAATCTACTATTATAATATACAAAATGAAAGTAGATAAGGATAAAGATTAAACTTCCACTCAACCATAAAAATGTATACGAACTTTTTACCTGAAGTAACATAGTGTTCGAAACTTAAAAACGAGTGGTATTTTCAACTAAAATAAATAAACAAAGGCATCAAAAGTTAAAACGCAGATGTGTAACGGTAACATCCCGAAGACGGATGGCGTCTAGTACACACACATAAATGCTACTATCAAAATATTTACCACAGTGTAAAAAAATTCAAAACTGTTTTCAGTTTACAAACTCCTTACATTATTAGATATACGAATTATACAAATACGTCGAAGGTGATTTATGTATTGGTAAACCATTTCGGTGATCTAGAATATATTAAACTGATAAATAAGATTCTTGCATTTTTAGACTACATATATTTTACTGTTACAAATATTTATGGTGGAAGTTATTGATACAATGATTTTATTTATATTTAATATCTTTTAGATCAAAATTTAATGGACTGACTTTATATACGTACATAAAGTTACATAATGCTGAGGAATGTAAATCATATAAGAAGGGTCTAAAGTATGATTGTTGGCTAACCACCAAGTGAAGAGAAGATGGCGACCAAAAAATACATGGAGTGTGTGAAACAAATCTCTACTGTGATGACATATGACAGAAGAGCGTGGAAGACTTTGACATATTGCGCCCTCCTTAAATATTTGGGAATAGAGCAGGTGGATGGATCCACCACATCCATCCACTGCCTGGTTTTAGTGTATCCTCTGATTCACTCCTTCGGATTCACTCATCATGACATTTTCTGGACTTTTAGATCTAAATACAAGTTTTTCGGGTGACGTGATTTGTTTAATATATATATTGTGTAAGAAGAAGCCAATTCCATACAACTTGTTGGGAGATGACCTTTGTAGCTGTGTTATTGATAAAATAAATCGGTTTTTTAAATAAACTGGAATTTAGTAGCTGTGTTCGTGAATCTTTCTGTCAGCTATATATCTTATTAACACAAATAATCTGTGGAACCTTACAAAAATAGATTTCTAACAAAATAACAATAGAAATATTATAATAAAATAAATTTAGATATAAGGGGACGTTCCAGTGACCTATTTAGTCCAAACTTTCAATGTTCTCAAAATATTGTTTTAAAGATATTTTAGTGGCCATGACACACTAAGGTGTTTTGACCGTGAATATTTTTCCCATAACCTGTAACAACATGTTGGGTAAATAATGGCAGACTTCATGGATGACAATTACTACCTTTATACCGTATTATCATAATAGACATATTTTCTTCGATATAAATATTTTCCTTAATATAAATATTCTTAGTTGTTATTTACTTAAATAATAAATAAATATAGTATTATTTTATGTATAAATATATTTGATTGGCGAAATCAAAACGACATTGGCTCCACAATTAGGAGAAAAAAAGCCTTTGTGTTTTCTATCTGTGTACATATGTACACGTAGAGATCGCATTTCTGAACTGATTTTGATGAAGCTTTTGATATTTGTTCTATAACTGCGGTTAGGTTAGGTTAGGGGGCCAAACCCCTTCTCGCTCAGTTTCCGGTGCACAGCTCTACAAGTATATAGTATAAATGTATTTTTAATGTTCAAAGTAGCGTTTTGTATAAACTATCCCTATTGATATACGGTGTTTTTCCATTTCTTGTCCTCGAACGACAATAGTGTTGACTTTCGATTGACCTCGCGCCATCGCTTTGGAGAGGTGTGTATTCCATGAAGGTGTTTTCATACCCTTGTTGAATCTTAGTAATATCAGTAAATTAATGTTATTTACCGATAGAGACAAAGAACACTACGTATTTGTCAATTAGTTTATTTGACATCTGTTACGATTCTTTAACGTTCAATCATAGCGTTGAAGATTATGCTATCGGGTTTGTTTTTCATTCTAGATTTCTTTAAAACTTAAATAAGCATTACATGGCAATACATATTTACAGATATTTTCAAAGAATTCTAATTTTTATTTTTATTATTTAAAATTTTACTATAACTGTAAAACTATTAACGGGTAGTTCGAATAGTTTGAAATAGTTTCCTTGGCGGACCGCCAGAGGGCTGTTAGATAATAGTAACGTGCTTTTGACATGGTTGCAAACAAAAATAATAAATAAGCTACACGTTCAGAACTCGGCATATTTCGGTTATGTTCGGATTCGTACGGTTAGAGCTATCAGTTTTTTTAATATGGCAATACTTGATTATATTGTTTACAGCGCCATTGGCTGTTAGTGTCAGGGGGCTTACTTGTAGGGTCTCGTGTTATTCTATTTATATTATAATTAGTAATGACCTCGCAAGGTTATAGCGACATTATTGTTCGCTATATCGATGTTATAAAAACACAAATAATAGCTTCCGCTAAATAAAATTAATTATGATTCTCTTTGTTACTATAATTGGCCTTTGGCCTCGTTTTTCAATTGTGACCATTGTACATTTAATAGATCTTTTGACAAATTAATAGTTTTGTACATTTTTAAGTTATTTAGATTTTTAATTCTAAATTTTTTTGTATTAATAGTTCTGAATAAAAATATGCTTATTTTCGGTTAATATTAAAAAAAAAACGAAATAATATTACAGTATTTTATATGGTAGTATAAGTAAGTGTATAGGGATGGCCCCAACTAGGGTACTTCCTTCTAACAAGAGATATGACCAAGTTCAAAACGAAAACACAAAACGCAGCCGTTGCCGTGACGACTACGGAACGAAATTACATAACAATGTACTAGGGTAGCAGAAAGTTAGTGAGGGTTGATGTACCCTTTCCATTTTCGTCCTGCTGGGGTTTACCCATTGAGGTATTGATAAAAATCTATCTCAGTGTAAGCAGGGTATAATGCTATCCAAGGTAATATGATCTTTAAAACTATGGCATAAGAGTAGATATTTGAAGTGATTCTTTCAATTTGTAACTGACCTGCGCAATGATAAGCACATTTTCTATCCTAAGTAACCTATGCACTCCTGGTATGTCTATGAAGGATGCCGGGCGACGAAAAGAAAAAAAATAAAGAAATATTATTTTATTTATAAGATTGTTTGTTTAAATATAAAAAAATGCTAGTGTTTTTTATCCAAGAATTGGAATTAAAGCAAATCAGTTGGAACTAATATTGGAATTAATATTTACATAACATGCAGTATTGTGTTTCTAAAAATACTGGTAATATTCCTTTGGCCGTTAAACCTCGGGGTTATCGCCGGTCCTTGCCTCTTTCCCACGCAGAATGAGTAAACAAATATCTGGGGATAGGAAACTACTCTTCTCTCTCGTTTTTTTACAAGTATCAGAGAGAGAGAAGAAGTCCTGATTAAAATATAAATAATACATTATCTTATTGAAAATTTGCGTGTTATAAATGGAATAACATATATGTAAGATTATCTAGATATGTGGGTTCAGACGTCCAGGGTCAGTAGCCAAATTATAGATGTGTAGATTCTACTCAAACCCATAAGTATCAAAATTGTTTGCTTATGCGAATCTCCAACATCAATCAGCATTCTATTCGTCTAGCGGCTGAATGAATGAATGAACAACTTAAATTTAAGCCCCTATTTCATTATACAATTTTAATTGACACTATTTGACCTTAAAAAACAGAGAGTCTCAACCTGCTATGTGCTAACAAATGTTAGTAAGATAAATTTGATATTTTTAAGAAAATTATCGTTTATTTTTTATAAATCAATATATTCTCAATATAATGCGCATTTATTTAAGCTATTATTAACATATAAAATTCGCACATAATTAAGTCTTTATTTATTTATTTGTTTATAAGATTTTTAAATATGGAACCCTGTGTCTAATATAACAGATTACTATTTTTTTTTTAATTGCAACCAACTTCATATATATTAAAAAAAAGCATTGTTATATATGAATAAATACTAGGTACATTATGGCTAATAAGAATTAATTGTTTAGCATATTTGTTTGTAACGTCTTCTACAATAGTGATGTAAAAACAGGAATCCTTCATTAATAATTATTATTTTCTAGGTCACTGGGACAAGATAAGTCATTCGTATCTCGCTAAATGGTGACGTATGTTTTGCTTAGTATGACTTATGTATAGCAATATGAAACTTATTCTTTGAGAATAAAGTGTTATTTTGTTTGTATTCATATTTGTTAATTATAACAAAATATATTTTATAAGTCATGAATAATATATTTTTTGATTTCATTTCCTATTAAGATTTGTTTATCAACTAATTAAATTATATGAAATCTAAAAAAAATTATAAAATGTTACGATAACTCGATTTTTTTACTACACAATAAAACGAATGACCTCTGACGTCACAAGTGATTTACTCTAACCAGGCTTGCGCGGAATTTGTTGACCTATTTCATTATATACATCAGCGACCGTGTGGCCTAATGGATAAGGCGTCGGACTTCGGATCCGAAGATTGCAGGTTCGAGTCCTGTCACGGTCGAAATATAACTTTTTGTTTTTATTTATATGAATTAAATTTACGTTATTTAATAACTTATTTTTGTTAAAAAAAAAACATTTTTTTATGCAATCAATATATTGTATTTAAAACAAAGTTAAGTCACTTTTATGATTGAACAATACGTCAGAATATTTTATTTATTTATTTTATTGAACATATTTCTTTTAAGTGACATTTACTTAACCCTTTTATAATTTTAACAATATTTGAATTTAGGCTCGACGGGTAGAGGATTTTTAAAACACTTTAATATTTATCACTTAAAGTTAACAAGGGTTGTTATTTATATAGGATTTTGTTGTTTTTTATTATTATATTGAGATTAAATAAGATATTTATAATGTTTAAATTTGATTTAGTGTTTATTAACATATTTTTAAAGTATTTTAAAAAGTAATTTATATATCCTTATATAATAAAAAATAATTATATATTTTTAAAACGGTTATCTACCGGGTTAGTTCAAAAAATATATATATTATATTCAAATTCGCAACAAGAAGTTGTTAAAATTAAAAAAAAAACGCTATTAAATGCTGTTAAGTCTATTTGTAAGTTACTCTAACTGAATTTGATTCCGGACTCTGAGTCATAGTGGACTTACCCGCCTTTTATAGTTACTTTGAATGCCGCATTCGTTGTTGTTTTATAACAAAAAAAAAATTAAGAAATAATAAAAATGATTGATACATTTTTTTCTTTTGGAGTATTCAATTAAATCTTAGTATAAAAAATCATAAATTGTATTAAAAACATAACAACATTTGAACGAGTTAAGGATATAGAAATTAATACGTATATATAACTCTTTCTTCTATCTTACATTTAACAAATAAAAATAGCTAAATAAGGCTATTAAACTAAATTCACAGATAAAAAGCCTGGATCTAGAATCTCAATCTAACATATGTCTAAGCTAGATCAATTCATTCAATATACTCGTACAAAAAGTGAATTAACACTCACTGACTTTATGAAATCTCATAAACTAAAGGTCAATGTTTGTTAATTTTTGTGTTATTAAATGTGTAATTAAATTTTATATATTTTTTGTATTTAATTTTAGAGATCGCTGATGATATTATATAAATATTTAACCCGGTCAATTTTATGGAAATTTCGTAAACAACTAACGCCGAGACCTCCATGCCACTATCTCATTATTAACACCCCTGAATGTGTTTGAAACTCAGGTAACGTATAAGCTCAGATATAAATGAAGCGAGAACAGTCTCGTAAATATATATAGAGTTCATTATATGTAGGAGATTGATATATTTTATCGGAGACTCTACAAGTCACTCAGCATAATGTAATTTTTTTTTTTTTTTTTTTGCATTTTTGATAGCAGTAGTAAGTTTTTGGTCAACACTTTTTTTTTTATATAAGCTGAACTATTCTTATTCATTATAGTATAAATTACTTTGTATCTACATAAAAAAATAGATAAAAGGGAACAAAGACAATAATAGAGTCAAATAGCATATATTAGTTAAAAACATTTTATCCATAGATAATAGCAAAAAAAAAACGTGATATACAAATACCATAAAAAACAATTAAGTTAAAAAAGAAATAATAAAACAATAACAATAAAATAAACCTAACAAAATAGAAACAATGATTCTAGATGACGCATGAATAACCATGGCTTCCCCTCGATTGTTCCCCGCGTTCTTGGTAACCTTTGTGCGAACGTGAACGATTTACTAAAACCAAACAATAATATAAATTAATATGGACTCCACTCACCGTGCCTGTAAGGACACATTGATAAACTGTTAAATTTACAATTTCGAATGTTTATTTTATTTACATAATGCGACATTCGTTATCCAATCTACAGCGCACTACTTGCCACCTAAAAGTAAAAGGGCACTGCAGCGGACCTTCCATGAACTTTCATAGCAATATAATAATAATTTTACTTTCCAATTCGTCCTAAAAGTAACATTACTTTAATAATACATATTTCGAAAATTATGATTTCATCCCAATCTTTTAATAATGTTTACTTTATTCAATTGTACCATGAATTTGATGTTTCAGTTTATTAGATTATATGTCATCAGTTTCAGTAATTAATCTTTTTCAGGGCAAGTATAAAAGCAGAAACAGCTATAAGAGTAGAATGAAACCATTTATGTTTTTTTCTATTACTATTTTGTTTCAGATATATTGTGATTCATGATTATTGTTTTGACATTTGAAATATTAATGTTATATTCTATTTATGTCAAATTTTATCATTCAAAGAGACCGTTCATTCTCTTACGTCACTAAGTTTGAATAATACAATATTGTTTTATTTAGCTCATGGTACGAATCAAAGTAATATTTATATAATAGTTTTAAGAGTTCATTGTAGGCCTTTAGATGGAAGTAATATTCAGATATAAGAACCCTGGTTGATCTAGAACTTGGTAAATTTGATAATCAAATAATTTTCCCGATAATTGCTCAAAAAATAGTATAATTATACACAACCTTATGCAATTGTAATACGGCCTATTTTACAAATGCTGTATTCTATTTTTTTATTATCTTTTTTCCATATAAAGTTTTTGATAGCGTTTAAGGATAATGTTGACTTGATGACCTCACGATTACATCATTGTGACCTAAATTTAAGAATGTTTTAAAGTCCTTTGTATGAACAAATAACAAATAAATTATTGTTTTCTAGATTAGCCTCAAGAAGAGCCATCTAATATATAAAATATAGATAATATTTTAACGTATCTTCTATAGAATATTTTTCTTTATGGTGAAGTTATGTTACATATGTTACATTTAGTTAATATTTTTCTTATACAGCAGATTTTATAGATATTTTTTATACGGAAGTAATCCATTTTTCATTGAAAATAATTTATTGTTCTTCATATATTATTATTCATTATGTTATTTTATACCTTAAACTATATTTCTTCTTTACGTTCTTAGACGGTAAGCAACTGTGCACTGGGAGACATAATTTTAATAAAGAGAATTTCTTTTTCGTACTAATAAAATATTAATGTGATTCTGAGAACAGAAAATATATTCGCGGGAAAAGAAATTCTCACACAAATAACCATATATCCCAATTTCAACTTTAAATGTATTAGTATTAATTGTCTATATTGCTTGTAATATTATTAGAGTATTAGCAGTAATTGGTGTGTTGGCGTACAAATTATTTTAAGTACTCAATACATATCACATACTTCACTTGAAGAACCCACGCTTCGTTTGTTTTTGCCGTACGAGAACATCTAAAGATAAAAAATGCAAAATATTAACAATAAATACAATGAATAATCTAATTATAATTATTTTTCTTTAGTTTTAGCTTAATAATAGAGATAGGATTAGTTAAATATAACAATAGCTAAATAGGTTTTTTCGAACCTGCGACCTCTGGGATAACGTTCCGTCGCTCTTACAACTGACCTACCAGCATCGTTGAATTTAGCATTAAATAATGAAATTTTAATTGTTAAGATGTTTCTGTACAAAAAAGAAATATTATATTAATTTATACAGAACCTTATATATTTAAATTAGCTTTTCAAACTTCAAACAAGACTAACATTGTAACAAACTACTTAAAAGCTAATGTATTAAACGTGTCATACGGACAAAAATCACTTAATGTATATATATAAATATTACTCATTGTATTGTATACGATAATTAATATAAATTACAATAACAAAAAATATATATAGACGAAATTCTAATAGTATAACTAGTTCGTTGTTCTTCAGAACTATTTACTTATTTACTATTTTAGAGGAATAAAGTAACTAAAATCTATTAACATGAATAAAATCCCAGTTATTTGTTTACTATTTACTTTATGTTTAAAATGCATTACAAGTTTCAAAATCAAAACACATAATATATAATAACTTTCATAAATATTTACTTTGAAACCTAAAATCCTAAAATAATGTTTAACCGGAGAATATTTATATTTTTTTAAGTGTCCATATATAAAATAAATTATATATTTAATATTTATCGAGGTATTTATAAAACCCGTAGGGCGAGAACCACGTATACGATAGTTTGATTTAAAGTTCATATATGTAGAAATATGATTATAAGTATACAATTTATATAGGCTTTAAAATAATAATAATATAAATTATTTATATTCAATATTGAAATTATAAGTTCCATGAGTTATCCGTACAAATATTCGACCGGTGGATTAAGTTTGTCGAAAACCATATAATATCGATTTTATTTTTGGATTGTAGATCGATTTAATATCGATAATATTTAAAAGTTAAATTTAATTTAGGTAGACCAGTAAGGGTAATTAAGGACTAAGGTCCAAAGGCAAAAATATTTTAAGTAAAATCAACTTTACCAGTAGTACTTCCTCCGATAAAAACGTCTTTCTTTGTCTACACAAAAGTTTTAAAAAGTTTGTTATATACAAAGATATTCATTTTAATAGACTATGGATAAAATTTATAAATAAAATATTATAATTCAGTGTAAGACTTTCTTTACATTTTCATGTTTACTCACTTATTACTATTTAAACTAATTAGTATCGTATGAGACATTCATTTATTTCTGTAACATGTCTTACAATTTCCCGCAAATTGGTATTAATTCCAGGAGAAAGAAACTTGACCTTGGCACTAATTCGTTGGCTCAAGAAAATGTATGTATCTATTGAAAATCAATACGTAAAGAATGTTTCCATTGTTTGAAATCACAAACAATTATAACAATTAAAATGAAATCTATTAATGGTGCAGAGCACCGCAGAGTCCATGTAATTGACACGCGACCATACGAGAGCACTTCGTATCAAAATTCTTTTCAGACAAAAAAGACCAACAAAAAGGTATAATAATTTCATTAGATTTGACAGATTACAATTTGTTTTTAAATTGATATTGATTGATGATGATCTTTGGGGTGGTCTTGGCTTATATATATATATATATATATATATATATAAACGTTTTTTCCCTAGTTTCCAAGCAATTGCAAGCAATTTTAGTAAAAAGGCAATTGCTTGGTAACTAGGCAAAAGAGAAAACGTTAAAAATAATACGTTAATATAAGACAATTTATCATGGATATGCTAACCAAAGGTATGTTAGTAAGAAGTTAATAATATTTTAATATATTATGAAGCGTATCATATCTTGATGTGGATAAAATGTCGTATGACAATGAGCACTTCTCAGGGTAAGTTTTTCTGCGAAGCGTTAGTTAGATTAATGGTGAGAAGGCATGGTATCTACTGACGAGCCCAAACCTTCAATACAACTACGGATTAATTAATCTGGGTGCTTATTGAGTAATATAAGTATGATTTTTTGATGAATATTATTTATTTCCTATTTTCATATTATTTAAAAAACAAATGTTTAATCCATAATATATGTGTTAAGCACATATATATATATATATATGTGTGTGTGTTTGAAATTAAGTATCTTATTTATAAGCATTGAGACACTTATTTCGTACTATCTTCTGATGCCAGGGTTTTATATCTTATGTAATGATTAAATCATACTTACTCAATAACTTGTTGACTTCATACTTCAAGCGGCTGTAGAGACTGGTTAATAGTAATTGAATACTTAGTCTGGCTGTAAATATTACAATTTAAAAAAAAAACCTATTGATAGAATGACAGATTCCAAATTCAAATGTAATCAAATTTGAATTCATGATCTGTCATTCTTATATGAATATTTATTTTGTTATTTTATTTTCGCGCCAATCTGTATTACATATTCTAGTGACATTAAAATGGCTACTCTATGGTTTATACAGATAATCGAGTAATGTGAAAGCTTCACACAAATAAGGTTTGCATTTTTAAAAACTGAACTCGTGGTGCTAGCAAATGTATATCATTATATAATTGACAATGAGACTTTATCAATTTGTGACAAAAATAATCTGTCCGTCCTTAGTATTCGTACGAAAAAGTTGATAAGTGAAGTGAAAGTAAAGAAATCGAAGAGATCGAATCCTGTCCGAAACAAAAGATTTTATTTTGTAAAATGTAAAGCACCTAGAACCATGTCGCGTATTTTAAAAGATAACTTAGCTCTTGGAGTCTATAAGTGCCATACTGGTCATTATTTAATTGATAATTTTAAAATGGATAGTGTGGTATAATCGTTACTTATTAAGTGGTACTCAAAGAAGGGAGGGAGGTGGAAGGGAGGGAGGAGGAAGGGAGGTCACAGAAAGAAATATGCGAGTGAGAAATATATAATACAGTGGGAAATGTATATATTTCTCACTCGCAGCAGACTGACAGCTATGCTCTAAGTGGTATAGAAGCTACCAAATTAGACAGGAGAATATAACGTGTACATTATTTTACTTCAGTAATGGAGTGGTGAGTGAGTGTCAGCTATTAATGAGTGAGTAAGACATATTTTTCTGAATAAGTTGTCAAAATATCTAAACGAAACCCTGATCAAACATCTAATCGAATCTAAGAATGGTTCTTTCAGCAGGACAAGTCCGTGAGTCTGTGAGTAAGCTACCACCAGCTCGGAATTAGTCATTTATTTAGTCCCGATTTTAATCCAGTTAGTTTTAGATAATTTGGCGAACCATAGATGCCATGATACTTGGATATCTCAACGTTTAAAGGTATTTAACTCAACGGAGTTGTAATTCAATGCGCTTCAAGTATTGCTTATGTTATTTATTATATATGAACAAACACACATACAATAAGAAATGTTTTATGGTGCAGAAAAAAAGGGATTTTTCCTTGTGACAGTATTTATTTCAAAAGGAAGGTATATCAAAAAAATTGCTGAAAAACCTTTAAAAAATATATAGTGAAAAGTAAAAAAAAATAACCAGTTATTTTTTTTTTTATAAATTTATTTAATAAAACTCCATTGAAGCCTGTAAATATACCTACCATAAATATGGTCAAAATGTCTGAAGTTCGCGCGGAAACGAGCGCGGGCAACTGGTATATAAGCTCTTTATCAATCTGTCATGATATGTAAATGTTAGTTCAAATATGTATCTGACGACAATATTGATAATGAAATACTATACGTCGCTTTATGACGCTATACAAAAGCATAGGCCAAGGCTGAAGCAATGGATTTAGTGGATGGCCATCTGTACCATATATTAGAAATGCACACATTACATCAAATATTTACGACTTATGCTTTCCTGGTCAAAACAATGATGTTTACTAGGTCTGAAGGACCCACACACACATACTCATCTTGTTTACACACCAATACACATAGTGTGAGTGACGATTACGTCACCTGCGTTGCCCGATGCATAGCACGCGGGTAGGACGCTTTCAGTTTATGTGTACCTGGTATCAAAATACAAGGTTAGTTGGTGTAGTAAGAACTTTTTTCTTTATTTTTTTATAATTAATTTATATCAGAAATATTTACCCAAACTCAGCAGTTCCTCGAGGTGCTAATTAAATTATTAAAAGCTGTTATACCAAACTTCTGCATATGTTGCATCAACATTAATAATTAATTCGCTGATGATATTTTATTAATACTATAATAAAATAATTATAAATTCAAATACCGTCCATTATTATTTCTTACCAGAAGTATTTTTTCTTGTATGGTCCTTTGGGACAGTACAATCGATCCGCATTGTTTGTTGGTCTTATCATAGTGCCACAGGTGCCATCTACAAACAGCCTTTTACGCCGGGAATGGGATATCTTTCATTGAACCTGTAATTGTAACAGTTTTCAGAAAACAGTATTTAATAACATTTTATTCATATTTACGAACATTGCTTTGAGCCTGAGGCTTTCTATATCCTTTTTTCTAAACCGAATATATATTTTTAATGTGAGGATGGCATAAAGTGACTGTGCCTTCACTTATCCCCCAAGAACTAGATGCCTGTGAAGCGAAAGTAATGTTTTCATCCCACAAATTCTCTGGTAACTGGTTTTTTAAGATTTACGGATCTTTGCTCACATTCCAAATGTATATAAAATATGTTTTAATGAAATACCTTTAATGTGGTCAATAGCCTCTTTAAATATTAAAAAAATACACTATAACAAACAATATCAGAAATTATTACTGAAAATGTACTTCACTGACGTTTCCAAGTTGATTGTTTTGAGTGGAATGAATTTATGACAAGGTAATTTTTGTTTCGAAAAGACGTAACTTGACATTCGAAACGTAAAAAATGTATATGCCTATACGGAATACTAAGTATTATACAATTAACGTGAGAATTCCTCATACACAATAGTTCATCGCGTCTCCACTGTCGAGAATGTGGCGCTACCAGCGCTGTCGTGACTTAGAAAATACAAATTGATATTTCAACATGGCAACCGATATTTAAAAATGGCACTGCAGTAAAGTTTGTATAGATTTCTACTTTGCTTTGTTTTAAGGTCTTTTTAGAATTATGCATTATATAATATTTATTGTTAACTTTTTTATAAAAATCTTTAATAATATTCCAAAAATCATAAGAGATTTACCATAGAGGTTTTTACATTACTTTTACTAAAGAATCGGGTAATTATTGATTGTATATTTTATTGTGTGAACGATTATTATAATTTTGAACAATTAATTAATTTAATTTATATTTATTGATGCTGATATTTTATTTTCATTATATTAAATTAATTTGAATTTGTAGCTATAAAAATAAAACAGAATTAACTTTTGTAAAAATAAAATATGAAGAAAATAAACAAAAAAGAATTTAATCTCATGCAAATGTAATTGATTGTAATAATTGTTTTCCTGAATCCTGAATATTGATTCTGGATGGTTTAAAAATTAAATTAAGTGGACCAAAACAACTCAAGAGAAGGAGTTTCTTACGAGATCTGTGTTCAAAGTCCTCGCGGACGTAGTCGCGGGCAACTGCTAGTATAATAATATAATATGAAGAGCTCGCACTCAGCCGCGACGAAGGTACTCAAGTAACATTTCCTACTTTACATTAAATACATACGTATATGTCACTTAAATAAGACATTGTAATTGTCTCATTTGTTTTAATGATATTATTATATTTTTTTTACACTACACGACCATACAATACAGTGGTTAATGGTGTTATTTATTATAACATTCATATACTTATAGCTGCCTTCTGGGTGGATGTAAATTAATATAATAGCACCAAGCCTTGTTATTCGCTGTTGTTCTCGAAAAATTAAGAATCTATTCAACACGTACCCTCCCTGCCACCATGCACAAGTAGGTTGGAAAAGTAATGAGAATGAAAGACGTAGGTATGGAGCTCAAACTAACACATAGTACCAGGAAACTATAAGTCGCGAAGGTTAGACGAGCACAGATTTTAGATATTTTAAAGTTTAACTAAATTTTTTGGTTAAAATGTTCATACTGATATTGATAAACAGATTCTGAAGATTTTGTCTATGAATACAATTTACAGGAAACTTGTTGCGGGATATTTCATACCTCTATGTTAAATGTAAGCAGCTGAGAGTAATATCACGGTTGTCTGAGAACATAGTATAATATTATATAATAAATGAAACGCTACACGAACGAACATTCCTGAAACAGCACAGAACCCCTCTTACGAGTTTCGATTTTATGAAACGTTGATGGTTTTCGAGCAGTCACAAAACGAATTCTTGGTGGTAGTTGGTTGTTATTTGGCAATCATTTGCAGTAAACCAATCACAACCAAGAATTAGTTTCGTGACAGTTGGAAAACTATCAACGTTGCATATCAGAACTAGTGATAGGGGTATAGTCTTATTATGGAAAACTCTAGAAGCTATTGATGTTTTAAATAATATCTTATCTTCAAGAACATTGATAATATATACAATATACCGCGGTGCCTTTTATTTGAGTGGTTCTTATAGCGAATTTTTAATACGACACACAATTAAATTTGACTCTTGGACTATAATTTAACTTTATATAACTTACTGTACATATTTTTTCTGGTGAATTCGAGAGCCTTGAAAATGTTATATAATATCTACAATATCTATGGAATAGGCAATCAGCAGACTATTAACCGATATGGCTTGACATCGACGTCCCAATTTATTATTATGAAACGACAAATATTGTTAGTGAAATAAAATACCGAGATTTTCCATTGCTCTTGTTTTACTTCACGACAAAGTTCATATAACAGAATGTGTCAATAATACAGGAGCCTGATCTTAGCTTTATGTTGGGGAATTTGGATACCTTTAGCTTTGGGGTTTCAACTTTAACGACTCTGAGTAAATCGATGCTAAGTTCAGTCTCCCATGAATAGGATTATTTTGAAAACGAATTTTTATATTTTGCTATTGTTTTTTAAAGAAATTGTTTAATATTGGTACTTTAGGTTTTCGTTTGCTGACTTGGTACTTATCGTTTCATATATTATATATTAAAAAAAGAAGTACATATAAAACATAAAGGACCTGTTCAATTAAATAGTTAAAGTATTATGAAGGGATAAAATACCTAATAATACGCACTGTAGTACATTACGCCATCTCAACAAAAAATAAAGAAAGTACAGTAGTGAGCTTTGGGCCTTGTTATGTCACGTTTATTTCAAACATTCGTTACCAGGCGAGCATAAACCACGAGTACACTTTAGAAGATACAAATAATGCTGAGGGCGAGTGATATTTGATATTATATTAAGCCACGATAGTTGTCTAATACTTAAAAGAATTTAGATAAGATGTTTTGTTTGAGCTTGGTGCTTGGACTCCTGGGTCTCTTATTCCCCATTCATTCATTCATATCTATAATGGAGATAAATAACAAATTTATTTATTATACACAAACACTGGCACTGGCAATGGCAACTTATTAAGAATTAATTCCTTTTAACATATTTTAAATCAAATATATTTTATTTAGTGCAAGTTCCGTATTCACAAAACGGTTACTATTTTTTAAAAGAATTATTAGATAATGAATTCATTTATAGGCATTATTTGTTTAAATTAGGCGATGTTGTTTAAATTGTCTATAATAATAAAAATAATTATTATTTATTTCAAGTTCAAACAATCATATACACAAAAAGGTAGAAGTCTTCTTTTAAGAATAAATAAAATTATCCCTGTGCCCGAAGACTTCTACAACAATATAAGAATATAAGATTATATACTGTTAACTTTATAAACTTTTTCAAAAAGAAAAAAAAGAACATTTTTATCTTATTAATAATCGCGCGAGCAGTAGTTAATTAAAGTTTCAAACGTATAAAGCTCTCCAATAATCACCGCGGATAGAGTACCTGCAAGCTAGCGCTGCAGTAAGTCACAAAAACATTTAAAAAAACTAATAAAAACCTTGAAAGTAATTCTTTAGATCCAACAGTGCGCTGTATCCCTGTTATGTCACGTTCCTTGCATAGCGCAGGGTACCAGGACGTCATGACTCTGCTACAGTTAACCAACAATTACTCGCCATGCTCCTGCCAGTACTAGGATTTAGCTGGCTAGTTAATATACTTTATACAATTTGAAGTGAAAATCAGTCTTAGTTTAGTGCTACATTTTGCGTTCCAAAATGCTACTTCAGTCACACAAAGATATGAATTCTGTTTCACTAAATTTTCACTAAATTCCTTAGTTGTCTATTTATTCACTAAGTACAAGTATAAAGCAAACAATAACTTAAACACTTTTTACTAAATGTGTTTTAAACTATAGTTAATTACAATAAAAAGTTTGCAAAATAAATGATTTGTAATATAAGGAAATATAAAACCATGTCTTTTGTATACTTAAACTTGCAACAAGATGAATGAATTATATTTATTACCCGGCTGTATTCACGTAGAAATTAAATCGGAATGTGCCCGAATTATTTCATTTAAATATAAAAAGATGAATGAGGTCCTAAAAAAGTTGCATGAATTTAAGATCACCAATTATTTTAGTATTGTACTTTATATTAATATATCTGAAAATATGTTATCCAAAATGAATAATTAAGCAGGAAGGTCCAAGGTGTTCATTAACCTTCAACAGTAACAACACAACAGTAACAAAAGATTCAAAAAGTCTCGTATCGCGTTTTAAAACCTCACAGTAACACACTTTTAAAAAAGTTTAAATATAAGGCCCGAACTTCTCAAGCCTTGCTCGAAGCCAAAGTTCTTGAATTTATTAGAGCACAGACAGGCCCTCGTCCAGCAGATAACCCCTTGGACTTCAAGTTATGGTCACATTTCACATTAAGAGCATTAAACGAAACCATGTAGTATTTTATGAAATCGAGCAAGAATTATCTAAAAACATTGCGCTCGAGAGAGCTTAAGTCATACATAGATAGAATATGTTATTACTTTTTCAACTTTTTAATTTGAAAAAGTTTTTAGGATAAGACTAATCTTAGATGTAACGCATCAACGGACACAATTATGTTACACTAAAAGTAGTCGTAAGCCAGTAAGAGTCACGAATTCGTTACAAAAAATCACCAGACGTACTGTGGCAGTAAATGTCGCAGTTTCGATACAACAGAATGAATAAATAGATCGAGCGTAAATACATATCTTGTGTCAATTTACATAGAAGCTCTGTAAATACTCACATATATATATAAATGTGAGGATTATATATATACATTAATTAATAACCATACAAATTTAATGCCCGTCTGTCGTGGCCATTTCAAATTTTATCGTTATTACTGAGACTTTTCAATAAAATAATTTTGATTAATAATTTTTGTAGGCTTCATTTTCAGCCAGTCGTTAAAATTTATTCAAAACATGTTACCAGGACAACATAAAACGACTGCAGCCTCTGATATACGGTGAAATTAAAATATCTCTTATACTAAGTGAAATAAGCGCCACCTTTTGTATAATGGATGAACTATGTCAGAAACCTTTTCGAGAATGCGAACCACACAAAAGTTTCGCGGCAAACAAATTTACCTCAGCTATAAGAACGCAAAACCAAGTAAAATAAATAGATTTTGTCAAAAAATAAACATAACCTAAAGACGACACACGGATTTTTTTAAATATTATAAATTTAAAATACAGATTTCAGTTAAAGTAAATTTACAGCCGACAGGCAACATTTGGAAATACCTATTCGAATGGTGATCATCGTTATCGTCGTACCACTCAATAATTATGATGAATTATTTTTGTATAATATTTATATATTTATAATATCAATTGACTAATCTTTGTTTAAGTATAAGTAAACATTTAATGTATTATTTATTGTATTTTGTTGGGTCGCGAAATCGATATATCATTTTCTTATCTATATCAACAGCTAATGCAGAAAATAGGGCTTACGATTTATATATGTACCTTTATTTTTTTTAAATTTATTTATACTTAGAAGTTAATCTCCGGAACCACGCAAACATTTGAAAAAATATTTTAGGTTGGTAGAGGTACTACATTATTCCAAATTGATATAGACAGACAACACACTACGATAAAATGGTCTAGCTGTAGGCCTTTTAAAAAAGTCGAGCAAAGTATTGAAAGTGCCTATTAAAAAAATATAGCAATTGTAGACAACTACTACTTGCTATTACCGATGCTAGGCGTGATAGAAACAAATTCACTCCTAAATTGACACAGTGAATTCTGTACATGAAATTTACACTCTTATAGCCTTGCAGACAATGGTCTCCTTTATTATACATATAATTTAAGAGCTACACATACATACACACACACATACGACGTATACGTATTGTATACAAATATATATATATATATATATATTTGATTACTAATTAATTACTAACCATTAAAAGTTAGAGTGATATAATAGTTTAACTTTCCTTCCATTGTTGTGCTGATAAAAAATAGAATGAAGATGGTGGAAAAATATTTTTGGGAACTAGTAATTCAATAAATTAAAATTTAGACATTATATTCCGATTTTATTTTCCGCACGGGTGGCCGGCCGTCAGTCAGAGCGCTGTTGCTTTGTTATGTCTGTCACGTTTAATTCATAACATTGGGTACCAGGAGCTCATAGGTATAGTAAAAGTATTCCATAAATACAGTTGTATTTGGTAAGTACTTGTATTTGGAAGTATCGATGCCCCGAAATTGAAGCGTATATTTTTTAGACCTTTAAAAAATTATGAACACCGATATCTGTTCTTATATCTACAATTTTATTAGTTGGAGGTAATCTTCAGAGTAACTTACCCGTATCTAAAAATAACTTTACTAATATTTAGAAATAATTTTCACGTTGGATAAAAGCTATATTATATTATACCCTTGAAATAATTATAATGCTTTTAGTGGAGAGCAATTTTGTAAATAAGGATGACCATGTTGATGCGCCTTACCTCCTACGACTACATTTGCAGTTCCCATCAGGTGAGTGTAGTCAAACGTCAACTTATTATTAAAAATAACCCCAAATATTTAGTCAATTTACAAACAGTATATATATATAGTATATAGTAGTAGTATAGTACATATATTAGTAATATAATAGAGACAGGCTTCGTTGTAATCAAGTGTCATGTATATTTCAACCCCGTTATATCTATAACAATATAAGCAATTCTTCTTTCTCTGTTATATGGCAGTTTTTTTAATTCAATTGGTTCAGTAGGTTATATAGCCCATATATACATGAGATAAATAGTAATTTTGCGTCTATCTTTTAGTTGGAATACATAATCCGATCTCAAACATTCTCTAATAAAAGAGGTTGTGCTTGAAATAACTTTATTTTACTAATAATAATCTTATTTTACTCCACATTGATTACTCAGATGTTTTTTACTCAGACGTGAGTAACGACCATGAGTCTTATAAGTCTTCTCTATATACTTTATTCTTATATCTACTGTATTCAATCTTCGAATCGAAATCAATTAAATTTTATCAATTTTCAATGCTTTTTCAATCATCAGTATCTTTATGTATTCTTTACTCAAATGATCCAAATTCACTTTCATGTCTTAAAAAGAAATTCCAGTATGCAATATACGACCCAATGCCATGGTCCTACATTCTTTTATAGCTCTTTTAAGCAGCAAAAGAGCTTCTTTAACAATTATTTCACAGCTTAAGCACCTTTAGACTGAAATGATTTAATATCAGAAAGCGTCTACGAAAAATTCCTTCAAAAAGCTTCTTCGCTCTTAGTCATTTTAATACACATTTCAATTGGGTTTATATGTTACAAATTATAAATTAGTATACTTAATTATATGGATTATAGAAGGTAGTATTTATTGTTAATATTTAGTAATTAATAATAAAATATAACTTGTTTTTTTAAATTGATTTTAACCTCCGCCAAATCTTACCATCCACAAAGCTTTTCACCATAAGTAAAGCCATCAGTTCTAAGTTCACTTTAACTTTTTATTTTTTATTTTATTCTCAAAATCGATAACTGAAAATGTATTGCTATATATATTGTACACAGACGTGGAAAACCTGGTGAAGAGTTGTAATTTTCAAAAAATGATAAATATATTTAATCGTATGTTGTAAACAAATAATCACTTGGGAAGCTTTTTTCAGGTTCTTGAAAGTGGAAAGTAAGAAATTATTCATTAGTGGTAGGGACGTATTGTTTCAGTAGATATGGTTAAAAACGCGCACTGTTGCTAATAACTATGTTGGCTTAAAACATACGAAGACCTCATAACATTGCGCCGAGGTCCTATTAGGTCACGTTTATTTCATAACATAGGTACCAGGTATTCAGAAAACTGCAGTGGTAAATTGAAAGTCATTCAGGAATCTCCAGTATCTACCAGACTGTAGGTGGGAACGCTCGTACGAAGGGGGATTATTAACTAGCAGAAAGGTTTATAGTAAGCTCAGACCGAAATCGTATTTACCAGGATCTCATAAAGTGTAGGAAAGTAGGAGATCCAAAGGAGGTATAGATTTTATGACAGTGAAAGTGCAAACAGTGAAATTTTGCACTCTTATAGCCTTTTGTAGGTAATGATTTACGTTATACCTACATATAAAGGATTATACTAAACACACACACACAAACGGCATATACTATATTTTAGTAAGAAGCTATATACTTAGAGATATTTTACTGTCCTCACAAATATAGCCTTCAAAATATACAACGACGGATAGGGATGCATAGGGTATACTTATCCGTATTTAGTTGTTTCCTCTCATGTTATACTCGTAGAAGTCAAGAGATACAAACAAGAATGAGATAGTTGAAGGAGGCTTTTGAGAACTGATAAACGAGAAATTAATTCGAAAACTCAAATTCAATAAAATGTATAAATTTTCATTATTGATTATTTCAATTTATTTTCCACAAGGATGGCCCGTCATTGCGCTGTTGCTCTGTTATGTCACGTTTAATTCATAACATTGGGTACCAGGAGTTCATAGGTATAGCAAAAGTATTATAAAGATCCAAAATGATATATAAATTAAAGTATTGTAAATTTACTTCATGTTTCTATGAAGACGATACGATTTCAGGTAACCTTTGGGTATGGGACATAGAGATAAATAATATACAAACAGCTTTTCGATTTGTCCCATAAATTTATAAAAATCTTACACAAGTAATCTACATATATATAAAACTTTTCCGTTACTGAGTGACTGACAGACAACGCAGAGCCAAAATTACTTAAGGCAAAAAGCTGAACTTTGACATATATGTTCCTTGGAGAGTGTAGGGGAGTGGTAGGGAAGCATTAAGAAAGGATTTTTGGAAATTCCGCCCTGCAGGGGTTGAAAGGGGGTGAAAAACTTATGAAATTTCTACGACGTTGAAGTTAGTGTATTGAAAATTTGGAGTTTAGTAGTTTACTACAAATTAATGAATACGCGTTAAGACAGAAAGCTGAAACTAAACCTTTAAAATATATTTCAAAGGTTTAGGCTACAATTAAATAGAGATTTTTGAAGTTATAGACGGAAATAATGCATACTATTATAGTATATATATGGTACTCCACTTATATGTGACGGAAAACTTGATTAGGACATGTAAATTCATATTAAAAAAGAAAATAACTAGCGTCGGACTCGCTAATAAAGGGTTCAATTTTGTTTTCGTTAACGCCGTTAAGAACACTTCTAATTCTACGCGGGTAAAACTGCGAGCGGAAAGTTAGTTTACTATATAATACTATTATTTTCTAAGTTCATCATCATTATTGTTTTTTAATATTCATATGTTTTCAATTTTTTTTTAATTAAATTAAACTTTCCAATGCCACGAATGAAAAAAAAGGGATAGAGTTAGCGTAAATTATGTGAACATTTTTTTTCCTAAAAATTTATATGAGCAAGAAGAGTCTGTTAATAGTTGGTAAATCGTAAACAACACAGATAAAACAACAATTAATTATACACGAAATTATATTACAAAAATAAATAATTAATATTAAATACAATATTTATTTAGTCTTGTTAATTAATAATTTTGGGATAACATTATATGTAAAAAAGTCTAGGACAGATGAAAGAAAAAGAGGGGTGACGAGAGTGCCTTCTTATCACCGATTTTTTTCTTAATTCTCATCTAAAAATTTAGAGAATAATCCGATGCATATATATATTTTTTTCTAGTGATTCATAAGGAGTTACAAGACTTACTAAAATATTCTTGCCATGGCACTCAGATCTTAAGAAGAATTATAAAAGTGCGTGCAAGAACCGGATCAAAAGGCAGATTAAGGATCATGTAATATGACCCATGGATATAACCCACACTACCAGTGTCCCGAGATCCAATCAATAAGATAATTCTTACGAAGAATCAAACAAATTAGAGTAAAGAACACACAAAATTCTTAGATTTCTCCGTTTAAAAGTAGGCAACCATATAAAAATTGAAAGGCGTTCTTATTTATTTGGAAGTACTTCATTGGCCTCCTTACAAATACATCCTTTATTCCTCCTCCTTTATTAAATCTTCATAAACAATCAATTCTTTATCAATTTATTTCAATAATTCATAAATATTTTTATTCAATCAAAACTTAAATAATCCAAATTCACCTCCATTACTTAATTAAATTAATACAGCCATTTTACTGTTTCAAACAATATTTTACAGATAAGATACTCTACTTTGAAATCCCTATCTGAATATGAGAAAAGCATCCACGAAGCACTCCTTCAAAAAGCTTGTTCTCTTAGTCATCCCGATACACACGTCAATTGGGTTTATATGTTTCAAATTATAAATATCCTATATATATTTGATACCATGGCAAAATGCACTAATAATTATTGTCCATATTTAGTAATGAGTTTGTTTAAATAGTTTGTTTTGTTTTTTAAAATTGATATATGCCTGTTTTTTTTTAAACATAGCGCTAATTCCGTAAAGGTGAACTTATAATGAATGCCATCAGTTCTTAGTTCACCTATTGTATATTCAATGAGTCGTACATATATTTAATCATATGTTGCAAACAAGTATATCACTTGGGAAGCTTTTTACAGGTTAGGTTATTGAAAGTGAAAGCAAGAAATTATTCGTGGAAGTATTGTTTCAGTAGATTTGAATAAAAACGCGCACTGTTGCTAATAACTATGTTTGCTTAAAACATACGAAGACCTCATAACATTGCGCCGAGGTCCTATTAGGTCACGTTTATTTCATAACATAGGTACCAGGTATTCAGAAAACTGCAGTGGTAAATCTAAAGTCATTCAGGAATCTCCAGTATCTCCTAGACTGTAGGTGGGAACGCTCGCACGTAGGGGATTGATAATAGCAGAAAGGTTAAAGTAAGCTCAGACCAAAATCATGGTTACCAGGATCTCATAAAGCGTAGGAAGGTAGGAGGTTTAAAGGTGGTATAGATTTAATGATAGGGAAAGTGCACACATTTAAATGAATACGAACACACATGTAATTGTATTTACAAACTAAAGCACGGACTGGGCATGCGCTTCAACTTCAACAAAACTTTTTCTAGGAAAAATGCTACAACCGAATTGAACAATGAAGAAAACATTATAAAATATTGAGCCTACAAAAAAATGATTTTTTTTTAATGAAATTTAAATTCTACTATTTCTCTAGTTCATAATAAAAACAATATTATAAATGCAAACAATTTAATCAGGTCCAGTCTCAGTATACAGATTAAATGTATTTTTTGTAACTCGCTATTTTGTAGAAGTAAGGAAGATATATAAAAGAATTTTTATTAAACAAATATCCACTGTGTGCTTAGTTCCTCTTATGTCACGTTTATTTCATAACACGGGCTACCAGGCAACTATAAGCTACGAGTATGCTACGGCAACTACGACGTAGAGAGGACGAGTTAAAGTGCAAACCTAGGCGGATCACCCTTGTCGCCCTCGGCACGCTACGCATTATATTTCCTTAAGATTTTAGTTTCATATAAATTTAGAGTCAGACCTCGGAAACAAATATCACCCTTTTATGTGACATTAGTTAGTAATAAACAGACTACAGGACAATTTGGAAGTAAGCATTCGGAGATTCAAATTTGCAAACAAATTTGAAAAATATTCAATAGATTATTGAATTAATTTTTTCAATTGTATAAAATACATAATAATTATGAAATAAAAGAGGGGTAAACAAAGATAAACCAATATTATAATATTCGTATTTACACAGCTTTAGTAATGTTAATTGTATTGAAATTAGCCTGACTAGTTACGATCTCATTACTCATGAGCTCAAGGTATGGTGGAACTGAACTTACACCGTGACTCCGCCATGGTCCGGGTCCGCTTTTTAAATATCTGACTATTGGGTCAGAGCAAATATCAAATGAACAAATATGGTATGAAGGTAAAAATTAACTAAAGTAATGTATAGAAGCAAACATGTAAAAAAAATATTTAAACAATTAGACCTGGATATCACCAATGGGGAAGTGAAAACTGAAATTGATTTCATTCTGATCTTCACACCCGAACTATTTATAGATGTTGACACCATATGCAGCTTAAACTTCAACACGAACCATGGAATCGTAAGAGCGAAGCTATACATACAGAAAGTTGAAGAAAGAAGACGAATTTCCATGGATAACAAAGATATAGCATTGCCTATCTCAAAAGATATGTTACAATATTTTAAACTAATATCGGGTCTACTTCGCGATAAAAATTAATTAAGGTGAAATACCTTTTTATTTCCCGACGTTTCGGCCGAATTTCACCAGCCGTGGTCACGGGATGACTAATGTCAGCTCAGCGTCGTCTTCGTGAGGCGCGAGTCTCGGTAACTACCCTCGCTTGTTCCTCATTATTTGTGTTGTTTATATTGTTACTATCGGAAGTGAGGGTATTTAAACAAACGACACTAATTACATACTGGCTATTTAAGTAACATTCGCATTTTTAAGCAAGTCACGGGACATTTAATTTGTATTTAATAATAAAATATATATATATATATAAATAAATATGATGATATGTTTATATATTTGAAAAAATATATACAGTTAAAAATGTAATCAACATTATTAGGACGCGCACTACAAGAATCTGGGCGCGTGATATTTAATTATAAACTAACATCATTCAATTTTTATGCTTTACCTGGAAGAACAATTGGTACAGATATTGTTGGTTTTAGTGCTTATTTAAGGCCTAGGTCGGATTAAAGGTTAAGATGGTAAGCGTCAATTTTAAGTATTTCGGGCAAAATTCACTTACACAGACGTACGTATTTATGTATACATAGCAGTAACGCGGACTCACTTGAATGTAGTCAACAGAAGCAGTTAGATTTTTTGAAAATTTGATAAATTTACAAAATATACTCACTCAATAAAGTAAATGTTAGTTTTTTTTGTTACGTGTATTTTTTAAACCTATTGATTATCGTTATTTCTAAATTAATATTAAATACTTATCCGTAATATACATTTATTAGTTTTTTTAAACAATATTTTAAGTATTTAATCCTTTTTATTAAATAGTTATAGTAGATAGCATAATTTTCTTCCAATACCGGATTCGATATACTTTGTCAATAACAAGAACAATTACGAGATTATACTACTTAGGGATTTTTTTTCTTTTTAACTCAAACGGACTAGAGTTAATTTTTCACTAGAGTACGAGTTTCACTCAAGTAAACAATTAAAACAATCACTCAACTCAAGTCGCATTGCTAGTCGTCTCGTAAGTACCCACGGAGTTATAAGTCAGTACCCAACCAGACTCCGATTGGAGCAGTTGTGTTTTCTCATGAATAAATTTGTATGATCGGTCGTATGCGGATCGGCTAGCAAGCTCAAACCGACAACACTACCTGTTGAATGCTAAGAATGCTATAAGGTCGCTTCGGAGTATGCATTTCGGAAGCGTACAATTATGTGAGTTCAGTTCGCGCCGCGAGTCCGCCACGCTCAGAGCTCATGATTAAGGACCCCGAATGGGTTCGAAACTAGTCGGGCACATTCTGATTTAATTTCTGCGTGAATACAGCCGGGTAAATATAAATATAATAATTATGTGAGGCATTCTTTTTTACTCTCTCTCCCCCCCTTGGTGAGATTTCATGAGAATTTAGTCAAACCCAAAGTTTATTAGCATTATATTTGTACAAGTTGGTTAAAGTATTTTTATAAGATGTCACCAATATTATTTTGAAAATATACTAACTAAAAACACCAATACTATTTTGAAAATAGACTTTAATATACTAACGGAGTTATTCTATAACAGAGTTTAAAATAGTCATAACAGCGGTTATTTATTAGCAAATACTATGATTTTTAAATATTTTATTTTAAAAAACAAAATTTCATTTTAAAACGCTGTTGATTAAAGTTGAGGTTACGAAACTACAGACTCTTATATGAAATTAGGTACACCCAAAAGACAAGCCATATTGAGAATATTTATGTTTATAAATAAAATACATACATGCTCTTTAAAATAATATCCAACTTACTTTCCATACATGACAACTTTACTTATACCTTCGTTCAATTTATGTCTTCCTAGTACCTGTGTTTTTGGTTTGAGCTTGCTAGCCGATCCGCATACGACCGATCATACAAATTTATTCATGAGACAACACAACTGCTCCAATCGGAGTCTGGTTGGGTACTGACTTATAACTCTGTGGGTACTGACGAGACGACTAAGGATACGACTCGAATCTAATTTTTACACGAGTGAATTTGTGAAACTCGTACTCAAGTGAAAAAAAAAAACTCTATTTTGCCCTCGAGTTGCCGAATTAACTCGACACATCGAATTGTCAGCGCCGTTAGATGCCATTTCATTCATTAATTACTTATTCTTCCTAGAAGCATTTAAGAACACTTTTTTACACTTCCTAAAACAAAGTGATATCGTTTGTTAGTATGTTTTTTACAACTAATCGTCAAAACAGCAAGACCAAAATGAAAATTAACAGTTTATATAAAGGCATTGATTTTACCAATGAGCGCGATTCTGTCAGCTTTTAATAAATAATACGAGGAAAATTAACCGTTCTTCCTATTAAAGTGAGACTCTTTTTTTATTTTGCCATTGATTTTATCAACGAGTACGACCCCGTTAGCTTTTTATTAATGTGAAAAATGTACCTTTCTTATTTATGATCATGAAAATCATTTCATTATTTTTGTTACGAACAGATTCTAAAAAAGAAAAATCATTGATTATAATCATGAACTTAGTGATTGTATTAAATATCAAAAATGTCATCTGTTATAAATATCTCGATTAGCATAGAATAAAAATATATTCCGACATTATTTATTCACTGACTGAATGTATATATAATAGACTCCATTATTTGATATTGGGGATAAAAATAGGCTGGTTGACATCATAACTACGAATTCATTATCCACAAAAAAAAATCGAATACAATTTATAAAAGTATGCAATTTTTCATGAATGTTTCCTTATTACGTTATCATGTAAAATTATCGTTCGTATACCGACTTCTTTGTGAATTGTTGTTTGCGTATTAATTTTTAGCGTACGTATTATTTATATTTTTTTATTATTAAATATGTATAATGTATTAGAAATCATTGAAAAAGAAATCTCCTTCTCCCTGCTGCTTCCTCCTATTTTTGTTTTTGAATAGATAGTCTGACTCGCAAACTTAAAGAAACGATAGTTTAATGAAATCATATTTTATTTATTATGAAATGAAATGAAATCAATAGACGTTTACTATTTATAAGTCAGATAGAAAGCTGTACAAGTACATTATAAATAGTTAACTATTGTATGAGACTTAATTATTTAAATGAATATGTTATTTTTATCGGTTATTAGTAAGATAATATATTTTAAGGTTATTTAAAAAAAAAACTCTAAAAAAAAATCTAAATAAACATGTGAAAAAAACCTAATATTATAACGCATCTTTGTAACAAACAAACAAACAGTGCGCGTAGGTCATATTATGTCACGTTTATTTCATAACATCGGTACCAGGTATTCAGGAAACTGCAGTAGATACATTGAAAACAGTTTATGAACTCAGTAGTCAGTACCCAGCTAGACTCTGATCTGAGCGCTTGTTTATTTGTGATTTTTATTAAGTCTTTCGTTAGAGGGTCGGCTAGTAAGCTGAAACTGAAAATATACCAGGAACGTATAAACCGAACGAAGGTCAGGAGCTCGAAGTATTATTGATTAAATGAGAGCATTGCTCCGCTCAGATCTAATTTATACTTATTTTAAGATGAAATTAGGAACTTTATTTTCTACTTTCAATTTTTTTTAAATTCCCATATTGGTAAATTGAATTATGTATAATGAGATACTCAAACATCAACTATAAACAATTAATTACATCAATAGTTTATAGTTTATAGTTTTTGGAAATGTCCTAAACGAAGAGGATTAAAAACAATGGTATTTAGAATTTATTATTGAAATATGACAACTGAAATTCTAAAAAAAATATTTTTTGATCAATCGATGCCTAGTGGTCAAATGAATATATTAATGTGGAAAATAGGAGTAATTCCAGATCCGATGCCACTCTTATGTGAAAGGGTGGTTCTACCGTAATCTAGGCAGCTCGCACAAGCTATAAATACTTAGAACCACAAAAAACATCAGAATAGAATCACACACACATATCTCGAAGACACGAAAAATTGGAACTAAAGAAGAAAAGTTTTTCTTTTAACTATTCTGTTAAAATATAGGTAATTATTTCTTCTCTGAATTAGGCTCAGTATAATTCATTCTTCATCTGAACTTGGCTTGCTAGTATTAAATAATAACGAATACCATATCTGCAAAATAGAGCACAATATAGATTTAATTTTTTTACTCTCCAATGGTAGTTAGTTAGTTTTTTTTAAGAAGCTTTTTCTCGTCGTTAACGTAACGCTGTCTGTTCAAAACATGGTACCAGGATAACATAAGCCTTTGCAATTGTTATAAATGTATGATAAAGAAAGTGAAAGTTCCGGTATACTTATGTCATATGTCTGTATTATATTGAATCGTGAAGATCTCAACAAGGACTAATTTTACAAAAATTTGAAATTTTCAAAAATAGCAAATTAATGCAATTTTATTTTATTTACCAATTTAATTCTTAGTTTGACTCTATATATTTTTTCTCACCTCATCAAAATAAACAAGGAATAAATCAGGTTTATTAACTCATTAATATATCTATAATTTCAACTGAATAAAATCAAATAATGTATTATATTACGGAAATGAAAATGCCGTCGTCCTTCATACTAAAATGTGACTAACTGGTGGAAATATGTTTGGTTGAGTATATTTTTGTATTACCCTATATACTATATTGGAAATAAGCCTTCATAGTTATTTTAAGAAAGCTTGCGCATTTAGCAGTGCTATTGTGTAATTTATTCTATCTAAGATTGCAATTTAATTTTCTTCAATCCAGAAAAGACGATCGCAAGGAGTGTAGATATTATTTGAGTCGTAAAACAACCTTTTACGTTGCTTTTATATTAATTATTGATTGTTTTTAAATCAAATAAATAAATAAATACATCAGTTCAAATCAAAAATTAGAAAGAAAACTTTATGGAATAAAAAAAAATAAGATAAGTTCGAGAAGGATTGCGTTACTTCAGAAACATTGGTACCCGGATATCATAACTTTGCGGGATAGGTTTGAGATTGAGAGTGAAAGTTCTGTTATTTTATAGTAATTTTAATATTATAAATCTTTCTGTCCAAATATGCAATTTTACGCATATGATGATTTCCTTCATTCCTATTTGTTATTTTGATAATAAATTATTTTGGATTAATATTGTAACATAGTTCTAATGAAATCGTAGTATGAATAAACTGATATTTGCGTTTGAATGAATAATATTTTAACTTTCAAATATTTAAATTTTCGCTCTGCAATGCACTGACGTATTGACGTATAGTGAGTATTTTTCATTGGCCAAGAAGATACCCTACTAGAATATATATTTCTAGTTGTTCAATAATATTCTTGTTGTGGATTTTAAAATTTATATATTTTTTTAAATTTGATTGTAGGTCTTAAAAATGCGAAAAATGAATTGAAATATAAATACCATGTATAAATAACATAATTGCATATCAATTGTTATATGAATTTAATTGTATTTATATTATGTCACGATCTTCTACAGTCCGTAATTCATATATATTTGGATAATAAATAAACCATTTAAAGATATATGTACTTGTTGCTCGGAGTGTCGTCGATAGAATGTAAAAACTAGACTAATATTTCAAATTTTAAAACTTAAATAATAAGTTATTAGTCAGGGACTCCCTATGACTGCCTAACTAATAACTTATTATTATTATTATTATGACTTTTTAAGTTAAACTTTAAAATAATAAAAAAAAACTTAAAAAGTAAAACCAATAATAATAACTTAAATATTTTAAAATATGTATTTTTTGTCGAAGTGTCCTTCGAGAGAAAGAAAGAGAGAAAAAAATATACAAAGATAATAAAAGGTAGGGAAAAAAGGACAAGAGAGAGCTCTGGAGGGAGAGGCGATTGCGTAACATTTCAGAAACAATCTACCAGGAGATCATAAGCCAGTAGAGAGGACCTGGCAGCGAAAGTGAAAGCTTTGATACATAGCAGCTGTGTAAAACAAAATCTTACAATCAATAAAATATAATACTATTATAGTTTATCTTTAGATCTATGTACAAATAGGTTTGAAAAAATAGTGTAGTTACCTTTGTATTGTCATATTTATTATTTTAGTAGTAAGAAATTTAACGAAATTAATTACAATAAAAAGAGAATATCAAAGTCATACTTAATAGTAATTAATATTTTTGTATTGCGATTACATATAAAAGTGTATGGTAAGATGTGGGTCGCAATATGTGTAAGAGCAGCAGTCTCCGGTAAAAGTTTACTGACCGTCTTGGGTCAGTCCAGTCGCAGAATAAAATTATTTTAAAACGTAAGAGAAATAAAATGCGCTGAAGTCCTATTATGTCACGTTTATTTCATAACATGGGTACCAGGTAGTCAGAAGACTACAGCAGTTAATAGAAAACAGTTCATGAACTTATTCTCTTCAGTATTCAACTAGACTCCGTTTGGAGCGCTTGTGCTTGTTACGCTGTAAGCGGGTCAGTAAGCTTAAAACTATAAACATTGTTACTAGGATCATATAAATTGCACGAAAGTTAAAAGCTCGAGGATTTTTGTGAGCTAGCTAGCTACAAGCAACTTCCATCCAAAGTTATGTATTTGTTTGATTTAAGATCTAAAAATTATTACTATTTTATAAAGCTACGTATCACTTGCTTAAAGTTGAAAATAAGAGAGAGCTTATTAAATTAATTTATAATTAAGAGAATGACACAAAAACAAGTTGAACAAACAAAGGTTTCGGATATCCTATCATCACATTCTGATGCAATATGCTTGATTCATTCATTCATTCACTGCATTGTCGAATCAGCAATTCCGGGATGCATGGGAATATAATAAACGTGTATTCCGCGATACTACTACAATGTATGAAAATGCCTATGATCTAGCCTTATCTTGTAGAGATGAACTTCATTTTTTGTCTTCAATTTTCTTGTTTTCAGGGTAATTGTTTCCTTTAAAGGGTCTTAAATATAATTTTATATACGCTAGAACTATATAAGTATTTGTCTTCCAAATAGCATTAACTTTAAAGAAATATTCATATGTGAGTTGAAATGTCTTTGAATTTTAAAACATATGTGTGGTATTTTTCTATATGAAGAAGATTTCTGTAAAAGTTTAGTTTTTATAATTATTGAAAGATAATGGCTTTATGGACCAATCAGTTATAGGCAAGTCTTTCCACCACAAATTATTTGAGGGTGATTGCGCAGGCTAGATCTCGTAATAAGCCTCGTGAAGTCCATTGTTTGTATGTTACCTTTGTAACTGTCACTAATTAACTGTGAGAGCTCAGTCTTTCTTGTGTCACGTTTATTTCATAGCACGGGCTACCAGGCGAGTATAAGCTACGAGTATGCTACGGCAGATACCACCGAGAAAGGACAATCGTTTTGAAGTTGATACGCCACATCCAGGGCCAGGTTTTGGAGGCAAATGTCACTTTTATCTGTTTTCCGGTATTACTCTCAATAAATGTGGGAATATCATTCACGTTGATTGGGTACACTCACTTTTGACTAATTTCATTTAGTTTTTATCAATTATAATTTGAGTATTATCAAAGCAAATGAAAATCCGCCACTACAAAATTATAAATTACCTGTGCCCAATTCTGAGCGTTCAAATAGTTTAGCATATGATATTAAAATCTAATATTAATCATCTTTTTGGAAAATAGTTAACTAAAACACAAGCGCAAGCATGAAAACAAGTTTGTAAGCGCTTTTTTCTCTTACTTACTCCGGTTCCACTCACGCAGGTCCTGATCGCGCAGAAATATCGTGAAAAAAAAATAGCACGTTTGCTACTTGCTCAAAATGTATCTTTCTATTGAATAATATTTTTTAAATTAGTTCAGTAGCTATTGAGTGAGTCTAGCTAACTTTCAAACTAGCTAAGAGAATCCCCCCAATCTGTGTCAGTCTATTGCTAAATAAAAATTAAATCATCGTGACGTAGTCGAAGAACAACCATGTAGCGTTATTTTCATAAACAAAGAATGTTATAAACAAAGAGTGGCCGCACGTTATACAGAATGTTGTGGATTATAATGATAAATATTTCTTTAGATTTTTGATGTTATATAAAACAAAACAAAAATTACGTTTTAAGTTTGTATTCTAATAAAAAATTATGTGACCCGTCCTTATATCTTCATTGTATTTATGAGTGCCTACATCGGAGAAGGCACATACATTATATGTTATAAGTTTTTATAAATTCCTAATAAACTCTGTTTTAGTACATCAGTTAAGTAAGGAGAAGTTTTTTTAAAAGTTTTAAAAGTTTTAAAAGTTGAAAGAAATAAAATCATTGATAGAAGAATTTATTCCCATCGTTTCTTCCTTTTCCTTTATACTTTTTAAATTCTTAGCCTGACTTATAAACTGTAAAAAGTAAGATATTTTAGTGAAAATAGGTAGGAGTAAAAAAATGTGGGCAGATATTTTTGATGTTATCAGAATAAAAGCTACCCCATAAGTTATAAGCAGATATATTGTATGATAAAAAATATTAAAATGAAGAATATTGGCCTAAGGTTTTAAGTAAGAGAGAAATTTTATTTTATGTGTTCTCGTTCGTTATTTAAACTCTTAAATTACGCATTCATTTGTATGAATGTATATAAATGTATGTATATATATATAATATAACAGTGCGCTGAAACCATATTATGTCACGTTTATTGCATGACACCAGCTACCAGGTGAACAGGAAGCTGTAGTAGTTGCGTTGAAAACAGTTCATGAACTCTTCTTTAGTATTGTGTACCTATCGTGTGTGTAGTAAAATATATTCCATTTTTAAATTTGGTTTTTACTACACTCCTGACGGGTACACTAACTCTGCAGCCGGATCTTGTAGTATTAAGAATCGTTAAAACGAAAATGTGTCACGATAAAGAAAAACCACATAAATGCACGGGTTTAAACCACATAACTCCATCTAGCGGAAACTATGAGATCAAGTAGCAGCCTTCAACTTTTCCTCCGACTTTTGCACCTAGAGTTCACAAATAATACTTACACCGTATAATAGTAATATATAACATGTATGATATGAAAATATATATGTTATCAAAAATATATAAATTCAAATTATCAAAAGTGTTTTATTTAATTACACGGCTATAAATGCGCATGTATTCGTAAGTCAAGCTTTATCAATGTACTGTTTGCGAATGCTACCTGTTTGTTTTGTAAACCTCAAGACATGCTTTCATATCACAGCACAAGTGCTACGAAAGTAAGTATACGCTACGTGTATGCTACGATAGACACGACGAGGTGAGGACGTTCAATCTTAATACTTACTAGGTCTACCTCTTTATTCGATTTAGATTTCGAAATAATAGCATCACATATTTTAATACTCCTTACTAATATTGTATTGAATACGGGATAAAAAAAAATACATATGAAATATAGACCATACAGGGAAGGGAAAAAAGACAAGAAAGAGAAAGAGAGGGCTGGAGGGAGAGGCGATTGCGTAACATTTCAGAAACATTCTACCAGGAGATCATAATCTAATGGATAGGAACTTGCAGTGGAAGTGAAGGTTTTGTGTATAAAAAATATAAAAATCTTTTTATTTTAACAATAAATTAGTTTTAGTTAGTTTGGGTATTAATTAGTAATTTACAAAATACCTTTAAAATATAAAGAAATACAAATCTATGAACATTTAATTTTAATATAAATAGTTTTGTATTGTAAAGCACACATAAAAGTGTTTGGTCAAAATATACAATGGACGATTGTATAAGATTTGCTATGTGGTCATCATCTTGATCAATCTCTTAACGTTTTGTGGCTCTGTCTGTAACCATTTTACCGAAAAAAGTGCTATCTTCAGCGAAAGAAAGAGAGACGTTTATGTATGTTGTTATAGTTATATTTAACATGTAAAATCTTACGGAAACCGAGTTTGTTTTTTTTAAACGCATTGTGGACTCTTAGCAAGCTTTGATCAAATAGATGTAATGCGTGGCTAGAGGCCGGTTTTTTCCATAAGAAACAGTTATGAATCCCTATTATGTCACGTATATTCCACAACATAGGTACCAGGTAGTCAGAAGACTGCAGTAGTTAATTAGAAAAAGTTCACAATCTCTTCCACTCTTCAGTATCCAACTAGACTCCGTTTGAGGCCCTTGTGTTTGTTTCGCCGAAAGCGGATCGGCTAGTTCAAAATTATAAACATTGGTACCAGGATCACATAAATAGCACGGAAGTTGAAAGCTCGAGATATTTCTGACTTAAATATAAAAAATGCAAAACTTATCATTCATGTAATATTACATATATGAATTATCTTTTCTTAACGAATCAAAATTAAAGGCTTAGCCCTACTTTCATTTTATGTTTATCTAAAATTTGACAAAAAATTATATAACAAAAATATTTTTTTCCTTTTAATCATTCATTTTGTTGCTAATGCAATTAAACTGAATAGAAATATTTTACACTAACTCATGATTAATTAATTATAAAAAACAATTATGGTCCTTTAAATAATTATAATGCTTACAATTATAATTTCTTTAAAACAACCAATACACTATCAAACTGATCACACAAATCAAGGCTGGCTATTTTTTAATGACAAATATATATATTGCTTAAAGAAAAATACAAATATAATTAGTCACTATAATATAAAATTATGTAACATTCAACTATCGCAAGGTCTACATTTACAATAGCTTTTAACGAACCAATGCACTGTATAACTGATTATTTTGAAATTGCGTTTTGCTCTACACGATATAGAATATATATAGAGCAATGACTTAGGCAAAATGCATTAGGTATACACATTATATGGTTTCCCTATCTTATGTATATTTTAATTATTCTACTTACTTTCAACCGTTAATGGACTTCGGGAATATTGCATAGTTAAGCATTACAGCTCTTATTTAAATTCAAAAGAAGATACAATCCCATCCCCGAATTTAACGAAAACATTAATAATTGGTTATTATTTTAAACTCCATTTCGTACTAGAGTTCATTTTAATAAATGTGTGTGACATTATATTATTTGATAGGTCTATCCTTAAAATGAAACCGAGACTCTCCTTAAGATGAAACTTATACAAGTATAAGCATTCTGTTACCGCGTTTTCCTAAGACTTGACTGAGAAGGTGGTTTTTTTTATAGTGGGTATGGTTGCTTTAACGCTACACAGGGGTATTTTATGTATTTTATTTTTTATCGTGGTCGCTGTTAGTTAAAACTACTTTCTTAGGAAGTTTATCGCTGTTTCAGATTATAATACTTATATTGTTTATGTCTAATTGAAAGATACATTATTCTTTTTTCTTATTGCTTTTGAATAAATCCTTTACGGACACTCCGCGGTCAAGAAGTGGATGGCCAGGGCTTATTTGGAAGAGTCTGGCAGCATACAGCATAGATGACGTTATTTTTAAGGCTACCGAATAAAAAATCATCGGTTACCCTCATCGTCTGAGTTTTTTTTACTTCTTTAAATTACAATGTACATATAGTATATTCCGTTTATGTGTTTTATATGAATAAATTATTAATTAAAATCATAGTCAAAAGTTTGTTTTTCCAATAGATTTGGTTAAAAACGCGCACTGTTGTTGAAGCTTTATTTTTTACAAAAATACAATGACGTCATAACAGTGCGCTGAGACCTTGTTTATTTCATAACATGGGTACCAGGTGTTCAGAGAACTGCAGTGGTAAATTAAAACGCATTCAAGAATCTCCAGTATCTGTTAGACTGTAGTGGGGAACGCACGTACGTAGCGAGGATTAATATCGCTGCAACGGCAGAGTATGCTCAAACCAAAACCATAGTTACCAGGATCTCATACAGTGAAGGAAGGTAGGAGATTCAAAGGTAGTATTGATTTAGTGATAGTAAAAGAGCACACTCTCTTAATGCACTACACACATACATTCAGTTGTACTTACAAACCTAAAGCAGGCACTGGGCATGCTCATAAACCAGCAAAAAAATATATATCCTGGGTATATTACACACACATTGAAATGGATGTAAACACAATGAAAAACAACTGTGACGTATAATGTAAATAAATAAAAAAAACTTAATAAATAGCAATAAGGAATACAGGTATATTCCTTATACTTAATTGTGAACTTCATAAATTACTTTATTTCTAGTTACATCGATGGATAAACTTGTTTTTTCATACTTGAAATAGAGGAATTAAGACGTAAGGAACAATTATACATAACAAAATAATCAATTAAAAACATTAATATAATGTAAAGAGTCTATCATCATACGAATGTCTATTGATACTAGAAAATTGCTTAAGTAATAAGTAAACTTTGATATACTGGGAATCTTAGAAGCTAGACACCAAAGTTGGTGGAAAATAAATGAAAAGGACACCTTTTTACCCTGAGAGTGAATTGCAAATAGCGGGCATAATAGGGTAGGATTCATAATATACAAGTCGATGAAAAACAACATTGAAAGCCGACTTTGCGCTTGAACACAATTTGACAACAATTAATACCTGTTTTAGCTAAAACCAAACCGTAAATGAACTTAGTAATATCCCAACAATCACAAAAGCATGTTGTATTTAAACCTGAATGTTTAATCCATTTGGTGAATTTTATGTTTTCGTTAAGTTAGTTTTAATTTTAAATTTTCGCGTAACTTTCATACTTTATTCTTTCTGAAGTAACAAACACAAAGAAAAGGATTAGAGTAAACACTTGAATAATATTTATATTTATCGCTGGCAAAAAGAAAAAATATATAGATATAGCCTATATGTTACCAAGGAGTAATAGCTGTACAACAAATAAAGTTTCATCAAAATCGGTCCAGCAGTTTTTGCGTTAAAGTCGGACAACAGACAGACGGAGACAAAAAAAAATTCAAAATGTCTTTTTTGACTTCTGTGACACTTGTACAAAGGCCCTAGAGTTTTTTTTAGTTTTTGTTCAATTTGGACACTACACACAGTTTTATGTTATGTCACGTTTATTTCATAACATGGATACCAGGTATTCAGAAGACTTCAGTAGTCAATTGGAAACAGTTTATGAACTCTTCACTCTAAAAAAATATTTATTATTTGTAACAAACAAATAGTAGTGCGCTTAAACCCTATAATGTCACGTTTATTTCATAACATAGATACCAGGTATTCAGAAAACTATAGAAGTCAATTGGAAACAGAGTATGAACTCTTCACTCTTCAGTATCCAACTGCAACAGCTCCGCTTGAAGCGCTTGTTAGCGGATCTGCTAGTAAGCTTAAAACTATAAACATTGGTACTAGGATTATATAAATAAAACTTCTGTTGAAAGTTAGAGGTGCTTTTGAGTGAGCGGCAAGCAATGATTTACTCTTAGTAATATATTACATTTAAAAAAAATAAAGATTACAAAATAAATCGATACGGGCAGGGATTCAAACGCGCGACCGTTCCGTCGCTCTACCAATTGAGCTACCGAATCGGTATCCACCTCGGTGAATAAAGTATTCTAAACATCTTCTTTATTGGCACATTGGCAACATCTCTTATGCTTCTTTCGAAAATTTTTACCAATGTTTATATAACATTGAAAATGTGTTTGAAAATATATTTTCTTTCTTGAAATGTAATAAGAAGGTTTCATGACATATAAATAACCACGTGACCTTCAAAGTCTTTTTCATAAAAAACCTTTTTAGGATAGCAAAAAGATGAATGACATTAGTAATTAAAAACAAAAAAGTATATCAAATTATTTAAATTAAAATTCATTCTCATTCGACAAGTTACGAAATGTATTACTGCTTATTACGTCTGAAGGTCCTAAATAATAAATGTTTAAACTATTATTATTTATAATTATATTATGATTATCTAAGTTATTTATGTATCAAAACGTTTTCTATACGATTCTACTCTAGACCTAAAATTTGATGTGTGTATGTAACTTGATAAGTGTATATATTTTTAGAAGAAATATTAGACACGTAAAATGGCATTCATTTTGTTTGACCACTTTTATTACTTATAAGAAAGCGTTTAAAAATAAAATTAATTGCTTTTAGACTAGGATCGGGCTGCAGAATTGAAAGCTGAAAATCTATTATAAATTCGTATTGAAAAAAAAATTGTTTACTTTCACACTTATTAATGTTAGGTATTTATTAGTCTGGCGTCTAGTATTCGATAAGATAATGCTATAAGAATACGATAATACTATAAGATTATCACCTGGCACAATAGAATAAACAATATTATATGTATTGAATTTCACAGTGTTGTGTTTCCTGTAATATGACTTTGACTTATACTTTAGCCTCATCGACACGTGGTCGGTTGTCCTATTAAGTTTTACCTTATATTAAACTTTTGTACTTTATTAAAACGCCGTCTATTAGATACTTACTCAAAAATCAGACAACAAATACGCTTGTATCGCTATCTCTTAGAATAGTATGGAACTAACAGATAATTGTGACTGTCGGATAATAAATAAATAATTCGCAATAAAATATATCAGTATCCTATATCCGAACCAATTTTCAGTCAAATCGGTTCAGTTGTTCTTGGATACGTGTTATTATCCCATGAAACAGGGAAATGTCTGGTTCTAGAAGTATTTTATTCTTAAACATGAATTATAACATTGTGTGTTCGTGTTCATTAACACATGCGTCGGAAAACACACAGAGATGCGACACCTACCGCATGGTAGGATCTGATACTGGGGTAAACCAGCCCAGAGACAAAAACAGTGCTCTTATTACAGGAGGTTATTTTCTTAAATGGGGAAAAAATAAGCTGTGCTTTGGAAAAAGTTTTGGGTGGTTAAGAAATATCGTAGACGACGGCCCGAAGTTTGTATTGGTACGAAGAGGCGATTGCGTAACACTTCCGAATCACAGATACCAGGATACCATAAATCAACAGTGCTGTATTGAGAGAGTATAATCAAAAAATATTTGTATTTAGAGTAGGTATTCTTTTCCATCTCGCTTGATGTTTATGGGCTCGTTCTTAAAAACAACGAAATAGTAATTTTTTATATATCTTCATTGAACCTTAAGTAAAGATACATTATATTTTTTTGTAAAGGAACAAAGAACAATATATATTATTATATTATTATTTAGATAAACAATTTTAATAAAAAAATATTTTCTTAATAAAATTCAATATACCTATTTATTATAAAGGGTTTAAATCTACACATTTATAACATACAGTTAAATATTAAATATTACACTTTAAATATTACATGATGACATCACTTGACTATTAAATATATATATATATATATATATATATATATATATATAATGTTACATTATATACATATATATATATATATAATATATATATACAACATTATATATATGTTATATATATATAACGTATATATATATATATATATAATGTTCGAGACAAGTTCATATATTTCCTAATATAAAATAGGTAAATTAATATATCAAACTTAACATTTATCTTTCGAAAAGGGTTATTTTATAACAAAAGTAAATTTGTCTCAGTCTCAGCCTATTTCATAACATGGATACCAGGTATTCATAGGGCTGTAGTAGTAAACTAAATAGAATTCCCATACTGTGCAGTGTGCCGCTTGGTAAACCAGTACATACTAGACGGTCCTGAAGAGAGGACGTAGGTGCTTTATCCGGAAAATTATATTGCCGTAACAGATAAGCTCAAACTAAAAACATAGGTACCAGGGATATATAAATTGTGTGAGGATGGACGGTTCGAGTTGCTATTGATTTATTCTAGCGAAGTACTCAGGTTTCATATGAGTACAATAATATTTTTGAATGTGGCATTTACCTGTGAACCCAAATAACAATAAAAGTTATGTTTCGTCTGTGTAATTTATAAATTTATCCTCCTAATGATAAATTTATCCTTTTAATATCCTTTCTATAAAGTCCTTCCTATAAAACGGCTAACAAAATTATCAACTAATTTACCTTACTGGGTACCCACCTTAAAAATATATATTTTCTACTAATATACTATCTTTTTATGAATATAATGTAGAATTTTCGTGTATTTTCAAAAATTGCGAACACATCTCCACGGTCAGGATCGAGAGCAGACTTGTACAGACGGTTTAATAATACCTATTCAAATTTTGGTGTTAGAATAAAAGGGATAGTGTTTTCAATTTTCTATGGATCCATATAGCGTGATATATCTTTGATCTAAATATTGCATCTTCTGGCTTTATTCTGAATTCTGTTTCACCACCTTTCTTTTCAATAACTAAAGTGAAACAGCTTCGTGAAGCATTAAAAATTAATTAAAGGTATTTCACCTTCCTAGATTTTTATTATTATATCTTAGGTTTTTATTTTACTCTATGCAATCAAAGTAACATGATTGGCTATTTAAAAAATGCGCAGTGTTGATCAAGCTAACTCCTAATAAGATTTCTAAATAATGATTACTCTATGACACAGCGCAAAAATAGGAGTGGGCCCTGGCTTTTTAAATGATATACACTGTAAACTTGAATTTATTGAGTACATAAATTATAGTTATATAAGTCTTTTAATAAATATTATTATATTTACTATTTCTTTTACTTATATAACTGAACAATGTAATTAAATCCTTTGTATCATTCAAGAATAAGTTAATCCCATCAAAAATATTAAGCGTCCAAATAACAAGACATTCTGTACTAATATGGTACGTTTATAAAACAACTGTTTATTTATTTATTTACTAACGATGTTTGTCGTGTGTAACGCAACACCTACTATTAGAAACATAGGTAACAGGGTAACATAAACCGCTGAGACATATTCGTAACGTGGGATGAAAGCGAAATTTGAACATACATGTAGTAGTAGTAATAATATGTGTTTAAATGACTTAGGATACGGCATGAAGTCGGCTAAAGTCGGTTCAATCTACAACCGTTATACCAGGAAAATATAAACCATTAAGAGACAAATATGTACATAAAAGCGTTCTTTATTTAAAAGGATATTTGTTCCAAAAAGTAACGTAAGTAAGGATATTTGTTCCAAAAAGTAGTTTCGGCTAAAAACAGTCTCGACACTCTACTAGCTTTTTAAATAAAATAGTATTTATCGGAACGGAAGCGACATTATATTTCGATAATACTGACACTGGGTATACTAGCGACTTATTATCAGATAAACATATTTATAACTACAGTGCAATAACATGTCGTTTGTTTTCATCCTTAAATAACAGGAATAAGAGACGCAGCGAGTCTCGTTAATTGTTAACTCGTTAACTCGTTAAATGAAAGTGATTATACTTACAGTTTATATTTTATAATAAATGGCATTCCATAATAGTGATATTTTTTTCTGTCTACTGTGATAAATTATTTAAACTATTTAATACGACAATAGAAAAGCGTGATTGAAACATTAACTTTATCACCAAAATATTAATAATTTTCGTCCGAAATTCTAATTGTTGATCTTGTTTAGTTTGTTAATTGTTTATTTATAAAAGTATTTTTATTTAAATTACATATGATAACGAATCTACTCGTATTACAGACACGTTAGCTTCCTTTACAGACAATATTTTCACTATTTCTAATTTTAATAAAACCTCCCTAATTTGTAGCGTTAAATCTGACCATATAGGTCAACGAGAATCTTTTGATTTTATAAAAGAGTAGAGATATGGTAAAATCCTAGAAATTAGCAGTTTTACAAACAATAACATCCAGAAATCATTTAACGATATTTAAAATTATATTACAAAATGTAGCTTAATTTAAAGGACCTGACACAAAATATTCAAAAATGTTTTTTTGATTACAAATGACAGTTTCAACACAATCCTAAGAAAAATAAGTATATTAAAAAACAAATTGTATTTTATGAAATAGCAACCTTAGCATAGATAACTTATGTTCTATTTATTGTAAAAAATCTTTGGTAACCAGTACAGTTTAATTAATTAGATGCTTATTTAAATTTAAGTAAGTTTCACATGACTATACATGTTTATAGATATTTTTTAATTATTATTTAGAAGTTAGAATGTAAAAAATCCGGACGTATGTAGCATCTGTTAAAGCTCTCACTATCATTGTGGATACTATTTTAGTATTTTGGGCGGTAGTTGCTCAAAAAGATTCATGTTTTTTTTGATTTATTTAATATGTAATAATTGGTTTACATACAAATAAATGTAGTGCTAATAGTTACATACCAAATGTGTCCTTAATTTATATTTGCAAAAATACTGTTTTAAAACTACTAACTTGAGAGGTCATAGTCAGTTTTGTTATCTTTTTGTGTGGCACTATGAAATCTATCACCCACTCAATCTCCTAATCTTAATATACAATTTTGGGTGTAAAGACGGCCTTACCAATATTTATATCTTCCAGGCAACCCTTATCTTATAAAAGGAAAAGTTTCATGAAGGATGGTTGGTTTGATTAAACGCATATGTAGTGGCGCCTTTGTAAATAACGAAATATAGATATAGATAAAGTTGAAAAGATATTATATATAAAGGTAAAATAAAAACGTCTCATTTGTACATAAATTTATTTGAAACTAAAATCTAAAGGCGATACAATACTGTGGCGTAGCTTGCCGAGAGCGTAGCGTTTGGCGTAGCTTAACTTTATATCGATCACCCTCTCTCTGTGGTGTCTCCGTAGCATACTTGTAGCTTATACTTGCCTGGTAGTCCGTCTTATGAAATAAAAGTGACATAGAGGAACTAAGCGCACTGGTTTTTTTTTTATCTTCATTTACTGAAAAGCGAAAAGACTTAGAATAGATGCATATTGTCTGCATGTTAAGATTTCATTTTATGAGTTTGTAGATCGTTGTACTTATGATATTCTTTTTATTACGTTACCTATCTGTCTCTTATGTTACTAGAATCTTCATTTCCCGGAGACAAAAAATTATTATTTTTTTTATATGTACCAAAAAAGTGTAGCTATTGATATTATAATAATTGGAGATATTGCAATCGATGATGTAAAAGTGAAATCTTTTACTGGTAAAGAAAAATCCATTTATTCGTAATTACTATTGACAATGTTAGTAACGCTTAAGTTTTTTTTTATATTTTCATTCTACGTCACAATTGATTCTCAGTGTGTATGAATCCTGTTCGAATGCATTTGCCGATAAATTTAAATTGATTTGTGGGGTTATGCGCATGCCCAGTCTGTGTTTAAAGTTTTGTCAGTACCAATACATATTTGTCTGTGTGGTGCATAAAGAAAGTGTACATTTTCACTATCATTGAATCAATACTACCTTTGAACTTCCTACCTTCTTACACTGTATGAGATCCTGGTAACTATGTTTTTGGTTTGAGCTTACCTTAACCGTTCTGTTACGGCGATATTAATCCCGAAGCACGAACGAGCGTTCCCAACTACAGTCTAGTAGATACTGAAGATTCCTGAATGACTTTCAATTTACCACTGCAGTTTTCTGAATACCTGGTACCTATGTTATGAAATAAACGTGACCTAATAGGACCTCGGCGCAATGTCATTCTATATTTAAAGAAAACAGAGATTACCAACAGTGCGCGGTTTTAAATCATCCATTGAATCCCTTTGTCTAGAATTCATATTTTCTTAAAAAATATTTTGTTTTATAACCATAATATTCTATAAATATAATTTTGGTACAAAAATCAATTTTAGTAACATGTCAAATAGCAATATATTCTTCAATATATTATATATATACCACACAGAAAAAAAACATCAAGTGAACAGAGCAAGCAAACGGGTGGTCTTGTACCTTAATAGCTATTTCTGATTTCTTTCTGACATCCTTTGAGAATGGTGACTGTGCATCAAATTTGGGAGGGTGGTCCACGGTAAATGCGAACGCTATCCTGTGGTATACCACTCAGGCGATGAAGGCTACCGTTGGCTTCTTAGTAGGTAGCCCTTAAAATCGCAGCATCATCTATTCTACTGGATATTCCCACGTTACCATTCGGCCATCATTTTATAGCTTGCACCTCACATAAATACTTAAATAATTAGTACGTTAGTTACATATGTATTATATAAGTGTTATAAGCTTAAACAAAACATATATAGATATAAATATATCAACAGATATAATTTAATTTAGATCTTAGAGTAAGGCAATGTGACTTTCATTTATCGGAATCAGTTGACAGGGATTTTGTTAAAATAGTCCATTGCCATGTTATTTTTAGGCCTTAGCATGCATTTTACAGAAACCCCAATTTAATTTTTGAATGTGTAGTAGAGTCAGTATAGGTTTAGGTTCAAGTTTATTGGGTTCCCATCCTTGTCCCCCGGTCGTCATTTTGGAAAAAGGGGTGCAAAAGGTTTTTGCGCTATATTTTGGAAACCAACAAACCTACAGAAAATAATATAAAAGTTATTTCTAGCAAATTAAATTTTCTACAAGTTTGTTCCTATTACTATATATCTTTTTTTCTTTTGTAAAATGACCAATGCAACTACAAAGATTTTAATTATTATTTATCACCAATTCTAAAAAATGTATTAAGATAATAAATACGAAGAAAATAATTGCGTTTAGATACAAAGATATAATATATAACATAAGTACCCATAGAACAACAGGACTTTTACTTTCACGCTCAATCTATCCCACTGAATTATGATGTCCTGGTACCTGTGTTTCTGAAGTTATGCAATGACATACCCCTCTCTGCAAATAACTTAATTTAAATAATAAGTGGTTTTTTTTATTTTGATTCCTAAATTTTATTAGTAAAGTAACTTAACTTTAGTTACTTTACTTTACTAAAGTTATACTTAAGTTAATTTATTTGATTAAAAAGTAAATAATTGTAACAAGAAATAAATTAAAACTTTCCTTTTGGTTTCTATATTTCTTCTCACGATCATCCTTTCGGCCCCCCCCTTTAAAAAACTTGCAATTTAAGAAAAATATAATCATATTTATTTATTAGTTTGAAAAAATAAAACATTTGAACCTACTACATACTCGTACACATATGACGTGAGAGAGGAGTATACATACATGACTTTTCACTTTCCTCATCATAAATAAATAAAACTGGTACGCTTATGATTTCCTGGTAACAATATTTTAAACACTCAGCGCGTAACAAACGCGTCCGTCGTGTTTGGTTTGTAGCCGCTGAGTGGATAAGGTTATTTAGATGGATCCAAAGACGAAGATGGTATTGGTGTGGCATTTTTTGATTCCCAAAAGAATGATAGTAAAAAACTAAAAATTTCTCACAGGGTTTCTATCATATATGTTGAATTTATTGCTATTTTAATTTTAAGCTTTAAATTATATAAAATCTATTAATTAAAATAAGTTTTTAGTTTGTTTTGTTAAAGTACTCTTTACAGCATTTAGCTGGATGCTGCTCGAGTTTTCGAGGCGCACTGATAGCTTATGCTATTATGGATTCTACATAGACAATTCAACCAGAATCTCCTAGCTATATGTGGATAGATGGAGCCAAAATGAACGGGAATGAAACGGGTAAAGGCCTCTCGGCTTCGTTCTGGACACATAGCCGTAAATAGCGTTAGTTTTCTCCTGGGAAAACAAAGTCCACCAAATTGTTCAGAATCTGGCATAGTGGAAGATGCTTATAATATTTTGATAGAGTGTGTTCGAAACGAAGCGAAAGGATTGAGTTTTTAATTTATACTATAATTTAAATTGAACATGTACTTTAGCGTCATCAACACGTAGTGGTGGTGAATTTCAGCTTATATTAAACGTTTGTACTTTAACAAAGCGCCATCTATTGGATACTTCCTCAATCCAGACAACAAATACCGCCATCTCTTAGAATTGTACGGAGTTAACAGATAATTGTGACTGTCAGATAATAAATAAATAATTTGCAATAAAATAAATAAATGAATTGAGATATAAACTATCCTATTTTTTAAGTTGGACCAAACAATAGACACCTACAAAATTTCATTAAAATCGGTTAAGTAGTTTAGGAGTCCATCGAGGACAAATACTGTGTCACGTAATTTATATATATTAATTAATTAAGAAAGAAGAAGAAGATTATGCAACTTCAGACTCTAATTTCACAATTATAAAAAAGTATACTTTTGGTTAATTTAATAAAATCTTTGAATACTCTTTAAATTAATACGTCGTGTAGCGACTCGTAGCTTGGTGTAGCAAGATGTGTTTTGCAAGATACATACTACATCACATGACTTTATTATAGCACAAATGTTAATAAAATATTTGTTTAATGACATGTTATGAATAAATTGAGGAACCGTTGATGCCCCTCTTTTTAAAGTGTACAGTTAGTTATATTGTATTGTTATTGTAAATATATGCAACTATAACTGTAATTAGTCTTACATGTTTCCAAGTTCTTATCGTTGCAATATCACAATTCAGAGTTCATTTACAAAGTCTACAAATATATTATAGATTTTTTTAAAATCTAATTGAAAAAAGATGCTGATAAGAAAGAAATCCACAGTCAGAGAAATAAGAGTAGTAGTGCGCTTTGGCCATATTATGTCACGTTGTTTCATAACACCGGGTACTAGGAGAACATAAATGTATTGGAGGGCCTGTTGTAAAATTACAATGTGTACGAGAAATATTAAAAACCAAAAAAAATATAAGTTGTAAAGTGTTCGTTATAACATTACGCTAGTGGGATATAGCAAAATCAAAATCAAATCCATTACATTAAAAAAATGTCAGTATAGTATGTCAGTATGTCAGTCCGTGACACTAGCTACCACCAGCTCGGAATGTGGCTCTGCTGAAAAGAGCTGGCCAGAAACTCAACAGTTGCTCTTTTGAAAACAATTTAACAATATATATATATAATAAGTAAGTATTATTTAAGTATAATATTTACTCCATAATAAACAGTTTCACTCTTCAAAATTAATAAGGTTAGGAGTTAAATTTATTTTTTTCTCTACTAGCTGATTTCTTCCCCTGATTTCGTTCTTATCATAAAGAGTATTTACATTGTAGAAGTAAACTACATTACGAACTGTTAAGTTTTTTTGAATGGTAAGTCATAGAACATTCTCCCTATTTTTAAAATTTGCAAGCTATTATTATTAACATATATTTATAAACAAGTGGTTTGAAATTAAATATTCGTTATTTTTATTGAAAGGAAATATTATTAGAGGTTTGAAATTATTGTACCTTAACGAATCTTATAAACTTATAAAGATACTGTCACTTGTGAATATTTGAGGAACATCTATCATTTATAGTAAAAAAAAACAATTATTTAATAATGTATTCGGGCAATTTTAAATTCAAGTTAATCAAACACCAAATAGTTAATATTAAATTAATTAATTAAATTAAATTAAATATTATCTACAAAAGTTAGGTTGATATCACCCAACTTAAAGGCTATTTTTTTTGCTACTAGCTTTAACCTAAGAATGAAAAGAAAAACAGAAAATTTCCGTTCACTATCACATTTGCATCCCAAAACACGGAATCGAATCATTTGATATAATTTTTGATGTAAATTCTTTAAAAATTTGTTAATTCTTAGAGCATGTTACTCCTAATAAATTCCTAATAAATATATAATATGAATGCTATGACGACCATATATCCATAAAAATATAATTGGTATCCCGAAAACAGTTCCAGCGTAACACAGGTTGACTCATAGTGTCCCAAATATAAGCTTATTTGAAATTAAACAACTGTAATAACTGCATCTACTTATTTTTTAAAACATTAATTGAACGTTGATAAATATTAAATTTTCATCTAGTCGTATAGATTCAAATTCTAATGGACAATCATTAATATTAATTAAATGATTTTGTATTTGTACGCATTTCTAATTAAAAGTGTTAGTATGAATTAAATAAAGCTGTAGGTAATAAAGATTGTTTGCGTAATTAAAAAAAACACCGTAACAATATTTTACTCCTATTATTTTTTGTTGTCAATGTGTGCATGAGATGCATTCGTGAGTGTAGTTCATTCCACTTTCCCTATCATAAAATCAATAGTACTTCGAACTTTCAACCTACGCAGATGTTATGTGGTCCTAGTAAAGATGTTTTTAGTTTGAGCTATACCGAGATTTCAATACCTCCCGAAACACGTCGGCACCCAAGCACTGTCGAGCGGATACTAAATTTTAAAGCCTTACCATATACTGCAGTCTCTTGCATTATGAAGCCTTGGTATGGCCCAGGTGAAATACACGTAACAACTTTTCAGGACTGAAATAAAATAATTTTATCAAATAGATAGATATTATCTTCTTATAACGCATAATTAGTTAAATGGAGAAGATAGCAAAATATTCGTAACAACAAACACTTAAAATGTGTCTAAAATAAATAATAGCCACTTAAATATAAATAATAAATGACAGATGGAATATTTAAGCCCAATTAATTATAAGTATGAAACTTACATACATATTAGATATACTTTAAAGCGATGCCATGGACTTTTGCAAATATAAATGCAAATGCGTTGCCATCCTTTTGAAACTGTTAACAGATAAATTACGAAAATGAGATGAAAGGTGTTTCTTTAGGCCTCCGGATCTCATTTATTGTATGAGACCTAACTAACATAGCTATTTCAAGCCAATTTTCTATAAGAGGGTGGTACTACCCTGGTCCACATTCAATAATGTTTATCAACTTTGCATTTCTCAAGGAACTGATTTTCTTCCATAAACCACCAAAATATATATGTGAATGAATTTCTATCGGTAGTGTTTCAATCGCCTCAAACGTATTTGGTAAATTTATGTGTTCATTTGTATTCTTTACTAAAAATAAAATAGAAATAATAATTGAATTTGACAACCTTTATAAATTTGTTAATTATATATTAATACAAACTGGTTATCTAATTATTATATTAAACCTACACTTGGGTCGCAAGTTCCAGGAGCTGTTTGCACTCCTCTCCCTACAACCCGATGGGCCCGGCACCCGCACGGTGAATCCATGGAATGTTAAGAAGCTTCGTCTCTTATTATCAATTTTATCAAAACTAAATTATAAAAAGAAAGTAATAATTTTAATATATTAGATATTCGCTATATAGTATATGACATGTAATACACACATTGGCATAACTAAATATATTAAAAACAAATATATTTTCCGGATAGGGGGCACTAAGAAAAGGATGAATGTAAATCTCTCTTTTATCCAAAGGATATACTGTGTGGATAATTGGAATTATATTAAAATATAAATTTAGATTTTTATTCTTTTATATTTACCTTTGTAACTAAATTGTATAAATTCAATATTTTCATTGTTTTAACATGAAAGTAGATATTCTTTTTTACAATGAACATTGGACGCCATAATAGAAAAAAATATATTTTTGTAAGTTGTGTAAAAAACTAATAATTGAATATAAAATAAATAAATGTGGATATGCTTTTCACTGTTCGACTATAACTACGACTACTAGTTCATATTTCCCTGGTACTTTGTTTTCAGTTTGCACCGACTTTAGCCGACCGACCGACGTATCTACGTCATTTAAATATACATAATACGTCGTATCCATAGTTCAACTTTCACTTTCATCCTACGTCACAAACATGTTTTCAGTGCTATCCTGGTAACGGTAAACTGCGTTATTTATTCGGAAAAGTCGCAGGCATGTCCATTGGGTAAAAGTTTAAAGTCGATCTTTATTTGTAGTAATAAGTTATAAATAAATAAAATAATAAAGATATAAAACTAAGTCTAATAACAAAAGAGAAATTCATATAAATTATGAAGTGACACTAAACTTAAATACCATAGAGAGTTTTTTGCCGATTTATCTCCATGGACCTAACCTTTGGAATCGTGCAAGTAGAGTTTGATGTTTGAAGTGCAATATATGCGTATTTGAAATGTACTGATATTCGCCATGTATCGCAAAATTTATGACAGAGAGTGTTCAGAAGAATTTTTCAATTTGATCCCAGCCTCCCATTTCCACTATCGCTCTGTGAGCCATCGGCTACGATGCTATCGCCAACTTTTTGATTCGTGGCGTTCTTTTATAGGGCAATTCTCGACATAATCTCTTACAGGCCCTACTAAATTTTGCTATGAACTTCCTTCGGAGATTTTACCAGTTAACTATACAAATAGTTTTAAAATAGTGCCTACCTTTTCGTCAAAGACCGGCAATGTTGTCTATACGAGTCATCATGATATTAAAGTATGTATATATTTAGTAAGTAGTTGTGAAACAATTCAAGAATAAATAGTATAACTTGGCTCGGTCTGTTTCACTTTCAATAAAATCGTTATCTCCTTCCACTATTTAGCTCCTACAAATTCATATTTACCTGGTATCATGGTTTGTGATTGAACCGACTATATCCGACCTCATGCCGTACCTACGTCATTTCAATACATAACTATACACGTTCGTTTTAAACTTTCTCTTTCATGGTGCATCATAAATATGACTCAGTGATTTATGTTTTCCTGTTACCTATAAGTTAGATAGAAGTTGTATCATGCGACTGGAAAAATTAAACGGCAATCAAGATAATTTTCTTACTGCTTATAATAATGCATAACTTAGCATATATATATATATATATATATATATATATATATATATATATATATGTTATGCTAAGTTATCCTAATTCTAACCTAAATATTATGCGTATATTTTTATTCCTAGCTTTCTTTAGGAATTAATAGAATGTCAATAATTATAAATTACAAAGCCATAAGAAAAAAATGACATATATACTATATATAATACATGACAGTTATAATATAAATACGCCATTAAAGTTTCAATCGTTTAAGTCATTTTGGCTTAAAATTTTAATGACCGAATGAACAAACGAATGAACGACCTCGCAGGCAACAGCTAGTCATAAATATAATTGTACCCAGTACAAACCATACTTCGCTAGGATGAATCAATAGAGCCTCGTACAGTCCATCCTCGTATGACTCATGTGTTCCTAGTACCTATGTTTTTAGTTTGAGTTCATCGGTTAGGGCCATTTCATTTTCGGGGGAAAGAGCACACGTCCTCTCTCTAGGACCGTCAAGTAGATACTACTGACTACATAAATCACAATGCAAACTTAAAACTGCACTGTATGGGAATGGTTTTTTAGCTTACTACGGCAACGTTATGACTGCCTGGTACCTATGTTATGAATTAAAGGTAACCTAAGAAAAAGTAGGACTAACACTTAAAGACAATAAAAAAATAGTAAATTTTATTTTGTTATCAAACAAACAACGCAATTAAATTTAACAATTAAATTAAACAGAATATTTATTGAAGACAAAAGTAAACCAAAATGCGGGTAATAAAAGTAAGTAAAATTCTCGATTTCAACAAGCCTTACACAATATAAGTTCAATTATTATTTTATTTACAATGATTATACCTTTTAATGATAAAATTGTCTCAAATTTCGTAAATTCGTAAATAGATTTTCTCTATGCTGTCGGCTCCAATAAGTAAAAAACAAAAAAAAAAAAAGTGAAAGATATTATCAATTCATGGAAACTGAACTGTAACAACAGTATATCCCTTCTAAAATCAATATATTATATATATGTAAGTAGTAGTTATAGGTTAAAATCAGGTTTTTTCTAAGCCTCGACAAACCTTCTTGAACAACCAGACACATTCAGATGAGGTATACAATAAATAGTTTTCATGGTTAATAAAAAAAATATATAAAAAAAATGTATAATACATTTTATTAACAAATAACCCACATAACAAAGATTGACTGCGTTTTGGCCCTGATTTCCCGTTATTACATAAAACGAAATACCAGGCAATCATAGATGCACTAGACATCCTAGCTAACGGTTTTTGAATTGCGTCAGGAGAGCTCTAATGGAAAACTTAAAAGAACAGACTGAATATCGACAGTAAGATTCTTGTAGAAAACTAGATTCTTGTAGAAAACTACTCTTAATGATTACTTAAATAAATTAGTAGGTGTTATTATAATAATATCTATTACCACATATTATAAAAAAATACATTATGCAATATATTTTTTTTATAATTCATAATCTTAAAAATATCACCATTGCAAATTGCATGATGCATTGCACTGCAATGAAAAAATAATAGTCTGTAGAATCGATAAAATTTTTTTTTTTTAAATTTTAATGTGACACAGGACATAAAAACTTTATATCCTGTCCTGTGTCACATTAAAAATATAAATTATTATTTTTATTTACAATAATTATTTTATTTAAAATAAGGCTTTGAATATATCATTTCTGATGGACTTAATTCCCGACAGCTTCACTTTTTATGATAAAAAAAAGGCAAGACTAAATTTAACATTTATAACCTTTTTCTGAATTTACTTTTTTACTTCGCTACTCTTACAAATCTGAAATATTTTAGCTTACTACCTCTAGGATAATCTAGGATAAATGTTAAACAAATATCACTGTTAGTCATGGTATGCCTTTTTACATAGTGATGGAAATAACAGTTATGGAAATTAATATTGACAAATTAAAAATATAAATGTATAATAATTTTGAATTGCGTAAAAATAGCAAGGTTCATCAACCACAAATATTTCTTTAATGACTTAAGAAATACAAAATAGAGAAAGAGACAGAGCTTCTTAACATTCCATGGATTCACCGTGCGAGTGCCGGGCTCATCGCGTTGCAGAGAGAGGAGAGCAAACAGCTCCTGGGACTTGCGACCCAGGTCTAGGTTTAAGGGGCCCCTTTAAAATACGCATTCACGCTCACCTTAACCGGTTATGCTCCTCTCCACACCCAACCAAATTTGAATGAAATGAACCAACTTATATAATAGAATAAGTAATGTATATTATTATAATTAAGAAATATGTAAAAAAAACTAAACATCTGAGTATTCACTTTACTGAAACTTTTTCTAAACCGCACTATTGTGTATGACTATTTCGATAATATTATTTTATTTAAATTTTTAACGGACATGTGACCCACGAGGAATGAGAAAGTAGAAGAGAAGAAGAGATCTGTTACATGTATGTATTAGGTACGTATCTATACTAATATATAAAGCAGAAGAGTTTTTTGTGTGTTGTTGTTTGAACTCGCTAATCTCAGGAACAACTGGACCGATTTGAAATCCATTTATAGTCCATTTATCGAGGAATGCTTAGGCGATATAACATCACGCTAAGATAAATAGGGGAGGAGCAACAATAAAAAATGTTGTGAAAACGGCAAAATTTAGAGCTTTCCTTGCGTGCACTCAGTAAACGGTGAAAATTACGCAAAAATCAACTACTACAAAATTGTTTCTCCTTTAAAAGTTCTATAAGAAAGTCCGCGACTGTATATATCTAGCTTTTAAGATTAACCCACTATAACTATTTTTATGGTTAGTAAGTAACCTTATATACTTAGCTTATTTACTACGCTTATGTACTACACTAATGTGTACACACTGTAACTACACATCAGCTAGTTTTAAATATTCTTGTGTGCGTAAATGCAGTGCATGAAAATTGCACAGTACGGGAATGCTTTTCAGCCTCAATACCTGGTACCCAGGCTATGAAATGACAGTAATCTTTTACGAGGATCGACTGCTTGGAAGAGTAAAACAAATTACCACATCGATCTTTCCACAATATTAGGAAGTTTACTTACGTTTACTTCTCGGTACCAAGGTATATGTAGATATTTAATTAATTACATGATTTTTAAATTGTTCTGTTTTATATATAATTTAACGCTGAAAAGATTAAAACGTGACATAATGGTATTCAAGAGAACACTGAATGACATATCATTGTATCATTTAAATTATAACTACAGATGGAACTGAATATATATATCAAACGTTTGTAGTTTATTAGTTTGAAAATTAAAACAAGCAATCCATCAGATACTCAAAAACATAGAGATTGTACTACGCGAACCACTATTCTTTTCAAACACTTGGCATTCAACCGTATGCATGTAGCCAACCATTATATTTTATTTTATGTACTTGGTTCCATGAATTCGTTAATTGAAAGTTCGAATAACCCGATTACAGCCGGCCACCCCAAATATCTAGACCTTACCTGCGCGCATTGTTACGCCACCAAATAAAATAAATTTGAAACTAAGACATTACACAAATATTCAAAAAACATTTTGAGGCATTTTATTGGTTTTGTTAATTCCCAAAAAAAAATCAGCATTTTCCATCTGGTGCAAACAAACAATCAACAGACGTGGCAATAGTACGTCTTTACCTTTGAATTTTCCAGTCAAAATTGTTTTTTATTTTTACTGTCACCCACAACTCGAAACGTCATCATTAGTTTGCTGTTTTTGTTTCAATTAATACTGATTAGTATGAACTGTCACAGCAATATATGAAATTCATTCAAATGCCAGTGGCGCCATCTGTCCAAAGTTGGTCGTACCAACTCGGAAACCTCCGTGGGCTCATACACAACTTTGCTAAAGACCATCAGATCAAACGCATAGTTAATGATTCTATAAAGAACATACAAACAAACTTATTTTCATATATATAGAAAAAATTAAAAATATAAACCAAATCACAAACACATAAACGAGATATATTTTACTTTTTAATTATTTTTTTTATCAAAAGCATCGTCCTTTTGACATATTTAAAAAACAATAAGTATTGCATGCCATTGATAAAAAAATTGAGTATAATTAAAAGTAATGTATTGATTCAACTTTTAATTAATTATACTACATTGTATATTAAAACAAATATATTCTACGATTATATTACTGATATTATAAATAACTAACTAAAGCTTTACAGAGTAGTTAATTCATACTAGAAGGACTATTTCGAAATATTTTAAATATCCATTTCGTTTATGATATTATAATTATTTTACAATAAAGACATATTATTTTTGTAATTGTCGAAAGAATATTAGAATTTATGTATGTTGTACAAATCTTTACAATTTAGAACTTTTAAAAACAAAGTAAATAAGTACTAAATTATTAATTTGATTAAAAAGTCCAAAATGAATATTATATATATATATATATATATATATATATATATATATATAATAACTTTATATAATAGATAATATAAAACGAAACTAGCAGCAACTTTACCATAAATTCCGGGAATTTTGTAGATTGAGCCCAATTTGGTGTGAAAGGGTTATATATGAAAAACAAAAAATTGCTGAAACATCAGTCAAGAGTAATTTTTAACATACATTTTATAAATAAAGGTAAATATAAAAAAACTTATCGCTCATATTATCGATACGTAATATTATGTATATAAGTAATAAAATGGAAATCTAAGTAATGAAATTGTAGAAGTACGATTGTATGAAGATCTCTATCTCTAATAATTGGAGCATATAATATCTAGTAAGATTATTAACTTCAAAATATCAAGTAAAAAAGAACACATAGCTTGGGTTATATCTTTAACAACACCACAGTTAAATATTAAAATGAATTTATTATCACAACTTAAAAATATCGTAGGAAAATTATGTTTGGTAGAAAATATAGTTAAAGTGAAGTTGGCAATGGGGTTATACTGCAAAATAAGTAGTTCGCGATATGTTATATTCTTATTGAAGCTTTATTGTATATTTTTATCTATGTTCGTCTCGTTGCTACCTCTTTTACTTCTGTTTTTAATGCATTTTCATTACCCTTTACAGCTTACTTTAGATAAGGTCGCATTCTGATTTTTAAACGCTATCGAATATTTCATTTACTCTGTGTCCTGCTTATATACAAGTCAAACATCTTTTCAAAGATACTGTTTGGGGATTAAAATTATTGATAGGACTCTCGGATTGAGAGATCCAATAAAATCTCCTTTTACTTTTGTACTTTACTTTTATATATTTCAAATACTTCAAATAACCTGGTGTTTAATAAATTTTAGAAATATACGTTTTTTCTATTTGTCTATATACTTGGTAGCAATATTCAATAGTATGACATTTGCAACTACAATCATTATTTATAATTCATTTTTCGAAAGAATGTTTTTTATAAGGATGTTATTATGTAATCAGTTAAAATTCTATAATAAAATATATGTTGTACAAAAACATTTATCGAATTACAAACATTTATTAAATAATTTAGAAAATAATAACAAAGCCGTGACGTTTAATGTAAGTATAAAATTAATAACTGTAGATTTTCTTAGACATTTAGAGTTATTTAATAAACTATTTTCTGAAATCAAAATATGCTCTGACAATTTTAAATCTTTTTATAATTTCCAGTATTTTGTAAGCATTATCGTAAATTTTTTCAAGATCACTTTTTATTCCTACGTTTTATTGGATGCAATTATGAATAAAGTAAGTATTTTCCAACACTATTGTAACACTATTGTAAAACATCGTTTACGACGAGTTTTTTATCCTAGGCAAGTTATTAAACTATATTACAGGTAACAGGTATTCTAATAAAAAGAATATAATTCGCTTAACATATGTTTGTTTCTATAAATTATGTCATAAATATAATTTCATGTTTAGTTAAAACAAAAAGACAGATCAGAAAATCTAAAACTCAAATATATTTAATAATACATAATATTTTTATTTTATCTATATGTGCTTTTTAAGCATTTGACATACATTTTGTAACAAAAGTTTCAATAATAACAGTACCAACAAAGCAACTTTATAAACACGATCTAATTTAACAGATATTTTTTATTTGTTCTCAGAACTTTGTTGATATAACGGTTTATGTTGCATTATTGGATGTCATACTTTTGTGTTTTTGAGTACATACTTTAGTGCTGACTGAATTAGCAAAGGCAGAATATGAGAAAATCCAATTAATATTGGCCTATGAACTTCTTGGTGGTACAGGTATTGCAATTTTAAATTATACTAATTATATTTTTTTTATTGCCGTCCTACGTGTTCGTCGCAGACAATGTCAGGAAAATATAAATATATAAACTAAAAGTTCCTAAACCTATATAAGCAAAACACTACAAAAATCTCTCAATTAATTTCACAAGGGTTATTTTTGCGATTTCTAAACTTTAAAGTACTAACTCCATATTTATTACATACAGTATGTATATATTTTTTAAAGTCATATATTTCTTTCAGACGATGAACTACGTGCGACTCTGCACATTGGATTAGAATTTTTGGAATATAGACCACCGTTATTTTTTATTTATAGACTTTTTCCTATGGATATCTCTCTCGTCACAAGCTTCATAGACGTCTGCACTACTTATATTATAGTTCTGCTTCAAACTGCCTTTTAAATAAATGCTTATCGTATTGAAAATAATTTGTAAGGTCTTTTAATTTATCTTATAAATCAAATAAACAAATATAGCAATTATTGATCTCTTTTTATTTTGTAAGTAAAACCTTTAAATATTAATAATCTATAGACATACATAACGTCTTGATAGTACCTGGTTTTGAATCATCTGAAATCTTTTTGTATTAAAGAATATTATTTTTTATCTTTAATTCCTTGAAAAATATAAATATTATAATGTTCAGTATTAAAAAAAATCAATATCAGGCGGAGTCTCGGAACATTTTTCTCGTATTAGTGATTGTATATTTCAAATTAAAAAATACCCTGGTTAGGAAGATATGCTCAACTGAAATTCTATAAAACAATTAATAACCTACACAATATTTTTATTACTAGAATAATATAAAGATACCTACTAGAATAATATAGAAAGAAGTATTATATTTACAGCATAAATGTCATATTTTTATTTTGTAATTTCTAATAAACGGCGGGGCTGGATATATCGTTGTCATTTCACTTTCATTTATTATCAGGTAAGCAAACTGCAGCCATTTCTGTTATCCTGGTGACTTCGTTGAAGAAGTGTTATGCAATCTCCATAAGAAGCTTTCAGCGTTTCTTTTTTATTTTTTTTATATAATTAATTTGATGAGTTCAAACCGATCAATTGAGTCAATATTTTTTCTATTTATTTTTAACTAGCTGTTACCCGCGACTTCGTCGGCGAGGACTTTGGAACACAGGGCTCGTAAGAAACTCCTTCACGCACGTTTTTTTAACCCCTTCTCCTGCATTTTTTGCAATAAAAAGTAGCCTATGTTCTTTCTCGAGGTCAATTCTATCTTTGTACCAAATTTCATCAAAAAATATTATTATTTATACAGTGGTTTAGGCGTGAAGGCGTAACAGACAGACAGACAGAGTTACTTTCTTAGTTACTCTGTCTGTCTGTCTGTTTCTTAGATACTTTCAAAATTATAGTATTAGTAGTATTTATAGTAATAACTATTTCTATAATAAATGTATGGAAATACACTCACTCTTAAAAAATTATGCCTAATAAATAAAGTCTTTCTTGTTTCTGTTTGTTTTATATTTCTCTGTGTAGTTATACTTGTTTATATAGCCTTTTTCTGGTTTTTTTTAATATAATAAATAACCAGCAAGGTTTCTCATTATTTATTCATACGAGACAATTTTTAAACTTTTATTCATACGAGACAATTTTTTAACTTCGAATAGTACAAAGCTAAGTAAGTTATTATTAGTTATAACTTACATATTAGTATGCTTATATATAATAAACTACTTACTATACTACTACTAGACTAACTAGCTAACTGTAGTTTAATTTACGAGTAGTACATTTCGGTAGCATAAATACGACTGAAGCTGGCTTTGAGGTAAGAAATTGAGAGTGACACTTTTCAGTACATCTATGTAGATATTATTGTGTTTTACTTTGCTTTCATTATCTTATATATTTTATTTATTACTGTGTATTATCTTGGAAAATGTCTGCTGTGTCTTTCAGTAATATAAATATTACTGTAAAAAGCGTAATACAATTCCCGTTGTTTGACAAGCGCCTAATTTTGGATTATTAAAGGATTTCATAAATTATATAAATATAATGTTAGATATGCAAGTTCACCGATCACGTACAAGTATAAGTTGCCACGCTGAGGATCGAACCTAAGACTCTTCAATTGAAAAGCAAGTTTTATACCGGACTAATAAATAGTACCGGACGAAATAATAGTTTATTACTGAGCCCTGAAATATTATTGAGTAGTTAGCTAGTTTTTTATGTTAACCTTCCTTTACTAACTTACCGACCTACATTATTCATTAGTAAATTAATGAATGATGACAATTATCTTAAGAATGACGTAATAATAACGTCATAATCATTAAAAATACATTTGAGGTAAATAAAACAGGACAGTCACGCTGCTGCCGCCCCTGTTGTGTCACGTTTAATTCTTAACATCGAGTACCAGGAGCTCATGGGCATCGTAGAGGTTTCCATAAACTCTTAAATGTCATGTCCTTGAGAGACTTTTTACATAAAGAAAAAAAATATGCATTAACAAATTTTAATTTTATTTACGGTCTATTTACCATGAATATTTGTTACTTTTTCGAAATTTCGGCAAATGTGTAAACTTTTTTATCATACTAACTCTATTTACGCTTACTTACTTTTTTTTTTTTAAATATTTCCATAGTAATTAAGATAAAATCCTGTCGATTAATTAATTATTATAAAGAATAAAAGGTCACTAAAAACAATGTAAATTAAAGGAAAAAGGATGTTCCTGATTTTGTATTATTTTAAGCACCTTTAAAGACTAAAAATATAAAAATATAAATTATCGCGGTATTCAATCGCATCTGAATCCCTCCGGTACAAAAACTTGTAGGTACACAAAAAAGAAAAGCGTGAATTACTAAAATTTAATGATTAAAACAATAAAAATGAAACGTTTCACCTTATTACATTACAATTCATACTGCACTATACTTGTATTATAAGGTTTTTTTATTTTTTTAAGGGAAAACTTACGGTTATTATATATTTATATATAATAATTGCGAGGATCATGAGAATATTTTTTAGGCCTATTTTATTTACTACTACCAGCAGTCGTAAAGCAAAAATGGATAAAATATAATGCATGTATTTCAGTTTTCACTTTCTATAAATCAATAACACTTCCAACCGTTGAGCTCTTACTAACTCATATTTTCCTGGTATCATGGTTCTAGTTCGAACCGACTAAAGCCGACCCCATGCCGTACCTACGTCATTTCAATGCACGATACACGATATATAATATATATATAACTTTCGCTTTCATCCCCCGTCATAAATATGCTTTCAAGTTATTCATGCTATCCTGTTACCAATTATCTTACGCAATAATAATTATTTTTGATTGGTAACTAAATTTCCTTGTTTGTAAAATAAATTAACTGGTTGATTGATGAGTTTATTAAAGTGAGACAAATAATTGAAAAGCTAAAAACTTTATCGAAAACGTGGGTAAGAAGTCCTATCGGTAGTCTTGCCATCATTAATATTTTATTACAAGTATGCTGTATTATTGTTAATTTAGGGTGTATCGGGGTTTGGTCAAATATAACGTTTTAAAGTAATCAACGGATTAGTGCACACTGTATTACTAAAGACATAACACGATCTTTTATAGTACGTTTGACAATTCTATTTTTGATTTTCTTTGTTTTTATTTTCCTTTAATACAATATAGTTGGCCAGTTTCGTAAATGCAATAGACTATCAGACAGAACTACCAACATGTTATGTATTAATTTAATATCCGGTAAAAGTAAAATGTATATATTCTGTTGTTATTTTAGCTGTCAGTTGATCAATTCTTAACATGTATATAGTATTTTACTCTTTTATATTGGTGACAACTAACTATACTTACGCCCTAACTCCTTATTCGGTTGGCGAAATAATAGTTTGTTGTTGTAATTATTTTTTTAAATACCTTTTTTATTCCTCAGTACTATATAAAAAATAACATATCAAAACGATTTTTTTAAAAGGCATGGTAAATTTGAATAATCCTTATTATCATACTCGTAATGCCTTATAGATGTATTATTTGTTTAAAAAAAATATATGAATTTACAATTATACTAACATTAAGGTTACAAAATTATATATAGAGCCATTTCCTTGTCAACTATTGAAGTTTGTCTTTAGCTGAGAGTCGTTTGCTTTTATACTTTAAAAACTTCAGGTACAAGAATAACATAGGTCAGCGAAGGAAAGTTAAATAATTTTCCGTGGGGTATATTATGTTATAGAATATTTGATAATGTGTGTGTGTCTGTGTGTGCATTAAGTAGCTGTGTAACGCAGCATGGATAAAATAGTAAGAGAGTATGTCGCTTTCTATAAATCAATAACACTTCCAACCGTTCAGCTCTTACTACCTCATAATTTCCTGGTATCATGATTCTAGTTCGAACCGACTTTAGCCGACCCCATGCCGTATCCTACGTCATTTCAATATATATCACAGTAATGAGTATAGGTCAACTTTCTCTTTCATCCCGCGTCATAGATATAGATTTCAGTGATTTATGTTATCCTGGTACCTGTTTCGGACGCACTGGCACACTCACCCCACACAAGTTTTAAATATATATATATATTTATTATTTTAAAACTAACGTGAGATGACGTTATTAATATTTTATATTCGTGTTACTCACGCTATTAAGTCAGGCCTGCAGATGGTTGTGTGGATGGATGGATGCAGGTGAAAAAATCATGATCTGAATATCAAACCGTCCAAAATCTAAGCTTCCAACGACATAGACCTTACACACGTCACATGGAATCCGAGCAAAACACTTCAAGAGATAATAACATCAAATATTTCAAAGGGCATACATACCTTGTCTAAAAGAATTAAAAACGATAATTTTTATCATTCTCATTCACTGAATCATTCATTTATTTATATATTATATTCACTGGATTTTCTATAGAAAAGGTAATTAATAATTCCCCGATATATTTTTACTAATCACCTGTCTCCATGAAACGATTGAGATAATTTAATAATAAATTAATACACTTATAATATCCGGTACTTTATCTAAGTATATAAGAATGAATTTGAAGATGTCAAATCATTCCATCACTGATAGTTGCCAAGTATAACACTATACCTCAGTAGAAGAACTCATCCAACATGAAGTGTATTGTAAGTACTTGTTTCTGTAAAATATCTAAGAAACTAAATGTTGCCAATATTATTTATTTTTTAATAACTGTTATAAACATTTTTTTTTAGTTCTTAACAGTCATTGCTTGCGTGGTCGCAATTGAAGCTAAACCTTATATGGGACTCGGTGGTATTGGAATGGGATTAGGAACAGGTGTAGGTCTTGGATTGGGAGGTCTTGGAGTAGGTTATGGAGGCCTAGGCGTAGGAGGTAGAGCTAGTAGTGGATTTTCAAATGGTGGATCCTTTGACGATAATATGTACAATTCTGGTGCAAATGGTTTTGGCAATCAAGGCTATCACAATGGCGGTCTCAATAACTTCCACAATGTTGGGCAACACCACAGCAGTCTAAGCTCGGTTAGTAACTTTTACAATCATCTTCTAAAACCTATCCAATCAATCATTAAGTAATGCAAAACTAGCTTCTTGATGCCCAACAGATAACAGATTTTCCTTTAATTTTAGATCACCCAAGCCGACAACACCGACAACCATGACATTGGCGGCAGTCAACTCTTCGACACGGGAGCCCTTTCTAATGGTGGCTTCAATCAGTTTGGTAACGGGGGCAGTCAGTTTGGAAACGGATACGGAAGTGGAAATCAAATGACTTCTTTCCTCTAAGCATTATTGTTGATTTTCGTTATTTATAAACAACCAGTTAATAAATCATAAAAAAATACCAGTTTTTTTTTTAAATATATAATCCTTAAGTTATAAGTATCAAATAATATCCCCTTAATAATAAATTATCCATGCAAAATATATACGGATAACATTTAACGTGTTGAGCACATCATACAGATAACAGAACAAAAAAATAATTATTTAAAAAAAATCACAAACACATTTTTTTTGGTTAATTTTTGGTTTGGTTAAGAATCAGGCAAGTTTTATTTGACCGTTGAATGACGAATGATGAACTAATTTTATTAAACCGCTGGTCACATTTACTATGAAATTTAAAACATATATATTTTTGTTTTGATTAATTTTGCATTCATTTTTGGTCACATAAAATGATAAATCTAAACTTTTAAAAAATAAAATGGAAGTGTAAAAGTAAAACGGTCATTTTATAATGATTGGTTATTCTCTATTATATATTTTCAAGCCGTATTATTATATATCACACAACATTGGGCACAAGTCGTAATAAAATCGATGCAATCGCTGTATTCTATTTTGGCGGGATTTCCTTATTCGTGATAACATTCATGAATGTACGTACAAATCTTTTGGTGAAGTATATAAATATCTATATTTGGAGTAGCAATTCACTGACCAGTGCCAGTGGTGGTAAAGATTATTTCCTAGGTTTTAGATATTGTGAGCAGGTGGAAGGTAAGAGAAAGCAACGTCACGGGGATGGGAAAAGTAAGGGTGGACTTATTTGGCGTTGTACTGCACTACGGTATAGTCGTCTCTTCCAGTCTTATGAAACTGCGGAAATGGAAATTAGTGACTACAGGAGTCATTGCACTTCAAACAATTAATAAAACTGCGGAGTTCAACGCGTGTCGACAGCCGTGTTCGTACGTTAATAAGTGTCTGGGGGTAGCTGTCGAAGAATGTCTCTATACGATTCAATTTGTTTCACTTGATGGCGCCATCTTCTATTCTTGCGATATTTGGTATTTGGTAAGAATAGAAAAGGATGCGAACGTTGCTCATCAGGGAGACCACAATTAAAATAATGAATTATTACTAATCTGTGGCGATGTGTGTATGGTTGTAAAAACGACATAGTAATTATGAAACAGCGTAAACAATATTCATATAATGCAAAATAAGAGTTTGTATGTTTGTACGCACTAAATTAAAAAAAAAAAACATATTTAAAGAATTAGCATTCATAGTCAGTTTTTACATATATATCTACACTACCGCCCTTACAACCAGTATTACAATACTAAAACACAAAGCAACTAGGCGGATAATATTCTACTTACGGCTATTTCTAAGCTAATATCCCAAATGTGTCGCGAACGTCCCCTTGTAATCTACTAAGACAAAGTCACTGGAAACATCTCCTTAGGCAAATATAATTGTTTGGCTACAAATTAAAAATAACATATTTTGTATTATATTTAAGAATTAAAGAAAAAAATAAATCTTATAATAACTACAATATTCTTTTTTATACCCCATGTTTTCATATTATACACCCATGAAAGTGTATTCAATTTAAAGTCACTAACACAAATAAAATAAGTAATATATGGGAAATATATTAAATTTACCGTTGGTTATAAAAGTTCTTATCTATCTTAAATAAATAACCAATCTTTGAAAAACCAAAGTAAAATAATACGTCCAAAACTACACGTCAGGATTTCCGCACAAACATACATAACAAAACATTAAGGTGATAATATAATAACGTGTGTTATATCAAATGTATATATATATCTATATATATATATATATATATATATTATGAATATATATGCACGAAAATACTTTTTGATCCGTACAGATAGAAAGTAAAGTTTCAAAGGGCATACATTGCTTAATATAATTGCCTAATTAAAAACGATGTCTTTTTTTAATAATTCATTTAATATAGTCACTGGGTTTCTTAGAGAAAAGGGAATTAGTAATTCCCCATTCCATTAGTAATTAGCAAGAATAGAGATAATTAAGTAAAAAATTAATACACTTATAATATCCGGTACTTTATCTGAGTATATAAGAATGAATTTGAAGATGTCAAATCATTCCATCACTGATAGTTCCAAAGTAAACACTAAACCTCAAGTGAAGAACTCATCCAACATGAAGTGTATTGTAAGTACTTGTTTCTGTAAAATATCTAATAAACTAAATGTTGCCAATATTATTTATTTTTTAATAACTGTTATAAACATTTTTTTTAGTTCTTAACAGTCATTGCTTGTGCGGTCGCAATTGAAGCTAAACCTTATATGGGACTTGGTGGTATTGGATTAGGATATGGCCTAGGTGGAGCTAGTAGTGGATTTGCAAATGGTGGATCCTTTGGCGATAATATGTTCAATACTGGTGCAAGCGGTTTTGGCAATCAAGGCTTTCACAATGGCGGTCTCAATAACTTCCACAATATTGGGCAACACCACAACAGTCTAACCTCGGTTAGTTATTTTTAAAATAATCTTCTAAAACCTATCCAATTATTCATTATGTATTGATAACATCTTGACGCCAAATAGATAACATATTTTCTTTTATCTTTTAGATCACCCAAGCCGACAACACCGACAACCATGACATTGGCGGCAGTCAACTCTTCGACACGGGAGCCCTTTCCAATGGTGGCTTCAATCAGTTTGGTAACGGGGGCAGCCAGTTTGGAAACGGATACGGAAGTGGACATCAAATGACTTCTTTCCTCTAAGCATTATTGTTAATTTTCGTTATTTATAAACAACCAGTCAATAAATCATTACAAAATACCAGTTTTTTTAAATAGTATATAATCCTTAGGTTAGAAGTAGCAAATAATATTCCCTTTATAAAAAATTGACGATGCAAAATATATACAGATTACAATTAAGATGAATCATTGCTACATCTTGATCACATCATACAGAGCACAAAAATTGTTACTTAATTGTTTGTAATTTTTTTTTGGTTAAGAATTAGGCAAATTTTATTTAACCGTTGGTTGTATGACGAATGATGAACTAATTTAATTAAACTGCTGGTCACATTTACGATGAAATTTAAAACATGTAAATGTATTACATATACATGTATCCATCTACATTACTGCCCTTACAGCCAGTAGTACAATACTTAAATACAAAGCAACTAGGTAACAAATGTAAGTAATAGTAAAGCGTTTTTTAAGTCAAATCCTCACATTTATCATTCTATTCAACAAGCGTTTTTGCCATTTAATAATAATAAAAATAATAATTAATTTCCTTTATTTAAATTAATAATTACAATAGGTAACAAAGACCCGTTACAAAGATAAAATATAATAAAAAGATCGAAGCTAAAACTATAATTAAAACTAAAAATACAAATGTTTATGCTAGTTTTCTGCGGGTTAACGAAGAAGCCTAGAAAAGGGTGTGAACAATTCATTTGAAACAACCCGTAGTGCAGCGATAATCAAGTTGCCCGATTCAAACAGAGCATCACTAAATCTGGCAACCCGATGTCTGATTTCAATGCATCGAGAGTCGCCACGCTGGCCTCAACGAACATTTGACTAGCTAGGCCTTCTGATCTAGCCATGTTATAACCTTTCTAAATCTATTACGTAAGCTTTTATCAAAAATGTGACATGGCTGACATGTTATATGATCACTGGACTTAACGATAGAGATATCCATTTTTTATACTTTCATAGTTTTCTAAAAACGATAACTATTTATAGAAATACAACTTGGCCTAAGCTTAGATCCGTTAAGCCGTTTATATAATATTAAAATAGTATAAATTCGTCCTTTAGTATCTATTCAAACTAAAAACAAGGTACTAGGAATATAGAAACAGAGAAGAGTCAGACAAGTGTTATCGATTTATTAAAAGTGAAAAGAGCCATTTACACACACACACACTTATGCACTGTCGGCAAACGTTTCTCACAATGACATATTTTATCTCAAAAATATGAGTCCTGTCAAAAAGAGACGGCATGTAGTTAGGTCGGTATATGAATAAAAAAGGGATGAACATTTTCTTTTATGATTCTGTTTCATAAAAAATAAAAAAAAAAAAGGTTGTTGCTTTTGCAACCTTGTATTTCCGGTAATTTTATTTACTGTGAAAAAAATATTTTTGAAATTTTAGTTTTTTCTTAGAAATTGCATTAAAGCTTTTTAAACAGACTAGTTACTGAACTAGTCTGTTTAAAAAGCTTTACTTTTAAAAACATCATGATTTCAATGACGAATAGGAATCTTTGGTTTTGGTTTGGTTTTTGGTTTATTTTTTTAAATAAATTGAAATTAATTAAATTATTTATATTACATAATACAAAATCTGCTAATATCGTAAATTCAGTGCTAACAAGTCGTGTGTTAAATTTTTGTTAAAAAAAGTTAATATTAAAAAGTTTTCTCTATCCAATAATTTGTCAACCTTTAACTCATTTATTATATCTACTCAATAAAATTATCTTTAAAACTTTTTTGTATGTAAAAGCAGTAAGAAACAAAATATTATGATATCTAGATACAATGAGTGTAGCTAACTGTAGAAAAATATAACTAGCGACGCAATAATAATATTGTAAAAATTGTATTGTACCGTGAAATAAGAACAATGAAATATTCAAACAAACCAAACCTGTTGGTCTGCAAGCGGATAGTATTACATATATAATTTTTTGTTAATTTACATGATATAATTATAAATAGTAACTTAACATTGTAAAATATACGAATGGTTTAAGAGAATATCCATAGAGTTTATTGTTGGTTTTTATCTATGTATTTAACCTTATTGATTCGTGCAAACAGATTGTAAACTTTCAAAGGGCATACTCGTACATTGCCTACTAGAATTAAAAACAATATTTTAGAGTTATCTATAATGAATATATTATTGTCACTGGTTTTTCTAAAGAGTACGTAGGGTAATTAATAATTCCCCGTTATATTTTTTACTAATCACCTGTCTCTATGAAACAATTAAGATAATTTAATAATAAATTAATACACTTATAATATCCAGTACTTTATCTAAGTATATAAGAATAAATTTGAAGGTGTCAAATCATTCCATCATTTATAGTTGCAAAGTATACACTATACCTCAGCTGAAGAACTCATCCAACATGAAGTGTATTGTAAGTTCTTGTTTCTGTAAAATATCGAATAAACTAAATGTTGCCAATTTTCATTCAATTTTGTACTTCCTTGTTTTTAATACATGCTAATTTCTTTTTAGTTCTTAACAGTCATTGCTTGCGTGGTCGCAATTGAAGCTAAACCTTATATGGGACTTGGTGGTCTTGGATTAGGATATGGCCTAGGTGGAGCTGGTAGTGGATTTTCAAATGGTGGATCCTTTGGCGATAATATGTTCAATACTGGTGCAAGCGGTTTTGGCAATCAAGGCTTTCACAATGGCGGTCTCAATAACTTCCACAATATTGGGCAACACCACAGCAGTCTAACCTCGGTTAGTTATTTTTAAAATAATCTTCTAAAACCTATCCAATTATTCATTATGTATTGATAACATGTTGACGCTAAATAGATGACATGACATTTCTTTTATCTTTTAGATCACCCAAGCCGACAACACCGACAACCATGACATTGGCGGCAGTCAACTCTTCGACACGGGAGCCCTTTCCAACGGTGGCTTCAATCAGTTTGGTAACGGGGCAAGCCACTTTGGTAACGGTTACGGAAGTGGACATCAAATGTCTTCTTTCCTTTAACCATTGTTGTTATTTTTATTATTAATGAACAACCAGTAAATAAATTATTACAAAATACCACATTTTTTTATATATTATAAAATCTTTAGGTTATAAGTAGCAAATAATATTTCTAATTTAACTCTCACAAAATCTTTGAAATAGTGACAATTTAAAATCTGTACCTACCATATATAAAAATAATCAATGTTCAGAACATCACAGAGAACACAAACAATAGGTTTTTAATTTGTTTGTCAGTTTGATAGGTTAAGCATTACGCTAATTATATTTGACGATTAAATATAACTTGCTTTTGTTGATGAATTTTTCATTCATCAGTGTTCAACTTCTTGTTTTTTATAGCTAACAAAAATAATCAAACAAAAGTATTCATGAAATCAAATAAATAAAATATTAAAAATGGCTACTATAATTTCCATCTTTGCCTATTATTATACTGAGCAACAGCTATAATGTAATAGCCCCATATAATGTAATAGCCCCATAACATCATAATGAACGTCGTATGAGGCAACTAAGGAATCAGAGGGAGAAACCAACTTCTTCTTTCCTTTTATTTTTTTTTACATTTAACTAACTTTATATTTGCCTACCTGATGGTAAGTGGATATGAAGTCGTAGATGGTAAGGTGCATCAACTTAGGAGTAGCCTATTCACTCTTTGCTTGAAGACATCTACATTGTACTCGGACAGAAATATAGCTATCAGCTATTCCAGTCCTTCACAGCGACCGCTTCTCTTTTCCTCTCGATGGATTCGCCTAAAACGTATGTAGTATAGACGGTCTCCAGTAGACCTATTTAGGTGAAACCCGAACTGTTGGTCACTGAGGAGATCGTTACCTTCTAGGTATGCTAAAAGGCGCGAGTAGTAAGATAATCTTGCAAAGTAAGTGATTGAAAGCGGTCTATAATTTGCAGGATCGGCACCGCTACTTTTTTTTGCCACTGGCTACACGTTAGCCAGCTTCCAGAATTTCGGCACTATTCCAGTCTCTATAGGCAATACAGACTTGGACAATATAGGAGACATCTCAGCTGCACATGTCTTGAGTAAAATGGCTAGTATATCAGGACCACTGGCTTTATTCACATCTAGACGACATAATTCCCTCCATACCTCTTTGTTTGTGACGCAGATTTCAGAAATTTAAATCCCGCAGTGAGGAAGATGTGCTGGGGTAACGTTGCGAGTGTCTAGATGCGATTTTTTAGCAAAAAGATAAGCAATTAGATTCACTTCATATTTTACTGCATTAGCCAGTGTTCCACCCGGCTTTAATAGAGGTGGCAATGAGGTTCGGCAGAAATTTGACTCGGTCGCTTTGGCAAGGGACCAGAAAGTTCGACTGCCTGATGGCTTGTCTGAAAGCTTCTCGCCTATCTTATCGATTCGACCGAGACGGTTCCTCCGTAATGCCTTAGTATCTTGGTTAAAATCTCGTCTTAGAATATACATCTCGAGCTTTGTGGCCTCGAGCATTAGCCCATGTAACATATGCCGAATGCTATTACTTTTCAGCATGACCACATTCGGCATTGAACCACGAGCAAGCTTTGCCACCGATAGGTGCTATCGATATCGATAGATATCAGCAAATGGGATAAAGTACTCCATTGTTTGATGCACCACATCTCATCCCAATATGCTGACTTGTATTTCCGTACTCGCCTAACACCATGGGGATCTAAATCCGGCTGGGAGTAAGTAAATGTAGATTTCACCAGTCAGTGATCGGAGGTTCTAAAGGAGGAGGAAACCTCTACACGATACCTGTCTGGATCAGTTGTCAGCAGAAGGTCCTGGCAATCAGCTGTATGGCCTTCTAAATCAGGCACTCTTATCGCTTGCCTTACCAGCTGAAACAGGTCCAGGGATAACACAAAGTTCTGCGCTTCTCTTCAAGCATGGTCGGTCTTCTGGTATGGGAATAGCTAGTCTTGATGACAGGCATCAAAGTCCCCCAGAAAGAGCAAAAAGAGCAATTGCTTTTAAAATAGTGAGCGAACTTATCAAAAATTTTGTGTAGGCTTAAATCAGGAGTTGGACCTAATTCCCTACTTTTTTCTTCTAATAAATGATGTTCTGATAGCAGACATAGAGCAGTAAGGACTTATATACTTTCGATGCTTGAACAATTTGTAATTTGTTACATGTCTAACTTGAGAGGCAGAGCAGATTATAAAAGCGGCAGAAAGAACTAAAAATATTTCATGAAAACCAAAAGGAACATTTGTTACGCAACTTTGGTGTTTTTTGAGTTCCACCTCGGTTGCTCTATACGTCGTATCATTTCCAATCTCTTTTCATTAATGGTAGATGATGGACATAGAACAGGGAACATAGGACGAGATAAATTCAGGATTGATGAAACGGGGCCAATTCTCAAACACACAGGCGAATGAAAAAGTAAAAACAACTTCACATGAACGTAGATGTTAAAAGAAAAGAAGAGAGAAGAGTGAGCACCAGGATGACGGATAATAAAGGTGAGAGAAAGTGATGTACGTGCTGTACCGACCCCACATACGAGAACCGAAACCGAACCGAACCGAACCGAAGTTTCGACTTTGTTTTCGGGTATGTCCTGTGACGGCCCAAACCAACTATTTAATATAATTCTAAACAGGCGAATTTTATGCAATAAAAGGTCTTTTCTAGGAGATAACCGCAAAAGTGTAAGTATAGATATTAAACAGCGTGGCGCTAATACCCAATAATTTAAACTTATAATAATCGTTAATCATTTTACAATGTCCACAATATTAAGTAGGGCAAATATATATTTACTTTATAAACACAGACATACTAACATACTCTTAAATATATATATTTTGACAGCCATTTTATGTTGACATGAATAAATAAAAAAATCACCAAAATGAAATATTTTATACTTTCTGTTATTAGCGGCTTCATAAAATTCGTTCGTCATTCAACCGTCAAATAAAATTTGCGTAATGCTTGACCAAGCAAATATGTTATATGTAGACATTTTATATCGTCACTTTTTCATACATTATATGGAAATATTTTTTGCTATTTATAACCTAAAGGATTGTATATTACATAAAATATGTTAGTATTTTGTAATTATTTATTGAATGTTTGTTCATAAATAACAAAAATCAACAACAATGCTTAGAGGAGGTAAGAAGACATTTGATTTCCACTTCCGTATCCGTTTCCAAACTGGCTGCCCCCGTTAGCAAACTGATTGAAGCCACCGTTGGAAAGGGCTCCCGTGTCAAAGAGTTGGCTGCCGCCAATGTCATGGTTGTCGGTGTTTTCGGCTTGGGTGATCTAAAACAGAAATAACATATGTTATCTTTTTGGCATCAAGAAGCTGGTTTTCCATTATATAATGCATAATTGGATAGATTTTAGAAGATCGTTGTAAAGTTACTAACCGAGTTTAGACTGCTGTGGTGTTGCCCAATATTGTGGAAGTTATTGAGACCGCTATTATGAAAGACTTGATCGCCAAAACCGCTTGCACCAGTATTGAACATATTATCGCCAAAGGATCCACCATTTGAAAATCCACTACTAGCTCCACCTAGGCCATATCCTAATCCAATACCACCAAGTCCCATATAAGGTTTAGCTTCAATTGCGACCACGCAAGCAATGACTGTTAAGAACTAAAAAGAATTAGCATGTATTAAAAACAAGGAAGTACAAAATTGAATGAAAATTGGCAGCACTTAGTTTAGTAGATATTTTACAGAAACAAGTACTTACAATACACTTCATGTTGGATGAGTTCTTCTACTGAGGTATAGTGCTATACTTGGCAACTATCAGTGATGGAATGATTTGACATCTTCAAATTCATTCTTATATACTCAGATAAAGTGCCGGATATTATAAGTGTATTAATTAATTATTAAATTATCTTAATTGTTTCATGGAGACAGGTGATTAGTAAAAATATGTCGGAGAATTACTAATTACCCTTTAGTCTTTAGGAAACCCAGTGACTTATGAATATATTAATTTATTATTATTATCGTTGAAGTAAATTAAAAAATATCGTTTTGAATTCTTTTAGGCATAGATTGCACGTTTACAATCCTAAAAAAAATAACCAATTCTTATAAAATAACCGTCTTAATTTTTGATGTCCATTATATTTTTTAAAGTTTAGATTGAATACGTCGAAGTATAAGCCATTATTGTTGACGCAGTTTTGTATTATTTATTGTAACCCATTGCAGCCTCCACTACAGAAATCTTTGGGATGTATAAGACCAATGTCGTAATGATATTGTAGAATGGACTCGGTCGATTGATAAGACACAGGTAATCAAATCAAAGCGAAAGAACTTCAACATTTATTGATGCGTAGATAAACAAATTACACAAACATATTGTTATAGTAAATTTTCATGTATATATTCAATTATATTTATGTTTTTAATTGTTTAGGAAATACTATTAGTATATATACGTGTTTTTGGAATTTTAAATTAAAAAAAGCCGCTTACATATTGAAGATATATGTAGCTTCACATTACTTCCCATTTTAATAATTATTATATACTCAAAAATTCAAAATTCAAAAATATCTTTATTCAATTAGGCATTTACGTGTACTTTGAATCGTCAATTATATTACATTACATTAAAAAATGTCGGTATAGTATGTCAGTATGTCAGTCCGTGAGTAATCTACCACTATCTTCTGAAACCTTATTTTACTCGTATATGCGTACACTCAAGCCCATAAAGCAAACTTCTTAACTTTTTGAAGCCAATATTTCCACGTTTTGAGTTTATTTTTATTTCTTGTATTTCTCGCGTATCTGTAACTATTTTTTATAAATGTATCCAAATTGTGACTTTTACATATGTATCCAAATAATATAGGTAGCAAATCACATACCTACATTGACAAATCTTGACTACGCACACATACGCATGTATAGTCGCGAAATAATGGCTACATGAAACAATTTTGATAGTTTGAATTTATTGGTTTTCAAATATTATACTTTTAATAATTTAAATTGTTTTTTTATGTTATTTATGTTTTATCATATGATATTAGTATGGTTTGTGACCTGAAAGTCCAAACGTTGAAGGATGCTACTAGATCTCCTAGACGAAAAAGCCAAGGTTAGCCGATTTTAGGCTTGTTTTGACAGTTTTGTTAAGATCTTTCTATCAGACTTGACGGAGTAACCTGAAGGTATACTGATAATACTGGATCTTCTAGACGTATAGAATTAGGTGCGTCGAGATTATATTTGTTTTGTTGGTTTTGATAAGATCTTTCCATCATATTTGACAGAGTGACCAGAATGTATCTTATGGATACGTCGAATCCTCCTAGGAGATCCAATATCATCCATCCATCAGAATACCTCAAAGATATTCTGTCAAGTCTGACGGTAAGATCTAATTTAAAACTAACAAAACAAGCCTAAACTCGGTATAGTTAGTCCAATCCGTCTAAGAAATCTAATCGCCTCCATCCACCAGTATACCTTCAGGTCAAATCATCAAGGACTTCATTCGTCTAGGATGTCCAATAGCATTTATCCGTCAGTATATCTTCAGGTCACTCCATCAAGTCCGACGGTAAGATCTTATCAAAACTAATAATATAAGTCTTAACTTGGACCACCTAGTTCTATTCATCTAAGAGATCAAATAGCATCCATCCATCAGTATAACTCAAGGTCATTCAATCAAGTCCGGTGGTAAGATCTTATCAGAACTAACAAAACAAGCCTAAGCTCTGAGCGCCTAGCTTTATTTATCAAGGAGATTCAGTAGCATCCATCCACCAGTATACCTTAAGGTCAAGCCGTGCAGTCAATACTAATTGTTAATAGTCCTTACGTACTTGTAGCAAAACAATTATTTAAAAAAAAAATATGGAAATATAAAAATGTTTTATAATTTATCTAGTCGACAATACAGAATATTGTATAAACTGTAAAGTATCAAGTTAGGTTATAAAATATTTTGTATTCATACAGCGATCTTTATCAACAGATATTTTGCCTGAAATAAATACAGGACCGCTCAAGACAACGGTCTTAGACTGGAGGTTGTGTTTTTAATTATAGAAATATTTGTTATAAAGAATCAACAAAAAATCAAGTAAAATTAACCTTATAACCTTAAGTTAAGATTCATGTGTCAACTACAAAAACGTGAAAAAAAAAATAGAAATTATATATATTTTTTAAAGATATTTTGTAAATTATTGATAATTTTGTTCCTTACAGAATTGTAGTTGAGTATATTTTCTTACCAGAAGTATTTTCTTACCAGAAGTAGTAATCTTGTTAAAACACACAGGTGTTTTAACAAGATTTTCACGGGAATAAGAGTTTTAAGGTATGAGAGTCTTAAAAATAATTTTATATTAAATTTATAAAGTAAAAATGTATTTGTATTTTAATATTATTTCAATCAACGATAGGAAATAAGCAATACTCAATTAACAATGTAAAAAAAAAAATCGTTTTTTTGTAGATTATTGTACATATATTAAAATCAAACTTTTATGCTTATGTTTAAGTCAAGTCTTTCTTGCTAAGATATTTAGAATAAATAGAATGTACTTGACATTTAATAATGAACACGTACGTTAGCATTTTTTTTTAATCTTTATTATTTTCTTATTTCAACAAATTACTATCGGCGACAAAAGATAATATCAACAGTATTAAGTAATAGTATTTTGTAACAAAACAAGATCTTCTTAAGATATATTTATTAACTGGTTACAAAAAAATAAAATAAAAAAATAATTAAAAAAACCTAGAGAAAAGTGGACATTTGGTGTCCGTTTGCGTATTCATTGCCGAAACGGCCGCGACCATTACCGAACTGGTTGTAGCCAGTATTGGACTGAGCTCCCGTATCGAAGGCCTGACTACCGCCGATGTCATGATTGTCAGTGTTCTCAGCTTGGGTGATCTAAATGGAAAAGCGATTTATCATTAGCATCAAGCGGCAATACGCCATGAATTGCATGGATTTTACAAGAAATTAGTTAATGTTTACTAACCGAGGTGAGACTGCTGTGGTGTTGGCCAACATCGTGGAAGTTATTAAAACCACCGCTATGGTAGCCTTGATTTCCGAAACCATTTGCACCAGAATTGTACCGGCTATCACCAAAGGAAGCACCTTGTGAATATCCATTAGCTCTTCGTCCTAAGCCCATGCCTAACCCACCGACACCTAAACCAGTACCAAGCCCGGTGGCGAGATCACTGCCGAAGCCGAGACCTCCCAACCCAAGACCTACACCGGTTCCGATGCCGGTTCCGATACCAGTTCCAATATCATTTCCCAATCCCATTCCGAGGCCACCACGACCCCTAAAAGGCTTGGGCTTAGCTTCGAGTGTGACCACGCAAGCAACCACTGTTAAGAACTGAAAAAGAATATTTACCAGTTATTGAAAAATAGTTGAAATAAACCGCAAACCCGCGAAATATTCGCCTTATACAAGAATGGCTACTCACAATACACTTCATGTTTCTGATAGAGTTATTCAATGGAGCTATAATGCCTGTGCAACTATTAGTAATGGAATGATTTGATAATTTCCAAATTATTCTTATATAGCCAATGACAATAGGGGATATAATAAGTGTATTAATTAATGATACTAATTATTTCAAGGAGACAGGTAATTAATCAACTGGGTTTTTTCATAAGTAAAGGTAACCAAATTACTAAATCTATTAACTCTTTAAAAATATGTCTAATATATATGATAATGTACTAACAATGAATATCAACAGGTACCCAGGAAATATTGTATAGACGACGATATAAAATGTTGAGAAAATACATATAATAAAATTTATACTTAGTAACGAGAGAAAACCTTAATATTCAATATTAATATAATGCCGTTAATGACACATAACTAATAAAAATGGTTCTTAAACGTATTGTCTGTTTGTTAGATATTCGTAACTATTGGATAAAATGAAAGTTAAATGTATCTAAGAATGATTAAAAACAAATTATACTCGTTCTATCTTTCCCAAATTGATTATAATCTACTTGAAACTAATCCGTTTTCGAGAATCGATATATTGGCGTGTCTTTTAAAAACCCTTCTTCTGACTGTGTAAACAGGTGCAAAAAGGTGTATAAAAAGGTATTGGGCTTCTCGAACTACAATAACGATATATAAGTAAAGAAACCAAACAACTATTATGGTGAAACACCGGTTGCCAAAGCCTATAGAAATGGTTATCTAAACTGAATGTACATTAATGTTAGATAGTACTCAGACTTTGGATAAATCAACTTGTTATACAGTCAGATTATTTGTATTTCTTAAACAGTTTTTTCAGTTACCAGGTAAATAGTTCAAGATGCACAAAGAATGCAAAACAAAATACTATCTTCTCGTCATTTATGATAGATACTGAATTGTAATACCTTAAATAAAAGACAATTTTGTTGCAATGTTTGTCACTCGTGAGAATCTTAAATAAAAAAAGATTTCTAAGCTTTATCGATAATCAACTCGGTATATATATATATGTTTTTGGAAATTTAAATTAAAAAAAGCTTCTAAAATATTGAAGTTTTATGTAGCTTCATATTAGTCCCCATTTTAGTAATTATTATATACTCAAAAATTCAATATTCAAAAAATTCATTAATATCTTTATTCAAGTAAGCATTTACATGCATTTTTGAATCGTCAATTACAATACATTACATTTAAAAATGTCAATAGAGAATGTCAGACTGTCAATCCCGCAGTAAGCTACCACTAGCTCGGAATGTGGCTCTGTTAAAAAGATCTGGCCAGAAAATCAATAGTTGCTCCTTTAAAAACAATTTAACAATGATTGATGTATACATCAGAATATCCTGCAAATAAGTCAACAAGCAAAGCGCCACAGCTCCACAGTTGATCGAAATACGATCAACTAAAAACTCTTGTATGCTATAATAAGCTCTTTTTAACAGCATACTCGTTTTAATTTTTAATTTTACATTTAAAAGCAAGAAGAGGAAGGTCTAAGATATCTTCTGGAACCTTATTATACACTCAAGCCCATAAAGGATTTCTTAACTTTTTGAAGACGATATTTCTGCGTTGAGAGTTTATTTTTATTTCTTGTATTTACAGCGTGTCTGTCACTATTTTTTACATTTGTATCCAAATTGTGACGTACAAATAACATGTTATTAAATATGATTATACTGTGTGTCTTAACAAGATTTCTAATATGAATTATATTTATATATGTAATTATAATTATATCATTTAATATGAATTTTACTATATTATATTATATTATCGTGCTCTGTACTGTACTGTACCTAAATACCCACTTTCATATTTCGTGTCTTCTACCCAAAGGTTGCCTGGAAGAGATTGCTCTTTAGCAATAAGGCCGCCTTTTGTACTAGCTTATCTTTTATTTGTTATTGTTTTTATATATTTTTTTTGTTTTTTATGGTACAATAAAGCATATCGTATCGTATCGTATCGAATTATACAGTGTGTTTTAACAAGATTTTTACAGTAGGTATAAGAGTCTTAAAAATAATTTAAATTTAGTTTATTACGTAAAAACGTATTTGTATTTTAATGTTATTTCAATCAACGATAGGAAATAAGCATTACTCACTTAACACATAAATAAAAAAATAGTTTTTTTTTGTATATTATTATATACATATACATTAAAATCAAACTTTTATGCTTATGTTTTTGCAAGTCTTTCTTGCAAAGATATTTGAAAAAATAGAATGTACTTGACATTTAATAATGAACACGTATGTTAGCATTTTTTTTTAATCTTTATTATTTTCTTATTTCAACAAATTACTATCGGCGACAAAAGATAATATCAACAGTATTAAGTAATAGTATTTTGTAACAAAACAAGTTCTTTTTAAGATCTATTTATTAACTGGTTACAAAAAAAAATAAAAAAAATAATTAAAAAAACCTAGAGAAAAGTGGACATTTGGTGTCCATTTGCGTATTCATTGCCGAAACGGCCGCGACCATTACCGAACTGGTTGTAGCCAGTATTGGACTGAGCTCCCGTATCGAAGGCCTGACTACCGCCGATGTCATGATTGTCAGTGTTCTCAGCTTGGGTGATCTAAACGGAAAAGCGATTTATCATTAACATCAAGCGGAAGTACGCCATGAATTGCATGGATTTTACAAGAAATTAGTTAATGTTTACTAACCGAGGTGAGACTGCTGTGGTGTTGGCCAACATCGTGGAAGTTATTAAAACCACCGCTATGGTAGCCTTGATTTCCGAAACCATTTGCACCAGAATTGTACCGGCTATCACCAAAGGAAGCACCTTGTGAATATCCATTAGCTCTTCTTCCTAAGCCCATGCCTAACCCACCGACACCTAAACCAGTACCAAGCCCGGTGGCGAGATCACTGCCGAAGCCGAGACCTCCCAACCCAAGACCTATACCGGTTCCGATGCCGGTTCCGATACCAGTTCCAATATCATTTCCCAATCCCAGTCCGATGCCACCGCGACCTCTAAAAGGCTTGGGCTTAGCTTCGAGTGTAACCACGCAAGCAAGCATTGTAAGGAACTGAAAAAGAATATTTACCAGTTATTGAAAAATAGTTGAAATAAACCGCAAACCCGCGAAATATTCGACTTTATACAGGAATAGATACTCACAATGCACTTCATGTTTCTGATAGAGTTCTTCAATGGAGCTATACTGCCTGTGCAACTATTAGTAATGGAATGATTTGATAATTTCCAACTTATTCTTATATAGCCAATGACAATAGGGGATATAATAAATGTATTAATTAATGAAACTAATTATTTCAAGGAGACAGGTAATTCATCAACTGTGTTTTTTCATAAATAGAGGTATATCACTAAATTACTAAATCACTCTATTAACTCTTTAAAAAGATGTCTAAAATATATGATAATGTACTAACAAGGAATCATATCAACAATATCAACAATAATAATATCAACAGGTATCTAGGAAATATTATATAAACGACGATATAAAATTTTTATAAAATACATATAATAAAATTAATAGTAACGAAATAAAACCTGAATATTCAATATGAATGTAATGCCGTTTATGACACATAACTAATAAAAATGGTTCTTAAATGTATTGTCTGTTTGTTAGATATTCGTAACTAGTGGATAAAATGAAAGTTTATTGTATATAAGAATGATTGAAAACAAATTATACTCGTTCTTTCTTTCCCAAATGGATTATAATCTACTCGAAACTAAACCGTTTTCGAGAATCGATATATTGGCGTGTCTTTTAAAAACCGTCCTTCTGACTGTGTAAACAGGTGCAAAAAGGTGTATAAAAAGGTCTCTCGAACTACAATAACGATATATAAGTAAAGAAACCAAACAACTATTATGATAAAACACCGGTTGCCAAAGCCTATAGAAATGGTTATCTAAACTGAATGTACATTAATGTTAGATAGTACTCAGACTTTAGTTATACAACTTGTTATACAGTCAGTTCATTATTTGTATTTCTTAAATAGTTTTTTCAGTTGCCAGGTAAATAGTTCAAGATGAACACAGAATGTAAAAAAAAATACTATCTCCTCGTCATTTATTATAGACACTAAACTGTAATACCTTAAATAAAAAAGTTGACAGACATTAATAAATATATCTTAAGAAGAACTTGTTTATTTACAAAATACTATTACTTATTACTGTTGATATTTTCTTTTGTCGCCGAATGTACTACAGGGCATGGAACTTTTAGTGCCAAGCTCTGTGGTACCACTTGGTGGCAGATCGCGGCCTTGGTTTGATGCATCTGTCAGGGCTGCAGCAGCCGGCAAACGGCAGGCGTATCGTGCTTGGGCTAATGCGTTAGTCACCAAGGATCCGAACTCTAGAGATCTGAAAAGGAAATATAATCGTGCCTTCAGATTCTTCAAACGGCAAATAGCTAGAGCAAAGTTCAAGCATGTCGTCAAAATCGGGGAACAGCTGGCAAAGTACCCACCTGGCACGCGCAAATTTTGGGTGCTATCCAAGGCCAGTCTGGGCAATTTTTGCCAGCCGTCCCTTCCGCCATTGCACAAGGGGAAGCAAAAGAGAAAGCCGATCTCTTGGGCACTCTTTTTGCCTCAAACTCGACTTTGAACTACCAAGGGAAGACACTGCCTACCATTCAGCGGTGTCAGAGATCTATGCCGGAAATAATTTTCAGGCAAAAAAACATACGACAGTCTCTGTTTTCCTTGGATGTTCATAAGTCGAGTGGGCCAGATGGGATTTCCCCATTGGTGCTACGAATATGTGCCACTGAGTTGACTCCAATGCTAACGCGTCTATTTCTGTACTCCTATATAAAAGGCGTAGTCCCGGTCTCATGGAAGAGCGCCTTTGTCCATCCGATCCCTCAAAAAGGAGATAGCTCGGAGCCAGCTAACTATAGACCTATCGCCATCACCTCTCTACTTTCCAAAGTCATGGAGAACATCATCAACCGACAGCTCCTGGCGTACCTCGAGGATTACCAGTTGATCAATGACCGGCAATATGGCTTCCGCCATGGCCGATCGGCTGATGATCTTCTTTTATATCTTACTCCTCGTTGGGCTGCGGTTGTTGAAAGCAAGGGAGAGGGTCTAGTTAGTCTGGATATAGCGAAAGCCTTCGATCGTGTATGGCACAAGGGGCTTCTCTCGAAGCTTCTTTCCTATGGGCTTCCCGAGAGTTTGTGCAAGTGGATTACCAGCTTTCTCACTGGGCGGAGCATACAGGTCGTTCTCGACGGTTTTTGCTCGGACCCCAAGCCCGTGAACGCAGGTGTACCCCAAGGCTGCGTGCTATCCCTAACCCTGTTCCTCTTGCATATCAATGATATGTTGGATATTTCCAACTTACATTGTTATGCGGATGACAGCACTGGGGATACGATATATTCCGGCCGTGCAGGTCTCTCTCGGGAAAACGTCAACGAGTGCCGAAAGAAACTTGTATCTTCTGTAGAGACATCCTTGGGGATGGTCTCAGAGTGGGGTGAACTGAACCTCGTTCAGTTAAATCCCCAAAAGACACAGGTTTGCGCGTTTACCAATAAGAAAATCCCATTTGTCGTATCGCCGCTCTTCGAAAGCACACCCCTCAACGCCTCGCCAAGTATCAGTATACTGGGCCTCGACATTTCGAGCGACTGTCAGTTTCGTGGTCATCTGGAGAGCAAGGCCAAACTTGCCTCGATGAAATTGGGTGTAATCAATAGAGCGAGGCAGTATTTCAATCCTGGCCAAAGACTTGTGCTCTATAAAGCGCAGGTCAGACCCCATATAGAATACTGCTCTCATCTCTGGTCCGGTTCACCCCAATATCAGCTTCTACCTTTTGACCGAGTACAGCGGAGAGCCGTTCGGATTGTCGGGGACCCAGTGCTCTGTGAACGGCTGGACTCTTTACATTGCGTAGAGACGTGGCTTCTTTGTGCGTTTTCTATCGCATTTACAACGGGGAGTGCTCCGAAGAGCTTTTTGATCTGATGCCCGCCGCCGAATTTCACCACCGCACAGCACGACATCGCCTGCAATACCATCCTTACCACCTGGATGGGTGGCGATCCTCTACTGTGCGGTTTTCAAGAACATTTTTTCCACGTACCACAAAGATGTGGAATGGACTTCCTTCGGCGGTGTTTCCAGATCGATACGATATGAGTACCTTCAAAAAAGGCGTTTATACCCACCTCCAAGGCCGGCAACGCTCTTGTGAGTCCTCGGACGTTGCAAGAGTTCGTGGGCAGCGGTGATCACTTCACACCTGTGATCCGCACGCTCGTTTCCTCCTATAGCATAATTAGAAATCTTGTTAAGACACACAGTATAATCATATTTAATAACATGTTATTTGTACGTCACAATTTGGATATATATGTAAAAAAAAATGACAGACACGCTGTAAATACAAGAAATAAAAATAAATCTTTAAAAAAATAAAAAATCCTTTATGGACTTGAGTGTATAATAAGGTTCCAGAAGATATCTCAGACCTTCCTTTTCTTGCTTTTAAATGTAAAAATTAAAAATTAAAACGAGTATGCTGTTAAAAGGAGCTTATTATAGCATACAAGAGTTTTTAGTTGATCGTATTTCGATCAACTAATAGGTTAGGCTGTGCAGCTTTGCTTGTTGACTTATTTGCAAGATATTCTGATGTATACATCAAACGTTGTTATATTGTTTTTAAAGAAGCAACTATTGATTTTCTGGCCAGATCTTTTCAGCAGAGCCACATTCCGAGCTAGTGGTAGCTTACTGCGGGATTGACATACTGACATACTCTATTGACATTTTTAAATGTAATGTATTGTATTTGACGATTCAAAAATGCATGTAAATGCTTACTTGAATAAAGATATTTTTGAATTTTTTGAATATTGAATTTTTGAGTATATAATAATGACTAAAATGGAAACTAATGTGAAGTTACATAAATCTTCAATATTTTAGAAGCTTTTTTAATTTATTGTTCCAAAAACATATATAGACCGAGTTGATTATCGATAAAGCTTAGAAATCTTTTTTTATTTAAGATTCTCACGAGTGACAAACATTGCAACAAAACTGTCTTTTATTTAAGGTATTACAATTCAGTATCTATCATAAATGACGAGGAGATAGTATTTTGTTTTGCATTCTTTGTGCATCTTGAACTATTTACCTGGTAGCTGAAAAAACTGTTTAAGAAATACAAATTATGAGCTGACTGTATAACAAGTTGATTTGTCTAAAGTCTGAGTAATATCTAAAGTTAATTTACATTCAGTTTAGATTTCTTTAAGCTTTGGCAACCGGTGTTTTATCATAATAGTTGTTTGGTTTCTTTACTTATATATCGTAATTGTAGTTCGGGAAGCCCAATACCTTTTTATACACCTTTTTGCACCTGTTTACACAGTCAGGAGGACGGTTTTTAAAAGACACGCCAATATATCGATTCTCGAAAACGGATTAGTTTCAAGTAGATTATAATCAATTTGGGAAAGATAGAACGAGTATAATTTAACTTTCATTTTATCCAACAGTTACGAATATCTAACAAACAGACAATATGTTTAAGAACCATTTTTATTAGTTGTGTGTCTTTAACGGCGCATTATATTAATATTGAATATTAAGGTATTATCTCGTTACTAACTATTAATTTTATTATATTTATAAGGAGATGTCTTTTATCAACATTTTATATTGTCGTTTATACAATATTTCCTAGGTACCTGTTGATATTCATTGTTAGTACATTATCATATATGTTAGACATCTTTTAAAAGAGTTAATAGAGTGATTTAGTAATTTGGTGATATACCTTTATTTATGAAAAAACCCAGTTGATTAATTACCTGTCTCCTTGAAATAATTAGTTTCATTAATTAATACACTTATTATATCCCCTATTGTCATTGGCTATATAAGAATAAGTTGGAAATTATCAAATCATTCCATTACTAATAGTTGCACAGGCAGTATAGCTCCATTGAAGAACTCTATCAGAAACATGAAGTGCATTGTGAGTATCTATTCCTGTATAAAGTCGAATATTTCGCGGGATTGCCGTTTATTTAAACTTTTTTTCAATAACTGGTAAATATTCTTTTTCAGTTCCTTACAATGCTTGCTTGCGTGGTCACACTCGAAGCTAAGCCCAAGCCTTTTAGAGGTCGCGGTGGCCTCGGAATGGGATTGGGAAATGATATTGGAACTGGTATCGGAACCGGTGTAGGTCTTGGGTTGGGAGGTCTCGGCTTGGGCAGTGATCTCGCCACCGGGCTTGGTACTGGTTTAGGTGTCGGTGGGTTAGGCATGGGCTTAGGAAGAAGAGCTAATGGATATTCACAAGGTGCTTCCTTTGGTGATAGCCGGTACAATTCTGGTGCAAATGGTTTCGGAAATCAAGGCTACCATAGCGGTGGTTTTAATAACTTCCACGATGTTGGCCAACACCACAGCAGTCTCACCTCGGTTAGTAAACATTAACTAATTTCTTGTAAAATCCATGCAATTCATGGCGTACTTCCGCTTGATGTTAATGATAAATCGCTTTTCCATTTAGATCACCCAAGCTGAGAACACTGACAATCATGACATCGGCGGTAGTCAGGCCTTCGATACGGGAGCTCAGTCCAATACTGGCTACAACCAGTTCGGTAATGGTCGCGGCCGTTTCGGTAATGAATACGCAAATGGACACCAAATGTCCACTTTTCTCTAGGTTTTTTTAATTATTTTTTTTTTTTTGTAACCAGTTAATAAATAAATCTTAAGAAGATCTTGTTTTGTTACAAAATACAATTACTTAATACTGTTGATGTTATCTTTTGTCGCCGATAGTAATTTGTTGAAATAAGAAAATAATAAAGAATTAAAAAAAAATGCTAACATACGTGTTCATTATTAAATGTCAAGTACATTCTATTTTCTCAAATATCTTTGTAAGAAAGCCTTGCATAAACATACGCATAAAAGTTTGATTTTAATATATATACAATAATATTTAAAAAAACTATTTTTTTATTTAATTATTAAGTGAGTATTGCTTATTTCCTATCGTTGAATGAAATAACATTAAAATACAAATACATTTTTACTTCATAAACTACACATAAAATTATTTTTAAGACTCTTATACATACTGTAAAAATGTTGTTAAAACACACTGTATAATTAGATACGATACGATACGATATGCTTTATTGTACCATAACAAACAAAAAAAATATATAAAAACAATAACAAATAAAAGATAAGCTAGTACAAAAGGCGGCCTTATTGCTAAAGAGCAATCTCTTCCAGGCAACCTTTGGGTAGAAGACACGAAATATGAAAGTGGGTATTTAGGTACAGTACAGTACAGAGCAGGATAATATAATATAATATAGTAAAATTCATATTAAATGCTATAATTATAATTACATATATAAATATAATTCATATTAGAAATCTTGTTAAGACACACAGTATAATCATATTTAATAACATGTTATTTGTACGTCACAATTTGGATATATATGTAAAAAATTGTGACAGACACGCTGTAAGTACAAGAAATAAAAATAAACTCTCAACGCAGAAATATCGTCTTCAAAAAGTTAAGAAATCCTTTATGGGCTTGAGTGTATAATAAGGTTCCAGAAGATATCTTAGACCTTCCTTTTCTTGCTTTTAAATGTAAAATTAAAAATTAAAACGAGTATCCTGTTAAAAAATTAAAACGAGTATGCTGTTATAGCATACAAGAGTTTTTAGTTGATCGTATTTCGATCAACTAATAGGTTAGGCTGTGCAGCTTTGCTTGTTGACTTATTTGCAAGATATTCTGATGTATACATCAAACATTGTTATATTGTTTTTAAAGGAGCAACTATTGATTTTCTGGCCAGATCTTTTTAACAGAGCCACATTCCGAGCTAGTGGTAGCTTACTGCGGAATTGACAGTCTGACATTCTCTATTGACATTTTTAAATGTAATGTATTTTAATTGACGATTCAAAAATGCACGTAAATGCTTACTTGAATAAAGATATTAATGAATTTTTTTAATATTGAATTTTTGAGTATATAATAATTACTAAAATGGGGACTAATATGAAGCTACATAAAATTTCAATATTTTAGAAGCTTTTTTTAATTTAAAGTTCCAAAAACATATATATATACCGAGTTGATTATCGATAAAGCTTAGAAATCTTTTTTTATTTAAGATTCTCACCATTGACACGCATTGCAATGAAACTGTCTTTTATTTAAGGTATTACAATTCAGTATCTATCATAAATGACGAGGAGATAGTATTTTGTTTTACAATCTGTGTGCATCCTGAACTATATGCCTGGTAACATAAAAAACTGTTTAAGAAATACAAATAATGAACTGACTGTATAACAAGTTGATTTATCTAAAGTCTGAGTACTATCTAACATTAATGTACATTCAGTTTAGATAACCATTTCTATAGGCTTTGGCAAACGGTGTTTAAAATAATAGTTGTTTGGTTTCTTTACTTATATATCGTTATTGTAGTTCAGGAAGCCCAATACCTTTTTATACACCTTTTTGCACCTGTTTACAGTCAGAAGGACGGTTTTTAAAAGACACGCCAATATATCGATTCTCGAAAACGGATTAGTTTCGAGTAGATTATAATCCATTTGGGAAAGAAAGAACGAGTATAATTTGTTTTCAATTATTCTTATATACAATTAACTTTCATTTTATCCAATAGTTAGGAATATCTAACAAACAGACAATATGTTTAAGAACCATATTTATTAGTTATGTGTCATTAACGGCATTACATTCATATTGAATATTCAGGTTTTATCTCGTTACTACCTATTAATTTTATTATATGTATTTTATCAAAATTTTATATCGTCGTATATACAATATTTCCTAGGTACCTATTGATATTTATTGTTAGTACATTATCATATATTTTAGACATCTTTTTAAAGAGTTAATAGAGTGATTTACTAATTTTGTGATATACCTTTATTTATGAAAAAACACAGTTGAGTAATTACCTGTCTCCTTGAAATAATTAGTTTCATTAATTAATACACTTATTATATCCCCTATTGTCATTGGCTATATAAGAATAAGTTGGAAATTATCAAATCATTCCATTACTAATAGTTGCACAGGCAGTATAGCTCCATTGAAGAACTCTATCAGAAACATGAAGTGCATTGTGAGTAGCCATTCCTGTATAAAGTTGAATATTTCGCGGGTATGCGGTTTATTTAAACTATTTTTCAATAACTGGTAAATATTCTTTTTCAGTTCTTAACAGTGCTTGCTTGCGTGGTTACACTCGAAGCTAAACCTAAGCCATTCAGGGGTCGCGGTGGCCTCGGAATGGGATTGGGAAATGATATTGGAACTGGTATCGGAACCGGCATCGGAACCGGTGTAGGTCTTGGGTTGGGAGGTCTCGGCTTGGGCAGTAATCTCGCCACCGGGCTTGGTACTGGTTTAGGTGTCGGTGGGTTAGGCATGGGCTTAGGAAGAAGAGCTAATGGATATTCACAAGGTGCTTCCTTTGGTGATAGCCGGTACAATTCTGGTGCAAATGGTTTCGGAAATCAAGGCTACCATAGCGGTGGTTTTAATAACTTCCACGATGTTGGCCAACACCACAGCAGTCTCACCTCGGTTAGTAAACATTAACTAATTTCTTGTAAAATCCATGCAATTCATGGCGTATTGCCACTTGATGCTAATGATAAATCGCTTTTCCATTTAGATCACCCAAGCTGAGAACACTGACAATCATGACATCGGCGGTAGTCAGGCCTTCGATACGGGAGCTCAGTCCAATACTGGCTACAACCAGTTCGGTAATGGTCGCGGCCGTTTCGGTAATGAATACGCAAATGTACACCAAATGTCCACTTTTCTCTAGGTTTTTTTAATTATTTTTTTTTTTTTGTAACCAGTTAATAAATAAATCTTAAGAAGAACTTATTTTGTTACAAAATACAATTACTTAATACTGTTGATGTTATCTTTTGTCGCCGATAGTAATTTGTTGAAATAAGAAAATAATAAAGAATTAAAAAAAAATGCTAACATACGTGTTCATTATTAAATGTCAAGTACATTCTATTTATTTTAAATATCTTTGCAAGAATGCCTTGCATAAACATAAGCATAAAAGTTTGATTTTAATATATATACAATAATATACAAAAAAATTTTTTTTTAATTGTTGATTGAGTATTGCTTATTTCCTATCGTTTATTGAAATAATATTAAAATACAAATACATTTTTACTTTATAAATTTAATATAAAATTATTTTTAAGACTTTGTGTGATGCATTAATTATTTTGCTCACATAATCTTCAATACCATCACTGGATTCAAGTGAAGTATTTATCAATTCTCTCAATAAGCTTACTCTTCTTGTCAGCCCATTATCATCAAAGGCTTTATGTAAGTTATCCCAAACTTCTCTTGCTGTTTTACACTCCTGAACATGGACGTAGTTTTGAGTGTTAATAAGCAAGATGATTTTGGATCTGGCCTGTATATGCTTGGCTGCGTCGACTATAGTTCCCGCGCTTGGTACTATGCAAGTCCATAGACCCTCGTGCTCCAGATATGTTTTAACACTGAATTTCCAAGTAGTGAAATTATCTCGGCCATTTAATTTCTCGAGATGAAACATATTTGAGCTCGACATGTTGGTTCTATTGTTTCTTTACAGTACAATGTATACCGTGTTGCAATTTTCTTCAACAATCCAACCTCAAAAACGCGCGAACTTCGGTCAAGTCTATCTTCGAAAACTTCGGAATCACGTTATACTTTAGCACCGGTATTCTTTATTCCCGTAAACCACGCTCTGCTACCATGAAGGAATTTAATAAATAAAGAATATTTGCAGCGTGATTTAAGTTTTTAATCAGCAAAGATGATCTAACAGAAAAATTCACACTTTACACGTTAAGTGATAAGTCACAAGAAAAGAGCACACACACGACATCTCTAAGCGTCTAAATAGAAAGGAACTAATATTGGTTGCGTTCCATTTCAACATTTTCTTCAACGCATCCTTCACCAATGCTAAGAATTTTTACCGCTTCTGTAATTTCTTCAAAACAATCTTCTTGCGGTTTCATGGCAGTATTAACAGAAGGACTTAATTTTAATAATTTATTCCATGCCCGTTTCAGTGTTTGCGATTCCACCGCGTTCCACACTTCTACCATCATATAGCAACAATCTTTAAATTCATTTCCTTAAAAAACTTTAACATCGTTTCTATTTCACTGCTGTCTACTGACAAAAGACGGCGCAGAAGCTGCTTTCTGTATAGACGCTTTAAAGTTTCAATGACACTTTGGTCCATATTGCTATTGTTAGACAATGCACCAACGCACGCATTGTCCAACAATAGAAACACGTCGCCCTCTTTTCCCACGTCTTTTTGAAATTTCTTCACCATAGAAATAAATGTATTCTCATACCAAGTAAGAAAAATATCTGTGTTCATCCATGCTTTTGGTTGATTAGCATAGGTCAAGGGAATTTTTTCATTTTTGAAGCAGCGCGGATTTTTTGATTTGCCAATAAGTAACAGTGGTAGTCGATGTGTTCCTTTAGCATTCGCGCAAACCATAACTGTAACTCTATCCTTACTTACTTTATGTCCCGGTGCTGCATTCTCACGACGCGATGCTAATGATCTGCTTGGTAAAGCTTTCCAATTAAGACCTGTTTCGTCCGCATTGTATACAAAATCCAAATCGTATTCTTTTTCATCTAAAAATGACTTTAACTCATCTACGAAAGAGTCGGCTGAAGCGACGTTAGCAGACAGTTTTTCTTCTTGAACTTCTAGTTCTCGAATTCCATGTCTTGATTTAAACCTTGCTAACCATCCACAGCTCGCTTTGAAAGAAGTATCACCACCAAGCATTTTATTAAAATCCAATGATTTTTCATGTGAAAAAGCTGTTATGTAACAGAGGTCCAAAACAACATGCAAAAACCAAGGGAAAACTGCGTTCTCCTGAGTCTCATACTTAGGTTTTTTCATGACTTTGCGTTTCGAGCTGCCATCTTCTTACTCAAGCGCACAGGTAAATTTCATTAAGGAAGCCAAGCATTTTTTTTTAATGTCTGATATCGTAGATACTCCTACACCATATATTTGCGCCAACTTACTGCCAGATTCACCATTTTTTATACCTTCGATTATCTTCATTTTGTCTCCAAGAGACAACACTACTCTTTTACGCTTAGACATTTTATATTTCCAACGCAATATGTTAACAAAAATAAAAGACAACCTATTTGTTTAATGTTATAAGAGAAAATGAAACAATAACAAACACAGTCATGCAAACAAAATGAGAGCGGAAGTAAACATTCGGAGGCGCGTTTAAACTTGTCGATACGTGTCTAGTTGCGCGGTATAAAATTTTTCAAGCAGCAGCTAGACCTGTGACGCGTGTCCAGATAATCGAATATTCGGATAATCGGGATTCTACTGTATATAATATTTACTAAAATGGGAAGTAATGTAAAGCTACATAAATCTTCAATATTTTAGCGGGTTCTTTTAATTTAAAGTTCCAAAATCATATATATTACGAGTTGAATATCGATAAAGTTTAGAAATCTTTTTTATTTAAGATTCTCACGAGTGACAGACATTGGAATAAAACTGTTTCTTATTTAAGGTATTACAATTTAGTATATATCATAAATGACGAGGAGATAGTATTTTATTTTACATTCTGTGTGCATCTTGAACTATATACCTGGCAACTGAAAAAACTGTTTAAGAAATACAAATTATGAACTTACTGTATAACAAGTTAATTTATCTAAAGTCTGAGTAATATCTAACATTCATTTACATTCAGTTTAGATAACCATTTCTATAGGCTTTGGCAAACGGTGTTTAAAATAATAGTTGTTTGGTTTCTTTACTTATATATCGTAATTGTATTTCGGGAGCCCCAATAGTTTTTTATACACCTTTTTGCACCTCATACACAGTCAGAAAAAGGGTTTTTAAAAGACACGCCAATATATCGATTCTCGAAAACGGATTAGTTTTGAGTAGATTATAATCCATTTGGGAAAGAAAGAACGAGTATAATTTGTTTTCAATCATTCTTAGATACATTTAACTTTCATTTTATCCAACAGTTACGAATATCTAACAAACAGACAATACGTTTAAGAACCATTTTTATTAGTTATGTGTCATTAACGGCATTATATTAATATTGAATATTAAGGTTTTATCTCGTTACTAAATATAAATTTTATTATATGTATTTTATCAAAATTTTATATCGTCGTCTATACAATATTTCCTAGGTATCTGTTGATATTTATTGTTAGTACATTATCATATATTTTAGACATCTTTTTAAAGAGTTAATAGTGGTTTAGTAATTTGATGATATACCTTTATTAATGAAAAAACACAGTTGATTAATTACCTGTCTCCTTGAAATAATTAGTTTCATTAATTAATGCACTTATTATATCCCCTATTGTCATTGGCTATATAAGAATAAGTTGGAAATTATCAAATCATTCCATTACTAATAGTTGCACAGGCAGTATAGCTCCATTGAAGAACTCTATCAGAAACATGAAGTGCATTGTGAGTAGCCATTCCTGTATAAAGTCGAATATTTCGCGGGTATGCGGTTTATTTAAACTATTTTTCAATAACTGGCAAATATTCTTTTTCAGTTCTTAACAGTGCTTGCTTGCGTGGTCACACTCGAAGCTAAGCCCAAGCCTTTTAGAGGTCGCGGTGGCCTCGGAATGGAATTGGGAAATGACATTTTAACTGGCATCGGAATGGGATTGGCAACTGGTATCGGAACTGGCATTGGAACCGGTGTAGGTCTTGGGTTGGGAGGTCTCGGCTTTGGCAGTGATCTCGCCACTGGGCTTGGTACTGGTTTAGGTGTTGGTGGATTAGGCATGGGCTTAGGAAGAAGAGCTAATGGATATTCACAAGGTGCTTCCTTTGGTGATAGCCGGTACAATTCTGGTGCAAATGGTTTCGGAAATCAAGGCTACCATAGCGGTGGTTTTAATAACTTCCACGATGTTGGCCAACACCACAGCAGTCTCACCTCGGTTAGTAAACATTAACTAATTTTTTGTAAAATCCATGCAATTCATGGCGTACTGCCGCTTGATGCTAATGATGAATCGCTTTTCCATTTAGATCACCCAAGCTGAGAACACTGACAATCATGACATCGGCGGTAGTCAGGCCTTCGATACGGGAGCTCAGTCCAATACTGGCTACAACCAGTTCGGTAATGGTCGCGGCCGTTTCGGCAATGAATACGCAAATGGACACCAAATGTCCACTTTTCTCTAGGTTTTTTTAATTATTTTTTTTATTTTTTTTTTGTAACCAGTTAATAAATAGATCTTAAAAAGAACTTGTTTTGTTACAAAATACTATTACTTAATACTGTTGATATTATCTTTTGTCGCCGATAGTAATTTGTTGAAATAAGAAAATAATAAAGATTAAAAAAAAATGCTAACATACGTGTTCATTATTAAATGTCAAGTACATTCTATTTTTTCAAATATCTTTGCAAGAAAGACTTGCAAAAACATAAGCATAAAAGTTTGATTTTAATGTATATACAATAATATTAAAAAAAACTATTTTTTATTTATGTGTTAAGTGAGTAATGCTTATTTCCTATCGTTGATTGAAATAACATTAAAATACAAATACATTTTTATTTAATAAACTAAATTTAAATTATTTTTAAGACTCTTCTTATACCTACTGTAGAAATCTTGTTAAATACACTGTATAATTCATATTAAAAGATATAATTATATTTACATATATAATTATAATTTATATTAGAGATCTTGTTATGACACAAAATTTAATCATATTTAATCAAAATCAAAATCAAAAATATATCTTTATTCAAGTAGGCATTTACATGCACTTTTGATTCGTCAATTACATTACATTACAAAAAAATGCCAGTATAGTATGTCAGTCCGTGAGTAAGCTACCACCAGCTCGGAATGCGGCTCTGCCGAGAAGAGCTGGCCAGAAACCCAACAGTTGCTCTTTTAAAAACAATTTAACAATGTTTAATGTATACATTAGAATATCCCGCAAATGAGTCAACAAGCAAAGCTCCACAGCCTAACATTTTAGTTGACCGAGATACGAGCAACCAAAAACTCCTGTATGCTATAATAATCTTTTTTTAACAGAATACTTTTAATTTTAAATTTAAAAGCAAGAAAAGGAAGGTCTAAGATATTTTGTGGAACCTTATTATATATGTGTACACTCAAACCCATAAAGAATTTTTTTACTTTTTGAAGACGATATTTCCGCGTGGAGAGTTTATTTTTATTTCTTGTATTTACAGCGTGTCTGTCGCTATTTTTTTCATATGTATCCAAATTGTGAGGTACAAACAAGATGTTATTAAATATGTACTGAGAAACGACCGTAAGAATGCCTATTTCTTTAAAAACATCTCTCAGGGAATCTCTAGCTTTTAAATTTAAAATAGCCCGCACAGCTCTTTTTTGTAAAATAAATAAAGAATTTATTTTAGCAGCACCGCCCCACGATAATATGCCATAAGACAAAATACTATGGAAATAACTAAAACAAACTAATCGAGCCGTATTAACATCCGTTAATTGTCTTACTTTTTTAATTGTATAGACGGCGGAGCTGAGTTTGCCTGAGAGTGTTGAGAGATGGGGGTTCCACTGGAGCTTTTTATCTAGAGTTATAACTAGGAAAACTGTTGAGTTAGTTAGTTCCAACACTTCACTTTTAAGGAGCAGGCTACGATTTTGACTTTTTACATTAGGAAGTGTAAACTCCTTGTATTTAGTTTTCTTAGTATTTAAGACCAAATTATTAATTTCAAACCAATGAAGAACACGTGACAGAGCACTGTTAACTTCGTCATAATTAGTCCTATTACGCTCGACTTTATAATTCTAATAACATGTTATTTGTACGGCACAATTTTGATACATATGTAAAAAATAGTGACAGACACGCTGTAAATACAAGAAATAAAAAGAAACTCACAACGCGGAAATAACGTCTTCAAAAAGGTAAAAAATTCTTTATGGGCTTGAGTGTATAATAAGGTTCCAGAAGATATCTTAGACCTTCCTTTTCTTGCTTTTAAATGTAAAATTAAAAGTACGAGTATGCCGTTAAAAAGAGCTTATTATACCATACAATAGTTTTTAGTTGATCGTATTTCGATCAACTAAAAGGTAAGGCTGTGGAGCTTTGCTTGTTGACTTATTTGAAGAACATTCTAATGTATACATCAAACATTGTTAAATTGATTTTAAAAGAGCAACTGTTGATTTTCTGGCTAGCTCTTCTCAGCAGAGCCGCATACCGAGTTAGTGGTAGCTTACTCACGGACTGACATACTGACATACTATACTGACATTTTTTATTGTAATATAATGTAATGTAATATAATTGACGATTAGAAAAGTTCATGTAAATGCCTACTTGAGTAAAGATATATTTGAATTTTTTGAATTTTGAATTTTTGAGTATATAATAATTACTAAAATGGGAACTAATGTAAAGCTACATAAATCTTCAATATGATAGCATTTTTAAAGTTTCAAAACGTATATATATACCGAGTTGATTATCGATAAAGCTAAGAAATCTTTTTTTATTTAAGATTCTAACAAGTGACAAACATTGCAATGAATCTCTTTTTTATTTAAGGTATTACAATTTAGTATTTATCATAAATGACGAGAAGATAGTATTTTTTTTTTACATTCTGTGTGCATCTTGAACTATATACCTGGCAACTGAAAAAACTGTTTAAGAAATACAAATAATGAACTGACTGTATAACAAGTTGTATAACTAAAGTCTGAGTACTATCTAACATTAATGTACATTCAGTTTAGATAACCATTTCTATAGGCTTTGGCAACCGGTGTTTCACCATAATAGTTGTTTGGTTTCTTTACTTATATATAGTTATTGTAGTTGGAGAAGCCCAATATCTTCTTATACACCTTTTTGCACCTGTTTACACAGTCAGAAGGACGGTTTTTAAAAGACACGCCAATATATCGATTCTCGAAAAAGGGATTAGTTTCGAGTAGATTATAATCAATTTGGGAACGATAGAACGGGTATAATTTGTTTTCAATCATTCTAAGATACAATTAACTTTCATTTTATCCAATAGTTAGGAATATCTAACAAACAGACAATACATTTAAGAACCATTTTTATTAGTTATGTGTCATGAACGGCATTACATTCATATTGAATATTCAGGTTTTATCTCGTTACTATTAATTTTATTATATGTATTTTATCAAAATTTTATATCGTCGTTTATATAATATTTCCTAGGTACCTGTTGATATTCATTGTTAGTACATTATCATATATTTTAGACATCTTTTTAAAGAGTTAATAGAGTGATTTAGTAATTTGGTGATATACCTTTATTAATGAAAAAACACAGTTGATTAATTACCTGTCTCCTTGAAATAATTAGTTTCATTAATTAATACATTTATTATATCCCCTATTGTCATTGGCTATATAAGAATAAGTTGGAAATTATCAAATCATTCCATTACTAATAGTTGCACAGGCAGTATAGCTCCATTGAAGAACTCTATCAGAAACATGAAGTGCATTGTGAGTAGCTATTCCTGTATAAGGCGAATATTTCGCGGGTTTGCGGTTTATTTCAACTATTTTTCAATAACTGGTAAATATTCTTTTTCAGTTCTTAACAGTGCTTGCTTGCGTGGTCACACTCGAAGCTAAACCCAAGCCTTTTAGAGGTCGCGGTGGCATCGGACTGGGATTGGGAAATGATATTGGAACTGGTATCGGAACTGGCATCGGAACCGGTGTAGGTCTTGGGTTGGGAGGTCTCGGCTTTGGCAGTGATCTCGCCACCGGGCTTGGTACTGGTTTAGGTGTCGGTGGGTTAGGCATGGGCTTAGGAAGAAGAGCTAATGGATATTCACAAGGTGCTTCCTTTGGTGATAGCCGGTACAATTCTGGTGCAAATGGTTTCGGAAATCAAGGCTACCATAGCGGTGGCTTTAATAACTTCCACGATGTTGGCCAACACCACAGCAGTCTCACCTCGGTTAGTAAACATTAACTAATTTCTTGTAAAATCCATGCAATTCATGGCGTACTGCCGCTTGATGCTAATGATAAATCGCTTTTCCGTTTAGATCACCCAAGCTGAGAACACTGACAATCATGACATCGGCGGTAGTCAGGCCTTCGATACGGGAGCTCAGTCCAATACTGGCTACAACCAGTTCGGTAATGGTCGCGGCCGTTTCGGTAATGAATACGCAAATGGACACCAAATGTCCACTTTTCTCTAGGTTTTTTAATTAATTTTTTTATTTTATTTTTTTGTAACCAGTTAATAAATAGATCTTAAGAAGAACTTGTTTTGTTACAAAATACTATTACTTAATACTGTTGATATTATCTTTTGTCGCCGATAGTAATTTGTTTAAGATAAGAAAATAATAAAGAGTTAAAAAAACAATGCTAACAATAAATAAAAATGAATATACAAAAACCAATATCTTGTTTAATTCTTACGTGACTATTCATTATTTCCTATCGTTGATTAAGATAACATTAAAACACCGATATATTTTTACATAACAAACGAAAATATTTAAATATAATTTTAATAGCAAACTTAATGTGATTAAAGATTGAAATTTTTCATAAACACGTTATGCCGTTAATACACATAAATATTTTATATAAATAATAAATGAAAAATGAATTAAAGAAGGTAGGAATTATGCCTCGCACATGCGATTTCTTGGACGAGATTTTGTTTTGGGCTGAGACCAAGATCCACGCTAACCGTGTCAATGACAAAGATTGAAGCCTGTAGGTATAAACTTTTGTACTCGATCAATACTCACCAACCAAATAAATGCAGGCGATTTCTGGTATTAGCATTATCCTAAATAAAAGTTTCAGAACTCATTACAGAATTAATTGTTAATTTAGGTCAGAGACGACACATAAACGACACACAAACATTGAAGTTCGATGGCTTCCTTGACCTAGTGATACATAATGTTCCTGCGTTTTTTGTTATCGGAATATATGATTTTTCTTAGACTAATAAAAAACATTACTTCAGATACTTTGGTTGTATTTATACTACTGTAATGTGATAAGGCAATTTGACTTATGAGACTTAGTTAGTTTTGAATTATAAGGTAGATTTATAAGGGTAGAGCTTAGCTGTAGTAATTTGGTTGTAGCTCGTACATTAGGCGGCTCGAACGAATCATTCGGTATTAGGTATCGCCGGAAAAGCAAACATCCGCCTTTCCTAGTCTCCTTCCCCACTTTGCAAGGGTGGAATGGAATTTGCATCTATATTTGCAAAGTCCACGAATACCATCGCTTTCCATCAAATGGACCGTCTACTTGATTGCTTTTAAATAAAAGAAACAAATATTAATATATTATGATTTAATTGGTTTTATTCGTATTTTTTTTTTATTGTAGCAATAATTACATTTCACTTGAGACCGGTTTTCAATTTAATAATGAGATTTTTATTGAAATTTGACCTTCTGAACCGAAAACTTATTTTGCACACAAAATAACTTCTAATATATAAGAAATTTAAGAAAAAAAAAATACATATTTTGTACCTTAAAACATTTATCCTTGCAAATAAAACAACAAATAAAAAGATATAATGTAATAAAACAATTATGGGTTCAGGTTTATTCACTTAATAGATGTATCTGGTTCCATCAGAGGTAAGATAAGTGTTACTATTGGGTCTTCAGTACTTATTTTATTATTAACAGTAGAAAATGTGAGATAAAAACAATCTAGTCCTCACGAAGAACCCAGAAAAGGTTACATATTTATTTCAAGAGATGAAAGTAGACGAAAATGTTTACCATAAACAATTTATTAGCAGCGCGCAGCACATAAGTGTAACTAAAAATTTAACTATTCAGGTTACTTTTTTTTTTTTTAAACATATCAGGTAAGAACCTTTACCACTTTTTAAATAGTAACTACGTAGTTAATGGAGACCTGTTTCTAAGACTAGTCATCATAGTTTGATTTATTTGTTGTTAGAATGAATGAATGAAATAAATAATCACCAGCGATCAAAAATACATATTAATACTATTAATGAACTATCTATTAATATTATTGTTACTTAGATTCAGTAAATACGATCACTTGTGCAAATATGCGTCGTTCTATAAGTAGGAATGGACATTAAAAAAAATATATCTAGACTCGCCCGATCTGTCTCTTGCATTGTTTTATGCTGTTTGTATCGAGGAATGTTACGGCCATTTTAAGTTGATTGACATTAAGCGCTGTACTGCGTTTCTTAAGGATTAACCCTTCACTTAAGGCACTAACTTGATGTAACAATGCTTTAAATTATTACGTCACGAGTATATGAGTTTAATGGAGGAATTCTATACCAACTACTGTCCCCTTTTTAGAAAGGCTGAGGCCCCCTAGGGATGGAATTAGGGTGATACATGTTTCAACATGTCATCTGAACCAAATAATAAAAACCGATGGCTATGAAACAAAATAAATAAAATAAACAACAATTTATTTCAGGCTCCAATAATGCAATAGGCAAATAATATTTTAGCGTGTTTTACACAACGGTACACAGAACGTGACAGATCAAGTTAAATATGGACGTCCTAGGGCGTGCATCTGTCGAGGAAGCGCGGGTAGAGGCAGACCTCGCGGATGTGGTGTCGGTCGAGCAACCAGCACAGGAAGCGCTCCAGGCCCAGCCCGTAGCCGCCGTGAGGCACGGAGCCGAACTTGCGCTGGTCCGTGTACCAGTAGTAGGGGGCGGGGTCGATGCCCTCTCGCCGGTACCCTGCAACGGACCACGGTCGTGTTAGTTACGACGAGTCTACTGTCATCCGGTCGGAATCGGTCGCTCACCTTCCAGCAACTGCTCGTGGTCCCATATCCTCATGGAGCCACCAACGATCTCCCCCACCCCCGGCATGAGGACGTCCACGGACTCCGTGAGGCGCTCGTCCTCGGGACACCTCGGCATGTAGAAGGATTTGATCGCAGCGGGGAACTTACACAGCAGTATGGGAACCCCGATTTTATCCGTCATCTTACGTTCCGGGCCCTCCGGAATATCCTGAAAAACGAGTGTAGGTTATAATATTATCAATATTGCAAGTAAATGACCCTCGATGGCGCTTGTGATACTTTACCTCTCCGAACTCGTAGAAGCTGCCGTCGTCTTTAGTGATATCATTGGCTTTTAAGTATTCGATAGCCTCAATGTAAGTCATGCGTTTGAAAGGTTTCTGCGGAGGCTGTAAAAACAGTTAAGTTAAGTTAGTCTATAATCATTAACAGAACAGATTGCGGCAATTCAGAGGATGCCTACCTTAAAGTTGGGGTTCAATTCCTTGACTAATTGAGCCGCTGGCGAAGCGAACACGCGCGCCACTACGTCCACTACCAGATCCTCAATCCTGTCTAGCAGCTCCTCAAACGTGATGAACGGGCACTCGGCCTCCACATGGCTGTACCTACGGGCGAAAGGGTATTTGGTGAGAGGCAGCGGTGCAACATGGAGTAGTGATGTGGTGGCTGACACTCACTCCGCCAGATGCCTGCGGGTGCGCGATTGCTCTGCCCGGTAGCTCTGCGCCACGCAGTACACGTCACCCAGCGCCGCTAGGCACGTTTCCAGGTACAGCTGCGAGCTTTGTGTCAGGTAGGCCTGTTGGCTGCGGAACAGAAGATTGCATTACGAAGGGAGGGTCTATGGTCTACATAAATAAGATTAATTACCTGAATTGGTTGAATGCCGCTTACCCGAAATAGTCAAACTTGAACAGTGTGGACCCACCCTCACACTGCGTCTGCACCAGCGTGGGCGGAGTCACCTCGGTGTAATCTCTAGCGGCGAAATGTTCTCGGAAGGCTCGAGTCACCATCGCCCGCGCATGGAGCACTTTGGTGGTGACCTCGCCTCGGATCATTATGTGCCTGGATTTATTTATAATAACTCTCAATTCTAATCTAATTAATTGTTTTATGAATACATCTGAAATGATACGCGCCTGTTATCCAGCTGGACATCTGGAAGCGCTTCTTCATTAAGAATGGCATCGGAGCCGCCGGGTGGTGCCAAGCCAATCAGTTGCCAATAATCAACTGTCAGCTCGTGACCTCCTGGTGCCTTGAAAAGTATATTATAAAATAACTTTATTGTCCATTGACAGAAGATTTATTGTGTGTAATCATAAAATATAAAAATGATAATTAATAAAGCTATTGCTATTTATTAAGTGGGTCATCCTTACTGTTTGTCCTTCCGGAACAGCTTCAAGGTTTCCATACATAATCACAGAAGACTCAGTGGACAGAACTAGGGCATCATAAGTCTGACAAAGTACACCATGTAATACACATTGCATGTAGCCAGTGCCATCTCTGACAGTCAAGAATGTAAGGGCTTTACCCTGACATCTCATGCGATGAACCCAACCACGCACACATATTCTTTGACCTCTGTATGCTCCGGCTATAAGAAATATAAAATTTTACTGGCTATATTTATTATAGTCATATTTATCATTATGTTTAGTTTTAATTAAATATTAAGAACTTAATTTCCTAATCGTTTTTTTATTACTTAATATATACTTTATTAAGTTACAAATTATATTCTCTAAGACTCTATTTTAGTATATTTTTATATAGTATATTGCATATGTATACTTTATTTGAATATTGAACATTAATAATAGTTATTGCAATGCAGTTAACTCATCATATATAGTTATATGATGAGTTAACTGCATTGCAGTAGTGATGCAATGATAGCATATGTTATTGCATCATATCTGTTTTGATTTAAATTTAGAAATTTAGAAGAAGCATTCTTTTTAATATAATTTTAACACTCATGTTTAGATTAGTAAGCATTTAGAAAAAAAAATACCTTTAATTATTTTTACTGCAGCAGCCTTGGGTAAGGATAGATTTTCTTCAATAACAATTTTTTTGGCCTCTTCCAAGTTTTGGCGTCGCTTCAACTCTTTTTCTTCCTCAAGCTTTTCTTTGTTACCTGCTTTATGTACTTCTCTTATCCAGATCTTTTGGATTTTCTTTAACTGGGATTTCGCTGCAACATCATATTTACCGACGTTTTCCTTAGAATCAACATATATTGTCGGAAAAGGTTCTTTACCAACATGCCTCATAGCATGTAATATAGTCTTGAAGGGCCTCTCCGAAGAACCATCTCCAGACTCATCGTTTCCATTTTTCTCAGACGTGTATAATTCACCTATAATATAAATGCATCTTTACTCATGTAATTAAGGTTACAACTTCTGTAACCGGTGCTTACCAATGGATAGATCTTGAACATCCGGCATGGTAGAAGGTTGAATAACAATGCGTTGCCGAATTAACCTTACAAACCAGGTGAAAAAATGTAATATTTGTTATAATAGAAGTAGAACAAACTATTCTTATTAGACACGACACAGTACACACGTTTAAAGTTTAAACTTTGCAATAGTCAGACAAGTCAGATATCTGACAAGTCTTATTTTTCTGTCAACTTTTGACACATGTCATAATTCTCAACGGCATTGAGATGTAATCTGAGTAAAAGAGAATATAAGAAACAACAAAAATATATATTAATAATATAAAGCAATTGAAATCAGTCAATTGTAACACTTATCATATCTAAGTTTTGAAAGTTGGAATTAAACATTTTTAAGAGACATACTGAAGAAGTGACATTCTTATAGCATTAAATAACCATCTTAATTAATAACCACAGTAGCGCTTGTGTTTTAAGAGTGTAATGTAAGGACTAGCCATTACATTACCCAATTTACTAAGCGCTAGTCAAGAAGGTTACTAATATCGCATTATGAAAAGTCTATTAGTTCTTCTACCTGATTAGTCTTCTTTTACTCGTTATTAGACAAGTTATTTTTTACTACTCTTGTACATTTAATTACCCACGATTGAATTGAGGTCACAATGGGAAGGGGATATACTCCATACCTAATGACGTAAACCTTTTAATATAACACCAATCTCATACATTGGCTCCGGAGTAGTAAAGATTAACAATTTTAAACTAAATTCTGGCTTATAAATATAAAGAGTGTTTTAGGTATTTCAATTATAGAAGCACTTTGTTTTTTTAAGGAATTAGTAAACCATAAAAAAGCATTTGCGGGGTAGATTTTCTGATGTAGAACGCACACACAGAACACCAGGAAACCTACAAACATATTTATGTACTTCCCTTAAGCTTAGGGTCAGGGGGGGCACAGTGTTACACGGGGTACAATGTTACAATGCATATATCTCCGTCCCTATCTTTTATTTTTATGATGTTGGTATACACGTTTGCGAAGCTCACAAGCAGCAATTTTTAAACAAATGCCATTGCCGCAGATTGTACCGCTCTTAAAAAATATTAAACAAAAAAGGTTTTCATGTGACTAAACACTGAAAAAATAATTTCAAAGTTTTTCATTTAATTTCGGACGTATTGTATTTAGGTAAGTCATGTTAGTTTTCCTAAAGGAAAACTAACATGACTTTAAACTTTCATGTATATTTAGCTATAAATTACCGGCAAAAACTTTGTTGTAAACTTAACCTAAAATACTCATTTGATTTTTTTATCTGACTTCTCCCTCTGGGGTACAGTGTTACGGGGCACAGTGTGACACTGTAACAGTCAGCCCCAATTTACCTTATTTTATAGATATTAAAAGAAAATGGTCCGAAATCGTAAGAAGACGGATTACGGTCTTCATAGTGAAGAAAATATAGCAGTAGCGATTCAGATGGTTGAAAGTGGTATTATTCTTCGAAAAGCAGCAAATGAAAAGCATGTTAATTGTATGACATTGCAAAGATATGTCCTAAAAAGAAAAAATGTCCTGCGCAAAAAGCCGAAAACTTGCGACTTACTCCAAATTTTGCCAATAGAGCTGTATTCAGTGTAGATCAAAAAAATGCGTTGCAGGAGTATTTAATTAACTGTTCCAGGATGTGCTATGGTCTAGATACGGTCGAGTGCAGAAAGATTGCTTATGAGATGGCTGTTTACTATAAGTTGAATATTCCAAAAAACTGGGAAGGCAAAAAAATGGCAGGAATCGACTAGTTATATGGGTTTAGAAAACGACATAGTGATTTAACTTTGAGAAAGCCAGAACCTTGCAGCTTAACATGGGCAACATCATTCAATCGTCACAAGGTGAATGTTTTTTTTAATAATTTGGAAGATGGTATGCGGCGATGTCCTAGTTTTGTAGATGGCAGTAAAGTATATTGTCTAGATGAAACTGGGACCACTACTATCCAGAAACTCAAAAAAGTTATTACAGCAAAGGGATCTAGACAGTTAAATAATGTAATAAGCGCCGAGAGAGGTACACTCGTTACAACGTTTTGTGTAGTGGCTGCAACGGGATCAGCACTACCTCCAGCAATAGTGTTTCCCAGAAAACAATGTAAGTCTTTCATGATTAGAGGATATCAAAATTGTGCTTCCTCTGGTAAACGTTTCAGAAAGGAAGACTAAACGCCAGACAGATGTCTATACTTTCTCAAAGAATATTGTTAACAAATTTAATATTTGCTAGAAGTTTGTTTATCGTCTAGTATTTTTTAAAACTTTTTCTAATTTCTAAATTTTCTATATGTTATAACTTTTTCTATTATTTTTATGTTGTAACATTGTGCCCCTTACCTTGTAACAGAGGGCTTTGTGTTACAATCGACCGATTTTTTTCAAGTGCAATTTTAATTAAGTAGTTCTTACTGATATTACTGTTTGAGTTATTTTAATTAAAGAGGGATTATTATAGTTTAGTTGTATGCAAAAAACAGACTGATTAAAATAATATTTTCGTCACTATATTATATTTATTTTTTTGTAACACTGTACCCCACCTGAACCTACCTTAAAACAAGGGTTACCGACATCGCTAAAGAGGGATACCATGAAATCACTGTCGCTGCCGACAATGGAAATTAAAAACTGACAATTACAATTATTTTAAGTATGTATGAAATAGATGAATATGAAATTTAAATATCAATTATGCAATCTAAACCTCTATTTATAGTCCATTTTCTAACGGTTGAATTCCCTAACGGTTGAATTTTCTATACCAAATTAATTCTAATATAACGCCATATTGAACATTTTTCGATTGCACGTTTACGGTTAAAAGTTGGAATCTACCTACACTTATTATAATATTAACGCCATGTCTATACATTTTTAATATTATAATTACTAGCAGTTAAGTACACGACAGAACTCGCATCAATAGTATTTTTGTCTATTTTTCATAATACCTATAACACTGCTGGACGGATTTTAATGAAATTTCGTGTAGTAGTAAAATTAAGTGTGTAGTTGGCTTAATATCCGAGACCATATCTATAGGTTTTCACTATAAAAAAAACTCAAATTTCCATAGGAAATTATAAATTTTGGGCCATAATAAGAATAATATAAAACTTGTGTAAATATGATAAATTTGAAGTGATGAAGATGGCTTCATATTGGAGCCGGAGGGAGGAACAGACGATGTCGCCGGCTAGGTTTCGTATAAATCAGTGATTTATTTTTTAAACTTGAAACTTGGAAGCCACAAATTCAATATTTACTCATGTTGCTGGAACAATTGGTAAAACTTTTATTTGAATAATAGTTATATGATTGAATATTTATAACATTATTTATTTTCATGTTTGATATGCATAATTTTGAAGTTACAACGGTCAAAGGTGAGAAGCCGGAGTTTCTTATTTATTGTTTCCATAAAGTGTATTATTTTATTCAAACACACATAAATGAGATACGCATAAATTTCTGTAAACTCGTACATGTTATAGCTACCGTAAGCAAATATGTGATTTTTTAAATATTTATTTCTTAAAAATTATGTAAACAATATATATAAGTAAATGTTTAAAAAAATAATTATACAAGGAACTGTGTTACTAGGCTAAGAAAAGCAGCTGGATCCTCTGCGTGTACATTGTGACCCACACCTTGGACGGACTTTATTTCGGCTTTTGGAAAGTACTTTTTAATCTCTGTTATATCTTCTGGGCTGGAATAAAAGTTATGTTTAGCAACAAAATAAATCTGCAGACACTACCACACCCATGCCAAAAATCCTTTTAGAAATAACACAATAAGTTGATAATAGAACTAAAATAAATCTAAAGAGTAGTATCTATACCAAATATATCTAGTAGCTATATGGTCTTATTTTATTAAAACAACTTACGGTAAATATTTCGATCCTACGCTTCCTATAAAAAGAGTCCTACCAGTGTATTGCTTTCCGCTCATTTCAGCAGGAAATGTGGCAATATCATTGAAATATCTCTCCAGAACATCTATGTTGCACAACCAGCCGACAGTTTTGTCTTCTTTCACTCCTATATTCATTAGGATGAAGCCTGTAGATGAGCTATCTACTGCTCCTGAAGCTACTAGTGTATCCTTTGCTTTAGTTCTAGCTTTGACGATGTTGTCGATATTACTAAAATCAACGGACTTCATTGCTGCTGCCAGCTTCGGAAAGTAATTGTTGAGGATCCCTGGAGTACTCACCGGCGATATATCAACCACTATTAGACTATCTACTCTAGAAGACTGAAATTATAAAAGTCACAGAAACATTATACCGCCTTACTATTATACCATTTAAGCTAATGTATTCAATGTTTTTATGTAGAATCATCAATCATTAACCTTATAGATAATTACTTTGAAATCGGCTACCTATATCTGTATTTATCGTTTGAGTGACAAATCTAGACATTAAATAACGGTACTTAACCTCGGAGAGTGCTAGAACCATGCCGGTCCTGCCTCCCATACTGTGGCCTATAATCACAGCTCGTTTGATAGATAATTTACTCATTAGCTGAAGCACGTCAGACGCCAGGTCTGTGTAAGTATGACTGGCTGCGTGCGGACTGTTCCCATGGTTCCGCATGTCCACAGCGATTACTGTCTTTTTAGTAGCGGTATTGATTTTCTTAGACATACTTTCCCAGTTCTTCTTAGATCCGAGTAAGCCATGGATTATTATAATAGGTAAATCGGTCATGGCGCCGTGGACTTTGTATGCCAGATCCACTGCTGTGCGTGTAATGATTCTATGGACTGTATACTGAAGTAAGTGTTGAATTTTAGACAAGTATATCGCACCCATGCCTTGGGATGCATCCTCAATTTTGATGCTAAATTTATCAATGACATTTTTTGGTTGGCAGAAATGCTTAGCTTGGACGAAATCGTCCAAAGAGGCCAGTACACTAAAGAGATCTTATTCAATAAATTTATTCTTAGACAGGTAGCTTAATAATGTAGTGCTAGTTAAAGAAAATGGAAATTAAGTTTGAATGTGAACTAGTGATTATTATTTCTCCTTCTGTTATATTTTCTTACTTAACAGGTATAATTGTTTGAAATAGTACCTACTCAATACTAATAACACACATCACTGAGAACTTCATAAAAAGATGAAAAAATAATTTATGTAATATTTATTTGTGAGTTTAGTTATTTACAAATAACTACTTACACAATAGTTATTTTTCCTTTGATATATCGACGAAATTCATACTATCATACAGTAGACAGGGCGTCACGGTGTGTGCGAAAGCGATCCCGTCGCGTTCCACAAAGGCGATGAGGGTAACCGTTGGTTTTTTAGTGGGTAGCCTTAAAAATGGCAGCGTCGGTAGTCCCATATAACCCCCCGGTCATCACCTTCTTGGTCGGGGGTATCCGTAAAGGATTTTTCCAACGGAAAAAAAAATCTATCATACAACCGTGATATTTGTAACATTATGCTGGCAGTGCCAATAAGGTAACAGAACTTACTTTACAAATATGTAACATTTATTTGCATAATATAATAAAAGTACACAAGTTGTATATTTGTCTGACTTGCTGATTCAAACCATAGAGTATAATAACTTTTCACTTATTATTTTTTATGAAAGCAATGGCTAGCTCCAAGAAAGTCTTTGGGTTTTCTAAGTGAACATTGTGGCCCGTCTGTGGTATGTAGGTGAGGACAGCACGAGGGAACATCTCGAGGATAGATGGCAAATCATCAGGTCTAGAAAATGATAATACGAAATGTACAAATATTTTAAATACGCCGCACTAGCTACTAACTCGATATATAACAATAATTGACAAATGCATATATATTTGTTTATTGTCATGTCACATTTGTGTATCTGTATATTGTGTCATGTATATTTATATAATAGTATTATTTGGTTTCTTATATCTATAAAATAATCATTATCATAACTTTTTTTTCCACATGTATGTATTGTATGTACATACCCACCTACTCAGTTTGGACATTGTTCTCTGACACCAGCTAGAAGACATCTCTTCCAAAAAATAAACTCTCCTATCCACATATTTTATCTTTTAAGTGTTTGTGTATAGATGTGGTACAAAAATAAATAAATATAAGCTCTTTAAATCTTTCATAACATTGTAAATCTAGCTATAAAACGAAGTAGCTACTTCGTCCGCTGACTTCTGTCCCAAGTAGTTAGGTACAAATATTTTTTGTACAAAATCGTCAATTTTTAGGAAATTCTTAAGTGTACGAAGAAACAGACACAAAAAATAGATAGAAAATTTAAGCACAGTCTATCTCTTTTTCTCATACATATGTCTATGGTAGTGATAAACACCACCATTTGTTTCTAAACTTTAAAAAAGGATTTTAATATTTTTTGCTTTATTGTAGTTGCAGACATAGAGTAAAGATTTTCAGAAAATGTTGAATAACTTTCTTATTTTAGTTATTTAGTAATATGTTATGGGCCATGTCGGAAATAAAATATATCATAATAAATTCACATTATAAGAATTATCTCTTTGATTTACATCGTAATTCTTGTTGATGCCAGCATCTTTTTCGTGACTAAAATCATTTAAAATTTATATAAAACCATTCATTTACTATGTTGTCAAAAATATGGTACTATAAAATATATAAATATAAATATATATATATTGTCCCAGATAAGATGCTTACACCAAACTTAATATCAACAAAATCTTCAATTAGTTTTGGCGTGATCCCTGATATAGATGTATACAAACCAAATTATAAAAATATGTTTTATTGTTTTTATATACATTCTAGGCCAAAAACATTTTTTTGGAAACAATTATTGGAAAATATCTGAAAGTTTTATTATTTTTTTCAAACAAAAGGTGAAGTCAAGTAACGTAGTCTATGGATTAGATTATAGACATTTGTGAAATTCAAGACAAGAAATCATATACAACTATAGTTCCAAGTGCGATTCAATAGATAATTAAAGTAATTTCAACGTATGAGTCGTGAATGTTACATATAAACTATAATTAATATTACGTGTAGTAGAATTATATAATATATTATAATATAAATATAAATATGACTCACGGAAGGTATTCCGATTGTTGACCTCCGATAAACAATGTAGGTCCGTAAAAAGTTTTATTTCTCAAAGTCTCCGGAAACGAAGATATGTACCTAAAATGTTTTATTAATATATCCAAATTATATGTCCATCCAATGGTGTGGTCGGGTTTCATTTTTACGTTTGACAGGACGTCTTTCAAGAGGAAATCGTTGTTTATTACATTTTCCAATTCAATCTTTGCGTTGAGTTTCGCCTCCTTAACATTTTTTTGTTTCTTGAAGTTTACTTTCTTCATTGCCATCAGCAATTTATATAAATCATTCGTTAAGTGTCTCGATGTTGATATTGGTGATATATCTTCAACTAGAAGACCAGCTACTTTTTGCGGCTGTGAAAATAGATCATAATATTTTTCTTTACTTGAATTATTAACTTATTAATTTCAATCTCCGTGCCAGCATTACCCAGCGCTATAACTTACAGCTAATAATGACACTGTCATGGACGCCCTTCCTCCCATACTGTACCCGACGAGATTGGCCTTATCTATTTCCAACTTATCTAGAAGTTTCAATATATCTGCCGTCAAATCTTCATATTTGTGAGAATTTAAATGTGGACTGTCCCCATGATTTCTTAAGTCCACGGATAGAACTGGTCGTTTGGTTATATTCACCATGGTCTTTCCAATGGCGTCCCAGTCATTCTTAGTTCCCAGAAGACCATGTAACAACAGTACCGGTGGGTCATCCGATTCCATCGCAGCGTCTCCATATATTCTGTAAGATAAATTAGCTGCAGTTTTCATAGAATATTGTGGTATCATCTTAAAGTTTGCCTTGTGTCTAATAATGGAAATAAATATTGATCCTATCGCGAATATGCTACTTTTGTGTAAATGAAAACTTAACATGTTTTGACAAATATAAATGTCATTTTTTAAAATATGTCTTAGATCATAGATCAGCTTTGTATAATAATAACAAATCGGAAATATCATAATATAGCATAAAACTTTTATATTTTTACACTTGAAAATATATTATAATTTACAAAATGTTATACATTTTTTTTACATTTTATGAATATGTATTGTTTTTTCTATTCCGTAATATGTATCTTCTCCTTTAATTATATAAGTGCATCAACGTGTAATGTCATATATTCGATGATCTGGCCTTAACCTACAGTATGATTTTTCCTTTACGATCAATGGTTTTTTTTAACTCAACTTTCAGAGATGCCAAATTCAAACAACGTCACCGTCAAAATTAAATAATAGGAAAAAATACATTATTTTCATACTTTTCATAAGTATATAAATAAATATACTTATAGCATATTCTGGAACGTCTCTTTGATTTGCTTTGACACCAATAAGGTGTAGCTCGTTAAAACCATATGTTATGGCCGATAACACGTTTGAATATTATATTATAATAAGGCTCTCGGAACTTAGTTTAAGGCTAATTTCTGAAACTTTTCAACATTTTGTAGGACATATTTACTTATGTTTAACCGAAGGCTCAAACCGACAGTTGAGTTTACAAATTTATCTTCCATTAGATTGAGGTTAGGCGTTGATAGGTCAGTAACAATTCTCAGATTAATGATGAAACTCAGAATAAAATTTAAGAAGTCTTTCACGACTTCTTAAATACTAATTGAGTACTAGGCTGACAAAATAATCAAAGTATTAACAAAGTTAAAAAAACAAAGCATTGCAGCAAAACAATCAAATCAAAGTGTTTCCGAAAAGAGGATATTTTCCGTCTCCCGGACAACACATCTTCCTCTGACATATTGCGAAATATACAATAAAAATAGACGAATTGATAAAATTCTGTTTTTTAAGACTAATTACCGTTTAGTCAAATAACTTTTCTGTATGATGACTGAATGATACAAAGAAAACAAAATACAAGTACACAAATATATACAAGATATCACTACAAACGAGAGCAAGAGGTTAGTGTGGATTGGTTTAAATTACTTAATAGATAGTGCGTCAATTGTTGTCCCATATTTGGTTTTCAATGTATTCCTCTTTTCCCAGAGAGTGACCTCACATTTACATATGTGGCCTCAAATATACATTTTACACGTCCATGGATAGCACTTACCAGCGAGTGGACTGTCTAGCCCTAACACCAACAAATAATAGGAAAGAAAAATAAATTGAAACTTCCCAATTGCATAGCAACCATTACAATTTCCCAGTATTTACTTGTGATGCGAAATTAATAATCAATCTTGATCCATATTTTTCCAACAATAGTCGTGGGTGTATCACATGTCACATACTTGGATGTTTACTTTAAAATTTGGACTTGATTTTGGATTGAAAATACAATTTATTTCTTGGGTTCTCTGTGTTAAATATAATCTGTGGATTGTGCTAATGGAAAGTTAATTCAAATTCTCGGATTGTAGATTGATTATTAATATCTATAGTATATACCAAATCAAAGTTTTTTTTTCAACCTAATGGGAAATTTGGTTGAAAAAGAATGCTAGCTATAGTTACATAAAAATACATTATTCATGACCCATCGTTACCTACCTTGCTACTCTAGAAGGCCTAATGGTGTAGTGGTCACTCTGGAAGGCCTATTGGTCTACTGGTTAGTGACCCTGACTGCGGAATGAATGGTGTGTGTTTGATTCTCACACTGGGATAACTCCTTGAGTGGTCCAAGAACTGTTATTCCAAGTGACTTTTTGACCTTTAGTCTGGGTGTACTGTGTGACCATTATTTATGTTTTAGGGAGATTATTTAATCTCTTATTTTTTTTAAAGTAATAGTAATGTTATAATACTAAAGTAGTTTAAATAGAATTATTATCTCGTGTATTGCCTTCGCAAGTTATAAATGAATATTTTTTCCTTGCATTGCTATCTATGACTTATTGTCCAATTATAGGAATATATGACGTAGGAAGTGTTTATATCGACTATTCATTTTATCGATTCCATCTGCTATTCATAGTTTTTTGTACTTAGTGCGGCAAACAAGCAAACGAACCAGATCTTAAGTGGTCCATGTCATCTTAAGATATTTGCAATGTTGGGAGGAGAGGGGTTGGACAGCAGTCAAAGTCAAAGTATTTTTTTAAATTTCAAATATACATACACTGCACTTATGATACATCAGACTCTAGATGCGATATAGAAGATATACATAGAAGTATTGAGGAGAAGCAAGAAATATAAAGAAGAGCTGGATAGTGGCGGCTTTCTACTTGCACTGTGGTTGCATTTATTGTATGTGCTGTTACTACCGCTGTCGAGTCACCCTGCGTGCCATAAATAGTTAAATTACTCGTATCAACCTTAGAATATATATTACAATATGATATATATTACGATATGTAATTCACTACCCAAGAGATATTTACACCTTAAATAAAAATATACAATATTAGAATTTGTATTTATTGAGGTTAAAAATAAAATATGATAAAAAGAGTCCCAGCGATCCCAGATGAGGCAAGTTTGTTTTTCATTACTAAAAGCATATGATTTGTATGGGAGTTAATCTGTATTATATATTAAGATACTAATAGTATCTATATAGATATATACTGGGACGGATATATGGCAACGAAAAGTTCATACATACTTTTGTATATATGTACGTTTGTATATAAGTTCATACATACTTTTGTATATATTTGTATATATAATCATATTATGAATTATATTTAGTATACGGATCCCTAAAGCAGGTAATATTGCATCTATGTTAATTGTTCGTAGTATAGTTTAAACAACGGTAATGTACCAATCACTACAGAAGTCAGTGTCGCGCGAGCAACACGTCGCAGTGCTTATAGTGACGTCTCACACGTAAGTTCATTTATTTATTAAAAAAAAAATACTATAAACAAAACCATTTCTTCTCGATATTAATCCATAATAATGATCTCACATAACAATTAATTCTAAATTTATTGTATGTTTATTTTTATCGAATATAATATTGAAGGATGTTGTACACAATTTATTCTATATAATCTATAATAAAATAAAATACTAAATTATTAGAATGAATATAATAAATTTGGAATTTATTTTGCCCTTTAACCAAATACCGTGGCTATTGCATGCAAATACATCGTAAGTGCATTCATTGTTTAAATTTCATCAACCACTTACTATTACCTAGTATTTATGGCTGTTTAGTTATGGTCCTTAACCTCACAAACATTGCGCATAGGCTAACCAAACTCTACATATAAGTTGTGGCTTTAAAGCTTGGATTGTTGTCTAAATATTATGAATATTTAAAAAAATGTGAATATATCCTGCGCGCCATTTTTTCATTAAACATAAATCACTTTGTTTCCTTGTTTATTATTCATAAGCTATCAATCATATTATATTATTTCTATATGGAATTAATTAAGATTTATATAATCTTAATCATTTGGAAATCAATATTAAACCTATTATTTTTATTATTATTTTCAAGTTTAAAAATATTTTCGTTATCCAAAAATATATTTATATATGATAAAAAAAGTAAATATTTACCTAACAACTATGTAATGAGGTTTTATGAAAAAAATCTCAAAATGTTTTATTTGAGTTTTGTAAGTACTTATGACCGATGTTGTATGCTTGAATTTACCGATCTCCGGTTCGGTCCCCGCCCTGACATATGTTGGTTCGGGTTTTGTCTTCGAATTAAACCCAACCCCATTATAAAAGCATGGTGGGTTAGGACTGAGGCCGCAACTTCTCTTAAATAGTTAGAATGAGGCTTGTTCCCAGCAGTGAGACATGCATAGGCTGACTTTACATATACTTTAATACAGTAAACATAATACTGAATTATAGAATGTTTCAAAGTCTACCATAATGGACCTACTATTGCGAAGTCTATTGTGGTTTGTATTTCTTTAGAACACGATTTACTCTAAAAAACAAAAGCTTTTTAAGGTATAATTATTAGTTATTATGATAAACTCTATATTTAAATATTATGTTTAATAATTTTTTTCTTCAATTTAAAGTAAGATCCGACTTTTGTCTGTCGATTTTTTTTTTAATTAGTTTTTATCCCGTTGACCGAAGGAAAGTCCGGCGAGTTCCTATATTATTAAGTCAACGGCATTTAAAGTTTAATGAATAATCAAATAATTAAATATTGAAAAAATAAATGAATATTCCGTAAATCACGTGAATCACCTACATTTATTATTATTATGTATAGAAATAAAGTGTTGAACACTTACATATTTCATTAAACTATAGTCGTGTGTAAATGTGTTTTTGGTAAAAATACAATTATAAATAAAATACAACACATACATACTAATGAACTAGTGAAAATTATTGATTTGCAATCCTTCCACCGAATCGCGTGCGCGTCTTTCCTAATGTTTTGACGGTCTTGTTTTATACATCATGAAGCAACCCGCATACATTATGACCACAGACAATATTTTTTTTGTCATTGTATTCACCACAAGCTGTATCTATTGTGCCATATTTAATTAAAAAGTATTCTAAGTATTTTATAATTTAAATAGCGATTAAAATATCTGTATAATATTATTTAGCAAAAAACATTATAGTAGCGTTATAATTCTTTTTTTTTTTCATAAATAAAAGTGGATCCTATTTCGTTATCGAGAAGATAAAAAATACAAATATTACGGTCACGGAGGTTAAGGTCAGTCATAAAAAAATATAGTAATTTACTTTTTAAGGTTACTTGACTTATTACATTACCAATTTTATATATAAGAATTGGAGTATTCTTAATTTTGACTCACCAAATGTACATAAATTATCGGATATACCTAATGACATATAATAATATAAAAAAACTAAAAGATACAACATATATAAGATAGTTATTAACGAACTTCAATCTCGTATTTAGGGCTCTCTAGGATCTAGTTTTAAAAAATCTTGATGAAGTATATTTACTCCGTAAAAGGAACCAGCATCAGAAATTTCAAGTTTCTCAACAAAAGTCTTAGCGTATGCCTTTTCTTTGTTGTGACTCGTCGCCCGTACTATATACAGTAGGTATACCTGATACATTTCCTTGCATATATATAATTTAGGATAGATGTTTTATACATTTCATTTAAATATGTTAATTCTGTTTTATTGAACACACTCTATTTATAATATATGTTTCACGTTCCGGTAAGTTCATTGTTCATTTAATTGTTTATTCTATTATTTATACGTTATTATATTTAGGTTAAAGCGAAGTATTTTTTCAGCTAATCATACTCGAAAGAAGACTCTTGTTAGAGTAACTTTTTTCTTAAAAACAATAATAAAATACAAATGGAAATATATATAGAATAAAGGACCCCACAAACTACATGGATGTCTATAATTGTACATATTTATTATGTGATAATCACTTATTAAATGAGAAAATAAATTAAGAATTTGATATATTTTCGTAGAAATGTTGACTTTTCTGTATATTTTATTAATGATTTGGGGAAAGATGTACCTATAGTACATTTTTTAAAAAACTGTAGATTTTATCTAAATCAAATAAAAAACAATAAAAATACCAAAACGAACAAAAAACTAATAAAATATATATGTAATATATCTTATGTTGATGTATTATGTGTGTGAATAAGTTACTCGTGTTTTTGTCTTTACTAAATATATAATCTTTGTTTCAGGAGGCTTCCGTTATGGGAACCTTTATTACAAATGTAACGGAGTATTATAAATACGTGAATGATGACCTGGCAGGTAACCGGCCTTATTGTACCTTATACCTATTAAATATTAATTTATGAATACGAGGTCACAGATCGCTAACATATTTCGAATGGACTCTTTAGATTCAACTATTCCAGTTCATTCCAGCTAATTCCAGTATACAATTTGAAAGTGTTGGAATGAAACATAGATTCAAATTAGTATTTAAATGTTAAGATACACGTTCTTTCCAAAGATTCTTTATAAGAAAATGTATCTTAATTTTTGTTATATGTAATATTTTATTTAAATTTAAACGTTTAATAGATTTTGTGTTATTTTATCAGTAACGATAACATTTTCTTTGTACAATATCAACGTTTTGCAATACACGTACACGTACATACGTGATCAATTTATTAAGACTATTATTATAAAAAAAATACTAGATGAAATAAGAATAAATTACCAAATTTTTGTCAAATATTTCTTGAGATCAAAGTTGACATAAATAGACTTTATAATTATGCTGTAATATCATATCTGAATTTCTTCCAAAAACAAAAAAACAATAAAGGTCTTGTTCCAGATCCCCGTACCAATAAATTCTGGTTGGTTTCCACCCCCATACCGGTAATGACGATAATGTTTTTGTACCATCGCTTCGTGCAGTCATGGGGACCATCTTTCATGGCCAAAAGACCAGCATACGATTTAAAAAGTCTTCTTGTTTTGTACAACATCGTTCAGATCATACTCTCGGGTTTGCTGGCGTTTGAGGTAAGACAATTACAAATTAATATATAATTTTAGAAATATTCGACAAACCATAATTTTATAATATTATTTGCTCTGTCCAGATAATAAAAATATGTTTATGTAGTACCAGCCAAAGTAAATATAAGCGTAACTTTTGGATATCTTAGATACATGATAAACTGTTCGAAACCGACAATACAGGCCCTCTAATGAGTACAGGGTATGACAGTTTTTTTTTTGTAACAGCAACACGACTGCTCAAAAACCTTTAGAAGGAGAAACGCACAGGAGACGGGTATTTGGTTAAGTGATCAGATAAGTGTAATATTTTTCCATTTAATCACTTTAGCCAATAACCAATGTGTGTTAACTAGTGGATAAATTATTGTAAAAAGAAATATATCTGCAATACAATGGCGAGAGGAGGCTTCCTTGATTTCGAACTGTTTTGTATATCAGGAAGATATACCCCCGAGTTTTTTTTTTTTTTATTACACTTAAAACATAATTTTTAATCTGAAACAATATTTAAAACACAAACATCTTCAGGGTCTTAGTGTATTTCTCACGAAGCTCATCACATCCAACTTAAAGTTTGTAAAAGGTAAAAGTTTCGTCAAAATGTCATAATTCATCAAGCCGAGGTAATATTTAGCAGAGCGATAATGATAATAGTATCGAGGACACCACTAAACAGAAAAAAGCTTGAATTTGTCTAAGCTATTTATGTTTCCCATATCTATCATTCAGTTCAGAGTAAGATGACTTTCAGTCACCGCTGAGCGCCTTACGGGAAAACAGCGTTCTTTTTTTTCTACGATAGCAAAATTCTTAAATCACTGTGCGACGTCAATTTAGAATTAAATACGGCCATCACCATGTAAATGAGTTCCAAATTGTTAATTTAAATCAAAGCTTGGATCGAGGCCGAATATTAAACAACCAGGGGGACACATTCGAGTAGAAGCGAGCAGAACATTCGGTATTTTCAAAATTTCTGTAACGAACGAACCAAAATTATCTACGCTTAAGCATTCGTCGTGTCTGGCAATACCAAGAGTGAGCTTGAAATAGTGCAGGACCTGACCTGACCTTACGATTTTCTCTTGTGAAGTCGATTGTTATCGAATAATAATGACAACATATCAATTAATACATCCACGAGGAGAGCCGCGATCCATCGCAGCGCTAGTCAGCGAGTTTTCCGAAGTTGGTCTAGTCAATGGTATGACGGGAACGACCGGACGGGGTACACCACTAATTTAAATAAATGTAATATTGTATCTGATCATATTTAAAAAATATTAACATTTTTATATACATAAATAATTACAATATTCTTGACCTATTTAATGAATATGACAATTTTTATTATTTTAAATACACTTATTGAAAATTCATAAACACGGGCAAGACTCGAATCTGACTTTTTGACGATTGAGCTATCGTGTTATTCGCCTTGAAGTTGGCATTCTATATGTAATCATCTTCGTATATTTATTATTAATATGTTCCAGTGCCTCCGATGGCTGTACCTCCCGGGGTACTACAGCCTCTGGTGCCAAAAGATCAATTACGAAGATACAGAAGTAGAGAGGATGGTGATCGACTACGTGTGGCTCTACTACGCCATTAAACTTATAGATTTACTAGATACGGTATATATTATAAAATAACGGCCGATTTTTTATCCCTACATTAAACTAAATCAATTTTGGATAGAAATAGTCTTTGTTACGCTTAATTTTAAATATATATGTACAGTTAGAAAAAATCATCACTACGTATCCCGAATTTCTCATATGTTTTTCTTCAGAATATCTATCAAATTAAAAGCCACTAGTTAAGATTCATTACACTAATATACTTCTCTTCTCTATTATACGTGACATTTAAGCAACTTGCAATGCTTCTTGTTTTACAATTGATGGGTCCTGGTTTCGATTCCGGATGGGACGAAATATTGTGTGACGAATTGTCTATGTCCGATCGTAATAAGAAAACGTAATGTTATTTTAAAATATATCTCTAAGTGGAAAAGATTGGCGTGTTAAAATTTTGACTGTAATCCAAAAGAATAAAAAAATTAACTTTAAAAAAGGGACACGTGTTACGTTATTTTTATTGCATACCAATGAATATATTATTTTAGTTACTGGCGGCAATATCTTTTCTTTGTTGAATTACGCATTATGCAATTGTAGTGTGTTTGTATTAACATATCAGATTGTGCAAAAAAAATATTATATTTCATGAATTAAATATCAGATACTATAATTTCAATTATATTTTATTACTTATTTAAGCGATGTCATAAAGTATACAAGCTACTATAAAATATTACCTAATATCTAATATTTTATTAACATTTAAAATATAAACATTTAATATTTTGTACCTTTTTTTTTAGGTTTTCTTTATATTTCGTAAGAAATTCAACCAAGTGTCGTTCCTCCACGTGTATCATCATCTAGGCATGTGTCTGTTAGGCTTTATTGGAACCAAATATGTGCCAGGTATGTAAATAATATTTTATATGTTTATTGTTTATAAGAAGCCGTACCTTAAAAGGAAGAAACGGAACTCTGTTAGCATCATTTCGTTGTTCGTCTAAATGTCAATATTAATAATCAAACCCTATATGTTATATCTCGTTGATCTTGAATAATGAAAAATTTACCAGAAACACTGTCTTTTAAAACAAGTAAAGATAAAAATGTAGTACATAACACAAAGAAATAATTAATTATAAAACTTTTGGGGCTTAAGTCAAACTTGCATTTTGCCACTTTATTTTTTACACTATAACGAAAAATGATTATCTATTATAATAGCTTTGATTATATTAAATAATATTTATTAACAAGGGAAGATTTTTAACTACTTAAAATTTACTTAATTTACAACTTATAGAATATGTAAATAGTAAAATACCTATGAACGTTATAAACATATAAGTAATAAGTTTGTTACTTACTTTAACTTTTGTCAACTACCTTGTAAATAGATTGAGGAACGTTTCCATTTTTAAGTGCAAATGTATATTTAAATAGGCTTATTAATTTAATAATTGTGCATCGTAATAATATATCAAGTTAATGGATTTACACTCATACCATAAGGTCATACAATTGTGAAAATTTTGTGACACCTTTAATTTTTGCAAGGTCAAATCAGGGCCAACCCTACAAAATGTCAAGAAGACGTGCGAGGTCAAAGTTCATGTAATCTTATGACACACTGCTCTCACAACCTACTTGCGCCAAAAACGATTTTATTTGACCTCTGGAACCTGTATAAAATTAATTTTAAAATCCTTAAAAAAGTCGTTGAACTCTGATATATTGTTATTGGTTATAAGGATCATAGGGAACTGTCAAAGTCAAACAATGTCAAACTCTGCATGGTAATTAGTAATCAAAAGTAAAGTTTGAAAGTATTTCTTTCCAGTACATCGATAAAATAGAAACTACTATATGGATGCATTAAATGCAGACTTCGTTAATTTGAACATCTCATGCATGCATTGATAAATATCTAATCTCACTCTAACGGGAACTCTTAATGATATGTAAAAGTAGGAATTAAATTTATATATATTTTTAATTGTAATATTTATACTATACTGTACTAAAAAACATCAACAAAATGTTTTCTGTCTTTTATGAGGGTGTTGACAATCAATTATAGTAGATTATTATGAATAAGCGCAAACTGTTTAATTTTTAAAAGAATGCTAAATGGATGACGTATGCCTTAGATGTATTTTTTTTTAATTATATAAAAGCAGCAAAATATTGTATACAGCAAAGTCGAAATATATATTTTTGGTTAAGTTAGTATACTTTTCAACCAATTAAAACAGAGATTGAATGAGGATTAAATTACGTACCTTAAATAATTAATAATAAATAAATCAAAAAGGATTATTTATTATTTACCTTTAAATCTTATTTCACATTTACAAATATTATTATATATGTAATAGATAACATACAAATCATAACAATTGTAAATAAGTTACGTCTAGTAATACTTTATTCTCGTGTATGTGAGTGTGTTTTACATATTTCCATGAAATAATATTTCTCAGGAGGTCACGGCATAATGCTGGGATTTATAAATTCCATGGTACATGCGGTGATGTACACCTACTATCTGATATCGGCTGTCAAACGAGAATGGGTCAGGATATGGTGGAAGAAATACATCACTCAGTTACAAATCGTAAGTTCCAACACTATCCAATACTTCATAATATAAAAAAGGCAATATCTATAATAGGTATTGCCTTTTTTACTAATGTTCAATCGAACAATCGTTCGATATATATTAGATAATATATTTCCGATTTCTAATGAATAAAAAACAACTAAAATCTTTGTAGTAATGTTCGACACAGCTCGGTATATTAATAAAATTATCTATTTTAACGATAAACATCACTAGTATTATTAAAACTTATGTGATTTATAGATCTTATATTTTTTGTTATTGTTACAAAGACGTTTTCTCACGCGATGCTGTAATTGTCGATATATAAGAAACGATGCTTATAGTTTTATTATTATTACTAAATGAATTATTTAAATTTATTTTATCTATAAAGACTTTTTATGGACATAAAAAGTATAATAAAGGTTTATGTTTTTATTTTATTAATAGTATTACTTTCTATCATTGAGTATAACAATTTGCTACAACTATATAAACTTTTTACTGATTCTAAGAATCTAATATCCTTATGATAAATAAAATGGTGTCATGTGAATATAGTTTTCTTATATACAGTAGTCATACTTTTTATGCTAAGACCCATACACGTAATCAGTAGTCTATCATGAGAAAACCGATTGTGGAATACGTTAATTTAGTTTCCCTTTAGTTTACCTATCTTATCTGTGTCTACTATGGCAAAAAAAATGAAAATATTTTAACACACATTTTTTTTTTATTTCAGCTACAGTTCCTGCTACTTATTTTACACTTCGGCCACATAATATTCGAACCCTCTTGCGGTTATCCTAAATGGGTTTCTTTTGTATTTTTACCGCACAATATATTCATACTGTTTCTATTTTCCGACTTTTACCTCAAGGAGTATATTTACAAGAAGAAGAAATAAATTAATGTTTCGTGTAGTCAATTAAGATGTTGTTTATAGAATAATAAAGCAATTTTATATTATTATTATATTTTATTTGCCATACATATTTTGCACGTGACATGTTTATAATACGTATAGGTATACGTATTGATAGTTAACTGAAACAGGTTATAACCTGCATTATTCACCAAAATATAGACTTCTTTATGACATGAAAGCGGTTTTTTATGACCATAGGGTGATTTGGTAAAGTTTGCCGGATTAATTTAACAATTCTATCCCTCATTTATTTGCCTGCATGGTATGTACATCAGGAAATCATACGCAAAACGGATACTTTGCTGGTTAACGTATTCGTAAAAGTTATAAATAATAATAATGATAGTTAACCAATTGTTACACGAATTGAGTATATTGTTCGTACACGGAACATATACATTGATCGTTTACGTATTCGTACACGTTTACTTATTTGTAGAAGTAACTACATACGTTATTTATACGAAAACGGATACGCTGCATATGTGAAAAAAAAATCTACTATGAAATTTCAACAAAAGCAGAATAATCGCATTCGCATTCGGTAACAGATACATATTTGTTAATAATGTAATGTTCCAAAAATAACATTCGTTACATCACTAACGTATACAAAGGGTACTGTGACTTTATCCGTTTTACTCATCATCGTATCGACTTGATAGAATGACCTGACAGGACACTCATAGACGGCTATTATGGGATCTCCTAGAAAATGAAACATCCACATCCATTTTCTAGGAGCATAAAGTTTAGCATCAAGTTTATGAGTGTTTTATTAGTTTTGATCAGATCTTTCCGTCACATATGTTGCAGTGTCTTGATGGTACACTGATGGATGCGTTTTACTAAACCTAGACGAATGGAACTGGATGTGACAAGTTAAGGCTCGAGTTCAAAAAATAATCAAATATAACAAGACTATAGTAAGACGTTATAGAAGAATGTTAAGCATTGTAATACAAGAGTATATAAAATGCTTACATAAAGGAATTAAACATTTCAAGTCATGCCTTATGTCTTTGTAGCAGTGACTTTGTTCAAGAGGTTTGAAATAAAACTCTGTATTTCATTATCACACACTTTCATATAATATTGTTTATTCCGTTGACTGGTCTTAAAAAAAAACATTTCGAAATTTAGGGAATGTTCAAGTTTTGCCGTTATCAGTTTCACCGAATTCATCTACATATTTATAAAAAAGAAATTTTATCAATTTACTCACACTATACTTCAAAACATCTTTTATATTCAAAATAATTAAAGTACATATGTATGGATGGACATTTGTAGTTATAGTTCAAATTATTTTCTTTTATTAGTTCGTAAATCATTTATAATGTAGTTTATATGTGCGAAAGCGGCTTTCGTTAACATTTATTTTTTTGGAATTCAGCATATCCCATGCCGTAACCGTCCCTAATGAAGACTCAATAGACGTCAGTTTTCTTTTTTTTCGACGTTTATCCAAGAGAGTCCAAAACGGCCGGAAAAGACAGCACGCAAGGTCCTGTCATCCGCATAAAATGTTGGATATATTCAACATATCATTAATATGTATAAAAAACAGTCTTAAGGATACTACTCAGCCTGCGGGAACAAATGCCTTCACGAGCCTAACGGCAGAGCAAATACCGTCGAGAACGACTTTATGCTCCACCCAGTAAGAAATATGGTGATCACTTGCATAAACTTTCGGAAGCTCATAAGTAGGTAATTTAAAAGAAGAGCTTTCTGCCATACACGAACGAAGGTTTTCTAACTAACTCCCAGGTTCTAACCCTTAATTTCAATGGTATTCATTCCCTGTAGTATGGTAATGGTAGGTTGGAAAAAAACATTGTATCCCATCTCAATATTGTTGGTGCATTCTTAAAAATAAATATTGTATCTAAATCATTCTTGTTAAAATGGTGTATAGCATGGGAAAACACCTTTGGATATCTGGGGTTTTCATTAGGTCCTCCATCAGATGATAACAAACAACTGGTTTTAATCCCGTATAATTTATCTTCGAAATTTTTGAGAATCGCAAGCTTATTGAAGTCCACAGGTTAAACTGAAGCTGTCGAGTTAACGTTTGCCACGTATGTTGGCCCTGAACGCAATTTTTCGGTTTAGATCATAAATACACGTGATATCTTTTTTTTTGCAGAACCCCCTCCTTATGTTGATAGGGTATCCCCCGGATGGCCCCAATGATCCTTGCCCTATATTGACGTTTCGATATTTTATTAAAAAAACAACGGTGTGTCCATGTTCTCAAACTGAAAACATTGATGTTTTCTAACTATACATCGATGTTTATTCACTATAGATGTATGTCGACATCCCTAGCCTAACGCCAAATGACAAATGACAACATAACTTCAACTGTCAAATAATCTAATTACTTTAGAGTGTTGTTTTTTGTGCAATAATTAAATAATTCTCAAGTGATATATTGATCTTTTACGGCACATTTAACATTTTCAAATTAATTTTAAACACATATCGTAAACGTCTATAATAAGCTCTTAAGATGACACAAGAAAATAAAAAGCGCCCAGGCGAATCAGCCTTGCAGAATATGAAGATACTAAAAAATGAGAGTACTCTTTTTAAAGTTCCAAAAGTGCCACCAAAGAAGAAGAAAATACGAAATGCACATATTTTGGAAGAAGAGGATTATGTACAGGTAATTTATTTTGAAAGTACTTGCAGTGCAGTAATAAAGCATTACTATTAAAGTTATTTTATATTTATGTTTCCTTATTTTCAGGGCATAGCAAAAATTATACAAAGAGATTTCTTTCCTGATTTAGAAAAACTCAAAGCACAAAATGATTATTTGGAAGCTTCTGAAAACAAAGATTATGCAAAACTTCGAGAAATTGCAAGAAAATACAGTGGACATAGACCTCCGACAGAACCATGTAAGTAATTTGTATGCAGCTTTCTTAGTTTTTTTTACCAGGGTAAGAGGGGTTTTAAACTGTGTTTTAAAATCACTCATAAATGGAACAATAAAAAAACATAGTCCTTTCTATTACTTATCAATTTATTTGAGTATTAAATAAAGTTTCCAATCTTAAAAGCTTTAAATTTTTATAATAGAAAAATGCAGATAATATAAATAAGTAAAAAGGACATTACATATTTGCAACATATTCTTGGTATATTATTTTTTTAAAACTGTTTAGAGATGTGGTACTACTATTTCTGCCCAGATGTATCAAATAATTTTTCCCACACTAGACATTTAATTTAAGACTAAATATTAGGGATGTCTGGTATTTGTTTGTATGCTATACCTGTTCTGATAAAATGTATTATTTTAACTTAAACAGCTACAAATTATTTATATTAACCAAAAGAGAACTCAGGAATCAAATATATCTTTATTAAACCTTATCTTAAATTAATTGATTCCCAGCACTGACTTAGCGACTTGTTTACAGATAATTCTCCTGCCACATTTGACACACCAGGAGCCGACAGACCATTCTCTCCATCCACAACAGAAATTCAAACAGTGCCTGAAGAAAATGCAGAACCCCAAAAAGACTATACCGATAAACATACACTAGGTGAGATATGATAAAAATGAATGTTAATTTTGGTAAAAAGCATCTGCAAAACTAAATTAGCATTGTTTTAAAACATGGATATTTTAGGACATAAAATATAGCAATTCATCTCAATCTCCAGATTCCTTCCTTGCACATCATACAAGTGAAGATAACGCAAGTTATGTCCGTGTGATTGCACTTGAGAATAAGAAGCGAGCTGGTAAACTAGCTTCCCAGATGCAGTCGGAAATAACCTCAGCTATTCTGGCTGACACGGCATTGGCATTACCACCTATTGAAGTACAGGCTGACCAGACAGTGAGGCCAGAGGAGGTATGTTATTTATATTGTATTAAATTATGAACTAAATTAAAAAATATCTCACATCTTCACTTTGTTGCACACAATAACTAAACTTTGTTGTAACTACATTTATTTATAAATGATCGCTTAAATTTTGAAATAATCAAGTCTGCTATATTTTGATTCATAGTTGTTTTCAAGATAATAAGATCTAAGAACATCTATAATCTAAGTTTGAAGTTTAAAATTAGTATGAAAAATATTTTTGATATCCACTTCATTCATATAAATTACAGCTAGACACATGGAGGTATCGAGCTAAGAACTTCATAATGTATGTGCCGGATGGTGCGGAGTCCCAGGTTCCAGGCCCCAAGCCCGAGCTCCAGCATCATAACACCAGACTCAGGACTCAAGTATTTGATACTGTGAAGAACAAAGAAGCCATCAGTGCTATGGCTAGAAACCAGGTAACTGAGTTATTTAAAATTGTATTATAATTGGTTAATTGAATTAAGGACGCCTTTCAAAACAGATCATTTCACATCACTACATTGATAAAGCTTGAATATGCATGTGAGTTTCTAACAACTGAAAATTGATTTTTAAATAGGATTTAGACCTAGGATTCAATAGCACACAATACGGATAAGTGAAACCAAATGTGTAACTTGAGCTGTGAACGAAAATAAAAAATACGGTCAAATTTGCGTAAACCCAATATAAACCGTATTAAAACATTTCACTCTCTCAAGCTTGTTAAGTTACACCTTGTTTATCTTGTGTATAAACGAGAATGGGTAGAAAAAGACGAAGCCATCAAAGATATTGTAGACTAAGGCTTTTAGGTGATTCGTCAAAGATTATGTACACTTTAATACCTAGGTTCTTTACGGTGGAAGTATAAGGCATAACTGTATAACTGTATAATTTAATAATAGATATTATTATTACTTAAACAGTAATTCATTTTATTTTCATTCATTTTTTGAAATCATACTAGAACTGGCAATAATAATAGTTTGTGACTTCATCGCATTAAGTGTTAGCCCATACAATACAAACCAATTAAATAAGTAAATACGATCGAGAGCCTTATTGGCTTCAGCGACTGCATGTGCCAGGGCTTCGATTGTGTAATTTGCTTGTGCAATGAGTTTATTTGTAAACATATGATAGAGAGATGAGATTTTATTATTTATAGAATTAATGAAAGCTATAAATAGCAATGGGGACAACACACTACCTTGAGGTACGCCGCCAAAATCCTCGCTCCACAATGATACAGTCTCGCTTGCTCGAGTTCCCTGCCGTCGTCCTCTTACAAAAGTAAAGTGAAAGGAATGAAGGAGCGTAAATAAATTGCTACTCCTCCGAACTCCCTACACACACACAGTCATTACGGATGAGATGGCAACCAGGAAAAGAATAATATTTTTACGGGAAAAAGCGATTGAGTCAAGATTCTAATATCAGAATAGCATCAATGTTGCCGCGATAGTGTAACTTTATTGTAATATTTTATTATTATATTATATGTTAAGTATATCGTATTACAGGACACAGCAATACAAGGCAAGATCGGTGTGGACGGTGTGAGCATATCCGAGAAACCGGAATACGCGTTCGTGGCAACCCCGTCCCCGCGGCCGGGCGCCGGGCCCGACCAGTCGCCGCTCATGACGTGGGGAGAGATAGAGGGGACGCCCTTCCGACTCGACGGGGGGGACACGCCACTGCCTGCGTATGTTGGATGCTTTTGTACATTGTCGGTCGTATTAAGTAGAATACTGTCTTTACATCTGTTCTTGAAGGTTATTAAACTATTTGACTATCAGTTTGAACAAATAGAGTGGAAAAGTGACCCTGTCGGTTTTAAACCTCCTTGGCTTCTGTATTTTAGGTACCATTTTTACAATATACAGTAGAAATTAGAACAGGGAATCTATAATTTAACCGAAAATATCAGACGAGGCAAGGATAAATAGTCGATTTAGTTGAAGAGATGTCTATATATGCACGCTTCGTGCTCTACAACAATAGTATCACTAATTGTACAAACTAATTATAAAATCATAGAATATAATAACAAGTGTGTCGCAGTGTGGGCGCGGGCGCGGCGTACCGCATGCTGGAGGCGGGGACACGCGAGCGCATCGCGCTGCAGCTGGCGGAGCGAGCGGCGCAGCGACGGAGACCCTCGCCCGCCACGCACCACACGCCCGCCACGTAAGTACCGTACACACTGGTAGTGTAGTACCGTACCGTACACACTGGTAGTGTAGTACCGTATCGTACACACTGGTAGCCTCAGATTGTAATTATAAGATGTCACTTAAAATTATTCACTTTCAAACAATTTTTTGTACATCAAGCATTTTCAAACCTTACTTTAAAATATTTGAAGCCTCGGCAATTTTAGGCATAAAAATGAAATTTTGAAAACATTTATTTATAAATATAACAACAAATAAAGGACCTATTTTGGAACCTTGAGGTACGCCAGACATACAAAATAACTTATTTGAATTGCCTCCTACAAAAACACGCTAGTTCTCTATGCTACAAGTAACTCTCTCTAAATTTTAGTAATCTGCTGGTAGCTGTAACAAATAAAATTGTATTTTTCTCGACATCAAAAGCCTTACTCCAATAGGTACATCAAAAATCTACTTGTTTATTACAGTAGATATAAAAAAGCTGAAGAGTGAAGAGTTTTTTCTTTTGCCAGTCATTTCTTTTATTTACAGACACGACTTTACAATTATTAAAAAAAGAAGTTACTTTCTTCTAAAATAGTGGTACAAATACGAATATTTCTCTATCTTACCCGAGTTGGAACAGTTGTTCTGAACCAATGTCCAAACTTGTAGCACAATTCTGTAATCTAATACAGTAATACAAATGGAAGCGTTTAAAAACTAATTTAAATACCAAACTAAATTTATGTTGGATATAAACATTATATAACGGAGTTAAGACTAACTCGTGTAATAAATTAATAAAAATACTAGTTCTAAATAACATCAAATTACGATTACAAAAAAAAATCTTCAAAAAGTTCACGTATTATTACAATAACAATTTTAAATTTTAGTTTCAGAACAAACACTGAAAGGTTGGCGAGCATGTCACCAGCGGCAAGAAAATTGGCGGCTAAACATTTGCTGTCCCCGCGTTTGAAATTAACTCCTAACGATATGGGAATATCACACAAAACTCCAAAACCGACACCAACTTCAAGAACACCATTAGTGGCAACACCAAAAACGCCGAACTCTCGTCCATCTGTCACTTCATCTACAACTTCAAATGTCACTGAATTGACAGATAACAATAACATCACAGACAATCTATTACAGATTAACTTAGCAAAGAGGACAAGGTTAAAAGCTCAAGATTTCTTTAAATGAATGTACTTAAGAAATAAAATTGGTTATAAGTCTTGGTCTTTCTGTTTATATTAATATATTGATGATCTTTAAACACATATCAATTTTAAATCACAACTTAATCATACACGAAGCTTTCTTTTAACACTTTGACTGCGGCTGTACGACGTCTGCGTAATTTTTAATGAGGCATGCATGCTCAGTACGGCGAGTGGAAATAAAGTCTATACGCTAGTGCGATGTTTACCAACTGTTGTTTTTTTTTTTTTGTTGTGACTCCAGTGCGGCAATACAAAAACTTTTCTGACTTTTTATTGGTCGGCATGCATGCATGCATGTTTTTTTTTAACGTTTAGTTTATACATAAAAAAGAGAAAAAAATAATATTAATATGTACTGGCACACATACTATAAGTGAAACTTCAACGGACAAGTTGAAAAACTAATCGCAACGGACAAGTGGGAAAGCAAATCGCAATGGAAAATTGGCAAAAACTTTACAACAAAAATTCCATCCATCTCATCCAGTTGTAAAATTCAAAAATCTGTCCGTTAAACTTCCAAATTCAAATTTTGTTGCATTTTTTTTATTGCGATTCGTTTTTCTTCTTGTCCGTTGAAATGTCACGTTTAGTATTTGTGCCCAGTAATCATTTTTATTTCTTTCGCAGGTTTACTGGAAATTATGATTTAGTTAGGTTAGGTCATTTAAATGAATGCATTTCATTTTTAATTAAACATATATTATTTTATGAAAATAAAAACTTAATTTAAACTGTAACAAAAAACATACAAAGGAACATTAACAAATACACATCTTTTATCTTGAGTCGGCTCAGCTATATAATATAATCAAAGAGAGATACGATCGGCTTATGATAATTAAAGTATGAAATAAAAACTATTTTTTTTTACCTTGCCATTCGTTGCCTCTTGTTTTTCTTTGCCACAAAAGATTTGTATTTTTTACATTTAAAAATATATAAGTACTTACCATTAAACTTAAAGTTCAATTCTGAAGTCAAAGCTAGTACTATATTATATATTTTATAATATAATGAAACTATATATATATATATATATATATATGATATTATTTGAGCAAAATAGATTTTTGTCGCAGCGTTGAATGCCTTAGAGAAATTAAGAACAATTTAAGGATTTCTTAAATTGTTCTTAATTTATCTCCCAAAAAATAAAAAAAAACAGCATTTTTGCGAGATCCGGCTCCTTTTTCTCCGTTTCTGTATTTCGTAGCAGATATTTCACTTAATCACATTGCCGCGCTAGGAACCTCGTCCTGTACCTTTCCGCTATCAATGTCATTCGGGTTCATCCTGTTGTATATATCGGCCCAAAAACGAATTGTACGACTAATGAAATCGGCGAGTCATCGTGCACGTGTTTCAAACTTTGTAAACAAGTGATTAGTGATATTTGACCCACTCCTTCGACTATGCTGTGTATAAAAGCGAGGCACGAGGAAGGGAAACGGTCGATTCGTTTGTTACTGTTCATACTGATAACAACTGTGTAAAATGACTTTACTTAAAATAAAGTTTGAGTTTACTGTATTGGTTTATTTCTATTTTGAAATACCAAAATATCAAGGAAAATAGATAATGACGTCAGCATAGCTGACGTCACAGTTTTTAAAAACACCGGAGCGGCTTACTCCGACATATAGAATAGTCCTTTTAGAACGCGACAGCACGTTTGCGCCTGGCTATTATGAGTTTATATGTAGCGGGTTCCCGACTAATTACTGGATTCGTCTGACCGCCGTGGTCGGCATTAAAGGCTTACCGGGTTCGTGATTCCTCCCCCCTTATCATATCGATTTGTTAAAATAAAACGTACAGTATGTCTAGGAAGTTTTTCTGATACAATTTTCAAGTAGCAAAACAATAATGTTCGTAGTCTACACTCTACGCCTTTCCGCCCTGCCGAAGGGCATTTTTTACTTTGTACTAAATATCAATAAAAAATTAACATGACATTTCAAGTCTTTATAATCACGATTTTGTAATTATAATAATAAAAAGTGGTTTTTGTCATTTGATATCGTGTCAGTGCGATATTTTAATCGATCTAGGAAATTAATCTAAAGCCATGTACTAGATATTAGATGAAATAGATATACTGGAAATTTGACAAAAATTTAAAACAAACTTGTTTTAAAAGTATTTAGAGAAAATATATAACGACAATTTAAAATATGCTAATTTGTCGAGCGAGTCGATTGGTGAACATCGAAGGGTCACCGGAGATCTTGTCAAAATGCGGTCAAATCCATCAGACATACAAAGAAAGAGGTCAGACGCTGAGTAATTCGTAAAAAATTGTTTCATATTATATGTATGGAATGTACATCATTAAAATACACCATAAAAAATGGCTAATTTATTCAACAATAATTAAACTGTATACAAACAAAATCAAAGATTGTTTGCATATTTTGCAGTAAGGTTAGTAACGTATTATGAAAACAGGAAACAGTTCATGCAAACGGAAGTCTCAGGCACTATTTGTTTTAAAACAAACATTCCAAAATCAAGTAACAAAACAATAATCTATATATATATATATCCTCTTTTACTAACTCATCACGATATATCTGGATCTATAAGGCCGATTGAATTTGGTAGGAATATTCCTCGCGGGGTGTAGAGATCGGCTAAGAATGGATTTTACAAAATTCTGCCCACAAAGCGGCTTGCGGGGGTGTAACAATGAAAAATTCGAATTTTCTATCTATCGCTCCCATAGACTTGAAATTTAGAGCGAATATTTCTTATGTAATGTAGAGGTCAGATCAAAATGGATTTTACGAAACTCCACCCGCAAGGGAGGTTGCGGGGGCGTTCATATAAAAAAACTGCACATTTATTTTAATCTAAAGAAAATAATGCAATAATAAAATAATGCGGTGTGGGAGGCCCCACGCAGCGTAGCGGGTAACCATATATGACATCGATATCTAGAAATAATAATAGGGCTTTTCGTGGATTTTAGAAATTAAGATGGAGAATATATAAAGAAGTTTCTAATGAGATCTGGGTTCATAAGTCCTCGCGGGCAACAGTTAGTTCATTTATATGTTTAGAGATAAGTCACTGACGACAGTAATCATTCATAGTTTTATCAACTATTCTACCAAAGAAAGGACGATTGTGTTAATTGTAATAATAAATAATTGAAAAAATCAAACACCATATCTTATTTATGTTATATTATAATAAAAAAAAATAAATAATGCATTTTTAAATATATGTATAACAATAAAAATGACATCCTAATACTGTGTTACTAAATACCCTTAACTAAATACTTGGTACTTAAGAAAAAAATCTCTTGCAGTCGTCGCATTTCTATAAAATCTTAGTATAAATTCTAGAAGCTATAAAATATAGTTATACTATAACCATTTTCAAACTGTCATGTAACCTACATTATTACGAAAATAGCGTTAAATTTATTTATAAATGTACGATCACCAATTATTATTTTACTAAATTCTTATACTTCTTTTGTTTTAAAAACACTTGTGTCCATACACATTAGACTGACTTAAAACATTTGATGTTATAATAAATTGACATTCTAACGTAATTATAAAATCTTAACGTTCAATGTCAATATTAAATACTATAAAAAATATATGGTATATCAATTGTTTCAGTTCGCTTTGAAAACCAACATTGTACACTCGTCATATATCAAGTAGATTGAATCTACATCACCAAATTATTGAGAGCAATTCCTTATATAGTGGCAATTCCGGTTGTGGTTTCTCGTATTCTGCGTTAGGCTTCGGTTCGGTGTCATCAAGAGGATCCTCCCTAAAAATACTAACATATGATTTAATTACACCGAATTGGAAGAAAGCCTTGTACGGGAAATATTTCATAAATAATAAACTACATTTGAAGGTAAAGTTCAAATATAATCTCCCGATGTATGTTGTGTTAAATCCCACTAAGAATGCACTGAGAGCTAATTTATATTTAGCTACTAAGGGCAGTCTCTTGTATGCCGGCGTTACGTCTAAACTGTCGTAATCACGGATATGAATGTAACGTGGTTTACCGGGAGGGAGATCGATTAGCGGCTTTGCTATTAATGATGATGTTTCGACACCTGCAAAGAAGCAAAAACATGAAAACATGTTAAAAACAACATCTTTAAATAACCTCTAAATCCAAAATAGTAATTGTAGTTAATAAACAATACTGTTTGTGATTAGTAATATCACTAACCGATGTCATGCGACCGTCCTTTTAACTGCTCCATACACTTAGCTTGCAGCTCAATCCTATCATGTTCGGTGTAAATGTATCCAGGAACCTCTCCCAGGTACTTGGTGGCGTATATAACGCTGTCGCAGTAAATCATGGGGTTCACCAAGGACATGCCTTCTAGCATCACTCGTGACATGTGCTCGAAATATTCTGGAACGTTCTCCAAACAGGGAGTGTATACTCGCTCAAGAATGATCTTACACGCTCTGCGCGTTTCGTCGATGTTTTTCCGACATAAGTTGTACCTGTAATGAAAGAATTATAATATTCACGGTTCTTATGGGTTTTTTTAGTACCAATCAATTTAAAAGCAGGTCGGCGAACCTAATCCGGTAAATTCTTTATAAAATACTTCCAACGTTTCCTACTTTTCAAGTCAAAAAGTTGAATTTCAGACATGCGCTTTGTTATATGATGTAACATGTACATTGTACATGTTTTATTATTTTATCCAAATCTATAGCGAAATCTGATAGCAATTGATAATCACGATTCGCAAACGTAAGTATGATAATCTTAGAAAACAAAATAATTAAAGTAATTTTATCTACATTTGTGTATTATTTAAATACATATTATATTATATAAATACCTATCTTCCAGTCCAATGAGATGTCCAATGAGTTTCCAGTAATAGTTATAGGCTTCCCAATCACCTTCTTCAAACTGGCGTATACCGAATTTTTCTGGTTTAAGCATGGAGAAACCTATAAACCCGAACTGGGTGAGGGCTATGTCTCGTTGCGAGACGATGCCCTGGTTTTTAAGTTTTGCTGACAAAGTAGCCTTAGCGTGACGCGTGCGAACTGTCAGAAGAGATCTCCAGGCTCTGGAATTAAATTATTGTAATACAAATATTTTAAAAGGAAATGGTTCCGTTTAGTTTTGGAGTAAAGAATATTATATCTATCTTACTAATATAGTAACTGGAAATACCAGACGGGTTTGAAAATATATATTTTTTACGTTCAATAGTATTTTTTTTTAAACGATTATTTGGCAAAGTATCATCTACAAAAAATAGCAACATTTTAATATAATATTATTTGAACATAACAGTTAAAATAATATCATATTAAAATATTTCTAACGGCTTTTCTACTTCTTGTAACTTTAGGTTAGATTTATTTGACCTCTGCAGCTTTACTTCTTTGCCAGTTAATTATCTTTATTATAAAACATTGTAAGTATTTTTCATTTATATAATTTTAAAGTATAATTTAAGCATTGTATCCAACACAAAACAATATATTTTGTTGGCTATAAACATTAATGATATTTGAATGAACAACTTTCATTAACATTTTGTTTTTATCTTACTTAATATTGAAAATGACGTTGAGGATTAAAATTATAAGTATATAGATTTCTTGTCGTATTATTCTGATTGCGATAATGTTTCATAAAATTTATCTCAAAGATTATATTGTAATTAATTATAATTAAAGAGTACAAGTGATATAATAATTAGTTTATTTCATAGTCAAGTTTATTTATTTTGTTTACCATTTTTAATTTGACTTTCAAAGTTACTATTCTTTTTAATGAGAAAGCTCATATACATAAAGACTCTTTATTATTTATTTTGTTATGTTTTAATTTTTTTAACTTAAGTTTTTTTAACTCACCTACTCCCAGGTTTAAGTTCCTCTTCGAACCAACTCACAGTATGTAGCAGAGTTGATAAGTATCGTCGATATGCCGTGAATACAGAACTAGACCGACGACTGCCGACGAGAACACGTAAGATGGATGGTATTGAGAACACTGCAACGAGGCCCATAAGCATAGACGTGGATAACATAAAACAATTGTCCCAATAGAACCTTAGCGCTCTGTAAAAAAAACACACACATAAACAAAAAGGAATGGTTTATAATGTTAATTGTTGATTTGGATTATATAATGGAATATCTTAATAAAATTTTATCAACAAGTGGAGTCCTGGAAGCTGCGACTACTTGAATACCTTTCCTTTACTCTGCCTTATAAGCGTAATAATCAGAAATAAAAGTGGCTATGGTGTATGAATAAAACTTAAAAAACAAAGTAATGCTTTAATAACATGTTCAGTCAGAATATGACCCGCCATCATTTCAATTGTGCATTTAAAGCCGTATTTCGTTCAATCAATGCAACTAGATTGAAATTCACGTGGAGCTTTCTTTTTATTTTTTAACAGCAACGTTGACCAATTTTGATTGCACAGTTAATCCAGATCAAATAAACTAATTAGTAAAAAATAATGTTTTTAGAGTTGCATTATATGTTAAAAAAATATATTGATAATGATTCTTAAATATTTTTTTTTTAGTTTAACTTTTCATGGTTAAAATCTTTTGAATGTTGACTTTTCTAGATAGAGCGTTGCACTTCAATTTCAACAGAAACGGCAAAAGTTTAAAAATTTTAGTGCATAATACATGTACTCTTTTCAAGCCGTACACAATGGAAGTACCGAAAAAGATAAATATACGTTTATTAAAAATATCTAGGTAAGTTCGAAAGCAGCCTTAATTAAAACCTTTATTTAAGCGTAATTCAAGGTTTTTTCCTTTAAAATATTTATCTTAATAATGTAAATAAATTGCGTCAACAGTTGATACGACTGCATTTACAATTACTAGGTACTGGTAATTGTAGAGTAAATAACAAAATAATCTATTATTACCATATGACGTTAAAATAGTGTCCGTGGAGTAGGTACGGAGGACGGAGAGCCGGATGATATTATTACGCGTTGCCACTTACAATAAATAATGCCTATTGAAGTGTCGTTATTTATGAATCTGTATGTAGTTTGCTTATATTATGTCTACATAAATGGTTTAATTACCTAAAATTATATACCGTTCTGTCATTGAAAAGTTTAACTTAAACAACTTAAAAATCTTCCCCAATCCATTCTAAATCTTATTATGATAAAGACAATTATAGAATACTAAATTCATCAAAGTGCTAACGATGTGATAGCTCAGTTGTTACAGCGACGGAGACGGGCTCCTAAAAGACGCGGATTCCAGTCCAGCTCGTATTTATGAATTTTAAATTGTATATTTATTAAAAAAGTAATAACAAGTATAACATACATAACATTTTTATAGATGATTTTAAATATGTTTTTGTTATTGATTTACTGCATTTACGCTATGATTTTATACCACTACTTGGCTGATTGAGATTGAGATAGGTCAGTGTACTTCCTATTTATTTATAACTTGATATGGGTACTTGAAATAATACAATTTACAATTCATGAGGAATAATCTTGACATTAACGTATTACCATTAGTCTTAGGGGTCGTCCATTAATCTTTGAGGCTCGATAGGGGGGGGGGTCTTATCGGCAAAAATCACGAAATATCACAAGGGGGGTAGTAGTAAGATATCACGTGTATTTATTTTTCGTAATTTTTAAACGTGATTCTTTAACCGAAAAGAGGCGTGTATTCTTCCATTCTTCAAATGGAGGAATACGCCTGAATTGGCCTCACTACAATTAACTTACTAAAAAAATACACGTGATTTTGGGTAAGGGTGGCGGGGAATAGTTAAAACATCACCACGTATCACCAAGGGGGAGGGGGGGTTAAAAAACGGTTAAAAAACATCACGTGATTAATGGACGATCCCTTATATCCTAATAAATTCAATATCACTCTTTTTTACGCTTTTTAACATTATATTTCTTTCGGTTTTGTATTGTTTTTCATTTCAAATTATATTTGCTCCTTAACCTTGAACATATCAAGCTACAGTGCTCAAGATGACGGTGGTGTATAACTGGTATTGTAAATTTAATTTATGTAATGTTAAATTATACAAATAAGAACTGCATTGTGAATTTAAATGTCTTTAAGTGATTGTGACGCAGACTTGTGACCCGTCTTCAGATGTCACACATTACTACCCTGTGTTATTTTCTAAGAATAAAATCGTCTTTTTTTTGTTACAAAGAAGGGTTGTTGCAACTTACAGTGTTTGCAATTTTCAACTTTTTTTTGCAATTGTAACAACGCGAACAAGCACTGTTGACGATGTGTATACAAAAAATCGTACGATGATATTAATTGGAAGGAAGACAGAAAATTAAAGAAAATTAAACAAAAATAAATATTCATGAATAATTCAAGAATCCATGTTCAATACTTACTTATTATTTTGTTTTTCATCGAACCATTCCGGTATTTCCAACTCTAGGTTTTCGGGCTTCTTCGTGTCTGATGGCTGTTCCGAAGCATCCTTAGAAAACAGACCTTCTATGTACTCGTCAACTGTAAAAACAACATTATTTAAAAGATATTTGTTTAAAAGATATTTCTTTCATTTCAAGTGCCGTGCACTTATGATACTTTTCACTCTAGTTTTAAGGTACTTTGGTAATATTTTTAAATGAATACAAAGCTATTTCCTTCCTGAAATTTTCATATCTATATCCGAGACAGCCAAGAATATGTCAGATGATTTTTAAGCAAAAGTGATGACTATAGTTTTAATTTTAAATATGATACCTTAGAAAAATATAAAAAAAATGTTGTCTGAGATTATATTTTTACAAAACTATGCTTACAAATGAAATAAGCAACACTAAAATATGAATTCTTTCCTTTTAACAAATCATACACATGCGATCAACGTATCTTCAAAATATAACAGGCATCTTTCTGAATAACATGTTTGTAGACATTTTCAATCATTAATTTATTAAAAATATATTATATTTATGTATTGTATTATGTTATTTCCATTATTATATCACATAAACTCTTCTTTGTATATTTTTTTGCTATTATTTTTGTATTATGCACCACTCTTCTGTTTAACTTACTGCAATCTTATCCAAATATGGTTGTCTGGAGGAGATCGCAATTTAGCAATAAGACCGCCTTATTGTATTCCCAAAATGTATATTTTTTTTACTCTATTGTTTTTATTTTTTTTCTTATTTTTTTTTTGTTTGTTTATAAATTGTCTCGTACTTTACATAATTTTGGTGTGCATTCAAGAATATATATATATATATATATATATATATATATATATAAATATTAATAATTAAATAATTATTAATTAAATAATTTTAATTAAATAATTTAATTAAATAAATAATAATTAATAATATATAATAATTAATAATAATAATAATATAATAATTAAATAATTAAATAATTAATATATTAATATCAGTTGTACCTTCTTTCGAATTTCAGCCGAGCGTATCTTTTTTTTTTTGTATTCTATATGTAAATTTAATATATATAGAATGAAAAAATTCGTTTAAGATTGAAGGGTTTTTATTATCGTCTACTATATATATACAATGAATTTGTTGAATATTCTTTGTAACCAGCAGGTTACTAGTATACAGACCTACATAACAGTCGTAATTGTGATACAAAGTTCAATGAACCCATTGTAATTCATTATCAGCAAAATCTTGTTATTCGCTTGACAAACAAAATTGTTACATTATATTTTGTTTCGTTATCTAAATTCTTGCTTCTAATAGATCTTTAATTAAATTTATCTCCATTAATTTTTATTCACAAGCTAAATTAATTAGATGCAATGATTTGACTATATTTGAATGTTTAACAAACTATACAACTGTCGTATTTATCTTCATACGAGTTTTTTTTTATGCTCTCAATAAGACGAATATGTCCATCCATTGTGCTTTCCATTTCAAATATCATATTCCAATTGGTTCCATGCCTTTAAAGTTACTTAAAATATAAATATAAAGAGCTAAGACTTTCTTCGGCATATTTATATATCAAAGATGTGTTATCACATCATATATGCAACAATTGCCGAAAATATCTTAAATAGTAGCGATTAACGTACATTATATCGTAATAATTGCCGAAACAATCATAAATATCTGTGTTAATTGACGTATATAATATCGTAATAATTGCCGAAACAGAAATAAATCTCTGCGTAGATTGATTTATTTAATTAAAGAAAGTTAAAAAAAAAATCGGACTTGACGAAGCAACTACCAATAAAAATTAAAACAGAGTTTAACTTTCAAGATATTATAAAGACATATTTCCTCTATTTTTATTAATCTTGATGAGACACCCTATTACCCGTAATAAATGGACATCTATAAACTAAAAAGAGAGAAAATTTAAAACGGAATATAGCTATATTTTCCTTAAATGACATTATATATATTTAAGATAATATTATCGTTCCTAAATCATTGTATCATTGAATAACGAACCTCTATTATTAGTAATATTTAGCGACTGTATCTAAATATGAGGTATTGTTTTGACAATATTTACATAGGTTAGATTGCATAACCTCACAAAATATTACATTCTAGCTAACGATATAGAATCGTAATTTTTTAATTATATAGTTATATTCTATGAAGAGACATTTGTTAGTTACGTATATGTTTTTATAAAATGAAAAACAATTAACGTTTCACGATTATTTTGCAGTAACTCCAAATATCTACATTTTTATGTCAAACTTTGTCTTACTACACTTTTCACAACAGAAACAGGTACTCTATAATGAGTATTAATCTGTTATTATTTATTGAATTCGCCGTCTTTTATTTCGGTAAATTACACATAATTTAATTCCACTTTAGTAGAACAAGTCTGTATGCAAATCACACGATACTGGAATATATGTCTTTATATCATGTTTACACCGACATACAACCATATTGAATTTGACTCAATGGAAGTGTAATATTATTAAAATATTCACAAAGCAATATAAATTGTTTATGTCGTACGTTTATTTATGAGACATCCAAATTATCACTTATAAAACGTAATCAAGAATATTTTTTGTGATAGTGTTGTAATTTTAAAACAAGGTGAAGTTATTTTATCTTAATCCTAAATACGATATAAGATAATTTAAATTTAATTGAATTTTATTTTTTTTAGATTTTTTGATTTTGTATTATTTATTACTAAAAGTTTCGCTCAGAACAAAAGTTAACGTTTTTAATTGACCAGAAATTTGATAATGAGTGGATTATATATACATGGTTGGGTGTCAGCGCAGACTTCATGTTTTTTTCTCTTTTTTAATTCATTGAGCCTGAACTGACCTGACCTTGGCTGTTGGCAGATCGATGGACGCATTATGGAGGAAAGACAAAGTAATGAACGAACACACCATAAGCACTCCGTATGCAGCTGGTTTCAGAAAGATTTAAATCTCGGTAATCGAAGGAAGTCTCACAATTAAACGTTTTTTTTTAATAAAACAAAATATTTAATTTTAATTTTGATTTATATTTAACTAAGATTTATTTCTTGTCACTATTTTAAACATGTAACTACATATTAAGACTATTAATAAGTGAACTGGTAATATTTATAAAGTATATTATTATTAAATATTACTAGTTGTTTGATAATTATGAAGAAAAAATGTATGATTACATCTAATAGACTTATAGAAAAACTAAGAAGAAAAAACACTTAATTATTACGTTTTACACAAACATCGTTATTGTGATTGAATAGATCGCACTTCGTAATTAAACACTAACTATAGTATGTACTGACGCTAGTATTACTTGTTTTTCAAAATTTTGAAGATAATTATCCTTAAAGAAATTCGTTTATTTTATTTTTAATCGTCGCCATTAGTTATTTTAGGTTAATTACTCAAAGAAAAATGAACGTCCATTCAATATTTTGTCGGAAGCTACAGACAGTTGTACCTCGCAAAAAATCATCATACGGTTTATTTAATTATAATATTATAAATGATGTACAGAGGGTATCAACAAACCAATGCTCTACATACCGGTTATTTTTTTTTTATTTTACACCTAAAATTTTTATATATTTTTTTAATAGTTCATAATTTTTAATTAAGTTTTTCAAGATATTGTTACTAAACTCTACTTTGGCATATTTGAATGGAAGTAATATTCCATACGTTCTATATTTTAACCTGAATATGGTTCATTCTCGGTATTCAAAATCCGTTAAAATATATTATTTTTTAGAACATTCAAAATCGACACAGTGAAGGGAAAGCTTACTTCAATTTATAACACAAATATGAGGCGTATGTTGGCTCTAAATACGTGACGTTTACAGTTATTGTGCCAGTAACTCTTACTCACCAGTCAAATCCATAATCAAAGTGTGTTATTAGAGGTATAAAAAAGAAAATAGGATTTACAACTGTAGACAGGTAGCCGGTTTCGTTTTATAATCACAAACACAGCGCGACTCGTGTCCAGCACACACAACCATAGACGAGTAAGACATACTCCGTACTGGAAGCAGCCGGCAACAAGAGTGTAAGCCCATAGACCATAAACGTTAGAGAACACAGAGGCCACAACATAGAAATTACTCTGTGCCAAAACTTCATAGTTTATTCCGTACCAAGTATTATATAAGGTTGGGATGTAAAAATACGTCATGTTATTTTCGGTATTGATAGTATTTTTAGTGATGGAAGCCACGTTACTATTGCCAGATTCTAATAATGAAATTTATATAATTATAACGGTAAATAACCATTTTATATAAATAAAAAGCGTTATATATTTCACTATTCAACCGATTATTTAAAAAATATTCTGAAATCACACTTACATCACAAGACTAATCATCTTGTATACTTCACTATTGCATTGCAGATTTTATTTATTCATCAAATAAAATATGTATTAAATTGATTTTCGATCCAATTGTTGACCTAGGTTGTATTACAACCTAGTTGTTTTATAATTGTTTTACCTCTCTTTATTTTTTATATAATCCCATTTTTTTTTAAATATGCTTAAAAAATTAAATTATATTAAAAGGACAAAATATCATTGAAGTTAAGTTACTATAGTATAGTTTCACTATTTTAAATACGTAAACTAATTTTGTTAGATATAGGTAGTGTTAGATGAATTTTAATTAGTCATCAACTAACGTGATTTGCAAAAAAAGGTTAAAACCAGTATATAGTATGTATAACTGGTTTTATATGCTTCTTTTTACGAACATATTATACAATAGTATAAAAACTAAATCCCTCGATGTATTTGTCTGTCCGCCATCTTTCAAAAAACTCTTGTGCGGATACTATATTAAAATAATAAAAAAGAAAAAATCTTGCCATCTGAGCTAAAAATAACAAGCGACTCGTGCACGGTTTCCTAAGCAATATTTTGAAAACACAATTTTTGATGATAAATTGTGTGTTTTAAAAATATTGCTTATTATCTACCTCTAATACATTTTAAAAAGCGACTCGTATAGAACTATTGTACAGCTCTACATTATTTATAGTTTTCTCTGCAAGATATTTTTTGGAAGAGAATCTATTTACTATTTAAATATGTTTGTTTTTTTTGCCTAGACAACCAAAAAGTTAAGCTTTCTATTATCATAATTTTACATTTATAAAGAACTTTATTATCTATTAATCCTTTGCTAATGCAATTTATTTTTCTACCAAACGTGTCATATCCATGTAGAAAACTATAAGTAATAAATTGTTATTGTCAAAGCCGACTAGAGGTGGCAAAAACTTTTATTCAAATGCTTGTGATTTAACACAAATTTTAATCTATTGTTTAAATTTCGTTTTCTAACTTATTTTAATTCGTCAGTTTGTCACGGTCCTATAATACCTAGCAATATTTTGATACATACACACGCACACACACACACACAAACACACACACACACACACACACACACATATCACACGTCTTTGTGTTTAAAACTCGTTGCTATATAAAATGTCAACTGTTATGTTTATAGTAATGCTACCATGTTATCCGAAGTCTCTGAGATCTGTAACACAGTCCTTACTAGCACAGATCTCGGTGATCCAGTAAGTTGCACTTTGTAACAGTTTTTAAATAAATTAATATTATAACGTATTGTTATAATTGGTTTTTGTTTTAAATTCAAAAATCATAATCAATGAATACGAGCATCTATGTCAAATAAGAAAAATATATTACATCAATAAAATTTAATGCCATCGTAGTGTTGCTACTTGGTTGGTATTTTGCGGTCCAGACCGAATAGATTTCTGTACTCTAGCCATTTAAATTACGTCATATTTGTATAGCTTAAGTGTTACTGGAAAACAAGCATTCAAAATAAACATATTTAGATAAACAAGTATTACAAACTAGTAGAAGTGGGAGTGAGAGGTATAAAAGCAAAATCTCTCTATATATTACTCTTAAAAAAAAACTGTAAAATCGGTTTACGGACGATAACTTATTGGGATAACGTAATAAGAAACTATTGATGAAAATAGCATACTTTTATAGAGACCAAAATTCTTAGCATTCCATGGATTCACCGTGCAGATGCCGGGCCCATCGCGTTGCAGGGAGAGGAGTGCATACAGTTCCTGGGACTTGCGACCCAAGTGTAGGTTTAAGGGGCCCCTTTAAAATGCTCATTAAAGCTTAACTGGTTGCGCTCCTCTCCCTACCTAACCAAATTTGAAATGAACCTACCAATGCCGACTTTGAAGTACGTTCTAGAAATGTACTGATGATAGTTCTAGAGAGGCCAAGATCTTTAAGTAGGTTATAGAGAGATTTCGCTGTTATACCTCTCGCTCCCTCTTCTGCCGCGTACAAATTAAGTATATACCTATTCCTGGTCAGTTCGTAATACTTGTTTACTTTAATTGTGTAATCTTTGGGGCTGTTTGTTTCCCATGGAACAGTAAGCTCCACAAGTATGTCAACGGAGTACAGGAATTTGTCCGGCCTGAAAGACGAAACAACAATATCCTCACGGATTCTAAACTGTTTCTCATACGTATGTATACTATAGTACAATCGCGATCTGTCTCCAAGATAAAGTGAGGCTGTTTTGTTTTTTTAGACGAGCCTTCTTTAATGAACTCTATGTATCTTTTGGTGGTTGTTATACCCTTTTGCGCTCATGCTAACGGAAAGACTAACCGCTTCACGTATGATTAAGATTATTTCGTATAATACAAACATTTAATTATTTTTTTTGATACATTATCATTTATTTGCATTAGTAATTTGATGTCAATTTATATTGAATATATATTGACAGCCAAATTACTATATATTGAATTCAATATAGTAAAGAGGGCTTCATCGGTCTGGTTTCTTGTCAAGTTAGATTTCTGTAATAGCCATCTGTCTGTGGAACTTATTGCTAGAGAACATTAGAAAAGTTTCTTCGCGTGAACCTTTTAAAAGTCAAGTTAAAGAGCTTTTCCTAAACGAGAGCTATATTTAAAGTTATATATCCTAAATTTATATATATTTTTAAAGATCTCGGTATACACTCAGACCAAACATTATCTGGGTCTGTCCACATTAAAAAGATCAGCCGAAAAATGATTGTGACATTGAAAACTTGACAACAATGACTGAGATATTTTCTTCCAATGCCTACCAAAACTATGCTAGATCAATCGCTTCTTCTTTCTATTCTTCATTTTGTCGATGCAAGCTACTAACAAGAACAAACAGGATACAAACTTGACCGAGGACTATTTAAAAAAACTTGAGCTACGAGCTCAAAAGTCGCCGTAAATTACATCTTCTTTCTTGTGTGTAACTTTTTGTTCATATTATATCTTGTGCGTTCTTAGGTCCTTAGTGATAGGAAAATGAAACAACGTCCAAAATCTAGATAACGTATATTGAAAAATAGATCCTTACCCAAGTTGCGTTAATAACTCATGAAGTTTGAGAGATTGTTTACGTCACACTACATTTCTATCACAGAATATTATAGTATATATTTTATTATGATAGTAATAAGTTAAGCTAATAATAAATGAACAAGAATCTCGCAGTAACGAATTAAAGATAAAAGTCATAAATGCTATATATGGTTATAAATAGCGCTATATACCTATAGTTTTTTATATAGTTATAAATTGTTACCATAGAATGTCACAAGCGACTCTATACCACGGTACAGGAGGCAAGGGCTAATAAAATTCGGAATTTGATTTTGGGTCCGTATCATCAACTGGACTTTCTTTAAACATGTTAGCAAATGCATTGTGGATCCCAAATCTCCATATAGCAATACATGGGAAGTATTTAGCAATGACGAATAAAATTTTGAGGTAAATATTAAAATATAAACGACCCACACGTGTATCGTAGACAGTTAATATTATATTTACTAAAGCTTCCATTTTGCGACAGAGGGTAAGTTTTTGTAAGCCGGTGCCGAGTCCAAGCTGTCATAGTCATTTAAGTACAGAATCTGTTTCATGTTCTTCGGTAGACCGTGTACAGCTGATTTCTGAATTAATGCGGCAGACACCACGCCTGCAAAATATATTTTATATTAAATTGTTTTTATATAAAATCTCACAGTAGAAGTTGTCGTACCACTTTGTAATGAGTCCATGGTTCTAGGTATATTGAAGTCAAGAGTGAGTTTAAATTCCTTAACATTTATTACCTTACTATAACAGTGTGTTCAAAATACGAATATCATTATTTATATATTTTTAAACAACTTTATTGTAAAAAAAGAAAAGGAAATTACAGTACAGAACAAGAAAAGAAATAAAATCATTATGAATAGAATAGCCATGTCCCATGTGGACAAACATTATTATATCATTATTTCCGTTCTTATCACACTATGATATCATTTTTTATCAGAGTGTTGGGCGAAAAAAGATGGATGATAGAAAAGTGCATACAAACGAAATGAAAATATTGAGGTGTAACATGTGTGGTGTTACAAGAATAGCTAGGGTAAGAAAGAAGTATATTAGGAGAAGTTTGAATGTTGCACTGTTATAGAAAACGTGAGAACATGTGAAGTTAGCGTAGTACGGGCATAAAGAGAAGAAATAATGAATGGAAATAATATTATAAAGTGAATTCTTCAGATGAAATGAAATCCAGATCTTTTTCTGTCACAAATAGAGGTCTTATTGTACATATTAATAGCCCGGTACATAAACATTTCACTAATACCAAGTGTATGGAGAGTTTTAAAAATTGCATCTGGCTCCATACCTACTTTGTGTAATGCAATCACAGCGATTCGGTTCTCTTTATCATCCCACTCCATTTTAATATCGCAAAATATTGTACAATGTATTGGCGCCAAAATGAATAATCGTATAACAATGACAGATTCGAAATTAAAATGCAATATATATTTTTTTGAGTGTAACAGTATTTATGGCCAGACTAAGTATATAGCTTGTTTATATAAGTGCCTTATATCTCTAATCCATCTGCCTTGTGAGCCTCTCTTATATTATTCCTATACCTCATTATATTTTTCTTAAATTAGTAGCTCAGTTCGAATCCAGACCACGTATGACTCTTGCCAACAAACCTTTATTTTGTATTAAAAATATGTACAATTTGGATAACACGTCCTTTTATAAGGCTTTTCTTCTAACTTTGTAACAGATCAATACTAAAAAAAAATAAAAATCGAACTGAATGAAACCTCTTTTTATTGGTAAAAATCAGTTTTTTAGTTGTTTTTCTATTTACGAACAATAGCCATTATGATGGTCACTTATCGGTGAATTGAAAACACTCCGTCAATACATTTACCTCTCATGTACAGAAACATTTAGACGATTTTTGAATAGATTTAAATTATGCGTGTTTTCTTGTTGTTGATCTTTTTACGTGGAGGTTTTGCTGATTGGGTAAAATATTTGTAATATATTAAAATATAAAAACATATGTGCTACAAAGCGTATAATACTCATAAAAGATGATCTGAGCTTATAGTTTATTTTTTGGATGTATGAAAGGCAAAAACAATTACATGAAAGGAAAAAAACAGTGAGATAGTACCAAACAAATTATCTTCGATATCAAAATGCAATGGCTTATCTTATATAACAAAAACAGTATATTTTCGTATGAACGCTTAAAAGAAAATAGGAGACTCTTTAGTGTCCTTCGTTCACCTTTGATTCTAATCTAAACGTCCATAGTCCAATCTATTTAAAGATTATTTCGTTATCCTTTAATAACCTTTACGGTTTACAGAATACTTGTTTTTCTTTAAATAAATTATTTGTCGTTTAAATAATATATTGCAGGTTTCAGAATGGCTCACTCCAGTTGAAAATCAATTGTAAGTGTTTATCAGTAGCAATCGATATACCAACTACGTCACGTAGAACTAATATTACGAGCCTAACTTCTTCTAAAGACAATATAAACCAGTATTGTCAGCCAAGTTTTTTTATATATCACTTTCTTCCCTTTCTTCCGTTTGTCTTTCTAGTCCTAGCGCTTCCATAGCTAGTAGTAGTAGCATAGTAGTATATTACTTAGTAAAATATGTCTAAGATAATTCTCCGTACTATCATATAAAATATATCTATCCAAAGATAATTAATTTAATTTCAGCAAAGAATTACTGCCACAAACGACAAACGATACGATCACACCTTTCGAAGACGATGACAATTTTAAAGTGACACCTAACAAGTATTTGAGGAACGGAGCTAATTTGAACACCAATATAGAACCGTATGATGATTTATCTCCATCATTACTCAAAAACAAACTAGAAGAAACATTAAATACCGCTAAACAATTAGCTGAAGTTTTGAAGAAACAAATCACGTTGGTTGAGAATCGGGAATTGTTACTGAAACAAGCGATTGCTGATGGCAGGTACAGACAGTCATATTTAATTAAAAAAAAAATATATATTTTATTTAAATCGATTATCATAATAATGATAAATCCGAATCCGATTTTTGATGAATAATAATTTTATTTAAAACTAGTAATATCAAAGAATATAACATGTATAGTGAAGTGTTTATATATAATATGTTAAAATAAATATAACTTATAAAAAAATCGACCTAGAATTACGTTTGGATCTATTTTTTGGGATTTCAAGTTGTTTGGGATTTCAAGTTGTTCATGACGTTTTTTTTGTTATTCACAAATAAAGCCGTTATTTCAGATCTGGAGTCACAACTGTTACTGTGTCGACACTGGGTCAGTTACCCCGCTCATATATTGTACGAGATGGTGTTTGGTCTCTTTGTAATGGGGTAGTCCAGCATCCAAGTAATACCCCGACGTCCAACTTATATTCAAATTTATTTTCTGTTCCTCGGTGTATTGGACAAGAGGTAAGATAAGCGAAGAATATATGTCTCCATATCATGCGAGTTAAATGTTTTGAGAATATATTAAAGCAAACAAAATATCATTGAAGTTAAGTTACTATAGTATAGTTTTAATTTTTTGGAGTACAATTACGTTTCTTACGTAAATACAATTTTTTTAGTTAAAAGTAGTGTATGTTAGCTTTAAGTATAAGTTACATGAAATTTAATTGATAATCAAATAACGTGATTTGCTAAAAAAAAGGTTCAAACCAGCATGTATAACTTGTTTTATGTTTTTATATGCTTCTTATTATACAATAGTATAACAACAAAGTCCCTTACTGCGTTTGTCTGTCTGCCATATTTACTAGATTACTATTATAGAAAAATTAAATAACTCTTGCCATCTGAACTGCCAATGACAAGCGATTCAAAGACGGTTTCCTAAGTGTTTATAATGATAAATTGTTTGTTTGCAAAATATTGCTTACTGTCTACTTCTAATACATTTTAAAAAGCGACTCGTATAGAACTACTACTCTACATTATTTATAGTTTTCTCTGGCAAATAATATTTTAAAAAAGAATTATTTTAATTTTCACACAAACAAAGAAGTTAAGCTTTCTATTATTTATACATTTTAACAGATAACTTCAAGAAGGGATCCATGTGTTTTTAATTCTATAATACAATATGATGCTATACCCGCCACCCGGCGCTCCTTGTACTCTGAGGACAGCTACTTGTGTTTGAAAAGTTCATTCAACAAAACCTTAGAGCAATATTTGTCTGTACCGAAACGAATTGTGGATGAGACTTGCAATGGTAATATTCTATTATTAGCAATGATATGACCTTCATAAGACCTACTTTGACTTTGACTTTTAATTTTTAGGAATCATCAAGAGGTTAACCGACAACGTCTCTGATTGTGGTCTGAGGATATTATCTGAATACAATTATTATCCACAAAATCGTCAAACTTCATCACTTTCTATGGAATATTGTTCAGAAAAAGACGGCTCCTGCAAACTTATGGTTGGGTGGCACGTCTCCAACAATACCATAGAAAATTTTGAATTTTTAAAACATGATACCAACTTCAAAAAGTTTTTTATGCAAACGGAATCCTACATGGAGCCTTTTATGTGAATATAATTCCTTCTCAATATTAAAATCTAAATTGCTTCAAGGCTTTCTATGATTTATTATTTGAGAACGTGATTCTTGTATTAGTGTACTTATACGACTTAGAGTACAAATTTATTTCGCTGTTTAAATACAGCACTAAATATATAACTGTGCTAAAACTTACCTGTCAAATCCATTGTTTCAAGTTTAAAGTTCTTAGTATGATAATTTCGTATTACTGACCTAAATATAATATTATTGATTATAATAAGATAACACTAGCTATTATATAAGAAATAAAGTACTTATTTTAAAATATCAAAATTATAGAAGTCTTGGAGCGATCATGGTCTGAAGTCCGTGATGAATTCAAATAAACACTTCATTTTATGGTTTTGTTTTTTCTTCATAAAAACCTCCTTTTAAATGTCCATTCTGTGCTAAGGAACCTATGATAAATTTACGCTAATAATCTGTTTAAATATAAAAAAAAAATATTTGGGGTTAAACATTTTAAAAAAAGGTGAATAGCGAGCTAAGTCATTTTCAATTTTACTAATACGGTCTGCAGTTACTGGTGCAATAGTAATTCTCTTTTTTAAATTCGTCCTCTTTTTACTTTTGAATTGAATAAATTGACCACAGTGGTCAGTATCTAGTATATTTTAAATTTGGAATAATATTTGTAAATATATTTTCAATACAAGTTGAGCTAGTAAGCTCCAAAGTATAATGAAATGGTAATAAAAGATTTATATTATTATTATTATTATAATATATAAGGTATAGGTGATTTACGATTTTTTATAATATTATTTTCTTCATGCTCTAATGAGAAAATAGTTTCTATTATAATTAGTCGGAAATAACATGATGGAACCGAAAAAAATATTTTAAATAAATTATAACTTACTATTCTTCAAAACAAAGGAAATTTAAACCGTAGTCAAAGCAATTTCAACCTTCTGAGGTTTTGATGGAGACTTAACTTTGGGGCCAGCAGAGAGAAGTGAGCAGCGAAGTTTGAACCTTCAGTTTTCGAGGGGGACGGCGCGTTCGCAGTTCCCTGCTACTTAAAATTACGCGTCCGAGCTATTCACATTAGGAATAATCACAGAGGTCAACCCTGCCACAGTGCAATGGAAGGGCTTCCCCTACGCCAGGTTAGTATATACGTGGCTAGCCAAAACCTAAACACCCGTAAGCAACGCACTCTTATCAGTAACTTATCAGAAGAAGAACATATTTTTGCAAGATACGATTACCAATAAGCCGCCACTATAGATACAAGACTAAAAGAAGTCGTCCAACTTGTCCTTTTAGTACTTCAGGGCTTTATCCAGTAAGAAGTCGCTCGTCGACTAAATCTTAGACAATATGCTGTATCCAGGGTATACAGAAAGTTTTAAGTGACAAATTCTTACTCTAGGAGACTAGATAACAGTCAGCAGCGGCGTACTTCTGAGAGAGACGACCGTTTTATCTTCTCTACATGTCTCAGAAATCGCCATCTCATCGGTGTTGCTGTACAGTAGCGGCTGAGAGAGGTTCGAGGAGTCACTGTCACTCAATGGACGGTTAGAAGACGGCAAAAAAAATGCCAACCTGACTCAAAAACGGCCTGCCAGAGGCCCCAAATTAACCACAGCTCACCTAAAAGCTCGCCTTGCATTTTCTTGCGAACACTTCAGTTGTACTGCTGAAAAATGGCGATCGGTCCTGTTCGATTACGAGTGCAGAGTGTGGCTGCATAACAGCGACAGGAGAGCTGGAGTTTACCGGCGTCCAGGCCAGCCATTTTCGCAATGTTGTTTCGCCGAAACAGCGTCCTATGGTGGTGGTTCGTGTATGATGTGGACGGGCATTTTAGTGGAAGAAAAAACAGCTCTTGTTTCCATCCTTGGTGGAAACATTTTCAGTACTAGCAATGTGTGTGTAAAGCATCGTGATGGGCTATATATATATGTTGAACTGTTATATAATGTTGAAAAACATATAAAATCACATCTAGAAACTTTGCCCCTTTGCAAAAAACTTTGCCTATCATATTTAACTTCTTATAAATCTATAACTTTATAACTAGGGCCTGGAATAATATGTAAATACATATTTTGAATGTACACGATTATCTTTCGAGAATTTTATTTATTTATTTATTTATGGACAACCAGTAGCTAATACAGCAAATCTTAAATCTAATACTAGTGCTAAAATGTGTAATAAGGTAGCTGTACAGATTATGAAGGTGTCACAGCGCACTTAAGTCTATAAGAATAATTAAACAGTTTTGAGCTCTTTTAAAAAAGTTAATACATTCTTCCTATAAATTTGGATACTATCAGTAAAAATATCGACATCACCACATAACTTGTTATAAGTCCTAATTTTAGAATTTTTAAATAATTTGCTATTCCTGATTATAAAACCTAACATATTTGATGATCGAGATGCAATGGCATCTATTTGCGGAACAAATGTAAGTTTGGAATCAAAGAGAACACCCAAGTTTCTTAATACATCTACCTCAGCTATTGTATTGCCATCTAAATAATATCGAGATTGAATCTTAATAATTTAACGAGTAAATTTTATGTAGTTACATTTTTTTACACCAAGTGACATATTATTTCTGGAGCACCAAACAGATATAGCATTAAGATCATCTTGTAATAAGTCGATATCGGACAAGGCTTTTATGGTTTCACACAACTTTAAATCGTCAGCAAATTAAGCAAAAAAAGCAAAAAATTCTTTACATGAATTATCGTATTTTGATCGTAAAAATTTCATTTTTATTTTCCATATTATTCCATATTTCAGAGCTAAGAGCATATTTTGCATAAAAATATCACAATCAGCAATATTTTTAATTTATATACGACATTTAGTTAACAAAAATATGTACAACGTGTAAGTATGTGAACCAGTGCTGACACAAGTTAAAAGTATCAGAAATTCATCAACATCACTGCATACCAATCTGAAGAATATTGAAGAAATAAAAAATAAAGTTTCTGAAATAGAAACCCGTTGCTGAACTAGGTAAACAAAAACTTTAGAATGTTTTAGAAAAAAATAAGGATTATAACACAAAAAAAAATTATAATGTGCTAAAATTTTGGGGGCGCCATATACTTGGTTTTCTAACTACCCGAATTATGTTTATTTAAGCTTTAGTTATAAAAATAATTTTGTTAAATAAACGTGTGTTTTAAATTTCAAGAGCAACTTATTGCGGTGGTTGTGTTGATAGACAACCGGAAAAACATTTTATTTTTAAAACAATACAACAAACTATAAGAGTCATAGAACGTCACGGTATTTTTTTTGGCTTTTGTCTTTTTTTTTTGTTACAAGTCTGCCTGATTTGTCTTACTTCATAATATGTCACGATGTATATACTATTTATATGTCGATAAAACATTAAATTAAATTTAAAGTCTGTTAAATAAAAATATATATCATTTATCAAAATACAATTCCTAGTATAAAAATGTAATTTATTTAAAACAAACTAAATAGCACAAAAAATACAATAATTATTAATAGTTAGGGGTCGGAATATTACCTAGCGTTCAAGCGTTCAGCAAGTCTATAACGCAACATGTATATAACAAGAAAAAGAAAATCTAATAGAAAATCTATAAATAATAATACCGTTATATAATCATTACCTTCATAGTAACATTTTACTAAAGCAAACGACATAATTAATCAAAATAATTTGTGACCTGAATTTGTGACAAAATAAGATGTGACTTTACGGAATAATATTTATTTTTTTATTCCGTAAAGTCATTTAATAATATATAGTCAGTTAATAATATATATTTATTTGTTCGTTAACATTCCTCACCGCAGCTGACTTATTTGTTAAACTGAAGCATACCTAATGATAATTGAATTCAGTTGATATTTTTACCTTACTTTTGTTTCTCAATTGTTATGCTTTATTTTTTAGACATAAACTAAGTTGACGCTTGAATATATTCCAACTGACGGGAAGTAGTAATGTAGTCATAAATGGCAAGACGCATCAACTTAATAGTAGTATATTCACTCTTTACTTAATATAATGAAAATATCCTTATCTAGACACCACTTGTACCTGGCACCCTTGGAAGTCCATCCCTGTCGCTTTACCCACAAAGTACTGTAAAGCTCGGCCTGTAAATCTGTGTTCTTATAGAAATACTGCATAAATGGTACATAGACAAAGAACCTGTTCTCTATTTACACCTTAAGGTACAGTTTATAATATATAGAGGGAAGAAAGAAAAATATCATAGAGTTACATTCTTTGTCTACTATATACAGTTTTGTTGTTGTTGCTTGTCTGTGGCTTTTTGTATATGGTTCGCAGTAATTCTGCCAATGTCAATGTGTGTCAAGACATATTCAGTTTTATAATCATATTTACCCATATACCGCAGTACAAAAAGCCACAGAAAAAAGAAAAAAAAAATCATATTTACGGATGGTAACTGTCAAATGTCAACAGTCATTTCCGATTGCCAAAGTTTTTGACAACTGACTATTGACAGCAATTTTTGAATTTTGATAGTCAACATTTAAGCATATCTATTTCATTTATATTTTTAATAATAATAATGTAATACAATTAATTAAATCGTACTTACCTAGTTTTAGTATAAGAAATAAAATGAAATGTCACGTTCCGGGACCGAATGTTAAAGGTTTTAAAATTCTTCTTTATTATGTTTTTGATTGAGCATGGCTGAAGTTTTACCCTATATTAATGTAAGAATATTTCAGTGTTGGGACGGACCGTTCATGCATTGGCAAGATTTGGTGATGAATTATATTTAGAATCTCTGGTAGATTGTATACTATTAAGAACACTCAATGCTTCCGAAAGTGCCTATGCGATGGTAAAATTCAATAAAAATTTCTTTTCCCACTTTAATTACAATTTTTACTGCACAGAAGAAAAAGAAGGGCTAAAATGCAAAATATCCATGAAATCCGCCTTAAATGCTTTTAAATCTCCTGCACATATGGATAAACAAGTTGAAAATCTTGAAATAAAACTAGATCCTAATTCTTCAAAACTTATATTTCAACTTAAATGTAAACATGGCATTATTAAGACCCATTATGTATCAATCTTGGATTGCAAAGCCATGCAAGCTGTTTACACTAAGGACCTAGTACCTAACAGGTATTTTTTTTTGACAGAAATACTTAATATAACACATTAAATTTGATATGCTTATGGAATATCTTAATAATTTTATTTTAGAATAACATCATCTCAGAGACTGCTCTCAGAAGCTTTAGGAAACTTTCAAACTTCAGATGATCAAGTGACTTTAGAGGCAACACCTCAATCACTGATACTCCGCAACTATGTTGATACCCACTTGGATTTGTCAAGAATTATAAGAAGTCAAGTTACCATAAAACCATCAGAGTTCAGCAGTTACATAATTGGAACTGATACAACTATTACATTTACACTCAAGGAATTTCGAGCCTTATTGGCATTTGCTGAAGCTTTAACCTTGCCTATACAACTGCACTTTGAGATTACAGGTAAACCTGCAGTATTTATTGTACATAATGGTACAACTTTAGAGGCACATTTTGTTTTAGCCACTTCTAAACCTGATTTTGTTACTCCTAATTCCACACAACCCAACACAAATTCTGAAAGGAAAAGAAAAGAGAATGGAAATGTAAGTCATAACTGTTCTAAGAAAGTTCATTTAGACCTAGATATATCAAAATATTTTGAAGACGACTCAAATTTGTTTAATATGGTTCCTGAAAATACATCTCATGAACAGCTAAATGTAAATAACAAGGAAAAGGAGAATTCCATAATAATGGACTGTGATAATATTCCTGCTTCACCAACTTCTAGAATGAAAATAAAATCTGTATTTAAAAGGTGCTTTGAAAGTACTTTTGATCCAAGGAGCCTACATGGTGTTGTCTTAGCCGAAAACTCTGATAGCGATTAGTATTTTAAGTGTTATTTAAATAAAAATATGAAAAAATCCATTTTATGTTTAATTGTTGGGGAAAAATAAAATATCTTATCATGGCATTATGATTTTATAGTAAAAAATATACATACAAGTAAATATTGTACACACTTCACAAATTAATCTTTGAGGGTGTTTTTATAAACATTTGCAATTAAATATTACAACAGTTAATTTGATGCATTGCTAACTCTGAGCTACTGAGGAACCATTTTTAGGTATTGTTGCTATTGTATATATTGTGTTAAAACTAAAATATATAACAAGATTAACAATTCATATGGATTTTGTTGAAACTTCACAAAAAGCATATTTATAAATTTGATTAAGTGTAGCTATATTATTAACTTTATACCAGATTAATTCAAAGCAATGGTGATGGCTGCATCAATTAGATAGTAATTTCCAATATAATGGTGTGATTTCTAATGAATATATTATATAACTCAACTGTGCCATATCCTGTGGGTAAGGTTATATCAATATAAAAAGATGATTATACAAAACTTGCATTTATTCATTGAAGTTATTAAGTTTTTATTTATAACTAACATTGCGTTACAGAAAGACATTGTAGTTCAAATAATTATCACAAAATCTTAATTCATATTCAATGATTCATTGCAATAGATTGGTAACTAAAATTTACACATACACAAAAAATGTTTTTACAATTTTATAATTGGACTGTAGCCATGTCTATGATATACATATCTAACAAATAATAGATTATAGCAATATTATTTTATAAATTTGGTTTTACAATAAAGAGATCAACCAAAGAACAAATGCAGATTTGTTTTCTGTAGAAAAAAATATCATACACCATTTAATTATATCATAACAATAGCTATGTAACATGTCTTAAAAAAGATGAAAAAGACCGCCAGGTTCTACATTTTATTTATTTTTTTATAAAATACTGCAGCAATACAATTTAATTACAATAGTTATTTACTTTAAATCAATTTCAATATTGTCTCTGTCCCGGGTGGGCGGGCATGCACTATAAGTCATGGTGAGGCCTCGCAGTGGCAAGACTTCAAACTTTCACCAAACACTCACTATCCAAATAAATAAATGAAAAAGGGCACTGTTATTTAAGAACAATCCTCTTGACTCTTTCTCACACACTGTGCTACTTTTCTTTTAAACTCCGAATATGATTCTCTCCATTCCTTCTGTAAAAAGAAAGAGAATGTACTCACAGCTACTACTATCGGCTTGGTTTATAGCGTCAGCTAGTGTGTGCAACCTAAAGTTAAATTAATTATGTCTTGTTTGAATAGTGTCAGGTGGCCCTTTTCCAACACAACACTCTGCTGTAAAATATCCCTCTCCTAAAAACAATCTTCTTGACTTTTCCTAACACATCTGGCAACTTTCTTTTTGAAATCCGAATACCTCTCTCTCCATTCTTTCTGTGAATACAAATAATATGAATATGAGTATACATTAATGATATCATACATACGAGTGCCCATACTGCTTATTAACAACAATTTATGATAATGATAACTAAAATAAATATAATTGGAAGTTTACAATACCAAAAACAATAGGATGATAATGTTTCAATGCTTAAATAATGATAAACATGTACAAAATATGATTTTTTATCTATATAATGAAAACAAAACTTACTCTACTTTAAATTTATGAACCTGCAAATATGTTTGGGGTATAAAATTAGTGGATAGTACAATTCTTACCCATAATTTATACTTACTGCAGCATCAACATTAGCAGGGCTCTCGTCATTAGGATCAGCTAGCATAGATATTACACTTATGAGGATAGTTTCAACTGTGTGCACTGGTAACCATCTTTCTGATGCTTTTTCATAACCCCATTTATCATCTCCTGGTTCATGCAATATTGATATGCAGACATCACCATTTTTTTCAACTAAAATGTAAAATTTAATTAATTTTTGTATAATTATAATTTTACAATACATACTCTTCATTTATTCCTGTACTACTATAAAGTAAAATTGAAAGATATAATTTGTTAAAATTTCAAGGTAAAAATATGTTCAATATAGGCAAACACCTGCAATGAACGTATTGAAATATATGAAAATAAAATATTTTATTTTATTTTTAATATTGAAAAAATCAAAAAGTATCATTACTCACTGTTTGGATGCCATATTTCAGTAACAAATTTCATTCTCGGCGGTCTCAGAGGATACTCCTTTGGGAAATGCAAATGTGCCTTAAAAAATCCACCCTCACTGGAATGCAAAGGTACTAATTTATAAATTCATTAGAATCTCTTTAAGATTATTTGTCTGTTAGGCTTTGCATCCAATATCAAATAGCCAAAATTAGTTCTAAATTATATTACTAGCTGATCAGATATTGGGCAAGTTTAGATATATTAAGTAGTATAAAAAAACTCACTATAATGTATCTGGGGGACCAATAATGAGAACCTCCCATCTGTATATGTCATTATCATCTATTAAGCCAGCAGAAAATCCTTCCACTGGATTTTTGTTCAGTTCTAAAAAAAAAAACGCCGTGTCATGAATCATAAGAAAACCATCATATTCTATTTATTATAAATCACACTTTAAATATAAATGAAACGTGAAACTTTGCCAAATACAAATGAAATCCTCATTATTATTTGTCTTTGGCAACTTAAGCCTGTCACTGCGGTAGGTATTGATTTTATTTAGTCTTCTATATTTTTTACAAATATTTTCACTTTAATTCAAAAAATACTAAAATATCATAATAATTAACACGCTGCTGAATTCACAAAGAAACCTTAAATTTGACCCGCTAAGGTCAATGATTGCACGAAGAGTTATGTCGCTTCACTCTCTCACTACGATGATACTTAAAGATACTCGAAAAATTAAATGTGCTACACCTACCTGCTAATTGCTTTTTTAATAAAAGCGAAGACTGTGGCTCTGACATTAATTACAATTATGAAATTTACCCTGACGACACGAAACAAATGATTTTTCACAAAAGATGGCTGGCTGAATTTGTGCAGGTTGTGAAACATATGAGCTGTGCTTGTTTCCGGTATGTCAATGTTACCATTTCTTTTTAACCTGCGAATACAGACAACGTAAGTATTATCAGATAATATAATTAAAGTAATAAATATTTTAATCAATCTTTTAGTCTTATTTTGTCCAATATGAATAATGCGTTTGAAGTTATGCTATTTATAAATAGACTGAAAACCATTTCTTAAAAAAAAATAAGAATTAAAAATTAACAGTCACAGGTAGGTGTCGAACCCGTGCCCTTTCAGAAACCTTTAAGAAATTGTGGACATTTCAAACACAAATCAAATTTAGTTATTAATGAAAATAAATTATTAAAACAAAGTATCATAAAAAAATATTTAAGATATCCTAAAACCAAACATTGACTGAAGTTGATTTTGAATTAAAATTTGTACAAAAGTTTATACAAAAACAAATTAATGGTTAACCATTTTTGTTTGTTTTTATAAACTGGGTGGACTCAAGGTAAATAAAAAAGTTACGAAATCCTGTTCTAGAGAGATCTATTTCAGTATACCAGATGGATGGTAGAGATAAAGAGTACCAGCAAGTATATTCAAAATTGTCTGGCAAAAACACTAATTAGAATGCGTTATTGTTCCATCTAGATATTTAAAAATACACTAATGAAGATACTTTAAATTTGCAGAATACCTACTTATTTGAGACTAATTAATGATTCATGGTAATAGTTTTAAACACCGTCTCACAACAGAGGTTTTATTTATTTATACTATAACTAAAATACTACTTCCTTGAAAAAAATACGAGTTTTAATGATAATAAAAGAATTTACGATATCAAGCGGACTTTCTATGTATTTTTAACGCATTAGATACCATAAATGTCAAAATAAAAATATAAAATAGCCTAGTTAGAAAGACATGCTCAACTAAAGTTATATGAAAAAAAAAACAATATATTAGATAATACATATCTTTAAAATAAAATACTTTCTATATTTTTTCACGTATTGGCAGTTGTACATGAATCTTAATGTTTTTCAATAAGGTATATTTTATTAGCGTTTTTTGTTGGTTCTTTGTTACAAATATATCTAAAATACAAGTACCACATCAGTCAATGTATAACCGTTGTCGTGGATCTGTATCTCATAAGGGCAAAAACTTGTTGACAAAGATTGCTGTACGAATACAAAATACTTAAAAGCAACTTTTTTCTCATGTAAAAGTAACTTGATACTTAAACAATATTCTGTATTGTGAATGCTTTCCTTTTTTTATAATAATCTATTTTGCTACAAGTACATAAGGATTATTAAAGCTATAGAAGCCTTAACTCGGCGCAGTCAGTCCTATTCGTCTTCGTCGAGAGCCAGTAGCATCCATCCACAAGTTACATCGTCCGTTTGCACCTTTATGCCCTACATATAATGATTGTATATGTGCCCTAATATGTACCTACGTAGTTATAAACAACGATAAATTCAAATTAACAAAACTTTTTCATTACAAATCATTCCAACTCACGTTCATAATTCGTAAAATTGTTTGTTAAAAACTTTTTTTAAAGTAGATAACTTTTCACAAATGATGTATTTCCGTTCTCTTTATACATTAGACACTTAAAACTTTTTAGTTGTAATTTATTTAGTAAATTTTCAAAATAAATAATTAAATAAAAAAAAAGTCAATATTAAAGGGGGGGGTTTGCCTCTCTCATACATTTCATCATTTTCTTTTGTTGATTATGGCCGGTTTTGTTTTCCTAAATATATGGTATATTTTTTTCTACAAATACAATTGTGTTTTTAAAATTCATAACAATATTATAAGTAAATAGAAAATATAGAAATTTACTTTTCTGTTAATATGTCTTGGGCCATTATGCTCCAAAATAAGACAATCCATATGAAACAAAAGTCATGAGATGAGGGTCGAAGATGCAGATGAGACAATTGATAAAATGGAGAAATGAGAAATTAAAATACATACAAATGATATTTTATTGTGGTTAACAATATTTAACTTGTGAAATTAATTTCAAATACTATTCACTATCATTTGATTCCTTTTTAGATTTCTTAGCTAACGATACTTCATCTCCATTGGTTTGTACTTGCTTTCTTTTGTTTTTGATTTTCTTCTTTTTAGTTGGTTTTGTACCATTTTCAATAATCTGAGGTTTTGCTTCTTCATTTTTATTTACAGTTTTCACAGTGGCTTTTAACTTTGATAAGACATTTAACATTGACTGAAAGTCGAGCTTTGATTCAATTTTACAATTTGAATGAAACATTTTTATAATATTGAGTAACTTTTTCAAAGATTCCAAGAAGTTAGCTTTAAGTTGCAACTCATTTTCAACTTTAAAAGCGTTTGCAAAAGTTTCTTCAAAATTCTTCTCTATGTTTGAAATCTCAGCCAACACTGCTTCTGTGGTGGGCTTTAATCTATTAAGTATTTGATAAAATCCTGTCAAAAGTTTCACACCTTCATTTCGCCGAAATTGTCTTACGCTATCATCAAGGATATTTTTTGTAACAATAATTGCCAAATCGTATTTACCATCCCATTCCATCTGTAAAATATTATGGAAGAAAATAATTGGTAGCTGACAATTACGATTATGAAAGTAACTCTCTACTGTTTCCTTTAGAATTTCCTTTATACGGGACATCTTTTGCTTTTTAGGTGATTTGGAAATGTTTATGTTAATTTTTTGTGAACAGTTGATGATGAATATTGAGAAATATGTTAAAACATCACCTAGTGCTTGGTACATAAAATGAGACCGCTCTCCTTTTTCAATTACTGATTTCAAATAATCACCCAATATATCCATTGTAATATCACCAGTTGAAGCGAATTTCTTGATTTTCGACAGATTTTTAATAGTCTTACGTACTCTATTTTCCAATTCCTTGAACTGATTATCTAGCATGCAGAATTCAAGACATCTCGTCAGCGGAGCAATCATACTCAAACAGATATCCATTGCTGGGTCTTTTTCTAGATAAATATCAATTAAATCAAGCACCCTGATTCTGAAATCCGAAAGGGATTTCTTATTTTTTCGTTCTTTTTTGGATTTTTTATTTTTCCCTTGATGAAACTGTTTAAACGCTTCAGCAAGAGCTTCGTCAAGTTTCTTTCCTTCCTCTTCACCTATCATATCTGCATCTATGCTCTCCGCATCGGTGTCAGGTGCAGTGTTTCCGAGTGCTTTCTGAACGGCTAATCGAAGTTGATCTGGTGTTTTTAAGTCTCCTTCATCATCTTCCATTTCACTGCCTTCACTGTTATCTTCACCATTTTCGCTATCTTCACTCTTTTCATCATCCTCATTTTCTTCATCATCGGATTCATCGCCTTCGTCATTTTCACCGTCTTCAGAATCACTTTCTTGTTCTAAAGGATTAGCTTCGCTCTCCGGGTCAATCACGGAAACAATTTGTCCAATAGAGGAAGGCGTCAAAAATTCCCAAAGAAGTCTAAATACACATTGTACAATTGAACGCAAAACACTCGATTCTATTGATAAAATCGAGAGAAGAACTTCAGTCATGACTTCTATCCACTCTGGTTCTTCTGCAATTGTATTATCCTTTTTATTTGATTTCTTTTTCTTCCCTTTTTTATAATGCTCGTAGCAACTTTTGAGTTCAATGATAGAGCTACTAGCTACTTTAACGTGAGACGGCTCAGAAAATAAAAACAAACCCAACTGGTACAGTAGGATAAGAAACACATTATCAACTTTGGATCGGGATTCATTCTTTTCTATCTTGTCGCAGACTTCAGTTAGCATTTCCCAGCAGGCCACGTTCTCTTTATCAAACTGTTTTTCGAGTTTGGTTCTAACTTTCTCTTTACTCATTATAGAAGTAATGAAACTGCTGAGAGATGATAACACTTGCACTAAGTTATCGACGTTTGAAAACCGAGAAGTGAAGCAGCGATAGAAACACGATTTTATAGAACCTGCAAAAAATATATATATATTCAATATACTGAATGTCTATAAAGATATAAATGATCGAAGCGTCATGTTTAAATATATATGTTGTATCGTTTGAAATTGTCTACAAACATGCTAAAAATATAATTCAAAAACTAAAAAGGCAAATTCAAAATTTATTGTAGAATCTTTTCAGTGTTAATAGAATACCCTAAGAATAGAAACATTCGTAATGTCTTTCTGAAAAAAAACGTGTTGTTAAAACTAAAGAAATGAATGTATCTTTAGATAATATGTACAAATGCTCATATTATTAAAATAAATAAATAAATATTATATTACCAGCCAAGCTGCTGCTGACTGCAACATTGTCATCGCCGCCAATTTTGAAGAAACCAAAACACATTAGCAGTTGCATGTATGTGATTTTGAAGTCTGTATCATCTTTCACAGCCTCATGACTGACAATATAAGATATCAGTTCAGCGGCTTTAACTCTTTCATTATTATACCAATTTCTTTCTACATCTTCTTTTATAACCTTCTTTGATGTGCCTAAAAGTACCTTCTTCAAAGATTTTGCCATTTTCTTAAGACCATCTACATCTAAATCTGCTATAACAGATTTGACAATAGTGGATCCAGTTATTTCAGTAAAATTAATTTCACCAGGGTTGAAAAGCAATTTGTTTAAAGTTTCAACTCTAACTTTGCTGTCAACAGATTTCTGTTTCATTGCCTTAGCCAAAGAAATGAGGACGTCTTTCTGTTTTTTAACCATTATCTTAGAATCATCTTCATTGTCTCTTTTATTCCTTATTTTACTTGCAGTTTGTAAGCCTTTGAACCAATCCATGAACAACTTGAAAAAGTTATCACTTAGTAAGTCAGGTATGATTTCTACATTGTCTTTTAAGTTTAGAAATATAGTATTTAATATATTTAGAGACACTAACTCCCTATTTCTGTTGTGTTTGACAAGCTGCATGTCGATTTTATTCCAAAATACTTGGAGATGTGGTGAATTAGCTATATGTTTACCAATTTCTTCATATATTGGATGGCTTATAGAGTTGAAATCAACCCCGGTCTGAAATAAATATAATAAAAATAATTTAACATTTTTGATCGTAAATGCAACATTTAACTGACATAAAACAATAGTAAAAGCGTGTATCCCGTTTGGTGGAGCTCAATGTTAGGAATTTAGTTGCAAAATTCACTCATACTGTGTGTGTGTGTGTGTGTGTGTGTGTGTGTGTAGAAGTATAGCGACAAACAGACACACATTTATACTATGAACTTCTACTAATTTATACATACATCAATATCATATTTAATAAATTGTTTGTAATTGTTTTTTTTTTCAAGATTTTAAATCGATTTACGTTTAGATTGTTTTTATTAGTTTAGAGCTATCTAGGTATTTTTGATATATTTAAAAATACCTAGCTAGCTGTAAACATTATAATAATAATTTATTTATATCAAATTAAGTTGTGTGAAATACTATTTTTACATATATTATTTATTTATATACATTTTTATTGTATTAAAAATGGTTTACGATTGATGTTCCTAACTCTGCAATATTATTTATCATGATATATTTTAGTATAGTAAGTAAAAGTGGATACAGTGGCTAGTAAAATATTAATCAAACATTTCTTGTTTGATGATCAATTATTTTCGGTCTCGACGCTATTCCTTATTTATATACGTACAATGTAGGTCCCGTCGGATCGCAAATGTAAACGTCTACTCTATTGAGGCTCTCACGGTCGTCTCATTTTAAATGAGTTGTTACTTGAAATTCTAAAATTATACGTAATTTCAAAATAATTCCAAAAAATATTCTTTCTTCTTTATTTTTTTACATGTAAATTGTAAAGAATATGTTTTTTATGTATTTTTTATAGATTTTAAATAAATAATTTTAAGCTTTTAAACTCCCAATTTATTATAATGTTCCTAGTCAATAAGATTCACAGCTACTCCGGGAATTAATTAATTAAATATATTAACAATCTATTAGAAAATATACTAAATAAATATATTAATATGACTAGAAATTTATGCTAAAAGTGAAATTAGCAATACTTGTTTGTTTTATCATTATTCAAAAACTATCAAATAACTAACATTTTCCTCTGGTAGATCTAGTAGTAGATTTCTATTGATGACTTAATAGTTAGCAATATATCCTATTATAATTGATAAATAAACCTAAAAGCTAGATAAATAGTTTAAAATGTAGAGTGTTTAAAAATTAGTTTTATATAAATACAATAAACCCTATTAAAATAAATAAAACTTGATATTCAAAATACATTTATACTACACACACAAAAATCCATCAAACTTATTCATCAAGCAGACGGTGCAGTGAGCCAATGCTTATCAAGGTTTATATTTTTTATTTTCAGTAATAGGATTTATTTGATATGTGAATATACTTTCTATACAATATTAGTAATGTAACATTGTATATTTCACATAGTAGCTAGATGGGGTAATAATAAAATAATTACCATTAACTTTTCACATATATCTGAGATGTGATCCTCGTGTAATATTTCTGATACACCAATAAGTTTCCTTAACTTGACTTTGTCCGGAAACTTTCCAGAGACAACCAATAAAAAATACAGTGAGTCCAAGCTGTGTTCATTTACTGGTTTCTTGTAATTTTTCTTTATATTTGACCACACTATAGTAACAAATTGATCCTGGTCAAGCTAAAAAGAAGTAAACAATATTAGTTGAAATTTCATATTTATTTAAGTAGAAATCTGTTATACATACATAGTTGTAGGAGCATTTAAATATTGAATACATTACTGTTATAAATAATCCTGATTTGTTCTATCTACAGAGAATGAAATATCTATCTATAGAGCCTTATTATTAGACTTGACTATCTTCATCTTAATTGAGAACTTTAGTTTATAATCCATAGAAGTTTTGTTTTAATATGAATAAAAATATTTAGCCATCTAAAAATTATTAAATTAAAAACTTACATTGTTAATAAAGTCAAGAAAGATTAATGTTGCCACAGTGCTCAAGTATGACTTCTTACTACTAGCTGTTTCAAACAACTGTAATATTGCTTTTTGCTCCTCTTCTGTACATCTCAACATAAGGCCCGAACGGAAGACAGCTCCACATACTAATATTTGACCAAGTGCAACGTCACCAACTTCCTACAATCCAAATCATATTAAAACAGAATCATAGAAATCCTAAATACAATAAATGAAAGTTTGTATTGTTTGGGTGTTCCCTGTAACCTCATACAACTTTTATATTTGTTTTGGAATAATCCTATAATCTATCCCGTTTTAGTAAAAGCAAAGCCACAGCAAAAAAATATGTATAGTTTATATAGTATAAATTAATTTTGCATTTCAAATTTTGTCATCAGGTGGACATTTATAAATACTCAGTTCTAGAAATGACTTAATGACTTAAAGAAGAGTTTTACTCACAGTAAGCATTAGAAACTTAAAACTTACACTTTTAGATGATCCACTAGCATGAAGTTCCTTTTTAATTAAATCCAGTAGCTCTGATACTGTTATTTCTTGAAACCTCGATAAGAGGCTCACAAGTGCCGCAAAATATCCCATTCGTAACTCAGGAACATTGGCGCCAAGACTTCTTACTAATCTCTTTAAGGCATATTGCAAATTTTTTCCATTCTGAAAATGTATTTAAAACAAATATCATACTAAGTCAATAAAAACTATTTAGCTTTGATATATTTTCTTAATATAAAGTACATTAAACTTTAAAACTAACCTCATTTTCTCGTAAACGCGAATGTATTTTAATACCAGCTACAACTTTTAAATCATCTTTCGGTGATTTAAGTAAATCAAATGCATCTAGCAAGGAAGCAGTTACTGCTTTCTCTGGATTATCCATACTTATTTCGTCCTTCATTTTATTTAACCATATTAAAGTTTGCCTCAATGTTTTTTACTAAACAAATGTCAGGTATAAATCCACATGGGTTTGTAAATTTATAGTGTAACTCGTAACTTCAATGTCAGAACGAAATTGATTGAATGACTAGGTGCTGCCACTATAAAATAAAAACGTAATAAGATATATAGTTTGATATTGGGGGGCTAATATCCGAGTAAATTAAGATTTAAATTAATTTCAATATTTGTGTATTTGTGTATTTTAAAAACTTTTTCGTAAGTATTTTTGTTGTCAAATATTTTATAATCAAAATTTTATTAAATAAGAGCAAAGATAATAAAATTATTAGAACAACATTTTATTTATAATTATTGAAATAAATAAACGAATTAATTAATTACACAGTAATAAAAAATACATATTATATATCATAAACAGTTTACACAATAATTTTATCAAACCATAGTCGTATTATATTTTATATAGAGATATACAGTAATATTTCAGAAAACATATTACAATTAAACTACTATTTATTTTATAAATTTATTGAACTATTAATGCTAATGAGAAAATTAATGATTGAAGATTATACATAATTAAATACCATTTAGAAATTCAGGATTTATCTACAAAATAGGGGGACCCCTTCTAGAAATTGATGCGCGCGCATTTAGTATTCCATGTTTCTAAACATGGCAGGTCGCAGTGGTTTTGACGATGGTAATCCGAGGTATTTATTCCTAAAATGTGAAATTACTTATTATATTTACTGTTTTCATAACTTTTCAATAAATATCTTCTTCTAAAATACTTTACATCACATGTTTCCCCGATAATCACATTATTTTCAGTTTTTCTGACAGTGCGATAACATTGAATGAAAGTGGTATTTTAACAAAGCGTGCGATTGTAATTTAATTTGTCAAAAGTCTCCCGGCTTCCAGTGATGTTAGTGAAAGCATGACCAACACGGAAAAGTGTGTGATATGTGTATTTTTAGGTTATAATTTTCCCATGGTTATCATGATTGTACAGGGACTATGGTGGCGGCAGGAGAACAGTGGGCGGCCGCCCTCTCCCAACCGAACCACCTTACAAAGCCTATGTTGGGAACTTACCTTCCGGCCTCATTCAAGGCGATATTAACAGAATCTTTCCAGTGAGTACACAATCACTATTTTCAATTAACATTCATTTTGGCGCAAGTTTCGATTAGATCGATTATTCATATCAAAACCAAATTAAATTTTGAACCTCAATATCTTATACATATATATTTTAGAATAATATTGATTTGAAGATGTTTATAATTATTGTAGTAAATACATAATCAGACACATTAATATAATTTATTTTGGTTTTATTGTTTTTATTTTAAATTAAAATGTTTTTGTCATTGAAATAATGTGGTATATGAAAAATGTTTGTGTGCTTAATTTCTATAACTGTCATATTGAAGTGGATATCTTTAATAATGCTATTTGAGTACCATATATTAAGTAAATACAGGCTTGTAAACAACTAGTCTTTAAATGTTGTATAATTGTAATTTATTTGACCAATTTACAGTACCTTAAAACACTTCCATTTATCATGTGTAGTTGTAGTTTAATTTACATGAATTATTAAAAAAAATATGAAATAAGAATAACTTAGAATTTCATGTTTATAAAAAATGTCTAATATAGATAAATATTATAAATAATGAATATGCATCAGTCATAACATTTTTAGAATTATAGGAATAAGACGCAGCCAAAAGCATGGATATATACAATAAATTTGCAGTACACAAACAACAATATAAATGTATGTAGGAAATGTGAATGCATCTTTATTGAATGTGTTCAATAAAGATGCATTAGTATGATGTATAAGAAGATTTAAAAACCACACATGGTTCACTTCATTAGTACTTAAATTAAAATTGAAACAACAATCATTATTAGTTTAGTAGTTATTTATCCAAGGCCTCAAACCTCAATTTTTTGGTAAAAATGATTTAAATTGCAATTAGCTTCTTGTCTTATCAGTGCTAATAAATGCAATGGTTTTATTTATAGGAAGCTATGGTTGATATCAATCTCAGATAGTGGATCAATTATTAAATTAGACCATAAGTCGCTCCTTATTCTGCTGCATATTAATTTGTTTTGTTAATTTACAGGATCTGGCTGTCAAAAATGTCCGTCTGGTTATGGATAAGGAAACAGACCTGTTCAAAGGTTTTTGCTATGTGGAATTTGAATATCTCACTGATTTGATAAAAGCAATTGAAATGAATGGTTCTTTAAATGTAGATGGTAAATTTGTAAAAATTGATGTCGCAGAGGAAAAAAGAAATGACAGGTAAGTTAAACATGAAGTAAAAATATTCATAGGTTTTGATAGCAACTTGTTGCTTTCTAGACATTGTTATTCTGGCTTTTTTAATTTATTAATCAAAGTTTAAATTCAAAATCTGTAAAGAATATGTAGTACAAAATTAATAAGTAAGCATTTTAAGTGTTTGAAATTAGAATTGTATTTTTATATTGTTTTAACATTTGTAACAAAAGAACAAACAAACACATAAGTAATCATTTGCATTGCTTGTAATTAGAGAGACAAAATATGGTCATAAATAAATCTAAATTGGTCAAATGTAATTATTTGTAAATAAAAATTAAAAAGCAATTGGTATATTAGGTATTTCTATTTAAAAGCTTTTATTGTTAACTATGAATTAAATTTAAATCATGTGGAAAGATCAATATTTTTTTATTTTATTAAATTGGTCTTTCTGCCAATATACTAAAAAACTGACATATTTTTTTCAAGGTGAACCAGATTGTTAAATGTTATCCTCAAATGAATGTATTTTTGTTTCTTTCAAAAAATATCCTTACGAGTTATAATTTTATGAAAAAAAAATAATGGATACATTATTTTGAAAATATTTGTTGCCCTTGAAAAAAAAATGTGTCTGACATGTCATGACATATTTCATTAAACTAAACAATAAACTTCTCATTCATCCAGAGGGGGAGGCTTTGACCGGGGCCGGCGCGAGGGTCGCGACGGGGGGCGTGGTGGTCGGGACGGCTTCCGACGGGAGGGGGGTGCCGGGGGAGGAGGGGGGCGCGGTAAGTAATAAATAGCACGACAATGCACGATGACACCTGGGATCTTAATTGGATTATAGGACCCACCTGCACTTGGCTTTCAAGGTTATGTCCTCACATACATGATTGTCAAGGCCATATTTATAACCTTGATACTCTCGTTACTCTTGATGGTCTAGATCATCTAATAGACTTTTTCTACATACATACACTTGGTTGTCAAGGTCGTATTAGGTCTTAGCTACATACAATGGGTGAAATAAATGAGTTGTTGTTACACATAACGGTTGAAGCCAGATTAAGATTTAGTCATGCAGACTTTGGTGGTTAAAGGTTTAGTTTTTTACTACATATTTGAATACGCATTGGCTTGTACAAATAAGAGATCCAATTAATACCATGATCAAAACCGTTGCATATGCAAAGAAAGAAGAGTTCAAACATTAATGCACTTTTTACGTAAGTACAAGTATTATTGGACTTGTAAGATTTCAGTGTATGACGTCAACACGGCGTCATCCACGATGGTTGATTATTTTATGTAAACAAACAATATGTAAGATTTACCAGGTTAGATGCAAATTTAGCTTCAACATACGTACATATAACATGTTATTAATGCATGCTAACTACTGGAGATAGTTTTTTTAATTTATCAGAGTGGGATATCAAAGTGTTTGAATTTTGTATCATCAATATTATAAAGGAATACGCCGGAAAATATTTTTTTATTCACCATTCGACTTCACCATGGTGAGATCGACTGAAAAAAAAAACTACGTATGAATCAATATAGATATCAATTTTAAAATCATCGTTAAATATTTATTTTCTATTGTTTTTTCATTTTGATTAATAAAAAATATGAACATTATAATGCATACTGTAGACCGCGAACGAGGCGGCGGGGCAAGCGGGGAGAGATGGAACGAACGTGGGGGCGAGCGAGGGGAGCGCGGCGGGGAGCGGTGGAGCGGAGGCGGCGGCGGCGGCGGAGGCGAGCGTGGCGGGGATCGGGGTGCGCGGGGAGGCTCGGAGGAGGCGCGCGGGGGCGACTGGGGAAGGATGGGCCGCCAGCCCTCCGCCCCCAGGCAGCCGCCCCGTCGTTTCGACGACATGCCGCCTCCGAGAGCCGGTGAGGGTTAGGAGGCTTTTATATTTTTATTTATTCTAGAATTCCATCATTAATGGATTTAGTTTTTCAAATATTAGTTAGTTATAGGCTGTAATATTTATATTAATGTACATTACTATAGCAGATACGTCGGGCAGACCGAAGCTGGTGCTTGAGCCGCGGACGGTGAAGGAGCCGGTGAACTCCCTGGCGGCTACAAGCCAGGCCTCCTCGATATTCGGCGGCGCCCGACCGAGAGAGGAGCGACTCAAGGAACTCGCCGAGGAATAGTCCTCCCCGGCCGAGCCTCCTCCGTGTAAATGTATCGCCCGCAATACTTCCATACTAAATTCAACATTGTACATGAACCGGATTTTTTTGTTAGGTTGTGAAGTTGTAAATCATCTTTTTTTTAATTAGCTTTATTGTAATGCTTATTTAAGCGAGTGTCCCTTAAATTGCTAGTTTCTTATTGTCCGGGCCTGTGTGTATGATATACTTAGCTTGCATATAATATTTCCAAATTCAACTCTAAATATTCACTTTGGGTGATATAAAGTTATTTTTATTGTTTTATTTTTTATTACAGTTTGGCTATTTGTGAGAATTGAAATATAATTAGTTCTCTATTGTAATGGAATATCATTTAATGTTTGTTTAATTTGTTAGGTCTTAAAAATTAATCATTGAACGAGTAATAATGAAACATAATTTAAGAGTTGATTAATATAATGTAATTATGGTGTCATTAATAAATTAAACTTCCACGTAAATGGATTTCTACTTTATTAGATATTGTGTAATGTCATAACTTACGTGGCAGAGAAAAAAATCGCAAAATTGTAACGGAAAATAGAAAAAATTAATAAAAAGTGAATTCTTTCTACAAATTGTCTTGAGTTCTCTCCATTTCTCCTTTCCTTAATTCCATACTAAGTAATCAAATTTAAACATATTTCGCACTGGTGCTGGAATTCCTTTGCGTTATTTTTCTCCGCGACGATAAAAACCTCAGTTGCATATTAAATCATAAATAAACTAAAATCTCGGATACCGAGAAGCCTACAATTATCTATTAATTGTAGACTACTGCTATTGATAAATAATGTATATTAAGTTAAAGGTACATGGCACAATAAATTGTATTTAATGTCATTTCATCAAAACAAGAGATGTTGTGTGATATTTAACTACAGAGTTACAAACTAGGATTTTTTTTTTAAAACATTAAAGAGAATCTAACTTTATTTTAATAAGTTTCTAACTTTATTTTAATAAGTTTCTAACTTTATTTTAATGATACTAATGTCCAAAAGCCAAAGAAATTTTACATAGTTGATGCAAAAATGATAATTTTCATCAATGGCTGACACATGACCAATGCACATTTTTATGCCTTTCAAGCTAAACTGAAAAGATTAAAATATTTTAACCAAAGTAGAAGGAATAAAATAACAAAAAATCTCAATGAGTAAAAATAAAAAAGAAACATTTTTAAAAATAGTTTATTTATATGTCAAGATCATCGTCTGGATCCTCGTCATCCCAGTCATCAACTGCATCAGGTTCATAGTACACTTTACCTTTGCCTTCGTTAATTTTACTCATGTATGGCAGTTTCAACTTATTCTTTTCTAATTGTTGTAATTGATTGGTCTCTATTTTGAATGTTGTAAGGTCAGCAGGTGAAATTTTCTCAGATTCTTTTACTACTGTATCCACTTTTAATAATGGAGACAATCTTAATGTGGATGTTATAGCATCATAGGACATAATTTCTTCACTTTTGAAAACTTTGCCATTCTTTTTCACTTGTATCCAAATTTTATTTAATTTAGTGTCATCAAATGTTATTACAGCATCAGAAATATGGTTGAGATTTGTTTCTAGCTTAGAATTTGGTAAAAGACAATCCCGATGCATAATTATGATCAGTTTTGACACATTGGAATTCGTTTGTAAATTATTAATACATTTTAGACTCTTACACCAACCATGTTCTAGCACCATTTGGTTAAAAGAGTCTATAAGATATACACACTTCTGAACTGGTGCTTTTATACAATCTTCTGGACATTTAATGGTTCTACCTCTAAAAACTGTTTGCCAAATTGATAAAGGCCGTTCATAACATGTTACTTGTACAATGCCATCAGAATTCTCAAGTAATTCTGTAACTAGTGGAAGAACATTTTTATTGTAGTCGTCTACTATAAGAACTGTAAACGCACTTTTTAATTTAAATAGCGCCATAATAGCTGCTATGTGTTTAATTATTATAAGAAGCCTTTTAAATATAAGACGTCTAGTTAATTTCAATTATTAAATTTGTTTCGGACTGTCACAGTAAGTAATAATTTGAATTCAATTTAGAATCTTGGTGTTCAACATCATAATGGAATACAAATAAGAACAATTTTTAAAAATTAGATTTTCTTAATTTCCACATTGACAGAATATGATTTCTCAAATGTCACTTAACGCATTACATTGACGTTTTAAAACTTTAAATTAGTTTTTTTTTGGATTCATTTTGCCTCACAGTGGGAAAGGCAAAAGGATTCTAAGCCTTACAGCTATGCCTGTAGTAGCGATGGGCGATTGTTGCGTAAAAAACAATCGAATCAATCGATAGTTTTTAGAACTAAATTTCTTTCTTCTTTAGTACTTAATTGATTTTTTATTTGTTTAGGGCAAAGTCAGGAGCGCCGCGTATAATTGCTTTACACGATGCCTAAAAAATCATTACTGTGGGATTTCTTTGTAAAAATTCGCGAAGAAAATATTGAAAAATTTAAATGTAATGTTAGATCTCTTTTAATCTTTGATTTTATGTACTAGGGAAAACGTAATTCGAATGTTTCGAATAATGAAAACATATTTTTCCAAATATTTTACTATTGTTTTACTATCCACCTAGTAACAATTAGTAAGAAACTCTTATAATGCGTGACTGCAGTTGTAAATAATAGTAGCTGACGCAGCCAGACCAAATTTTATTTAACTATTTAGTAGTAACTACTAATTTGTATAGCAGCGCACCGAACTCACGATGCTATCTTTTATTAATAACAATTAGTATTTATTAATAACAATTAGTATATACTAGTATGTAATACGCGCGCTAACAACTAGTAGTAAGTAGTTACCCGAACAGCTGACGAGTACTAGTCGTTACTCGTTCCTCGCGACTGCAGCGCGCACTCTTCATTTAGTAATTAGTAGTATAACAATCGACTGACTTAAATAGTTATCGAATACTAACAACTAGTTTCAACAATCGAATAATGCGATTGTTTTTAGTAGTCGCCCATCGCTAGTCTGTAGTACTTCATAAAATCTCGAGAGTATCGAAGCCGTGTTTATAAAGTGAGGGAACCTACGAATCGATAAAGCAGCCCCTCCCAGTTCCCTCCATTCATCAATTTTCAGTAGTTCATACACTATATACAATTGTATACCACTTAAACTCAAACTAGCAATAACGGATAAATAAAAAGAGCCCTCTGAACTGGCAGGTTCCCACCCTTAAAGTCTCTTTAGTTTAGTTTTGAAAACTAGGGTAGACCTTTAATTTCCATATTTTAAATAAACGTCGGAACATCAGATGCAGTAAAATTATATATGTTCAAAAAATTTGCATGGTTCATGCAGAATGACCGTAGTGTATGCCGCTTAGTTAAAGATAGCCTAAAAATTCAAGTCTAAAAGAATAATAATAATTATTATTGTTTCTTTTATTTCATCATTGAATCTTTTATTACACTTTCAAATATATAAATATATTTATATAAATATATTTTAAAGTATAAAATTAGTAGAGTGACCTCCGGTGACAGGCTAACGCTGAGGCCAGTTGCTAAGGCTCCAGTCTGAGGAACCTCATCAGAATGCGGGCCGTCTCAAGCAAGTCATAGCCATTTGAATCCGATCCTTGATCCAACAGTCTTAGCAAGAGTTTCTTGAGGTGCTTTGCTATTAGACCCTTGATCGACAAGACAATGGAAACTATTATTGTAGTTTATATTATACAGGCTGGTTGGCTGGCAATCTCGTAGGAAAGTTCTAAAATCTTAATATTTCCTTATTTTTTTCTTTTTACAACTTTACGAAATTATAATGTGGAATTGTTTGATTGATATCAATGATAATAGCTTCACGGGTTGATTCGTCTAAAGTTTATGTTATTTTTATTAACTTATATAAATCTTGTGACTTGGATGCGAATAGCTTCAGATCATCCATATAAAGTAAATGAGATATTGGATTCTTCCCTTTGCGAAGGTGATAGCTTAACCCTGAACCCTCTAATAAAGTATTTAGAGGATTTATGGCCAGATAAAAGTGTTTTATTTGATTTAAAATGTAAATAAGCTCCTTTACACATAGCTGCACCGGTACAAAAAAGGAATGAGTACCGGTAAAATTTGAACTTTTAAATATATACTATTTTAAAATATTATTCATAACATCTACTAAAGCCCAAATACGTCTGTGTATACTATATAGGCAAACGAGGTAGTTGGGGCCTAATATTTGGTGACATGGATTTATATTTTAAGATTGCATCCAATGCTCCATCACCAAAGCTCTCCGTATATGCTCATTATCCTTTATTATTTACCGAGATGGAGTATTATTTAGGAGTATAAAAGTTAAATATGTTACCTCTATCTGCTCTGTTTGCGATGTTTATATGGTACAAGTGTGACTAACAGTATTATTATTTTTTTTTTTTTTTTCTTTTTCTGTGGCTTTTTGTACTGCGGTATTGTATTATTATTATTATAAGTGTCATATTGTATCAATTGTCATTTGTCATGCTGATTAGACTTTTGACAAATTAAGAAGACTATTGACTAATCAATCGGTTTTCTGTATTTTTTCATGGGTATTTAAAACAATATTAAAACCTCTCAAAGTAAACCGATAAACCATTTATATATATATAAATATATATTTGCAACTATGTTCAATCGAATTATTAAAAACCGTTTATTTGTCCGACAAACTGCCTTTGTACCCGCGTATAAGGCTCCTGATCAACAAGATTTTCATAAGCTTCGGGAATTTCTTATAAAAAATAAGAAACTTCTTATACTTACAGGTGCCGGCATATCAACCGAATCTGGTATGTTTATAAATGATTGTGATAATTACTTAAAAAACAAATATTAACTTTTTGTTTAATTTTGGTGTATCAGGAATCCCTGACTATAGATCTGAAGAAGTAGGTTTATATGCACGGAGTAATCACAAACCTATACAATATCAAGAATTTGTTAAATACCCAAAAGTTAGACAGAGATATTGGGCAAGAAACTTTGTAGGGTGGCCCCGATTTAGTGCAGTGCAACCTAATACAACACATTATGCAATTAGAGATTTGGAAAAGGTAACAAAATGGTGTGTACAAAATCATAAAAGTAATAAATATTACACTTATAGGTACTTAAATTACTGTATTGAATATTGTTAACAAGTTATTTAGATGCTATTATTTTTTATTGGTTTCCTATATTGCAGTATTGCTGCAATATTGGAATTGATCATGGAGTAAATCATTTAGTTGGTCTACAATATTTACTAACATTAAAAACTTATTCCTAAAAACGAATATTTTTTATAGATGGGAAAAGTCTCTTCAGTGGTTACTCAAAATGTTGACCGACTCCATCATAAAGCAGGATCAGAAAATGTTATTGAACTGCATGGAACTGGTTTCATAGTGAAATGTTTAAAATGTCCCTATGAAATTGATCGCTTTGAGCTGCAAGATATATTAATAAAGAATCATCCAGATATGAAAAGCACCTTTGACATGATAAGGCCTGATGGAGATGTAGAGTTATCTAAGGTAATTTATGCTGCATTAAAAAATACTTATAAGTCATCTTTGTTGTTGAAAGATATCAATTGGATTGAATTCTTTACTTTGTAATTTTGCTTAGAAAATGTGTTTTAAACAATAAGATTAATAATAGTATTTTCTTAAGTTTTCACCAGTATTACACATTTAAATATGTACTAGATTAAGCTTGCATATAATTGTGTTCATGGAAAGACAAAATATGGACAAGATTGGAAGTAAATTAACTGACATACTGAGAAATACTTACTTCTCGTCTTCCTGTGAACAATCTGCAATAGTCTTAATCCATTAAAGTTTTATTCAAAAGATTAACAATATAACTAATTGGTGATGTGAATTCTAATACTTATTACAGGAACAAGTGGAAAGTTTCCAGACACCTCTCTGTCCTAAATGTGAAGGTCCTCTTAAACCGGACATAGTGTTTTTTGGTGATAATGTACCAAAACATAGAGTAGACCAAGTAAGACATCAAGTAAGCTCTAGTGATGCCGTGTTTGTGCTTGGTTCAAGTTTAACTGTATATTCCAGTTACAGAATTATCCTACAAGCAAAGGAAGAAAACAAAGAAATAGTGATATTAAATATAGGTCCTACAAGAGCAGATGATATTGTAAATTTAAAAATTTCAACTAAATGTGGAGATATTTTGGCTGATTTATGCAAAACACTAGATTAATGTACAAATAAATGTTTTAAGATGCCTCATTAATTAAATGTTAATATTTTAATGTAAATAAAAAATATATTTATGTATTTATTTTTTATTTATTATAAAAGGAAGAATTGATACAAATTGATTCTTTTAAACAAACAGAACTCCAATAATTTACATGTCTTATTTATTGAATAGTATCAGTGTTAATTATTGAACATTATACAAAATTAAAAAAAAAAATACTGCAGAAAAGAAATTCCATATGATTGAAAATAATAAGTAGCAGTTTATACAAATTGAGATCACTATATACTGCTATATTGTAATAAAATAATAAAACATGAGGGTATTACATTTTTATCAAGTTTTTAAACCATTTTAATTGAAATTTTAAACATATTTTTTGAAAAATGAAAATAAAGTATTATTATAAAGGATTACAATATAACAGTTGAGAAAATTAAAACTTCAGATTTTATACCACTATAGTACTATTAACTAATTAACAACTATTTCTGTTTTGGAGTTTCTTCTGTTACCTTATTAGTTTAATCATTTATCTTAAAAACTATGACATTGGTGCCAACAATATTCTAACACTGCTAATGCGGAAGAACATATTACTGGAATACTTATTATTAGAGAAAATGTCTAAAAAACTTTACATAAACTATTAAGTTTATGGCAGTGCTTGGCGAGAAACATTCTAAATTTGACTCTTAATATTAAAAGGAGGCAGTAGCCCAATTGTTCATCTCTTATACAAAATGTCAAATTACTTACCTTGAATGTCCTAAACCTATTACGAAACATGAATGCTATCAGAGAATATTAGCAGATAAAACTTCTCAAATTTGCTAAAATAACAAAGAAGAATCAGAGATTTGAACAAATATTGTATTAATATAAATAAAAGAAAATAAGTGAAAGGAATGCTGTTCCTGGATACATTTGTCACCTTTATCGTAAAGAACAGATAGTGAAGGGATATTTGAAATATAACATTTCCTCAATAAATATAAAGTGTGTCTTACATGAACTCATTTTCAGCATTAACATAAACACATTCAAACACAGTCTTAAAATCACATCAAAATTCACAGTGAAATTGTTTTGTCACTACATCGAAACCGTAATACTTATTGTTTGTGGGTATTATAAGAAGTAGTCTGCTTGAGGCTTTTTGGAGGGAATGCCTCTGGACTCCTGGGGCGCCGCTTCAAATATGGTAAATTCACGTTGAAGATTCTCATTCAACTCCAATATTGCTGCCACATTTCCACATCTGATATAAACATTATTAATAAATTTAAAAATATTATAATATCATCACAACAATACTCTTGAGGTTAATTTTAACAAGATTTCATTTAGATCCTCAGTAACTAAATTCTCTTTGTAAAGTCAATGCACAGAGTTAGCTGTTTCATAAATGCGAGATATCCCTATTTCTAATAAAAACTGTGACTCTCAGAAAAGTTTTGTATATAAAACTTCTTTTATATATTGAAATAATGTTAAATACTTTACTATTTCTAAAACATATCTTGGTATATATAGGTCTAACAACTTGGTATTTACGATTAGTAACTGATATACAACTTGGAGTGTATTTTGACATTATGTATAAACACTTTATTACTAACCTGTAACAGTAATTGGGGGCAGACCAAACAGTAAGGACAGTCTCATTGAAGTGCCATTTGTATCCTTCCATAACAAGTTGATGAGCTCGACAAATCATGTCAATATCATTGGAAACATTGAACTGAGCAACCACATCTGAACCGAAAAGGTAGCCAGCGCCCCGGGGTGACACGCCCCAGCCTTGTGTGTCTGTAATTATATTGATTATGATAACTACTATTTAATTATTATTTTAAATCTCAAAACCATATACTTTAATTCTAGATGATGATTATTTTTTAATTAGTATAACAGTAAAGCAATTACCTTCAGGATCACTCCAGAGTAAATCACACATGGGTCCATCATGGGGAACTTCTTGTTTACGATCAATAGTCCGAATTTGATCCAATGTTTGTATAGAGGGGCTGAGTCCTCCATGAACACAGAATATCCTTCCATCTATAATTGCTGATAGAGACAGATAGTCAAATATTTCAGTACAATACCTGAAAAAATTAGACAGATGTTTACACAAATATATACATTGCCCATAAGTACACTTTCTACAATGTCTACAATGAATATTACCTCCATACAGTAATTGAGCCATATTTCCTTAAACATTCATCATAGAAGCCATAAACCTGTGTTATCTGACGTGACTCATGGTTACCTCGGATTAATGTTATACGGTCTGGATAGCGGACCTGTAAACATTAGTATTTATTTAAATATCAGAAAGTTTTACTCATGTATCAAAAACATAAATGATACATATTATAAAAGTATAATAAGAGAATCTAGTCATAGTTATAATCACCAATATACACTTAAACTATAAATGGGTCATAAGAATACCTTCAATGCCAGTAATAACAGAAATGTTTCAACAGAATAGAAGCCTCTATCTACAAAGTCTCCCATAAACAAGTAGTTTGTCTCCGGCACATCCCCACCAACCTTGAAGAGTTCTTTGAGATCGTAAAACTGCCCATGAATGTCACCACACACCTAAAATGTAAGATAAACTAAGTGCAAGGTTTAGTTAATTATTTATGTTTCAGACTATGATTAGTACATAACTTTTGAGTTATGGTATCAGTACATTTTAAATTTCATACATTAACCTTCAACTTTTTGGTAACAAAAAAAGCAGCAAAAACTAAAAGATTTCTTGGCATGCAAGACAACATGTATGTTTAGTATCTATTGTTAACTCATCAGAAGCTCATTTCCTAGTATTTCAAGATCATTCGGTCAAGCTATCTTGACCTACATAACAAGTCATTTTGGCTTTCAGTTGATCTATTTATAAAATACTTCTACACTTCATTGATAAAATAACATAATGTGACCTTAAGTTAAGGAGAATTGATTATATTGGTTTATGTCTTTTTAAAAGTTTACATAATAATAAGATAGTTAGGAAATACATTCATATATAACATACCGTTACTGGAGAATCCACTCGTTGGACATTGCTTTCCTCCACAAGGATCTCGCGGGCTTTCGCACAGAGGGCTTTAACCTCCGCCTCCATTATAATCTCACATCTTTTTAGTTGTTCGATTTGACGATCCAAATCACTTGTATCAGACATATTATCAAATTATAAATACCTAAATCTGAAATGATATACAGTATGTGCATAAAAGGAGGGTAAATCCAAGATTTTCCAAAACATTCGTGTCAATTAATCAAACTTGAAGTAAGATTTCGATTATACGATACTATTTTTTCTCGAACTTATACTTACAAATATGTTTTATTTGTATAGTTATTTAACTTTCAGCATTCGGTTCAATTTTATATATATTTCAAACAATTGCAAAAATTATATGTAGTTGATACTCAGTGATTGGCATTGGTCTTTATCACAGAGTACTAAATCTTTATCACAGATCTTATAATGTATTTTCTATCATAGAGTAATATTATTGTTTTATTTTTTAAGGATAAAATAATGTAATATAATGTAATAGTATGTTGAAAAAAAAATTAACGGCTAGGACTTAAACCGGTGCCCTGGGCGAAATATATCGTCACTCTACCAATAAAGTAACTGTGTCATGATTAATCTTGCATTTTATGTATAACCTTCTTCATCGAGACGGAGATGACATGTATTTGGCTACTCTTGAAAATCCTAACCAATGATTCTAATTTTGCAATTTAGAATAACATTAAAACACCACAATCAAAACGAATGTTGCAAATTCTTTGCAAGAATGTTTAGTATCGTAAATTGAATTTGTATTCTATACTATACGACAGGATTCGAACATCTAAATTATGAATAATGAAAGTTACTCACGTTCATAGTTAGAAAAATGGTTTGAGTTACTTAGCACCATATAAGATCACGGAATCATACGTCTGAGAACTCCTTTATAGTGGTTCATATCAGTCCATAGACTATAAATTGAGCTTGACATATCGTATATCGTGGTGTGGGTGTGTCACTTACAATATTGTTGTTTTGAGTTTTCCAGTTGTCAAAAAGTATTGTTAGATATCTACGTAATAAAGCGTTAAATTACACTTAAATCGATTTATTAATTTATTTTTGTGATTTGTGTTGTATTGTAGTGTATTGACATTAACAACAAAATGGGGAATATACACACCGTCGGGCCAAATGAAGCGCTCATAGTATCAGGTGAGAATAAGTAATGTTTTTCCTTATTTGTGTCTTTTATTTAAAAATATACTGACGAAAATAAAAATATTTGATACATTAGATAACTACACACAGCTAAAGTTTATGTCATATTCATTACGAACAATAAAAATGAAACCTACGAAGAGTGTATGAAATTAAAAATGCTGCAAGGTCAAAAACTGTTTTAATTGTTTAAGTAGTTGCGGTTCATTTATAACAGTCAACATCCGTGAAGTGCTTATTCCTGTATCAAATGATCTCTTGGAGTGCATCATCATTGCGTTTTGTACATTAAATATTGTTAATAATAAGTATTCTCTACCATTATATACTGCCCATTTTATTTTCGACAGTATGTATTTTCAATTTCATAATAATTCATATTGTTGACGAGTACAGTAAAATGATTAATATCTATGGAGTTAATGGCTTATCAATTGCAATGTTTCATGTGCTGTTTTGATTTGTAAATCATCAGTGAATTATTAAATAGCTACCTAAGATACATCTATCTATTTTATAATGATACAATAATATTGAATTGATCTAATACAGTCCCCATGTTCGTTTTATTAAATCTGCCCCTTTCTCCCCTATCATAATCGCGGGTGCGTTAGTGTGCGCGGCTATTGTTTGAGGTATAACCCCTGAGTCAACTACTCGTAATTTTTTTATTCCATGAACCCGTAGCTCGGGGTCTACAACGGCTTCGGGGTCAGAAGAAGGGCCCATTTTACATGTTGCTATTTGGTGATGAAGAGTGGATGTCACTGTTCTAATAGCACACTCCCAATATGCATCGCTGCCGAATTCAAACTGGTTACAGTTCGGGAATTTTTTCTCGTGTAATGTAGCGCCATATTTTTGATAAGGCGGAGTATTTATCATTTGTATTATGTATCTAATAGCTGCAATCATTGTCGCTGTATCTTTTGGATGTGTCATATAGTTGCCGTAGAGTTTCGGTTGTTCGAAAGGATTTTTAGACCTTAGTTTTAAGTAGCCTTTAGATTTTGGATGTAAGAGCATGAATAGTATTGTGAAACTTTCAAGATTCTCTATAGGTTTATAAACGTCATTGTAAAGCCAATCGGCCAATCGCAATCCACTGGCTACGACATCCCCTTCATCTGAAGCTAGAGATGAGCAGGCTCCCAAAAGTTCTATGTCTGGATATTCTCCAGGCTCATCTGATATGTCAGTTTTAATATACCCAATCGTTTCTACCCCAGCCAAAGAAGACATCGGTCCGTCTCCGAACTGCGTATATTGCAATGCATTTTCCAAAGTGGCTAGCTTTCTTTCTACTAAAGTTATTCTCGTCGTATTGAGAGTAAATGCTAAAGCAGGGAAGGATATGTGATCGTATAACGATTCTCCAACTTTCAGATCTTGTATCACTTTAATACCTATATCTTCCAAGTGATCCCTGGGACCGATTCCTGATAACATGAGCAAGTGAGGTGACTCGATGGGCCCAGCACTGAGGATGACTTCTCTTGTGGCACTTATTTTGTATATTCGTCCATCCTTCTGAAACTCTATTCCGGTAGCTGTTTTTGTTATTGGGTCTATAAGAATCCTTGTAACTCTGCTATTGGTCAGGATGTGAAGGTTCTTTCTCTTCTTATTGTTATGGAGGAAGGCTCTGGCGCTGCTCGCTCGTATTCCTTTACTAATTGTGGCCTGAATGTAACTAGCTCCGAAGCTATCTGGAGTGTTATAATCAACTTTTCTTTGTCCTAAAATTTTTGCTGCATCCATAAACGCTTTTGATAATTTTGATCTGTAAAATGTAAAATACACTGTTATAAAATCTTACATATACATTTGACACGTTTAAAATTGTTTATTTAAGACATTGTACCTAAAAGGAACATCCTCAACACTTAGCTCACCGACTCGCCCGTGCCACGGTGAATTGTTTAATCCTCGAAGTTTCGCTCGTTCAGATTTAATGTAATACGGAATTACTTCATCATATGACCTATAACATTATTACAAATACTCAGAAAAATATTTTATATCATTCATAATATTAATCCTTTTATAATAAATAAGTTCGAATATACAAACAAAACGTATAAAATATAATCATCCCAAACAAAAAACAAATCTTCTTTTTATATGTTTCATAATATTTCATTTAAAATAATTATTCCTATAATAGAATCTCGTTTACAACTAAATATATACAATTAATAAAAGCACCTACCATCCGTAATTTCCTTTGGCAGCTATCCTATCCCAATCCTCCTTAAATCCTCTCGTGTAGATCATGTAATTGACTACACTACTGCCTCCAACTGCCTTCCCTCGTGGCCAAAAACATCTTTGATTTTCCATTCCTTAATATACAAATACAAGTAATGAACATAATATTTCGGTCTGTGTAAGTGCAAATTCAAAATTCAGTATATTGTTAAATAAAGCTTATTACAGCGTACAGGAGTTTTTAGTTGATCGTATTTCGATCAACTAAAAGGTAAGGTTGTGGAGCTTTGGTTGTTGACTTATATTCACTATTCATTACTTGATATTCTAATGTATACACAAAACATTGTTAAATTAATTTAAAAAGAGCAACTGTTGAGTTTCTGGCCAGCTCTTTTCATCAAAGCAGTATTCCGAGCTGGTAGCTTACTCACGGACTGACTCAACTGATATTTTTATTATGTAATAATTGACGATACAAAAGCGCGTAGATACCTATTTGATTAAAGATATTTTGAATTTGAATGGATAAAAATTTAAGCACAATGTTTAAATGAAGCGCGTAATCTTAAATAATTAATAAGTACCACGTACACGTAACCTACATTGACATAGTGACGCGTTTTTCTATTCATATTTCAGATAAGGCGAATATTTATACATTATCTGGCGTTTGGAGATATTATAATGAGACAATAAACTACACACTGTCGAGTGTTTATCTTGAATATTATGAAATCTTGTAATATATAATAGAATATTTTATTAATTTTACACTAATTTTACGCAGATTATTCAGCCTTAACTAGGAGAGAAAGATATATTATTTAAAATTTCTTAAATAAAACGCGTTAAAGAGATACTTTAGCTCAAATGATAGAGTGACGAGACGGTTACGCAGAGGTTGTAGATTCCAACTCTACCCGTATAGATTGATTTTTCATTCTATGTATATTTTAAAAGTTTTTAAAAACTTCCTAATCTATGGGCCAATGAGACGCGCGGTCGCCGTCGCGAGTATGGGCAGCTGCGCAATGGTATCGGGCTAGTAACGACTCTCATTGGGCCTCTCAATGTTTTTATTCGTATTGCTGTCCTTGTTTGTTTACTTTTCTGATACAACAATACAGATTTAGTATCTTTATTATTACTATTTGTTATAAAAACTTGAGAAAATCTAGTGATGTAACAAATGTAATTTTTGGGGCATTATGCGAATGCGAATATCTGCCACCGACATTTGCGTATGCCAAAGCGAATATTCAGTTTTAATTCAAATTTCATAGAAGATTTTGTTTTTGTTTGTTAACGTTGCATTATATTTTTGTCTCTTAAACAAATTCTAATTAAAATTTAATTGTTAACCTTCTTTGCCCAAAGTACAGAAAATAAATAAAAAAATAGCAAATGAAATAAGGACTGAGAATTATTGCGAGGTTAAGTTACATATTCTTGTATTAAAAATATAAGAAAAAAATGTTTTTTTTTTGTGGTAGCACGTATGAACCTACTATTACTATTTTTTTTCTGATATTCATATTCGCTAAACATTCGCAAAAGTTTTGCGAATGCGAATATGTGTAAATATGCGAATACACAGAATACGAATACGAGACATGACTAAGGAAAACACATTTATTATTTTCAATACTAATTAACTTTTTTTTTACTATAGTTTAGAAATAAATTATGCTGAAACCAACACTCATGATGCCGTGAAGTAAACTTTAAAAGTATTCATTTATAATCATTTTAACGTTTGTAATGAACGCGCTCAACTTAGTTGAAGCAGACATACAGACCGACAGACCGATATATATGTGATTCAGAGGTTTCAGTATTACCTTAATAACGATTAAACTGTCAATTTAATTTAAACCAATTTTGAACACACATTTCGCTCATGGCTCTGAGTAAAAACATGACCTTTATGTGACCGCCATTTAGTACCTTTGAGACATACATAAATTAAAACCTTCAAAATATTCAATAATATTATTTAAATAAAGATTTGTTATTTTAAACTACATTCGAATTCTTTACTTGAAACCAGTTTTATAATGAATTTTTGTAAAAAATGTAATCAAAATAAATATTTTTTTGCAAGGTTGTGTGATTGTTGCAAGTAAGCCCGCTCGCTTGGAAGGACCAGGAGAGCAGAGGTTTGCTGAAAGACTAAATAACTAATATAACAGATTTGCGGTTTTCGGGAGCTTTAAAATTTCCTTGTTAAAATGTAGCCTATATATTTTTCCTGACATGTTCTGCCTGTGTAGACCATCCAGTACTTTGTCATGAATGACAGACCAACATTAAATATATCAACTTTTACTTTGATGATATTAGGTAGGATAATAATTGTATTTCATACGGACCAGTGCAAACTCCTGGCTGATACTCCATCAGGTAGGGCCACACGTAATTGGTTCGTTGTAATATTGGTGCCAATATTGGCACCCCACTAAGAAATGGTTCTCCTTCACCAGCTTCAATAAGAAGAACTGAAGCTTGTTTTCCTTCGCTCAGCCGCGATGCCAGTACACTGCCAGCCGACCCCGCTCCTACCACTATGAAGTCATATTCTTTCAAAGGTCCTTTAAATTCTGCAATTAAAATTTAATTTGAATGACAAATATAATTTTAAATAATATATATTTTGTATTTCGTGAATCGAGGGTTTGTGTAATGTTTTCCGTGTTATTATTATTATTTTATTATTTCATTATAATAAACTTAACTAGTTAACAAGGCTTAATTATGTATTAAATAAAATAACATTATCTACGGATTAACATTTTTATGTTATTATAATTTGACAAGTTGTTTTTGACAATTCAAAATGAAACGGAAGTCTTGTATGTAAATTCTATGACCATGTAATTTAATTACTACAACTAGGAAGAATGACTATTTCTGTAACGAGCGTACGATGCTTTATTATGATACAAAAGATTGGAGTAGTTTTTTGGCAAGTGATTTGAATTACCGCGTATTTTTAAAGGTATTACGTCTTTGAAGGTTTTTGCCCCTAACGGGTTTAAGTGATGATACGATTGTTTTTTTGTTATTATTATTACATTCCATCGACTTGCTTCATCAATCTCATATTTCACTGAATAACACGTTATTATTACATATATTAATATATTATAATTGTAAACATGAATTCTCTAATATCTCAAACAGGTTAAAAAATATTAATTATCGCGTCACTTCCTGTTAGTTATTAAAGTATAAATTAAAAGCTACAAATATCCAAAGAAATACTTAAAATTCGATCGAGCGAAAAAGATGATCGTAATTCACGCAGAAAGAAACTTAGTTATCTATAAAGTTATAGTACGTGATATCATGAGGTATCTTTTAACTTACCTTTAGGTAGCTCGTAGTTATCTTTAAAGGATGAAAATATATTTGCTTTCGGTTTGTTGAAATGATACATCGGAGTTTGTAACATCACATCTAAAATTCTACTTCTAATAGGTGATCTTTGTTCCCTAACAACTGATTCACAGTACTCCCTGCATGGCTCTGAATAATTCAATGTTAAAGAATTGTTTATAGCCACTGCACAATTTATTAACACAAATAAAATTATGTTAGTCCTCATTTTTATCGTAAACAGTCCTTCCTTGTTGAATGTCAAAATAAGACTGAGGCCTAATCATTCTGGTTCTCGAGATGTATTTTTTTTTATGTGGTTGTTTATATTACCGTTAATTATATTAATACGACGCGCTCCGTCCCGCCCCCGCACGGCTCTTATACTGAGATACAATTAGATTTAAAAAGTAACGATTAGATCCTTTTAAGCTGCCGATATTCTTCTCGTGTAGTGCGTCTGCTCATAGATAACTTATATGAGATATAATCGTATACCATTTTTATTTTAGTGACGTTCCATGTCTTTAAAACTATTAAAAACACCTAATTAATAATAATCCGAGATTGGAATCAATCTTGGATTGCTTCATACGATAATAATGTTATTAATTTTAATATTAATCCCAACTAAATATCCGAGAATTTACATAATATATATTTATTTTTATCTTTTATATGAAGATAAATTTAACATATTTTATATAGATATCTACAGAAATGTAAGTTTTTTTAATTCATTCATTATTTAAAACATTTATATTACATTGAAATATGACATTGTCTGTACTCACTTCCTATTAAACCAGATTATTACAATAAAAAGTAGTTAATGTGATATTTAAGTTTATTTCATAAACTAAGTATTTTTAGTCTGCCATTTAAGAAGTTTTTTTGTCATAGACTTGTCAGCCTTTACTTTTAACATAGACGTACAATTTAACTTTTAACCTTTTTTTTCCAAAAAGACAGTTGAAATTTGACTGTCGTATTCACGATTATTATCACGATTATTTAGAGATAATAAATGGCGAGTAGTCTATATTAAAAAAGTTAATTCAGTCCGCTTATCAGCGGCTGAATCACCATTCATGTATGTATGTTGATCACTTATAAGTGTCTGTCATTGCCTTCTATTAAAACGACGTAAAAATAGTACGTTTTTTTAAATATTATATACTTTAGATCAATCGCGCCTGACGTATTTCATATAGCTTACAATTTCCGTATACTTGTAAATTCTTTAAACGAACAAGGAGCCTTTATGGTATCAAATTTAGTTAGATTTTTTAAAATTTTTTATCTTTTTCACATATCGTGTTGTGACAATCAAATGTTAAGATAATATGATAATATTCGTATATTTTTATTCATATTTTTGCAAAATACGATGTTGAACATATCATTTGTATGTGTGTTATAAAATGTTAATAGATTTTATAACATATTATAGCAACTGTCAATGATTTTGAACATCTGTTTTTATTAGTAAATCAGACACTTTTTATCTATAAATGTAACATAACTTTCTAATGTTTTTTGAAGTAAATATTGTAATATTTTTCTAAAATTATAATATGTTTTTTTTTTCAAATGTTAGCATTGTTTATAAATTTAGTTGCTACATTTACTTACATCGAATGAAACAAAAATTTCGTTGTGGTATATTTTATTTTTATAGAATGCTTTTGAGTATATTATATTTTCCATGTAGATTTGATCATGTCGGCTGCCTTAAAACCTATCATCACAGAAGGTCCGTGTGTATGAGCTGATATTGTACGAGGTATTACACCAGAGTCCACCACTCTTAATTTTTGGATACCTCTTACTCTTAATTCAGGATCTACTACTGCATAAGGATCACCATCAGGGCCCATGCGCGATGTAGCCACTTGATGGTGCAATGTAGCCGTTAGTGTACGGAGAGCACATTCCCAATACTCATCGGTATCAGCCACATGTTGTAGACAAGTTTTATATTGTGGTAGAAAAATTTTAGCTCCGTACTTTTGGAAAGGAGCAGTAGCTGCTAGAGCTTGAATCTGTCGGATTGCTGCCACAAAAGTCGCGACGTCACTACGTTCCGTGAGATAGTTTCCGTACAGACGAGGGTGGCTTAGAGGATTATTGTCTTTCAGTTGTATATAACCAAATGATTTTGGATGTATTAGTAAAGGAAAGACGGTCCACGAGTCTGTGCCATCGACTGATCCGTAAGCTTCATTGAAAAGAGATTCTGATATTCTCATTCCTCTACGTGCAGCTCTACTTCCACCAGGACCACCGTCTGATAATAAGGAGCCTCCGATGCTTATTAGTTCAATATCCGGCACTGTAGGATCAGAGTCATCGGAAACTGGTGTTCTAATATATCCAATACCTTCAACTGCGCCTGGTGATGATACTATATTATCACCGTGCTGAAGCCACTCCATCATGGTTTTAAAACTTAACTCTCTATTCTCTACCATACTTATGCCTGTAACGTTAAAAGTAAATACCATTCCTGGAAAACAAATGTGATCATAAAGTTTCTGACCAACTGGAAGGTTTGAGATTAATGGTATTCCTACAGATTTTAAATGATCCTCCGGTCCAACACCAGACAACATGAGGAGCTGCGGTGAAGCTATAGGTCCCGCAGACAAAATAACTTCTCTTCGAGCGAACACAGTGTGGATTAGGTTATTTCGTATGTATTCTAGACCGTATGCTACTTTAGTTACTGGGTCTATTAACACTTTTGTAGCTCTACTTTCTTGCAAGATGTGTAAATTTGGTCTGTTTTTATGACGATGAAGGAATGATTTAGCAGCGCTGTATCTGTGTCCCCTACTAATGGTGGCTTGAACTCGTCCGAAACCAATTTTTTCTGGTGCATTATAATCTACTGTGGGATATCCGAGTATTTCGCCAGCTTTGAGAAATGCTTCGACCAATTTCGTTCTGTAATAATAAAGAAGTTGTTCAGTAAATACTATATATATCTCACATTATTAATATTTATACAACAATACTTTTAATAAAGCTTACAAAGCAAGATTTTATTATTTGACTTTTTCCAGTTATAATATTGTTTCAAAATAACGTGCTAGTATGGAATTTTTATTACATTTATTTGCTTTTGCATATTGTAGAAATCCAAACTTTAAACTGATGCAAAAAGAAAATTACACCAATTTTAATTATTCAATAAAATACCATTACTAATATTTATAAATAGTGTGATTAACTTTAATATAACAAATAAAATACTATTTCAAATGGGAAATATCTAAATATTATTTTAAAATCTTAAATCAGAAAAAATCGTTTTGTTGCTTTCCACAGGCATTCATTTTGATTCTGTTTTAAAATTTAAGTATATTCATTATTTTAATTAATTTTTTGGATTAAACGTTTCGCGGAAGCTAATATATTTAAACAGTTTTTTTTTAATTATGACAATATGACATACTTGATCGGAGGAAATTCCACCGGCATATCTCCATCTCGACCTCTATGAGAGGCTCTTTCATAACCTTTCAAATCTGATTTCTCCAGTTTCATATAATATTTCAGAACGTCTTCATAAGACCTGTAAATAAATTTAAATAATAATACTTTATAAATATTTTTTTAAACATTTTTATTGCGCATAATCTTGTATGTTAAATAATATATTATAGAAAAGCATAAAAGTATTACAATATTCTTATATTTTTTTATAATTCTTTTATACTTTTAGCTTTTGCTCTCTTCGTTGAAATATCTTATAATTCATATATTTTTATATACATATATTTTTATTTGAAAATTATGTCATGTCCATCCCCTGTCTAAATGAAGATGGACAAGTCCATAAATTGAGGTTAACCTCACAAGTTTAAGATTTGACAAAATTCATGTGTTAGTGTCTTAAAAATTTAAGAAACTTTAAAAGAAATGTACATACAGTCATCATTTCCAGTTTGTAACATGTAACATAATTAGTTTTTTACTTATATAGTGTTAAAAATTCTATAATTCAGAGGCGGTCCATGCATTTTGGTTCCTGAGCTATCACTACTTGGCACTACTGACTACAAATCAAATAATGTATCATCTTCTTTTATAAAATACTCTAATTAGGTACTAGATTTTATATATAGGTGACTTTTGTGTTCCATTAGCTTTGAGGTGGTGTAAAATTCTCAATGCATTCCAAATGACTCTTCCAGATACTTCCAGACTCTTCCAAAGTAATCTATTAAGATGGGGTAAAGCTAATTAAAAGGCTTTCAATATCTGTGGAGAGGCAGTAGGAACGGCTAAACACTTGTTGGTAGGCTGCTATTGGAAAAAGTTCAATACTCGCGTCGCCTCGTTAAAGTATTGGAAATCATACGTCAAGTGGTTAGTCTTTCAGTAGCAAGAGCCCAAAAGGGTATAACAATCACCAAAAGATCCATAGAGTTTGTTAAAGAAGGCTCGTTTCAAAAAACAAAACAAAAGCCTCACTCTATCTTGGAGGCGGCTCGCGATTGGACTATAATGATGGATACGTATGAGAAACAATATAGAATTCCTGAGGATATTGTTGTCTCGTCATCAAGACCGGACATACTTTAGACAGTTAAAGCGCGCGATACTTCTGGAGCTTAAGTACTGTTCCATGGGAAACAAACATCCCCAAAGATCTGAGATCAGAACTGACCAACGAACTGACCAGGAATAGGTATATGTATAGTTAATTTGTACGCGGTAGAAGTGCGAGCGAGAGGTATAACAGCGAAATCTCTCTATAACTTACTTAAAGATCTTGGCCTCTCTAGTGCTACCATCAGTTCATTTCTAGAACGTACTTCAAAGGAGGTTCATTTCAAATTCGGTTAGGTAGGGAGGGAGCTTAACCAGTGAACTAGTGGTGAGCATTAATGCACATTTTAAAGGGCCTCTTAACCCTACACCTGGGTCGCAAGTCCCAGAAAATGTTTGCATTCCTCTCCCTGTTACGCGATGGACTTGGCACCTGCCCGGTGAATCCATAGAATGCTAAGAAGCTTCGTCTCTATCTCTGTAGGTGTTTTCAATGAGTTTATCCCAAAGCTGAGCAATGAACAATCTACGAGTATTTGCCTTTCCGTCGGACGTCCAGCTACTCGACCGACAGGCCATTATAGTATATAGTAGGTTTCTTGTGATATCGCTATTTATGTAAAATATCTGTTTTACCAACATATTAATTAGTTCCTCACATACTGATTTCATTAGGTTGGTTTTTTACAATGGTTGTACTGTTACTTAAAACTAGATCAATGTTATCTTCAATAAATGTTTATTAGTATTACTATTCATTTTATAATTGTTGTAGTTGAATATATTATTGGATAAATGATTCGAAGTCTGCTCGAAGTTCCAGAACTGTCTAATTAACATTATACGATAATCAAATACTTCTTTGCATACTCTGAATGCGAAGACCTCCAACCAACCGTAAACTTAAGTTACTTGTTTATTTAATTAGTTGTTTTTTTTTCTTAAATTATTTAATTTGCAAATAAAAAACAAATTTGGTAGCCTTAATTTTGTGGGATATCAAACGAAACATCTTTTATCTGATAAATTCTCAGTATTATCCATTGTTTTGAATGGGAGCTTAAATTAACCCTCATACCCAAGGTGCCAGCTGCAGACCATCCAGTCCATATAAATGTCGTTGTCAACATATATATATATATATATATATATATATATATTTTATTTTGACACCTTTAAGAGTATAAGTTTTATTCTTTGCCTTACATCCGGTAGTCGTCATTGATGTTGTGATTCTTACAGCGTTTGTTAAGCATAAGAAGCCTCTAGGCTAAATTTTATTGTATGTCTCGGCAATTTAATTAAATTTTTTGGCAATCTAACGATACGTGTCAAGAATAACAACAAGTATAAAATATTTTAATGAGATTTGTTACTGCATTTTGATATTTAGATCTAGTGTATGTGACAAAAATGATAAATTAAGTTTTATCGATGTAGGTACTGATGTAACTGATGTTGGTATGATGGCTAGAATAGAACAAAAGAATAATACAGACCTCTTTTAGAAGACACTAATTTTGGGTTTACAATATTTTACTTGAACACTAATATAAGATAGTTACTTTAAAGCAGTTATAAATATTTACATATATAATTATTGTTTGAGTAAAAATGCAAGTGGTAGTACTACGAATACAACAACTTGAACTGGATGAAACTTTGATAACCGGTTGGTTAGTGACCCTGACTGCAGATCCAAAGGGTGTGGATTCGCACAAGGCAAGGTTCTCTGTCCTATCCTCAGACTTCTGTTCTGAGTCTGGATGTACTTTGTGTCTGTAATTTATATGTTTGTGAAACCCCAACGATAACATGATCTCGATAGAGGAATATTTATAATAAAAGAATATATAATAATAAGTTACTATTTGATAAACGTTATCCAGAGATTGTTTATTGTAGTTCAAAAACTTCACTATCAACCCTGAGGGTAACAACATGAATAGGTATTTCGTGATGAGTATAAAACAAAGAAATTTTGGATATAAAAATTCAACCAATCTCATACCGACCAACGTAAATTTCTTATGATAAGATAATTTTTTTCATACCATCCATAGTTTCCATCAGCAGCGATTCGGTCCCAATCTTGTGGTCTGCCGCGAGTATATATCATGTAATTCACAACACTGGTACCACCGATGGCTTTTCCTCGTGGCCAAAAGCAACGCTGATTGTTCATGCCTGAAATTTTTATATTTGAATTTAATTAATTATGAATTTTGTTATTTGGAATGCTAATTCATAACTAGTTGCCATACTGTTTCTCGTAGATATAAGAAATAAAGATATCCTAATAATTAATTTGTTAAAGTTTAGACGATCCGCATTTATTTTACGTTAAATACTCTGAAGTAAAAGCATGAACTATGACTTTGCCCTTCTTCTACTGGCAACGTAAACTACTATACATTGTTATTTCTGATATAATAAAAAAAATCCAACTGTTTATATAATTTATAACTTATATTCGCACAAAAGCATTAGACCAACAAACGTTGAATGTTATCAAGATCAAAATGAATAGGTATCAAGATGTTACCCGTGCATACTCCAGGCTGAGGTTCCATGTAATAATTCCAAACATAATCCGTTGCTTGGAAATATGGTGCAATAGCTGGCATGTCTGTCAACAGCATCTCCGGTTTCCCGGCTTCAATGACCAAGACTGTTACATTTCTGTTCTTGGTCAATCGTGATGCCAAAGCACACCCAGCGGACCCAGCTCCCACGATCACGAAGTCATATTCAGAATATGGCTCTTTTACACCTAATATTAATCATATTAATATACAAAAAAACAACAGAAGAATAATTCAATTTTAATGTTTTTGAATTACGCAGCTAGTGCAAGAATTTTATGCAGTTGCTTAGATAATTAAATTGATTGAGTGGATTGTTTGCTTGCAGGAATATCATTAATTCTTAGATTTATTCTCTATCGATAGACTCATAGATCTGTGATTTGAAAAATACAACTATTTCTGATAAAATTTAAATGTGCTTGCTTTTTACCACACTTACACGTAAAGTTACCTAATTATATTTTCTAAAATATAATAAAATATATTTTTAAAATTTTGCTACCTTTTTAAACTCATTTTAAGATATTTACGTTTTTTGATAAAAGTAAGTTTTAAGCACTTTATCAGAGTACTTAACTCAATAAAGACCGACAAGTTAAATTTAATAGTATAAAAATAATTTACCCAGTACAGGGACTTAAGTTTATCGAAATTCTATTAAGGTGTTAACCATTATATCTAAAATAATATTTTTTGAATAATCAAATTCGATAGGACTTGTAAACTTTTATTATTTTTGTTATTCAATTATTTGTATTTTCACAATAAAAGTGTCCAAATCTAAATAAAAAGAGGTCATCGTCGAGAGGAAATATAAAAGTGAACTTATGTATGTAATGTAAGTGAAGTATATACATTCACTAAAATATAACTCGCTTTATAAATAAAAGCAAATATCTTTAATCGTATTCTTTAAGCATGAACCTCTGTTCATTAATTATTATTTATTTATTCGTTTAGCGAAAATAGACTCAAGACGTATAAGAACATTACTCTTCATAACGTTCAACTGATATAAAACAATATATTTAAAAACAAAAAAAAACTTACCTCCAGGCAAAGGGTATGAATCTCGAAGGAAATCGAAATAATCACCACCTTTTGGCTTATCATAATTTACTGCGATGGCATTCACGAAATTGTTAATAACAGGACTCATATACTCCGGCCAAAAAAGTTTTCCATTCCTGTTTTCTCCATCTTCATAAATATCACTCAAAACAAAGGAAACAAAGGATGTGATGAATATCACTTTAATTATATATTTTTTCATCATCACTAATATTTGTTTCACTCGCGCATCTGAAGAAGGAACTGCCTCAACGGCGGACCAAAGTGATCTGCATTCCTTTAAGTATATGACAAGGCTACTTTTTATTCTTACAGCGAGTTCATCAGAGACGAATGTTATCGTACATCTTATCAAGTTTTACTTGAAATTATAATTATTAAAACATGTTTGCAAGACAACATATTAACTACAATACCGTTGTTGGCCTTAATATATTAGATTATATTATGTATGGAAATAATGCCGAGTTAGAACTAACGGTAATTTGTTTCCAACTAGTTACTGTTTATTTTATTTTTTTACGTTTTAAATTCGGTCTGTGCAAATGGTCTTAGAAATGTATAAAAGTATTTATTGACAATTTTAATATTAATTATGTGGTTATATATACTGTATCTATACTTAACTCATGTACTGCTTGGAATTTTTAATACTTTTTTTTATATTCAGTCATGTTATGAGTAATTTACAAAATAATTTGTGACTTAATATTTTAAGAGTATATATTTAAAAAAATCGGTTTATAAAATTCTTGCGCTTAACAACCTGCAGTTCAATGACTCGCAAAAAATAAAAGGTCGTTAACCTATCACAACCGTAAGTTATTCACTAGGTATCAGGCAGTGGCTCTGCCTGCTCCTAAAAGTATTTGCTCTAATGAGAGCTTGTTATATTTTTGGTAACTGATATTTTATCCTCAATATAAAATTGTATCTTCCTTACTATGAGAATGGTAGAATATAAAAATACCTTTTTATGCTATATACAAAAATGTTCTGTACGAATACCTAAACGACAGATTTTTTTTCTTTTATTCGTTTTTCTGTTCCTAGATTTATATATATCTATTCATTTTAGGATAAATAGAAGTTATGGATAACGCTACCAAGAGGCGCTGTCGATATCAACTTCTATACCGTTCAACCCATTCGTATGATTGGTCATGGTTGGTCCATGGAAAATATAAAACAATCCATAGATACTCTTTAAACCTTATTTCTATAATTGCATTTTTTATATTATTGACTATACGAATCACAGTCACCGTTGATATGTGAGAATTAGACTTGGAAATTGGAATCGAAAAAAAAAGCATAGCATAATTAAACCCGTTAGTACATGTTCTGTGACTTAAAGGATTTTAACTTCAATTAATCAAAATAATAATAAATATCCTTATCTTCGAACTAAGAACGCCAGTAGACAACAACTTAAAAATGGTTTCAGTGAAGCAAAATGAGTAGAATTGTCAAAGCCCTCTCCCTATTGTTAATATAGGCCTTAGTATTATAATAAGCGTTGGATATAATAACGCATTCCACGAAAGTTTTAAATTCGTATTATTAAAACAGATTTTCCATTTGCTGCAGGACAACCGCCGAGCAAAATACTATAAAACATAATATTAGGTCGTAACATATAAAATGAGCGCTTTATATGGAAAAAGCGTAATGAAAAATTAAAAAGATTATTATCTATGGTATGGTTAGTTGAGTTCTTTCCTGAAAAAATGTGGGAGCAAGAATCAATAAGATCTTTGAAGCTGTTCTATTTCCACGATGAAACACGTTTTCTTAATCAACGCTATACCTTGAGTTTTCCATTTTCCTTGAGTATCTTATGATTTTGACTTGAGTTTCCTTGACTTGAGTTTTCCATTTTGTGAATAAAATGATGTCAAAGTAAAAACAAATGTATCACTAAGTTCTTAATAAAAATTAAAGAGACTAAATAAAAAAAATAAAAAAATACAATTCCAAACCAAACACCGCGTATTCCAGATCAAAGTGGAAAGTTGATCTAAACGCTTATTTCATATGTAAGGACCTAATACTATGGGAGTATGCAAAGTATACCAACGTTGCTGTAGTGCTATCAGTTAGCTATCTAATTTTCCGAACCGCATGCTACTGAACTTAAATGTTTAGCTAGTGTCTTTATATGAGTTTCCCACCGTAATTGTGAATTTAAAGGTATGCTTACTACTTAAAATACGATTTTTTAATAGATCGTATTACTCTGTCGTCAAAAAATAAATTTACCCCTATTTTTGGACCATTGGGTAAAGTGAAGGCAATTTGTGGCGTCATCAAGGAAAAGGTCATTTGCTACAAACTGTTTGGAAACGATTATACTATCGATTAAATGTATAATCTAAATTTTATTACCGTAATTGGTCATCAAAGTGAATAAATTGTTAATATAAGCGAAGTACAAAAAAGGACCAAGAATTTTCCTAGAGGCATGCCTTTTTGTACTACTCTCTCTTTAGTAAGTAACTCTCTGTTTTGTATTGGTTAGGCAAGAGCAGATTTGTTTATTGAGCACATTAAAAATAAAATTTGCAATCTTTAAGGTTTCCCCGAAAATTAAGAATAAGTCTTTCTTAGTTGGGACGGCTGAACTGACACACTCTCGGTAATACTTATCAATGGCGAGTCAGAACTTAGGCAAGACAAGCTATCTCTCTACGAGAATAACTGCTAAGCCCGAGGCAGCGGTTGTTAGTATTGTAATTCAGAAAAAATAAATTTACTGTGACGAACGCTTTAAAGAACTTTGAAAAATAAAATGATTTTACTGGCTAAATTATGCCGTAGGTTCTTATTGGATTAAACGAGTCTTTTGGGTCCTTTAAGAAAATGATAAAAATAAACACATGTTATTTTCGTCCACAAAGTAAAAAAATCCTGTTAACACTTAATTTATAGTATCATTTGTGTCTACGTTATCAAGTAACGGTAAATAGAAACCAAACGTCCTCCGGATGGAATGTTATATACTGGTACTGTTATAAATCTTTATTTATACATATAACAAATTACTAACTATACCAAATTGTATGTGTGTTCATTCGTGCATCGCTGCAGTAGGTACACCAAGAGTACAAAATGATTTTTTTATCATATTTGGTCTAGTTCTATCTTATTACCCAAGTCAACAAATCAGATATTTTTCACCCCGGAATACTCTCTCTCTCTCTGTTTTTCATGGGTTAATAAAAAAAAAACTGTATTGGTTACAATTGCAATAAAACCAAAAAATGTATTCATATGTATACATTTTAATTAATGATAGATAAATTTTAATTTGAGTAATATGAGTGAAATGACTGGCAACAGATAGTTTATAATGAAGCTTTGTCTGGTAAAAACAACTGTAGATTAACGTAAACAAAGAAACATAATCCTAATTATTAAAAAAAATACATAAGTTGCCTAAATACATTTCAAGAAGTCTTTTTCTATGTTTCTAGTTTCTTTTCTAAAGTATTTCTATCAAAATTACTACATATTCAGATTAGTTCAGCCTTGCTACTAAAATCTTCAATGCTTTTGATATTTAAAACTTAGAAATACGTTATGTCTTTCTGGTAAAAGCCAGTGGGTAGGTACGTATAAATCGTTCTACTAAACCATTTATATTAAAAAATTCGTAGTTTTCTTAAAATTTTGATCATAAACTAACACGTTTAAGAATAAGTGCAATTATTATATCACAGCCATGCCCTTGGTGGTGCCTGGTAGTGGTACTAGGAACTCACAAATCTGCGCGGTATAGTAATAATTCAAGAGACAGTAAATTGTGTTGTCAATGTTATTATATTCATTTAGTGATACATTTTTCTATATAATTTATACACGTAACGTAAAATAATATATAATTATAATAAACATAATATATAATATTCTTGGAGTCAATAAAAAACATTTATAATACATTTTAGATATATTCAACAAACTTCTTGTGTCCCAATCGAATGAGAAGAATTCAATCTATTTCAAAGAACAAAAAAAAATATAAATAAACAAGTTGATGCTTTGTCTGTATGCTTATTTAAAAAAAAAAACTTTCATACGTAAAAACACGTTAAGTTGAATGAACCCTGATTTTAGTAAATGCAAGCTTTGATTATACACATGTATAGTGTGTCGCAAAATAAATATGTTAATAAAAAGAAGATGAATCGCATAATGAATCTTATGCTGTGATAAACATTTCAGCCTTATTTAAAAAAATATTTATTTTCTTACACTTGTGGTTTTATACATTATGCTTTTGTCGAAACACTCGTTTTAAATATTATAATATTAGCACATAAGCAAACTTATCGTTGGTAGTAATTTAGGGAGTATTATAACAATGCAACATGCAACACCGAAACAAATTTATGTAATCTTTTACAGTTTTTGAGGTAATTTGGTTTACTTCTTGGTTTTATTGGACCTAAGACCTCCATCTAGATATGTTTGTAATAAAAAATTGCAAGATATAATATTAAGTATCGATCGTATTTTGAAGGTACGCACAATGAATTTCGTACCTGAGTACCTTTATACTGTAACACTACGTCTGCCGAGGAACTGCCAGATATCTGACGTAAAAAATGGAATAAGCTGACCGTCCTGAATACGGTTGGTGTAGTAGTAGTAGTAGTACCAATATGTCAGAATAATATCCGGTAATACCGACAGTTTCAGGGTCTCAGTGTGCCTGCGTCAAAGGTTAGCTTTAAGACATCACCTCTTCCTATTGCTAATGAATGTCTCTACATGTTAAATATAAAGGGTACTAGGGATGGCCAATCAGCCGACTAGCCGATTAATCGGATGTAAAGCGGCCGATTAGTCGATCGACTAGTCGACCAAGCCGATCACGGTTTCGGGGGTATGTCAAATGCCGGCTATTTGTGATTTTCGTAGCGTGGATGTTCTCGCTGTTTGCTCTTTGGAAATATTTATACGTTTTTGCGTATGCTTTTGGACTCCGATTCTTCATATATTATTCATCATGTATACAGACTTTTGGATTGCTTAATGTTTTGGAACATTATGTTGTTCAGTGAGTTCGGTAATAATCCTGTAGCATCTACGAGTTGCGGGACTGTCCTTGTAGGAGATTACGAGAATTCATTTTTTTATTTAATTAAGTTGTTGAGAAAAAAAAATTAAAATCGGTATATCTCAAATATCCCAAAACTAAAAGATTCCTCATGGCATTAATGGTGTCAAGGGACAGAGCTCCCCCGTCATGTCGCCCCTCTAATCAGAAGGCAGTTATGGAAAGTATAACCCAGACTGGATATGAGGCAATAGAAATTGGGAGAGTTTTGGCTTGAAAAACAGTATGTAAAATGAAAATATCTTCTGCGATTTCGGTTGTTTCTCAAGTTAAAAGCCAAGAGCGCTTGACGGTGCTTCTTTACCAATTTATTTTGACCTTCAGTACCGTGCCTTACTAGTCGTTCTAGATACTGACGAAATAGATCGAATTGTGGGACACAGGTCACGTTCTGCGGAAGAATGAAAAGAATAACGAGAAATGTCTTCACTATAAATATTGATGATTAAGATATGTGGATAGATCAGAGAAAACTCTTTTTTAATATGAAATTGAATTGAAAATCAGATATCGAATACTCGTATAGAATTTAAATAAAAATTCTCAGCTGCAGCTTTTGCTATTATTATTTTAAAGGAGTAAATTTTAATACAGCATTTTTTTGGTTTTTGCTAGCGGTACATTTCTTACAAAACTTAGTTACGTTAATTTTACATTGTCTTTGTTCTTACAATATTATTTTTACAAAGTCTTTGTTTTATTTAATAATATATACAATAAATTTGATATCCTACGCAAAATTAACTATTAGCTATGTCGGCTATATTGCTATTTAATTATGTACAGGAGTTTATTTTTTTTATTTTTTAAGAACGTGCTTAAATGATTATTATAATAGAAACGATGATAAATAATTTCAAGTGATTTAAATTGATTCGGAAATTAATTGAGGAAAAACGATTGATTTTGTGGTAAAATCTTAATGTTTTTGGTAAAGTCATTAATTATTATTGTCGTCTATACGTCATCCATAATGAGAACATCAAAATCAACATTATTTGCTTTTAAACTTGTTATTTATGTAATAAATAATCCTTACTACTACATCACATTACCGAATATAAATTAAATATTTCTAAAAATGACAACAGATTGTTGTTACCGTTTAAACAAATCAAATTCTAGATTTCTAATACGTTATTTTATGAGCACCTTGTTGTAATGTAACCTACATTTGTTTATTACTTGTGAGGTAGTATTTAATTAATGTTTTAAAGAAATTTAATATTGCACTATATAAAATTATTTAACAATTAATTATAGATTGTTTAAAATATCTCACATTTTTCAACATTATTGACTACTATATTTATATTTACCCGGCTGTATTCACGCAGAAATTAAATCGGAAAGTGCCCGACTAGTTTCGAACCCATTCAGGGTCCTTAATCCGCTTTAACCGATTTAATTCTACGTGAATACAGCCGCGTAAATATAAATATAATAGTCATGGTTCACGAAAGTTTAAATATAAAAATTATTGACTACATTAAATAGCTATCATACATCACAGTTCAGCTTTTTCTTTATAAAATCTTAAGGTCTATATTCCCCAGTCTTCTTTTATCATGGCAGCACCTTTTTCTGCAATCATGTACGTTGGTGCGTTTGTATGACTTGACACAATTTCTGGCATTATACTGGCGTCGACCACTCTAAGGTTCTTAATACCATGTACTCGTAATCTAGAATCTACGACCGCTGAAGGATCACTTACGACTCCCATTTTACAAGTGCCACTCTGGTGGTAAATAGTAAAGGTGAACATTTGCGCGTGACATGCAAAGTACTCGTCACTACCAAAAGGTCCATACTTAAGACAATCTGCTATCGGTACGTCATATAATTTAGCTCCTATTTTTTTCATTGATGGCTGTCGAGATATATCAATTGTTATTTTGATGCCTTCTACAATTTTTTGTAAATCTTCTGGATCATCGAAGTAATTTGGAACGATTGTAGGATGTGATCTGGGATTTCTGTTTTGTAGCATTATTCTACCTTTAGATTTGGGTCTCATCAACATAGGAAACACCATAAACAGGTCATTATTTCCCAATGCTGCATATGTATCTGCATATATTTGTTCATCGAAACCGAAGTTTTTCGGTAAAGTTGGATCTGCATTTAATCCTCCACTTATAAAAAGCAATTCAAAATCAGGCCAACTGCTGATATTGAATTTGTCTTTTAAATCCAAAAACACTAATGCTTCGCAACCACCAGGAACGGACAAGGGTCCTTTGTGATTCTTCATCCATTTAAACACCAACTCTAAGTGATTTAAAAGATATTCAGTATTCAGGCTTAAACTTTGTGGCTGGACCATAAATTGAACTCCACCAGCGGCGATGTGATCCATTAAATTATATCCTACCTGTAAATCATTGATAACAGGTATATTAAGAGACTCTAAATGCTTTTTAGGTCCTATCCCCGAGAGCATTAGAAGTTGAGGTGAATTGATAGTGCCAGCTGATAATATGACTTCTTTCCTTGCTAAAATTTTGTATTTCTTTCCACGTTTTTCAAACTCAACGCCAATCACATTAGTTTTTGAAGAATCAAATAGAAGTTTGGTGACCAAGCTTGATTTTGAAACATGCAAATTACTTCGTTTATTGATAGGGTGAAGATAGGCCCTGCTAGAACTATGTCTGGTGCCGTTTTTCATCGATAGTTGCAAGAAGGATACGCCGCTTGGATTAGGGCCGTTGTAGTCATTATACTTAAAACCTAATTCCTGTGCTCCTTTGACCCAAGCCTTGCCTTTTGAAGAACGAAACGGTGAATATTCTACATTAACATGGCCTTCGTGGCCATGGTATTTAGGATCGTCAAATGAAGGTATGTTGTAATTCTCAATTTTCATGAAGTAAGGCAATACATCGTCCCATCCCCAACCTTCATTACCCAGGGCTTCCCAATTATCGTAATCAGCAGCAGCACCTCGAGTGTATATCATATAATTTAAAACACTTGACCCACCAACAACTTTTCCACGCGGCCAATTACACTGCTGATTCTCAAATCCAGCACAATATTTCTTGGAAGGCTTCGTTTTGTATTTCCAATTGGCTTCCGTGAATTGAAGATAATTAGCAACAATTGGTATATCCATAACAAAATTTTCATTGACACCTGCTTCCAGCAGTAAGACCTTCATATCTAGTGATGCCGTTAATCTATTAGCTAAAACACACCCCGCTGTACCAGCACCAACGATGATGAAGTCGTATTCAGACAAGAGATTTGTTTGATCCGCGGGCTCATTGTCAAGTTGTTTTGTGCCTTCTTGAAGGAAATTCATAACTGAGCTTATCTGATTTAAGAACTGCGTTTTGCTAGGCGATAGAAAGAAAAAAAATCCTAGTAACGTCTGAAATACCGGGACCCAATTGTGACTCCTCATCTGAAACGGTAAAAACAGAATGTGTAAATAAAAATCAATATAATCGTTAATAGAGTGTGTATGGAATGAAATATATTATTTATTGATAATTAAACATCTGACTATTAGTTATCGAGGTTTGTTTTTAAATAAAAAAGGGTGCTGTGTTTTTTTTTTATCCAACTACGGATTGAGAAGGTTAGTAATTTTTCTTATTTTAAATATCAGTAACTGGATAACTTCGAGAACTGTTTATAAATATATATTTTTTTAAAGACAAAATTTAATCAGTTGCGTCTAACATATTTCTTTAATGGAATTAAAAAAACATTCAATGAATTGAAATAATGTATTTTCGATATGCATGATATTATATATTTCCGACGTTTATAACACTATAAATTAATTTTATACTGTAAAACCTGTAAAATTTGAGTACATTTCATTGAACACAATCACGTATATAATATAATATGCGTGGGTTACACATATTATTTTTCAATTCAAGTGTTGTTTTTATAAACAATTTAAATACAATATTTATTTTCAAATAATATAATATAGAACCGAAACAAAAAAGCCAATGTTCCTTTCAGTTAGATCTCAGTAAGAATAAAAAGGTTAGTCATTAAAATAATCGAGGCTAGAGTTTGCCCTTCGCCTTGTCCACGAGCAATTCTATAACAAATTCTCGTTTTATTATAACGAGAGCTACGCTAGATTGGATGTGAATAAAATAGACATCTAGAAGCGTGATATTATTGTTAGTAGGTTTCTTATAATATTTTTTTCTTAATTTAATGTATGCTAAAGAATGGTAAAGAAATTCAAATAACAAGAATAGTTCTGAAGGGCAACTTGATAAAATATAAATTATTCATGATATAGGACAATTTAAATGAATAATAATTAAATTTAACCGCACCAACAATCGTATTGCATAACTTTATATCATTGGAGGTATTTACAGTGGAAAAGTATTTATTAGGGATTCCCAGCCGTCTTCGTGACCGGACGTCTACAGTCATGTAATTTTATATAGATGCCGAGTTGTCTCTAATAAGTGCTTTGTTAATTATAATCTCATGAACGTTATAGACCCCTCAATGTCTTAAACACCAATTTGACTGTCTAATGACTTACTAAATTTAATAATCGATTTAAATATTAAATAGTCAACTTGTCACAATTTTGTAGTCAACATAGATTAGACGCAATTTCCTTTTACCGTTCTTGAGATTGATCCTTGCATTACAGACTTACATCTTAGTCTAGCCTTAGCCTAAATAACGTATTCGTATAAGAATAAAATATTTAATTAAAGGAATGAAGTACTTTACAACAATGAACAATGGTTTAAAACAATTTCTATATAAAAGCGAAATTACGAACAATAGTTGCAAAATTGCAATTAATAGTAATAGGGGATTATTGAAATAAAAACTTTTAGAATATTAGATAAAGAATTATATTACAAAAGTACGTGTATTGTGAAACACAGACATGTCCGTGATATAAGTGATTGCAATCTATATAATATTATATTATATCTATAAGATAATATTTGATAAGAATTGAGTCACTCTGATGTAACATAACGTAATGTTTCAATAATAACAGAGCTCTTCCAAGATCAAGGTATTTTGAATTTTTAGAAAAAAAATTTTTTTCGTCTTTTTTTTATTGAAAAAAATAAATAAATAATATTCAATATTATTTTTTTTGTAATTTTATTAAAAAATATATGTAATGATATATAAAGACATCTTTCAAACTTTTTATGATATTACAAAGATTTTCTAGTGGGTGGGTGGACCCAGTCCTAAACATGGTAGTCCTAAAAGTGGTCCCCGCAATCCTCTTGGTCGTGAAGAATCTGTATAAAATTTTAAAACTCAAAAAAAATAAAACGAAAAGGATAATAAATTTAATTATTTATAAAGTTGTCTTTAAACGAATTAAATCTTTGTGTTTCAGTTTTATATTTGTAAAGGATATATAGTTATTAACTAGTTAAATACGTATATTTGTAAATAACAATTTCTTGAAATTATTTTTCATAATTTCAAATAGTCTTCGTGAGCTAGAGATTTAGTTTTATATTGGTAAAGAAATTTCAAAACAAATTCTTAGATCACTCCTAGATAACATTTTTTTCCTCTTTACAAAACAAAGAGTATATTTTTTGTTTAAACATCAAACAAAAAAATTGAATGTCGTAAATAACTGTGATTGACGTATCTTATAGAATCGTAGTGTCTTAATATGAGACAGGTCACTTACTTGACCTTGAACTGTTGGTGGGTGATATAAAAAAACTACAATATATTAAAAAAATAGGTATATATAATGTTGTAGGTTTCAAGAATGTTTTGATAAACAAAGTATTATTTATTCTCGTGTTATAAAGTTGAAGATTCAGTTAAATCTCACTAGTCTTATGCATTTATTGGGGAAGGTTATGGTCTATATAACTTTGTACTACCATTCAGTAAATTTTAAATAATATTGCCAATATAAGGATAGTACGCTTCATTTTCCGGATGAGATCAGTAGCACTGAAAAAATATTCCGAACGTGTTTCAGAAGTGCTTTTGTAATTCACGCAGACAGAGCCGATGGTAACGGCTAGTATTTATTATACCTAAGATCAAATTTTACTTTTAATATAAATACGACGGGCTCCTTAGCGTGAGAAATGGCACTTTAGCATTTCTCTATACATATATATATATATATATATATATATATATATATAATATGACTTAATTTATTGTTTTTTTTATACCTAATATAATATAAAAAATTCTTAATTATCCAGAGCAATATTTATTCAATAATAAGTAATTATAAGGTGTTCTTGAAATGTTTAATAAAGTTATAATTATTGTATAAATTAGTAAGTAACCATTGTTTTAAACTACTAGTGTAGTGTACGAAATAGACTTTGTGAGAATTATGAAATAGACTTTATGATATTATAAAAATAGTGAAAGAGTTTTCTATTTATTTATTGATAACACTTTATTGCATAGAAAATATGACATAAAAAATAAAAAACGTCAAATTAAAGATAATATATTATAACATTTGCTAAGAAGGCGACCTTACCACCAAAAGGTCGTTGATCTCTTTCAGGTACAAATAAACACTTCTAGAATTTAAATAAAATAAAATAAATTAAGTTTTATAACCTTTTTAAGATTTTCGTTAATTTTTACGCCGCTAATAGCGCTAAGCCAGATATTTTCTTATTTTCAGTTCTTCTATAGGTTTGAAGAAAACTTTATGGCCGCATTTCATGATACGATTTAGCTTCTCTATTTAGACCTTGAAAACTATGAGAAGCACTATACTACATATTCAAGGTCAAATAGTGTCTTAATCGTATAAAGAAATGCGGCCATTCACTCTAATGACCGCAAAAATAATTCTATAAGATTTTTATATTAATTTACATGTGTCTTAAACAATTGAATTAAATTATGCAACTTTACATCAGGAAAATATATTTTTTAAATCGGTAATTTTTATTATATTTATATTATAATATTATTTATATTCCGTCTATAATACGATTATTTATAATACCTCGACTCTGAGTGTCTTTTGTAATTAAATCTATATGAATTATAATATATATATTTATTTTAAGATATTATGCACTTTAATGAAGGGTATCTTTTATTTATAACAAGACTAGTAGCTCCTCTCATCTCCTCCCGTACTTTATCTACATTTTTTTTTCGCAAGTTGTTCGAATGCATATAAGATAAACATATATATTTGAAAAAGTATTAATTAATTTCAGTAAAATTAAAAAATATATATATATATTCAGATCAATCACGAATTTTACTGGAATAACTTCTATTCGACTCTAACTTGAATTAAACTGTTTTGTTCTCAAAATATAATATATATAAATATTTCCTTAAATATTAGTTAGTAAATGTATTTTTAAACAGTTTGCGAAGGTTTATAACTAACGATGAAATCCACGTGGTTTAAATAACCGGTTTAGTACTTCAATAATGTTATATTTTATTTTATAATCGATAATAGCAAAAATTGGGATAAAATTTATTTGTTTCTTTAATGTGGTTATGTTTATTTATCAAAAATAACGTAATTTATTATTTTACTGAAACAATGTTTGAAATATTATGTAATTAAGTCTAAATTGATGATAAGATAACATTGTATTTTTATTTTAACATTTGTGTACCGAAAACCGCTTGGATTTGTGAACTTCATTTTTTTTTAACATTATGCACCAGATTCTTGCAAATAAATAAATAATAATTATAATAATATTTTCTAATGAGACGAAGCTTAGCATTCCGTGGATGCACCGTGCGAGTGCCGGGCCCATCGCGTTGCAGGGAGTGGAGTGCAAACAGCTCCTGGGGCTTGCGACCCAAGTGTAGGTTTAAGGGGCCCCTTTAAAATGCGCATTCACGCTCACCTTCATTGGTTACGCTCTCTCTGCTTACTATAGAATTAAGAATAAACCGATACGGATTCGAACTTGCAACCTCTGTAAAACCGTCCCGTCACTCTACCATTTGAGCTACCGTGTCGCTACCAGACTCGGTGAATTAAGCACTCTATACATATTAGTCTTTATCGGGACGGTATTATATTTTCAAATATTATTACTATATTTGAAAATTAACATGTCTTGGAGTCAATAAGTACACGAAACAGTTTGAATTTTATTTTACGATTTTAGGTACGTTTAGTAAATATATAATATGTTCAATAGGCATATAAGTATATATGTAATAGGTTCAATTTCTTTATTTTGTGATATTACTAACAATATTATTATTATCATTACATTTTAAGTTGTTTTAATGTAATAAATAAATACATGTCAATTAATTTAATTTATATTTATTTATTTATTACATTTGAAATACTAAAATGCAACAGTAAAAATAAATAAATAAATGTTTGAAAATTTCTATAGCCATATTAAGCTTATTTGAATATGAAGTATACATAGAACAAAAATTAAATAGATACGGGCAAGGATTAGAACCTTTGTGAAACCGTCCCCAAATAAATAAACGTTGTCCTTGGAATAACTAAATCTTCCAACTTATATAATGAAGCCAGGAGTTTACAATTCCAGACGTGAACTAAATCGTTTCAATAATCTGTCAAATTAAGAGAAAAGTTCTTTCGTAAAATATATTATTATTTATTTCTGGAACCAAAATTTGACAAAACGTTTGACAAGAGTTTTAGCATTTTTTAGAAGAAATTCAATGATTTGTCACCCGCCAAAACGCAGTAGAGAGCAGTGATGGGTTCATGTAACCCTTTTAAATATATATAAAGACGTCTCAATGGACTTGTACTGATTCTTTTGTTTGTTTGTTTCTCGTGTACCAAGTACCTTGACAGTCACATTGGCTTAAATTATTTCCTATAAGAATTTGATTTTAAGCTCTTTTTGTTATTTTAATGTGTAATTATTTATTCTGATCACATTGAACGCTCCGAGAGGTAAAACTACTTTTTTGTACATCGTCATTGATATTTATATTATTATACTGAAATAACTGTAACGAATTTTTTAAGAAAATTTTACTCTATTTTTATATAAATAAAACGTAATTTTAAATTAGTTTTTGTAAAAGATAAATATAAATATTTAGATTTTACGTGATCTTACAACACCAATCTATGTAACTTATTTAGTTACATTGTAAAGCACTTGGTTTATTTTTTAATTCAGTCAATACTCTACATCTAACCGGTAGTCGATAATTCGTTTACGTCCGCACAATCTCCAATAATTTATACAATAAGACATTTTACTACTTATATATTAAATATATATAATATTATTTACTAACTAAGAAATTTGAGGTTTTAAAATGATCCGTGTATTTATTATTTTAAAATAATAATTTAATATTTGTTTACATTTTAGAATACGTATGATAGTTTCAAAATGTGTCTAACGTATAATATATTTGTATTCACTTCCTTCGTACCTTCCTTCAGGAATCCACAAAAACATAACTATTTCGTTTTTATTTTACATAGCTTTTTTTCCTTATAAAAATAATTGACAAATAATTTAATGTATCACCCAATGTCAATAAATGTTGTATTTTGGTCTATTTTATCACTTTTGTTTTAACAAATAAATATACTTTAAGAGCGATCAGTTTTATGTCTTCATATCTTGTGGTTAATTATGGATTTTATCTCATAATTAATAAAGAAATATATTTGTAATTTATTTATTTATTTATTTATGTACGCACATTTACAACAATCACTTAAATCATAAAACTTGTAATTTAATAAAATTAAAAAAAAAACATAATAATGAATACTTACTTTATATTTTGACTAAAATCAACAGACAATCCACACGCACGACACCGCACTAGTTGACTGATAAAAGAGACACTTGAATATCGTAGGATCCCACCTCCTGACTGCAGATGAGCCGCTGAGGCTTCAAGTTATATTGTGAAGGAACGCGTTGGTATTACGGCGACGTCTCGCTATCAAGATCACTGCGACGTCATCTGTGCGTCACGAACGAAACACCAATACAAAATAATTCAATATTTATTAATTTCTAATGTTTTTCATTATTTTATGATATAAGATAGAGTTCGTTATTTATTGCTGATTATTATTATTTTTAATATTAATTGTAAATTTTTTTTTTTTCAATAATATCAAGGTTAATAATATCAATAACGTAGCGTGTTAAAGCTACAAATAATAAATATTTTATAAAATTCACCATCATGATTTATATGATTTGGTCTGAGATTTAAAAAAAAAAACAATTATAATATTAAAAGAGTTTTGATAATTTATTACAGATATATATATTTTTTTTTATATTCCAGTTACAAGGAAGTTTTTATTTGAACCTTGTGTCTACAACTTGTTTTCAAACGTTTAAAAAACTAATTATTGGTAACAAATAAACACAAGCTATACGAGTACGTAATAATACTTCTATTTAATTATCTTTTGGATTTCTTAGTTCGAATATACGCCATTATATAATAGCTTTTGTATTTAATGCGTAAAGTTGAAATCTTTTAAGTCCTTGTAACGTGATAGCTATCGTACCTATAAGTAGTATATCGTATATTTAGAAGCTTATAACTATTTAGTTATTTTAGTCTTTTTTTGTAAAACACGGGACTCGAATTACATTTTATTTTTGTATTTTATTACGACTACATATCAAAATAATTGTTATTTTATAAATTAGTTAAAAGAGTGAAAGTTTTTTGGCGTCTCTTCTCCATTGACTCTGACCGTATGTTTAAAAAGTAACTCTCAAATTGAAATGATCGACTGTTTTAAAACTATTTCCCATGTAAAATATATAGATAGGAATAAATAAAAGAGCTATTTCAAATATACAATCAAACATACATGTGGTAACATAATATTAACTCTTTAAGGTCGTATGGGAATCATGTTATCAAGAATTTCATTACTCATACCTTTTATCTCACTGATATAGTAAAGATTATATCGTTATTAATATAATGGTTTTAAATGTTCTGCGTACACGTCCATTTAAAATAAATATACAATCATTCATCAACATGCGCTGCTAACGTATCGCTCAATTGGCAAAGCGACGTGACGGTGTCAGAGAGGTCGCAGGTTCGGGCCCAGTCCGTGTTGGTGAATTTATCATTTCATATTTATTAAAAATATTGGTTAGGTATCAAATATTTTGTCATGTCTCACTATCAAATCACAGCCAAAACTAATGACTATTGAAGTAAAAAAGTAGTTGTGGTTCATAGGTTTATTCTATAACTTGACTTAACTAAACTTTAATTTAAATAATAAACAACTTTAATTTTGTATGAAAGGCTTGATTAAAAAAAAAAACATAATTTTCAATACAATTTTTGTAACTAATTAAATGTCAAAATCAGCTCTCGGTACTATAAAGAAAACCTTATTAATACGAGTAGGGATAATATACAATATTGTAGATTTCTTTTTTCTCGATATATTTAAAAACATTTATTTTTCTGTATTATCAAATATTCTCATTTTTGTTATTCATTGTAATTAGTCTAAAATAACAATTAGACACAGGTAATATCTTTTTTAGATTTCTAGATTAAATTACAAATATAATTTGCGACGTGCTTGTCATATAAGAATATTTCATTTTTAACATTATCAAAAAAATATATTTATTTTTGCGCGAATGGAGCTTAGAATAAAATACGGACTTAAATACAAATATTTCTATGTACTATTAAATTCATTACACAATTTCCTTCTAAAAGGTTAGCAACGCACTTGTAACTCCTGAGTTGCAGTAGCCATGGGCGACGGCTGTCGCTTAGGTGACTCGTATGCTCGCTTGCCTCCCTCTTACTTAAAAAAAGTAATTCCACGCGGTCTCACCTGACGTCTCCGTTGCAGATTTTTACGAACTTACTAATTATTATACATAAACATTCATAAATTATATTTTTTTAATCCACGTAACATTTAATAGAAACTGATGATATTACTTACTAGAATATAGCGACAGACAGACGCCGCTTAGTACTGAGAACTAATTTTTCATATAAAAAATATATTTTTTCAATATAACAATTCAAATCATCTGTATACATATATATATTTATATTAATTTATTTTAAAAAGAAACATACAATTGAATTATACTTGTGGATACAAATAAGTTAACATAGAAATCAGTGAAGTTTCCACTGAAAATAATATAGAGACGAAGCTTCTTAGCAATCCGTGGAATGCTAAGAAGCTTCGTCTCTCTATTAACTCTATAGCGGCACCTGCAGTGCCACGTAGCGCGTGCCGCTATAGCGTTGCAGGGAGAGGAGTGCAAACAGCTCCTGGGACTTGCGACCCAGGTGTAAGTTTACAGGGCCACTTAAAAATGCGCAGTTTGCGCTCCTCCCCCTACCTACCCAAATCTGGAATGAACCTACCAATGCCGCCTTTGAAGTACCTACGTTCTAGAAATCAACTGATGATTGTTCTAGAGAGGCCAAGATCTTTAAGTAGGTTATAGATTAAAAAAAGTAGCTTCAGCACGTAGATAAATTTATAATTGAAAATTATTATGTCTAATAATTTTAATGGAATTAATATATGTATTAACAATACAATTAAAGTAGTATTTTTTTGTTTTAAAGGCTTGAAATGTAATAATTATAGAGTTGAATAAAAAAAAACTGATAAGTTTTCATTTTACACATATTGTTTAATTAATATAATGACTACGTTGCATGGTAAATACATAAATAACTCTTGTAAAATATCAGATCCATCTATAAGGATTCAGACAGAAAGTAAATTCTAAAAAAAAACATTATATATTCGTCCCGATAAAGACGAATATGCATAGAAAGAATGCTTAATTCATCGATTCGAGCGATACGGTAGCCCAATTGGTAGAGCGACGGAACGGTTTTCCAGAGGTCGCGGATTCGAATTCCTGCCCGTATTGGTTTATTTTTCATTATTTATTTATCAAAATTAAAATTTTATTTTATTTAAACATTATTGGAAGCACTATCAGAAGGAAATAACACGTTAATGTGCACCAGTTTATTTTTTTTCAAATCAATATTTAAGTTTCATTCAGATTTAATTTTCGTTTTTAAGGCCCATTTTTTTTATTTGATCTGTTTGTTATTTTTAATTGTTTTAAACATAAAAAAGCCATTCATTATTGTTGGTTCATCGTGATATATAACGCTTTTAATTCCGTTATCTCGTTTGTTATTTATGTCACGGAAGTATTGGTATCCCCCAATCTTCTTTGATAATGTCAGCTGCTTTTTCTGCTATCATCATCGTTGGTGCGTTAGTATGGGCGGCAGGAACATGAGGCATTATACTTGCATCCACAACCCTCAACCCCTGGATTCCATGTACTCGTAAACGTGAATCGACTACAGCTTCAGTGTCATTACTCGGACCCATCTTGGCGGTACAGCAGTGATGGTAAATCGTATTGGTTAATGTCTTCATTGCACATATCCAGTAACCATCCGAATCAAACTTATACTTGGCACAGTTAGGTATTGGTATATCGTGAAGTTTGCTTCCATATTTTTGGAATGCCTTTGTTCTTGATAACTGTATAACTTTTCTTATACCATACAATATAACGTTTTCATCGTGACCTCCGTCTGTGAAATAGTTTGGATTAATTAACGGTTTGTCATGTGGATTACTGCTCCTAAGTTTTATGCGTCCCCTTGATTTAGGGAGTAAAAGCATCGGAAATACCATCCAAGTATCATTATTCGCGATTGGTTTATACACCGCGTCATATAATTTATCATCTATATGGAAAGCATACCTATATGCCGGTTGAGAAACTATGGAACCACCTACAAATAATAGTTCTAAATCTGGATAACTGTTTTTGTTATGCGGATCTTTCGTATCAATGAAAGCCAGCGCTTCAGTACCGGTTGGAGCCGTCAGTGGACCGGTATGATGAGTAAAGTAATCCATTATATTCTTCAAAGTTGCAATCCTCTCAAACCGTAGGGATTCCGTTGAATTGATAACAAATGTAAGACCACCTAAAGCCCAGTGATCTTGGAGATTGTAGCCAACTGGTAAATCGACTACAGTTGTGATGTTCATCTTCGTTAGATGATTCTTTGGTCCGATTCCACTCAGCATCAGCAGTTGTGGAGTATTTATTGCTCCTGCTGATAAAATAACTTCTCGTTTACTTCTTACGACCATTTTTTTACCATCTCTTTCAAACAGAACTCCATAAGCTCGTTTTTTTATTGGATCTATAAGGACTTTCGTTGCTATAGTGTTCTTAATGATATGAAAATTTTTACGCATTTTAATAGGATGTAAGAACGCCCGGCTCATGCTCATTCTTCTGCCGTTTTTCATAGTAAATTGGATGAAGGAATATCCAATTTGTGTCTCTCCGTTATAATCGACTATATTACCGCCAGTCTCAATTCCAGCTTTTATGAAGGCATCAGATAGTGACGTACGCCAATTTGGTTCTTGTATAGTCATTGGGCCGTTTGTCGAATGATATTTGGTATTATTAGCCAAACGTGAAATTTGCATATTTTCAGATTTCTTAAAATACTTTAAAACACTGTTGTAGTCCCAACCTGCATAAGGAAAATATTATGATAAATATATTTAATTGTTATTTTTTTGGGATATACACATTATATAAAGAAACTTATTTGTGATATACACATTATATAAAGAAACTTATTTGTGATATACACATTATATAAAGAAACTTATTTGTGATATACACATTATATAAAGAAACTTATTTGTGATATACACATTATATAAAGAAAATTATTTGTGATATACACATTATATAAAGAAACTTATTTGTGATATACACATTATATAAAGGTACTTATTTGTGATGTACACATTATATAAAGGTACTTATTAAAAATATAAATAATACCTGGATTTCCATTATAAGCCCAAGCATCATAATCTCTTTTATTTCCTCTCGTGTGCATCATTGAGTGGAGAACGGAAGACCCACCTACCACTTTTCCTCTTGGCCATGCGCATCGTCCATCACGCATACCCATACAACCGGCCTTCTGAAAACCGTAAGGTCAATTATATATTTTACCTCGATGTATTGAGCAATAATTAATTATAGATACCTATTAGTACTTCATATACATACAATGGAAATTAGTTTAAGGAACCCTTAAATATTCAATCTACCATTATCTTGACATTGTGCCGCTTTCAACTTTCACTTCCCTTTTAATGATATTTCCTATTATACCAAATAAGATTTATAAATACTTATATACAATAATATAATTCATTCACGATTAAAGAATAAATATTAAATATTTCTTCAATAAGTCTGCTCTTTTTGGGTTGATATATATATAAATGCGATCATTATATAAATATTTCTTTTTATTATATGGGCACAATATTCATTGCAAATATATAAACTCTACGCGTCAACTACATGACACACTCTTAAAGAATATTTCTAGAAAAAAAAAAAGTTTTTCTGTTTCTTTTTATCGCAAAAAAACATAAACGGATAAAATTATAACATTATTATTGCAATTCTATTAATAAATAACCAATTCATAAAAAACATGGCCACAGGAATGTTTGGTCTATAATTGCAAAAAAATGTGAACTGTTCGAATTTATAACTAATTTTATGCAGCGGTGGGAGCAGGTGAAGTCGCCGGCAACAGCTGGTATAATAATGTTTTAATAGCAGCTAGTGACCTTTACCTGACATTACTCAAAACAGCCTTGGTTAAGGGTCCATATAATGTACATCTCCAGGATATCGTCCACATAAGAAAGTACATAATAGATCTGATGTTTTTCCGCATACATTAATTCAGTATTGCCGAGAAAGGCATTCACAGATTATATAATATTATTGACATATTTGTATTTTTTTTTGATGAAAAGTTAATTTGGTACTTATAATTTTAAACTCTATGAATTGCAAATAACTTGACATGTTTTCCATTGTGTCATTTTTTTTTTATTGTCTCTTCTGTTAGCGCTATTGGCTGTTATAGCGTCACCGGGAGGATATTGCGACTAATTTGATATCTTAAAAGTATTTATTCATCTAAGTTTGTAATGAAAATAAAAGACGTATTGTTTTGTATTACATTTTTTTCATATTTTAGAATTAATATCTTACTAAAATAAGCACAAATCAATTTTTTTCTAACGACAATATAAAATAAAGTTTATTTACCTTGTGCTTTATATACTGATATGGAATGCCTGTAGACGGTCTAAATACATAACATATAATTGTACCTACATCTGTGTTTATACGTATTTTTTAACATCCGTGCTGCCATGTAATTGACGTTCGTTGTTTTTTTTTTTGTTATATGAATGGTTGGTTCAGTTTCGGAAGTCACAACCGCTCCGCCTGTTGTTCAGTTTTTAATTCTCTTGTAAAAAAACAAAAAGTATAAAATATACAAAACGGATATTAAAAATACCAAGTAACACACTTTTTGTAGTCATTTGAATATTAAGGATCGCATCAAATATATATTAATATATCTGCCGTAAAGCAATCTTTACACTTCAGAGCATACTTATTTACGTATCCTAATAACTAAAAAATATATAGAATGAAGAATAGTTCTTTGTTTGTATGTTGTAAATAAATAATATAATGTTGATGTTAATAACCGGGTTATTCACTTAGTATCTTTTTATTTATTATCTATGTACGCGCGAAGATCATGCGACCTCAGCAGCGATGTATGCTGTACCACGATACTTAATTTGAAGTTATATTATTCATAAATAACATAATATAAAATAGATTAAAAATATATAAAGATTAAGACAAATATTTTACCTTTATGTTATTTAATACGCATAATAAAAATAACATTCATTTTTATTAACTCGGGTTTATTTATGTAAATTGCTCTTTCTTTTCGGGACGTTTCTGTGTAAATATTTGTTTCATTACGGCACCGAGTACTCGATACACGATAGCTCAGTTGACCGAGCGACGGGGCCGGATTCCTAGAGGTTGCTGCTTCTATTCTGTTCGTGTTGTTAATTGTTCATTCAATATTTAATGAAACAAATGTCTGTTTTTATATGTAAACTGAATTTACTGGTATTTTGTGAAATTGTAGTTCGAATTTGAGCGTTAATAATAAAATAAAAAAAAAATTAAATAAAATGTATATATTTTTCTCCTATTTATTTTATTGTTTCCTTGTTACAGGTAAGAAAAGATGGCTACTGATCTTTAAAACAAAAACAATATTTGTATATCACAATTCACAGGCTCCATTTCGACTAAAACTAACAAAACACCAAAAATCAGAACTACTTATAAATGGACTTTTGGGAAAAGCTTCTATAGTTGCTTGTTTTTTATTACTCTATTATAATATTTAATAAGTTTTTATTGAGACTTATAATTATTACTTGACTTAGATTTTTTTTTCTAAATTCTCTTAACATGATCATTGTGTAATTATATTAATTATAATATATTATAATTAATAAACAGATGTCTTACGTTTGTTGGTATTTATCGATGTCCGTTGTTAATTGATCTAATTAAAAATAATCCTTACAGGCTTGAGATATGACTTGAGTGGGTACATTTTTTATGGTATTGTATTGCGTTAATATTACCATAACGGTACATTTACAATGAGAATTATTTCCTTCTTCAATGATTTTATAAAAAATACGAGAAAAAAATTATCCAGCCATTGAGATTTATTTATTTATACCAATATTTTTCAACCACATGAGTATAATCTGAAATTTATCATTTAAATGACATTTTTGTTTAAAAAGTTCCAAGTCGAAAACAAACACGCGTCTGTCAAACATATTTTGTATATAAATGTAGTTAATTTTATAATCTAAAATACATACGTCTATTGAATAAACTTATTATCATACATTACATTGGAGTAGCGGTCGTAGGAGTCCTGTAACGCTACGAGATCACATTCCATAATATAAACTTAATGCGTGAATATTTCGCTAGCAGTAATATTATTTATTATTTTTATTTTAACGGCTGACCTGCCAAGACTGGCTGATTGACCTGCCAAGACTAATTGGCTGACTGACCTGCCATGCTCCTCCCACTCTGGATTACTTTTGGTAATTCAATATTAGCTCGTATTACTATTACGAGTGAAATAATACAGATAATATCATCCGTTTTTCTCTTAATATTTTGTGCTTTTGCCTCTATAATGTAACTGTATTTCATCTAAATACATTAAATTGCGCAACAATCAATGCTTTCTCTATATACAATACAACTCGGAGTAGTTTAATATGTCTAAATAGGTTTAAACACAATTTCTAACATATACTTATTCGGCAGTGGAATTTTTCTATATGCTAAGTTAGAAATATTGCTTAGAATTTTGGTAAGAATTCGGATAGATGTCTGCTCCGTCCCGATAAAGGCGATCGTATATATAATGCTAGGTTCAAGGAGAAAGATACAATTATTAGAGCGGCGGGACACTTTAGGTCGCAGGTTCTAGTCTTGCTCTTGTTGACGAATTTGTCATTTTTCATTTTATATTAATTTAAAATTTAATAATATATTTAAGTTATTTTTTCTTTTTCCTTAATACATATTCTTAGAAAAGAACGTAATTCAAAACAATATGTGGCTGTGTATACAAATATTTCAATTAAAATGTGTACTGGCTCTAACTTTAGACTTAATTCAAAGCACTGGTAGCACTGAACTAATCAATGTTATAATATATAATCATTGTACAATAGATTATATAGTTTTTCCTTATTAACAGTTGCTCGGAATATCAACTAGCCTTATACGAAAGTGACCCTAGAGCCACCTTCAGCGTCTCGCGATGTGAATCAACAAGTACCGTCATGTATTTACAATGTTAAATATTTATTTTAATTTGGTTTCGTTCAAGGCACGTGACAATATATATATATATATATATATATATATATATATATATATATATATATATATATATATATATATATATATATATATATATATATATATACAACTTGGCGATAATATTGCGTCCTACATGGCGATTTTTACCAATGATAGTGCGTCCGACCGACTTGATGCGTCCGATATACGGACGCAAGATAAACCAGCCCCGATATTTGGTCCAACGGTCTCTTTTTATGAGTAGAATGTATGGGCGAAAAATTGGCATGGACTTAATTTCATCACTAAAATGCTTTTTAGCGTATTTCGTAGTTCAGCCATCGGCCGCGCGAAATTTGGAGGGAGCTATTTTTCAGCGTATATTGTACAACGTATATTTTTCTTCAAATGTACCGATTTCAGTGCGTCCCATTATATACTTAATTATTAAAGTTTTTACAAGTTAATCGTGACAATTATCTTGCGTCCCTTATGTTATTTTAAAATGAGCACATGAACAACGTCTGAGGGGCCCATTCGGGGTGCACGGGTGGAGGCCAAGCGGGGTAAAGAGTCTTCATGTCTTATGTTTGTAAACAAATATCGCCGGCAGGAGGTGAATTAGTAGCCGAAGTGAATTTATAACGTATTTATTAAGTCATTTTATAAATAAAACAAAATGAAAAGAAGTGAAAGGATTCTTAAATTGGTAATCTGTAATTACTTATAACTTAATGAAAATAATAACTTGATATTTTTTTATTATTATATATTACTTATAATATATAATTTCTACCTACCTAATAATGCTCAACATTCACTGTCTGTTTAATCGAACTCAGTTTATATAACTTCAGAAGTTCGTGTGCTCGTGTACTTAATCTCCAGTAATGGTGATTGTAATTGAAATAGACACTTTTTTTAAAAGAATTTATTTTAAATATTTTTATGAAAATAATATGCGTTGGCTTGGTGTTCGACTCATTTCATTTTGTAAAAAAATAATTAATTGTTTCGCGAGCACTAATACTACTAAAACTTTAGTTGAACACTTTGTTCTAACTATGAACTGCGATGACATTCAACTGCTCGGTCTCTCTTCTTTTTTTTGCTGCAATATTTGTAAATATGCCGTTTACGACCATTATCCGGAAGACGAATGTTATTATAATAATAATAGAAGGTACCTTTCGTTGCTAAATTAATAATAATAGTGTAATAAATGAAAAAAAAAAATATTTCAAATACTTACACAGTTTACGTTACACTAAAATTAAATTTTTTTTAGCGAGAAATGAAAATAAAGAAAACGAGCCAGGATATATAAATCAATTAGAATTTTCTAATGACGTACGTATTTAATTGTTATAAATTTCCGGAACCTTAATTGCTTTTATTGAACTTACGTGTTACACTAGCATATCTCACAAAATATTTAGCTAGCTTTAGCATCCCTCGGTGGTAGGCCATAACATCAGGTCGCCGGCAAGGTTACCACCCATCGGGCAAAGCCATACCGTAAAGCGACTCTGTCGTGTTGTTACGTTGCTCGATGAAGCCGTATATGGGAAATGGATCTGAACAACTACGTTGCGTTGGTGAGAAGTTATGTCGTCGAGTTGGTGTTTGTTGTGTCGGGTGCCTAGTCGAGGAGGGTAGCGAGATCCGAAGCGACGGCTTTCCGCTGGCCGCCCGCTGATAGTTGGGGGCCCAAGTAGTAGGTTAGCTCCCGATGAAAGGCTGCCTCGCCAGCTGCGAAAAATCCCAGGGTGGCTCCATCGTGCTGCTTGGCGACCAGATGAGGAGGCCCGATGGCGATCCTCGGGGGGGTTCGGGCGTACCCGCAGTCTCCAGACTAGCCTTACATTGGCATAACAACACTAATTTCGACGTCGGGTTCGATACGTAGCGCCTCGTTCAACTGCCAATTCCCATCCTATTCACTCCATTCAAATTTTTATAAAAAGTAAGAAAAAGAAAAGTAAGTTTACTCAGCGGTAGCACTCCTCCTCACTCCTAGTGCACCTAGCTTATATTCGAGGATTGCACGCAAATCTGGAAGCTGTCCATCACCACCTAGAGACAGAGCAGGCGCACTTACTCTTTCTGACGCAGATACAATGTCCTTTGAGCACTGCGTACCTTGCTTACCCTGGGCACACATTAGAGTACAATTTTCGCGCACATGCCGGGGTTTGTGTATACGCGCGGAATGACCTCTCTATCCAGCGCCTTCGTCACCTTGAAGACCCCTCTTTTTCTTCCCTAAGGGTTTTGGTAGACACAGGAAACCAAAAAATCCTGTATTCCTGTGTTTACCGTCCGCCCAGCGGTGATCAGGAGCCAACCAGATTATTTGAGTATCTCAGTGAGGCTACTGATATAGCTCTGTATCGGCACCCTTCAGCGCAGCTCGTCTTTCTGGGGGACTTTAATGCCTGTCATCAGGACTGGCCGTTCCCATACCAGAGGACAGACCACGCTGGAAGAGAGGCGCGGAACTTTGCGTTGTCCTTGGACCTCTTTCAGCTGGTGAGGCAAGCGACAAGGGTGCCTGATGTGGAGTCACATACAGCCAACTGCCTGGACCTACTGCTGACAACTGATCCACATTGGTATCGTGTAGAGGTTTCCGCCCCCTTGGGAACCTCCGATCACTGTCTGGTGAAATCTGTATTAACTTATTCCCAGCCGGACTTAGACTTCCATGGTGTTAGGCGAATTTGGAAATACAAGTCAGCAGATTGGGATGAGATGCGGCACTTCTTTGCATCTTATCCTTGGTGGCAGGTTTGTTTCTCTTTTGAGGATCCTTCGAGTTGCGCGGATGCTATAACTGATGTGGTACATCAGGCAATGGAGTATATCATTCCTTTTGCTGATGTACCTATCGGTGGCAAAGCTCCCATGGTTCAATGCCGAATGTGAACATGCTGAAAAGCAAAAACATTTGGCATATGTTACTTGGGTTGATGCTCGAAACCACAAAGCTCCGGGTGCGAGTTCCAAGAAGAGAGCCTTTAAATAAGCTGCTAAGTCCTATAAAAAGGCATTACATAGGGGTCGTCTCGGTCGTATCGCTTAGGTAGGCGAAAAGCTTTCAGTCCTGCCATCAGGCAGTCGAGCTTTCTGGTCCCTTGCCAAAGCGATTGAGTCGAATTTCTGCCGAACCTCACTGCCACCTCTGCTGAAGCCAGATGGATCTCTGGCCATGAGCCAGAAAAAGAAAGCAAGGAAGAAGCAAAAGAGAAAGCAAATTTATTTGCTTCTCTTTTCGCTAATAATTCTCATCTAGACACTGGCAATGCTACCCTAGCACATCTTCCTCACTGCGGAATTTCTATGCCTGAAATCCGCATCACTAACAAAGAGGCATGGAAAGCATTGTGTCGTCTAGATGTGAATAAAGCCAGTGGTCCGGATGGTATACCAGCCATTCTGCTCAAAACATGTGCAGCTGAGTTGTCTCCTGTATTAACAAGTCTATATCGCCTCTCTTAGCCTCTCTTCGCCTTCGCCTCTCTTAGCCTTGCCGATCCTGCCAATTACAGACCGATTTCAATCACCTCCATACTCTGCAAGATTATGGAGCGTGAATAGAACTCATGCCTTTTAGCATACCTAGAAGGTAACAATCGCCTCAGTGACCGACAGTACGGGTTTCGCCGAAATAGGTCCACTGGAGACCTTTTAGTGTATGTAGTATATGTGTACACGTTTTGTTTTGAGAAGCAGTCGCCGTCTCTCTAGACGTCTCAAAGGCATTTGACAGGGTCTGGCATGCGAGCCTTATAAGCAACCTTTCAGCTTACGGTATATCTCCTGGTATGATCGTCTGGGTCACGGACTTCCCGAACCAGAGATCCCTCCGAGTAGATGTTAACGGATGTTCCTCGGAAGCCTTGACAATAAATTCCGGAGTGCCTCAGGGGGTCCGTTCTTTCTGCAACTCTCTTCGTGCTGCACATCAACGATCTGCTAAAGCCCGGTATCTATGGGTACGCAGATCACAGCACAATTGTAGAAAGATATCTGCCGAGTACTCGGACCAGTAGAGATCAAGTACAGGTTGAAAATGAAGCCATGGTGCAGCGTTTGAGTGATAAGCTAGAGGCGGTCTCTATATGGGGCAATGCCAATCTTGTTAAATTTAACGCAACCAAAACGCAGACGTGTTTATTCACCGCCAAAAGAAGCCCTTTCACATTGGCTCCTACTGTCCAGAATGTATTTTTGGAATACAGTGACCGACTTCAGTTGCTAGGGATAGAGATTTCCTCGAACCTCAACTTTGGTCGGTTCATTGAGTCTAGAGCAAGAGCAGCCGCCAGCAAGCTTGGCGTCCTTGCAAATGTCCGGCAGTACTTCACACCGGGACAACTTCTTACATTATATAAAGTACAGATCCGATCGTGTGTGGAGTACTGCTCCACATATCTTTAATCGCTGGTGCCGCAAAATGTCATCTTGCTGCTCTAAACACAATTGAGAGGTGTGCAAAGAGGCTAATTAGTGACCCTGAACTGGTGGAACACAATCTTCATAGCCTCGAACATAAACGTAGAGTTCTAGCTCTAGCTCTCATATATCATATCCACTTTCCGTACATAATAAAAAGTTTTTTAATATTAGACAACAAGGTTAATTATTTCCGACTACGTGATGGTGTAGCGTTTTTCATAATGTTACTAATCATAACTTACAGTTCGGTAGTACCTACAGTACGTATAGTACGTTTCAATTGGCATGAATATTGGGAGCCCTATTATATATATTATACACAATTTGTCAATTTTCCATTTCAATCCGAAGTGCGGAAAAAAATTAATCAAGGTCAAATGTTGCAAAAATCGTTTTTTTTAGGTTTTCCAGCTAAACGATAAGTTTTATAATAAAAATAGGTGAGCCAAAAATTATTTATCATGCAATCATCTATAAAAATTGTTCTTACACTTTTTTCCTAAGAATCACCATTTCGGAGATACAGCGATGCAAAATGTTGAAAAAGTTGTATTCTTCATAATATGCAAGTCAATTACCGTTATATACGTTACAGAACTATAGTATAAAGTACTTCCTCTACCACAAGCTGTAATCACCAACGGAACTCGCTTTCTTCTTTCAATTTACGGAGCTCCAAAAAAAAATGACGTGCTTAGATAAATCTCGATATTTATCTTTTGCAAAAAGACGTAAAAAAATAAACCAGTACTATTATCTCGTCTTCCTTCAACCTCCCTTAGCCCTATTTTTGATGCTAACTTGAATTTGATTGCTTACTGAATGGTAGTCTCAGTAAGTTGGAAAACAACAATACTTAATTGTTTGGATAGTAAGCCGGATAAATAATACAAGAAAAGTATTCGGAATCACTTTGAATTCAATATTAGATGGATGCAATTTAGTTAGTAAAGTCATTGAAATATATGAATACATGTAGAATTGATTTAAACATAAGTTTGGATGGAGTCAGGAAGATGCATGCAGGGTACAGAAGGTATACGGTAATATTCAATGTGCTAGAAAAGTTTAAGAGTGAACGGACGCGCTAATTTAGCAGGAAATATCTGAAATCGAATATCAACATACCATATTTAAATGGGATATCGAGTTGATTCATGATATCCTGCGGTTCAATTGAACATATATATGCATTGAAAACATTTAAGATATTGTTAAATTCAGTAGACGCCGTAGGGTGGTAGTTTGGAAGGACGCAAGATGTCTCAGGAGATTTATATATATATATATATATATATATATTTATTTATTTGAATAATAGTTGTTTAAATAACAAAAATAGGTGATTTATTTATGATACTTATTCCGTAAACGTAATAATCAATCGGTTTAAATTTATCAATTTTTTTTTGCGTTGACGTTACCTCGGACTGCCTCAAGGTTTATTTTTTTACGTATTTCTTTTATATCTTATCCCAAAAATATGCTACTTGCTTACAAGTTCAGTAACTAACAATTCATTGAGTCGTATTTACGTACGACCATATTTTTCGATAAGTGTTTGTTTCAATTTATTTTATTTATAATGGCCTTCTACATACTAATTTAATAATAACGAATTATTACTCATATAACCTACTTTGTTCTCATTTCGTATTTTTTTTTTGCAATTAATATACTGGATTTTTTTGTTTAAGTTTTTTTTTTTTTTTTTTATATAAAATGATATTTAGCATTAGTATGTATAACCACGTTAGTTTTATGTTAGACAACCATACCGGTTATATGAAGGCTGAAAAAAAATATATAAATGTATGTAAGCTTTAAATGCGCGTAATAATGTAGCGTAATTATTTTTTTGTAAATATTATCACGTGTCTTGTGGTTTTTGTTGGGTAAAGGTAAAAATATGTAAACAATATTCCGCAAGGAAAATGGATATTTAATGGATATGGATGGAAACCAAAATATATCCCTAAAAGATGAACCGACATGATCGTTACGGACATCAAAATATATTTGAAAATTATATCTAAATAATGGTATTTACAAAAAGTCAAAAAATTTTGTAAAATTGTATTTGCAAAACTTATTAAGATAAAACCATTATTTTACTAGTAAATATTAAGTAAATGGTGTCAGAAAAATGCGTTTACTGTCGTATTTATATTACAATAGAATCTTAGATGTAACGCATCAACGGTCACAATTATGTTACACTAGATAGTAGGCGTAAGCCGGCAAGAGTCACGAATTCGTTACAAAAAATCACCAGGCGTACTACGGCAGTAAATGTCGCAGTTTCGATACAAAAGACAGCGTTTAGCCAAATGGCAAGCGTTCGTTATGGATTCTATTCAAATTTATGAACGTAAACGATAGTACAGCGTTGTCTTATGTCAAATCCACACATTTATCATTCTATTCTACTAGCGTCAATGCCACTTGTCTAAGCCTAGATAAACCGTTAAGACATATATATATTAAAACTTTTACTTAAATAGTGCTATAAATTTGAACGCTGACAGGTTAACTGACACAAACTAACGGGATATTGACAACAAGCAGTTATTAGTTCGGAACTCTTTAAATAACATTAATTTATATTTACGGTAATAATAATATTATATATAAAAATATATTGTGAATGTTTAACGTTCGAATCCTTCAAGAAATAAAAGAGCCTCATAGAACTATTAAAGGCGTTTTTATTTATTTAATACTTTTTGTTTACACTTTGTTTGTTTGTACAATTTGATTCTACATATAAAAGAGTATTCATGGGGTTTCTTCCCGGGATTGTGCCATGGATCTTATCTTTGGAACCGTGTACGTAGAGTCTTATGTTTTAAATGTGCAATTCATTTATGCCTATCTGAAATAAAACCGTCAATTTTATAATATAAATCAAGAAAATATCAAAAACAAACAGTCATTAAAAATATCGGGATATCCTTATAATATTAAATTGCTCATCTATAGTAAAAATACTGCAATTTATCACTATTTGAAATATAGACAACCAGCTTCCTACAAATTAAATATTTATTTAATATTTCATAGCTGTCAGTAATATTTATAGCAAATTTGAATGAATGAATTTTTCATTATTTTTTTTTTTGTATAAAATACTTAAACATGATTGTAATATGTAATTTTTTTTTTGGCGTGGGTCTGTCAGTGTGTACGAATACCACTTTCAAATGGCACCCTTATTCAAGACAAGTTAACGCTAGACAAGAAGAGTCAATTTAAGAGCACATGTCCGCAGCACGATTTAGAAATTGACTTATGAACGTCCAATGACAGTAGAGTTCGTCGTATGGATTTTTGCCGGAATACAATGTCCGGCATTGAGCTCTAACACCGCGTAATGGTAGACGGTGTGTTTAAATGGTCGTTACTGGTCGACTTTAAGGCAAAAAGATTGCCAATAAGACTTATCTTTCATACAGCCAAACAGCCAAAGAAATAGGCGACGATTTCTTTGGCTGTATGTACCTTGACTCATTCCACTGTAGGTACAAGAAAAATAATAAAAGTACCTTCGGCTAATGAACAAATAAAAAACATCAATCCATAATAATATAATTAAAAAATATGGTTTAGTATTGAAAATGATTTATCAGCCAAAATACAATACTTTTTCTAATAAAATCCCATAATAAACAAGAATATTGACAATGGTTTAGTAGTAAAAATTAAGTATTATTGATGTCATTGTAGCTTTCATGTCGTGTATCAAATATTATAAACGACATTTTTTAATATAGGATGGTCTTTTGATAAATTCTGTCACGAATATTGTTTTTTTTTTTTTTATTATTATTTTCCACGGACACGTCATCCGTGCTCTTTTTTGATGTTTTACAATTTTTGTCAAGTTAAATTATAATTTATAAATAGAATTCTTAAAAACATGCATAAAATGCAAAGAGATTATTAGTAGGAATTAAAAAAAAAACTATGTTAGCGAGTCCTTTGCACAGGTCTTTTTTTATGTATATATATTTATATATATATTTTCATAGTTTTATGAGCCATGTTTTGTGGACGTTATAATTTTATTAGTAGTTTAAAAAAATAACCGCTTGAGTTATTATTAATTTCAATTAATTTCCACATACGTTACTTCTAAAAACTGACTTTGTTTTGTGCCAAAGGTTATTTTTTTTTTGTTATTTTGTTAATGGATCATTTATATCATGACGTCTTTCAAAATGATACAAGAAATGATCCTTTTTCCTTAAGATGAAAATGTAGGATATATAAATGTAATTACGTGTATGCATTTATGTGACGTAGGATGTGGGTGGTCTGATATTGAAAAGGTTTCTCTATATATTCTTTTTCATAAAATAAAAACATTTTACATTTTGGAAATACACATTCAAAAAAGTATCCGTAATTCCATTTCGCGTCGAGATTTATAAATATTAAAATGGACAGCTGTTCCACCCTCACACTGAACTCTAGTCTGTGGTTATGTTTGATGAAGAAGGATGATACGAATAAAGCGATCATTCCTTAACGTTCTTTTGTCTATACTATTGTCTGAAGTTACTAACCTGAGGTTCCGTATGATAGTCCCAGTTAGCATCAGTGAACTGCAGCAGTGTTGCCATCACGGGGATGTCCATGAAGACCTGCTCAGAACCGCCAGCCTCTATCAAGAGAACCTATAATAAATATATTCTATTAATTTTGCGTCTCTCGATAATTAGGAACGTTTTTAAATAAATGTGATTGAACAGGATAAAATTATAATAAACATAGTAAAATGGACCTAATTACTTGATGGTAATTACCCTGCAGCATTATTGTTGGTAGGGCATTTTACTTTTATTCCACCCACGCTCAAAACTGGGGAGTCCCCGTAGAGTTTTATGGAAATAAAGATTGGAGCTTCTCAATGACATGTGCCGGTTTGACTAGTTTTAATATTATCTCTCGAAGAACGTCCTCATGTAAAGGCATTTTAAAAATTTTCGTCCTTGATTTGGACCACTTAGTATCTTTACATAAATTAACAATAATGGAAGTCAAATCCAAAGAACCTTTCATTCGCCATTATCGTATAGATTATAAAATTTGTCATCCAAGAATATCAGAACATCTCGATCAAGTTAATGAATCTTTATTTCATTCATATTAGGTGGGTTCATGTAAGAAGATTTTTCTTTTTTCAAATAATTTAACATCGTTTACATTTAACGATTTTAAATTAGCTGGTAGTTTCAGAATCTAAGTTGCTTATTTAAATGAAAATACATCATGAATATTATATATTATGTAAAATCAGTATTCTGCGCAGCGAGCATCTGTACGTAGTTGACGACGCGGATCTAACATTCTTCGAAATCATCAGTAAGAATCGCGATGGGTTCGAAACTAGTCGGTCTAAGTACGACGAATGAAAGTGAATACAGCCGAGTGTACATATTCATCATGGTAAAAAATTAAATATAAAATGAATATATTATGTTTGAATTCGTATTGCACGCTGTTATTTGTCTTCTAATAGTATTTTTAATACACACTGCTGTAAGTAATAAAGCGACAAAAGAATATCAAATTATACGTGATTGTGCCTTAATTAAAATTGTCTCCAAGGTGAACGATAATTCTAACACACACAAGCTAATTAAAGACTTAGGGCTACACTGATCTTATATTTTTTTCCAAACAGCAATTAATTTACACGGTTTTTATAAGCGTTTATAATTTGTGTTTTTTTTTATTTTATAGTACAAAATATAAATACATATATTCATGATTTACATATCTTGTTGTTTGTTTCAATGGTAATATTTAAATTATTTTTCCTTCTTGGACAAAATTATTTTCTCATTTTAACTTTAAATTTCCTTATTTTATAATATTTGTTACGTATGTAAATCAAATTGATACTCAATATGTGAGAAGGAGATCTTGGATCGTAATATTAAAATTTTTATTTATATTATTTTTGTTTAAAAGAAGCGCTATAATGGTGGATGGTATTTGACTAATACCTTAAACTTATTGGCTTCGGTCAATCTGTTACTGAGTACACACCCCGCTGTACCAGCTCCGACGATGATGAAGTCATATTCTGGTAGGACGACGTCGGTCTCCGCTGGTTCACCGTTGTGTAACTCTGCTGTATCTCGTAGGAAGCCCGCTACGGCGTCTAAGATTGAATCCCGGCCCAGAACTGGCGAAAGGCACAAGTATGTAGTGCTGGAAAAAGACATTGGAATTAGTGTAGGACATAAAAAATGTCATTTCGCTTTATAAAATTAATGTTATATCTATTTTATAGAAATATACAAAAATATAGTATAAGTAATTTCAAAAAAATAAGTAACAATTCGGACAATATTGTTTCTTGGGTTCCAGCAGTTCTAAACTAATATTCCCAACTTTAGTCAATGTACGGAGACGCGGGCAACGTCTAGTTTGTATATAATCTCCATGTGAACGTTTTTTCTTTAACTTTAATGATGTCTGTTTCGTAAATTATATTTTTTTTATTTTCCGACTTATAATGATTTTTAGTATGTAGCTATCAATTTTTATAAAAAATACTTATATAATTAAATGATACATGTATTGTGTTTATAAAAAGTTTTTTGTCCAAAAAAAATGAACAGATATTTATTTAAATATTTTTCACTTTGAATCATTACCAGTGATCACTTGTGTACGTCCAATGGAAGTGTCAGGAGGACCCATTTTATACCATACTTATCGAAATAAGTCCTTCAGGACATGAAATTAAAATAACAAGAGTTCCAACCTCGCGTTGGTATCAGAAGAACCACACAACAAACTCAGCCAGGTATTTGTTTATTGCGATGTGATACAATAAAACTATAAAATGTTTCGAGATATTATATTAACATATTTTGTCTCTTAACAACTAATAAATGTATTTATTTCAAGCTTTTGATTTGGAATCAGAAGATATTTCAATTGTTTTCAATAACCCATACTTAGAGCTTCTAGTATGTTTATATTCCTTAGCAAAGGGCTTTTTCTTTCCAAATATTTTTTGCGCTCTACCAGGTCAATAGTCGTACAATTTAATGAGCTCGTCCAAGGTAGGCTTTAATTACATATAAAAAAAAAATTGTGGTTTTATAAAATTTTTGTAGGAATTTATAATTAAATGTGCTGTGATTTGTAAATAAATATTTAAATTGATTGGTTTGAATAATATAGAAAACATATTTTAAAATATGTCACGGTTGTTTAAATATGATAATTGTTTGTTATTAAAGGCCTGCAAGATATTTTATAAACTACAACCGTTATTGTACATAATTATATATATATATATATATATATATATATAATTATAATTATAAAACAATTAAACAGCCGTGACATATTTCTAGCTTTAAAAACATATATTCTATATAATTGAAACAACAAATCACAAATATATAAAGTTAGTTTTTATTGTGTTTGCTACGTGTTAAGTAAGTACGTCGTAAATATACCTTAATAACATTTTTTGTATTTCCGTCTATCTGTTTGTTTGCGAATTATTTAAAAACAGATAAAATTAGGATGTTGTTAAATTTAGTAGGAAAAATCATCGTCTTAATTAATGTATGACAATATAATTTATTATATTTCAGTAATATTTCAGTAATAATACAGGAAAAAATACTAGATATGTGGCTGATATATTATATATTATTTAATGATAGATGCTTGATTTGTTGAGGAGAGAATGGGAGAGATGAAGATACGTGCCACAGCGAGCTCTCTGCCATGATGCACAATGATGACGTAGTATTTAATTATTTTGACTTATCCCCTAAAGGAGCAAAGATGAATAACAATAAATATGATTGTAGGTCATTATATAAAAGACAATAGCAAGTTATTTTGAAATTAACTTTAAGACTACAGACAGACAAAACACAAGATAACAAAAACGAGGCTGCACTTTTTGTTTCAAATAATAAATGCACGTATAGAGTTTGGGATTCAAGATGCATAGTTCATAAAAAAGGTAGATCCACTAAGGAAACAACTTGATGGATGCTCTTCTAAATTAATTATATATATATTAATGTACAAGTAATTGTCTAACTAAATATATAAATTAAATTGTAAATACCTTATAAAAACAATAAATCTACACAACTGCATCTTGCACTTGACACGCTAAACTAAATATTGACTCTTACTAAATGTTTAAATTATACATTAATCGAAATCAAATTTTTAATTGCATTTATTATAAATAGTTCTACTTTGCATGATGCTTCCATATGGCAATAACCGCAGGGTCATGGAGTCCAAATATAATAGTTTTTTAATATTTAAGTATTTATAACGATGATTAGAATAATTTTATACGGTCTTTAATTATTTTTGTAATTAATTGAATTTTTTCAATAATATATTTTTAATAACATTATCTAATTTCAATAATTATTGTACCAGTTTATCTCTATTTTTTTTATAAATGTAAGACTAAACTTCTTTACTATATGATATTTATTTTGAACGCTATTGCAATTTTTCTAAGAGGTTAATATTATCGAAATAAGAAATATATAAATAGACAATTTAAATGTAATTAATAAAAAAAATAAATCCTTATTGAAAATTTGTCTTATACAAATAAAATTTTCTATGTGAAAAATCGAAATAATAATTGCTCCAAATAGTTCTGGGAGCTGGCGACAGAACTACCTTAAATTCCTTAGAAATAAACGACGAACTTACAAATATTCAACACATTGAAACTAGTAAATTGACAGGAAGTATTTTAAAATGACAATTTAATTTACGTTATACATTTATCTAAGTTCGTAAGTGAATTTAAAAACTGATAAATTAGCTATTATTAATGATACTTGCTTTATAATTAACAGTCTCAAATTTATTTATATTATAACTTAATAATAACAATTCTTTTCATTTGCTCAAACAAAATTAAGTACTTATTTGCGAACGCTTAGAAAATTTAAGAAATTAACAATCAATATTGAGAAACGATTGAGATTCGTACAGCCGCTTACTGAAACTTTAATGGTGTTGTATAACTATGAATTAAACTAAAAATGCTATGGTGTGATAAAAAATATAGCTAATTATTTTGTATAGGGATGTCTTTGTTCCGTGATTTGACGCGAATAAGAATTATAGAGTAAATAAATATATACAATTTGTTACATCATCACTTATAAATAATAAAAGCCGGGTAGATGATTCTTTTTGTCTTATATACAAAAAATAAAAGATCACGGTTAAATTTCGGCGCTTCTATGTTTGTGTTCCGTGATATCGTAAAATACCATATCTCATGGGGCCTCATTGTGGTGACCCTGTATAATTAAAGGTGCGTCATTCAGATCGATACCAGACTACGTCACAGTATTTATAACACGCATATTTCAATGTCTAACAGAGTTCCTATATTGTTTTTATTTCTATCTTCGTCTTGGAACTTTTTTTTTTTCAAATAATAAATATTTTATTTATCAAGTTTTTGATTATGTAGGAACCAAATAAAATAAAATGACAAAGAATTTCCAGTCTAATATTTTGTATTTTTTATTATTATTGAACTGAATTAATGTTATCGTCATAAAAATAAGGTATTTTAGTTTAGCGCCTTTAAGAAAATGTCGGCAATGGCGTGTATTTAGAAATTTTATATCAGTTGATCATTTCATCATCATCAATCTTTTAAAAAATTGCATTCGGCTAATATAACAATAAATGTTTTTCTTAAAAAAAAAAATAAACGTTATTCATAAAAGTTAAATAAATCATTAATTAAAATGTCTATTGACCAGAAATAAATTAAGATAATTCTCTGTTACTCTTTATGCTCCTAGTAATTTTCTATGATTTGTGATCTAGCACGAAGTTAAAAAAGCATGCTAAGTTAATCTAGAAGTATTTTATTCAATTGAAACTGCCCACCAAAATATACCATCCACTTTTTGCTACACGGCTAAAATTACCGCCTTTAAAAGAACTGTACACTGAGTTTATATAAAGCATTGTAGATTTGATTTAAGCTTTGGATTGTAAATCGATCTATCGAATCTCAGATATATCAGTAATTTTTAAATTCTTACAACACAAAAAATAAGAACAACTTAACTATAAAAAAGTATTTAATTCTCATCTAAATATGTACATCACAAAAAACTTATTACAAATGTATTTTACACTACGTTTTGGTAAAAAATTGTAACAAATGTTTCATATTAACAATATAGCTATGAAGTGATTTATATAATATACCAACAAAGAGCATGAATACACATTCTTAAAATTGTTCTTATATTAAAGTTTTTTAATAATGTATACGTATATACATTAAAAAAAAATAATTGCTTTTGCTAGCTGCCAATGCCTTCTGCATTCATGTATTATTTTAATTGTCTCTAAGGAGTCGCTTTTCTGTTTATATACTTTACCCTAAATGCCTAAAGTATATAAAGATCAAAGGTAAAGATAATAATAATTAGCTAATATAAAATACATTATAATTTTTGTCTACTATTCTTTAGAAATAAAAAGTACGTGAAAAATATACAAACGATATTAAAATGGTAGGTGTTAGAGGTACGTATTCATATACTTTGTTATAAAGACGATGAAAACTGATGGATATTTATGGCACTTAACAACGACAATATATGAGTACCTTACTTAAAATATTAATAAATATTTCGCTATATACAAACAATCTTATATAATATTTTGACATTTACATAATGAATGACTATTTAAATCTATCACTGTAATATACAATGATTTATCTTCATTTGTATAATTTCTAGTAACAATTTATTTAATATTTTTTTTAAAATCATCTTTTTCTATTTAACCAATCGTCCTTTATCATATCTGAGCCCTTCTCACCAATCATAATTACAGCTGCGTTAGTATTTCCACTCACAATAGTCGGCATTATACTCGCATCTATCACTCTAAGTCCTTCAACACCCAGCACTCTTAACCTGGGATCGACAACCGCACCTGGATCCCACGACGGTCCCATCTTAGCTGTTCCAGATTGATGATATATTGTCATACTTATAGTTCTAACTTGACATTCAATATATTCGTCAGACATAAATTTATGTTGCTTGCAATTAGGCAGAGGTTTCATGTACAATCTTGATCCAAACTGTTTAAATGGAGAGGCATTCGCAACTTTCAAAGCAATTTTTATGCCATCTACGAGTCGGTTAACATCTAAACGATCTTCATGATATCGTGGATTCATGATTGGATAGTCAAATGGATTCGAGCTCTTTAATCTTACGTAACCTCTTGTGTTAGGTCGTAACAGCAGAGGCATGATAGTCCAAGCATCTTTATTTGCTATAGGTTTGTATACGGTATCGTAAATTTCATCAGTCAGTCCTAAAATTTTTCTCACAATTTGACCATTATCTGAAGAGAATGATGCCGGAGCCATGTGAAATTGTATATCCGGCCATAAACCGGAGCTGTTTGCGTATTTTGTATTTACGAAAGCGACGCCTTCGAGTCCTCCCAGTGTTGTCATTGGTCCTCTTTCATTTACGACGTAATTCATTGTAACAGGAAATGCTTGCAATCTATTTTGGACGATAGCTACGGGCTTATCGACTAGAAATGTCAACCCTCCCACCCCTACGTGGTCTTGTAAGTTTTCTCCAACTGGTAAATCTCTTAAGACCCGTATACCAACACTGCGTAAATGATCTTTAGGTCCAATGCCGGACAACATTAATAATTGCGGACTATTAATAGCTCCGGCAGATAATATAACTTCCTTTCTTGCATAAACAACTTTTTTGATACCATGTTTAACAAACTCGACACCATATGCCTTCATAGTCTTAGGATTAATAAGAATTCTGGTAGCTTGTGAATTTAGAGAAATATCTAAATTTCTACGAGTTCTAACAGGCCGTAGAAATGCTTTAGACGTGCTGCATCTTGAACCACGTCTTATTGTGCCTTGGGCTATCATAAATCCCGTTTGAATTGCACCATTAATATCTCTATTTTCATAACCGATTTCAACTCCTGATTCAACAAATGCTGCTACAAGAGGTGTTCTCCACGGAGCCTCCTGCACTGTTAAATAACCACCACGACCATGGTATTGACTTTTTGCCAAATAGGGATTTCGGTTGTCTTCTGATTTAACGAAATATTTTAGAACATCTCGATAAGCCCATCCCGGATTGCCGAATGATTCCCATTGATCAAAGTCGTATCTGTTACCTCGTACATATATCATGTAGTTGAGAACACTGGAACCGCCAAGAACCTGAAAAAATAAAATGAAACAATACTTCAATAAAATATACTTCTTTGTCATATACTTTGTAATTTTTTTTATACTTATTTTCTCTGTAATATATTATTTTTTATTACGACGACGAGTACCTTATAATATATCTATCTATTGTAATAAAATTAACAAGATTTACTTTTTCACGAAATATCTGTACAAAACTCAGTAATCCAGGTAAACAAAAAATCAACTATTTTGCAATTAATCCCTAAAGTGATATAATAAGATGGCATTGCATGTATTTAAACGCGAGTGAAACTGCGGGGATAATTTAGTTTTTGAAATTATTTTGTTCACCTTTCCTCTCGGCCAACTACACCTGCGATTTTTAAAACCCAAGCAGGCGTAAGAGGTTGGTTCAGTTTTGTATTGCCAGTCCAATTTCGTTAGTTGTAAGTAGCCAGCTAGTGACGGGACGTCGGTGATCTCGTTCTCGTCTGGCCCTGAAAAATATATCATACTATTAGCAAAAAATCACTACAGAAACAAAGTTTAGGAAATGTTATTTTATGTCTTATAGAGCTTCAGAAGCCCGCAGGATTGTCATTAATAATTTTACGATGCAAACAATTTTCACCAAAAATATCCAGGGTAAATAAATACCATACAAACATTTTGCTTTAATTTAAATAAATATAAAATGAAAAATAAACCCATACGATACTGTATTCGAACCAGCGACCTCTGGGAAACCGTCCCGTCGCTCCACCAATTGATCTAAAGTCTCTATTATACACGTCAGGTATAATTTTGGGTATGATGTTTGAGACTCATATTTAAAAAAAAAAAATACAAATATAATCAAAAACTCACCACTTTCCAACAAAAGGACATTCCAGCCCTTAACTTCTGTCAGTCGATTAGCAACAACCGCTCCAGCAGAACCTCCTCCAACTACTACAAAGTCATATTCCCTCTTGGGTTCCTTATCTAGAACCCTTGCTTCAGGGTCGTGTGAATTATAATTGTGTAAAGTAAATGCTCCAAGCAGCAGTGGAATCAGCCAGAGCCCAGTTATACTGACGGATTTAAGAGCCGTTGACGCTAATAGAACTTGGATACCCATTTTTTTGACACTTATCGTTTCGATGATATCTTTCGATGATTATCGCCGAAGCCAATATCACAGTGATGCTATCTGTTCGGTGATGGTATTATCACAGTGATAATTTGCTAATAATAAACTTTTTTTAAAAGCCTGTGTTATAAATTCTTGATACCGTCTGGTGGTTTACTTCTTCGCATAGCTCTCTTTGTCTTGAGCGATGGTTGATGCTGCGACATGTTAACACCAGCAGTCTTGTGAAGGGTGTTCTGTCGAATTTCGAACCTGAAATTAATGTTTTACATATTATTCGTCGAGATAATATAGATATATATGTTGGTCTTACTCTAGAATATTATGCTAAAATTTAAATATTACTTGCATCAATATTTATGATTTTTTTTTCAGGTAATCTTATAAAACATCAAATAAAATTGGGAATTATTGAAGTGGTATCTGAAGCATTCAGGTGAGTGAAGTTGTTATAGAATAGGGAAAAGCTGTTGATTATATATATATATATATTTAATAAAGTCTAATACAGTATATAACAATTTAATTTTATTGATGGTTTTGCGAACCATGTATCAGTGTCAGTAGAAAGTTACTTTATAAAACACTACTTTTTATGTAATTCCCTACAGTATACAAAATATCAAGCACTAATGATAGATTGAGACAGACTTATGTATACTACTGTGGGTGAGACAGAGAAATCCGTTTCCTTGTTATACGGAAGATATGATCGAATTCTCTCTGATTCGCGCGAAAGTGACTGTGGAGTTGAGACCTAACAATAGTGTTTGAAATTGTTCTTAACTTATATATTTAGTAGTACTGTAATCACATTTACTTAAAATTATATCATATTTAATATAGTCTTTTTTAAAACAGATTGAATTTAATTATAATACAAAACAATACAGAAACAATCCGTGTTTTTGTTGACTTTTGTTTTTGTACTATTTTGTTTGACCGAGTAGAGGTAAGGTGTTACCAAAAGAACAATGGTCAAATTAAGTGATGTTATCAGAGCGAGACGGTTGCCTCCATTCAGCCTAAATAACTATGTTTATTTACTGTTTGTATATTGCATTTATTTATAAAGCCACAAGAACTGTCTAATGGCACTTCACTTTTAATCTTGACAGATAATATAAATAAAGTTTTGCCGTCACTTTGGTTATACTCTTATTAATTTTTGTTCGTAGTTAAAAAATGAATTAATAGAGAACCAATGTTTTAAATTATGGATTCTCTGTATAATAACACGCGGTCTTAATTGTTCTCGTCAGAATTATAGTCATTTACATATTACAGACATTGACACCAATCCAACCGTTTCCGCAAATAATGTATTATTTTTCTTCAAGATTGATAGTTTCTTTGCTTATTTTTAGTACTATTTCGTATACTTTATTCCAAATATGAGCTAGACTTATTTAGCGAACAATTTCATCTAGCTTTGAACATATGTATGTCTGTACACATATGTGGGTACGTCACATACATAAAGAAGAAAATATAGTTCAAAAGTTTTTACTGCATTAATACTACATAAAAATTGTATATATATATATATAAAGTTAAAGACAAGTTTTAGCGAGTCCATTGTTTTAGCTCTATATCTCATATCATTTAATATATTATTAATTATTATTCATTTAATATAGTTTAAAATGCATTCCCCACATTAAAAAAGTATCGTTTCTGTGTAAGCTGTAATAAAATATTGTAATATAGAAACGTGTTGGACGAGTTGTCAAATCGCTGGCGTCCGTTGCGTATCATAATATATTTGTAAACAAATGTGATGTAATAACCGAGTCATTGGGTGAAGGTCGACTCGATTATCGATACTGCCATTTTCCATGCCGTACCTCGAAATGTCCCTAATTACGTGATAGACCATTAACCCAGTTTTCAATGGACGAGCTCTATTGATTTTTATGTGTCTTATGGGCGAAGCTGACTCATTTAGGCCATGCTAGCCATTAAAGTTTGCTCGATAGTTTCAAAATTATTATTATATTTTTGAATATTTCAATGAGTGTCCATGGCATATTCAAATACAAAATGGTCGTAAATATCGCTATAATGACAGGTACATAATATTCCTTTCTATTTTTATTCATATTCTATCAAGAATTTATTGATATTAGCTATTGTTATACGTTAGTAAACAAAATATCCTACGTCATATCAAAGACCAGGTCAGTATGATAACCCAAATATAACCGGACGAAGGCCGACACTTGTACTTTCACTGTTGCTCAAGTAACCCGGGACGGCGCGACCTTCAACTTACATAAGATGAGGTCGATTAGTTAAGTTGATATCATAATACAATTCAATATAGCAGTCGTTAGTTTTAAAACTAAGTATTGTCTTGTTGAGATTCTTTTCAACAATTGTTTATTAGATTTGACGAAATTTAATACTTTTAGATACGTCCAAGTGCTCTTGCGCTGCTTCGTGACCGGTCTCACAATATCGTCTAGTATTTCTTTGTATTTCATCAATAATACAGTGTTAATATTTCCAATTTGAATCTTTGAAAGTTGAAACACCCGCTGTAACAACTCTTCTTGACCTGCTTTTCGTTGCGGGCAGCTTTAATTTATTTTGTAATGTCAAATAGAATATATTTTATTTATACAATTGCTTTCGAACTGTTTTATTTAGATTGTCAAACTGTTGTAACGTTGCAAAGAACTTGATTTTTTTTTATTTGCCTTGAACTTAAGTTTTCTTATGTAAATCATTGCTTTGCTTATATTGACGTTTTATCATTGTTGTTCTACCCTCAATTACTATACATAATGAAAATCTGAACTTGTTACGTTTGTCTCACTACAAGGAATTTTATCTCATTACCAGCAATGCATTGTTTTTTGCTTCGTCTTTCGTCGTAATTACAGTATATGTGATCATGGAACATATTAGTAAACATACGCTTAGAATATACGCTTACATACGCTTAGAATATTCTATAATTAAATGCGGACACATATAATTATAGAATATTCTAAACGGATACACATATAATTATAGAACATTCTAAATTATCTCAAAAAAGTTATTGTAGTGTGTTACATTTATTCTAAATATAATATACATAAATAAAGGAAAGTGTATCGTTAACAAATATCAAGAGTACACTTGGACCGTCGCTCCATGTTGGAGGAATCGTCTCAAGAAACGTAGACGACTCATGAACTTTACACCTTATATAACAAATATTATTTTTTTAACGCTCTAATTATATTTCACATATTAATGTATAATTTGCTTAATGAGTCTTTGTTGGTACATACTATTCTGGTGAATAGTATGTATCATTTTACCACCTTTTTTTTAATCATTTTTATTTTAAAATTATATAATTATCTAGAATATAAATTATATAAATATTGTGTAATATTTTTAATAAAGATGATAATCAAATTTTTAAAGGTTCTTGTACTACGGTTTTTGTGTCGTAATCTATTTGTTCGCTTTCTTTTATCATAAATTATACTGACCGCATTAATACAATTATTATATTATTTAACTGTACAAGTAACTTAATTTAGTAAAAAAAATAACACATCTTGACTTATTTTTCTATAGAAATAACAAGAAGTATCTGATACTCATGTATAATAGATTTAAATGTAATATACATATATATATCTTATTAGAATGATAAAATAAAATAATAATAAAAAAATATCTATAGATTTCTACGTTTCAAATGCTTTTCAGTGTGAACGTCAGTCAGTTAACCTATCATCTACTTCGAAAGGCATAAAATAGATTTTACTATTGAGAAACGGGACTAAAGAGGTCGAACGGGCTTAGGTCAGACAATCACAAAGGATAAAGTATCAAAATTCTGAAAACAGACCTCAAGTTTAGATCAGTACTGTAAGAACGATCACGAAGAATAAAGTATCAAAATTTTGAAAACAGACCTAAGGTTTATATCAGTACTGCAAGGACGATCACGAAAGATAAAGTATCAAAATTTTATAAAATGTTACTTTAGTTTCAAATTCTTAATTAAGTACAAAAAAATACTATAGTTATCATGTAGAATTTTAGTTGTAAGAAAAATATAGAACTGCTTCGAGAGACAGTCTAGATTTTCACCACAGTAAACTAATTTATCAATATTTACTTATATTATGAATTTAGTAGACTCTTGACTTTTCGTAAGTTATGTAATGGGTGATGTTGACTCAGCATTATTTGTAAATCGTTAACGTTATATTTCTTATGCGTAGATCGTCTGTGCACATGCGTCGGAGTGAGTTTAGGAGTTACGTCATGTATGTTTATCTTTAAAGTATGGTTCAATTAAAAAACATGACTGGTAGATATTTATAAAAAATATTTCATTAAAAATTGTTGTTTATGGACGCACTTTATATTTTAATGCGGCAGTTTGGGTTTGGGTTTTACTCAGTCATGTAACGAATGAAATGACATGAAAATCATGTTATAGATATACAAGTCATACCAATGATATCATAACATGTTTTGATATACACATTTGTTTTATTGATTCTTTATTATATATCAGGTATTTTTTTTTGTCTGGTTCCTTTCTTAATATTGTTTTTTTTTCTCTATTCAATGGTAGAATAGTCAGGATCGTGTCATTATATTCGAATTATGTTCCATATAATTTTTGATATTTATTCATTAATAAAATAGTAACATAATAATATTTATTTATTCAATAAACCAAAAAATATCCAAATATTGCATTGAGAATTAGTCAATGCAATATATATAATATTGCTTAATATTGTTTAATATATTTTTTCATACTGATATACGAATAATTTATTTTATTAAAACGTCAAAAACATGAATAATAATAATTATACATTTTTTTTACTTATTAAAAAATACTTATAGTAAGTACTTAAAAGAAAACTTTCCTTATTTAAGATAAAAGTTAGATAGAAGACTAAATGTGTGAATGAATGTTGTATGATATTGTATTACCATCTGTATGTATGTCAGCGTTACGTAAAGTATAACTTCCCTTAACTTACTATTATATAAAGATATGTCAAGGAACTACTCTAAGATCTGTGGAGTTTTTTTTCACCTAAAGCTCTATTTCACAACAATAACAATATCACACTTGAAAATAATAAAAAACTAAATAACTATGTGTCTTATACACAATATTTCTTAGAGGGAACGAGAGAGAAAGCTTTCTCTCTCGTTCCCTCTAGAGAGAGAGAGGCAATTAATTTTCTAAGAATGTGTTTTGATACAACAAATTTTATTACGCATTTTACTTTTATGTAAAGATTTTATATAACAAAAAGCGCGCTCAAGCTATTATGATTTTGATATATTGGCTGCGGTTGACTTAAGAAATTAAGATGTAATATTGATATTAAAATAATATTAAGTAAGAAATAATAAAACTGTTACATAGGATGTTATTTTATATTCAACAAAGTTTCAGATTGTTATTTGATTGCGTCAAAAATAATTTGTATACAAGTGTGACATGATATTTATTTCTGGTAATGATATCCCTTTTTTTTCCGTTGGATAAATCCGTTACGGATACCCCTGGCCAAGAAGGTGACCGGGTGGTTATATGGGACTACCCTGCAGCATAGAGGACGCTGCCATTTTCAAGGCTACCCACTAAAAAACCAACGGTCACCCTCATCGCCTTTGTGGAACGCGACGGGATCTTTTTCACTCTCACCGTGACGCCTCCTCGGAAAAGATATCCCTCTACGCAATTCATCTCAATATCAAGAATTTTTTTATTATTATTACAAATTTTAACATTCAACGAAGTTGTTTGAAATATTAATTGTAGATTAGTAATACTTTCGAAATAACGACATTTTACTTTTACATATATTTGCAAGGTCCAGAGAATATATAAGTATGTATGTAATCGTAAAAGTCTCTGCTCAAATGTATATGAAGTGAAATGAACATTATTCCACCAATAATGAAAATAAATTCATTAATTCATACAGAATTAATGATTGTTCCGAAATATTAATTAAGATCACTTTATTAAGATGTCAATATAGTGATAGTTTGTGTGCGAAATTACATGACTTTTTTAATTACAAATAATTATCAAATTAAATGACCCTAATTAATATGAACAATTGTTATATTATAGATTATTAAAAAAACAATAAATATAATAAATGTTTGTATGTATTTGAAATATTTTATGTAAATAATATCTTATATATATACAATTGGTTCATCGTTTCAGTTTATGATTTATTTTTTGCCACATTGAGATTTTAGAATTTTCAATTCAACATACAAAAATAATATAAGAAATTATTATCAACTATTGAGTAAGAGTTTATTTTATATGAATAAACTATACTGGTATATAATATATTATTATACATATATAGTACCTACTTTTTAACAAAAAACTAATTCATGATGCAAGTCTCTTAAATTCTTAATTATTATTCGTGTGTAGTAACTCCTGACATCTGCACGAAATGTCTTTTATTACATTTAAGTGGGTCTTATGTAAGTTTCGCAAATTGATGAAATACAGATATTTGGGTTTTTTGGATATTTGGACTAAGATTTCTTATCTGGCGATTTTGTTATTCTCCGATACTATGCTCCGTAGACCTGTCTCTTAGATCTTGCACAAAAAGACTATTTTGGTCGTGGTTGAATTTCTTGAATAATATTTTTAATTCTTATTGCTTAAAAAAATCTTTATTAAATGTTCATTTTACTTTATACAATATATTTATATATAGCTATTTTTATAATATATATTTATTTGTTTATATATATATATATATATATATATATAAAGACTTTTTCTGTGCTACTTATCTTTCAACGCAGAGCCACAGACAACAAACATAAAAATAGCAAAAATAGTAGCTCATTGAATTTTGGAAATGTCATCGGTGTGAAGGTTAGATATATGGATTAAAGGAAAATTAAACGTCACAATAAAATACAAATACATTATAGTATTTTTACCGGAAACGAGTTGGGGCAGGTCAGCTCGTAAAATATAAAGTTAACGATAACGACTCATCATCAAGTAAAAAACCCGTTAACCTAGATAGACGAAATATTTCATAATTATTGCTCTTATGACGTAAAAAATAACACACTTAAACATTCTAACTTTAAGAAAGGTCAAATAGAAGTTACTTTTCATATGTAAACCTAACAAATTTTAAGCACGAACAAAATAAGTGTTTCGTTTTCTGATTCGAATTAATGTATTACCTACCTTTCGAAATGTTACCTTACTTACTTTACTTCGTACACTAAGTAAGGTAAGATAAGATAAGTAATACATAAAGTCATTGTTTTAAACATTTTAAGCCTTCTTTTATCGTTTTTATGATTAATTAAAATAACTTGAATAAATTAGTATTAATTTAAAGGGTCAAGGTACTCACAATCATTGCTGATGTGTTCAACACTCACACAAACACACAAATAATATCAACTCACTAAACGTTCTTTTTAATTATTAGAATTCTTGCCACTGATAAAGATATTCCATTTGAAGTACCACTTACTTTGTCACTCACAGAACAGTTTATTGAACCTATAATTTTAACATTTGTGTTTAAAAATTAATGCTTTTGTAACCAATAATATACTATAAATGTATAGTTTTTTTTAAAACATTTATTTATCTCGGTTCTTTATAAATAATTGTAGTAAATTGTCTGTTTATTTACGATTACATAAACAGCCATGCAATAAACCAATAAACGCCAGCAAATAAACGGTTACACAAGACTTTAAAGATCGATTAAAAATAATGATTGATTTTAAAATAAAATTGACATTAAATTGAGTGGTCATAATCATTACCGTTTACTAATCTGGAAATATATAATTGCATTAAACATTAAGTTTATTAAAAAAACGATTCAAGGATTCTTTTAAAATTAAAAAAACCATATTATATAAATATAATTTATCTGAATGAAGTTATTATGAAAATTACTGCATTTAACGGCTTCATGTAATATCCAGATTTTATGTAACGAGACGTACGTACGTTACGATAGATTAGATAAGGTCCATTATAACACAGAAAATAAATAAAAAAAATGTTAGTCGGACCAATCAATTTACAAACATTTCAATTATTTATACCAACATTAAGTCACTCGTTGAATAACGATTCAAATAAATTCTTTTGTCACCAAATACAATCGTTGTTTTTTTTTTGTCAAAGAAAACCAATGATCAAGTTTATTTAAATAAATAAAAAAAATACCAATGAATAAAAAATGTGTGGATTTTTTTTGGAGGTTCGCGGCAACTGCGCGACGCGAATACGCGTGGTTGACTGCCGCTGCGCGCGCGCCGGTGAAGTAACCGCCGGGATCGTAATATGTGTTACGAGTGCTTATGTCGACTTGTGGGTCGAACGGGGTTGAACCTGACGTGGGTCACGTTCTGTAATCGAAAACACACTTAATTATATCTAGTGATAGATCTTGAGATGGTTGAGGTAAATCATAAAAAAAAAATCATTATAAAATTTTAAAATGATTAATATCAATTTTAAGATGATAAATTGGTGGAAAAAACAGAATAATAAGGCTCTTACTTTATTCCTCTGTTTAAAAAAATATATTTTTTGAATGTTCCTATATTAGGTACAGGTCGTTTAAAAAGCGTATAGAATTATTTGAAACCATAACATAGTATGTGTGTTGAAAGCCGAGTACGTAATACTATTGATTGCTACACCGCTGCAGCGAACCATCGTTGCCAAATCTTTAACACTTCCTAGAACGCGAACGTGCCTATAGAAACGTAGTATAAAAATAAAAGGTTTATAACAAATTATTCATGATATTTATAGTATTAAAAGCTAGACAACTAAAGCTATAACCTTAGCGCCGCGGGCGAGGCGACGAGGAACTTTAATGTCGGTCATAGCTAAGGAAACGCTTTCGTTTTCATCCAGAAATTGAAAGTAATATTACGTCACTCTGTAGCGCCTTAATGAGCGGTTGGCTCTTTGTGTACTTATATTGTACCGGTACATAAGCATAACCACGAACGGACTGGTTGAATGTTATCATTTGTACTATATTCTGTACCTCTTATATAATATAAAAGTGTTTAGTTATTTTTATATTAAACCTGTATTGTAATAGTTATGTCATCAAAGTATGAAGAAGGGTCAGACGATGACACGCATTGTATAAATGATCAGGAGACTGCGACCAGTCTTACATGAACCTGAATGGAAACGAACATTACGAATCGGTCAAGTGCGATTTATATTAAATCTAGGGTTCCGTATTGCAATGAATTTATGTAATAATATTATTAATAGGAATATATTTATTGCAAGACATTTTAAAAGTCATTTTAATAAAGTTTTAAGTTACTTATAGAGGCGTGCCTTAAACAATGATTATATATTTGGGTTCTTGTTAATACATTTGTATAAAGTTCATAAAATACTTTCTTGAAATGTTTTTTAGAAAAGTCTGTATTTAAATAAAACTATCGTAAGATTATTTTTATACATAAGTACGAACGTTAAACTCATTATATATTTAAAAAATATATATTAAATGATCTCGTTTCGTGACGTCTAAATGATCTTATCCGACCAATTGTTTTTTTTTTTACATCTATGGTGGCTACGGTCCACATTTAATGAAACTCATAACTTATTTAGTATGAATCATTGCACCCTAATATTTCTATGAATTGTCTTTTAAAAACAAATTTATCGTGTGAATTACATTTTACGTCCGATACTAAAAATCTATCTAAAATCCGAGCTTTTGATTTAAGATGACTTCCTACTTGATCTCAAGGTAAATTATAAAGTTTAGAAATTAATTGAAATGTCGATGTTAGGGGCAACGCGATTCCGAACGTTTAATAATATAGGCTGTTTTTTACACGATAACACCAAGTTATTAATCTTTTTTTCCTTTACACGTTTTCGATTATTGTCTTTCGAAATACATTTCATTCATTCATTTATTCTTACATTAACTCATTTTACAATTTCACGTAAAATTCAACCAAAATTAATTTACATAATTCATTTATTCTTACATTCATTTGTTTTACTATTTTACGTAAAATTCAACCAAAATTAATTTACATAAAGTGAATAATAAGTAAGTAATATTAGAGTTTACTCGGAAGGTTTCACATTTTTTATTTTAAAAAAATGTAGCAGTTGCCTCTCACTTTTCATATATTATTTAAGATTGTTCATGTATTATTAACCTTATTTTTTATATAGTTTAGAAATAATTGTTTGTATACTAAATTTGATAAGGGTTCATTATCAAACTGTGCTAGAAATGTATTTTCTTATTATTTCTAACATTCATGTGACGCGTTGATGTCTTTACTATGAGTGCTGTAGGAAACATAATAGGTTGTAAATACGTACTAGTCTAGTTAATATTTTGATTAAAGGAATCATCAACAGATCTTATTAAACAACATTATTAATTTATTAACAGATTTTATGTATAAAAAAAATGTATTTCTTAATTGTCAATTTTAAAGACGTTTTATAATTTATTTATTGATTGAATTCTTTATCACACAATTTGCAAAACAAGACACAAAAGGCGGGGTTAAGACCATAGGGGTTTCAGGAGAGGACGTCCGTTGTAAGAAAAAAAAAAAGCAAATTAATTTATTAATGTAATGTAATGTAACAATGTGTAGACGTATATAAACCTTAAAAGTTATATAAGTCAGTGTGTGTGTGTGTGTGCATGTGTGTCCCCGATGTGTAACCGACTGAACTCGATGGACGCAATGTTCGTGGAATTTTAATCGTCACGGAATTAAGAGGTGTGCTAATTTGTCACAATGGGGTTATAAAAACTATTTCTTTTTAATACGAGACAATTTATTTTTACATTTTTATTTGTTTGTATGTTTGTTGTAGCTTGTGATTATGTGTGAGATTGTAAAAATATTTTACTTATTGAAATATCAACTTTATTCCTGATCAAGTAAGTTTTTTTTTATTTTGATATAAATAAGTTATCAGAAAAAAATAGCAGGATTTATAAAAAAAAAGAGTCACTGTGGCTTTCTCTATTATATTTAAATTTGTTTTGTGTCAAAAAATGAAAATAAATTATAATCCAATTACTTATTATAGTTTTTAAACAAATTTATGAAATTATATGAATCTCTATATACCTGGATCACTTTCGACGTAGAAGTCATAATTGCACGTTTGCGGGTAGAGTCTTAAAAAGCGTTAAGGGCTAATTTACTAAATGATTTCTAATAACTATTTACAACTTATTACAAGCTGTTGTTATTATTTATGATTAAATTCCTATTTTTATGAGCAGTTACGTATCTCTTGGTTCCTGGTCATAAGAAAGATTATTAATTTATTGAGAGCTATGTTTGTTATTCATTACCCAATCGCACCGTAACTGAATAGATTTCTATTATTTCTATTTGCTAATTAGTTACATATAGCATAGCATATGACCTACTTTAATATTTATTATTTTATTCCTTTTATTTGATTTTTGCACGCTCGAGATGTCCTATTTAAGAAGCACCGCGATATATATATATATTATAAATTATAATATATATATTTATATTTTTCATATGTTTTATATGTTTCATATAGTATATTCATAAATATTAAGTAACATGTTGTTAGATTAGGAACGTAGATCACAAAAAAATAAAAGAATTCATAATTACTACATTTCTTTGTACTTAGTACTTATTTGATAGCGAATATAAACAGAGTGAGGTGGTTGCGTCATTTTTTTTTAATTTTATGTAATACTTATGACTCGCTTCGCAAAACGTCATTCTTAATTTACATACATATATATGCTTGGCTCGCGACTATGCCTGTGAGGAGAAATACATACATTGTATGTATATGAGTAATTACGTAATTGGCTTGTGTTTTATTTGATTTTCTTATTAAACCTTCATATGTTGTAATAAGTAGTCTATAAATTAATAGCTTTATAACACCGCCACCTATCGGATCTTAACGTATCTATTACGATCAAATATTGTCTCTACAATTTTGTTGTTGTTTGTAATGAATACATTTTATTAATGTGACCTCAATTTACACAAATACTAACAAAGCACACAAACGATTATTTAAATACATATTCAATGTATTTTTTTTCCGACGTCTTTCATTGTTCTTCGTAGTTTCATTGGAATTAAACATCCTTATAAGAAATAATACATAATTTTTCTATGAATATTTCTTTAAAATTTTAACGCCAAAGATAAAACTGGCTTATGCCATATTCATTTTGTTGTCCTTTTTTTATTATTTCTTTATGTAAAATCTATTTACATATGAGATAATAATCTTTGTGTCGAAGTAAAAACCGGATATATAAATAACTGAACACAATAATCTATCTTAAAACAGCTTCTCTCATCTTATTTAAGTATCTGGTTTCAAATCGATATCATAATAAACAAATATAAAAGTCATTTTTGTTACGTGAGAGCTCTGATGTCGGAACTGTGGCATGCATCGATCTCATTACTTATTAGAAACATTGCGCAATAGGAAATGCATAGTTCGCTGCATCTCGACCTGTTGGTTGCATGATACATTACGGGCTTGCGTTTTACCACCACTTAATTGGTGGTGGAACTATCTGGACGTTCTTAGTATTGTTTATCTATTTTTAATGTACATCATTAGTTTCGGAACAGACTTGACTAATTGTATTTGTGAATATCATAAAAAAATATGCTTTAATAAAACGGATATTATAACATTAAACACAAACTTTTATTATATTTTCTTTATTAGATTTTCTTGTTACATCATCTACATTATGTTCTAATTAATGCCAGTTTGAAAATTATATATAATATACAGAGAGATGGCTCTGTCCAATAATTAGAAAAAGACTGTTTATAACTAATTTGTTACTTGTACCATAGATGTCGCTGTTTCCAATAATTATTTCTATAATATTTTATTTCACCCTTTCTACACTAGATGGCGTTGTTGTGTAGTGGTTAAAGACTGCCGGAAAAAACTTAAACCGTTTTTACCTTTTTGTATTTTATTATATTTACAAATTAGTTACTGTAAATCTGTACATCCTACATTTACAGTTTTTTCTTTTGAATAAATTACAAAAAAAGTATATACATAGTGTTAGATGATAATTTAAGATATACTTTACATTAATTAAAATAAGTTTTGGTGTTTACGTACTATTCAATAATTTGCGTATATTTAGGAGGGATTTAAACGAAAATTATTTATTATAAAATTTATTAACAATACTGAATATAATAAGATTATGTACATACTTAATTATAATTGTTTTAACAATAAACAACTAAAAGTACTTTGTGACATAAATAGTTCATACGACTCAATGACTAAAGACACACAACAAAAAAAACAAATCACTGTCATAACACAAGCCAATCTTCCTTGATCATATCGGAGGCTTTCTCGGCTATCATGATAACTGGGGCGTTTGGATTACCGCTGATAATCGTGGGCATAACACTGGCGTCAACCACCCGGAGATTTGCCACCCCGTGTACCCGCAGCCTTGGATCCACGACGGCATCCTGGTCATGATTGGGTCCCATCTTACACGTACCCGTAGGATGATAAATTGTGAATGTAAAATGCTTAAGGCTACATTCCCAGTACTCGTCGCTGAATAGCGCGTGCTGCTGACAGCCCGGCAGAGGGATGTTGTGGGGTTTCGACCCATATCTTTGAAACGCAGTCGTATTTGATAACGCGAAAGCTATCTTTATGCCTTCGGTCAGCACTTTAATGTCCTCTTTGTATGCGAAGTAATTTGGCTCAATCGATGGCGCCTGGAACGGGTTTCGATTTTTCAATTTTATCCATCCGGAACTTTTGGGTCGTAAAAGTAATGGTAGTATTGTCCAAGTCTCGGCTGCTTCTATCGGCTTATAAACGGTATTATAAACTCGGTCACGTAAATTTAATATTTTTCGAATCTGCTCTCCGCCGTCTGAGTTAACAGAACTGGGTGCAAAATGAAATTGTATATCAGGCCAATTACCGGAGGTTGGAGCGTATTTAGTATTGACAAATGCCAAACCTTCGACGCCTTGTGTTGTCATTGGGCCATTCTCATGTAAAATGTAGTTCATTGCAACTGAGAATGACTGGAACCGGTCCTTTTTAAATGTTACCGGTTTGTTTACAACAAATGTAAGACCACCTAGGCCTACGTGATCTTGCAAGTTATGTCCAACTTTAAGGTTTGCCACCAATGGTATATTGTGCTCTCTTAGATGGTCTGCGGGGCCGATGCCACTTAACATCATAAGCTGGGGCGATGTCAATGCTCCTGCGGACATAATAACTTCTCGTTTTATTCTAACCTTATGTCTCTGTCCGTGACGATAAAATTCTACACCGTAAGCTTGTTTTTTGACCGTGTTTATTAGTATACGCGTGACTTGCGATCCTAACGCTATATGTAAGTTATCTCTATTGCGTATAGGTCTAAGAAAAGCTTTAGCCGTGCTACATCTGCTTCCACGACGCATCGTTGCTTGCGTGAGCATAAAACCCGTTTGTTTGGCGCCGTTTATATCGCGAAAATCATAACCTAGTTCCATTCCGCCTTTTAAAAAAGTAACGGATAACGGCGTCCGCCACGGTGCTTCTTGGACCGTCAAATAACCACCCGATGAGTGATACGGTGTATCGACTAAATATGGATTTCGGTTGTCTTCAGATTTCAAAAAGTAGGGTAACACTTGATCGTATGACCAGCCCGGATTGCCGAGAGCCTCCCATAGATCGTAATCATTGCGGTTGCCTCTGACGTAGACCATGGCGTTGAGAACGCTGCTACCGCCGAGTACTTTGCCTCTAGGCCAGTTGCAGCGGTCACCGTTCATAGCAAGGCAGTAGGAACGGTTTTTGGATGGCGTCGTTTGATATTTCCAATCCATTTCTGATAATTGAGTATACCCGGCCAGAGCTGGGATGTCGGAGATCTCGTTCTCGTCTTGACCGGCTTCAAGGAGCAGAACAGTCCAGTTGCCGATCTCGGAGAGGCGCGATGCCACGACCGCGCCAGCTGACCCCCCTCCGACCACCACGAAGTCATAGATCGGCAATATCTAAAATAGAAAATAGTTTTTCTATATAATTTAGTCTATATATAGTTTTAAACATTTTAATGATTCCTCATAATATGCCTACAAAAATTACGGTTTTTAACAAATAATTGAAATTAAGTTTACAAACGTTTTACAGAATCGGGGGAAAAATTTAATCATTTATTCAATTACATTTTTCGTTGACATATATGAATTTATAAATCTGACACATGACTTAAAATAAATTCATGAACACCAGAGCGATACATTGCTACAATATCTGTTTATTTCTTTTTTAACATTACTAGGTTGTTACTAGATTTTTCATTAAATATCAGATTAAATCAATTTAAATAAATAAGTGATATATCTTATTACTTACAGTGTTAATGTCTGTAATATAGGATTCCGGATCATATTGCTGGTATCTGAAGTACGTGATCCCGAGCGCCAGGAGTGGTATCAGCCCCAGCACGGTAATGGGCGACGGAGCCAAACTCGCCAAAGCACCTGCCGCCTCCATCTTCACCTTCCAAATACATCTACTTCTAAACTAATATTTACAATTTATTCTATATTTTTTTTCTTCTATAGCCAATTCTCTAACTTCTTTCTCTGTTCCTCTGCTGATATGATTTTTGGAGTGTAATTCCTTATACCAGCCTTCTTCGAGGACGATCCTGCTTTAAGCTTCGCCTTCTCTGTCTCACTCAGATAACCTTTTAATCTAGCGCTTTTTATTTCTTCTTTTTCAAATAATTGTTTGTATCGTTTGTCTTTTGGAATTTTGACGGGTCTGTAGAGTTCTTTATTGGCGTTCTTGTAATGATCGTTCTTGTAGAGCGATGTGCTAAAGTAATCACTGCTAGAGGATCTGTCGGAACATTCGTAAGCGCTGGACCCGCTTCGGTATCCACTACTCTCTGTTGAAGAGTTGTCGCTCTTGAAGCTCTCCGCGCTTCTTCTAGCTTTATGTCGTTTATAGTCTTTCCTGTCGTAGTCACTCGTTCGATATTCGATATTTGATACTCTGTATTGTATCGGATCTTCGTACTTGCCCTGATATTTCTTTATTGGTGCGACGCTGGCGTGAGAGACGTACGACTGATCTTGACCCATAATGTCCCGGATTGTGGCGTCCTTCCGAATAATTGTTTTCTGTAAATATAACAATAAGATTTTATTTTGGCGCGAACATTAAATTTAACAACAGAAACACCAATTTGTTAATTAAAAACGTATCTTGTATTATTCGGAATTATTTATAGAAATGCGTTATATTTACATTATGTCTAAAGTAAATTAGGTTATTAAATATATATTTCTTGTTTATTTAAACATATATAATATATTAAATAAAAGTTGTATTGTACCTATTCCATAGTTTAATACTAGTACTGTTATACAATGACTTGAAATCAAGTATACAATTTCCAAAAAATGAAATCAGAAAAAGAATATAACATTTTTTAACTAATTTATGTGTAAAGATATCTTTAAGACACGTCTGTTAAATATATGATGTTCTAACTAGAACTAAAAATAATTGATAGTTTTTATTATAGTATACAATTAATTGAATGCAGTGAAAAGTGACTACTGCACTGCTAATTCTGTATAATTATGAAATAATATCAGAATTATTAACGAGAACATAACAAGTATAACATTATTTTACACGACGTACTTTTATAAAAAATCATATTTTATTTCAATCCTTATGTTGTAAGTTATTTTTAGCTTTTACTTAATTTATCAATTTTATAAAGTGGCCCAAAAACAGCGTCAGTTATTCTACTAACAAGTCTGCGATAGTTGACTTGCTAGAGAGCGGAGTGGAATCACAAGAATTCATATCCAGAGTTCATCACTCGCTGTTCAGTCGAGTCAGTTAAGACCCTTCTGATGGCAACTTGTAAAAGTTCTGCTTTATAATATATACTTTTTCAGTTGACATTTCGATACCGCGATCTAAAATTCAACAGCGCCATCTATTTTCTTAAAGTATAACTAAAGCGGACAATGACCTTACCGGTTCCGTTATAAGATGCGATATTAGCTCTATTATTTATATACAGGAATTGAATTTATTTCATTTTTTATTTATACTATATCATTATCTTCTTACAAAACAATTTGATAGAGTTCGTACAAAACAATTTGATAGAGTTCGTACAAAATAATTTGATAGAGTTCATAGAAAAGAAGTGATAGAGTTCATAATGTGCTTTCGGTAAATTTCTCAACATATTTTACTATGTCGTACTTGTTCTATCGTAAATAATCTGTGTAAAAAAATGATTTCATGTGAGGTTTTAAAGTCCGAACGGCAATAAACTTTCACTGGTAAATTCTGGTCTCAATGCAATCTTCGAGATGTACGGTCTACCAATTTAAAAGTAGAGATCATATATTACAGTTTTTGTTTTTACTGTAATAGTTTTTATAGAGTTGAATTTTGACACGTGACGTTAAGAACAATAATATGTCAAAAAAAGCAGATTTTTTTCTTCTTCTCTTTAGTATACATAAAATGCTTACGCCATTCAGTGGAAACAATTAGAGTTTATCTAATATACGCCATTCATATATTAGATAAACTCTAATTACTCCCTCGACTCTAAACTTAAAATAACTCTTTTATGTAATTGTCTTCAATCTTTAAAACAGTATATTTGATTATAACAATAGTAAAGTAATATTCGTAAAGTATTACTCTATTCTTACTATTAAGGCTCTATCTATTTTAATATTAATATTGGATCTGTGAGTTTGAACTCGTGACAAATAAAACGAACTCAAGTCTTAAATACTCCTCCTGTACTGACATCATCATCCATTTTCTCCTTAACCCTATTTGAGGAGGGTCTATCTCCTCTACTCTCTTCTATCATACGTCATCTGTATAGAGACTTGCTTCTTCACCCACTTTAGCACGCCCTCCATCCACTTCTTTTTCCCCTTCTTCTCTTGTAACCATCCATCCTTACCTAACACTCTTGTCCATCCACCATCCTGTCCATCTCTCTTTTTGCGTGGCCATACCACTACAAGCGATTATTTCTCATACCGTATTGTAATATATTTTTATTTATTTATTTCCCTTTTTTAAATAATAAAGTCTTCAGTAAAATAACATTACATCACATTAATATTAAGAGTACCAATTGGTTATTGAAATGAAAGTAAATTATACACTTATGTTTGTAGGTTTTCACTCTCTGTTTGGCCGATAAGTGTTAATTTGTAACGTAATACCTACTCGTAGTAACACTTTCTTATTTTTCAGTTATTAATAGTAGTTTTATTTACCAAACCGTTATTAAATAATAAAAATAATATATGCGATTTAAATGAAAAGAAACAGAATATCAAACACATGACTTAACACTGAATAAAATAATGTTTTAAATATATATATATATATATATATATATATATATATTTTTTTATTAGAACTACATATGTACATAATTTTTATTAATCTATATTAAACTGTTTTTTGTTGTATAAGCAAATAGGAAAAGGAAACTGATCAGTTTTAATACTTTTCTGTATTTATAGAAAAGTATTAAATAAATCTGAAGAAGATAATGTTATAATAAAAGCGTAAAAACAATTTTCAAATATAAATTGTGTGGTTTTGTGCAAGCAAATAGTACAAAAGCCATGTAATTTTAAATTTAATGGACAATAGCTGAAGGCTACCTTAACACCATTACGAACACAATGACCGTGGCGGAGAAGTGCACTGGCATTGTATCCTTTTAAAAATTTAACAAAAGCATATTTTAAGAAAATTATATCTTAACTTCTAAGCAGGAGGTTCCTTATTCCTTAAACCTGTTATTTTTTGAAAGGTCAATGCTAAGTGACCAAACGTTTTAACTGCTTTTAAGTGCTACTTATCTCGAACCTGGAGGATACATTTTAGTGAAACAAACATATGTGAAAGTTATTTAATAATTAATAATAATACTTTATTTTTTATTGTTATTTAATAATTTACGTATAGTATCTAATAATAAATGTATAAAAGCTTTGCAGAAATTGCTCTGTTTCAAAAAAAATAATAAAAATAGAACTCTATATCAACTCCATATACCGTATACAATTAAAAACCTAACTATCCAGTTGCCATCACAAATGATATTAAAATCAATATATTCATTAAAGAATGATATAATATACAAATGTAGAATCAAACTACTAAGCAGGTACCTGTACTACGCTGTACTGTACTGCACTCTACTGTACTGTACTGCACTCTAATCTTCTGTACTGTACTGTACTGTACAGCACTGTACTGCGCCCTACTGTACTGTACTGCACTCTACTCTACTGTACTGTACTGTACTGCACTGTACTGTACTATATACTAAACTTTACTGTGCTGTCTTGTACTGTATACTAACAGTAGAATGACTTGTGTAGATTGACTCTTACAAACGTGTACAGATTTTATATTTAGTTATTAAAGCATGAGAGAAAGTAGATGTATGAAAACAGTTATATATAAAAGTTTAAGTGCATTTATACATTAAATGTCGCTTGTTTGTGTGTTGGTGAACAATCTTTAAATTATTGAGTTATAACGTTAAATATTTAAAGTGTTACAAAAAAAATGATTTCATTAACATATTTATAAAATCGTTTGTCAAGGCAAAAATTTTTACTAAAAACACATTTTTTATATTTAGTAAATAGCTATGTAAGTCTAACTTTAAATAATAATAGGCCTGATAGAAATAATTTACTTAATATTATAATACACCTAAATTAAAATACATAGAACGAAATACGACAGCATCCCACTGTCCAAAGTATTTTTTCATGTTTCTGAGTCATTAAAAAAAAGACAGTCTAAAGATGGAGTCGTAAAGAACGGTCAGTTAATATGTACTAGGTACTAATTAGTTGTTAAGTACAAACCATAAAAAGTCAACGACCTTACAAGAATGTGACTGACGTCTTCGTTTAAACAAAGATAATAATTGTTCATTTATAAACTATCTATATATTTAATGATGTCAGTGGGACGTGAGATATGTTTTATTTTTATAAACATTTGGGAGTTTCCTTTTAAAATGTTTATTTTATTGCATGTGTATATTTTATTTGCATATCTGACCTTACCTTATTCTCAAAATTTGCAAAAGCTTGACCGATGCCCTAAAAAAACTGGTTTTAACCAGTGCAGGCCGGTTTTTAATTATAAGTCACCTCCTTTCTGATATTTGTGTTATTTTGAACGAAATGTTAGTTTATCTGTTCTGTTACCTACATACAATTGAATACTATAATATATGTATGATAGAGATTATAATTATTTCAGATTCGTAACTCTACATTATGTAGGATTTTGGTGAAATTTTTAAAATTCTACAACATTCAATTTCGTGAAGATTACCTTTAGAATGTTTAAATAAACGGAAATAGAACAATGGATACATAATATTAAATGAAGTTTGTATAACAAACAGTGTTGTTAGCTGACCTCTTATGTTTTGCAACGATTTTGCAACGAGAGATGCGATCTTACATTACAATTATAGTTGGCTAATACTTTACATTTCGTTTTAAATTTATTTATAAATTTAAATTGGCGTTGTAACATAGCAAAAGTATTGAATAATATTCACAGATGTATTTTTATTCTGTGAATAAAATTGATGTTAGGAAGATTTGACAATGATTCTAATTGTTTATAATGTATTTTTATTCTTATTCATTATAAATATTATTTTTGTTCAATAATAATTATTTAATAATAGTTTATTTAGATAAAATAACGATACTAGAGGTCGTAGGTTCTAGCTTTCACGTCGATACATTTATCATTTAATATTTGTTTAATAATTAATTGGTAGAGGAATTTCTATTAAGCTAATACTGTATTAAAGTAAGCTAAGAGTACTCGTACAACCCTATATAATCTCGAAAATCGTCTCTATCTTCGATCTAAGTCATCAATTCGTCATACATTTCTGACTCTCTTGGTTCGCCAAGACAAAAAACCGGAAAAAATAATTAATTTAAATATATGATCTATTATCAGAGACAAATAAATAATATTCTACTGTTATCTGTTAAATAATACAAAAGCTTTTCATAAATAAATAATAAAATTGTAGCTTTGTATTTTAGCCTCGTAGAGTATCTACTAGGTATTCAAAGAATAAAACTTATTTGAATAAAAATAAAATAGTACATGTAAAGCATGTTATTGACTATGTATTTTTTATTATAATTATATTCATTTAAAGTCTGACGTCTGAAGTATTTCGTTATTTTACAAAAGTTTTATATATTTATATATATATACATATATATCTGTATTATTCTTATGAAATTAAAAATACCAAGGAAGGTTAACGTCCTAAATCTTTTGGCAAATATTTTACAATATGTCAACGAATTTTACCAAATAATTGTGATAAGGGCAGGTGGATAGTTATTGTTATGTAATACTTTCAAAAGCAATTTATTTTTTACCATTTCTTATTTTTTTTTTTTTTTTTTTTTTTTTTTTTTACATTGAACTAAGTTGTTGCTTGACTACACTCCACCTGATGGTAAGTGAAATGTAGTCATAGGTGGTAAGGCGCATCAACTTAGGAGCAGCCTATTCACTCTTCGCTTGAAGACACCCACATTGTACTCGGACGGAAATACCGACGCAGGCAAGCTATTCCAGTCCTTCGCTGTACGAATTAAAAACGACGAGGCAAAACGTTTCGTACGGATAGGTGGAATATCCACAACGAAAGGATGGATGCTCGCCGTGCGTCGGAACGTCCGGTGATGGAAGGGGGATGGGGGAATCAGATCATGCAATTCCAGCGCACACTCACCAAAATGTATCCTATAGAATACTGAGAGGCTCGCGACTCTACGTCTGTGTTCGAGACTATGGAGTTGAGCGTCAACCAGCTCAGGGTCACCAATTAGCCTCTTAGCTCGCCTCTCAATTGAGTCCAGAGCTGCAAGATGACATTTTGCGGCACCAGCCACTATATGGCCACAGTACTCCACACACGACCTGATTTGTGCTTTATATAGTACTAGCAATTGTCTCGGTGTGAAGTACTGTCGGACCCTCGCAAGAACGCCAAGCTTGCTGGCGGCTGCTCTTGCTCTAGACTCAATGAACCGACCAAAGTTGAGGTTCGAGGAAATCTCTATCCCTAGCAACTGAAGTCGGTCACTGTATTCCAAAGATACATTCCGGAAAGTAGGAGCCAAGGTGAAAGGGCTCCTTTTAGCAGTGAATAAACACGTCTGCGTTTTGGTGGCGTTGAATTTAACAAGGTTGGCATTGCCCCATAGGGAGACTGCCTCTAGCTTGTCATTCAAACGCTGCACCATGGCTTCTCTTTCAGCCTGTACTTGATCTCTACTGGCCCGATTACTCGGCAGGTATCTTTCCACCACTGTGCTGTCGTCTGCATACCCATAGATACCGGGTTTGAGCAGATCGTTAATATGCAGCAGGAAGAGAGTTGCAGAAAGAACGGACCCCTGAGGAACTCCGGCATTTATTGTTAAGGGCTCCGATGAGCACCCGTCAACAACCACTCGGATAGTTCTTAGATTCAGGAAGTCCGTTACCCAGCCGATCAGACCAGGAGATATACCGTACGCTGAAAGCTTGCTTAAAAGGCCCGCATGCCAGACCCTGTCAAATGCCTTCGAGACGTCTAGAGAGACGGCGACCGCTTCTCCATTCCTCTCGATAGCTTCGCCTAAAACATGTGTAGCATACACTAGAAGGTCCCCAGTGGACCTATTTCGGCGAAATCCATACTGTTGGTCACTGAGGAGATCGTTACCTTCTAGGTATGTTAGAAGGCGCGAGTTCAATACACGCTCCATAATCTTGCAGAGTATGGAGGTGATTGAAATCGGTCTATAATTTGCAGGATCGGCACGACTGCCCTTTTTGGGCACTGGCTGCACGTTTGCAAGCTTCCAGGATTTCGGCACTATTCCAGTCTTGAAAGAGAGGCGATACAGACGTGTCAATATAGGAGACAACTCAGCTGCACATATCTTGAGCAGAATAGCTGGTATACCATCAGGACCACTGGCTTTGTTCACATCTAGACGACACAATGCTCTCCATACCTCTTTGTTTGTGATGCGGATTTCAGGCATCGAAATCCCGCAGTGAGGAAGATGTGCTGGGGTTGTGTTGCCAGTGTCTAGATGCGAATTTTCAGCAAAAAGAGAAGCAAATAGATTCGCTTTCTCTTTCGCTCCATGAGCCAGAGATCCATCTGGCTTCAGCAGAGGAGGCAGTGAGGTTCGGCAGAAATTCGACTCAATCGCTTTGGCAAGGGACCAGAAAGCTCGACTGCCTGATGGCTTACTTGAAAGCTTCTCGCCAATTTTAGCGATCCGACCAAGTCGATTCCTCCGTAATGCCTTTTTGTAGGACTTAGCAGCTTGGTTAAAGGCTCTCTTCTTGAAACTTACATCCGGAGCTTTGCAGTCTCGAGCATCAGCCCAAGTAACATATGCCGAATGCTTCTGCTTTTCAGCATGACCACACTCGGCATTGAACCATGGGCGAGCTTTGCCACCGATAGGTACTTCAGCAAACGGGATAAAATACTCCATTGCCTGATGCACCACATCAGTTATAGCATCCGCGCAACTCGACGGATCCTCAGAAGAGAAGCAGACCTGCCGCCAAGGATAAGATGCAAAGAAGTGCCGCATCTCATCCCAATCTGCTGACTTGTATTTCCAAATTCGCCTAACACCATGGGGATCTAAATCCGGCTGGGAATAAGTAAATACAGATTTCACCAGACAGTGATCGGAGGTCCCCAAGGGGGAGGAAACCTCTACAAGGTACCTGTCCGGATCAGTTGTCAGCAGAAGGTCCAGGCAATTAGCTGTATGGCCTTCTACATCAGGTACCCTTGTCGCTTGCCTTACCAGCTGAAAGAGGTCCAAAGACAACGCAAAGTTCCGCGCTTCTCTTCCAGCATGGTCGGTCTTCTGGTATGGGAATAGCCAGTCTTGATGACAGGCATTAAAATCCCCCAGAAAGACGAGCTGCGCTAAAGGGTACTGATGCAGAGCCGTATCAGCGGCCTCACTGAGATATTCAAATAAGCGAGTTGTCTCCTGATCACCGCTGTGCGAACGGTAAACACAGGAATACAGGATTTTTTCGTTTCCTGTGTCTACTAAAACCCATAGCACTGAAAAAGTGGGGTCTTCAAGCTGGCGGAGACGCATAAAACAGAGGTCATTCCGGACATACACACAAACCCCGGCACGTGGGCGGAAATTATGCTCCAACGTGTAATTAGGAAACTCAAGGTGTGCAGCGGTCAAAGGACTTTGAATCTGCGTCTCCGTCAAAAAGAGCAACTGCGGCTGCTCTGTCTCCAGGTGATGGTGGACAGGTAAGATATTAGAGTGCAAGCCTCTGATATTAGTGAGGTGCACATGGAATGAGGAGGAGTGCAACCGCTGTGAAAACGTTTTGCCCTTTTTGACTTTTTTCATAAGAAATAATTGTGGAGTGAATAGGATGGAAAATGGCAGTTGAACGAGGCGCTACGTATCGAACCCGGCGTTGAAACTGGTGTTGTCATGCCACTGGGGGGCTAGTCTGGAGACTGCGGGGACGCCCGAACCCCCCCAGGGATCGCCATCGGGCCTCCTCATCTGGTCGCCAGCCAGCACGATGGAGCCACCCTGGGATTTTTCGCAGTTGGCGGGGCAGCCTTTCGTGGATGGCTGATCCACTACTTGGGCCCCCAACTACCTGCGGTCGGCCAGCGGAAAACCGTTTCTTCGGATCCCGCTACCCTCCACGACTAGACACCCGACACAATAAACACCAACTCGCCGCCTAACCGGCTCGCCAACGTAACGCAACTGTTCAGACCCATTTCCCATGAACGGCTTCATCGTACAACGTGCCGGAACACGACTAAGTCGTTTTGCGGCACGACTTTTGTCGATGGGTGGTAACCTTGCCGCCGGCTGGATGTTATAACCTATATATATAACCTATATATATATATATATATATATTTGTATTCAATGATATTGCGTCAATCGTCCTCTATAAGCTCTCCCATATGCTACAAAGAATTCCTAAAAAGGTAACATTCCATCTCATTTATATTTATAGCACGGTATACAGGATGCTTGCTATAAAACTTGGTTCCATTATAATAATGGAGTTGAAATTCGTCTTTTAACCGAATATATATGTTATTGTAACGAGTTATGTTTAAAATAATATTATATTACGAAAGAGGTCAGAGGTCTTATAGCATATTTCTTTGAGGAGAAGGTTATTTTATGGCAAATAATTCTTAATTAATGATTGATTGATTATTTAAAAGTCCAAAAGGATTTAAAATATGACAACGTCAAAAGCCATAAAAATTTAAATTCAATCGCAAACGTTATATGTATGTCAATGTATCGAAATCTGCTAAAACTGATAAATAATTCAGTTGAGTTCTGCAAAGTTATTGGGGAATTTCGTTAACAGTAATTATTATCTCTTTGAATTAAATTTGAAGATAAACTTATTTTTAAACTAAACCTAAGAAGTATAAGAGATTGTTGATAACCTTATACCGTTAATATTTGAAGGCCTTGAAATCTGGGCTACTTTAGCTTTAACTTTCAATTCCTTTATTTAAGTATATGGTTTGCCAATCTCCTTGTATAATGTATAGAATTAAAAGTGACGGTAGTTTGAGATTTGTAAAATCTTACGCATACAAGTGGAGGTAAATTTAGTTCTAGATTTCATTTGAAAAATTTATGGCAGTTATTTTTGATTGTCACATCATTTTACCGAAAAGACAAGTGTGCAAGTTACAAGAACAAATGATGCTACAAATGAAGTACAACAACGAAATGTTGTTTGACAAATTTGTACCTTTTATTTTACTGATAACTGAAATTGTGTTGTTATTTCTCACTGTTCTTAATAAGACTCAATTTGAGAAATAATATATATTTTATTTATTTTTTTATTAAGTACGGTACAGTTTAAATAGGTCAATACTGTTTTTTTATTTTTAATCAATTTTTGTCATAAGCATGCTGTGTAGTATGAATGTTGTAATAAATAATGTGTTTATATAAAACTACGTACATAGAGTGCTTGTATGTGTGTACGTGAGCGAAGACACATAGTATTGATAGGATTTGTTTCATGACCAACTTTATTTGGAGATGTTATTAGACCACCGGCTTCTTTGAGTGTCTACGTGATGCGGTTAGGAAATTTCTAGAAAGTGAAAGGCTTTTTAATCGTTGTTATTTTATTGTCTTTAATTGTTTTCTATTGCAACATTTATTGTCAGTAAATATACGGTTCTCTTAAAGCATCTGCATTACTATCAAAGACGGCCTTCACTCTTATAATTTCTGTAATGCTTCTAGAGGCGTCCTTCATCATATACCATCAATTATTTGAACACCTTTTTGTTCATAAAAAAAAAAAAACAAATTCTTTGAATAAATCAAATTATAAAATAGTGTTTGTTTCGAATCGTCTTCTCTATCACAGCAATCGAAAAGCGAGTATTTTAATAAGTTCTGTCGATCTTTGTATGTGACGTAATGTTTTTATTTTCTATTGGCACGTTGATGTCAAAAGCCACCGAAATGAAAATGATGATGACATTTTAAGTTAATGATTATATAACGTCTTGATATTTGGTGTTGTTATTGTTGGTGAATTAATCTTGGTCGCAAGCAATAAGTCTGATGAACCAAAATAAGGAATGGCTCAGTTTTTATCAAATGGAGTCGAGGGAGTTTTAATGGATTCAGTTTCTTACCAGTACTTCCTCATAGATAAACCCTTTTGTTAGTTTATATTCATGTACTTTGACTTTGAAAGTACTCATGTAAACCATGTTAATGGAAATGAAAAAAATAAAAGGGGGAAAGAATTGGAGTATGGATTGTGTCATGATGAAGCATACAAAGGAGGAAGCACATTCTAGCGCAATAGTCTAAGACGTGCGTCTTAATAAATTATAAGTTTAAGCACTTCTAACACCAATGAACTCATCTCATTCAATAATTTCTCAATAACCCGTAGTTTTGTAAACGACATTTTGCGAGCTCTGTTGACACGTTAGGTAGCCTTCCTAATATTTACTTTTGAAATGGTAGTTTTTTTAGTACTTCTACGATAATAGTTTTCAGCTGTCGTAATTTGATTTTGTAACGAACGTTCTGAAATGAGGAATTGATTTAGGATTTGAATCATCAACTGTAGATTATGAAGTTATTTTTTTTTATTTTATAAAACATTATTTATTCCGTAAACGTTATTTATTCCGTATTGACATACATTGCACTAACAATGGCAGACTCTAGTTGCACGATTCCAATTGAGAAGAACCAAAGAAACTCCATTACGTAATTAATCTGTAGGCTCTATCGAGTTGCCGTAATTATAAATAATTTAGTAATCGCTAAGATATACTTAGATGTAATTAACGGAAAAGAAATTATATACTAGGAATGTATTTAACTTCCTAGTACCAACTTATTTGCTGTGTATTTCCTCACAAACAGTGGTAGGTATATATTTTTTTTCTTGGTATTACCAGTTAGAAAGAACATATCTTCTAGGAAATCTACGGTAAATATTGATTCTTCAAGCCGTAAAAGTTGAATAATTGCTTACGAGCTTATAATTCAGTATTATTACTTTGGATGGATATTTGTAATGGTGGCCTGTTGACGTAATGCTTAGTGAACCGTAATTGCTAAATCAAAGGTTGTGGGTTCGATTTTCACACACTACAATTCTTGGTGTGATCCGCAGATTGTTGTTTCGAGTCTGGGTGCAGTTTGTAGGGTTTTTCTTTGTACTACGTAACTTCTAATAGAGATGTTATTTTCGTACATATTTATTATATTTAAATAAAGTATAAATAGCTAGATAAAGATCTTGATAAAACAGCACTATTGCAATCGTAATATAAATTTGAAGTAAAATATGGATCAATAATTTTAAATCTGGCTGTCTTTTTTCAATGATCTTTCTAGCATCAAAGGGTGACCTTATGACGTTATATATATAAGTAGTGTTATTTGGACAATAATATTTTTGAGACAATATTTGATTTCATCATTTTTATATATATCCTACGCGTGATATGTTTGTCCATTATATGTTATGATATGATACCCATCATACTACATATATTCTTCATCCTTACCTTACTTAGAAAAGCGTCAAAGAATAGAGCTAATGACCTGATTTCTGGAATGTGGACACACCGCTGACTAAGGATATATAGAAATATGAAATAAAATTTCTATTGTATCTCAAGATCATAGAGGTTATAATCCCGTGTACTATTTTCAAGTTAGTTGATTTTTTTTCAGTTTGTCGTTAATGATTGCACTGACTCAGGTGCTATTAGTGATTTTTAAGTTGTATACAATATTAATAATGAATTTATTAATGGATTCACAAATCAAGATGGACATTAAACTTAGATAGCTTCTACAAATTCCATAGATGGATCAGGATCGGTTATTAATTCCTTCAGTAATAGTAAAAGCAATCCCTGCTTTCCTTTATCACGTAATGCTTAATATGTATTTTTATCTACTGTTCCTGTTAATATCACTGCAAAATGCTTCATTAAACTGAAAACTCTATCAAAAAGGTTACATTACTAACAATTTGTAGTAATGTAAATGAATAAATGTTAAATATATAATAAATTGTGTCGAAATTGTCCAGAATGGCTATCGTAAGTGAGCACGTCATCATTGATATAACCAAATTTGCATACATAGTTCGGTTTTAGCTAATTAATTTTGAAATTAAATTCTGTGATGTTTCCTCGTTGAACAAAAGTGTTACATGTAGGTTAATGCAACTTTCTAATTTAATTGTTATTAATTCAGCGCGATGCTTCGACCCGTTACTATGTAGTCTTGACCGTTATTGTGTAATCAGAGCATATAGAACTATATATATATATTGTATGTTCTGCCAATACACGAACTCAATGAAACCAAGCTTGTATTTTCTATTGGAACACTACCTGTTAAATAAATGTCTATAAATTGGTTTGGTTTCTAGTGTGTCGAGAACCTGTCTCTTGCCCTCAATGCATATGAGTAGTTGATACGTGACTGACTTACTGCTCTCAAGGATTTATTCTGTCTACGGGTGATCTTTGGGTATTGTTAACTTGTTTGTTTTTAAGTTCAATACTTAAATGACCGGTATTGTTTTTTTTTTTTTTTTATAAAAGAGTGTTTATTGAAAATAAAAATAGGGGGTTATTTTATTGTAATTTATCCATATCTAGAACCTCAACTAATTTTATATGATTTGAAACTTATGATGATGAAGTTTATAAATTAAAAGTATATAATAATATAAAATAAAATGTACCTTAACTCCATTTTAAAAATCCGATTTAAATGGCTATGAAAACTCCTTGGATCTCGGCCACAACACATAAAAAGTCTTATTTAACTTTAGAATCACAAACAAACATTCACCGCGATAGAAAGTTGTAAGGTACTTTCATCGGTACGTGTGCCGGCGCGCTTGGATACAGAGCGAGTGATCACCGACCTGTCTATACACTACACTATACTCGTACAATGTGGGACGGCTCTTTCTCATAGGATCTTTGATTTTTTAAACAATTTTCCATCATAAGATGTATATTTTAAACTGTTGTCACTTGTCTTTATAAGTGTCACATGTGACAGCTTGTATTTAGAATACATTTTTGACAGATTACTTTTAGCGGCGCTTTAGTATTATTTTGTTTTTTATATTTGAATCACTGCGAATATTATTAAAGAAATTATTAGAAAGCTCGACGTAGGAATGTCATTGAACCTTATAAAATATTATCTTTTGGACGTAGGTTCGAGCCAAGCAGAAGTCATATAAGATAAAAAATAACGGATTTATTTACTTTATCTTATCACCTAAATAACTTTTTTACGGATTGATATACATACATAACCAATAGTCTAATATCAACATTTAAACTGAAACTAAATTTAGGCTATGCATTGATCAGTAAGGACAAATTTAAGAAAATATTAAAAGAGGCTGATATAGCGTATATAAATTATATTATTTTTTAATCTATAGAAGTCCTTATAAGTGCTAAGTTATGGGTGAAGTTGCGAAAAGTAAGTTATCTGTGGAATGTTGATGACTGTTGCAATTGAATATATTAGTTTTAATTTAGGTAAGACCTATGTAATCCTATACGCAATGTTGCATGTAACAATTTAATTCTGTGTGTAGTTTATCTGTTCTATGACCACGTCAACAATTTATTACAAACGATAATTGGAAATTAATATTTATATTTATTATAGTTCGTCCTTATATTTATTTTATATGAATAATATGAATTATGATGGTTCGGAAGACTCTACTGAGTAAAGTATTTCGTTCTTTGTTTTTCAGATTTGTCAACGTTATGAAAGTTTTTAGACTGTATGAGAAATAAATCTGAAAACTAAGTTTCTATTCTGATTTTGAAGAAGTCAATTAAACATATGAAGCTGCGGTTTTGTGTATTGTTAAAAAAATTATATACATATTTTATTAATATTGGTATTCTTTTTTTAACTATATAAATAAAAATTAAACAAGAGCTGAAATGTGAAAAATGTAAAAGTTAATATATTATAATTATAAGTTCTTTTTTGTTTTTATATAAGTTTATATTTTAATATGATTTAATATACCGTGTGAAGTCATTTTTTGGGACAAATAACTAATATTATTTATTTTAATAATCGTTTCTGGTTAACAGCGCCATCTGCTAGGTAATAGTGCAAATAAAAAGAACTAAGAGACAACGCCATCTACTGAAATGCGGACGTAACATGAGTTACCTTTTTAAGTATATAGATGTCACCCTAAAGCTATAGTTACAAAAAACAATTTCGCCGTGGCTACCAATGATTCAAATATGTTAAAATGAATTATGTAATTGTGCCAGTATTATGTATCTAAAGCTAAAAATATTAAGATATATATATATAAATATCTTAATATATAAATAAATAAATAAATAATATATAAATTATGAATGTGTGTGAGTTAAAAAAAAAGTTATATGTAAGAGTATAAATATACATTTTATTAATACAGAAATACACGACCCAAAACAAAATTTAGAAACTCTATGCTGGCTAACTATAATGAATTTTGCATTTTAAAAATTAGATTGCTTTTAATTATTATTTTTCTACACGCTCTGCTTCTATCAAAAATAATATAAACCAGTTGTCAATTTTAACTGCAAGGTGGAAAATGCGCGCAATATAAAGATTTCTAAGAGAAAGATCGAAGTCTCGCCAAAGTCATGTCGATTATATAACGTAAACATCTCGACATGGCTTTTATTGAAGACGAACTAACTACATCTCTTAACACCAAAAAGACTGAATACATTCAAACATTTAACACGTTATTACTTATTTAAATAAATACTCTTTATTTATTTGTATAATGAAATGTGACATTTTTTTTTTGTAATTTTTTTATGTGTAATTTTCGATTATCGTACACATTTTCAAGCTTGACTAGATACATTCCATAAGAGGTTGTTTTGATTGCGAAGTATTTATCAAAGTTTTTAAAGAAGTTGATAATAATGATAAAGATACATCCTATTTAACCTCGTACCTCACACGTATTCTAATTAAAGTGTATTTGTTTTAATGATCCAGAATAAGACTTTTATTTAGACCTTCTTTATTCCTGGTTCATAAGAATTGAAATCAGGTATTATATTTTTATTTCGAGCTTAAAATACTTTTGTGTGACATTGAAAATGTGAGTCAGATTATTTTGTGTTAATAATATAAGAAGCTATATTTAATATTTTAATTACGAGGTCTATTTGTATTCTAATTATATTTTTATTTCACGTACAAATTGTGAAACTCAACTCATAAACTCATAACACATCTTTATATTTTCTATATATGTGATTCCATTTTACGTGTTATTATACTATAAATAGATATATGTGAAGTTTTCAAAGTCGAAGTCACGCGATACCGCACAGACGCTAATATGTCGTTTAATTACACAATAGTACATTGTTTCGTCATTCTAATGTAATGTACGTTAAAATATCAGCAGCATGGTAAATAAACTTTCGTATCTATATTTCTTAAATACATATTTCTATTTGTCCGTGTAGAATATCATTCCTACATATTTTAAAGTTCCAGATAAGGACGCTACTAATCGACAAAAAACAAGTTATATATAAGAATGCCTCTGAAAGATCTGGGAAATATCGCTAATACGCAATATCAGAGAGGGTTGATCTTAGAAGGCAGCCAGTCTTAAAATATTTTGCTAAATCGCTTGCAATACATTTGCAATCCTAAGTAACGGTTGTGTTTATGTGAACCTGGTGGATAAAGAGACTTCTTTATACTCTATTCTGTTTCAGCCATTCATTCTGACGATATAATGAAATGTCCTCCTTTAACTCAATCTTGTAACTCATTTAACTCAATCTTGTAACTCATTCAACTCAATCTTGTAACTCATTCAACTCAATCTTGTAACTCATTTAACTCAATCTTCTAACTCATTTAACTCAATCTTGTAACTCATTCAACTCAATCTTGTAACTCATTTAACTCAATCTTGTAACTCATTTAACTCAATCTTGTAACTCATTTAACTCAATCTTGTAACTCATTCAACTCAATCTTGTAACTCATTCAACTCAATCTTGTAACTCATTTAACTCAATCTTCTAACTCATTTAACTCAATCTTGTAACTCATTCAACTCAATCTTGTAACTCATTTAACTCAATCTTCTAACTCATTTAACTCAATCTTGTAACTCATTCAACTCAATCTTGTAACTCATTTAACTCAATCTTGTAACTCATTTAACTCAATCTTGTAACTCATTCAACTCAATCTTGTAACTCATTCAACTCAATCTTGTAACTCATTTAACTCAATCTTGTAACTCATTTAACTCAATCTTGTAACTCATTTAACTCAATCTTGTAACTCATTTAACTCAATCTTGTAACTCATTTAACTCAATCTTGTAACTCATTTAACTCAATCTTGTAACTCATTTAACTCAATCTTGTAACTCATTCAACTCAATCTTGTAACTCATTTAACTCAATCGTGTGATTCTTTTAATTCAGTCATATAACTCTCTTAGCTCAAGTCCAGTACTCTTGGAGGTTGGCGTGCTGTGAGTGAGACTCTCAGTCATAAATAATGCATTAGTGATTCAGTAATTTTCGCAATAATTACGTAAAGAGTTATGAAATAATATATTAAAGTGGCACTTTGTGGCGGAAATATTTTCTTAATTCATTTTTCATTTGTAGGGATTATTAACAATCAGGGCTGTGCCTTCCTTTGTTCCACTAAGGTTTATTTTTATATATATTTTTTTCAATAATAAAGTAGTTTAAATCATAGGTTTTAATTCATAGGCGTGGATATATTATATGTATATATAAGTGATATTTTGGTACTTATTAAATATGTTATTGTAAAGAATAAATAGCATCAACTAATAAGTGTTTAAAAAATATATATATATTAAAATATACCAAATTAAATAGTAATCATATTTAAAAAATGTTATTTGACAACCCTACATAAATTATTTTCTTTAATTCATTTTGTTATAAATTTATTTGAGTCGTTATCTCCAACAGCACTCGTTCTAAATTTAATTAATCTAATTTTGATGATTTTTACGACGAAAGCTTGTTAATTATTTCTCAGCGGCGTAATTTGATCAGCTCAGAGAATATTTAATAATAAGTAATGATCTAACACTTTATTACCATTTACCAGTGCAATGAACAAGTGTAAGAGCCATTCACTTGCTCTCTTATATCCTGTTAGACTAAAAAGATTTACTTCCCGGTTCGTCTAAACATTGTTGAAAATATCATCTACTTACCTTTATCTCAATTATTTGGGTTCAATGTATCTATCACATTGTAAAAGATTCAGTAAAAGTGTAAGGAAAAAAGTGTTGCCGGACTGTTCCCTAAGAATGGGTGTTGGGTGAAAAACCACGACTTTTCGTATAAGTATTGAACTCTATATCACCCCTTAATCGACTCTTCCGGTAACAAAGGGAATACGGTTCAGTCTTATTGTTAACCGCGAACACGGTTATTATATATTATACTTTATATATATAAATATACCATATAATATGCGGGTTAAGTTAGATTATCACAGCGTAGTTTGCTAGACTCGATCGATATAAAGATAAATCATAGACATTTTAATGCCGGTATTGACACTAATCTCATATGTACTAAATATATCGTAAATTATAGAAATTTTAAGAAAATGAGTTCCACATACTTTAACGGTATGTTTTTTTTTTTATTTTTTAACGCAAAAACGTTCGCACAGAAAAAAAAATATATGTTTTTTTCGGACTGTATTCTGGTTTTTTTATTGGATATTTTTATTAATACTAGAAGCTTAAATATGTTTTTTGACGAAACATTTACATTTTCAAATTTACAGTTTTTTTTTTAATATTTCCTTTCACGTGATCCGTTTTGAAGAAGAAATAAGTTAACTTTTATATTTTTTATGTTTTATTTTTCACGGCTATAAGCTCGTTACGTATGTAAGTAATTATTATTTAATTATTTTCTGTTATACATTTCTCATGTGCCTTGTTTTTATTGTGCCTTGTTTTTTGATAATTAGTGATACTTTTGATTTTATGTTGTTTTTAATGTTTATTTAAAGAAAATAAAAATTGTATTGAATCCAACTTTTTGTTGTGTAATTAGGAAGAATGTAAAAAAACATGATGGTTCAGACAATATTATTTAAAAAAAATACCTTTTTTTAACTTATTTATACTGAAATTATAATATTTTTATTATTAATATTAAAATAATAACCCAATTAAATAGGTACAGGCATCAAAAGAGGTTACTCAGCCGTCTCTATGATTGAAAACTAATTTGTGGAAACGAAGTACGATCTATGATCTTTAAAAGTATCTCTGGCCATGTTTATGAAGCAATATAATATTGCTTTTTAAGCAGCATATTTTGCCTGAGGTGATAGATAAAAGGCATGAACCCCGGAATGTATGAATTCATTGAAAAATATATGAATTTGACAGCAATGCTTGCATCTATACATTTTAAAAGCATGTCCATACTTTTTAAAGGAATCGACAACGAGCGTTTGCCATTTGGCTTCAGGCAATAGTTAATATTAGTTATTTAATACTTACATTTTACTAATACTAATTGACAACTATTTAAAGTGTTTTTAAATACACACTCTTAAACATTTGCAAAGCGTCTTAAAAGTATAAATATTTTTATTTACATAAACTTTTATACTCGCTTATCACGTCGGTAAAAGTGCATCCAAAACGGTTACACTATTTTACAAGATAATAATAAAATATATATCTCAGTAGTAAAGTAAAATAACTACGCATTAGGTAATATCAAAATGGCTGCCGTATATCGTATCTTCCCATCAGCTATAAAAATGTTAACACATATATAAATCACAATTATTTTACCACTTACCGTCTCTACCATTATATTAAGTTACTGGATATGGAAACTGTAATATTATCTGTTATTTAAAAAAATATATACAATAAACATATACAAATAAACTATAAATCAATGTACGCGACAGAAGTGTTTTATTTAAAAAATACTTATTTTAGAAAATGCCACGCAATCTACAATGTAGTAAAAATATTGTCAAACCACAAGAGTTATTTGATTATCTGTGGTTTATTTGACAACAAAGAACCACTATGTGTTTCAGACCAAAACGGAAGTAATTGTCAAAAGTTACTTGAAACATTGGACTTGGAACATAAACGCGCATTGCTCAAAGTCACAACTATGGTTTCTTATTATTCTAAGTACATATAAATTTAATATATCGCGGAAAATACCACACCATTTTCACTTTTAATGACTTCAAGTCGTCTATAAATTCACAAAGTTGTCTATTGCACTATATAAATGAATAATTACAAGACTATCCGGTAATTTATTACAATATTACAAGAATAGTTCGTGTATCAACCGGTCATAGCTTTGTTGGTTTACTATTGAAAGCGAAACGTAACACACGTATTATTACATAACTTACTTTGTAATCTTCATAATCATAACATTCTGTGGATCTGACATGTCTTAGAGTAAGCTATTCGTAAATATAATCATTACATTCTGTGGATCTGACATGTCTTAGAATAAGCTAGTCGTAAATATAATCATGACATTCTGTGGATCTGACATGTCTCAGAGTAATTTAGTTGTAAATATAATCATGACATTCTGTTGACTTGACATGTAAGTTAGTTGAAAATGAGATTTATTTTAGTATATTTATTATTCCGCAGCATCTAAGTTTTAATTATATTTCTATATAAAGTGGTTAGTCTTTAGTTTCTTTATCTACTCAGGAACGGTGTTTTGAATTACAACGGAGCAGTTGAGAATTATATGAAGTGTACCGTGTCGTATTAACACCGACACATTAGAACCACAATTATTTTATTAACTTTAATAATATGCCCCTAATTATAATAGTATAACAGATATAAAGAAATATTATATTTTCTTTTATAATCTACCGTTAATTAAAATTATTATTGCAATAAATTTAATTGACTTTAGTTTCTTATTAGTTTAATACTAATTCATGATATAAATCTGCTCTCTGGAGTAGGCATTGAATGCTTTAATACATTCCAATAAGTTTGCAATGTTGATACATTGAAAGAATATAGATTAAATTTCATGGTTTTTCTATGATAATTGAATATTTATTAGTGACTTAGTTATATCAGTATATTAGTTATATATATGTAACAGCTGTTATTAAATAAAATTAATCAAAAATGATATAACTTTTAATATCGACTAATTAGTAAGCACCAAAAAGCTATAAATAAAAAGTCACTCTTTCAATCAGATACAAAATATCTAACGGCCTACATTACGTTGATTATTAATTATATTAATTTATGATTCCATATATATACCGGGTTATATTATATAATCATATTTTTAAGTTATTCCGTCTGTTCGTAATAAAAACGCATACTCCTATTTATTAAAATAAATAAATGAAATACATTAGTTACGTATATACCTCGAAAATAATAAATAGATTATTCTACTTAAATATGCAAAGTATATGCAAAGTTTTTTTTTATTATTTTTAAAGTAGTCACAAAAAAAAGTGATAAATTGTCATGTTTGATTGTGTAGTGATTAGTGCTCCTGACTGCTCATTTGAAGGACGTGAGTTCGATCTCCACACGGTCCTTGCCTGATCTACATATTTTATAGTTGTTGAGCCTGGATCTATTTTGTGTCGATTATTTAAATGTTGATGAAAATAGACGAGTTGTTAAAAAAAAAGTAAAAAGTAAGTATCTTAAATAACGAAAGAAATATAATATAATTTAGTTTTGAAGAGAGTTGTTGGTGAAAATGTTAGTCAATTAAGACGGTGATTAAAATCAGCGCAATTGTGAATACGTCTTCAGATGCATACCACGAAATAAAGAAACTAACACGCCAACTTACTAGATCATTAAAATAACTTTCATTATATATAAAATAATTAATTACTCACCTGTGTGTATATTTTTTTCAATGTGAAGGTGGGTATCCGTATGGTTTTGTTTTTAAACTATAGCCACATGTTTGTCTGTCAGTCTGGAATGGAAAGTGCCGCGAGGTGTCGCCGGCGCGCGCGCCTCTCTGCCACTGCGCGTGCGCAGCTCCGACGTCAATGTATCTCCTTCTCTTTTGATGACTTCCTAAATGTGTTGCGATATTTTTTTTTATGTTAACAAAACATATCTTGCAGGTTTTATAATAAAATTTCAGGCGCCTTATACTTACATGATATTGTACTTATTTAAGAAATCTCTTGTTTTTTTATTATTTTTTATTATGTAATTCATAAAGATGATTTTTTCACGATTACGTCATCACAGATACAGTATTATTTGTAAGTAATTTGATGAACCAACCGCAAAAAATCATTCCAAGTTATTGCAACATAAGATTAAGAGATCCAAACTTGTCACCTTAGTTTTTATAACACAATTCCTTATTAATAAAATAAAACTATAGAGATGTACAATCACGTACAGTCTGCGTTCTCTTACTAATGCCACTTCCTGCTCGACGCAACAGGAGTCAAATAGAAAGTCAAGTCATTTACTTGGAAGTGATCTTGTGTACATTTTATCGAAATATAACTATGTGCGCTTAAAAGTGACTCGAGTGTATGTAAGTGTATTTAAGTGTGTATTTTATTTATAATAAGTATATAGTTTGTAATTATGTTTTTTTATTGAGTTTTTTGTTTTAATACAATTAAAAAAGATTGACTCTAGCACCTATTTGATGTTTACAGTTTTGTTTGAACTAATTTAAAGGTATTTATGTACTTGATTTTTTTTTTTTTTATATTATGGGGGTAAGCAAACTGATCACTCTTGGCAATTTGAGCAACATAAGAGAAGTCCTAGATCAGACGAAGAGTTGGGAAGAATAGGATGAGGGGATGAGGTAATTGGATCACTCGTAAAGTTTAAAAAACTATTCCAAATAATGTTACCGGTGCTGCGAAAATATTTTGATAAAATTCATATATTACTTAAGTTTAAAGAATAACTTCTTATTACCGCGGCTACTAACGTCACTTTCAGTGCCCTCCATCAAAGTCTGTTGTATATCTATGTTACTGACCGAGCGAGTTAGCACCCTCTCAGAGGGTATGAGTGTGAAAGTTTAATACGATGTGTGAGAGAGAGAGGGATGACTCCCACCCAGCGTTGCCAGACATCCCGGTATTGTCGGGACGTCCGGATTTATAGTTCAAAATTAAATGTCCCGCGCGGGACGAGCTAAGCCCCTCTTTTCAAGGACTATTCGATACCACAACACAGAAATGGTACCACATCTCTAAACTCTAAAAGAATATTTCATATGGATTTTAAGATTGGAAACTTTATTTAATACTCAAATGATTTTTTTTTATCGTCCCGTTTGTCGGCGAACGAGTCTCGTTTTCTTACCTAAAAAAAATCCGCTTTTCAATACAAAATCTGACAACGCCGCTCCCACCTCTCCTGTCTCTCTCATTGTGATAAACTCCTTCATCTCTCTCGACAGTACCGCGATTTGTAACTAACTTTATTTCCATATGTCAATGGATGACGTCACCACTTGCCATAAGAAGTACCCTCTGAAAATTGAAAACTGAAAGCGGAACTGACTGAAAAATAATGTAATATAGTTTATATACTTGTCCATAGTTTGTTTTTACTTTTTGATTATAAAACAATATGATTTAACATTTGTCATTATATCTTATGTTATTTATGGTATGTGATGGCAAAACCATTGGATGGTACACTGGTGGGAAGTGGTACAATGGGATAAGAGGAGAGGAGAGGAAGGCTATACAAACCAGTTTATCCTAATCTACGAGATGTTATCTGGTCGGGTTCATTAAATACGAGATATGATAAAAATGGCCACAACTAGACTCTAAATTTCAAATACATAGTAATATTATATAATCTGTTGTCCTTATTACATAAAATAAAGATCAAAATAGGCCAATTGAAATTGAATGATATTAATAAAATAAATTTAAATAGATTAATATTTCGCACATTTATTTAAATTAATTTAAATATAATAATAGAAACGTTTCAGATTTTAGTTCGAAGTTTATTTATGAGACGCTATTAAATAAACATTTTGTCTTTGAATATATAAATTTAATGGTGTTAATTATTTTTTTATTTTATTGTCCATGTAATTTACCCAACTGTGGTCACTGTATTATAAATATGGTGACGTGGTGATTTTTCTTTTTAAAGTTAATTTAAAATATTGTTTTGTTCCCTTCGAAGGAAATATTTTATCCTAAAATTATTAGTCTGTGTATTCACTTAATTATTAGAGTTTTTTTTAAATGTATTCAATATCGTTTACTTTATTATTTTATTTCTTTTACAGGTACATAAAAACTTCAGAATGTAAACACTAATATTAATGAGGTAAGTAAATAAACAAATACTGTGTATAGCGGTCAGATTTACGAATGTTATCTACGATTGAAATCAATAATCTATTCTGATCCAATTCAATAAACCAACAGCCGGAAGTCATTTGAGATCAATTAATAATATTTATGCATAATAATATGTAGAGAGCTCCGACGACTAATTAAATTAAAAATTCGCGCATTCTTTATTAGCCTGCGAGACACATTTAGCTTCTTAATAAATACGAATCAATATTTAAAATTAAATAAATATAATTCAACAGATCTAGTTGTATAACATGTAAAAACAAATAGAATGATAAAAATAATATAAAATGTCGAAATGAAATATTCTAATTGTTATTAATTAATCCAATTATATTTATTGTTTATTTGGAGTAGATTTCGTTTGTCATTGTCAGAGGCAGTTAAGTGAAAGCATTTTCTAAACGCAGATTGCCTCCGCCGCTGTCATCAGTCGTTACGACTTATGGCTTTAAATAAACATACATTATATGATATGATTGTAGACTGGAAATTATATGTTTAAAGGAATCAATGGTGGTGCTTTCAGAAGGTATTTTTCTTCCTATGAATATGCAACTGTTCATAAATAATGTGATAGAAATAAACTTTTACTTTTAGCTTGAATTGTTAGAAGTAATGTTTTTTTTTTTTGTTTTAAATTTGTTCGCTGCTTTGAGTCGTGCCTGTGTTATTCTTATTAAATTAAATATAAAATAAATAAATAATTAAATTATATTGAAATATAAATTATAAATAAATAATAAAATTATATTAAATTAAATATAAAATAAATAAATATATATATATATATATATATATAAGTGATCTCTACTATGTAATGTGTCATCACGTTCCATATGTAACTGTAACAATGTAACCACTCCTCCGACAAGTTTTCATCTTTACATCATTCTAACTGGTTGCCGTTGTGGCCTTATTTATATTCTAGTTCAATAATAACTAGCAACTGTCTTGTAAAAACAAACAAAATAATGGTACCGTCAAAAAATGCTAAACTAAATGTAGAGTGGCTAATTAATGAGACGTGTGACGTGACGTGACGTGACGTGACGTGACGTGTGTGTGAAACGTGACGTTAAAAGTTTTACATAAAGGTCAATATACTGATGTAAATATAATTATTATATGGCTTCTCACTCTTCTTTCTCGTCAGGAACAGAATCCACTTACCCACTTATAAAGCAGAGGAAATGACCCGTAACCCGGTCAGACCGGGTCAATAATTTGCAGTTTCATTGTATGTGTTACATCGTCTTAGAGATTAGACCCGTGGCATTTAATATAAAGACTCTTCTTATATACGAGTGGCCGTTAAAGGGTTTGCATAATACAGTCTCACTCGTTATCATAATATCTTATAATTCTTTCAAAGGTCGAGTCTTGTCGAGTTGTCGATGTTTTTAATAAAAGTTTCGTGTAATACTTTGTAGGTTCTATTATGTAAATATGAGTTCAAGTGTTTATTGAAGCGATGGTTAATGACTTATCAATATTTATTTATTTTTTATTATGTAACGTCATTTAGCGAGCTAATCTTACTACCGACGTACAATGATTTTATGTTTGCTTTTTAGGTCGTAAAAGGAAATATATATTTTGTAACAATATTCTCTCTCTCTCTCTCTCTCACTCTTCTGAAGTCCGAACTCTTCTGAAATAATAAGCCCAGCATCTAATATGTATTCATATTTTTCATGTTTAAATTGAATAACGGCAAACCAATAGTTGAGTATTTTCGTAAAAGTACATAGCATTTAGATATTAAATTATCGACATTTTATTATTAGTGTAGTGCAGTAAAAGTGTAGATATATATGTATATTTTATTTATGTAAATGCTTTTCATTGTAAGCTATTCTATGTAAAGTTTATTTATAGTTACGACCCGGGAACACCTTTATCGAATATCGCAGTCATTGTCGCAGTCATTGTCGCAGTCATTATCGCAACCAATGTGGTTGTTGAAAAAAAAACTACCAAACCGGTTCATATTTGTTTTTCAGAATATTTATAGTATTACTTATATTTCAGAGTGAAAAGAATCTTCACTGTTAACTATATTATAGATACATTTACATTTTCCCATGAATGCTAATGAATAAGATCTAACTGAATGTCATTAATATGCGTCTAGTGGTTGTAGCGTGATTGGGGAACGTGCAGCCAATTGTCAATAATAAAAAGTATTGTTTGTATTGAATTATATATAATCTGCTATGCGTGTAGTAATTATAAGATAAATAAATACAATATAATTATTTTTCAATATAATAATAGTTTTTTTTTGTCTAGAATAGGAACACGATTTAGGATAAATTGTTCTTCTAACAGAATAACGTGGTTGATTCTTTATAGTCGTTTTAAGTTTTTTTTGCGTATATACGCATTACCTACATTTGAAATTAAAATATATATATATATATATATATATATATATATATATATGTGTGTGTGTGTGTGTGTAAGTGATGAAACACTTCCCTCTCGAGACATAGTAAATTACTATTTGCTTATGCAACTAATGCCCTACCATTGTTGTTGGTGAATGTATCGACATTGGTTATTTATTTATGTTTGACAGATGTTTACTTACCACTCGACACTAAACGAGTGTCTATTGTATAACGTTTGTTATGGTATTAAATAACAAAAGTCTAAACTTATGCGGTCTTACCAATAATCTATACTTAGTCTGGTCATAAATACTGTTGCACTTAAAAATAAAAAAATATTACATTTGAATTTCGAATCTGTCATTTTGGCGCCAATACATTGTACAATATTTTGCGATATTAAAATGGAGTGGGTGATAAAGAGAACCGAATCGCTGTGATTGAATTACACAAAGTAGGTGTGGAGCCAAATGCAATTTTTAAAACTCTCCTTACACTTGGTATTAGTAAAATGTTTGTGTACCGGGCTATTAACAGTTACAATAAGACTTCCTCTGTTTGTGACAGAAAAAGATCTTTCCGTCCACGTTCGTACGAAAAAGGTGGTCAAAGCAGTAAGGGAAATAATTCGAAAAAATCCTGTCCGAAAGCAAAAGATTTTATCTCTGGAAATGAAGATAGCACTTCGCGTATTTACTAACCATGTCGCGTATTTTAAAAGATAATTTAGGACTTGTAGTCTATAAGAGACGCTCTGGTCATTTCTCAACTGATAATTGTAAGAAGAATAGGGTGGTGAAATCGAAACAACTACTGGAGCGGTACGCAAAGGTAGGTCACAGAATATTTTTTTTTTACGGATGAGAAATTTTTTACAATTGAACAAAATTTTAACAAACCGAATGACCGTATTTATGCTCAAAGCTCTCAAAAGGGAAGCCTCCCAATTAGTCGACAGAGTGCAACGTGGACATTATCCGACTTCAGTAATAGTTTGGTGCGGTATTAGCTATGAAGGAGTGACTGAGCCATATTTTTGTGAAAAAGGTATCAAAACATCGGCATAAGTATATCAAGATACCATTCTTGAGAAGGTAGTTAAGCCTCTTAACATCGCCATGTTCAATAACCAAGTATGGTCCTTCCAGCAAAACTCGTCGCCGGGTCATAAAGCTCGTTCCACGCAGTCTTGGTTGAAAGCGAATGTTTCGGACTTCATCAGAACTGAAGAGTGGCCGTCATCTAGTCCTGAGCTTAATTCGCCGGATTATGATTTATGGTCAATTTTAGAGAGAGTACAGCTTGCTCTAAACGCCATGATAATTTGGAGTCCCTAAATTAAATCAAATCAAAATCATAAATCTTTATTGATAGTAAGTTTAATACAAAACACTTTTCCATTATCAAAGCTACCACCAGCTCGGAAAATTAATTACCACTGACCTGAGAAGAGCTGGCGAAAGAAACTCAGCGGGCTTGACATATAATTTTTTTCTATACGGTTGGCAGTGAAAATTATTACCATGGAAATGGAAAGAGTGCGTGCTTCTATTGATAACTGGCCTCAACGTTTAAAGGACTGTATTGAAGCCAATGGAGACCACTTCGAATAAGCTTTATATATTTTTAATTGTTTTATATTTATGTACTAAACTAACATACTGTAAAAGAAATAAATGTTATTTGCAGTTAAAAAAATATATTTTTAAGTGTAACAGTATTTATGGCCAGACTAAGTATAAATGAAGTTGCTAAAATGTATGTCTAGACTTATAACTTAATTTCATGTTACTTTGTTTATTATGACATTAGTCAGACTTATGCGGTCGTAATAATATTCAATACAAAGTAAAATTGTACCAATTAATGGTTAGACAAATTATTTTGTTTCAAGAAATACATTTCATTTGTTTGGTGGAGAGGATGAAAAGATCTAATATCGTTGCAATTATATTTGTAGCTTTCCATAAAAGATAAGTTATCTTTAGGCGTAACATTTTTGTTTCTGAAATTTGACAGTACGCCCTCTGTATAAAACTGTGAGTACTGAGTATAAATATAGTTGTTTTTTTAAGAAATTATTTATGCTTCCTGTAGATGGCGCTTGTATCAATAGTCTTATTGGTGAAATCGAGACTGCGCGTTTTCTTCAATTATAACGAGAACGCTCTAATATGTCTATATTAAATATGTATTTTATGAAAAAAGTAATTTATTGTACGGGAATGAATAAATTAAAGTAATTAAGTAACTTTATTGTATATTTATAAAAATATAAAACATTTTTATTAATGAATTCTCTGACATACGAAGATTTATTAATAACAATGTTTTAAATATACAATAAAGATATTTTATTACTTTATTCATTTCCGTAGAATTAATGAACGAATAATTATTATTTAAAAAAAATATCATCATTAATAAATAGTATTGAAAAATTTGGTGTGTCTATAACTTATTACCTGAGTACATTACTTTCTATTTGAGGGGTAATCTTTTTATTTCACCAACCAAAAAACCAAAAATATGAGACAACTAGAACTGTAAATATTTAATGAATATTTTATTGGAGAATAATTAAAACTGATTGACGAAAAAAAATGAATACATTGACTTGGGAAGGTACAAAACTATACAGGGTGAAGTGTCTGATACAATTGTATCGTATTGTATTGTATTATGTTTTCATCTTTGTATATTTTGTTATTATTCATATACCTATGTTTTTGTTGTAAATTCAAAAGATTAATATTAAGAGACAAGTAATTTTGTCTCTTCTAACAAAATCTATTCTTGGATTTGGACCTTCAATTTTTATATTCCGGTGCTGGTTTCATAAGAATGTCATACTTACTTCAGGGATACAAAATTAGATAAACAATAAAAACTTCATTATTTATTAAACAAATCTTAAACTACAGTTACCTAATATAATACAAGAAGTATTAATTCCTCCTTATTAAGTCTTATAACAAGGAGTATTAATTCCTCCTTATTAAATCTTATAATAATATTTAAAGATCATGATAATTATGCTATTACACTATATTTGTTTACAATAGAGATATTTTGATTTTCGTATTTATTTACAAGATGTCAATTTTGAATTATTTTGTATATTAATTTCTTCGCGACTAGAAAAACTACTTGTTTTATCTTAACAATGACTGTTTAAGAATAATTTTAGTTTTTGGCATTAAACTGTAGTATGGCCAATGATAAATTAACTAAATTGTTTTGTATCATCTTTGTTTTCGACATTGTAACGTTGTTTGATTTCCTTTTAAAACTTGCTTGGGGCATTTTGATGAAATACGACTTCTTTTTTTACGTTTTGGTAACCAAGTATCTTTTATTAGATCGGCGCCTTTTTCTGCAATCATAACCACCGGAGCATTAATATTGCCATTTGTAACAGCAGGCATTATACTTGCGTCGATCACACGTAAGCCTTCGATGCCATACACCCTCAACTCAGGGTCCACTACTGCCATTGGATCACTGGATGGACCCATTTTCGTTGTACCAGATAGATGATATATTGTCATAGTGTACTGTCGAATGTAGCACTCCCAGTACTCGTCTGTATACAAAGGTAAGTGTTTGCAATTTGGTACAGGTTTGGTGTTATACCTAGCTCCCAAGCGCTTCAATGCCGCCGTCTCTGCCACTGCGACGGCTGCTTTCACTCCTTCTCTCATTACTCCAACGTCATCGGGATGAGTTAAATAATTGTGGTACATAAGTGGATAATCAAAAGGATTATTTGATTGCAGTTTGATAAAACCTCGACTTTTTGGCCGAAGCATCATAGGGAAAATACCACAAACATCCTTATTAGTTAAGTGACCAAAAACTTCTTCATAAAATTCGTCGGTTATACCGTGAGCTTTTTTAACTTGTGTTGCACCATCTGAAGGTATCGACGCAGATGTCATCATAAATTCAATATCCGGCCAATCTTCGGTTTCATTAGCATATTTGGTATTAATGAACGCAACTACTTCTAGACCAATGCTAGATGTTAATGGACCATCCTCCGTTACAGCATAGCGTAAAGCTGAATTGATGTTTACAAGTCTGTTCATAACTATACTTACAGGATAATCGATTTGAAAAACTATTCCTCCAACAGCGATATGATCTTGTAAATTTCTACCTACTCCCGGAGAATCGTAAACCACATCAACACCCACTTCATTTAAATGTTTAGCCGGTCCTACGCCAGAAATCATGAGTAATTGTGGAGATGCCACGGCTCCTGCCGCCAAAATAACTTCTCGTTTTGCATAAACAACTAGTTTGTTTCCATCTTTAATGAATTCAATTCCATACGCTCTTTTCTTTTCTTTGTCTATTAAAACCTTTGTTACATGAGAAAAAAGAGAAACGTGAAGATTTTGTCTTAGTCGCACAGGTCTAAGAAAAGCTTTAGCAGCGGAACATCTGGTGCCTCTTCTCATTGTAAATTGATACCAAGAATAACCGGTCTGCTTCGCACCATTAACGTCTGCTATGTCGTAGCCCATTTCTTCACCTGCTTGTATAAACGCTGCTCCAATTGGTGTATTGTAAGGAGCATCCTGAACCGTTAAATATCCACCTGAAATCAAGGTATAACCGTTTATTAATCTTGTAACTACATACACTGTTTCATATATATGATACTATTTACACAAACTTATTTGAACAATAGAATTGGTATTGCATAAGATCTTGGAATTTTGTTGTAAAGAAATAATATAGTAAAATTATTATATACTATAATACAGAAATTCTTCTATGATAAGTAATGTACCATTCGTGGTAGGTTACGCTTGGTATTGTTATTTTTATAAAAGGTGGCGTCTGTCCAATAGTACGAGATGTATATAGACTATTTTGATATTATATCTCTAAGAATATATACTAAAAAACATTAATTTATATGCACACCTGTGGCGTGATGTTTTTTATCTTTTGCCAAGTAGGGGTTTCGTTGGTCTTCAGATTTTTTAAAATAAGGCAAAACATCTTTATATCCCCAGCCAGGGTTGCCAAATGATTCCCATTGGTCGAAATCTCGTTTGTTTCCTCGAATGTAAAGCATTGTGTTCAGTACTGATGAGCCACCAAGGACCTTTCCTTTCGTCCAACTGCATCGTTTATCAACCATTGCTTGACAAGCTGAATCTTGAGGCTGTGTTCTGAAAGTAAGTTTTATATATATTGTGATTTAGTTTATTAAAAACTTGCTTCGATTTTGGTTATAATATCTATCAGACTATTTTCAGTTCATAAATGGATCGTAATAAGATATTACAAACCTTTGAAGCGTGAGATGAGGTAACAAATAAACGTACATTCACTAAACAAAGAAACGAACTTACTCACCGATATTTCCAGTCTAATTTACTCTTATGGAGATACAAAGATAATAACGGTACGTCACTTATATCAGTTTCATGGCCTCCCGCTTCAAGCAATAGCACATTCCAGCCTTCGATTTCCGACAATCTATTCGCTAAAACAGAACCAGCTGTTCCTCCTCCAACGATGACAAAGTCGTATTCCTCTCTGATGTATTTTTGATTGAAGGGTCTGTTTTCTGGGTCAATGACGTCGTAATGGAAATAGGCGATGGCTGCTAACATAGCAGGGATAAAAGTTAGTTTGCTTATACCTGCTATTGTTAGTGCAGCTTTGGTAGCCGCTGAAACTGTCGTCATTATGGCCATTGTGAATCAGCTATTCATAGTTCTGAAATTAAAAATTCTTACATCATTAAAAATTCTTAGTAGTGGAGCTTAGATATATTTTAATTTTATTTGAAAGAACCGAAACTGAGCAGACTCTTAATTGGAAAATCATTTCTGCTGCATAAATACCAATGAAGTAACGACATCATCTTATTTAAATGAAGCCAAATCTCAAAAGGGTGTGCAATGCCATGGTATTATAGTTAGTAATGCGATGATGTCGCAAGATATTACAAAACCTGGGCCTTGGTACGAATAATCATTATGTATTTCAAATAGTACCACTTGTTATTTATGTTTGTGTTTTTTAACTGTGTTATTTAATAGCAAAGTCGTGTTTTCTAGATTCAGTATTTAGGAGAGCTTTTTTTTTTTTTTATTGAACCGTGTCTAAAATTTAAAACACTATATCGAACTAACTGGGAGGTCTGAAATTATGATAAATGTTTCTTAAGATATATTTTTTTTAGTTGGTTGTTTAAATAATTTTGTAATTTTAATATATTTCCTTCCTTTCTTTTTCTATGGTTGGCTGCTTATTTTTTTATGTTATTATTTTTTTGGTCATTAGTGGGAATTTTACTGATCTCTGCATTTATTTATTGTTTTGAAATATGAGATTGTTTGTTTTTCAAATAATAATAAATAAATAAGTTCTTGTGAAGTTTACGAGAAGCATTCATTAAATGATTGTAAATACATTTCAACTGTTTTTTAAAAACAAACTATAAACTGTATATTATATTAAATTATATAATAATAAACATATTATAAAATTGTAGAACAATTTATAAAATTGTATGAATTAAATACTATTACCATTTCTAACAGTGTATCAAAAAAAATGTAATGCTGTTGACTCAGGAATATGGTATATTAAAAAAAACTTTTACACCACAAGATTTTTACACAACCTTGAGATTTAAACCAGAAAAAAAAAGGTGATTTACTGACATATATGCGCAAGAAGCAATTATGTATTCGAGTTTTTAATTTCATCATATTTTTTTAATCAGAAAAATATCTATCTGTATGTTGCATTACTCTGAATGCAATGTCGAAAAGTTGAAGTTAAAAAAAACATTTGTGTTACTTAAGAAACGATTAACTCTGATTGTATTTTTTTAGATTTAGTTAGTATTTCATGTGTTAAAGTTTGTCATCATGAACCTGCCTATGTTGCATTTAGGATCGTTCTAGATCTAGATATTGCAAGTTTTGGCGAACATTTTTAGGATCGATCTGACGACAATCTTTGGGATTGGATTAGTGACGTGGGATAGTATCCACTTTTATTCTAGCACCTTAGTTGGCTCTAACAGCACCAGAAAACAGGGCGGCTCCATTATACGCTGCGAAAGCACGACAAAGAGACGAGAGAAAGCTTCTTAGCATTCCATGGATTCACCGTGCGGGTGCCGGGCACATCGCGTTGCAGGGAGAGGAGTGCAAACAGCTCCTGGGACTTGCGACCCAAGTGTAGGTTTAAGGGGTCCCTTTAAAATGCGCATTCACGCTCACCTCAACTGGTTGCGCTCCTCTCCCTACCTAACCAAATTTGGAATTTAAAAATTTAATTTTAAAAAATATTTGCAGGAAGTTTAATCGTCTAATTCACCCTCTAAGGTTTTATCTGAAAAACTTTACTTAATGTGTTTTTAAGGAACAAATTTCATGTTTCTAACTTTAATAGTTTAGTAGATGCGATTATCATGAATCAGTCAGGATTACTAGTCTAGGTTGCTAGACTAGGTATGTAGGTACGCCTGCATACCATTATACATATTACAATGACTTTTGTAACAGCCCTTAACGCAGACTTATTCATAAGTTTCTTAAGGAACGGCATTCCGTCTCATGTAATTTAAATGGTTCTTACGTAACGCTACGCAATATAAGAGCCGTGCATAATTTCAAAAATAAATATATCAATCGAGAAGAAGTGGTTAATTCTCTCAAGTATTTTTACGTTTGTGTAATGTTTTCAAATATGTAACAATAGATTATCTTTATAGCCTATTCTATTATGTTAATTGTTAATTTTTAATTTTGAATGTGTACCATGTATTAGTTTGACGTACTGTTTATATATTTTAAATGTAATTTTGCAACTTGCATCGTATAGCACAGCTCTGTATTTCTATAAAGTAAATTATATTTGTATGTAACTTTACAATATCAACTCTTTATATATTCTATTAATATCCCGACTAATATTATAAATGCGAATGTCTGTTTGTTACGCTTTCTCGTCAAAACTACTAAACCGATTAATATGAAACTTTGGACACATAGTTTTGGAGGTATTAAAAGTAACATAGGATACTTTTTATTAAATTTTTTTCTTTCTTTTTAGCAGGAAGTTAAAAAAATTTTGAAACATAAAATCATTGTTTGTCAATAAATCTCAAAATCTAGCTACTTTAAAGCTACCTAGCATTCCCCACGTTAATATATATTTCAATTAATTATTTTGATTTTTTTTAAATTTATCTCCAGCCATGAATCCCAAAGGGTTCGAGGGTTAGAAGGATCGCAACGATCTCTAATACCTATTAATGACTCAAGTGCGAGCAAAGTCGCGGATAAAAGCTAGTATATATATATTAATGTATATATGACTGATTGCAAAGTTATATCTTAAAACAAAAAGATATTATAATAGTCTGTACAGGCAGCGACATTTAAAATATTTGCAATCTGCGCCACCGCAAGTTAACGTTCTTGAAATGCCTAACGAGGTTACAGCTTGTGAAACTATAGAAATAGGCATTCATTGTATTGTATATATTCTTCTATAAACTATTCCATGCTATAATTATTGTTAATAAAAGAGATAATGTATTAAGTATCCTTTTTTTAAAAAACTAACTCCAATCAATAGATTAAAAAATACTAATTGCAATTTAAGTTAAAATATATATTTCAATATATATAGTATTCATATATCTACAACCGGAATTTAAAACCGTTTTCCCTCGGCTCCGATGAAAATTTGTGACGAAAATGTTCAGATTTTTCAAGACTTAATACAGTAGCTCAATTGGTCGGAGTCCCAGTCGCAAATTCGAATATACACCCTTATAGACTAATTTTTCAATCTAACTTTATCAAAATTTTAATATAATCAAAAAAGTTTATAGACAATATTAATCAAAAAAATATCCAAATACTATTTCATCATTTGTTTAAAGTTAAAAAATAAATAATTTTTGATTTGCCTATTTGTAAAATCCTTCCACTTAAAACACTATTTACTTTCAACATGCGTGTACTATTTCCGTTAGCCTCACAAGAACACATTAATAGCATTCATAAAGTATATCGTATATTATTTTTTGTATTGTCTGTCTGTGTTCGTTACGCTCCAACCATTCAGCCACCTTGGACTGAATATGTTAACTTAATTAATTCAATACTTATTAATTAATTATATACTTATATTAATAAATCTATATTAATGAGTTTATCTGAGAATAAAGATAAACCTATACCAACATAAAAAGATTTTTTTTTTGTTTGAACGTGCTCATTGCAGTCGCAGTGTTTTTAAATGCGTTTGATAGCACCTTTCTCAATGAAGGTTATAACATCCTTCAGGGATATATATTTATATAATATAAGAACGGTTTCTATTCTTTGGAATAGCTTTTATTTAAATGATTATAAGATACTTTAGAAGATCATAGAAAGCAGTTATTAATATATATTTATAATTTAGTTTTATTGATCTCATTCAAAATAACGGAGTTTTTAACTTATTTGTTTTCGAGATAAATAGAAAATTTAGTCTATCGAACTGCCTTATTGGGTCTGATTGTCTCATTGACGGCTGTTGAGTGGAATTCAAGTAAAGTATTCTCCAAAATTCGTCAAGGTGAGTAATAACACGATAGCTCAGTTGATAGTGCGACGTGAACGGTATCCGAGAGGTCGCAGGTTCAAATTCAGCTCGTTTTTATGTATTAAAATCTATTATTATTCCAAATTTAAATAAGAAAAACATGTCTAGCTATTTCAAACATTTAACATTATACAGCACCAACCATCTCGAGAATTGTAACTGGTTTTCTGTCACGTCATTAATGAATTAAGGTTAACAATGGTTTTGATAGAAAATAAATAATGTAGATGTTAGAAAAAAGTTATAAAATAATCAACCCTCAAGGAACCGGATACAACTGTCACACATATAATTACTACCTACAAGTCAAGAACAGACCGACCCTGACACCCTCTGTCATATATTAAGCTGATCTTGTATCAAATATCAATATTATAAAATAGTCAAAACAAAAAAAACTTATTTAATTAAAAGTTATTTCTGATATATATATATATATATATATTCTTTATTGCACACCACAAATATGTAAAGTACAAGACAGGCAAACAAAAAACAGTATTTAAATAAAAATAAGAAAAAAAAAGTAAAAAAAACAATGAAGTAAAAGAGAAAAAAAAAAAAATACTAGGTTAAAAGATATACTAGGTTGTGATACAAAAAATGTATAATGTCACAAACGTATATTCGAACACCTAATAATTTACGTCATATATATTGATTTTTGTATGACTCGCGTGTTTTAGAGCTATCAAGGTTGGTACTATTGCCAATACATTTGGAGTAAAAAACCACATTTCATTATACGATTTAAACCATACGATTTGACCTTGAAGAATAGCTAATATATGTCTCCACGAATCAGAGAAGCTCTAACTCACTATACGATGCTATGTATAGTTGAGATAGTGGCTCAGATCGTATAATGAAATGAGACCCTGACTATTGACGTCTACGAGCTTAAAGGTTACCTGGCACATATATTAAAATGCCAAATAAGATTTAACTTACCTATTTTCTATTAAAAATCTTAGTATGATAAATTTTCCTTTATATAATAAGTGCTTTATAACCCGTTCTCGTTAGCTGGCAGTTTATCTTCAAGATATCTAGAGTATGACCAAGCGACTATTGTCATATTTAAATTGTAAAGTGTCGTTATATACAAGTTACGTCCCATATCTACTTGTAGTAGAAGATAATGAAATGGAATTATTTAACATCTTACTTGTACTACATATCGATTTTTCATAGATATTTTAAAATCTTATCTTAGTAAGCAAATTGTATGTTTCTATATAAATGTGATTGTCTTTTTTATTATATTTTTAAATAATTTATATTTATTTCAAAGTCATAGAAGAATGCGTTAAAATTATTAAATGACAAGAAAATAATAATATTATTGATGCAGAAATATTTAAAAAACTCATCTTTATTAAAATAAAAAATACGCAAACTAAATGAACATCTGATCAATAGTTATTTTTTTTATAAATACTTATAGCCCACTATAATCCAACAAATAAGCAATTAAATTCATAAGTATTCATAAAAATAGGTAAAACTTATTAAATAAGAAAAATATTATTATATAAATACATAAACGTAATATATATATATATATATATATATATATATATATATATATATATATATATATATATATATATATATATATATATATATATATATATATATATACAATTCTATCGAAATCGATTTTCAATATTAGAGATATGTTAAAAATAAGAGAAAAATATAATGTTCCAATCCAAACTTAACAATAGGTACCTGTATAAAACATAAAAAATGTTCCACATTCACTTCCAAATAAAAAAACAAACCACGACACTCTAGATACTCGTTATACAACTCCTGCGCGCGCGCAACTCGCGCGTTCAAAGCACACTGTCTCTCGCATAGTGCAGGTGACGGTTCAGTGTTACTGGAAGTAATTTGGTAATAGCATCTTAGTAAAGATGTTACAACATTAATATATCATTTGGGTCAGGACTTTTGACCGGTTTAATATAACATATTTTTTTTTTTTTTAGAATATATTTAATGTTTTTAAAATAAGTTACTTAATTTACTTAATGCCTAGTTTAATTTTTTTTATTCATATTGTATATTTTTATATTTTTAGAAAGCTTTCACATTTTAATAAGCTGAAACAAGTATTATATGTGTTAATAAGTCTTACATCAGATGTCAAAATAACACAGTGCTTACGTTAAATTTTAACAAAAGCACGGGTCAGTTATTGTTCGCTGCAAATTATTATGTGACGAAATATCATTTTAATGATTTTCTTCTAATTTAATTAGAGATATTTATTTAATTACCAAAATATTATATTAATGACTATACTTTCTGAATTTCACTTTATAAGACAATACCAGGACATAAAATTATAAATTGTTAGTAAAAAAACATTGGTAGACTGCTTTTAATGAAGATCAGAGCAAATTTAATTTTTAATGCCTATAAATATAAAATTAACTAGTTATGAAACCGGTTCTTACATATTAGTTGACGTATTTTTGAAACAACAGAAACGAAGTAACAGGGCTGGTCAAACAAACAGACAAAAACGCCGTTAATGGTTATGGCTTATAGTTAATATTGCAGAGACGGAAATGTCCAAATGTGTCTGAGTGTGTTAAGATAGATATTGTACTGTATATTACGAAATATACCTGATTTCAATGGTGTTGGATGGCCAACGTGCAGACGGTTCATCTGATGGTACGTGGTAGGCACCACCTATGGACATAAAAAATGTAGATTTGCAATGGCAGCGCTACAGAAATAGGAAAAAATCGGGGATAGTAAAACATACGAAGAGCAAGGGTCTTTCCTTGCTGATTTGGGAATACGACTCTATCTCGTAACATACGAAATGAAAGTCGAATGTGAGAGAGTGTTGGTCCTACCTGGACAAGACAGCTCGTACACGAGCAGATAAGTAACTTAAGGCAGGCTCTACCTACAAAGAGAGAAAGACAGACAGACTCATAAAAAAATAATCATGATTCATGATAACTAAACGTAATTAACATATAATTAGTTTAATATTTCATTTATTAATTCTATTATTACTCTGTATTGAATGTTGTCATTAACTAACAACAATCAATACAGAGTAATAATAGAATTAATAGTAAGGTATAACCAAATAAATAACGAAAATATAATATTGTGATAAGTTGACTTAAGATGTTTGATGTGTGCCTTACTAATATTGTATTATTACAAATATTAATTTAGGTTAAACATGATTTAAATATTTAGTTTTTAATATAAATATATATTTTTATTATTATGTTATGCTGTTATTATTATTAAGTCCCGTTTTTTTTATTTAAAATATATTAAGCGACAACACAGCAATTTATAGTTTTAAAAATATACAATTATTGCATTCATAGTTTAAAAAAAATAAACTGATTTTTTTAATCATCCCCAGGGGCTGTCATATTTTGCGTACGTGCGAAAACAGGCATAGCATTTCAATTAATTTCGTTACTCGTATCATTTTGCAACAGTATCTGACCGGCCTTGTGAATACCATTGCAACGCCAGTTTTGAACGACCATCAATGGCTCGTGCAAGTAAAAGTATCAAATGTATTTAATTATATTTCGTAATTATTTTTTTTTCCTACTAACAATTATTCGTATTCTATTTTCACATGATATCTTTTTTGCTATTATTGATAATTTTGTGTTTTTGTGTTTTAATTAGTACTGTATTTTTTTCACAGATTAAAAAGCGATACGTGACTGTTGAAATGAAAAAAAAATGAATATTCGTCATATATTAATAATATCATCCTTTTGTCTAATATATTCATATGTTTACTAATGGAGCAAAGAGGTTGATATGTTTTATTAACATTAATAATTTCGTCACTATTAGATCAGTACCACGGTGGGTGAATTCAAATGAACTGCTGAGAAAATGTAGCGCAATATGTGTCTACTCCAGTTACATTATAACTATAATGAGAATCGATTCAGTGTCTAGAATGCTATTGTCTATATGGCAACACTTTTTGTGAACAGATAAACACAGCGTGAATTAATGTTTAATTCAGTGCAGGAAGCATAAAGATGCGCAAGACGACGCTGGTCATCAAACATTTTCTTCTTCTACCTTGACTTAATTTATCTCTTTCATTTCTATGAGATCAATTATTTATGACATTTCATTTAATTTGTAATGTATGGCTTAATGTATTATTTATTTCATCATTTCTATTCAATCGAATTCTTTAATAACACATCAAAGAACTTATAGATTTACAATTGATCTTAGAAATATGTTAGGTAAGTCAAATGTTACATAATAATAATTTATAACTAATGACTTCTATAATCTGAATATCGTGATATTGTAGATACACTCGTTGAGCTGTTGCTGACACACATATAAGACACTAATTGAAGTGTCTTCTATTCTAGACGAGATTTTATAAGCTGTGGCCATTTTATAAGCTGTGGCCTTTTTATAAGCTGTGGCCATTTTATAAGCTGTAACCTGGGTTCTCTCTTCTTCTCGTTAATGCTTTACACATTTAAATTATACATTGTATACATACGTATATAAGGCTGGAATAGCAAATTTCCTAATGTTTCGTTTCTTATGCGAAAGCGACGCTATTTCGAAAAGACTAACGAAATGACGCCAAGGTTACCTCTGTCCGTGATGTAACGACACATCTTGATACTGTTCCATTCCGTGTTATTCTATTGTTTTTTAATTATATCTTTTGTTATTCACTTAACATAATTATAATATCTGAATTTATAATGAAGTAATGATTAAAGGATGTTATTTTTTATGACAGTTCATTAGAAATATTTATTTAAGGAAAAGTAACCGAACCTTTTTCTAAATGTCAAATATTTTACGTAAAAGCACTTTTTATGTTGTTAGATTTTTTCGGGAATCTTTTTTTTTTACACTATTTGGTTGTAATACTTATACCATACTAAAATACATAAAACTTAAAAAAATATTGTTAAGTCGTGTCATTAACCTGTGACAATTTATTTAAATAAAATATTGACTTTATATAAGCCCTCTATATTTATTATTTAAATTATAAATGTATTTTATGTTAACCAAAAACTTTAAAAAAATCCAATGTAATTAAATCACGACAATATAATATATTTATGAAAAAGAACTTATTATTATGTCATACATACAGTCATTTGTAATAATTGAGGAAATAAAAAGAAAAAGAGCAAAAACTATGAATAGAAGTCGCTGTATTATTGCGATATTGTAATAAAATATTAACGTAATAATAATCATACACTTTATTATATAACGGCAATTTAATGATTCAGGAATTGGATGGGATGGGATGGATGAGGGGGGATGGATGGATTTTACGAGAACATTTGTGGTATTTGAACAAGACAATCAATACAGATGATTTTATTCACATACTACGCTAAAATGCTTTAAAATAAAATATTACCTAAAAGTAATATAATTGTTAAAATTACCACTGCTATTACATTATATGATCTTTAACCTGACACTTGACCTAACTGTTACTTACCGACGTATGTAATACCCATGAGTTAGAGAAGAATTGTATATTATATATTTTTAAAGAAATATATTGCTCAAATAATTTTAATGATGAAACGGTTTAACGATGATTCGATGATTATGAAACTTTGAATTATGAAAATTATGGTTATTTTTGGGTTGATAAGTGCCATTTATTAATATATATAAATATAGTATGTTTGTAAGATTATCTACAAAACTAGATACGGAATATAAGTATTACATTTAAATCAATAAATACGTTTTTATAATTCATATCTTACGTCATATTTTTTTCTAATTATGTCAAAAGCTTTTTCGGCTATAGCCAAAGTTGCCGCCATAATGTTACCTCCTGGTATAATAGGCATAATACTTGCATCTACTACCCTTATATTTTGTGTATTGTGAACTATTAAATCAGGACTGACTACAGCAGAAGCGTCCTCTCGTGACCCCATCTTAGTTGTGCCGACAGGATGATATATAGTTGTCGCCATGTGTCTCACATAACATTCCCAATATTTATCAGAGTTAAACAAATAGCCACTGCAGTTAAAAATGTTAACATCCAACAGTTCAATACCAATCTCCTTGAAAATCACCGTTTCCTGAAGCTTATTCACAAACTCGATAGCCCTGATCAATGTTCGCATGTCGTCAGGATGTTGAAAATAATTAGCCTTTATAATTGGTTCGGATAAGACAGGTGCAGTAAGTAAAATTTCACCTTTAGACTTCGGATGTAATAATGTTGGGTAAATGCCGATAATATCGTGTTTATAGTTCAATGCTTCAATCGCATGTATGATTTCACTTTTATACCCAATGCCCTCCAGGTACGGTCGTAAAACGAATTTATCCATCTTGGTAAAATAAGTGTAATGAAACTGTATGTCTGGATAATCTGACTTGTTTATTGTGTCTATAAAACCCATATAATCTGTAAGACCAATATTGGAGATTGGTCCAGTTTTTGTTGACATATACTGTAAGAGAAACATATTTATTTCAGATGATGCGAGCTCCATATTTAGATTCGTTTTGAGAAATAACGGAAGAATTATGTGATCTTGTAAATTTTTTCCTACGGGTAAATTTAAGAGGTAATCAATTCCTATTTCTTCAAGATGCTCCCTCGGACCAATTCCAGATAACATAAGAATTTGCGGTGTTGCAATTGAACCAGCAGATAATATAACCTCTTTTTCAACATCAATACCCATCACAGTACCATCGCGATGACGTATCTTAACACTCGTGGCTTTGTTAGTGCTCGGATCAATAATAACTTTTTCTAATTGTGTATTCTTCATTATAGTCATTTTACCGGCATCATTAATATATGTTTTAGCTGTATTCATACGTTTTCCATTGTTTATAAGTAATCTAGTTTTTTTTGTTCCAATAAGAGACTCATGGTTATCATAGTTATAACTTGGAAATCCTAATTCTTTCCATGCATTATCTATAATGCTATACCACTGATTTTCGTATCCAGGAAAATGAGGGTCAGTTATATTAAAGAGAGTTTCTATTCTGTCGAAATATTTGGTAATATCATTATATCCCCATCCATGGTTGCCTAACTCTTCCCAAATGTTATAATCTTTCGAATGACCTCTGAGATAAATCATTGCATTTATAGAACTTGAACCACCGAGACCTTTACCCTTACTCCAAATGCATCTGTTATTATTGAAACCCAAACAACTCTTGCCATCGTCCTGTATTTTGTAAGACCAATCATTACTTGAGTTTTGATTTAAAAATAAAAATGCTGGAATCTGAAACAAAAACATTTAGATTATTTTTTTTAATATCAATAAAAATCTATAAGTACAAGCTACCTCACTATCAATCCCGGGATCATCACCAGCTTCTATTAAAAGGATATCCCATGATGGGTATAGTTTTGATAATCTGCTAGCAACCAAAGATCCAGCGGTTCCTGCACCCACAACTATGAAATCAAAAGATTCACCTGAAATAGAAAACAAAAAAAAAATTCGTGGTTCTTATTCACGAGCCTGAAGTATGTTTGAACCTAGTCGAGCGAATTTTTCATATAAATAGCGGAATAAAGTAGGATAAATCAAACTTTTTATACTATTAACTAGGTAATCTAAAAAAAACTAAAAAAGTAACTATATAATAGTAATCTTGAATCACTAAAGTGTTAATACAAAAATAATGAAATTATCAAAAGTGATTGTGTATCTTGAATAGGTGTATTTTTAAATATCAATTATACACTTACCAGAGCCTTTTTCCAGAATTTCTAGAGCGTTATCCGGCGGCCAGCGATATTCGTTTAATATGGTACAATGTGCAAGAACCACAGCTGTTACTGCTTTTAAAAAAAGCTTCCCTGTTGTCCCAGCAAATGGTAAAGGGCATGTCGCTGTTATATTTGCTGCTAATGCTTCCATTATATATATAATATTATTATTATTATTGTAATTATTCTTTATTGATTTACAGTGCTAGACAATTAGCCGTGCATAAGTTGATATAGCTTAAAGAGTTCTAGTTATTTTCTCTGCACCAGTGCATTATGCATTGTGTCAAAGTGAAATCTAATCCTATAATTATGACGTCATCGAAAAAGACTAATGAATATTAATCGTCCATCATTAAAACAATATTATTATGTTTTATATACAAAAATAATAAAAGTTTCTAATACATAATTTTAATATAAACCACTGGATTTCAGTAAACTATAATATTGTTAAAAAGCTATTTATTATTTAAAGAAATATTATAAGTCTATTTCGTATTTCATTCCATTGTAATGTAACCACTGTCGACACTTATTTCTTTCATTCGATAGTCTGTTTAAGATATTGTCTTCATTTCCACCCGCGTTTCTGTAGTTTTTTGATTCAGTCTTGAAATTTTCATTAAAAGCTAGCTTGTTTATCGCATATCGATTTAAGAATAGCGGGTGGTAAATATTATTATATTCGTAATTTAAATAATTTTCAGGAATTTTTGGACTCATATTAATAGTTTCAGGAGAAAATAAGATATTGGGAATTACATTACCATATGAATAAGGCAAAATATAATTTGTTGGTTCCACATTATTTAATGTTTGTTTATAATTTTCTGTGTTATAGGGTAGTATTGTGTCAAAGTCATATGCATTCTTAAATAGTTCCTGGCCCCGATTTGAAAGTATATTCAAATAATTGGGAATGTATGGATTTTTATCTAGCTTCTCTACGTAATATGGCGGGTTCAACGGTTTAATTGAGTTATAGTTGAACGAATTATGCATAAAAGGGTTGACAGGTAATTCGTATTTTTTCATATTCTTTTCAAATTGATGCCATTCATAATCGCCACTATTTGCTGTTCCATGTTTATCTTTTTTTGTTGTTACATAATTTTGATTGATGTCTTTTGGTATGTCTGGAAAAAGGTTGTTCATTTCCGTAAATATATTCGGATCAACTCTTGAGTCTTCCACTTTCCTCAATTTTACGTCTCTTTCATTTTGTAAATCAATTTCTTTATCCAGATTATTCTCCAAATTTATATTGTCGTTATTTTGTAAATTTTTTATAAAGGCATTTTCTGTTTGGCATTTACCAAACTCATTTGTTTCTATTGCCCAATCTTCTTTTATCATATCTGATGCTTTTTCTGCTATCATTATTATAGGAGCATTAGTGTTTCCACTAACTATTTTTGGCATTATACTTCCATCGACCACTCTTAAGTTTTGAATTCCATATACCTGAAAAAAAACTCAATGAATGATAAACAAATAAATTAGTTTGTACCACCTTTTAAAGATTGACAGCACGTTCAACAGCTGATAAAAATACTACTCCTAGTGTATAATAAAATTGTATCCCTATCCCTATCGTCATAAACAGCCATTACTTCAATAATTTTCACAAAACATTGTTCGTACAACTTGTATAACTTTTATAGTTCTTAAACTTACTTTTAATCTAGGATTTACCACTGCATCAGGAGTATTACTTGGACCCATCGCACAAGTGCCTACTGGATGGTAGATTGTTAGAGAATGGTGTCGTGCTTGACATTCCAAATGTTCATCTGACATAAGTGGTTGTTTAGCGCAGCCTGGGTTACGATTTGGGTTTGGTCTTGCATTCAGTTCCTGTAGAGCAGGTTGTTGAATAAGCAATTGCGCTATTCTGGCTCCTTCAATCTAAAATTTTGTTAAAGTAAGAAATTATTGATATTTCGTTAAGTATGAAATCATTGACAATTTGTCATTAGTCCCAAAATTTTCTGTAAAATTTTCAGTAAGTAAAAGTGGGTATATTTTATTTATGTAAATGCTTTTCATTGTACGCTATTCTATGTAAAGTTTTATTTATAGTTATGACCGTGACGCCATTATCAAATATCGCAGTCATTGAAGTAAAACCATTATATTATGTGATATACCTAAGGTTGTAACAAGGATTAGCCTGTGACTTGTCTTGTTTTTACTGATATTAAAAATGTTTTGAGGACTTGGTTGTTGAAAAAAAAATTCCATATGTATTTTTCACAATACTTATAGTAATACCTGTATTTTTAAGAAAATAATACTTATATTTCTGAAACCCAAATTACTAAAATACACATACCATAACCAAAATATCCTCTGGCTCCGTATAATAGTTAGGATAAATGAGCGGTGGTGTAAATGGGTTTGCATCTCTTAGCCTCAGATATCCACGACTCTTAGGCCTTAAAAGTAAGGGTACTACGGAAAATGAAGGATCGTACAGTATATTTTCATATACTTCAGCATATGTTTCATCTGAGAGTCCATTTGCACGTTTACCAAACAACCCCCCATCCATATTATCAGCTGTGGGAGCAATGAAAAACTGAATATCGGGATAGTCTTCTGCTGGATCTTGATATTTTGTATTCACAAATGCCATAGCTTCTGCCTCCATCATACTATATAACGGTCCGTTTTTATTAATTGCAAAATCGATAAGGCTTGCTAATGAAACAACGGTGTTTAAATTAAAACAGTAGTCTGATCCGTTATTATATGGGCTATCAAATAAAAATGAATGTCCGCCCATAGCCACGTGATCCTGGAGATTTTGACCTACTCCAGGTAAATGAACTATTGGATAAATTCCAAGTTTCTTCAACTCATCACTATCACCAACACCAGATAACATCAATAGTTGTGGAGATTGTATTGCCCCAGCGGATAGAATTATTTCTTTACTAGCCTTTATAACATAAGATTTTTTGTGCTTCGTAAACTTGACAGCATAAGCAACTTTAAATTCATCTATTAATATTTTCTCCACTAGGGTATGCAGGCTTATATGTAGATTGTGTCTTTTTCTCGCAGGTCTGAGATATCCTTTTGCTGTACTACATCTAAGACCATCCCGGAGGGTAGCATGAGATCTGGTAAATCCAGTCTGGGTTTCACCATTGACATCTAAAATATTATAACCGAGTTGTTGGCCAGCTTCTAGTATTTTACTTGTAATTGGGTGTTCATATCGAAAGTATTCCACAGATAAAGGGCCTCCAGTTGCATGATATGGATCATTCTGATAATCTGGTATTCTCATGTCTTCAGATTTCAGAAAATATCTTAAAATTTCATTATAAGACCAACCTTCATTCCCCATATAAGCCCAGTTATCATAATCTCGTTTATTTCCTCTTATATAAAGCATTGCATTTAGTGTGCTAGATCCTCCTAATACTTTTCCTCGAGGCCACTTGCATCTATTATCGTTCATACTCAAACAGTATTTATCACTAGGTTCCGTTGAGAACTGCCAGTCAATATTAGATGTTTGTAATGCAGGAAACATTACCGGTACATCCGATAATACATTTTCATCCGAACCAGCTTCCAACAAAAGTATATTCCATTCAGGATTTTCCGATAGTCGGCTTGCAGTCACAGCACCCGCGGATCCGCCACCAATAATGATAAAATCATAGCATTCATAAAGTTCATCAAGTGTGTAATCTTTGACACGATTGTCCGCATCTTCTATATCTGGTCGATATAGATGTATAATCAAGCGTAGTAGTATAATTGCACCAAGTCCCGGTAACAGCCCAAACATAATTCTAGTACTAGAAACTATAGGTCTAAAAGAAGTTGAGCCGTGGCTTGCCATTGTCTGCAATGAACCGTATAATATCAATTAACTGTTTCCACTGATACTGATTATGTATTGTGATGATTTTTGATGATTAGGAATTTAATTCAGTTATTGTTTATACATAAAGTTACATCACAAGCAGTTTCGCACAGAGTAATGTTTGATTGAATATCACCTTTTTAAAATAAACTATATAAAAGTTAAGCGTCATAATAGATAAATTATGAATTTTGCAATATTTACTATAAATTTATTTTGTACTGTTAACCTGTTATTTTAAAATGAACAAACCTTTGATTAAACTAAAACTTAACCGTTTTCGTATATTCAGTATTCTCCTATAGCTAGCTACTTTAGATCTCCTGTGAGAGCATGTTACTACTCTGACCAAGTCAGCCCATAGACAGGTTCTGTAACGGTACAATACTCAACGTATGTGAATATGAGGCCAAAAGTATACACGGTAGATCTAAAGTAGCTAGCTATTAAAGAGTAAAAGATCTGGAAACCAAACCCCCTTCTTTTCTCTCGCTAACTCCCTCCCTACATTTCCCAAAATCTAATAAAAAATACCTGGTATAATAACATGATAAATTCTGTGGTAAGTTAATCTATATTCGTTATTTGCTCGTCAGCATTATAAATTCTGTAGCGACTTACGATGTAAAATACCAATTCATTCGACCCACATTTATTTATGTCGTATTCTGATGGTATTACTTGTAGTTACTTAAGCGTTTTATTCTTTAAATGCATATGTTCATAGACATATTAAATTACAATGATTACAAGAGAAACGTTAATAATTGTTTACAAAACAAAAAGAAAATAAAATATTAATCCCCTGACATAAAGAATAGCAATGTTTTAACTGTGCATTTATTGCTAATACATAAAATGAAGGCATGTAATATTATATTTCTCGTTTGATTATACAATTCATTAGATTTTATAGACTATTTATGAGCGACAAAATATATACTTAGTAACAAATAGCAAATAAGTAATCTAATCTATACTGTAAAGTTTAAACATTTTCCTAATAACTAATATGCCACTGTCCCGATAAAAGACGAACATGTATAAAATGCTTAATTCATCCGGGTAAGTAGCGATATGGAAGTTCAATTGGTAGAATGATGCTATGTTTCTCAGAGGACGCGGTTTTTAATTTCTATCCCTATCGATTTATTTCTCATTCTATGTTATATATACTAAATAAAATATTTAATATGTATATCAAATTTTTATGATCTATGGTTTCTAAAATTACTCTTGAAACTGTCTAATGACAATTTTTGTCCTGAGATTTAGTTTTGTTCAGTCCGAGCTTTACATTATCTTCTGACTTTTAAAAAAAGGTTAATATATCATTATAAACATCCTTTACTATAAGGCGTTAAAGCTTGCTAAATATCATAATCTTTCTAGTTTCCTCGCAAGTATTGTGGAAGCCAGCGAGTATTGCTGAACTACCGCCTAGAAGTTTCAATTTTTCAATCTCCGCAAGGCAATTTTTTTGCATTTTTCAATAGCATTAACCAAATTTCAAAGCTGTAAAGATATATTAAACATTAAAATGTGATATGGTAAATGTACCATATCACATACATGAAGAACAGAGCAGAAAGACAAGAACAGAAGTGTGCTTTTGTCAAAAATATTGATAGTTAAGGTTATCATTACATTTTTTAATCGTGATAAATAACTATCAAGAGGTTTGATCACAAGGCAAGTAGTTTCAGTAAGAGGTTTTGTCATAATTTTAGATCTTTTTTTCGTTGTTACATTTGTGCTCCCCAAATTGAGACAACACTAAAAAAAGTACTGTCAGTACCAGCTAATATCCGCCCAATCTCTATTTCAAAAATACGTTTAGTGACTGATGGTCCTGGATGATAAAACGCAATCAAACCCGATTTGCTATTAATGTTTTTAATTTACAAAAACCATTTACCAACATGACTCCGTCCTACTATAAAAAAAATCAGAAAGTAGATGGTATCCTGAAACATTTTTAGATTTTAATTCAAAACATTCAAATAGTCTGTATAACCAACATAACTTACACTAAAAAGAAGATAATCATGCTTCCTTTAATATAATGTCTTTAAATAAATAAAATAAGTTTAGGATACTTTATTTATTTAATTTTTTTAATTTATTTAGTTTATTGATTATATTTTATTGTCGAAGTACCCTTTAAGATACCTTCCCTCAGCTATCGCTCTTGAATAAGTTCTAGATAATTAATCATTTTTAAAATATATTATATTTTGTATTTCTAATATGATAAACAAAAACATTGAAATTACCAGCCTCTTTTGGATCTATCAGCGCTATAATAAACCTGTGACTAGATTTTTTTTATGTACGCACATTTGCAACAATTACTTAAATCATAAATTTATTTATATTTAAATTGTAATAGGTACGAAATTTTACTGTTTCAAGTACAATGTGTATTGTACAACAGTAGCTTACTTTTAACAAATTGCAATTAACTATGACATATTTATAAAAAAAACAAATACATTTAATACCATGAGAACATTATTTGTCTGTAAACATTCTTGGTACTTTATTTATAAATTTTACAAATCCATCATTCATGATGCCTGGAAACTCTTGCGTTTTAACCAAAATTCTTTGATCATATCACAACCCTTTTCTCCAATCATTATAACAGGTGCATTTGTATTACCACTAACCAAATTTGGCATTATACTGCCATCTATAACCCTTAGACCCTTGACTCCATACACTTTTAGTTCAGGATCAACAACTGCTGTAGAATCCCAGTATGGACCCATCTTAGCAGTGCCAACGGGATGGTAAATCGTATAAGTGTATTGCCTTATCATACATTCCCAAAATGCATCGGAAAATCTGACTAAACTAGTACAAGCAGGAAAGATAAATTTGTTAAAAGCAGATGCATATTTTTGAAAGGCATTTGTTTTTGATACAGAAAATGCAATTTTTGCACCTTCTACTAAAGTCTTTACATCCATTTCATCAGTTAAATAGTTAGTATAAATATATGGGTAGTCATACGGGTTACCACTTTTTAATTCTATGAAACCTTTACTTCTGGGCCTTAATAACACAGGTACGATACTCCATAAGTCAACCTTATTTATCGATTGGAATACAGCGTTATAAAACGTTTCTGTCAATCCGTGATTTTTACCTCCATCGGCATTTATTGGTCCTGATAGAAAATGGAATTCAATATCTGGAAAATTATCTGATGTATTAACATATTTCGTGTTAACAAAAGCTAGACCTTCGATACCACCCATGATTGTCAATGGTCCCTCTCTCAGCTCTGCATACTCCATTACTGTACTTATAGTTTGTATTCGACTTTCAATTATTGAAATAGATTCATTTATCGTAAATACTAATCCTCCTAAACCTATATGATCTTGAAGATTTTTGCCAACTTGAAGGTTTTGTATCAAAGGTATCCGATGCTTAGCTAATTCTTCTGCTGGTCCTATCCCTGATAAAAGCAGCAATTGAGCGGAATTTATTGCACCACCTGAAAGAATAACCTCTTTGCGGGCTCTAACTCGATATGTCATCTTGTTCTTCACAAACTCGACTCCAAAGGCGATTTTTGTTCGTGGATCTATCATCACTTTGGTCACAAAAGAGTTCATTGATATGTGTAGATTTTTTCTATCCTTAGTAGGTCGTAAGAATGCCTTAGCAGTTGAGCACCGACTACCGCGTCGCAACGTTCCTTGGGCTATCATAAACCCAGTTTGGTTTTCGCCATTTATGTCCCTATTTAGGTATCCCATTTCCATTCCAGCGTCTATAAAACTCGACACAAGAGGTGTATGGTACGGGGCTTCTGATACTGTTAAGTAACCTCCTGTACTATGGTATGGTATTTTGGCCAGATGAGGGTTTCGATTGTCTTCAGATTTCTTAAAATAGTATAGAACATCCTTATAACCCCAACCTATATTACCAAGTGCCTCCCAAATATTATAATCGTTTTTATTTCCTCGTAGATACAACATGTGGCTAAGTACAGAGCTGCCTCCAAGAACCTTCCCTCTTGGCCAATTGCAACGACCGCCCTCCATAGCTATAAAATTTTTTGAAACAAAATTATGTGAATAATCATAAGAATGCATTACATTATGTTATACTAAATAAATAACATATTTATAATTTGTTTAATGCAGCTTTGTACGAACCTAAACAACTGGTTCCTTGAGGCTCAGTCTTATACTGCCAGTCCAGCTCGCTTAGTTGTAAAGAGTTTGCTAATAAAGGTACGTCAGATATTTCAGTTTCGTCGCCTCCTGCCTCCAACAGCAGCACTTTCCAGTGCCTGATTTCAGATAAGCGGTTTGCCACCACTGCTCCTAGAAAAGAAAAACCTACTTAAAATATTGGTATAAATTGGCATGTCAGCATAATCTGGATGTTGTAAAGTAGCTTTTAAAATATTCTTGCTTATGTCTAACTGAAACTGAGTTTATTATACTAACCAGCTGAACCAGCCCCTACCACGATGAAGTCGTACGCGTGTAGCAACTTCGAATTTTGTACATCAGCAAGTTGGGCTTTAGGTTCGGCTTGATCGAACTGGTAGTAAGCTATTGCTGCTACCAACATGGGGATGAACCACGACATCTAAATAATACATTTATTAAAGTATAATCATTATATTTCTATATAATATTATCTTTATATTTATCCGGCTGTGTTCACGTAGAATAAAATCAGAATGTGCCCGACTAGTTTTGAACCCATTCGGGGTTCTTACTCATGAGCTCTAAGCTCTAAGGGAAAGGTTCCCCCCCACACCGCCGCCATCTTCGCGTCACGCCCAGAGAGCTGCTGCGCGTAGTTCACGCCGCGAGTCCGCCGCGCTTTGAGCTTATAAGTAAGAACCCCGAATGGGTCCGAAACTAGTCGGGCACATTCCTATTTAATTCTACTTCAATACAGCCAGGTAAATATAAAAATAATAGCCATGGTTTACGAAAGATGAAAAATATCAAAATTACCATATGTTAATTTATAATATTTACTACTGTAAAAAATATTTCTAATTTTGGATAGACTCTTCTTAATAATATGTTAGAATTTTGATTGTACTATAAGTATGAAACAATCATTAATATCGTTAAACCTTCATTATTTTTTTTGAAATCAAGTCTTTATGACAAAAATATAATATAAGCTTTGGTTGTCACTCATGTTTGTCTTGATGTTTTTGTTTTTTGTATTTATTTAAAACTACCTAACTAACCAGATGTTGTCACGAATGTATGTGGTATCAATGTACCTAAGATTTTCAATTGGAAAATGAAACGTGTGTTTTTCACCTTTGCGCGGACAAAAAATAGCAAAAACTGTCTTAAACGGATTTTATTTATATACATTGAATTTCTTCATATACTTATATATGGACTTAAAAAAATTGTAGTTAATAATTGAAATAAGTAATGACGGGTTAATTTAGAGGGGTAATGAAAATGTAAGCGTTACCTGCGTACCTGCGGCAGCAATGGCCGTGCCAGATAGCACGTTGGATGCCGGGGTCACAATCGAACTCATTGCGTCTGTAATAAAACAAAGAATATTTAAATGACCCAGAAAACTTAGTCACTTAAGTAGATCGGACCACATAAATATCCGTACTGGTATTTTTTTATCTGTTATAGATTATAATTCTTTTATTTTATTCCTTAAAAAAATCTTCAAATATTTTTGTTAAGCTTATTCAAAAAAATAAAAGAAAACGGTTGATGGATGACTACTGAATTATATATTTTTAAAATACATGGCCATACGATATTTCTGTATGCAGTAAAGCGTAAATCTGTAACTAAATCTGGAGACCAAAAATTCAAACATTTATCCCAAGTTGGAAAAAAATAATTTGAGCATTGGATTCAAACAATGTTTGATGGTGTGTCTAATAAAACTAATACCTTTATTTTTGTCTCTGTAGTTTGTTATTTGACGTGATTCACCAAATTAAACTTCGAGACTGATCTAATATATATTTAAATGAAACACGAAACGATAATTTTTTGATTAGTCTTTAATTACATTTAAATAACATTTTTAGGACAATTCAAATTAATGTCATATAAGCTATTGTGATGATGATAAACTTATTTTATTTTTGGTTTGTTTATTGTAGGTATATAGGAAAACAGTTTCGTACATGTAGTTATATATATATTGACAAAATAATAATTTTAACCAGTTAGATTCGCAAAATCTAGCGCGGATATCGTGGTTGGATTGTGACGCATCAGTACCGTTATAATGCGTCTCGGCACCTCCTCGTATCGTAACCCTTTTAGTGACGTACAGTTTGTAGAGATTAAAAAGCAATCGAACGCAACAAATGACTATCCAAAGATTTTTGTTCATGTTTTTAATAAAATATAAATACTTTTTATCAAACTAAATGTTGCTGTTACTAATAAAATAGTATTCAAGATATAAAAATATTTTTAGATTTTGAATTTAAATATTATTCGAAATTAAACTGATTTGTCTTTTTAAACAAGATAATTTGCTTTGGAATGGGGATGAACCAAAAATAATTTTCATTTTTAACAAATAAATTTTAGATGGGCAGGTCTTTAATTGCAATAAGGTAGGTACACATTTTATTATCTGTGTTTTTTTGACATTTCTTACTTGTACTGACTTCAATATTTTACTTTAAAACAAAATGCAAGTGGGTTATTTGGGTGAAACAAGGACTCTGGATTGGCGAAATAATAGCGACACGATACTAGGTTGTATTTACATAGTAGTAGTACAGGATCCCCGGTACACCTTCATCGTTTATTTATCAAGCTGATTTTTTGTGGGGAGCTTCCTTTTGACTAGACGCCAAAGATTTTTCCTTACAGTAATGTTGGTAAATGGTAGCTAATAGGGATAGCAAAGAAAAAATATTTTGATTTGACGAATTTTGAAAATTTATTACTTACTGAATTTTCCTGTGTTAATTATCGAGATAACATCTAAATAAAGTGAAAAAATATTTGTTATACAAAATGTAAGGTTTTGTTAGGGAGTCCCCCCTCTCAAACATGTGTCATAAACAAGGTCATGAAAAATAATTACTAATCAGGATTTTTTATTCATTGGTTAGCTAACATTTGCATAGCTTACCACTCATATTGTCCTGCAAATTGCGTGGTATGTCATCTTGGTCTTACGCTCAAAAGTTGTCAATATCGCAGGATTTTTTTTAATTATTAACTGTAGGACACAGGTATCAGATGATAGGTTAATATATTTGTCGTCCAAATAAAACAATGTCCTACAAAAAAAAAAGGTATATTTTATTATTCCTACAGATTAGTAATTTTAGGGTATACAAAATGTAATTAAATATGTATATTATACATCATATCAATACATGTATATGTTCAAAATTTCCACCAGCTGAAATCGGAACTATTGTTGTTTATTGTAAGGAAGCCCGATGTTGATCGCGGACGATTAACTCCCAGAAACATGCTAGCAGTTGTCACTCAGGTTGAATCCTCCGGTCTTTATAAATTAGATACAAAAAATGGTATTCTCGAACGACTTAATTCTCGCAGTGAATTTGTCATCACTGACAGTAATTTTGTTAAAGAAAGTGAGGTATCTGCGGAAAAAACTATTTCCTTACGATCAGCTTCAACTCTATATTCAGGAATCAAACAAGGTTTTGTTTATTATAAGTGGAAACTATATTGTACCGATAAGAAATGCACAATTTGAATGTAAAATGTTGAGATTGGCACCTGTTATGACAAAAACAATCAGAATGCTTTCTGAGCTCTTGACAAATGATAAAACGCGTTCTGGTAGTTCGACAATTACCAGAACGCGTTGCGAGCGTTTAAAAGCAGCCAAAACGCGTTCTGCGCATTTGGAGACAGCCAGAACGTCATGTGACCATTTTTCAGTCCACTGAGCATTGTCGGTCTTCGGACCTAACATTTATATTAAAATGAAGATATACCTAAGTGTCTTTAATATAATGAAATAAGATAATTTCTTCATAATTTAATTGAATTAGTAATTCATACTTGAACTAAAAGTGTAGTTCAATGTGTATTGTACTACATTAATTTACTTTTCTCAAAATGCAATCAACTATTACATATTTATAAAAAATCCAATACATTTAATACCATGAGAATATTATTTGTCTGTAAACATTCTTGGTTTTAAAAGCTATCGTTTACAATATTAGATACTAGTTTTTAAGCTAATTAAAAAAAAACACTTAAAGTTAAAACTGTTTCACAAAAATGTTACAAATCCATCATTCATGATGCCTGGAAACACTGCGTTTTAACCAAAATTCTTTGATCATATCACTACCCTTTTCTCCAATCATTATAACAGGTGCATTTGTATTACCACTAACCAAATTTGGCATTATACTGCCATCTATAACCCTTAGACCCTTGACTCCATACACTTTTAGTTCAGGATCAACAACTGCTGTAGAATCCCAGTATGGACCCATCTTAGCAGTGCCAACGGGATGGTAAATCGTATAAGTGTATTGCCTTATCATACATTCCCAAAATGCATCTGAAAATCTGACTAAACTAGTACAAGCAGGAAAGGTAAATTTGTTAAAAGCAGATGCATATTTTTGAAAGGCATTTGTTTTTGATACAGAAAATGCAATTTTGGCACCTTCTACTAAAGTCTTTACATCCATTTCATCAGTTAAATAGTTAGTATAAATATATGGGTAGTCATACGGGTTAGCGCTTTTTAATTGTATGAAGCCTTTACTTCTCGGCCTTAATAACATAGGTACGATACTCCATACGTCAACCTTATTTATCGATTGGAATACAGCGTTATAAAAATTTTCTGTCAATCCGCTAATTTTACCTCCATCGGCATTTACTGGTCCTGATACAAAATGGAATTCAATATCTGGAAAGTCATCTGATGCATTAACATATTTCGTGTTAACAAAAGCTAGACCTTCGATACCACCCATGATTGTCAATGGTCCCTCTCTCAGCTCTGCATACTCCATTACTGTACTTATAGTTTGTATTCGACTTTCAATTATTGAAATAGATTCATTTATTGTAAATACTAATCCTCCAAAACCTATATGATCTTGAAGATTTTTGCCGACTTGAAGTTTTTGTATCAAAGGTATCCGATGCTTAGCTAATTCTTCTGCTGGTCCTATCCCTGATAAAAGTAGCAATTGAGCGGAATTTATTGTACCACCTGAAAGAATAACCTCTTTGCGGGCTCTAACTCGATATGTCATCTTGTTCTTCACAAACTCGACTCCAAAGGCGATTTTTGTTCGTGGATCTATCATCACTTTGGTCACAAAAGAGTTCATTGATATGTGTAGATTTTTTCGATCCTTAGTGGGTCGTAAGAATGCCTTAGCAGTTGAGCACCGACTACCGCGTCGCGATGTTCCTTGGGCTACCATAAACCCAGTTTGGTTTTCCCCATTTATGTCTCTATTTAAGTATCCCATTTCCATTCCAGCGTCTATAAAACTCGACACAAGAGGTGTATGGTACGGGGCTTCTGATACTGTTAAGTAACCTCCTGTACTATGGTATGGTGTTTTGGCCAGATGAGGGTTTCGATTGTCTTCAGATTTCTTAAAATAGTATAGAACATCCTTATAACCCCAACCTTTATTTCCAAGCGACTCCCAAATATCATAATCGTTTTTATTTCCTCGTAGATACATCATATAATTAAGTACAGAGCTGCCTCCAAGAACCTTCCCTCTTGGCCAATTGCAGCGACCGCCCTCCATAGCTGTAAAATATTTTAAAAATTATGTGAATAATCATAAGAATGCATTACATTATGTTATACTAAATAAATAAAATATTAACTACATTATATTTATGATTTAATTAATGCAGCTTTGTACGAACCTAAACAACTGGTTCCTTGAGGCTCAGTCTTATACTGCCAGTCCAGTTCGCTTAGTTGTAAAGAGCCTGCTAATAAAGGTACGTCAGATATTACAGTTTCCTCGCCTCCTGCTTCCAGCAGCAGCACTTTCCAGTGCCCGATTTCAGATAAACGGTTTGCCACCACTGCTCCTAGATTAAAAGAACCTACTTTAAAATATTGGTATAAATTGGCATGTCAGCTTAAAGTGCATGCCCTACAAACAGTAGCTTTTAAAATATTCTTGCTTATGTCTAACTGAAACTGAGTTTATTATACTAACCAGCTGAACCAGCCCCTACCACGATGAAGTCGTACGTGTGCAGCAACTTCGAATTATGTACATCAGCAGGTCGGTTTTCAGGATCTATTTGGTCGAACTGATAGTAAGTTATTGCTGCTACCAATATGGGGATGAACCACGACACCTAAATGAAATAATACATTCATTAAAGTATAATCATTAGATATCTATATATTAATTTATAATAATGTAAAAATATATTTTTAATTTTGGATAGACTCCTCTGAATATTATGTCAGAATTTGAATGGTAATATAAGTATGTAATAATAATTATTTTCATTAAACTATATTAATTTTTTAAATCAATTCTGAAAGACGAAAAATATAAGCTTCGGATGTCACTAATATTTGTCTTGATGTTTCTGTTTTTTTGTATTTATTTAAAACTATCACCAGATGTTGTCATGGCTGTACATAATAATATTTTTAGTTGGAAAATTAAACGTGTTTTTTTTTTAATAGCAATAAAAAATTGCAAAAACGGTCTAATCGTTCTTAAGTTATATTCTGCCCGAAGAAAATAGGACTTATATTAATATATATGGATTTAAAAAGTATTTATTAATTGTAATATGTAAAGAAGGGTTAATTTAAAGGAGTAATGAAAATGTAAGGGCTACCTGCGTACATGCGGCAGCGATAGCCGTGCCAGGTAGCACGTTGGATGCCGGGGTCACAATCGAACTCATTGCGTCTGTAAAGCAAAGAATATTTTACTGACCCAGAAAATTTGGTCACTTAAGATCGGATCACATAAAAATCCGTACTGGTATTTTTTGTCAGATATAGATTATAATTATTTCTTTAAAAAAAAATATTCAAATATTTTTGTCAAATTTTTTCTGACTGATGACTTCTGGAATATATATTTTTTTTATAATACATGGCCTACGATATTTTTTTATGCAATGTGTAAAGTGCAAATCCGCAACTAAATCTGGAGATCAAAAATTCAAACATTAATCCAAAAGTTGAAAAGAATTCAAACAATGTTTGAATTAATGTCTAGTTAAAAAGATAAAATTAATACCTCTATTTTAGTCTCTGTAGTTTGTTATTTGACGTGATTCACCAAATTACACTTTGAAACTGATCTTAAATATATTTAAATGATACACAAATATTTTTATTTTATCTTTAATTACTTTTAAATTACATTTTTAGGACAAATCAAATTAATGTCATATAAGCTATTGTGATGATGATAAACTTATTTTATTTTTGGTTTGGTTATTGTTGGTATATAGGAAAACAGTTTAGTACCTTTAGTTATACATATATTGACAAAATAATCATTTTAACCAGTTAGATTCGCAAAATGAATCTAGCGCGGATATCGTGGTTGGATTGTGACGCATCAGTACCGTTATAATGCGTCTCGGCACCTCCTCGTGTCGTAACCCTTTAGATAAAATACCGTCATTTATTTCTCATTAAGAATTTATGACTGTCTTACATATATATTGTATTTAGTGTAACCTTATACATGGTTTAACATTATGTATATAATTTCTATAATCGTCTCTCTCAATAACAAACAAATATGAATTTTTCTTCATCATCAGGCCTTCCATGAACTCTTATAGGAATAAAACTTACTCTCGGTTCCGTCCCAAAAATAATATTTCATTTATGATGATAGAATCCCAAATCATTAATTATTTCATTATAGGAAACATTACTAACTTGTACCATGAATAATAAATATTCCGTATGATACACCCTGATTATAAAGTTACAAAAAATAATTGTATATGTAAAAAAAATGGTACAAATTTGGCGGCCTTATTGCTGAAAAGCAATTTCATCCAGGCAACCAATTGTATAGAGGAAAAGGCAGAGTAGAGCAGTATTGTGGGTATTTACAACGCAACAATAAAAAATTGTTTTTTTGTAAATACACCGTCGTAAATAATTGTTTATATAACATTGATATTTCAATTGTTATATAACATATGTCCTATTTTTTTATTTAAAGAAATCATTCATTCGTGTACGCCACTAAGCAGGACAATATTGTAATATAGAGCTCGTGGTACGAATGAAAGTGATATTATTGGAATAAAATCTCTCAAAACTAGGACAGTTTTTAAGAGTTCATGGTAGGCCTGCAGCGCCACCTATTGGAGTCTCACATAGCTTCTAGCTTAAAATATACGTTTAAAATGAATATCTTACAACTGTATACGTGTTTTCTTACATTTAATGTGTAATCTGGTCATATCACCTGTATTCTCCCTACTCATAGATGCAGTCGTATAACAATATTGGACTCAATGCTTTCATCTCTAACTAACTCTAAGGACTTTTGTGGACTCGTCTTGATGTTCTATAAGCTGGAAGTATAATTATGTTGAATTCGGTTTTATATATTTGCATTGTTGTACTATTCATGTTTAAAGACTACAGTCTAAAGAGATTAAAAAGCAATTTAACTCAATTTAACACAACGATTGATTAATCAAACATTTTTGTGATTGTTTTTAATATAATATAAACACAATTGGAAACATAAATAATTTTAGATTTTGAATCTAAATATTATTTCAAACTAAACTGATTCGTTTTCTTAAACAACGTTATTTTCATTAAAATGGAGATGAACTATAAACTGTCTAAAAAATAATTTTCATTTTTAAGAAATAAATTTAAAATTATTGGTATTTTAATTTGAATAAGATACACATTTTACTACACGGGTTTTTTTTTTACAATTCATTATTTTATAAATCGAGAGCCTTTTTTATAGTACCTACATACGAGCTAGTATACCGTAGGATGAAAGCGCGCGATGGCCCAGGTATTCGAGAAAATGAAGACTCACTGACCTCAGTATCTAGAGCTCTTGAGTAGCTTTCAGGGCCCTGTTATCTCTATGATGTTAATTGATGTGACCCGGAAAATAATTGAAAATGCGCAGATCTATTGAAAGTTTTTTATTGGATCCTCTACCGTCTATCTCCTCTTCTAGATAATAGTGAGGGGATCTCCTATCTCCTCTTCTAGATAATACTTAGGGGAGGTGAGTCAAGAAGGATGTAAGGGAAGCGGATAGATATCTCATGTTGGACATATGCATGGTTTATGTAGAGGTTTGAAATTATATCATAAACAGGATTATAGAGTAGATAATAGATTATAGAGAGATTTACCCGAGCTTGAAGGATTCCTTTCAACAGATGATATGAATTGCGTCAAAATGCCAAAGACAAACAAACATAAATGATAATGAAACATTAAACTATGTCAAGTCAAGGGAGTATTGGTTCAAACTAAGAAAAAATGGGTAAGGGCTAGCCAATGAAAAAAAGATAAGTTCCGTTAGAAGTGCCCTCGGTTGTCCTAACCACTCCGTTGTTACTAGGAATAACTTCGTCATTGATGCTTAGGGGTCACTATTGAGGCAGAATATTATCGGTATTTAAATTAAAAATCGAGTAACTTTACATAGATTTATCTAAAGTGTTTTATTTCTGACTCATATGTAAAGTGTGTAAATATTCAATTTTCCAAAGTTTCCAAAAAGAATCGATAAGTATGTTTTTTCAATTATTTATATTTTCAATTGAGAGTTATATCTTGAGTTTGTTAAATACATGCGGGGAAATACTTCTTTTGGAGTTCATCAAAAAATGGGCGTTAAAACTTTTAAAAGTTCAGATAAATTGTTTGAGAGATTAATATAAGAGGACACGTACGAATTACGATTTCAATCTTTGTGAGAACCATAGAAAGCTCCTCTAACTTCCAATTGGCACTGAAATGGTAGCCTTTGACTTTGGCTTAAGTATCCACTGAATCTGTTGAGTTGCTGAAATATGATTAAATTCAGTATTTGAATATTTTGGAGAAAAAAAAAGTATTTGATTTCATTTTACCTTCGTTTTTGCGATTAAAATTGAACCATTATCTAAATATAAGTTCACCATTAGATCTCTTCGCGATAAAAATTGATTTAAAGCGGTTAAAAATCTATTTGTGTTAAACTCCCTAACTACAAGTATGAACGTCTCGCGTTGTTAAGCAGATGAAAATACAGACGAAACCCTTTATTACCCAATGCTTATATTTTATTAGATTTATGAGTGTAATCGCTAAATCGCTAAGAAGATAAACAATGTGGTCTTTTCCAGTAAAATAATAAGCTACTTGCCATCACCCCTAAGGTGGGAGTTCAGAAGTCAACCCCCCAACCGGAGTAATCCGTTTTAGACGCTGAGTCATCAAGCTACAAGATTTTTTCGATTGTATTCATCAAATTGTAACTGTTAACTAGCGGACTTAATATTTGTTTAGGAATTAATCCGCGAGATAAGATCAATCAGCTGGATATATATATATATATATATATATATATATATATGTCAGATTTAAACTAGAAATTATTTTTTTAAAAAGACTAGTACCAATGACCTCATTAGGGCCATTAGTACTGGTATTGGTTTTTTCCATAATAATAATAAATTTAAATGAAAATAAGAAATAATTATTTATAAACAATTTATTAAAGTAATTATTATCTATCAAAAATACAAAAAAGGAAATAAAAATAAATAACTGAAATATGGTATTTAATTGTTTACACAAATATTTGTAAGCCAACTTACCGAAAGACCGCTGGAGCTTAAGTGTGTTGAAGGCTTGGCTGCAGCGGTTTAAATACCCTTACCCACTAGCTAAACCATTATAAATTATTATAAACAATTATAAAAATAATTATAAGTAAATCTTTTTAAATCCTTAAATTAAACAGAAAAGATTGCGAGTAAGGTATCAAAATGTCATACATTTACAACAATAAATAAACATTTGTAGAATTAAGACAGACGAACTTATTTCTAACATTTTTTTAAAGTATATAAGCAAAGTACTAACGGCGCTAACAAAAGAAACTTTAATGATGAAACTTTTGTCTTAGAGTAAAGTAAGGAAACTGAAATGTGTTTTAAATTGTTATTCTCAAAATTCACATTCTCCTACTTCCAAAGATCTCTTATCCTTCGGTACCTTTTATCCAAGATAATTGAATCCCTCGTTCACTCTCAACTCTGCCTATTATTTTCAAAGTATGACTTGTAAGATTCTTTACAACCAGTTTTCAGCACCTTTCACAACACAAGCTAGGGTCCACAAAGGCGGTATTTTTTCTCCTTTATTATTTTCTCTTTTTATTAACTCGATTCCCTCTAATTTATTAATTCTATTACCTTTAAATCGTCAATATCATCTGAATACCAATAAATTGCTGTTTTATATACATAAAGGAGTTAATTTAATCGACCAATTAATTATTTAAAAAAATATGTACTTTTTGTGTCAATAGCTACAGCTGATAAATATTTTAATATACGATTATTTATATAATCTGTAATATTTTCATCATATGCTTATTTTAAAGTAGGAGAGGCTAACATTTTCCTTTCTAAACATTCAAAGCTTTTCTTGGTTAAGTTATATTACTTACCCAACGAACAAACGTCACCAAAAAAAAAAGCTGGTATATCAATATCCATTTGATAGCATTCAAATGCCCAAGCGTTCTCCGGGTCTAACTTCCAAAGCGCAGTAAGTAATAAAACATAAATAAATTATTTCCAAAGTTACTGCCAGCGGAACTAACTCTGGAAATGTATTCTTATTAATTGTATTCGGTTTGAAATTTACTTTTCAATCATCTTTAGTTAAATTAACTAGATAATAGTAATTAATGGATGAAAGGTAGAAGTACAATAAGGGTCGACCTGCATTTTGAAAATGATGTTTTGTACGATAGTCATGATCGTCATCTTCTCCCTGCCCGCATTCCATATTAGCGGTCGTCATAGTATGTTTTTTTGTTGCCATCCTGCTAAATGATTTGGCTTATTATTTACGACCGGCTAAGGCTATATAAACCTACAGAACAAATTAATATTTAACACTTTCAAAATTGTGTAAGAATATGACCCGTAATAATACTGATGTGAAAAAAAGTAATTTAAACGAAACCACTCAATAAATAATCGTTAAAGATATAATTATAAGCACTAATTGCACAAAAGGCGAGAATTATAACACCGAAGTGATCAAAAAATAGATGCGTATGCCCGCTGTGCTGGTCACCGGGAAAATTGGAATTCACTGAGATCAGTATCTGGAGGTCTTATATAGTTAACAAAAACTTCATATGCGTTATTTTTGATGCGGTCCGATCGGGCTGCTGCTAGTCTTTTTATTGGCGTCTCCACTGCCTACCCTTTTGTAGATAAAAGTGAATTTGAAGAAGTGAAGTAGGAAAGATAGTAAGTAACCAAAGCTTTTTAATAATAATACTATTTATTAAATAGCTTTGATGAACAGTTACAAACACAAACTGCTAATGTAATTTTTACCTCCGTCCATCTGTCAAAGAATAAATTTCTTACTACGTAAGATAGAATATCAAAATGCTCGGCAAAGATTATTACTTAACGTTGTATTTTATTTTTACTCAGCAAAATGATTTTTTACTAACGCTGGATTAACTAAAGCTGGAAATTAATAGTACTTACATACTTGTATCTTTAGATAAAAATGTTAAACACACATGCAAGTACTTTTCTAGAAAAATAATAATGATATTTTAATTACTCAATTTTTTTTACCAATATTCACTAATAAGATATTAAAAAAAAATGTCATCCCTAAATAGAATAAGATGTTTAATAGGAAACAAAAAAACCCACTTGTTTATAAGAATCTTAAATTTTTAATAATATAAATATATTTAAAATCATTCTTTGTCTCCATAAATACTTTTCGTTTTAAAACTTTCGTTTCATATTACTTTTTTTAAATCTAAGTTTAATAAATTACTTAAAATTAAAACTGTTTTGCACAGTTTGTACAGTTTCATCAGGCATAATATCTAGAAACTCTGCGTTTTAACCAAAATTCTTTGATCATATCACTACCCTTTTCTCCAATCATTATAATAGGCGCATTTGTATTACCACTAACCAAATTAGGCATTATACTGCCATCTATAACCCTAAGACCCTTGACTCCATACACTTTTAGTTCAGGATCGACAACTGCTGTAGAATCCCAGTATGGACCCATCTTAGCAGTTCCAACCGGATGGTAAATCGTACAAGTATTTTGTCTTATCATACATTCCCAAAATGCATCGGAAAATCTGTGTATATTAGTACAGGCAGGAAAGGTAAATTTGTTAAAAACAGAGGCATGTTTTTGGAAGGCATTTGTTCTTGATACAGAAAATGCAATTTTTGCACCTTCTACTAAAGTCTTTACATCCATTTCATCAGTTAAATAGTTAGGATAAATATATGGATAGTCATACGGGTTAGAGCTTCTTAACTGTATGAAGCCTTTACTTCTCGGTCTTAATAACATAGGTATTATACTCCATACATCAACGTTATTTATCGGTTGGAATACAGCGTTATAAAATTTTTCTGTCAATCCGTGAATTTTACGCAATTGACCACCTCCATCGGAATTTGTTGCTCCTGATATAAAATGGAATTCAATATCTGGAAAGTCATCTGACGCATTAACATATTTCGTGTTAACAAAAGCTAGACCTTCAACACCACCCATGATTGTCAATGGTCCTTCTCCCAGCACTGCATACTCCATTAATGTACTTACTGTATGTAATCGATTTTCAATGATTGAAATAGGTTTATTTATCGTAAATGCTAATCCTCCTAAACCTATATGATCTTGAAGATTTTTGCCAACTTGAAGGTTTTGTATCAAAGGTATCCGATGCTTAGCTAATTCTTCTGCTGGTCCTATCCCTGATAAAAGCAGCAATTGAGCGGAATTTATCGTACCACCTGAAAGAATAACCTCTTTGCGGGCTCTAACTCGATATGTCATCTTGTTTTTCACAAACTCGACTCCAAAGGCGATTTTTGTTCGTGGATCTATCATCACTTTGGTCACAAACGAGTTCATTGATATGTGTAGATTTTTTCGATCCTTAGTGGGCCGTAAGAATGCCTTAGCAGTTGAGCACCGACTGCCGCGTCGTAACGTTCCTTGGGCTACCATAAACCCAGTTTGGTTTTCGCCATTTATGTCTCTATTTAGGTATCCCATTTCCATTCCAGCGTCTATAAAACTCGACACAAGAGGTGTATGATACGGCGCTTCTGATATTGTTAAGTAACCTCCTGTACTATGGTATGGTGTTTTGGCCAGGTAAGGGTTTTGATTGTCTTCAGATTTCTTAAAATAGAATAGAACATCGTTATAACCCCAACCTTTATTTCCAAGCGACTCCCAAATATCATAATCGTTTTTATTTCCTCGTAGATACAACATGTAGTTAAGCACAGAGCTGCCTCCAAGAACCTTTCCTCTTGGCCAATTGCAACGACCGCCCTCCATAGCTGTAAAATGATTTAAAACATAACATTATATAATTAATCATAAGAATATATAATAAATAAAATGTTTCGTCATCCAGATCAGACATATTCCTGTACTCTAGAGCTTACTATTCCATGGGAAATATACATCCCCAAAGATCACACAATTAAGGTAAACAAGTATTACGAACTGACAAAGTAACTGACCAGGAATAGGTATAAAGTTAATTTGTAAGCGGTAGAAGTGGGAGCGAGAGGTATAACAGCGAAATCTCTCTATAACCTACTTAAACATCTTGGCCTCTCTAGAACTATCATCAGTTTATTTCTAGAACGTACTTAGAGCGCAACCAGTTACGGTGCGCGTTAATGCGCATTTTAAGGAGCCGCCTTAAATAGGTTTAAGGCGAACCCAGGTGCCTACACTTGGGTCGCAAGTCCCAGGAGCTGTTTGCACTCCTCTCCCTGCAACGCGATGGGCCCGGCACCCGCACGGTGAATCCACGTAACGCTAAAAAGCTTCGTATCTTAATATAACTCAATTATATTTATGATTTGATTAATGCAGGTTTGTACTGACCTAAACAACTGGTTCCTTGAGGCTCGGTCTTGTACTTCCAGTCCAGCTTGCTTAGTTGTAAATAGCCTGCTAATAAAGGTACGTCAGATATTTCAGTTTCGTCGCCTCCTGCCTCCAACAGCAGCACTTTCCAGTGCCCGATTTCAGATAAACGGTTTGCCACCACTGCTCCTAGAAAAAAAAAACTTTCTTTAAAATATTGGTATAAATCGGCATGTCAGCTTGATATGCATGTCGTAATTTTGTTAGTTTATGAAATTGGTATGTTCTCTTCTAACTGAAACTAATCTCACTATTTACTAACCAGCAGAACCAGCTCCTACCACTATGAAATCGTACTCATGCAGCAACCTTGAATTTTGTATATCAGCAGGTCGGCCTTCAGGATCTGTTTGGTCGAACTGGTAGTAAGCTATTGCAGCTACCAACATGGGGATGAACCACGCCACCTGAATTAAATAACAAACATAATCTGAGATTAATATAAATATACTACTTATTAATTATATTTTAGCGTGGTAGAAAATAGGGAATAATTTATATATATATATATATATACTTAGTCTAGACATAATCCGACTTTAGTATGGTGGGTATAAGTTATCAAAAATATGTCACTTACTGGTCCATATTTTTGCCAAAAATAAATGTGTCAAACATCACGCGTATTTTTATTATATCCAGATATATTCCTAAATAGGTCAAGCTTCTTGACAATTCCACGTTCCATAATTATAAACGGTTCGTTCAGTAACATTCAGCACTGGGTCATACAGGTAACCGACCCAGGTCGATCCACCCAGGATATTTTTTAGTCGGGAACTACCTTTTCCTACTTTGAGAGAGCCTAGAGCTAAATACTGGCCTTCATTTAGACCTGATGGTTATCGGGCATTATGAGTTATGGTATTACGTTCTAAACGCCATGATAATTTAGAGTTCCTGAACACATAAGATAGTCAATGAAGAATTTTCCAATGGTAAGAGTGCGTGTATTAATACATAATTGATTACTAAGTTCAAAGGACTTTAATAGAGTCAATGGAGACAATTTGATTGAGCTTAATATATTTTTAATATGATTTTATCAATGTTTAAACTAATACACATTACAGTAATGTATGTTTGATTGGTATTATTAATAGACGTAGTTACCGTAATTTATCGAAATTGGCCAGACTAGTTTCGCCACGAATCGCCACGTCAAGAGTCCGCCATGCTTCGAGTTAAGTAAGAACCCCATATGATTTCGAAACTATTTGGGCATTTGCATTTCGATAAATTAACGTGAATATAGCCGGTTATATATATATGTCATCATGATTCACGAAAGTTTAAATATAAAAAAGTAAATTAGATCTAATTCAAGGAAGTATTGAAAGTATAAGCGTTACCTGCGTACCTGCGGCAGCGATGGCCGTGCCGGATAGCACGTCGGCCGCCGCGGTCACAATAGAACTCATTGCGTCTGTAAAACAAAAAAAAATGTTGACCCACAAAATATGGTCACTTAAGTAGATTTGACCATAAACATTTCCTTACTAGTATTCTTTATGAGTACATTAAATATTGTATTATAAATCTATTCTTTTCTTTATCTACAAAAGTTTATCGAAGAAGTAACGATTGATAGATGACTTATTAGAATATATAAATATATATATATATATATATTTTACAAGTACATAGCGTGGCTGTCGGTAATTTCAAACATTCAATACTTTTGTCTAATTCTTTTAATTAAATCTGTTCTAAATATGAAAATGTTGTTTCTAAGTTGGAATTATGAGTTTGAGTTTGAGTGAGTTTCAGTATGAACATTGGTTTCAAATAATTATTGATGGGATGTCTAATTATATAAGTAAAACTAAAGCCTATTATTATATCTGTAGCCCGTCCTTTGACGTGGTTTCACCAATTTACATTTTGAAACAGGTACAAACACATTTTTTATACCGAAAATGTTCTAAGTGTACAGTACATGCAATTTTTTTCTTGGAACATTGATTATATTTAGAGGATAAATTTAATTTAATTTTATGTATTTTTTATAAGGATATTACATCGATTTTTTACCTGTAACTGTATAATATATAAGTAATTAATATTAATCACTTCGATTTTGAATCTAGCGCGTATATCGTCACGCAGGATCGTGACGCGCCAGTACCGTTAATTTAACGTCTCGTCACGTCGTGTCGTAACCCTTTTAGTGACTCATTGTCATTCATTTGACATGAAGTATTTATGACTGTCTTACATTTATATTGCATTTAGTATAACCAGATAATTTTTTTAACATTATACGTATATTATATTATTTGTAAAATCGTCTGTGCCTGTCAATGACAACGAAATGTCAATATTTTACAACAGCACCACCTACTGGATTCTTGCATAACGAAAGTCTTTCCAGAAATTGTATATAATACGATATAATAACACATCAAAATTGTCAATTCAAATGTATTATTTCCATCTACTTAAATAAGTAAACGGAGATGTTTTAAAACGTAAAAATGGTTGTTCTAGAAACGATAAAATGATAACATATTAGTAGAAAGTGAATATACCGACGATTTTTACTGTGTGTATGTTTGTGTGAGTGCGCGTATCCAGAATACCAAGTAGTTCGGAAGAAAATAACTAATGTTATATAAATTTAAATTAAATACACTCGAATTGAATAATTAATGAGTTAAGTAATAAGTCCGTAATAGGAATAAGTGTAATCGAAACTCACTACCTTCCGACTAACTAGCGTTACGGTACGGTACGGGAAATACGTTACAGTAGCTCAATTGGTGGAGTGGCGGAACGGCTTCCAAGAGGTCGAGGGTTCGAATCCCTGCCCGTATCGAACTATTTTTCATTCTGTATCTATTTAAATTAACGAATATTCTTTGTGTTATTATTTATTAATTACTTATTGCTGAAACTTATTTCATGTTGCTTAATGTAAATTACTTTATTAAAACTAGAATCTAAAATATAATCAGTATCTATAAATAAAAATAAATTCATACGCAGATTGCAGTTTGCGGAGCGGAGACAATTGCATATTTTTTTTTAAATAACAAATGTGCATATATAAATATATTGTCATCCGTTAGTGAACCCTAAATAAACGTTAGGAATTCAATATTTCGAATAGTTTGGTACAAAAAGTTCAAGTTAACTTTTTGTACTGCTAATGTGGTTGTTAAGATTGCGAGCGTGAATTCGGTCTACTTTTGGGCTATTGAAGTTGAAATGTGACATACATTTGTCCACTGTACAAGACTTGGAACAGTTTTTTGTTTTAGTCGACCTTAAAAAAGTTTTCTTTACATTGCTTGTGAACGTCTTTAAAAGATTTAAAATTCCGTACCTACAAATTTTTCACAAAACATATCTTAAAATACTAATTCCTTGAAGAAATATGTGCAATCACAACAGCCTTAAACAAATATGTTTGGAAGGTTAAGTTTGAAAAATTGATAATTCAAACCAAAATTGTAAAGAGATTTCCTTAAATACATCAAATTTGTATTTGCATGTAAATAATAATATAACTTACCTTATTATAGTATGCTTTCACTATAAACAATTCTCAAAACCACATAATAATAAATCAGTTCGTTCATAAACCGCGGTACATTTTCGTTTCATTCTATTTGATTTGAAATTTCCCTTTTGCGTTCTAAAATTGCACTTTCATCACTTATTTTGTTTTATTTTGTCACGCTATTTATTTTGTCGGTATCGTCAAGAGTTCGACGAATCAGATGGTCTATGACGAGCACTTTCTTCGAGAGTCGAGTCGCAACTCCTGCGCATACATACCCGTTATATTGTGCGTGAAATGGTGGGAGGATATTGAAAATTTTAAGCATATAGTCTAATATCTATATATTTTTGGGAAAACTTTGTTTGGAAATAGTTATACAATCCTATTTTCATATAGATTTGATATATTATTTATATTTTAAGATCAAATTAGTTTGTTTAGTTGAGATTGAGTTACAATTTAGATCTTTATATCTAATCGTAACTATACCAATTTTGGGTAATTTAGTTCAATACCTCCAAAGTAAAAAAAAAACACAAAAAAGTACACAAAATATTATATATGACGTAATTTTGAATAATACATTTTTCACAATGTTTATTAATATTCCGATAATTCCAAATTATAATTTAATTGTTATAATACAGTGTTATCTTAAACGCGCGTGATTCTGATCGACTTCACAGATGCTTAAACCGTTAACAGTGAAAGTGATCGATATATCGAATTAACTATACACATTGCTGTGTCTAATAATAAAACTTAAGATTGTGTAAAACACAAATTGACAAATGTTATAATTTAAATGCACCAAACTCTCAAACTCTAACAGAGAGAAAGTGCAGCGACGGGATCCAAACTGGAATCACCAATCGGGTTAACACCCTCGGGGTTTCCTGTCTCTATAATGTCATGATTTTCTAGAAATACACGTGAGTCACAATTTAGTTTTACGATGTATGAATTCCATCATAAAGATATAATAAGTAATGCTGATTAATTGCGAGAACTTGGAATAGCAGTACTTAGCCTTAATTGCTGCTATTTAAAGATATTTTAAAACATTCACACACGAAACTAATAAATAATCTTCAATCCTAGATTGAAATAAATTAGATGATTTTGTACAAAAACTGAGTCTACATGTAGATTCCTTTTTTTGTTTTTTTTTTGTGTAATGACTATTGCTGTTGGCCCATTAAGTTATATCCATCCATCAAAAAAAAGAATCTACATTATATATATGCGCTGATAACTCAAGACAAATATTGTAATTTCAAACTCAAGTTGCAAAATTGGTTCAAAATCGATCGTCATAATAGTGGTAGATATACAATAATAATAATTTATTTTCAAAATGAGCTAAAATAATTAATTTGAATATTAAAATATATATCTTAAAATAATCATTTTATATTTTAGGGGGTTGCTTCGGGTCAACGCAGAAGCGAACCATCGTGGGCGGTTGGGCGTGGGCCTGGTGCCTTGTTACAGACGTCCAGCGTATCTCCCTTGAGGTGGGTTTCAAGATCTGTATATAGTTTTTCATTCTCGCTGAAGGATGTGGTGCAACCATTGTAACAAGATTACATACTATAACGAAGTACATACTTAAATAACAGTGACCTTAGGACCCAAATTGTCTCCTCATTTATTACCAGTATCAACTTTTCAAGATCATAAAACTTATCATGTACAAAATAGGTCGCGGTGTAAACGTATTTATATTCACAATAAACTTACAGGTTATGACATTGAACCCAATGTGTGAGTACGTGGAAACCGCCCAGGGAGTCCCCCTAACTGTGACCGGAGTGGCTCAGTGCAAGATCATGAACGAGGATGAACTTCTCACCACCGCCTGCGAGCAGTTCCTCGGCAAAACGGTGAAAGAGATCAAGATGACCATCTTACAAACACTTGAAGGCCATTTGCGTGCAATATTAGGTAAGTGGGTAGATTATATTTTATTGAATTTCATACCAATCATAATCTGTATTTAAAATCAATCAGATTATCATTGTCAAAGCTACCACGGACTCGGAAAAATATTTGCCACGGAATTGAAAAAGCTGGCTAAAGAAGATCAGGTGGCTTGTCATGTAATTTTTTAAATATTATATATGCCTTATGTATAAATAAATAACATACATACATTTTGAATTAATAAAAAGGTGATCACTCTTGTCATGGTAAATGTTTCACAAACGTTAATATACTCAATACTGGCTAGAACTAATAAAAAAAATAATATATTGCATGCATGCATAAATTTCCGTGTATACTAGTGACATCTACATGTACGTACTGGAACTATTTTCAAAGACCGCGTGAGTATTTCTCGCAGTGATTTTCTTACAATGTCGCTACAAAATTCTTTTGTGTATGCTTTGGAAGTTATAAAAGTAATAAAACATGAGACAAACTAGAGGAGGATAATGTTCAGATAAAACGTAAAATTTAATTTAAACCTATCCTCTGAAATAAATCATTTAATGTATTTTAAGTATGAAAAATATTATTTTAAAAAACCGACTTTCAATAAATAAATTGATTTCCGTTAAACTAATGTTACTTTATCACATCAGTTAAATATTATTTATTAATACATTTAAGTAATATGTATTATGAATTGAATTTTAAGAGAATGGCATTCAATTATTAGCGAATAATAAGTACAGCGCCATCTATTATGTTTTGAAGCAACTACAAAATATTAGTAAACTTAAGAGACTGATTCTAAGAGCGGTAATACATTATTATTTAAACAATTAATAGCATTTGTTTTAAATCTTTTCTTATTAATAAGTCTTATAGAAGCCATGTGTTAGTCGTCAATTAACAATTCTATTAAATTTTATTTCTTAATAGAATTGTTACCTCTCAGGAGTCAAACTCATTAAAGTCTTAAGAGAGATTGCTTTAAATGTAAAATATATTTCGAACTTGACCATTTTTTTGATATCGACAATAAATTATCAATTCGTAAACGATTTTAGAAAGTTATAAATAGCTAAGTGAAAATGTATAAATACAATACAATATAGATTTTGTACCTTTCTTTACAAGATATACAATATTTACAATATATAAATAATTTATTATAAAAATATGATACGATTGAAAATTAAGTTTATATTTCCATCTACTTTCTTAATAAACGCAATCTTTTCATTTGTTTGTATGGAAATATTTCTGTTAATGTATATTATTAATATATATATAAATAAAATAAGGCCATTAAACTTTTATAAAAATAACAGCGCAGCTCAAAGCTCTACAATTTTCTGGAAATATACTAAATCAATTTATTGAAACGTTGGAATTACTGATTGTCCTTAAACTGGGTTTAAGGACCATCAATCAGGTCATTAGTTGAATGTTTGTTAGAACATTCTTATTTATTGGATCCTGGTTATATAATAATTTAAGAAAGCAATCACAATTTTCAAGATCAGCTCATGGGCTTTCGGATTTCGTCAAGTGTCTACACTTACACAAGATGCTGGTAGATCCAGTTCAACAGCATCTTGACTGTGACCTGGAAAAAAGCGGTTGCACTCGACCTTGTGCCGGTCGATGATCTAAACTGGAGTATATATTCCTACATTTTTTAAAACATATAATATACCTATCACAGTTGAGGTACGTACTCGCTTTATTATCTTGGCGTTACCGAAAATGACGTTTTCAATAATTTGAAAATGTCCCAATTTTGTGGAAGAAAGAGTTTTTAAGCTGATTTCGAGGTTTTTTTTAATTTGTGATGTTTATTAAAATTGATTTGGACAGATTGCTATTAGCTTGACGCGACCTCTGTTACGGGGCGTAGACTTAAACTCTTTTTTTTTAATAATCTTGGCCAGTACGAAGACATGTTTGAATAAAATATTTTAAAAATAAACTTTGACTCATTTATAACGTTTAAACATAGTTTAGAGAGGTCTTTTAAATTCATGTTTGAAACCACAAAGTCGACAGTTGACGTAGATGAAAGTTTAAAGAACTGCATAAATAATGTTTGGTTGTTGGACAAACCGGTGTGTCCAATGTTTGCCAACGGTCCCTAGTGTCCTTGCAAGCTTTGGACACGCTTGGATATAGTGGCTTACATGTTGAATAATAATAAAAAAAAACAGTTGTATTCAGTCAAGTTGACAGTTTTATTAATTGAAAGCTACGTAAAAATACATCTTCTTGAAGCAACAATAATTGCATTAATTTCGTTCTATCTGAGGATTTCTCAGCTGTTTTGCTATTTTAGAAATTAACAAGTAAAATACGACTCTATTTTCTATTTACGCAGAGAAGTTTACCGTTGTAATGATTTTCTTATTATTCTTGAGCTATACTTTCTCTGATAGTACTAACGTCATTTGCAGCGCTTAGACATCAAATAAACACCGCCAAGACCCACAATCTATCGTGCAACCTATTAAAAAATGTTGAAATTATATATATTTTTAAACAATCCCTTATAAGTGTGGATTTGAGAAGCATTTAGTTCAAAACATTTAAAAATATATCAGCAAAGGAACTCTAATTTCGGTGTAAATGCGTTATTCAACAGCCGAATTAAAGAACCTCTTCATATTTCATATGGGTGTAATATTTATCTTCTCTAAGTTTTCCACATGCTGTAAATTCTTGAAACCTGAATTCTGAATTCTTGAAACCTGAACTGAATAATTTATTCAGTCAGACTGAACATTTACTTGGTCATGATTTTAAAGAAGGTTATAAGAAATGCATTCAATATCTTAATAACTTTAAGAATTCAATTTAACTTTAGATATTACGTTTGCGTTTGGTCTAGTGATGAGATCACAAGAGTGCTATTGCGTGTTAGATGTTCTACATTCAGCCGTAGTGATGTCTCTTCACTGGGTGAGTGTTTTAAATGACGGTTTGATAGTGACGTTTTTATGCTGTTATTGAGAGGTAACTTTTTTATTAGATACAATTAATAAAATGCTAAATATGGAGTAAATAATACATTATTTAAAAAATGCTATATTTGTGATAAAATCTCAGATTTTGTTTTAGGCAAAAAAAAAGTCTAATATTTCAAAACATATAAAAAATAAAATCAATTTTATAAACGTTATCATTGCCTTTTTTATATTCAGTATAAATAAGTGATAAATGTTTATTCGATAAGAGTAACAAGTTCATTATTATTTAATAACATAAAAACTAATTAATAAATGAGTCAACATTTTTTAAACAAAGAGAGAGAGAGAGAGAGTATTATTATTTTTATATTCTTCCCTTAGATTGTAATTTAGTTTAGATTTTTTTTTTTAATTCTGTAATACAGAATGATTCAGACAAAATTGAGTTGACCCCGAATTATAAAAGTAATAGAAAAAATTATAGAAAAAATAGCGGCTCAAAAGCGAATGTAGGTCATGTCACATGAGATCTCTTAACTCATGCCGTTATTTAACACTTATTATATATCTATTCTCGTAAATAAATGATTACATATCAGGTCTGAAAAGCCGAGATATATTTCTTAAGAATAAATATTGCAACGTCACGTAATAAGGTATTTTCCTGTAATTTTTTTGGTATTCCTACACAGTGGGTATTATTTGATATTATTTGTTTATTCATAAATAACTTTTTTTTTTTTATTGATACAATATTTCTGTTACGTTAAAAAAATTAATTAAGTATTGTGTACAATCGAATGAATTACGAACTTCCAACTACTTACTTATTATAAGTGTGACTTAGATTAAATTATTCTGTTACCGCCACTTATTTACGGCATTTACAAGATACAATGGAGCATAGCGTATCTTCATTTACAGTTCAAGCAGCACAATGTCGAACTCTACCCCTAAAATTTATAGTAGCCGCACTGTTAATTCTTTAAAATATAGATTGAATAAGCACTACCTATCGTTATGTATTTATTTTTATGTATATATTTTAGTATATATGTATATTAGTATATATATAGTAGGTATGTCTTTTTGTATATTATCTCATCTCTGTATTTTTAGTTAATTATGTGTATATTTGTATTATTATAAGTAATATTTTATATATTCATTTCATCGTTGTTGTTACTCTATTATGTTTTATTTTTAAAGCACTTTAAGAATTTTAAGTTTCTATAAATTGTTTTTTTTTTTTCTTATTCTGCGGATTACTGGAAGAGATCTCTTTGAAGAGATAAATCATCCCATGTACAAAATTTATGATTTAAGTGATTGTTGTAAATGTTCGTACATAAAATAAATAAATAAAAATAAAAATTATAATCTCTGCAATACCGATATTGCATCAAAGAGTTTGCAGTTTATAAATAAATATCTTTTCCCCACGACTCCGCGTCGGCTACATTATTAAATAGCATTATCCGCATTTATGGTATATTTTTTATAAGACACATTCTAATACATATTCTAAGGATCGTATCGTGATATAATCCGCAGGTGGTAGAGCCTGCCTAGTTATATATATACCTAAAGTTCCTACCTATATTTTGTTACAGTAAATGAGAGAGCCTTTCGTTGTCAAACACGGCTAGTCCTTCATATCTCAAAGGTGCTGACGCATTGGCATCAACGTTTACGAATGTCTCTGGGCAGTATCAATTTTCATCGGGATGAATCAAGCATGCATTTTCCATCTGGACAAAAAAAAGAAAAGCTCCGTAAATATCAAATGTGACTGGTAGTTCTAAAGGTTACCGCATCGAAACAAACCGAAAACTCCTCAGCTTCATAACAGAAGTACAGATATATACCAAAATATTACAAGCTGAGTAAACGATACGTTTATATAATATACTGATAAATGTAGCATTTGAATTGTGCACTGTAATTGAGATAGAAAATTCCCTGATTTGAATTCTCTCTGACCAGCCGTGAGACATATATGATTTTCAAAAAGTTATTTTTACTTTCGATTTTTGCTATGACACTACTTTTGCTACGATTACCCGCCCTTTACTACTCGAAGCAACAAAAAAGCAACGTTGCGTAAATAAAAAAATGTATATACCAAATAAGCCTCTGAAGCAAAAATAAATTAAAAGGGATATATATATATTTTATCCTAACCTTAACCGCTGCAGGCTATCATTTTTTACTTGAAGCAATTAATATTTAACTAAACTTTCAGAAGCTTTATCTATCAGAACCAGATGTAACATGTTCAGAGTGAAAATAAATTGAAGGGTTCTATCGGGGTTGGGTTCAGTCCCGCCGCTGACGTCGCGAGCGGCGGGTGCGGACTATAATCTGTTCCTGAAAATAATTATGACCTGCTGGTCTAGCGGTTAGTGACCTCAAAACCTAAGCCAGAGGTCATGGGTTTAATTCCCACAGGGTTTTGTGTGATACACAGATATTTGCGAGGCTATGTGTACTTTGCGTCTGTTATTTATGTTTGTGAATTTCTCCGCGTCGTAGGGATTATTCTTTAATTCGATTATAGTTTTTTTTTACATTATAATAATAATAGAAATATTTTTCTAGTTTATTTTATATTGGATATTTGTTTGTGGCGAGTGTACCGTGGATGTGGTCTCCTACTATAAATTCATGAATTTATCTTGCGCGTTGGTAATAGAATAATTAAAAATGGAAATTATTTTTATACTACATATTTAATTTCAGTAAATAAAATAAGAAAAATAACAAATAGTATAAAAGAAAAATGTATAAAATGCTTACAGTAATATTTAGCTGCTTTTACAAGATTTAACGATAATTGTTAAACAAGACATAATAAGTTTTAAATATTTTCTCCAAAGTATAAATTTACCTAGATATATAACTAAATCTTTCTGGTATCTTTTCCTCGATTAAATAATTAGACCAAGAAGCTTCCAAAGTAATCAATATCTGTCGAAGATACGTCCATCTTAGGATGAATTCCGAAATCGACTGTCACGTTATAAGGAATCCGAACCACTTCTTTTGATCTCGATGAGCGGTGCTTGAGTTTTAAAGTACATTTTTAATAGTTTCTTTTTACAGGGCTCAATTATGATTGAATTTTATTGAAAATTGCTCGTTCATCATTGATATGGATGCCAATATATATTAATATATTTTAAACGTATATTTTTGTCGTATTCTTTATTGTACACCGTAATACATATAGATTTATATTTTTATAAAGATATATTTTTAAGATAAACATTGCCATTTATAATTGCTGTGCAATTTTTTTCCCACAAATTTTATTCGTAATAAAAAATAATGTAACAGACGCAATCTCAAACTCACAACTCTAACAATATAAAAAATAAACTTGTAAAAGTACGGGAAGGTTTTCCGTAGGTCACGGGTTCGAATCCCTGCCCGTATCGGTTTATTTTTCATTATATAAATTTAAATAAGCCTCACATATATGTATACATGTTTATAAATATTTTCAAACAAACTTATTACGTATCAGAACATACTTGAAACTTTCTTATATTTTGATAAATTTTTACATTTTTATTAGTATTCCGTGATTGTTTGTCGTGCTGGGCCCATCGCCTTCTGGGATAGGAGTCAATTGCTTGTAATTTCTCACTTGAACCTAATTTTACTCTATTGGTTTGAGCATCCATTATAAATTGCGTATGGAATTAAAGCTTTGGTTCAATTTCATAATTTATTATAGACGATATCATAATAACGTTTCCCGATTTCTTTTTGTAACTCCGCGTTGTTGGTTTTTATTACATCGTAAGACAGTTTTTAGTAGAATATCGAAGACTCAGCCCAACGCTCTATCCCAAGCTATAAGGCTTCAATGTATTTAACGCTTGCATCTTTCTGTAAGAAAAAGTATTTTATTATCGTGAAAAGGTCAATTCTGACGTAAGAGAATTGTGATATAACATATCTGTTGATATTACTAATAAGTTGATTGTCTACCTTTTTTAGATTATTTAAAAATCTATTGGCTATTAGGTACATCTGGCGTTAGAGTGCGACCTTTGTAATTTGTTTTTTAATCCTAAAACTTTGAATAGCACCATTCAAAGTTTTAGGGTCAAAAAACAAATTACAATTGCATAAGTAATTGTAGAAAGGCTTTGACCGTCGTATATCGGACCGAAACCGAAATCCAGATCGTGGGATTTACTAGGTTTGGTCTTCAGTCTGTCTGTCCATTTAAAAGTTAATTATCTATTTAAATGTTAATTTCCATATTAAACATAATCGGAGAAAAACAGCAACCCTGAATTATATCAATGTTATAACTCAGAGGGTTTGAATGGTTAGACAAGTATGGAATAAAGTTATGGATAAAAATATTTTTGACTAGTACGATGCAATTATATCTGTAACTACAAAAGCCCACCTCAACGCGAACATCATCAGGTCATGTAGTTGAATGTGTTTAATTGTATAAAATATTAACTAGCCTTTACTCGTGGATGCGTCCGACAAATAATTAAATAGTAAATATTTCAATTACATGTCGGATCAAAATTTTCTAATGTTAACATTTTATCTATTGACAAAGACCAGCACGCGTCGATGAAAGAAAGAAAAAACTATTCACTTGATCTCGTTCTTTATAAGTATGTTTCTGATGACTTTTTGTTCTTAATACATAATATGAACGATCAGAAATTGTTTATTATTATATATCGTGTACAAACAGATTTTTTATAAAATTAGTATTTAATTTATTAGTTTAAATATATTAAAAAGCATTTTATCACACTCAACCAGTTTAATGATAAATTAATGATATAAAAATTCTTTCTTTAGAAATAATGTGGATATTTAAAAAAATATATATTTTAAAAATACTGGTTATCAAAATATAATTTTATCTAATTTATTCTATTTTATTTGAATGACGTCCGATTAGGAAAGGCAATGAATTTAATTGTTATTTTAGATGTTTTATTTATATTTTATTTATAAATAAGCAATATATAAATAGTGCACGTCAATAGATAAAATCATTCCGCAGTATTATCTCATTTATATCAATACTGGAGTGATAAGGTTCTAATTTTTGCCATGGCATTATAGATCTTCTCACATTGTGATAAGGTATTACCTATTAGGTGTATCAAATAGTACGTTTTTAAGTCCGGTCTGAGCGGAACGTCTCTTAGTTACATTTATGCATTGCGTGAGTGTATTTTGGCGCTGTTGGTATTTATTAATATTTAAATTATAAAAAAATATTTGTTACGTTTTTTTTTTTTAATATAATATTTTAATGGACTTCTCTTAGATACTTCGCAAACCAAATAATATTTTCTATTACGTCTAGTCTTCCATGTGATAATAATGGTGTTTTTAATATTATTATAAATATACTAATAATTAAATTGTGAATGAATTAAAAATCTATTTAATATGGATATACTACGGAGTGCGTTAGTTCCACTGACTCTTACCATCGGACTCACTTGTTTAAATGTTAAAAAGTAAGTAAATAATAATAAGCTTTAATCATATTGTAATAGAATATGAATAAATAAACAACTAATGCAAATTATTTTTTATTTTTATCATTGCAATCGCCACATTGACCGCAACCTCACAGTTCTAATTTATATTTTATTTGACCGTATTAAACTTTGCCTCCAACATTGGCCAAGCTGGACGTTGTGGTGGTGTGACTTTGACTCTTTATTTTTTAAATATATTTAGTAAATAATTTATTCCAATTTCATCTCTTATATCTAACATACATTTAACTTTGATTGTAATAAATTTGAGACACAATAAAAATAACATTTTAGTAGCGACTTTAAGAACTTGAATACATGTCCTCTTAATACCTCGGCATCTCTATAAGACTTTTACGACCTTCCCTCCTTGCTTACATACATTGAAGTAAATTCTATATCTTGCAGGATTCGTTCAAATATAACTTTACAAATTCAAATCTATGATAAAGAGTTATATTGTATTATTAAATTTTAAATGTTACTTTATCTCTTGCTGTTCCACAAAAGTGGCAACACATTTACAACCCAATATATTTTTGGAGATTTCGAACGTAACGACTTTTACTAAAAAAAATCTTCTTGTTTCCGTGCTACATAAAAAGAAATAGCAGTGGAGGTTTGTTAGATCCCAGCACATACGTTACTTCATTTTTTTTGTCACCAGGAACGCTTACAGTCGAAGAGGTATACAAAGACAGAGACCAATTTGCGGGTCTTGTTCGCGAAGTAGCTGCTCCGGACGTCGGACGGATGGGCATCGAGATCCTGTCCTTCACGATCAAGGACGTTTACGATGACGTCCAGTACTTGGCCAGCTTGGGCAAGGCACAAACTGCGGTGGTGAAGCGCGACGCGGATATTGGAGTCGCGCAAGCTAATAGAGATGCCGGTATAAGGGTAAGTGGTTTATATTTTTAAACAGCGTTAATATAACTTCAGTGTGATGACAAAATATATTTTTCCTTTTGGGTTCTAAAATACCTTTCTTTTATATTATTTGTGGCCAATGTACATGTCAAGTGTAAAAAGTTATTTTATTCTTGACCTAAAAAATGAGTTTAGGGCCGACGCAAATAATCTTGAAGTTTCTTTTGTGTAAATGTACTCTTGAACAAAGACTGCTAGGTTCTACAATAGTACTTCAATCCAGCACTGGCACTGTGCAAGGTATATACGATATTTTTTTTATCATCATAAGGTAATATGTACTTTAGAAGAAACTACTTCTTGGATATAAATAACATAATGTGATTGTTGCGGAGATAAACCAAAATAACGTTTAACTTCACCTTAAGCAAATTAAGCTAATAATATAACAATTATAAATGTTTGTTTTGAGTCTGAACGATTAATATTTATTGGGACAGCTAACAGTGTCAATGTCGTGTATTGTAACACATAATTATATCAATTGAAAAAATTGGTCACTGCCCTTAATAGCCCAATAGTAAAGAGAACAGTACCTAGCTCTGATTAGTTCGGTTACAAGGACAAATAGATACGAGGATAGCGTCAATAAACACCATTGTTATTTACCCACGAAACGCTTTCAATGGCGTATAAGCGTTAAGATGTGACTCGCAAAGATAATAGGAAAAATGAGCAACCATGCGGACACCAACCTCAGAATTGAAGGCAGTTCCGGCGAAATAATCCAAAAAGGTTGAAGGCGCGTAGCGTAAAATAGTTCACACACACGGGTCAATTCCACAAACGTCCAAAAACATGAATTGCGATATTGTTTTGGCAATACCACTTAATAACGGAAGAGACGTTGACACTGAACTGAAAAAACCGCATATTACATTTCCAAAAAAATTGTAATTTATTTATTTTATGGTAAAAAATATTTATTCTCATTAATGTTGATAAGTAAGTAAAAATAAATGTACGTAACAAAGTGAAATACGTATATAAATATTATTTCAAACAAAAGTTACCATTACCGGCTCTTTTCCATTTTAATATTTTCTTTGAATTATTTAATGGGTTAAATACTTTAGACCTGACATCTCTGTATACTCTACCTACCGACTGCAATACCATTCAGTTCCGTGCGATGCGATTATGGTATATTTTAATTTAAAAAATTATATAGAACTTTTTATAATCAAAGATAATACATAATAGGTATACACTGTTTCCATACAGTAAATTATATACTGATTTTCCGTCGTTTATATTTTATTATTATATATCCCCCCCCCCCCCTCCCCCTAGTTAGAGCAAAACGCGGCATATATATTTTAATAAGCTTAACATGTTTATAGACCATTTCAAATATTAGCATTGTTTGTTTGTTTTATACGATCAGATTCATAAAAATACTTTAATATAAATTTTAATTTCTTATCTCTAGTTTGCAAATTAGTATTTACGAGTGCCCCCGTTGACGCTATAACAGCCAATAGGTCTAACAGCTAGAAAAAAAAATGTGTTACGAATAGGATAAGTCCATCCACTGTCTGTATGAATGCCGTGAATGTACGCTTGGTCTTTCATAAAGAGGATATCAATTGCACCAACTGGAGTACTATAGTAATAAGATTAGAAGATTCAACACAATATTTAACTTACATATGTTCTTAAATTAGTTTCCAAGTTTCACATTCTTTGATAGATTAACATGAATTCAAAAAGAATGCGGAATGAAAATCTATTAAATTATTTTCATGGTTCTATCATCTGAATGCTATTACTGATAAAGTAGTTTTAACACTTAAACCATACGGCCTTTGTAGCCTGGGTATATCACGACTGTTTCAGAACATTTCAAAAAATATCGATTTTGCAAATCTGACATTTGATCTGATCGAGAACAATGAACTACTGAACATACCACTTACAGTTTTGTATTAATTTGATGCTATTAGTTATATAATAACGGCAGTTATTATTATGTAGGAGGCAGAATGTGAGAAAAGTGCAATGGACGTCAAATATTCTATGGACACTAGAATAGAAGACAACACTCGACTCTTCAAGCTACAAAAGGCGCAATTCGACCAAGAGATTAACACCGCTGTAAGTTTATTACTTAATGGAGTGTTTTAAAACGGAATATAATAAATGTATTGTGAAATAATCTACAAGCAATAGTTGATGGGATTTTTGTGTTGCAGAAAGCCGAAGCCGCTTTAGCTTATGAGTTACAAGCCGCTAAGATAAAGCAGAAAATACGAAACGAGGAGATACAGATAAAGGTTGTGGAGCGCCGCAAGCAAATTGAGGTATGTTTTGAAATTATAAAGTGGCAGATAAGACAAATACGGACTAGTCCGTATCATAAATAGTTAACTATAAATCAAGCTGATGCTGTTTTACAAAAATATACATTCTAATAATATACATATTAATAGTAAAACATCTTAATATAACTTATATGATTTATGTAAGCCAACCCAAATTTGGTTTGGCTGTGGGTACGTTTCACCATTCTTACTTTTTTATATTACGCAATAATAATTAATTCAATAACCAGGTGGAACAGCAAGAAATCCTTAGACGCGAGGAAGAGCTAGTAGCCACAATTCGTCTGCCCGCCGAGGCTGAGGCGTACCGTCTGCAGGCGATCGCTGAAGGAAAACGGTAGGAGTTTCGAAGTAGCCTTTGCTGCTATGCTAATAATTTAGTGTTATCAATAATTCATTAACTCGCTCAATATCTCATTTTTCACACCAACAATCACATTGTAGAACCCAAACTGTAGAAGCAGCTAAAGCGGACGCAGAGCGTATCAAGGTGCTCGGTCTCGCCGAGGCGACGGCTATTGGTGACGTGGGTAAGGCGGACGCCGAGCGCATGCTGGCCAAGGCCAAGGTCTACAAGCAGTACGGTGATGCAGCGATCATGGCGCTTGTTCTTGAGGCCTTGCCTAAGGTGAGTCATTAAGGAGTGTAGTTGGTATTTTTTTTGGAATATTTGAAAAGTATGGCTTTGGATATTAAAATGTGTGGCTGGTGTTTTTCAAAAGTGTAGCTGTGGAATCTTGATTTGAGAAGTGTTAAGGGTCGATATTCCTTTACGGATTTCTGTTTTGTATTATTTAAATGTATGTTATTCTTTAAAACAATTCCAGATCGCAGCAGAAGTATCGGCGCCACTATCGAAGACCGATGAGATAGTACTCGTGGGTGATAATGGAGCTACAGGGGAGGTGGCTCGCCTCGCGGGGGGCATCCCACCGGCAGTGAGGTCATTGACTGGTCTCGATATCAACCAGGTGCTGAAGAGACTGCATCCCGGAGGAAACGGTGAGAGACTTTTATAGCTTACCGATTCTAGACAATTCCAGATGCATCTCAAACTTAGAATGTGCAGAGTTTAAAGGGACATGTGAATCTACGACCCGCTTCCATATTTTGTAATCACAAGATTATCTAATCTGACAACTTAGCCATCCGGTATTTATTAAGAAAAGCACTGACAATTTTTATATTTAAACTTTTGTGAATTAAATATATATTTATTTAACCGGCCGTATTCAAGTGAACTCATATAGGAATGTGAACGACTAGATCTCATTTTTCTAATCCACCCATCCATCCATACATCCATCCATCCATCCATCGAATCAAAACTAGTCATAACATTGGAGTCAAAACTAGTCGGGCACATATAATTCCGATATAATTTCACGTGCATACAACCGGGTAAATATGTATATTTTAACACTAACCTTAATAAGGAATTTATGCATACCTATTTTAAATTTACAGACGAGCCTCTTCTGGCTGCTGCTAGCAAGAAGAAGGAAGTCGCTGCATTTTAAACAATCAAATCGTTATACTGTAATTATAACGTGCCATATTTTATTTCATATACCTCCGATATTTTATTAAAATTCGCAAGTACAGTTACGAACAAAATATGTTTATTTTTTTTATTTTTAAGAGAGTCGTAGTTACCATAACAGTGACAAAAGTGTTTAGAAAATAGTGATATGTCAGAAAATAAAATAATCACCGCCGGTTTCTGAAAGTGGATTGAAATTGAAATGTTTTGACAGCACTGTCAAAAGTTCTGATTGGTCGTCACTGTTCTGTCAAAAATTGTGATTGGCTGTCTCTCTCTCTCTCTCTCACGCCAACCAATCAGAGATGAATACAGAGTTTGACAACGAAAAAAGTTATTTTTATATTAATAAGTCTTCAAGAAATCAGGTGTTAGCGTTCCATAGAAATTTGTATCTCACGTTTTGATTTCCACTAGTGATGTAATTACCCTTAAATATGTCCAGTGGAGGCCGAAGTCTTAAATTTGTAAAACCTTTGTAAAAGTAGCCTATGTAGCATTAGATTTTGTACTTTATCGAAAAAAGATAACAAAGTGTTCTCAGGCACTGCCTTCTTGTAGAAACATTTACAATACCTCCTCTAATATAACTGTACCATCACTTTGAAAGTTCAATTTAGATTATTATCCAGAATAATTGTGTTAGAATTACATTCACTCAGAATACTCTTGTCTTATTGATTGTACATCAGGTTTACGCGTGGTGTGTTATTATTAAATGTGTTACACTTTAAATGTTGAATGTTTTTTAATGATTTTGACAATTTTTGGACATTTCAATATTTTTTGGACATTTCAATGCACAAATAATGTTCTTTATAATTTCATTTGATGAAATCATTTAATTAATTTAATTGTACATGTTGTTTGCGAAATAAATAATAATATGTGTGAACAGAAATGTTATTAGTTTTATTTATGGAATCCCGAAACTAAAAAAAAAAACAATCTTTATACTTTTCTTTTAATAGATTACCCCTTAAATTATATAAGTGTTTTTATTTATTATTATATTATATAAGATAAAAGGTTTATGTATCCATGTAGTTATTGCTGATTTTTCTCCATGATCTTACCTTGTTGGTCCGTGCAACTAAATATACACAAATCGTTCATAAGTGCAATGTATGCTAATTTTAAATATAAAAAAAATTGACTTCCTTTTTTATTAATATATTAATAATCCTAATTTTGAACATGAAATCAGACGTCATAATCAATATTACCATTATTAAAGATATCTATTTAAAAATACATATTTGACGTAACTCAAAGCCACATTTTAATCTCAATGAATACTTACATAAATTACTGATAGGTTCCTTATTAATATTTCACTGAGACCTAGACATCGGCGGTTGTTTTGAGTTGTTCCAGTCAAAGTTTCTTCTTTTTTTTAATTGATTATTTAAGACATAATTAACTTACATTTGTGAAAATAAATTTATTTACATGTACGTAAATTATAAGTTTAAACCAATCAACTGGATACTAATATAGACTGGTACTGGAAAAAAATTTATTTTATTTGAGGTGGGGGATAGCTTATCTTATTCATACTATGACTCACGTTATAGTACCAAAATAATATAAAAAAAAACAATGAACAATTGCTTTAATCGTCCTATCAAGGTAATAAATAAAAATAACTGGAGAGTTTGGCTTTGGATAAGTTAAACACAAAACCAGTTATTTGGTTTTATTTTTAATCTTTAAGCAAATAAATATACACACCGGAAACCAAAATGTATATATTTTTAATTTAGATAAACAAAAAGAAAGGCAGTTCGTTAATTTCATAAATAATAAGAAATAATTTACCAAAGAAAAATTAAGAATGAAACTAAAAATAAGTACTTATAATGTTATATTGCTTGAAGTAAGTCAAGTGTTTGTTGTTACTCGCAGTGTCCTTGTAAGCTGGTCTGTGTTGTTTTGGGTCTGATGTTTTATTCATTCCCTGGGCACTACATTATTTATGCTGCCACGTTCGTAAACATTCGAATACGCTTATACAATATTTCTATACACATACAATAGATTTATAAAAACTTTATACTGAATAAGTTTTATTTATAAATTGTCTTGTTATTTCATTAAATCACGGGGAGAAAAGGAAGGGATTAGGAAAAGGAGGGGAGGGGGGAGCACCGGTTCCTTTAAAAGAGCAGCAGCAAAAAAACCGGACTGAAAATAGAATATCAGATTATTAGATATGACAATGTCAAATACTATATATCACACCTACTATGCGTCAGGGGTACGTACGTTACGTACGTATACGTATACGTACGTAACGGTAAAATAAATTGTCATTATTTATATATTCCCTGAGTGAGGTAAAGCATACACACGTTAAGAAAAATATAAAAGCCTCAACTATTAAGAGATTGCAACACAATATAACAATTATAAGAGCAAATTAAATTCAATTATACGATTTTCGTTTTAAAATATAACTAACTTTAAAACAATTTACAAAATATAATTCATGAAGTTAACTTCATTCTGTTCAACATCAATGAAGAACAATGTTCTGCCAACTGTTACATTCAAAATGTCAATTAACTGTTTTATTATTGAAAGTTTAGTTTTGTACAAAGTTACAGAGTAATAAATGAGAATTTCCAGTAGAATTTTATCCAGATATTTATCTCAATATTTTATCTAGAGCGCTAAGGGCAGTATGAAATGCTTTTGGCATCATGAGTTCCGTGTTTAATATGTTAAGAATACCAATGTACTGGCTACTGTTTATTTACACACAGCTTACAGCTTTTTATGAAAAACAAGGAAAAATATTATTACACCATCAGAAAGCATGGACACGGAAATCGATGGAAATATCGTAAAAGGGTCGAGAAGGAATGAAAAGATTCGTCTTCGTTTGTACCTTTATGTACAATTCCTCGTCTGCAAATGACACAAAATCACACTTATATACAAATGAACAAGTACCATAAGAACATAGATATTTAATAAAAAAAAATATTTACCCTTCATTTATCCTAGGGTACCTTGAATACCTAGGATACCTACCTATTCATTACAAACAAAGATCAACAAATCAACAAATATTTCCGTTTTATAATATTATTGTAGAAAAATAGTTATAGAAGGCCATGGCTCTGAATCGGTTGTCATTGTATCAACTCTTGCTTCAGATGAAGGTGACATGTCAGTAGAAATTAAATTTTGAGTCTCATGGCAGTGTACTTTTCAAATATGAAGTGAAAATGGTATTAAGCGAACCATTTAGATATATATTCGTCATTACATCCTAGATTATTCTTTACACATATGCTAGGACAATTAGTTTCAAATAAATTCCAAAGCTAAATATAAAATATACAACTTAAATATAGATTTTTTTACCTGATCCCGTGATGAGACTATGTTTATGCTGAGACTTTTCCTTCCAGAAAGATCCACAATCGCGGGTAGTTTTATTTCGTCGCTTATTACTGTTCAAGAATCATCTTTCAATTGTTTATTATAGTGATGCGATGAAGCTGGATCTCACAAATGTCTATAGTTTCATGTAACTTAATTAAATAAATACGTTTATTTTATTTACGAAACTTAAGATACTAATATATCTTTGTAATATACTTTTATTTGACATTAAATAAAAAAAATAAAAAAAATGCAAATTTTCAGAAGCAATAAAGTGTTTCTCAAAGTTATGGAACAGTCACCTTAGTAAACATTTACGACACTACTGTGAGGTTTGGATGTCAAATTTACTTACATTATTTCTAAGATGAAAGATACATGCTTTAAGCTATTTTACAAGAGAATCGATATTGAAGTCACCGACAAATTTCTCTTATAATGAGTACATTCTACTGTACTGTAACTTAACCACTTTGTCTAGATTAGAGTAAACTAGACTTTAGTGGTAATAGAAATAAATCCTTCAATAAACAAAATGATCACCTCCAAAATATATAAAGTATTCCTCATGAAACTCGTCGTGAATTTAGCTAAACTATGAAGTTACAAAGAAGCGAAATGACTTGGAAAGTTCTTGACAAAAGCAAGCATGAAGTTTCATGAATCACTCGAGATTTCTTAAAGTTTTTTTTTGAAATAATATATTTCTCAAAGTTCCTACTAAGGGTATTCTAAACATATTATTTTGTTTGTTCATTTAAATCTATCGAAATATCACTAAATTTACCAAATATACTTCATGAAGTTGGTTTTATACTGTTCAATGAATAATATTTTACCAACTGTGACAGCTTATAATCTGCAGATGTTAAAAAACAACACTAAATGGCGGTTAATAATTATATTGATACCATATAATTAAAACTTAATGTCTTTTGAAGGCTGGCCTTTGTTTTTCAAATTAAGGTATCACAATTAAAACTATATTGGGTGAAATAAAATTAAATTGTTATGCGAAATCCGAAAGTATCTTTGGTTTAATTTTCGTTGTTATCTGTACATTAATAATACTAATTTTGTTTTTCAATTTATTATGAAACGTCTCTGATAAAACTTATAGAAAATCAATTACCCGTAACCATTATCAAGTCACGCTTTACGTTTTTGAAGCGAGTAATTTGAAAATCCTCGACGCTGTTTTAGGATCCGCAGATAGATCACGGTTCTCGTAATTTAAGAAAATTTAAAAACTCGGCAAAGTACGAAACACTTAAATAGGATAATCCATACTTTAAAAACACATTTTAAAGACAATAATTTAAACAATACATAAAATCCTTATTTATTAGTATATATTTTTATTTATGAAACAAACTTCATGAATTAATTTTAAATATGTTAAATAAAACAAAATATTATTTGTAGAAGAAGGCACAGACCCGGGCTGAATTGTGAATACAGTACTGCCGCAGACGTCGCGAGTAGCGGGTGTGGACTCTAATCTGTCCCAGGAAAATACTACGAAGTTTTTAACATTTACTATACATTTTGATTTTTATGCCACGTTAATCGATGTAATGATAAAAGTTAGTGCTTATGTTTTAAATAAGGAATGGAATATATAAAGTTATAAAACATTTATAATAAAACTGTCAAATATCCAACAATTTCAAAATAAAATCACGACGTTATTATAGTTTTAATGTGCCATAAATTTAAAAAATAACATAAATGCACTTATTCATAACCAATACAAAGTTCAAAACAGTGTTTCTCAAAGTTATGAAACAATTAAAAACATTTACGATGTGATTTAGGATCTATTAAACTGACACTGTAAATTTATTTAAATATATTCAGAGTTGAAGTATAATAGTTTTTTTATTTTTTTATATAAGAATCATATTCAGTCCACTCGCTAATTAATAATGTCACTGTAATGAATCCATCCTTTTTTACTATTAATTTAAACCAAACTAGAGTCTAGAATATCTAGTAATAGGAGTAAATATGTAGGTTATTCAATTACATATATACTTTGTCTACATGTAGGAGGAGTTCAGTGACAAACAAGTTCAAAAATATTACATATACAAAGAAATTATTTGAAATTCCTTATCTTGAACAAAAATAGTTCAAATATTTTGTTGAGATGTTATATTTAAAATCATAATTAATTAATCAATATTTATATTATAAGACTATATAAGATACAAAACGTGTACTAAATGTCCTACCGATATAATAATTAATATTTTTAATTGTTAATGAATGTTATTATTATTTTTTAATAATCACCTGTCATATTGCTTTCGAGATAATTGAAGTTAAACTCTCAAGGAACAAAAGTAAAAAAAACAATTTAGGTTTTCGTTTTGGACTTGGTAATACATTAAAAAAATCCTAACCATTTTTTATAATGTCGATAATATACTTTTTATACAAATACTAAATGAATTATATATATATATATTATTTCTGTAGGTATATTTATTTTTGTATTGTTTAACATTGGAGTAGTTGCGAATTAGTTTTTATTTAATATATAAATAGTAGACAGCTGAAATGATTTCTCAAAGAAAAATGTGCTAATTTTTTTTATCAATAATATTGTTTTAAATAATATAATCAGCGAGTTTAGAAAATGATTACGTAACCTGTTAAAGGGCCTTGAGGGACGGACGTAGGCGGATAATAAAGATCACTTGAGGCGTAGAACTGACTATATATAGAAGACAATAGTACAGCTAATATGTTAATGTTATTGTAGGAATAGTTAATTGGATTTTTTTTCGAGTTTTAAAAACGCTTTATTATGATAAATAAATATTAAATAAAAACCAACTACTTGCATAAAAGTTTATTTATATTTTGCACAAAGCAAAAAGCATTTATTTCTTTTACGGTATGTTTGTTTAGTACATAAATATAAAACAATTAAAAATATATAAAGCTTATTCGAAGTGGTCTCCATTGACTGCAATACAGTCCTTTAAACGTTAAGGCTAGTTATCAATAGAAGCACGCACTCTTTCCTTGGGAAAATTCTTCACTGCCAATCGTTTAGATTGTTTTAGGGACTCCAAATTGTCATGGCGTTTAGAGAAAGCTGTACTCTCTAAAACTGAAACTCTCTAAAATTGAGAAAACACAAGGAACAATCGTATAAAAATGACAGATTCGAAATATTTTTTTATTTTTAAGTGTAACAGTATTATGGCGAGACTAAGTTTAAGTTTCATCCGCGCCGTATTGCAAGATGTGAAAGTATTCTAACACTTTAAACTTTCAGCTGAGTCTATGCGATACCTACGTTATATTTTATATTGAGAAGTACCATAATAATTGTAGTTTATTACTATTTAATCTTAACTAACACTGGTTCTACTTGAAAGAACTAAAAGATCTTGATAAAATTCATGACATATTTCATAACCAAACAACGCGTTACATTGTTTGTAAGGGGTCGTACGGGGTTGGCTTCAGACCCATCGCGACCTTCGTGACCGACGTACAGCGTATCTTGTATTTTAATATTAGAATATATTATAATTTTAGAATGTTACGAAGGCTTTATTATGAATATTTATCATTTGTTTGCGCTGAACATAATGATTTATTGAGTCTCTTTGAACATTTCGGGAAACATTTGTATTTTAATATATGGGTAAGATAGGGAAGAAACCTGAAGAATATATAGGTTACAATAAATTCTTCAACATTCAATTTTGGTGTAGGATGAGACCTTCATTAAAATGTTCGTATTGATATTATTATTTCTAATTTATATTTATCATCGTATATTATTCATCGCACCAATTCACAGTAGTTTATATATTGTCTATTGTCGCATAAAATGTTCACAAAATCACTATTATTTCGGTTTAAAATATAATTAACGGTAAACCGATGTATTCGTTTTCTGAAGAATAAGAAAACATATTTTCAGTCAGGCCTCAAGCATCAAGACATCGTTTTTTTATTAAAATCTAGAAAGAAAGAAGATAGAAGTTGCCGAGCTATGAACGAACAAACAGATATATTTTAAAAACTATATAATATATGTAATACGTACCTAACAATTATATTTATTATTTGTCTTACCTCGCAAACCAAAGAATATTTTCTATAATATAATAAAATAATATATTATTAATATCTAGTCTTCAACCTGATAATAATAACGTGTTTGTTATTATTATAAATATACTAATAATTAAATTGTGAATGAATTAAAAATCTATTTAATATGGATATACTACGGAGTGCGTTAGTTCCACTGACTCTTACCATCGGACTCACTTGTTTAAATGTTAAAAAGTAAGTAAATAGAAATAGATATAAATTATATTAAAATATCAAGAAAGATGAAGAAAATAAATAAATATATAAAAAAAAATTATGTCCTTAATCGTACAAAGTAGAAATGCAATACATTTCTACTAAATATTTATTTTAACATTATTTAACTTTGCCTCCAACATTGGCCAAGCTGAACATTGTGATGGAAAATTTGATGCTCTATTTTTATAACATATTTAGCAAATAATCAATTCTAATTTAATAGTTTAATTCATTTAGTTTATTTATTTATTTTTATGTAATATACATTTAACGTTTAGAGAATACATGTCCCCCTAAATACTCGTACCTCGACATCTTCTCTATGCATTGTTCTTCCGGTGACGCTGTAACAGCCAATAGGGCTAACAGCAGAGACATAACAAAAAAAAATCTCTACGCATAAGACTTTTACAACCTTTAGTTCTTATTAACGTATATTAAAGCAAACCCTTTCTTCAATATATGCTAAATGTCTTGTACGATGTATTCATATATAACAATATAAGTTCAACTGTATGAAAAAGTATAATATTGTATTATTAAATCTTAAATCCTCAATCCTTCCTGTTCCACACGAGTGGCAACATTTTTTACCTAAATTTTGGAGATATTCACAGACGATGGGAACCAGTTATCATAAGATAGACCGTATTCTAGTTTCCCACCTCCATATACAAAATAAAAACAGTTGGTGAGATCTCATCATATATGTGATTGTTTTTTATTTCACCAGAAACGCTTACAGCCAAAGAGGTTTACCAAGACAGAGACCGAATTCCGGGTGTTGTTCGCGAAGTAGCTGCTCCCGACGTCGGACTGATGGACATCAGGATCCTAACCTTCACCAACAAGGACGTTTATGATGATGTGCTTTATGTGGTTAGTTATGGGAAGTTGGTTGGTTGGTTTCGCGCAATTGTGGATGATAACAATAGAGTCACAGGAAAGGTGGCTCGCGTCGCGGGGGGTATCCCACCGGTGTTAAGATCATTGAACGGTCTCCATATCAACCAGGTGCTGAAAAGACTACATCCCGGAGGATACGGTGAGGACTTTTATAACTTACCGATTTTAGACAATTCTAGATGCAACTCAAGGTTAGAAAGTGCTAAAGGGACAAATAACTCTACAGCCTGGTTCTATCTTGTAGATTATATAACAATTGAATGTCTGACAATCTGTCAGACATTCATCAATCAAATCAATCTCAAATATCTTGTACATTATCTGACAACTGAGCTCTCTGATATTTTTTAAGAACAACACTCTTACCTTAATAAATAAATATATAACATGTTTTATGCATATTATAAATTTACAGACCAGCCTCTTCTAGCAGCGGCTAGCAAGAAGAAGGAAGTCACTGCATTTTAAACAATCCAATCGATATACTAAAATTGTAACGTGCCATATTTTATTTTATATTCCTCCGATAGTTTATTAAAATCCGTAAACAGTCACGAACAAAATATTTTATATTGAAGAAAATTTCGTAGTTACAAAATTGTAATGCAATTACAAAAAAAGAAGTAGTAGTAAGTGTAAAAAAAATTGCATTTAAAATAAAATTATAAATAATTACGTCCGGTTTCTGGTTAAAATAACAATATTTTGACAGTACTGTAAAAAGTTGTGATTGCTAGTCACTGTCTTTGTCAAAAGTTGTCATTACTATAGTGATGTACTTATGATATACCCTTAATTTTTTTAAATATTATATTTGTAATATTTTAAATTATTTTATTTTTTATGTTAAATATTATGTTTTATTATATGATATCAGTATTGCTTGTGACCTGAAGGTCCAAACTGTTACTAGATCTCCTAGACGAAAAAGTCGTGTACCTGTTTTTGTATACTACCAAACTAACTGTGTAATACCAAAAATTTGATAATTTTCGGCAAAACTGTAAACGCGTCCGTAACCACAACGCCAACTTGTTATTAAGAATTATATTGAATAACTAATAATAACCAAACGATTCATAATATATACGATAGGATTCGGATACGGATTCCCCATAGGGGAAAAAAAAAGTGGAGATAGTTAGTTAAATTTTTGAAAGATAAATTGAATTTATCGATGAAAAACAGTCAACAAGCATCAACAACAAGACCCGGCACTTCAATTGATGGAGTCTTTACTAGGTCACTAGATTCCGTGGAAAGTAAACCATATATTTCATATATTAGTTACCATAAGCTATAAATTACAAAATTTTATAATAACGATTACAATGTTAATAATAATTCTATAGTAATTAATGAAATTTTATAACAATTCTAATAATAATAATATAAGGAGATATAATTATATTATTTTTATACTTATTAATTTTCATTATTTTTTTTCCATTTTGAAATGTTTAAACTTTACCCGATGTACTCGTAGCTTTCTTTAACCAATTTCTGTAAAGTAAAAGCAAATTTATGTGACTGTTTTTAAGATATTTCATTATACTTATAATTATTTTTTACGTATCAATGCACAAACATTTGTGTTTATAATTTAATTTGATGAAATCATTTAAATTATTGAATTGTACATGTTGTTTGCGAACAGAAATGTTGTTTTACTTATAGAATCCCGAAACTAGAAAAGAAATAATTCTAGGTACACAGTCTGTGTGTTTATCACAAACCAATGCAACCCATCGCTGCCGACACCAAGTTCTATTGAAAAAAACTTGGGTCATCCCTGTATCACGACTTACGAATGAACTTGGCATATCCCGATATCGCAATTTTAATTGACCGGATAAACTTGGGCCTATCCTGATATCAGGGATGGCCCAAGGAACTTGGGTAAACTTTACAACACGGAGTGTTTTGGTTTTGGTATGTCAAATCATTTTCAAATATGGAATGCATTATTATTGAATTATGTTAAAATAAGAAATAAAGAGACGTTCATAAAAACCGATCCTCGAGATCAAAAGAAGTTGTTTGTATCATTATTACGTGACAATCGATTTCGACATTCATGCGCAAATGGACGTATTTTGGACATATATTGACTACTTCGGAAGCGTATAGATTAATCTAATTATTTAATTACAGAATAACAGACACAATTTGTTAATAGATAATATTCGTAGGAAAGTTATAGCATTATTAGTATAACATAATCAATCATAATTTGTTAAACAAAATTTGTAAAATCGGTGTTAAACGAATTTCTTAATTTTAAACTGTATTCTTGTCCACCATTTTTTTTTTCATTACTTTAATATTTATCCAAATTATTCACAATTTTTTAGTATTGTAATACATATATAGAAATACTAAAGCCAAGAGGAAACCCGGATGAAGGAAGCAAGGAGGAAGGAATCTGAATGGCTTATCGTACGAAACATAGCTATCAGATAGCTACTTCAGTTCGATCTTCTGCGTGAGGTTTGTATTAAAGATCCTAGAAATTATGCTAGTTCAATTTATAGTCTATGAGTCAGAGTCCAAGGCGCTTCCTGAGCCTGGAGGCCCCGGGGCACTGCCCCGTCTAGCCATACGGCAGCTACGTCACTGAACCGTACCCTGTTCCATTATGTTCTTGAGCCTCTACTATTATACGCTTAAGCTTATTTTAATATATAAAATAAGTAACCTTCATTCTGTCTAGGTTACCTACTGTCATATGATCAACTAATTTAAATATAAATACTTTCTAACTCACTTTTTTTACAAAAACCTATTACAACACAATATATGTATAATACTACTAAGAGTAGTTAAATATTATTCATTGTCTTGTGGAGCAAGGCCAAAAATAACATTACCTGCGGCATACATAAAATATATATACCTAAGCGTGATGCCAGGATACATTCGTAGAGGAGTGGCTGATGTCTTTGTATTCTCCAGTCTATTTATAAAATTCAATTATTCTAGATTCGTTAGTATAAATTTATTCCCTGGGCGTAATATCTCAATATTTTTTTCGCCATCTACGTGTTATAAAAACCTTTTGTCAAAGTCATCACATCATATCTATGATGCAAGTGTCATAAATATATTGAAGTTGTGGTTTGGGTAAGCGCGTACAAACTCATAAAGTAGGGTTAAGAACTAGCAGGAAAATACAGGATATACACTTAACAAAATCCTTTATTCGACAAGACGAAAATGAAGAATAATGAGTGCACGCGATGAGCCTAGAAATGCAAAATTAGAGGTGGCGTACCCTACTTTAAATTGGTCTCCAGCCTTATTAAAATTCTAATTAAATGCATCCTAAATTACTCTCCCAGATTAAAGTATTCTAGTAAGATGAAGTGAAGCCATCGAAAAGTCTTGCAATATTTGTGGAGATGCAGTAGGAACGGCTAAACACGTGCATAGGTAGGATGCTACTGGAAAAAGGTTACGAACTGACCATAAAAATAAATAATTTATACGCTGTAGAAGTAGGAGCGAGAGGTATAACAGCGAAATCTCTCTATAACCTACTTAAAGTTCGGCCTCTATAATTATCAACAATTCATTTCTAGAACGTACTTCAAAGGCGACATTAGTAGGTTCGTTTCAAATTTGGGTAGGGAGAGGATTTTAACCAGTGGAGGTGAGCGTTAATGCGCATTTTAAAGCGCACCCCTTAAACCTACATCTGGGTCACAAGTTCCAAGAACTGTTTGCACTCCTCTCCCCGCAACGCGAAGGGCACTGCACCCGCACGGTGAATCCATGGAATGCTAAGAATGCGTTTGTATATGTACATTTAAATTTACTAATGTCATTTATGTAATTTACGATTTAAATATGATGTTTATTCTATTGGTTAGTATGTAATTTATGTGTGTACTATGATCTAACTTTTTTTCAAAGAAATTGTTGAAAATAGCGGAGAGCTAGGTCAGCGGATAGCCAAGGGCCATAGCTGTAATTGATATTTCGGGTTTACGGCTATTTTGCGATCAAGGTAATACCAAATATGACGGCTTCAATATATATGAAAAATATTTGAGAGCGTCTGTTGAGCGCGTTTCAATGTTAATTTGTATTGCAAAGTTAAAAACATAAGTTAAGGTTTTTAGAGTAGCTTTATAGATGTTGGATAGACTTCGATAAAATTAGTATGTATGTACACATAATATTAAATTCATGGAAGCGTGTGCGCTTATGTTTTTATTTAGTATAGTACTAGAAATAGGCATAGCGTCCAGTAACGATAAGATATTTCACTTGGTAGAACTGGAATAGACTCGATGGTTGCCCAGAGGTCGCGGATTAGATCATCATTATCTATTTATTAGATATTTTTTGTTGGCATTTGTATTATATCCTAAAAAATATTTTATTACGGCGTATAGTTTACCCTTATGCTTTATTACATTGCTCAACCTCTCTAACTTCCATCGCATTAAGCACTAGAATCTCGTGCTCACACCAATAGATTTCGTGCTGTCAAGTTGACATAAAAACTGGTATGATGTCAAATATTCTAAAACAATGACAAAAATCATTTATAACCTCTCAAATTTGTTTAATAAAATAATTCTAAAAGAAAAATACAAATATTTGCGAAAAAATCACATAAGATCGTATTACAACGTTCTTTTCTTTGGATCCGACACCATTGCACTCAATTGTCTTCAAAAGATCAACAAAATCGGGTATGGATTATATTATACAAATTTATACTTTACTTTATTTTCTATCGTGTAAATAACATATAGAAATGTATACATTTAGATTAAATGAAAATCGTATCAAAGGATTGGATTTGGTCACGGCCAACAGTAGTAAAAATAAAACCGATATTGAAAAGTACGCAGAAACGGAAAACATACGAATTCTACGTTGGCCACATCTTAATATCATTGAAGGTGAATATGATATTGGTTTAATCGTAGCATTCGGCCATTTAATCAAGGAAGACATACTCAACAAAATCCCATTGTAAGTTAATTTACAGTTGCTAATTCAAAAGAGGTGTAACAATGATTAAAATTGCTCTTATTTCTCAAGAGGAATGGTTAACGTACATCCAAGTCTGCTGCCTCGGTGGCGCGGTGCTGCCCCAATCATTCACACTCTGTTACATGGCGACGAAGTGGGGGGAGTGTCACTTATGAAAATTAAACCAAATATCTTTGATGTAGGTAAGAATAATTATTATAATAGATTTTATTTAAAAATATTCATATATAAAGCTTAAGCTGTAGGCAGTAACTTTGTCAACATGTAGCTATAAGATTAACTTCAAGGAATTTAATTTATTTCTTTCCAACATAATTATTGAATCCTAATAATTAAACTAACTTATGGCATTCACTGCTACTCTGTAACATTTGTACCTTTTTTATAAGAGTTTTCTCTAACTCAATATATTAATTAATATTTCAGGTGAAATAATTAATCAGCAAAGAGTTCCAATATCCAAAGATATAACATTACCTCAACTTACAAAACAGTTGTCTGATATAGGAGCGGAGATGCTTGTAAAGTGCTTATGTAACTTACCTGTTAGTCTTGAGAATGCACAACCACAGAGCAATGAAGGTGTCACATATGGTAATTTTTACTATATATTTATAATCTTACAATTCTTAGTACTTTTCCATATCCCATATATGTTTTTTTTTCAGCTAAGAAAATAAATAAATCAATAAGTGAAGTAAAATGGTCAGAAATGAGTGCCAAAGAAGTGTATAATTTATACCGTGCAATATATGGGTTGTATCCACTAACTACCAAATTTAAAGATAAACAATTGAAATTATTTAATGCATTTTTAGTAGATGTTGGTGAGGGTCGCTCAGAGAAACCTGTTGGAACCCTTGAATATTGTGAGGCAAATAAGTCAATTAGAATTGTCTGTAGAGATAAAAAATATATACATTTCAAATCACTTAGAATAGTTGGTAGAAAAGAAATATCTGCATTAGATTTTTACAATGGTTATATAAAAAATATGTCAATGAATGTTAAATTAAGTGTTGTTTGTTAGACTAAATAAAATAATATTAGATCTTACGAATTTTATTCAAATCAACTCTCTAGCTACCTAAACAAACTTTATTTCAAACATACTAACAAAATAATCTTATAAAGAATACTTTCTATTTACAATTTTGATAAAGTTTAGAAACAATATTCAATAAACATATAATATAATCATGATTATGAATAAATTAGTAAGTTAAAAGTGTTATTTATATAATATATAATATAGATAAAATAATATATATAATAGTTGGAGAATTTAATAATTTATTTTAACACAAATTGTTCCCATATAATTATGTGAGCGTAACATAAATATATAATTAAATAAGATGATAATTAAATATACTGATAACTATTTTAATATTCCATCAGCTGACACTTAGACTCTAGGCGACTTTATTTCTGAAAGGGAAAGCATACATAAATAAATAAATAAAATATATGTGATATGAACAAAGTTTCTTGTATAAATAAATATTGAAGTTACTGTAAACTGTTATGTTTTTTTTTCTGTAAAGGCATAAAAATACTAAAGATGTGAAAATTTGTCTTTTTTTTATTGTTATGATGTGTTGTATAATAAATAATACTTAGACATTTTGAGACAACATATTAAAAGCACAAATAATGTACATGAAAATAGAAGGAAATATATATATACATAGGTAATATCATACCGAGTCCTATATGTATTCTCCTTACCTTATCTGCTACTAATTTTAGCAAATACAGCAATGCGATTTTCTAACTATGCGAATCCTGAAATATGCAAGGTTAATAACGGTTTCAGCGTAGACTGTATTGTCCAAAGGGGTGTATGTTTAAAAATATATATAATGCAATGTGTTCTCAAGCAAGTAACTTACAAATCTTACATCAGTACATGAAAATAATTTTAATAAGAATGAGTCATGCTCAAAACACTTGCACTCAAAACACTAATATTTTTATTTACTGTTAGATCAGAGCAAACATATTAAATAATGTCAGTATTACAATGATCCAGATATTCAGAACCAAGTATGGTACTGTACCGGCAGTCTAATGCTGATATATGACTCATTTGTTTGACATAAATAAAAAACTATATTTCGTTTAAATAATCTATTTAGTAAAGTACTTTACCTTCATACATGTAGTAAATGCAAAAATATTGTCATCGCTGAAATAAATCAGTGATAATTTTGGTGTGTTGTTTTGATATTTCTGGACGTTACAGAAAAATAAATTATTGCAATTTTTGCAATGTTCAATGATTAATTTCATCAATCAATCATCAATCTTTAATATTACTAATAAAATAATAAGTTTTTTTTTAGTATGGGCCCAATAATATTGGCAACATTTTTACAAATGTTGCCACATGTTTAATTTTCTACCTACACCAATTTATCTTTTTATTATAATAGTTCGTATAGCTCATATGGTGTTTGGTCCCAATAACCTAAAAGGTGTTTTAATTAGAAATATCTATCTTTATTATATTTCTATTCACATTACATATTTTTAATAAAAATTTTATTCCTCATTTTGTTTAAAGTTTTTGTAGCAGCAAACTTTTTCTAATAAATGATATTAACATGCGGAAAAACCGTAACATTGATTACGAAACTAAGAAAAAATATCATTTACAATGAGTTGATATGAAGAGAGAATAAAAAATCAAATCTTACAATAACCCCATTACTTTCATAAAAACAATATTTAATTCTCCCTTCAAGTATATTTCCGTGCTTGATGGCTAAGTCAAACTTATTCCAACCTTATTTCTTTACATGTAAATAGGCTGCCTTTGTGTTTATATAAAATAATATTGAACTTTTCGTAAATATATAATCAAAATTCATCAACACGGGCACTTGAACCTGCACCCACGGCGATACCGTCCGTCACTCTACCAACTGAGCCACCGTGTCATTACCCGCTTTGATGAATTTAGAATTCCAAATATGATCAGATTAATCATATTTATTAGTTAATAAAGTTGAAATAAGTTTCTAAGGTGAATGTGCAGACACGATGCGAGGACAACTTCATTCCGGCTACAGAGAGCATTTAGGAGACTGCTGACTCCTAGAATTAGTAAAATATTACCGAATGATTGATGGGTATTATTTGGAGGTGCAAGAGAGTTACTATGATAAATAAGCTGCAATATGATCTGTTTTTAATATAAGCTGTTTAGAAAATACATTCTAAAGAGCTTAATATTAGTCTATCACTAAAAACAATAACAAACTATTAAAAATAATAATGCTAGATCACTTATAGCGCTTTAATTTTTATTATTTATAAATATAAAAAACAACATAATATGAAAATCATGATGAGATCACATAAAACATGCATGAGAATAAAAAAACAGTTACTATAAAATAAAATATATAAAAACACAGTGTATAAGAAACAAGTATTAATAAATGCTAATGTTCTTGGGAGCAAATCTGTAAAATACATATTTTTTAGTTTGAATTAGTTTCTAAATATCATTCTTATATCACAAAGGGGAAGGGAGATGCAGATTAAATAAAAATGTTGTGTATAGATGTAAAAATATTCTATTTTATTTCTTTAAGAATTTAAGATAAGACATGCATTGGACTAGTAGTTAGTATAATTAGACACAAAGGCAATAACATCTATCAATCCTATGTATAATTCAACATAATATATTTTATTATACAACATTATATATAATTCTAAAATAATTGTTATTTATCTACCGTTCTAGGGATGTGCGTCATAATATATACTGTATAAACGAGATTTATTAATATAAAAACAAAATCAATAACGGAAGCCATTATCGATGTAGATTTTTTTAAATATAATATAGGTACATATCAACTTTAAAATATTAAAATTATTGCCGGCTAAATATTTAATCATATGTACTAAATATTTTGTTATATTATTAAACTATGTATCTATACGTATATAAGAAGTAAAACTATAGTGCAAAACATGTTATAAACTATGTATACTTAAGTAAAATCTAGAAACATTTTTATGAACGTATCAACACTCCATAGAATTAATCCCTCAAACCCTGATAACGATACACGCAACGTGTTAATAAAATATTCAACGATAGTAAAATATTAGTAATATAGATAGGACGATACATGCTACATCACAACAGCTGCTAAGTACTGACTTTATAATATATAGAACATACACTAAGTACTGACTTAATGATATATAGAACATCACTAAGTACTGACTTTATGATATATAGAACATCACTAAGTACTGACTTTATGATATATAGAACATCACTAAGTACTGACTTTATGATATATAGAACATACACTAAGTACTGACTTTATAATATATAGAACATACACTAAGTACTGACTTAATGATATATAGAACATCACTAAGTACTGACTTTATGATATATAGAACATCACTAAGTACTGACTTTATGATATATAGAACATCACTAAGTACTGACTTTATGATATATAGAACATACACTAAGTACTCACTTTATAATATATAGAACATACACTAAGTACTGACTTTATAATATATATAGATCATCACTAAGCACTGACTTAATAATATATAGAGCGTCACTAAGTACTGACTTTATGATATATAGAACATACACTAAGTACCTACTGACTTTATGATATATAGAACATCACTAAGCACTGACTTAATAATATATATAACGTCACTAAGTACTGACTTTATAATATATAGAACATCACTAAGTATCCGGCGCTCCGTGGCACGGAATCAATAACTAACACTCAATATGTACTACACTATACAGGATAATCTAGCACTAGCAACCCCGTACAATATATACAGAATTTAATGAAAATATTGCATTGCAAAGTTATGTTTCGACATTCAAATGATGCACTAAGTCTACATAATGGTTAGAAGTCATCAAGTTATACACGCTATTTCGGTGGTATGTGGTAGTGTCTTACATGTGCTCGGGATGGCTGCGGATGCAGTCGATGAAGTCACCCGGCTTCAGCTCGCCGCGGCAGATGCGGAACACCGCCGTGAACAGCGGGAACCTGCGGCCATACAGCCATATACTTCCCGATGGGTACTCATACATCGTATACAATTTACTAATTAAACATCGATATTATCTTCTATCATTTGTTGCAAATGTCCTTATTACAATTACTGTGTTAGTTTTTTTTAACATATTGCATAGAATCTGGCAAAAGTTTAAGGCCCGACCTCAACTTGAGGTGATTTGCCTCCTGAATACAGGTCGATGGTATTTTGCCAACTTCCGGAGAAATGGCGAAATGCTATTTTTATTTTTGTCTCTTCTCCGGCTCTTACAGCGCTCTCGGCAATACATGAGGCTCCTATTCCAACGCGACGGCAATCTATTATTTCTTTTTTGTGTCAATAATATTTGCAAAGTGAAAAAAAAAATTGCAAAAACGTTTTTTAATAGAACATTTCTGTTAGAATGTTATCGTAGCCGTGATAGTGACAATGAACGACATATTTTCAATGACCTTTCGTCGTGATGGAAACGAGCCAAGACCGTCTGTTTCTATTTAATCAGACAGATTGTGTCAATGTTATTTATACCGGTATCTATTTAATAATCAGGCTTATTATTAAAAAGAACAAAACAATCGATTTCCGATAGGGTGTTTAAAATAATAATGATTAGATGGCATTATCGAGTTTTCCTCGGCTGTCTATCACGACATCCGAAATAATGAAATGGAACCATTACCCATTTGATTATACGATCTGAGCCACTCTATCTCAACTGGTATAAATAGCATCGCATAGTGAAATGGCTGTTAGTGAGTTAGTGCTTCTCTCTGATTGGTGGAGACGCCTGTGAGCTATTCGTCAAGGTCAAATCGTATGGTTTAGATCGTATAATGAAATGTGGACATATGAGTTATGGCGGGATTTGAAAAATTAATAATTTATTAAAATGGATTTATATAAGAAGTTAATTGAGGCCACCGGCAGATAGAAGTCATATATTATTAATATATATTATGTTATGTAAATAATCCTTGTTAACGACCTAGCTGTCTAAGACGGACATTACAATTCACTGTTTGTTTATATTCCATAGGTAAATCTCTTTTGCTAATAATAATAAATAAAGGTTATTATTACTTTGAATTGTTTTTCCTTAACAGATATAGATTACTATTTTTTACTGACTTGTTCTCCATATTTTTGTTGGCGAGCATGTGGTTGACTTCCTCGGCGGTGATGGGGCCCTGCAGCTTCTGTCCGTTCAGCATCTCGTCTTCCAACTCCTTGATGGAACGACCTGTCTTCACGAATGCTTCAGCTACTCGTCTGTTTCTACCACCTTGACGCAGTTAAAATACATTATTATTATATTTTAGTAAGATTTTTCTTTCATTTATGTAATTTGATATGTGAATATGATTTCTAGCGAATAATTCCTACTCTATATATTTTCATTGAATGTAACATTGTTTTTTCCATTTTGTAGATGTCCAGTTTTAAACTGCTACTTAACTAACAATTATATATGTATATAAGTAATAACGTTCCCACCACAGATTATTATATAATCATCTTGTGCTAGAGGAAAATACGTATTATGTTTGACGTGTAAATTTTCTATATACATTTCTATACACATTGAATACTTGTAAAGATTACGACTGAGACATTCACAGATATGAGAGATTTAAATTATATCACGTAATCTACGAATGGTTATGAAGGTAACTTTAATAATATTGGCCAACAGAAATCTCGACTAGTTCGAGTTAGGCGAATGACGAGGTCGCTTACATAACTGTCTTATAAAACCATTTAAAACCGCTTACAAAATCTGTTTTGAATTATAAGACTTTACGAAATATGCTAATTTAAATATTACAATTTAATAATATGTTACTAGAATACTGATAAAAGTAAAACATTATAAATATGAAACACTAAATAATTAATTAGTCGCTATCGACATATCCCATAGGCCGTGATAAGGTTCGCAATAAGTTGCCAAGTATTCAGATAAATGTTATAACCCCCACTTGGATCTATCATTGCTTTTTTTATAAAATAAAAATAACAATATTGTAATACACAACTATGTAACTAAATTTGATAAAGATATTTTGAATATGTTACAGCTCTAAGGTCAGCTTTATAACTTTTCAATGGCCTTCCTTTCATATTGTGAATGAAGGAAATGAATATGCAAAAAAAATATTTCATTTTTATTAACCTTAATGCTATCCTTGATTTTCAATATTGCTAGTTTACGATAATGCCGATGGTCGTTTATAAAACGCAATCTCTTAGTTAAAAAAAAAACGTCCAAGCTTTACTCTTGACAAAACTCAAATAAAAATATAACATTCTACAAGAAGGACGAAGACCATGTTAAATCCGTGATGGACATTTTTTTGTGCTTAAGGCAAAAAGAATAGCTTAAACTCTAACTTACGTAATTTTTTAATAGGCCTAGGCTGAGAACAGAGTACTGAGACTTGAAACAATAAGCCATACAAGCCACTGTTTATTGCAATCAAATTACTAAGTTACTAAATAACGAACTAAATAAATACTTTCAGAACGATTGGAGTCAGAATTCTCATAGATTTCATCAACACTTGTCGTTAAGGTATATTTTCGAGTGCCTGGTAATGTTTGCATGCATTACTACCGTAAACATATTTCTTTATGTGCCATCTTGATAACACATGACTTCGACAGTTCATTATTACTAGAATACTAGATTATAGACACAATTAGATAATTTCATCAAGTTTGGATATAACATGAGACTGATGTAAAATCCAAGAAACAAAATATATAATGCATTATTTTCAATAAAATTTCGCACTAGCTACACAATTACAAAAAAAAAACGTTAATTTTCAAGTAAACAAATCAAAAAAAATTGTTAAAAAAGATTATTATTGAGAATCCAAGTTTTTATTTAATATGAAAGACATTCCAGCGATTGAGAAATTGGTGCTTTAAAATATATTTTTTGTAACAATATGTTTTAAAATCAAGCTTATTTTCAGTGCCATAATAAACAGTTTAGATTTTCACGTAAATATAAATCAATATGATAAAATCAAAAGAATATCAAAAAAAAAATACAAAATTCGACGAGCCTCTGAAATTTCATGCAAGAATATAACCACCCATTTTATACGTTCATATTTGTAATATTCAGATAAGTATATTTAAATAATAATATAGTGTGTATGTACATCGTAAATTGCAATATAATTGTGTAACCTTTAACTGGATCAACCTACTCGTAAATACGTAATACATCACCTACGTTTCACGTTTTACCCGCGCGTATAAGTCAATTATAAGTAATAATCTTAACTAAGACTATAATAGCCTCCTTCGTAGAATATGAAAACCATTTCAAAAACAAGCGTATTTTTTAGATAGATGTTCCTTAGATATTCAGAATCAATGCAACAATTACCACATTCATTAATTACGTAATTGTTTTATATTATATTTGAATATTACAAAAAATAACTTATTAACTAAATATAATATAAAAGTGCTACCAAATCGGATTCGAATCTGAGAACGGTCTGAAACAGCCGAAGTACAATTTACATGTACCCTTAGATCGAAACATACCTATCAGTAACGAGACGAAGCAATGTAAGTGTTTATTATTGTATGAAGTAAGGTTTGACGTTATAATATTGTTTGATAAATATATCAATCAAATGTGATAGATTTAATGAGTTCAATAAGTAAAAATAACAAAACTATTTTAAATTATATTTTCATATTTCGATTTAAAACCATTACGTATTTTGGCTGCAGTTTCTTACTTAATTGAATACACATTTTACAGTTGATTATAATTGAAAATTTATTCACTATATTACATTATATTTTTTACAACGTTTCATATTGAACCGAATTTAATATAGAAAAGGTCAAATTTAATTTAGAATGCAACATGTATTGGAACTTCCAACATCTTAAATTAACTTATAAGTTGGCGAATATTCAAAGCAAACATAACGACTTCAGCCTAGAAATATAATACACGATATTTGTCAAAATTTTAATATAATCTATATTATCATGCGAGTTATAAGTCATTTAGATTATTTCTTCTCAGATTCGTATCGGATGGATCGAAGCACTCAATACTCACCATAACAGGTGGTAATAAGATCGGCGACGCCGCAGGACTCAAAGAATGTACTAAGTTTGCTTCCCGGGTAGAACACGTCCACAAACTTTATCATCTCCATCAGTCCCAGTCTGATGACTGCAGCCTTGGTGTTGTCACCGAAACCAAGACCGTCCACGAAGCCCGCGCCCACTGCCACTATGTTCTGAATTATTTCATAATAACAATTTAACTATACACTATTGTAGATGTTAAATTACTACAGATTCATATTCTAATATATAAACCGTATATACATAATTATTAAGCTACGCCTACAGAACTTATGTTTATATGGTTCCACTAATATGACCACGTTTCCCATTTTCGTGTTAAACCCAAGTGGCTTCGCAGGAATGCTCGTACCCTCAATACTCTTCACTCCATTCTGTTCAATCCCGCTACCATTTCTTAACTCTTTTTCCTCTACCTAACTAAAATCCTATTTTCATTTCACATTATTTATTTTTCGTCGTCAATAAAAGAAACTTTATTTTAAATATTAATATTATTGTTGTGTATGTTCATATATTAGTAGTTTATATTTGTCCTTATATAGAGGAATTATCTACCTTGTAATATAAAAATAATTTTGACAGTAGTAATATTTATATATCATTTCTTATAGCGTTCGATATTCTTACATTGTCAACACAAATAGGTAACCTAACCAACAACAGTCCTACGATTGTAAAGGAAGTTACGTAAATGAAGAAGAAATAGCAGGAAATTTTATGTATTTACTATGATTGCTACTTGCCTTACCTATTTTAATAATTAGTAGGTACTTCAAAATATTATAAACATGTTTTTTTTACCTTAGTAGCCTTGGATTATATTACATTCATGTTAAGTATCAGTTAACATATTGAATTTGTTTTTGCTTTTACACGAAACACAATACATCGTAAATACCGATAATGATGTCCTTTTCACGCAATCGTCTTGATAATAGTTGGATTAATTATTAAATCTATTTTTTATAAATAAACTCAAAATAATAATTCATTATATACGATGCGGTATTCTTTAAAAATACAACGAAACAAAAAGAGAAAAAACAATAAAATACAATAAAAAGGCGGCCTTATTGCTAAAGAGCCATCTCTTCTAGTAACCTTTGGGTAGAGGACGTGAATTATGAGCTTAGATCGTGGAAATTAAATACAATTAATTAAAATACATCCATAGACAATATATCTACTAGCTAATTTTTCTTTCTATTAATCAATTGTACCTCTAATGAAATAAAACATTTATTAAAATATTATTTTGTATGAACTGAAAATAAATTCATTTTTAATTAGCTGTGACACTTTGATGCTATTGTTTTTTTTTTTTGTCAAGTTCAACAGACAACAAATTTAATATGCAATCGGGATTCGAGATGTCCTAACTCCTAAGGTAGGATAATAATATAATAAAAAAATATAATCGACTAAGTGTACAAAGTTCAAGAAGCTTGTTATTTATATAATACCACTTTTGGTGTTTTTTTTTATCTAATCGTGTTTCACTAGTACGGGTGATAAGTGATTAGAATCAATGCTTATTCTTATCACTTGATAATGCACTAACCAAAATGTCTAAAGAGGTCAACAAAATAAATACATTTTATATTTCATATTGATATTAATATGAAAATATATATATTTATATATATAATTAATCACATAGATAATAAAAGTGCCTACCAGTGTATATATGATATACTGCCGCTACAATAGTAATGTGACAGACTATAAATAGTGACATAATACCGGTAATTAAACCGATATTACTACTCGAGTCTAGACATTTGAACTTTCAATGAGCGCAATAATCATTAAATTACGCTTCAGATATATATCACATTAATTTCCTTCAAAACTTTTAACGTTGCGCGAAATGTAAGTGCTACCTAATTTCAAAGATGATGATATATTATTTCAGCTTTTTGGTGGCTGGCTCTGAAGCTGATGAGAAGTATTATATCAACACTAACTTATCCGTTAAGATCGCCTACGATTTTATTTACTTTGATAAACAAATAACATATATTTCGATCAAATCCAATAAAATCTGAAAATAGTATCCACCTCCTTTGCTCTCCCACCGTCTCTGTTCAAACCTTCTTACACTCACCTTCAAGGCCCCACAGATCTCGACGGCGTCCTCGTCATCTACCACCACGACTCGGAAATACTCCGTCTGTATGATGTCCCTCATCATGGGCGCTAACATGACATCACGGCAGCCGATGGTCGTCTCGCAGAATTTCTCTTCGGCTACCTATATACAGTGTGTGTAAAAAACTATTTCAAGACTTTCTGATCATCCAAAAACATTTAAACAGCCGCTGAGTGGTTTTTCAAGCAGATAATATATTTTATGAAATGAAACACATGCTGTAGTTTCAATTTTGATTACTTTATACTAGTATAATTCTGTCAGTAAATGCAACGTTGTTATCAACTTACTGGTTAGTGACAGCTGATAGCAACGTTGTATTTAAGGCCTATAAATATCGATAAAGTTGTGTTTCTGGTCATATAAAGTTATTTTAACAGTCACACTGTCGATAAATTATTACATAACTGAAATTTATTCATTGGTTTGTAAATATAATTATGTATATAATATTCATTTTAGTCGTCTAAAATGTTTACTGACAAAAATACATCGTGACTATCTTGTTTTGTTCTTTGTAAAAATCTATCGTTTTTATAGATAAATTGATGAAATTCTTAATGGTTACGACAGTTATAGATTAGCACTGTGCGAACAATGAGTTCGTAAAGTGCACAGTTATCCATAACTTAACTTATGAGAATACAACCATTTAGATATGAAGTACCTAGGTACAAGACCCGAAAGAAGACGGAAGTTTCAAGCTTTTCAGCAAACATCAATGTTTACTTGCATTTATTAATCGAATCACCAATAATTATTAACTTGAGAAAATTTAAATGGAATGAATTTGTAATTATCACTAATTACAGACGAAATCCAGAATATATAAAGTTAATATTAAATAGTTGCACCTTAGTAGTTATAACAATACATAGATAAGAAAGATAACGTACACACTGATCGCATAGTTTGTACTTTATAGTGCACTGTACAATGTCAAAGTCGACATTGTAATTGTCATTGCCTACTCTGTGGTCATTGCCATCTGATCAGACTTAATCGCTGTGGACAGTAGTTAAATGAAATGAAATCATTTTGTTTTTTTCTTATTGCAAACATTATAATAACATTTAACTCTTAACAATAGACGACCTGTAAACAATGTCAACATATCTTTCTTAAATACTATAAAGTAGCAGTTTAAGATAACAGACTATTATAAAGACTAACCTCGGACGCAATATTGGCACCCATTAATACAGCACAAGGAATTTTCAGACATCTTGTTATGATGTGAGAGATCAAGTCAATGCCGCCACCCTCTGCTATGTCGAAGCCCTGCCAACATTTAAATATCAATTATTGCTTTATACATACTATTAATTGTGTCATATAAGACAAATAGTAATTCTAATATATAAATATAAAAGATATCATTACACAGATAATATTTTTTTTTTCATGAATAAAGAACAATGCAAATTTGTCACACGTTTATATATATAAATATTAATACTACTTACATTATATGTTATAACAAACCTTTATCAATGAAAGTGCAGCTGCTGTGGGTTTAATCTTCCCCAGTAACGTGGAACATATGGTTCGAACAAACTGATGAGGCACCACAAAGATCAACAGGTCTGCATCCTTGGCAGCATCTACTATGTCCGGAACTGCTACCTAATAAAACATGTAAACTCTGTTATACTTGAGTTTTATTCAGTTTTGAGGCCAATTTTATTTTTTAGACTTTTTTGAGATGCGTTTTAATACATCTTTTCAAAGAACTCTCTACCAGCGTTTACACAAAGTTTTATGCTACTGAACCAAATTTCGAAGCACGATTTTCAGTCTGCAACAGATAGGTACTTCTTGAACGCAATGAGCGCATCTTTGCAGCAGTTAAAACTTCTGACAAATTAGCATACCTGATAGTGTAAGACTCATTGATACAAGCATTGATGCTTGTTAGGTTTTTTAAGGGAATTGATTCTTAATACCTCGTCAAGAAATAAATAACTGTCTATTAACATTTTCCCTACACTTTTCGATCGTTTAACTACTTCTTTTTATTTTGAAACACTGATGATTTTGTTTCTGGATCACACTGATAAAGCTTAACCTGTTATGATATCGTAAAGAAGGCAGGAAGAACCTGTTTCAAATTTATCAATCATATCATGGCAACATTCCACGCGTCTGCTTCTGTTGTGGGGTATACAGCACGAAACAATCCTCCTTATGCATAAGTGGTTGGTTATGTAGAAAATGTGTACTAAATCTCGTCGTATGGTTTTCACCAGTTTTATGGAATAAATTTGTTCACTTGTAGCATGTCTTCTTCCGTAAAGACAGTTAAAAAACACGTCTTTATTTATTCTTTCAATTCACAGTTCGTTTAGACGAAATTTTCCATATATACAAGTGGATTAAAAGATTCATCAGGTTTTAAGTTCGACTTAGAAATCTTAAAAACAATTGCACGAACATTTCCCCGGCGGTATTAAGTCCCTTGATGAATTAAGCATTCTTAAAATAATATTTTTTTTCGGAGCAATTATCGGGTGAAAACTATTAGCTTTTTTTCAAAATACTTCTTCACAATTTTGAATGTCAGATCCCTATTGTGGATGACATATGTTTTTTTTTTTACGAATTTAATTTCTAATATTTAATATAAAAATTGGGTTATGGACAGCAATCCAACCAAACCTTTATATAAAACGATTCTAATTCAGTTGTTAGCCTATTGGATTTTAGAGTAATTTTATTCAAATTAAACACTAAAATGCTATACTTTACAAAGTTGGATTAACAATCCAACACTGACTTATAATAATAAAAACATTCCACAAGGTTTGTGATGTTTCTAAGCTTAAATGTAAGTGTAAGATAGAGATACAATATTCAAGACTAAATAAACTTAGATCATTATTGGAATTTAGAAGCCATATTATAAGAAAAATTATATGCCACAATGTGTTAAAAAATCAAATTAATATCATATAAAATACCGGACCATCAATATATTATTTCAGTTGATTATAATATTAACCTTGAACATTTATTTATAGCTAATGATCACATGAACTTAAAAAAGTTGATAAATTCCTTAAGGCACCAAACATATATTATATTTGATATATAATAATAACTACTTATTGGAACAAAGCAACAAAAACTTACACATTACATAAAAGTGTGTAAAAATGGCATTGAAACAATTTAGCGTAGTATCATATGAGTAGAGCAAAAATAGATAGCATGTGCCAAGCATGTGTTCATTGTGCCAATATTGTAATCATTATATACTTAAAATACCTTTTATGTAATATTTAAATTAATGTTAATTTAATTAGACAAGCTTACTATCAAGTGTAATTTTCTATCAAGTTTATAAATTATTTATTTACTTACAACATTGGCTGGTAGTTTGTGTCCTGGGAGATATTTGACATTTTCATGGGTTTCATTTATTATTTCTGTTAATTTCTTTCCCTCAATCATCTCCTCATACACCCACATGGTGACTTTATCTTCAAAGTTAGAAAGCCTAGCTGCATTTCGCCCAACAATCTTAGCAATTGCAGACCCCCTGTACACAGTTATTGTTTATTTTATATGTTTTGTTCATTCTTGGCAACTCTTCATATAACTGCATTATTAGTAAAAACATACACCTAAATTATCTTTAGAGAACTTATTTTAAGACACAGTTTAGGTCTTAAAGTTAATCTTATTAATCTTTGTTCTTTATTTGTTATGTCATCTATATATTATACTAAGGTCAAAGTAAACGAGCATCTACATAATAACATTATATAAATAGTAGAAACCTTACCAATTTCCAGAACCAACAATGCAAACACGATTTTTTATTTGTTTCTCAGCCATGGTTTATAGAGGTTTATATTATATAAACTATATAATTGGTAGATTATAACAACCAGCTGCCTCCGCACATAAACGCACACTAACGGAGTTGAAATTCAAATGATTATAATATAGACACGACTATCCATCCGCAGCCGTCTGTATAATGAATAATGAATAAAATAATTGCACTGACGCTGTTATCACAATTATAAAATATTAACCTTATCACTAGACACTGACTGTTATCGAATGTCAATTGTCAATTGTCAGTTCTGACCACAGGCTACTAAAAGAACTCTATATATGCCGTGGTTTTGCCCGGATATAGAGAAACATAATAATAAGTGACATTTATTAATATTATTGATGTTAACCACTAATCACTTTAAAAAAACATAATGTTACACTGGAGTATATTACTTAAAATTATATAAATAATTAAAATAGTACATTGATCTAATTTTTTTTTGGGGAAATATATAATGTAATTTATTTATTTAATCGTGACTTTATAGGCAATAGTTATAGACGATAGAAACCAAATTTGAGCTGATGCTTCATATCAGCTGTTGTCAAATGTCAGTTTCTCTCATTGTCATAAACCGAAACGAATATGTAAATGAATAATGATTCAATATCTCAAGCGGTACTAAGAACTGAATTCTGAGTGTTGTATTCTAATTCGTTTTAAAATAGAACTTAAACTCTAAAACATTGAAACATTCTCAACTTGCTTTTAATAATTAATGTATTTTAATAGAGTTTTGTATTATAAGACTACCTTAATTATAGCAGTATATTAATAAAAGTTTTTCTCATTATGTCGCAAAAGTAAGTTTTTTCAGATAAAATTATTTGTCGCTGTAGCATACACTACATTTTTACTTTCTTGTAGTATTAAGATTTGGTCTGGTGCTACTGTATGCGAAGACTGCACATTGGAAGGGGACATCACTATTGGTGGAGGAACTGTTATTCATCCAAGAGTAACAATAATTGCAGAAGGAGGACCCATTATTATAGCTGAATATTGTATCATAGAAGAATACGCCACAATTATCCACAAGTAAGAATTTTGAACAAATATTAATATCAATTAGTAAAGAATGATCACTTTCTAAATTATGTAGAGATGCCTTAAGAACATATTATTGTTTTTCCAGGAAAAGTGAAGCACAGGAGAGCCCTGCTAAACCATTATTTATTGGTGCCCACAATGTTTTTGAAGTTGCTTGTCGATTAGAATCTCTATTTGGTCATGTAGGAGAAAGCAATGTATTTGAATGTCGTTCATTTGTTGGTATTGATGTAAAAATTGGCAGTGGTTGTGTTATTGGTAAGTGTTTACTTTGTGAATGTTATTAAACTTAAAAAATATTTTAATGTTAATCTTTTCAGATTGTGAATTATTTTGTTATTAAAAACAAAAACAGTACTCTATATTATGGAATTACAGGTGCAGCCTGTAATCTCACAGTGCCACAGACATTGGCAGATAATACAGTTATCTGGGGATCAGAACACCATTACAGAGAAGCTCTAGATAAGCAACCAACACAACTTTTACAACTTGATTTTCTTAGCAAAGTTATGCCAAATTACCATCGGTTACGGAAACCAAATGTCCACAAACGACAACCATCTAGACCATCTCAAGAAGCTGCAAAATAATATTTGAAACTGTTTGGTTTGGAGAAACAAACAACTTGTATTTTAACAAAAGGATTATCCTTATTTACTAATATATAATTTAATAACTGTTATACTCTAATATTTCTGTTTTATTGTATAAATAAGGCATCATCATGGTAAAAAGTAGTAGTAGATAGGTTACAGCTATCTCTTAAATTAGGATTTTTTAAATCCATACAAACTTTCAGGCCTTATTTTATGCCTTCTGTAGGTGATTTTTAAAAATGCGGGATCATATTTTTCATTGTGTTTTATAGAATATTTCCACTAAGTTTTAAGTATGTATATATACTTAAAAATAATAATAAGCTGCATACAAATTTTCCCCCCTGATCACCCTTTGGGGTTGAATTCCATTTATGTTAAATCACATACATATTACATAAATATTTCAATAATCCGAATATACATACATAATACGTCACTGTCTCCAAATAAATACTTTTAAAATACAGGTATTCTTTTACTTCTATAAGTAAACATATATTTACTATGAAACAAAAATGTCATAGTAAACCAAAATATACACATGTGTCGATGGGGACTTATTTTAGAACAGTAAACCACACGGGTGGTTAAATATATGCTCAATTTATAATCTGTCCTTTTGACGTTGACATTACTAGAGAACTCTTGTTTTTAAAGTTTTACTGTATCGATAAATTGAAACAAAGTAATAATAAAAACTTTGATTAAAATAATTTTGATGTTCATAATGTCGCTCCTAGAAATTAAGTAAGTTCTAGCAGACATTTTTGTATATATTCATTTAATTTTCTAAATATTAATTTCAAAATATATACATAGATATATATATATGAACTAGCTGCAACGAAAAGATGTTTGTTTAGAAATAAAAATTGAAAAATTATATTTGTTAAATTGAAATGACATTTAAAAAAAAACTATTATATATTTTTGTCATCTGTCGATAAATTTACCGCAATGAAATATTGTCGTTATATTTGGTTTCAAAGATTATATTTACAACCCTAGTCTCTCGACTAGTGAATTGTCGATGTCGGAAGTCTGACTAGTGACTTCTCACTGTAGTCCTTTTTAGTTTTTACTATATAAGTAGTTGTAATTGTGCGTGACCGGATACCAATAACAAAATAAAAAATATTCTAAAGTCCAAACATCATTACTACTTATCAGTTATTTATTTATATTAAACGAATTCGGTTATCCTTCAAATTTATCTTATTTTCATGTAGAATGAAATTTCGACGTGAAGATAAAAGAACTGTAGAATTAGAAACATTGTTTTGAAAAGTGATCAAATTGTGCACATATATAACCATGTTTGTATATTAAAATCTTTATAGTGAAATACAATTGGATTCGTAAAATAATACAGAATATAAAGACAACTGAATAAAATCTGTTGTTGAAATGTGTTGAATTTTAGACGCCATGTTGTTATTTACTCACTAAATTTTTTTCTTGTTATGATTTCGTGTTTTGTGAATAAATAAGTGCGTGAGTATGTTGGAAGATGTTCCCATACACGGAAGTCGAAGCGAATTTAAAAATAAGCCTCCGTCGCACCAGCGAAACCTCAGTTTGGATATTAGGTGAGAAGATCGATTTTGTTAACCTTTCGTGTATACTAATGTCATAAAAATATATACTCCGATAACAGATGAGAGCAAAAACAGGTACATGATTCATTAGTTAGTTGAATATAAATTTACACTATAATACTTTACACTGTATTTCGATTTTGAAATTATATCCCTCATCTTGAATAAAATCATCTTCATCATCAAAATCTATAATGTTCTGTAGCATTAAACTAAAAACTTAATTCAATAGGTTGTTGCATAGCATAAAAATTTAAGCTTTGTTAAGCTTTTAAATAGGATAAGACTTGTGACTTTTTAAAGACCTATTTAGTTAATATTGTTTAGCCTTAAGTCATCTTTTAGGTTGATGTTACCATTCACTATTTACATTATTATTCTTGTAATATTATCCTTAAGGCTATGTCATGTTTCCGTGACCTAATCAACTACTTATTTGTTTATTGTTTTTGAGCTTCTGGCTCAAATAGTTATTGGTAAACAGCCCCCTTAAAATTGAATGTACTTTTAAACAAAGTTATTTTAATTTTCCATTTAATCATTAAAAAAGTTCCGTCTGTAACTGAATATTTAAAGATCATTTTAGCAACATTATTTTTCAAAATAATTAACAAAATGTTATTTAGAATTCAATCTGAGTTTGATGTTTTTATTTGGGTTGGTGTAATATGTGATTGTTGGTGTAATGGATTAGTTTAATAATCAGTGCTTTCATTTTAAATAGTTTTTTTTTAAATATGGGTTTATGAGGTTTGATAGTAAATGAAAATACTATAAGATTTATGATACTGCAATGAAACCATGTTTTTAACTAGTTCCACATTTTTTATCTAACAATTTATGAAGCTTCTCTTCTTAGTGGTAATGAATGATACTGTTTGTCAGGTTTAGATACCTAATAAAAAAAGTATTTTTATCACATAAAGGATATGCATCCTTGTCACTTTATGTTGCCTTGCCAATTTTAGAGGTAGGTTTGGGTCAACACATATAGATCAACAATTTAAACATAATAAAATAATAAGCATCCTACTCTTTGAGGATATTAATATTCCTTCCAAAAGCCATTGGGCGTTCTGGGCTGATGTGGCTGAAGTGATATTACATAGATACTTTTATAAGTATTTTTCTAAAAATTGCTCTTGAGGTAAAACACCTTGTCCCATACTGTAAAAGAGAAAGCAGATCATTTGGGAATTCTTTATTCTTTCTGGGAATCCTATGGTCAATGCTGGAGACTGTATATAGCTATACTGAGGTAAAAGCTGGATACCAAATTCTGTATTTATCTTGTCATTCTGACCTGATTAATTGAACATAACTGAACCTTTCATATAGTATGAAAACCAGAAGTAGTTTCCTGGATGTAACAAATTGATTGTCATACAGTTCCAACTTTAACCTGCTCACTTTTTGTAATACTTTCATAATATATGCATAAATATATTTTCTTGTTATGGCTGTGCTTTTTGATCCTAGAAACTTCCTTTTATTTATGATTAAATACATATTTGATGTATTAATAAGACACATACTTATATTAGATCGATCTTCAAATTAGTAAATGTTAGAAAATAGAAACACCTCTTCTGTTTGGTAAACAATGCTTAATACAAGTTACATAATATTTAATATTAATTTTTAAAGGCCTCTGTTAATTTAAGCCAAATATAAAAATACACTAGATGTACTTTTTTACTGTTTTTGATGATGCAAATAATGTGATTTCTAATAAAATGATAGAAACATCATTTCTCCTTACAGTCAGGTATTACTATACCATTACTTAATATAACTTATTTATTTTTAATGTATTTTCTCTTTAGTAGATACAGTTTTTGCTTTATAGAAAGTTCCCAGTTATGTTATAATATTAACATATGTGCTACTTAAATTGTAGCTAAATGAAGCACAATAATTGATAAAGAATTCATACTACAGATTTTATTAAATAGTTTCATTTTTCATTTAACTGTTTATTTTTGAGATGATTGGTTACCATTAAATTTTTTATAACATGTAGTAAGTTTTATAAGTAGGTGATAGTTAATTGCAAATAAAATTAGAAATATCCACCCTTAAAAATACTTAACACAGGTAACAAAGATCAGCATTAAAAACCTGTAAAATATATAGTTTATAGTTTGATTGCTCGGGATTCAACCTTAAGCTGACCGTTGCGATGTCAAACTCGCGTGCGTACTTATATTTAGGATGATCGATTAAATCTCCTAGGTTCTCTCCTTGCTCAAGACGCCATATAACAATGATAAACAAAAGCCAACGATATCCAATTATTACGATACATGGCGAGAACATTTCAATTTGTATAAATTACACGAGCATGACTAAATATTTAACAATCGCTTGATGATTTATCGATGGTATTTTAAGTAAACATTAGTATAGAATGTGGGGCATTCTTCGTGAACAGGTGAATGGACCGCTGCGAAAGTAAAAGTGGGCGCCGACGTGACTTTGACGACGGAAAGCTGTACTCGTTGATTTCCTGACTCTTAAGTTAATGATTACAATTATAAATTTCTACATATTCATTATGATGTAGAAATAATCTGAGATTTCTCTCACTACAATACTTGCATGCATCTTATTGAGTTAGAATTTATAGTCAAGCCCTTGTTTTGTTCAAAGTCTTATATTATGTTTTCTTCTTTACTCCAAAGTCGATATTCTGTTACTAATTCAAATAAAAAGTATAATAATTTTTCCCAAAGTTTATCTGTTCAATGTTAATTCCAAGAAGTACCTACCTATTTTAATTATATAGTACGTATTATGACAATATATAATTTATCCATTCAATAAGATATCATAAAAATGAAAGCTTAATAAAATTTATATTCCATATAAAATACGTTAATGTTACATAGACTCTAAATCGTTAAAACAACTCCGTAACCAACTTTACATAATACGATTTAATAGTCTTGGTGATAAGTCGCTTCTAACATTCTCAGTTTCATTTCGATCACAGAATCACGAAAATAAAAAGTGTGAAAACGAAAGTGTAAGTCTCTCTATGGAATTCACTATTAGATCCATCGCAGGAGCTCCACTTACTACTCAATAAACATATATCAAACTCACTTGTCTTTTGTTTCATATGTTTTACTGAGCAATTATCGTGTTTCTGATCAATCAAAAACAATTGACTTTTAAAATAGAATGTAAGCGACCTTCATTAAACGAATGTGCGGTGGACCAACCAAGGCCTTCTTCATTGTGATTTTATATGTTCAACCATTAGAACACTACCAGAAATGTATACTCCGACCTTCTCCATTAAGATTTATTTGATACTTTAGTGTAAAGAAAACCTTTTATTTTTTTTATTACACACAATGACTCCACATTCCATCATGATTGACACAATTCAAGACTTACCAACTATAGTCCGAAACTCTACTTTTAATTAAGATCATTAATTGCTTGTGACATCGATTTTTATCTGAAACCTTGGCATGATTCATTCTACTCTTTCATTAAAGAATGCTAGGATTAAGATCAGCCCCGTGTCAACGATGATGACTTGATATGTCTTTATCATATCATGTCATGATCTTCATGGTCTCTATATTATGTAGGATATAGATTACGTTAGTTTACTTTAATTATATATCTGTTGCTTCTTGACATCCCCAACTATCCTGATGTATAAAGCGAATCGGCTACTTACATTAATACATTATTGACCATTTAAGTTAACTATTCTTAAGAGATTACACTGATAGTAACAAAAAAACGACAAAGACATTAACGCCACCTGAGACAGACGGATTAAAAAACAGCTTACAATATTAAACCCATCAAATAGTGATTTAATATTCTTGCAATGTTGTAATTAAATTAAACCAGGTATATTAATTATAAAAGTTACGTATATATCATAGCATGTGTAAATTAATAAAATTATATGACAAAATATATCAACTAGCACTATAATATTTTATGTGAATATAAGTCATATCCATCATAAAAGGATCATTAAAAATATGTTGTCAGTAAAATGACTGACTCTCAGTTATTTTATATAAGACAAATAAGGGGGTTTGATCTCTAGAGTCTGCCATTTTTAACGGAAGATAAGTTTTCTGATACTGAGAACGTTAGATGTTCCATTAAAATAAGTATAGAAAAAAGTGCTTGGTCATTTTCTCAAGCGCTCTTTGGTAGCTTTCAATAAATACCGACTTGAAAGTAACTTAAATCATATGTAATAATTTATTAAATCAATGTTATATAATCTGTAAAAATATTGAAAAGTTATTAAAGTCTAGTATTATTTTACAATACAATTGAACAAACAACCTCGGTGCGAATAAATATAGGCATATTTCGCAGTCAAAAAAAGACCAACAAACAACCACACATTGAAGAATACTGAACAATGCAGCTTCAGAAGGAAAAATCAACCGCACTAGCAGGCGTTAAAGCGTTCATAAATAATGTGATTATGAATTTGGACAAATATGTGCTTTTGTATTGATATTTTTTTTATGAATATTATCTTAAGAAACTTAAACAAACAATTAATTAGGGATCTAGCTTTATAATGGATCGAAAGCTATCTAAAAACCGAAAACAATGTGTATGAATATTGATAATAAGAATAATGCTTTAATTCAGACTGGAGATATAATGTCATAATAGTTCCACAAGGAAGTTTACTGGGTCCGATTCTTTTTTTAGTATATATTAACGATCTACAAGAAATAATGAAATATAATTAAATCCTATTTTGCAGACATAACAATGATAATGACATCTATACATGCCAGTTATAAGATTAGTAATACTATTGATAAGGTTATGAAAAAGATAGTTAATAATAATTTGACATTTAATTTGTCTAAAACAAAATATATACAATATCAAAGCAAAAATAAGATAACCACTAAGTTAAATATTCATCATAGTACAAAAACTTTAGACAAAATATTGAATAATAGGCTTGTATATGTATTAGCTACACTACAACACGTACACCGATTCAAGAACTTCTTTACAAGCATACGATTTATTATAAAATTATAATATCCTGGGAATCCTAGTATATCAGTGACGGACGATACCGTAGTGAAAGTAAAACAAAAATTTTAGGAGCTATCTATTTTATTATAAGAGAAGCTGCTGACCATGTTGATATATCGTTTGGCTAATGTCAAGCAATTATTATAGATGTTTTACACATGAAACGTGTAGAAAAAAATTCTCCGAAACTGCTGAATTTAGACCAAAACCAAAGACGTCTTGACATCGTTACTAAAGTAAAGAGCGATCCTACATTAATCGAACGTACCATAACAGGCAATGAATCATGAGTTTATATGTCGTCAAAACGAAGGTTCAATATTCCACCTTTGAAGCATTCAACGTCGTCTTAAATTACAGCGAAAAAAGCACAAGAGCGATCAGTGCGAAGTTTTGATCACTGTGTTTTTCGATTTCAAAGGTGCAGTGCATTATGAGTACGTAAAGGTCAAATGGACAATGAAGAATATTACGTTGAAGTTTTACGTCGTTCGCGTGAAGTTATTGGAAAGAAATGACCAATTTTGTGGCAAAATCGATCATGCCCTTTCACCACGATAATGCAACTTATCATTCCTTAATGTGCGTGACTGTTTGGCCAAACGCAATACCGTTTTGTTTGATGCCACAACCATCTTATTCACCGAAAATGACCCCCTGTAATTTTTTCCTATACCAAAACTGAAGAAGCCCAGGAAAGGAAGGCGTTTTGACAGTATCCGAGGATAGATCTCCAAGGGGGACCACTTTAAAGGGAACTAAATTGATATTCACGAATAAATATAGATAATTGGCAGTACCTCGTATTATGGTAACGTGGCATCAATCCTAATATATGGCCTCCTCAGGTGGGGATATTTTCTGTATGTAAGTACTTTTTGCTATACAAAGAAACGTATTTACGTATTATGTAGATGGGCGCATTAGACGTCTACATTTTCGAAGTGAGTTCATTTGTTGAAAAGGAAATACATATTATTTTCAACCTTTGATCACATATCCCCGAGAAATACTAGGCGTCCTCAATGATTGATATTTGAAAATAAACCTAAAACCCCTTAACATAACTGTTATACACCTACCATAAATTATTTAACAAGTTGCCGGACCATATTAAAATACTCGTAATGGCATACTACTAATTCTTATTCAAAGTAAGGCTGCAAAATTACATTTTTAAATACTTTAAATGTATACAGTGAATGAATATTTTGATTAATGATTTATAAACTTTGTTTGTCTGTAATTCAAAATAACTTCATTTTAATCTTTGAACAGTAAACTTTAATTATTATAATATACTAGTAAATATTTTTGTGTATTATTAGGCCCCTAGCAATCCCTAATAAAGGTCATTTCTCTTTTCAAGACAAATTTTCTCATGTCTAAAAATATACGCATGTGAACGAGAGTAGCCGCGTTGAGTAGACTGATTCTGCGGGCGTTTTGATAGAGGGCAAGATAGACGGAAATGATCAATCTGTAACCTCAGTTCTTAACCATAATGGGAGTCAGCACTTGATAAAATTATTTAATGCCTATAATTTCTATAAATATTCCTCAAATAGAGTGTTGAGAGTTAAATTGTGAACAAAAAAATAATATTTATTTATATTTATAACACTTTATTGTACACAAAATATGATATAAATAAAAAAAAAAGAACAACAAATTTAAGATAATATATAACATTCGATACAAAGGATGATACACTCCTACAGGCAACCCATAATAATAGGCTCAGTGCTTATTACTTATGAATGAATAACAAAATGAATATTTACACATTATGCAATCTAAAAAAAAAGGAAAATGTTATCGTAATTTGGATCGCCCTTTATATTCGATTATTTAAACTTCAAATAAGTAATTTCAGTTTTTGCTTATGTTTTTTGAAGACAGAAAAATATATAAGAATGGCTTTAGTCTGCGATTATGTAACTTCAAGTAAATACAGACTTTGAATATATCTGTCTGAAAATTCTGTTAGAAACGATTTAGTTTTACAAATTACAAATACTATAACAACGACAACAACAAACGGGAATCTTGTTTTAAAAAAATACTGATTTCTATGAAAAGTTATTCAAACCAATTGCTTTTTCAATATTGATTTTTTTTTAAAAAAAAAAAACGTCTTCCACGGTTACTAGGACGGCTATTTTCATTATTATTTAAAATTGAAGAATTTCCATAGCAATCTATTTCAAAGGCTAAGGGATGAATCAAAAGTCAATGTGACTATAGATTTTCTTCGTTTAACTAAAACATAATAGCTACTAAACATAGTAAAAACAAACTAAAACATAGTAGCTAGTTAAATATAATACAATACAATACCGGCATTCAGTAGGACTTAACCATTCCTTCTTTAAAGATTTTAAAATTATTTATACTAATTAATTAATTATTTAACATTCATATACAAATTTTTTTTTTCCACGAAACTTGCATGCCAGGTCTTAAATGCAGGTTAATTCTAAAAAAGAATAGTGTGTTATATCTTTAGAAATTTCACGGAATTGCTACATAATTTCTGAATTTAAAAGATAATAAACACTACATGGAAATTATGAAAATAATAAAAAAAAAACAATAATTAAGACACTTACGATACAAGAGATTTTTTATTTTCCTTTCATTTTAAAAAATATTGTATTATTTAGTTATTTGGTATTATGGTTTTATATAACTTTTAGTGAATAAATATCACAATTGGCATATCATTAATTACGGATACATTTATGTCATATGTCTCATATATTATATATTAATACATTAAATGTATTATAAACAACGATTAGTAATCGTATTCAAAATGAATCAATGATTCATTAAACTTCTGATGCATCAACGTGTACGGCTGACCCGACCCCCTTAGTTATTCGCCAGCTACTTCGTTCCATTGTCTGCATAGAAATGAATTTAATTGCCTGTCATTCCGATTACAGGAAACTGACGTTTTTTTAATGTCTCCGAAAACAATGAATGCTTTACATTGGCGGAAGTTATACTTCATAGTTCTCAGTGTTGTGTTAATACATAAGTTTCGAAATAGATGTATTTAAAGTTTTTTTTTAAATATAATTCTATGAACTCCCAAAACTAATTATTTTTTGTCTTTTTGTACAATTATTTACTTATATGTATATTATTCAAGAAAAAAATACAATAAGAATTATACTAAGTACAGATCAACGGGTGTAGTGAATGATTTTTGAATCGTAGTTTTGCGAGTACAGATTGAAATATCACAGCTGCCTACCTGCAGCCGGCTGGTCCAGATCGCATACCATCTGCTGCTCGTATGGGGCGTAAGATAACATCGACGGCTTGAAATGCTCTTTAAACCTAAAGGCAATTATAGAGCCAGCTGTTTTTACAACGCAATGGCTTCGTTGTAGAGACTTTAGCAGAAAATATGCGAAACTTTAAATTGTGTACGTTTTCTTATTATTCTTTTAAATTTGTAAGTCTAATAAAGTAATAAACTATGAGAAAAGCACCATAGTTAAGACATTATATTAGATTTAAGAATTATACTAAATAGGTATATGGTTAATAAAAAATATTGATAATAGACTTCGAGAAATTCAACAATAGGTTAACGTTACGCGACAAAGAATAGAAACAATAAGATTGCAAGCATAGGTTCGAACAAAACGCTGTAAAAACGACAAAGATAAAATATAATTCAAATAAGTACATAAATGAAATGGTTTTCCCTCTTCAGAAATAACCTACAATTTACATTTTTTTTTTTCTATTTCTATTAAAGATGTAGGTATGTAATGTAGTGATGTGATCGCTTACAACTTTTGTTAATTTATATAAAGACAACCATTGTATATTAATTATTTTTTCGAGTCCATTATTTAATTGACTGATAATAACCAATCACTATATCGATAAAAATAATCTGTTTCTTGGTAATCACTGGCTGGATCATTTTTATGACAGTATGAATTCAGGGTTACTTATATGAAATGTTTTGAAAATTATATTTTTCTAAATGTCTACCGTCAAAGCTGAAAATGTAGATAGTTTTTAAAGAAGGATGCTTTAAAAACTATCTACATTTTCAGCTAAAGAGAATATTTCGTCAATAACACGTTGAATGAAAAAGACGCGAAGGAAAATTGTCGGTTTCCTAAGATGGGATTTTTGTATAAAAATATTAATGATATAAACGTTAATTAGTAATTACCAAGGTATTAAGAAAGAGTAATAAGATGTAATTGACGTAATATACTTTGTATAAAAAATATAATAAAAATATTGATAACGTACCAAGTGAAAGAGACTTATTAATTATAATTAATTGTTCCTTCTTACTATATTATTTATTTTCCTTCTTTCAATATATTTATTTTTCTTCTTTTTTAATATTGTTGGATGACTGTTTGAATGCCTTGTTCCATTAATCCGGCGTACCCATGTGTTTTTGTACAATAAAGATCAATTAAATCTAGAAATAAAATATGTCGAATTGGTCTTCCGAAGGCTGGTTACATGTTTTATTTACTACATTGTCCTACATGGGATCTATCCATCACTAGACGGACATATTTCGTTATCATTTCTTAGATTATTAATATAAATACAGTCAAATATTGGGCCAGTATATTTCTGATGACTCATAAAAGTATCAAAAGCTAGTTTTTGTTTTTGGTCAGGTTGTGGGTGGACAAGTAAATGTTAAGGTCATGTGTAAAAAAACACGAGTTCAAGTAATATTTAAACATTATTACAATCACAAACTAGATAACTTTAACCAATAATCTCGCTAAAATTGTATTGCGAAAACAATGTATGAAAAGTAACCTAATTCTAATTTCGTTTAAAAATCTCCATGTCGTTGCATTGTAAAATAACAAATGAATACACGCTTTTGCAAAGACATATCTTATCAAAGAAATTTATATACTTTTTTATGACCAGTGGTAATTTAGATTGTAATATTTGTATGAGATATGACTACTTTTAAATTTTGTAATACGATAATATTATCTATCAAATTTAAACGACTTAGAATAGATAAAGTTTATTGAATGTTTCTTGACGTAACAATGATTGTGTTATCGCTACTACGATATAAGATAAAGTTGAATAAAATAAAATTACTAAAATTCTCCTTGTGTTTACTTTTCGCACTGTAGCGGTAACACACACACACACACACACACACACACACACACACACACACACACACACACACACACATACACACACATACACACACACACACACCCACACACACGAACACTTGTGTTTAGTTTTCAGTACAAAACTTAACATTAAACAAATTACAGTTTAGTAAACTATTTCCATATAATTATAACATATTGTGTATTATATTCATTGATGATCTAATCCCTTGGAAGTGGATTTTTTTTAACATTGGATACATAACTTAAAGAATTTGATAACTTTAATAAATTTGACTTGATAGCTCTGATCACCAATGAAATACCCTTGTTTCAAACTTAAATCAATTGCTCTGCTAATTTGAAGATCTACATATCGATGTGGTAGGTGACGAATTTATTATTTTGTCCGATAATAAAAGCCAATAAAAATAAATTACGATGCGTTTCCACTTCTAAATAACCTTACCGTCATTCGTTTTATGATCGCTGTTTGATGTTTGATTAACAGCTTTTGTACTGGTAGTAGTCGCGGGAACCAAAGTAGCAACTTCTATTACGTTTCAAAAACCATACCGTATCAATCTACTAAAAAAATCCATCTAAACGTTATTTAATGAGTGAAATAATATGGGATCAATGTCCAGCTGATGTTGATCTCAAACACTTGAAATTTACCAGAGTGACAGCATCTTTGAATCATACAATTACAATGAAAGATCTTAAAATAGGAACATTTGCAATTATTAAGCGTGACTAAGATTATGAACGCTTTTTTAATGCTTCTTTTACATTTTACACCTCTTACATTTTATATATACGTACATAATATATAACATATTATTTATATTAATGTAGGTTTATTTTTACCCGACTGTGCCGCAGGAAGGTTATTTTTTTCGCGTTCATATATGTGTATTTCTTTGGCACGCTCTGTAGGCTTAACGGTTTGTTGGATTTTATATACATAGTGGGTATATATAAATTTTCCCACCAGCAGTGTCTCAATAATTAAGTTTAATATTAATATATATCATTGAGCGTTGGTTTCATACGAATAACTGTTGCGTTATTGTTTGAAGTAAGAGTGTCAAAGAAGCCGTATAATAAATGTTAGGTACCGTTAATAAGTGGAATGAGCTTAGGTTTTTATTAGATTAAGTACCCGCATGCTCACTTTGGACACAATACAATAACTGTTATTGACTATGTATTGGATTTATAAATTGATTGAACTTTTGTATACCTTCCCCTATTAACATTTGTATAGATTAAAAAAAAACAACAATGAAATGTCACAATGACAGCTATTCCATTGTCCAAACGTCAATAATGAACTGCAAAACACCAGAGAAGTTACAAAAATTGCGTTTAATTACAATGATATCGCGACCATTCTGATACTGCAATAATACAAGTACATATATATACTTTATTTAGTCCGCATTGTTTTCATTTATTTCTAATTGCACGAACGTGCCACTTATCAGTGCCCGTTGTACATTCAATTGCTCAGCTCAATGGAAATAAGTTTTTAATAATTCAAATAAACATCAAATATATTAAAAATCCCAACATACTCTGAGAATTTAAGCTCCCCAACAGATTTTAGTCATACTTATATTTAAAAAGTTAACGCACAAGTTATATTTGTTTTCACAGTTTGCAGATTTACCATAGACAGAAATATATAGATAATAAATATATAAATCAATAATGAGTCACCAAGTCGTTGTATTAGTCTTCATGTATTTGATGATTCAACCTCTTTTATCCGTCCCTTACTTCCGATTGGAGTCATTTATTTATATTCGAAAATTAAGTAGTTGTAAAAGTAATATATATTTGCCAGTCGTAAATAGATTTTGTATTAATCCGTAACTTATAAAAATGGTTGTCCTCACTACTGAGGTGAATTTATGAGATTTTTGACTTTTGAATTACTATGGCATAGCAAACTTTCCTATTCTTTTTCTTTCTTTGTCGCTAAATTTGTCTACAACATTAATTTCAAGTATCTTATAAGGTGTCACCAATTGTAGACATGCCGCACGCATGCAATACAAACTACCGCTTATATATTAATTTAAATACTTGCGATAGTTTCTAACTATAGTACTAAGAAATGTTGTAATAATAGAATTGAATATTTAAAAAAATATATGTACAAATTATGTAACATTTGGTGTACATCACAGTATACGGTGAGACTTATGTAATTTTACGTTACGGCCCAGAACTCTTCCGGAATTCTCTTAGCCAATCTTTTACATTAGCAAATAACATTAACACAGCATATTTTCTAAGAAGTTGCTACAATATGATACACTTACAGTTTCCCATTATAAATAAATATACACAACTAATAATATATACTACGTTTTATGTGAATCTCTAACAAGATATAATATAAGAGAGTCATGGAAAATTTAACTGAATACATCATATGACTTGTATGTTTCATGATTCGAAAGAAATAAAAATAATTAATACATTCGAAAATGAGACTGTTAACGCGACAAGGTCGCGATTTTGATATTTACTTTCATGTTATATTTGTGTCTGTAATATTTTAAAGTCATAAAAAATAATTAAAATGCTACCACTTCAAGAAGGTTACACGTTAAACCATATTTATATTGAAAACAATATTTTATAATTAGAGTATTAATATTTCCATTTAAGCCCAAAAGCCTAAATTATACATTTCAGTGTGGGTTGACATTAATACAAATTACTTTGACTTTTGAATGTGATAATATAATGTTAATGAAATATTCAGGAATTCGATTTTTTTTATATACTTCAATATCACAAATGTCGATCTGTGTATCAAAACATGCCTATTATTTATGTAACGACTTTGAAGGGCTTATTTCGATAAGTACGGTATAAAATGGGCCCTCCTGAAACCTCCATTTGACGTACACAAGTGATCACTGGTAATGATACAAAATGGAAAATATTTAAATAAATAAATTAACTTTATATATATATATATATTAAGAAAACACAAAAAATATTGTAGATATAGCATTTATTTTTTATACAAGGTTACAAACAGATAGGGAAAAAATATAAAGTTGGCAAGTCAGAAGAGGTAACTTTTGTTTTAGTACTTCCTGAATTTAATTTATTATATCTTTTGCTTCTATTTCTTATATTAACGAGTTACAAACATTACTCTTGCTACTAAATAAACACATAAATTTATCTTAGCGTTCATTAATTCTAGCCACTTTATATATAAAGTGGGGCCCTCACTGACACATCTGTTGAGAAGCCACGCGTCACTCGGCGTATGCTCCATATTCCATACGCGGTAGGGGTTATCATTCCAAAAATAACCATCTTGATTCGTTTCTATGACGCTATGTATGGAATGTTAGCGTATGAATTAAGAACATAATAAATTATATATATATATATATTTATTTATTAATATAAAATATATATATATATATATATATATATATTATCTATGCCGCTTATCAAACCGGCATGGCCTGTTATTTAATAACATGCCTAATGATATTAAATAAAAAATAGAAGCTAATAGAATATGTATGTGTGGGTTTGCAGTTGTAGCTTTATCATAGTAATATTCTCCCCTATTCGTGTAACAGGTATGTGTTATTTAAATTCCGACTGAAGCTAGTCGTACAGGGTTAACGAATAAGGAACTCTTGTAAATTCGCACATTGAATACCAATTGAACATTTGAACATTATGTTGTTCCATTGCTGCATTATTGCTGTATGACTGACAAAATTATCATTTCCTGTAGGGGATAGTTTAGATTGTATCAGCTACAATTACTGTAACTAGATTAATTAAACTCGGTCATGGAGGTTATTGGGTGTAAGAATTGCAATGAAATATTATTTCGTCAAGTGTGGTGTAGTCTTGTTCCAGCTGCGTAATCGAGGTGATCCTTATTGGACTGGTATGCGGTGCGGCCGTGCGGCGTGCCTATACGGTTGCGTAAAACAGTTCACTGTACAGCCGCGGCGAGGCTGGACGTACATTCGCGATGGTGGCTTTTTTAAATTATATTTTATGACACGCAGTTCCGTCTCTCATCGTTTGTTCTCAACATTGTTTCTAGGAAAAACTACTATAGTGTAAAAGAATAATTATGCCGTGTAAAAAACTTAAAACCCTGTATTTAATATTGTGTTGTGTAAAGTGATATACTGTGTTATTTTCAAAAAAAATTGTCTCAACTACATTTATGACATAAAAACAAATGGTTAGAAAAATAATAGTCGTAGGGATACGTCAGTATGAAGATCCTTTTGATAAGTACGTTTGCAACTTAATAATGTATGTTTGGATAATTTATGTGTTACTCTCGGCAATGCAATAACCTCGCGTGTGACCTTAAACCGCTAGTAACACAGATACTCATATAGTTTTCTCTTTCGTAGACATGTGACAAGCGTAGGCGGGCCGCCAGCAGGATGCGGCCACCAGAGAAACAGATCTCTGGATTCTGTTCTCCAACGAATACCAGAAGATATGACCCCAACGTCTCCGGAAGGAGCACAGCTACGGATTGTCGGTGACGTGCCAGCGCCCAGACTTGCACTTCCACCCGAAGTACCAACAGGATCTGATGATTCTGGGATCCATACTCCACCAGATGAAAACGACGAAGATAGGCCTCAGCCACCCGCTGCCGCCAGGTCTAGGGAGAGTCTCGATTCGGGTAACCCCGATGAAACAGAAAAGCCACCTGATCCTCCTGATGTGATAGAAACTAATTCAATCTGTGTGTCAGATTCCGCGAAAACAAAAGACTTTCTCCTGCGGCTGTTTGAAAGTAAATTGTTCGATATGAGTATGGCGATCTCATATCTATTTAATTCTAAAGAACCTGGCGTTCAAACCTACCTAGCCAACAAATTATTTTCATTTCCAAACGAGGACGTAGACTTTTATCTTCCACAATTAGCCACTATGTACATAGAAATGGGGGACGTAGCGGACGTTTTGAAGCCCTATTTGGTGTATCGATGTAAGCAAAGTGCAGAGTTCTCGCTCAGGCTGGCGTGGTTATTGACGGCATTTTGTGGCGACGCAAAAAGATCAAGAGCAACCAAGTTGAGAGATTCCATACTTGCGGAGGAAATTAGACCGGCGGCTCGGAGAGGGCATCACAGGTCACAATCAGATGCATCGGCTTTGAGGCTGGCCACACCATCGGGGAGACACTTGGGAGATCTTGCCTCAGGCCGCGCCTTTGACAATGGTTGCGTGTGCAGCAGTGCCTCAGGAGAACAGTGCTCCTGCGGAGCGCCACGCTTAGAGCCTCAAAAACAGGTATTTATCAATAAACCTTACAGTTTACCATTTCATGTTTAGATTCTACTAAATACGCCCTCAGATAAATAATTCTATTAGTGATATATTACAGGATTAATTTTTTTCTCTGATATGATTTACAAATGTTAAAATTTTGGACTTGAGAGTTATTTCTAAAAACAAATATTCCAGTGTACTGGGGATAAGATGTTTTATTAAACATATATTTCTGAAAGATTATATTGATAAAGCCGAAATCAACCGATGTAGGAATTATCAACAGATTTTTATAATATTAATTTAATTAATATGTTTTATTAAATAAATTACTGAACTAATTAATTGATAAGAAAATATGGCAAAATAGATAGTCTGAGAATATTGTAACTAAAGTACCACCGTTAGATCGTTTGATAAAAAAGTGTCTTTTTAACTTTCTAACAATAGTAAGCCATTATATTGAAGAACAAAGATATGAGAGTACTAAATACTCATACAAATAGAGTACACTCCTACAAGTGCTTTTTAAATATGGTTACTGTAAGACGTATGGTTTTTAAAGCTTAGTAGAATCTCGTTTATTTTCTTTTATATATTTGGTTTTGTTAAGCGTCTTGGATCCTATAAATTTAAATCACATAAGGACCCTTTACAGCTCACTTTTAACGGTGAATAAATTATAAAAAAATATATAAATTTATCAAAATGTAAATGAATCAGTATAATTATGATAGGGCGTTAACCATTCCAAACAAATTATTTAAAATGTGTGACGCTGGTTAGTATACAGGGGAATGTTAAATTGAGTTGGCTGTAGTCGAGGCGGACGTTAAAGACATCAGACACTTTTATCACATAATATCAAAAAAGGTCGACGACCTCTGCATAAAATAAAAGTTAATATAACACTAGATTCTAAAAAAAAAAGAAAATCTGATGCAATTTTTGAAAATCTGTAAACTGATAGTTGTTCTAAAAGATTGATCTCTGTGATATATTAGAATTAAAGTAGGTTTTGGTGTCATATAGCAATTTTAAACTTAGGTTCATACATATAAGGAAATAATTTATTCCAACTAAGTATATTTGGACTGTGATCCAGTCCGGTCTTGTCTTTATATGTAACATTAATTTTTTTTATAGATTTTCTTAAAGTCATGATCCGTTTAACATCGAGACCAACTGGTACACTGTTTTCTTGTAACCATTCTTTATTTTTATTTTATGAAAGCCATCGTAGATAGAAATATATAGTTTAGAATAATAAAAAATAAATACATTCCTGGCATGATGCAGAACGATATCATAAAATAAACATTCTTCTAATTAATGTTATAAACTTATTTAATTTATCTTTTTAAGATGCAAAGGTAAACAATTATTAATTATATAATATATTATATAATGGTCTGTATTGCTGATATAATGATTCTTACTGGTGTTCGTGTATATATTTATGAAAATATAAATCAAGGAAAATCAAACTCATTTAATACACACATGTACATGTCTGACAGATATATATGGATTGCCGCTTTTGTAATGGTTTTTCCCTCTATGCTACCAGAGTTATGATTTATTTATATTTTTTTTAATTAAAAAAACACAAATAATAAAAACGAAACACGAGGTAGATATTATAATTACTGTAAAATACTTAATTGTATTTTACTTAATAATAATTGAAAAAGTAATTAGTGAAAAGATCAATTGAATTGCTTATTATTAATTCTTAAGCTGTAAAAGTAATTGCTAGTTAAATGTTATTATAAAATAATTGAATCGTTATCGTGACATCTTATAATCATTGTTTAATCACGTTAGATTCAACTAAATGTTCTCGTCGTGATTCTAATGAGTGACCTCCCCGGTATCTAAACGGAGGTCACTAGTTTTTACTGATACCAGCCTGTCAATTATAATGAATAGGTTTATTATTCTAAATATTAATAAAAATAACGATATCTCAACTGAACATGTCCTGAATCTATTTCACACGAGAAATTCTATCTTTTGTCACATTAGACAAATGAACAAAAACTATTCATTGTTCCAGTTCCTCACAGCGCTGACGAATATCGGCCGACGTCTCGCCGGAGTCGCCGACAAAGAGCGGAGGAATGGTCGCTTGAGAGCGGAGCTGGCTACTCTAGATCTCAACCTTCCAGCACGAGTGTGGCTTTCATTGCATCAGAAACCTCATTATGTCCTCAGGATACCACCCCACGCTGCTGCCGTTCTTAACAGCAAGGATAAGGTATTTTAACAACAAAAATTGTACAAAACATTTAATTTAAACTACATTAAAGCTAAAATTCAAAACGCTTTGGAATTATCGTGCTTGCGTGCGTCACAAAATGATACATCTCGGTTAAAATAGTATTATTTAAAACAGTGTATTTGTTGATATTTATGAATTATGACTCAAATGTCGCCAACATTATTATCACGAGTTAGTATTCATCGCAGTACAATAATTAAATCAAAAGAAATAATAACCTACTTTATTCTATACAAGGCTGAATAGGGTCTCACTGTTAAAAGCCTATTGTGTTCATATATTATCGTCGGAGATAAACATTAAAGATTTACTAAATATATATTTTAATTATAAATTTAATTTTAAGAATGTTTTTTGCGCAATCTTGTTCTTATTATATTATTTTTTGTCGCTGTGACGTGTAAAATAATAAAGGTCAATTTCATATAATTGTATATCAACGACACTAATACAATAAAGATACTAAGTTAACAACTGGTCTGACGACTGTTTAAACTTTACATTAATAACAGAAATAACGCAGGCAGTAATTGTAATGTTCTATTTCGATAACATAATTTTTGCCTTTTTAATAAAATTTTAAACTTTAATATTTGATTAAAGTATGTAAGTGATGAAGGCACTTGTATTTATATTTATATAACAGAGTCGGTTATCTCTCAGATGTGGCAATTTCCTAACTCGATTAAAACGACGGCACAACAAATGAAAAACATTACATTTAGAAATTTGTATAGTTATAAATAAATGTAAGGCTACGTGTATTTCATTTATTAATACGTATATAATTCCAGGCCCCCTACATAATGTATGTCGAAGTGCTCGAAACTGAGGGACACGAGCCACTGCCGCCGCGCCTCTTGCCCCCCGCGCCCCCCGCCCCTCACTCGCCTCCCATCCGACACACTAAGAGCGAGGAGAACCTGGCGCCCGAGTGGCCCGCACTATCCCTGTACTCTCCCCTGGACGACGCGGACGCGGGAGACTGCTGGAGCCACGACGACGACGAACTGAGATCGCAGTACGCGGCCAAATCGCCGGCTCCGGATAGCCTGTCACAGGTTAAATACGATTCCGTTTCTGATCCCGAAAAACATAAGAACGATAATCCGGAACCATTCTTTACACAGGAATTTGTGAATAAGGTAAATAATACATAGTCGTTGCAGATGTCGGCGCTGTCCGCGGTATCCGGCGTGTCGGTGACGTCAGCGCAGTCGACGTCGTCGTGCGGCTCGCGCGAGTCGCTGGCCGTGGGCGCGGGCGAGGTGCGGCGCCGCCTCGCCGACGCCACCGCCGCGCCGCCGCCCAATGCCTTCAAGCATGACCCCGCCGACCCGTCTGCGCTCGCGCTCAAGGTACGCACGCACACACGCACATCACGCACACACCGCGCCGCCCCCCTACGCCTTCAGGCGCGAATCCACCACACTACACACCCAACGTAACTAACGCACCCATCGACGTCCACGTCCTTAGACATTCATCCTACAACGTGTACGTCTATAGACATTCGCCTTACATCGAGCGCGTCTTGACAAAGGCACCCTATGACATTCACGTTGCTACATACTTCTCTCAACAAGATTTACAAGAAAATAATTATTTTAAATGTTCACAAACGACAGCAAAATTTTCAAGCATAACAATTTAAATGAAAACCACTCGTCCTTGTACACATATATAATTTATTCCAATTTTAATATAATAATTTTAGTACATAATATTAATTTCTTTTCCGATTGTACATAAAAAAATGGTTTATCGTTTATGTACTCATCTAAATAATATCACACGAAAAGTAACAATATTTATTCAAAAGTCTTTGTAGGGGTAATAAACCTAAATAAACCCCCCTGTGGCAAATCAATGGACGTCCATCATTCCCGGTCACGACACAGGCGTCATAAACAAAATTGATGTCGACCTAAAAATGTATACATGTATGACAGCAGTCGAGAGGTCATAGCACTTTAATAACACGAAGTGTACTGACCTTTTGTATCGCGTACATATCTTTAATATATACTAATGTGTATATTATGTATATATATATATATATTTTATATTTTACGATGGCCTTCACCACTAGTTGCTATGTAGATTTGATAGATATTTATTATACAAGGGAAACGTTTATGACGTTCAAGATATTGGACAAAATAACTCGGAGCCTCTCAGTCTAGTTGTGATCTTGATTGTCACCAGTCCTATTTCCTCATTGGACCATTCTTTGGGTGCTTGTGTTCGTTTTTTTCGTTTCTGGAACCCAATTTCTTTATTACGAGACTTATTTAAAAACAAAATAAAGATAAATTTTATAATTAACTTTTTACTCATATCATGAACATGAAAAAGTATCAACAAAATTGTATTTTTTCCTGAATCCGGGTTAACATAATTTCAGGGGTGCCTTCCCCCCCCCCTCCTGTGATCGATATCAATACGGGAAGTACAGTGTGAGCGATGTTAGTCACGAATTAATTATATCGCAAGGGCGAGGTTCATACGGAATACCCAGTCTGTGTTTATTTAGTCCGGACGAGGGGAAATTGTTGGGGATTCCGCATGTCTCATAACCTTCAACGATGTTTACATCGATTGGATCTTTATTATTATCACACAGCGACGTTAAATTCTTTTCAAAGTTTTTTGTTTTTTTTTTATATTGATCTGTAAACTCGGTTTGTAATATTATTATATGTTCCTCGGCGGTCAAAGTATTCGTACCTAATCAAATATTTAATAAAAACATAAACGGGAACAACAACGAGCATCCGTTGTCGATTATACAGTTTTTATACGTACGTATATTTGATTTATCATAATTTTCAAAGAACGGTATTAATTCCGTCCCCAGGAGTCGTGGGAGAGCAAGCTGTCCCGCATGCGGTCGTCGTCCCCGTACGGCGCGCTGGCGGGCTGGCGGCTGCTCGGCTGCATCGTGAAGGTGGGCGACGACCTGCGCCAGGAGATGCTGGCGGCGCAGCTGCTGCGGCGCCTGCAGGCAGCCTGGGACCACGAGCGCGTGCCGCTGCGCCTGCGCGCCTACGAGATACTGTGCCTCGACAGGGAGTGCGGCCTCATACAGCCCGTGAGTACCACCACGTACCACCACCTCGCAACCGTGTCGGTGGAGACGGTCGCGGGCCGACCGTAAAGTGCTAGATACGAACGATCAGGGAAGATTAACGTGGATAACGAATAACAATTTTTTCAGCTCGTCATATAGTAATATCAATGTAATAAAATGTCAAATCTAATGTGACATGTTATTTTAAATTGAGGTCCGCACCCCCCACCCAGGTGCTGAACTCCGTGTCGCTGCATCAGATCAAGAAGCAGTCTGGTCGGTCGCTGCGCGCGTGGCTGGAGTTGGAGCACGGAGCGCCCACCAGCGAGGGCTTCCTGCGCGCTCAGAACAACTTCGTGGAGTCCGCCGCCGCCTATGCGCTCACCAGCTACCTCCTACAGCTCAAGGACAGGTACTGGCGTCTCTATGACAGTGCTGTATGATCGACAGAAACCCGGCCGGCTTTCTCCTGGCGCTACATCTCCACTTCCCATCAGGTGGAATGTAGTCAAGTGTCAACTTAATTATTATGTAAAAAAAAAAACCGTTGAAAAAATAATACGAATTGACCATCGATGTCGACATCTGTACGAGACGATAATAAATTATCCGACAAGTTACACATAAAAAACAAACAGTCGCAAGATATTATTCTTCTTTAAAATTAATCACATTGTAGCTTAAATCACTCTTACAAAGCTGTGTAGGGAGGGATCGGTCGGCATACTTACGATACGGAGTTATGGTAAATTCGCGAGCCAATACTTACAAAATTGTTATATTTAGTTTTAATTTTTTGATATTAAATTTGAAAATATTTAACTTGTGTCAAAATATCTATAAATATATATAGCCATGTTAAACTTATCTTTTTAAACAGGTATAGAGAACGAGAAATAAACTAATTATAAAACCGTAGCTATACTAATTGACCTACCGTAATATATACTTTCAGTGTTAGAATTTATTTAAATTTTTCTATGAAATAAAATTAATTGAATTTTGTAATGACACGTTTTGTCTTGACTTTGTAGTACACGGTCTTACTTCCCACTCTTGATTTTAGTGTTTTTTTTTTCAGGCACAATGGGAACATTTTATTGGACAGCGCGGGCCACATCATACATATAGATTTCGGTTTCATATTTTCTATTTCGCCTAAAAATCTCGGATTCGAGAGTTCTCCATTTAAGGTAAATATTTGATGTATCAAATTACATCAAATTATATTTTATCAACTCATAAGTATAAACTAAATGATGTATTATAATCGTAGCTGACACCGGAGTTCGTGGAGGTGATGGACGGCGAGAGCTCGGACATGTTCGCGTACTTCAAGATCCTCATCCTGCGCGGCCTCATCGCCGCCAGGAAGCACTGCGACCAGATCATACACCTCGTGGACGTCATGAGGATGGGTGAGCGTCCATAGCCGGCTACTTCGGTTATACATTTTAGTAACTGACAAGTCGAGGGACGTCTATAGAGCGCTATGTATCTATTTATATAATATATGACAATAAATTTAATTTCAACTAACAACAAATAATTTTAAATAACCTACCAATAGTATTTAAAATATTTTATATTTTTTGACAGGTCACATTTCTCTACTGTCATTTATGTTTATTTATCTGCTTAGAAATGAATACTGTTGTGATGTAATGGCCATTCAGCCTGGTCTGTTTAGAAACACAGATTTGTATATACAATATGACTTTAAGTCCCTTTTATGTTAAAATTGTATTCTTAGGTATATTTATAGAGATTCCTACAAATAATTAATAAATCTGGTGGGTAAGGAAAGCACATATATTACTCCATAAAGTTTTAGGTTTCAAGTAATTAATAATGTTTATATATATATATTTTTTATTTCATGATAATAACAGTAGTGAAGTAGTAATCACTTATTCAGTGTCGTCTAGTCATGAATCGTGTAGTGACGATAGCTTTCACATTACATCAGACCAGCCCCTTATTAGCTCGCTAAATTCCTGTTACTTCGACTCTCAGAAGTAATTCATACGTGAGGAGGAGTGGTTTTGTACTTGCGCTCTCTTAATACTTTTCTAATAGTTAGTAAGTATCCTCTACATGTGGCTGAACATCTGTCTAATGATGAAGATGTTGTCATAATCAAAATTCTTATTGAATTTCTTTAAAAACCCCCATCCATATTAAATTATTTTCCACCTTTAATATGGATGGAACCTAAAAATGTCAGTTATCAATGAATAAAATAAAATATAGATATTGTAGTGTGTTTTTAATAATGTGACATCCCTCTCCTGCAGCCGGTCAGCTGCCGTGTCTCCGCAGCAGTAGTGCGGTGTCGTCGTTCCGCGCTCGCTTCCACCCCGGACGCACCGAGCAGCAGCTACGCGCGCTCGTAGACCGCCTCGTGCGGGACGCCCTGCACTCGCTCTCCACGCGCCTCTACGACAACTACCAGTACTACACCAACGGCATTCTCTAGCCGCGTAGCGCCGCGTAGACCGCCTCTGGCGGGACGCCCTGCCCTCGCTCTTCACACGCCTCTACGACAACTAAAAGTACTACAACAACAGTATTCTCTAGCTGCGTAGCGCCGCGTAGACCGCTTAATGCGGAACGACCCTCTACGACAACTACCCGTACAACACTGACAAAAATAACCTCTAGCCGCGTAGCGCCGCGTAGAAGGGCTCGTATATGATATGTAACCGTCCCCGGCGGTGTACACTGATGTTAATACGCATCCATTTACTTATCTTTAATTTCAGTTCTAGTTGCTCGCGTGACATTGACGATATGCAATTTTTTATTGCATAGTTTCCTTTTAAAATAAATCTCTTTTTCAAAACATGTTTCGTATTGTTGATAATTTATTGTAATGTATAAAAATATTTGTACAATTTTAAAATATAGTTATTTATTATTTCGACATTATTGTATGAAAATAGAAAGTCTAAAAAAGTCATCAATAGAATTGTAAAGTGTTTGATTTTGAAATGTTTTCAGATAGCAATTTAAATATAAAATACCTTATAATAACCAACTAATAATCGTTTATATTAAGCAATAACGTGTTTGATTGGAGTTGTCTGCGTGTCCATTTGTATCGCGATATTGAATCTAGACTCGATACATTTATATAATCATTTCATCCCATTTAATGTAAATTGGTTATCATTTTATTTATATATATTTAAACATCACATAGATAGTATAAAGTATTAGTGCCATACCTCCTCCGTACGATCAGACTTACTATTATATAATATTGTAATAAATATCCAACGGCACTTATATTATGTTTGTTTGAACTTAATGTTTCTAGCTCAATCTTGACAAATTGATTCACATTCTGACCCGTCCATTATTGTAACTCTATGTAGCACTTCGATAAATCTCATAGATGTTGAAATTAGCGATTGAATGGCTTAAAGCGTGTTTTTATTTATTTTAATTACTAAAAAGTTTTTATGCAAAAACTACGCGAAAGATATGATTATCTTATTTTAAGCCATAAAATCGACTCTTCAGACTCCTTTGTAAATGTCCACCTCATGTAGTGAAACTTTGAAAAATGTAAATATTATAAAATGATAATTTCGCAATGAGAAGACTGATTGTTTCACGGATGAAAAGAGGTTAGTTTTAGGTTCTTTGATAAATTTAAGTTTTGTACATATGTAATTGTTTTTAAATATGAAATTAAGAGTGTGATTCCCCAAAGTTGTTATTAGACAAAATCGCCAAAATGTCGATAAATTGAGCATATAGATAGTGAACTATAACGTTATATTAATAAAAATGATGAATTTATTGTTGATTAGATAGATATGCTATAACACCAAACTAACAAGAGTCACTGTGTGTCCGTTCGTCACGACGAGTGTACTTGGTAGTTAGATTTTACTATTATAAATCTAATAATTACTTGTGTACTGAGTATTGAGTGAGCAAAGTGATGGGACCCTAATTTCATATTTAGACTACATTATTTTTTAAGAAAATTTATTTGTTATATGAACAGTCAAGACAAACTTTATTGTATAGTTTGTTTAATTTATGTTCCAAATCATGTCTCCTACATAACGAAACCCGGTACATTTAAAATGTTTTGAAACATGATTATGTTGCAGTTTAAAAACGAACAACAAGCGTCTAGAGGCGACTTTCATATTTGCTAGATATTATTATAATTTAATTAAAACAATAAAGTGTAATATTATCACAATATCTAACGGTTTTTAAAGAAAAATCCCATTCTTCATATATCAAGACAGTGTTGTTTGTGAACTTCGAGGCATTGTTACAAACCTGCTACATTATATGTTTATAGGATATGTGGCATTTCTAGATAGAATTAATTAATGCGCTATCCTTATATCACATGCTGAATGAAGTATGGATCAGTATAGTGCAATATTAAAAAATATACGAACGTAAAGTTCAAAACGACTTAAAACATTTACATATTCCTTTTTGTCATTTTAACTGTATAATGTATTTAATCAAATAAATGTATAAATTGTCTGGTTAATAATGAATGACATTTGAAGTCCAATTGAAGTTTCTCCTTATATATAAATATCCATGTTATTTGTCAACATGTACAGATAAAAATAAGTAGGTTACATATTTTAAGATATAGGGAATTGGTGGGATAAAGAGAGATGACACACCATGAAACTAATGTTTTAAAGAGAGTTGACCCACTGATTCTCTCTGTTCTGTACCTTTTCAGAAAGATTTTTAAGCCAATTCAATTTGGAGACCTTGTCCTGTAGTGTTCTTAAATGTTGAGGAAGGGGTAAGAGAGGGGTCCGGTTGTGGGAGACGGACGTTATTCGGTGATCTTGAGAAGTCTCAGATTTTTGGATCAACCTTTTCATAAATCCGACGACTGCTAGCAAAGGCGTTCTAGCGAGTCGAGCCTTGCAGGATGGATTGGTATATGTGGGTTTGCCTAACCATAGCTTTCGAGCTATCCTGAAAGTCGTCTACCAGCTTCCCTACCGTTTCAATGCGCCTAGATAAAAAATCAATGAGAGTTGCCGTCAATCATTGTCACGCTCATCACTCTCATAAACAGTGCATAGTATAAGGGAGCAACTCTGATAGATTTCCCTTAACCTATGCGCCATATCTGCACCTGCTCAAGAGTTATAAGCTACCAGGACAAAAGGGTCCTTTGGCCTCTGCATTGACATGACTGAGATCCTCAATCAAATCAGGTACATCAGTTAATTATGTCCTGGGCGTCTGTGCCTGCAAGTGCAGTGGAGTGGCCACTGGACCGTGAGTCCAGGGTGTTAAGTCAAAACGCGCTAAAATCAGTTGTTGATGGAAATGGTTAAGTTACATGATCAAAATTGCGTGACTACAATAAGATTATTGTGATGGATCTGGTCGGATAACATCGTCCTATGGTGATGATGTTTCCAAAGAAAGACTTCGTCATGACTGTTTTAAAGATAAATCGTAGGAAGGCAACACAGACGTCCATCAGCGGCTGTGTGAGATAAAATGGGATGCTGGTATGATGAGATAGTAAGATACAGAAGTTGGGCGAGTCGGGGATAATACAGAGATGGGTCTTTATATACACCTAGATATACTATGTATCTGTATAGTTTTTTCAAATTAATGTTTACTTTATTTTTTTTTAATAATATACATATATCAACATTTTTATTTGTCTTTTAATAAATATTCATATATCCTTCCTTGAACCTTGTAATTATGACCCATGATTATATTACTTTTACTTAAAAATTATTTAGAATAATAATTATTTCAAAGAAATAAAAGACAGGTATTTGTAAATCAGCTATGATATATTTATTGTAGATGAATTATTTTAATTAATCGGGAATGGCTTCCAGGCCCTGAAAAGTATAAATGGTTATAAATAGTGGGGCTCATACATTGACTATACAACTACGGATTGATTGTCATCATATATTTTTTAAAGGCATTTGCAGAATTACTTTCTTTTTTAAAAAGAGTAGTTTCTTAGATATGTAGGCATAATAAAGCAAGCACTTAAACAGTGCTCTCTGCAGGTTGCCTGTTGCAAGTACTCATGTTATAGAAGAATCATGTTCTTTCTTACGCTAACTTGGTACGGATTTCCAGTCAATCTCATATCTCTTTGATATGCCCTGCGATCCCATCTGCTGAGCAAACTGCGTCTGAAGTGCTGAAGGAATTACAGACAAATATAATAGACATACTTAAGTATAGGTATGAATTACATATTCATTTTCAACAATATTAAAATTCAGGCCTACGGATTTTTAAATATATCCTTTAAAGTTCACGCAATTGCATTCATTGATTAAATGATTATACAATCAATATATGTATTTCATTGCGTGAAGAATTTACTAGTTATATGCCTTTTTTGGGATGTATAATCCTATAGGTTAAACATATTAACCAAGGTGACAGGCAATTGCATTTTTAAGGCATAAATATTTTTTTTAACCAAAAACAAACGTTGCCGTCATCCCTTAATGGGACAACGAGGCGTCGCTTTACCACTCGACCGTAACTATCTTCAAATATCTCTGTTATGAAATCTTAATGGTACGGCTAGTAAGTGATATACCCACATTTCCGAGGGTCCAATAGTGTATCCACCACAAGGCAGCGCCGGGTAAACCCACTCCCGCGGTTATTATCAGAAATGGTGGAATAATATTAAACCACATTGCATTAACTTGCTATTTAAATTTATTTACGTTAACCACAACAAGAAAACTCACGTGAAGTAAAATTAGTGAATATGTTGCCAAAGCAAGTTGACATTTAGTTTGTTTTTATTCGTCAGATAGGGATCCTAGAAATCGATATCAAACTCCTTTGATTACGAGCACAAATGAAACAAATATTCAATTTCATGTTCGTTTTAATTTAGTAGCAAGAAATTAAATTATTTATTTCTTTTTCTTCTTCATCTTATGTTTAAGTTTTTGCTTGATTTTGTCTCTCCTCAGCCGCTCTTTGACGATCTGTTGTTTGTCACGGAATTCCTTGGAACCCGCTTCCGCCTTCTTCTTGGCAACTCTCTCGTTGTGCTTCACCCAGCGTGGTCGGAATTCTGAGGCTGAAAATAAAATTTATTTTCACACTAAATACTAAAATAACAAAAAATCGATTTCAAGATACAGTACTCAAATGTAATAAATAACCTAAATCCCAAATACAATCAAGATTAACATATGGGTCAATTATTGTAGTTTTATTTCTTATATCTAGCGACTCACCTTGCCGGGGAGCGTCCCGTGGGGTCGTGTCGGGCTCGTTCCGCTGGCGCCACGCGTCGTACCGTCCGCTGCGGAACGACGCCGGCACGCGACCCCCGCTCTCCGTACGGATCATTTTGCGACCGCCGTCCTAGAGTAACGATGTTTTAAAACATATATTTTAACATGTGTCGTGTGGGACGACGAGGTTGAAATATTTTTAAACAATAAGTGTAGTCTCGATCGACAATCTTTCAATTTAAAAAGTCGTTTTTGGGTAAAATATCATTAACGTATCGATAACACCGGATCATAAATATAGATGTCGTCAGTCACATACAAAAGCTGTGATTGATATGATTGATAGAACAGTAGGAGAGTATAGCGGCGTTGCCACGCCGTGCACTCACGGGGTCGACGTGCACCATCTTCTTGCGGCGGCGGTCCCAGCGCATGCGCGCGCGCTGTTGCCGCTCCGCGGTGTCGCAGTCGCCGCGCACCTCCAGCTCGGCGGCGGAGGCGCCCGCCGCGAAGTTCACTGCCATGCTGGAATATTACATTTCATAGTTTAATATTAGATGTACGAGTTCACTGTAGTTCCTAATAGTGCCGATTGGCGTCCCGACCTTCGACGTCATGCGGTGATATATATGGGGTTATAGACATTATTTGTGGGAGAACCCGACTTTGGTCGATATAATTATTATTTCTTGCGGAGTGACGCGGATACATACCCCGCTTCCGTGTGCCGATCGCTAGCGAAGTGCGATATATAGTTTTCGTCGCGATTCACCGCCTTCCTCTTTCTCTTGTTTCCTTGTTTGTGTGTCGCTTCATTGTTTGACTCCACGTTAGTCTTATCTTGTGGTGACCCATCGTCCTAAATAAATTATTCCAATTACAGTTATTTGTTCTTTAATACCGATTACGATTGACTCGTAGATATCGGATGAGGCATTAATTCTGCGATACTTACCGGCGTGCTTTTACTATCCCTCGTTTTTTGAACCATTTTTCCGTGCACTCGTCTTTTGGCTTTCATCGCCAGGTACATCGGGGAATCATTTTTACCAGCAAGCTCGAGGATAGTCTGTAAGAAATCATAATTATAGACTAATTCGATATATAAAAATGATCACAAAAATGTGCCAAATTGAGTAAACGACCAATGCAGCATTATGCATCGGATTATCTCCCACGCATCAGTATTATCCACTTACTCCTTTTGGCGTGTAGTTCTTGATCTGTTCGACCAACGCTATGGTGGTTTGTTCCGCAGTATCCACCAAGAAGGGGTGCGGTAGTGTCGGTCGAGGAGTGACCTTCGCCCTCTTGTTGGCCTCGGCGGAGGCGGGCTCCCGCCAGCGCACATACTGTTGCCATCCCCGACCGCAGACGCGACTCGCTTCTTCCTAAAAAAAAGTATCAGCTTATAATATTTTTGTCAAATGCATCAGAACCGTAAACATGTCTTTTAATTTAAAATGTTGTACAATTTCAGAGTGATTCTTATCCCACGCCACGACGTCCTGATGCCTCAGCTCGAGGGCGGCCGGGGGCGGAGCACCCCAAACGCCGCTCGGACATGACGTTCCGCACTCCGACACCTGGAAGATTATAGATATGGACGATCCATAAATATGCATAACATAACAAGCAACTACGGGATTCGCATTGAAAATAACAGATGACCCGGAAGATGACAGTTTGTCTTAATATTTGAAGAGAACAGTGATTTGAATGTCCCAACCTGTGCGGGTTCGATGAGCTCGGCGTTCAGGAAAAGCTGCAGGTCGAGCAGGTGCGCCACGTCCTCGGCGCTCACCAGCGACAAGGCGCGGCCCGATCGACCCGCGCGGGCGCTGCGTCCTGAGACACGCGGGGGAGACACTCAATAACTTTAGGGGCACAGGTGGCACTGCGGTCTAGGACACGCGAGGGACACAAATGATAACATTAGGGGAGCACGAGACGCCTCGTGACGGCCGCCGGCGACACCGACGAGTCCTCGTTTACATAATGTGCGTCTCTCTCTTCGTTTATCTAAATAAATGATTTTCGAGTTGATGTTTTATTCCGTGTGTTCAGTGAGATAAATAGAGATTTCGACCGATTGACTCACCCACTCGGTGGACGAACAGTTTGGGTTTCGCCGGGAAGTTATAGTTTATGACGGTGTCCAGAGACGGTAAATCCAGACCTCTTGCGGCCACGTCAGTTACCAGAAGGACTGAACATCTTCCATTGGTGAACTTTCCAAGAGCTATCTTGCGCGCGGACGGATCGAGACCGGAGTAGGCGTACGTCGACGATATGCCCGCCCGCGTCAGTATCTAAAATATAGAAGCCAAAATTGACAGTTACGACCAGACGTACATTTACTTCAATTTATGGTTCGCTCCGTACAGTGAGCGGTGTTTGCGCCCACGACTTTCTGCGAATACAAATAGTCTGCGAAGTTATGCCGCACTGGAGAAATGGGGCGGATGCGAGAGAACGGGATGCTTGGAAAGAACAGAGGCGATTGGGGCGTCCAGCTCTATCGCTATGAAATAAATTTATCTGGGCCGATCCAATTCTGATCTCCGGCGAGAAGCATGTATGAAATAAGACCTTTGGGCCTTCCCTCCTACGCATAATCTTATTAAAAGTTTTACTTACCAAGTGCAAATACTCCACGTGGTGTTTAGTTGCCGCAAAGACGACCGCCTGAGGTGTAGTTGGAGTCAAAACTCTATCTAAGAGCAGCAACAAGGCGGCAGTTTTCAATTCTGCCCTCACATATATCCAACCGAGCCACAGAGTGGATGGAAGTTTCCAGTCGACGTCTAATCTTATTAAAACTGGGTCTGTTAAACCTGCACGAGCAAATTCAACTAACATTTTTGGCAAAGTTGCCGAGAACAATAAAGTTTGCCGACTGGAAGGCAAACGAGCGACAATTTCTTGTAATTGCTCCCCAAATCCGAGCTCAAAGAGTCTGTCGGCTTCATCAAACACGACCACCTCTGAAAATCAATCTTATTGTTATTTAGACATTTATTTCAATATAACAATAATTAAAACCTAAAAAGTACTGACTTATATTATCTATCTTCAGACTCATCTCTATGCATATGTGTAGAAATCGGCCCGGTGTTGCTACTACAATGTCGGGAGTGGTCCCCGACATAATTCCAAACTGTTGTTCAATAGATTCCCCTCCAAGAATTGCAGCAGAAGTAAGTCCTGTAAACTTGCCTAGGTCACGAACAAACCTTAAAGTCTGGAAGAGAAATATTTATCAATTTATGTCATGACTTTGATGATTTTAAATTACTGAGCTAATCAAATAAACATAGAGGTGCAGAAATAATAAAGTCAGTTATGAAGGAAAGAGTTATTTAATATTATGTTCCAAAGATTACTACAAAATAAGAGCTATATTAACAATAGGGAAGCCAGGCAAAAACTTACAAACAATTCAGTACATGGCTTCATTCTAACCACTAAATAGGTTTGAAAATATTTATAAACATATATAGCTACGTCAAGCTTATTAAAATTTTAAATATATAGGGTTTAGGAGCCTGTGACCGTTTGATACAAATATGGTAGTTTAAAATAAAACATTATATGTTTACTATTATTTGGAATGCTTAAGGTTAGAATCCTTTAAGGCTTACAAATAGGAGATTATATATATTTTTTATAAAGGACAAAAGCTGTGAGCCCTGTGGCTGTGATACCTTTACCAAAGGCGGTGGGCAAGTACAGATACCTGAACTTCAAGTTCCAGGCCTAAAGGGCCCGGAAGACATGTCTGCCTCTAAGGTGCCTAGAAAAGGTGGGAACTCAGCTTGAGAAAGCATATTTATAGGATAAGGAAAGCAGGTAAATTGACACTAACACCCCCAGACAGCAAAACGCCGGGGCAGTGTGTGTGAGCCAATAGTCAATATTTTTATATCTACATACGACTAAAGAGTATCCATTAAAATACTTTTGTATACCAATTAAGATACCTACTCTTTGGAACCATGCAACTAGAGCCTGATATTTAATAACTGCATGCTATGAAATAAAAAACATAGACTTGGAGTTTTAATATAATTATTAATATTGAAATATTAATTTTATCTATTTTATATTATGTTTATCTGCTTATACATCTTTAATTAAAGTGGTAATTGGTAAAATTTAATTGGTTACAAACCTGTAATGCTAATTCTCTTGTAGGCGACAATATTAACGCTCTTAAATTTTTTCCTTGGAGTGGTTTGTTAACTGGTGACATAAGTTTTTCCAAAATAGGCAGCACAAAACAGGCAGTTTTACCAGATCCTGTGCGTGCCATTGCAACAACATCTTTATTATCAAGTGCTATTGGGATAGTCTGAAATTACATAAACTTAAAATTAGTTCCTTAGGAAGTAATAAATAAGGTGGTAATAAAAAGAAAACAATCTAACAAATACAAACTTTTCGCTGAATTGGTGTAGGTTGCTTATAGCCTCTTTTAGTAATTCCTTTTAATAAAGGAAAACTAAATCCCATTGTCTGAAATCCTCCAGATCCTTTCTTTAGCTTTTTCTGCGTTTCGCCATTCCCATCTGTACCTTCATTCGTTTCAGGGATTTCAAAACCGGGGACCATGTCCCCTTTTTCTTTAATAACATGCATTGTGAATTATTTTTTTCAGATATCACATTTGTATTATAAATTATAATATTTTATATATAACAGAAATCGGCTATTTTGATGATTAAAATTTCAATAATAATTAATTTAAAACACGTGTGTTTCACTAGTGTCAGATTTGACTTTTGACGTTTATAATCAATATGACATTTAGAAGATGCAGATTAGCAAAGTAGTTTTGGAATTAATTCAATCATGTCTAAAAATATTTATTTAAAATTTTAATTTGTTCTTTTTAAATATAATTACAAGGCACCATAATAAAAGGAGGGCAATAAGGAATTTGAAATCAGAGTGGAGGGTAATATAAGTAGAAAGAACATTGTTTAATGAAAAAACTAGATATGAAGTTTAGCTACGTGGACAAGCGTTCCCGTATGACCAAGTCGTAACCAACAGATGCTACTTACTGTTTATTTAAAAACGAAGGCTTTCAGGGTTTATTACTTTGGATATGATTTTAAAATTTATATATATATTCTTTAAAATTTTCTGATGATCCTTCAAACTGAATTGTACATTTTTGCAAAATATTACCAGAAGATCATAGGAAAAAATACAACACATGAAAGAAGCCTCCCTTATTGAATTTTAGAAATTTCAAATTACAATATCAAGCATAACATCTGGCTGAAATATAAGAGAAAAAAGATTACAGTAAGAATCCAATCTATGATAGCTTGGGAAATTCATATAAATTAAAGTTAATAAGCTTATTATAGCTATATACGATGAATAGGAAATGGACTTATTTTTCCAATGTTTAACGGTGATTAATATCTCAGACTTGGAAAAAGACAACTGGGCAGTCCTATAAAGAAATCTATAAGCAAAAAACTATCTCTTTATAAAAGTGGAGGTTTTGCACATTTCACTTGCATGGCATCTATCGAACATTACTTCATGGCATCTATCGAACATTTGGCTTAAATTTTAAATTAGATTAATTACATGGTTCAAAGCACTCCTTATGATAGCTTTGTCTTATAGATTTTTGCCAGTTGGGTGGGCACACCACCAAACTCCAGAGACAGAACAGAACAGATAAAACAAAACAGAACGCATAATGTTGATAATCTTCTGATACTTTTTTGTAACAATGTGGCATACCAGATAATTTTGAATCTATAAAAACCTCCAAAAAACACGCATTGGTATTATTTCGCATCATTTTATTTTAAATAAACATCTATACTAAAGCTTTTCTAATAAAAAGAACGAAAAACTTTTTTGATCCAGCCAATGAAAGGCCATGATTAAATAAATAGTCATTTAATTTCCCTATATATGTATCATAATTGTAATTTAATAAATAAGTTAAAAGTATCCATGAAGTTTTTTGCTGGTTCTTCTCCATGAAACTACACCTTGGAACCGTGTATCTAAAGTCTTACGTTTCTTAAGGGCCATGTATGAAACATCGATGAAAGCAGGAAGAACTTGTCTTTGTAAAAAAAGAACTTGACTTTGTACGTCGGCTTCGATAAATATTAACAAAAAACGTATTTTCTTTTTAAAAAAGTTTTCCGAATCACTACATACGATATTTCTTTTTTCGTATGTTTTTCTGAACGTTCATAACTCGTATACTAAGATATTTCGAGGTTATACGTTAATCACCGGACATCCTGTATAAATGTAAACAATCGTATACTTAAAATTAAATATGTTAAAGCCATTTATTATTACGCCTTTTATAATTAGCTATCTTATAATATTATCTAGAGAGGTAGTAAATTAAATCTAAAAGTAGAATTTAATTTAATTAATTTATTATTTATTTAATCATCATCGCAGTTTCATCCAGTGTTGTAATTAAAAATATTTTTTAATTTGGGTATTCCGATATTATATACAGCCTGCACTTTTTCTATGTAGTAACAGACAGACAATAAAAATATTTGGTTTATTGAGTTATATAACCATAAAGAATTATTACATACCTTGAAACTAATTTAAATGAATTGAGAGTTATAAATGAACAGAGAAAATCTAAAGATTAATATAGAACCAAAGATAATGTAAGTACTAAAAAAAGAACCAAAATAAAATTCAATAATAAAATATTTAAATTACCAGTTGGACCTCTAAGTCAACACTTTTTTGTTCTGTTTGTTTATATATTTTCACCGTTCACGAAACGAATTGGGCACATTTAAATGTGGTTTAGATGTTTTGATTAAGTTTATTGAGTTATGAGAATTACTGAAAATGATAAAAGGGGTAAAGCAATAGGGCAAATCACAAAACACATGTGCATGAAGATATTTTATTGAAATACCACAAAAATTTAAGCTTTTCCAAAATCATACACACCCGGACCATACGATTCCACTATTGTAATGATAATTGCCTAAAGCATATTCCTTAATAAATATATTGGAATATTTAACTACACTTAATTTAAGACTAAGATGTTCTGAAACAGCCAGTTACTTGAATCATGTATCTTCTAAAGGTTTTAAGTGGTATATTCTAAATACATATATTTTTAACACATAATACTTACTTGTGTTTATTTTTTTTATTATTTTACACTCAAAATTTCATGTCAATAATGTAAATACACACAAGCTAGTCATATCCATTAGAAATACCTTTAGTTAGAAAATGAAGTTACATACTATTTTGCTATATTAGATATTTGCTAGAAAATACCAAATCACAGAAATGTTACATTTCATGTTTCCTAAACAAAACATATTATTTATGAAAGATATAAATGAACCTATTACTATTACCAATTAAATTCTGAATAAATGTATTCAGTATTTGTTTTGTTAAATGGTTCTTATGAAATAATTAAATCAATAATAATTATTTACCACACTAAACTGGTCTAATTATTATATTGCTATCAATAGTTGTTTAGAAAAGTAAAATAAAATCTTACAAATGCAGAAAACATTGCAATAAAAACCTGTGATCAAATAAGAAAGAAATAAAATAGCTAAGCTACAACTCATGAACAGAATTCCATTTGAATGTCTACTTAATATAAAATGATCGTGTGTGGGTGGGTCATAATGCTATGACGCCTTTTAGTTTTTGTATAACATACATATATAAAGGCGGATAGCCCGTGAGCGACATTCAGCCGGTGGCGCACTGGACTCTATTGACTCCAGAGGTATCGTCATCTTCTTCGTATGCGTTGCCCTGGTGTGCGCGACGACGACGATTCTCTTGCTCGGGGTCCAAGTCAATGAGCTGACATTCCTCAGCTAGTTCAGGGATCTCCACCTGTATCAAAATTATCATGGTTAAAGGTTATTTACTGTACATTCATGTGTTTATAGGTAATAATTAACATCACTTGTGTTTTTGGTATGTCTTGTATGTTCAGTATTAAAATGGCATACATTTTAAATAACAAAACAGATTGCAATTTGAAAATATAGTGATTTTCTGTATAGTGTCTAAAAATATATGAGTTGTCTCTGTGAGACTGAACTCCAGGAAATATATATATTTTTTTATGATTATGGCTGTGAATTTGCAATTATTTTTAGTCCATTCTAAGGAATTTTATAAATGGTTATTTACCATAGGTCTTGCTGGAAGGCAGTTCTCCAATGCCGGAATAACTTCAGGTGGAATGCGGTTAGGGAAATTGACCAAGAACTGTATCACAAGATGTCCTTTATCAAATGGACTTTTGTACATAGGCATACCTGGGAATAAAAGAAAAGGTTATAAATGTTAAATATATGTCAATGTTTCTAGAACATATAAATGATATGACCTGAGCATATGCATTTTATACAGCTTATGCCTGGAAATATATTTGTTAAAGTAATATATATGTACCTTCATTCAAAACGCATTTGGTTTCACCATGCTTGATGACCTCACCGGGTAATGAAGTTATTACAATGTCTCGGTCATCTAGAGTTCTGATAACCTTCTGGAATCCACAGAGCGCCTCTACCAACTCTATGTTAATTCTGATAATGAGGTCATTATAAGTACGTTTGAAAATCTGGAATAGATTGTGCAATGAGTGATTTTGACACAACACCTAATGTCCTATTAATTGAAATTAAGTATATTAGTGAAAATTTCAGCTCCATTATACTATAATGCTATTTGTATAGCTGACATTCTGATGATAATGTAAATATTTGTGTTTGTGTGAAATGTAGATTTCTTTATCAAAGCACCAATAAAAAATTACAGATAAGTTGTTTCTGTGATTTGATTATATATTTTTATTACTTGTAATATTTACTGAATCATTTTTATAAAATTTTATTTACCTCATGTTCTTTCTCATCTAAAACAATAATGAGATCTCCAGGCTCCAACTCTGGCTCCTGATCACCCTCCCCACTGAATACAATCTTCTGTCCATCTGTCATACCCTTGTCTATGTGCACTTCAATAATCTTACGATCACGAACAGTTTTACGACCCTACAAGTTAAGCAGAACATTTTAAAATGTATATGCATAACAATATGATTTGAAAACAAGATCATAAAAAAGAAAGATGAAGAATTTGAGACATGGAGAATGTACATAAAATTCGTACTTGGCAAACTTTGCAGCGATCTTTAGGATCAATGATTTCCCGCTGCCCCCGGCACTCAGAGCATACAGTCTGAATTTGCTGTATCATGCCAGGACCCAGTTGCTGGATCTGAACCTGCATACCCGTACCGCCGCAAGTAGGGCACACTAGCACTGCACCCTGTTTGATTTATACAAATGCATTAAGCAATAAAAATTTAAAATATTTAACTAATATTTGCAATGCTATATAGCTGTACACAAAAATATTTTTTGGGTTATGTTTTAAAATGCAGACAACATGGAAAAATGCTTTTGCTTTGAAGGTTGACCAATACATTCAGATACCAAAATCATTACCTTTTTACCACCACGCCCCTCACATTTTTCACATATAACATTCTTTTGCAAGGCTAATTTCCGGACAGCACCTTTGTACAGCTCCTCCAGAGTTACAGATAACTGATGTATTACATCCTTGCCTTTCCTCTCGCGGCCGCGGCGTCGTCCACCACTAAATCCACTTCCAAAGAACATATCAAATAAGTCCATTGGTGATGAAAATCCACTACCCCCAGCACCTCCTTCTTTGAGGGCTTGTTCACCACCTGCACAGATTTTAAATTAAAAGTCTATTTTTATTCATTATAGTATGATCAAAAATGGTGGATACTATATTACAAAAAATATCTTGCATTAATGAATGTAAATTATACTCCATAATATGAATTCATCAGTCACATTTTTAACCTTTTTACTTTTTTCCTCCAAAAAATGACCTACAATCCTCTTACCAATATTAATCTAGTACTATATACATTTCAAGTACCGTTTTATTTTTAAGAAGTAGTAGAATAAACTCAAGTAAAATATACATTGTAATAATGCATTAAATTAAATTACCTTGATCATATACTTTTCTTTTGTCTGGATTAGAAAGCACTTCATAGGCCTGTGAAATTTGTTTAAAGCGTTCACCCTCATTAGGGTTCTTATCAGGGTGGTACTTGAGGGCTAGTTTGCGGTATGCTTTCTTTAACTCATCTTTTGTGCAATTGGGCTTAACACCCAGAATGTCATAGTATGTTGTTTCTTTCACCATTTTTAAACCTTAAAATAGTACATATACCTAATTAATTAAAATAAATACCAAGTGAATACAAAAGTAATCTAAATACATAATTGTGCACATGCTGATTGCTGAAGGTCACGAGTTCAATTCCTTGTATTCATTATTTTACAAATCCCTGTAATAGGAATAATTCATAAAATTGTTCTTTATCGTTACAAAAAAATCGCGTCTGCAAAACTGAGTGCAATGATTACTTTAATGTAGCAATAGAAAAGAAATGTATTTAATAAATATAGAACTTTACACTATAATGTATTTTCATAAACTATTCTTGAACACGACTAAATTACGACTATACATAGGTTACATTTAAAGTACTACACTTACAAAATTATTCTTTTAGAATAAGCTATGAAAAAACTGTAAGCACATAATAGTGAGAAGCAAATTGTGGTTAGAATCTACGAAATCATAATCGATATTAGCTGTTTAAATACTTGACATGGTGAGTGTACTAATTCAATTAAGTAGCGTACTTCGTACGTTTAGTTTAATTCAGGGCTGTTATTAATATTAATGTATGAATTTGCAAATATTAATTTAGTTTGCGATGTTAACAAAATAAACGCATTAGCATCATTTTAATTAGAAACAATGCGATGCAGTAAATATAGTTAGATTGTAATTCGTTCGTGCTCAATAATAGTATAAAATAAAAAAATCAATTATGAAGGTTTGGTATAATATAAGAAAATTTATTTTATTAGAAAAATTTAGTCGTCCATTAAACTAAACTTCATTTTTCGTCACTTGATTTCCTTACCTTATTATAAAATGAAATCACACAATTATTTTTTAAGGCAGTTCAAGAAACACCGATATTACGATTATACTTCACTGCACAGCAATGAGCAAATACACGAGCTGAGAGCTACACGAGTAAAAATGACGTTCACTAATGTACTGTAATTATACTCATAGAACATTCTTTGCCAGTTTTTCTGTCGATCAGAAACGTGCACATTCGAGAAAATTCTTGGTACGTTCCAATATACACAGTAAAATATACTACCTGTTAATATCTATGCAAATAAGTCGGAATCATAACTCACTAAAAAAAGGAACGTTTATAAAGTAATATATTATTTTGAACTGGGAACCTTTTAAGACTTTTTTTACTTTTGAATAGATTAACAGCAGTCCAGTCCAGTCCAGTCCAGTCCAATAGAATAACACAAAAAGGTTTGATATTTATTATTATTTGATACATATATAAACATTATTTAAAATGTATTACATTGAGTAGTATTACTAATTTCTACGTAAGTATTTATCTTAATTTTGGATTACTACTCACTACTGGAGTACGAGTTAAAACGTTACATTATGTATAATATTACCATAGAATATCTTCTTGGTTATTATGGTTTTCTCAAAAAATATTATTTCGCAAAATATAATCATTGAAATATCTTGGCACGACCATTCAAACTCAAGTAAGCAAACAGGATTGGCTCATGTCTGCTAGAACATAAGCATATATTCCAATTTGGAACTTTTCATTATACCGGATAATGAAAAGTACCAAACAAACTATTATTAAAAACGCTTATGAACTAAAAAATATAACATTTCATTTTGTAGCTTATAGCGCTAGTGTTCTATCAGTTTAAAGTCACTGTAGATTTTCACGTATTTAAATATAGTAATTTGAAAAATACTCTCATTCTCATATCCAACCACTTTTAATTTATAATATTTGCTATTTTTGTGGTAACAGGTACTCCTTTATCTTCCCTCCATAGACAAAGTTTAGCATTGCCTATGTATTTGTGACAATGGGTAGTTCACAGGTCTCAGTATATTTTGTGGTCCATACTCCATCTAAGATTATTAATTATTTATTAGATTAGGAGTATAGTATATTTATTGTACACTGTGGTAGTATTATATCACCAATTATTAGTACACTACGTGTAATAGTAAGACTCATAGACTAAATAAATAACCACAGAGTACAGACTACAGAGTACTTACAGCACGGCTGTAGAATTTGACTGTTGGTAATTGGCGGCAAACGTGAATTTTTAGTAAACAATAAGTAGTTTCATAGGATAAAGTTTACTTTATAAACGAAATAATATTGCATGTTTTAATAAAGGTTATAAATAATTATGAAATAAAAATATGTATTTTTAAATATTTCTAATTTACTCTAGATTAAGGTAGCGCATTACCTACGTATAAACTATAATGAATCCAAAGTTTTCGTTTCCTTTTGAGCCGTATGATATTCAGAAAAAGTTTATGAATGAATTGTATTTCACAATTGAAAACAAGAAACTAGGTATTTTCGAAAGCCCAACAGGAACAGTGAGTGCTATGAACACATTTTTGTTTCGTATATAAATTTGTGCTAAATTATTTACTTTACTTATACATAGGGTAAATCTTTAAGCCTTTGCTGTGGATCACTGCAGTGGCTTAAAGATAGTAACAAACAAATAGAAGAAGATTTATTGAAAGAAATAAGTGATCTAAACTCTCAACTGAAAAGTGGCACAGGTTGGTATTTAGTCTCATACTAATCACTAAGTGGGTTGTTGTTGATTTTAAAAAATTAAAACTGTTGCTATATTTGATCCAGATTCTAATGATTGGATTCATGAGGAATATAATAAAATACAGAAAAATCAACTACTATTGCAACTGCAATCCAAGCTATCTAAATTAAGAGAAAGAGAGGAAAAGTTCCTAGAACTGCAAAAAAGAGTTGCTGAACAAGGCACACCATGTAATCAGATGGATAGTTATTTTTCAAAAAGGGATAATAGTTCTAAAAAAGAAGTAGTTGAAGAAGGGAAAGAGAATATAGCTGATGAAGATCTGATAATTGAGTGTGAGAAAAGCAATTCTGATTCTGATGATGAAGAGCCTCTTGAGGATGATAAGGATAGTTTTACAAAGGTAGTTTATAATATTTTATGAAAAGTGTAATATAATTTTTTTTTGGTTACTCAAAAAAATAATTGTATTTAAATATTCTGTAGATTTACATAAGCAGTAGAACACATAGTCAATTATCTCAGTTTGTTGGGGAAATAAAGACTACTGTCTTTAATAACAACACAAAAGTGGTTACACTTGCCTCTCGTCAACATTATTGTATTAACACAGAAGTAAATAAATTGAAGAATGTTAGTCTTATTAATGAAAGGTAAGATCCTTGTTTTAACAACTTTTTGAACATATGAATTATACTGGTGACACTTGTTTGTTTTTTTTTTACAACTTTAAAATATTTCACAATAAATATTTTGAATTTTGAAGATGTTCAGATATGCAAAAATCAAAAACAAAATCCACTGCAAGAGATGAGCAAGGGAAAGTTACAAAGAAAAGTAAAACAAAATCATGCTCATCTTGTCCTTACTACAATCAGAATAATATTACAAAACTTAAAGAAAAACTACTAGTTAATATCATGGATATGGAAGAAATTGTCAAAAGGGGGAAACAGTTAAAAGCATGCCCATATTATGCATCTAGACTGGCTTTAGAAGATGCAGAGGTTTGCAATTACCAAAATAACACCATTTATTTCTTGTAATGAAGTAGTATTTATCAAAGTTGTTATAATTGTATTTTAGGTTGCTCTCATAAGTCACGCTGGCATTGTAAGTCAGGGTGCGAGGTCTGGCATGTCTTTGAACTTAAAAGACAACATCTTAATACTAGATGAAGCTCATGGGCTCACTGCGGCTTTGGAAAATGCTCATTCTGCTCCAGTTTCAGCTAAACAGTTGTCATCAGTTAAAACATTTTTGGAATTTTATATTAATAAATATAGATCATTACTGAGCAGCAGGAATTTATTGCGGCTAAATCAAATAAATTTTGTTATAGGAAAATTATTAGGTATTTATTTTATCAGCATTCAAATTACATTTAATTTGCCACCATTTATGGAAAATAATCAAATAGAAACTATGATATATTAATATACATATCTAATGTTCAGTATATGTATCTGTTCTTAACAAATAGTATACTTTTAAAGCAAGGCACTATCTCTGAAGTCTTGTTACAACACTAATAAGAAACAACTCATACTTCTTAAACTCTTTTCAGGAATGGTGAGCCTAAAACTAAGTGATACAAAAGATGTGGCTAAAATTTATACACTAGAAGATTTTGTTATAAAAACAGAAATTGATCATCTTCACTTGCGCCCTCTCATAGAGTTTTGTAGAGACACTCGTCTAGCAAACAAATTGCATGGTTTTTCTATGAGGTACAGTCAGCAGACACTTCAAGAGGAAAACAAAAAGAATACAGTCAATAAAAATTCTTCCTTTAAAGATTTTTTAAGTAGTATAGCTAAAAACAAAGATCAGAAAAAAGATTCCGTGGAAGTTCCAAAATGTGATTTCAAACAAATTGTGGAGGTATGAATCAAAACATATATTGTCTTTCAATATGTTATTATTCTAGTATAGTTTAAAACTCTTTATTTAAAATAGTAAAAGCAGGAGAGTAGTTTTAGTAAATTAAATTTTGTAGAAAATTATTGATGAATTTTTTCAATCTATATAAATAACTATTTAGAATCTTAATTTGTGTGAGCTACTATTTTGTTTGCAAGCTATGGTTTTATTTATAATATTGCAAAATATATGGGGAACTTGTTGTAACATATATTAAATGTATAATGACACATATTTATATACAACTTTAAACATTTCCAGGTCTCCTCCTCGGAGCCATCAGCTGGTAGTGGTTTATATGCAATATTGGATTTCTTGTCTATGTTATGTGACCCCACTGAGAATGGACGGATTTTGGTAAACAGTAATAACGGACTGAAGTATTTATTGTTAAACCCGGCTGAACATTTTGCTGATGTTGTCAATCAGTGTCGATCGGTATGAATTTATTATTACTGTTGTTTAAAATATAAAAAGAATTAAATATTAATTATATATTTATTTAAACTTTAAATAAGCTTACTGCGTATTTGTTTAAATAAATATAGAATAAAAATTAAACCAACATGGTTAGGGATTCGAATCCGTGACCTCTGAAATCGTCTCTGCTTTGCCCTGCCATCCCTGCTCATATTGGTTTATTTTTAAATCTATATTTATTTAAATTAAAGTGTGTTCAAAATGGCTATACATGTTTATAGATGTTATCTCATGGCTATATCTAGGGTCTTCAGTCTGTCTTGACCATTATAAACTACTTGTTGAAACTACTAAAAAAAAAAGTAGAAAATCATATTGATCAGAAGAAAAATCTCTTCCTCTTTCCTTTTTAATTTCCTTCTCTGCCTATTCCTTAATAAGGGTGGCAACAATACATACAAAATTCCATATTTGTGTTTGATCATAACTAAACATTAGATGGACCATCCGCTAGTTTGCTTCTGGTTTGTATAAAAAATTTTTTTGGATATTAGCCGGACAAACAGACAAAAACAAACATTTTGCGATAAGTGTTTTAATGTTTCATATTGTGTAAATGTATAAATAGTTCTAGAAATATCTCTATTTTGAAATCAAAATACTTTTATTTCACGTGTTGCGTTATATATTTTTTTATATTTATAGATTTGGCAATATAACAATAATCAACGTTATTATTCTATTTTAGGTAATTTTGGCTGGAGGTACAATGGAGCCCGTTAGTGAATTCCAAGCCCTCCTAGCTAATAATGACACACAGCTGGATAGAATCAATATAGTGAAGTGCGCGCACGTGGTGCCGGCGGAGAACGTCTTGGGAATATGTCTATCGAAGGGACCTTCAAATCTTAACCTGAATTTTTCATATGAAAATAGATCATCAAAGGAACTTGTAAGATTTTTAATAACAAAATTACATGAAAATATTAATTTAAAGTTTTTAAGGAATGTTTGAACGTGGCAACTCTTAACCGTCCCGTTCACTTCCGTTATACCGTAATATAGCTCCTGCGGGACTTACGCATACGTCGTGTCAGCGGCACTCGCTTAATGACATGCAACGATGTATTGAGAGTGAAGGGACACACCGATGATTGGTGAAAAATATTGCACCTATGATATTTTAAAATATTAAAATATATACGTATATTGATCCTGGTAATCGATGCACACCAGTAAAGATATTTTCGTGATCAGCTAAGAGGTGCCCGGTACCTAATAGAGGTCTGAATGACTAATTATAATATTTATATGAACACCAGTTTTTAATAATAATAAATATGAATTAAAGCTTTAAATCTATAAATACTTTTATTATATTTAAAAAAAAAAATAGAAAAATTTAATAAATGGGTTCAAATTACTTATTATCATACGCTCTTAACTTTTTCATGTTATTATAAAAAAAACGCACTAGCCACGATAAAAAACACAACATTTGTGTAATGCCGCACTCGTGTAAAGATTTAATTCCACAACTGTCGCGTACGCGCCACACTATACAATTTTGCAATGTCGTGTCGCAGTATAAGTGTTAAAATAACAACCACTAAATATAGGGGTATTATATACACGATTAAATATTTTATGTATGGATTTCATTGTTTTTAATACAAATTGTTTTATAATTAAATGTTTTTCAGCTCAACGAAGTCGGTCGCATATTGAGGAACGTGTGCAGTATAGTCCCCGACGGCGTCGTGTGTTTTTTACCTTCGTATTCATACGAACAGATATTGTATGAACATTTATCTGATACGAAAGTTATAGAAGCTATAAGCAAGAGAAAGAAAATATTTCGAGAGCCCAAATCCGCTTCAGAAGTTGAACGGGTGATTTTATTTATTTAATTTAAATCTGTTCAAAATGTTTAATTCCAATCAGTACCTACGATATGATACCATGCAACCCGTAGTGAGATCGATTCGACTCGTTATGAGAAAATTTTCAAGAAGGTGACTACATACAAATAATTAAAATAATGTACATTTATTTTTTGCAGGTTTTACAGAACTATGCATCGGCTATAAAAAATAAAAGCGAGGCTAATGCGAACGGAGCTCTCATGTTAAGTGTCGTCGGGGGGAAACTGAGCGAGGGATTAAATTTCAGGTAGGCTTATTATCGCGCATCTTTGTTTTTTTTATTTCATCAACCTCTTACAATGAATTATATTCCAGTACCGGTTTTTTTTTTACGATATCTTTCGCCTTCGAAAGGTCGTCGCCGATTGGATACAAATACGAGAGGCGGTCCGCCGACCGGGAGGCGTCGTTTTAAGTCGTTTATTTTGTTATTTTTAAATATTCGTAGCGACGAGCTGGGGCGCTGCGTGATGGTCGTAGGCATGCCGTACCCCAACGCGACGTCTCCGGAGCTCCGGGAAAAAATGAACTACCTGAACGGACGGAGCCCCGGCGCGGGGGACGCTTACTACGAGCAGACGTGCATGAAGGCGGTGAACCAGTGTGTCGGTAAGTCACCGTGCGAAGCCGTCCTTGTACGTCGACTGTGACATCACACGCCCCGTGTCCGCAGGGCGCGCCGTGCGCCACGCGGCCGACCACGCCGCCGTGCTGCTGCTGGACGCGCGCTACTCGCGCCCGCGCGTCGCCGCCGCGCTGCCCGCCTTCGTCAGGGTACACCATCCATTACAAATATCTAATTAAAGTAGTCTCTATAGAGAGACAACCACGCACCTCCCTCACCTCTCATTGTTTTCGACTACATCGAGGACGATTGTGAGCTATTCGAAGTGTGTGTAACCGAAATAAACCGACTTCAAAACGGCTCATACCTTTAAACACTTTTCTGACAATATAATTTCATTCGACGCCATGGAGAGTGATATTATGATAACGTTAACTGATTTATACGATACATATTTTTAATATGATGTCTTTGTGTTGATGTAATTCTGCTACGGAGTACGGTATCTTACTGAGGTATTAGTCGAATAATAACTTCCTTTCAGAAATCGTTATTATCCAACTGTACGTTCGGACAGGCGATTGGCAGCACGGCAAAATTCTTTGCGAGACACAAGAAAAAATAAACTATAATAAACATTTTTATTTAATATCTTATATACAAATGACACCTATTCTAAAATGTGATAATAAATTAATTTTCTACAATCTATAGTTTTATTGAATATCTTACATTTACATAAAACTTTCATAACTTGATATACATATTGCACGTGGTTACTTAACACTTGTCCTTCCATCACTTATTTTAACTAAGCGCATCAGGTAGAGTTTGTCCGCAAGGTCCTTGAAAGTAATAATGAAAGTTTGGTGTGGCGGGGGTGGGTTCTATGTTGAACTCGGCAACTGTTGCCCCTCTTTGAGCAGCTTGAGGGGCGAACATAGCAGCGGGATACACGACAGACGACGTACCCACCACTAGGCATAAATCACAAGTTTCCATTGCTTTACCTGAGAATAATATGAGAGAAATGCTTAAACAAATTTAAATGTTTTGTTTATAAAGTAGATTTTTTTTTATACTATTGTACCAAAATAATCTTTAAAAACTAATAATAATTACTGACCTGCTTTGTCTAAAACTTCTGGGTCTAGATTTTCACCGAACCAAACAATATGTGGTCTTAGCAAACCACCACATGTTTTTTTCTTGCAATGTGGTAATGACTTTACTGGTATGTCTGAACCAACAATGGTAGAGTCTGGAGCACCTCTGTCAGCTAAGGCCTATAATAGGTTCAGTTTAATCAGTATAACATGAATGTAAAACCAAATTCTAATAGGTAAAAAGACAACATATATTTTTTAATGATTTAAGGCTTGAGATTTTGGCTAACACTACAGTATTTTGGTACAGCAATAACATTCTTACCATTACTAAGTAGTGCAGTTGCTTAAAAACTATTTTATTTTATTATACTTGTAAGACATCAAACCAAAACAATCATTTAATAAATTTATTGTGTATAATTACCTGACATATTGGAGTGTCAGTGTTAACTAGAACTTCTTTACACTTGGTGCATCTTGTTTTAAACAAATTACCATGAAGTTCAACCAAGTTTTTTGTCCCAGCTCTTGCATGCAGACCATCCACATTTTGCGTTATAACTGTTATTTTCTTTGCATTGCCATTCCTAGATTCAAAATTTGCTATAGCTTTGTGCCCCTATAAATATAAGTTAATATATAATTATGTACTCTACAAATTATAAGAACAACTGACAAAAGTTACTGTTTTTAGACTTACTGGATTTGTATCTGCTTTTGAAGCCACTTCTCGTCTATAATGATAAAATTCCCACACTAAGCTCGGGTTATTATGAAAAGCCTCTGGCGTAGCTAATGATGCTGCTTGATACTTCCTCCAATAACCCCCCGCACCTCTAAATGTTGGTATACCCGATTCAGCACTTATACCAGCTCCAGATAAAATTACAATTTCTTTTGCTGCATGCAAAGATTCTTTAAATTTTGTCACATCACTAGATTGACGTTTAGCCATTATTAATGTCGAATTTCTAGTAAATGTACGATAAGTTGATAAAATTACATGCATAATAAAACCTTACAAAATATATTTCTAAATTTTACACATAAACCTCAACATTTAAAAATAAAAACACATTTTGATTTCTGATAACACTTATCATTCCTAAATTCTAATATTTACAACAATACTTGTTATTTGTTAAACAAAAAAAATACGTTTGTTATCACTTATCTGTCATTTGTCATGTTGGCGACAACAGAGCACATTTATTTAACACTAGCTTTTGCCCGCGACTTCGTCCGCGTTTCCGTCGTTTTTCGAAAAAAAATTAGCAGATGTCCTCCCTCATAGTTTTGACGTAACAGGCAGATTCACTTTCGTATTTTAGAAGGGCAATAGTAATATAATATGCCAATCCACAAAACTGTTGAAAAATATAAGTAACCGCAGAATATTATAATATACCCACGCTATACCCACGACTCGGTCAGCGTGTAACTCCTTGTTTTTTATTAAGATAATATATTGCTAATATTTTTAGATCAAATTAAAATGTTTCAGCGCAAAGCTTCTGGGTAGACTATGTTAAGAGTCGACCCGTCCGGCACGTGAACGTAAAGATTCCTAGAATTGCTAACCCGGGAAAGAGCGACGTATAATTGACCATGCGAGAAACAGCTAACACCGAGATCTACTCCAGCAACACGAAAAGTCTGCCCTTGAGCTTTATTGATAGTCATGGCATAGCACACCGATACTGGGAATTGCGTTCTTTTAAATTGGAATGGAAAATTATTTGGTATTATGGGAATTCTGGGAATAAAGACAGTTTCTCCTGCACCGCAACCTGTTAAAATTTGAGCCTCGATTACATTTTGTTGCAACTGGGTTACTTTTAGCCGAGTTCCATTGCAAAGTTGAGGTGGTCTTAAATTTCGGAGCAGAATTATCGGTATGCCAATTTTTAAACAAATTATATGAGAAGGTAGTCCAGGCATACTTAAAGAATTTAAAAATTCTATCGGGTAATTAGTGGCTTCTTGTTCATCAACCATTCTATTTATTGAACTATAAACTTTGCTTTCTCCCTGTATATTAGACAGTATTTTATTATTAATTTCAGATGCCTGGTCATTGCGAGGAGTCAAAATGGACCTTTCGCAAAGCCAAGAATTGTCCCTATTTAATATAATTGTTATGTCACCGTAAACCGAAGATATAAGATGTTGTTGGGATTGCACTATACAACATAACTCAGGTGTCAGAATAAGTTTTCCTTGGTGTAGTTGTGGATAGGTACCTTCACCAATCTTCAATAATGTATCAGAAAATTCACGATTATCTGCGTTGTCTCCAGTTCTCACTCGCATATTTATAGTCAAATGCACCGATTGTATATCACGCCACAAATAAGAGCTTTTCAGGCAAGCCCTAATCTCATCAGCTCGGGTTCCCCGTGGTATTACCGGTAAGGTTTGTCGGAAATCACCACAAAATAAAACCGTAATACCGCCCATTGGTCGATCATTTTGTCTTATGTCCCTTAGAGTTCTGTCTACTGCTTCTACTCCTTTTCGATGGGCCATCGTACATTCATCCCATACGATTAAATTACACTCACGCAATACCTTAGCTTTGTCGCTATTTCTTGAAATACTACAGGTTGGACTTTCCGTGCGATCTAAATCAATTGGTATTTTAAACATAGTGTGAGCAGTCTTACCTCCTGGTAGCAATGTACTCTTCCGATTCTTGAGAACGCGTCATTCTCATTCTCCTAGCTTGACTCGAAGTTCGAGATAAAGATGGTCGTTTTTTAGGTGGCATCGTTTATTTTATTTTTAATCGACGGTAACTTAAATTCTATTTAGTTACCCAACAAAAAACTTACGTCAGAGGTCCTAACTATAGCTAAGTATATAATAAATAGAATATAAATCTAAGTGCCTATTAAAACTAAAATAATATTCTAATCGAATTATAAATATGTACGTAGGTACCTACAAATTACAAAAGAATAAAAAATGAAAATAAAGCTATACTTAATGCGTGTGCAATACTATCTACACTTACCTACTTCACTTAAAAATGAATAATAAGAAATACCTACAACTACTGTAATTAATCAAAGTACCTATGCTAATACAAAAAAACCTTAGATGTTCTAAGTACAGCTGCTATATAATAAAAAAATATAAATCTAAGTGCCTATTTAAACTTAAATACCTAATATTCTAATAGAATTAAACTAAGAAATATGTACCTACCTACCTACAACTTAGGTACAAAAAAAAAAGAAATGAAAATAAAGCTAAAACACGTGTGCAGTATAGGTAGATAGTAGGCAATATCTACCTATACCTACTTCACTTAAAAATAAATAAAAAATACCTATGAATACTATAATTAATAAAAGTACCTACCTACACTTTTATCTACTCAATACAAAAAAAACTAAACATAAAATGCCCAAAACTAACCTATCAGTAACTAAAAATCTAACAATAATCTAATCTATCAATCTATTATCTAATTTAAAAATCTAATCTAAATCTACTTAAAAAGAAATAAAATAGGAACTATTAATAGTTAAGAATTTAAACAAAACTAAAACTAATTTAGAAAATAACAACAAAAGAAATTAAAATAAACTATTAAAGACAAAAAGTCGCGCTGATAAGCACGGTTTATAAAATAACAATTATTGTTTGTCAATAAAGTTCAACACTCTGAACGCATCAACAGCCAAATATTGAATGACGCTTGCGCTCGCCTCCCGCCCCTTTTATACTCTGCCGCCGCGAGCCCCGTCGAGCGCGGCAACCGTTACGCAAAAATAATCCTTATAGCTTGATTCACTATTCACGCGCGATGTCTTGTTGGCGTATTTCATGTAAGTAAGTATAAGTTTGGTGTTTCCATACCGATTTCAATGATTCTTTTTTTATTGAATTGGTGCTAATTGTTATTTTTTTTTTAATTAGGAATGATGGTGAGCATTATTGGTTTTATAAACGTAAAAGTAAACAAATATAATAAGAAATCTCCGAACTGCTAAGCTATCGAGAGTTATGCGTGTTATTGTGAGTTAACTATAAAAGATAGATATATGCTGTCTTGGAATATTTTTCGTGTATTTTTATGTAGAATATTTCCGTTATACATAGTTTCTATGTAGCTCTAACCATTAAGGCCGCACACGCGACGGAAGCTTAAAAAATCAAGCAACTTCTCCCATTTTCTCAACATTTCCTTTCACTGCTCTGCTCCTATTCATTGTAGTGTGATGAAAAGTATACTATTACCTGCCCAGGAGTATAAAGAATAATTGTACTAAGTTTCGTTAAAATCCGTCGAGTAGTTTTTTTTTCTATAAATAACATACAAACAGACAGACAGACAGACAGACAGACAAAAATTTTTTTAACTGCATTTTTGGCATCAGTATCGAACACTAATCACCCCCTGCTACTTATTTTGTAAATATATTTCATGTACAGAATTGACCTCTCTACAGATTTATTATAAGTATAGATATACTATAGTCTATTAAAAAGTTTATTTTAGCATAGGAATATTAAGATGCCTAAATTGTGTAAATAAAAATAAAAATATATATATAGAAATGTAAGCCTAACGTTTCATTTTTATAGCATTCCTATGAGCATTTGAGAATCCGGTATACTTCGGTGCATTGTAGAACCTAGATAATTAAAATGAAATTAATATAAAATTAAACAAATTTGTAGTTACATTTTTCATTGAAAAACCCTCTACAAAATTGCTGTTGCAATTTTATTATAAAATGACTTGAAAAAAAGTTATAACCTCCAAAAGTTTGTTAAATAAAAATCACTTATTTTTATTTATGTATAACTTTTTTATTGGTCACTTGACGATGAAGAGTAATAGAAAAAAAGTTGTAATAGATGATGTTTAATTATTTTTTCTGTAAGGTTGTTAGTTTATGAGATACAGCGCGTAAACCCTTTGCAAACCTTTTTCCAAGATGGCATCATGGCGTTGGAGACGACTTGAATTTAAGCTTGTATTGACCTTCCCTCCACATTAAAAAAATATTATTGCATCCTCTAAAAAACGCAAGGCAAGGCCTGTAAATGTAACATTTCAATGGACTACTATGAAAATATAAAATAATATAAATTATATTCTGCTTAAATGCCGTATAGGCATATCTATTGTCTTCATTTTTTTCTTCAAAAAAGTTATTTAAGCGTTAATTAGTTTAATGTTAGTTAGTTAAGCTTTCAATTAAAAATGCAACAATGACTTGAGATTGAAGGGGAAAAAGTCTAAAGCATTATAATTTACAACCTGCCGTCTTGTGTGGCTCATAATTCTCTGCTACGAAAGGAATAGATGAAAGGCATGTGCATGCTGCTGAAATGCGCACGTTGCCATGGATGTCTGGTGCGACGAGAATGGATAAAGTAAGAAATTTGTGTATATGAAGTAGTTTGAAAGTAGTACCAGTGATAAAAAGCTAAGTGCCATATAGGTAATTTTTAAATTGACCTTAACATAAAAAAAAATGTAATGTGTTTGTATAGAGATACTTTTATTACAAATTATATTATTTCTACGAATGATTTCAATTATTTTGTTACAAAACCCCTTTTTAAATACGGGAAAAAAATAATCAATATTTTTTTATTTATCCATAGGCCGTCAATTATGTCACTAACCTTAATAATGTAATTTAAATAATTTGCCTATTACATTAAATTATATCTGAACAATTATAAATGTTTTCTTAGGTACTACTATTGTAGATAAATATATCGGTTTATTTAAGTCAGCCTCAAATTGTGTAAATCCATTTGCTTATAATCATATGAAACTGCCCTACCTACATAATAAACACGAACACGGCATACCTTAAGTGGATTATAACCCAAAATGGCTGTTAAAATCATTTTAGGTCTGTTGCGCATCTTAAACAGGTTATTCCTTTTATTATATATAATATTATATTCTGTTTAATATAATGATTTAAAATTTATTAAACTAATTAAGAAACATTAGATGAGTCTTTAAGTCATGGTTGCTTATTAAGACTAGGGGCCACTCGGGCAAATCATGAACTGATGGCGGGCTAGCCGCCAGAAGTATAGACAATTAAAGACTATAAAGAATTGATAACAATTTATGAAAATTGAAAAAGAATTTTAATTTTAAGGGTGGCACTGCATAGTGCTTACAATCACTTTTATATTTGGCTCAAATTTACTTGTAGCAACAGGTAAAACTGCTTCCAAACTTTCATTTGCAAGGCGGTTTAGATTCTTTGTTTTATTATTATTTAGTATAGAAAAAGTTTGTTCACATATATAGGTAGAACCAAATAAGCTGACACATTTCAGAGCGTTTATAACTTCGTACATATTTTTATCAATGCAACTCTTCGTACATATTTTTATCAATGCAGCGGTAAAAGTTCAGCAAGTCTCCTTCGTTGAATTTGTTGCGAAAATCTTGGTCACTTTGAATATCGATAATTTCTAACTGCATTGACTCTGGCGCATTTTCAACTGAAATCGTGAAAAGATTGCTGAATATGTCCAACAGAGGTTTTACTTTTTTAAACTCCTAAAATCTGTCTTGAAAAGATTGAATCAAAATATCTAGCTTTTCTACATAGTTGAAATTAATCACAGTTTTGTTGAACACTCATCCAAAAGTACATTGAGTATATCAACTCCTTTGGTTTGACTTTTCAATGAACACATTACTAATAACTTTTCTACTAATTTCAGTGGATTCGTCGAACTAATATCAGTGGATTCGTCGATTGCTAATGAAGAAAAATTTAATGATCTTATTTTTTTTCAATTAATTGTTCCGCAATACCTGACAAAGACATAATTCGTCTTTGGATAGTCATACGATTCAGTTGAATTTTCTCAAATTTTGCTGCTTCTGACACATTTTTTTAGCTATGCATTCTTTTACAAAATTGCCATCATTGAAGGGGCGACTTCGCTTTGCTATCATTCGAGAAATTTCATAACTAACTTCTGTAGCTGTTTCTGAATATTGAATGGGTTTAGAAAAACCTAGCTTGCTGACCATTAAGCTCCCGTTTTATAGACAACATTTTTTGCTTCCTTAATTCGCCTGTAAACTTGGTAAAAGAAGGATGATGCGTTTCATAGTGCCTTTTTACATTATATTCCTTTGCAATTGCAACAGAATTCTTGCAAATTAAACAAAGGATTTTGTTATGCGACCATACAAAAAAGTATTTCTCAGTCCAATTTTCTTGAAACTGCCGATTTTCATCTTTAACAGGAAACCTACGTTGAACGTGTTTCAAAATATATGACACCGGCTAGTCGAGTTAAAATCTATACTAGAACTATTGCCTCCCAAAAATACTATTAAACTGCACAGGTATTCTCAATCACTTATTACTTCGCTTTGTATTTTCGCGCTTATTTCTTTATGTTGACACTTCACTCAAACTGAACTGTCGGTCGCTGCGGTTAGCGTGGCTTTTATTTCGCGCATACGACTCTGGAAGCTTCGTGTATCGCGTAGGTAGCGAGTGATTCGGGACTATTGCTATCTCGCTTGCTCACACCGCGTTAGAAAATTCTTGATTTCTCTACTATTTTGAACTTTATATGAAGGCGGCAAGCGATGTTACTTGACTTTGTATTTTTGGGCGCTAGATTCAAATAACGCGCGCGCGAGATTCTATTTACTTTTCGGTTTTTTTTTGGTTTTATTCTGGAATAGAATTCAATATTTTTCGCATGTACGAGAGTACTATTGCTGTCAGCAGGCCACCAGTATTCAACCGGCGCGCCGCGGTATGTGTATTCATGCTCTTGAGCAATAAAATCTAAATTCCAGATATAGAATACTTTAGGTATACCTAAATTGTGATCGATTTGATTATAACTAATTTCTGATTTAACTATTAACATAATCAAAATGCGTTGCTTATCATTTTTATTGTACTTGACGAGACGAATCGATTGGTATGCAACTTGATGCGAAATTCACAGGTCCACATTTTTGGTCTTGAGGTCTAAAAATAGGATTTTTTAAAATTTTGATTTTTATGTCCTTTGCGTAAAGGTCGACATTGCTCTTGAGTTTAAGGTAAATAACAAAACAATAACACAATTAAAAGAACTCGATAATCAACTCAACTCAACTGTAATCTAAGGCTGGTGAAATTCGGCTGAAACGTCGTGAAATAAAAAGGTATTTCACCTTAATTAATTTTTATCGTGTAGTAGACCCGATATTAGTTTAAAATGTGTACAAGTCGCGATAGTTTAAAAAAAAAACATTAAATAAAAGCCACTCCGAGTTTTAATATAATTCTCATTAAAAAGGCAGGATATTATTATCTTGTTTCATTTCCAAGCACATGTAATAATTCGTTTCATATCCATAGGATCTACCCATCCATCGTCGTGTGAATTGCGCAACGTAATTAAAAACAAAATTTTCCCGGCTTTATTTTTAAGAAGTTGTTTTCACACATATAAACATAATATTATTAAAAGAAGGCTATTTAATAAAGACTTTTAATGAATATTTGGTAAATATCTCCTTACTTTAGCTGAATAGTTTTGATCGAATAACGGATAACAAACAACAAAGTTTTTAAACAACAATTAAAATTATTAAAGTTTAAACAATTAAAAGCAGTCATCTACGATTGAATTAAATAGATGATGAGTCGATTAGATGGCTTATTGACCAAAGCTGTTGGACTATTGAGCTTAATGGATCCGTCCAAATCTCATTTGCTGGAATGGTCCGTTTTTGCGTAACTGAACTATAATCTATATTTAGCCTTAATGTAAATTTGTTGAATTTAGCTAAACCGTTCACACAGAACTCACACTAGCCTGGCCTACCTATTGTTTATAAGTGACATATTACTAGAATAAAGAAGCGACTTACGTATTATTAACTAGCTTTTTAATGAGGCTTCACCCGTCGACCAAGAATGATAACAACACAATACACGAAATTTAAAACATTTAGGAGTTTTAGTTCCAAGCAGAGTTTATTAAATTATATATATTTCTATTTACATAACTATAATTAGAATGGAATAACATCAAATTAAGACAGTATAATAGCAATTAAAATATCGTTTGATTATGACATCTCATCCTCAGGAGTAAGATATGGTAGGTACCTATAGACGGGTCTTAAGTCGTCTTACCGTTAATACTCGATATATCATAGTATCAGTAGTAAAACAACCAAACAAAAATAGGAATAATAAAAAAAAAAAATTGAACAAAGAATTCGTAAAACTGGTGGAATTCATGCTAAAGCACTATCCATTCAACCTACAATTTAAACAGAAATAACAAATGCCCCTCATTTGTTACTTATAACAGAATATTAAAAAAAAAAGAGAAATTAATGTTAAAAATAAAATTTAAAAAAATCTGTAATTAACTGCTATCCGCAATGTAATGTTATCTTAAAAAAATAAACATTAAATACAAGTTTGTAACAACAGTTTTAGACATGTGATATAAATATTTAAAAAATATATATAACGATATGTTTGATAAATTCGTGTGATCTAGATATTAGATACTAGAAATTTAAAAACAATTGTTTGTTCTGAATAACGATTGAATATAAATAATTATTTGCATATTAACAATATAATTATTTTATCTCAGTCAGTTAAATGTAAATAATTTATTGTTAAAATATAACACCCGCATTAGAAACTGATCCCTCTGTCTCGCGGGGTTTCACAAACACACACACATATATGTATATATATATATATATATAAATGACGATCACACAGTATATCCAGTATCGTAACAACAATTTAAGGATTACAGAAATAACGATTCCGATTTGGGAATAAAATCCACGACTCTTAGCTCAGCGGGCAGGGTCATTAACCCTAATTAATGTTTAGATTTGACTTGTCGTTTAAAAACTTATTAATTGTTTTATTATATTTTCATTTGCAGAAAGATAAACCTAATTTAACATATTATTATTACGAAGTGTATTATATTCGTAGGGTTAGAGCATTGCTAACGCGTTATCGACATAAAAGAGTCTGATAAAAATGTTATTTCTGTTGAAAGCCTCACGTGGCTGTTAGGAATTTGATTTCAAGCGCTTCACTTGCCTCGTGAAGCGTGTCGTAGTTCTTTTAAATGATATTTTAATAAAATATATGTGGGCCAAGTATATATTTATTATATATATATAATATTTACATATAATATTCTATTATATTCTTTGCTTGTATTTATGTATTGTGGTTGTGTATAATATTTATTCTAAAATAAACCTTATTATGTTACATATATTATTCATTTGTATTTATTTACGTATTCTCATTTTTATAAATACAATAATAAGTAAATATGATTGTTTTATAATTGTTTTTTAGAATTTTGTAATATTTTATAATAATATTGCCTTATTGCCATGATGTTTTTCTTCGTGTTGACTGGTAGAAATTGCTTTATTGCATTAAGTCCGCCCATTGTACTATTTTTTATTGGACAGTAAAGAATAAATATATAAAGTAATAAAATATATTGTATAGTTTTGTCCTATTAACTTTATGGATGACGGACACTTTTCGGGAAGAGGAAAACACGACGACTGCTAACTACTCAAAATATACGTGTAAGTAAGATGGAAGCCAAAATAATTTTAATTATATTGGATGAAATCGTTTACTTAAAAGGTTACCAGATTTCAGAATAAGGAAGTTTCAATTGTAATAAATGCGGAAATTATAATATTATAGATGTCTTAATTCTTCTAAATAACAACCAAGAATTGAGCCAAATAATGTTTCACGCATATTTTGTATCTGGTACTTGGCAAAAAAAAAATGGACAATTTTACCTACTCCTTTTATTTTTGTCGAAATTTATATTAAATATCTTCACATAATTGTTAATTTCAATAACCTTACTTTGGACTAATTGCACTCACAAGTGAATTGATTTATGTGTGTCCTTAGAGAACTATCGAGGCTGGACCCCGACCTCGACTCTATAATTGGAAGAACTGAATAAGTAAGAGCTATTTAAATTCGAGGCTAAACCTACATATATTTAAATTAATTATTAAGGGATACCTATAGATTCCCGAGCAATAATGTAAAACTGTAGTTATTTATCTGTTGTCTCTACAGTAGTCTGCGTGTTCACGCATGAAATATCACCTTAAAACGACTCAGTGAATTTTTATATAATTTGGTGTAGTGTTGGCATACTGTCTTAGTCAATATATACTCATACCTACAACGGAATAATTAGTTTTCCACCATAACTACAAAAATAGGTTTGGAACGAAAGTACGAATTATATATAAATTATATATCTAGGCAATTGTAATGTTCCAAAAGCAGCAGAAAATATACCTAGCAGCGTATAGCCAAGACACATAGTACACGATAGTACACCGACATGAATGAATAAATGAATGAATGAATGACAGAGCGTTGCTGGAGTCAATACCTACTTAATATACGAACATTTCCAAACAACACAATTAAAAATTACAACAGCGTTTAGTTTATTGCATGGTTTAAATAATTTAAGGTATTTGAAGTTATCAAACAGTGATATATAACTATTTTAGGTACGTTCATGTCTGTTTAAAAAGAGCTCAGGTTAGTACAATACATTATTATATTATATATCTAGATCTAGATCTAAACTAAATCTATGGCAGTATTATATCTACCATTCCAGCAACTTCCAACATAATAGTTGCTCTAATCACAGAACATTTTACAAATAAAACTCTTTCTAAAATAAATTCTATATATATATATATGTATATATAGTTAGAACAATTTCATTTGCGTTGCCGCTTTCAATATTATCCTAAGCACACAAACGCATCGCTTGGACTTTGTTTAAGGTTTATCGGTATATATCGATTTTATTACCTGCATTGTTGCAGAAACCTAGTTTAATTTTACGAAGTAGGTCAGGACCTGAATATACTTATCACAACTACACGAGACCTAAAATTGCCTTTTCCTTCCTCCTAGTTTATTTGGACAAGACAGTTTCAGTTAACAAGACAGCGCATCAAAGTAATTTGTAAGCAGTATGTATTGTCTGTTAAAGAACGTCGACGCGTCGGGTGCTGCGGTATTTTTATGAATACAAGCACCTGTATTACTGAACGAAGCCATTGACGTCATAGGGCTGGCGCATGCGCCTTCCAAATTCAAAATTCACGTTCAAGTAAGGGAGGAGGGATAAGAGCGCGTCTCGCTGTTTTGAGTGACGGACGTGACTAACTAAATCTGTTCTTTAGACTTCTTAAACGCGGGAAAGTGGTAAGTTTATACATGCATAATAATTATTTAGAGCTTATTAGTAATGACTCAGTTTTAAAGACTGAAAATATCTTTTGATACGCGTGAAGCTTTTTACATAAAATATATTTTCGTTTTTAAACTTACGGGCTTATTTATGTATGACGTAGCTTGGGATGATAGAAGTTCGACTAAACTTGTAGGAGCAAATAGAATTTGTATAAACAATAAAACGCGATTGAACATTTGCAATTTGTACAATATTTAATTTTGGTTTGAATTAGTTCTTTTTAAATATTATATTAACTCTTACATTATTTGTTTCATATTCTAAGCTCATAATAAAATAAAAATATAATAATAAATAGAGACGTAACAATAGTCGCGCCTTTGCTTTTAAATAACAATGAATTTTTTATCATAAAAGGGTAGAGAGGTTTCGGAGAGATGTAAAAAAATATCCCAATAAAATCGGCGATATTTGTTAAGAAGATGGAAAAAAACAAAGTTACATGTAAAATGGATCAGCTAACTAACTAACTATACGTATAAAAAGTATATTATGTAACTGTATTATATAAAATATAAAAAGACTAATGTTGTAATGAGAAAAGAATAAAAATAATTTCCGAATTTCCTCAGGGAATTTGGTACTAAACTTTCACGAACTATCTGAATTTCATTGAACTAAAGTCGGAATACTAGAGTATCAAACAAACCATCGATCCAATTGTAGGAATATATATAATATAACATTATTTTGGAATATAACGAACAATTATCATTCAAACAAATAAAAACATGTATATCTGTCATAATGTTATGGCCTGAACAAAGTTTGAACAATTTTATATACAATCAGTATCAGCAGAAAATTCATCCGTCGGCACGTTTCTCATTGACGCCGCAGTACCGCTATCTTGACTATTGCCCATAGTATTTATTTATAATGTCAACAGCCAAATACAATAATACAGCCATATTTAAATACAATAATAAGCCAAATTTAAATACACTAATACAGCCAAATTTAAATTTGTCGTCGGAGCAAAACCAACGACAAATTTAAATATTCTAGAATGTACTAAAAGTTAGACGAATATTCAAGTCACGTTCCACTCACATCAAAGCATTGAAAATGAACCGGATTATTTTGTGTTAATTGCATTTTGAAAGAGGTTGTTACAATTTTAAATTAGAAAAATTTAATCAAATAATAATTTCGTGTCAGCATGTCTAAGGCTGCTTTTTGTTTAAAAAAAAAAAACAGTATTTTTTATCATAATCTCAATTTGCTTTTCAAAATCACCGTCAAAGATTTTTATTCCTAATGGAAATCTTGCCACTTATGAAACGTCAGCCTCTAGTTGTACGGATTCTTCTCCATAGGACCCTTTGAACCTCTAACCTACCTTTTGGATATTTGAAGAAGTAGATTGCGTGGAAAAGAGTTCAAGCAACTTGACTGGCAAGAAACTCCAGGGATATTCTTTAGACTTATTAATTAATTTTCATTTTTTTTTAAATTATTGACTAATTTCATAGTTCATTGTCAATAATATTATTATCAATATTATATGTATATTATATATATATTATATATATTATTATACAATATTAATGATATCAGCAACATTTTATTTGAACGGATGTTTGACGCTTAACAAATTAAATTGAATTGGAATATTTACTTAATTCGGAGGGTTGGAACTTGGAAGCGTCGTTGATGTATATATATATACAGCGGAATTCTGTTCTCGCACTCTACTTTAATTTTATCCCTTTGAGATAATTGCAAAAATATAATTACGGCTCTTTTGTCCATTCATGGTGATAAATAATTAGAACCTTCTTTTTACTATCATCTGTGGCTTGGTCGTTGCCTGAACCTATATTTTTTTTCTCAAGTTAGCTGAACTTTCATGAATAGTGGAAGGTATTGTGTACTTTAAGCTGAAAAGAGGTTACATTTTAAATCCCACCCACGCGTCCCCAACATTGGAAGGATGACGATGAGCAAAGGAATGTGACCCTTCAGGAGGAAGGTTTGCTCATTTGAGATATGGGACTTTTAAGTAAATTAAAAAAACACTCTTGAATATTTGTCGTATTTAAAGTTCGCCAAATTTAAATTAGTAGAGTAATATACTTGGTCACAGCTTCAAAACTAACTTCTGTATGTAAGTAGCGACCCTTTGGAGATAAACTTTATCTACATTCATTAGACTTACTGTCAGGTTTAAAATATAACGGTCAAGTATGACTCGGGGTTTATAATCTGGTCAAGGCAGATAGATAGCTTTAGGATTAACATTTTTTTTTATTTAATTTTCTTTAAGATGTTGAAGTAATTAACCACAATATTTATGTTTTAAATTCCAAAATTTTTATGTTGATTTTTAAATTTTGGAACATATTTAAAGTAAGGTTGTAAATAACGGTTTCTTAATTGCACACCAGTAACTGTTTAAAAAAAAACTATCACTTTATTAGTATTAAATGTTCTTAGAGAAGTCGACTGCACCAAATACTGTTTGAATTCTTATTCCGTTTGAAATAAACATTTAATTTAATAATACGTTCTAAAAGTAAAGATTGAATATATTCTCCATCCTTTGACCCGGAATTGTCGTATATACTTCCCTTTTCAAACAATTGTAATGAAAGAGATTTTCTCTTGGAAGAAAGCACGTAGCTTTAACGTATTAAAGTTTTCCTATTTAATTTTCGAATACTGAACGCTGTTTATCATTTTAATTAGTATTATCAATTCTTACAATGAAATAATTATGACTCATCGGTCTTCCAGTATGGTACAGGACATTCTGTTTGAAAACAATTTTCAGCTCAATCTTTTTAATAATTTCTAGTTTGAGCTTTATAGCTTTATTCATTTTTATCACTGGTTTAATTAAATAAATTTACTAGACATATAAGTTAATCACTGGATTCTTACTTAGTTTTTAAATGAATTAAATACTGTGAGGAATATTAAACATTTAGTACATACCGTAACGAAAATTTTGGAATCCATAAATGTGTGACCAAACTAAGCGTAAAAAAACATATTTACAGTAGTTTCATATAATATAAAGCCTTATGTTACATATAATATTGAAAAAAGTACTGAAGAGGGGAATCCGATGAGTTTTCAATTCCATTAATTGCAGAGCTACATATTCCAAATAAATAAATGCCTTTAAAAGCAATCTTATATCTTATAACACCAGGAACCTTCTGATGTAACGAATGCTTTATTCGTGGATTAAAACGAACACTCGCCTCATACTGTAACTACATTATTGAGAATATTGGGTTCCTTCGTTTTAACAAAGCTGGAAAATAAGAGCCTGCAAATATATTTTATGGATAGAATTAAATTTCATATAAACCAGTAACTTGAAAGTGGAGTTACCTTTCGATAAGAAGAATTAAACGTATATACTAATTTTTGTAATGACTTTGCTTGCGCAGCTTTGAATACGTTTTATTGGTATACTTCAAACTCTACCATTGCTTCCAATATATAAAGTTTCATCAAAAGCCATTTCTAGTCGAAAAGTTTAATTTAATAAATAAAATATTGTAAGGCAAATATAAATTAAAAAATACTTAAACAATAATAATATACTAGATGGTCTCTGGGACTTCGTTTCTGTAGCGCTACGTATTGGATATCTTTGATGTGTGTACACTTTTGTGTTGCTGTGTGTCGTGTGTCGTGTCGCATGTCACATGTGTCGAGAGCTCCAATATTTGTGATGTTCTTATTGGATTATCAGATATTTCGTGGTACCGCTAACAACTTAACAGTGTTGAGATAGTAACTGTTAAAATTAGATTTAAGTGGTTCAGTCTATTTCATTGCACAGAATCTGTTATTTCTGTAACTTTAATATATACAGGAGATATACGAAATCTAATATTTCAATGAATTCACTTCCCCTCAAATACCTTTTGTCTTTTATAAGAAAAAGTGCACCGGTTTTACCCGACACGTCAGTGTGTGTGTGAGCTACCCTCAGCGTAAAATTCGTCTCGACATCGATACCTTACAACAACGATAGTCTTCTTTTGTCAATGTGCGTGTGTGTAATATTATTTTGACTTTTTATTTTTATATATAAAATATATAAATATTTTGTATACATTTATATATTACCCTTAAATCCTAAAAGGACTACAACATGAGTAAGCCAAACTCAATAATCCTTTTTATCTAGCTCCTTGAGACTAAGAGCAGATAACAAATTTCAAGTAGGAATATAGTTTTGAAGATGTAGAGTCGATAAATTGACTTTACTTTATACGAAGAGGTAAGTAACCTCCAGCGACTTGAGTCGCTTACATAAAAATACACTCTTTATCTTTTTTATTATCTGTGAAATAATTTATAAGCAAGAGTACGAACATCGCATAATAATAGTATTCTAAGTAAAACATCGACTCTACAACAATACACTGGAATTCACATTCAGTCAGAATAATATGTATAATAATAACTTTGAGCCTCTTCGAACCAGTGTCCTGTACATGGCATTTACTGTCACTCCCACTGATAGAATAATTAATAAAGATATAGCCCATAGCCTGACCTCTTTCACGACGATCTGAAGATAGTTCTCAAAGAAGTAATTACCTTACATTGAATAACAGTCTGTTGCCAGTAACAGCTTCATGAATAATTGAATACATTAAAAGTAGACTCGTTTAATTAATATTGACTGAGTATTTTAAAATAATCTGTTATGCATTGAATAGACCATGATCCATATTTAATTTGGCAGGGTTACTATTGTCGTAGTACGTATACAGTAACAGCCCAGCCTGTTCGTACATTAAATATTTGTCGAGACGGTCTTTGCTGTACCCACACATGTACACTGTATTTTTAAGTACCGTAAAAAAACAGACGCTTTAGAATTTTGCTTTGTTTATCTGTTTGGCGTGCGGCTTATTGTAGATCCTTACAAAAAGGAAACTTTTCCCTCCGTTTTTTTTCTATTTGTACAAGAAAACACAACTTATTTTTCTTTTCCATTAAAACAACAAGGATAATTGAAAGCAATATATATGTGCTTTTATATGTATACAGATAGAATATTTTGAGGTTTTCTATTTTTATTCATTGGATGTATAAAGAAATAAAGAAAAGTTCAAAGGGAGTCGAAAAATTCTGATCCCTATTCTCCATAACTACCTGGCGGTTATGTTATTTTAATACGTATATATATATTTAATTGACGATGACTTTTCCAGAATATTCTTTTATATTACGTATACAAAACGAAACTGTCAAATCGAGCCGTTGTTATACATGCGGCAATTGATTTTTGTATAATTATATTAGTGTCGATTAACCGTCACGTAGATAATTTAGTGTATAATAGAATTAGATTAAATACACAAAATAAAATCAATTACAGGCAATGGTGAAAAATTAAAGAAGAAACGTTTCAAGTCAGATGAACAACAATGTACGTTATATTTATATTCTACAAGTGGGTTATATATTATATAATATACTGTAGAAAAGGCTATTTGATATAAAGATTGGATGGCAATTTAACGACTGAAGGAAATCAATCTGTCCTCGCTGAAGCACGCCTACCCGTAGAGATGGAGATTCAACTCGTAATAGAGATTGACGCGTGTATATTAATCTTCTTTTATAGGCTAGTCTCATATTTTATTATTTATATACGTGCGTGGGCTTTCGTATGGAGCGAATCAATTTACGAGCACGGGATGTTCCGTTCGTTATTAGTTCGATAAATGTAACATTTTTGTGTTATGAGATTTTTTATCGCCGGGAACTTATAAGATTTTAGGAAACTATTTTTCAGTTTGTATGAGAGGTAGTTCCTTATGAATTTGAACACATACTTCATAACAAAAAAACTCTTGAAGACGTTTGTTTTTATTCAGATATTAGAATTATTGACAATATATATTACACTAAAGATTAACATCGTCAATTGTCAAACATTTAACTTTCATTTTAATAGTAAATACGAAAATATATCGTAATAAAAAAAATGGATATTTATAAAATGAGCGTCCAGTATTATCTCTCTGTAGAGTGATAAGCTTATCTTCAAACGATTTTTGATATCCTGCTAAATGAAATAGGCTCTTCGCAAAGGACAGGATATTCAACAAATTAGATTTTTAATGCCTTAGCTCTTTGAAGCGAAATGACAAAGCTGTTGACTAGAAACCGAGATTACGTGTCTGAATATATTCACTTACGTTACACACACAGACAGCAGTCTATTAAATCAACCGAAAGTGATTTTAATTAGCTTAAAGGTTTTTCTTTTCGTCAATCTACTTGTGACTCATGTATTCAACGCCAATGTCAATTTAAGTATCTACTTCTAGTTTAATTAATAATAATATAATACGAGATGGTGTCCTATAGGTTACGGGTTCAAATCCCTGCCCGTATCCTATATATTTACATAAATATTTATATAATTCGTATAAGCTAAATATGGCTATACGTAGATATTTTCAAAAACATTTATATCATTTTTGGCATCTTTTTAATGTTAATTAATCTATATTAAACAGATGGAAACATTGATTAGGATTTTAGAAAAAAGCCTAATAGATGTCACCACCTTTCCCATAAAGGCAAATATATATAAAATGCGAAATGCACTGTCCTCATGCTGTGCATTTCGCATTTTATATATATTCTACCCTCCTGGGTAGACTTGGTAGAGCGACTCCCTTTCCATCTGTTTGTATTTCTCTCTATATCTATTTTCAAAAATATAAAAAAAATCTTAAATTATTAACCACATTTGAAATGGCTTCTTCATTTGAAATGACTTAAAAAAACAATAATCTGTGCCAGCTAATCTTAGCAGGTGGCCCGAATCAGAAACCGTCCATTAACGTACTAGCAAAAATCTTTATTTCATATATCTTTTTGATATTATTATGACAGACAGTATATTATTACAGAATTATAATGACAGAAAATGACTCCATGTATTTTATATCTATAAAGATGACGTGTGTGCTTCTTACCCTTGTCAATGTCAGCGTGTGGTTGGAGATCAGTCTTGATACTTTATAGTTCATCCTATTCTTGTGCTCAGTGAAGAAGTTATAGGTGAATTAGTTATGTGTGTTTTTAGAAATCTCTAGCTCTTTAATAACTGAACAATATTTACTAAGCCTACCTACAAGAATGTAGAGTCAATTCAATACTACATTCTTGTTTTTGGTCAAAACTATTGTAGTTCAACACACAAATATTATATATTAAGAAATAAATCTAAAAATAATCTACAGTAAATCTCAAAAAACATTTCACGTTTTGCACAATTTAGTAATATAATAGCATTAGCTTCAGCATTAAATAGATTTCTTAGTATCAGATCACGATACAATAAAAAATTTTAATAAAATAAGCATGTACGCAACCAATTGTGGAGTCTACCGGTACGTGGGGGGGAGGGGTGGGCTGGGGATGGGGGACGGGACGGTTGAACTGGGTCACCGGAACAGAGTGATGCTGCAGTATCTGGAACACGATTTTGAACGAATTGCAACTTGTTGATTCTCATTGTTCCGTTTTCCACAGACCATTATTGTTTTGAAAATAATTTTAAACCAAATAGTTTTACTTTGCTCCAGAAAATTTCTAAATCTTACGCTATTGTGACCCAATTAGAGTACCTTGTTTCATAAACATGAAGTGAGGTTTAATTTCGCTTATAGTTTAACAATAAACTTATATAGTGTTAATGACAAGGCATTGCACTTGTAGGGTTTTAAAATCCGCATGCCCGTACAGATTTCCCTTGAAGTCCAACAAATTCAATTTGTTATACTCAGCGCTAAAACTACTTTGACAAAGTTGTTAATTAATTTAAGGTTGTGTAACTTGCAGTGATTTCATTTGCTCTTTATAAAATTCCTTAATTGCGTTATGGCGTCTCCTTGCCATCTTGTCTTACTTTAGCTTTGTTAATATATTATAAAAATAGTAGTCTGTTAAGAAACTTCGAAACCAAATCAGTATTTAGTAGACTTAAATTAAAAAATCTGTATTCGTTCGTCTTACGTTGCTATTTAGAAATAATACATTTAATATGTTTAGATATGTTTTTTTTATCAGTTGATTATAAGTCGCTACAAGCAAATATCAGAAGTTGCCTCTAGGCGGATAGGGGGGAATGAAAGAGGTTAGAAGAGAAATAGGGGGGAAGGTTCCTGGTCTTTCACTGGCTGTTGGTAATACGGCTACAATATATACATCAATCAGATTTTCGGGGTTAGTCAAACCAGCCTCTACGAGCTACTGTTAAAATGGAAAATAAAAAAAATGTATTATATTCATAGCGCAGTACCGTTCAGCCTTGTAGGAACATAACACCTATGGCCTCCGCTATTTTCAATGCAAACTGTTGTAGATCAAGTATCTAATTTCTGAGCATATTAACTTGAAAAAAATATCTGTTAATATTGTTATAATATATAAAATAGTATGTATTATATTTAATCGTATATTTTTAACAGAAACAAACAAGATGAAGCAGACATTGAGGCTCGCTGTTCTGATCGTCTGCTTGCTCGGAACTTTTGCCGCTCCCGTCGCAGATACGGGTAAGTTACAATTTTATAATAACTTTTGACGGGACAAAACTTATAAACCCTTATGTATATCTATTATTTTATTTGTGAAAATTCTCTTAAATACAAGCCGAAGGTGAATTTTTTTTATCAATCCTCTTTGTTTCCATTCAGATTTAATTGATTACTAAACCAATAAACCGAGACAAGAGGACAGATAAAATTTAATTAGAAATATGTTCTAAGAACAGTGCAATTAGATAATAAAATATAAATAATAAAATATATTAAAATTCATTTAAATCTATGCTGCTTTTTGAAGTAATAATTTTTTGAAGCAAACGTTATTTCTATTATTTCTCAATATTCGTATCATCTTTCGAGTATTATTTAAAATATTGAATAATTATAAAATTGGGCTTCTAAAAATCGATGGACATTTTAACATTCGTTTACTTTTTATTTTCTTCATAGGTTTCTATTTTGTATGCTTTCAATACGCATCATGAGAATACATTGAGCCAAAAAAAATACTTTTTAAGAAAAAGCACTGATTTCTCCACCCCCCAGATTTTGTGCAGATTTTTTTGGTCCAGTTTTGTTATATTGTCTAAATGAAATAGTTTATATACTTTGTTATTGTATTATTCTAAATAAAAAAAACTATTATTACTAACTATTCATGAGATAATATTTATTGATTTAATAAATGTTACAATAATTCTAGACGATTGAACTTTTTCAGTCAGAATTAATCTTTATCAAAAATACCTATTTTATAACAAGATTGAGATTAAGAAATAAATATTACTTAAATAAATATAATATTAAACATATTTTATTTTAATTTATTTTATAAATAGGTAAGTTTATAATATTTTTAATTCAATGTTATGAGTATTTTAAAGTTACGCAACGTGCTTGAGCTTTAGCCCCCATTTTTATTTATCTCCTAGCTGTTGCAAGCAAATTTATCTGCTCGTAAATTATAACTTTAATTTAATTACAGCCTAAACAATTTTTTTCTCTCGTGAAAATGATGGAATTATTGGCAATAAAAAGCATCCCATTAGTTGAGTTGGACTTAAAATTACCACAAGTTTCATCTTATATTGTTCAGTGTTTGTTTTTGCCTTGTTCTTATTTTATGATACGTATTTAATTTTTATCTAGGTTAAGAGGCGTTCGATGTGGCGTAACAGATTACGTTTTATTTTAAAGGTTATTCTTTTCCATTTGCGTCTCTCAGCTCCTCCCAGCTCCCTGCTCTTGACATTGAAATTGTTTTGTTGGCAAGTTGGGTGTTATTACGTCGTTTGTAGGAAGCTCGTCTATTTTATGTTATCTTAGCTATATTTCCATTAACATACACTAAGCCTACGTGAACATTGTTTACGCCTACAAGGTGACAATCCAGACAATCCATACGTATTTAGTGAAATTACGTAACAATCAAATGATAAAACAATTATTAAGTGTTCGTGTCGATATTACTTTAGTTTTGATAATATTACTATTAATTATTTACTATTAATTATTTTACTTATTAATATAATTATTATTATTCAGGTAATAATAGATTGTAGATAAATAAGATAGACTTTATTGCTCACAGAAATAAAAGAAAAAAATGTATATAGAAATGATTGTAGCCTGAGTCAACATTTAAATGCCAAAAATTTTACGGAAAAATGTAATAACTTGCTTAGACTAGATAAGGCTATACATAGATTAAAACTAGAAAGGTCCTTTTTTCTTAAACATTTTGTGATATATAAAGCAAGTAACAGAATTTAATATTATTAAAAATATCGTTTATTTAGACTTCATCAATTTATTATCATCCTAAGTATATTTTTAACTAAATATAGAATAAAAAATAATACGACATTAGCTGGGATTTGATCTCTCGACGTCTGGAATACAGTCCCGTCGTGCTACGAATTTAGCTTTCGTAACGCTGCCTGACTCAGTGAGTTTAGAATTCTATACATATTCGTCTTTATCGAGACGGTAGTGACATCTATTCTATAGGTCACAGGTTCGAATCCCGTTTAATTTATTATTATTTATTTATTTACATTTTTATTATTTGTAGTTTAAATTTTTAATTATTTAAATGTTTAAATAAATAATATGGCTTTACATGTTTATAGATATTTTCAAACATCCTCATTATTCTTAGTCAAGACACACCGTACTTTGTGTAAAAATATTGCGTTTATAAAACAATGAGTTTAAATTTGTAAATTATTTAATAGGAATCCTTACCTTTATGTAAAACTAGGCTCTAACATGTATGTATGTATGTATGTGTTTTGTTTGCTTGTGGAAAATGTTTGTGCTTTGAGTTGGAAATATGAAATTCCATGCCAAGCCTAAGCACGGTATGTAAGGTTAGGGTTAAATTATTTACATGTATTATGTAATTATTTTTAGTATATTTTCATAATTATTTCAATATTAATATTTTTTATGTTAGTTCAATGGGATTTATGTATTATATATATATATATATATTTTATATTTTTTTAGTTTATTATTAAAATATTTCTAAAGCTATAATGTTAAAACAATATTTTATATATGTATATATTGAATATTGTTAATTATTACTGACCATACTGTTGGTCAGTTACCATTATCGCATTTTTGCAAAAAATAATGAGAGCTCTATTCATAGAGCGGACAAAGGCAAGTCTGGCTTTTGTCCGGATTTGAATAGAAAATAGAAGGAGATACGAAAGAGATTAAAAATCATCCTGGCCTTAATTGGTATTTAGATTTATAAAAATAAACCTTTATATAGATAAAGGGCAATTAAATTTTTAAATGTAAAATTAAACGTATACTGTTAAAAAGAGCTTATTATAGCATACAAGAGTTTTCAGTTGATCGTATTTCGATCAACTAATAGGTTAGGTTGTGGAGCTTTGCTTGTTGACTCATTTGCAAGATATTCTAATGTATACATAAAACATTGTTAAATTGTTTTTAAAAGAGCAACTGTTGATTTTCTGGCCAGCTCTTCTCAGCAGAGCAGCATTCTGGTGGTAGGTCACTCACGGACTAACATACTGACATACTATACTGACATTTTTTAATGTAATGTAATGTATTTGACGATTCATAAATAGAACTTTACTTTGTATTTATATGTGTGTATTAGTGTGAAAAATATGCGTAATATACCTATATATATAATATTTTAAAAACACAATAGATAAAAAAAAAATGTGTCATCGTGATTTTGTGAGGAATTGAGAATAATTCGAAATTCCTTCGAATAATAAATAGCAAACGGCTGTCAGTTTTTAATAATATAATTAAGTGAAATCCAAAAGGTAAATCGATAGGTCATAGATATATCTGATTTATAAAAAATATATATATATGTTCTTTACAATAAGAATTAAGTATAATAGGAAATATATAAATCTAGTTTATCGAATCGAAATTTAAATCGCACCGTTTGAAGATTTTATTTTCTTAAAATGTACCAAAGTGTAAATAAAAAATAGAACTCAAGCAATGTAGGTATTTGTATTTTTTATTTAAATTTTCCGTTTGCTAAAATCGTTTAAAAATACTACAGTCGTTTTAATTGAGGTTTAAATGTAATTATTTAAGTGTTACTGTAATGGTTTGGCTGGGAAACAATTAAAGCTCATTGAAAAACCGCTAACCGCATTCAAGGAAAGCTACAAATTTTGTCGATGTTTAAATTTCATGGATGTGAAGGAAAAAAACTATTTTATTTTATTTTTTCTTTTTATATGAGTTATATATATGTATATATATATATATATATACATATATATAATACATATTATATATATATCTAATGATTCTAACATAATGTAATTGTTTTTCTGTATTTTCATTTTGCCTATTTTAGAAAAGGAGACTTGCAAATTTACAGAATAACATTAAAAATAAAAATAGTAAGCAAATTAATTTCTTTTAAAACGACACTTCTACGAAAATGTTACTACGCGCTACGCAAGTGCTACGCACTCTGAGAGAGAATAGCTGATGACTTTCTGTTCTTTAAGAATATAGAATAATTTCTAATCTTAAATAATGTATTCTAATTTAATAGTATTTATTAAATATACTGACGCATTATATTAAAGAACGAGGACTCCTTTATAGTGACGTGATGAGGTGTGAGGAATCAATGAATATCAAAGGCTGATGAACATACGGTAAGTGTGCTATTACTGAACTGATACGAAAATAGACATTTTATATATTTATTAACTGTGTAATATAACGTTATAATTATTATAACACCTTCCCAAAAATCTTTCACTCATTTTAAAACTATAATATAAGAAAAAAAAAATGTTTATTATATATTCAATTCATAGCAAAATTCTACATTTTGTTCCGCATTATGTCAGTTATTTTTTCGTATTTCTGTCGGACCTTAACGCCTACGTGACTGAAATAATACAACGGTACTATGAAAATTGTGACAGAATAATGAATATTCATAAAAAATATAATTATATGCTAAACGTATTTAAATTTAAACTAGCGTTCAGCTGTAATTATGTAAAATATAACAATAGCGTTATTTTATATACACATGAATTTTTATATTTTAATAGACATTCAAGAATTATAAATAAATTAAAAATATCTATAATACATGATGGCACATACAAAAATCGAGGATTTGGAATTTTTTAATCACAGGCTTACTTGTAAAAGAAGAAATTATGTTTAACGTTAGTGTTAATTATTTAAATTAATGGCTGATTGAAAATAAATACACACGCCAATACGTATAAAAATATTATTTTTGTTCTAAAATTCAGGCTTGGAAGATCTGATGAAAGAAAAACACCTGAAGCCAATATCGCCGAAGGCAAGCTATATATTATTGAATTATAAAATTTTATCGTCTTATCAGATTACATTTTAAAAGAAATTATTTTATTAACTTTCACCAATTCTCAAAATATCATATTTTGAACATAGCGGTAGTTAATATTCAGTCTCAACTATCTGTCAAGAGGCGATAACGCTTCTAGAGTATCGACCGCGTCAGTACAAAGGAACTCAGCACGGAAATCCTTCAATGCAGAATGTAACATAGCAATGCAATTTATCGCTATTTAATATGTTTAAATGTAGCAAATATGCTTGTAGATATTTCTTAATATTTGAAAGATATGTAATCTATAAACTTATATTTCTTAACTCAAACTTGCTTGAAGTATTTCTATTTGCACTGTAAGTCTCAGCGTGGTCATAGCGATGAAATACCATTGAAATCTTATAGCGATAAAATACCATTGGAGTCTTATAGCGATAAAATACCATTGGAGCATAAGCCCTAAGTTGCAAGATATATACTGAACCAAGGGTTTTTAGTGATTGAGTTATCTAGATCTTTCATAGTGCTACGAGTAGTTTTAGGCCACCTGTTATTGAGTACTAGAAAACTTTCTACTTAGTCATATTTTCTCAATATCAGTTTTTGATTTTGATGTGACTAAGATATAAACGTGTCTTCCACCACTATTTAATATTTAGAGTTAATTAATTATAATTAATGAGCATTTTATTTATAACTGAGCGTTTGTATAATAGGATATATATTTACAAACTTGTACAATTAATCACGAAATGAAATCTCTCAGGCTGTACCGAATTTGAACATTTTGTTTTGTCTCAGGCGGAACCGTTACAGTGCAACTAATTTATAAAATAAACGCTTTATCATTTGTAGTTATATTTTCAAGTTACGTCATTTTTTTAGTCTCTCAAAGGCTCTAGTGCTTTGATATGACCAAGAACCTCCTTGAGTTTATTTCTAACGCAATGTTCAATTTGGAATGTAATTTTTTATAAACAAATATGTATAACTAATAAATATATATACACATTGGATAGCAATGTGTATGATAAGATATTTTGACTCTAGATTTGTATTTTACTGCACGTACAAAGTTATATGTTTGCATTTCACAATGGCTACAAAGGGGCCGAATACGAATGAATATTTTAGTTGGAATACGCCTGAATATTTTAGGCTGTTTTTCAGTTTCAGTTGCAAATAGCTTAAGAAAATTGACAACCATTAAGTTCATCGTAATGTAATAAGCACGAGGATGACATCTTTGAGGGTCGCAAATTGGGTATTTTAATTGTTATAGACCTTACAAATTTACATTTTATTACAGTAAGACGCTAAGTAAGCTTACAATATGTCCATTATTTTTCATGGTCAGAATAAATATAAAAAACCAGAGTGTGCATTACAAACTAGAAATGTCTTTAGAATGTTTACGTGAGTTATAGGAATACATAAAATAGTTAAATTATATATCCATTCAAACTAACTTTATAACGTATATATATAACCATATAAACTTTAATGAAATGACCATATAAAACATTTATACTCTTGAGTACATACTTGAAGACATTTACTAAATTATTTCAATCACTTGCCTTTATCCCAATTACTTTGGATCTCAGCTATTTGTTTATTTGGCATTTTGTAAGAGATTTGGAAACATTTTTAAAACCGTACTTCCGCCTTCCTAGGGAATGCTTGTCGGTGTTATACTTTTATCCCTTAGCCGGCTTTTACGGCATCCTTAGGCTATATCTTCCCAAGGACGCCGTAAGAGCCGCCTAGCCGTAAGAGTAGTGCTACACGCAGAGCAAATTAAAAACAATTTTATAATATTTTACATATAATATTAGTACATAAATGACAGTCAATAAACCACATCGTAATATAATGTGTGTCAGTCTCCATGATGGTGACATTTTACATGTCAACATAATTACAATATTCTGATGTTGACCTAAATATGGGGTCACGTAATACTTCAGTTACGGAATTTCGTACGCCACATTTAGACATATGTCACTGTTACTTCTATACTATTATTATATTTCACTGTTTATTATTAATTTAAACATATGTTACTTCTATATTATTATTATATCACGGTTTATTATTAATTTAAACATATGTTACTTCTACATTATTTTTATTTCACGGTTTATTATTAATTTAAACATATGTTACTTCTATATTATTATTATTTCACGGTTTATAATTAATTTAAACATATGTTACTTCTATATTATTATTATTTCACGGTTTATTATTAATTTAAACATATGTTACTTCTATATTATTATTATTTCACGGTTTATTATTAATTTAAACATATGTTACTTCTATATTATTATTATTTCACGGTTTATTATTAATTTAAACATATGTTACTTCTACATTATTATTATTTAACGGTTTATTATTAATCTAAACATATGTTACTTCTATATTATTATTATATCACGGTTTATTATTAATTTAAACATATGTTACTTCTATATTATTATTATTTCACGGTTTATTATTAATTTAAACATATGTTACTTCTACATTATTATTATTTAACGGTTTATTATTAATTTAAACATATGTTACTTCTATATTATTATTATTTCACGGTTTATTATTAATTTAAACATATGTTACTTCTATATTATTGTTATTTCACGGTTTATAATTAATTTAAACATATGTTACTTCTATATTATTATTATATCACGGTTTATTATTAATTTAAACATATGTTACTTCTATATTATTATTATATCACGGTTTATTATTAATTTAAACATATGTTACTTCTATATTATTATTATATCACGGTTTATTATTAATTTAAACAAATGTCACTTCTATATTATTATTATTTCACGGTTTATTATTAATTTTCTAACTTTATCTTCTTCTAGTATACATATGTATATTTAAGATGTTTTAAATTATCAAAGTTTAATGATATGGCTTTGATGGTGTGTGGACATACTAGACAGACAAAATCCCAATATCATTCCATTTAAATACGAAGCAACCAAAAAGCTTTTTTTTCCATTAGCAGTTTCCTATCTTGAATTCAAAGATTTAAATGGATGGCTGTTATTTCTTTTGGAACACGTTAAGTTAAAGTTACAAAGAAGATTTTTTCTTTTGATTATATATTTATCAGGGTACGCTTCGCTTAGTCTACCGGGACATTGCGAGAGAAGCAAAAAATGGTCCTTGTCTTCAATTTTTTATTGAATCATTAATAATTATTGAATAATGAGTTTTTTATAACTAAGCATTCATTGACAATTCATTGGCGCTGTTATCGCTATTTTATCTATTGCCCCGTGTCCTGGGTTTGATCCCCACACTAGAAAAATATGAGGGTTCAGAAATCACACTATAAAAAAAATCTTTATAATTATCTAGTGACTTTGATTGTGGGCAATATATATTATAAAAAAGTTTATGATGAGTCATCCCATGACCACGGCTGGTATAATTCGGTCGAAACGTCGGGAAATAAAAAATACTTCACTATTAATTTTATAAATAAAAAAAAGACTCGATATTAGTTTAAATGTACAAGTCGCGATAGTTTAAAAACATTAAAATAGTTTATATATTATCAGTTGTATAGTATAGTATAGTATAGTATAGTATAGTACAAGCTATGCTTAGTTTGAGGGTAGATAACTTTGTGTGAAAATGTCAGAATATTTATTATTATTTGAAAATTGAACCTTTAAGTATTAAAACTTATGTTACTTACAATTTATAAAAGAATTTGTATTTGTTTCAGGACGAGAATCCGGAGACCCGAAGTCCGTAAGTAATATTCTAATATTCAGTACTTTAGTCGATATTTAGGATGAGCTTATGACAATTACCAGGAATGTTCAATCCAGAAAGAAATCCAACGTCTTTTAGATAATTGTCAAGTGAATAAAATTCTAGTGTTAATAAAAGCGGCCGTTGACCTTTTGTTTTCTAATCCGTAATCCGAGCCATGAAATGGCGGAGTAATCGAATCGTATTTAGATTTGTTTGTACAAGGAACGTGTTTTATTTCGTTTCACTAGTTGTCCACGGGCTTACGTAGGTTCAAAACAATTTGACAATTATCTAGATTATTTTTAAAAAACATAAATAATGATATAACATGATTGATGAAAGTCACTTTTAAATAAATTAAGCTCAATATTATTCAAGGCAAGGCGTCTTTGAATGTAAACCAAACGCCAGATATTTGTGGTTAATGTGGACCAGTTCAACAAAATGCTAGATTCATATCTAAGCCCCTAATAATTTGAAATGTAAGCTGTCTGTAGTGCTTAATATAGAAAATAAAAGAAATAAATACGAGTTTTAATTTATAAAATTCTCTTTTAATTCAGGATGTTCCTGTCAAGCAATTGGAAAACCTTAAAATGGGTACGTCATTTTTTATTATAACACCTCACACTACTATATTTTTATATGTATGCCTTTATATATTTTTCTTTTTTTTATATTTATTTTATTTTCTTATGTTCGAACTATATAATATAATGTGTGTTGCCAACATAAAAATGAAACGTCAAGTTATAACCGAGAGAGCTTAAATTAGAAACGTGAGTGCCAACGTGATTGAAATCAAAAATAGATTTAGAATATATCAAAGGAAATATATTATTTACATATAAAATTTAATATTTATAACATTATTTTAATTTTAAGATTTCTCTCTGATCCTGCTATTTATTACTGTATATAAGAAGTGCCAAGGTAATAATAATAACTGTTTTAAACTTCAGAATATAGTTCAGAATATACTGAGAAAACCAAAATAATATAACCCCTAAATGCAAAAAGGCGGTTACGTAATTTATTTCTATAAGTTTTTAACAACAGTTATAAAATCTTGATTTTACTTACCTACTGTTATGCATTTCTTAAGATATTTTTTATACTGAAATAAATAGCACCATCCGGTGCTTGTGTGTGTGTGTGTGTGTGTGTGCGTGTGTGTGTGTGTATGTGTGCGTGTGTGTGATTGTATCTGAGTGTGTGTGTGTGTGTGAAGGCGGTAATTGATGCCTAGCACTTAGAACAGTGCCACAGTGCCACAGTGGCTGACGTCCTGACGTCCTTGACTTAAAAGTTAATGAGAATTTATCATTTCTTATTCTACTTTTTGATGGTCTTTCTTCAGGAATTATTAATAGCTTAAAGCACTAGGTAATTGTTTATATTGATTTCCATGTAACATTAAAGCAGAAAATATATAATTTTTCAGATTTCTTACTTCCTTCGCATGGAATATCTTATAGTAGTTATGTTGACTGTTCTTAATATTTTGTCAGATTATATTCCAGACTTCGTAACATTATATTTAATATTCATAGTTACGTGTTGTTTTTCATAACTATGTAGATAGTCGTGTAATGCCTTTGATAAACGCGATAGCTTTATCGATCTTAAATGCTATTAGTGATAATTTAATCTAGCTTTTATTATGTTTACTCTATATGGATATAAGGGCGCGTAATATTGTATTATTGTTTAAACAAATAATTAAATACTTTTAGGTACTACGTACTGGAGATAAAATCTAGTAATGAATGATATAATGATCAATCAATCAATCAATCAATACTATACACAGTAAAACTATTAAAGTGTATGTATTTAAATGTATTAAAAAGTATTAAAAATAATGGAATGGTATTAAAATAATGGATATTATTGGAGTGTTTGTCGACAACGACGCCTTCTAACAAAATTGATAGTCAAAGTATCCGTCAACATCTATCACATTATAAGACGTGTTTGAACTGTAATGTTTTTGACATACAAGATATATTTAGATACAATACATAGATGATAAAATAATTATTTAATTATATATGACCGGAGTATCGAACTTTAGAATACTAGTGAAGTAGAATTTCCCAACTAACTAGGTATATATTTTTATAGTTAGTTAATAATAGGGTTTTTTATAGATACGTTGACAAAAAATATTACGAACGGAAACGGAAACTTAGTACTTATTCATTTTTGTAATTTTTTTGCACATTTACAATAAAAAAGCTCAATCTAACTTTAGGATACTTATATAGGAAAATAAGACGTTTGTGGGTTTTAAAAAACTAACGAAAGGAGTTATGAATATTTATGTATATTTAATAATATTTAAACGTTAACACATTGGTGCTCGAATATGCTGGAAAAACTAAAAAGTAGTGCACGTAGGGAGACTCAATTGGTAGTTTACTACAGAGCTTCTTTGGTTTATAATCTGAGACTAAAAGGAAAATTCGTGAAATCTCCTGTTATTTATTGTGATATATATGACGCTGGGTGCTATAAATATTAAAGTGTACTGCGCAGTAAAAAGGTCGAGGTCGACCTCTAACTTTCATCTGAAACTCAACACAAAAATATATTCTGTTTGTAATTAAGTACGTCGAAAAACAGAGTTATTTGCTTTGATCTGAAACTCAATACTACGTTTTTGTTTATAATTAGGTTGGCGCGATGAAAAACAAATTATTTATTCTGATTTTTGAGTAAACAGTACTTACGCTGTGTGTATTCTGTTTTAATGATTGGTGAGGTTATATTTGTAAGAATATTAAGTTATTTTGTTTTAACGTTACTACTTATATATTCTAATTTTCCTATTTTCTATATCATGCAATTTTAGCACTTAACTGGTTTATAAAATTTAAATGTCATATAATTAACCTTCAGCTTTAGAAAAAATGTATATGAGCGAAATATCTTCAAATTATATGTTTAGTTTATTTTCATATTGCAGAAGAATCTAGTAAAGAGTCTGACCCCGGGATGCAAAATCGGGAACACATGGAAATTCACAGGCTTGGTACGTGTTTTACTATTTTAAGATTTACATTAATATTTAAGAAAAAACAGAATTACTTATCATGTGACACGTAAAAGTAAAAACGCCTTGAAATATGATAAATAATTTAAATGTTTAAATTAAGAGCAAAAATTCAAATAAAGTTTATATTAGACATAATAAATAAATATAATCTAAAGGCTCGGTGCAAGAGAATGGTGAACTGGTATCCCGGTTAGAACAACACGCTTCAGCTGACGCTGTTGGTGCTGAGAAGCCTCGACTCCATGCTCAGACGCAGCTGGATGTGCCGTCAGAAGGAGTGCATAAACTGCTGATACAAGATGGATCTCATCTCAGCGTTCTAGATGCCACCGTGCATACCACACCGGCAGCCGAGGAACAGACTACCAAGGTATTTTGTATATATATGTATATATATATATATATATATATATATATATATATATATATAACTCTATAAATTTAATTTATTGTACACATATTGGAAGTGACGGTTGTTATTTCTTCTACTGTGAAAGTTACTGAGTTTTTTCTCCACACTAGAAAATATTTTTAAAAAGAACTTCTACTTTTTTAAGGTATGGGTGTTGTGAATATGTATATATATATATATATATATATATTGATAATGTTTGTCAGTTGTCTTGTACCTACCCATAGCACAAACTTTGTTTAATTTTGGACTGAGTTACGATTAGTTTGATAGGCGACTTTATCGCTGTACATACTATAGAGATTCGTTCTCGTGCAAATAATACTCATCTATTTATAGCAATATTCATTCATTCATTCATAGTAACGAATGATTATACATACACATTCGTAGAAATATCCAAGTTTGAAAATGAAATATATATTTTTAGATATTCCATGGCGCAGCCCGTTTGGTGCAAACCGGAGCCGCTACCAATAATCCCACAAACGGGCACACAGCTGTGCGACGAGCTTTCAACGACGTCACAAAGGAAACAAAAAATAATGTAATCACCCTTTATGTTCAAAGAAATAATATAATATTGCTAGTTTTGTAATCGCTAGCATTTCTATCAAATAATTATAACTATTCGCATTTCGATTGGAGTATTAAAAACAGAAGAGGCCATTCGATTTAACTATAAATAGAATTACGTCCTACAACTAAAGTACTTAAATGGTTGTCGTTAAGTCGGTTTATGAGTCCCCCAGACTGAGTTTGGTCATAAAGCGAAAAGGTTTGCTCCCATAACCTTTGTGAGAGTTCCTTTTCCTGCTACGTAACAATTTATAGTAGATGTAATTTTGAAAAAGTTTAAGATCCCTGATCTGTCACGGTCTGATTGCGGAAATAAATATTGAACATTAAAAAACATACTATAAAACTAGAAAATAATAAATTAACGCCACTTTTCTTGGTACTACCACGTCATCGCTAAGTAGCTTTGAAAGTGCTCAAACCCCATCTGAAATCTCTCTCTTCTCTCACAGACCATTTTAATATTTTGTTGCTCTTTTATTGGCAACCTTTCATCTCAAGCACGCATCTGTAAATATATCTAAAATGCATTAAAGATACTCGTATCATGAGACCCAATGCACCATTCGAAGTAGTACTGGTACTAGAGCTAAGCCCTACGGGGCCCGTCAGGTGGAGCGCTACCCGTGGTACGCGGGCGCGCAGTACTCGCCGCTGGACATGGCGGAGTACGTGTTCTGGACGGGCGACGAGCGCGGCGTCACCACCGCCATTGAGGACTTCCTGCAGGAGGGGATGGTGGGTACTTTAACAATAAAACTATTTCATTTTTCCTGCGTCGGTATCTCCGTCCAAGTACAATGTGGGTGTCTTCAAGGCAAGAGTGAATAGGTTTTTACTAAGTTGATGCGCTTTACCACCTACGACTACATTTCCACTTCCCATCAGGTGGTATGTAGTCAAGCGTCGTTAGATTAAGTATAAAAAAAATTGTTAGATTATTTTTATTCGATACATACCTACAATGTTAGCATTAAGGAACCCTGTGTAACAATGTTTTTTTTTAACAATGAAGATAAAATAAATAAATATTTTTTTGAAATAAAATAAGATAAAATAAATAAATATTTATATTTTGTTTGATTCAACATTTATAATATTACGTTTACTCTTTGTATATTATTTTTAAATTACAAGGTTAATATTTAACGCGCTAATTATATGCTAATTAAGTAAACTTTACCCTTTCATTGTTAATTTCAGATGTCTAAGGAGGACGCGATTGCCTTCCTTCAGGAGATCAAGTTTAACATCGACTACCTTCGCGCCCATTACACGCAAAATCTGAAAACAGCTGAGGAAAATGCTCAACAAGAAAAGCTCAGAAACTTCATTATAGAACAAAATTCTAAGGTGAGTGAGTTTTACATACTCTGTGGTATAAAGTAGATAAAATATAGTCTGTTTAAAAAAAAAATCATAATAAAGAATATCCGCTTAACTCGCTATATAAAATAATTATTAAACTTAGGAAGACGAAGAAAAGATAAATTACCAACTACGTATTTTCCTTCATTTTGCTAAAAAAAACTTTACAAGAACTTAGAAGGTTAATGTTTAAACAAGTTTAGGTTTAATAAAGTTACACGAGACATCTTAGACGTTCCTTTTCTTAGTTGTAAATCTAAAATTAAAAGTTTATTGTTAAATAAAGCTTATTTTAGCGTACAAGAGTTTCGAAATACGATCAACTAAAAGGTAAGGTTGTGGAGCTTTGGTTGTTGACTCATTTGCAGGGTTGATATTCTAATGTATACATAAAACATGGTTAAATTAATTTAAAAAGAGCAACTGTTGAGTTTCTGGCCAGCTCTTCTCAGCAGAGCCCCATCCCGAGCTGGTGGTAGCTTACTCACGGACTGACTATACTAACATTATTATTATGTAATAATTGACGATTCAAAAGTGCGTGTAAATATGTTCTCGAATAAAGATATTTTTCATTTGATAATTAATATTGAATATATACCATTGCGAGCAAAGGAATTCATCAGAATTAGGATAGGATTGTTCGTTATAATTTTGACAAACACGTATGGGAGTCTAAATTAATGACCAACAATTTAATAACTCTGTAGGAGGTACTCCCACACGCAATATTATTAATCCCTTTAAAGGAGGGTACATATAAGAATATACTAGACCTTAAAACATATAACAAAATATTACATTACCAGTGTTGAGATATTTCCAGTGAATAAATGCCTTCTAACAAGAAGGCCAATTAATAACTTAGGACAATGACACTTAACACCATACACGTTTATTAAACACGTTGCTATTTACATTACATACATGATAAGACAAATATACACTTAACGCTTACATAATATATATATATATGGAAACGTGTTTATATATAGATAACAGATAAGCTTATAATGTTACAGGATTATCAAAAGATTTTCTATGCCATCATAATCTAAGGCCTTTTTTATTGCGACGTTCCTGATATTTTATTGTTTTTGAAATTCAATACTTTATTAACCTTACTTATAAAGAATGGTCCTAGAAGAGAAAGGAATTTTATGAATTTGTTTTTGGAGCAATGTATATAATTCTGTTACTTTTAGGAAAATGACTATTTATTTTTGGTTTAAAAATAGACTCTGTATAAATATTTATCTGACAGACAGGAAGCGAGTATATAAAAGGATCCGTAACATATAATATATATATATATATATATATATATATATATATATATATATAAAACTGAAAATATAGTTCATAACATCTGTCTTTTGTGATTAGAATTAGAAAGACTAGAAATATTTACATATAGTAGAATAATATAGTCCAACGCAGTTCATCAAGAGTGACGCGATAGCTCAGTTTGCTAACCAACAATGACAGGAACTCGGAGGTCGCAAGTCCGAATCCTACTTCGTATTGATGTATGTTTTTAACTTTTATAATTTTGCATATTATTTAAAATATAATTATGCATAACACGAATATTTTTTATAAATATTATACAAGCTAAAACACTGTTCATATTTTCCATTTTCTGTTTTTCAAGATCGACTCACCAAGTAAAAAAACATATTTTTCTTATTTATCTCCAAAGTGTTTACTGAATTAGCCTCAATATTTTTATTATATAGACTTACTGAGGCAAAGTATTCAAACGGCCATGTAATATTTTCTGTACATAATTTCAGGTAAGGACCTGTTAACGTTTTACAGTTTGACGAGCTGTTAATAATTAGGTATTTCAGTGGTTTTACTGAATAATATATAACAGTCGGTTGCTTCTTAAAACGTTTGAACAAACTATACACAAGAACAAATTATTATTATTATACGGCCGATTTAATTTTAATATATAATAAACGAATATACTTTCAATATAAATAATTTTGAAATGACACGTCATATTTTATTTATATAAAGAAAAATGAGGGCAGAAACAACCAAAAAAACTATTATTTAGTACCTATAATTGTCAAGAGTACCTGCAGTCGCTTAGCTTTGGATACCATCCATGTGATATTTTATACAGGAATACCAATATCGTCCTGCACCGCTCCAGTCATTTCCATTCGGAGGCAGCCCTGATATCGTTCGTTCCATCTCCGGCAAGACCTGGGATCTCAGCAACAATCTTGGAGTTATTCCAGCGCTACCCGTGACCGCTGACCTGCGACCTGAACCCGTCAAGCGGACTTACGATCCTCTGCTGCAGACTAATATCATTAGTAAGATATATATTTCTAATAAAAATATACAAAAAACTAACATTTTCGTATAGAACTTTTATAGATATTTTTTCTTCTTATACATATTTTACTTACTGTTCGATTTTTTTTTCTGAATTTAAATCAATACAATCTCTAATAAATCCTCGATCGTAATATTGCAATCTACGATATTCTCTAATAGCTCCTTTCAATTTCGATAGGCCCATCAGACTACGACCGTGACGGACAAATCGTCAGCGAAGAGGAGTACGAGGAGATGATGGAGAAGCTTCGCGCCGCCGACTCTCTCTACACGGAGTACACGCTGGAAGAAATCATTTACCAACTCGCTAAGGTATGTTCCAGTTCTCGGGTGCTTCATCGTGTCAAAAAACAAAAGAGCAAAATAGCTAAATCTTGGAGCAGAAACTCAAGGAGGTGCAGGTCAAGGATGCAGCCATTTCATATTCTCTTCTCTTACTCTAATCTTTCAACTCAAGGATGCAGCCATTTCATAATTAACTCCTGGTGGAGCATAATTGCACGACAGCGTTCCCCGAGCGGTCGTGGCAGTGTCGCGTCATACGGAGAGCTGTGTGTATTTTACCAACAACGAGGATGACACGACAGACAGATTTATCAAGCGAGCGATGAAGGTGACACTGTACAACATTGTTAAATTTAACACCACACCAAAATGGCTATAAAAGATAGGAAGTCGGCCGTCATGGAAGTCTCGCTCGAGATGAAGTGATGAGATGAAATTACATGTATCAAAAATATAAAAAAAAACTGTGCACATGACTCGCTAACATAGTTTTAAAAGATTCCTTCTATCAATCTCTTCTGTTGTACATGTTAAAAGTTTAATTTATAAATATTAAAAATATCATAAAATTATTAAAGTCCAAGAGAGCACGGACTACGTGTCCGTCAAATATATTTCATTAGAAATCCAATTCTAAGGTCGGACTGGGCATATAACCGTTGTCTCCAGATGATGTTCTCTGGGTCGCTGTCCCGGTCGCAGCGCTTCCCGTCGTTCGGGGCGCTGGAGGCCGAGCGCAGCCGGCTGTCGCGCTCCCTCGAGAAGAAAGTGTTGGGTGAGCTCTGCTGGTGAACCTCCATCAGCCTTACTTTTAATGGCCACTTACCGATTACAAAATAAACGAAAACCTATTATATTATATATTACACGCTCTTGCTGTAAAACAATAAAATCAAAAATAGGATTCCCGATTATTTTCCATGTACTCGTTACGGATGCGGCACGTTTATTTCGAATATCTGTTTATAATTGTTAGAGACATTTGAAAACCACCTTACTCATTTATTTCACTGTAATAAAACAGTCAATGAATAAAATATATTTACATTTGTATATAATGTCGTATTGTAGTACGAAATGAAATCTAGTTCCATATTTAATTGCGTTTAAAACGAACGTTTGTTAGCAGTTTATCTTTTTTTTTTTATTGTGTTATGTTGTTTATCGAGTTTACCTACATATAAAAAAATAGTAGAGGCAATATTTAATATATTTTTTTAAATTATGCGACATGTTCAGTATTTTGTACTTATTTAAGTTTTTGCACACCAGGAAATATAGGTAGGACCGACAGGAATCTGATGCAGTTTTGTATGGGCATCGGATTAGTGACTCGGTCAACATATAGCACACTACTCAAGAAAATATTTTCATTACAACGTTAATACACAAAAAAAATCGTGTTATGATTAGGATACAACAAACTACTGAAATAATTTAAAAAAATAATATGATCCTAACTTTTTATTTGAGTATTTTCAACAAAAACAAGAATGTTGCTATATTTAAAATATAACTATAATTACTTTTGGTTTTAAATAAATTAATTTTATTGGTATATAATATAAATGCTATGTGATGATTGATAGTTTGTGGTTTGAGTGTGAAGGGAAGTAGTTAAATAAAATAAATAGCTTGCTAATCTACTTTTAAATGAAAAATGCCATGCAATTTAATTATAAAAATATATTTCGTGTTATACAACTTGCTTACAAGATATATCTAATACTATTTTAAACCTTTGGCTTGCCAGGACTGCTTATTTAATATTTATTATTAAATTATTTCAGACGTGATGATGGCAGCACTGACCGACACCGTCGGCGACCATCCGGACTTACTACAGGCAAGAGACGGCCTTGGACTGACCCCCGCCAACCGGTACGTACAATTGCACTATTCCATATTTAAAGAATTATTACATTATATATATTATTAATTTATTACATTGTGATTATAATATTTATTCTAGAATAATCCACCAATATCTGGAGACGAGTGCGTCAGAGCCGAGCGTATCTCGTGCTATACTCGCCGCTTACAAGGATGAACTGCTAAAAGGACCGCCACTGCACAAACTAGCTTTTTCTGAAAGGAACTAAATAATATATTGCCTTTTCTTCCTTCTTGCCATTTATTTATTTAGTTTTGCTTTTTATTTACATTTTAGTAAAAATATGCCAAATTGTAGTTTAAGATTATTTTAGCTTCTTGTTACGTATATATGGTAAAGATTATATTGATGTACAAGTAATTATATCATTATTTATGTACTATAAGAATTATTAATAGGTACCTGAAAACGTTTATGTTTTGTAAACCAATAAACATGTGTCCAAAATAGATAATTTAAATTTCGAATCATTTCGTATATTATAAAATTACATATACAAAAATATTTAATCATTTAATTTAGATATATTAATAGCTTTTAGTAAATTAAAGCTCATATTATCAGATTTTTTAAAGAGTATAAACGAAAGGTGCTTACAGGTTAATATTTTTGTATGCAGTTACTCTTTGCCATGATGTTGTATCCAGAATTGTTTAAGTTATTGAATACCTGTATTTATCAGTAAACTATATATATATTCCTAGATAATATGGTTTCCAGATATTATGACATCTGCAAGCACCTTTTCAGTAGCTTAATTTTAAGTAATTTATATAAGAGTTATAAAAATCCATAGTGAAATGTCTAGTCATATTCTTAATACATATTTTTCTACTTAATCTTATGTGTTGTGCTTTTTAGGTACATTTACGAAAATCAATAAAAACAATACAGGTTATATTTTAGTGACCAAATTTTATTATCACTTATAATTTGATGGAAATAAATATAACATATCAGAATAAAATAAATATGAGATTGAATAAATAAATTGAGAAATGCACTGAAAAGCACAGCACCACATATCTTTCTATCTTAATCTATCTACATCTAGGGATAAGACGGAAATCTTATTAGAAATTAATATGCAAGACTTAAAACAATTCAGCATTGTTAGATTTGATGTAAAGGAATCGGCGTAAATTTATTATATTTGTATTATTCTTTGACATATATAATGAAATTTAATAAAAAATACTTAATATCATTACTGTTTTATTATGACAAAATGTGTCCCAAATACAATGAATCATTTGGTGCAGATATCTGTATGGTAATATACTAAATACCATTACTATTCTTGATTGGCACTAAACAAATGTTGATTATATCACTATATTTAAATTGTCAAAAAGTTCTTTATTTCCACAGACCAACAAACACTAGAGACAAATCTTTCTATCTTACAGTAAAGCAATTCAGCTTCACATGTAACACAGTTTATTTAAGATTCTTCCGGATCGGTTTCATATTGGTCTGTGCTTATGTCTTACATGGCTGATAGTGGTGGAAAAGCTTCCTGCTTGCTGACTACCACTTTCTTATGTTGATAGGAAATATATCCTTTAATTTTACCCTGAAATATTAAATTTGCCACAATACATTGTGTCTCATCAGAATCCACATCGACTTGTCCCATTATCTGCAAAGCCGCCTGAAAGCTTGCTATATCAATTTGATGTGTATTTTCCACTAGAAATACTTTTCTAAACAAATTTCTATATGCAGTTATTTTTAATTTTTCCACAATTAAATAAATGCCAGCACTGATAAAAAACTTTTCATGTTTCTCCATAACACTATCAATTCCTCGTAAATCTCCATTTTTGACAACTGATATCAAATCCCAAAATTGCAGCAAGTTATATTTTTCAAGCAACTGTTTGGCCGGCATATAGCCCAGCAACATTTTGACAGGTATCAAATATGTTAAGATTAATCTTTTATTTTTATGACTTTTTTTGTGGCAATTTTCAAATGCAAAAGACAAAAATTCATTAGCTGCTTGATATTCGGAATCAAACATAGCTTTTCGTCCAACAAAATATCTGAATGTTATCTGTTGAGCGAGTGGAAACTGATACCAAAGGGATGAAGAATCAATGGCTCTTATCAATGGTTTGCATAAATGCAATTTGTTTATGCGAAAATAAACTTTAAGAAGCTGATTCACAAGATACAACATTCCATGTCTTTTTGTATCTTCATCTGAGGTTCGGTTATCAGCACAACAGACTCGAAAACAGGACAGTAAGCTCTCAGCGGCCTTTTCCAGGATCCGGCCATTGCTTTGGGCTGGAATGGTAAAAGAATACATATAATTTTTATATTTAAACTTTCGTGAATCATGACTATTATATTTATATTTACCCGGCTGTATTCACGTAGAAATTAAATCGGAATGTGCCCGACTAGTTTCGAACCCGTTCGGGGTCCTTAATCATGAGCTCTGAGCGTGGCGGACTCGCGGCGAGAACTGCGTGCCTCAGCTCTCTGGGCCCGACGCGAGGGTGGCGGTGGCGGCGGGGGGGAAGATGTAGTGATGTCATCGGAGGGCTCTTGCAGGTCTTCGTCATTCGTCGTTGTCCCCCGTTGTATACACACTGAACTTCAGTGTGTATACAACGGGTGAACGGGTCGAAACTAGTCGGGCACATTCCGATTTAATTTCTACGTGAATACAGCCGGGTAAATATAAATATAAGAATACATATAATTTTATTTAATCTTGAATACAACTTTTGGTTTATTAATTAAATCACAACTATAATTTTTACAACTTATTAAATATTTCTAAAAGATGTAAGTATTTTTTTTTATATAAAGTAATGACATGAAAAAATAGGTGTTGATTTTTCTTACAGAAATGTAATTTTATTTTATTAGTTCCTAATATGTTGCTTCAAATTGAAATTTATTTATTTAATTATATCTTTAAAATAACATCAATAAGCCCTTCTGTAAGGACATTCCTCAACTTAAAATTATGTAGGTTCCAAATGCTGTTCTGAGAAGAACCACAACATGGATTTTTTTATTGTGGCCACTGTTTCACAAACATCAATATAAAATGAGCAATTTACAAGCAAAAACTTTAACATTACTTCTCTCTCTTTCTATTTTAGAATATAATTGCTTACGCTGGGTAGCTTCAGCTTTCTGGGCAACAAGTCTAAGATCCAAACATGTAGTGTACATGAGAGGCAAGCACCAGTTCTGCTCCTTCTGGCTCATAAGTGTCTTCACAACAGACCCCACACATTGGCTCTGGTGACTGTATGCCTCAAGGTATTCTTTCATAATCACAGACTGTAAATAGAAAATTAATCCTAACAATGAAAAATAACAAACACAATGCATTATTATTATAGTTTAAAAGTGATATAACTTACTTTTACACACAATAAATGGCATATTATAATTTCATCAAGGGGCGCTAGACAGTTGCCTTCAACCAAGCTGGCAATGTCGCTGGAGCGAAGATTTCTGTTAGTAACGTGAACATCTCGAAGTGACAAAAGCCTTGCGAGCTCATCTCCTTCCGATAGTCTGTACATTCTTTCCACCGTTTGTATGTATTGGTTAAGCGTGCAGGTTGATGTCATTTTATTTCTTGTATTGATATATTTTACTACAAATACATTAATTACCTATAAAATACCTACACCACTACTTCAAAGATTCAAAGAATCTAATACTTATAAATGTCTAATATCTTCTTCTTTTCTATGTAATTCTAATATCGCCACAACATTTAAATAATTTCATTGACGTTTATAGTATTCTGTGGATGTTTACGTTTAAACAATAATCTCATTTTATAGTACTCTGTGATGGACACGATACATAGAGTATAATGTAGAGCATGTTTTGAATTTGCTAATATTACTGGTTTTAGTAAGGTGAATGAGAATACCGTGTGAAGATCTCCTACGCTGTCTTAATCTCCTTCCCATCCATCTCTACTCATTTTTAAGGTAATAAATGTAATATAATGCTCTATATTTATCTGCAAATATCATAAGGCAACGTTACTTTTAACCATAAGGTGCACCAAAATAAAATATAACGTTTAATCTCTTTATTGTACTTTAACGGTTATCAATAAAGAAACCCTTTTTCGGGTTTCGTTAATAATTTGCCAACCATTAAAAATTAAAAATATTCCTCAATATAGTAGTTTTATATAAAAGAATTAGTTTTAAATATTTGTATTTTATGAAATGAAATATAGCTATTTCAGAATTCGAGAAATATAGCTATTTCAGAATTAGTTTCAGAAAAATGGACATATCATGAAATATTCTAATTATAAATTATTTCACATTAACGCACTTGAGAAATAAATAAATAACCTTGAACTTCGTGTATTCTAATTTAATTAATTTCATTATAATAATTAATTTATTATGTAGACAATTAGTACAGAGCTTAACGGTTTTTTTGGGGACGTATACTACAACCAACAAACTAAAATTAAAGCTTATCTATTGGAATTTGGTAACAAAATAAAATAATTAGAAGAGGTAAGTTAAATTTAATTATAGGTAATTATTTCACTGACTTAGCAACTTGTTATGTATAGCTAACGGAACATATGAAATGAGCGTAGTATTTTATTCCATTCGTTTAAGATTGTTTACGAAAAATGTAATTTGTTTGTGTTGATTACATATTTCGACCAAAGGATTTGTATCTATGGTCATGAATAAAAAATATTTTGAAATGTTTATATTTACCCAAATTTTGTAAACCTGTACTATGGTTCTCTTATTCAGCGAGTTCAACTTATTTGAAGTAAAAAAAAGTTATTTTAGTCAAGAAAAATTACCAGGATTCAATTTATCTGTGGGATAGCCATCTTTGGGTTGTGACATATAGCATGAGACAATGACAGATGCGAGTTGACAGTAAACTGTTATCACTAATAGTCAATACTTTTAGGCCACTCGCATTTATTTTGAATATACGAAATATATATTTTGCTAAAATGGAAGATAATGTAGCATTAGACTCTGCAAAACAAAAGCAATTTGTTAAATCAGTAAGGGGTATTAAAAAACTCCTTAAGGTACGTTGAATTTTCTAAAATATTATTATTTTAACCTAACCTGATCAGGTAAATATTTGAATTATTTTTATAGAAAAAGGGTACAGTTCCCAAAAAGGCTAAGATTACACCTAAGAAAGATGGTGTTAAAAAAGATGGTATGATCAAGAAACGTAAAAAAAGGGGTTTGGTATACTTGTCGCATATACCACATGGCTTTTATGAGGTTAGTAAACAATCAATCATTAACACGTAATACATGTAATTATTTCAGTTACTATTTTCCCAGTTAGTATATTTGGCTGTGACAAAGATGAAATTATTTGAACCAAAGAAAAATAAGTAATTGTTATTTTATTTGCAGCATGAAATGACAGAGTACTTTAAACAGTTTGGAGTGGTGACAAATGCACGAGTTATAAGGTCTAAGCGCACCGGCAACTCTAAAGGCTTTGCATTTGTTGAGTTTAAAGAACCTACTGTTGCGGAAATTGTTGCAGACACTATGAATAATTATCTTATGGGCAAAAGACTCATTAAAGGTATATTATATGTATTAATTACTAATGTATCACCTTAACCAATGCTTGCATCACTCTCATGTTTAACAATTACACTAATAAAAAATATACAGTGTAAACTCTTTATAACAATATACTTCCTATACTGTAAAAGTGAGCAAAATTTAGTAGTGTTACATCAAAACTTGCCTATTGATATTTTTTTAACCACTAAGCACCTGAAACTTTTGGGCTTGTAAACAAAAAAAAAAAAGTATTGTTATTATCTTCATAGTGATGATTCTGTTTCTATTACTTTTAATTGCTTCCTTGACCATGTGCAGCATTCCATTTTGTTTTTTTGGTAGCAATGATCTTGAACCAAACACACTGTCTATCTATTGCATTATCGGACCATTCAGCCAGATAGCTAAAAAAAAGCAATATGTTTTCCCAAAAAAGGTTTTTTCTTTTACTCAATAAGATGTTATCTCTCTATAACAATAACAATATAAAAGGTAGACCTTTCATATTGTTATAGGGATTACAGAGATGTTAAAATATTTTTCACTGTTAATATGATTTATATTTATAAGGTTGATGAAAAAAGTTGTGAAGAAACCTACCTATCTTATAAGTCCTTTTCATATGTAATTATTATATAACATACAGTGTGTTGTACATTATATTATTATTGACGGATAATACATTTTTCAGCTGTATATGTTCCTCCTGCAAAGCAAAGACGTAATGCTCTTAGAAAAAACTGGAACTACCAAAATAATCCACTAAGTCAACTCAGGCAAAAACTCAGAAAGGTATTTTCAAAGTTATATAAAAAATATTTAAATTCTTGTGTGAAATTGTGTTTTTATATACATGTATTTTCTTAACTTTTAGCAACATAATGCAGATAAAAGTGATGAAGAAGAACTTAAACTCGCTAGGAAGATGCTGTCCAAGTTTGTTGTCCTTTTATTGTTTTATTATTTAATTGTTTCTCAAAACATATTTATTACTTATTATGTTGTTTTCAATTACAGTTTAGATAAAACTAAGAAGAAACTTAGTGAAATAGGTATTGATTATGATTTCTTTAAGCCAGTTGATGTACCAATGGAATTAACAGAAGAAATCGAAAAAAAATCCATCAAGAATGTTGATGTTAAACCTAAAGAAGAAATTAAAGATAATTCAGTTACAAAACCTAAAATATCCAAACAAGAAGTAAAAGTTGAGCCTGAGGTAAAAGGGAAAAAAGAGAAAAAAGGAAAACAAAATAAAAACAACAAATCTCCTGTTGCTAAAGTAACTCAAGTTGTACAGGAAAGTAATCAAATTCCACTTGAAAAAAACAAAAACATCAAAGGTACAAAAAAACAACAGAAAGAAAAACAAGCCAAGTTAGATAAAGCTGGTGTGAAAGCATTGGAAGATTTCATAAAAGTTAAAGATGATTCTAATGGTGAAAGTGACAGCAGTGTGGACTTTGACTCAGATGAATATGAGCAAATGGTTCGCAATGGTAGCGATTCGTGGTCTGAAGAAGATAGTGATTTAAAAATCGAAGAAGACAAAGTAAAAGTTAAACTAAATAATAAGAAAATTAACAAGTTAGTTACTCACTATATATTTTAAAATATTTATATTCGGAATATTTTATTGAAGGTTTACTTTCATTACAGAACTACGCTTTCGGCACCTAAACAACAAGATAAATTACCAAACAAACAGAGTAATCCGCAAAATAAGAAAACCAATAATAAAAGTGCGCAGCACCCGAAAAAACGGAAGCTTATTTCACGTAATACTCACTAAACAATACAATATTTTACATAATACAAAAGGAGAAGTATTTCTAAGATAATTAATATTAATTTTTTAGTTTCAGAAACAACTTCACCTAAGAATGCAAAATTTGAAAAACAAAGCAAGAAGGCATTAAACAAAATAATTAAAAAAAAGAAATAAAATAACATTTGTTGTAAATTTGTATTTCATATTTCACTTTTATTCAAGTAAAAAAAACATCTCTTGTATATTGTAATACCATGAATAACTGTAACTATTGTTTAAAAATAAACATAAGTGACATTTAATTCTGAAATGTTTATTTTGATGTTTTTAATATGTATTTTACATCTCTCATACATACAATGATTAATGAGATAATGTTTTGAGGACAAGCAATAAGTGGAATAATATTCTTTTAGAGAAAAATATTTAAAAAATGTATTATTAGTAATTTCTAGGGTTGGTTTTAATATTTAAAATAAACTTTATAATTTTGACAAACCTAGATTACCTTAAAAGGTATAATTGCTATATATAATACATTTATATTTACGCGGATGTATTCACGTAGAATTAAATCGGAATGTAGCCGACTAGTTTCGAACCCATTCGGGGTTCCGACTCATGAGCTCTGAGCGTGGCGGACTGGCGGTGTCAACGAGTTCACGTTCGACTTAATTCTACGTAAATACAGCGGGTTGAATATAAATATAATAGTCTTGGTTCACAAAAGTTTAAATATAAAAATTGCTATATATATCTTATAGATTTTTTATATTCAGACAAAGTACCCAATTGTTTTAAAGCAATTATTAATTCATATGTAAGATGTGTAGTCACCCTATAACGCGTAGAACGCTAAGTATGGGTACAGGTGTTTAAAAAACCGAAATCGCTTTTAAAAAAACAACTAAAGTTAAAAAAGTAACACATTACAGACTGATATCAAAATGTTATTATTTCAAAGTTGTAATCAATAAAAAAGGGACAAAATTTGTTTACTATTGTAATTCAAGTATTATAGTGCCTATATATACAATATTTCAAATCTATTAAGTTTTGTTAAGCTAATAACCCTTTATACCAAATATATTCTTCAAGATTAGTTGACTTATTTTTAGGTTTTCTTATAAAAAGTTCAAACTGTTCTTGTGCATTTGGACTACTGAAAAAATTGAAAAATAAAACAAACATCACTGTTACTTAGTTGAAACTAAAATAACATTAGTATTTTAATATTACATAAACTCATTCTGTATTATCTAACCTAACTATTACAGGTCTTTCATCATCTTCATCAGCTTCTAGTCCCGTAAAATCCCATTGTAGTTTTTCAGTTAGGTTTTCTTTGAACCTTTCAATTAATGTCAACAGCCGACCATCGACTTTACTGATGTATGCAGTGCGGAAAAACTCACGCAACTTTTTATAAACTATATTTTTATTCATAACAATATCTGCCAAAAAGTCTTCGGGCATTTCATCAATCTGAATTTCAATAGTTCTTATGAAATGGAAAAATACACTTCTGTATTTGTGAATAGCATCATCACAAGAACAAAATAGAATAACCAAACTCTTCCAATGTTCAAATGCATCAAGTGAATGTCCAATCAGGAAACATAAATATGAAAATTGTAATTCACCTATTATGTGGAGGGGTCTGCAATTATAAAAAAATATTCATATAGCAACTTAGTTATCAGGAAATATGTAAATATTTAATTACTGGCTAAAGACCTACTCATCATGTTGTGCAATCATATGTTCCAATGTGTATGACTGGTCCAGATAATGCTTCGTTATTTCTTCTGGTGATGAGCCAGGAGGGTATTTATCTCTTGGTATATTTGTAAATCTCATTGACATACCTGTTATGACAGAAATAAACATCTTTAATAACTTTTAAGTCAGTCTTATTGATAATTTTTAACAAGGGACAAATATCTTCCAATATTATTCTTATCCAATAAGGTTGTGGGCTCCAAGTTCATACTTCATTTGCTACATGTTTTGTTATTGATTGTTAATTTGTTGTTATAATATGACAAATGTTATGTTAACATGCTGATTATACCAGGTGCAGGCTTTAAGTCTGGCAACATGGCTTCTTCCTTTTCTTCCTGGGTGGACCGCCTTGATCTTTTAGGATCTGATTGCCCAGGTGTTGAATTTTTATCTTGGTGTTCAGTTGGTATGGAATTTGAATCTTGAGTATCAGTTACTTTAACCCCTCGTGGTCGGTCAGCATCACTCATTGAGAGAAGTTCCACAGATGATCTTATTAAACCACTTTCAGGAGATAATTTTTTTGCTAAGTCAGCTGTAATTTGAAGACAGAAATAAAAACATGGTTTGTTATGTTTAAGTGTAGACAAAACAATGTTTTATTTAAAACCTATACCATTTATTTGTGAGGACAAAAGTTTCCACTTGTGCCATATTTCATATGGATATGGAGCCAAATGTCTGTCTATATTAAGTAAATTGTCCTTTAAGCGCTGGATACTTTCTTCACTGATTTCTTCTTTACTTATATCTTCTAAGTTTTTATCCCACATTTTAACAAGAAATTCTCTTTTATCAAAATAATGCATAAATCCAGATCTAAAAATTTAAGTAAATAACAATGTATTAGATGCTTAATAATTTCTAAATTGCTAAAGATAAACGACAAATGGATTATTAAATTGTATGGACACAAGAAATACACTTTGAATTCATCAATTCTACCTCGGTGAGACATCGCCGGTTCCTTTACTGACTGCAGAATAATGAACATAGTGAAGACCAGGTGGAATCATTTTTATACCGCGAAAATCCTCATCGATATTCCAACATTGCATATCAATTCCAAATTGTGTCTCTTGAGGTACTCCGAGAAATACAAAAGTTCCTCCCTCAACCAACAGTTTTTTAGCATTTTCCTGGTCCATATTGAGTTGATGGTTTCAGTGTAATTTAATATTATTTATTTTTATAAAACCAATCATCAAGATGTTTTCATTCTAAAACCGCTTGTCTCAAATCTCAATGTGTTGACTTGTTGAGTGTTGACTGTTTTACATTGACAGTTGACACTTGAAAGATCTTTTTTTTTTTTAGCAGATAGTTAACTTAAGTCAGGTAAAGTTACAAAAACATACGAGAATTATATAGCCCAAGGAATGGGAAAGAAAAGAAATACTATTTTTACTCTCTAACGGTGTTTCGTCATTCGAGGGCAGACACCTTGTCTTATCATAATTTTTTGTTGTTAGTAATAGAACATCATATTCATTCTTGTATGCATGTATTTTGTTACAAGACTTTTATACTTCTTTTTTATTTATTCATTTATTAATACGACTCTGGAACCTAATATTTGACGCCTATCTTGCTAGTCTTGTAGTCACTTCTGTCACCTTTTATAGTTTCTTTTAGTTTAATTCTGGTCCTGTATATTACACATTGCAGTACTATGTAAACGGTTTCCGTTTTGTACTTTTGTTAATTCATTAATATATACATATCTACATACTTAAAAATAAAATGTGAGTCGTACCTGGCGTTTTAGATTTTTTTTTTATTACGAGGGCAACAAATTGTTAAAGGGAAAGTCCTATTTTTATCTCGGTGTAGGCAAATCCTTGGGTGAAGAGCTACTAATAAATATTATAAAAGTAAGTTAGATGATCGCAGTCACGACTATTTTCTCATTAAGGTATTGTGTCATTGATAATTTAATATTCTCGAAAAAATAAAAAAAACAAGGACTGGGAGGACTGGCATAGCTTACCTGCCTCGGTGTCTTCAAGCGAAGAGTGAATAGGCTACTACTAGGTTGATGCATCTTACCTATGACTACATTTCCACTTACCATCAGGTGGAATGTACTCAAGTGTCAACTTAGTTATTATGTAAAAAAAAAACAAAAACAGGACGTTAACGGTAGCAAGTTTTGCACGTTTTAAAGCATAAAGAGACTACTTTCTCATAATTCTGTAATTTGTAATTGAAATATAAAAAAAAGCTATAAAAGGTCCGACAAGAGGACATCCAAAACGACCACGAATTTAATCTAAACAATTCGGCTACATTACAAAGTATTAAAATTAGTATAATATATAATTAACTGTTAGGAAATAATAAAAAAATAATAATATTAATAGTACTCTATTTTCTCAAGTAATGATGTACTTTTTAAGCTCCGTCGCAATAAAATAATTTTATGATACGTGTTTCTACAAACATTCATTCATGTCAGTACTACAATAGCTTGTGCAGTCGTATCAGATCCGATACTTGAAAAATTATATCGTATCAGACACTTGAAAAATTATAAAGTAGAACTGATAAACCATGGTGTGTATAATTATTAAATACACGCTCGGTGGGTAGAAGAATGTACAATAATCAATATTTTTAACAAAATATATTTAAGTCCCACTTTGCCACAATTACTCACAATGGCATATCACTTCCTAATGACCCAGTAATTTACACTGATGTGCTCTGTGAGAGAACAATGTTGAGAAATATCCACGTAATGCTATATTTCGAGGAGAGTGAAGCCCAGCATGCCGTAAATGTTCGGTGTACCGTGTTACGACCATAGCGCCGCTGTTGATTGACCATTCCGATTTTATTAGCGACATCCCCAAAACTCCATCCGAGAATTTTGTGCTACTATTTTTGAACCCTTAAATGTACCAGTGATAGGAAATCTGTCAAAGTGAATGAAGATTGTCTAGGGTGATATATATATAGTATTTCACAACTTATTATTATTATATACTTATGTCACAAAAGTATATTATTTTTTTTGCATTTTGTTTTTTTTTTTAGTTGACAAAGTTCTCTCCTGTATTCCTCAGAGGTTGGTTGGTAGAGAATGTCTATGTTGCATTAGGCCCGCTTCTTGTGCATTATTATGTACCTATATTGTGCAATAAAGAATTAAATATATATAGTTATAATTTTATATATTAATAAATAAGAATTATTTGATAAATTGAATATATATACTTAAGACGAAACATCATCAGCGACTTAGATTCTTCAGATAAGCTACTTTGTCGATGATGTTTTATAATTAGTATTAGAACAAATGCTAAGTGAAGATCCAGTTCAATATTACAGTCCTTTAAAAAATAAAGAAGTCTAAAAATCATAATTAAAAAAAAAGGTGCCAACTATAGAGAGGTAAACCAAAACATAGGTGATGTTAACCTCACATAGCAGATTCTTCGAAAAAGTTGATAATACGTCGATAATAAAGTCGATAATAAGTCGTCACGTAGTTCAGCAGTAAACCATCTTCCGCTGGGTATCTCAGTAGATAGAAGCTACAAACAGGCAGTCTAAATACCTCGCCGTCATAGTTAGATAGTTTATTTGACATTACAAGTTAAATATATAATGAATCAATCCATCTTCATCATATTTTCAAAATACTTTGTATCAAATTATTTCTTTAACGATTTACTACGACTAATACAATTGTTAACACTTGAAGTTTTCCAATTAAGAGTTTGATGTAATGTAAGAATAGATAGATTCTTCGTTAGAATAAACATCTTCTGTAAGCCATGTCCTACAGCTGAAATCCATCGCACAAAAGGATATTAAAGAAGGACAGCGATGTCGAAGTAAACGTATATTTAAAACGAATTACTTATAAATAATCATTTTTTTATATTTTAAGAATTAATTTATCCACTAGATGAGGCACTGGGGTTAGGGAATTTAAATCTTGTTTTTCGATTTATTTCAGACGTGTCTATCTCTAACTAGATCTACTCGGTTAATAAACCTCTTCTCCTGTTTTATACCACTTACTTTATTTAGTTATAATGTTAATTTATTTTGTAATTCTATATTTTATCGTAATTTGTATTTTGCGTAATTTAGTAAATTAATTTGAACGTGCAATGATATTTCTTAAATATTTTTACTTAATGATAAATTGAAAGTGTCAGTTTAAGTCAATATGACATATGGATGACATATAATGAATGACAGCATACAGAGGGTTTTCAAATCATGTTCCAATCAACATCATCATCAGCTTGTTACTACGATGATCACAAAGTATTCTAGGAACATATAAGCATAATATATGTAATCAACTAACACACTTTAAGGTGAGATGAAGTAGGATTTTTCAAACAAACAAGTACTCATTCCATCTTAACTATCCCAATACCAATTTTAAAATTGTAACTGCTCATAGGTCTGACGGCTGTCGGATCTTAGATCACTACGTCAAAGTTAAAAACTAATGTTTCAAAGTTACCTTCTGTTATTTTTATATAACTTTAGTAATACGTAAATATTAATTTTGTATTGAAACTATTAGGTTACTTACACATCATTGCGTGTATCATTTTAATTAAAATTTTAGATTTTAAAGCGGAATAATAAAAATACATTTCTACTTTACTGTGCGAGATATTATAAGATACCAGTACCAATCGTTTTCCATTTTCAGTTATACAATTTTTATTTTTAATCTGTATGGAATTCCTCTATATTCATATATTATCTATGTCTGTTAAAATAGTTTAAATATGCAAATATAATCAATGATATAACTAAATATATATCATAAAAGTTACATATAAAAACACAATACAAGAAGTATTTGTCTAAATAAAAAAATGCAATGGAAATTTAATTAAAAAAAAAAAAACATAAACCAATGTCAAATCACGTTAAAAAACATTGATTTTTAACCGATCATACATAAATCTACATAACGACAAATATAGTTTATCCATGAAAAGAAAATCATGCCCTCACGGTGACTCAGTTGAATGAGCACACTTAATGTGTTACTACCTATGTACGAATATATTAAGGCTTTAATGCGAAATTTCCGTTAAAAATCCGTCTGGTTTTTTCGAGTTGCCGCTGAGTGGTTAACACAGAGCCTGCTGTTAACTACAGCACCTGATTTTTTGTTTTAGTAGAGATTTTTTTGCCTAATTATTTTTCAACAGGTGACGAATGCCCGTCTCAAGCACCACTACAGCGACGTAGCGGCAATCAAAAAATAAAGTTATAGTTATCGTTTGCAATTAGTGAATTTTACGATCTACTCTGTAATACTCCTGACTACATACGATTCGGGTTCGATTGAGAGCTGGCTTGTTATCACAATATGATAGCGTGTTTCTTTTTTGTTTCTATTTCGATTTCTTTTCCGTGATACTTCTATAAAATATGAAAAATGGATTTGTCTAATTGAAATATAAAATATGAAAAATTTTATTGACTTTTCCGTGTATACCAATTTGAACGAAATTAAATTATTAATAAGTTTAGTTATTCAGCTTTAGTTATTTTTTCGACTACCTATTACTGCTAAACATGTATTTGGCCCACCGTACACAGAAGTATAAAAATAAGAGTAAAAATTAGGCACTTCAATTTATGTGGGTACGTACACTTTATAAAACACTTTTAATTTCGCAAAACATTCAATTGCATTAGACGCATGACCAAACATGGCTTGATACGTATTTCGATTTTTGATATCGCTGACGAATAGAGTCTCGGCGATATACACCTGGGAAATTAGGATGTAAATTTCACTTCGCCGCTCCCGTGAACCTATATTCTGGGATTCTTTGTTTTCATCGGAAATTTAAGGATAGAAAATCACCAGGGACCGCGATATATGCGGCCAAAACTAAAAAGGAACTGCCAAAGTAATATTATGCGATATTTCAATTTATGTTATTTGTAGATACCAACGCTGTTCGAACTCAAATCCCAGAGCTGTATGAAAAGACTAGACAGAGTTTATAAACGTACAAACGTACACATTGTACGTATTTTTTTCATATAGCTTTGGGGTTATTTAAATAGTATTGAAAATAAATATAAAATACACTCATTCGCTTCAATGCTACAACATCATTTTAACAAAAAGAAATAGGTCGAGTTATTTAAGACTTTCGTATCATAAAAAAGTTAGATGTCCCTAAAAAAACCCAGTTAATTAAAATAGAATTCTACATAAGATGTAAAACATAGTTAGAAAGGTAAGTATTTTTATTCACAGCGAATACGTGAAAAAAAACCTATGAACACAATACCAATGAGATATAAATCAATATTTCTTTTGAAAGTCATTATTTTTTAACTTGTCTTTGTTTGATGATCATCACGTATGTATGGCTATTATAGCCCTTCATTGTTCAAGTCTTATCAAGGATATTTGGTGTTCGGTTTGAAACTATACACAAACTAGTAGCGTCGGTGCTCTCACAGAGTTAGGTAAACTTTTAATAGTGTTTATGTCCCCAGAGAGCCTGAAACGTGCCGTCGAAGTACATCAACGGTGCACCGGTTATCTTGGAAGCTATTACACAAATACTATCGCCAGACTCCTCGAAGAAATCTCAACAAAGCTTTATCTCAAAACTTTTTAAATAACTTTTACTTAGTTTTAGCGGAATAAAACCAGAGTCATTTTGTTATATAATTGTGAACATAAATTGAAAATGTTATATTGCATTAATTTACTTTCCCATAAGTGAAAACGTTTTAACTAATCTATAACCAAAATACTATTTAAATATGTTAAAAAGACAACACGAAGCTAATTTGATAGTATTATCATAAGACAGTAAGAAAATCATTCGGGATATATCGGATCTCTAATAAGAATTTAAAATTAACTAAAAAATTATTTGTTCTCTCCTAGAGTCAGTCTTTAAGCAGCGATTGGCCAATGTTTAACAAACGTAGTTAGTTTATTTTCGATTTCTTCGTCCCTAACCCGCCGCCAGTCGTCCAGTTATTGTTTCTGTTATTGGTGCGGGAAAATTGAATTTGTCCACAATCCACGGGATTGCAATGCGGCTTCAGAATCCAAACCAAAACAAACATTCAATTTTCCAATCCAGATTTAGACTGCCATTGTTGCGGGCACGATCGCAACAATGCAAGGTGTAAACTGCGATCCGGCAATTACCGGCGTGTAGCTTTAGATTATAAAATATTTTCAAACAGTTTAGTTTAGTTTGGTTTTTGTTATTGGTTCTGATAGTTTTAATATTGATGGTGATTCTTTTAATAAAGATATTTTATTTTGTATATTACTTATATATATTTGTATATAAATGAAATACAATTTCACTATCACCATTCAAACTTAAAGAAAAAAAAATCTTACATTTATTATTTGTAACTAAATAACAAATTATATAAACGAACAATAATTATATGTATAGAGACAAAATTCGACAAACATCTGTAAAATAATTCGGTTATAAACAGAGAAAAAACTGAATCATTGGTTTTATTTTATTATCACTTACATATGTATTTTGTATTATAGGTTTTTAATGAATAAATATATATTTCAGGGTTTAATGATGTGTTATATATACAACGCGGAATTCGAGTCTAAAAACAAAATAAACCTGTATACAAACGAAAAAACAGAATGAACGCAAATAGCATTTGCAATAAAGAAAAGTGATCAAGTTAATTAGCGAGACAGTTCATTGGCGACTAATTGCGCATTTTTTGTGAGCGAGGTCTTTAACGGGGCACTGAGGTCAAAGAAACGTCATTAGAACTGGAACGGTCATACGAGACTCGTTTGTGTTTAAATTCAGTATTATTAAAATACGTTAGTAACATAAAATATTGCACAATAGGCCTATTTATTAGTACATTTGAATTTGTTTGTTTATCTTATTGCCCAAATAAACACCAGTAAAAATGTTTTACGGCATTTTCTGTCTGCATGAGATCGGTCTTACGTATCATTACACTCAAGCGTTAGTGCTGACTAAGGAAAGTGTGCTGTTCTAAAACTTTGTGTAAATGTTTTGTAACGCGGCTCATTAGATTTATTTTATGTGCCGAGAAGAAAATAGTTTCAATGTAATAAATTTGAACACATGCCAGTATTAGAAATTGTTCTACACATTTGATTTTATATAACACTTTAAGCCTTCTTACAATGTATTTACCTTTAATTATAATTTAAAGAGTCCCTCAGAGTCCCTGACAATGGGTATAAAAAAGGTGCTGACTCATAGGAGTATTGTGCCTTATCACCGTCAGAGCTCGCTTCAAGGACTCAACCACCACTAGAGTTGAAAGGCAAAGCGAAATTGTTCTCCCAAAGTGCATGAACCTTTCAAATCTTGACTTGTATTACGGATTTTCCAATGAAGGAGGAGTGGTATTTTTCTCCCTATATTTTTTTAAATTTTAGTTTTTGGTTAGGCAATATTATTTAACATCGTCTTAAAGTATTCACTCGCATTTATGAATGGATAGAGAAAAATAAGCATATTGTTAAAATCCATAAAAAACAATTCAGAACACAACACATTTATTATCTATTTTATGGGATGGAAAACAACCAAACCATTTACAAACCATACCTTAAAAACAAAGAGTTTTAAATTAAACAAAAATGAATTTAATTAAAAGTAAACATTTCACAATGCTGGCAACATTATAGACGCGTTGAACAATTTTGATATTTAACACCTGTTTTGATTTTTTCATTCGTTTTTGGTCTCGACTAAAAATAATGCATTTTTCCGATGCTATAATATAAATCGTGTATCTTTTGTTATTAATATTGCTATATTGTTGATTGTTAAAGTTTTTTACTCATCTTTAATGAACCTTCCTATCCTGGAATGTAGCGTTATTTTGCTTTAGCTTAATAATATTATGGTAATGTTAGTTCATACAATTATTTTAATTAAATGCGTATAAACGTTTTATGTAGCTAGCTGCTATTAGAAATGCTTTGGAAATTGTTATTTCTTTGTCATAAAGATACAACATAATTAAAAAATGTTCGTTGTATCGAAAAATAATCTTGACAGAGCGGTTTATTATAAAGATGAAGATATTATATTAAAAATATCTTTGAACATCAATGAGTAATTGACGGACACGACATAATTATTTTTTTATACATGTGATGTATTTATACAAAAGGTAGCCATTTGTATTATGGCACCTCTTAACGTCCTTAATACGAATATTACAAAAGCTTGTATAAATTGTAAATAAATTTTGTTTCAGTTTAGATAGCACATATAAACAGTTTGCTTCTACGAATACTGGTATCTCAATGGGTACTGTGATTGAAGCGTATCTCTATATGTATATTATTAAGAGTCGCTCACCTATCTAATGTGCATTCTGGAAGCTTCTTGGAGCTATGATAAGCAATAAGCCGACATAACCTTGTTAAAGCGTACGCGACGCCTTCAAAGGAATCACTAATGATTGCATACATAATGCAATTAACATTGCAAGGCAGGTATAATTATAATATCATTTCATTGCAGGATCTATTATGTAACCTGCAACTGTATTCCATATTGTGGGATGCGGGTTCCGTTTCAAGTAATTACATCTATTGGACGGTAAACAATTTGATACGTCTATAGAACGTTTGGAATATTGAATACATAACTGGTAATATTTATCAGGGTCTCTAAGAAACAATTTTGCCGCTATTTTTCTTTTCGTGTACTTTTATTTGGTATAATTGTTTACTTTTAATTTTATTTATTCGTATTAATTATTTCCTTTCCAGTGACCGTGTTAATATAATTTTAAGCTACACAGGAGTGACGTGTCTACTTTATGAAAATTACTGTTTTAAAACAAGTGAAGCGTATATTCACAAAGAGTCCATTTTGTCTCAAACTTTCGTTTGATGAAATGTTTAATAAACGGGTTGTTTGTTAGTTTGTATTGTTCAATTTTATTATATCTGAGTTCTATTGTGTGTGAGTTGGGGGCACGATTCATTTAAAGGGGAGACATTTTTATTTACTCGCACCGCATTGAATATTATTTTATTTAGTTATGTAGTGGTTTGTTTGAATTGTTGAAAAACTGAATTTATATTTATTCAAAGTCTATTATTTCAAGCTAAAGACGACAGCTAATCTATGTAGAATATCTGTAAGAGAGTAATCTGACAGTATCGCGATATCGGAAAGATCGTATCTATAAATTGAAAATATTCGACAGCACCAGCCATCGATTTATTCCGGGAAGAATTCGCTTAAATTAAATTTGGATAGGAAAATCTGCTTTCAAGATGACTGGAAAATGGAGTCAAATTGCTCGTTACGCGAATATTTTTTTAAATGATTTAATTTCAAATTCAATTTAAAAATGAATTGTATGTATATGTTTTGAAAAAAAATATGTAAATGACAAAAATAGTTTAGTAATGGTTTTTGGTATTTTTATTTAAGCCCAATCACGTCTACAATTTAATTAATATACTTCAAATTGTAGTTTGTGAAAACATTAAGAACGAGGAAAAACTAATTAAAGTACTTAAATAGTTGTCTCTACAAAGTCGTTTTGTGTTTTATGAAGTTTAAGAAACTTCAACAGCGAAGTTCATTAACTTTCTTCGTGAAGTATTGTATTGATTAAGGTATTTATAACACCGTCGATTTTAATTATTATGAGCAAAGTATGGAATTTATGTAATAAATAAAATATACTAAATATACTTAAAATATTTCTTTACTGTGTATATTTTTGATTAATCTTCTTTCTTCTTTCTTCTTCTAATGTTTAAACTACCACACAGATTATATTAGAAATTATAAAAATACATAAATATATTATGTATTTTTATAATTTCTCACAAAATTGATATTTAACTGGAAATGGGAAACGATCGCACAAAAAACGAATAACCTCTGACATTTTTTAAAACATTTTGTGAAGAAGAATGCCAAAAAAAAGGAGTGGCAAAAAAGGAAAAAAGTTTCAATAAAATTGGACTTTAACTTCCTAAGAAATTACGTAAATAGGTCGCAGGCAAAGCGAACTTTAAAATTGGACCGAATCACGAAGTAAATTGATTAGCCCTTTGAAAGCGAGGCGTCGATGTGTGCGTGCGACGCCGCTGTCATTTGGATGGGGACTGGGACCCAAATCTATCACACTTTATATTTACGTAACCAGAGATTTTTTATTTTAAAAACGTAAAGCAGTCACTGCACTCCATACATTTTCCTTCAATTACCTGGACATTTAAATTAAATATATAAGTTAAGTCTTATAAAAAAGTAAATATCAAGTAATGAGTTTAAATATATTTGAAATCATTGAATGAAAGCACTGCGTAAATTGGCCCCTTTTCCCGACTTTTGACAATAGCTGTGTGCATTTGTCCAGCTCAACTGACTGGTAACTGGTGTAATTGCATCCGTTCCAGACGATCTGTCCCCTACGTTCCACCTTTGTCACAGCACTATAACGGCATAACTCGAACGGTTATTACTTTCTAAGGCTTTTTTAAAAATTGGTGTGAATTTACAGAATGACGCAGTTCTTTCCGAGCAGTTAATTTTATGTTTTCTTATCCGTTTTATCAATGAAGTGAGTGAACAAGCATGTAAGACATCTGAGTAAAGTTTTATTGTTTTCAAGTTTTTAATTTTAACCTGGCGTCTTTGTTTGAATTTTAATAAATAATATCGAACTTGACGTCTATTCATACTATCCCAAGCTACTAACAAAATTAAAATAAGAATTCTAAAGGGTAATAAATTATTTTCAAAATTTAATAAAGTATCAAAAACATGAGCAAAAGAGAATTTCCAAGCAAAGCTTTAAGTCATCTATCGTATAGCCGCAAAGGCTATGACGATACCTTTTGGCTCGGGCCGGCGCGGCTCGGTCGCTTACGTGCGCCCAGCAATATTGGTCTTCTCTGACATACGGACGATCGTTTTCAAATACTGATGCTAAATATTTATATGTATATGAATATTAAATACCAACTTAATATGTCTTATATGAATATGACATAAATGCCAAATATGTCATATACTTTCTCTATCAGAGAATTTAATAACTTAATTTCTATAATTTATTAATTTAAATTAAATGTTTGTTAATTGAATAATAATAGATGCTATATAATTGTGTAAATATCAAAAAACGGATTTAAAAATTATATAACAAAACGGTTGGTCTGTATGTGGTCGGTGTGAAGGCGAGGTTACATAAATTCAATTTGAGCACCTCAGAGAGCTCTGCAAATTGCCTCGTCGACCAGCACAGTCGACAAGCACAGTTAACCCTTTGATGCCGATCACCGCTATTCCGTCACCCGAGCATTCCGTGAGGTCATTTCGAATCACACTATTTGGATTCGCTAAGTATCGGTGATTTAAAATTCACTTTAGATGTGTGAGTGCCAGGTTATATAAAAAAAATATATATATATATATGCAATAAACTTAGAAAGAGAGGGATGTATAAACTTAGAAAGAGAGGGATGTATAAATTAATCAATAATTTAGCAAAGACAGCTCGTAAATAAACGAAAAAAGCAGATGATCGATGAATCGGCATTATGTTAGTAATAAAGTAAACAAAATAATTTGAAACTGATTAGTTTTGCACTGCAGCAATAAAGTTACTTTAATATAATAACGTCAGAGATAATTTAAGCTCAAGTTTTGGTGTGATTAATCTTAGCACCTGCGAGTTATGGCGAATATCCAGTGGTGAATATAATTTGAAAAACATTTTCTTAAAACTTCTCTTATTTTATAACTACGTTAAGAAATGCTTTAAGAAATTCATAGAGAATTTTAGTCTAGAAATAATATTCAAAAGTCGTTTATTTTAAACATTATGTAATAGCAAAAAAAATATTCAACAAACTTAACTTGCTTAACAAAAACCAATTAAAATAACGTGGATAAAAATATTAATAACGATAAGAAACGTAAAGTAATATGTATAGTGAAGTAGTTAGTTGGCAGTATCTGCAGTGGCATAAATAATTCTCATAGTATTAGTAAAACCAGAGCCTTGCCTCCAACCGGAAACCACAATTACCGGATCTCCGATTCTTAGGAACCCTCGTTCCATGGCCCATTTATTGCAGAATTTTACGCGATTTTCTGAATCCATTTGCCAATCTGTCGCTGGTCCGGCTGAAAAACAATAGAAAATAAACTGACCCGACCCAGCAACATTATATAGCATAGCATAGCATAGCAGAAAACTGCCATTTCATATTATAACAGCTTTGTGCCAGCGTCTCTGCGAGTTTATATAGTATTATGGATGGAGATTTTACTTGTAAATAAATTGTAATCAACAAATATAAGTTTCATGTTTCTTAGTTCGAAAATACCTAACATTATATTTCATCCCCTAAGGGATAGCATTTCTCAAATTTTAATGTTATTTGCATCCACAGTACTCGTGGTCTTTGTAGTTTGTGAGGTTACATGATAAATCATTGAATGGTATATTAATAATATTAAAAATTTGTATCTTCGCTAAATAGTTTAATAAGAACCATGCAGTTACCACGGAAGATAACTCTATGCTTGTAACAAAATTATAATTGTCAAAAAATATAAAAATAAGGACTAAGGAATAAGGCCTTCAAAAAAGATCAATAAAAGTCATATAACTTTTACATCTCGTCTGTCAGTCTAAATTTTCGCCAATCAAGCTAAAACATAGTACAAGCTAAATATATATACTTGAATAATTAGCGAACGAATAGTCCCATTACGGTACATTCGCCTATTGATGGATCAGACACTAATACATTCATAAAATTAACGGCACGACGATAATAAAATGCAGTCTTGAATATAAACTTGTGTACTTGTAGTTTCCTAGAGAGCGTTGGTATGTTAAAGATCGCGTTATCACTGACGGGCGATTTTCAAACACATTCGTAAACTTTTATCTGATTTATAAAGTTTTGTGTAGCTAGGTTATTGTCGTTGATGTATTTGTAATGGACTTTCGCAAGCCGAAAATAATTTCAAGTTCCGAAATCATGTATCAAAAAATAAAAGACTAAATACTATGAGAACATAAAAGTACTTTTTAGTATTAACAATGAAATGAAATGAAATGAAGCACGAACAATGTCAGTTTGGATTATACATTCATAGTATTGTTTGGAGTAATGGAATTTATAGGTGTATTTAATTTAAATTTCATGATAAATCCTCAAAGTACCAGCTACCTTTTATGTATTGTCACTATCTAAGTTGTTACAAAACGGTCTTGTATTTTTTATAAATTTCACGTAATACATGTTTGTCGTGACGGTGAAACATTTACCTAATTAAATTTTGATTTCTAAATTAATAATATACAAAAATATATATTTTTTTGTATGTAAGAAATATTTGTGGTATTTCGCAAGTTATTAATACGATTTATGAGATACTCGTGCCTTCGTAAACCAGAGGAATAATTCCCCTCCACAAGTGCAACTGTCTAGCGATGGCAGCATATCTAGTAACTGCAACGATAGGACACCGTGGTCGGTACTTGGATACTATCTGAGCTGATTTGCCAGACGTCGTCACCACTACTATCATAGCAGCAAGACAACGTTGTGCTGCCAATACTGCGGACAGCGCAGAACCCGTTGCTTGGTCGCAAGGCTGAATGGTCTGTGAACCAAATAATATATTTGAAATATTAACTCTATTGTTTGTTACGATACATATTGTCTTACGTTAACTCAGTGTTGAAGAAGCTACGTGATGTTTCACAAACAGTTAAAATATCAGTATATGTTGCTGGATATGACAAAATATGCCATTTAATTATTGTTATATTATTTTACAAATACCTTTTCAACTATGTCGTGGTAAACTTGTTTAGTCCAGATGCAAGCCTCTGCTTCTTTGCACGTAGAAGCCAAGTACGATACAGTCTCCACTGGATACTCTCCTACTGCTGTTTCGGCGCAGAGTACCAGCGCATCAGCACCGTCAATTATACAGTTCGCAATATCCAGCAGTTCCGCTCTTAGAGGTATTCTGTTATAGCGCATGCTACTTAACAGTTGTGCGCTGATGCAAACAGGAATATTAGCCTGTAATTTATTGCAACATTATTATTCATTACAAGTTTACAGGAAAGACCTATCTATGGCATTTTTGATGCTATTTTAATGTACAATTCATACTACATTTATTTATCAGTAAATAAATATTGGTGAAGTGAACTATCCCTTCTACTATGAAACCTTTCAAGAAAAATTGAAATTTACAAAAGAAATGTGAAAAATAAAATAAATACAATAATTACCACGTTAGCTCGGGCGATCATATTTTTTTGAGCTATTACTAGTTTTTTTGGTGTAATATCAGAACCTAATTCCTGTCGTGTAATCATAATGCCGTTGGCGCTCTGCAAAAAGAAATAAGCTTTTAAATTGGTAAAAATTAGGTTCGTTATAAATACATGTTTAATGTTTATTTTTTTTATTCTTAAGAAGAATAAATTATAAATGTATATTATATAATCAATATAAAACTTGTTCATAATACTTATTTATTAACTAATTGACGGGACTAACCGATAGAATGTCATCAAATTTGCGAAAACCTTCAATAGTTTGGATGTTGGCGATAATAGCTATTTTTTTTCCTTTCTCTCCCATTAAGTGTCTCAGCTCGTTAATAGCATCAGCCGAGGCTACGAAAGACGCGACAAGAATGTCCAACTAAAAGGAACGGACTCTTTATTTAATTATCACAATTTTTTTTAACAATATAATCTGGTCTTCCATTAAAACATGTCGTCTTTTTAAAACTTTTATCAATTGCCTGTTATTTTCTTCATATGAGCCCTACTTTTAGTTATTCAACTCATGTTGACTGAAGTTTAACAAACATATCTAGTTCTTAGTTGCATAGTACTAAGAATGCTGTCGTAATTCCTACCGTCCAAAATTATCAGATAACTTAATTTAACGTGAACACATTCAATGTTAAAATACTTCCATTGTCCTTATATCCAATAAGAGATAATAACGACAAAGATTCAGACAGAGTATTCTGTAAGAAAGTTCGAAACAACGTTAGTAATGTTTGAAAATGACATCCATAGCTTAACATAGGCTTATTTTTATATTAAAAAAGAATGAAAAAATAATCGATACGAGCAGAACTCCGATTCCGACCTCTAGGAAATTATCCCGTCGCTCTTGAAATTGAGCTACTGTGGCTGAGTAATTATAACATAATATTTTACAAAACAGTTATTTTTAAATAGACTCCATTTCTATTACTCTGCTTTTAAAGGATATAGTTTTAAATCCCTATCAGTTATATAACTATCAAAATCCTAAATGAACAAACCTGTTTACTTCAGTCACTATTTTTAGGTTAATATAATAATATATAAAAAAAAAAAACTATTTACATATTTGCTTGCATATTTGGACTCATAATTGTGATTTTATAATTGAAAGATATATATTTTAATTATTTTGCAACTTATAATACTTACTTGCATATGTACTGCCATTTCAATATATATTTTGTCCATTTCAGAAAAATTTGGCATATCAAATGTAACGTTTGGTACAAAGACATCTTTTTGTGACCCCAGAAATCCACCTCTTATAATTTTGCATGTTAAGGTCGTAGAAGATATCACTTCAACCTTGAGCATGATGGTCTCATTGTCTAGCAGAACCAAATTTCCTTTCTCCAGTTGTTCAGCAAAGTACATGAAGTCAACGTAAACGGTATAGGTCGAACATCGGTCTTTATAGGTCTCGTCTGTTGTTAGACGGACAGTTTCCCCATTGACAAGTTCCACAGCTTCGCCATATGTCTAAAAACAGGTAAGGTATAATCGTCTTTTATAGTTATAGTATTAATGACATACATCTTTGAAAATATATCTTATGTTATATTTATATTTACCCGGCTGTATTCACGAATAAATTAAATCAGAATGTGCGCGACTAGTTTCGCGGCGCGAGTCCGCCACGCTCGGAGCTCATGATTAAGGACCCCGAATGGGTTCGAAACTAGTTGGGCCATTTCCGATTTAATTTCTGCGTGAATACAGCCGGATAAATATATTTATATTTATCCGGTAATAGTCATGGTTCACGAAAGTTTAAATATATCTTATGTATTATTATTTAATTTGTGAACAAGAAGGAATTTACTGCATAGAACCTTTTTCTGCGAGAGAGTTTAGCTCTTGTCTCATAAGAGCTTAATAAATAGGTGAAAAATAAACTAGATGTCTTTTATCTAAATATACATTTCAAAATATTAAAAAAATATATATATACATCAGCAATACAACCCGTCCTGATCTTTTTTCCGGGAAGTCGGGCTCCAATCGTTAAAGAGTATTTTTTACCCATTTTTATACTATAATTCGTAGATGCTTCACGAAGGTTCTTAATTGTTTCTATATGCTCATCTTTATGACCGAATGTTAGGTTAAGAAGTGCAATATTCATACCAGCTGATATCATATTCTCCATCACTTCTACGTTGTTTGTTGATTTGCCTAGGAAGATGAATCCAAAAGAATGTAATATTATATTTAGACCAATTGTTGAGGATATGAATAACATATAAACAGATGTAATACAAAATATGAATTAAAAAGGACATTTTGAATTATTTAATCACTTTTTAAAATTATATAAAATAATTACCCATTGTAGCAATAATGCCAGTGAGACGCTGACAAGCAGGTGGTGCTTTGATATTGAGATTTAATATATGATCTAAGGTTGTATAAGCCTGAGCGGCTGGAAGCTGCTGTCCCGGTAAATCCATGGCATCGTACTATTTTATAGTGACGTATTAAATATTTTTCACTTAAAGAAAATAATTTATGTTTGAAATTTAGAAAATTCTTACCTCATCCAGTTTTACATCAGTATCTGTTGGCCAAACCATGATTGTACAAAATATAATAAACTTAAAAATCTCTAAAAGGTAGATTTGACAGGAGATGTCATGAATGACGGTAAAAGAAAAGAAGAAATAAGAAATCAATCTGATATTTTTAATAGCTTGGTCATACATATAATTTGACCTCGACGACTTATTCCGATATCTGAATAAATGACTCAACCTCAAAATTACAGATATACAGTTAAATAAAACAATTTTTAGTGACAAAAGACAGTTTATTAAAAATATATATTAAATATCTTATAAAAAATACATGTTACAAATATGCTAAACATTCTACATTTATAATTTTATAATAAATAGATTTCAGACATTTTATCATCCTCACCGTCAGGACATCTGGAAAAAATGATAGAATTTTTAGTTTCTCTGAATTTCATAGAACAGTCATAGATATATGATTAAGTAAAAATATATGTATAATTCATTCAAATTTTTAATATATAATATACCAAGTGAGGCGAGCCCTGCCGTGTGCTCAGCTAATTATGCCGTGTAAAGACAATAAAAGCTAAGCCTAAAAACATATTTTTTTTTGCGTTGGTAAAAACCATTACGGATACCCGCTGGCCAAGGTAGGTATATAAATATTTCGATGTTTAAAAAATTTCAAAAACCTTCTTTTCATTCAGAAGCGGAATGAAGAGAAGGTTGTAGGAAATATCAATTAGAATTTCCTGGACTTGGAGTTCGACCTTAAGGACGGGGTCCTAGAGCAAATGATAATACGAATACAGTGATGCATCTATGCATGCCATCCGCAAAATGTTTAAAGGCTTGTTGGAACAGGAAGTTGATAAGATTGTTTGTAACCTGAACGGGAAAAAAATCCATATGGTAGTTTACATAATAATCATCGAGCGGCATCATAGGTGTCAGAATTTTACCAAGAAGTATTTATATTTAAGTTACTATTTGGGAAACATACAAGACTATATCAAAAAGATAAAAGCATTTCAAGCTTTCAAGCCGGGAAATCATAAAAAGGCACGATGGCTACAATTATACCTGGGACGAACTGAAGCGAATGATTTTTCAAGGATTTTAAGCACACTTTTCTCTGTTGTTTTGATCAATATGCTCCTAATTATTTAAAATCTAGTTTTCGTCAACTTCCATTTTCAACTTAGCTCCATTAAAAATTTCATCCTTCGAATGCCTTCTCGTCGCACTGACTTTCATTCATTCACCACACAGGCAATAAGACTATGGAATACATAACTGACATTAGGAAAGCTTACGATAGAAATATCTTTAAATGTTTAGTTAAAAAACATTTCCTATCCCATTCTCTGAAACCTATATGTATATCTTTTTTATTTATTTTTTTTTAATCTAGAAATTTAAGTAAATAGTTTTTGTAAATTTTTTCCTCTATTATTGTGTTTGTTATGTTTTTATATGCATCTTTTATGTTCTCCATTTGTTTGAAAGTTAGCTATGAAATAATGTTTGTGGCCTTGTGATAGCAGTTTGCAGTATTTGTCCAAATAATAATTAAATAAATAAGCGTTTTCTTTACATCGTTACTACATATGCCTAAATATGCTTCCTGATCTACTACTTAGACTGGTGCGACAGATGGCCTAGTGAAAAGAAGTCGAGTGCGTTTAGCAAAAAGAACAAGAACGTATCACTGAAACATGTCCTTAAAAGTACAAACTGAAGAACTACTTTCTTTAAGCAATAAAATAAATTTAAATTATACATTAAAAGGAAAGGGTTGGACTTGCATATCAAAAGATAGAGAATTTAAAACAATTAACATTGTTGAAAGTGTAACATCGACGCATGGTATTGATAAGTGCCCTATTCTAATTAAATCTACTAAAATTATGTTCTGTTGTATTCATAGAAAACCTAAAAATGATGATATTACCGACTTCTTTAATAAATTTAACATGCTACTGGAAAATATTGCTATGAGAATAGACTAAAGAGTAGCTACATGCGCTGATTGGAATTTTATTACATTAAACAATGACAAAGTCACAAACGAACTAAACCAAACTGCATCTTCTTGGTTTATCCGCTCATGAGACCGCTTAGACTGCTAAATTCCATATTAAACCAAATTGATTCAGATTGGTTTAAATTTAAGATAACTATCTTTCTTCTCAAGAAAACCAACGTACATTTTTAAATTCCATTTTAGCGTTATCGTTTGTAGAAGTAAGAAGAAGTTTTCTAAAAGTCAACTAAATAAGGCATTTAATCTATCCTTTTGATATAATTCATACATATTAGAGGAAGACATATTCCATGATTTATGTTTACCTCTAATACAAATAATATATTATGATAAAAATATGAGTTATAAGGCGTAATTGTTGCCCTTAATGGTGCTTCGAGGAGGCACGGGTCACATCAAGGTTTTTAACAAGGGGAATAAGAACGTCGTATGGGAGGCCAGCCACGTACTGACAGGAGCGGAATCATGTATTGAGTCTGCTATAATAAGCAAGGTGAGCCACGCCGACCCAATTTCATACATTTTACCAAAATCATTTAGAATAACGGTATTGTAGCTGTGTAACTAATGAACAAGAATGGGTATATTATTTCTGAGAGCCAAAAACGGCTTGCGGTAGTAAAATCTTAAGGATATTTTGCTTTTGTTTCATTTGCGAATTGTAGCTAAAATTGAGGCAAAAGTAATTCCAAGGCTCGGATGGTGAGGAACATGTTAAGAAACATAACTGATAGTTAAGCAAGGTGAGCAAAGAAATAGAAGACAAGGTTCTGTTTCCATTGCTTGAGCAATTGTTTCAGGATTACTGATCGTAACGCTTGCCTCGCAGTGTGTGGAAAATAATAAATTAATAAATCTTTATGGTGATTAGTAATTATAAATTAATCAGAAACGTTTTGAATGTGGAATGTTAACTGATATTAAAATTTGTATATAGATAGTCAGTATCATGTGACGTCACAATCAAATTTTGTTTTCATAGCGGGAGAAGCTCTTAAATAGCGACCAACATTCTACTATAATTACAAAATATATATTTTAGTATTATATTGTGCATTTTAAAGGGGCCCCTTAAATCTCGCAAGTCCCAGGAGCTGTTTGCACTCCTCTCCCTGCAACGCAATGGCCCCGGCACCCGCACGGTAAATCCATGGAATTCTAAGAAGCTTCGTCTCTACTTAATTTCAATAAATATATGTATGTGTTTGTGCGGTGGTTATCACTTACTCAACCAAGGCTTTCTTGCTAATGCTGACTTTCCAAATCCTGACGGTATCGCAGAATGAGCTGAATTCTGAACCTCTTTCAAGAGTTACGTAAGTGTCACCATACAATAGCCAATTTCTGTTCACAGCGTAACTTATGGCAAAGAAAATACGTGCTTCTACGTTTTGGTGCCACTTTTTATGATGATCCACTTTCCAAATAATAAGGTACAATTTAGGTTTATGATATTTTAGTTCTTTTTAAATAATACAATATAACATTAAATTAACTTACCACCAGTATACAAAAGCGGCATAACACTGCGGTACATTCTTAGAAGGCGTGTGGTTCGGACTTTTGGACTCACTGTGATGATGATGCAGCAAGGCCGCATCCAGTGAAGGTACTTCATCGTCCTACCGCTTACAGTTGGAATGACAATCATAAGCGCATTGCTCTGATTGGCGAGTGTCGCACATGAAATAACTGCGGCTTCTGCTGCGTTGACCGGCAATTTCACCTACGAGAATCATAAATATATTTATAAAAAATAGCAAGCAACAAATATAGCACTGAAAGTTTTTGAATTGCTGCAAAAGCTGTACAGTTATATATTTAAGAATATCCATTAAATATATGGTCATTATACGACTCAAAACTAAATTAAGTTATAACTACTTGAATACAAACTTCATCAATAATCCTTTTGAACTTAGATTTGCTTGTAAGCAGGGGTTCAACAGTGTAACATAATTCGTTCATTTTATTTAATACTTCAACTACTGAAGTAGCATCATAGCACTCGTTGAGAAGAAATCCACTGACGTCATCCATGAGCGCGTTGGTTACATCTGATATTTCGCATTCAACTATTTTGCCAGTATTTAAAGCCACGTCAAAAACACCACCAGATATGAACAAAGGCTTCCCAGCCTAAAAGAGATTGTCAAAAATAATCATTTTAAATATATATTTTTTAAGAAAATTAACATTATTACCTGGACACATTTTCCAGATAACCACTTTTGAATATGTGGGAGACGATATAGGTTTGATGCGTTCGCTTCGTATAACAAAAATTCTCTTGAAAATATTATTCCATCACTTTCCTAAGACAAAGTATTATAGAGAAAAATAAAATACTTTTCTTAAGCTTCCACGAGTAGTACATATTTAAAAAAAACCATTTTGGTTTAAAAAAATAAAGAATGAAAAATAAACCGATACAGGCAACGATATGTAGCAGGGATATATCGCTATAGCGATACGGTAGCCCAATTGGTGGAACGACGGGACGGTTTCTTTTGGGAAACTGTAGTGGGTTCGAATCCCTGCCTATATCGGGTTATATTTATTTTTCATTCTATATTTATTGAAACTTAAATAAGCTTCACATGGCTATACATGTTTATAGATATTTTCAAACAAAACTATTTTTAACGGATTCAGCTCGCGTATAATAAGAGGTACATATTGAACTCTAAACTTAACTTGCAGTTAGCAATCGTGTTCCCGGCAAGACGAAATGTAGATGTCAATAAGTCAGTTAATTAGTCATCTACCTCCAACACAACACGAATGAGGCAAAGCAATCGAAACGTCGGGTGAAATTTAAAGTTTAATATGTAACTCCCGTTATAGGCAAGCTTAATCCGTTAAGAACAATTTCATCTAAAATACTATTGTTAATCTTGATTCTAAAGACACAATTTCTGATATTTTAATAACTTTAAACTTGTTTAAACCTTTAACAGATCATCGATGTTGTTTAAGCATTGTTCAGTGCATATTCCGCTTAATAATAAGGGCATCTTTAATTTTTTGGACTTTATAAATTTTTTGATTTGTCGTATAGTATCCGAGTGGCGAACATAGTTTATCATTATAATATCTATCTGCAATCAGTATAAATATTAGATACTTCAAGAGTTTCAAAACAATGGAAATTATACGATTTGACCCAACCTGATACTCTAAGGCAAATTTGATAATTTTATAATCTTCTTTAGTCAACAAAGGTCTTGAGTGGTTTATTTCTCTAGCACACACAATACTGAAGTCAGGGACCTTACCACCCTTTGTTACAATACATTTGATTGATTTTTCATTAATTATCTTTATACACTTTAATATGACTTCATCGCCAATAAATATCTCTGTACCAACTCTCACATCTACTAGTAAGTAAGGATCATCCACAAAAATATTGCTAGTGTTACATTTATTTGAGTGTGTGGAATCATAGTTCATAAAAATTTCAGATTTTTCCTTAAGAGTAATATATTGTTTGCTCTAAGGAAAATATAATAATAATACAATATAAATGTAAAGAAATTATATGCATATGAGACCAATATTTAAAGCGACGTACATCTTCTGTAGCACTCGTGTGTACTACACAAGTCTTTAATTCGACACACGTTGCAACTGGCCAGTTCGTGACACCAAATTTAACACAACAAGCGAGGGTTGCTTTGTCGAGTTTACCAAGTAGCCTTATTTTTTCACCTTTACTACTTCTGGACATTTTGAATTTCGCTATATTCATGCCAGATTCTAACAATGCTTGTATTTCGACTATAGTGATGGACTGGGATTCGCCTGAAGTTAATATTTTAATTAACTCTTTCAAATTAAAATTATACTTATTAAATTTTCAATAAGTTCCTTTCCCTGATTTTATAAATATAGAAAGGACATAATATTTTTAGGATAATATCACTGTTAAGAATGGATAGAACGTGTTGCAAACATTTTGAAATTTAAAATTTTCTAGGCATATTTGTCTCCTGGTAGCGGAATATCAAGTGTACAAACACATCATAGAGACAAAAAAATAGTAATCAGGGTAATTTTGGGGTAAACTTTGAAACAATGTATCCCTGCCGGAACTGCAAGTGTCTAACAGTACAATAATAAATCATAAAAAATGCTCTACTGTACCTAATGTTACCATTATAGGACATCTTCGAAACCTGTTGGGTCGACGTTCTAGAATCAAAGGTGATTTGATATCAATATCTGTGTAATTGATTGTTTCTGTTATCTTCTCTGTCATTGTATCAAAAGTTATAAATTCATCAAAACTTATAAAAGTATAAATATATCAAACTTATCTGAAATACTCTAGTAAAGCTTCATAAACGTCAAGTAATAAAAGTCAACAGTCATAATGTCTTTTCTTTTTTGAAGAGAAGTTTTAAAATACCAATTTTTCAGTAAAAAGAAAATATATAATAAAATTTGTTATATAATATAAAAAAAAATAAAATGCAAAATTCAACAAAACGGGTATTAAGACGCTTACTCAATTGGCGATGGAACGTTTTCGTAGCGGTAGCAAATTCAAATACTGCTCTTATTAATTAATTTTTCAATATAAATTTATAAAAAATTTAAAGCTTGAAATTGCTAAACATGTTTTAAAGACAATTTAGAACAAAAAAAAAATATCTTTATATTACATAAAAAGTACTACATGTGGTATTATACTATATCGTACTTTTGAACAAATATTATTATTAATAATTGTAATCCCATTTAATATTTTTTGTAATAAAATTATTTCCTCTTTTGTATGATCAACCAGACAATATGGTAACTGCACAAAACTGTTCCTAACTCAAATTATTGTTTTTGTATATATTTTGCCGCGATGCGGTAGCACAAATGCGGCGGAATTAAGTATGTTCAAAAAATCAATATGCGATGCGGATATAAATTTTGCATCTAAGGAAATGCCCCAAAAAAGAGAAGAATGAACTAGATCCAATTTTTCATTCTTTCTGAACATTGGCTTTGACGGTTTCACGTTTGGAACAGTATATTTAATATGTTGTGTGTATATCTGGTTGAGCAACAGATTATTAGCGTTAAACCATTGTATAATATATTGCAATATCTGAGAGAGCATTTAACAATTACTGATTGCTGTCTATTTATTTTAAATATAAGAGTATCATCAGAAAACAATATTATCTCATGTCTATAAATCCCTTACAAAGTAAGGTGACTTGCCTTTTTTGCCTACATTTATATAAATGAGGAACAAGAAAGGCCCTAATATAGAGCCTTGTAGAACACCCATTTTGACAAGTGAATCAGGAGAAGGCTTTCATTCACGTCTATTTTTGAATTTTGAGATAATAAGAAATCAAATCAAGGGCTTTTTTAAAATAAGTATAAGCTATTATAGCTTAGACTTATTTAAATATACTTTTTTATTTTCTAAGTAGATTAAATTAGAAGACTAAAGAAGCACAAGTACTAACAAAATATTTTTAATCGTTATTCCAACCTTCACCCTAGTTTAAGTTCGGTATAACCAAGATGTTACGCTTATTTCTAATTCTAAAAATGACAACTATTCTAAAACGGAATCCTTCTATAATAATATAGAGATGATACATACCCGTATGAAAATATGTAAAATACCAAAGGATAAAATAGGATATATTAATAGAATTTATTTCTCAAACATTTAATAAAACTACAAAATAAAACTTGAGAGTAATTATAAACGTGTAAAATATCTCAGTATTATATTTAATTTTTAACAGCTTTATTATATGATTTTTTTTACAGCTTTGTTATATGATTCAGTAACCATAAGGCCTTTTTATCGAAATGTTGACGTTCAAGAAAACAGTTAAGATCTTAATGAAGAAATACCCGTCTAAGTTTGTTGTGTGTTTCTTTTCAGACCAAGACAAACAACAAATAAAGCAACAAATAACACCAAATTTAAGAATTGGCTTTTTAAATACATTTTTTAACATCTATTTTTGTGAGACTATCTGTAGAATGCTTTGCTTATAAAGTGTTAGTGTAAATCACAATTTGGTTGCTTTTAGATGCAAAATTAGTACAAATAATAAGGAATATTTTCATCACTAGCTTTTATAATATATTTCAGGAAATTGTTATATTTTTTTATAATGTTATAATGTTATAATGATTAGTATTATCACCTTGAAACAAAGTTCTTAGGTTTATTTTAAAAGCGAATGACGATAACATACCTAATTGGATTTCTTAAAATTCCGAAGTTTGGTACATCGATATTAATACCAAATATATATTTAAGATGTACTGAGGTAAACTTTAGCTTTACTTTACTGATGGCTATATTTTTGTTCAATTATAATAATACTATAGTATAATATAAAAGAGTAATTATTAGTATACAAAAGCGGCACAACACTATCATAAGAAGGCGTGTTCTCAGAATCACTCGACTCACTGCGATGACGATGCAACCTGGCTGCATCCAGTATAAATACTTCATCGTCGTACCGCTAAAAGTTTGGAATGATAATGATACAAGCGTGACTCTGATTGGCGAGTATAGCACATGAAATTAACTGCAGATTAAGCTTGTTTTTTTTGACCTCAAAGACCTAATGTGGTCTGGATAAATTTCTCAACCTTAGAATTTCAGAAATACGTTCAATTAAAATAATTTCTAAAAACGATAAACAGTTTATTAAAAAAAATATTAAATAGCTTATCAAAAATGGGTTTCAAATGTGCTAAACATGCTACATTTATAATTTTATAATAAATACATTTCAGACATTTTATTATTTTTTTCACCATCAGGACATCTGAAAAAAAAAATTTAGACTGATCATTTTCTCTGAATTTGATACAACAGTCGTATATATATATATGAATAATTAGGTCAAAACATATGTATACATATGAAACCTTATTATTCATACAAATTTTTAATATATAATATACCAAATGTAATGCCAACTCTGCCGTGTACTTAGCTAGCTATGCCGTGTAAGGCCAAGGAAAGTCATGTTAAGCCAAGTCAAGCCAAGTCAACTTTTGCCTTTATTATTGTTTATTTTGTTATTACATAACGAATTAATCAACTTTTATGATAATTAATAATTAGAAATGTTTTGAATATGAAACGTTAACTAGTGTTTAAATTTGAACATAGATTGTTTTCATAGCGGGTAGAAGGTTTTAATAGCGAGGACGGTTAATTTTTAGACCATTCTCGGTTGTTACCTATACTAAGCGGTAATAGAAGTGTGGACTGAAGTGTTATCATTTGGAAATTTTAGAACGTGGGATTCTTCCTTGAGGTTGGAGCTCTTCAGAGCTGATGAAATAGATGAAAACAGTGATACATCACCATCCAGCAGCAAAATATTTAAAGGCTTGTTCGAATAAAAAGTTGATAAGACTTAGTAAGGCTGGATGGAGAAATATATCTATATAGTAAATTTTATTATGATCATCGAGAAGCATTATTGGTTTCAGAATTTAACCTAAAACCTTGCCATTTAAAGCTACTTGCCAACTATACAATATTTGCCTGGTTAAAAAAGTTGACTAGTTGAGAGATAAAAGCATAAATGCTTTCATTGTGCAGTTCATCATGCAAAAATTTAAATTTTCATGAACTGCGTGTTCCAGCTCATAAATGATAAACAGGTACGATGACTGCCATTATACCTGGGACGAATGACGAATGGAAACGAATGCTTTACAAGCGTTTCCTAAGCATTAGGAAGCTGCCCAAAGAGACAATAACTAAAAACTGTCAGTTTTGACGTTACGAAAATTTGATGATGAATTCTCGTCCTGAATTGTTTAAAGCTTTTCTTTACGCGTTAGGTGACTATTGTGGCTCAACACTAGAAGCTCGCCATTAAAAAAATATAAATAAAATAAATATGACAGACAGCTAACGAAAATAAAATATTCTGAGAGAATGACCTATGCCTTAATGTAAGAAGACATTTAAACTAAGCAGAAACTCAATTTGTGACCTTATAAGTGAGTCTTACATTTTATGATATAACGTAAGTAACTGATTAATATTAAGTAATAAATATATAACTCAATGTTTAAGCCTAAAATTCTTTTATAATAAAAAAAAATATATGACTTGAGTTTGAATAAATATATGTATGTGTTTGTGCGGTGGTTATCACTTACTCAACCAAGGATTTCTTGCTAATGCTGACTTTCCAAATCCTGACGGTATCGCAGAATGAGCTGAATTCTGAACCTCTTTCAAGAGTTACGTAAGTGTCGCCATACAATAGCCAATTTCTATTCACAGCATAATTTATGGCAAAGAAAATACGTGCTTCGACGTTATGATACCACTTTTTATGTTTTTCCCCTTGTCAAATAATAAGTAATAATTTAGATGTATCATAATTTAGTTATGGATATGATATGATTGGTTGTTTTAAAATAATACCATAGTATAAAATTTAATTACCAGCACTATACAAAAGCGGCATAACACTGCGGTACAACCTTAGACGGCGTGTGGTCCGACTTTTCGGACTCACTGTGATGATGATGCAGCATGGCCGCATCCAGTGAAGGTACTTCATCGTTCTACCGCTTACAGTTGGGATGATAATAACAAGCGCATTGCTCTTATTGGCAAGTATAGCACATGAAATAACTGCGGCTTCTGCTGCGTTGACCGGCAATTTCACCTATGAAAAATGAATTTATAAATATAATAATCAGGTCAACAAGAATAGAACTCAAATATTTTTTACAAAGAGTGTACATTTATTTTGCCCAATGTTCAATGCTTGGGTATGCATTCATTAAAGATTTAGCAACTAGGTATACGACTTTATTAAAAACTGAAAACTAAATTTAGTTACAACAATTGAATTGAAACAAACTTCATCAATAATCCTCATGAACTTAGATTTGCTTATAAGCAAGGGTTCAACGGTGTAGCATATTTCGTTAATTTCATTTAATACTTTATCTATTGAAGTAGCATCATAGCACTGGTTAAGAAGGAATCCACTGACGTCATCCATGAGCGCGTTGATTACATCTGATATTTCGCAGTGAAGAAGTTTACCAGTATTTAAAGCCACGTCAAAAACACCACCAGATATGAACAAAGGCTTGCCAGCCTAAAAAAAAGGGTGTTTAAGAATAAACAAAATGAATATATTTTTGAAGAAAATTTATATAATTACCTGGAGACATTTTCCAGCTAACCATTTTTGAATATGCGGGAGACGGTATACGTTTGATGCATTGGTTTCGTATAACCAAAAATCTCTTGAAAATATTATTCCATCACTTTCCTAAAACAAAGTATTGTAGAGAAAAATAGAATACTATTCTTTTCTTAGACTTCCACGAGCATTTACACAAAATATTATTAACTGATTTAGCTCGTGTATAATAAGAATTACATCTAAACTTAAAATTTAAGTAAACACTGGCCATCAATGTAATAAATGTCTGACAGTAAGTCAGTTAATTAGTCATCTACCTCCAACGGTTCCTACACAACACGATTGAGGCAAAACAATCGAAACGTCGGGTGAAATTTAAAGTTTAATATGTAACTCCCATTATAGGCAAGCTTAATCCGTTCAGAACAATTTCATCTAAAATACTATTGTTAATCTTGATTGTAAACACACAATTTCTGATACTTGAATTACTTTAAACTTGTTTAAACCTTTAACAGATCATCGATGTTGTTTAAGCATTGTTCAGTGCATATTCCGCTTAATATTAAGGGCTTTTTATTTTTCTTAGACTTTATAAATTTTATGATTTGTCGTATAGTATCCGAGTGGCGAACATAGTTTATCATTATAATATCTATCTGCAATCAGTATAAACTATTAGATACTTAAAAAGCTTCAATACAAAGAAACAATTATACAATATATGACCTAACCTGATACTCTAAAGCAAATTTGATAATTTGATAATCTTCTTTAGTCAACAAAGGTCTTGAGTGGTTTATTTCTCTAGCACACACAATACTGAAGTCAGGGACCTTACCACCTTTCGATACAACACATTTGATTGATTTTTCATCAATTATCTTTATACACTTTAATATGACTTCATCGCCAATAAATATATCTGTACCAACTCTCACATCTAGTAGTAAGTAAGGATCATCCACAAAAATATTGCTAGTGTTACATTTATTTGAGTGTGTAGAATCATAGTTCATAAAAATTTCAGATTTTTCCTTAAGAGTAATATAGTGTTTGCTCTAAGGAAAATATAATAAGAATACAATACAATAGTACAGAAAAGAACTATGTATATAAGATTAATATTTAAAGCGACGTACATCTTCTGTTTCATTCGTGCTTACTACACACGTCTTTAATTCGACACACGTTGCAACTGGCCAGTTCGTGACACCATATTTAACACAACAAGCGACGGCTGCTTTATCGAGTTTACTAAGTAACCTTAGTTTTTCTCCTTTACCACTTCTGGACGTTCTGAATTTCACGATATTCATACCATATTCTAACAATGCTTGTATTTCAACTATAGTGATGGACTTGGAATCGGCTGAAGTCAATATTTTAACTAACTCTTTAAAATTATATATATTTATTAAATTCTCAGTAACTTTCTTACTCCCTTTTCATTGCATAATAGTGTTTATAAGTGTAAAAAGGATACAACATTTGTAAGGTACAACACTATATGAATGTATATTTTGTGCTACAACATTTTTGTAAATATACATTTTCTAGACATGTAATATATCTCCTGTTAGTGGATCATCAAGTATCAAGTATCAAATGTACAAACACAACGATGCTACATCTTCAACTCAAGGAGACAAAAGAGTTAGTTACTGGGAAAAATTTGGAGCAAGTATTGAAACAACTATATCCCTGCTGGGGTTAAAATATCTAACAGTACAATAATAAATCATAAAAAATGCTCTACTGTACCTAATGTTACCATTATAGGACATCTTCGAAACCTGTTGGGTCGACGTTCGAGAATCAAAGGTGATTTGATATCAATATCTGTGTAATTGATTGTTTCTGTTATCTTCTCTGTCATTGTATCAAAAGTTATAAATTCATCAAAATGTATAAAAGTATAAATATATAAAAAATATCTGAAATACTCTAGTAAAGCTTCATAAACGTCAAATAATAAAAGTCATTATTCATCAGTCATGATTTCTATTCTTTTTTGAGGTGAAGTTTACAAATACGTAGTTGTCAGTAAGATACAGAAAATAATAAAAAAATATGATACAATTTGTTAAAAGTTTGTTTACAGACATCACTCCAAGAATATACGTGGAAAAATATATTTATTTAGAAGAGAGTCTAAAGATTTAAACTCATCAACTACTGCCGCTCAATATGACTTATAGATAATGTTGTATTAATTTGAAAAGGTTGTTGCCCTGGAAATAGTATAAGTTTTTAAATTAGTTAGTGTTAAGAAGACAATTGACCTATGGGGAGTATCTAATAACGTACTTCGGTTACTAATAGATATTGTTGCGCAATGATTGGTATTAATATTCAATAAGTTCAGGAAATATATAGGTTGTGATATATTTCCTGATCTAATGAAACATAGTAAGATAACACCGTTATTTAAATCCGACAGTACATTAGATACAACTGACTACAGACCAATTTCAATATTACCCATATGTGGTAAGATCTTTAAAAAAATAATCATTACTCAACTAGTTGCACATTTTAATAAAAATAACCTTTTGCATAGAAAACAGTTCGGTTTCCCCCCTGGTCGCTCAACTACAGATGCTGGTGTTGAGTTATTACTGAATATTTTTGAAGCCTGGGAAAAATATCAAGAATCTCTGGGCATTTTCTGTGATGTATCAAAGGTTTTCGACTGTGTATAGCATGAAACTCTAATTCGTAAATTACACTATCATTAAGGAAAGAATTCAGAAAGTAGACGTAAATGGGAAGCTTTCCTCTAGTCCATTTGTCAAAACGGGTGTGCTACAAGGCTGCATATTAGAGCCATTCTTGTTCCTCCTGTAGATCCATGACTTACCTTACTTCGTAAGTAATAAACATGAGATAATTATGTTTGCTGATGATACTGCTGTTATTTTTAAAATTAATAGACAGCAACCAGTAATTGACAACGTAAACAATGCTCTCTCAGATGTTATATATTGTTTTAACGCTAATAATCTGTTGCTAAAACGGAAAAAGGCAAAATATATTAAATTAATTTAGCAAATGTAAAAGTAGTCAAAACCAATGAACAGCTAGGTAATGAGAAATTAGATGTAGTTGACTTTAGTGGACCAAAATAAGGTCAGTGATTTTAAACAATTTTAGATGCATCTTTATAAAGCGCCTGCCAATATTTTGTAATTTCATATATTTTTCTTCTAGATTATTGAATTTAACCAAATGTGACTTATATTTTATTGTGTATTTAAATTGATGAGGCTATTTCTGAATTCATTTTTTTTATGATTTTAACTGTCCATATGTTCAAGAAGAGTATATCAGGTCAAGAATCGAGACCGAGAACCGAGAGATCAGGTGAAGAACCAGGTTTTTTCTATAAACCTCAAGATACAGTTAGTGCGTTTTGAAATGTTCTTGATAGCTTGGTAATACTTTTCTAGTTTGAATAACAATATGTTTATCTAATTTTACGATCTTGAAGACTAGTATTGCATTCTGGACATAATTATCTCAACCATGAAATTTCAAAAATACACTCAATTAAACTATTCTTTTATGGTAACGATAAAGAATTTATTAAATAATATTAATAACATTAATAATTAAGTAAAGTTATTTCTAGTATAAACTTATTTTAAAACATATTCATATCAGACATTTTGTCATCGTCACCATCAAGACATCTGAAAAAATATTGTAGTATATTTTAGAAGTTATCCAGTATTCTTTGAATTATTAAACAAATTAAATTGTATTTATTATCGTATGATATTCCAAACGACCTTTTAACACTTTTGTATAAGTTATATATGTATACCTCAATGTTTAAGCCTAACATTCTTTTATAGTTATTAAATATATACATTTTTATAACTACTTAATAGATATATGTATATGTGTGGTGATTATCACTTACTCAACCAAGGCCTTCTTGCTAATGCCAACTTTCCAAATCCTGACGGTATCGCAGAATGAGCTGAATTCCGAACCTCTTTCAAGAGTTACGTAAGTGTCGCCATACAATAGCCAAATTCTATTCACAGCGTAATTTATGGCAAAGAAAATACGTGCTTCTACGGTTTGTTGCCATTCGTTATGTTGTTCACCTTTCGGAATTAAAAGTTCCATTTAAGATGTACTGAGGTAAACCTTAGCTTTACTTCACTAATAATGGCTATGATATTTTTGTTCAATTTAAATTTCATGATAGGTACTGTACCACAAAATAATAGTCACCAGTATACAAAAGCGGCATAACACTGCGGTATATCCTTAGAAGACGTGTACTCCGGATATCTGGACTCACTGTGATGATTATGCAGTTTGGCCGCATCCAGTGTAGGTACTTCATTGTCTTACCGCTTACAGTTGGAACGACAATGATACGCGCATTACTCTGATTGGCGAGTGTTGCACACGAAATTACTGCCGCTTCTGCTGCGTTTACTGGCAATTTCACCTATGAATATTGTATAAATATTAATAAAAATTCAGCAACAGGAATAGAACTGTGAAATGAAATGGAATATAAATACATATATATGAGAGAGTAAAATACTCGAGATAAATTGTGGTGGTCCATTTAAATAAAAAATAATGAGAGCAACCTTTTGAGTTTTTATATTACCTGAAACACGCTTAGCAAAATAGTGGTGCTTATCCAATATTTTGTAAATCTCATAGTTTGTTAAATTTTAAGTGCAAAAAGGTCTGGTTCCTCAGATTGTTTTTAATCAAGACGTAAACTTCAGTTTTGTATTGTTTAACTGTACATGACCTTGATCACACCGTTTTTTATATTAAGCGGCAAATGCATTTTTTTGTTGAACATGCTTTTTAAGCTTTTCAAAATGTATGCCGTGTCTCCAACAGAACATAGTGTTCACTTAACTAATAATTTTTTGAAGATTGAATTGTACAAGAATGCGCGAACGCTTTTAAGATCAATCTCTTGTGGGGCACAAAATAAATGAGCAACTGTGAATTATGATAGACATTTGTGAGGCTCTAACAAACAACTGTTAAATTTTGGAGACCCATAATGGGATGCTTGATGCATTTGATGTAAACTTCTTTTTTTTAATGGGAAAGGATTTCATTTTATTAAGTTGATCTTTTTTATAAAGTTGGTCTTTCGATCTTTATTCTGTTTGAAGCAACTGTCGAAAAATACGTACAAAAGGGGTTTCACGGATTTAGGATGAGAATAATGAAAAAAACTTGATCTCTAAGAGTCCTCTAAGAAATTACCTTGTTTTCTACATTTAGTTCAAAAATAATTAAATTTAACATTGCCGTTTGATGTGAAACGTGAGCTATTTCGTAAAGGTTAATATCATCAATGCCATGACTTTGTTTTTTGATCTAAGTTGTGGCACAGAACGAGACCTCATATTCATCAACTCGATTCTTAGTTTTTCATCAGTCACACTCCCAATAACTTCTAGAGACAATTTGTGTTTAGTGGTACTACACCACAAAATCTATGAAGTAGAAAGATACTCCGATATGTTCGAATTGAATTCATATGTGTACTAAAGAATACAGAACTTAACGATATCTTGGGAGTATTTAGTTCCAGACTCGAAAGTGTTGTTCAGGTTCTCTTGAACTTCACTGGAGAATTTGGTTGTAATAAGCGACAGATTGCCCCAAAATTTGCACTACCGTTCTATAACATTCTTTCATTCAAACCTTATAATCCTTCAGTATATAATAGTTATTTGCAGTGCTGACACCGTCTTAGCACTCTCTGATGCCAACACTTCCGTCAGGGTCATAGGTTGGAAGTAAATTATCCAGAACCTACACTCAACGTTCTCAAAGGGCAGTGAGCTAATCCGTCCTCTGCTGCATCACAATCATCTGATCACTGATAATCAGTGAAAATTCCGGTGGAAATTTTTAAAGATCATCAAAATAATTCTACTTTGTGGGTTGTTCTGTTGGATTTCTCCTAGAGGGTCCGGGTCCCTGCTTCTGAGGTAAGGGCGAGATACTTGTCAGAGTGCTGCTCTAAAACTGGGCCTCTGATCTGAAGAAAAATAAGTTTCCAAGCAAAATGGGCGTTTACCGCTAATAAATTTTAGTTCTTGAGTTCTTGAAATTGATAATCTAGAACTAATTCTATGAGGTATGCCTCCTTCAAGCGACCACTATAAAATTGACCTCGTCTCACTAACCATGGAATTTTATATTGTTTTAATATGGTATTGACCTACACAGTTGGTAATTTATCAGAATAATTCAATCACTTATTTAAATACCAGTTTGAATTAACATAAAAAAACAACAACAAAATTAATAAAAACATTAACAATTGAAACTTAAGTATTAGTATTGTTCATGCTTATAATAAATCAGCTATTACTATTATATATATATATAAATATATATATACACATTTTTCTTTCATGATAATCCTTAAAGACTAAGCGTTATTCGATTTTATTAAAAATCATAACTAAATTTATTAAAAACGATTTTAATACAAACTTCTTCAATAATCCTCTTGAACTTAGATTTGCTTGTAAGCAGGGGTTCAACATTGTAGCATATTTCATTCATTGTCTTTAATACTTCAACTATTGAAGAAGCATTAAAACACTGCTTAAGAAAAAATCCACTGACGTCATCCATGAGTGCGTTGGTTACATCTGATATTTCGCAGTCAATAATTTTGCCAGTCTTTATAGCCACGTCAAAAACACCACCAGATAAGAAAAAAGGTTTGCCAGCCTATAACAAAGTGTTAAACATGAATTATTGCGATTTTTTACAAGTAAGTAAGGTTTTATATTACCTGGAGACATTTTCCAGCTAACCATTTTTGAATATTTGGAAGGCGATATATGTTCGACGCATTCATTTCGTATGGCAAATATTCTCTTGACAATATTATTCCATCACTTTCCTAAAAAAAATAATATTTTGGAGAATATTTTTTTATAGCATGGTTGATTATGATTACAACTTAACAATTTCTGAAATTGATAAGTTTCAACCTTTATTAGATTTTCAATATTTTCTAAGCATTGTTCAGTGCATATTCCGCTTAATATTAATGGCCTCTTCACTAGTTTAGATTTTATAAATCTTTTGATTTCTCGTATAGTATCCGTGTGGCGAACATAGTTTACCATTATAAAGTCCACCTATAATCCATAAAACTTTTACCCACTTGAAGCTTCGATACAAAAAAACAATTATTTAATATCAACTAACCTGATATTCTAAAGCAAATTTTATAATTTGATAATCTTCTTCGGTCAACAAAGGCCTTGAGTGGTTTATTTCTCTCGCACACACAATACTGAAGTCAGGGAACTTACCACCCTTCGATACAACACATTTGATTGATTTTTCATCAATTATCTTTATACACTTTAATATGACTTCATCGCCAATAAATATATCTGTACCAACTCTCACATCTAGTAGTAAGTAAGGATCATCCACAAAAATATTGCTAGTGTTACATTCATTTGAGTGTGTAGAATCATAGTTCATAAAAATTTCCGATTTTTCCTTAAGAGTAATATATTGTTTGCTCTAAGGAAAATATAATAATACTTTAATAAAGAAAGGATACGTATAAGATTAATATTTAAAGCTACGTACGTTTTCTGCAGCACTCGTGCTTACTACACACGTCTTTAATTCGACACAAGTTGCAACTGGCCAGTTCGTGACACCAAATTTACTACAACAAGCGAGGGCTGCTTTGTCAAGTTTACCAAGTAGCCTTAGTTTTTCTCCTTTACCACTTCTGGACATTCTGAACTTCACGATATTCATACCACATTCTAGCAACGTTTGTATTTCCACTATAGTAATGAATTGGGAATAAGCTGCAATAAATATTTCAATTGACGCTTTAGGACAGAAAAAAATCTCAGAAATAACATTTCTTCAATCTTCCATTGCATCATGGTGCTTATAAATATAGAAGGGATATTGTATTTGTAAAGCAAGTAAAGATAGGACGCATTATAGACATATCAAAATTATTTTTATTTTTTTATAAGCCTGTATATTGGTCTCCTCTAAGTGGAGTGTATAAATACTCCAATGCAACATTTTTGTCTCAACATAAAAGATAGTTATGAAGTAAAATTTGGGGCAACCATAGACAAAATAATATCTGCAGATGTCTGATGGTATAAAAATTAATCATAAATAATGCTTTACTGTACCTAAAGATATAATTATAGGACATCTTCTATATCTGAAGGGTGGTCGTTCTAAGATCGAAGGTATTTTGATATCAATATCTGTATAATTGATTGTTTCTGCCACCTTCTCTACCATTTTATCATATAACTTGATCAAAAGTACAAAATTCTCGTTTAATATGAATTATTTAATAATTACTTTTAATGTATCTAAAATATAAAATAAATTTTATAAAGCTTCATAAACGTCAAGTAAGGAAATTCAATAGACATGAGTTATTTTCTTCTTATTTGAGGGGAAGTTTTATCAGAATCAGTATGAAGTAATTATATAATATACTCTTACGAATTTATTGATTTAGTCAAAACTGGATTATACCTTTAATTGATATGTATTGTTTGTAATTCTGAAAGTGATAGAATAATCTATTACTGTTTTTTTTATTATTGTTTCTGTTTTACTATGTATATCTCTTTTAAATCTAGTCTTTTTTCGATAATCCTGACCAATATTTCTAACTAAAAAAATATTGTAAATACAATTTTATAGATTAACATTATATTACAACCGACATTAATGTTTGAAAATATTAATAAACCTATAGTTTTAAATTTTAAATAAATATAGAATAAAATTAAGCCAATACCTGATTCGAACCCGCGACCTCTGGGAAACCGTGCTATTGGCCTACGAATTGAGCTACCGTATCGAGTACCTTGTGCGGTGATTTACGATCATGACTAAACAGGGTATATCGGTAAGACTCTGATTGTATGTGGTAACTGTTATTTTTTTATATGGAAGATATATTATATTATAGTATAATATTAACATTTCAGACAGATATTGATTTCTTTGTTTGTATTATTATTATCTGACTATTTCAAACTAAGGTAAAATTTGAGATCGTTTTCGATATTGCACGAAGCTGAAACTTTACATGGATTTGAAAGCAATAATGGTAGCGGGATAGAAAGTACGGAAACACTATAATTTTACTAGAATCCTACGATATCTATTTGCAAACTTTGTTGTGTTAAATACTTGTAAACTAATTTTAAAAATAAAAAAAATCTAAACATAATAAAAATGACAATAAATTAAAAATAATACGATATAAACCATATCGTACTTTGAACAAATGAGATTTTAATGAATATTCTCTTATCAGTTATATTACTCTTATTATTTTCAGTCTTTTCACTGGGTCATATCTCAGAATTTCTCTCTTTTACGATTTATAACTTTCTTACCCTAAAAGCTTACACTATGCTTAGCTTAGTCAAACACTTAGGGAAAGTCTTTTCATATAAATAATTAAATAGAAGATATAAAATATAGAAGAAATAAGATAACATTTAACTAAAAACTATATTTTAGTTATAACAGCTTAATTTTAAGGAAAGATTATATCTAGTACGACTGTTTTATAATGTTAGGTCCATCTTCTTCCAGAAGATGGACTGGAAATTAGCTATTATAACTGGGTTTCGCTACGTTATTTAGAGTACCGGGTAAATAAACTCTTCCTCTCCCTATATCTGCCTTTATTTTCTTCCGTTATATCTCTTCTCATTTCTCAAGGTTATGCCTACATTGGCAGATATCATTGGGCAACTTCACCCCTTTTTTGCATCACTGACAATAAAATAAAACTTTTTTTTATTTTTCAACAGGATAATTAATTAGAATATAAGCTTTCACTTTGTGTTTTTCAAAAATGTGCTTCAATTTATAGTAAAATAAATTAAATATTTCAAATTATGTAAGGCAACTTTAAAATCTTTCATTAATAATGCAATACCGGACGGAACTATATATTTTTTCTTAACAGGATTTTTTACAAAGTTATACGTGATAGTCTAATCAATTTATCATTACTTTGTACAATTCTAATATTTATATTCTATGTTACCCAAAACGTTTGTTTATACTAGATAATATATCGTGATTTTGAATCCATATTGCAATTAATTGAGAACTAATTGGTGGAGTAGGTACTATCTTCACACACTTATTTTGTACTATGGACTAAGAAACTGTTCAAGTACAGTGACGCTATTAAGCTCATTGAAAATTACCTAATTATCAAAATTAGATAAATAAAATATTCTTGTTCCGATATAGATACTTTCTTCTTTGAGATAAACTTTAAATAAAATAGGTATCAGTAAACAAGAGTTAACTTACGCAATTTGATACTCTAGCACGGTAAAAAATAACTGCACTCTCTGGATAAGATATTATTAAAGTAAAAAATGTATAATGTACTAAATTTGTTCGAGAACAATTTGTTAAATCTTTATTTAAAAAGAGACAACACTATAAAAGGAATTATTATTTATCTAGTCCAATATTTTACATCCCTTCATTATAACTCTGAAACAATTGTTTACAGAACTGTTTAGATTTTTAGCTCATTATTAAATTTCCTGAAATATATATATATATATATCTTAATGATTGTTTCCGAAATAACTACTTATAATGATGAAAAAAAATCAAAGGTACTACTTGTAAGTTCAAAACTTAAATCATAATAATACACTTATGGCACTATCATTCCATGAACTAAAAATAAAGCCATCACTAGAGATCGATATTATTGTAAGTTAGATGATTAAAATAGTTGTAGAATTATATATAATAGTAATTATATTTGCGTTAATGTAAATATATAATCCAGTTCCACAAGGCCAATTTGCGAATCGGAAATAATGTCCAAAGCATTTATTGCTGTACTATTTGTAAAGCCAATTTCATCAGTGGTCATATCTGGCAACTATTATCTAATAGTAAATTAATTTATGTTCAAAAATCATTAAATTACAACCAATTCAAATAAATCTCTATTTAATAAACGTCTCTTGCTGTTATTTTGTTATAATACTACAGACTAAATCTCATACATCTACATCTATCACAATCATAAATTATTTATATTATTATGTATGTATTTTTATATATATTGTTATTATATGTATTTTTTTTATTATCATTTATTAGTATTACAATTAAGTATCTTATTGTATATCTTTGTACCTATCTCTGCCATCAAAACCTATCCAACACTCGTGGGTAGCTGGAAGAGATCTCTCTGCAGAGATAAGCTTGTTCAATTTATATGTTTTTGTTCATTTTCATTTTTGTGTAACTTATACATACATATATTTATATATATATATATATATATATATATATATATATATATATATATATTCGCCTTGATTCTATAACGTCGCAAAAATAAATTACAACAATATAATTCATGATTTAGATACAATTATTAAAAAAGCCGCATTTTGTCCTATATGAATGTTATTCTTATACCGCTATTGTTATTTAAAAAGTCACTATATTTGTAATTTTAATAATTTAAGAGCCTGGCAAGTGTCACGTTTTTATGTAACCTAAAAATCGTAAGAACTTCATGAAAATGGCATTGATTCTTCTAGTATACCAAACTCCATTAATTCTTGTCATAAACTTGACCTTTTGGGTAAGTTTGTTTCTAACCCAGGGGGCTATATATATATATGGCTTGAATTAAATAGTGTGTGACTTCTTTAACCCATTTGTCTATTTGCCCTTTTGATTCCTCATAATATTTATTTTAAGATAATAGTTCAGTTCGAATCCATCTTCCACGCGTGACGCTTGCTCTTGATTAGGCCATTTTTTAAATTCAAATAAAACAAAATGTTTTATTAAAGTAATAATTTTTCAAACAGGACTTTCTTCGAAATCTTATAATAGTTTGCTGTTACTAGCGTTAACGTTGTTGAGTAAACACATTTACGAGCTTTGTGACTGACTCATGCCATTTTACTTCTTTTATATAATTGACTTAGTTATATAATTGTGAATATGTTTTTTTTTATGCTATTTAAGTATTAGTGTACAATTTATTCAGAGTAAGACTCTCAAATGAATTGCCAGATTTCTGCTATACTGTTGCCATCTCTTTTGTCTATATGGTTATATCTACGAGTATATTTCGGACTCCAGTTTCACGACGTTAAAGGGTAGAGAAGAAGAGACGTCAGAGAATTTCTTTTTTATGATATGTTTTTTTTTATTAATTATATTTTGACTATTATAAAATAAAACATATAAACTCAGTCATCATTGCAAAATGAAATGTATTAATTTATTATGATTTGACATAAATGTAACACCAGGAATGAAACTTATATTAATCAGTTAGCCAATAGACATGGCTCCTGGCCAAGTGGACACTTCCTATTTCGCACACCGTTTGACAGTTTTAGAAATATACGGATATTTTATTTTCAAGTATCCGACGACATCTAAAATCGTATTACAGCAGAAATACTGAGCTTAGTTTTAATCTAACATATTTTGCTCTTATGATTTGTCACAATAAAAATAAAACCAACAAAGGTTTTTACGCTTTCAATTATGGTTAATGTACTCAATCTCTCCCAATAGATTTTTCCTATAATCAAGAAGCTGGAAAAAAGTGACAAATTGTAACAATGGAATCCCTGGCAACGAATCACTTCGTGTTTGTTCTGTCGCGAGCTAATGGACAAACAAGGGTCGCTGTGGCAATGTTGATTTTCAGTTATCGTGCCCGTTTCCTTGTATCTTCCAAGATTTATTTTTACAGAATAATAATGACCATTATTCTATAAAGCAAATATTTTATTCTATCTCTTTTCCAACACATTTAAGTGTAACAATATTTTATATATTATACACTTATGTTGTTTGTATTGAAAATTATATTCTTGTTATAAAGAATGATGAGAATACTGATACAATACTAAAAAGTCAACATAGTATTATAATGTCGGCTAGAGAAAGTTTTGGATCGGTACAAGTGTCTTAGTTTCGTCACATCGGATTATTCCCAATTGCAAAAAGTTCTTTTCGTGATCTCAACGACATCACACTGCCTATTCCTAGAGGAGGATTCCTTGAATTATGGATAAAGTAAAGATCCAGAAACCGTTATCCGGCTTTCCGGCTGTATCTTTTTGATTACCCGGGTGTATTACTTGACTACATGATTTGTGAGGAAAAGATAAGACGAGGATGAGTTTTAAATATTTTGTAACTTAATTTTGGTGAACTACCATACATGTTTATGTTGACAATATAATTAAATATCAAGAGATAAAAAAATATAACCTAAATACCTACTTTCATATTTCGTGTCCTCTACCCAAAGGTTGCCTGGAAGAGATTGCTCTTTAGCAATAAGGCCGCCTTTTGTACTAACTTATCTTTTATGTGTTATTGTTTTTTATATATTTCATTTGTTTGTTGTGGTACAATAAAGCATATCGTATCGTATGTTGATCTTCTCAACTTTTCATTACAGTTTTCTGATAAAGGAGGTTTTGACGATTTCGGTTAATTAAAACTACATCATAAATAACTTGGCATTCTCATTCGACGCAGTATTTATTCTCTGTAAATTAGGAGGGACAAAGTTTTGACATCTTTATTTATTTATTTATTGAAACTGAAATATGTATATTTGTTCAGAAAAGCGATACACTACCTTTTTTTGTTCAAATTATCGAAAATATTTTATGAATGAACACTATCACCGTGAATTAAGCATTCTCTGTAAACCTTTTTTACTGATATAACGAAATAACGGACAACCGTATATAAATAATAGTATAGAGTAAAAGCGGCCATTTTAGCCGCATATGAGACAAAATGATTTTGAAAGGTCTTTTTTTAAATTAATAATAATCCCTGAAAAAATGAGCTCCATACCAGAACAAAGATTAAAAACAATAATTTGATGAAATAAATGTAAGTGCTTGTATTTTTTTACTTGACTAGTTGACCCACCTTACTTCCACCCTGTCTTCATGAGTGTCTACGTCGTAGCTTCCTCTATGAATTTTAAGTTTCGCCCCAATATCGTAAACCGGGCGTCAGTAGGCCGCCAGTTAGAAGTCTCACCATGCGTAAGTATTGTTATAAAACAGCCTTAAATTTAAATAATATATATAAGATGAACTGTTAACAATAAACTGCATCCCTTTTTTGGATATTACAACTTGATATCTTTGATTTAATTAATATCGCATTAAAAATCTCAAAACCATTCGTTCTTTCTCACCCCATTTCTCAAAGTAATGCATATATTTGCAGATGTTATAATGGAACGCTACCACTATTTAACATCAGGTGGAGAGATATAGAATATAGCTTTGTTTATTTTTGTTTAAACCGGATGATATTTTAATTTACTGTACATAATAATTTAATAAAGAAACTTACTCTTTATAATAATTTTATATAAATATCAATAAATATAAAAGCGTCAAAACTTACGAAAAGAAATATAACACAGATTCGGAACTTTCCGTTTATTAGCATTTTTACAACCCAATATGCTGTAAGCTTCATCGAACGAATTCTTTAAAAAAATACACATTTAACCACAATTTGCAAACAATAAAAATGTATTACAAAATTATATTTACTATTATATTTTTTTTTACCAAATTATATGACTGTCCCATTTCCATACATGGTTTAACAAAATTTTTTCCTCATAATTATAGAAAACAACCAGATATCTATAGCAGTATTAGTGTGCATCGGCAACTAAAAATATAACGGAACTATCATTTATAAAATTCTAATAAAATGATTTTATTTCAAAACTGACCAACAATGAAAAGTCATAGGTATATATATATATAAATAACATTCAAAGGTTTGGACTGCTTATATTTTGAAAATTAAAAAAAATAACGAGAGTAGAGTAGAGAGAGAGAGAGAGTAGATACAATAATGTCACCAATTTTCTTTAATTAATTTTGTTATGGTGTAGAGAGGCAAACGGGTCACCTAAGCGACTCCCGTCGGCCATGGACTTTTTAAACTCATGAGCTACAAGGGCGCTACACCGTTTAAATAATGTTACTTATGAATTAATTCCACTATTGATACACACCAATTATTCAGCACATAATTAGTTCAAATTACCCCTACCATGAATTCGCTTTTATAAGAAAATTTAGGACATAAAATTCTAATATCCGTTAGAGAGTAGGGTGAAAGTGTTAATATATATGCTTAACTTTTTTTTTCGTTCTAAATTAGTCTAGCTTGGAAGAATTAAATTAAAGTTTAATATTTTTTTCGAAAGTATTATTATTTAGTATAATAGAAATATTATTTAATTGTCGGTACTTCTAAATCATAATAATGCTTGTTTATAAATAATATTTATGTTTTTGTTTTTATGATATATTGTTTTTATTCAAATCGCAATAATAATTGCCGCTACGCTAATTACTGCATACTTATATACAGATAAATACGTAGGCAGTGTGGACGTGGTTTTCCCCGCCGGTCCGCTTTGATACGCCGTAAAGTATAATATATTCTCTAAATATATTCTAAAACGTTTGTTTTTTACTTAAGTAGTATTTAATTACAAACTTTAAAACCATTAACTATTGATTTTTTTTTTCTTCAAAAGCATGTAACTGTTTAACTTAAAAATGAATAGTTATTTACTATGATGACAGTACAGACATATAGACAAACATATAATAAAGCAGTGAAATTATGAAACCATTACAAACCCATTAAATAGGCAAAAATATTGTGTATTTGTGTATGAGTAAATCAAATTTATATAAAAAAATATGATATAAAAGACAAAAAGTTACATAAATTAAGAGTAGATGTTTTAAAATTTTGAACAGTTCGAGTTGTCTGTTAGTTCTCGTAGTAGGGGTTCTTCTCAGGGTTAATTTCTCTGAGTCTGTCCTAAACGGGTAGTCGTTAAGCTCTACTAATTGCAATGGAAGTTTAATTAATATATAATTAAGTATATTTCACGATTTCACGCTCAAAAAAGCTTTGATTTAAAGAATTCTTATAATATTTTAAAAAAGGTTTTAAATGGTATTTTATCGATAGTCGATTAATAAAAGGGTGGATATTAAAATCATACATTTATAGTCGAAATTAGTTTAAACCATTTTTGATAACTGTTACACTGATCAGACTAGTGACGACCGATCACAACTCTTAAGAGTACTGAGAAATTTTTTCATCATCTCTTTTGGATCCCACTACCAGTCCACTCCCCCGTTGACGCTGTCATAGCCAGTAGGGCAGCATAGATTTAAAAAAAAATCTTATTCATCTTAAAAATCCATTCCGTAAACCGGCCATTTAATCCTGTAAAAGATCGATATATATTTTTTAGTAAGTATTCCTAATAATAATATACAGAAAGCTTTTAACAAATAACTTAAAATTATTTAATAAAAATATAGATGAAAGGTTTAGTATACATAAAAAATATATAAATATTTAGATCAAAGCCAAAATAATGAACCGAGTTGTTCCAAAATCCCTTTGGTGACCTAAATATATTATGAGGCATAAAACTTAGGTGGTAAAGCCGCAAATGAGCGTATATATAATATAACTTGAGAACTTTAACAGTTATGTTGACATGTTGCCCAAAGTGAGAAGTTGGGAAAACTCTTCAATCTAATATCATAACATGTACTCTCTCTCTCTTTCAGTTCATATAACCTTATCTCGTTCCTCTCTCTCACTCTCTCTCTCTCTCAGTTCATATAGCCTTATCTCGTTCTAATGTTACAATAAGTAAGTAATTTTACAGTATTATCTCGTGCTTAAGTTTTAGTAAACTTATGTTATGATGTTTAATAATTGTAAATTATAAATAGATAAAGATTCTTAAAATATTTCTTTTGTAGATTTAATCACAAAAATAATAAAATTGATACACCAATAATAATTCTACAATGATATAATGAAATCAACCAATATATTCTAATATTAATGAATGGACCGAGCCGTCAGTCCCAAGGAATCTTCATTATGCCCAAAAACACCAGCATCAATCATAATTAAAGTTTACGCAACTTGGAGATGATTAATTATTGCAAAAGAATATTTGTAATATTCTAAAATCCTGGAAAATAAAATACTTCAGGACAAAAAAGCAAGTTGGAGTCATCATATGTTTAAATTGTTAATTAAATTCATCAAATTTCTGGCATATGCAATTACTTTAATTGTAGATACATTGTTATTCCTCACATATACATTATATATTATATATAATAAAAATTAAATATAGTAATCGTCTACTCGTGAAAACTCAGAAAAATAAAATAAAACGATTCATTTTTCCGCGCATAACAATCTAGGCTTAATATAAGCAAAGCTTGTTCTAAAGGTACGAGACAACTGATAAACTTATAAAAACATTTTATTTTTTGTAAATTCAAACTTATAAGCAGCACTCAGGACCAAGAAAAATAGCAGATTTTATTTTAAACATGTTTATAGTATGGGCATCAAAACCACGACAGCCAGCACAAACGGCGAGGCAAAGGCCGCTGAGCCAACAGTCGTCAAATTTTTAAGATTTTTTAAATATTTGATACTGTTTACTACGAGTCTGAGAGAAGCCTTAGTTTTCCAAATCCTACTATTCCCAGAACAAATACCAGGTACGGTAAAGTTTGTATTAATATATGTTTTTCTTATGACAATTCAAGTACCGTGTGCTAATGTGTCTGACTTTCTAAAGGGTCTCATAACACGTAAAGAAGCCTTGAGCGTTTACGCCTTGGCTTTTTGATGATAGCACAAGCCTTATTTTTCTCCTTATGTGTTTTTACTTATACATATCATATATACACTAATGAAAATTAAACTCTATTTTTTTTTTGAATTTAATGAATGGCTTCACATCTCGCAATATGAGACGTATTTTGTCAATGTATGTTAATTTGACTTTAGCACACAAGGAGATTGAACTCTATTTAAAATGGAGTGTCTTTCTCTTCCCAACCAAAAAGTCAGTCATGTCATGTCAGTGTCAGTGTCAAAATAGCTTAAGCTGGCAGTCTTCTGCACATTATAAAATATATTGTAATTATTTTCAATACAACAAATAATAAATGTATTATTATTTTTAATGTCACAAGTATAAAAGTTCTAATTCAAATGTATAAATAATAAAACGGTTAATAAAACTATACTGCATTGATTTCACTCGCCATTCAAATATAGTTGTTGTATGAGCTGGAAAATCGCGACGAAAACAATTTCTAACTGCATACAGGGTAAAACAAATGGTCTAGGGGAGTTAGAAACAACATGGCGCCAGCGACAAAATGTTTTCCTAACTTGCATCGTTCTCATGCCAGACTTCAAAATTATAATAATATTTTCTTTGTATTACTGCTATTTATCATGTTGTGGGTTGCAGATTAAACTGCGGTATGTTTATTTTGACAATACAAACAATTTTATTTGTATAAAAGTACGTAAATGTGAATCATTTAAAATAACAAACGTACGGTTATTCTAAGATATTTTTTTATATGTATGAATTTATAATTGTGCTTATGGACAGTAAAAATGAGGTTAGTAAGTGCATTAAAGTGCCAGCTTTGAGAAATATGTTAAGAAGGAGGCTGTTGCTTATTTAATTATTGGAATTCTTGCAAAGTAGGTTCCAAGTGCGACGTCCTATTTACCGTCGAAATTGCTATTAGAGAGTTTCACGCCGAGCCTTACACACACGTTTTAATATCACAGACTTTAAGAACGTATGTGTAATAATACAATATAATAATTATATTATCATCGGTTCCATTTGCTATTTTTATCTATGCCCGTTGAATTATTATTTATATCTATCTATCTTTAATTTTCATCTATATCTATCTATCTATTTCATATTTGGTTGATTTTTTCAAATTTTGTATTATGTATTATATATGTAAATTAGGTTAAAATAAATATAATTTATTTATAAAAATGACATGAATTATTTTTTCGTTTTTTTTTTACTTTCACGCCCCTATATTTCATGAACGTTTAATATTTTCTTAATCTTATAATAAACCGCAGCGTCAAGATGCCTTTTATAATCCCGAGTGTTTTTACGTTAATGGACGCGTAATTGGTCGTTTCGTTGACTAATGGACAATTAAACGGAGCTACGTAAATTCGTTTTAAAAGTATTGCCCTGATAGTAAAAAGTTTTATTCGCCTAATTTAAACTATAAAATATTCTGAAAATAACTATACAACACAACACGTTAAAACGCAGTGAAAATATTATTCAAATCAGATTTTTAACTCTCATATTAAATTCTAGTTTCGGTAGAAAATATATTACTTTTTTAAACATGTATCAAACACCAAAATTTAAAAGTTATACTAAATTCGAATAATCTGAGGATTCAAAAAATTCATATATATATATAAAGTTAATATTTTTAAATCTGAGTTTAAAACCGCTAACACCAACGTGTATTTTATTTCTAAGTTATCTATTTTTATTCTGTGTCTGCATTACAGTGAAATCAGCGGCCAATACTCGGTGAGTCAATATTACCTGATACTTCAGTATCCAGAGGCACGATCTGATATCCGATGGAAGAAGTCGAGTGCTGTGTCCACATCCCTGATCTAACGCTGATGTTTTATTTGCTACCTATGGATCTTGCTTATAAATCTATGTCGCTTGAAAAATATAAATAAAACGTAAATATTCACTGAACTTAATATAACACATCCTTAAAATATATATATCTTTTGAAACATAATAAAATAAAGAATAAAAATACACCTATATTATAAAAAAAATATAGCTAACATCTCCATTGAACTTTACCACGTTCCATTATTAGAAAACTATTTAAGAAATTATCTCATAGTGATAAAAGTTGAATCCGATATCTTTAATGAAGTTAGAGAGAGTCCCATAGCGTTATCGACGACACTTTATAAAGAACCATTAAAATAATCTCTAGTTCAATGAACTATTACAAGTTTTGTAAATTCAAAAATAATTACAATAGCATTTTTTGCGGGTAACGACAACGATTCATTTATAAACAATTTTGGTGTTGGTAGTAAATTAAGATTTAAAATTAAACCGTTTTCTGCGCTGAGGAGAATCCATAACAAACAGCCAAGCCAAAAACTAATAAGCAAAGAAATGTATTTAATAACTGGCTAACTTATTTGTGATTAGACTTGGGTAATAAAAATCAATGGGTGCTAGATATAAAGGGCATCTGCTGGCATCTGTATGGAACGGTTATCATGCAGGTAATGACGTTTCATGAGCATTCAGCACACGTGTCGCGAACTACCCTGGTGCGTACCAGAGTAGTTAGAAATGCAACCTTCTATATATGAGATTACTCCTTTGTTTTGCAAAATTGTCTTTTCATTTGTCATTCTGAATAATGTAATTTGAATATATTATTTTATTTTGACGAAAAATACCTTGTTAATAAAAATAATGTGACTAGGATTTAAAATTCATATTGTAGTTACATTTACAGATCCCATTTAATAACTTTTTTAAAAATACAATTAAGATTATGAATTTTGCTGTTATTCAACTGTAACTGAAATACAGTGTTCGATTTTATAAGGTTTTGCATCGAATCATAAGTAAATCTCAAATCTTAAATCAACTTTTCCAATAATTCAGATCAAATCAAAAATGAAAAAAAATGTTTGAATATGAATCGACAAAATTAATAAAAGTTGTAAGTTCAAAAACATATGTTGTGTTCAAGATTTAGATTTTGTAATTCCTACAGCCTGGTCTCTCACGTGGCTTTAGGGCTTACTGATGATTAATGGCGGTTGTCAATTTTAGTTTTAGTTAGTTAGCTTTAGTCAATTTTAGTTAGTTATAAAATAATACTAATAGTTCTGACAATAATAGTCTAGAACTGTATATTAGTGATTATAAAAGGTGTAAGTTACTTCAAAGGACCAATGTAGAATTAACCTCGTCCCGTGAAAAATAAAATTTTTAATTGTTTGAATCCAGTGGTTACTTGCTTCACAGGTTTTGAAGACTTATATTCAATAAATTACTTATAATAAAACTAGTTTTTGGTAAAATTAACAGTTCTCATTTCTCAAGTTTAGTATAAGGGTGGTGCAATTAAAAATAAATCGGATAAAGTATTTTCACATCCGGACATTTTTGAAGCGACTAACAATATTATTTATTCCTACATAGAAAATTTTACACCTTACTCATCGATTTCAACCAGTCAAATAGATATATTTATGTAGTTATAATTTTTGAATATGTAACTCCTATAACTGTAAAACTAGGTCAGAATATTTTGAAATTCACACACCCAGATAATGATTGAAGGTTTTTTAAATTTATATGAGGTAAAAAGGTATGAATGGCACAGCTTTTTGCTTCATCATGGAGGTACTGTATCGTACGATGCGTCCGTTATTTTACATGGCAGGATCCCCAGGAGGCCAACACCATGGACAGACGTGAGCAGTAATGCCAGGGCAGTAAGCGAGCGGGGCACGGCTAGTATTATATAGCAACTATATTAAATTATCTATAGAGATTATTTAGATTACGTTATTTATTAATAAAATTTGAAAATAAAAATTAATAAATAATCAAACTTTCATTTTATTCAAATGATTGATTTTCACGGGATACCCAGGGCGATTATTATTAATAACTTACTTTTTAAAAAACATGATAAAAATCTACAATTCGTCTTCATTCGTCACTATGGAAGATAGCAGCTATTGATTGCTGCGCCATATTTGCATAACCTGTATCTTTATCCTGAATTGCCTTGTATTACTGATGACTATGATATGGTACTTATTTACTCTCAGACACTTATTTTTATCTTATCCTTATTAAAAATATAGAACCTTGTAACTCTTATGTGTGATAGATATGACACAAAATAAAATCTTTTAATGAACATTTTGTATTTTTATTATTGTGTTGTTTTGTATTTTCTTGTGTTTACTTTTGACGTAGCATTCAAATAAAAATAAACGAAATGAAAAGTTGCACTCTCATTTCTTAATCTGCCTTAGGATATAAATTACGAGGCAATATAAAAGGCATTTTCCTAAAAAAAAAAAAAAGTTGTGGCAGTTACTGAAATTCTTAAGTCTACAGAAATAATTTGAAATTAAAAGAATAGATTCTTGAAATAATTTAAAAGAAGTTAAAGAAATTTTTGTTCTGAAACTCCACGTAGAATTTTTTTGTCTTAACAAGTAATAACCTAAGTGTACTTCATTTTTAGCAAAAAAAAGTTAAAAACCAAACAGAATTTCTTACAAACTTTCTATGAAGGCGAATTAGTTGAAGTGGTCTTCTGAGTAGGCATTTTTGAACAGTCAGACTCTTACTCTTGCTTTTTTTTCAAAGGAGGAGAAATCCTTTTCTGGTAAGTTCTGTGTTAGAATATTTTCAACGAAAAATATTAAACGATATTTATGCAGTTAAAATTTATAATAATCTTTTCCGTAATAAATCTTACAAATGTTTCTTTTTTTAAAATTTTAATTCCCTCATTAAGCTTTGTCCCAGATGCTTCTCACTTACAAGATCCGTCCGTCGATTGAGTTCGAAAAAAATACTTTATAGACATTTTTACTCTGACCTGAATTTGCTTAAACATAATAATAATATTTTTCCCTTATCTCCGCTAAAAGCGAAAAATATTTTATGACTCCCAATAGGTCGATACGATGCTTATAAAGTGAATTATCCTTTGGGAGAGAGTAAACAAAATCAGCAAACAAATGGGCTAACATCTAACGATGTACACGCAGACAATCATTTCGTTAAGAAAGTACGAGTCAACTTATTTCTCTAGGGCGTGATATAAAGTTCTACAAATGACTATTTGTGAACTTTTTGCGGACAATGGTAAAAGTTTATCCAAACTATCTCAAAGATATAACTTCTGACCAACTATTTATATTTAATGGTATATATATCATACGTCACTTTAAAGTTATGAACAAGAGATATGTTGTTTTTTTTTCTCAATCTCTCAAATAAGAACGTTGCGTCTTGTGTTTCAAGACAACGTTCATTTGTCCTTAATTTTACTACTACTTTTATCAACATTCTGACAATATATAGAATCAGAAAATATACGGTATGACTTTACTGTTACGTCAAATAATAAATGTTTAATATAAACTATTCTTAGCACAAATTTCTAGAGAGCAGTATCCTAAGTGACACGAATAGAATTTTCGTGCCACCTCGGCTTGCTTGCAGCCAATATAAAACGTGCTCTCAATTTATTACTAGATATTCTAACCTCATATAATTCTCATATCATGATAGTAAATATTAGATAATATCTTGAAGTGTATTAATATTATAATTACGATATTAATTTCTAAGACAACATTTATTGGGCTTGCTGGTAAAGTTTTGTCATATTTACGTCGGTGTTAGTTAATGCCACGAGTGTGTCCTGGAGTGCACTTTGTCAAGGCAGACGTCCATTGAGTTAGAAGCCACAAATTGCTTGCAACTTACCTAGCCTTGTGAATGAAGGAACTTGTGTAGAGCTGACTCTAGATACTGAAGTAGGTATACGTAAGACACTTTACGGTAAAACATTTATCTTTTCAGACTTTAACAATCATATGAAATTTGCTGTTAAACTTTTGTTTTTTTTTTATATTAATCCCGCGCCACATTTAGCGCATTTTTTTGAAACTAATTAAAACTTTGCTTTATCTCTTAATTGCCTGTATAAAACTTTGCACTTCAATTAACAAGTTTGCAGTTAGACCTTTGATTTAACTTAAAAAGGGTAAATGTTCACATAGTTTACACAGTTAATCAAATTTACGAACATCAAACGGAGGTCCAACAATCTTTAATCCCTTCATCTTTATCATCCCTTTGTCTAGAATTTGAGTTGAAATATATGAGATACTTGCTTACTTCGTCGACAGAATTTATCATAACATAATAACAATTTTTCAAATAAATATATATGAATTAAGATTTTCCATTAATTCCAATATGAAATAATATTTAGATTCATTCAATCTGATGAAAAAATTATGTTATATTTTATTTTGCCTCTCATTAAATTAAAGGGGTATATAACTAGAGAGTTTAAAACCAATGTGTAGCGAAGCAATTATTTTAGTTAAATCTTTTATCAAAGGGAAGTAAATATGAAGTTCGTAGCGTAGACCATGCGGGTACGTGTTAATTAATTACAAACAAACATATTTACATATCGTGGGTAATGTGAATAGTTACATTGAGAATGGCTGAATTATTTTTGACCTAATCTTACTATATTGTATGATTATATATATTTAATTCCAGTATTAAAGAGGAAAAAAAAGAAGCCACCTCTTAGTAACGGTAAGTTATATTTTGATTAATAATTGACTTTAAATATTTATTTTGTTTTTATTACAAAGATACCGAATGTAATACAGAGTGTTATTATTTTTAAATTTGAAAAAAAATTGATAAAATATCAAAATGTAATAACAAATTTTCATATTTTAATATTTGCGTTTTGGCTGTTATTTATAAATATGTACGTAAAATATCTTTCTAAAGAAGAAATAGTATAATGCTGGACTAAGAATAATAACCAAAATACCTATAATATAATTCAGTTTCAGGTCTTAGAATGCTATCCCTTCCAAGCCAGCAATTTCTTAGTTAATCCTCGTAGCAAGATATCTGGAACATGATTTGATTCAAAGATTACTCTACAATCATATTCAAATTTCAAACTTATTCCAAATTATCGTTATACATTAAAAAAAAATCATATTTCTCATGTTTTTAATATGTTCGTAAATCGTTGTTTATAAATATAATAATAAACTTTCTTTATTTATTATTTTTTACTTCTTGATAGATAATTGGATGAGAACATTAATTTGTTATTTAACTTTGAATAAATTGAATAAACCGAGAGGTCTAAACGTCTGTCATGTTTTGTCCTGAAGGCCTACCGTGAACTCTTATAGCAATATTGCAATAATCTTACTTTAGAATTCGTCTGAAAAGTAATATTACTTTATTAACAAATTTGTTGTCTTCATACGAAACAATACTTTCATTTACTCTTAAAAAATAATTAACTCATACTATGGAACTTGTTTTGCAAGAACAGTTTTTGGTATCCTCGGGAAGTCATAGCCAAAAGTGCTGACAGCAATGGACATTTGTAAAAGTAAGAAATATATATATATGAAATAAAATTTACTAAAAAGTAAAGCATATTATAAGAAATTAGCTTTAAAGTGCCTAAATTAGTAAAATAATTTATTGAATATGAATACGATGTGTCCATTAATATATTCTGATAAGGGTTTACGTATTTTAATATACATTCCAGTTAAAGGGTAGCTTTAAAATTGTCTGATGACTCTGAATACTAATTTTATAAATTTCTTAATACATTCTCCAAAATTTCCTTTTGATGACTAACATTGAACTTCTATTAAGTAACCAGCTGATCTGGAAGAAGTTATCGTGATGACGACAACTAGTTATATTTGAATTGAAAAATAGAGTGTTTGTTTTACATTTTTCTGGTATTTTTTTCTATTTTTCTCTCTTCATAGGACTCTTTCTCAGATTTCCAGCAGTACGTAATAAAGTATCTAATTTGGTCCTGTCACTAGTTATTCTCTGACAGATATTAATATAATATAAATTAAAAACAGTTTACGTTACAGTTATAAAGAATAAAGGAAATTTGAAAGGAAAAACAAGAAATTAATTTCTAATTTAAAAATGGTTAATACGTAAATAATATTTATATTTGATTGTTAGATAACAAAATAACGCAGTAACTGAAGTAACTGGAAATGTAAGCTAATTTTATCAATTAGATGTTCAACTAAGCGAAGCGGCGAGGCAATAAATCTACTTGTAGCGTACATTTTCCAAGTAGATATTTATTTTCTTCTTGACTAACTTTATTGCTTAAAGAAATAAATCTTTAACGATATTCTTGTAGCTTATTGTAGCTCTTATATCATCTATCTATATATAGAATCAAATATATCACATTTGCATGTGTATTTTAACATATTTTAATGTTTATTTTCAACCCTATTAAAATAAAATATGAAGCAAAGCCGTACAGAAATGTAGCAATTTAAATACTCAACGCTTATTCCCCTGCTGTGTTGTGACTAAGCCGTATTTATACCCAAAAACAAGGGAACAGCTGGCTTCCGTTCGCATCTTGGAATTTATGTGTGCACTCCTCGCGTATCTTAGAAGCTGCGGCAAGTTTTCTCAAAACTAAATAGAATATTTAGTAACACTTAATATTTAAACAATATTATATAATAATAAAATATTCCCTGATTTATGTACATTACTAGTATACGAATATGCGAATACATTAAATTTTAGATATATTTTTTGGCCTTGCAACTATCATAAATTAATTATCATCATTATTCATTATTTTCATTATCATTATTTTCATTATCATTATTTTCATCATCATTATTTCCATTATCATTATTTAAATGTTTATTATTGAGGTTTTCAAGTGAAATTTTTATTTTAAAGAATTTAATATTATATTTCATACCAAGCTACTTAAAATTTACAAGATGTTTCTCTTCTACGTTTCTTATTAAGGGGCCTTCTGTGTAGTTTATACTGTTTTGCAAAATCCGTTGTAAACCTTTAATACCGTACATTTTACCTTCTATAATTTTTATTCATGGCAAGTTTTAGATAAGTGGAATGTATGGTCTTATAACTTTTATGATGATGTATTTTATTACAAGCGCAGAATTACGATATTTATGAAAATAAATGTAATAAAAAATATTATTGCTTTTGGTCAGAAACACTTGAATTTTAACGTTATTTAGATTATTAGACATATTTATTTGTTTTGCAAAAAAAAAAATGATAGCCGACACAGTTCTCTAATTTTTTTTTAGGTCACAGATAAAATACTAGTCTATAAATTTATTGGTAGAATTGAACAAAAAGTGGAAAAAGTTAGTGCCAATGGTCTTGTAAATATTTTGCCCAAAGGGAATTGCGACCTTGATAAACCTTAAACATGTTAGGTATGGATTTATTAATTAAGGTTTTATTTAGTATATATGAAGATTGAAGCCATTAATGTATTAATCCAAATTTAAGAATGAGAGTTTGAGATTTACATTCTCACTTTAACTTTTTGCGTTTCGTGTTAAACTTTCCTGTTTTACGCCTCAAGTTTTTATTGCTTCGACGAGTTTACGAAACGTAATGCGACGGGAATAGTAATGTCGAATCCTATAATCATTTCAGGAAAGTTTGATAGCTTTAGTGGTTTATGTGGACCTTTGGTGTAGTTTTTTTGATGAGTTAATTTTGCAAGATGCTGACTAAAATGGTCTATAGAAGATGGTATTAGAAAAAAACATATTAAATTAATATTAATTGGTCAAGCTAATAAAACCTATTGTCACCATGATAAGAACCTAAAAAAATGAGAACTGAAAAAAAAGAAAAAAAAAAACAACTGTAATAATATATTTATTATATCTAAATGCTATTATGAAAAAATGTTACATTAAAATTATTGATATTTTTGATAAAGGATTATTTTTTCGGTTTTAATTTTTTAGCATTTATTATTGATAAAGGAGCATTATTTTTTTCAGGCACCGCACGCGGCGACCTACCAACATTGACATACAAATATGACTTCTTATAATAGCATTTATAAGCATAAGTCCCACAACTTGTGTAGAACTACCCGCAGTGCTGATTCACGTACGACGTCGTGTACTTAGTTTTTGTCAACATATTATTGTTCAACTACCTTCTTTAATTTTGTCACAGTTTATTGCTAATCGGCTTCATGTATTTTTAATTACTTATTTATATTGTATAAGTGATTGTGTAATCTTTTCTCTATAAGTGATTGTGTAATCTTTTGAGAAAATAAATGTCTAAAACCGTAAAACCGTATATTTATAATTTAAAAATAATAATATTTTTCTTACCTAATATAACCTAACCTTCAAATTTTATACCGGAGTTGTAAACTACTAAAATTTTATAATGTATATAGAAATGAAATATATATTATAAATATTATAATTTATATGTTACATCATATTTTTTTGTGTGTGTTTGTGTTTGTCACTCACCGTGCCAGTAGACGTGAATCATTTTCTTTATTCTGTTACACTTAGAGTCTGCACTCTTACTGGAGTTTTAAATTAAATACTACATATACTCAAATGTACTAAAAATCCTCCTTCGAGGTCTGTACCATCTTATGGATCATGGGAGAGCCGCAGCGTATCTTCAACTTAAAATTTAACGAAAGTTCATCCGAGTAAAGAAATACTATAGTAAACATAAAGAAAATAATTTCCGTCGTTACAGAGGAGCACTTCTTTTTAATTTATATTGTAGTAAGTTAGATGGTTCTCTCTTTTATGATATCGTTACAACTTACTAAGAAGTATTATGAAACTTTATTTCACCCCTAAAATATCCCGTAACTTCATTTAAATTTTCACCTTTCAGTTTATCTTATTCAAATTTTCACTTCATACTTTTGAATTGTTAATTGGCGAAATAAAAATATAAAGTACTTGATAAGTATTTAAATAATGTGCTAAAAAATTTAAGCATTTTTATAATAATTATAGTAAACTTTAAATACATTTAAGATATATATATATTTTAAATCACGTAACTTTATACATTGAAGGTTCAAAAGAATAACGTGACTTAAAATTTGGCCCGAAAATAAGTTCCCCAAGCTCTCAGAGATTTACATAAAACTTGTTTAAATGGTAATATTTAGAGACGTCACCCACTGCGGCCGCACCCTCAGACCGTCTTAAACAAATCTATCTTAACAGCTATGTTAGAAATAAAAACGTATGCTTCAACCTTTCCATTTTTTTTTACGTCATTTTACTCTTAAACTGTCCCATTTTTGCTGTATATGTGTGTGTGTGTGTGTATGTGTGTGTGTATATATGTATGAGAATGTTCAACGTTCGAAATTTGAAGTAGACGTAGATACTTATTTTATTTAAAATGTCATAAATTTAAATGACAATAAGTTAAACAGCTTATTATTTTGATACTCTGAATGTTACATTAATTTACTTACAACGTTAATTAATATCATTGTAGCTTACTTAATAATTAACGGAAACCCCGTGAGGATATGAGTTACAAGTTGAATTCGTGACCTCGCCGCTTCGCAAGACTACACAGATAGATGAAAACGTGACTAAAGCGCTTTTCCAGACACTCTAATATATGTTATATAATTACTAAATATAAAATACTAATATATACATAATACATAATAATAAATGTAACTATTATACAAATAGTATAATAGTTAAATTTATAAGTTTTTTTTGGTCATTTGTTTTATAGTATCTATTGTAAAGGTAGTGAGGTTGAAAATGTTCGTATTTATAATTGTTGACTGATTTTTGTAGTCTATATGCCACAGCATCAAGAAAACAATTTCAAGTCAAAAGGATTAATCTAAGAACGTATACTTTATAGCGACTTTATAATTAGTTTAATTAGTCGTAATGGAGATAACTCGCTTCCAAAATAGAACGCTATAAAAATAAATTTTGGGGTGACATAAATATATAAAATCCGGATTTTATAACACGTGATTTAGGTAACTTTAAATATTATATTAAATTGGTATATGCATATAAAATTATATTATTTTTTTGTTCATAAAATTTATAATATTATTATATATCGGTGATCTATTTACATTTGAAAACCAATCTAGTAGAGAAAGTCGATTTTTTTAAAAACCATATTTTTATCCTATTTTCAAAAACCACACTTGTTGCCGTAAAGGATATTTTTATAAACGTTTTTGAGGAACGAAGCTGTGTTATCTTAATATATTTCTAGAAATTCAAATATCTGACAATTCAGGCGTGCAATGCATAGCTCGGGAGAAATTCAACTGTAAATTTAGTTTAAGTAAAATGCAGTATTCTGCTCGAGACATTTTGAATTCTCCTTATCCAAGTGCGAGTAATGAACAGAATTCCTTAACTCAAGACGCTCAAGCTGATAGTGTTTCTGGATTTCGATGGACATATCCATTCGATGTAAGATTTGAGTATATATATATAGCTTTTTTTATCTTTACGAATATTATGGTATTGTTAAATTACACTTTAGGTGCTTGAATGTTGTCGAGAGAAATATCCGAAACTACAGCTTTATTATTGTTATCATCAAAAATTATATTATTCCAGGTCATCATAGCATCTCTTCGCTTCGAATCTTATCATTAATATTAGAAAGAATGTGTAAAATAGTATAGGATAGAGTTCGGAAACCGTAAGTTCGTAACTAATGTTACAAACTTATAGTTTATTTCCATAGCTTAAGCGGACAAACTACCGGCAAGAACTAGTTCATTTTGAAACTTATTGATAGAAACAAAGCGTTTGAAAGTGCATTTTAACTGAATAAGTTAGGATTATTTTCGTTTTTATTTTAAATAAATCTAGAATGATAAAATATTCGACACGGGTAGAACTTGAACCCGCACTTTCTAAAAACGTCCCGTCGCTCTAACAACTGAGATACCGTTCAATCAATTTAGCATTATTATTTTTTCCGTTTATATTTATTAAAATATAAATCAGTTTAACATTGCTAAACACGTTCATAAATAATTTCAAGCAATAATAAAATTATGTTAAATAAAAGTACGATAATAAAATAATTCTTTTATATTTAATAGTAATTAGATCGATTTTCTTAATTTATTACAAGAAGCTAACACATTTCACACCAAAATTTGTTCTTACACTTACAAAGGAAATGTTATTTAAATGTTGGAAATGTACTTGAAATTCAAAATAGTTATGATCGAGAGGAGAAAAGAGTTCCTTTGTGGAAGAGAAAATACTGGAAGCTATTCCCAAAGGGATGAGCTTTAGGAATAATTCCTACAATTCTAAGTAGTAAGTAAGCCCAAGGTATCGGCTATATGTATGGTAGTTAAGTATTAGAAAAAGGCGGACCAGGATCTTGATTGAATTCGCCATCACGTTTATTTGGGTATGAGATAATTCTTCGGAATATATTTTAAGGTTCTGCATACAAAATATTATAAACTTTTATATTTTCATCTTCATAAATATATAAATTCTTATACTATTTTTCTTGATGTTATAAAATGTTAATATATCGTCTGAGTTCTTAATAAAAATAAAACGTTGTCTGAAATTTTACTATATTTTATAAACGATTTCTTTTATAAAAGATGGTAAATTCTGATACGCATGATATTCTCAGAAAACTCTTTGATATTTATTATAACTTGAACGTAAAGTATCTTTAGTAATCGTTAGAAGAATTTGCTTTTTAGTTTAGTTAAATAGATTAGCATTTAATTTCATATTTCTTTAATTGAAATTAAGGTACTTAGAACATTAATCCAAAAAGGTTTTAAAGGTATTGGTAAATTGTACGAGTTCATCAATGAAGGTGTAAGTATAGTGAAGATGAAGTTAAAACAGACTTTCCTTTATATTGGGAAAGGTCGAGGACCCTAGAATGTAAGACCCTTGTGCGGACGAAGGAACGTCACGTACACACCTGGACACCTGGTCGTTCTGGTTACTAGGAAGTTGGACTACTAAAACTTTACATATTTATGAATGTATGTATATTAGCAGCTTTGTATCTCACTAAACTTTATATCTTACATTTCATAATATTTGTTTGTAAATAAAAATAAAAATAAGAAAGTTACAATACATTTTATAGGATTTGGTTCAGACTCTTTGACTACATATTTATTACACGAATATAACAGAAGTTGGGTTAAATAATGTTGTAATAACCATAATTGTATAAGATTACGAATTAATAAAAAAATATTTCTGCAATTAAAAATAACAGGTAAAAATATAATATTATAGGCTAAGAGTGAATTTGAATCGGGTGATCGTCTATGTACGTAACTGACATCTGCTGACGAAGACCTCTTGCCAAACTTGAGTTGAGGGCCGGACGCGTCTGCTTTGTCAAACAACAGGCTCCAGAACAAAGGTTTATAATTATGCAGTGGTGCATGTGACGAAATAAATTATAAATTTTGGCTGACGCCCTGTTAGCTTATGAATTTTTTGTACACCAGTTTCCTAAAATCAAATATTTTAAGACTATGTTTTAATCGATCCAAATTTTAACTATATTCGAGCCAATATTTATTTTCAGTTAACATTATATTATTCTTACAGTTAATTCTAGGTTATAAGTAATCACAAGCCGGGACTTATTGCAGTTCTTTTGTTTGAAACCTAAGAAGTGCAAAAGCTGAAAAATGTTTCTTTGTTTCACACTAAGCCTGTGAAAATGGCTTCACAGCCGTGTTGTAATTTGATATTACGATTTAAATTAAAATTAATGAACTTTATAAAATTATATTAATATATATTACAACCAAATTAGCGTAGATAGGTTCTACGCAAATAAGATCTGTGAAAATAAATATGTCTTTCTAGAATGGCACGGGTAACTGGAATATTTTTTATTGGAAATGTAGCCACGCGTAAATTTGATACGGGTCGACACTCGCCAGTGCAAATAAGTGCGGGCAGGCGAATAATTGAAAAGAAGCATTCATATTGCATTACAATTGATCTAGCCATTCGGAAAATAATAGCAAAGCTGTTACCCAAAACGAAAACAAGTAACAAAAGTAACGGTAAAGCAGTAACTTTAAACCACGATCGCTAATGGTTATTTTTTTATTCATATAGTAAATAAATATTAAATTCGTTTCACTGACAAAAATATTTATATACTGTATTTAAGCTACCTATGACAGTTGGTTATATTTTTGACAAATAAATGAATATGATTTATTCTTTGCAAAGTAACGGAAAGGATAATATTTGAAAGGAATTACAATACCCACTCCCTTCTTCAGAGGGAGCTACCACCACTAATTTGGCTCCAGACTCCAACAAACCGATCTTCAAAGCGAAAGTCGTGCCAAACTGTATACGACTCCGGCACTCCTGATGCCAGTTCGTGCAACGGCTAGCTGTAATGGTACCACATTATCGTAATGTACCTCTATTGTTTATACCGAAGCAGAGGCATTGCTAAGTAGGTTGTGAATATTATGCCTTTATACTGGAGTATTTTAAAATAAGCATCTGTTTAAAAGAAATATGTTTCATACAAACTAAAATAAAAAAAAACAACTTAATTTAGTTTAAACTTTGCTATCTTCACTTCTCTGTTCTCTGATATATTTTTTATGAAACAGTGTGGCAAATGAACAAACGTTCTGTAAGTCTAACGTTACTATCCATATTTATTTATATAACCATATTTATTTGAACTACCCCGGTAGAGACAACCTGTACGTCAAATAACTACAGCTCCAGGCTCCACCATCCTTTAAATAATATAATATAATTCCTTAATACTTACTATTATACAATAAAGGGATTACTTTGCGATACAAATGTAAACGCCGTGCCGTCTTTTTTCTTGTTGTAATACAAACGACATGACATGGTGGTGAAGCAAAAGATACCAATCGAGATGATGCACCGGTCACAGATAAAACAAGTATCACTTTCGCTGCAGACGTAAGAGCAGCGAGAGTGGCTCCAAACGCTGTAGACAATGGAGGAAGCATTGGCATCTTCATCTATAGGAAAGATAAACAAACAATTAAGTAGCTAGCAATAGTACCTTATATCTTATTATACTAGCGGAACCTGCAGATGATGGCTTCCAATGAAATGGAAAAAAATCTGGTATATAATATCAATGCCAGCTAATGTATCCAATTGAAAATTAAAACAATCCACTTGCCCTCATAAATACACTCAAAAAGAAAATAATTATAATTAGTACAACCATTCAGGAGCAGTTTAGTAGTAAAATGAATATAAACAATTTGTACCTTAAAACTGTTAGAAAAATAATCCTTAGACAAGTCTACATCTTTTTCTGCAAAATTAATAGCTCTTACAAGAGAACGAATCATTTCTTTTGGAGGAGATTCGTCAACATCACCATCCACTATAATAATTCCATCTAAACGGTTCTTAACGATTTGATTGGCCATCACATTTAATATTCGATCTCTGTCTTTCAATTGGTAATATTCTTGTAATATCTTATTTTTAACATAAAAAACTGGCCTTCTATTCTGTAATCACGTAATCTTTATGAAATATCTGTATGACCATGACAAAAATAGATTTTGAATAAATATATATTTTAAATGGCTCTATATGTTCAGGTTATCGAAGTTAGAGACCTCTTTACATAAATTGACAGGACAGGAACAAAATTCATCATAATAACGATTTTCATCTTCAAGGTCTAACACAACACCATCTGCAAACTAAAAAAAGCGTGTTAAAAATATACGTTCTAATCTGCATCATACATTTTCGGTAACAAATCAGAGATTAATTATACAAACTTTTACAATATAAATGGATTCATCAGTCCATTTCTTCAACCACAGCATAATGAACTTGCCATTAAGCATTGGATTTTGTTTTTTAAAATCGAGAAATTCCGATAATGTTCCAATTTCTTTCAATATTATAATATCAACCTTTAACGTTAAATTAACAGATAAGATTAAAAATGTTTTTCTAATACCCGATTGAAATGTAAATAGACTAAAGCATATATGAAACTAACTGTATTATCAATATCTTTGACGTCTTTGATAGAGATTGTGACAGCTATGCTTGCTGGTCTGTTGTAAACTGGAGGAAACGTGGTTGATAGATTCTCAGATTCAATTATAACATTCTTAATTTTTTGAAAGAATTCCTCATCATGTAATGTACGGTCAATATTAAAAATATTAACGCCAGAACATTTTAGAATATAAATATATTCTGCTCCGTACATTATATTGGCTGAAAATTGATATTATTTTATTTGATTTTGCTCTACTCTACTGAATCATAAAATAAAAAAATCGAAGAAGTTTGTTTTTCAGAAACTAATAAATAAAAATAAACGAATAAAAGTAAGTTATTTGACGCACCGAAATTAAACATTATATTAGTTGTTTGAAAAATGACGTCTTCACACTCATCTTGATAATAGGATAAAGCCTGAAATAAGAGAATAAATTTATAATAAATGTTTATTAATTCACTCCAGTCCAGTAATTTATGATTTTATAGTAAAAATAAAAGTAAAATACAATCGGAATATTTTTTTGAAGACAATATGATAGCAAATCAAAATTATTATTTAAAAAGCATGAACTTTTTTGTCTGAGACACAAATGGAACAACCGTTTGATAGAATTTTCCCAGCTCGCATTTTTCCGTTCTATATTTATATTTGTAAATTTATAAATAATACCTTACAAAAAATAAAATGCAGAATGCGAGATACGATATTTTGAACAAATATAAATACACTTTAAGTTATCTCAAAACACAATGAAACTAAATTTTCACGATCTCATTAAAATATTTAATAATTAAAAAGTTTTACACCAGATCTGCAAACATCAAAAGGACGCGTAAACTGATTTATCCACCAGACCATTTTAGATAATTGTAATTACACAAATATAATGCTGTATTTTGACAAAATCATAACCACAGAGATTTTGTATTATACCATTGTGTTTGTGTATTTCCAAAAGTAAGTTATCTTTTGTTTTTTACATAACGGGATAAGGCTAAAAACATTTATGTGTTAAAGCCGATATTTTTTACTTATAGGGAAGAAGCTCTTCAATTTGTGTGTGTAATTAAGTGAAGTGAAGTTTACGTTGGAGCCGCTCGCTCGGCACTTTCCTGCGGTAAATGAAATTTACGTACGTCTCTACCTTCCGAAAGAACCTCAAGTTTTCCGTACAAGGCAAAAGCTTCGGCGATTTTGTATGACATGTCATGTTTTTATTTACTCGTTTTTTTTTCTATAAATTTTATTATGATATTGGCATTGCATTATAACATGAATGGCATATATAGTAGTAATAATTGTTTAAATAACTTTTTATTTATTATAATTTTGTGACTTTTTTAAATCATAAAATAATAATATTAGTTAATATTTAATATGAAATTTGTTAGTAAATTTTGATAAGCTATTAAGCAAACATTCTCTTAGCTTTTATCTTGGACGGAATTAAAGGCTTTTAGTCTTAAACGCAAGAAAAAAAAGGGTGCCCGAGACGCTGACTCGGTTCAATTAAATTAATAATCTTTAGTTCGCCGAAAATGATAATTCCTTTTCTCCGTTCCAGAATAATGCAGCCCTTAGACCTTTGTGTCACAATTTATCTGTATGCCTGGATGATCTAACAAATCTTTACTAAACGTGATATATATATGAGATGAGACAGACTAATGATGAGATCAGAGAGAAAGTAAAATAACAGACAAAGTACATGCATATGTGACACGTTTTTAGCTAACAAAAGAAAGACTTTTTAATATCTTGTTCGCACACCGCAATGAATGTTTTCTGGTCTGTTTGGTTGCGTTTGGAGCTGGCGGTAATGAAATAAAATATTCATCAAGTGACGTCTGAAGGCAAGGACCGTTTGAAAATGCCTCTGGGTGTATCTACCAACTGTTAATTTTCATAACTTGGGTAACAGAATAAATTGTCTACACCCACGAATCTTTTCATATCTTAAAATATATTAAAAATATAAACTCAACTTATTATCAAATATGTTATATAATTAAGATAATATCTACACATGGTAGATGTTCTTTCTTAATAATTAATTATATTACTATTTAATAAGATAGTCTACATTATTAATGGCATTTATATTTATTTATAAAAAAAAATTGTGCAATAAAATTATACAATTGGGGGACTTAACGCTAAAGTATGATCTAGCAATCAATCGAAACACTAAAGACAAAAATTGCTACAAAAATGAAATAAAGTTCAAAACTATGACACAACTAAAACATATAATATAATCAATTTTTTTTTTGGTTATGTTCAAAGTTGATTTGATATGGATTGAAACATTTAAATCAGTTCATTATCATTGCATCGAATCAACCACAAGATTGTAGTTCGTCTAGATAGGGAATAGTCTTGCAATATTCATGGCATTGGATTTGTGAGTGCCTCATGTAAGTTTGGGTGCAGTTCTAGATGAAAATATGTAACGTAAGCAAAAAAAGAAAGTCATTTTTACACGGCAAGGTTTCAAGTCAACGCTGTGGCACCTCGACACGTTTGTTATTCAACTCTGGAATTAATTATACATTTTCAGTATTAAATGCGTGTTTATTTTTTATACTTATTCAAATTAATATGTTTTTCATAGGCGTATATATTATAACTTATTAACATTATCAAATACTCTTAAAGTTTACTGTATAAGAAAGTACGCTACAAGAAGCAGGTCATGCAACTCGAGAACCCGTCAGCAAAATCTTAAGTATCATATAAAGGCGGCCTTATTCTAAAACAAAAGAACAGTAATATGTTCTAAGCACCTATAAGATTACTTATTAAGCGGATTACACGAAAGAAAGCCAGGGAGCGGTGAACGCCCAAACCCATTCAAGGCCTGCAGACGGGCGATGAATTTTTGAGAGGCCTTCACGACGTGTGCCGAGAACTACTAAAAGCTTTTTTTTAGAAAAGGAATCGGCGTTGCACAGATAATGAACCAGACAGACGACATGTTTTCACACAACACAAGATGCTTCAGTTTTTTTGACATTTCTTTGAGTCCTCATACGCGGCGGAATAGAAATTGTGATTATAGAAGCGAATGTGATAAGATACACGTATTATATAGTTGTAAGAAATAACTATAATGAAAGAAAATTATGCGTTCATATTTATTGAAGTATGTAGACAGTTTATTTAGGAATTGGGAGGGGGGTCTTATCTACATATAATACATAAAACCAATCTTATATACTATATTTAAAACAACGATTAGTTTATCCGTTAATCAAATAACAAGTAAGAACAATAAAAAGTTCTCTTAGAACACTAAGAGAACTGAAATATAATATAATGTATAGAAAGTTATTAAACGTCTGTGATATTTAGGCTGAAACATTCAGTCTAAATCTGTTTTAAATGTGAAAGACAAACATCAGAAGCAATCTGTTACATCCAATTTAATACGCAAAGCTAAGACAAACAGAACAAGGTTCCTCCTTTCATTATAATCTGTGTTTATGTTTATCTGTAAAGCCACGTGAAATTAATTACAGGGTTAGCTGCGAAATTAACTGGAATATGAAAACGCTTTAGGCCTGAAGATGAAATATAAAATAAGTATATTTGTATATATATATTTATATGAAAGAGAAATCTCTCACTAATAAGAAAATCTCACGAACTACGTACGAGCTTACGAACTCGGATATTTTGAGTAGAAATACATTTTCATTTGTAGGTACTCGCTTAAATTATATTCTGATGTCACAGTTTACGTATTTACTAACAGATGTCACACATTCTTATATAAGACAAACATAAGAAAACAATTATTCTATATTAGCTTAACTCCTAAGATTTTAAGGTTTATTTTAAATTTTTTGAAGGGTAATAAATATGGAAAAGCCAATTCATCAGATATGAAAATTAAGTTTAATCTCTTTTGGGCTTAAACCAAACAACTTTTATGTATGTTATTTTAGAGCTAACACTAAAATAATGATAGGCCATGCAACAAAATATATATATCTGTTACATATTAGCATAAAAATATAATACTTTTATTTATATAATAGTTCCTACTAAATTATCAAATATGTAATATTACAGTAAGTACAAAACAAATGTACAGAGAGCTATTTTATACTAAGTTTAATAATACCAATGCTTTGTGGTGAAATACAATCTTACAAGCATGTCTTTAATTCGTACGAGATTATTTAAATAGGCCGTGAATATTAAATCTTGCGAGAGTTAGAGGTTTCTTTGTTTATTTAACAACCCTTAGTAACTCGATTAGTAAGTTTACAATATTAATTATGCAGTTTACAGATTACGTGTACACAAATTTAGAACGTTCTTGTAAGTTCTAGTCGAAGCAAGAACTTGCAAGAAACCACTAATTGATGTCAACAAGACACCGCAAATTGGCGGCTTGGTTGTCTTGATATTCGTTAACTGCTGCCGAAGAAACAATGACTCCGCAAGTTTTGTAGCTTTAAATTGTATTAAATCAAGTTAATCAGTTGTCTAAATAAAATTTGTGGTTACATTAATATATATATATAATTTAACCAAAACCTATTATTATTAGTATTATATGTTCAGATCTTGTTAGATTAAAAACACTACACAAAATTGGATACTCTGACTTAATAAATGTCAATGGGTGGATTATTTAATGACATGGATTATTTGTTTTTTTTTTTACATTTAAACTTTCGTGAACTATGACTATTATATTTATATTTACCCGGCTGTATTTATGTGGAATTTTATCGAAATGTGCCCAACTAGTTTTGACCCCTCTGGTGGCCGCCACCATCTTCGTGTCCAGAGAGCTCATGAAAGAGTGTATATAATTCCACCTGAATACAACATGGAATGCTATTGATATTATAATACATATTATTACGTAACTTTAAAATATATATACAATATATTAAAAACATAACCCTAGAATTACATACTCTACAGCACGCAATTAAAATGTACATTTAAATCTGACATTCAGCTCTTCACAAAGTTCGTACAATATTCATAGATCTGGACTTTAAAGTCACTTTTATAATCGTTCCAGTAGAATGAGCTGACTGGCTATTCAAATTCTATACTTTTTTAAAAGCAGTGGACTTTCTTGAGCAATTTACTTGCGAACAAAGAAGCGGGTAGACTAAAAATCGTCGACAGTCCAAAAAAAAAAACAATTTCACTTACAGCATATGGGAATGACGTAATAGCAGTGCATGAGAGTAAACCCATTGTGTCCTTTGATACACAACGTATCACGTTACACAACTGTCTAGAATCCTGCTTCCAGATGCGCTATCCTAAATTTAGGAGTCTTATTCTGGGAATATTTCTGAAAAGATTATTTAAAGGTTTTTTTTAATTGTTCTTTTTTTATTATTTATGTTTTGCTAAGTAGATATTTTAAGACTGTTTATATAGCTATATTAAATCATATAGAGATTGTGTATAAACCGAAAGGACGCGCCTTATTACTCCATTTAAGCACACAAGAAAATTTTAAATATTACGCAATACACACAAATATAAAACTGAGATTGGTCATTCAGTCGTTAATTAGTCACAAACTTGGGAGCATACATCGTTGGATCGCGAAAGTAATCTCAGCATATCAACTAAAATGCATCTTCTATAACTGAAATTAATTGTCTAATAAAACCGTACTTAATAATTATATAAAACTATTTTCTATTTTTGATAATTCAAAACTACATTTTACTGCAATATAAAACTAAATTGAGCGTTTTCGGATTTATCATGCGACAAGTCCACCGAGTTGTCTGTATGAAAATCATAGTTTACGGATCGGTCGATGCTGCCACACATTGAACTGTTTATAATTAATATTTGCACTCACACATTTAATTCAAATAAATGGTGGGGCGCCTCATTTCAGCTTAGACGATCTATACCTTCCTGTATCCCAACGATTTAGGGTCAGTGTAATGTATCAATTCTTTCCACGCTCTTCCATCATACTTAATCTTAGTACAGACTTGCTTCTTTGCCATATTGTTTTTTACGCACTTCATGTCTTCTTCGGCCCTCTTATAATCATCTACGTTCATACTTAAGACTCTTCTCGGTACATCTTCATCCCTCCGCATTACATGACCACAGACTACGACAAACGAATAAGAGTATTCATTTCTGCTTTATCCATTTTCATCACATCTCAATATACGCTTTTCAGAAGTATGCACTTAGTTTTCATTATATTTCTTTCGCAGCTACATTAAATTCGAATCCAAAAAACATGGCAGATCGTATGACTGTTTTATAATTTTCGTTTTTGTTCTAAGAGGAAAATGGAAGTCACATATTATTTCGATGACCTGTCGCCATTTTATCCACGTTGTGTTGTTCTTAAGTTAGAAAATTCAATCTATTTTGAACGACTGAGCTTAGGTACCGCAAGTCAGAAAAAACTCTTAAAAAAGTTATATAAAGCGCTATTGGCTCAAAACTGGAATAACATATGCTTCGTTTTAATAGCTCCGGATTGGTGTGCCAACTTTATCTTTCAGGGCCATACACATATTCCTGTGTTGTACTATGCCGTACAGTGGTTTCGAGATTCAGAACCACTATCTACAAGATTATTTTGTCGCATTTCACGCACAATTGGCGGAGAGCAAATATGGTATCTGTGTTTCATAGACCCGGTATAAGTCTGAACGGGATTTGCGTACACTCATTTTCCTCATGCAGTCATTTTTTGTGAACTTACTTTCATACTGACCTTTACTCTTCGATAGTTTTGTACATTACCCCTATTTAAAAAATGAGCATTGCTAAAGGGAGCCAACAAAAAATATTGTTGCCTAGTGAACTTATATTTCACCCCTATCAGATTATAATACCATATATATTTAATATAACTCCGTATATGTGTAGATTAATATTACACAGAGGTAAAATTATAACGTATGGTTTGCAATTTATTTTCAATAATTTATTTTACTGTAAAATGTCCCATATTTAATCTCAGTTTTATTTATCAACATTTTCCAGAATACCCCATCGGCTTTAGGTATCTTTAGAAGAATCCACTAATGTCGCGTGGAATAAGACTAAAACATGAATATTAAGAAGAGAGGCTTTAAAGGATTGTGCAGCATCCGAAAAGAGTAGACGATGGCACTCCATGCTGCCTGTTTTATATTGTTGAAGACATTCATATTTCGTTAAGTACCTACTTTTAACAGTCTGCTTTTAAAATATACCGAAAATGTATGACGAATTAAACGTGACAGTCAAAGTTTTTTTTTTCTTTTTTCTGTATTTCGTTTGCTCTAATTAAGAATGTGTATTTATTTTTTGATCCAGTTATAAAATTTTATAATGTAGTAAATATTAATTTTTAATGTAATCTATGTTAGATTATGATTAACAAATTATACATATAAAAAAGTTGCCATTAAAATGAGAGCTTACATTTTTATGGCCTATAAATTTAAAACCAAACGAGTCGGAAAAATCGGATAGTGAAATGTAAGAAAACCGTAAAATTCCCCGATGGCTTTCCCTACCAGCTATATCCACTGTTTCTTTAAACGCTTTCAATAAAAATGCAAATGGCCTAGCTGTCCGCGAATTGAGTCACCAAACTATTTTATTTGTGAAAGTAGTTTTAATAAAGTAACGATTTTCCTAATGCTGTTTAATTTTGATTATTATATCCAGGACCTTATGTTCGTATTAAGATGTGTCAAAATCGAATTTAAGCAACCTTCTTTCGCTTTTTATCGGAAAAGAAGTATATTTTAATCTGTTTTACCATTTTGGCGCCCTCTATGACATATAGTATAGTTTCTTTCGCTGTAAGTCAAGCACTAAATTTGTCTCATCATATATTAAACTTAGTTTTTTGGAAAATTATATAAAAAATGAATTATGGTAACGTAAGGTATTAAAATTAACTTCAGTTTCTTAAAATGATTATAGAACAACGTACTCTTACAAGCAACGACTTAAAATTAATTATAATAGTTTAGAAATTTAAGTACATGTATAAATTAAAAATAAAAAAATATTTAAAGCTGGCGTTTTTTTATTAACACCCTATATTATCAACCGCTTTCTTTAATCATTTATTTAATACTATGTATAACAATGTTACTCCCTGTTAACGTTTATATAATAGATGTTATTATAATTGAATTAAGTATCTGTTTTATTGACATATTGTAAAAATAAATATTATTTTCAAAGGAAAGTAATATATTATTTATAGATCATGTGTATAAAAATAATTGCAATAAATGCAATCGAGAGCTTTCAATCAAAGAAAACCATTTCCAATGCGGTCTTCAGAAAACGAATGCCGATTCATCGTAAGATTGAAATCTTATTTAATATTGGATAATCGCAAAGCGAGACGTCTTACCTCGGTACTATGAAAGAAATTGTCTGTATAAAATATTAGTGGGGAAGTAATTTTACTAATACCTCGAGAAAATATAATCCGGTCCAATGACATCACATTTCTGAGAAAATATTGGAATTAATTGTCATTACTTCAGACTTTAAACCGTACAAGTTATCCAACATTTTTCATCATAAACATTCCAAAAGGAAATGCCCGAGATAAGAGTTGGTTGGTTATATTTCTAGGCGAAATACATATGTAAAATACAATGCTCACTTTCAAAACAACTAATACTAGTTGTCTGCGTTGTTTTGAACATTTACTGTCTTTTAGTATTTTGTATGTATGTGAGTTCTTAAATAGTGTTTTGTTTCGTTTAAATTAAATAAAGCGGAACAGGCGGGCGTTCTAATGAATATTAATGGCCACAACTCTTAGATACAGGCGTGACATGGGCCGCGAAACTCCAAGGAGCCCTAAATAAATCACGATGAGCCTTAAGTATCGTTTCTGTGCCGCTTTTGTACATATTTTCCAAGAGATAGCACTAAGCCTCGAAGGGATGATTCCGCTAGCAGTTAAATAAACGGTTTACTGACGCCTTAAAGATTAATACTGGAATGGGCTCAGTTGCGTTGAGAAAGTGGATCTTGTCTCAATATTGAGATAATGTATTATAAGCAATAACTTTGTGTCGTATTTCGTTATTTAAGCGCTGTATTGTTTTCCGCAACATTAAACTAAAGTAAAGAGTAAAAAACTAGATATATCAAAATATTATTAAAGCTTTTTAAATACGTGCACAATTATAAATTCACTCACCGAACTTACGGCCTATGGGAGTCTGCGCTGAATTTTTATCTTTTATTTATTAAAAAAGTAAGTAAATATTACATGACTTATTTTTTTTTAATTTTTCGAACATCTTTATATATATCTCTATGTGAGAGTTTTACTTAAACTTAATAAAAAACAATGCTATTATTTTCATATATTTTTATTTATTTAAAATTGTCGTGTGGACGTGTATATATATTTTTATAAAATTTAGAACAAAGTGATAAAGTATTTTTTTAAATATCTAATAAAATAATTAAAATATTAATTAGTTTATTAGATATTTATAAGATTAATATATTCATAAGATTTTTTACACATTTCAGATAAAGAAACTCCGCTTCTCTAATAACTCAAAATATCCTTCCTGCTTCAGCGTTAAAATAATATTTCCGCTTAATGACTGTCTGACTATAGCTCACTAATTGCTTAAGTTCTAGGATCTTTTGGCCTCACGGCTAAGTGTCCAAGTATCTTTAAAGTAAAAATAGCTTGAGACTGTTTTAAACTTCTACCACTTCAGTTTTAGATATTTCTTGATATTATCTAATATAAATGTAAGGGGTTTGATTAAATTTGTAGGAATAAATATTGTTCTTGATACTTGGTTTACTCTGTATTTAATTTTATGATTTTTATTTAATGTGATATGTTTGTTGAACTATATAATTTTACTTTTCTTTTTTAAAATATAACTTTATCCATTTTAAAGATTTATAGAGGAGTGTAAAATATTTTTTATGAAATATTTATCATTAATTTACTATAATATTATATTTTGAAAATATTTAATTATTCTCACAGAAGAGAGAGAAAAATTATATCTACATACAGCTACATTATTAGTACTGCGTCTGAGGTACGTGAACCTTTTGTATATTTATTTTCATACATAATTTGTAAATATAAAATATCTGAGCTACCAGTTTATTTGCTAAATAGAAAGAGATGTCTGTAAATAGAAAGAAATAGGAAATCGAATACAGTTTAAATGAAGCCAGGCACTTTGTTTGGCTCAAATTTATTAAATTAATTCGCGTAAGATTTTAAACAATCACAAAATAAAACAAAAATTGAATGTTTTCATTTATAAATTGCTTTTGAGCGAATCTCAACGCATCCAGTAGCCAAGTAGAGATGTAAAGCGTGAAAAAACACGAATAGAAAAGGGTGCACGAATGAAAGCCGCGCGTCCTAGAAGCGTAACGGTCCAGATGTTTAACATTTTATGCGCAGCCCGGTTCCCTTATTTCACGTTTGCAATGGCATCTTTATATACGATCTCCTTTCTCTAGATTTGTGGTTTAGTGGCGTCTTGTTCTTATTGCAATTGGCTTAGAACATATTAGATTATTTCTTGTTTATATAACCTTTCTCATTCAACTTTAAAATTTAAAAATACTTGAATAAATATATACAAATAAACTTATCTGATAATACGTTACTGTCGAATTATAACCAACTTGGAGGTGTTTTACAGAATAGAAATATTAGAAATATAATTAATAAAATCGTACATTGTCAGTTGGATCAGACTGAAAGGTGCTCTCGTCCGTCACATATAAAAGCACCTCAGCCGACCCAGTGCCGTAAAACGCTTTCATAAAAATGTAAATCGACCTACGACGTATTGCTGTCGGCCGACGTCTCAACTTTGCGGGACTTACTCTTTCATCGAATTAAAATACTTTTTAAGACAATGTCATTTGCCCGAATTTATTATGTGAGTTTGCCGTTGGGATATTCTTTGAAATTATCTTTTGGTTTTCTTTTACGTATTATAGTTTGATGATCTTTTCAACAGGATTACTAGGTATTCAATGTAGGTATGAGTGTTTTAAGGAGATAAGCTTGTAAAAAACTTTTATGGGATAATGAAACGAGATAGCTCTGGTGCTAACTACTCATCCCATTTCATTTGGGGTATTTTTGTTTGTAGTCAATTAACTTTACGACCTCGTATTCGCGAATGATGCTATGAAAACGAAATTGAACATTACGAACATATTAATTGTTATTTCTATTTGGACCTCGGCTGATTAATTACTTTTACGAATTTTGAATGAATAATTTGAATAAATTTAATATTTTGGCATAATTTGAAATGATATCCCACCGTTACAACTAACATTTATACTGTAATTAATACCAAAATAAGTGTCAATTTAATTTTAATTGAATTAATTATATTCTTCAAATATAAATTTATTTTGAAATCACTTCCGCTACTAAAAATTTATTGTTTTACAATTTCATTTCAATCAAGCAGAATTATATTCGGGAAATCTGTTATTGATTAGGAATCTGTTACAGATTAAACGGAACTACGTATATTTTGGGCACTCTTTTACAGTATTTTTGGATGTGTAGTGAAGTGTTAAATTAATATAAATATAAGCTATCTGTTGGGTATCCTTCGCAGACGTAAAACAAACAATTTCCCGCCCTCTGTATAAACAGCTTTAAATTTTTCCCCTAAATATTTCCGACAGAATTAATGTTAATATTTCTGAAAAACACAAGTGTCGCACATATTTCATTTTAAGCCTTATTGCAGTTGGTAAGAGAACGTTACGTTACGTTACGTTACATACGTACGTGAACATCACTACAGCCGATATCTATCGAACACACAGCACAGCGTATGACAGCGTATTCTCACTCGAATTCAACAACATATTTCTATTTACTAGGTTGTATGTCTGGATTAGATCTTTATATTAATTTCAGTTTAGTAACAATCAAATTAGAGGGAAGTAAATGTATTTGTCAAAATTGAATACAAAGGTAACGTAAATATATTTTTTATAATTTGAATCATCATCTGTCACTGTACTTACTGGATGGATAGTTTCGCTATAAAAAAAATAACAGCTCAGGTACTATATTTGTAAAGATTGCAACATGCAAAGTAAGAAAAGTAAAAAATCTTAAAATACTCATGTTTGTGCAACGACTCCGGGAAATATGTAGTTTTAAAACTATAAAGCACCACATTAAACCTTTGGAAACAAGATAAAATGGTTCAAAATATATATATAAGTTTAATTCAAATTAATAAAAATTAACATGTTAATATTATATAGACCTCAGAATCCTTATAACGACAGTAAGCTGCTGAACAGCTTAAGGATAGCAGTGGCCATTGAACATCTATTATACATAATTCAAGCTGTACAAAGCCTTTTTAAGCTTGCGTGATCTTTGAGAAGCCGAAGTCAGGTCAAAATCTGCTCAGTCATTGTGGGTTAAGTCCGGACAAATGAAAAAGTGATTTCAACGGCTATTATGAAGAATATTTTTGAGGTAAAAAAAAAAATAGAATTATAAATATATTGGGTACAATTCCGATCGAAATAATTTTCTAGGGTTAAGTTTTTGAAACATATCGGTTTGATTGATTTTTTAAAATTTTTAATAAAGGTGAGAAATTTTAAATGCCACTCATGTAGGTATATCCAGCAAACATGGCGGGCTATAAGCAATATCCAGCTGACATGACTACTCGATGAAACTGTTCGCAGTATTCCAATTACAATGACGCACATAACAGGAACGATGCTTTTTTTAAAAAGTATACATTCGCAATTTCGCGTCCATTTTTTATTTTCAACGAATAAGACAATCCAAGATAAAATACGAGTTTAGGTACGGAGGCGTGGGACGTGCTATACACGACAGCTGGTTTATTTATGTCCTCAATATTTTACAAACCATAAAACTTCGCCTTGGAAATAAGAAACATTTTATCTTAATAGACTTCTAAAATATAAAGATTTTTTTGTTCTTTTTTTTTATTTTTTTTAAATGACACTTCCGTGACAGGTTATTAATATTAAATATAGCATACGGTCATTAAATAAATGATTCAACTTCTTAAATATAATTGGTCGTTTTATTTGTATTTTTTTCTTATATAAACTTTTGATTATGTGTGTCATCAGACACGTCAGCGAATATTGCGAAATGCGAACATAAAACATTTGTATGACTAAAAAATGGGACCTTTGACATCAGTCAGACGACACCTGCAGAACCCAATGGTTGTAATGGACAAATCCATCTAACGGTAGAACCCTGAAAGGTTTACCTAAATTGTTTTTGATTGATACTTCACAGCACCGTTGCATACAAATACAGTGACCTAGATCGAATTTTTTTTTCAGTTTTTAGTCGTCAAACAAATTTATAAAATATATTTTTGATAGATTTCGTTTAGGTAGAGGTTTTTTATAAAAGTTTTATACCAATTATATTTTTTATGAATATTTTACACGATGAAATTTTGAGTACAGTTATCAGATTGTTAAAAGTGAATGAGAATTTGATACACAATTTATTATATAAATAAATAGCAACAATTACACGTTTAAATATTTTCGACTATTATATTTCCGTCTAGTTGTTTCCAGTGACATAAATATAAGCAAATTTGCAATACTTAAAGTTTAAACTTAATTATATTAACTTAACTTAATTTAGTATCTTTAGGTTTAATGTAATTATAGACCCTATATGAGCTTCATTAAAATGTCACTACCACACCAAATTATATCGAATTCCGTCCAGTAGTGTTGTTTCAAATATTATAGATATAGTCTCAATCAGTTTTAATGTTTTTCTAGTGGAAATAGCTGAACTATATGGAGTAGCAGGTATTCTAGAGATTGACTGAGGCAATAGTCTATAAAAAAGTTTAAAATCTGTTTTGAAGGTTTTTTGTAATGCACTATACAACAGACAAATTAACACTCATAATAATTTAATAAAGCAATTTTTTTTTACTTGTACTGTACAAGGAGCTTTTTTTATATACCAATTTTGCCTTATTATTATTTTATTATATCTATAAAATAAGACTATTAATTAATATATTACCACCAAAAATTATTTACGCGCTGTGGTAAAAAAGTCTGGCAATCACATAATATTTGTTTTTTAAACGTGAAAGTCATATTATTCAGGCAAATTTCGTAACATGTTTTTTAACTTACATCGAAATAGTTATATACGAAATGACTTTTAAAAAAATATGTATTTTTTGTATTTTATATAACTATATCAATGAGAAATTCTGTTATAGAGATTTATAACATATTTATATTTAGATAAAATCTTGAATGCAGTGAATGCTAGAGCGAATTAATTATATCCGCATTATATATTTGAGTACTGCAGTGGATTAATTACTTCATATATCTCTTCAACGCTTTGTGGCTAACACTCGACCTACATTTACCTACATTAAAAAGAATCACTAAAATTTGAAATCTATCCCGTTAACACAGCAGTTCATTTCATTAATGAATATACAAGAGCTGAAATTTCAGTAGTTACGTGTGAAATTTAAATCTAAATGAAATTTTAATTGAATAATTTTGAAATATAATCCGCTCTATCGATTGAGGACGATGAATACTGTTGCAAAGTTTTGTAAGGGTTCGAACACATGAATACTTGTTCCATTAAATCAACTAACAGGGCCTAAAAAAATATGGCAATAATCAGTTTAACCACAAGATCATATTTGGGTGTAGTTGTTAATGCCCTTTAGAAACAAAACAAAAGAAAATTTGATAAATCCCACAAAATTACATTAATATTAATAACACTTTATGGTTGATTCTTGACAGTGACAAATATTTTAGACGTATGCGACAAATATTTTGACAGTGACAAATAATTTGGAGTCATTCAAGTAACTTTATTATGATTTCCATAATAAACTGATTTAAAATCATGCTTAAATATAAAACGAGTCTTGAATATTATAATTTGTCAGTTAGGACGAGCTATGAATTAATTTTTCTAATTAGGGTCGAATGACCCATACAGTTTACGAGGTCAAGTATTATAACGTACACACATAGGAATTATGCTCGGTAAGAATCCATATCATTTGCAGTTTCAGTTTTGTTTTTCCGTTTAATATTTCCATGAATTACTCTCACGGATGATACCGCAGTCGATTCCTCGTTAGGAGATCCTTATGAGATAGTTCAACTCCTCCAGATCTAGGCTGACACCCTCGGGAGTTGAAGTCAACCTGGATAAGAGCTTTGGGGCTCTTATCCAGGTTGCAGGGGCAGAATCCCTAATGGTAATGGTAATCCTACAAGAATGAAATTTTTTGAAAAATCGATATTTAAAAATACCTATTAGCAACGCTAGATGGACAGCTAGACTCTCCTATTACTAACACCATTCATAGCACAGCAGCCCTTATACTAGGTCGTTTTTATCCCATGATAGGCAAGTTAAGTAAGATGCCCCTGTATCGTAGTATACATGGGCATATATCGTATAATACGTGGATCTGAGGCCTTTGAGAGTTTTAGAAAAAGTTCACATGGCTCGCTATCGTGCCACCGAAGGATTACAGATAGCTGTATTTAAAACATCGACCCCCATAGAGAACACCAAACACATACCGCTTAGAACTCCTAAAGTCAGATCAGAAGACCAAAGTTGGCATTCGTAGACCCCGACGATGATATCTTAGAGAAGGCGATGCGTGAAGACCATACTCACGCCACTCACACACCGGCGAAGACGAGGATCCCACTACTGTACGTCGCTCCAGCGTTCTGCCGTCTGAGGACGTTAGTCTCCCAAACCCAGATCATCCCTCCTAACTAATTATCTCTTAAGTCGTCCGTAACTCACATGTACATCACATTTGTCATTAAGACGAACGTTCTCCAAGGGGCCCACTTACTCAGTAACGCTATAATAGGTAGTATAGCTAATAAATAAAGTAAGTCAAAAATAAATTACATACACCAGTACATATTTGTACTAGTATACATAATGTTCTATAATAATTATTGAATTGAAGATATTTTAACTCTTAAAATATTGCGATTGTCAGTGATATTAAAAGTGTTTTTTTTTCTAGTCAATAAAAAACACACTTTATAATTTAATAAAATAGTTTGCTTCATATGAAAATAATAACTTTATCATTTTGTGAATGATAAATATTGTTCAAGAAATATGTGTGTGAGGTCTGATTTGACGTTTAGCTTGATCGCTCATTTTTGCTGCAAATATTTTTTACAAGAGTTTAAAATACTTGGAGACATCGCTGCTGGAAAATCACTAAAATACTTAATAATATAAACGGCCTAAAGAAAAGAAAACTGTAACTTTTACTTACTATTTTATTTGTACAGAATGATAGAATAGCAACAAAATACAAAGCTTTTAACATAATACTGTTTTTTTTTGGAAAATATGTCGCGACCATTGTCCGTGTTTAGAAAGGCTTTGAAATGATAACGCAGACAATACTATTATGTCGTTATATTATCGCTGAAAATATAATGTGTGAATAATGGAGACCTCCCATTCAATAAGGGTCGTCTTTGGTAGGCGTCTGCCCGGAAAATAGACATCTACCCTCTTTTAGATTAAATTATGGGTCCATATTTTTCGGAACCGTATGGCGTTAGCGAATTTCACGTTAATATTATCACCTGGACGTATTGTAGACCCTTTATAGAAAATACAATAGATAGGAAGCAGATTAAAGAGTTAAATTAGTTAAGGCAGAAAATATTTATTATGTATTTAGATTTATCAAACCTTTATAAAACGTTCATTTCTAGTAAACGTTTTTTTTTCTAAAAAGTAACTGCATTAAGCGCATTCTTAATATAAAGTTAAAGCGCTTTCAAACTGTTTTGTATTCAACCGTTCTGAATGTCTATTATTTTTATTGACGTTTGTTAGATAGTCTGACAGTACTCTTCTCTGTTCTCAAGACAAAGGCCATTATCTGTATTAAATCCAAGTCCTCATAAACACTTCGCTAATAATTTCCGTTTTAAGAGGCTATAAAATGAGAAGATTATACAAGTAATTGTTATTTCAAATTCCGTAAAAGCTCTTTAAGCAGGAAATCCGTAATAATAAAAAGTATCTAGTAAAGTACATGGGTCTAGAAATGGTCTAGTAATGGACGAAAATATAACAAATCATCTAGAATTTTATGACGTCGACGACATGTCCAATACATGGCTGAGAACAAAAAGTTTGTAACGGATAGGAACATTCTGCGGAATTGGCAATACTGGCTGAACGGGATTCCGATAGTTCTCCAAAAGGAATTCTCCGGACACAAAAATTAGATTTGTGAAACTGAAACGTGCCTTCCTTGCTGAGAGCTTAAGAAATACAGATGAGCTTAAGTTAGAGATAAGAAAAGAAAAAAGATGAAGCTATGTATAGCGTTGTTAATCCTTTTTAGGTAGAATTTACAACATAAAATACATAAATTACATTTAAGAAAGTCCTCGTGTTCAAGTTAGGTTAGGTTAGAAATTACAGATCCGATTGAAGAATAAGAGCCAGTGTAAAACCACAATAATTGGGTTTAAATAGAAAAACTTTAATCAAATGCGCTCATTTAAAAACATTAACACAGTTAATATGCGAAGTTGAACATTTGGAATAGTTGTACAAAATCAGGCGCAGAAGTTAAGAATATATTCAGACCATGGCAGATCTCCAACAAAGATAAACTCTAGTAGGATTTCGGTAAATTAACACCTGATCCAATTATGTGAATCTTAGCACGTGTGCGACGCTTTGCCGAGGTTTGTGCTCCGTGCGTAATCTCGAGTAATTACTGTGCAGTCTCTTTGAGGCGCGGTCGTTGTTACTCTAAATGAATTGAGTGGTTCGATATTTTGATTTATTATTGAGATTATTAAAAGTCTTGATCTATAAGTCTTGTTTTATTTGTTAAGTTTTGTTTTGTAATCAAATATGTAGATACAATTTTAGAAATGTTGAATTTCCAAAGACGTTCAAAGTTTTATGACTGTATGATGTAATTATATTAAAATGTATTGTAAAATAAAAAAATAATTGCGTCATAACTTCAGATCAGATTTTATATAAAGAATCAGAAAGCATTTTTACGTTTTGTACCAATCAGAAGGTTATTTTTTTTAAATATTTTTATTTTGTTCATATAAATATATTAGTGAAGTCTTAATAAAATTGCACAGGGTCAGACTTATTCATGAAGCAATTACTTCTTACTAGTCTTAAAGTGGTTGTAAGAAGAAAATTTTAAATGAGAAAGATATTAATCATTTTAATTTCAAGAATGGAAAGATAGAAAGAAAGAAAGAAAAAAGTTTAAATTACTTGAACAAACTTAAACTACTTTAATCTGTATCACTTACTTACGATACTGTAATATAAATTATAATAGGAATATCATTCCATATCCTCACTAAGTGACTCGTAAGAGATGAAATAGTTGAACTTCAAATAACAATAATGTTCAACCATATTCAAATTTCATGAAGTTACTATGTAAAGATTAAAAAGGTACGCAACAAATATAGAAAACAATTTTGAGATTTAAAAAAATATAAGACTCTAAATCCTTTCTAAAGATTAAAGTATAAATCTATGTAGAGAAGTCGGTCTTATAGAGAATTTTAAAAAGTCTGATTGTCAAAAAAAGTTGGATTTTCTTCAAAGAGAGTTGCATTCGTGAAGCGCTCAAAACTCGCGGTAACGGTTTGAATTCGCCAACTGTGAAAGGGCATTCACTAAATGCAGCCTTTTTCTTTAGCTTTTATACTTGGGAAGACGTGGAACTCGTATCTTCTAAGATTCTCTTTTTTTTTCGTCTGCAATCCTTAATTTTTTGGCGAAATTATTTTACTCATTTCTTGCCGTACTAGCTTCCGGCTCTTTTGTCTCAACGTCACTTCGTCTTAAACGTATGTCTCTATAATTTAAAAATTTTAAAAGTATTCAGTTAAAAGAATATCTCATAAAATATGAATTACTAAAAACATTACATTCACTTTAAGATCCTTGTATATGGAAATATTAATTAACGCCGCAATAGAAATATAAGTTTTGGAAAATGTTAATTTTATCATTAAGATTTGTTATACTCTAAAATCGTGTATAAAAATTCAAAAGAACGTGAGATAAGTACCGTCATCTTAAAATCACTCAAAGCATTATTCATACCACTAGAAAAGGTAAACTTCTTATAACTATTACCAGCATGTTCAAAAGATTTTTAGCTTAGACGATTTTATATACACAAGTGCCTATTCAGTTCGCGGAGAAAGTTTTCAGCGGCTCACGCTTTACAATAACAATTTATAGCGTCTCCCCTGCTTTATGATGAGAGGCACAAATGGCAACAGAGCTGGCAAGCCGAGATAAAGAAATAATACCTTCGTATGAAGACATGTTTTATTGCCAGTCGTTATTGTAGAGCTGAGAGTTGATTGTATTATAAATCATTATAAAACATTGCTTCTGTTTTAATCTCAGAAGCGCGATTTGATATTATTTGAATTCTCAAAAATAAGCTCAAGGTGTATATTAAATTTTCTTTCTAATTGGAGATGTAGGTTTTTTCCCCTTTTTTGTCTCTTTTAACAACCAACCCAAATAAGACTGAGATGCAAACCTTTTTTCATTTTAGAAATAAATCATTCCATAATTCACTTTTAGGTTTTGTATAAAATATATTACCAGGAAAAATATTTTCTGTCGTTGGTTTCAGTTATTTTAAAATATGATTGCATGTTATAATATTGATAAAGATATGCTAATATTAACTTTATACCTTTAATTCGCATTGGTGATGTAATTAGTTTAAACTATCTTAATGACACGTTTATTAAAAATTAAAATCCCTTATCATCTGCTCTTGATGATCTCCGTTAAGTCACATTTCCAACGGAATAATCTTCAAAATGTAAATCCGGTTAATCTCATAACGTCTTTTTGCGAAGACGTTAACAAATATTACAAACTAATTATAGCGTACCCAAGTCATTTTAATAAAACTCACATCAGATTTAGTAATCTAAAATCCTCTTCACTTAAAACTTCACTACCTAGACGTTAAGCTATAGTTCGAACTGTTCTTTTTAGATTTATGATTTCAAAACGATTTGGACTGCCTAACTAGATTTATCGATATTCTACCTTTGCCGAATTTCGTATCTCAATCACTCATTTCTCCACTCAATCACCGTCAATGGTCTCAAAAATTCTCCCTAACGACTGGACATTGAGTTTATTTGCTAAATTCATATCGTACTTTGATATTTCATTTTTTATTCAAGTTGTTTTTGTTAAATCCCAATTACAAAACATTTTTTGGCGCTTCGTTAATTTTAAAATATAGTATTATTTGTTGCAAGCTGAGGTTTACTTTAGGGTATTTATATTATTCCACATAGGATATTATATTTTGTTTTCATTATAAAGACTTTTGATAACAATTTAATTACAACGAAAATGTAATATAAAAGGTATATATGCTACGTATAGCATAGTAGCAGTAAAGGCAAATGAAGCTATGAAATTCTCCAACATTATTGTCTAAGCTCCACTGCTAAGGCCAGTACTACTTAGTTAAGTTAATTAGAATTTCCCCTCAGCCTGTACTCTGTTCAACAAATATTCTTAGCTGAAATATTAGTGAATATAGTGCATCATAAAATGTTGACTGTATATGATATACTATATATGATGAAGTATATATGATAAACTATATATGATGAACTATATATGATAAACTATATACGATAAACTATATACGATAAACTATATATGATAGACTATATATGATAAACTATATATGATAGACTATATATGATAGACTATATATGATAGACTATATATGATAGACTATATATGATAGACTATATATGATAAACTATATATGATAGACTATATATGATAAACTATATATGATAAACTATATACGATAAACTATATATGATAGACTATATATGATAGTCTTTATATGATAGATGTTTTGGACTATCATTGATGTATATCATAAGTTAATAATATCAGGTTATTTTGTTGCATGCTACATTAACGTAACTTCTACAAAAATCACAAAAGAACGTTTTTTTTTTAATCTCATATTTTTTACTAATATTGTCGTATTTGTATTCATTTGATTAGTGTCTTGAAATTCTCAAACAAATGTTCATAAATACAACAAATATTTGATTGTAAATCCGTTATACTTGGTATAAAAAAACCTCAAGAAAATTTATGAATTAGGTATAACATTAATATTTTCCGTAATATTTTCCAAGCTGTGGCATTTATAGCATGGTGTGAAATAAATCTACGATAAGATAAAATTCCTATTTGCCAGACACCTATTTACTAGGAAACAGGAGAGTAGAAAATTGGAATTTCCGGTTACGCGTTTGTGCATTTAGTTTAAATGATCTCCTTTATTACTTTGTATCGTTTCCTTCATTACAATAACTATCACATTTATATAATAATTAAAAGCAACTTCTTATTTCTATTGTGCTTTAATTATATTATGAGATAAGACTCGAAAATCTTTATAGATATATATAGAGATACAAAAATTTGTAATAACATATTCGATGTTTTTAATGAAAATTTAAAAATAAATCCTCTAATTTTTTTAGGACTCAAACCCACGAACTCTGGATGAACTCGATAAGTTTAACATATTTTTTCAATATCAAATATTTTTGTCGTACTTAAAAAAATATAGTTGAAATAAGTATTACAATATATTTGTGTAGAACTATTTGTTATAAGTTTTTTTGTTAAAATATATAATTTATTTTAAATAATAACTGTGTTAATAGTTTAAAAATAAAAATTCTGTATTTAGTATTCTTTTTACAGAATGCTATCAACGAGTGCGAAAATGTCGTAAATTAAAAATTCTTTACGTACAGATGACGTTTGAAGAATTTATAACGTGCTGAGATACCTGTGAGAAACGAAATAAGAAGAAAAGTTAAAGTTTGATATTATCAATACAATCTGTACCTAATAGATATGTAACTACAAATATGTTATTGTCGTAACTTATCTATATGGTCAATTAATAAGTAAAAATAATCATTTTAAGAATAATGTCTGAGCATGATAGAAGTTAAAAATGTGGTAAATGAGTGTGTAAATATATTATTTCTTCTATTGGTCGTTAATTAAATAAAATTTGATTGACAATACGCTGAAATATATACAAATTTAACTCGTAACTATATGAGTTATTTATAGCACCAGTGTTTAGAACCAGCCCGTTATTTTCGTCACTACTTTTATAAGAAATGAATTTTAAATGTGTTATCCAGTATTAATATATATTAACTACAATATGTGCAAAGGTGTTTGTTTGAATATTTAATAATGAAAATGAGTTTATACTTGAGAATAGTTAAAATTAAATAAGTTTTTGGTGGATGGAATCTACTCAGACTCAGAAAAATGCCTCAGTTTCAATTTTTTAAAATGGATTAATGTTAAAATAAGACGCAAAAGAATAAATCTCTTCTGTATATTGTTTTCATATTGTGTTAACTTATTCTAATTAATGACATTTATTTTTTAAAATTATTTTTTAAAATTAAACCTCATATTGTTAACCAAATAAACCGAGAACGAGCTAATAAATAAATATAGGGTCTCAAGCGTTCAAGAATCGTATTATAGTTTAATATTAAGTCTATCCCCAGTTACATGTCAGATGCAGGGTCCAGTGCGACGATGCAATCCGAGTTTACGAAGCGCAGTCATCCAAGTGTACCCTTCCGTCCCGTTCCGTTTCCATCCGTCATTTCGGACCTTTTCAATCCTCACCTCGCAAATTGAATTTGATCCGTTACAGCGTCGCTCGCTCGTTTGTCTCCGCATTGATGAGTCCCTTTTTTTATTTTCGGTAACTGAATGTTCTCGAAAAATAGAAAATAGTTTCTGTTGTATCGTGTTTTCAACGCAGGATTTGATGCGTGAGAATTTTTTCTAGACGTTCCTTCAATTGTTCACAAATACGTGACTTTTATTTACTGAGCTACTTGAATCAAAAACTTTACCTTTAGAAAGATTTATATTTCCATCGAACGGACGAAATGCTTGCAACATTTGGAAATGTGAAAAGTATTTTCAATTAACTAGCCATAATGGAAGTCGAGCTATGTAGTTATAGTGTGGATACAGATTTTGCACGTTTCTCCCGCCCTTTCACCTAGCTGTGATCTTAATGCGTCCCTCAGATGGGATCTAAATTACTACGCAACAATATACTTTTGAGATTAAAAGGGTGTCTGGAGCCCTAAGCACGTGCTGGGGTACACGAACAATGTCGCAGACGGTATGAAAGATACACCACGTAAAATTTTTAGTGAATGTGTCTAGTTTATTTAGTTTTGAATGCCATTAACACCCTTTTAGATATAGTCGCAATAAAAAACAAAGCATATAGTTAGATAGGACGCTAATATGATAAAATTTTGAATATTATTTTATGAGGGCAATAATTAGTTTGAATTATTGTATTTATTATAATAATTATATATATTTTCACAACATTATTATGCTCTAAGTGCTATATATTATTTTTGTAAGTAATATATTTAAAAGCCATCTGTAAGCCGTGTTGCAGTAATTGCTATGAGAGCTTCTTGTCTCGAGATCACAGTTAAGAGTTCAAGCAGCATGAAGTTTGTAACTTGTAAGACCAACCGGCAACTCAACTTATTAACAGTAAACATATAACTTGAAGTCCATGGAGTTGGCCTGCGCGATGAAGATTGTACTATCGTAGTAGCATTCGCCGACTTTAATTTGTCGGAAATAGTTTGTTGAAAGTTTCTACCAATGCGGTGGCAACACCAATATTATATTTCTTTACTATTTTTATAACTTTCATATCGATATTTTTATAACTGTCATTTATATTACTTATTATTCGCATATTAATATAAAATAATAATAATAATAAACTATAAAATATATTAAAATTTGTTTAACTGTAACTTACATTTGATGTAATTGTTTAAATTGTTGAAATTGTGGGTTGGCTTGACCCATTAATAATCACAATATTATCGAAAAGTAGCTATATTTTTAATTCAATATGTAAATACCAGTAAAATTTGATAATAGGTAAATAAAAATTAATTGAATATAACGAAAGTTTTTTATTAACCCTAAACCTATAGTTGTATTGATTATATATAGAAATGTATATATTAAGAGAAATAAGATTAAACAATTATAAAAATATAATACCATAGTCTATAGAGATATTTACTAGAAAAATCTGAACAGTAAGAATAAAGGATTAAAAAACGTTATGTACAGAAGATATTGTTTTTCGTTTTTTGGTACCATTTTTGTAAAAATGCACAACAATCGTATATCAATACTACGTTTTCGGCTTTTATCTCAGTTTTTGTTTGAGAGAATCAATTTATACAAATATCATTTTTAGAACTAAAGGAAAACAAACGAATATTTGTCGATGCCATACAGGAAAGCAGAATAAAGGCAGAAAGCGTAGAGAAAAAGACTTCAACAAAAAGGTCCTATACGTCAGATATATGGCGTCAACAAAAATATATCTGTTATACCATGCCATATGACTAATGCCTACTGGCTATTCACAAAGGCTCTCACGCACAAACGCGATATCATCAACTAATTAGAAACATGAGTTATTTAGTATAAGAATGGAATTATAATTAATGTAATATTTATTATTGTTTATTTATTTACAATAATAAAAACGAACTATATCTCAAGTTCGTATCTATGAATTTACTATAAACTATTTATTTGGGCGGCAAATGAAAAACCGTTTGAAAAAAAAAAAACAAAAATTTTTTTACTCAATTTTTTTTTCCAAATCATGTCGTACGTATCCTTCTTATCGTTCTTGGAGTTTCCATATATGGAAGAAGTTTCGAGAAAACATTAACAGCGTCTGCTCATTAATACAACAACGTTACTTTTTACTCTAAACTTTACTTTACTAATAATATTATCTATGATGTTTTAATTGTCAATTTCATTTACTTACGAGTACGTACTGAATTGTCTGCTAATACCTTTACTGCCTTCAGCACATGAATATTGTATGAACTGTCCTCTGGGAAATGTCTCCTGGATAAACGCCTGTTTTAAAACGTACTGTCGAGAATTTTTCACTTCCAGAGAGTATGGCATTTTTTTCATGCTTAGTATAAGTTAAAAGGTAGAATACTCTTTATGCTATTCCAAATTCTGGGTCACACTTTGTGAGTCAAAAGGTTTGTATTCATGAATTATGTACTGTTTGAATTATAGAAGGCTTTACTCTTATATATTATAATTTGTAAATTAACTAAATAACTTTATTAAGTTATACTAAATATTATACGCTTTTTATGAATAATATTCAGACCAAGTGAAAAGATACGAGTTCTTTATAATCCGTAATATTTTTAAAATTTACAAATACAGATACTGCATGCATAACTGGAAAGTTTGTTTGCAACAATCTTAAAAACCTTGTTAGAGAGTTTTTGCAGTTTTTCTTTAAATATTAAAATATAATATTCTTGTTAGTAAGTTGTTGTGATTAATGACAGTTTTCCTATCCAATAAACATTGCTGTAAATACCTATCGTTCTTTTTAGTATTGTATCATCTCGAACTTTAATGACGTCCGAGTTCCTGTCTGTGATGTCCTTGGTCTTATATTCTACAATGGTGTAAGGTGTCACCTTCATCGCTCGCGTGATAAATATGTCTGTCGTGTCATCCTCGTTGTTGGTAAAATACACACAGCTCTCCGTATGACGCGACACTGCTACGACCGCTCGGGGAACCCTGTCGTGCAATTGCATCTTACTCATGATGTCATCTGGCTTTTTTAAAACTTAAGGAATATTCTAGTGACTGCATACAGAATTGTTTGTCCCAGGATTTTGGAAACTGTTTTTAATGCTTAAAGTTTTTATGACACGTCACGTGTTCTTAATGCTTACAACTTGAAAGGCAGTACGAAGAAACTAAATTTTTCTATGATTAACTTACTATTTATAAAATAAATATTTTATACATAAATAATCATTACATTGAATTTTAATAGGTTATGAATGTAAAGCTTTCCATTATCATTACTTGCCTTTTTTATTTAAAGATTTCTATGTTTTATTTTTCGTAATTGTAATATTTAACTACAGAGACATTGTCACAACCTGTTACAGAAATGTAATTCCAATAAAATTATCTTTCCTAACAAATGTTAGCGTTATTATTCTACGACATTTAAGAAGCTAATAAATATAGCATCATATAAGTTTTGTTTCCGTAATACCGCTATATCATTGGGTTATGAGAAAGCTAGGCTAATGAGAATGAATTGCACTCCGCGTCCAGGCGTGCTCCAAGCCAGCATTACATCGGAATTAGTGAATTTTTCACTCCTCTTCTTAACCCTATTTATCTTCTCTTTAAACAGTTTTATTGCGTTTTCAAATTGATTTAAGCTGGAAAGTTCAGGGATTTGTCTTAATAAAATAACATATAAAATCTTAGTAGTATTTATTAAGTTTTATTCTAGTAAATAAATATAAAAAGAAATGTATAACGCTTATATATTAGTACATGTAATACACTGAAATAATTATTTGTATATTGCATTTAAAAGTATAAAATGTTTAAAAGTATTGTATTGACTAAATTGTAATGAGTATTGTTATATTTTTTTTAGCTCTCCTTTAAAATTATTGAAAAGACGTGTACCTCATTAAAAAAAATATAAAGAATATTAACCGTATATTATAGGTTGATTTTGTTGGCACACGTATATTTGAGTTTAATCCAAGACTCTTGTTTAGCAATTATAGTTATTTAATTAAACTTTTGTTCCCTTGCTACGGCAATATACGCAATCTTTATCATTATCATAAATGAGCAGCGCTCCTGAATAAAACATACTGACACATTTTCTATGCGGTCATATTGCGTTTTATAAGACTTACTTGAATTAATAGTAATATTGAATTAGTGGTATATTATAAACGTTACTAAATGTTATATATATATATATAACATTTATATATATATATAATATGTAAAGGATGATTTTTTTTTTATGAAATCATCAACCTTTAATTAAGTTACTTTGAAAAAAATATGTATTTCTTTAACATTATCTTATGGAAATCGCGTCGACTGTGATTGTTTTATTGGCCCGTGTATATAAAAAGCAAGCTCCGCACATGTTTATCCAATTTGGCGTTGTCTGGAAAGTTGTGAGCTCGCAACACGTGGGATGCTTAAATTAGGAATTCATATTAATTTAAGGCAGTGACAAGGTTTTGCGGTGGCTGCTAAGATGACAAGTTGAACGATTTTGATATCGCAGTGAGAACTGTTTTGAAACTTCGTGAATATCATAGCAGATGGCAAAAAGCTGAAGCTGAAGATTTATGACGGTTATTACCAACAAACAATAAATTCAGTGGAATGCATTCATGAATTCGTTTAACAAACATAGAGTTAATTTATTATGAGATCGCAACTTTTATAATTTCGTGAAATTTATTTCATTCGAATCGTTAATATCAATTATATGATTTACGTGCTTATATTAATAACTATTGAAATTATTAAAGTAAATATATATACATACAGTTTTCAGCCATTGAATTTTAAAAAGTTATCCGCAAATTATTTATATATGAAGCATTTTATATTAATAACCTTTCCATAAGTTTTCAAACATAGTTTCATTTTTATTAACGCATCTATAAAAATAAAAAGAAAGTTAGTTCAGCCACCATTTGAGAGCTATGAATATTTATTCACTGTAAGGTATGTCGTAGTATTTACAGGGTCAGTTAGCAAAATCAGCTTAATGGAGGACATTGTATCTCAAAACTTAATACAACTTTTTTTCGTTTTTGCAAAAATTAAACTAAACTAATTTTATCTAATAACCTTTTTAAAATGCAAGTCGTGAATACTTTAATAAATGAGGAAAGATTAAGATTAAGATTTAAGCCATTATAATTCAAATTTTAGAGATAAAATACACCTTTCTATATGATACAATATATTTTATTTTATTTGTATTTACATGAAAATGAAATATGGTTCGAGATATATATATTTTTTAAAGCTTGGGATTAATTATTCAAAGGTGGACTTCATTATAAAAATGCATTTGGTGTATGTAATTAATTCATATTTTGTTGATAAAATAATAAAATTCGGTTTTATCAATAACTGAATTAAAATGTTTTATACGCGTTAATTATTTCTTCATTTAATTTTCCACGTTTTAAAGCCGAGCTTAATTTATTAGTGGAGACACTTCGTTTGCTGAAATTGAGCTTGGAACGGGAACGTATTTAATGTGGCATACGTTTGGTAGACTCACAAAAATTGCGTTACGTCTGGTCTGTGACAAAGATTTATATACACTAGATATGCTGAGAGAAATAAGAATTGACAAATTTTATTGTAACGTTAGTGACAACCAATTTATATTTATCTGTAGTGGGTAATATTATAATTCCTGGCATGTGGAATTAAATTTAGTTTATAAAACATTTAAATATTTTTGGTTATATTTAATTACTTTTTTGCTATCTAATATATACTAGATGAAATTAGAATTGTGCTTTGTTAGTTAAAATGGAGTCTTTCATTATAATTTTATTATATTTGTTTGTTAACGTGCATTCATAAGATATTATTTTTTATTTTGTCAAAAAAAAAAAATATATAAATAATGTTGACAGTCTAAGAAATTACGTCTCTATTTCTCGGTTCAGTAATTATGAAAATAATTATAAGATCTGGTGTCGATGCCAAATCTAGCGCTATTGATCCGATACTGGAGGCGGGTGGGGAGTAGGCGGTCTCAAGGGCCGTCTGCTGTAAAGTATCGCTTAATGACGCGTAACGATCGCGGTCTCCGCATCATAGTTGCATACATGAAAAACGAGACGACGAACCAATGTTATAAAAGGAACAAATGTCGATGATTCCGTAAGGCTTGAAAGCGATAGCAACGTCCATAGCTGCTGAGAGGACGACGCCTAATTCGTTTATACGTGCATTCTATTTTGTTATATGCTAAATTTTGGGGGTTTTATATTTGGTTTGTAAGTTATATTCAAGTATATATTTTAGCATCGTATTTTACACTATCTTTATTATTAATATTGTTGGATTCCTGTGACATACTTTTCAAGTAATGTAAGTTTTTTATCTATACTTTAATGTATGTCGTTATTTTATTTAAGGTATTGTGTTTGTTAAGAAATAAATTATTTAAGTATTCGTATCTGAAATAGCTTTCTTTTGAATAATGAAAATAAATTCAATATTAAATCTTCGATTATAAGAACTGAGATTTTTCGTCAAAATGACCTAATTTAAATATTTTTCCACGGCAATGATTTAATTACGAATGTTCTACGTGCTGCGCACAATCTCATTATCTCGTTTCGCAGTACTCGTTTCAGTACGACTTTTTCGTCAATTTGCATACGTAATTAATTAACTTTTTTGGAGAACGCTTTTCTTTCGTGGTAGCAAGCGGAGAGAGAAAATTTAGTCTCTTACGTCATTCAGGGCATTCAACTAACGAGTAGTTGGCTCTTATCTTTAGCGTTGCTTATTGAAATAACAATATGTGGTTTAATTTTAAAAAATAAACAAAAGTATATTTTAATCTCAATTACTTATTTAACTAAAAACTGGAACTGTATATATTGAGATATAATAAGTATATTCAAAATATAATAAATTCCCAAATTATTTGTAAAACTAGCATCAGACTGTCCTGATTCCAATAAACTCAATCTGTCGTTCCATTGTTCCTTACCGTGTCTGAATCCTTAGTAGTGACTCGTAGAGGTTTGTGATTAAATATGAATGGTCCGGAGACTTTACAGGGCGGTCCGTATCGTTACTAACATTAAAAGCATCTTATAGTTAAACCATTACCCACTCAAGTTCTGGTACTCACGAGAGTTGTAAATATTTATCAAATTGATTCCCAAGGTGAGTTTACCGCTCTTACGTTTGACCACATACCCTTTCAGTAACGGATGCTGCGGATATTCTGCTCAAATATATATAACTATATTAATAGGATATTAAATATTCTCAGTAAGGAGTTTTTAATCCCATATGTAGACATTTGAAGCTTGATGTTATTGTTTGTGGTTAAAGCCCCAATTACGCTTTATATATAATTAATAAGTAAATTATTAGTAACTAAGTTAAAAGATACAAAATTAACCGCATAACCTATTTATTATCTTGATTTCATGTAGTATTTTTGTATTCAATTATAAAATAATATTAAAGCTGTCCATCAAAATTTTCTTTTATTATTATATTTTTTATTATTTTACGTTAAAAGGAGGGCAAACGAGTGAACGGGTCATCTGATGGTACGTGATCATTGCCATCCATGGTCTTTTCCAACATGAGAAGATGCACAAGAGCTAGCCAGATAGCTACTCTTTGAGGAGGGAGAAGGCGTTTTTTTAATGCACTGATATTGTACTGGAAACACCGTCAACTGAAGTTCCACATCTTCGTAGTTCAAGGTAAATAGACGACCACGTGCAGTGAAGTGCGGCAGGCAGGAAGGTCATGAAGCTCTTCTAAACTCTCTAAAGAAAGTGGTGAAAAACTCATAAAGATGTGATATCCTTCCGCAACGCCAGAGGATCAAGTCTTTTACAGGCACTTTTGGAATATACAGCAGTCCGCTGCTGTCAGCCACATCATAATAAATTTAATATATACTGATATACTGAGATATGGTATTGCGGAGAAATGCAGTAAATTTTACTACAGTTTTCAAAATTTAAAAAAAATGTATAAGTGCAATAAGCGGGGCAGGGTACTTAGATTTTGCCAGACAATTTGAAATATTATTATTTTCGGTATTTTTTTTATGGAAAAGAAATTCAAGTATACTTGTTATAATATATGGCATCAATGATTTTTTTTGTGACAAATTTACTAAATTTTTTAATAGATTTGTTTATTGATTGTGAATTAATTTTATTATTATTATTTTTGACGTAAGTTTGAAATATATTTTAATAAATATTGAGATAATTTTCATGTACGTCAACGCGGAGTCGTATGCCGTATTTTTCCATGGTTTTGTGGTAATACCATTTTACTAAGACAAAGATTGAAAGAATAGGTTATTATGTCTAAACTGATATCATTATCATGCATTTGTATTAAGGAAATAATTTGAAAACTGGAAACTGGAAACATAATGCGTCATATTCTTGCAATTAAATAAATTATTATTACTATTTTTCTTTTATTTCATCACTTAATCTGTTTTGATATTTTTAAATATAATTATAAAAAAACAAATATATTTAAAAACATAAAAATAGTAGTCCAGATGATTCTCCAATCGTGCTCCAAATGACGTCTGGCCCAATCAACTTATGTACGTCAACGCGGAGTCGTATGCCGTATTTTTCCATAGTTTTGTGGTAGTTTGAGACATAAAAAATGCCAAGAAGATCGGTTTTCTCCTTTGCCGTGTGAGCCAGGGCATAATTTCTCATGTGCAACGACGGGAGGGTTGGTTGGCAGAAATGACCAAGTGCAGCTTTTGAGAGCACGCAGAACTTTCATTTCGAAGGCAAGCTTGCCAGCTGTTCACCAATTCTGAGGATATACAAAACTGAACTTTGCTCTAGCAATTTTCCTTATGAAGAATCAGGTGGCATGGTTATATTTTCTCTATGGAGTCTAGAATTTGGATCTCAAGTTCAAATTGTAGGAACTTCCTTAGATTGGAACGAGACGCTTGTGTTAGTAATAAAAAATTGTAATAGAATATCTCGAAAATTAACAAAAGAATGAGCAAAAATTGTAAAAACAAAAATCTGTTGAAATAGGTGCACGTATAGTTTCAAATTTCTTACTAAAACTTTCTAATTGACTAATTCCACCAAAAAGTTACCAATAAGTAACATAACAAAAATGTATATATTTTAATCAGTAATTAATAGCAAACTATGTAAATGAAAAACATATTTCGTATAATACCATATAATATACGAATATTTTGTCTTGTTAACTTAAAAGTCTTTTTACTAAGGGCCTAAGGACTTAATACTTGTTTTTAAACACGAGCCTTGTACCACCTGAAGCTGTAATTAATTTTCAAGGGATTACCGAACAAATACCGGGATAAAGGGACACAGCGACAGTGGCGACGAGAATTAAATAGGACAAATTAAACGGCACAATGGTTATTTTGTAATTAATGTAACATTTGTCTTATTTTTTTTAATTGCTTGAGTAAAAGATGGCGTATTTTTTAGTAATATAAAATCAACTGTAGTTTGTATACTCAAAATAAGATTTCTTTATTTTTAGTTCACTGTAGTAACTTACGAACAAAAAGTAATAAACCATTAATCTGGTGTAATAAACGAATTGCTATTTGATATGCAAACTGTGTATGCATTTTCCGAGAACTATATACGTGGGTAATAAACAAGATTGACGGTATGCAGGTAGATTCAATTGAAACAAATATCTCACAGGTGAGGTTTCGTATTCTGGAGAGATTGAGGAAAGCTTTCCTCACCTATCCACAAAACAAACAGACACGCCCACAAAAAACGTTTCTATGCAAATATGGGCAAATAAACTGGGTAGGAGACGACTTCACACGGAAATAAAACCACTGGAAGGTTCCATACTGAAATGGGGAGTAAGTACACATATTGTTCCAATTACAAATTTTTTTAATGTAAAAAACTTTTTAGACAAAAAAGATGCTTGGAACTTTAAAAAAAAAGGTATTTTTTTGATAGGTTTGACAGTTCTTGGGCTACGAATGATTGAATTTTTATTTTCAGTTTTGGAGTTGGATGATCCCTTTGATTATATCAACATCGCAGCACCGTCAATTAAAATACACGAATCCAAAGTTTCATAAAAACTGATCGATAAATTCGAGCTCTACGCTAGTACATGTAAATCTACATATATACCGATAGTATATATGTAGTAATAGTTTCGGAACAATTGCCTTCGCTCGCTCAGTCAATTAACGTTCAATTTTACAATTTATGGGTATAAAAATATTATACAATTATTTGTCAAGTTATTAGTTATTTCCAGTGAACTATATATCATATAACCTTTCCCTAGAGATCGCATTTTCGGCGTCGTTTTATATACGACTCATGCTTGATTTTCTCTATACATATTTATGACTCTACCGTTCTTGCCTGTAAAAGGAAAGAATTTCATGGTCTTTTAGACAACTAATGATAAATAAGAGATATAATTGTTAATTTTTTTATCGGGTATTTTTAGAACGTTAAATATTGATTCGTTCACACATATTAACGTGTGAACCATCGAAAGGCATATTCCTGGTGGAATCTAATTGACTTTACTCTACTGTTATAAATATTAATATTGTAAAGTATTAATTTTGTATAAATATTTGTTATAAATAAAATCTGGATTTGATAAAAATTTGTCATGTTTTTATTCGGTTTGAAGATCTTTAACAAATTAGGAAATAAAATGAAAGAAAAATTCACAACATATTTTTTTTTTAAAACGAAACAATTTGTATTTAAAAAAAATATATTATACACTCGAATAAAAGATTTTATTTAAAATAATTTTATAGATTTAATAAATAATAACTGTGGACGTGAATTGAACGAACGGGAATCCATTAAACGGATTACATTTTTATTTTGTGCTTCAAATTGGATAACGACGTTTTTAAAAACATTACGCTGTTTCTTATTTACTTTTATATTTGAATATATATATTACTGACAAACATAAATATCATTACATTTAATTAAAAATTAACACTTTATTCGAAATATGAAACAAAAACATCGTTACATTTAATTAAATAATAACACTTTATTCGAAATGTGAAACAAATATATCGTTACATTTAATTAAATAATAACACTTTATTCGAAATGTGAAGAAAAGGTATCAAAGTGTAATCTTTTACTTTTAAAGTGGACATTTTTGTATATATAAAAGATTTTAAAGAATTCAAATTTTTTGACCATCTTGATATATAACTTATAAATACATTAAACATTTATTAAATGTCTTTATGCCGTTAAACATATATTACTTGCATATCTTGTAGATGTGGTATGAATAATATATTAAGCAAGCTCTAAAAGAGATAGCACTTTATATAATTATACTAAGCTATTTCCCGGGATTCCTTCCTTGTAGACTATAGAGGAACACGACAGTAACATGGAACATTAGTTCAATAGTACAAATTGATCCGGTTAAATAATCTGCCACAACAGAAACGCGATCCCAATACTTGGCTATACTTGAATATTTTTTTAAAGGCTTTTTCCTTATACTATATTTTATTTCTAATTGCGTATATACAACCTATATCCTTTTTAAACGGGCTGTCAAATAAAAAAAAACATATCCAACTGGTAATTAAAGAGTTTAACGCGTTTAAGCAAACAAAAATCTTTTCAGTTTTATAATATTTGTATAAATATAAAATCTAGCAAAGCTAACTTCTTGTATAGAAAAAAAATCGTATCTATTTAAAATAATACATCGAATTTAATTATCTATAAACGAAAAATATCATTGTGAAATACATTTAGGTAATTTTAAGTTCAATTGGCTTCTAAAATTGCTGATCCGTACCGTAACAAACTTAAGTCCTACAAACTTGAAGCGAAGCATACAATCTATCGTGCAACTTGCGATTGATTGTACAAACTCCCTCCCAGACTTATTCGTCTTACGACTTATGTAACAGAAAATGTTTGCCTGGCTTATCTGAATACGACTTGATCTGTGCCTTTACTCTATTAATTTTAAACTTTTAAATTTTATATTCGTATTTCATCAAATATACCACTTTATTATTTTATTTTTATTTACCAATATTTGAGTTATATTTTTGTTATATATAAATTTTTGTGTTGTTTTATAATTATTAATGAATTTATTTCAGAATATGAATTTAAAAGCTTTTCAGTATCTGTTATTGTATAGAGAGATTAAAGTACAAATATTTGTGTACAGATTTATTAGAATAAAATAATGCTGATATAAAATTATAATAATAAATGATTTTTTTTAGCTGATGATAACTGATAGTAAAGAAATGTTAAATGAATTTTTATTTAAATGTTTATGATTTAGTTATTCAAAATTGGAAAATATACAATTGTTCCACATTTATATTTTTTTCAAATAAATATATTTTCGGAGATTAAACTAGTTATTTATCAAATAGATAGGAGTAAAATTATTATAAGAATTGCGTTACATATAAGCTTAAATTGCACATGGGACATTCAATTGTCCATTTTTTATCGTAGACGGAGAATACTTTAGGCTAACAGCTTGCGTGGCCGCGTGGGAGACAGGGTACTAGAGAAAGAAACCTTTAAAAAAATTCGGCCAATATAGGCACAATAGCAAATTTTATAATTTAAGATTAAAGATAATTAAATTTAAATGTCCATATTTTATACATTACTAGATGAACTGCATCTTTTTTTATTTTCATGAATGCCTACAACATTATGAGTTTGTAAAACCAACAGCTTAGAGATGGCGTCAATAAATCAGGAGAAGAAATAGACGAAAAAAATTACAAATAAATTGAATAAGAAATCATGTTACTGGTTCTCATTTATATATGTAAATGGTGTTATTATATTTTTGACTGGATGCCATTGACTTATCAACAACATCCACTATACATACAAACACACAGAATGTGAAACAATGGCAATATTTATTTCCCTTAATTGTTAATTATATTTCGTTGAAATGTTACCATGTCAAATAATCACTATATAGATTGATAAAATATATAAATTTTATTAAATGTTGGCTTATTTTGAATCGCCAGACGTTGACGGGGAAATTTACAATACCATATTACCAATACTTTTATATTCATAAAAAACATATTCTACATAGAGATTCCATAATCCATTCCATATATCATATTATCATCTACATCATATTGTTTAAAACAAAAATATAAGCAGGGATTTGAACCCGCGACCTCTGGGAAACCCGCCCGTCGTTTTACCAATTGAGCTACTATTGAGCTACATATTCATCTTTTTCGGGAGGTTAATTTAAATTTCAATAAGCTTCAAATGGCTGTACAAGTTAAACGTTATATATAAAATACAAACATTATTTATATATTTAATTATTAACATAAAAGGTAAGAATGGTTAAATAAATAAATAAAGAGATGATAGAACCTTGATAAAATAGCTGTTTTCGGACCACTTCGCTCCAAATTGATCAGAAGTTTTTTAATTTAAAGTTTATAATTATAATTAAAGTAGGGTTAGGTGTTGAACATAGTTTTCAGGAATAATTAATTAAAAGGAGATGTAAATTAAAAGTAAAATTTCCATTTATGTACATTTTTTTAATATTTATAGATATTATATACATATTTTTTAATGTACATTTTCCACATACAAAAATATTAAAGGTTAATGTCAGTTACGATTTAAAAAATATATATAGAGAGAATTCAACGAAATATATGTAACTGAATAAACATTGTAGCACTAAATATATGTATGTATGTATGTATTGATTATACTTTTAATGGTTACTATAAAGAGATTGAGATAGAGACGTATCAAATTATAATTAATAGAGTAAATTTATACTTTCCGTCAAAGTCATTTTTTTTTAAAAAGCATACGCAATGTCAGACTCTAGATGCAAGGTGTAGGTCCGGTAAGAAATTCCATTAATACTCTTTTAATTTATTATCTAAAATAAAAATCCATGGTATTGACTGTCACAGTTCTAAATGCACAACTGTGACAACTGTCACATTAAAATAGAATAGTCTATTTCATAAATAATTTTGGCCAGCAGTTTCAGTTATATCATGTTTTTGTGTAATGAATACATTTCAACCTCAACAATATTTTTAAATATCATTTAGTTAAATTTCAGCTAAAACTTTTATAAAACTGACAGATGCTGAAATTAAAACTGAACAAACTGAAACTGAGAAATATTTCACATTCCAGAGCAGATAATCGCTAAACGAAACCGCATCGTGTAGATAGGTATTTGACTAAACAGCTTCCAGGTTGCACGAGAGGTATTCTTGCAATAAGATAAAAAGGCAAGTCACCAATATCCTTTTTCTAATTCTTTTAAACACTTAAAGTTTATTTTTTATAATATAAGTATTTAGATCTAATAAGTGTATTAAGTTAAGTGTACAGCGCTTGTTACTTACGTCAGATTATTATTTAACATGAGAAGAACCAATATAACTCAAAACTTTTCAATCCGGTATCAAAATTTTTGGTGCTGACTTCACAAGAAATAATAACAGAATTAAAAAATATTTTTAATAAAGTTTTTACTTTACTTATTTATGTGAAAATAACTTCTATCATAAAAAATCGATGATGTAACAACAAACACAAAGAGATAGATTTTGATTTTTTTAATCTATCGTAATAGTATTAAATATAAATAAAAAAATTTCAGAACAACAAATGGGTTGCCATTTTAGTACAAATAATGGACACAAAACTAAAATATTTATAAACAAAAATAATAAACATAAAATAAGAATAATTGAATATAATAAGTAATACAATATATTTATAACTGTACTTTAATAATAACTAATACAATATATTTATAAGTAATACAATATATTTATAAGTAATACAATATATTTATAAGTAATACAATATTTTTAAATGTGTAATATCTATATATAATAGTACACTAGTAAAAGTGTATGTGTCCTGATAGTACACATTGTGTACTGTCTAAAGTATGAAGAGGGATGGAGATGGGATGGGAGAAATATATAATCTCCGCGTGACATAATTGAAACGTACATCACTTGTAAGAATATATCATCATACTGTATATTGCATTTTGTTTCATGATTTATTCAGTAGCAATATAAACTGATTCAAGGGACGTAACTTACATTTCATGACAGAAATGTTATCTGGCTCTTACACCAGATACACTGATGATTGTGAGAGTCCTGTTCATTTGATACACTCTTCATGTATATTGTTATAGATATTGTATAATCGATTTATTTATTTTTCGTTTAGATATTTTTGAAATGATTTTTATCACAATTTAGACCAATATAATCTTATACGTTGTTTACGTTTCTTATACGTTTTCAGTACGTTGTATTTACACGTATAAAGATAAATTGTCTTTTGATATTTTCGACTTTTTCTTTGTATTTTATTACCTAAATTTAAAGTATTGACTGAATTCATTCGTTTTAAGGAGAGCTAATAAAAAAACAAAAACTTAAATTGATATATTTTAATTATATATTAAATTATTTTTACGTCAAATTACTAACATTTTTGACAACTTTTTATATTTAAACTTTCGTGAATCATGACTATTATATTTATATTTACCCGGCTGTATTCACGTAGAAAATTAAATCGGAATGTGCCCGACTAGTTTCGAACCCGTTCGGGGTCCTTAATCATGAGGGGCACTTAACGGGGCACATAAAAAGTTGAAATTCACAGTGGAAAGAGAATTAGATTGTAGGTTACCATTCTTAGACGTGATGGTGAAACGAACTACTGAGGGCCGTCTAATAACTAAGGTATATAGGAAGCCGACGCACACCGACCATTATATACATGCCCAATCGCACCACCATCCGGCCCACTTAGCAGCACTACCTCGTACGCTAATTAACAGAGCGTTACAACTATGTGACCCGATATACGTGAAGGACGAACTTAAACACGTTAGAAAGGTATTGGAAAGTAACGGATATAATTGGCGTCAAAGCCTAAGAGTTGTAAATAAGAAATGCTACAATACTAAATTAGAGGCATCGCGTTCACCTACTTACTTACCATATATTAAAGGAGTTACTGATAGGATAGGGTACTTATTACGTCGTAATTATAATATTAAAACTATCTTTCGTGCACACTGCAAGTTACGGTCATTGTTACGGTCACCTAAAGACGATAGCAACCTAGACGTCCCGGGAGTATACAAGATTCCTTGTGAATGCGGGAAGTGTTACGTAGGGGAAACTCGTCGAAACGTCAATATACGGATCACGGAACATATACGTAGTGTTAAAAATTTAGACAGCAATGGCTCAGCGATAACGGAACACGTCTTAGATTCGGGAACGGCACATTTCATACGTTTTGACAAAGCGTCCGTATTAGCAAGGGAAAAGTTTTTAGTACCGCGTAAAGTACGGGAGTCTATCGAAATTAGTCGTATACCGAACTTCAATAGGGATAGTGGTTGGACCTTACCATCGGCGTGGAAACCGGTTATCAACACAATGAAGAGCAAGTTCTATTCAGAAGATTTTAATAGTGACACAGTGAGTTCAGTGTGTATACAACGGGTGACAACGACGAATGACGAAGACCTGCAGGAGCCCTCCGATGACATCACTACATCTTCCCCCCCTCCGCCACCGCCACCTTCGCGTCGGGCCCAGAGAGCTGAGGCACGCAGTTCTCGCCGCGAGTCCGCCACGCTCAGAGCTCATGATTAAGGACCCCGAACGGGTTCGAAACTAGTCGGGCACATTCCGATTTAATTTTCTACGTGAATACAGCCGGGTAAATATAAATATAATTTTTGACACGTTTAATTAATTTTCTTATGAAAGTCAGATTTTTTTTTATCTAGTTGTATTACTTGAAATTATTTTTAATGATATTATTTTTTACAATTTTTATTTCTGATAAATTATTTTTGATTTAATTTTTGATTTTGATACAATTGACTTTGTGTTTCCGTGTAAGTTGGTAGGTAAAGCACTTTGTCTTTTCACGTCGGCTCGCCGTCATAAAATCACATGTGATCGCAAATTGCCGATATTTTTCTACAAGAAGACAGAGAACATTGCCTAATTGCCATGCATTTCGAGGCAATTAAAATTAAAAAAGTACTACCAGCATCGTCGCGCATCGTGTGCTAAATTACATAGAGTATAGTTGAGAAAAAGATAAAAATAAATTCACTAGACTGTTAATCTCGCTTTGTTTAAAGCAAGCGTTCCGAGATAATCTAGTTGCGGTTCAGGCGTCTGCAACTGCAATATTTATTGGATGTATTTTGAAATTATCTGTATTTATTGTTTGGAAAGTGCTGGTATTAAAGATCTTTGACTTAAAGTATATTGATTTCTACTATTTTTAAGCATAACACTCATATGTCATATGTCATATAACTATTATAATTTTTCACGGCTTTTGAGCGAATTCGATATTGAAAAACCATTTTATTCTTCATGTGAATTTGTAAAATAGCAGTTTTGTTTCGACAAAGATAAAAATATTAAATACCACGTCTTTTCTTCGACAGTGATAGATTTTTGTAAAACTTTTCACAGAATATTAAGTTACTTATTTTCAAAAGGAGGAATGTTATCAGTTTTTCTAAATGCCACGTCATAAAATTGATATCGTCAATATTTCCAGGGAAAAACCGTAGTTTGTGCGTTGCTATACCATTCACAGCCAAGTCATATATATGTCATATATATGATATACCTGTGACAGAGGTGCAGCTTATAGAACGTAACACACTGGATGCTATTTGCTTAGGCCACATCAATTCAGATAAAATATATAAAGTACCTTAAACAAATACAATCGTATTTTATGGACTGACTACGACCCGGTTTGCCATTGTTCAAATTATACAAAGCTGTCCTTTATATAAATTCTTTTTGGTAAAATTGTACCCTTCCTTCTTTTCCGCAATGTTATTTTATTTAATACAATTTTATAAAAGTGTATTTTTTATTTCAAATCTGAATAAATAAAAAAAAATATTTTTTTTTAATATATTTTTAGATAATAGAATAATTGTCCTAATGACGATGATATATAATGATGATAATTGTAAAATATTTTGAAATAAATATTTGAAACAGTGTAAGTTTATTTTTAATAAAGTTATAGAAGTTGCCAGTTGAAGTAGTATGAAACACTTGTGACCTTTTTGTTTAAAAGCAACATTTATTTTGTTGTGAGAGTCTACTTGTAACTATTATACTTACTCTGTTCTGAAGCCATCAAAGCAATAGTTATACGGACCTCTGTTAATGAACTAGTTTTAAAAAGTTTTAGTTTCCAACCAGAAGAGTTCAAACAAAACTCGTGTATGTAAGTTTTCTTTTTACCAAGTTTGTGTTGAATCAAAAATCAATCAGACACAACATCTATATATGTGTACGAAGCTCTTAAAATATTAGTTTAAACGTTTTGAGAGTAATTTTTTTTCAGGGTTGAAAATGTTACTTTATTTATATATAGTATATTTAAGTACATACTACATTAATATATTTTGTTCATTGTTGATTTAGATTCACTAAGACATCGAATCTGCTCCTTTTGACCAATTTTACATATTATAAATATGTCATTTTAAAACCCACTCTAATTCAATTTGCTTTCACTTCGTTTTATTATTTTACATGTTTCCTGGCAGCAAATTTTAAAGTATTAAAAATCGATTCTTATTCTGTGTATACACAAAAAATATGTCTATTCAATATGACATTCCGTTTTAAGAGTTCAAAAACAAGTATACTTTCACATTATACATAATGTCATAATAATTTTTCTTAGCTTCGCTTATATTACAGGAAATATAGTAAAATATAATTAAACCTGGTAACTACTACTAATTACTTTTGCCCGCGGCTTTGCTTACCTGGAACAGGGATACCGAGCAAAACAATTTATAAAAAAAATAAAACTAAGTCTACATTACCACCCTCGAGGTCAATGGTGGCTGCAAAGATAGCTTCAGTATTTTCCAATGGGTACCTGTTACTTTTGTGATAAAAAATAGCCTATGTCCTTCTCCAGATTGACAAAAGAAATGTCAAACTTTTACATTTTTTATATATGTACAAAATAAAATAAAATCTTAATAACTAAGGATAAATGATCAACTGTTTAGCAGTACAAACTTGAGTATATGACAGAGATATTATTTTAAACTCTATTAAAAGTGTGAAGGGAATTAGTCATAAATGATTGTAGCCCTTCTTTGCAACGTTTAATGTTTGGAGCGACCTCCTTTAAGGCGGCTATGGTCCATTTGGTTAAATTGTAACTGCTTTATTTCTTATTTGCACAGTTAGAGCACAACAATGGGATGGAGATAAAATATTTAAATTGTGGTGTTCTTAGTGAGAAGTTAATGTAGGTTGGAAATTATTGAACCATTTATTCACCATGATAGCTTGGAAATCTGATGAACTTAAGACGTTAACTGTTGATATTAATTTAAATTGTCGGGATACAATTTGGCATCTCACCAATGAATAATGTTCATATTTTACATACAATAAACACAAATCAAAATATTTTTCGCCCGGATACCAATTTAATATTTCAACTGTTCTTTTGCGAAAGCGTAAATAATTTAAAGGCAGTAAAAAGAAAAAAAGACGTGAATATTGTGAGTCCCCGTCCTACCGCATAAATATTATATGAGAGACTTTACAGGACATCCATTGGACAGTAAACGGTGTTTTATGAGATAACATTTATTGTTTTAGGTTTTTGTTAGCAGGGAATTTTTTTTTGTTATTTCAGTATATTGCTTATGAATTGCAGTTGACGTGTCAATTATTTCGAAGTTAAGAAATCAGTTTTAAAACACTTGTGTTATATTTATATATATATATTTATTTATATTTCTGCTAAAAATAATTTATTTTAATTTAATATTATCAGAATTTAATATTATCAGAATTATATGATTTATAATAAAAATAAAATATATTAATACAAAGAAAGAAACTATAAACTACGTGTTTTAAAGAATACAAATCTTACATCACTTAACTTAACGTTAAGAGTATTTTGCAGACTTGTTTTTAGCTGAAAAAATTAGTGTGCTGTTGAGAACGATGCCAAAAGAAAAGAAAATAAATTTAAAAAGTTTCAAATAAAATTGAATACACCAGAGAATATTCCAAGTGCAACAAGCTGCTGCATCATTATTTAACTGAACATAACAGCGGCTACAGTTTAAAATGTGCTGTTGACAGAATGATATTGGACATTTTGTAAAAAACATATGACCGTCATTCGCACTGCATTCAAATAAGATTTAAAACATTTGAATGAATACATTTTGTTGCCTGCAACCAAATGCTTGCAATTTTTTACTGGTTGTGACATATTTGAGTAATTTTGTCGTTCATGACGCAGTTAATATAAAATATAGACATTTTAAACTAAATGGACACTCGAAACAAGTATTTTTTACATAGAATATATATTAGGTAGTAAAATATTATTTTTTTGTATGTTTTATCTTTGAATAAATTAGGGTCAATAAATACATACCAATGACTTACAATATATTAATAAAAAAACTGTAAAAAAAACCTTCAGTGAACTATTTGAATATGTCGATAGATTATTCCTGCGTCTTAGCTTAACATTTTTAAATTAAAATAAGACAAAAAATCAGTTTTTGCTGAAAATAAAGTAATTAAAGTTTGCTTAAAATCATTAAATAGAAACTATACTATGAAATTAAAAACCATTTCATTCCTTAATCTTATATCAACTTGTATATCAAATATATACTCATATTACAAATAATTATCCAGAGAAAACTAAGTTATGTCCTAATAATATAAGTAAGTAATAATTAAGTTAGTAAGTAACAAGTAAGTAATATTAACGTTTGTTATATATAGAAAGACATGTATGATATTGTATGGTACATTTAAATGTATTATACAATTTTATTAAAAAAATGCACATCTTATAGGATTTTTTAAGTTATAAGTGTAAAATTTCCAAATTTTTTTTATCCATTAATATTTACATGATCTCATCAATACATGTCTAGATAAAGTGCCTTAGCTTGTGCTTTTTATGAGCATATTTTAAGTTTGTTAGAAACGAGGGAACACAACTAAATAAAAAAAACGCATTGCGTTCATGTCAACAATACTAGAAAGAGTAAGAAAGCTTCAGCTAATGAATTGTACTCAGCTGTACAATAAAGGTAGTGGAACTTATTGACTTAGTATACGAAAACTAGCCTCAAGGGCTTAAGATTGATGATCAAAAATTGGCCCCAGGTGAAGAAATAAATTGCTTCGGAAATACTCGTATTACTATTATCGGCGTCAAGTTAATAATACTTTTGAAACTTTATATATTATTGTTTCTTATATTATATGTATTGAAGTTTATTTGAGAGTGATTATACATTGTAACGTATGTTATTTGGTTTAATTTGTATTATATTGAATGAAAATACTTATGTCAACGAAACTTTTAAAATATTATGCAATAAGATAAAACGGTGGTCTCACAATAAACTTTTTTCTTTAAAAAATAACAGTTACATTAAGCCTGGAGGTTTGATGAAAATCATTACACGAGGGAAATCTGACAGTGACTTTTAAAATTCTGAAACATTTCCCGAAAATTTGGGGGCTGGTATTTTTAAAGCTTCTCTAGTTTTTGTAGACATAGTTTTCATCACGAAATAATAAATTGAGATGTAAGATGCGAAGTAATTTGGTAGAGTGTCGAAACTGAATATCTGGATGTGTTTTGAAAAAACTCTGTGTCAAAAATATGTTAAATAATAAAAATATATCTAATGAATGAAGTTCGAATATTTTGAAAGTTTATTTTGAAATTTCTTTTTATATATATTCTTAACTCAATAGAAAATTATATTTTAATAAATATTTTTTAAATATCAATTTTTTATTTTTCAGACGGTTTTTCAGCGGAGTGTGGGGAAATAAATAACTGAGCTCAAACTAATAACGAAACAGTGGCAACGCCATCTGGCGAAGAATGGTTACTGAGCGCTTTTCTTGATCTTTCGAATGTAAAAGGTAGTATATGTCCTCGTGACAATTATCAGGCGACCAGAGGCTCTGGTTCGACTTGAAGTTAGGACAAACAAAAAAAATATATTATTATTCAGATGGATCACTTTTTCAGTCATTTGTTATATAGTATATAGTTCAAATATTGCATTTCTAAATTTTTTACTTCCAAGAAATAGTCTAAATAAATTATATGTTGGCTCATATTTATATTCAGTCATACGTCCTTTCATCCTTTGGACTGTATTATCACTGAATCTTCTTTTCTTTTTCACGATAAAGTGTATAATTTGTGATGGAAGTACAGACAAGACATACAAAACAAAATGTTGTGAGCCGTAAACTGAATTTTTTGTTTCATTGTTTTATAGGATTCAAATTTTATTAAAAGCTCTAGTTTCATATGAAACGTAATTTATATCGTCGTCTCGGCTTCGAAGTTTCGGTATTTATCTAAAGCTGAAGGCGTCTGTAGACACAATCCGGTGAACAGCATGCATCTGTAACAAAAGAAATAAAACAAAACCTACATGACAACATTATAAAATATACGAACACGCATCCTTAAAGCCGTGCATTGAAGTAAATATGCCAGCTCGTTAAAATTGCTAAAATACCGTAAAAATATTTCGCAACGTCGGACACCCAAGAGACTCGCTCAGGATTTTCTAACGATGAGCTTTATCAGTCTCTTATATTTTTCTAATACTTTTCCCAAAGGACTTTGCATCTTGGATGCCTCACAACGGTTGAGTGAGTTTTGTGTCGGAATATTAAACGTTTATTACGGCCCCGAGAATAACGAGATTTTCTTTCATCGTTAAAGAGGGCGCTGGGTTTAATTGAACCGCCGTGTAATCAAAATTTAGTTAGGGCTTTTGTTAGCTAAACCCTTCTGAATAGGTAACTGTTTTAGCATTTCATTTTGAACATTAAAAATCCTGCTTTAGTTTTAAATAAAAGTCGTGACCTTAATAATTTCAAAATCTTATAACGTAATATTCTCGAAGTGTGGTTCTACACAAAAATAGTGTTATTCATATTTATTTCTTTAAGAGCCGCTCCTTTTTTTAAATTTTACCGTTTCTATGACCATAGTGTGAGCAAAGATTCCCGTAAATATCTCTGTAGTCGCACCAATATTGCAAGTTCAATCTTAAACAGTCGATGTTTGTCAATTGCTCCACTTCGCACGTCCACAACGACCTGTCTGAAAATTAGACGAACATATAAAAGTAATTTTCTGTTACTCATCAGAATTACCAACACTGTTTCCTATAAATAACGACTTTTTCATAATTGCAAAACTTTTAAACGGCAAATATTACATTAACTTGGAGGTGGTGCAGACAGACATTTTGTCTTATAGAATTTGTCGATTACAGGGAGTCTATAAATTATATAACAAATATGTTTTGATAAAAAAAAAGCAAATTCATGGGCAAGGTTCGAATTTAAATGATTGGATAACCTAGTAACAATTACTAATATATGTAATGGTATCGTAATTATTTTAAAAATGCAAATGCAATAAACAGTTCTCAAATATATCACAAATCACTTAACATATTTCGATATACAAAGGCAAATAAAACAAATTCTCTATGGAAACATAATTTTGTACCATAGTAATTTTAGCTTGAAGGGTATCTTGTCAAATGAGAGTTTCCGAAAGGATGAAAGAAGGTACCAAACAAAGTAGATACGTGTGCAGAATTCATGACGGCGCGTTTTACAATACGTACAATCGCTTAAATTGTAATAAAATTCAACAGATGGATGAGTCCCGTATGGATACAGCGTGCTTTCTATTTGCCTAAACAGATGACTTGATTATTCCGTGAGTACAAGTGTTACATTTTTTAATATAACACCGTTTTACTACTTAATATTGAACGGAATAAAATACTTTGTACACCCATTTTATATTCTGAATTCAGCTAAATTCTTTGAAGTTTAATATCAAAATCACAATATCAAGAAGATGTCCATAGCTCTTATTCAGCGGTTTCTAGTGTCGTATCTTTTGAAGTGAATATTGAATACTTGGTTCAATAAATTGTACTGACTATATCCAATAGTGTTTATCCAAGTAGAATAATAACGGTTTCATGTGTTGGAAAATTTCGGTGAGTGTCGTTGTTCGGAAAATTATTTCGATTTAAGTTCTTCGTAAGACAGAGAAAGATTTAAAATTCTTACTGAAATATTCCTATCTTTCCGCATAATCCGGGTGATAAAGCTTCCAAATTATTGATCAAAGAAGAAATATTACAAAAATAATGCCACCTCGTCCGTCATTTGTAACTTTAAATTTTATTAAGAACATTTGTCTCAAGCGAGATTAAACGCAAAATGTTTCAAACCAAATAAAGTGAGATGCGCAATTTATCAGAATAACGAGCTTTTTCGAATCTCTTTTTGGTGACACTTGGTTCATTTATATTTTTTCTTATCCATTTCAGCTCGATCACACGTAGGGTATTACTCACACGTCACTTCTTTAAGGGTGAGTGTAGACTGTCGTTTACGAGGTTTTCCTTTCATTGTATTTTATTCAATTGACATAGTTATTTTAGCTATTTTTACTTTTCTTAAAATAAAATACGTAACATCTTATGTAAAAATAGCTACTTTTCAATTGCGTATTGTATACACACTTTCGTAATATATTGTGCTGTTAAAAGTTAAATTAAACTATTAATAGAACATTTTAAAACAATGGCCCTTGTTAAAATAAAGATATTAAAATAAGGAGTTCAATTTTAAAATGTCTCGTCGCTTGTCTGAACTTTATTTAAGCCGTTATCGCTGACTTGTCTGCTCGGAAAAAGAACTATTTGTCAAGAAGACGGAGGATTTGAAATAAGGTACAAAAGGGAGTTGAATATAATTCACTAAAACGAGTCATTTCTTTTCAAAACACTTAGATTTAACTCGAAATTCGTATTGTGATAAGACATTGACGGTTGACGTTCGCGAACTGTGTTGAAATGCTTAGAATTTATATCGATTTTTTCAGAGTATACAACTACAATTGTTTAAAATGCATTAAGTGCTTTGGAAATTTTAATGAATTTAAAACAGTAAAGCTTTGATTACGCATTAATATTTGTTTGAGCAAGTTAGAGTCTGAAAGTTAGTCTGAAAGGATTTTCAAATTATAATAATCTTTCAAAGACGGAGTTGCAATTGAAATTATGGATCAAGCGGCATTAGTATCCATATTCACAGTTCCAAGTAAAGTTACTTATTATAACTCAGGAGTGGCATTGTCTTATTTATTTATGTTAAATTGTGAAGATTATTAAATTAAGCTTTTCAAAATTATTCATGAATAATTAACTATTACGGACTCTATGAATTAAAATTTCGTTAAATGTTGTAAAATTATCAATTAATTTGATAAATGTAGTATTTTCCTATTACCGAATTCCTATTGCCATAAGTATAGTATTTTTTTCAAAAGGTTCTATTTAAGATATATGAATTGCTTTTCATTTTTAGTCGTTGAAAAGTCGTTTGCTCTTTAGATAGTTAGGCGGGTTATGGCGTGTTAATTTCAAATTAAAAAACTTTTGTAATATTAATATACCTACTGTTACAGCATTATGAAGTCGTTTTCGAAGCTTTGAAATAAAGTTGTAAGAGTAATCAGGCTCATAAAATATTCATTCCATGCAAATAGCTTTTTATATTCGTTAGGCAGCCGCAGAGGTTGGATAAAAAATTTTGAGCGTTAAACCCTAAAATATATATTGAAAATCTATTCAAAGAAATGAAATGTAAATCTTAATCCTTTTTAAAATAGTCAATCGAAAAGCGGTCTTTAATTAGTATTTCATGAATCTTAAAATTCAGTTTTTAAAATTCTAAAATAATATATTAAGAACTAAAGTTCTTTTCTTTGTTTCGGTTAGGTTATTTATATACTTCTAGACATATATATTTGACAAAAATGTCTGTTATAATTAAGTGTAAACTGTTTCAGTCGAAAATTATCAGGTTACCATATTACTAGCTAAGAGCTATTTAATTAGCATTGTTTCTTTCGTGGTCCCACAATCCAAATTATACGAGGGTCGGTGTTAAAAGGACCGTATATCGCAGCGTAAATTGCCTACAATAAAATCGTAACATTACAAAGAAATATTTTGACTAGATTGGATCTTCCACTAAAGAAAAATGGTTGATATCTTCTTAAGTGTACTTTGATCTAATGTAAACTTATAATTTATTAAAATGTATAAACTAATTGATGAATAAATAAAAAATATTTTTGCAACAATAATTTAAACGATTTTAAAATGGAGAGCAGTCATAATTTCTCATGATATATTTTAAATAGAATTGACGTATCTAGCTATAAAATTTAACCATATCCGTGAATGTACCCCGCTGAATAAGCAAAAGGGAAATAAGGCAGAAGGAACTCTAGGGTAGGAGGGGTGAGGTCAATTTAATTAATGCTTACGTTTAATTGTCGCTGAAATTGGTAGAGACCGACCCTTCAAGACGCCTGGGCCACGACGTGCGTATTAGGAACCTAATAAGTGATATTATAAATGATACGATATATAATTGTTTAATATGGATAGGTAGAACGAATTGACTACAATTTTGGTTAATTATCACAGGTTATGTAATTGGACAGACGTAGCTTTTATATTCTGGTTAGGGTTTAATTACAAAATTATATAATATACATATTTTATTGTATTTATTATTTACATGTATTGTTTTTTAAATAAAATATTCTGTAGATTTTATGACCGTTAATAAAATAAATTAATCTCTGGAACAAGCATTTTTATGTTTCAAAGAATACAAGTAAGGTCTCTCTGGACTTAACGTCTAAATTGCTAGCTTGCTATAATTCTTAAAATTTGTAGTACTAATTTTGTTATTATTTACGAGGCTCAGAGCAATCCTTATTCCAGTCTCGCGTAAATATTTCATGTTCTGTGTAGCTATTTGTTAAAACAGAATGAGTGTATATTTTATAAAGATAATTTTATAAATCTTATATCAAATAATACATTGGCTGGTTACTGGTTACAATTTGGCTTACTATTTAGAAAATCGCATTGTTTTTTCTTAAAATATAATCTAATCTAATTTTAAAAATGTCGCTCTAATTGTGAATTAAGTAATGTTCTAGTATTTTGAATAATTTCGTATAATTAACAAAATATATACAGTCGCGTGCAAGTAAATCGACTCAAGCCTCAAGTGCGCATAAAAAGTGATATAACTTAAAAATGCCTTAATATACCTCTATATAATGTTTTACATAATTAAAGCCTAGTAATTGAGCTTTAAAATGGTGCAAGTTGCATGAAAATCGATTCAGTAGTTTAGTAAAAAAGGTTAATGCCAATGATAATGTAAAAAATGTTGAAAATTCATACAATTTCACAGTATGGGGCTATTGTGTTTAAATGAAACAAAATGCGCGTAAGATAAAAAATTTATTCGTGTCAATATTTGGTATTTCCTCCTCTAGCTCTGATCACTGTTCTCATGCGATTCTTCATCGACCTTATCAACTTTTTAATGGATGATTGTGGTATTCGACCCCACTCTTCTACCAACGCAGTCTTGAGCTCATTGATGTTTGTCGGAGCTGATTTCCTCGCTCTAACTTTCCTTTTGAGCTCGTCCCATATGTGCTCAATGGGATTTAAATCGGGGCTGAGCGGTGGCCAATGCATAGTGTGAATTCCAACTTCGTTCAGGAAATCACGTGTGGCCCGAGCAGTGTGACATCGGGCATTGTCATGCATCAAGATGAAATTTTCTCCAATAAAGCCTTGATAAGGGACAACTTGATCCAGTAGAACATTTTCAATGTAACGATCACTGGTCAGACCTCCTCCCCGGCCTCCCCCAGGAACGAAAACAAGCTCCGTTTTGCCTTCTAAGGAAATTCCGGCCCACATCATGCAAGATCCGCCACCATATGCAACGGTTTCCACAAAGCAGCACTGTGAAAACCGTTCACCGGGACGACGGTATACCCGACCTCTCCTGTCGCTGCCATGGAGACACATCCTCGTCTCATCTGTGAACAGGACTGACTGCCATTGCTCTATGCTCCAATCCAAATGCTCTCGAGCAAAGTGAAGCCGTGCTTGACGATGAGCTGTGGTCAACTTCGGGCCTGTAGCGGGTCTTTTCGGAGAAAGGTTAGCTTCTTTCAACCTTCTTCTAACTGTCCACTGACTGACAGTCACCCCGCGAACTTGACGTAGCTCCTGCTGCACATCTACGCCGGTAAGGTGTCGATTTCGGAGAGAGGTCGAGACCAAAAACCGGTCGTCACGCTCTGAGGTGCACCGGCGTCGGCTGGTATTAGGCCTCCGAGTGAAGGCACCAGTCTCTTGAAACTTTCTGTATACTCTCGAGACAGCGGACTGACTCATATTCAAACGACGAGCGACTTCTCGCTGGTTCAACCCTTCTTGCAATAGGGCAACGACTTGAGCGGCTTCCTCAGGTGTTGTATCCATAATTTTCTTCAAATGACGGCTTTAATTTGCAGAGATGTGTTCAGGTCAACGTCTAATGAGCGACTGATAAGAAAAAACGATTACAGAGGGTTTTTATAGGGGGTTGTGTCGCGCAAGTTGTGTATAGAGCGCAGAGCAGTTTACGGGAGGTTGCGTTCAGTTGCATTCTAAGTACAAGTGTTTATTTAAATTACTGATATTATGCTACCATTTGAAAGCCTAATTACTAGGCTTTAATTATGTAAAACATTATATAGAGGTAAAATAAGTAATTTTTTAGTTATATCACTTTTTATGCGCACTTGAGGCTTGAGTCGATTTACTTGCACGCGACTGTATTATAATATAAATGTACACATATATATATACATTTAACTGAATATACGAGACTTAAAAAAGTAATCTATAATATGCTCTCCGTTGACAGAATAATTGGGATAAAAGTAAAAAAGGCAATTCAATAATATTAAAATTTTAAATATACGAAGTCGCGCGCAAAAGCTAGTATCTACATTATATTTATGTGGTCGTAATGGTTAAATTTGATAACAAATCTTTTAATTTTTTATCTAAACTGTCACCTCTGGCATGTGTAATTTAAGTTTCAACGTAAAAGCTCGCCGTGAGCCCGAAGCGTAATATGCTTTAGTTTGATGAAGTCACGTACCGCACTTTTAGAGTTTTTAACTAGCAACATGGAACGACTTACAATTTTTACAAGAAAATTTCGTACTGCATCTTTAAATATTGAAAGCGTTTAGTTGGGTTACAAATTCACCTTTTATTTCATCCTTAAATTTCAATTTCAACTTCGCTTTTTTACATTTTAATTACGTTTCAACGCTTATTATCGATACTAGTATTGGCAATGTGTAAATTACTCTGTCTTTTTAAGTGCAGAGCTGGTTTCGATAAGACTTAGCAAGTATGGTATGCTGAGAAAGACATAAGCTGTCTTTAAGCTTTAGAAGAAGCTTGAAATGGGTCGAATACTTGTTGAAATATATTTTGGAACCCATTATTTCTCGAGTTAGGAATATGAAAGTAAGTATATGAAATTTTGGTTATTATTTATAAAGCATGATGTATTTCGTTTCTGTTTTTGGAAAATCAAAAGTGTAAAATAGAAAAATCTTTCAAAATTTATATGTAATATTATAATACCATATCGAAAATGAAAAATGGAAATCATAATATAATGTGAATCCGATAAGTCGACTTAGTGATATTGATCGTGGGCGGAGCCGCGATCCACGACTAATATAAAAATACTTTTTAAAACCACGTAAAATACTGTTTATTAAATTCGAGTACTTTTAAGATAAGCGGACTTTTGAGATGATGTGATGAAATCAGAAAATCAATCAGCAGAGCTACCATGAACTCTTATATCAATATAACAATAATTTTACTTTCAAATTCTTCCTAAAATGTAATAAAATTACTTTAAAAAGATTCAAAAATATTTTTTTCTCACCTCATCCTTAAGCATTAATTCTCTTACTACAGGAAAATTTATGAGCTCGTAGCATGAAATGTGTCACGTTAGAAATATTAATGTAATATTGTTTTTACGTCAAATTATGGGATTAAGAAATTATAAATTCTTTTGCGTCACCAAGAATAAATAAAGCAATATTTTCGATATAATTTTTCAAATTCAAATGTTTCAAATAATATTTCTTTGATTTACAAAGCTTTTAAAAACTGTCACAGTTTTTAGATTCATCACCTCTTTGCTAGTTGAAGTTGTAGGCAAGATTAAATTATAATACGAGTTTATATATTCATCTCATTAGTTACCAAAATACAGATCAGGATGCAGAACATATTCTTTCTTTTTTTATTTATTTATTATGAAGCATCGTGGAAAAGTTAAAAATAATTAAAAATAAGTAAGAAAATATTCACTAGGAGGTATTATTATTTCATAATTTTGAGCTATAATATTGAAACTCAAAAATACATACACACATGCAAATTGACTTTAACTTATACTGATGTAAGTGGAATAGCTGATATGTAGAGTAAAAAGCATTCATTTTAAATGTTCTTCCAATACCGTAACATCACTGATAAGGCGAAGCCGTAATCTGAAATGCGAAAGCTTTGTATTTTGCAACATTTCTAAACTTTATCAAATATTTAACTTCGGTTCACAAACACTTTGCTGTTGAAACTTTTATTGCGATATCTGTTCTGCATTTTATTGAATAGATAACAAACTAGATATAAATTTAATATTTCGTTTGCAATATTATTGCTAGCAATGTATTTTATAATATTTGGACTTTTCTAATTTAAATATTGAATATATTATATCCTAAGCAGTTAATATTGTTATATTAATAAGATTTTTGCATTATATTAATTTAATTTTGCATCAGAAATTTGAACACAACAGACATGCAGATAGGTGATAAAGAAATCAAAACCATTTATTAAAATTCACGTGTCGTCTTTTTTGGATTATTTTCAAAAAAACTTTTATAAACAGACATGGAGTAATATTTATGAAAGCTGATAAAAAATATAATAATCCTTGCTATCGATAAGTGGATACATCTCACAGGAATAACATAATTTATCTAAATTAAAAGAATAAAACTATATTATGTGGATACATCTCACAGGAATAACATAATTTATCTAAATTAAAAGAATAAAACTATATTATGTGGATACATCTCACAGGAATAACATAATTTATCTAAATTAAAAGAATAAAACTATATTATGTGGATACATCTCACAGGAATAACATAATTTAGATCCCTATTTATAAAATCCCTATTTATAAAATAAATATCAGAAACTTTTTAGATAATATTAAATTATTTGCTTTCGCCAAGAAGCGTGCTGCTACAATTTCCTGTTCGTCTTTTGCGAAGCGTTATATCTTTATTAAATTACTTAAAATCACTACAAAGCTGCTAACATTAAATCTGTTATTGATTTTCTAATTGATTTTGACGTAGAGAACCTCTTTACCTTTATATGATAATGCTTTCAGGGACAGTTCATTTCAATCCAGTCTATATTAAATTTAATATCAATAGCACGCCTGATGAAGCCCCACCCTCGTTTTCCAACAACTAATTAATTAAGGTTAAATAATCAATTTACTGATGAAATTGAATTGCTGAGATGGAATTTCGATAAACATGTCTTAAATTGATATTAAATCATTGTAAAATATAATAAATTTTCAATAAATCTTAATTGTATTGGTGGATCTCAGCGCCATAATAAATATTGATTTTTTTTTTAAATTATATTATTTTATTAAGTATAAATTTATTTCTATTTAACTGAAATTCATAGCTTATAATATGAGTGTTCAGAAAAATGAATAAAGTAGATTGAATTACAAATAAAATGTTTATTATATACTAGAATAAGTTAACTGAAATTTTATAAAAGTCGTCAGTCAATCAGTGTCGCTATATCGTAAGTATATTTTTTAATAATGCTCGTGTAACTTGTTTGAGAGACTTATTATTTTCTGATGTTATTAAGTTTATTTAAATGACGTATTTAACGAGATTTAAAAGCAGATCCCTATGGGTATGCTATTATCACTTAAATCTGATAAATCGTATAGAAAAACATAACAAAAAATAAACATTTGTATTTAAATAAAATAAAATTATTTGAATAAATATTTATGGAAGGCTGTTATTTATATTAATTTCGGTACACAAACTGAAACACAAGTCAGTGTACACATACAGGACAGATACATATATTGCGGAAACGAAGTGGCTTATATTGGCATTGTCTCGAGTCATTTAATTGTCTTTGTCACAACAACGCGTCGTTATATGACGCGTCGTCTCTTTGATAATAACGTGTCCTATAACGTGTCCTATAACGTGTCCTATAATGTGTCCTATTTGTTGGTTTTGTGTAATCGCGTTACTGATTACTTTATAAGGTTTCTAAACCTGCACATTAGTTTTTGGTTACTTTTATAGAAATTAGGTAATGACTTGTTAGAAACATTTTTTTTATAGTATATATATTTTAACATTTTATAGTAATATGATATTGGAGGATAAAATTTCTCTTTCATTTTAATATCTATTTTATCTTAGCTTTTACTTCTCTTAATGTTATTCTCCTATTTGTTTTTTTAAGTTAAGCGAATCATTGCGTACATCACACAATTACAAGAAAGCTATTGTAATATTAAGCATATTCAAATAATTTATTATTAGTATGATAATTTTTAATAAAAACAAGCAGCAAATATGTTATATTATATAAAATATAAATATTCAGTATTTTGTGAATGTGACCATATACTATGCTGATACAATCACGTACAGAAGTGTCAAACGGCTGCCAAGTGTAACTGTACTTGTAGTTCGGAGATACATGTCTGTTTGCGAAAGTCATTTCCTTAGAAACCACGGAACCTAATTAACTGAAACAACAGTGTATAACGCTTGGCCTGGCTTATTTGCCGTGTCCTCACCTGCCTCGACTAATTGCAGGGCCAAGGTAACCGAATTTAAGTTTGAATCTGGTTAGGTAACATTTAATGAAATCTGTCCCTCTTAGTTTGGTCGTACGTGAATGGGAGCTTTATAAGAATAAATGTAGTTTAAGTATATAATACTTTACTTGGGCATTTACAGATACATTGATAATTGAATTAAGAATTATTTACAGTTAAAATACTTGCCTGTATTTTGCGGACAGTTGTAAAATAAAACCGGTCTAGTTAGAAGTTGGCATATTTTTCTTTAAAGTAATAATCGTTAATAAAATATAATAAATAATAATAAATATAATATAATACTGCTAAGGAAAATCGTTTTCATCTAATCTGCGAATATTTCACAACAGAAAACTGTCAGTTAGTTTAGTACTTTAATAAAGTACCTAACATTTCGGTAAAGATAATTCAATGTAAGCTCAGGTTACGTTTGTGAACAATCAGTCACTCTAAATCCCGAACTGTTTCAAAATTAATGTCCCAAATTTGGTCTAGAATAAACAACTAGGCATATACGGCATTAAACACAATGAATCTTCTTAAATCCACCTGTCGCTTTAATTCTCGTCCGCTCAGTTTGAGCAACATTTGTAAAACTATTTACTGTCATGCTCAGTGACAATATCATTTTATAAGAGTTCTGTCATTCTACATTAATTATTGGTAGATGACGCTTGATGAAAAAACTTATTAAATATTAATTGCTGTTTTATTATGGTTTAGTTTCATATGATTGGTGTATTGTCGTATTTGCATAAATGAAGGTTAGTCTAGCCTTACGGGTATATTGTGTAATCCATGGAATAGAAATATAAGATTGTAATTTAAACACCATTTAATAAATCTACTTTAAAGATAAGTAAATGCAATAGATGTGGGCTTTAATTTAAATCTCCAGCAGCTGCAGCTGTACATTAACGAATACGAATGCTAGTTAAATCAAATGTAATGCTTTAAATTTAAGGTAAGAGAAAAGTAGAGTCGTTTACTTTGAAAGTTTTTATGCAAATTATCTCACAAATTGCCGGAGAGTGTTCTGCATTCAGATAGGAAACTTCATTCCTTTGTAAAATAAAAAATGACATAAAATAAGTTTTATATCCCGCTAGCTGATATTGTCCAAGGAAATTAGTTACTTGTTTAACAATGAATTGATACATTCTATCTATATATGAAATATATATCATATATTTTTACCTTTTAGTTTTTATAAATATTAAAAAGAATTAGGTTTATAATGCGTTTTGCTGAGATATTAAAATGTATTTCAATTTATAGCAGACAAAGTTGAAGTTGAATCTGTTCTATTTTCAATTTCGGGAACGATTTCATTTATTTTTCAAACATTGAAAATCGTTAGCGATATAGTAAAAAATAATAACTTTGACTCAGTTTTATGATTCCCCCATTAATATCTAGCCGCAGGCCACGTTATTGCAATTTGTTCGAATATCAAAGTTTAAACAAACTTTGTTGGGAACTTGGCATGTTTCCTGTGATTAAATCGGTTTTGGATTGCCGGTAAACGGATTCCGATTTTCCGAAACTGCCGATTCGTCGTTAGAAGTAAACGGCACTGAAAAGTTTGAGTACAAACCAAAATTTGAATTCTGATTTTAGACATGACGTCAAAGTTTGGCCGTGATTTAAATTTTCATCAAAATATGTGCTTTACCATTTTTACAGTTTACGCCAAGGGTTGCTGTAAGTTTGAACTAGGAGGTATTGATTCGTTTTATTTTAAAATATTTAATTTAAATATCATTTTTAAAGTTTCTTTTTGTATTATATGTATAATTACTTTAACCAATAGTATAATCTTAGTTTACCAAGACAAGTCAAGTTAACGACTGCACTAATAAAAGGCATGTTGGTTAAGTTGAGCCGGAAGTTTGGAGTAAAGTTCGATTCAGCAAAGTTTACTCTCAGAGAAATTGTTTATAGACCTGGATATGAGATTATATTATTTATTAATTTTTTGGGCAAATTTTGGTCACATGTTTATTTGAGTGTCGGTAAAATCTAAAAACAATATCTGTATTTATTTCTTGGTAGAGACGAGTTCTAACAATTTAAGTAACTAAAATAATTGAGATATTAGACACACGTTTAAAACCGTATACACACTGAATCACTTCGAATCACACCGTTGTTATTTTGCTATTCACATGCATACACAGCCTTACAAGTTTAAACAGCTTGCTACGTGTGAACAAGGCCTATAAGGTTGGTGCGTCACGTATGAAGTGCTCTCTGCAATTCACTTATCCGGCCGCGGCGAGAGTCATAGAACGTGACACTCGCACCAACTTCACCGACGAACTATTTTCTAGAATAAATTAACAATTCTTCTCTTTTACAACTTCAAGCTAGAACAGCTTACTTAGATGCACAGGAAATTCTTCGAATCGTGAGCAAATAATCAAATTTACGAGTATACTTTATTCTAATAACCTGCGATTATTTATTAATTTTAAAACCATTTTCATTAAGGTCGGTATATATTGTGATTCAGAGATGTGTGCTTTATTTGAGGAGATTTTTTTATACACAAGAAGAAAGAGTAAAAGAGTAAATAGAAACAGTAAAAGAAACAGAAAAAAAAACAGTATTAGCGTAAAAAATGTCCTATACCTAAAATAAAGGAAATAACTTAATTAAGTAATTTAATAATTGTTACGTTGTTGTAATATATATTTATAAATAACATTAAATAGTTATACAAAATTTTTAAACTGTTAAAGTATTTTTCGCAATAAATAATATGCTTTTGCTTCTTTAATGACACGATTTTTTGATTCTTGATTAATCAATAACATATAATTTAAGTCTATATTAGTCGCGATCTCTGTATTGATATAATTTCAGTATAATATAAGCATTTGCTTTAATCAAATTAACGAACATTTCTATTAAGACATTTAATAGATCTTTTGAATATATATAATAGCTGTAATCGGTTTAGATTTAATGACAAAATAATTCATGAAACACTGTTTACGCTTTTATCATAAGATGCTTACGTATCAGACTCAGCACTAACGATGTGGCTGAAGAGAGAGCATTTAAAGTTCAGCTTTTGAGAGTATCTAAATATTATTTTCTTAACAATGTTAATATTATATATAAATATTGTGTCTAAAGTCTTTATATATGTTATTTTTATAAGTCATATTATTTGGTGATTATTTTCATTGCTATGAAATGGTATTCAAATGTAGGTTTGAGTTTGAACAGTTTATTATTATATGAAAATATTTGTAACAAGTCAACAAAAAAGTGCATAAATTAAGTCAAACAAATGCAACACTCGACATAATAATAAAAATGCAAATAGCTTGGTCACTCCATGTCGCGTACAACGTTCATAATCGCATGAACGAATCTGTAATAAAACCGGTAAACCTGGTTTAGTGGAATTACAATTCATATTTATAAGCATCTCTCTCAGAGCCTCACGTATTTTTATGAGTTCGATTCACGATCTGCGTTAATACTTGTTTTAAAACCAAATTGATCAGGCAACTTTGCTTTTAATGGTTCAGTGATTAAATCTCACGGGAGCTTACATGAAAAAAAAATCTTACGGAAGTTACTGAAGCTGTTTATTTTTATTCCACCGTTATTAAAGACCCTTCTATAGCTTTATTAGTATTTATGTATTTATTTCTGTAACTAATACCGTCTCGCCAGAGTAAAGAATATAACAAATCTAACATAGTATTCAATACTGACACAATGCCACGACTTATCTGCTGAAGCCCAGAGGTTCCCGCCCTGAATGATGACCACCGATTTGTAAAGACCCCGGCCTGGGTCGTTATGACCTCTTTTCAGTTTTTATTCCATTTATGATGTTTCATTTTATGATTGTCGGTGATATTAGGTTGGAACGTGATGCAATGAAATATGTTTGATGTGTTGGAAGGGATCTTTTTTAATTTGCCTTTATATGTCGATCAACGTGACTTGTGTGTGTTGAATTAAATATAAATTATATCAAGTTCCCTGCGAGGAACCGATAACAGAATAAATCTAGAAAAGATATTCCAATTTCACAAAAGCAACTCCTACCAATCTCTAGTCGATTACTTGGCGCATACATCACTGCACATAGGATACAGAAGCTTTAGCGCGTTTGCATTTGCGTGTCACCCGTGAGCCAATGTCATGAATCGCGTTAAAACATTATGTGCTCGGAAAACCCTGCAACGCCATAAATCCGTTGTGCCAGTAAAGAAAATTGTGCAGCATAAATCATCGTGTTAACGCCGTGTGAAAGACCGTTTATCAACTCGAGTCCTCTAATAACATCTCTTATGAACGGTCTTACCTCTTTTTTAGTTGGGGCTGGTAAGTGCGAAATTGAAAAATCATTCGGAATTCACAATTCTATTTTTCACTTTTGCCGTTTTATATTTTGTGAGTACAACATATAAGAGTTTTATTAGTAGGCGTATTAATAATACGAAAGTGTAATATAAATAGCTACATCAGTGCTAATAAACCATGGTTACGTTCCAAATATATACATATATATATATTAAATAAAAAAAATATAAATGTCCAAGTTTCTCACGGTGTATGTTTTCTTTGAAAACGTCCGATTCCGTTTCGCAAAGCGTCTCTAAATTTTTATGAACAAAGTATCCAAAAATTACCATTCATGCTATACCCGAGAGGGTGCTAAAAATTCAATTCCAATGTTTTGCAGGCGCCTGTTACGATGTGTGTTTTATGAGACATTTCTCTGTATTGCTTCGCATTCTGAGTAGGGGATTGAATTGTACAGCATTGTACGGCAATCAACGTCTTGCGTATAAAAATGAAATTTACATACGTCTGACACGAGTAAAACCCAAAATACGCTATTATTCGATACATTCAAGAAGGATTTGAATCCAATGTTTGAAAATAATAATCTTTGGTATATCACGATACGATTGTATAAAAACTTATTCCAACGTATAAATATTAACGCAAAAAGATTTCTTTGTTATTTTAGGTGTCATCCATATAATTCAATATATTGGGTGACCGTAGATTTCTGTCTGACCTATATCCTGGGGGCGAGGTTACAGGTTAAGTAGAGCGACGGCACTGAATATTCATGATAACATATTAGGTCAATATTGAACATATGAATATTAAATATTATTAATAACTGTCACATTAGATCTTGCTATTTTTATAATTAAAATAGCAATGCGTCTATTTTGATTTATGCCGATGCAATGTATTACTTTATTAAATAACATTAGTTCATTTGATAACCAAGTTACTTCACCATGGCGTAACAAGAACTATTAATCTCAATTCAGTAGACAAAGACTGCCTCCAAGGGTATGGAATGTAGAGGTGTATTACAAATAACCCATCCCTATGCATGCATGGATGATCAATGGCTTTGAAACTTTGAGTTCAGGAAAATAAGCTAAGGTTATTTCTTATCTTAAAAAGATTAATGAATGTTTTATTTAAAGTGACGCCATATTGTAATGAATTTTTTATCTGTGTTTAGTGTCAAAATAAGTAAGTTATTTAGATTGGATTTCGAAGTTTCATTCAAAGTCAAATAGTTATAATATTAAGTTAAAAAAAAAACAATAAGGTAAGTAAAATTAAGTTATTAGGAAATTTGAAATTTATATATTTTATTAATGGGTTCTTATTTAGTTTAATTTTTTTTTTATTTAAATCCAACTAACCCCGAAACAATCACATCACGGCTGTGCTGTCGGTTTGTTTGTTCAATGTTATTAGGCGCTGTACAATGTTGATCTAGAGGAAGCTTGGATACGATCTAAATTACCTCGTGCAATGCTGGGGGAGAATGTTTTTGCCTCTAGCGAGGAATAAAATTTTCATTTTGGAAGATCTATATTTTTAGTGTATGAGACTTTTTATCCGCGTAATCTTCGTTATAATGAAAATTGTTCGCAAAAAATATTATCCAATTTCAGAGACTTAATTCGCGATGAAACATTTTATAAATGTTTCTGAAAGTCGAGTTGATAAATTGTTATGACAACCTAAGTGCAACGAGTGCTTGTTTGAAGTCAACAAAATGACTTGGATTTTAAGGTTTCACAACTTAAAATTAAAAAAAAAAACAGAGATGGAAAAAAATTACAATCTAATATGGACGGCAATATTGAATGACATTATAATTGAATGAAATGTAAAATGCTGTCGAGCTACATACTGTTAGTAATTTAAATGTCAAATACGTTGGAATATATATCAATAAATTGTTCAGTTTCAAGATGGCGTACAAAAGTGGCGCCATCTACATTATCGATTGTAGAATGTTATTTTGTGATTATTATTAAATTTAAAAAAATAAGATATATATTACATAATATTTTATTAAATATTGGAAATTATTATTATATCAGACTAGTTGAGATATTTTATTGATATTGGGTATTTGTAACTACCCTCACCCAAATATTGTAACGTTGAATGTTACAAAATAAGTCGTAATTGCTGTACCGTGTCAATTCTCTTACATGATGTCTGACATTACACATTGAAGTGGAACTTTTATCATTACGAATAACTCCTAACAGTATTTAATCATTGTTTTTTAAGCAAAATGGAGTTGATAAGTAGTTCATATTTTTTAGTTTATATTTAGGTTTAATGTAATGTCTATGTAGATTTTTTAATAGGAATGAAAATTAGTGCACTACTTTTTAAGTTAAATATGCAAAAAGTACTCCTAAAGAATCTTGGATCTAAAATATTATTGAAGTCATATTTTTTTACTTTATTACATTTTTCAAACCATTAACCTATGCAGGCATGAAAAAAATATCACAAAGGTACTTTCAGTCAAAATTAGAGGATTTTTCATTCCTTACCGGCTCCGTAGTTCGTGATATCAAATAACATTTTGCATTTTAATTATTTTGAGAAATTGTCTCGGAATAAGCACCGTTATAAAAGAGACAAATTGTATATTAATTGATACCAAATAGCACGTAGCTTCAGTCAATACACTTTTAATTGGATAAACGAATGCAGAGTACATAATTGGATCTTTCATCTGATTTAATGACTCGGTAAGCGGAATTTTCTATTAAAATGACTTATTTATGGTATTTTTAACAACGGTAATATGCCTTTATTACATATTATATGAACAATTTGACGCAACACTTTGTGTAATGGACTTCTAAATAATGTAATTAATATTTAAAGCGACGGTTCATTTATATAATTAGATGTTCTGCCGATATTTGCCAATTAACACTGTGATAAATATTAATTTTATAAAATATTATATTTAAAGCTAATTTGCTGATTTAAATTTAAATTATTTCACAGCTGATAACAGTTTATTAACACCTTATTATAAAAAAATACTTTTCGAAGAGTTTCTATTATGAGATACGTGAATTCAAAATGTATAAAATATTATATTTTACTTAATAGGTACTTTAAGACAAATTAAAATAACCATGGGTAAAATTTCTTTAAAAAAAACAAAAACACCCCAAAAACTGGAATGGATTAATATTATTAAGTTACAGTATTGTTCGTATATTAGTGTGTGTAAACAGCTTTATTTGTTTTGGTGTCCAACCTGTCAGTGGAAAGTTCGCCCAACCTAAAATAATAATTCAAAGTGATTGATCATCTATTTTACAACTTACAACATTTCAATATATATAATAAATTAATGAAAATCTCCACTATATTATGAAATATTCTGAAATGTTTTGTATTATGTTTAAGTGAATGAATTCTGGAAATTGAATCAAACTAAATTATCTGGAGCAAGTATTCAAAGCAAAATTATTTCATCGTATAACTTTGTCCGTGTTCTCTTGTGCAAATTTATTAATTTGTCATAGTTCCACTTGGCTCTACCATTTTAATAGCTTTACGAACCTAACTAGTTACAAGGCAACTTAAATTCGACGGTACCACTTCAATAAATGCTCACATTAACTCAATAATATATATTTATTAATGTATGATAAAAAATAAACAATAACTGCTATATTAGTTTAACAATCAATAAATAAATACTAGTGAAATATAGAACGATGAAATAATTATTATTTATTAGCATCAATGAAGATTGTATTTTCAAGTAGACTTCGTTTAATATATACTGAGTATAGCGAAATTTCAGGATTAATTGAAGTTTCCATTTGTCAGTTCAGCAAAAATATTTAACTACGGCTTAACCTAGCTATATATAAGCTAAATGCGTCACATGAAAAGTTAAGAGCCAATAGTTAAATAGTTCAAATATTAAACTTAGCTTTATGGCCATTATAATTATAAATTCCGTGAATCTTTAAGTGCATTTTCAAATAAGTATTTTCGGTTAATTTTCAAGCAAGCTAAGCTTTCTATTTCAAACAAGATATGAAAGTATTGTTATTAATAGTTTTTATTAATTATTCATGAGTAAATATAATCATTAGTGGATATAAAATTGATTAAACAATATTATAGCTGAAGTTAATTTAACGTTAAAACTCCGTATCACATCTAGCAATCACATCAATCCACAAATTCAATGCGGTCAATATGGAAATGCCGCGAGCGGTGAATCCCTGCCACATGGCGTCAGTACCGCAAAAGTGCTTTTTGATGGACAGCTTGCCCGCTTCTATATACAAATAAATTTTAATTTACTGACAACCCTGGAGTTATTGTCAGAAAATAACCTTTGTTTATGGTCAACTGATTCGTTAATTCGGCTATTTGAATATAACAAAGCGCTTATTTTTGTATATAAACGAGTTAAATTATTTTATTTACACAAAAGTTATCACGTTTATTAGAGTGAACATAAACAGCAATTACCCGCCACCGAATGTTCCGGGGAAGGAAACGAACATTCCTTAGGGTAAAAGCGGAAAAACCGCTTAGAAGAAAAAGTTAAATAGATATTTTATCACTTTTATGGCCACTTTCATTGAGCTTCGAGTGAATGATGGTGACTGCTGGTTTACGAGATTGTGTATGCAATGTGATTTCTATTTCTATTTAACCAGTTATAAGTTGACAATATAACTTAGTACATAGCATTAATGATGTAGAATTTCTATGGAGTATTCTATAATTGGTTGCATTGTTACGAGTGCAATCTTCTATAACTTCTTACCTTTTATTTGAGCAAGCATTGTTAGAAAATTAATAAATATCATAATATATTTTTGCTAGTTGCCTTGTTTCAGCAGAAAATATTTGTAATTTAAGTAAATAAATATAGAATAAAAAATAAACCGATACGGGTAGGAATTCGAACCCGCGGCATCTTTGAAACCGTGCCGTTTGCCGTTTTTGAGCACCGTATCGCTATCTATTTATTTTTTCATTCTATAGGTATGTATATAAAATTTATTTTTCTAGATATTTTTTATTAGATATTTTCGAACATTTATATTTCATTGACAGTCATTTATATATATATATATATTTATAAATGATTATTTTGTACGGTTTTATTACAAAAATGTAACGTCACTTCCTATTCTCATACACAGCGCAAGAACCAACCAGTAACACTGGTATAACAATTAAAAAGAAAAACTTTTCGGTCAAATATTAAGGTCAAAGGGAAATGGCTTGGCGTAACATTATCCGCATAATTTCGCGGCCTAACAACATAACGTCCCTTAGTTAACGGGCGCCAATGCTTTTTTATACAATGTTTCCTTCCGACCCGTGGATTTTGTTGCTGCAATTGCCATTTGCGGGTATGAATAAAACATACGCTTAGGTTTGCTGTATTCGATTTTGTTAACGTGTGTTTTTCGTTCCGAAGAAGATTACGAATTTTACTTTGTTTGGATTTATTTATATTTGGACGAATATGTAGACGTTTCTAATATACGGCTTAGCGGAGTCCTTTTATTTATTATATTAACAAAAAAGAGATTTTTAACTCTAACAAAAAACGACGTTCCACTCAAAAGGTGGCAACGCTTTTGTATCTTCTAATATTTCAAGACACCGGGGAGATGAATTTCATATTTAAAAAATTGCATGATGCTGAGCCCGTCCGTTACTTACGCCATACTTGAATAATAAAAAAAAAAATCGTGCTATTACTTTAACAATATTTTGTTATTCTTTGTTTTAGTAACTAGAACAAAATATGCGACTTGACTTTAATTCTTTATCTCGAACAAAAAACTTCAATTTTTATTCTTAAAAAATACATTTCCTATTGAAAACTTCTTTTATCAAAATATCATTTAAAATGAAACATTGGAAAGGGAACGTTTGAAATTGGAATAACCTTTACAAATAAAACTGAGAAATAAACGTTTTCATTATATAAATAAAGACGGAGCGAGATTCAAACATGACTTTCAGCTTCATAATTCGAATTCTCTGTTGTACTGACAGCTGCTGTCGCTTCAGGACAAACTGGCTGGATAAAAAACATTTAAAAAAAACCGTTTTATTATTTTTCTATTCGACATAGAAACATATAATAAGACCGTTTTGTAAAATAATAAACTGTGCAAACAAAATGCTTGTTATTGATAAATTTAAAAAAAGAATAAATTAGAAGATTAAATATTTTTTAATATATAACCTTATTCACGGATTATTGACAGCATTTCAAATAAAATAAAGGAAAATCGAATTGAAGTATAGCGGTCCCCCAAACCGGTGGCAATCCTACTGACGTGAAGAGTGCGTGACGTTGGAGGGCTCGGCTTCCCAAACAGCCGAGCTGATTTAATATCCAGTCGCCTATTCTTTATAGAATTAACAGCCGTGATTAATTGATTTAGGAACACGACATTTATTTGATGTTTTCGTTTATGTTTTGTTTTGGTAATACATATAAATGAAATTATTAAAAAGTTGCATAAAAAAGAAATATTCCAACATTCGTGTTGAACGTTCATAAATGATCATAGACTTATATGATACGTTGTAAAGTATTACCCGTTAAAATAATAACTGGCCATTCAAAATAACAATTAAAGGACTAAAATAAAATTATATATCTCATTCTATTTTTAAATGTGCTTAAGAATGACAACGAGAAGTAATATAAAACCTCATCAATATGCGATAAGTCAGCAGTCATATCAGCAATATTGTACTCATACGAACGGTCGTAATCCTACAAATTGTCTGTTTCTTCTGATGTAATCAAAGAATCGTGTAGACGATGACGAGCGCGAGTTAGAGTTCGGTCATCAATAATGTATGAGCGTCAAAGTATGAACAAATACTCGACGATGTTCGTCTGCAAAATGGCACTGAATGTTCGATAGAAAATTTGGTGTTTAAATGTCAGTCATCCCACACGTATTCAATTCGAATATTAAATATATAATAATGCATCTTTTTCTATAATACTGTAGCGTTTAAAAGTAATTAATTGTATCTACATTATATAATAAGAGAAAAAAACCATCAACTTTAAGGTTCAATCGAAGTTCAAACTATAAACTATATTATGATTGAGTGTGTGTGGATGTGGGTAGTATTTTTCGTTCTCTATATTTATATATTATATTCAAATTTATTATTTAATATTGGAGTTAGTTTAAAATTGATATATAAATTGATCTGAACGCGTCTACCTAATATATAAACCTCGACGCCTTGCCGCAGTCGAGACTGAACGTGCCGTGCATTTCGGAGACACGCGATTGAATTAAACTATTGTTTAGATACAAATAAAATAAAAAGTAACTGAAAGAGGTGAGTGAGAGAATACAATGCCTTCCAACCGAACAGTTGTCTGTTCAGTCAAATTGAATAACTTTCCTCCAATGTTATTGGACATTCCATTGAGGATTCCATTGCGACGTAGATTTAAATCTAATATGTCTGAAATATGTTGTTTGGACGGATTTCTCTCTATTATTTTTTTTAATACTCTTGCGCTGAAAGACGGAGAAAGTTGCATTGCTGGGAAACTTATAAATTGATTTTGTATATTAAATAGATATTTGGTTTTTATGATAGGTCCCAATATAATTCTTACATTTCTTTTTAAACATCTGCGGTTTTTAAATCATATGCAAATGTGCCACTTACGCGTTATTTTTATTCTCGAAAATATCTAATTGCAAGAATATAGCGCAATATGTTAATAAAATAAAAATGAAGTTAAATGTTTTACCGGTTTTAAAATGTTGTCAGCATTATTTTTATACAAAAATATTAGTATCATACGATAAACTAAACATTTAAGTAAAATTTAACCTCGTGACCGGTAAAGCTGGTGTGCTAATTGCGACATTGCTCTTCAGCAGCACGGCATGTACCGACACGCGTATCATTAGGACACCGGTAAATTTAGTAGCAGCTCTTTGAACGAATACCTGCACTAACGTAGCTGAACTATCGGGATAATTTGTGTGCTTTAATTTATTTATAGAGGTATTTTTAATTGCAGTTTTGTGTGTTATATAATAATTTACTACTTTTTCGCTAAATTTGATTAAAATATATTAGTAATTTTGGCTTAATATTATTATATTATTCCTTTCCTGAACAAAATTCCAAATATTTTTAAAATATGCATTGTAAATTTAAATCCGTATCAGAATTTGAGTCATCATAAATTGATCGTGCCTTCCTATTTTTGGTTGGCATTTCACCGTCGCCGGGTTTGAACCGTCAAAACACTGTGATATATAAAAGAGCCTCGTGGCTTGATGCCAGACTTATAGACTTGCTTATGATACATACGGAGATTCTAAGCTACGAATGGTTCTTATACAGTTCCAGAATTTATCAATCCACTTATAAAATTATATATTTTTAGAACATTTTATTAAACTATTATATAAAATGACAGTCGCTGACACCTGAATAAGTAAGTTAAAAAAATGGCAACCTATCGCAATTCTAAATAGGAAGTAGGTGTGTTTTTAAAATTTTACGTAAAAAATAATATTTTATAAAACCTTTAACCGATGTTTTTTTTCGTCAATGTGTTTCAAACGGGGAAGCTAACCATAAATTCGCTCGCGGAATGAAAGCGTAACGCGGAACCAATGGATACGTACTGTACTATGTGGGATTATACATATTTTGTTACGTAGACTAAAAGCGGTATCAATGGCCGACAGGAACCAAAACAGACGGTAATGTCATTGCTACAGCGCTCTTCATATATTAGTGATGATCCAGCGTTTGAGTGATTTGATATTTATATGGATAAATGCTGTTATGTTGTTTCTGTTAGAAAATATTAAAGTAAATATATTTCAAATTTGTTATTCCAAGACTCGATGCAAAATATAAAGAAAACCGAAATAATAAATTCATATAGCATTCCCTAATACTTTTGAGTAGTTATAATTCAATGCATAAAATTAACTTTATTGTAGTAGGTAGAGTAAAATTCAAATAACGATTTTCTAACTTCGTTCCTTCATCACTTAAATGAATATAACTCGATATCCCTAGCAATTTAAAGTTGGAGACTCCATCGCTGAGTCACCTGCGAAGCTAACTTAAATCGATTCGTTTATCGATGCTTCACGAACGATTAACCTTGTATTGGCGTTTTATTACGTCGTTTATTAGGGGAATAGTTTAGCCATTCTCATTTTATAAGAAAACTATTAAAATTTCAATTACTGTTAGTACTTAATTCTTTTATCTCATTACAGACTTTCATTTATGGTGTTGGTACTGTTTTTATTAGAGTTTTAGTTAAAATCGTAAGGGTCACAATTGTAAAGGTCACTTTCGTACATTGTAAAGGTCACTTCCGCACGATACGATATCCTATTGAGGATAGAATATCGTTGTTGGATAATATTAAGACGTGGTCTTGTTCATCTGAATGAAATTGCAGTAGCTGGTATCGGAAATGGATGGCTACAAATTTAAAACATTTGGAGAAAGAGACAGAAGCGTAGTAAATAGTGTAGGTATATTTGTTCCTTGGCCTTTGGTCGTGTCGTCATAATTTGTTATCCTTGAAAATCGCCACGAAGGAACATCGTATTGTGCTAATATATTATAGCTCCTGATCTTGTTGAAAAAAACATTGCATTCCTACAACTACATAAAAAAATAAGATGCTTGGAGTCTTAAATTGCTTTCCAATAAATCTTTTATAGTCTTCGAATTGATCCTACTTTAAAAAAGACTTATTTTGCATAAGATTTCGTTGTTCTGTTCCAATGCAATAGTCCTTGATATTACTTTTTCTTTTATCTTAAAAGGCGAGCAAAACGAGCCTACGATTCACCTGATTGGTAGTTTAAAGGAAATATAAAAAAAGTCATCCTAAGAGAATGCATCAGTAGAGCACTGATCATGCTTAGAAATTCAATCGGGAAAATATATCATAATAAGATAAAGTAGAGACGGAGTATAATTTGGTCGGTATTATGTCGATGACAGTGGTAAGATATTAACATTATATACATACATAATAGATAATCATCATTAATTATATAATAATATACTAAAATAATGGACCACCACTCGACCTCATCGTCAACCCCAAGAATTTCAAGCCATTCTTATTGATAGCAAATATCATCACAATAAAATACATCTTTACCAGTTGTCATAAAGTAATGTACTAATTCTGTGAATATTTTTGACGATGTAAAAAATCTGGGACTGACATATAAATAAGAACTTATCATGGACTGCGCAAGTCAATGATACGAGTCAACGAGTGTATTTGTCAATCCACTTCCTCACACGTCTGCAGAATTTTCTTCCCTTGTGTTTGTAAACTAAAATAATTTGTTAGCATACTCTCTTTAATTAAACATTATCAACTATTCCGACGTTTGCTACCTGGATGCAAGTAAGGTGCTTTTTATAAATTAGATCACCTTCAAAACTTGTCCACTTGATCCAGCCTTTCACAGAATCTCAGACAACTCAAGAGACTCGTCGTTAAATTCTAAAATCTGATATTGGCGTATATCAGACCAGAGACCGACACACCAGTTCCTTTCACCGGACCGTGAAGTAAATTTTCCTTCTCATCATCGATCTGGTATTATCTCAATTGATTGGGGCTGGTGCAATATATCAATTTCTTCAACGCATTTTTATCATACGTCATCTCATGCAGAAGTAAATCTTTGCTATATAAGGTTTTGAACTCCATCCATGTCTTCTTCAGTTACCTTTTTTCATTCATTCATAATTCAGACTCTAACATGATTTTCAATTTTTTGTCGTTACATGACAATATCGTATGCTTTTTAGAGATTATATGCAATTTATACAATTTTCTTTGTGGAAGTCTGAATCTGAAGTTTTCCAAATATTCCAACTGCTGTTCCTGAACCCGGCAGAAACCTAAACTGGTTTTCGCTGATCTCACTTTCTGCATGCAGTCGCTTTTGAATAACTATCTTTAATACTCTCTACTTTTGATATCGTTTGACGTGGGCTTTATTTCTCGATATTTGTTTTGCAGTCTTATGAAATAAAACCTCCTTCTGAAAATTACGCTAGTGTACTAGTATACAACTCCTGCAGGATTGCCTCTTGCATAGTTTATTGAAAAACAAAGTCAACTACTTCCATGAATGCTCTCTAAGTAGGTTCTATTCGTCAACATTTTCCATGTTCATCAACATTTCCAAGTAATCCTTCCATCAACCAATTATTTGTTCATTATTTTCTTAGTAATAATTTACAAGTATTGAAAAGTTAGTAATAATAAATACTGAACTATATTTTTGTAATCATGGCCACTATTATTTTTACATTGGATAAATTTAAATTAAAAAACGTTCTAAAATCAAAAAGAAAACAATTAAATTAGATAGTCCCTTTGCCTTCAAGTAATTATCTTCCAACTCATTAAACAACCACCGTAGAACACTATGTTTCAAACAACAGTAGAAAGTAAGTATACTTTGGTGTAAAAGATGATATCTGCGAACATCCAGATGTAAAAAGCTAGCATAAAGCTTTATTACTGTCCGTTTGTTTTAATTCCAATGTAAGCGATATCTAGGTTTTTGTTGAAATGGATGCGACAATTTCGCAGCAATACAATGACTCTTAAAGCGCTGCAGCATTCTATTTTTGAAATTATAAAGCAGCCTTGTTTTTATTAGGAAAAATAAATTACCACCAACAACTCATGTTTAATAGTTTTTTGTATTCGAGTTACAGTTTTTTTAGGAACCAAAAAGATAACAATTAAAGGTATAAAAATACAAATAAAAAAAAAAAAAAAAAAACTATTCTGATGTACAAGTACGTTTTCAGCTTAGTTATGACATTCTGTGAATAAAATCTATTGAAAGTACAACCACAGCATACACATTCAGTTGAAATTGCTTTAGAAATAGTCTAGTGATATTATATTCTGTAGTATAATTGAATTCCATGTTCCACCAGATGTCTTGAAGGCACTGCACTCTCGCGTCGGAATACGTTTGCTATAAAATATTTGATAGGCGCTTAGATTTGATATGAAACCGAAATGGATTGTTTTAAGAAATATGCCTTTTATGAATATATATTAAAGACAAGAGTGTGTGCTTGAATTGAAATTGCGCGATCATTCTCTTTGAGTAAAAATTTATAGGTAAATCAAACAAAAAAATTGACTTTATTAGTTAGTAAGAGTTTTTACTCTGAATTTGCACTATATACACTAAGTTAAGTTTAATTGAATGTACAATATTATCTAATTTAACTATGATTAAAAGTTTGTGATACTAAGTGAGATTGTATGTTAACTATTGTAACAGGACTCATTGGGTGTATGTCGTGTAAAAGTGGATCAAACAAACCCCTAAACTCATTTATACATTTTACTTTTGCAGACATTGAACTATCGTATAATCTCGTCACGTTTTAAGGTATATTCAGTCATAGTTGTCATCCAGTGGAAGAGGTAGCATCCTGGTGGAATAATAGGAGGGAAGAGTGGGGGCTGGCTGGAGGAGATCGTATCTTTAGCTTATATATTTACAATATTTTCATACAAAGCCCAACAATTTTTTCCGATCAAATCACATTCAGACAACGCCGTCATGCATCAAAATAGCAATGTGATTTGAGTATTCATGCCTGGGAATGGTAAACTTGAGTCTCAATCGGCTTTTCTGTTTCAGATCACGTTCTCAAATATTTTTAGGCTGAACTATGTTGATCCCAATATGTTTCCATCGCAAGTTTTTTAAGCCAGTTTTTCACCAAACTTGTGATAGATTGAAGGCTGTTTGATTTTAATGAATTGTAGTTTTAAGCTATTGAGGTAGAGTCACTTTCACTGACTAGATTGATTTGAGCTTAAAAATATTTATTTCTTTGTATCTATAATATTTCTTCTCATAAAGTATATATATATATATACTTAAATAATAAATATTTTTAAACTCATACCTATATATATACATTAAAGCTTTTTTGCTGATGCATGCATTATATTTGGTTTTTCCTCGGCTATATATTTAACATTTACATCCTAAAACTATATCATAATGTAATTGTTTATATAAATGTATCTATATTTAAAAAAAAAGGAATAAAGATTAATAATTAAAAATCAAAAAACAACATTTATTAACTTATCTATAAATAACATTAGATTAAGCTATAGAATATTGTCTCTAACATGTAATATTAGCATATTAAATTTCCTAATATTGTTATTTTTTATCGTATCTGATAATCTATTATATCACGTTGCGCCATCACACCTTATATTTTTATTACCATAGGTTTTCGATTTAATTTATTTAATAAATTAGTTAATAAAATTAAACTTATTAATGGTGCTGATGATTTTTTATTTGGATTAATTTTTAAATACATTATTTAATCAATCATTATGACTGGGCTCGTGACTGGATTCGTGGCTGGACTCGTGACTGTACTCACTGACTACATCAGCAAAGAACGATTTTTGCGAGATAATCAAATCATCGTGTGAAAATAAAATCTTCAATACACATGAGTTTTTCGTTTCAGATAGCCTTAGAATTTTTTAATATTATTGACATTAAAATTTACTTTTTTTAAAATCTTAGAACACACAGTATCTCACGTATCGTCAATACTTAAATAGATATTACAAAATTAAGTAATAAATATTGAAAATAGCTATACTTTTTCATGTTATATAAATATAAAATCTACATTTTACAACTATACTCTACACTACATTATTGTATAGCTTTAAAATACAGCTAATTAATGAAATACAAATATATTCCATTAATTGGCTATACAATATTGGAAACTATAAATTTCACACAGTAAGTAATAAACAAATAAAAATCATTTAATTGCTCATAAACGTAGCCAAGGGAGAATAAAGTTAAAATGTCGACACGTAATCCGTGAAATCAATTAGTGCATTCACTAAAACCAGCTGTTAAGTGTAGAAAGTTAATTCCGCCCCATTTGCTTCAATATCGCCTCCCTATTGATTTATGTCACTGATATCTGTCATGCGCACGCGCAGCCGTCCATTGTAAAATTCTAAACTGATATTGGAAGTATTTAATGTAATATTTTAAGTATATTTTTATTTTATTTTGAGCTAATTATAGCCGGATATTCCATCTGCGGGGACTAAAGAAGTACGTTACATATGAAACGTAATTTATCACACTTTCGTACTTTCACACTATCTTATGTTTTTAAAGGATTTTCTAATATTTATTGTGAGGCTATACATACATAATATATATAAATAATAATTGTGTTATATTATTTATTCCTTATTTTTACTCTATAAATGTACTATCTAATGCAAACATGTTATTATGGATAAAGTACGTAACAATGGTTAAAAAATCTAAATAAAACCGTAATACCTATTCAGTAAGGTTTGTAAAGTAATACCCCATAAAAACTATGATAAAACACATTAATATTAAAGAAAAGATCGTCTTTCTAGAAAAGGAATAGGTCTTTAAAAACTAAATTTAAACTAAATTATATTATGTTAAAATCTATGAATTTTATATAAGCCCTAGTAAATGAAATATTGTCCAGTGTATAAATGAATAAATTTTCTCACAGTATACAAATATATTATGCTGTCTTTTGGCTCTCGCATCTTAAAAATACAGATTTTTATTTTCAGACGAACTTATTCAAGGGGATGCAATGATAATTAAGTTAATACATTATTAATAACGCTAAGCAAGGAATGCTGTCTCTTGTCGACAAATGTACTATTAATGATTACATCGCCCGGTGAAGCGTGTGTAGAATAACGTTGACAGATGCCGCAAAAAAAGAAAAAAAACATTTTTATGGCGCGAATACCTCTAGAAAGGATTAAAATTTTATATTATAATACGAATACAGATCATTTCAATCACATCAACTAAAATAAAATCTGTTCAAGATAATATTCTTGTATATTATTTATTAATTAATAAGCTTAAAATATTTAAACTCATTATTAGCCTCTATGGTATATACTAATTAAAGACAAAAGCTCTCCCATTTAGGTGGTCTGTATTCGCGTCCAGAGAGCATAGCGCGTGTGACGTTTAATTTTGTTTGGAAATGATTGATGGCTGCCCGTGCGCTTCAAAGCTGCAAAGCACAGCGATCGCGTAATATTATATATTGTTTTTTTTTGTAGATGAAATAAATAATATTAATTAAATATAATAATATCACACATATATTTATAAATTATTCTAGTGATTTTATTTTACAGTAAGACAATTCAATTCAGCCTCACCCAAATTCTTGGAGTTTGAAAGGCAAATGCTCTATATAAAATAAATTTGATTTTAATAAGGTATGTTATTTACAAGTTAAAATTTGAGTCTTTTAAATATATTTTTATAAATTTCATATACATTAAAAACATTAAGGAAAAATATCTACAAGTTACGTGTAATTTCTATAGTAAAAATCAATAATTTAACCTTTCATTTGAACTTACCCAGACAATTGCCATAGTTTTAGTTAAGGACACGGTACAAACTTTAAGACAAACAAAAATAAGATTTTAAGTATGTTTACGTTAAATAAAATATAATATATTATAGAAATATTATTTTAGATCATTGTTAGCGTTTAATAAGATGCGGGTCTGTCAGTTACATAAGCAATGATCGTAGCTATTGAAATGTTTAACATAACTGAGTCAATATTGACCTAACGAGAGATTATACGGGTGACCAATCAGAGCGTGTCAAAATATATTGTTATACTTAAGACTTCAATCAGTATTGGACAGAAAAATATTTATATAATTTTTTGTTGAATTTAAGTTGAAATTAAAAAATTTTTCAAGTATCGATAATTCCAATAACTTTAAACGAAACAGAATGGTCTGTTGGTTTAGTGGTTAGTGACCCTGACTGCTGAGTCGAAGGTCGTGGGTTCTATGCCGACTTGGGACAATGCTTTGTTTGATCCACTTGTTATTAGTTGGGATGTACTGAGTGCCTGTTATTTATATGCTTTGTGATATAAGGATTAATTTAATGCGAAATTGTTTTACTTCTTGCAAGCTACTCATATTCAGGAATTAAATAGGAAATCCGATAGTTATCCTAGTTCCGAACACGAAGCCTGCTATGCTAAAGCAAGCGTTATGATAATTACCGTGTGTGGTCGCTTTGACCCTAATTGAAATAGTGTAAGGTGGTAATGAGAAGTTCATTACACTGTCGCTGTGAATTAGGCGTCACTACGCCAAGCTGTCGGTGCAGGCTTACCGTGGGAATGTAAATAACGTTCGTGGATTAGATTACGTAAGCTATGGCTTTGTTTAAGATATTGGATTTTATAAAAGCTTTTGCATGTTCCAGAAAATATGAAAACACATAAAATATATACCACAAAATTAATTATAATATGACATATACAAGACCTTCGTAGTCATAACGTTTTTCTCAGAATTCACAGCAAAGAACAGAAATCGTTTATATGATAGTAAAGCAGATGAGTTGGAGACTTTGATATTCAACATAATACACAAATAGAACTATATATAATTTGTTATCAAAGAATAAAATGAAATTTCTGGAAGAGTAAATTTGACATCATTTAAAAGATTAAAAGAGAATATACCGTGAGATTGAATGGCGAATTCAATTGCACCATCTAGCGTTGCGTTCGGGCAATTTGGACTATCAATGTCAAAGAGACAGAGTTTGTATAGAATAATAGATTAAAAGTCTTTTGGTTGTATTTCTTTACAACATTACGAACCACTGTTATGGCTTTCATCGAAAACAGCATTTATTTCTTAATAAGGGTACATTTTTACGGTCTTTATAGTGGTCATGATTTCAGTACTATTCATTGTTAATGTGCTGTTAAACTACTATGATTTTTTTTAATCTGCTGAATCTGCTTTTAACCCAAATATTTTGGGTAAGCGCAATTTATTTAAATTTCTTCCCCGTTCTTTTATCATAGACCATTTCACTGGAGATTTCTTTGTGATATTCTTTGCCTTCCTTGCGATATCATTTTTGCATTCACTTCATTCATGTTTTCTGTACTCGGTCTCTTTTCTTATAACCACCCTCATGCTTAAGATTCTTCTCATTATATCCTCTTCTTCCCTCCTCATAATGTCACCATACCAAGAAAAACTACTCTTTCTCATCTTTCTTTTACTTGTGCTATTTTCAGAATACTTCTTTTAAATCTCTCTTTTCTTACTTTATCTGTTGTCATCACACCACACATCCATGTCAATGTCAACATTCGTACTTCAGTAACATGTACTTGCCTTTCATGTATTCCTTTCAAAGCAGAGAATTCTGATTCAAATAAAACATCAGGTTGTATTGCTATTTTAAAATATTCCCCTCCAGTCTAAGATGAAGCAGGGAAGTCAACTTAAACTGAAACTTGTATTTTTACGTCTAGTTCAAATAAAAATGGTTGGACGCTATATAAAGAAAACTTATACATATGTAATTGAAAAATAAAGGCAGACACTGTTCTTTTAATAAGGGTAAAGAAGCATAATTTAAGTATAATAAACTCAAATCGGAAATAATATTTTTACAATTTAAATACAAAAATCAATATTCTACAATATCAACATCAGTTATAATTGCTTAACCAATTAAATAGTTTATTATTTGTATTGATATGTGGAAATGTGCAGCTATTTTCTGTGATTAAACCTAGTAATTCACTGATATGGTCTTTGAATCAACATGCTCATACGAGTTAGGTATTAGTAAGTAAATATCAATACAAACAGTTTGTTTAATAAATATTGAAAGTAAATGTAATCAAATACAGATAGAAAATTACCGTTTTGATATTCTAAAATAAGTAAAAATTATATTATGTGTTCTTTTGCAAATACTATATTTTACTAACGATATCCAACCTTTTTAATTATTTTTCTCATAAAGGAAAATTCAGCATATGTATGATAAAATGAAATCAATCAATAGTCTAGCAAAATACGTATCGAAAGGGCAGATGCATCTCTGTGTTTGAGGAATGGTTCCGTGACGTCAACAATGCAATTCTAACCGCCCATTGTATTCGACGTCTCTAATAAATGCTAATACTTTAATACCCGCTATAAATGAAGAGCACGTTTTGCTACATCAAAGCACAAACGTTGTGTAATGATCGAATTATTTTTTTATTTCAAATAATAATAACAATATCAGTATATAAGACAACTACTAGATATAGATACTAATAGAAAAAAATATTAAGAATAAGAAGCGTGTAATATATATAAAAAGTTATTACTTTTATTAGTAGTTTTTCGTTTTTATATAGAAATAGATTTATGAAAACAATTAAAAAAATTAAAAAAATATACAAATGTCTATGCATTGTATGTGTATAAATGTTCTTTTATGGATTACGATTGGTCGTAAAAACAGTTTAACGGTTCTATAAATACGCTGTTTGAGAGAAGATATCCGCTGTATTCGTGGCCTATAACTTTCAAATAAAACAAAAATATACAACAAGACTATAACTTATAATTCAACAATAAAATGTCTGCGAAAGTAAGAAAGTATTTCGAGCAAATTTTGAAGTATGAAAACTTATTTCGCATCGGAATAAGTTTATAATATTATATTTCATATAAAAGGTCAAACGTAAAACTGGCTGAAAATAATATATGACAGATCATTGTTTAAGTTCAAAACCCAAAAAGTGGATAATGCCAGCTGAAGGTTCGATAAGCCAGCAATTCGTGTAGGGTAGAAAAATTAATTTGGAGAATTCATTAGTTTATTAGCTTTCAGCATTAAGACTGGACAAACATAATTATACAGTTTAAAAAAAAACAAATTTCGAAGTTAAAGTTAATTATAATTATTTATTTGATGCTATTGACTTCGTCGTGCGCTAGAAGAGCTCGCCCTTGGCTGGTTTTAATATTCTGATCACTCAGCGACTAATGTAACCTTTTTTCTTAAACAATTATTTTCTAGTATAGTAATAAACCGAATTGGAATATCGGTAAATCGAATAAAACATTACATTTCCACGGCTTTCATTTTGTTTATATCTCTTTCGTGCTAAATTAAAACATTCTAGGCCAACAGGAACTATCCCAGATTTTGATGAGTGTGTCAGTTTGTATGAAAGCACGCTTTAAGAGGCCGTAGCTTTTTATTGCAGTGAAATAAAGGCTTGCTTTTGTGTACCTAAAATAGTCGTGTGTAAAGGGCGTTACATGTGTGCTTATTTGAGGTATTTATATATTTAACACATAATCACTAAATTGTATGTGTGTATGTGTGTAAATAATGTATGATATTTTTATTTTTCTTTCAAAGTATTAACTGTATTTAATATGTTTAATTGACTGCAGAGTTATTGATAGATTGGTTCAAACAGAGATAAAACACTGGTGCTATCTCTTTGATTGTGCTAAATTATCTGGATAGAGATTACGTGAAATGCTTTATTATTAACATTTTGTGAAATGTCTGTACATGTTTAAAAATGTAACATATTTAAGTCTCCATTTATTTTCTTGATAACTTCTTTTGCGTCGTGTATTTAGGGCAGTTTTTGGAAGTGAACCAAATGGTATTATAATAATCTTTGTGGTAAATTTTCTTTCTATTATATTTCCAACCTCAAAGCTTCTGTATGACCTATTTTTCAGTAGACTTTAGTATTTGAATATTATATTTAAGAACTGAATATAATGTCTTTTTTAAAATTTTATTTGCATATTTATATTATTAGGAGACAATACTACAAAAATACACAAGATAATACAATATAATTATGAAATATATAGAAATTATATTTACACTTATATTAATAGTATTATACCTAATAACTGTTTTAGGTTATTTGTCATTAAATTGTTAATTCAACTTTAAAACAGTTAATGCAATTTGCTTTTTGAATTATTCGCAATCTCGATTATAAAATTAACCTGAATCAAAGGCATTTCGCTTTTAAAGTAATGGACTAATTCTCATTTCAGTTATCGTTCTGTATTTATCAAATGCTTCGACAACTGTTAAACAAGTGTGATGTTTAAGGAAAAATCAATTCTATTTTCATATTAATTAGGTTCATTGTTACTTGTGTAAAACATGATGCAAAGAATGGCCTGACCACAGGCATTATCTCCTTATTTTAGTTTGGATCGCAGCAAACTTTATAAGTCAAGTCGAGAGATTTATCGCAACGAAATCGTATAGGATAGCATTTCTTGTGCGTGAGTTAGTTGACGGTAAGAATCGTAAATAGTACGGTTTGTTAATACCTTTGGTTGTAAATCGAAATTTGCTTTGATGTTACGATTGGCTATAAATTATATATCAAATTAGTACACGCGATTACGAAATTTGTTTTAAATATTATATGTTATATGAATAAAAATGAAGTTATGATAAGAAAATTTATTTAAAAAATTTTTTTACTGTAATTTCATCACAACAATATATGGAAAAATAAATCATGATACCAGAATTAAAAAGATAAAATATTTTTTCCCATCACTACGCCTAGCAAAGGAGGCTCCTTTTTAATTATATATTTCTATAAAGTATACTTTATAACCCTTAATGACTCGTTTTATTTAAAAAATTGAATATATTGTTGATATTAATTAATCACTTTAGAGACCCAAAACACGATAGTACGTACATACAGGCGACATAGACTAAGTTCATGATTGTATTCCGAGTTTAGACAGCTACTTGATTGATTAACCCCCGTAACCCGCTGTACACACCGCGAGGTTTACAGGAATTAGGTCACTAAATCAATGAATGGTAGATGCATTTTTGTGTAAACTATTTGTTGAGTTATGTAGATACTTGCGTAGTGAATTAGGAGCGTGATTATATTTGTCTTTGAGCTTTAATGGATTTGATCAAATAATAAATAATAGTTTTGTAATTATACAGTGCGCGTAATGAAGAGAGAGTTACAAGGATATATAATATACTAATATATAAAGCAGAAGAGTTTGTTTGTTTGTACGCACTAATCTTAGGAACTACTGGAAAATTATTTCAAATATAAATTATAAGGTAGTCCATTAATCGAGGAATGCTATAGGCTATCAACCTAATATAAATAGGGGAGGAGCAGCAGTAAAAAATGTTGTGAAAACGACAAAATTTATAGCTTTCTTTCCGTACGTTGAGTTAACGGTGAAAGTTACGCAAAAATCAACTGCTACTCAGCTTACGTACAACGCTTATGAACTCAAATTAAGTACTACGCTTATGTACTTGGCTAATGTATTAAACTTATGTACCTACTTGGCTAATGTACAAAGTATATGTACGTAGCTTATTTACTAAGCTTATGCACTCAGCTTATGGACAAAGCTTATGTATTTTGATTATACACTTAGCTTATGTACTTAGCAAATGAGCCAAGCTTATGTAATAAGCTTATGTTCTCAGCATATGTGCTAAGCGTACGTTTTATGCCTATTTTGCTAAGCTTATTTGCTAAGGTACTTAGCTTATAAACTAAGCTTCTGTATTTAGCTTATGAGCTAACCTTATGTTCTTAGCTTATGTACTAAAATTATGTACTTTGCTTATGTACTAAGCGTTCGGAATATCGGAATATCAGATGGAAATTTGTGTTTATATGTATGTGGTCCGGCTTCCACGAAAAAAGCGTTGTGTTTATCTATGTCTCTTTGCCATAAAGTAACTAATATATCGGGTATAGAGTTTAAAGCCAGCACCATATTATTTTAGTCATGAGATTTGTGGTAGCGGATGAAGTCGCTGGCATCAGATAGTATATACATGTGGAATGAAAATTCTGTCCTTTCCGTCACAAATATTTTAATAGATAAAAATAATATAAATGTTACAAACGAATACTAATTGTAACAAACAATAATATCTAACATGTATAAATACTAAAATTAATAATCTCCAAAACTTTAGAAGCCAACTTCTTAATCGGATGAAATACAGCACAGCGAATTCAGTGCGAACTAACTTAATTTTAATTTGCTGCAAAAGTTTAGACGCATGCAGCAATTTAGTAATTAACGGCAATTTCATTAAATTCAGTCATGTATTATTTCATTTTCATTCTATACTAAGTATGGTCACGTTTAGGAGACATTTATTTACAACACGGACGGACAATAAATGAAGTTGTTTCTTACTGAATATTAATTTTCATCTTCGCGTTTTAAGTTATGAATATTTAATGTTGTTCAATATTTTATACACGTAATTTGTTTGAATCTACTTTTTAAGAACTGTCATCGCTACTTCAATTTCAACTACGTGATGGCTCCGAATTAATAAATAATTATTATTTCAACGTACAACGGAATATTATTATGTATTATAGGACGACAAACAGAAAAAGAAATGTCGATAAAAGTCGAAAGATACATATCTTTTATAAATTTTATTCAAAGCAAGACTTTTAATGCAAATAGAATGAAGAATGAATGACATTTATAATCTCTTGCAAAACATTTATATGTGTACAATACGCGTATACTGTATTTGAGTTACATATGGGATATTTTTATCGTTTAAGTTTAAGATCATTGGCTATTTGATCTTCATACGTTCGTTCATTCTAAACACGTCCAGCGGTCCTACTGTGGCAGTTTAATTCAATGGTCGCCGGCTGCAAGCTGTGGTCACGAGAATTTACAAACAAATGCATTAGAGATTGTCTTAAACTTAAGTTGGCTTAATTGTTGTATTTGGGTTTAATATTTCAATTGAAGTTATTTTAATCATAACTTGAATTAATAAAAACACAATGGCCTCGTTCAATCTAATAAATATTGCAATTAAAATGTATAAAAGCATGATCCCATAATGTTTAAATTATACAAAATCAGATCAAACAGTGCGATATTGCATCCCTAAAGTATTAAAAAGGATATTTAAATACTTGCATGTAAATTTCAACTGTAAAAATTTTATATTCGGTAGTAAAATTTGTTGACCGTCCGTCGTCAATAAATTTTCAACACGTAAATTTCGCTAAGGCATCATTTATCTGCTAGGGGTATATAATATTTTATGTTTTCAAAAACATTAAACATTGTGTCAATTAAGTAAAAAATATACAAAATATTTTCTTTATTTGAAGGAATAATATTTAATATATTTATTGAAACTTTCGTGACCAATAATGACTTAAATATGTACAATATATTTACCTGACTGTGCTCAAGTTATTTACTAAATTGAAGAATTTTTATATAATATTAGGTGAGTACAGCCAGAAAAATATATTCCATCATATTATTTTAGTAGTCCTCTGTTCCACAGGGTCAAAAAGATGAGAGAAAGCATCTACGAACACATATGCACTCAAAATACTCCTGCGCATCTGCCTGCTTCCGAAAATTGACTCCGTGAGACGTCAAGTTCTCTGGAGATAGGCTAAAGTATAGAGGTCGGGCTTGATGCAAACAAGGCTTTTTCTGTGGTCTATACATAGGTTACTTAAGGGGTGTTCTTAGAACATCGTGGTCACTTCCACTCTGCACTGGGTAAACGGAGAGGAGTTGGTAAGATCTGGAGAGACAGAGCAGCACTTAGGGAGGCACTGCTCTTCCCGTTCAATCACTTCTGCCTCCGCTTCTTTAAACGTGTGACTGATTCGACGGGAATAAAATTATTCGTACAGCAGAACTGGCCTTTGGTGGGTGGGAAGTGAATACATTTAGTGATTGTGATGACAATGTCTGTCCAGAGCTCATAGTTATAATGTAGCTATTTTCAGTAAACGGAACCTTACAGATCAAGTGGAGCAACTCTTTTTACAAAAATATCTGCAAAAGCGATATATGAAAAAGCGTCGCAAATATCCCTCATTGTGGGAGACTGACAAATAAAATCGCCAATTTTGAGACTCTGAGGTGTGATGATGAACGCAATGAATTGGAAGCCCGACCACAACCAGCTCTTACATGAAACTAAGTGAATAGTGCGCTCACATACCGACACGCCAGAGTTTCATATTCCATGAGTCTCCTACGAGCCCGCTTGCAAGTAATGGCCGTGGCAAACAGGTCTAAGTCCATAATATTTAATATAAGTTATTTCAATCTTTCTATTTATCTATCTGCTTTATTAATATCATCGTATACTAATTTCATGAACTGTAATTTTAAGAGAAGTTATTCCGAAGCGTCCTGTTATATTTGTACAATTTATAATAAAATAAATTTTAAGTGTGCTTTACTGCCCAAAAATATCAGTCGATAGGTACTCAGTTGAACAGCATGATTCATGATATTCAAGTCTGTGTCTAGAATATATAGGCTGTACTTTTTTTTGGGTATTTTAATAATTAAAGTTTTTAAAGGAATTTTATTTTATATATTCATTTTGATTATACAAAAGTATTAAATCAGTCATTCAAATTTCAACATATGTTATTGCAAAAAGCATAATAATTATTAAACCACAAAGCAATGAGCTTTTCACTAAAATCTAATATAATTAATTTATTTGTTTCAAACACGGAAATTTATCGCTCGTTCAAATAAAACAAAATATAACCAATGAGGTTTTTATACCGGCTAGAGTCGAAATATATACCGTTACCGGTAAATAGATAAATATATCTAAATATATCTTCGATATCTGCTGTCCCCAGACATCTCTTAACTTCTGTACTATCTAAAAATATTATTAAAGATATAGAAAATATGAAAGTCTAATTGAATAACGTTGATAACCAAAGAGACTAATGTTTTTAACAGACGGCGTCTAAAATACGAACTGTTTCATCTTAGTAACACCATAAATTTTCTTTTAAATCTAATAAAGGATCTGGACCTGATGTTAAAAAGACTCAAAAGACAAATTTAAATTGATGGTACTTTTATTATGCCGTCTGCTTATTAGTTTTCGAGGAAAAATCAAAATTGCTTAAATTATGAAGAGGTATTGTCAGACGATTTTTTGATTTATCTTTTTGATTTTTTGAAATGAAAGTATAATAGTTATATATAATTTAGATGAATTAAATTCAAATAAAATACGTCAATTAAAAAGACTTCTCATTTTAAATATATTTAAGAGTGACAGAATCTAGACAAAATATATGGTTCAAGCAAACGCTGGGTTTGTAACACTAACTTGATATTGGCTAGTCCAATATACAAGGCATCGGATTATACCTATTCTGTTTTAGAAAATCATGGATATAGTTGTAATAAAAACGACTTTTTTTACTTTAAAAATGGGCTTTATTAATTCATAAAAATATTTCCTTTGTTTGATACCATTTTTGATATTTAGATAGTTTAATCAATAGGGCGGAGATAAAGTAAAAAAAGACTACATTTTTTTTAAATATATATATATATATATATATATATATATATATATATATCAGAAATAGTACCTAAAATCCGATTCGTAATATTAATATCAAAAGTCATGTCTTATCCAGTCAACAAAATCATAACATTCCCTGGCTCTATACTGCCTTGCTTGTATCGTGTTTGCCTGAAACAATATTTTAGCGGTTAAAAGTGTAAATGGAAACCTGACTCAAACTATCGCATAGCATAGTAGTTTGTATTAAACTCGGAAGCTGAGAGAAATTGTACAGACAAAGCAAACAAACATTTCTGACTAGATTACACTTGATATTTTTGTGATTTTTCATTAACCTGACACATTTTATACCCATAGTAAATAAGTAATGAACACGACCTTTAAATTATATATTATTTATTTAATTATATTGCTTTGTTTAAAATAAAATATGTTTAAAGGTGATCTATAAAACAGAGCCTAAACTAGTTTGGATTTATTGATAATAATATTTTATGTGCTTATAAATAGTCATAAGTCACGTATTTTTTATTATTATTTTAATGACATGTTTATATAAATGTTTCATAATACTTTTAAATTATGTTAGATGGCTTGTTATTTGATTCCAGGGGAAATGGAACAGACTAAATCACAGGCAACATCTCGTAAATAAATATGACACTCTTAACCTCTTCATTTCTGTAAACTATTTAATTTATTAGTTTTGTTATATGTATGTATATACCTATTCTCATGTCATTGTCATAATATGTAATAGAAAAGGAATATTCAATTGTGATATTCAAAAGCTATTTTAAAAAAGAATGGGAAAACAATCCTTGGTTATTTTATAAGCGACTACTTTAGAATCAAATGAATTTAAACAAGTCAGGTCCAACCTCTCATAAAAAGAGGTCACTCGAGGTGAATTAAATTGAAATTCTCGACATGGCGGCTTATAAGAAACGCCTTATACCGAACTTAGCAGTCACTTGGAATATTTATTTACCACCCAGAAGGAAAATATTTTTATCTTCTAAGCAACATAATACAAGATTTTCATAAAAAAGATATCACCAACCTCTGAAAATACTATGAAAGCTGCCATTTATTTCAAATAAACGATAAAAAACACATTTAATTAACTTCATTTATAAAAATTAACGACAATTCTATATGAGATATGATACTTCCGAGATTTTTATTATTTCAGACCAAGTGTCAAAATTTTCATATATTTGTAATAGAATTATATTATTTATTATATTGATCTAACCACATACATTACGTTATTATAAATGTATACAGGATATTGGTATATAATTATTAATTTCAGTGCAAGTAAATAGCATTTGCACCCTCTCCGTTCCGGCAAGCATGCTAAGTTCACCATCAGTTCCGGTCATCCCTCCTGACGTCTGATACTGGTTTAACTAGCTCAGTATATACTAGTCTAACCACAATATTAATGCATTCACTATGCCAGCGGTTTACGAACTAATAAATTATTCGTAGCGGAAAAGTATTAAGTCAAAACACTCCTTCCACATTTAAATATAATATGAAGTTTATTTACTTAATATTTCAATAAAATTCTACTCTAAAATAGTGCTATATTCTATAAAGTAAGTAATATTGAAGACGTCATCCGAACGCAGGGGTTGTAGAGGGCGAAAATTAACAATATTGTCAGGTCGTAAATAGAGTTTTTGTTGCTAGGGGAGAGTCCAGCCCCTATCCTTAGGGATTGGAGGTGTGACCAGCAGAAATAATCGAGAATCTACATACCCAAAATGGATCCTATTTTACACTTTGAGATGTACTTTGAATAACAAATGTCAAACTCTACCAGGGTGATCGTCGAAATTTAAGGCGTGCCACACACGAAACATTGCAGTATCCAATTATTTTCTATTTGCAATAAACGTTTATTTAATGTCTAGATATTATAAGTAATTAAAATACTAAAAATATTGTTAATAATATGTTAGGATTCTCTTCCTGTTTTACAATATTACCTGTGTAAAAATTCATTGTGTTGGTAATATAGAGATATCTTTTAGAGCATAAAAAGGGGGTACGGTATATATACAAGTTATTCTCACACAAGTATATACTATAGTCACTATAATATCTATATATAAGAAAATAATACCTGCTTATACAGTAAATGTAACTCAGACTACTAAAAAATATAACCCATTTATTTTATCTGTAATAAACTTAAAGTAACGAAGTGCACATCTAATATTAAAGTCGTAAAAGTAGTTCAGTTATAAATAACTTATAAATACAGGTAAAAATATATTTACATGTTTGAAAAGGTTGTAAGAATTTAATATATTTAAACGATATAATTGAATAAGGTGTTACATTTTTATATTTTTTTGTATAAAAAATTAATGAAGCACTTTAATGCTTCTACTTTAATAGAAATATGGAACGCAATTTCTAAAAAGCCACGGCCCTCCGTTGTTATTCCTTTTAGTTAAGTCCATAATTAGTTGTAATTTATCTCAAGCTTCGCGGTAAGAAAACGTCGTGACGATACCCGCATACTGCGGAACTCATAGCAGCTTTATTAACCTTTAATCTTATTACTCAGAAACCTTCGGCCATATCCATCACGATTTAAAGAAACCTTTTTATATATAAACTTTTCTAATCGTTCCCACCTAGTTTAAATTGAGTTATAGAAGTTTCTGACTTTTACTTGTTTTAAGTGCTTTAAACATAATACAACTTTTGATCTGTATTTTCATATTTTTGTTATTTGTCAGTAGGCGTAGGTGTTGGATAGAAACTAAGTTCATTTTATCTTCAATCTGACACCTCCAAGCAGGATATAACGACCTCTCGCATGTAGGTTTATATGTAGGTTGGAAGGCGTCAGACCGTCCGTAATATTATATCAAAAGTTTCTTTTCTTCCTAACTAATTTCTTTCAAACCTAACTAATATTATACATATATGAGAATGTGACTATTATGTAGTTTTGCCTTGTTACCTTTTATCCCAAAAAGAAGCACTGTTCCCGAGGGATAAATAAATAACTTTTAGACGGCCGTCCGACATAACAAGATTGTTTTCTTTTACAGCGCGGGCGAAGCCGTTTGTAGAGGCTAGTATTTTTGTAAAGATATATTAGTTTTGAAAATGAATGTTCTAACACAATGTGACATGACAAAAGAAATATGTATTTTTTAATGTTTTATATTAATACGATATCCCTCGGCCCGGGTCGTTCGCGTCAATCCGGAAAGTTAATGTAATTTACCTTCAGTATAAAGATATTTAGGATGGCCACTAAAAAAATGGGTTAGCTCTTATTAAGAATATAATTTATAATAGCATACCAATTTAAGTATATATATATATATCGTTCTATAAGTACTTTAAACGTTAAACGTATCTTTGTTTATATGTATTTCATTCTAAACTATGTACAGGCCTATGTATATATATGCTAAAGCAATATTTACATAAGTAAGTGTAAATAAGATAAGAGATTTTTAAATAGATAATATAAATAGATTAACACGTTACTTTTAATGAATAGTAATAGTAATACTTTTTATTGTTGGTGTGTTAAGACACGGAAGTGTGTTAATTTGAATAAATTATTTAAAGATCGTAAAAAACGTGTCAGATTCCAATGTGTTCTGAGAAAGTAAAGAATTTTGAAATTAAACCATTAAACCTCTGCCAGTGACGTTGAAATAAAGGTTTTTTCTTATACTCATGATTTGCGAGCTTAACTTTTGCTACAAAAAAAAAATTGCAAAACTGTTCAAGTATTTATAAACATGAACACAACGATGTGTGTTATTATAAATTTGTGAAGATATTATTTTAATTAATTTATGTATTTTTGAAAGAAATTAAGTATTTCCTCGATCCATACACAAATGGTAGCGTCGAGACGCAATCGCGAATGAATCGCAATTTTCGGGGACACACAGTGATATTCACGTCTCACCGCGTCTCCTGCGAAGGACGCTATCACGGCCGCGGTCCCGAGGGGTTGCCGCTACTCGGAGGGTGACAGGTTCAACTAATGATACTGGGTTACAGCAATTTTTCTATTTACCACTGTTGCCTACAATGTTATAGTTGGACATTTATTTTACTTAACTTACAGTAACGCAACTGCGTGAATTATGATCAACAAATAGTGATGTACTTTATTTCTTATTCATTTATAAATTCTGTTAAATAATTTTTCAAATTTAACTTAGCTACGCTATAGTATTTTATTAAGTGTAATTAACTCTTGGAAGAAGCGCGGTGTTAAAATTTATTCGTATTTGCATATAATATAAAACAATAAATTATTAAATAATCATGAAAGCTATATTTGCTTAATTAAAATATGACGAGAATAATATTGTGAAATAATAGTGAATAGCGATCAAGATGAGGATACTTTGCACCTGTGTTCTGACCGCTCTGTTCTGTGCTGCTCTGTATTTTGAGGCATCTTGCCTTTGCTCCGCTGCTCTACTATTCAAAAGCTACATAAAATGTACAATTTATATAGAATTATATTTAACAATCTTTGCTTATAGGTTTCATAATATTATATTTACTGAAGTTTTTACCATAGTAATAAAGATTATATAAATAAAACAATGCAAATATATCTTAATTTATTTCTATTTCGTGATTCATTAATTTTAAATCGTTTTAAATAATCACACATATATTATACTTAAGTCAAAAAATTAAGTGATACATTTGGTTCTTCATATTTTCATATTTAACGACACATCAAAAGAAACTGAAACAGCGTTATTTTATGATAATGGAGGCGATCCCTCCAGACTCATGAGTAGCGAAGGCTTTTAAATTTACGGTTTAGGCATGATGAGTGAGGTTTATGGTTTACGTTAAACACTGTGCAGGGCTAATGTACACTCTGTCTCTGTGTACACTGCTGTTACAAGGACAACTTTTAATGAAGTTTATTCATACAGGAATACATCAGAATGACGACAATTTAAGGCAACACTCACATTGAGTGCGAGCCGGCTTGGGCAATATAACGTATTGTTTACACTAAACTAACTGATTATATTTCTATAAGACCATATTTTATCAATACACTGAAGGTATCTTGATCAACCTTTGTTGAAATAATAATTCTTTAATATGTGTATAATATCTAGTTCTTGAGTTTGATGAGAATCACGAGCAAATGCTAGTAATGTATAGCACTTTATTTGAAATATTGTAATTATAAAGCTGAATATCATTTATATTCAAAGGTAACGCTTTCATTGATTAAATATTTTAATTTATCTAGAGATGCATAATTTATTCCTCTTTGATATCGGGCACGCTCGCGAGTTATCCGCGTAAGCCAGTATTTTTTAATAAGTTTCATGCAAATCAGAATGCTCTAGACTTAATATCGGCTGATCATCTATATCAACGAAATTGAAAAGGTTCCGTACGTCAAGTGAGGTTCTACTTGACGAAGGTATTGCCTTTGAGAACCCTACTGAAGGATTTGATATGACCGCTGAAATATATGGTTCATTTGACATACCATGCGCATAGTATATGTGGGCATGATTTCATGAATTTAGGTAACATTTTTGAGCATATGACTTTTTGAATCGAATCGTGAAGGTGAGAATTTAATATTAAATCGATTTTATAGTTACAATTCAAATTTAGATCGAGTCATTATATAGATGCAAAAAATTATAACATATGATGTAATTGTAAGTAAATAATGAATTATAAACAATAAGATAAAATATTATTATTAATGAAAATATGTAAGAATATTTGTAATTATACATATTTTATGTTAAAAAATAAATATGTGTAACAAACACTTAATGATATTATTTTTAAAAGCGACAAGAAACTGGATACCAGACCTGAAGAGGATGAATGACAGATTTCCTATTCAGATACAGTACATAAACTCAGTAATGAGACCGATTGATCTCTGTCAGATATCCACTGAGCTTCTATCTCTATGATAACATCAGCAATTCAATTAACCTAATGATCTCGAACTTGGCTAGTGCTGAAGACAATGATAGTGACTCGCCAACACAGCGAGAACATAATTGTTGATAATATTACCTATCTTGATTGTAAACGAGACGTTAACTAATGTATTATATGTTAATATTTCATAGTTAACTCGCATTTAACTATCACAAAAATATTTAAAATTGTAACAGAATAAGTAACGGTAAAACTTTATAGCCTGAGCGCTATTACTAAGAATTCACCAATTATTTACCAGTTTAAGAATAAATCAAACTAACCTGTAACAACAAAACTATAGCTCTCAGCTTATAACAGCCGCTATAAAGGTCGTTATTTATATAAAGATAAAGGCTTCCGTTCATCTTGTTAACAGTAAACTGTAAATTTTCTACCGTTTGTTATCTCCAGGTAAATATTTACGTAGATCGAATAGCTTTGATAGATTCAGTTGCACAAGGCTTTGCCCGCGGCTTTGGAATGAGGCTATCAGTGGCATATTGAGTCTGGATGCTAACAAGTTATTAATGCTGTAGCACGATTTCGATTTTAGAGATTTCAAGAATCCATTTAACTTTAAACATCAGACTGTATAGCATTCAATGTCTGCATTATTCCAATCTACTATAATGACATCATCCAGATATATTAATACTATTACAATTTCAAACTTTAAAATCAAACAAGTTATAGAATATATTTGATCTAGCCCAGGTGGTACTAGTTAATGTAATATAAGATCTAAGTTAGTTCTCAGAGTTACGTATAAGGTGCCTATAACGTGTTACAGCGGTCGGATAAACATCAAATCTGAATTAAATAACCGTCATTTAACTATGACATCCATTCCGATACGTTGGCGTCTATCTGTATCTAGCAATTGACTTAAGCTCATTCAGGAGATGGCTTGGCTGGGATAGAGACAATATCTCTCATTTGTTATTGAATACTTTATAAATTTACATATTCTTTAATTCAATGAAACAAAAAAACATAAAAATGAATATTCAAACTTCAAGTTTGCCTATTTGAACCAACCTTTCCCGGTTATATAAAGTCAACGAATGTTTGATGAAAATTATAAAATATGTTACATACTAGATTATATCAAATCAGAAATTTAAAAAATACTGACAAATAAATACAAACCTAAATCCGAAACCAGACAACGTACAATAATGTTTATCGTTGTACGCAGGTAGGATATCTACAAAAATAATTTATCCCGGGGTCACGCCACTCACGGATATCGGTTTGTTTGCATTAAATACAATATCCCCGCAACACAGTTGTTTGCTTCGTAAATAATATTTCAGAACCTGTAAGCCACGTTTATATTTTTACAACAAATAAAATTCACTTTTAGGTACAAACTGGTAATATTAAATATTGCTACAATATAACAGCATTGACTTTTTCCGTAGCTCCTTTCACACAAACGTTTTCACTAACCCAAATGGATCTAGATAAAATTCCATTTAAAAACAAACATCATGTATACAGAAGTCATTTTGATCTCAGAATATAATTTCAGTATTACATATCTATGTTGAATGAATTCCATATTTAACACCCATGAGGGATGGGATGATTTTGCAAAAACCGTGAAATAAATCATTCTGTATTTTTTACCAAAGCATAAATTCCTAACTTGTGAAAGAATGGTTTTCCTCTTGAAACTATCACCCCTCATCACACCCTCAACTTTTTTTAAAACAATAGCTACCTTATATCCTTCATCAGGGTGTAATCTGAGACACATTGCGGTTTCTCAAAATCTGTTCAGTATAAAAAAAAAAACATTAAAAAATTACAAAAGGCATAACGAGTATTTCTAATATATAATACTACTATAGACTATATTTTAAATAACACCGACCTTGATTATTTATAAAAGTGAATATTTGCTTTAATATTAAAATTAATTAAACGTATAAACGATAATTTTAATAAGTTTTTAATAATTTTCATTGTCTCCTGGATTCATATTTTTATATCAGTTTTTTACTATGAATAATTCATAGTAAAAAACTATATCCAGCTTTGTATAGTGAATAGCGTATTTTTGTTCTATATTTAATGTCTTATTTCATTTTACAGATATATGATGTATTTTATAGACTAGTTTTCAATTTTTAAAAAAGTACGTAATTATAATCCGACTTCTAAATCTTTACCTAAATATTTAATTGGCTTCTAAGTTTCTCAAAGTTCTTCTTCAATTATTATTATTGTTTAATAACTTTATTGCAAAAAAAGGAACGCACAGTACAGAAAAAGAAAAGAAAATACAATGAAACGACCTTATCACTAACTTGATTTCTTCCAGGCAATCATATTCCAAACAAATAACTCATTTTGATTAAGTGTTTCCAATAAATATTAAATTTGTAATTATCAGAAAGACCCATCTTTACCCTTATATTATCGGAAATAAGTAAATTGTTCATATTAGTTCGAAATAGTGATATATTTTAATACGCCATTAATGTAAATAACGAGTAACGAGATACGTTCCATTTTGCCATGAGCGTCCTTTTGTAATTTACTGTCACAATATATGTCTTAATAAACGACTGCTAAAACCAACCAAACCTGATCTTAGATTTGAATTTTGAAGAAATTAGTCCTTGATTGCCGTAGAAGTGTTAAGTCTTTTATAATCCCATGCCTAAAGGGATGAAATTAAGTCTCATAAAACTAAACTCATTAAGTCAGTTTTTTATGTTGATCGTATACTATTGGTGGGAACTCCGGTATGAACGTCTGTACCGAATAATTTACTAGAATATTGATTTTTATTACGTCTAAATCTAATTAAACTAACATATCACCATTTATTTTGTCATTTCTTTTCTTTTACCTTTTATCTATTTAATATGTAATCTTTTTCAACGCATATGTTTTACCATGTTATTTTGTGAAATAATTATTATAACAAAAATAAAAGTCATCAGTTATTTGAATGGGCACTGTTGGTATAGCTTTAACAGCGAGACAGCCCGCGGTCTTTAAAGAACGCTAGAAAACTTCAAACGACAGTTTTGAGTTTACTTAAATTATGGTTCTTCGTATTTGTGGTAAATAATAAACGTTCTTACTTTACTTGGGTATTATATATAAAAGAAAAGGGATTTAGTATATATTTTGGGTTTCGTAAATGTTTATAAAGCATTTAAAAAAAATCAACGACAACGGCTGTAAAATAAACGACTGCATATAACGAATTCAATTACATTCTTAACAAATATTTATTCCTCAATGATATTATTTATAATTTTATTTTCTCATTCAAATAAAGGAAATAATACAGTTTTACTCATATAAAAAGTAAACCTGAATTTATTGAAATATAAACTTGTATGTTTTATTCAATAATAATATTCCGTCAGCGGACTAAAAATGGAAATTTCAATTGCGGTTTTATGAAAAATATAAATCCCTATTTACAAACAATATATTGTTCAGCAACCGTACAGTAGTTAATGGATGCTTGTCTAATTGATTCTCTCCCTTATATCAAGTAGCTTAAGATTTAAATTTGAAAATGTTATAGTAAAGTGAGTCAGTAAGCAAGTGTTTGTACTAGAAACTCTTAAATTGGGGGAAGGCATAATAAAGTATGACATTCATAGAGGGAAAGTGTCGCAGTGTATACAAGATACAATTGGTGGCAATAAAATTGCGCGACCAACACCCTAAGCTATAAGCAAAGGCGAAATAGCGCGGAAACATTGGGGGAAAACAGTTTTAATACTTACAGTTAATTGTGAGATTCGGGACGCCTAAAATGACGCTATAATATTACCAAAATAAATTATAACGGAGTGCTAGAGGAAGAACGAACCGTGTTAAACTAATAAACTTACAAAATAACTAACAAATTTCAGTAAAAGTATAATATTTATTTTTGGAAGTGTTATCAAAATATCAATTCGCATAACAGTTTAAAACAAAATAATAAATAGAATATGCTTCCATCTGAACCGAACGGGTTTATTTACACGGAGAGATGGAAATATCTTGCATCAGAAATAATAAAAAAAACTATTTGGAGCTTAGTTAATATTGTAACTCAAATACTGTTTATGTACTGTTGTATTTATTTGTATTATATACCAATATCGATCAGCAATGTTTCATTTTACTGCACTGGTGCCAAAGGGAGAGTCTTCCCTCATCTACGTGTTCGGACTCGCGAATTTCTTTCGGAGGTGATGCGAGTTCATTAAAGCATGACAGAGCACATTGCACGCACATTTATTAGCAATCACCGCTTCACCCGAGACGAATTTCAGCTTAGAATTAATATCCTATCCTATTCTATAAAGTCATATTTTATAGAAAACCTCATTATAAGAAGGTAATTCTGTATTAAAATTGTTAATTTAAATAATTTCACATCCATTATACAACCCACCATAAACTTGGAAATAGCTTAACTACCGCGCTATTAGAAAATTAAACAATCAAAATCAGTGCCAATCCGCGTAATAATAGGTATTTTTTACGTGAGTGAATTTCAACAATTCTTGATAAATAAAGTCTGTATTATATATATATATTCGTGACGTGAATCAAATATTTCTATAAACTACATTTGTGTAAGCAAATTTCTCTCCCCTTTCGGAATAATAAATTAGTTATAAAATTGTAGTCTATTACTCAGGGGTAGTGAGAAGAACTGACACAGTGCTATTAGCTAAGGACGTGAGTATCATTCTCGTTGTTATTATTAAGAGGTCTTACGTGTCATGTTGGTGGAAATAAATTGTTTCTTCACGTTGCAGGTCGGAAAAGAAAAGTAATGCTTTATATATTACTTCTGTCACAATGTGAGTTCGTCTTCTTGTACGTAATATACAAGGTTAAGTTATTTTTATATTCAAACTTTCGTGAACCATGACTAGGACTCGCGGCGTGAACTGTTCAGTTCACGCCACGCTTAGAGCTCATGAATAAGAACCCCGAATGGGTTCGAACTAGTCGTTCACATTACGATTTAATTCTGCGTGAATACAGTGAGGCATATAAATATACAAGGTTAAGTGCTTATAATGTTACAAAATATTTTGGTAAAAACGTATTAAGTGTCTTAATAACAACATGGCGACAATAAATATTGTCCTTACAGCCGTATATTATTTCGCTTCACCATACCTATAATAACGGTACCCTCGATGTGATCATCTGATCGAATTATTCTTCTTATCTCTGGTTATTACCGCCCAAAGTTGTCTTTATGTTGTAATGCTATTTGTATAAATATAGCTTTCGAGAGGGCGGTGAAACTTTTTAAAGTGGGGCTCCCTAATTGATTGTACGTTAACAGAAATTGGCCTAATGGATATTGTTCTCGATGGAGATAATTCCATATACTTTGCTAATATATTTTTATAGAAATACATATTTCAGGATATTGTTAGAAATTCTAACACAATTTATCAACCAGTACAGTTGTGACAAATGAAAAAAAAAATTAAAAAATAGTAAATCTCTTTGGTTTGCGTGTAAAAAGAGAAAAGCTATCAATACGTAAGTAAAAGGTTTTATGTGATATAAGACTATTACATTAATATGTTTGATACTAGTATAGAAAAAATAATTCCATGTTTATACTACCATAGAAAAAATAATTCCTTCTTTTCAGTGATCGAAGCCCTTATTAAACCAACTAATGGCGGCTTAAGAGAAGCAAGATATAGGGATATTATTGCCCCATAAAAAATCCATTCAAATATCACCCCATATAAAACACCCTCTCGATTATTTTAAATTTCCATTTTAATTTTCATTGAAGCGCAATATTGGGAATTGGATTAATATTAGCTTAGTATTAATATTTAGTAAGAGAAATAAATAATATTAGATGAGTTCTTTAATATATTTTCATAGACATTTCATCAAATTAGGTGCATGCCTGGTTGATACGTGAAGGTGTCGGTAAGATTATCTGAAACTTTATTGAAAACTTTTTAAATTACGTCATTTTACTTTTTTTAGGGTACGTGCTTTAATAATTATCAAATAATAGAAAGTGTCTATTTATTCGATAAGTGAACAATAAAAAGGCTATTAAAATTATCCATTAATCTAGCAGTTACTCGCGCAGTTAAAAACACTTGGATATCTCAGAGCGGAGTTTTATAAAGGACCTTCGCTTTTTATCTTTGTAATCTTTAAAGAAAAATGCAACAGTTTCATTCACGTCACAGTGCGATAGAAAGAAAAAAGACAGACATTTATCAGTTGCGTAAATATGCTAAGTATTGAGTGTACGTCCCCACTTCCTGGGTCGAAGTCGTCTGTAATGGATTGCAAGTCAAGGCGAGACAAAGCCGTTCAAGCCTTCACTTTGAGACGACTTTGTGGCAAATAAGGCGACTAGCATATACTATTTGCAACAGTTTTTTGAATAGCAAATAAAGAGTGTTATATTTTATAATGAAAAATTCAAACACTGAGATTTTTAAATGTTGATTTGTTTCGAGGGCGATTTTATTATTTAACTTTTATTAAAATCAACGTTGCGGTTATAATATTTGGTTTTATTTTTTCATCATATATCTCATCCAAATTATATGTCAATAGCATATATAATAATTTAGATTTTTTATAATAAAACCAAAAGTTACATTAAAATGAGTTTAGTCACAATATTTATTTGTCGTTAGATCTGTCACTGCTTTCGGTGATCTTAATTTAAATATCCCCATGACCGTTTTCAAGATTGATGGTTGGCTCACATGACACTCCTGAACGACGCCACCCTTTTGATGACTTCACTAACCGTTATTTATGGACTGGCTTTTCACTGATCCTTTAAAATCCGTTTTAAAAATTTCAACCTGACATTTGACCCGGCTCGTTGAACTGTAAATTACGAATGAATCCGAAAGAATAAAGTTTTTCATTTAATTCTAAGAGCTTTATTTTTTGTTCTGCTCTGTATTTGGTACTTTATATATATAGTATTGTATGTGGTTCAACAGAATAGTTTTCTTTGAGCTTGTATGAACGAAATATAACTAAATAGCTAGTTTAACTCAGATTATAATAGTTTGCACAGCTTTATGCTCATTTCATAAAAATGTTAAGTCATAAAATCTTATTTTATAACAAAAAAGCACTAATATAATATTCCAGAATTATTTCAAAAGCTAGAAGAATATTTTAAAAATTAACATTTTTTTTATATATAACATACATAAAATAAAATAAGTCAACTGGCATAACCATACGAACCATACGAAGGCTTGCCTTTTAATTGTCTGGTAACGGATTCGATTCCCAACCGGAGAAAAATATCTGTGTGTTAATAATATATTTTTTTAAATATTTATATGGATTTATTCGATGAAAAAAAACACTTATAAGAATATATACAATAATATACCGTGGAAGCAGAGTGGGTTAAGCTTCTTATAATTGAAAAGGAGTTAATGTCCAGCTATAGGTTATATTTAGGCTGAATTTAATTTATTTATTTCTATTAAAGTTATAATTCTTACGGTGGTTATTTAAAACTTGCAGCAAACAATGTTTATTTTGTTCCTTAACTCTGTTGGGGAAAAGTGACATTCTAATTTCATATTCGTATCTAGAAAAGTTTAAATTGCTAAGAGAATGAGCACAATGTTAAAAAAAAATCTTGTTATAAAGTTAAATTTAAATTTGAAATAACTTAAATAAATAAACCGCTAACGGAAGGAACTTTAAGTTTCTCTATTTTACCTGAGTTCTTTAGATACTTTAATATTGAAAATATAGTGGAAACATTATTTAAATTATTATCATTCGTTTCAAAAAGTTTTACTGAAATTTGAAATTGGAAAGAAATGAAACTTCATACAATATATATTCCTTATATGTATGGGTAAAAAAAAATGTTTTTATGAATATTTATGAAATGTTTAAAAAGTGACTAAAGTGAAACTTTATACTCAATTAAAAAAATACTCTAAATAATAAATCATTATTTTGCCGAAGTTATTAGAATATCTCTTAAATATCAAAAGCCTATTCAAGAATAAAAATATGTAGACATAATTTATTTGTTAAATATATTGGTCTGCAATTTAATTATTGTTACACATATTATAAAAAATATATTAAACCTTTTACGAAACATGTGAATAGTAAAATAGGGTTGGAAAAATAGTTTTAAAAGGAAATGAAATAACAATTATAAGCCAATAATCTGATAACAAACAGATTAAAATCCATTTGAAACAAAAAAAAAAAACAAAATCATTTTAAAAAAGACTGGCAATAGTTTAAAAAACAATTATTATTTATAAATTGATATCGTATCCGCCCTCACGAGGGGCGCCGTGCTGGATAAGCCCACGATGACACGCGCTGCCCCGTGTCCACAGACTAAAATATCCTGGACCATTGACTGAATAAATAACATTTCATTATGAATTATTAATAATTTTAGGTGAATATTGTGATAAAGGTTTTCTTCTAAAATATATACATATTTTATTATTAGCTTAGCTCCTTGATTGCAAGTTTTAAAATCAAAACTAGAATCTCAGTGACATGGCACGTTTTGAGTTATATAATGTTAGAAAAATATACAAATATGAATAAATAAACCGTATCCCTAAATAGAAAAAAATCTAAAGATAATATACAACTGATGCATATTTAAAACCATATCAAATAATAAACACAATTAAAATATTTATCTTCTTAATTCTTATGTTGATATAATGATATATTTATATATCGCGTTTGCAGAATGAAAATTATTTCATTATTATTTGTCAATCACAGTATTATTATAGAAAACAGTATATATTTCGGCGACACTCAAATATGCGTATTTGCGTGTAAATGACATACTGAGTGCATTGTGACGTTATGAAGATCATTGGCATGTAGTGGGTACAGGACACGTATATACACGGCTGCGTACGTGTGCGTGATAGCTTTATGTCAATACCGACACTGGATTGAAAACTATAACCAATGAATAAGTAACACCTAAGGTAACTTAAAGAGAATTAAAAAAAACTTAGAGAAAATGTTTGCGATGAAATAAGTCTTGAAATTTTTAATTTTTTAAACTTTTGAATCCTCTGACCGTGTGTTCTGTTCTGTTTGCTGAAAATATGGCTGTGTTTTTCCATGTCTGTTGGCACCACGCAAAAAGTTCTGGATGGATTATTTTACGGATGTCACAGTTGAATAGCTCGAGGTCAACGAATGACCTTAACTAAACCATCATGTATTATACTTACTGTCCGCAGCATTTTGTTTGACTGGTCTGAAATTGTCTAACATTACGTCATGTTAGGCGTTATTGTTTTTTTAAATAAATATGAAAGTTGTAGCGTGATAAAAACGATTATATATGGAATGATAGATTTGTCAAGATGGGAAGTGACACGGTAGCTCAATTTGCAGAGTGACGGGGCGGTATCACAGAGGTCGCAGGTTAGAGTCCTGCCTATGTCGACGAATTTGTAATAAATTTATTTATTTTTATTATCGTTATGTTTTTCATATTTCTAAGGTACTTATAGAAATAATATACATTTTAGTCGTTCTTAAAATATTCAAATAAGGGTGTAGGAGTACAGAAGGTGTAAACTAACACTGCACAAAGGTAAATCATCCAAAGCGTTGTGTTATATATAAAATATTAACAGAGCAGCGATCTCGCAGAGGCAATCAGTGCAACTTGCATTACTACTAGATAACTACTATTTTTACAATATATTCACACAAGATTCGCTCTTATAACAATGAGCCAAATTCTATAATAGTATGAAGCATTTTTCGGAATGCGTGCATTTTCGTTGTGCCACCCTCTTTGAATAAATACAATGTACTCTTCTACTCATTATACGACAGGATGCGAAATATATTATTAATTTTAATGACTTAAACCAAGACTCGGTAATGAGTTACAAAAAATAAACAATTGGATATATTTTGGTAGTAATAAGTCTTAATGAGATTTTTAGTGACATTCTTAGTTATCTAGCAGTAAATAAAAATATTACATGTCGTATACGTTTATAAATATCAAGCTTTATTCCAGCTTTGTTATAAAATAAAGGTGCTTCATAGTAGGAATGGCGGCTTTATTTTGGACGTTAAAACCGCAACAGGGGTAATGCACTATCGCAGTTTATTGTTACATCACAAAAAAAAGAATTCCATGTCGCACCGATACATCAACTAATAGGTGCTATTCAGATATTTTACGTTCTTTGTTTGTTTAGTCATTGTTTTTTTTTTTTTTGAAAATATATATACAAAAATATTAAAAAGGCTAGAAAAATATTATTCAAGATTTATTAGTGTATTATTTACAGTATTTGCATATTAAAGTGGGTCTAGTTGTAATAAGTCTGCCTTCAAATAGTTAAACACTACGTCGGTATATTTATAACCCTCTGTAAAGGCAGACGTATTCAGCCATTAGCCGGTACGACGCGCGAACTATTCGAATTAATTAAATTTAATTGTGTAGAAACGCGAGCAAGCCGTCCGCGTCTCGTAAACGCGAAAATAAATTTATTACAATTCGCTTAGCTGGCTTCGTAAACACGACCTGTCAATGTCACTTTGGATTTTTTTACAATTTGATCTTTTATTTTCAGTCATTCAATTTTATTTAATATATCATTTTTGTTAATAATGTTCGTTTTAAATTCCTATTAGTAAAGCTAAGTTCGTCAATATCGTTAATCCTTTCAATATTCGTTAGTTTAGCCATACCATCAACGTACCAAGCTGGTTCAGTTTATTTTATATACGATCTAAACATAAAAAATAACTTTATTATGCATTAAACATTTTGTTGTAAAATATATTATTTATTTTCCTATAGCGAAGCCGCACACGACGCTTTAATATATTTTTATCTGCGGTGAAAAGGGATAGCAGTGTTTTCTTTAACGATAAAATGATCTTTACTGAGATAAAAATAAATAAACTCGTTTTCTGAAGACATCGCCATTTAAATAGAATATAATTATTAATCTTATAAAAGAAAGCGTGACTCGCTAAATATAACTAAATTAAATTATTCATCTTTAACAAATAAATATAAATTAAGGATAATATTTATTATTACTATAACATTTTTAATAAAAATAACTACAACTCTATAATATTTTGTATTAAAAGTATATAAACATTAAAATGGAACGAAGAAATTAATAGAACACAAACTAACAGATATTTTTGTTAAAATATTCACTATAGGGATTGCTATTTCAGTATGAAGAGGAGAGCGGTCTAAAATGAATACTGTATAGTTTCAAAATTGGACATCACATAGTCGGAAGACATTAAGAGCCCAGCCTCTACCAGCGGAAAATTGAACTGGCGCTATGTATGGTTTATTCATGACATTGGTGTATATCCATTGTTTACGGAGCTAGGTATATAATTTATATATTGCCATTTACATATTTTGCATCAAATGATTTCGCACTCAAATTTTTCATCCATTTAATAAAACAGTCACTTCTATTTCATATTAATCTTGATATTAATTAATATTATTAATATTGTATGAATGTTTTTAATGTATGTATGGATGTTGAAAAACTGATTTATGATTTTATAAATAGCAGGTACTCTCAGTTAGATGTTGTAGAGACCCTCAGTTGTAAAATGTATGGCTCTATAAAATTCATTTTTTACTGTTTGGCATCAAAATGTCTAGCTTACCCATTCAATAATCATAAAGTGCAGCTTACGTCTGTAAAACTGGAAAAGCTGCAGGAAAACACAATACATCGCAGCAAAACGTATTTATACACAGCTAAGTGAGGCGAAAACCTAAAAATGTTGCCTCAAAAATGTCAACGTACCCGGATCCGAGTCTCATATATCATGGGGATTTATTTCCACCTTTGCTCCTTTCTCGATTTACATGTAACACCTTAATTTAATATTAAATATTGCTTTCGACACGAGCAGATGTCTTTGCATGTTCTGTTATTCATTTTTCGCTACAACGAATTAACACATCCAAAGCAAATGGATATATAATTTAAATATTCGTCTCGTATATTTCAATTAATTTTAAACAAAAACTTTCACCAAAGGTCGTTGGTCAAATATTTAACCGACACATAGGTATAAATTTAACTGTCTCCTTTACAACAGAACTTTAGTACACAATTTATTTTACGAATTGGAGATAACAATGATTTCAAAGACAGTAAATTCCTTTGATTACTGTTAAAAAACTTTTGTACAACGTATTTCGCATTTAACTATTAATGGTTGGTAAGTCAAGGCGTTTGTAGTCACCCTCATTATTCTGTTCCGGTAGACCGAGACTTGACACTATCTCAGTGGGCGTCACTCAAACTCGGAGCTACAAAGCCGCCTCGATGTTATCTTTGATTCAAAACGATACAAAAAATTATCAATGCATTCGAAATTAACAATCGATTCTATAAATAAATAAGACAGTGCCTCGATTCTTATATTGATATTCGAGATTAAACTATCGAAAGAAATTGCATGGTGCAGTCATATTGTAAGCAGCTAGTAGGAATAGATTTTATATTTTAAAATATAAATTAATTAAAATATATTATTCTCATTGACATATCGACGCATCCGTACCGAAATGAATAACATTAATTTCATCAAACTATGGAATCCATTTGTTCCGTGGTATCAAAGACTTAAAGGGATAAAGAGTAAAATTCAATATCGAAGAAGGGGCGGTGCACTGCATTTTAATTAAACCGGCATTAGTATAATCGTAAGGAATGCGCGTGACGTCGTTCTGACATACGGACATAAAAAATAAAAATTAATATTATTGTTGTTTGAATAAAATTTTCATTTAGCTTGTTTCGTTTTTTTTTCATTGTGACGTAAAATTATTGTAACAGTTTGCATGTGTGTATGTATGTCTACATAAAATAAGCATGTGTATATTTATTTGGCATTAATATTTTATATTCAATAATTTTTACATATAAAATTTAATGATATTTTTTGGTTTATAAAGAGCGTGTAATCAATTCTTTTTGTAATTTATTAGAGATATATTATTAAGCTGTGTGTATAACGCCTGTGATGTATCGTAACTGATTCCTGCGTCGATGAACCCTAAGCTTTATGCTTATTTTTTACAAGTAATGCAATATTTATTATTTTCATCAGTTTCATAATAGTATTTACTTATTTTAAATACGAAATTACGAAATTACGAAATTAAAGGTACGAATTACTTATAAAAAATATTTCATTTAGCGCATTAAAATACGTTGAAAATTTTGTTCACTGGAATACCACTGAAAACATCAATAAAAATTCCATCAAGGTTCCTAATCAAGGAGCTCTTTTTTAAAACCGCCCGTCACCGTTTCAATGAAATCGGCATATGAAAGGGTGTCTTTAATCAGAGTTACAAATTCAATTTAGCTAGACAGAGGCCGATTGGGGACGATATCGGAATAATTTGCATAGTTATTATAAACATGGGTCAGTCCTGCATAAACCGGTTCCGATGACAGCTCCCGTCTCTTGAATGCAAATAAAACAAACACACACATATTACAGATACGACATTTCATTAAAATAACACCGTCCGAACTTTATTTAAAACTACATTTGTAAAGCTCCTCATAAAGCAATAAACTAGTCGAGGAGTCTACAACTGCGCTTGATGTTGGTTTACGTTTTATTTGATGAGCCGGTTATATCACATCCATTTACCTACTCTGGTATATTATTTTGCAGTTTTTATATTTCTATTATATATTTTGTGTGTTCTATTTTATTAAATATGTTATTTTATTGTATTATAGCACATTATATTAACGCATATTTATATAAAAGATAACAAATTGAAATATTAAATTGTTTCTTCGACACTTCCAGCAATACTACATCTAAACACGAAATATGATTTACAAGCATTTCAGGTAAACTTATCCAAGTAAAGTGGAGCTATGATTATCCCTTCAATCACCCCTTTATCCGTCGTAATCTGTTCGTCAGGGGAGGGGAGGGGAGGTCTTACACTGGTTTACTATCTCAAATTTATTAAGAGGATAGAGAAACGAGGGTGGAATCTTTGTATTTATTATAATCTGCTCCATTCATGTTCAACTTGGTATTTCTAGAAAGTAAAAGACGTAAAAACCCTTCATCTATTTTATAACATGAATTTGTCAAAAAGGTTCTTTTAGAAGTAAAAATAAAAAAAAACGTTCTTTAGCGATGCTTAAAAATATATGAGACGAATATAATTTGAATTTGGATCAAATGTAAACGCCATAGTTGGTCTTGATCAAAGTACAAAAAACCGTTAAATAATTGTATAATATTATCATTATTATATAAAATCTTGTAATGTATATATAGAAACTTCTTTTACAATAGTTATTTATATATAATAAACAAAATAGTAAACAACTATTTCTCTTACTAATTTCTATCCTCTATATCATTCTTTTACATCGAACTTAAAGAATTTTGTTTGGAAGAAGTTTACAGAAGTTGAAAAAATGTATTTAAAAAAGATACACAGTATATAATATATATATACAGCATAAATTATAATTGCTGTATGTTTATTTCAGGTGTATGCATGCATGTAGAACAGGTTGCTATTTTACCTGTTTTTGCAAATACCGCAGTTCCCATAAGAAATAATTTCGCAATTATAATAACTACGTTGTTCGAATATCCAGTTAAATGAATAACTACAAAGGTAATTCCATTGTTGTCGGTATTACTATGAAATGATTTAACTACCCCTTGGAGTCATTAAAATAGTTGTCCTGTTAAGGTGGATAGGGCTACTTCTAGAATGGTAAGTGGGGCTCTATCTTGCTTTTAAAAATATAACTTTTGGTGTTATTGTTGCTTCATACCTTACCAGTAGATATATATATAGAATAACATATTTTTACTGAATACAAGTGCATATATAATATAATATATAAAGACAAACAATAAGACAGACAGGTCAAAATTAAAATAAGGGTCAGTCATAAAATGACAATTTGTCGCAAAATTTTACAAACAAAATAAAATGAATTTGCAGATTTATATAGATATGCAAAATTATAAGCCACTGTTTGTCACACTTCAAACATGTAATAAAATAAATAACATTATAATAGCAATCATGGATTCAATTCGTATTGTGAGTCAGGGAGTAAAATAATCCTATCGGAACTGGCAGACGAATCGATGGGAATTAGGCTGATTTCCCACGTCGAATAAAATGTGTCAGCTCACACTGTGCTCATATGGGTTGCGGGAATGTGGTTATAGCTTCCATTTGGAAAATATTAAGTAATGTATAGAAACAAATAAATATACCTTAAGATATTTATATTTGGATTTTTTAAACATTTTTTAAAAAATTATGACGTCATTCGTTGTAACATAAAAAATACAAGAAGTAGATATGTTTGCAAATTGGCGAATTTACTAAATTAAGAATATAAGTATTCAGAATAATGAGATAAACTATAACTCATAAAATATATATGTATTTATTATTATAAATATATTAAGAGAGAAAATGGGTAGATCCTACAACCAACTCATGATTCGTATAACTGAGTACGTTGTGAATCGTCATCTTGAATTCCGACCAGGAGACTGAGAATCCTTTGGCAGTGGATGAGTCATAGGCAGATGAGATGTCACCTACATCTCGTCTTCACGTGAACACGTTCGCTGCATTCGAAATATGAGGTTAAATTTAAATTTTAAATGTAATCCAATTTGCTGGAATCACACCTGTAAAAACATTGCATGTCTCTATATTATTATTTATTAGAATTATTAATCTGTATAAATTCTAGCACATATTATGGCTTAGTATATTTTCAAAACCGTCACTCTTTATCAATATAATGAAACGTCTTTATACTAATACGATAGAGTAAATATAAATGATGTAGAGTCAGACACATTATGTAAATATATACAGTAAATAATCTTCATTAAGCTTATAGAGGTTTGTTATACAGTTGATTGACAATCAAGTTGTAGCGCTAATTGCGAGTAACACCTTATCACAGATTAGATAACACGTTGTCGTGTAAATTGGAGCTTTCCTCTGCCATAAATCAGTCAGGGATCGAGGTAAGCCAGCCAATACGTTACGGCGTACCGCTGTCGTGTCACGATATTTTTAGGGTTGCTCCGGTTAACCCGATGCACACTCTATCGACAATAAACCTCAACTTAGTGTTATATTTATTTAATACTTATTATGTCCAATAATGTTATACAATAATTATATTATTATTTTTATGAAGTAATGGCTTCATTGACAATGACGTAGGTATGGACGTATTCTGCCAATTTCAAGTTACACAAACAAAAATAATTTCCTATTTTTTAAGTAATTATTTTGACGTGACTTGTCTTTACCTTATATCAAATTATTAAAGTATGTTCAGTATTAACAATCATTTGTTGTAAATAAAAAAAGTTTCTATATATGTTTTTCTTTACTTATATTTGGAAAACAGACACAATAAATGACATCTAGAGTTATGTTAAAAGGCTATAGTGATAATTAAATAAACATATTCTATAATTATATTTCATTGCTTTGTTATTTATATTTCAATATATGTATATATTTTAATATTAGCTGTAGAACGTCCGCATCTGTCATGTATTATATATACCTACTTGTCGGCAGGAACAAGAAATTGCACTCTCGTTCTCATTAGAGTTTGAAAGCTTGTTTGCTTGTTTATATAACAGGGCTTTGGTATTATAAGTGATTATACTGAATATATAATGAGATTGAAATGAAATACATTTAACATTCAAGGACATGATAGAAATTAATTCAAATTATTTATTGTTAATAGAATATAAATTAAAAGTGTATTCAGGGTCACACATCAAAGAGTCACACTAACGTTGCCATAGTGTGACTCTTTTTTTGCTTTGTTGTAAAATATTGGGAGGTAGGGATCACAGATAAACATTTTAAGATTTTTATTATTATTTTTTGTAAAATATATTAATATACATATTATGTTTACTTCTTTAATAAAATGTATTGAAAATATAAAAATGAGAGAACGGTACATAATAAAAGGTAATATGAATGTGTGAACGTAATTAATTATATATATAATGAACTCGTTAACATACAGACAGACGATGATGGATGACGACGCCTATTCATCTCTTAATTCCCGCACCAGACTTCTCATTTAGACAATCATTCAAACATTAAAACAATAGAAATGAAATGTATTTAAATGAACTTGTACACCTACATACTTGTAGCAAACTGTAAAAACAAACTTAGGTGCTTTAGCGATAAATACTCAATTGCTTATCGCCTGCGGTCAGACAGTTTTCTTAGTTTTTAGTTTGACCCAAAAGTTCCTGCGAGCAAAGGAATAGCACATTAAAATTTCTTGAACTCGCTCGATAGAAACTTTTCTAAAAGGCCATGGTTCTCAAAGTTACAAGAGTTCAAAAGCAACTATTAAATTTGTGTTACAAAGAAATACTTTATACAGCGCATTTCAAATATTTCCTTCGCAGTATTTTAATGAAAACTGGCGTATAATTTGCAATTTTTTACATTAAATAATGTATAGAAAATAATCAAGTAAGCGAACCCAGTAAATATGCTCATATATTTTTACTCAAATATTCTGAATAGAACGGTCTAATATTTTTTTATAATGCTTAGTACAAATCTCGTAAATTATATTTATATTCCAAATCAAAACATAGTTATTAATTAACTTTAACCGGTGTCGCAGTAGTTTATCAACCATATTGTTCGTCGATTCAAAACTCGATAGCAAACTAACTTTGAAGACGTATTCAAACATTTACAAAGACAAGATTAATTATCCTACGCCTTAAATAAACTCGCATTATCAATAACTTTAATACCGATACTTGTATTTTTAACTGTTGATAAATATGCTAAAGGCTTTTATGAATAATGCAATGGACGCATTAAATGGTAATTATCTTATAATGAGTGGAATAAATAATAAACATTTCGTGTGTGATGTTCAGTGTTCGTGATGCGTTACAATTTTTCAAACTTCGTGACATACGGACACAAAGATTATATGGAATTATATCATGCATAATAACATTATGGAAATAATAAACGAAACATGTTTTTATTCTAATATGATTTACTTAAATGTTTTACTTTAAAAAAAAATAGAATGAAAAATAAACCGAGACGGGCCGGGGTTCAAACAAACATTTTCAATGAATATCCCAATAACTTACCATTTATCGGCCAATAATCATCCACGAAATTCGGCAACCCAAATCTATTAACCACTAGATCAATTTTTACAGCTCGTTCATATGTTGTAAGATAATCTTAAAGTAATTATTTAAAATCAGTGTTTTCTTTGATAGTGTCTCCTCCATAGACTATGTCCCATGCTGACACGGCCGCCACAATTTTACATCAGCATGCGTCTGCATTGCTTTAGTTAAAGAACCAAGTATCGCCTTAAAATTATAAATATTTTATCAAAATATAAAATTAATTTCAGTATTCTATTTCAGATTCGTTTCAGCTGTCAAGTCTGTATTATCCGTTGACAGTTGTTCGATAATTGAACTGTGAACAAGTGGCCAATTAACTTATGAAATAACTGTTAAAGCTTTCACGTGAAAACTTTTATAAATAGTGTCTGTGTGTGTGTGCGTGACGTCACTGTACAGTGGCGTGCGTGACAGACATATTGTTGAGTGCCTCTTTGATAAAACCCTTTAAATGTCCCGACGGTACAACTCCAAATTTAAAGTTACTCACTGTGTTCTATTTCCAAACGATGGATATTGATAAATTGAAATGAGAATTGGACGATTAAAAATAGTTGGACGCAATGAAGTTATGAATCTTTTATGTTTATAGGTTCGGGATTAAAATATTTATATAGTATACAAAAATGAAGTTTTGCAAATATGTTGATTCACAAACATTAAAATCGTTTTGCTATACTGTTAGTACCTAATTAACAAAGGATTCGGTTTCCGGGCATACAAAATTAAACTATCTAACTTCCCGGCCAACCAAGTAACTCCGTGTAAAAGTGTACCTACTCGTGACCATTGCAAAATGCAAAAACGACAAACTCAAACAAAATTATGACATAAACTAGTTGTATTTGTATCAAATATAGAAAATCTAAATCCGTAAGTGTCAATTTAACTAAATATCAAATATTTGTTCCTTAAATGAATTTATAAATAAAGTTAATAAATGTAGTACGCCATCAGCTGAGATTTCTAAACAACATGTATGTGTAAACAGCATGGTCGATGAAGTTGCGCATTGGAATAAAAATAAAAAAATCGATATCGTGTTGCAGAGAAATAAATCGTCCCTCACTTGACGATGACATTAATAAGGGCATTCGCTCGATTCCCACTGACGAAATTACAGCTTGTAAAATAACCTAGCAACTTACTAACAGAGAACCTAATAAATGCAATGGATACGTTTATATAATTTATAGCTCTATAAAAGTACGTTCTCTCTGTCATTACACTTACTTTAATATTCATTTTTATTTTGTAACACAGTTTGTTGAACTTTAACGATACATTTATACAGTTTTTAATTATAACAAAACTATACGTGGAACGGCAAAGTATATCAAAATTATTAATCTAATTGAAAATACAAATAGCGTGAGACAAATTTCAATAACAAATTAATCAAATTCGGATACAAAGTGGCAAATTCCAAATAATCACTTCCATTCTCTAATTACCGATTCGAATTTGAAAATAAATTACACAAAAGCCACTGTTTAAAGGAAAATAACATTTCGAGCGGTTGATTTTGATTTAACAAAGTGATCTATAGAGAGAGTCCCGAATGAAATTAATGAAATTACAGCTTAGCGAAGTAAAGTTTACATTGTAGATAACGGAAGGTTTTTCTTAAACAAGGGGTCTTGATCCAATTAGCGAATTCAGAGACGACTCACAAAGCGTCTATTCGTAACAAAGACTAGACAAGTGTAGATGACAACAATAAATTTTAAAATAGTTGCTATAACGTTAAATAAATTATGATAAATTACATTCGTTCCGGCGATTTCTTTTTTAATTAATTTCCATTTAAAACAAAGCTTTTAAATATGCCAGTTCAACTTTTGGCGGTATATCTTTATTCGTATTTTGCGTTCTCTTTATGTATCATTCAGTCTTTATTGGTGATATATGTCAAATATAATGTTTGCCTCATGATTGATTATGTAAATATATTAAATTAATTGAAATATTTTTTCTTATATCAGCCAGATATTACGAAGATGAACTCAAAAGCGCAGAGTTATCAATTATTCAAGATGAATTAATTTGGTTTACTCCTTTTTGCTCTCTTGCTGGTTTATGAATACAGTTGTGTTTACAGATCATATTTACAATTGTATATATAAACTTGTTATAGTAAAATATCCATTTTAAGTATTTGAAAAAAAAAACTATTCTTATATTCATTGTTTTGATATATTTTTAATCTTTTACATATATTATTTTAATTATTGTTATTATTGACAAAAAAATTTTAATTATTGTTATTTTTATATATCTCTTTACTAAGTTAAAACGTTTTACAAGTAAACTTATGAAAATATGAACGTATGAGCGTTAAGCTGTGATGATGTTTTTACATTGGTTTGGCAGCTCTTCTATTTGGCACCAAAATCGTACCACAATTTGGAATGTTACATTAATCCCAAACCCATACTTCGTTATAATCGATACAAAAATTATTGAATCCGCAGTTTTGCAAAGTCAATAACGAAGTGATTTAAATCTATTCGACAACAATACGTATTATTGCTAAAGCTAAATACGTGATTGTTTCTGTTCACTCGTAAAACATTCACTGGGGTCCAGTGCAACAATCATCAAATTAAATAGTTAATTGAACGTCGGCTAGACTCGATTCAGGCGTCAGCTCTTCAATGGCCCGTTGACAGTTGTTCGATAATTGAACTGGGAACAATTAGCCATCGAGTGGTTAATATCCGTGGCACTGTCACTATTCGATAGCTTTCCGGCCACTCGATGTTGAGTGAAAATCGATTCTCTTGAGATGTATAAACATCTGAATGCTGTTCGTAATTAAATTTTAACAAATCCCTGAATGTTATTTTCCGAGCAGTTATGTTTTTTTTTTTTGTAATATATAATTTACATAAACAAAAATCGAGACGTAAACCTGAGCGGGCACTTTCGCGATTTTTCATATCGCTGGATCAACGTGACCCGCTCGGCTTACCGTTTGGGAGGCCTTTTTCATTTAATTTTATGACCAGGGCGGCGCGAAACGTCCGTCTCCCTATCTTTCGCCGGTCTTTTATTGTTTGTATTTTTTCACAACTGTTCGGTATTCAGGGTAAAAAGAGGAGCGCCATTGTTATCGTCTCGTACGTGAAGTCTCGTAATCCTTTAGTTTCCCGGGACGCAGATGTTCTCACCGTTTTAGATGTTTATCCGTTGCCAGATCTAATACTATTCTTTGTTAACGGAATTCAAGTTTGTTCAATTTTTTTTGGGATCGTTGTTAAAAATGTTCCTCACTTGGCTTTTGTTTATTCTATTCTAGTATTGACTTTCGTTGCTAAGCAATAAACTTGAGAGTACAACAACACAATGATTTTAAACTTTCATTTTGTTTTTTGATAAAAATACAAGCAAAATAGAAATGTTTAAACCTATTTCCCGATTATTCTTTAGGGAATACACAAGGATTACCGTCGAGGGTCCTTTTGTTTCAAAGGAACACTTTATCGCTTTGCTCTGACTGTAAACAATTTCAGCTCTCTAAAACATTGGTTATTAAGATCTTGAACTAAAATTATGGCACTCGCTAGAGCAAAATTCCTTAAGACCGCCTGCGAGAATACGCCGGTAATACGCAATTACCTTTCCAGACATGACATTAATTTGTAACTCACTGTCCGTACATTCAGCCCACCTGCGATCTCAAATCATTTAATTGTTATTATGTTATTTTCCTTTATACTAATTATTGTGATTGTAATAAGGATATTTAATTATTTTGAAATTGGTTAAATTTATTAATGAAGATTTGTTTGATTATTTGAATGTTTTTGTTTTCTTTGTCAGTGTTTTAACAGATTTTAACAGACTTTATCAAGGCACTATTCATGGTATTAATTAATTCATTATTAAATCCCAGATTATAAATGTTAATATATAATCAAAATTGTTATTCTTGCTGAGCAATAAAAATCTAGGCAAACTCATAAATATTTACGACACAGACCACACATAGCTAGATACACACATACACACACACACACATACGCAAACATACGCGCACACAGACACACACACACGTATAGGTAACACGACACAGATTGAATTAAAATTGTATATCAAAAAGATTCAACTTTGTTGCTATACGAGAACACATTCTATAATCATAATAAAATAGAAAATGTAAAGGAAAAATTCGAGCCAATATCGTTCGTAATAAACTGCAGTTCGCAAAACTTTGTTGTCTAATATAAATATACTGGTTTTATATTTGTTCAATACCATTGCTGTTTGTTTTAAATAGTTTATCGTAAGTTCTCCTACGGTTATTTGGCATATATTATAAGTAATTTAAACGACTGTATCCAAGTAATATATTATTTTTTATTTAATGGAATTGACTCCCTTTATAAATTATACAGTTGAGAATTACTAAAATGATTTCGTTCAAGTTTATAAAATTCTGCGAACCGTAAATCTTTTACAGTGTTATCTTTAATTTAACGCCTTTCACCGTTTCAGAACAAAATACCTAGTAAAACGATAATATCGTCTTAACTACGTCTCCCGTTAAAGACTATTGCTGTTTACATAAAGGAAGTGGCTACAAAATATTCTATTCCTTTGTCTCAAAACAATATAGAGAAAAGTACCTCGTAATTTGAACGTCTTTACGCTACACAATTTGCATTAAAGTTTACTTGAATGCTACATTTAACTGAAATAAAATAAATAACACAAGCTGTATATAAAAGTATCTGGTTATTTTTTTGGTTTTAAATGCCGAATTTTATCAAAAGTGAGTAACCTTTCACGGGGTCGACAGTGTTGAACAATTTGTTTTTAAATCTCTTTTTTTTGTTTTTCAATCTCTTTTTTTTTTACTATCGTAAGTATATCAGCTTATTTTGTAAATATATTTTATATAACATACATATAGTGGTTCTAAGGACATTAATATATTCTTTACGTATATTTTATATTCGTTCATATTTTTCTTTATTAAATCAAAATACAAAATATATTTAGATGTTTTCGGATAAAAGTAAATATTTATTTTCTAAGAAAATTGTATATTACTCTTGTTATTATACTGTTTTTTATTTACTCTAGACTTTGGTGGAGGAATAAAAGGATGATCCCGTTAACGATGCCATATATAAATAAAGAATTTATTTACACGAACTTAGACATCAAATCTGTGGGAAAACGCGACCGCGTCGTATGAAAATAAAAAGTTAATTACACCACAGTAAATAAACGGACTGCAGACTATTTCTACGTTTATTTATTTCTAGCTTCTCCGCTTTCAGTGGTGTAATATAACTGCTAAAAGAAATATTAATATTATTTGTAATATGGAAATTTCAATTGCTTGGTAAAAATAGCTTTATTATTTATAAGATTTAATTACTCTTATGAGTAATTATACTCATAAGAGATATATTATAAAGCCAAAATATAACATGAAAAAGAAAATTGATATTAGATCTACAGGATGCTTTTGATATAAATATATCACTCTCAAATTTATTTGTAACGTCTTCGTTTTCATGACAATTGACTGTAAAATTAATTTATTACGAATAAATAGTAAATGCATTACTTATTTTGCTGTTTTGTTAAAATGCTTAAATAGTACATTTTCTTTTAATTAAATAATATAAATACGAATAACTGAGTTAGAATATTTTAATAATAAGTAAAGCTTGCGCAACCTATTTCGTTGCTGAGTTCGTTCCTCATAGCACAAGTTGCGTTCATAATTATATTTTACTATGACATTGCAGCCTCTTATCATTGCATTAAAGCACCAGCTGGGACACATTCACTATTTGATTAAAATATTTAAATAACTGTTAAAACAATTAATTAAATTATGAATAAATTTTAATAATAAAAAAAAATACTGAATAATGTTTAAAGTAATAATAAAAACAAAGAATAGATTGGAAACTTTCTAAAGAAAATATATATCGTAAAAATGTTTAAGGAAAATATTTTTACATCGTCATTTAACTTTAATTATTTATTTATTATGAGGATGTAAAAATCTTGTTTCATGGCAACATGTTAAGATTTTTATTTTTATTCGCAACACGTTGTGTCATGTTACAAATTAAATGCTATTTTTAAAGTTAACAAGTCTCCACAAAGTCGTTTAAATGGATTTATTATTGTATATTTGAGACACGTTTCAACCATTTTTAAAAACACATTCGAATGGTTATTTAGTCACAAATTATACTTCTACAATGACTAAGTATATTTTAATGGCGGGTGATTTTTTTTTGTTTTTTATTGCCATAATAATAATAATTAAAATAAGGTAAACTAGAAGCTATTTAAAGTAATTATTTTAAAACATTACTGAATATTAAAATGGATCAGAAAAGTTTATATTTTTTAAGTTTTATATAATTGTTTGTCAGCTTGTGGAAAAAATATGATTGAAAAAGTTAATTTGCTTTGTGAACAAACTTGGATATTTAAAATAAAGATAAGAAAAAGAAAGATATATATTCATTTTGTAAATAAAACAGCTTTCGCACATTAATGTTGGATTTATTTATTTAGAACCCATGTTTGTAAAATTGGGAACTTACAGATAACTTCCGTTTTAAAAAAATATAAATATGGCTACAAAAAGTATAGATCCTGCAAGGTAGGGCTAAAAAACAAATTGTATAATACAAATTAATTATCTCAATCACAATATTTAAAACTTACGAATCCATCTGATATTTGAATAATTCTACTGAGCGCTTTTAACATAATTTTACTATAAATTATAGCGTTAACATTAAAATTTAGAAAGAATGAAATACTAATATACAATAATTGTCAAATGAATAATATTCTATCTACAATATACAGGTAACAAACATCTATCTATGTACACTTCATACTGCGGACTAGTTCACGGTCGTTATCGAAAAAGTGTAATTTACAATTCTTAGTAAAGTGAACGCCGTTGATCGCATACATTTGTTTCGTAAACAGTTTATTAATATCACTAAAGAGACAGTTCTGTAAATACGCAGTCAACAACTATATCGGAAATATAACGGAAATGTAATCATCAATTATATTAGAATTGTGATTTCATTGGCAGTAAGAAAATTGGCAGTAACGTTTCGAGGTATGGCTGCAGTAAATATAACATTCTGTTTATCTATATTAAATTAAATGAAATATAAACTAAAATTATTATTTATTGAGTGCGAATACATGGGGTTCACTTTAAGATCCAATAATTGTATGATAGGTGAAATTTAAAATTTCACGAAATAACCATTGTCTACTCTCTAACATATATGTACATGCGACACACCGCATAAAGCTCTCTTAAAAAGTTACAAAAATGTTAACGTATAATAATTAACCTATCTATGTTATTTACAAATATTGCTATGAAAAATTGCGCTTAAAACGCCTCAAATTTCACCACCAACTGGCTTATTGCCGACAATTACTTAATATAATATAAATTAAATGCAACTCGACGATTTACACTCTGTTCCAGCCAAACTAGATATTGAACATCAAAAACTAGATACAAAAATGATTAGCTGGACAGTAAGAAACGTCTTAATTTTTAAAATCACAACAAAATATTAATCGTTTGAATTAGCAACTAAAACTACAAAAATTAGGCTTATATCATGATATGCTTTAATTTTTTTTTAAAAGGAATGGGTCTACAAAGCTAACCAAGTAATGTGATAAGAAATTACACTTACACTGAAATTCATTCACATTAAAGAATTTCAGAACGCTTCCAAATTTCAAAAATATTTAGGCCTCATTTATAAAATTTAAGTTAAGAGATAAAACATGATTTAACAAGCTTTGATACTTTAAGTATACTATCGCTGGCAGTCGTTGGAAACATTTATAATAAAAACTATCAAGACTTAATTTTCTATTCTTAAATAAACATAGGACATTTCCTATGTAGCAAAAATGCTACTATGAATATTTAAACGCGTTGAGATTACTAATATACATGATAAAATTGTAATTAATTTAATGAATCGTAATGAGATTGTCAGTCATGTTGAATACGCGATGAGTTATTATACATTTTTTGTTACACCAGCACCCACAAATAATCAAGAATTTGTAAATAAATGTAAAGCTGAATGAGACGTCTATATCAGTCTTAATATGTTTAAAAGTAAAAATTATTTATTATTTAGACAATTATTTGATATATACTAGCAAATAATATATGTATATTGTCTTAGATCTAAATTGAAATATTTTATTATAAATTTTTAATGAATGTGAATGTTATGTAAATATTTTAACTAAAGAGGCAAATAATTTGAACGAAAAAAGAAAGGTAAAGGGTGAGGTTATCTTTAATTTAACGCCTTTCACCGTTTCAGAACAAAATACCTAGTAAAACGATAATATCGTCTTAACTACGTCTCCCGTTAAAGACTATTGCTGTTTACATAAAGGAAGTGGCTACAAAATATTCTATTCCTTTGTCTCAAAACAATATAGAGAAAAGTACCTCGTAATTTGAACGTCTTTACGCTACACAATTTGCATTAAAGTTTACTTGAATGCTACATTTAACTGAAATAAAATAAATAACACAAGCTGTATATAAAAGTATCTGGTTATTTTGTTGGTTTTAAATGCCGAATTTTATCAAAAGTGAGTAACCTTTCACGGGGTCGACAGTGTTGAACAATTTGTTTTTAAATCTCTTTTTTTTGTTTTTCAATCTCTTTTTTTTTTACTATCGTAAGTATATCAGCTTATTTTGTAAATATATTTTATATAACATACATATAGAGGTTCTAAGGGCATTAATATATTCTTTACGTATATTTTATATTCGTTCATATTTTTCTTTATTAAATCAAAATACAAAATATATTTAGATGTTTTCGGATAAAAGTAAATATTTATTCTCTAAGAAAATTGTATATTACTCTTGTTATTATACTGTTTTTTATTTACTCTAGACTTTGGTGGAGGAATAAAAGGATGATCCCGTTAACGATGCCATATATAAATAAAGAATTTATTTACACGAACTTAGACATCAAATCTGTGGGAAAACGCGACCGCGTCGTATGAAAATAAAAAGTTAATTACACCACAGTAAATAAACGGACTGCAGACTATTTCTACGTTTATTTAGTTCTAGCTTCTCCGCTTTCAGTGTAATATAACTGCTAAAAGAAATATTAATATTATTTGTAATATGGAAATTTCAATTGCTTGGTAAAAATAGCTTTATTATTTATAAGATTTAATTACTCTTATGAGTAATTATACTCATAAGAGATATATGATAAAGCCAAAATATAACATGAAAAAGAAAATCGATATTAGATCTACAGGATGCTTTTGATATAAATATATCACTCTCAAATTTATTTGTAACGTCTTCGTTTTCATGACAATTGACTGTAAAATTAATTTATTACGAATAAATAGTAAATGCATTACTTATTTTGCTGTTTTGTTAAAATGCTTAAATAGTACATTTTCTTTTAATTAAATAATATAAATACGAATAACTGAGTTAGAATATTTTAATAATAAGTAAAGCTTGCGCAACCTATTTCGTTGCTGAGTTCGTTCCTCATAGCACAAGTTGCGTTCATAATTATATTTTACTATGACATTGCAGCCTCTTATCATTGCATTAAAGCACCAGCTGGGACACATTCACTATTTGATTAAAATATTTAAATAACTGTTAAAACAATTAATTAAATTATGAATAAATTTTAATAATAAAAAAAAATACTGAATAATGTTTAAAGTAATAATAAAAACAAAGAATAGATTGGAAACTTTCTAAAGAAAATATATATCGTAAAAATGTTTAAGGAAAATATTTTTACATCGTCATTTAACTTTAATTATTTATTTATTATGAGGATGTAAAAATCTTGTTTCATGGCAACATGTTAAGATTTTTATTTTTATTCGCAACACGTTGTGTCATGTTACAAATTAAATGCTATTTTTAAAGTTAACAAGTCTCCACAAAGTCGTTTAAATGGATTTATTATTGTATATTTGAGACACGTTTCAACCATTTTTAAAAACACATTCGAATGGTTATTTAGTCACAAATTATACTTCTACAATGACTAAGTATATTTTAATGGCGGGTGATTTTTTTTTGTTTTTTATTGCCATAATAATAATAATTAAAATAAGGTAAACTAGAAGTTATTTAAAGTAATTATTTTAAAACATTACTGAATATTAAAATGGATCAGAAAAGTTTATATTTTTTAAGTTTTATATAATTGTTTGTCAGCTTGTGGAAAAAATATGATTGAAAAAGTTAATTTGCTTTGTGAACAAACTTGGATATTTAAAATAAAGATAAGAAAAAGAAAGATATATATTCATTTTGTAAATAAAACAGCTTTCGCACATTAATGTTGGATTTATTTATTTAGAACCCATGTTTGTAAAATTGGGAACTTACAGATAACTTCCGTTTTAAAAAAATATAAATATGGCTACAAAAAGTATAGATCCTGCAAGGTAGGGCTAAAAAACAAATTGTATAATACAAATTAATTATCTCTATCACAATATTTAAAACTTACGAATCCATCTGATATTTGAATAATTCTACTGAGCGCTTTTAACATAATTTTACTATAAATTATAGCGTTAACATTAAAATTTAGAAAGAATGAAATACTAATATACAATAATTGTCAAATGAATAATATTCTATCTACAATATACAGGTAACAAACATCTATCTATGTACACTTCATACTGCGGACTAGTTCACGGTCGTTATCGAAAAAGTGTAATTTACAATTCTTAGTAAAGTGAACGCCGTTGATCGCATACATTTGTTTCGTAAACAGTTTATTAATATCACTAAAGAGACAGTTCTGTAAATACGCAGTCAACAACTATATCGGAAATATAACGGAAATGTAATCATCAATTGTATTAGAATTGTGATTTCATTGGCAGTAAGAAAATTGGCAGTAACGTTTCGAGATATGGCTGCAGTAAATATAACATTCTGTTTATCTATATTAAATTAAATATAAACTAAAATTATAATTTATTGAGTGCGAATACATGGGGTTCACTTTAAGATCCAATAATTGTATGATAGGTGAAATTTAAAATTTCACGAAATAACCATTGTCTACTCTCTAACATATATGTACATGCGACACACCGCATAAAGCTCTCTTAAAAAGTTACAAAAATGTTAACGTATAATAATTAACCTATCTATGTTATTTACAAATATTGCTATGAAAAATTGCGCTTAAAACGCCTCAAATTTCACCACCAACTGGCTTATTGCCGACAATTACTTAATATAATATAAATTAAATGCAACTCGACGATTTACACTCTGTTCCAGCCAAACTAGATATTGAACATCAAAAACTAGATACAAAAATGATTAGCTGGACAGTAAGAAACGTCTTAATTTTTAAAATCACAACAAAATATTAATCGTTTGAATTAGCAACTAAAACTACAAAAATTAGGCTTATATCATGATATGCTTTAATTTTTTTTAAAAGGAATGGCTCTACAAAGCTAACCAAGTAATGTGATAAGAAATTACACTTACACTGAAATTCATTCATATTAAAGAATTTCAGAACGCTTCCAAATTTCAAAAATATTTAGGCCTCATTTATAAAATTTAAGTTAAGAGATAAAACATGATTTAACAAGCTTTGATACTTTAAGTATACTATCGCTGGCAGTCGTTGGAAACATTTATAATAAAAACTATTAAGACTTAATTTTCTATTCTTAAATAAACATAGGACATTTCCTATGTAGCAAAAATGCTACTATGAATATTTAAACGCGTTGAGATTACTAATACACATGATAAAATTGTAATTAATTTAATGAATCGTAATGAGATTGTCAGTCATGTTGAATACGCGATGAGTTATTATACATTTTTTGTTACACCAGCACCCACAAATAATCAAGAATTTGTAAATAAATGTAAAGCTGAATGAGACGTCTATATCAGTCTTAATATGTTTAAAAGTAAAAATTATTTATTATTTAGACAATTATTTGATATATACTAGCAAATAATATATGTATATTGTCTTAGATCTAAATTGAAATATTTTATTATAAATTTTTAATGAATGTGAATGTTATGTAAATATTTTAACTAAAGAGGCAAATAATTTGAACGAAAAAAGAAAGGTAAAGGGTGAGACGCTGTAAAATATTGTTTAGTCTTGGTGTAGAACAGACTCCAAGTCAGGGAGTGATCTGAGCAGCAGCGCGACGGGCGCTCGCGACCGCGCCAGCGTTTAGGCCAGCGCAGGCGCGGTAGGCCTAGCTCAGGGACGATGAGGATGCGCTGAGCTCAGCGAAGAGCTGCTGACACCCGAATCGCTACTTTTTTCTGAAGCACAAGGTTCTCCCCCGGCCACAAACTTTACTACATTCAATTTATGATCGGACTCACACGTATCATCTCTTGCACCTCCCGGTAGACCCCCACTCCGAACGTTAGTTTTTTCTCCAATAGTGCCAGGGTATTTTTCAATTCTGTCACATTCTGCGTCATCTGGTTGTCGACGACGAATAGAACGCTTGGCCTGTGGAGCTGGCTCTGGCGGTCTGTGAGATGGCTCATCAGTTCTATGGACGAGGGGAGATGTACGAACTCGAACACCACCTACTCCTACTCCGGCTTCATAACAGCCGGAATCTCTGGGGAATTGCCGCCGACCAAAAGGAGAATCACCTCCTTCTGAACTGGAACCGCCTCCTTCACCCTCACCTTCGCCACCTATCATTAAATTACACTACTTTATTTAATAATAAGTAACTCGTAGAAAAATCAGTGTAGCTGGGGTCGCTTGATATAGTATATTTATATATTTGTATTATCATGTATTACAACTCACATTCTAGCTGGTGCAGCAGTTGTACGGCGGCGAGGATGCGCGTGCGATGGTCAGGAGTCATTATGCCTAAATAGTCAAGATCAGAAGGTTCAATCTCTTTAAATAGTTCTATATCCTCATAACCATTTCTCGAAAAAGCAACCATGTATTCTGGTAAGTCTATTCGCCTCAGTAACTCTTCTACGGTTCTTGGTCTGGTTTCCCAAAGCCTCTCACGACTTTTGCACCATTTTGAAGACCTGGATCTCATGGTATCTCGTTCAGACAGAACTTCAACATTTCCAAATTTAAAGTTTCCAACTTTATTGTTAAGAACACCCCGCCAGATGCCAGAAGCATTCATATTGATGACTTCTATGAGATCTCCTTTCTGTTGGATATTGAAAAAAAATAAACTATAATACTATACAAAGTATATTATTACTATCTTACAATATAAAATAATAAATTTAATTTAATTTGTCTATAACATACATCCCGATTATTATCATTTACCTTATATTTTAAGGCGTCTTTCTCGTAAATGTTGGGGACATAATCGATGAGTGCTCGAGCGCGGCACAGCATTTGCGGTACAAGCAGACTCCGCCCAGCTGGACTTAATTCTATGTTTTCTTCTGCCGAGAGAGACGAATGATTACTACCGGCACGAACCAATGCCTGGGTGCCTGCATATAAATATAATTTTGCTTAGAGGCCCAAGTAGGCACTAGGTAACTATTTCTGCCAAAGTGACGAATGTAGTAAGGTACCTGTAGTCACACACATATATAATATTTTAAGGTTGCTGTTATATTTTACTTCCACATTTTATTAGTAAGAAAATATAAAATTAGCGTTTAGGAGATAATATATAAAAGGTCATATGTAATCTACATCATGGGCGTTATGGTACAAAGAAAAGAAAGACAAACGTATTTACAAATATTTTATATTAACACAGACAAGAACTTAATAAATCCACTCACTACTGCCTGAGCCGCTGGGAAGACTTTCAAAAGAACTATTAGAACATGGAAATGCTTGGTCGCCACTAGTTCGTCGATCTGAAGATACATCCGGTCCTCTTTCTTGACGTAGCCTTGATATTTTTCTTTGAACATCTTGCCTAAGACCCCTAACTTTGCCAGCTAAATTGGACACCCCATCACATTCTTCAGCTGACTGGAATAATATATAAATGCCATTAACTGGGAAATATAAATTAAATACAAATCTATTTGTAATTTTATTTTATTTACCACGTGCATGCTTACATTTAAAATATAAGCAATTATAATATATTTATATAATTATAATTACCTTATGTACAGTTGCTATATGTTGTGAATCTGTTTCACTTTCTTGATCTTCGTAATCCGAGGATGCCGGCGATAAGGGGTCAATACCTATCCGATAGCCTGACATTTGCCTATAACCTCTTCTGCAGTCCCGTTCCGATCGGCTAGATTCTAGCGATATGCCGGACAGCCTCGAACCTATAGATTGGATATCGGATGCCGCGTAATCCCCACTTTCCCTATCTCTCGCTGTTCGCAAGGGTATCACAGTGGTTGGGTAGGGGCCGCTCTGTGGAATTATTAATCCTCTTCGAGGGGTTCTTGCTAAACTTATATCGCCGGCAGTTCGAAGAGATATAACACCCTCGCCTCTGGATTCATTTCTTAAATTAAGTGTGAAACAAACTCGTCCATTTTGAAACGAAGCTGCTGGAGCACCACCACCCATCAAGAAATCCTCAGGATCACTTTCATAGGGTGGTTCATCGTACCAGTGCCCTCTTCCCGATAGCCCTCTTGCTTCATCGTCATACATATATGTGTCGTCTGTAAATGGGTCTTCAATTAGGCTTGAATGGCGAAAGTTTCAAAAGTGCAAATAAAAATGAACGTGCCAAAATAATTGCAAAAAATTTACCGTTAAAGTCCCTCCTACAACAAAGTGGCGCGTTCACTGACAACACTGCGTTAAGCTGTTTACGAACATCGGAAAGCCGTGCGTGGTTGATGCAAAATATTCATAAAAACAACATGCAAACAGCACTTGCCGCAAATAATATAATACTTTTCGATGAATGAGATGATTATCACTAACTTTAACCGTTATATATGAAATATTTATAAACTGTCACTTATGAAATTTATAATCTTCTCTCAATGAAACAATTACGAAATGATTGATTAAAAATGCACATCGAAAGCATACCGAATGAATATGACACCGGACCATAAATCAATAAACATCTTCAAGAATAAGCATTCCGCAACATTGACCAATAAATTAAGTGTCAAAACATCGTGCAGGCAACATGCTTCGGAATAAATCATAATTTCTCTGTAGAAGCTTGAATATTTTGACTTACATAAATATTCTTAATAAAACATAATTTTCGAAGCAAAGCAACGAATAATTTTAACGAATGATCATTAAAAAAATAGTCAAAATATCACAAAAGCCACGATACACATAAAACATATAATTAATTATTATTTATAAATATAATGGTAAGGGTGAACACTGTGATATTCACATTAATTTATTAAATAGTTATTTTTTCATGTTATAATCAAAATTCAGTATATATTTTGTTTGTTACCCTCAACATTACATAGCATATATAGTATTATTAGAACTCTTCAAGATAACTAGACTTTTCCCAAAGTGATAAATGACTATACCAAATCAATTATTTAATAAAGGGGTAGGAATAAGTAGTTGAGATAAAGACATTGGGGAACTTCAAATCCCTATCAATAGAATCGACTTATTTGATGACATTTAAAACATACCTCCAAAAGGACCTCGGACACCATCTCGTCCCATATTCATGAGACCATGCCTAATATCTCGTAAAATCTGAAAAAAAAAAAACTTATATTATGTACACCACAAATCTTTCTCCGAGCTTAATTCCGTTATAATATAAATTACAGCAAAAAGATTTAATATAATTACTATCTTTATCTACCTTTTTTATTTATTCGTAACTTTACATACTACATCAAAAATCTATTAAGATTAAAAAAATATACCATACATTTTTTAACTCCTAATTTAAGCGAAACTTAAAAATGGATGCTCCGATATTACTTTTCGGCGCTAAGTTCAATAAAATTCTTCAGTAATGATCTTATAATTTAGAGCCAACGAAAGGCGTCTAATTTGCATTATCATTGAACGCCGGAGCTTCAAAAATCACTGGCTTTATTCATCGTTTAACCCAAAATTAAATAACTGCTTACATTTACTTTATATTCAGTATTTAAGCCATTTTATTAGCAAGATAAAGATAAAGAGTTAACAACTTTTTTTATTTGAACGATAAAAACATTTTGTTATTGATATTTAAAAAGATTTGTATAAATTAATTATTAAAAAACAAAAAAAAAGTATGACAATATCAGATTTAATAATATCGGAAATAAATTCAGGAGCTAGTAACGACCGTTTTTCGTAAGTAGAAAAGTATCGACCGTTAAGTTAATTTATGCTCGTTTTGTAACTGAGGCGACACGAGAAGTAAATGCCGGGGATTTGGGAGTCTGCGAGCAAATGAGATTTCGTGTCGTGGTACAGAATAGAATTCTACTAATTATCAAGTATAAACTGTGAGGCTGATATTATTCTGGTAGTGCGGCAATGGTAGTGTTGTGAGTGAGGGTATACGTTAATTTAGCTTGAATTTATTTTTAAATAATTTAAAGAAGTCTTATATTTTGATTAAATATTATTTAAAAATATTTTTTGTGAGATCAAATAAAAAAAATATTTTCTATTTTATACAATTTGATTCGCTCGGCAAAATACTAACGCTATATTACAAATGACAGTTTTTTGTATATAATAAAAATATTTTTATTTATGCCTTTGTTTCATAACGAATATTTTTTTAACAAACAATATTTTACCTTGCGAAAATGTTGAAAAGCATCAATGTTTATGACTTTGATATTGATTTCGGTTAAAGTTTCTCATTATTAAGGTCACGGCAATATTAGAAAATTGTTTATTGCCTGTAAAATTTCAATAATCGATTGCAAAGATGAGTAACATGCTTCTTTCAAAACCATTTCAACGATTATCAATTTTAATACCTTGACATAAAGTTTATTCTTCAAGCAAATGTAATGAGTTTTAAGGCTATTTGTTATTCAAATACTGTAGATTTACGGGCGAATGAAATACTCGGCGAAGGGCTTCCAAAGTTTCGTAGAGAAGCTATACAACTGCCCCTAATAGGCTTAGCTGCAGATTAGGGCATGATTAGCCAAAGCTTAGATAGTCCGCCCGACTCAGTTTAAGATTAAAAGTTCATAATAAACAATTATTATTCGAGCAATAATATCAACAGTTCAATATTTTATATTAATATCTAAACTTTTGTATGCATTATTTCTTAATAAATAGAATAGGGGTTTATTCATGGGTTAGTTTAATAGTACTTATTCTTTAATTTTACATATATAAATAAAAAAATACATTTAGAACATTAATACATATTATGTTAGCAAAAACCATAAATCTTTTAAAGTTAAAGAAAGTTTGTGGAACAAATATTAAGAATTTACCTCTTCTTGTTCTCTCGCCAATTTATCTTTTTTCTTCATTGCTTCCTGAACTTTTAACTGCAACAAACATAAAGCCATTAATCATCTACTTTGTGTTTTTGAAGGTTATATATTGTTGTACCAGGGATATTGATGCAGTGCGGAAATATTTTTGTGAATGTGATTATTCAATAAAACATTTTATTCCATCCTTAAAATATACGACATATACTACTTTTAGTTGAAAATAATTTTTAAATTAGAATTAGTTTATTTATAGTGGGAAACCCTATTACAAGTATATATAAAAAATACAAATCATAACAAAAAAATTAAAAGCTAAAGTTTAAAATTGTCTGTAAACATGTATATCCAAGTTAAGCTCATAAAAATTTTAAATAAATATTGAATGAAAAAAATTTTTGACCAATAAACATGTTTTGGTTTTCCAATAATAGTTTCTCGTAGATCAAATACTGCCCGTGTTGATGTTGTATTTTTTCATTCTACATTTAATTAAAATTTTATGTCTAAAAATAAATATAAAACAAACCACAATGCTTATAATGCTTATATTAAACAAATGATCTACATACAAAAAAAAATAAAACACAAAAATCATGCCGACATGCGCCCGACAAATCGTGCAGTTTTTTTTTTCTCGTGCAGTTTCGTGCGATCCAAACTCTACACAGTGCCATGATGCGTGCTGCGATGATTTAATATACAAAGTTCTGTTTTATAATAGTTACAATGAAATTAGATAAGAACCACCTCCTGCTCTTTGACCATACCAAATATAAACCAAAACAAGGTATGTAATGTAAAATTTTGAATTTTGAATTCTGTTATACCTCTGTTGGCAAAAATAGTTACGCGAACAATATTATCCATTCCAAACGAAAACATTACTTTAAATCATTTATAAATAATGATGTCAAAAGAAGTTTGAAAAATATAGCTTTACTTAAAAAGCGAAATAATGGTATTTTTATATTTATGATAAAAAGAATGATATGAAATGGAATACGTTTAAATACGTTTTGCCGTCCAGGACATAACAGACAATTTTCCTGCTTTGTCGGTTTAAGAGACCCCGGTTTTTTCTGTTAGTAGTGCTGTTTGTAATTAATATAAATAAAAATACGAGACCGTTCTTTCAAATTAATTTGAATACATCTTCATTTAATCGTAAGACTTAATTGGAACAGTGTCTGAAACCTAACACAGTGGAATTCTTATAAAAAATATAACCAAAACAGAGTCTCTTAAAGCCGTGTCATTGCAGGAAAACGCCAGCTCACCCTATGTATCGTTTCTTCAAAGGTGTTTGGTTGGGCGGCACTCATTTGAAAGAAGCGGAGGCGGTCATAGTCTCTTGGATCTACCATAGACCTCAAAGCCGTATCAGGGCCAGGGCCTAAGCCCAAGCCACTTTGGAGCACGCTGTCTGGAGTGTCAACCTGAGGACAGTTTATACATTACAACTTTAGTTCTACACGGGACGACCCGTCGATATAGTTCCTGTGACCATGTATTATGTATGTACCAGTATTTACACTTTCGGATTTCTAACACACACTTACACTTACAGCTTAATAACAATTTTCTATTCACACAATCAAAAATAAAAAAAATTTTGGTTTATACAAAACTAAGGTTCTTAGACTAAACAAACAATGTACGTTAGCGATGACTTATTCTAATATAAAGATATTTAGACTAAATTATTCGACGTTATATTGAAAAAAGTCATTTATCAAAAGCTACGAGACATTTTCTTTATAAGGTTCCTCGCAAATATACTTAATTGAGATTTTTGCGACGAATATTTTCAGAAAAATATAAGAAATATATTTTTACAATACCTAGGTCTTGTTGCTATAAAGGACTCCATACTTTATAGCATGTGGCTTACGATCAAGAATAGTTATTGTTTATGAAAAACGTTTACATTTACTTTTCGATATATATTTTTGTATAAGCTTGCATGCCTCATAAAACATGTTATTTAATAATTATTTTTAACTTTGAATAATCATGTACGTATATATTTTATATGTATTGTATTGTCTATGAACAAAAAAGAACTATTATGGTTTTTTTTAAATATATGATGATAAACTTATAGGGACGAGTATCGACACGGTAACTCAGTTGGCAGAGGGACGGAAAATTTATCAGAAGCCACGAGTTCAAGTCCAGTCAGTGTTAAAATTCTTTCGATATAAGCTGATACCAATATTTCGTATCTTCAACGTCCTCGTTAAAAAATTATTGCGTACCCATCTATTCAATACAATTATATTACCGATAAAGCTTTAACTGTATTAAAATGGTTAAGCCTGAAAAAGATTGTATATGTGAAAGTGATAGGCCTATAAATTTTGAAAGGTCCAGTTTCCGGGTGTTCGCGTTAGAAATGTTCATTGTCGTTGATTCACATTATTCCCTTATCAAGTAGGAAGTTAATGGGCGAGCTTTGTACCGCCTATGATTAATTGATTCGTTCCTATAAAAGCTCATTGTGATGCAGATTCCTTACGTTTATGTTAAGTGCAAATGATTAATGGACCTACAGGTACCGTCTCATATTATTTGTTGGAACAAAGACTTTTTGTTTTATACAAATAAATAATTATTAATTATGTTTAAGTGATTAATTATATTTTTTTGTAACTTTTTATATTAGTGTACATAATTCATAGATTTGTTATTTATTTTAATATTTAACTACTGTTATAAATTCTAATTCCGATAGTAATAATCCAATTGAAGCCGCTGGAAAAATCTAGTACTTATATAATTTTATATAATTAATGTAGGTATATCTATCTGTATTCACGTCGAATTATATAGGAATGTGCCCGACTAGTTCACGCCGAGAGTTCACGCCGCTAGTCCACGGGTTCGAAACTAGTCGGGCACATTCCAATATAATTCCACGTAAATACAGTTGGGTAAATATATTACTAACCCAATATTTTAACTTATTTATCTACCAGATGTCACAACCAGAAATTAATTAATTTTATTTACTAAAAAAAAATGGTATATTTTAAACATTTTTACAATTTTAATTACAATATTTAGCTAACAATGTTAAAATGCATGTTAAGATAAAAAAAAACTATCACGTACAAAGAAAATATTCATTGTCAGAAGCACACTCGTAGCTTTGTAAATATAACCAGAGTAAACGTGATAAATTCGCTCTGAGGAATAACTTTTGCACGTTCAAAACTTTAAGGCATCACTTTGTCCAGATACGCTTTGTCGAATTCCCGTACTGTATTATAAAATCAGGCGGTATTCAATTAAATTTCATTGTTAAACCATTTGACTTAGTAGTATTACTGACGAACGGATCTTATAACGATTATGATTAAAAAATAACTTATAAGCCGATTAATTTGTGAAAGAATGTAGTACATATAATATAAATATTTTATTAGCACTATAAGAAGTCAATTATGAATCCTCAGACATAAAGTTAGCTTCCAAAGTCACATTATCAAAGATGGATGTTAGGTATTTACGACGCATAGAACGTTTGTGAAAGCCGCAGCATTGTGGCAACTCAAAGTTTTATTACTTATATCAAGAATGTACAAAGTCATATTGCCGTAATAGTGTGGATACAATACAAAATAATATCACAAAAGCCAAGATAGAATTTCAATTAGACTAGTGATTCATAAACATAAAATGTAAAACTGCTGAGATTTAAAAATTAAGAATCATCACCACGAAGCTGTTTAAGGAAAAAATATAATTAAAATCAGAATTATTAAAAAGTTTGAGTTATTAAGATAGCTTATCTTTAGTTCCATTCAGTTAGGCAGGACATACCAAAAAATATTATTCGTCTCCTTGTAATCCGCGAGGAAATTCCACCAACGATCTAAAATCCTCTAATCACAGCTGGACAAAGCCCCTCGAACTCGAAAAAAGCAACTTCTGACAGGGCTAATCCTAAGTGCAACTTGCCCGATAAGGATTATTCTACCGCCCTAATGGCCTTCATCCCTTCTCTCAACAAACGCCCATAATTCAGGCGCCGTCTTGGCTCAACCGACTTAACTTTGGCAGCCGTCATTTCTCAACGGCATACGGTGACGTGGGGGTGTAAGTCTACAGATTAATAAATATACGTGGAAAAATGTAGCACTTAATTTGGTCGGGATGAGTATATATTCAGTATTCAGTATATTCAAGTTCATGAAGTTACATTATATTATATCAATAATACTTTTATTTGACTTTAATGTCTGTGTATCTAATTTAACATATAAAGCATATTATTTTGCAGTATAAATATTTAGAATCATAGGGAGTTAAAAGAATTGAGGCTCCTTTTTCAAATCAAGTTATAATTATCTCTATATCAAATATTAAACTTCGTATATTAGTTTTATAAGAGCATTAACTCCTTTAAAATAATCAGGATAAGGAAATCTTTTTCATACAACACAGATTCAGATATTCTTTACATTTCCTTCTAAGAAGAATATTTTCTTTGGAAATATATCCATCTTTAATATTATTCTTAACCACAATTTTCAATGAATTTCAGGTTAGATTTATAAAATATATAATAATTTAGAACAACACAAAATATGACAAAACATTATGCGAAAAAGTACTTGAAACCTCACTTATAATAAACAATACAACCTAAGTTATGAATGAAGCATCGTAGTTAGGGAATATGTTGAAGCCTAAAAAAACTGGTCATGTATTCATACAAATACGCGTCATACTAATTGCTGCGAGTGCATGTCAAAGACGCACCGGCGTCGCGCCGGATAAACATAATGGCGGATGGAGGTGGAAAGGGATGGATGGATGTATGAAAAAAAGAAATTCAGACGCCATACTTTCGCTAAGATTCGGTTTCACGTTGCTCTACCGGGATGTCTCTTGTTGATTCCCATCTGCAATCTCGTCGGGTTAGTTGATTAATAGCGCTTAATATGAATAATATATTATAACATTCTTCATTTTCGTATTCAGTTATAATTGCTAAGACTATATTAATCTATAGTGTGTATCTATAATTAACTAAATATATCTTTGCTACAACATATAACATTATAATAAACCCTTCACCATTAACCAACTAAAATTAAGTTCAGCTAAAGGAGCACACACACTATGAACACACTCGATTTAGGGTCCGACCATATCCATTGGTCTAAGACCGCATGCTATTTCACACGTGGTCCATGCGCAGTTAGGTGCTGATCTATGTCACTCTTAGTTATATTTTACACACATTTTACCTGATTTAAAGTTCGATCCGATAAGACCTTGAAAATTATTCGAAAAATCCTCTCAAATTAATCGAAACTTAGCATTCTTGGTAATGGACGTAAAACAAAGTATTTTATTGAATTTCTTAATTATTTAGTGGTTAGTAATACATTTTGCATTACGTCTATCAAAAACAAGTCTAATATTAATATATAACCTATATTCAATATAAAACTATGAATATCTAACAACACGTATGTACGTAGTTAGTATATATATATAGTACATTTGAAGTATTTTTGTGTTGTTATTTGCCGCATCTGATTAATATTATATATAAAATAATTACCCTCTGCGGAGGCAGCCCTTGTCGCGGACTGTGAGAGTGCTTCGGCGAACAGGAGCCATGTTTTTCTTTTCTATGTGACTTTAATCCGCGAAGCAGTCTAGAAAACGTGGTTACCTTCTTCTTCGCCGTACCGAGACAATTATCTAAACAAAAAATTATCATAACATGAAACCATATATAAAATAATGAAGATCTTATAATTATTATTATTTTTTTTTAAATTAACTTTAATGATAAGTAAACTTTAATGATAACATTTTATACACTTACCACTTGGAGGAAATTCGTAAAAGTACGCAGATCGTGGACTTAGACAACTAAAACAAAATAAAGCACAGCTATTATTATATTAATACAAACGAATTACATTTTAGTTTTAGATTTAAAAATAAAGTATCATAAAAATGACAAAACATATTTAATTGTTTTTCATTAGAATCTCACTACTATGGGAAAGACGGAAAAAATCATCTAGTATTTCCTAGTGCTCTAAGAGTATGAATGTTTTTAAGAGGACTTAGAGTCACTCGTGCCTTGAATGAACTAGTCTTGCGGGGACACTTGCTTTATACAAAAGGTAGCATGTTTCAAACAATTGGTTTATTTGTGAGGAAATAAATTATATCCCGATATAAAAAATTCAACGCGACCAACATTTTTATTTTAAAAGGAATAATTATGGTGTAGGTATTTACCTATTATATTAATATAGTATATATCGTAGACAGCCATTATTCAAGTCTGTTTTAGCATTATTTATTTCCCCTTATTAAATTATCCCCTTATATAAAAAAACTAATGATTACGTATTTCAAATAATATAATAACAACAATAAATGACTGACAAGTCTTTTAACAAAGATAAAATTATGCCACCAATAAAAGATAAAAAGTAAAAGATGAAAGTGGTACACCTTCATTAACTACTCCAGTACTATAATTAAGATTCAGGTTATTGAGCCTTATTTAATTACCACAAATAAACTCCACAAAGGATAATAAATCAACAGAAGCGGTATCACGGCGGTAGTATTAAACGAGGCAATGAATATTGATTTTCGGTCCAAATTGAGTTCGACGAATATAAATTTATGTGAGCAATCACATTTACGAAATCAGTGCATACGATTTCAAGAGATAAAAACGGGAATTATGAAATTGTAAATCTATCATTGAGTCGACGTTGCCGGAAATTTGCCGCCAAGCAATTAGCGCCCAGAGAATTTATTGTGTTTTTTTTATGATATTAAAATATTTTTGTATTAATGGGTAATTCGTTATTATATGAGTTTTATAAACTCCTATATTCTTTATAGACATAAAGTTTAAACTGTCATTCAGTGCCTCTGTTCTATTTTTGTATTGCTCTGAGAAACTTATGCAAACTTAAACTTGAATTAGAAACAGAACAAATATTTTACCAGTTTAGCGAACGCTAACAAAATTTCAATCAATACAACTTCAATACAACATAATAACTTATAATAATAATTTAAAATTAATTACATAACCATAAATATAAAATACCAAAGTATTAGATAAACAGTTAATATCTGTTTTATCTACATTAACAGTGCGTATGGTGTAAACGGTAAACAATATAATTTTACTATAAAATTCCTTGTAACATTTTTATCCCACCCATATAAGAAACGTGTTAACCTCTTTAACATGGCTGCGGTTGGGTAATTGCTTTTAAAACAAGCAAGTAACGATAACCGGTCCCAATTTAAACTCGACGGACTAAACATAAGGAGAGGCAGATAGCAACACGAATGCACCCAGCTATTGCGCATTTGTGCACCCACTTAGATAAACCCAGAAGTTAGGGCTCTTTCATGCTAATAACATTGATATACATACATGGATGCTAATTTCAAATTCTTTACAAATACTTCAACCATGATCATATGACAAGTTATTTCAGTTTTATTGAATATTAATTGAAAACAAAACATAAAAGAATACTGTATACAACTGCTATATCCATATATTAATAGTTGCTCTTACAACTGCTATATATATGTATATAGCAGTTGTAAAAGTAACTATCAATTGTAGCTACTTAAAATTACGTGTTTATTAATATGTTTCGTTTTATTTGTTATACAAATAAAATGGAGCGTAGGTATTCATCAGTATTATAGTAAAGATTTTTCAATATTACAAAGATTTTTCAAACTCATCAATCTTTTCAAGCTTATTGCTGATTTTGCCAAAAATCATCTATGCTTCAATCAACCGACCATTAAATGGTTTACTTATTTTTAGCAAGGATTTTAATTGAATAACAAAACATAATAAATAATTAAGAAAATTAAATATAAATACGTGAAATCATACGAATAAAATGCAGAAAGTGCCCTTATTTAACAAGATGGTACAGTATCTAGCTGGTCGTGAATATAAAGTTCTAAATCTAATATCTACAAGACGTTTCTCGCCGTTCAATTGCTATCTGCGCTAGCTTGTTAGTCGGATTCTCGTCCTGACGTAGTGTTAATTGACAAAGCTGCAGATATGTTAAACTTAATAAACAAGAATCATAAGATTACAGTTTCATATTAAATTATATCGACCGTATTTATGTCCATGCAAAAGCAGATTTATTTTTGATTTGAATCTAAGTATGAAGATTTACATCCATTAAAATATAATTGTTTAATACCTAAATGTATGGAATTGACAAACATCATTTACAGTTATTTTTGTTATAGAGGTATTATGGAAATTTTGTTCTTATGAAATATAAATATGCTACCCACAACGTCAGTAACAGTATTTCGTTAATGCCCTCGATGCGTGTTTCACCCACTATTCGAGGACACGTTGAGATGAAGTACCTTCGATATGGGTATTTATTTTAGTGATGTACTTCTATAACTACATTATTTATCGTAACTTTTGAAAGTATACATATTCGACGCCATTTTGATATGACCTATATAGTTAAATGGACACCTATCATCTAACATACTATTAGACTTCGTTATAAAATATTTAATTACTGCGTTTAGCATTATTAAAGTTTGAAATCACATTTAGCAGTTGACATTTTGCTACAAATAAATGCAAAGTAGCACTTTACATGAATGTATATTAAATAATACAAAATTCAATCACGCGATGTAGGTTTACGAGCTAATTCATTAACTAACTTGTAGCAGTCCTAATTAGCTTCAAACAACGAGGGTGCGTGGGTGACCTGAGGAGAGACGTGGTCTCAGATATCATGGTATTTATAAGATTTGACCGTTGAATTACAATGAAATATAACGATAAAAGGTTATCGACGGCGATAAACACGGCCAGGCTAAAACCAAATTTAAATATATGTTAAATAATGAGTATAAAATTAAAATTGGCTTTATAAACTGTTTGTTTGGTCCATTAAAATAACATTGTTACTTAAGTTTATGTTAAATTAAGTTAAGTCTGCCCTAGTAGTCAAGTAATCTCAGGCGGTGAACTAGATTATATAAAATTTGTCATATTAATCAGAGATGCATCTGCAATTATGTTCGATAAAATAAAATAACAATAACGCATAGGCTAAAATTGTCCTTGATTTTATCTCAAAGATATGGCGAGTTGACGCAGATTCGAAGTATCTATTAAAATAACTACTGCGAATACGCTTCCTCGAAATGTAAAAGACAACGCATTTCTTGGTTCGTTAATTTAAATTCATTTTACTGTTTACAATAAGATAATTAAAAGACAACTTATTTATTCCGTTTTGTCAATTTCGTATTCCAAAGAATATATATATTACAACTTTGAAATATATTTGTCTCAAATTGTATTACATATCATAGCATTTACAAAAGTAATGCAATTTTACTCTATTGAATGAAAGAATCAAAATATTGACAGTGTTACAATTTACATGTATCAATATTAAAGTTATTATATTTATCTTTTGTATATTCCAAAAACTAAAGAGGTCGGACATAAAACTAAAAAAAAAAACATATAAATACTATCACAAAACTTTATGGACTTTAAAAGAAACTATATTCTCCAGACTAGACTTATTTTATTATATTATTTTATTTGTCTATTTGAGTTTCGTTAGCAATTTAAGTCTTAACTGAAATTGACAAATAATAATATGATAAGTGAAAATAATAGTAGGAATTAAGTTATAAAGTGTATTAATTTAAATGGAATTCCAATAAGAGCATTTCACAATCTCACGGCTGAGCACACTACAATTCTCGTTCTTACCTCCTGTCGCCAATCGAACGTCTGATTTCAATTTAGATTACACTTTTAACATGCACAGTAAAGGCTTATCTACAAGTACACCTGTTCACTTAAAATAATTTATAATACATCCAACTTCTATCGAACTTATTGACCATTTTAAAACTAAGTTCGTTTTAGGTTATTATCCTTTCTAGATTAGGTTTTTTTGGCACATAAATGGAAATAAACAAAGCAAATATTTAAAGATATCCTTAGTATTAAAAAATATCAAATGAATATCATACATCAATATTAGGTCAAATATATAATATAATATATTTAGTGACCCTTTAGGAAGCCCATTGAAGTAATAATTCAAAGTTAAATGGTGATAATAAACGAATAAAATATTATTACTTTTTTTTTTACACATAAACTAAAATGACGCTTGACTACATTCTACCTGATGTAAAGTGGAAATGTAGTCGTAGGAGGTAAAGCGCATCAACTTAGTAAAAGCCTATTATATAAATAATTATATATAATTCTATGTAATACATACCTCTGGTAATTGTGCTGTTGGTTGTGCACCAAAGGTTGCGTGGGCTGAGCCAGGAGAAGTTGTTTTTGTTGCTGCTGTCTTTGCAACATTTGCTTTCCAAACACGCCATATCCGAATCCATAAATATCGTCCTCTTCCTTGTCGGTGAGACAGCTTGACGGCTGTGGAAGTAAATGGTTCATTACACTCAAAGCGACACAAAACTCTAAAAGTCAAAGATTTGTTCGAGTTTAAGCTTGTCACTTATTATTATATAATAATTTAGTAATAGCAGTTTGTAAATAAGGAATCTAGAAAGCTAGCGAGCTTATTATATAATGTGATATACTACGGTGATTTTCCCTCAACTGTAATGTATACGTTATCGTCAATAAGGCAATAAAGGTAAAAATAGTTCTTCAATAGAAAAACAACTTCAAGTGTTCATTGCAATGATAACTCAAGAGCAAAGGGGTCATGATAATTCCTTGTAATACTTAATTAAAATTATTGAAAAATATAGCATTAGTAGTAAAAATATTATTTTATATTAATGGCTTTACACAAAATTAGGTTACTTATATTTAAGTATTAATATTGTGTATTAACACTCGGTTAGTTCAATTAGATAAGATTGGCTACTCTAAGATGCTAAAAAGGAATTATTCTTACCGAATATTTTCCCGGAACGTAAATAGGTTGAGAATGGGACGTTGTCAAATTATTCAAAGCGAGAGAACCAGGACTTGCCGAAGGTGGTGTTTGAGGGGTTCCAGTGCCTCCGAGGACCCTCATCCGAGGAGACATTTCATCCCATTCATGCCTTCGAAGCTCTTCTAGATGATCCAAAACATCACCATAATGTGTGGAGAATAAATCTGCGTATCGCGATGCCAGGCCTTCCAAGTAACCACGATCTCCGTCCTGAAAGGAAAAATGTTGTTAAATAACATTTCGTAACATAGCACCTCTTTTTGCGTCGGGAGTTAAAAATGATAACGGTAATATATCAAATTAATCATAAATAAGTAAACTCTTTTTAACATAAATGAATGTCAATTATAAATTATCAACGTTGCCAACCTTTTAAAACATAAAAACGTGCTAATGTCATGTTAAACAAATAAAAATTTAAATACCGGAGCTGGTGCTGGTTGAAAAAGTTACATTTTGCTAATTACATTGCCTATTAAAGCCTCAACTCCAACAAAGTACAAAAAAACGTAATTATCTGGCGCCTGGAGATCTATTTGCTTGGAGGTCGCTTCCTTCCACGCAATTTCCGCCTAAACCCCAAAAAAGAAAAAAAACTGGAGAGTGATACCGGACAATTAAATACTGCGGGTCTAAAATATAGAGGGAATTTGAAATTACCCATGCTAACAGGGTTTCTTTAATGGGGTAATTAATTTTGTTTCCTAAAAATTAATTGCCAATAAATAAAAATAAAGCGCATAATCAAAATCATGGTATTATTTAAATGCTTTTGTTTTGGGAAAAGTCAGATTAACAATGCCTTGGCTATTTTTTCATAAAAATTATAATATGGAATGAAATACTAAGTCCGGTGTGTAATAAAATATTTTAAGATTCTGATTAAATCGGCATATGTTTCGAATTCAACGTTTCTCCAAGGCCGTTACTTTAGATAAATGTCTTTATATAGAATAAGAAATAAATAGTTCATTTTCATAAAACTAGAAAATGTGGTGGTAAGTTTACAAAACTAACTGCGATGAAATAAGGTAAGGACTTTTATTGATTAGATTCAATTTTTAAGCAATTTCTTATGGAAAGTTAAGGAAACTTGAAAGGTCGATACGAAAAGAGTATAAAATAGTTACATGAAGTTACCTTGAAGTTGGAACCATAGTACAAACAGGATGCTATCCATCAAACCAAAAAGAATCATTAGCTAGCCACTGGAGAAGCGTACTTAGAATTCAACCAGTCGCGCGTCGAGTCAAAGATGGCCGGGAGTTTATTTCCATTTTTAAATGAGAGCGCCTGAGAGCTTTGTCGGCTCCGAGTTTGTGCTTCGCGTTTTAAGTGGATTAAATCGCTCTACGCTCGTAAAACCGACAAGTGGTTCAGCTAAGAATTCAAGTAACTGTTCGACTTTTGCATGAGAAAGTGCTCGCGGGGCCTCGCTTCGCACTTACTCTGTGCAATTTGATTTGTTTATTTTTTTTCTGTGGAAATCGCGGCCGATTCACATCTAAGCGGAATACCGTTGCTTTGTGAATACTGAATGAAAGAAATTCATTAACGCTATCTCCCCAATGAAGCTCTTTTAGGATTAACGGCTTGTCTGATCTTAAGGGTGATGTTATTTTCCTTTAACTGTAGCTATAACAATTCTATTGCACTTGCAATAGAGTGCTTCGAAGTAAATTTATTTATAGAGTTGTGGTTTTTTACACGTACATTTATATTTAAATATATAAACAATCCTTTGACTAAAAGTTGACTATTAATTGGAAAAATATATTAACATAACTTGAAAAAATACGTTTCATTAAATTTACAATATACATTTTACTAATAAAAAAGGGTACGGTCGTCACAAAAATGGCTTATTATACTTGGTGATATAATGTTAAAAATACTACATACATATATATAAAAAAATAACCGCTAAAGAAGGGATCTATTTGTGAACGGTACACAATGAATGAAACAGAGTTAGATTTAGCGAAATAAGGGTACAGGTGATGCCGCACATAAATCCTCTTAGGACGTCGCCTCTGCCCGGCGCGCTCGGCACGCGGACCATCGTCTTATTGTGCTACCGTTGCTTGTTTTGTTCCACGACTGCGTTATTTCGGATTTGCGATCTCTTTATAGTACCAATTCAACCGCTTCTCCGATTTAATCGGGCTATCTTATTGCATTCGGTCCTAGATACTGGCAGCCCTTTAATTTCTTCTGGAATTGTTATTTATTTGTCTCATTCTTTATTTATCTACAATACTGTAATCTTCATAAAGATCCAGTTTTAGATTACGGTAATCTTTATGAGGATCCAGTTAAGTCATTACTTAAGCAATCTTATTGGCACTGTATTTAGTATAAATAATTTCAATTGCTTTCTTTTTTTTGTTTTAAAATGTAAGAAAATCTCTCGGAAGTCAGTTAGTTTAGTTCAGGCAGCTTTTATTCGTCTTATTCTACGGCGTAAAATTAAAAACATTTTAAAATTCTAAATAGCTCTAGATATTTTCAGCCTGAAACCGCTCTTCGTTTTCTAAATCAAGTAGTGTGTTCTCTATTGTATTCTTGGCATTCATGTTTTGTTCTTGCCTGACGGCGTGCAGATCTATTTTAGCGTCGTGATGTTTTAATAGTATTCGCAATTGTGATTCAACTGCTAAATAAACCGGCCACACAATGTCGGGAAGAACGACTTTTAGTACCGTGGCATGATTAGTATAGGCTATAAATTAATTATACTTGGCTTAACTGAGCTCAGTAATCGACTACCTTTCGGCCGTATAATTCCACGGCAATATTCAATTCATCGAACGATTCATTTTACGCTTGAATATCTGCCAGTATATACTTCATTGAGTATGTACGTACGCATTACTATTTTATAAATTATTGCACCGGAGTTTAGTATTTCTAATTTAAACAAAAATACTATATAAAAAATAAGTGTGAAAAAATATGGTAAATAGATTTCTTTAATATAATAGTGTAGTATTCTTTAAAGCACCTTTAACCCAACAAGCTAACATTGCATGCGAACTAATTACCTGATGTTATCTCAAAGTGCAATGCTGAGAAGTTTTTAGCTCAAGTCACTTAAAAAAAGTAAAGAAACGTTTTAAAAAACTTTGTTCTATTTTAGAGAAAATTTAAAAAGGTTTATTTATAAATATTTTTAACTATTTTTTTAATTGAACTTGTCAACTTTAAATATTTTGTTTAAACAATCAAAATAATGACAATAATGACAACAGGATGATAAATGTTAGGTACATAAAATAAAATGAATATTGTATATAATAAGACTATAAAATGACATCTGCTCACACAAAGTAGCGTCACATATATGTAGCTATATTCTTTCAGATCATTGACCCCTCTTTATTTTTATTTTTGTTTATTTGTTTATTATTATATGTTGATTGCTAATTTAAACTGCTTTCACGAGTGAAGTCTCATTATGACTCGTGTGTAAAAGAATGCAACATCGTTATAAGTTAACGGTACTTTTATTGATATATTTAATGGTCTTGTAAATTTATTATGATTACTGAAATTTTGTGGCTAAATAAAATGTGAGGAGAATTAAGAAAGATAACATTAGAGGGTGTTGTTTTTTGTAGTACTGTGAATTCTAAATTAATATATATTTTAAAGCTCTTATCCTACACCTGCAAGCGCTGCATATTCACATTAAGAGTCGACATCAACCGCGGAATATAAGAACAAAACTGATGATATTTCTGACTAATTTTGCTATTATAATTTTCTTGCTCGTAAACACAATTATAGAACCATACCTATAAATGATATATTTACAAAAACGTCTATCATTATTATGAGGATAGCGTTTTTGACATTGCACATAATAGGTATAATACATAATGTATTTTTAATTAACTTCTTGTGTTTGTATCCTTATATAAATATAAAATGTTATTTATTTAAAACAATACGTAATAGAACTAATCCTAATTTATTTCCTCTGGACATCGTAGGTATGTAAATTGCTAGAGCGCTTACAGAACTACGAAACTCATTTAGCGGCAGTTACATAGTAAAGGGATTAAAATGTATACTAAAAGTTTAAATTTATGAACCGGACGCGGTCTTCAATTCAACTTGTTGAAACTGACTTAAAAACGTCGTACATTTATTACTAACCTAATAGGCAGTTTTCTTGGACATTATTAAACGTATTATATTTATTCTATTAATACTTTATTATCATATTAAACACTAGTTTGACTATTGGCTAATGTCATTGGGATTCAAATAATCCATCCTTATCGTTGAAATTCAGTGTCATGTCGATGTTGTAACTGGTGCGGTTCAGTTTTTAATTCATTATCTTCTTGTTCTACCAAATGATCTCGTTTCTGTATTCCATTAAAATTCCATTTAAATTCAATAGTTTTACCATTCCGATTTCCTGAAGGTCCATTTACTGTTTGCTTTTATTGCGTTAACTTAGTTTTCTGATCCTACGTTAAATGAACTTTCATAGTTAAGTCAATAATACGATTTAATTTTTTCCATTTGTTATTATATAATAATAATTGAATAAAAAGAAAAGTGAAGTTTAATAATAAAATATTTCTATGTAAATAAAAACATTTAATGAGCCTTCATTCAAATTAAGGAAAGCAAATAGAGTTTAATGACATCAGAAATAAATGTTATATAAACAATGCTTGCCTTATTATAATAATATGAAATGTATTTTCAGAATTCACTTCTTTTATATTCAAAGACGAATGATATTGTCCCAATAAAGACATTGGACGAGCATTATTCGAAATAAAGCCAATAAACCACAAAACTAATAGCAATCATAAACTAAAGTACTACCACAAATATTGTCGTCTTGAGATCTATTTCAAATAATATTCAGAAAATCGCATTGTAAACTTCTTTTAGCGAGGAAATGTAAAATCTATAGGAAATGTATCGGAGGAAATTGAGTTTTGAAATTCTAGATGATTTACCGAGTATCTATTCTCAGGACAATAAAATTATATGTTCGTCATATATATATGTTTGGTGATAATACGATAAGACACGAGAATTGTTATAGAAAGGCTATAAGTAATATATGTTTATAAGTAGGTGCTTAGAAAATGTACTTTAAAATAACTTTATATTGATAATATGAAATCGTTTGTCAATCTCATTATTGGTAGACATAAATAACAATCAAATAACTTATAAAAGACAAGTCACTGCGGCAATGGTACACGTAATGTTATAATACATGAGGGAATGGAAGGAAATATATATAATAAAAGGTCAAATCACTCTAAGTATTAACAAACTAACAGTTTTTATAGTAGTTGCCGCTCGACCTCCTCCACCCATCAAGGGTCGGGTATTAAATTTATTTAGCAAAGATCCATATGTTCAATCGTAAGAACTTTGCGGTTTTCCATCCCTACTAATATATATAAAACACTTTCAAGCTTATAAGACTTCTGACGCCGGGTAAAGTGATATTTAACTAATTTAAATTTTAGCAGTCACTTCTGAACTTATTGATACTACAGTGGAAAAACTGACATATCAACGTATAAAATGATTGCAAACTAGAAGCAACAAAATTAGAAAATGTTTGTTATTTCAAAAATAATAAAGTTCCAGGAAAGTTAGATTTCCATGTATTTTTTTTAAATCGAGAACCTGTCGAGTTTAATTGAGCAAGCGAATGGATTGACAATGACGAATTGTTCCCTAGAAGTTATACGATTTACTAGAAACCGTATTGAATTTGAATAGTAGCAGGCCACGTTGTTTGTAATAAATTTCATGCATTTTTATTGTTTATAATAAACTAGAGCAGTCATATAATTTTATTTTCAAACACTATATTTCTATTAACCCTAACAAACATATAAAAGTAACAAATTAGTTTCAATAAATTTCTCAACACTTACATAAGTGTCAAGACCGACTAATTTGTACAGACCGAATGAATGGTAGGTCTGGGTTCGGCTCGCAATAACTCATTTTAAAATTCAAATAAACTCAGTCGTTCTAAATTTAAAATCTCCAATCTGTCAACGGTGTAGCGCGTGTTGTGACGACGAATGGTTGCAAACGATACCGACATCTGTTGTCTATTTTGAGATTTGTCACTGTTAAGACGATTGTCTACACAGGAAATTGCAGGAAACCCTTTTTTATTTATAAATTCCTTTGATGAACTAGCACATCGAAATCGATAAAAAATAACAAAAAATACATGAATGGGCCTGATTTATAAACCTCTACAATTTTATGAAATTATATTGTCTTGTTTAACTGAAAATTCAAAAGTACCATAAGATAATAAACGAAAATAGCAATAAACTGTAGAAATTAATAATTGTAAAATAATCGAAACATATTTAAAAAAAAACAATTCTTTACAAGAAAAACAATAAGAAACACCACTAAGATAAAAATGTAAAACAAAAAGATAACCCGAAAAGAAATCACAGAAACACAATTGACGAAACATAGTAAAGATATTATATTTGACGAATAACTTTAAACTCAACGACATAACCAGTGACATAATGTTTACTAGACACGAACGACATTTAATTAGTTAATCAAGGTACTTCATTAAATCAGCTCTCACAACTACACGCTATTTGTCATCTTCATGTAAGGCTCTAAGTCAGTGAAATAGAATTACATTCTATGAAAGTGGAATTTCCAGTTAAGGAAAATAACAATGCTGTGAAGAGGAAAACCAATCAAAAGAGGCTAAGAAACAATACAAACCTTTCACAAAGCCCAAAACCACGCGACACTGAAATAAAAAAAAAAAAGAAATAAACTAAAAATATCGAATGTATTTTCATTTTTTCGTCGCCACCGGTAATGGAAATGTAATAATATAAGAACAATTTTCTGAATTCAATTGCTATAAAAAAAAGTAGAGCGCTGCTTCCCGCGATCCTGTCTTATCGTCGCGCTTTGTCCTCCACCATTAAGCTAATTTGAATGCTGCATAGAATCAAAAAGCTGTTGTTCGATTCCTTTTCTTTATTTCGGTGGTTACCGCTCGATCGTGAACACTGATGTTGCATGGATTGCATTTATACGACGCAAGAAGACTGGCGCATTGATGGCGGCATTTTAAATAAGCGTCGGAACTTTGATGTTGTATTTTTATTAATGACGGTAGAATGTACAAGAACAATGTTCAAATAATTATATTAATTCTTTTGTTTTTATCAATCGTTCTTTCTAAATTTACATGTTTTATAAAATACGAAAATCGGCGACAGATTAAAAATGCGATAATGTTTATTTGAGACTGCCTTAAATAATCCCTCCAAGAAGATGAAATCAGATAAGCGGCGATTGCAACTGTCATCGCATTAACTAATAGGATCTTTCAAAGCAAATTTCAATCTTAATGTTAAGAAAATTAGGTTTAAAATAAAAAGTAAGAAATTTCCGAATGTGACGAATATCCAAGAAAGATGTCGTGGGCGCAGCCAGTGACAAACGACTCTTTCTGTCACAGCAGTGATAAATAACTGATTATGTTACACGCCATTTTGCCTTCATAATTAATTGAAAACGGTTATCTATATGCAATTAGATCCCCGACAGATTTTAATTGCGACTCATAAAATAAATAACGTCTTCCCGTTCTTTTTAAAATATCGTCGCTCGTTGCAATCATTGCGCAAACAAATGAAACATAAGCCAAAGCTTTCATCACGCGCCCCGCAGGCTTATACTTTATGTTATTCCCTTATTATTTCATGTTTTATTTGTGTAAGTGCCTTTTTATAGTTTACTTTTCGACCGGTTTCATGGTAATAAATACCTTGGGATTTAAACGATCGAGCATTGGAGCTTGAGGAAGCTACTTCATTTATATTAGTGGGTAGTGGTCATTTATTACTGTTCAGAATTGAACGCGCATTCCTAATGAGAAAAATTCTTTAATCTATATTTATACAGTCCATTAATCTTTATACGGTAGACTATTTCAGTATGATTTGTAACAGAATATTCAAATAGTAATAAAACACAACCTGTAAATGATATTTTACCAAAATAGATGATGTTATTTCGGTATCTCCGGCTAGTGTAGTTAATTGCCGAATTTTTTCCGTGCCCGACTGCCACGGATTCCGTAATTTGTCTTCCCAGAAATGAGTCGCGTCGTCGAATGCAAGCGACATGTAGATACGGGTCGTTTTTTTGTGGACACCCCTCGAATTTCGGCTGGCGTAAATAATGTTTAGTAGAATACCCCGGGGAAACGTTAGACGAATAATTACTGTTTTAACTGCTGAGACAGGAACGTCAAACGTTATTTTCAGAATAAAATTTCTGATGTTTAAGGTTCCTCTTTTTAACCATATTTATTATTCGGAGTTGATTCATTAAAAAAACATTACGTGTGTACGGATTCAATGATTGAATTCGGCTTGGGAGCGCAGTGCGGTCACATTTCAGGCGACATAATGCAATCAATACTTTGACGTTCACAATGCGGTTACTCTTTACGACCACTCCGAAGATTTACTATTTACGCATACCGCTTGCGATATTTATGATTTTCCGCACGCATATTACGCCTTATTATGGCGACCCTGAACCTTTGTACCCGTAGAAAAATCATTCAACTCAAGTCTATAAATCTATAATCAATCTGGATTCTTTAATAAAAGGGTGCGGTGTATAGCGAGTGGGTTATACAGACCTAGTAAGTTATATAAGAGAATATAGGCTCATTAAGTGGCGTAATGACGCATAGGTTACGTCTTTGAGGGATAAACTTTATGACGAGATATAACGATCAGTGACATGTCATTCGAAATTCAATTACATTGTAATTTAATGCGCGTAATAATTTGTGATAGTCGGTTAAATTGCGGATGTAGTTTGAAGAGTTCTTAAGAGATATACAATTAAAATATTCATGAGTTTCTCTTTGAAGTCCCTTTATGAGTTATAAGATTTCGTGGGTAGATGGGTGCTTGACGCCGATGCATTATGAGTTACAAGTGGCAGTAGCTTGAATCTTGCTTATCTTAAAATACATTAAGTAACAATTTATGATCAGTCTATTTTAAACTTTACTGAGAAAAATAATATATCATTTAATATATGAATGCTGTTTCCAAAAGTTATATAACATATAACAAAGGAAAATAATAATACATTATTTCTGAAGGAACGAAATAAGGGTGTTATTTCACAAAAGTTAGAATAAACAAAGTAGTGATGGGACATTACATGTAATTTTGTAATACAACCAATAATTACGACCGCATGCTATCGTGTGTAATAATCTAGCAGCTGAAATAGTTTTATGAGAAATTATCGCCTTTGTCCTGGTATCTATTTGTATATGCACGTATATGTATATCTGTATGTGTCTGTATGTATATGTATTTCTTAATTATCAGTTATATATAATGAAACTCAATGCAGTTTTAAATTTACAAATAAGATATGTCTATATATGAGTGAGTATATGTGTTATTTCTAACTGATCAATGCATAGCCTACTTTCAGGAAATTTCATCCCCAAGGAGGTAAAATAGAAAATAATGGTTCGTATTGGAAGGTTTTCGAAGTAAGAAACATGACATTTATTAGATTTTTCCATTAGGCCAGATACATATTTCACTAAAAATAAAATCTATAGACAGAAGTCACCAAGCAAATAAGTTGAAAGTGTAAGCATTAATAATAAATTACCACGAGATATAATAAATAATCGATTTAAATAGCACCGTTCATATTTAGTTGAAATTTACGACAGGACATTGGCTATTACAATCTATACTGTTTAAATAGCGTGACGTAATGGCACTGGTAATTGATATGAATGTGAAAAATCTATTCTAGTTTAAATATTTGGAACAAAACTTATAACTTAAGTAAAATACGCCATTTCTTAAGTCATCAAATCCTATAATAATTTTGTAATACGACTGTTTGTCGTATTACAAAATTATTATGTAATTCTAATCAAACCAAACAATGGACTGCATGTTGATCCATCACTATTAACTGTCAAATGTTATAATACAAATATAGATCGTCTTGTCGCGCATTCATCAATTATAGATTCCATATCATAATTTTGCCGTATTATAACTTTTGAAAGATTATAAAAAAAATATATCTTGTTTCCAGGATTGAAACATTCGCTGTAAATCATATTTAAAACATTCATAGAAATGCACCAATGTTTTAACGATAATACATCATATAAAATGGTGAATAAATTATACGGCAAATAGTAAAATATTCAAATAATACATGGACTTACATTATTTACTATGACAGTTGTATTGCGAAATACGATAAGATTTCGAATCTGTGTGCAAACTTCACTTACCTTACCACAGCGATTGAGATAGAAATCAGTGAGAAATAGTACTTGTAGGAAGAGAAAATATTGAATACATTTAACAATAATCTTGAATTAATGATCTCGCTAAAATGTAAGTATACTGTACTTAATCAAACCACAAATCTATGTCGTACCGTTGAAGATAAATGATAGAAGAATTGTAATAATAACCTTTTATGGTATATTTTAAATATATATTTAATTAAAATTTGATCTACTCGGACGAGACTCGAGCCTGTGGTCTCTAAGATACCCTCCTGTCACCTCCTGCCATTTGAGCTACCGTGTCTCTACCGACCTTGATGAATGTGGCATTTCTTTATCGGGGTTGCCATCAAAAATAATTATTCATTTTTAATATAATCCAAACTTTGTATCTAATTTTGTATTTCGACATTAAAAGAAAATCATAACCGAAATTAATGTTATATTCATATTTGTTTATTAATAGTAAATATTATTATTACTTGTGATATAAATTTATAAGACAGTTATATCCTTATAACAATAAGGTTATTATTTCAGTAACAATAGATTTATAAAATAAAAAAGGTTTGAGTTCTTAATAACCTTATATAACTTAAAATATATTTTTTATAAAATTTATAAATTAAACGTCCAAATAAGAATTCAATAATATAAACTAAACTCGTTGACATATTTTATATATTATTGTTTTACGTAAAATGTCATTCCCTGAATATTAATTAATTTAAATTCCGATACATTTGTTTTATTAAAACATGGTCTAGAACGAGCTTACACTATTCAAGGTGAACTTGTAACTCAGCGGACTTGAGAGTTCAACATTACTTATTTATAGTATGGACCCTTGAAGCACTGCTCTCTTAACAATTGAAACTACTGCTGTTACATTATTATTTATTAATGAGAAGCCCTCCATTCTTCTTATTGAATTTATATAATATTTATATAAGAACCATATCAGCTTTTTTTCTTTTTTTAATACAATACATATCTAAGCATTATATTGTTATTATATGCTTAGATTTTTCTTCTTTCTTCTTTTCTTCTATTTTTCCCCAGGAGGCTATTAACATGTCATGTATGGACAGTGTGTGACCTAATTCGGCTCTTACCGAATTTGCGCAAGAATAACTTGGCAGCCTTCAATGTTCTTACATCCTTAGATGTACCGCCAAGCCGAAGTCAGCGTAAGCCATGCCAAATCTCCTTGAGTTGTTTTGCAAGTACAGAATCCAGTCACCAACTTAAGCCAGGATATATGGCAATGGATAAACTTTGCGGTTATAGTTTTATTCAGGCAATTTTCTTGCAGGATCGAAGTTTCAAGTGGTAATTTAGAATCATATCGTTACAATTGACTTTTATGTCGAAATATTAAGTTAAAGATGTAAAAATTATAGTACTTATAACAATGAAAGAAATCCAATAAACTAACGTACAGCTCCTTTATGTGCAATGTACGTTTAACAACCAATTAAAAATCTTGAGAACTTAGTTTCATGTTTTTGAACAGTCTTTATGATTTCAAATGCAATAATCATATAACTATAATGATTCTTTCAAAGCTACAAACGTTTTGTTTAATCTAGCCTATCCACCTTACAATATTTTCTGAATTTACCATGTTGCCAAATTGCTTCGTTCCCTTATACGCGTCATTTACGTTACCACCCCAACCGCATAACATGTAAATAAAAAACAAGGTAGATTAACAAAAATATACATTGCTTTAATTACAATTAAAGTATTACTGATATAATATTATTATTGCTAATATTAAAGTAAAATATTTAATTGTTATCATCGACAAGTAAGTAACGAAGACAGTAACACATAATTTCAACGGACGTACGGACGATTGCCGTTTCCGCTAACAATTCCAACTCCTTCAATAACCTTTCACTTCCAAGAGACGGTACTTCCGGTTCACGTCTGTTTACAGCCAGGTGGTTAATTAAATTTTAAAGGTTTGACACGGAATAAGGCGTATTTATTAAACGGTCACATCAATTTTAAATTCCCTTTTATAACATACTTTAATAAATTCGGCTGTAAATATTTTATTAGATTCGGCAGTTTTGTTATGTTCTTGAAATATTTATTGTTATTTTGTGCGGGCTTACTCTGTTTTATTGTAAGTGTAGCCGGTACCTGAGTTTTTACTTTTAAAGTCTTTTAAGTCGAAATGCTTTTAGTCAAAACAAATTTTTAAATAATTATTTTTTTTAACAGTAAAATAATATTTCAGTATTCATTTTGTTTTTCAGTAAAAAACGATTTTTTTTTATCTATTACCAAGTACTTCGAACCTCTTTTGTATTGAAAGTCTTGTATTATTTTTCAAACTCAATTTGTTCGCAGCATGTAATTTAAGAACAAAATCACCCATTTAAATATGAAGTAAAATAGACTCATAGTAATTTAATTGCATCGCTTGTGTTGATAATAATAGCGTTAAAATGGCGAAATTGATTTCAATGAATATTATAAAACCAAAAAAAAACAGTTTCCAAAATTATACAGATTATATATTATACAGATTATACAGATTATAAATTGATATTAATTGATAAATTTATACTACAGGTATACTTATATCTATTTTATTGTACATGAGTTACAAGCCCCCACGTATATATAATGATATAGGAACACAGGAAATTGCTTTCAGATACATTTTCAGCTAGAGAGTTATTTCAGAATATTTAACAAATAAACATCAAAGATTCAAAATCAATAAAATAACATTATATAATTAATTAAACAACTAATTATTATTATTAACACAAAAGCATACAAAGAACAAACCGGTAATTAACTAAAAGTAGCGGACCAAAAGTTAACAATCTCTAGAAAGGTTTCTCAGAAATCAAACAATGCCACGATTGGCTCATTAAGGAGGGAAGGAGTCTCGTGATCAACAAAAGATGCACCGGAACCTCATGACAGTAACAAGTGTCGATCCCTGAGGAGGGTCCGACATGAGTTGGCAAATTGTTATCAGTTGTTACAAATTGATGGTTCAACTTTATTAGCATGTAATTAATAAATGTTTAGTAGTGACTCAAATATATGTATTTTGGCAACTTTGCTTGTTCTAAATGAACCATCGAAAACATTTTGTTTATTTATATATATACATATATATGTTATTAGTAATTTATCTTACTATACTCCCCCACCCCCCACGCTGTATGACAATTATTATATTATTATATTTTCATTTCGTACAATACATACATATCCAAAACTATTGTTTTGACGTTTGTGTAACACGTAACAATACTTTTTCATTAAACTTTTGAAAGTCACGCTCTTAATGATTTTCTTAATAAAGATAAATAAAGTCTAACTACTATTACATTCTATTTGACTGAGAAAGTAATTTGAAACCGGCTATTAAAATATATTTCATAATTAAAATATCTGCAACTGTTTTTACAAAATAACCCGCGAATACATGTTTCATAATTTTACGCGCATGTAAAGTAATTGATGAGACTAAAAACGATATCAACAACAATATTTTAAGTGTAATTTATATAAAGTAGCATTAATAATTATAAACATAGAAATCAATCAATCAATCAATCAATCTCTTCGTAATGACGTGGTATAATAAAACTGCAGCTTGCGCGAAATGTAGGTCAATTTATGATAAGGGCGTACTTCAACGTTTTATATAGTATCTCCATCAGGCTATTACCGAGGCACATGAATAACAATCACCTACGTGACTATGGAGGGATCAATGCGACATCAGAGTAATGACAATGAATGGCCTATACGGCCATTGAACAGCTCTAACCATGGTGACTTCCTTCGATATAAAATACACAGAAAGAAACGAATTAACACAAAAAGATATTACGTTTTACACTCCAAAAAATATATTTTAAATATTCATTCTCACTCTTGGTATATTAGAGAACGAATTAATCTTAAATTAATATTTTGGTAATAGTATGTTAATATCGATAAAAAAATAACCTGTCGCCTTAATGTCAACGGTTGTACCCACAGATTATTAATAATAAAGTTGTATCAAAAGATCTGTCAAATACAGCACAAATAATTAAAGAAGGAAACTATGATTCAATAGAAATATGTCAAATAGTAAAACGTAATATTTTTAACACTTCGATAATAAGTGTAAGGTGTCGTAATTGCAGCCTTGTTAAATGACTCAAAATCTACATTTTGAACCAAAAAATATTACATACTTAAATTACAATAACACATAATTTCTGACATGTCCATCTGTCCATCAACATTAAGACTTAACCATGACGCGTAATTCCTGTAAACAAAACACTTGTTACGACGGATTTTGCGGTTAAATTTACACAAAAAATAAGCAGAGGTGTATTTTGCACGATAAATTGACAAGTGACATGATACGCGGTTTCTTTCTTGTTTTTGTGTTACTTTCTTTTGGTGTCCAATTTCTGGATATATTTGACGTTTATGGCTTTGGTATTAAACAATCATATTCATTATTTAACTTAGGTACACGATAATTTGTTTTGGAAACGGAGGGTAAAAAAACATCAGATGTCTGTATGTCATAAATGAAATAAATATATTTATTATCTTACTATAATAAACAAAACTTTTTTAATAAAAAAACAGACCTCCAACATATTTTCCACAGAAAACAATTAGTCCCAACAACTTAACCGTTTTTGTGTAACCCAGTAATTGCGGTACATAAAATATTTTGACGTGGCGATAAGGACAAAGGGACCGAAATTCTAGCTTATCTTATCGGCTCCAAGTGTTATGCCACTAATGACCTGAGACTAATTTCAAGGGGCCCTACAACTTCATTATAAGAATATTGACTTCAATGGCAAGTATCGTCAATAAAGATAAATACAAACTTTAGCAAGAAACAGGGAATAAAAGATACCGAACTGGGTAATACAATAGTGAACATTATTCAGTTTTACAGATATAGTTGGTTAAAGACAAAGGAACTTTACGAGCAACCCTAATTAAGACAGGGGTGGTTAATCTAAAAACGTACATCTATTCAAGGATCAACCAGGTTACCTCTGACGTCTGGGATTAGCTTGGCTATAAATGGGCTGTCCTGAGGTAGTTTGGATAATAGCCCAAGTTACAAGTCTCGGCGTTGAAGAGTGCAACAATGATATTCTTAGAACAAAGGATAAAGCTGCTTAAGTCTGGAATATTGGTTGGATGGTAGCTATTGTATAATTTAAAACAATGGTTACCTAATAAGTGTGCACGTGGTGTAAAATATAAAAAATACATTAAATGTACACGAAATATATAAAATAACTAGAAAGTAATTCATTAAAAATGTAGGAAAAATACTTTTATACTAAAACTTTCGTGAACCAAGACTATTATATTTATATTTACGTAGAATTAAATCGGAATGTGCGCGACTAGTTCCGAACCCATTCGGGATTCTTACTCATGAGCTCTAAGCGTGGCGGAGTCGCGGCGTGAACAAGTTCACGTTCGATTTAATTCAACGTGAATACAGCCTGGTAAATATAAATATAATACTAAAAATATGATTGAACAGTTACACGACATCCGTAACACATTACTTGCACCACGTCTCAGGCGAATGCGAGGTAATCTTAAGAAAACCTTAAAGATTTAAGCGGCACATCAACGCTGAGATGCTATCTGCTTTCATTATAATAAATAAATAATCTCATAAAAGTAATCTCGAAATGGTCTGAAGGGATATACAGAATTCCAAATATAACAAACATAAATCTTTAATAATTAATGTTTACAATTTTAAAATGTTTTATGTAAGCTTTTATATAAATTTTGCGGTATTTTATTTTAAACAAACATCACTTTTTAGGTTAACTGTACAAATACGTGTTGTTTAAAACAACCAGTTAATTTCTCTCGTTTATTGTGCTGTTTTAATATATGCTTTTAACTTAAAAAAGCTTATCAAAAATCTTTAATGAAGTGTATTTGCGGATAAAAACCAACCAAAAGTAAGAAAAATATTGGAATAAAATTCCAGGTGACATATAATACACATATTATGGAAAGCTTATTTTCTTGAACGGATTCCGGATTCGTGCGACGTAAGACAATCCTCTGACAAGTGATTTATTTCTTTTATCTTTGACTTATCCGGATTTTATCTTCGGGCCTAAGTACTGGCGGAAGAAAAAAAATTGTGAAAACAATATTATATAATTGTCGCTTCAAATATTAAAGCCAACTTAAATCATAAGTAGGATAGGATAAGGATATAAAAAATCGGATAAGAATCGTTTATTTTTATCTATAGATATCGTATTTGAAAAACCAACATCGACTTGATACTATTAGCGTTGTTTAGCGATGTAACGGCTGTTTATGAGACATAATTTTATAAACAATATGAATATATTTCCGTAACCGTTGTGACATGACCACAAAACTTTAAAAAAATGAATATTTACATTGCTATGAAAAAAACAATGCAATTGGTATATTTTATACCGGGAACGATAAAGAAAATATTTGAGTACCACAACAGTTTTGTAAAAAAATATTGCTATGGACTCGAATATTACTCATGATATAAAAATATCATAGAAGCGTCGAAATATAAAATAGCTAGATTTATTGTATCGATAAAGAATTCTTCACACGTTTATTAATTATAATTATGGTTCTATAAACTGGTTATTTTATCCATTTTTTTCGGCTTCTACCTCAAACTATTCAATAAAAATTATATTTGAATATCAGCAAAAAAAAATCCAAATTGACGTAACTGTCTCGATTTCTATGCCCATATATATTGAAAAATATATTATTGATTAGAATTTTTTTTAAAAATACTTATTTTAATTTTGAAATAATAAATAAATCAATTTTAAATTACCTACATTATAGATGAACTAAAATCATAAACAAAATTAATTACCTTCGAAGACTGTCTCGTCAGCCAATAAAAATTAAATATCATACCCCCATTTCCTTAGTTTATTTATTTTATAGTTACATGACACTCTGCGTTCATTTTTTATGTCCTCTCGTGGACTTATTTCATTGTCACATGCGGTTATAAAGTGGACATGTTTATTGAATGTGACGAAGTGAGAATTTAAATTGTTTTTGATGGATCTTTTAACGCCGTTTGTTTTTGTTATAAATTTAGAACACATTGAGTTTGTTTTGAATATATATTATGTATAACTTTGATTGACTCTAAAATAGTAAATATTTATATTACTATTGTATAAAAATTAGTTAGTTAATTAGTAAAATTATATATCGAAACAAAAAAAATAATATTTGTTGTTTAATATTTACAATAGATAAGTATTTAATGCCATTGAATGAAGTGGGAATGATAATGTACTAATTACAAGAAACAAATGATGATATGAATATATAATAACTACAAAAGAAGAAAGAAAAAATCCATTATTAATTAAATAAAGTAAACATAAAAAGCAACAAATATAAATAAAAATCCCGGATGAGTACCACGTATATGCCAAAGTAATACATATATAAAAATATCAATACAAATACACTTTGTGAATAAAGGCCTAGTAAGTGATATCGTGTTGACTCACAACGAGATCCCCCAATCTGTTTATTCTATCCGCAATCTAGGATCGGTAATAAGATGCGACATATGTATTATCCCGATTAAATCCCCTCCGAAAGAGAAGCTTAAATATAGTGATGTCCAAATTACAATACCGGTTTTACTTAACGTTAAAACATTAATATATGTAATATATATAACGTCGAATGATATTTTTACTTTAATTATAGAACAAGAAATTGTTACTTTTTATGGTTACTAGTTGCCGTTAATTATTTAATATTGTTAAATTATTATAATTCTTCATATATATTTATATAATATCGACAAATGCAGTTATGTCACATCCCTTTCGTTGATTGATCGCGTCTCTCCCTCCGGGCTTGTCAACGTGAAGAATAACATTGTTACATTGCTTCTAAGTATTTCGATGCAGCGAAATCCTTTTAACGGCATTTGCAAACAAATCTAGCTTCAAAAGAGGAAATACTTGCTCTACATCTTGTCATTTGAGAGTCGAATTGGAGCTTCTAAAGTCTAAAAATATATATTTTTTAAGTTAAACACAGATTTTTTTTATTGTGGTATGTAACTTATAGGGAGGTAAGAAAATAATGTAACAAGAAGAATCTTAAGCATAAATGCCTGGTCATAGGAGACAAAAGCGACAAAGAAGACTTGGAAGGATTGAACGAAAAAATATATTGCAAAAGAAATTTCTAATATCTGTACTGAGATGACGTATGATAGGAGAGAATGGAATTGACATATTGCTCTGACCCCAAATAATTGGGATGTAATATTTCAGCAATTTGTGATTTAAAATTTGACGCGAATTAATTACCATCTGATCACGCGGTATCAAATCTAAAAATCATTTTCATCAGGATATTGAGTTCACTTACCTTATTGAAAAGATGCTGCCAAGGAAGTACAGTCGAGCAATATGTATATTTACTACAGCTAAGTAACTAGCAGTGTAAGACAAAAGTAGTTTGAAAGCTAAGGTTTCCATTTATTTAGAAGATCGATCTCAATTTTTGCCGAATTAAAAAGAATCTTGGCAGAAACTCTAGACTGGCAAAGCTCCAAATACGCTAATAGGGCAGTTAGCAGGAATTTCGAAAACATTTTTTACGAAACAGGTAAAATAATGGAATAATGTAAATATAAAAACTTGTTTGAAGTTTTTTAAATATTATATATATTATATTACATAAGGAACTAAAAAAATAAAATTTATCAGATTTCATATACTATAGTATCAAGGTAAAGAACAAATTGTAAAAGAAATCATGTGATATGTTGGTAACGAACGAAGTTATTTTAATAACCCAGTAGTAATTGAATACAATTATCATAGACCTTTTTTACATTATAATTACAGGTTATGTCGAATATTAGATGATAGATAAAAATAAAAAAGATGAACTAGGTCCATACATAAATATTTGAACATCAGCTATAACGGTAACCAGTGAGTAGACTGGGAGCCATATGTGAAGTGTCGTTGAAAATAAAAGGAATAACGCCGGTAGACCACCGACCAAGGCGGCCGACTTCAAAGATAAACTTCCCCTACACACCTCGTACTCTATAATCAACGTGACCAACACTGAATATTGGTGCAAGAATGGATTGCCTTAAGATCTAAAAGTCATTAGTCATATCACACGACCACTTTTCTGGTAAGTTATAAAAAGTATTAAGATTATTATGGAATTCTAAATTGCTTTATTATACTCTATGGATTGACCTAAATGGATTGTAACATTCTCTTAAAATATTGGTCCCACGTGAAACATTGATTGGATTGCATTATATTATCATATGCTTTGAGAAAATATGTTTTTTTTTTACATTTCAAGTACGTTTACGTTATAATAAAATAATATATGACCACATAAACTATAGTTATTTTTTTTTGTTCAACTAATAGCGAGGCACGTCTAGTGAATTCTAATAATACGAGTCTGCTCTCAGTCCAAGTTTACAGACTTCGGTTAAACCATCTATAATTATATCACAATTGTCGCATCTAATGCATTATACTCCAGGCATTGCATTTATGTCTTGACAGTACTCACTCATTATCCTCGACTAGAATCAAAGGAACATCTATTTTAGAGTTGCACTCAGTTTTCAGAAAATGCATAAAGTCGGTCCTTTAAGCAAGTATCCTTACCTGAGAACAATAAAAATATATTTTTATTTAACATTATGATATAAATTTATTTAAATAAACACATGCGTCAGTATATCTCAAAACATCATATAGACATAAATTACATTTATAATTTACGACAATGCCACGAATGCGTCACATTTTATGTATATCTAAGCGGGTGAAAAACGTTAATAACGCCTCACTATCACAAACACGAGCCATAAACCCACGTAGGTAGCTCCTAAACGTGCTCAATACTCAATACTCAACTTTATAATACCGCTCAGTATTGGATTCGATTACATTCCGGTCCCAGACTCCCCACAAAGATTTTTATGTGCCTTGTCGTTCATACTGTCAGGTGATATTTGTAATAGACCTTATCTTTAAAGTTTGTATTGAATTGTCACTGGTATCAAGATGTGGCCAGGAATGGACTCGACCCAACTAGATATCAAACGAGTTGCCGGTGTTCCATTTAAGGAGTCCATATTTAATACTGTCTCCGGCTACCTTTTTTCGCATGCCAACTTAATTTAGTCAACCAAATATAGTAAATGGAAACGATATTATGTTCCTTTCAGTTTTATAGTCAATTAAATAAAGTTACTAAATCGTAAAGCACTAATTTTATGAGAATCGAAGAATTTATATTCGCGACAACGCTTTGCATAAAAACGTTAGGTCCAAATTCAAATAAAGGCATGTTATATATTTTCTTAACAAATAAAGGAAGCCAGTTGTAGGTACAATAATTCTTAATACAATTTATTCCAGAACTATACCTAAGCCACTAATAATCGTGAGTTGAAACGGAAGAATTAGTGTGTGCGTGCCTTAATGTAACCGAATAAAATTTTTACAGCTCATATCTGAAATTATTTAGGTCAAAACTATGTACTTACCCGGTACGAATGTAAATTAACGATAAATGAGCGACTTAATTTACGATTCCGGGCCTATTGTACGTTTATATTAAATTCTTAGCATGATTCGTGAAACATTAACAAAATAGCTGATACTTGATTCAGATTCAAATATAATTTATATAATAAACTAAAATATAAATTGAAATAACATTAAAAATATTTAAAAAAGAAGTTCCTCACACCTCACTGGTCCCTTATTTGTGTAACGCAATCTGCGGATATATTAATTAAAAATATTTTAATAAATATTTATTTATTATATTTATTCATTTACAGAATATAAATTTATTTAGTTTTTAAAGTTATTTCTTTAAGTTAGTTATTTTTAAGTTGAAACAAATATTCCAAAACTCATCCTATTTTGACCATTTTAATGTTAGTCCCTTCTTTTTTTATCTTAATATAAGCATGAGGCTGCAAATCTCCGCCATTATATATGTAAATTGATTTTTAAAGTTTAACCTCCACAGCCTCTTGAATCAATTAAAATATGAAATAAAGATTATAAATACAAGTTATTTAAAAAGATCGTACAGTGTCATTGAAGCGAATAATCGATAAGTACAAGATGAGATGTTGGTATTATTGAGCAGACAAGCGCGAGCCATTGAAATTAATCATAAAATTGCTTTACGGTCACGAATATCATACATGATAACAAATAAGACTCCTTTTTCTCGCAATTTTATCAAAGATAATCAGAATTTACTGAATATTTTCTTTGAATATTATCTATTACTAGACATTTTAGTTGTAATATGACCTAAATATACACTGTAAATGCACTTGATATCGCCCGATCTAAGTCTGAACGTTGATTCGATTTTGAAATTATATCCTTGCAGACACTCGCAGCGCTCGCTCCCGGATTATGAGGGAATTTGGTAATATCCTGGAATTGATTACGTTTGGAATACTCTTTAACTTTATGACTTGGATAAGAGTATATTCGTTTATATTCAATATTTTCATTATATATATATATATATATATTCGTACAATTAAATTAAATAACCTAACTTACCTTACGGCTCCGATAAGTTTAATAGTATTCAATTTTCATTCAGAAAAAGTGGTCTTCTAGCTATTCAATGAATTAAAATATTATTATATAAAAAATTTCTTTATTTTTACTTTTAAAGATTTAATCTTTTTAATACTGATGTAAAGTTATCAGTCAGTGGAAAGTAAACAAAAATATACATATTGTTTGTTTAAAATTCAGTATTGTTCGATGTTCGATAATTTTATACAGTTTGAATGTTGAATTTAAATAAGATTACGACAAAGATATTCTAACATGTTTTATTTATTCATGTTTTCTTGGATTTTAAGAACTATTTTCAATGAATAACTCGGGTCAATGATGAAAGAGGCGGTATGGTGAATAGTTTTTATATTTATTGCAAACATCTCTGTTACACCATTTTATAATAGTATTCATTCATTTTATAATAGTATTCATTCATTTTATAATAGTATTCATTCATTTTATAATAGTATTCATTCATTTTATAATAGTATTCATTCATTTTATTCATTTTATAATACTAGTGTGCAATATTTTGAATACAGCTCTCTGGTGAATCCCGTATTATATACAATTGAATTACAAAAATATAAATCTATTCTCTAGGAACAAAACTGGAATGTAATCATGGAATCGAAAATTTTTATCAATGTATCGCAGAAAAATATTTAATAATAACAACATAAAGTCTAGAGAGTCAAAACTGAAAGAGGCCTTATAACATGGCTTAACAAAATCTCGCCTGATAAAACAGAAACCAGATGAAAAAGGCACCCAGAGGATGCTGAATTGCGCCAAACAAAAGGCGAATGGGACGTGGTTAATCTGTCCGGTCTCGTTTCGATGGCTTGGAAAAAGAAAATTGAATTTATTATCGGTTGTTTTTGAGTGACGTGTTATTTCACACGCTGGCAAAGGAAGGCTGAATCCAATCAGTTAAGGTGATAGCTCGGATGTAGTAAACGAACTGTCTGAAAATGTCTTCCCGATTCAATTCAGTCGCACTACTCCAAAGGAAATGGGAGGTAGTTTTCAGATCCGTCAGCATTTTGCCAGTGTTGGGTAAAAATAGGCGTAGGTATATTATTTTGATAGAAATATATTTGTATTCATGCAAACAATTATGTTTTAAAAAAATATTACCCATCTAAATATTTATTGTACTGTTTGAAAAAAAAAATATCTATAATAATTTAATTTTTAATATAATATATTTTAGTCAATCAAAATAATTTATTAACAATCGTAGCAGGGACTAAGAAAGAAATTATATAATTACTATTATTAGTACTAGAAGGCGTGTCAATTAAAAAGGGTGGAACCATGCGTACATTGAACTCTAATTGGCTGCATGCCCCAATACTACACAAAGCTATAATATATTCAATATAAGAAAGCCCTTCAAATATGCATTGTTATAGGAAAATAATTGATTGATCGACTTATAATGTAAAAATAATACAGAAGTTTTCTTTGTTTATATATTTTCTTATAACTAAATATATTTAAAATAAAATTATTTATAAACATAAATAATAGAATGTTAAGAAATAGTTAAATTAACTTTTCCATACAAACAGTATTAAAATCATGACTTACATTTGCCAGCTCAAGTTGGGTCTGAGTTTAATAAATGTAACTTATACAAAGCAGTCCTCACAGAGACGATTTAATTTTCATCTTAACTTCGTTAGGACAATATTTTCATTTCATTTCTAATATCAGGGCTCGAAAGATTAATATTTTCTTTCAATCCAATATACAAGTTCATTTGCGTTTATTTTTTAAATTTGCATAAAACTTGTTTAAATGTTAATGAGAGGCCGGATTTATGCGCATTGACATGGGCGATGTATTAATTGTAAACTATAAAGCGGAATATGAATGCTAATATTTAATAAATTAGTATAATTATTATAAAGGAAGGTAATAAAATACAAAAAAATATATATAATGAAACCTGATTTTAAAAAAAAGTAAGCACCAAAAAATAGTGATGTCAAGAATTTTATATCGATAAAAACATCACAATAAAAAATTAAAAAATGAAGAATCTCCATTTCATTGGAGACAATGATAATAATATTGTTTGCGTTTTAATTAATACACAAGTTAATCAACAACTGTGGGTCTATTTGCATAAACCCATTCACGTTTCATAAATGCAATACCATGTTTAATGTCATTAATTAAATTCCGCGATGCTTATCGATTATATTTTTACATTAATAATTAATATCGATGTAAAATTTAAGTACATTTTTTTTGCGATGGAATTGATAGAACGTTTTTTCAATTTTACTTAGAGTTACTGTATTTATGTAGTTGGTGTTTGACGGTTTGTAATAAGTGTGAACTAATGGAATTCCTCTTTTAAATTATGAGTCACGGTTTGAATTAAGTTTTTGTCTTAATATATGCAATCTATAATATATTTTCTAAGCTCCAATTGCAAAACACTATGAAATAACCGGTATACTTTTTTTTTTGTTTGAGCAAAAAAAACGTCGATAATCAAGTTAAGCTCAAACCTCTGACATTCTTGAGGTTAAAAAAAGAGTTAGCGAATACATCTTGCATATCAAAAATAGACGTACAATGAAGTCAGCAGTGCGTGAACATACCATAGACAAGCCCAATCATTATATCAGATTTCAAATCACAAATCATACTGGCACGTACTTATATACTAAAAAAAACAAAATTTAATAGAGAAGGTGGTTGGAGCCTCAAACACTGAGATCCACTCATGAATCATGTAAAATCCCATGTCTGTGACAGTGCTGTGAGACCTCAAGATAGTGCCTTTTGTGTACATCCTGAACTCTATGCCCGGAAACTAAGAAACCGTTAGAGGTAGATGACTAATTAACTCACTGACAAACATCTATATCTCGTTTTCCTGTGAGCTACGTGGCAATCGAAACGTCTCGTCAGGTTAGAATTAAATTTAAAATGTAAATCCAACTATGCGCGAGTTAAATCCATTAAAAATATTTTGATTTAAATGTGTATTATTTTTGAATAAGTAAAAATATACTAGGTATTAGTAGTTTTATAGAATAATAGATATATTATCTTATGGTTATTTTATGTTTTAATTATAATGAATAGTTGTTTAAGAGACTACAAAATAGTTTGACGTTTTTTCTTAGTCAATTGTAATTTGATTGTCTAACGAGCTGAATCGAAACAAAACAATACAATGTAATCTATCAAAGCCGCGGGAAATATAACAGTATAACAAATAAAATATGACTGGGATCTCAGCCAAAATACGGTAACGAACAGCGCGTTTCGATGTAATTGGACACGTCACTTAGCGAACGAGTGCAAGCTACGAATATAAATATTATGATTTATTTTAATATAGACCACAATGGCACTTGATAGAGGCTGTAAGTAAATAAAAGCCATTCAACTTATGTCGTGAGAAATTGCAAGAATTTAAGTTTGGTTCGATCCGTGTTAGTATGATTTTCATCCAGTTTACTGAAATCGACTTCACATCGCTCAACTTGAATGGACTCAGCGCCGGCATTCGTTAATATTGAATCAAAGAGAGTGAATGGTTTTGGGAATGACTAATCTTATTGAATGATTAAGCTCGTTGTTTTAAATAATTGTACGTTATGATGCTTTAGAAGTTTCTTTATTCATTTTTAAGACGGATAGTGATTCCATCGCTTTTTGTTTGTTGCTTGTCCCACAGAACCACATGAGAGTTTGTTTTTATATAGCGAATGATGACTGTTGCCAAATAAGTGATGGTGGACTGGATGCAGCTCAAATTATTTGCGATGATGTATGGGCTGTCAGTAACGAGCGTTGCCGGTCATGCTTACATTTAGTGGATACGAAAATTAAGAATCGACTGCTGACCGACTTTAAAAATAATAAGCAACTCAAATTATTATACCATTTTGTAATTTATTACTTTAGGAGACCTTTGGTAATTATATTTTTAATATAATATTATTATAAAGGTGCATGCGAGTATGTCAAGTTTGAGGTTATTTTTTTATTATTTTGACAGTACTAAGAGAAAGGTCATATTTATATGTAAAAATGGTATGCATTAAAAAATATATTTTTAGTTGGGTTAATTATAATGACAGTGACGGTAAGGCTTATGATGAATTTGTATAATTTTCAACAATATCATGAATTAATGAATATTATTTGGTTTCAATTTTAATGAATATACAGAAAAGAGGCATTAAATATACAAATTCATCGTAATTTTGCTTTAATATATTTATAAACGTTTTTATTTTTAAGGCAATTAAAGTTGTATATTAAAAAGGCAATCATTTAGTTGCAAACAACGCCTTTTAACTAAATTTTATGTCCCACCGCAAAATTATAATCAATGCCTTCTAAAAGTTATATTGCCCTCCATAAATTGTCATTAAAAAGTTGTTTTGTTTTGGGTCAACGAATTAATATTTCTCAGAACAGTATCTAATTATTTAACAAAATTAAATTAAATTTCATAATAATATATTCTGTTTTAAAATGAGCCAAAATAATATCAGTAGCTATCTTCATTCGTTATTCAAGACGTGGTCATTATGACCGCATGGGCTTCTCGTAATTCTCCTCGGACGCTTCTTTTTGAAATAGTTGACAGACTTCATACTCGACTACGCGTCATATGGCTTTGTCCCGGTCTAGTTAAAGCTCATATGAGTCTGCGACATAAAAGGAATATCACAATGATAGTAGAATATGTTTACATTTTACACCACAGAGTACACTATTGAAATATTAAAACAATAACGAATTTTCATTCTTTGAATTGTAACATTTGCTCATTTTTTTTTATAGGAAGAAACGTCTCAATTTATCTAACATATTATAACCGTCCGATTTAAAATGACTCCAGTGGGGTCATTAGTCAAAACTAAGTTATTTTATCCATATAATAAACACCTCGACTCTTATCTCGGAAGTTTAACTCTGACGGGGAGGGAGTTATGATTTATTTGCTTTAGTTGGGCACACGTTTGTTGTGGTAGCTAGGCTGCTATGCGATGGACTCAAGCTACTACTGCAATAATAACACATGGCCATATGTTTAATAATATAAACAATATATATATATATATACTGTATTGTATAACGATGTGGAATATAACGACATAAAAAGTTATTTCATTATGTGTGTATACAGAGTTTATTTACTTTGTTATAATAATATTGTCATATTAAATTAACAATTATTTGATCAAACATTTGTTGAAAGGACAACTGTCGTGGGACTCGTAACCCAAACAATATGTATCCTTGTATTTGTATAGAATTATAAAGCTGTCGTTATCTTCCTACCAACGGATGGTATAATGTCCAACAAAATTATTGGGTGAAATGAAATTTCATATTTTGGTGAATAAAAGTTTATTCACCAACTATGTTATAAGCGAGGAAGTCGCGATTTTTATGGCAGTGAGATATAACATGTGTTTTATGTCGTGAGTACAATTAATGGAAACATGACGGTGAAGCGTGTCTGCGCTGGTACAAAGGACGAGCCTTGAAAGGGCCCTTAGGCTGCAGAGTGCGGGCGGTATGAGATATACGCGTCCTAATAACACTATCCTGCGGTGAAAAATATGTAGAACATTCATATGTTGGTTCCAAAGGCAATGAGAATTATTAAAAAAAATAAAATTAAAAAAAAAATACAATTGTGTCGAGTGACATCATACTGAAACATAAGAATATAAATAATAACTGTATCAAAATATATTTCACAAAAAATAAATACATTAATTTTTTGATACAAGAAATATTACGTTTATTTTATTTGTACATTAAAATTTTATCTCGACGTTATGTCATGTTTTTTAAATTTTCGTAAACATCAAAGATAAATAAGTAGCAGTAGGTATTCGTATTATAAATGAAATAATCAGGCATTAAAATATCAAACAATTAGCCAAGACCACACGTTATGTTTTATTCTGGATTGTGGTCCGTGTAATATGGTAGGTATAAACTTTATTGTATTTATTACTTAATTACTGAAATCATACCATTCGGTCAAAAGACTTAATGGTCAGGTAATTTACGTTATTGCCTATTGAAATTGTTTGTATTGGTACAACTAATAGATTTCCTATAAATATATAAGACGTTATGAAATTATATTATATTATATAATTTCATAACGTCTTATATATTTATAGGAATAATATATATTTATAGGAAAAATATTATATATAGAAAATACAAACAAGCTGTTTTTTAAATAGTGGTATTATTAAAATAAGATAAAGTTTGAGAGACAATAAACATGTAGATAAAATATTAGAGGTGAAAAGACTTGTATACGTCTTGATTAGATAATAAAGATGGACATCATAGAGTCACAAAATTTCAAACTTAAATCCTTATATTCGTAACAAATAATAGATACATATTTTCTTTATCATAAAAAACTATTTTTAAATAAAATATTCATTTAAACAACAGTAATTATTGTAATTTACTGGATACGAACACAAGAAAAATAAATCGAACACAAGAAAAACAAATAAATATATACTAAAGCTTAGTTCACAATGATTTATTTTAAAAAAAAAGTTATATAATAGAAACAACTTGTTAACTGAGCATTGAGACCACTTGAATGTCATCAGATCAGACTAAACCATTCTTACAAATAACGACGAAGTCTCACAGCTTCACAGCTAACTATTCGATTTACTCTCCCAATAAGGTGAAAGGAATGTTGTCGCCACAAAGCATAACATCACCCCTAGTATGTAGTACGTGAAGCTAGCAATTTTTATTACAGTCTGAATGGTATTTATTGCTTTTAGAATAAAGTTGAATTTACTTTGCCTTATAACATGTTAACCTGGTCGGCCGTACGTGCTCGGCAAATCAAGTGCGTTGAAGTGCGGATGGAAAGAGCGTCGCGTATGAAAAATCGAGGAGGGGGCGACGGCATGAGAGGTACGGATGGGGGTAATATAGAAGGTTTAATCGGAAATGCGTGAGTACTTTGTCCTTCACGCACAGTCACTCAAAGCAACAAAAACAATCATATGTCAGTAATGTAAACTCATCCTTATTTTTCATTTCCTGATATTGTAGTTATAATTCGAATCCCAAACGAAAAGTATGAAAAAATATTATAAAAAGAAATATTGATAAATCCTGTACAAGTTAAGGAGATAAAGAAAATACTAAAATGTTAATTGATTAGTAATAATAATTTTCATAAGAGGCTTTCCCAATCGCCAAAGATTTTTTGACATCAAGTGCTTTTCAAAGCCATTATTGCACCATACTTTATCATAGTGGCATAGATTTACAATGAGCATTTAAAAAATACTTGAGGCTGAGGGACTCACTCCCAGTCAGTATCCCGTTAACAACATCTGCACGAACACCAGTCGTCAATATATAACTGATTGAAAGGGGTTGTATGGAAATTAGCAGTTCTTTGGAACAGCACTCTAAAACTTATAGCTACGAGTGAAATTACATTAACAAGTATTATTACTTGATTGATTATAACTTTTAATATGTTAGTTGCGTGCAGGGTCAGAATATAATGATATTTACGTTGACCCAATAACTCTGTTTGATCGAACTCTGTTCCATGTTTCTTTTTGATGAAGTTTTTTTTATGAGCACCTGTCATTTTCATTGTTACATAGACAAGTGATACTTCAATTTTAATTGAATTGGAGATAAAAATGAATGCAATTAAACAATGTATTCCAAGAATATGCCTTTTTAGTTCAATGTGACACTGTACAAATATTTCGTGTATCATTTCATAAATACCTGTGGCATACATTTGCATACGATAATGTGTAACTGAGCTTAATATTGTTTGTATGGTAGAGTCCCACCTAGTGTGTTCCTGTCTACATACATTTACATCTCAAAGCAGAGTCTAGCCCATAATAATGTGGTGTGCTTTACTCTTTAAACGTTTGACGTCACTCAACCACTGGACCAATTAAACAAGCATAATTTGTTATTATTAGTAATATTGATCTGTTTTTATATACAATATATGTCGAGTAGTATTTTGAGAAGTCTCTCTTGTCGGACAATGTCGGATATACACTTACCTTAAGTTTGTCATGAAATTATATTAAAAGTTCATATGTATGTAATTTTGTGTTTCAAAGTGTAGGAATTTTCAATATGTATATACATTAAAATGTGCAACAAACAAAACGTTTCTTTGATTACTATTGCTTTAAATCAGGATGTATGTAAGCAGAGGCCGGCGAAGGCAACGAGGTGAAAACCACAATGTTGGCAGAACGCCATACACTATGTAAATTATCCAGCTATGCTATACTCAACGTGTTCAGTATATTTTTGGTTCCAGACAAATATGCGTAGCGTGCTTCAGTAATAGTTACACATCACTTAATTCTATGCCTACAAAGTTTAAATTTATCAATTCTGAAAAAATAAAATCATCATTGTTAATTTATTTTATAAATAAAATATGCGCGTTATCTAACATTCGCTTGCCCTGACCTATAAATAAAGGGAAAACAACCAAGTTATTTTGAAGGTTTGTTATTTTCACCCTGTCGCAAAAATATTTTTAATGGTTGAATAAACAAAAGCAATTTTCACATTTTTAGGGCTCGCTGGTGTTTAATTAAAAGTTTGACGGCGAACCCAAAGCTAACGTTTTATCTACCGTTGGATTTAATCAATTGAGCTTTATACTTCAATAAAAAATCCTGATGTTATTAATTACCTACACTCATGTTTTATTATTTTTATATACATTTCGTATTCCACTTGAATACCATATACATATTAAATTTTCCTTGCTAGCAAGCAAATCTTCTTTAAAAATAATTCTCACTCTACCTCAGGAAGATGGTTAAAACGTCTCTCCCGTTTATTATGACACAATCTTAATTCAATTTATAAGTGGGCCTTGCATGGGCAAAGCAACAATATTTGATTATATATACGTTTCTATATTTATTAGGTAAGTAGTAACAAAATAGAAAAAAAAATTGCTGTATGATGATTTTTAAGTAAAAATAAATTAATTGACGACTCATTTAAAATTTAATTTAATTTAATACTTTTCATGAGAGACTGAGACTAACGACGCTCAAACAACTAAATTTTAAAAGTAAGCTAAATTTGTCAAACTCAGAAGGAAGTTTCGTTATTGCTTTCAGAAATAATATCCCAGTTATATCGGACCCTCTGTCCAACTTCAAAACTGTGACAATTACGCAGACAACGGATCAAGTGAGCACTACGGGTGAACCTTTAATTTGTCACGTACCGTTAAAACTTTTGCATGCAAAAACCTGTAACACAAACCGCGAGCGACAGTTCAAAGAAGCCCTACAAGAGCGAGTTAGTGAAAGTAATTAATCGAGAGCCGGGTGTCTGTCACCACGTCTGACTGTATCAGCCTGGCGGCCACTCTAGCGGAAAATTGCAATAGTAACGCGCTGCGAAATAACTAGAGCCCGCTCATTCGGTGCGAAATACGGTGCGTTGTCTCACACTTGGTTTCAATTTACTCGAATAATTGAAAATTCTTATTCATTAAAATATATACAAAATTAAACAATAACGTTGAATTTTTGTGGTCATAAAATAAAAGAAAGAATACTAATAATTTTTGTGCCATAAATAGCTCCAATATTTTTTACCAAGACGCTATAAAGTTGGAATAAAACGCGACTACAATGACATAAATAATTATGCATAAGCATTGTGGGTCGCGAGAAATAAGAATTAAATGAGAATATATCTCTGTCGTTTGTTATTCATATAACATTACCGTATCTTTCTTTTCCAGACATTTTAAGCGTTGATTATTCAGCGGTATCACTTCGTACCATCTGGTCGCATTTGTTATGCAATTTATTGTCTTTTCATCTTAAATATAAAGTTGTTTTTCGCTTGTGATAGAAAAAATAAGACTATAGTCTGGAGACATTATTTTGTCACAATAGTGGGTTCCGCCCACTTCGCGGACGACACTGAAAACTCTTTGGTGATGCAGTGCTTTGGGATACGAATAAATTTAAAGACGGCCAAGACTGCGAGAGAAGTGCATACAATCTTTGTGTATCTCTATAGACGGTTGATTTAAAACACCCTGAGGAATAATGAACGTCCAGACGCAGTGAATAACTAGGATATTGCAGAATTTACGATCATAAAATACCATGAAACTTTTCGACGTCGAAAAATATGCTTTCCTTATATCTATAACTTTTCGGAATTTAGATAGATAAGAATATACGCAACTGAAACAAAACTAACCAATATATATTTAGAAATAGTATAACCTAGCAAGTTAAATCGTCCCGTGCTTCCGAATAGTTGGCAAAATCTGCAGCGTGGAAACGTTGGAGATTTTAATAACTGAGATGAATTTAAAGAAAACAATTTATTTTTAAATAGTAGTTTAATTTTGGACGTCTGGATATTTAAGTGGTTAGATTCTTACCTCCATTCAAATCGTATTAAATTATCATTTTATATTTTAAGTATTAGACAGGAATAATCTATTCAAAACAGGTTAGATACTTAAATAAATAGAAATAGTTATAGCGTGGGAAGTATTGTAACTACCGACCACATCGGTTGTGGCGTCTTCAAAAACCGCAAAGAGTTGGAAATCTTATACACAAAGCCTATCGACACTACATTTCATGGTCGCAAATATCACATTACAAACACAGCATTATGAATGCTTTAAAATTAAACATGGACATTTTAAACCCTTTCCCGTTGTAATACGTGCTGTATTTTGTGTCTAGACAGTAAAAGAGTTTGTGGTTTCCGATTCATAGATTGGTTTTTTGTCTGCGCTGGAGGAATAAAATAAAAAAACAAACGTTCGAAATAGGTGGCTCTCATGTATCGGATTCTATCTTGCGAAACGTTTCGCAAGAATTCAATGTACTCTTACTTTTTATTTTACAACTAATCTGATCTTTTTGATACGTTTTTAAACTAGCAGGTTTGAGCGCAGGACATGAAGTAAAAATACGTAGATAGTTTTATATGGATTATTGCAATATTATAAGCTATAAATAAATTATGTTTGTAAAGATTTAGCTATACTAACAATTTACGCTTTAAGTGTATCAATAAGACACGTAGCAAGACAAATGGACTAACTCAAAAATTAGTCCAAATTACGGTACCAACGAATTGGCTTTCAAAGAAAGCTTCAATCAAGGAAAGTATTTGTAAGAAAGCCGCTTCGCTTTAATATGCACCTCACAATAAAGGGGACCGAGTTTTGAAGAAGTCCTTCTGAGGTACTTTATCTTACCACGAGCTCCCCTTTTATCGAGGGACGAGAATACGATTAGAAGTCTTAATCTTTAAAGGACTGCTGACTGAGGTGACCAGACTCCAACTTTGATATCCAGATTTAGAGTTGCATTTTCTACTCTTTTAATTTTATGTAAAATGTTTGAAAAGGAATTGTTTATTAATGATTTTTAAACTTACCGATTTTTTTTCTGTTTTTTTTTTAATATAAACTTGTTACATTTAAGAAACTACGGATCTATTATAGTAATAAAGCATAATTAATCGAAAAACCTTCCAGATCATATTTTTTTTTTCCTCCAATAGTGAAATGAAATAATCTTGACATTTTATACCAGTGCAGTCAAAGAAACAATATATGATCAAAAAGATGTATGATCGCGAGGGGAGAATTTGCATATTTAAAAAAATCCATATATTTTCATTGAGTTGTAAATTTAATAATCATAGTCTTGAAATTTATTAAATTAGTATTTATATTAATTATTACTAAGATAGGGAAAAAATAATTTTGTAACTGAATAATGGAAATTATTTTTGCTAAATTTTCAATACTATTCTGAAATGTAAATTTAATTTACGTTTGAAATATAAAGAGTTGTATTAAACCAAGCACTTTTAACACAAGTAAGAACGTCCCCTAATTCTCTTAACTTTCATAAATTTAACCACGACCGCTCGGGATCGCGTCGTTTTAAAGCTTTTTTACTTGGCTGTCCAGAAAATGTGAAGGTTTGTGGTGTGTAAAATATTATTTCATGAATAAATGTTTTACTTTTACGTCGGTACAAAAAGCTTGCTTTAGTTTATATAAATTATATTTATATAAAGAGAAAAAACTATGCACCTTACCGACGGAACAATATAATTTTTATAAAGAAAAATATATTAACTTATTTCCATACGATTGTAAACAAATTTAAGTATCTATCTTTAATTTCATAATTATCAGTATTACTTATATTAGTTTAAAATAAGATAATAAACGCGAATCAAAATATGACTGCAGGTAACTATTACAGAAAGCGTAAGTACCATTTATATAAATAATAATATTTGACAAGATTAGATAATTTTCAATCAGAAAATATTTATGGAGATCTATCCTGAAGTCAGAAACATAACTTTGTCGTAACTAGTCGTAAGTAAATTTATCCTCAAAGTATACTTGGGCAATTATTTCTAGCAAACATTTAATTTTAATGAAGCTTGTTTTGAGGCTACAACTGTTGGAACGAAATACATGGTCCTTTAACTTAGAAATTAAGTAATAAAACAAACATTATTCAAACAATATTAAATTTGTCCTTTGAAATACAAACCAAGGATGATATTTAATCTTGAGAAATACTCGTAAAGCGTATACTTTAACATCTTTGATGTAATAATTAATAAGTATTTTTAAAAATATATTATTAAATTCTTTAAACTTATCAAGTAATGGCTATACCATGGATTTAAGTAACTGGTTTTACAAGTTATATCCACTTATGTGAATCCATTTTAAATATAAACAAATTATCAAATAAAAAATATCACACATTAACTTGTATTAAAAATAAAGGTACGATATATGGTTTAAATAAATTGATCAAAGACTCGTCAAAATATTTTTATTACTTAATACCAATGCCTTAAAAATATATTGATTTGAATATTAAGATTCAGTTGAAAAACTTCAAACGTCACCTCAAAACATCGAGCAAACCTAAGAAATAAATAATATATTTATAATAAAAAGGCATGACAAGGGAAACGTCTGCTAGCGCGCTGGTCATTCCTCAAGCTGCTGACTCATCATCACGAAACAAAATCATTAATCCCAAAGCTGATTTCAAGGGCTTCGGTCTAACAAAGGTGTGGCGTTACCGCGAAAACTCACTACGAAACATTCCGCAGGACGATCGATTTGGATTAGTCCTGTGTCCGCCGACCCGACTGAATAAACAATGTGACGACCGCTCTACCCTTTTAACGAACCCCTTACTAGACTCAAAGGAGAATCCACACGTATCATTTGTAGCTGGCTTGTACTACGCGAATGAGTTTTAACGCCTCCTGAATACTACATTTAAGCTTACTGTTTGAAATAAATACTTATCTAATATAATGGTTAGATAAAACAAAGATGGCGTCATATAATATACAACATTTCTCGTCATATTATATTGTCTCATTAAAGTTCCATAGTAGAATGCAGCAACATTTTGCACGCTCGCTAATTCAGAGACAACTATTACTCAAGCTTTCTTTCATGACATAACAATTATAAAGTTAACGAATGAATTAATACGTGTGCAGTTCCCACTATTTTTTTTTTCAAATGCATTTCATATTAGTATTGTTATTTATTTATTTTAAATGAAGCTGTTGTGGAACACGCCGCGGTCTCTATAATACAATTTATTCGCACGGACGTGACTGACATATCAAATGAGTTTTTCGATTTGGACTTGTTATTTTAGCGTATCTGAATTATTTAAAGTGCTATTTTATCTTTTATATTTAGCCGGTGAGTATCCAATGAAATAACCTACTTATAAATAACTTAATGGTGACTCATGCTTACAAAATTAGATTTACATACAAAGAATGAAATATAAATATCAATTTTTAAAGGTTGAATTTTATTAAATATTATTTAATATTATGCTGGCTATAATAATATGAAATAGTTTATAGTTTGGACAAGTTCTCAACTATACTTAGCGCAAACTTTGACCGTAAACAGAATATACGCGTTCATCTATTAGGAAATATTATAGAGTTTCGAGGCTCGGCATTCAGTGGCATGTTTATATTCCTATCGCGTGAGTGGGATGCTTCCTACCTGCCCTTGCACCCTTTAGGTTTTCAGCCAAAATAATCTTTAAGATTATAAAAATAAAGACGAAATTACTACAAATATATATTTGTATAACAATACCATTACTAACCGTTATGCCTTATATAGATTTGAATTATGTTTTTATGTTGGCACTATTTTTATAAGGGCAATCATTAGTGATTATAAAACAAATATATGTCTTATGCTTTTTTCAGACAGCCAAAATTGAAGTTTATATTTGTCTTAGATGACATCTTGCTTTTCATTATTGCTTACGTTCTTAAAATTTACACAAATATGAATAATATTTAAAAACAATAATTTGAAAAAATCCTATTCAGTGTAACACTTCACCTACAATATGACCCTAAAGTTGGTACGTTTGGTCGAAAACTTTTACGTAGAAAATAGTGGTATTATATTTTACTGGAGCTTAGGCATCTTATTATTTTATTGCGTACGATTGCATGGAAATAGATACCAGAGCCAATCAAACGTATCTAAACCATTTAGTGCATACAATATAAGCCACACAATACTATTTCAGGACAGAACGATATACGCGGGACTATAGCCTGCGGTTAGGTGTGAAAAAATAACGAAAAAATATTCACGCTGAGCGGTTGGAAACTAAAAACAAGGTATTAGTCTGTATCTAAAATCGATACGAAAAAATTTGTCTGTGAAATTCAATTTCAAATATTTCTTTTTTTTAATAAAATGATATCTTTACGAATAATTGTTTATTTACTTATTTAGTCGTAATACAACCTATTTTGTATTATTAGTTTTATTTTTCCGTAGTAGAAGTACCTTCCATGAGTGCATTGTAGTTGAAAAAATCCGTTTTTATAGTAGTGAGAGGGTTAAAATGAATAGAGATTTTATAGAATAATTATAAGGCAAATAATATAATGCCTTTTCAAATAAAAAAAAAAAAAGCTGTAAACGAAATATGACACATTCCGCAATATTTACATATTCGTTACAAAACTCAGGTAAACACGAGACGACGCTTTTTACGGCGCATGTGCAAATAAAATGTTACAAAATACGCATTGAAGACCTTGCCCTCCGTTCGTCGATAGGAGGCTGTACTGAGTACGCGGCGACGCTTTGAACTTGGCCTCAAGAGGCTGTTGACCTTTCATAGATCACTGGTTTCAAACATACTAGTAATGATGCATTAGATATGATGTAATGATCTCTGTTCTGTGGTTAAATTTGATACAGTGATGTATCTATGTGGTTAATTCTTATCTCTGAACTTATAATGGTAATATTTGTAATAAAAAATGAAATTACAAGAAAAATTGTAAGGCGTTGATGATAGCATAGTAAATTAAAGACGAATCATATCATATTTAAATTTTATCTTGTATTTTGTATCTTTTTGATTTATTGTAATTTAAGTGCTTTTACAATTGTTATATGTACATGAAAGTGTGGCACGTAAATAAAACTCTTTGAATTGAATTCAATCAATAATCAAGAAGGATTTTATTACAGGTTTATATAAAAAAAAAGTGGTTGTATCACATAATATTGTAAAATCAAATTATATTCTTACTAATTATAGTTTCTACTCTATTGTGACGTAATAAAAAGTCGTTCAATAATTATGTATGTATAAGATAAACGATAATGATAACAATTATTTTTTTTAAAACTAGATAAGTTAACTGAATTAAAAAAATAATTGAAAATGAACAATAAAAATTCTTTTCAAATTACTTTAGTACATCAAACATTGTAAACACATCAATATATTTAAAATAATAACACCAACTTTTTATATATATGTGAAGACGGGCATTCATTCTTTTATAGTTAGGATTTTTTTAGAAAAATCATTGATTATGTAGGAATTAGAAACGGTATTATAAATGGTATCACAAAATCTTAAAGTAACAAACAAGATTCCCTACACTTTGTTGTCTCCGAACACAATTCAAGCCGTACTAACCAACCACCAAAAATTTATTTTATCATAATTCGAGTCTTAATTATGTTTTTCTTTATATAAGTAATCCAATACTTCATTTAATAAAATAAATAGAGCGAACATCCTGACATTGTCAGAATTGCCTTTGAAGGCGGACATAATCGGTCAAAATATCTTACAAATTTAAAACATCACTGTTTGTAGATGGTGTTGGTGTTGAATAAGGATCTCTTTTGGGTCCCTTACACTTTCTATTTTATGTAGTTGATATAAGTTCTCCTACCAACTAGCTATCAACTAGCAGGATATAAAAAGACATTGCTAAAATCTATAGCTTATTTCAGTTGATTTTTAATTCCAATTTCCACCACAGCCATGTTAATTCAAACTAAGAAAACAAACTACTAACAGCAACCAGATATAACCAAGCAAGTATAAATTCTCCTAGACGCAGATGTTTGCATGATAACCATATTAATGGATGTAAATGTCGTATTCCATATAATATAAGGATTATATTACACTATAATTCACTTGCGGAATCCTACGTACAGAATTGCTTCAGAATTTACCATCGAATTTTTGAGAATCATTTAAACAAAGGATACAAAGTTTAGATTTTTGTTTTGTATCAGAAGAATCACATTTATAAAGCCTGTACTTCATGTTTGTTTGTTTGCATATCCCATAATCCACAAGATAAAAACGATTTTATCTATACATATTTTTTAATTTATTTTAGTTTATTTAAATATTCAGGTAACAATATAAAAGCTATTGCAAAATATTCTAAGGTTTAAATAATTAAAAACAAATTCTTAACATAAAGCGGTTTAATTAAACTTATCAACTGTGTGTCGCGATCGAACGCTGTTCATTAGAAGTTGATCAAAGAAGCCGACCGCAACAGATAAGAAACACTCGTAGTATTACCATTATCTACTCAAATAGCAGTTATCCTCATGAGCCAATAACGAGGATGCATTTATTATGCTAAAAAAAATACTAGCTAGAATTAATTATTTCTTAAATATACATACATAAAATTAAATATCCCTTCATTGAGACGAAGCTTCTTAGCATTCCATGGATTCACCGTGCGGGTACCGGGCCCATCGCGTTGCAGGGAGAGGAGTGCAAACAGCTCCTGGGACTTGCGACCCAGGTGTAGGTGTAAATAATAAAATAATTAATATGCATTAGTTTTATTATTGTAATAGGTTTTATATTTTTATCACTGTCCCTCTATTCTTTTTCATTATAACCGTGATTGTTTTTATATTTCCCGCTGTGTACTTTACGCTCCTCTCCTAACTAGAATCTGTGTAAGTGTGTGTGTATCGAAAGTGTTATAGTATTTGTTCATTTCTGATTTTGGTGTCCAACGCTGTGTAAACTGGGGACGGTGATAACCTATGACCGCGAGTCAATGATTTGTCAACTAATTGCTATTTGTGGCCTCTATTATCGGGTACGTTAAACTCATACATACAATAAAAAAAACTAATATTTGTAATAAAGTACTCAAGTATGTATATAAACTAATGAGTATTTAACAAAAACAAATAAAAAAATTAATTTATTTACTAAGTATCTAGTGGTCGTATATGTCTGTGTATTCACACTGACAGGACCTTTCTAATTACTTTCTAATGGATATATACGCTCAAATATACGTACACTTTGTACAGAAAAGACGTCGAGACTGGTACGCTGAATCGTTATTTAACCCTCTAATAGGATAGAAGTTTCATATGAAAACAATTCGTCAAGACTAAAGCGGCCCCACTTTCATCCAAAAGGAAAAATGGCAAACAAGCGAGCAACCAGTTAGGCTGTAACAAAAATCCAACAAAGGGATGATTAACGATTTTCCACCCTCGAACTCATTCAAGCCGCTTCGATATTGAATCCGTTATACGGCGAAAAAAAAAAGAAAATTTTCTTTTCTTTTACACCACACACGGTCTTTTAGTGTATTAAACAATGAAAGTTTATTAATATATGAATATTAATGAATATAAAGTTTAGTGATATGTATGAGGCAACCAAACCATACAGGCAATTAATGTAAAATTGGTAGTTTATGAAACAGCTATATATTTATACGATGATTTTATTGTTTTCTTTAAATATTTATGTAAAGAAATGTTGTCACTTAATCTTAAAGGAATTTAAATAAGTTAATTTTGAAATAAAAGTCATAACAAATAAACTTAATCAGAAAAAATGTTTTGATTTAAATATTTCTACTTAATAAACATTATAAATTAAACGTGAAAGTTATTTAAATAATAGAATAAAATGCAAATAGTTAATTCCTTTGCAAATATAGAAAAAAAATCGAAAACGCCGAATATTAACAAAGGGCGTCATTCAAATCAGCACGGAATTTCAATTTAAGCAATAATTATTCCTAAGTTTGTATAGTTGGAGTAATAGGGACAAGAAACTTTCTTTTATACCCTTTGTAGTACAAGCTTAATCCGAAAGCTCAATAGACTGTGAAGTAAGTGGCTCATCTGTCTTCCGCGGTCGCATGAGTTCTCAGGTTGCAATTTTTTATAAAATAAAGGATTCCGAATTAGCTTTCCGTATTATATTTCGCAAAGACGCAGGTGCCAGCTCACCTGGCAAGCACATGTCATAAACAAGCTAATTATTCTATAAAGGTTGTACTTTCATTTCAACGCATAATTCCACCCTCAAGCGGTAGTTTATTTTTAGAATACTCGCTAAAAATAAAATAAATCATATTTTAAAATAAGACGATTCCAACTTTGTCTTAGTAACGCTATTGTAAAAAATATATAAGGACATATGTACAATAAACGTTTAAAACAAAGATATTAAAAAAAAAGATACGATTGTTAAAAAAAGATAATTATTAGCTATTAAGATTTATCGGCAGTTTGTAAGAAAGATTAGACCAGAATAAAGCCGATTATAAGCGCTTCCGATGAAAGACTATCGGAAGGTAATTTATTCGTTGTAAAAGCAAAATTAATCCGTTGTTTATGAATATTTGGCGAGCCGTTACTAATTAAACGAGTCGTAACAGAGAGCTTTGATAGATAAAATAGACGACGAAAAAACATTTTAAAATTAGTTTTGATTTTTTGTAACAATTTTAATTTGATATTTTTTGCGTGAGACGTTTACGCCATTTAATATCGAGGTTATTATAAATTTCCATTATTATTTTAATAATATAATCTGCTCCGTGTAATTGATATTGTAATAAACTATAACTCCGAATACTAAAACATCAAAATGTTACCCAAAAGCAGTTGTTCAAAGACTTAACTCGCACATATTACACAAGTTTCATGCGGTATAAGCTCACCTTATAAATAACAACAAACCGTGCCCTTACAGCGATAAAACTAGTTAATCAGTCGGTTGCACGCGGTCTAGTTTAATGACATAATTAAAAATCCCCCGGCCAAGGAAGTTTGTTGGATTTAGTAGACGGACTCTCCGTATAGTAGGTTAAATATTGAACTCATTAGATCAACTCGCAAGCTTAGTGATATGGCGCAAGGAATTACAATTATTAGATTAGTAACAATAAAAATAATTCTAATTTACTGTATGAAATAGTCAATAAATATCGCCCGGTTCTTGTTACGGGTAATCTGAATAATAATTAATGCCTTAAAATTGGATTATTTATACAGTAAAATTAAACAAACAAACTGCTAAACTACTATTTTATCATGAAAAAGGAATCATTCTTCTTCTTTTGATTTTAGACTAATATGAATAGCTTGACTCAAACCCAAATTCATGTAAAGTTAAAAATATTTACGAATTTTACGAATTTTACGAATTGGACCATACACTAATGCTTTACAGGAAACTGGGTAGTTAGGTTTTAAACTCAGGTATAGCTATAGAATGAGGTTTGTTGTCTAATGGACGTAGGATTAAAGAGCACTATATAGTATGTGTCAGAGCTTGTGTGTTAAATTCATTGCACCTGAAATAGGTTAACTTCTTGTGGAAATGGCGTTCTGTCTAGAATTAGAACGATGCATATATCCGTATCCTACACTTGATTATTTATTAGGTTTTACTGTCGTACTAACAGAGATACTAAAGCTTAAATTAAAATACTTTTAAAGCCGGCCTATTGAACCGTTTATCCATAACCCAATCAAAAAGTTTCTTTCCAAATATGTAAGAAATTCTTTATTCCATTGTTTCCACAGTCTGATATTAAAATTAATAATTAAAATGCTGAATTTTCTGGTAAACCATATTCGCAAACAATTAACTGAGACTCAGACAAATTGGTTCTGTTCCAAGACGATAGAATCCAGCTTGGAATGTTAATTGAACCCTTAGGCAGGGTCAACATCTGACTTAAGATGTTGGTACCACTGATGGTCGCTTAGACGAGTGGTTAAACCATTATAGTGTCGTGTGTATCATTAGTAAACGTTTCCCTTTGTTCATTTACTATGCAATTACTGAACGCTATCTTACCACATTAGTTACCGCAGAGTTGAAATTGATATTACATTAGAATATAAAACTAAGATTAACTATTAAATAAGCTATTAATAAGACAGGGTAATATAATGTATTTAAAGCTAATTTTTTAATCTATAAATGAATTCCCACAAAGCAAAAAAAGTTTAACATGTGATACATTCCAAAAGGATACACCTACTGGTAAAAAAAACAAATAACATTTAAAGCATTAACATAAAATGTTAATGTGAAAAGTTGGAATTCCACTCACGTGCACGTCCCAGTCGTTTAAATCGTGAAAAACGTAGCGTCTTGTTTAAAAACTGCACATTCAGCCACTTTTCTAAAAGCATCTGCACCTATTTTCATTCCACCGGAGCTTGGCATTTGTGGTGTGCAAAATAAAAAATCAGCTTCCCTGTTTAATTTAGCGGGGGTTGCCGAAAAACCTTAGTTGTGTTGACGCTTTTTGTTGACCAAACGTAACAACACAGGAATGCATTGTTCCCGTTATTTTGTCCCTGACTGTAAAAAAGACTATATTTTCGTCGTCCCCGAGATCTGACTCACCGACCTTATTGCCGTCACTTAAAATATCTTTATTTTATTCTGACTCAGAAGATATGTAATAAAGAATTTAATAACTTTGTACTTAAAATTATGTCAAAGTATTTCTTTAATATCTTCAATGTAATAATCGCATTTGTCTGTAGTGAAATAGCTGGGTGTGTATAATTTACCACATTTGTGACGTCATTTTTCCTTTTACATGTATCAAAAAAATGTAAATTTGACAAAATGTAAAAATTACCTACCTAGCTAGAACCTCGGAGAATTCACTTCCGAAGCTCGATTTGTTATTCTTATAGTTTTTCAATGAAAGCATTATAATTAAATGTGAAGTTAATATTTTAAACTTTAATAATTGTTTAATGCAGGTTATAATTATAATTTATTTTGTTTAGTCCAGGCTTCATTCTTAATTAGTCGTCATTCGTTTTAGTCGTTCGTCGTTAAAATCGACTTACCTTTCTATGAATCGGTTATAAAATGTAAAAATAAAAGTTGATTCATTATATTCGTATAACTATCATCACTGATGCCATCACAAAGTTATGAATCAATTGTAAAAAGCCAACGAAAAAATATCGTTTTTATATTTTATATCTTTTAGACAAAAAATATCCATTAATAATAAGATGAAAAATATAAGTAAATAAATTATCCATCCGTATAATAAAAATACAACCTAAAATAAATAAATGTAATTACAAAACTCGTTAACTTGCTTATTTTGTGAAGAGTTTTCTTTCTTTGGAGCTATTGCCTCAACAGTTTTAGGACGGAAGTTTTTTCCGATTTGATTTTAATCAATTCCGAAGCAACTACAGTCTACTCCTGATGTAAGTTTCAATTTCGTTATCAATTTGCTTGTACGGACAAGATATAAAAAAGACTGAAAAAAATGGGATACCTGTAAATTAAAAATATATTTTCTTTTAAACTATGATTTGTTACTTCTCAAAACCTTGTATTATTTCTTAGCTGTTCTATAATTCTCTACATATACCTCTTAAATTATTGGAAAATTCCCTATACATCTCACTCTGCTAATTATGATGTCAAGACGATCTTGTAATTAATTACAGAGTAATATTAACAGCTTAGCTTAATAGCTTCAATTTCATGAGAAGATATCAAGTTGTTATGGCAATCCCTCAGTGGCACATCTCTAAGCAATTATAAAGATAATTTTACCTACTATATAATTTCAAGCACGAATTGTGATTGTGATTCAGAAATAAATGGTCAATATAACTCAAGCACTTCATGATTTTTTTTATCAAAATAAACAAGACGAACAAATTGGAAAGTGGCCGGGGCATAAAAGGCAAACAATTTACAGGTAAGTAATAAATTAAATGAATCTTGAACCTTATACAGCCTTGTCACCCGCTGGGAGAAGCATCGTACCTTAGGCGCCTTGCTTGACGGATATAAATATAAAAAAACCTGTCTGAACGTGCGTAGGCAGCCCACGTTTAGATGCCATTAACTTCGAATCTTTATCGTCCCATTCATATTAGAATACCATACTTGGCCAGAACCTTTAGTAGCCCGTAATACAACGCGAGACGCTTTACAATCTCTAGTAATGTTACGAGTATGTAAAAATCCTTTACTCTCTGAGTGGTCAATTAATAGTTTTAAACAAAAATGTTTATTTAGCTATATAAATGTTATCCTTTTGTAGTTTTCATTGGAATATTGGCATGTCGCTATGTTTAGAAACGTTTATGATACTTATTTTCAGTACTCAATATAAAATTGTACATACTTGGCCGATATGATATTTGCTAGTCTGTAGTCTTACTCAGCTTACTTTAGTATCTCTGCGATTATTAGTTCGCAGAACGTAATCTGCCCATGGCAACGTCAGCTATCATGCAGTTTCAAAGCTGACTGTCAAATGACTATCACACATTAATGATTGATACAAATTACATACGGGTATCAGAAGTAATTTAAACAGGTAGGCTGTCCGTGATCGGAACCCTGTCATTATTTATTATTCCACTTATTTTTAGTGGTCTGGACCAATATAGACTTAATACGAAAATAATCGAGTTCGTTTGTCGCTTATTACAGACGGAAATGTAATTTGGATGCGCTTAAATGCTAAATTGGAGTAGGTCACTGCAATCACTGAACGGAAATTAATGGTGAACCAAATGAAGAGCAATTAGAAGTTCATGATTAAAATAGTTACAGGAATAGGACATCTATATTACGCTAAAACTACGAAAGTGAAAGTTATTTTATTAATTCCAATTATTTAAGCTTTGAAAGGTAAAATAATTGAAACTAGTTTTGATGAGTCTAACAACCACAATGTATGACCAATATTTTATATCATATTTTTGTTTATTATTCTCTTTTTCTAGATCGGAAAAAAAGGTCAATGATAAAAAAGTATAGAGCTCAAAGCAGCAGACTGTTTTTGTTTGTATCCAACCTGTTTATCTAAATATACTATTATTAAGAGGCACACTTATTTAGTTTCTTTAAGTACTAATTTTAGTGTTTTTAGATATGGAATTTTTTTACATTTTATATTCTTCAAAGGATAAATGATTGATGGAAAAGAAACATTTTCATGGTACATTATGTATATACATTATTCTAGACGTGGTTTACTAAAAAGTATACATTTTTTATTATAGTTTTTTCCTCAGAAATATATTTAATACGATGCAATAATTTAAAGGATATAAAATATATATACATATTTAAAAGATCAAAACTTATCAGTCGGGCTAACTAAATCAATGTTTATAAACGACAAATTTGCTAAACGGTCTTTATATAATCTATGTTATGTTAGCCACAGATCAATGTTTGAACTGCCGAATCGTTCCACACCGAAATGTTAAAGCTAACACCAAGTGTGAAACGCTGTACAAATGAAAAATTTCCGGAACGTTTATTAATTTCGCTTTTGTTACCAATTTGTAACGGTGCCTGTACTATTTCGTTTTTCTGTTTTTTATTCTGATAGCTCCGAATTTTACGACTTCGTGTTATAGCCTAACCGTTTTATTTTGAATTTTAAGTGTACAGCAATATGGTTTAAAATAAGTATTGATACAAAAATGTAATAAGCGCTATATATACTTTTGTCAAAATTATATAGCAAACTTGTTTATTTAAATACATAAATCATATTATCTTGTTCGTTAACTGATAATAAAACATACATAATTATTGCATTAATTTTACCGACGCTACAGTGAAACTGAATGACAAGTCGCCACCTAAGAAGCCAAAACAAAGTCCCTCTAGGTTTATTTGAAGCTTTCTTGGAAGACCCTTGTATGTTTGATTGAGAACTCTTACAAAATAATCTTTTGGTGGCACGTCTTAACTGATAAGTTCGGTATGAATAAAACATGGATGGAATTTCCTTGTTGTTAGGGAAAACGTGTTTATGAAGCCAATGGTCATATTTAAAGTGAATTTTATTATCAGTATATATAAATACAATCTTATCATAATTTAAATAAATGTACAATCTTTATATTTCTTGGTAAATCTGTAAGTGACTGTGTGGCAGATAATAGTGATTTCAAAATTTTTTGAATTATTAAAATGTATTTATTTCTTTTTAATGACGTAAACGAAAACTGGTCCATCCATCTTATATTGTGGGTTCAAATTGCTGAAGAGCTGTCCTGTCTAAACAATTTACCAAAACATTGGCTAATAACTAGTATTTCAAGGGATAAAAAAATTTGATATACCTATGTATATTTTATTATATTTTTTTATTTCTTTATAAACTGCTGTCTGTAAATAATCATGCATTGTTCATTGTAAAAATATTTAGCATATAGACAATTGAAATCATATACTTGAAATATAAACCATCCTCAACTAGTGGCATGGAGTTAATTCCAAGTAAGTGCTTACAAAATGAAATGCAACGCAATTGATAAACATTCTTGGTATTTGAAATCACTTTAAGTCTTCTTAACCTTCCTATCAGCAATGTTAATCTTTGCGACGGGCTGAGAGTGAATCTCAAGTTTGCTGGATTTAGGTCTGGTCTATATTTTCAGAACAAACATCCAAACTGTTCGAGCAAACTTTACCGTCTTTCACCTGACAAACTTCAAATTGTACTCAACTATGCAATGGACGCTGCGGAGTTTGAAGGTTTATACATAGTTAATATATTCACTGTTTTAAATGATGACTTTCTTGATTATGACGTAATTGATCTCGGTTGGTTAAATTAATTATCACTTAAATCACAAAGAAAAAAACACAAACTTCAATCGCCCATTGGAACGATGGAAATTGTAATTAGCACATTAATAAATTTCAATGGAATATGTATTTACTGTTAATTTTTAATATAAGAGTTACATGATGCAGAATATATAAAACTGGAATTCAGAGGATTAAATCTTAACTGGAATCTCAATATTACATGATACACGTAATAATATATTTATTTGAAACAATGCAAAAAGAAAAACTTAATAAATGATGTTAATAAATTATCGAGGATATTGAAATACTTAGTTGAAGAAGGGCATTAAAAGTATTTTTGGTGAATACAAAATATTTCCATTTCCCTAAAGCAATTATTAAGTTTGCGTGTAACTGTAAATATCAAGAGGGAAATGAAAGTGCTCACGAACACCTTCACCCAATAACATAAACAACTTGTCCATTTCGATTTAATTCATTGAATTAACTTTGTGTAGTTTATTTTATTTTCTACAATGACTTATACGTTTTCTGAAGTTTTATAGTAGAAAATACTTTAAGCTGAAAAAATCAATCAAAGACTCAAAAGCCATTTAGACTAAATCATTTGTGATGAAAATAATATTTAATAATAAAATGGCAATTAAAAGCGATGAAAACTCGCGATATTGGCAAAGGGTTTTATTGTTTTTTTTTATTCCTATAAAACCGCCACTGCTCCCGTTTTCCCGAAGCCGTAGAAGGGAGGGTGGTTGTGTGGAACTTTTACCAACCAAAACCCCAACGGCTACCCTCATCGTCATGATGAGGCAATACGGTATAGCTTCTATAAACTACGGCGAAAACTTTACCCAACACCTAGCCTAATCAGAATTCATTTAGCCAGTCTGCGTGTGTGAATTCAATAAAACTGCTATTGATCGAAGCCTGCAGTCTGACTGTGACATATACACAAAGAAATCATCGATTTGCATACAACTTTATTCGAACAAGTTATCGAGCGTCGAATAAATTGTATATTTTTTGTTTCTTTTTGGGTACCAGTTGTTAACGAAGATCCATGTAAATTATTCCAGCGACGTTAATATAAACCAATATCTCAAGATTAATAATTCGGTTGATTTAGATTTCATAAATATCATTCCCAAATTTAGCATCAAGGACAAGTATCAATCATTTGGTGCAGTCAAATAGAAACTCGATCCATTAAGAGGTGTTAACGTGGATATAATCCGTGACATCCGCACAAACCCCTCTATTACAGAATTAGCAATAAAGGAGGTGATAGATCATAATGCGTTGTTTGAGATAACGCAGCTACTACAGAGTAAAGAAAAAATAAAATTTAAATTTTCATTACAATTTATATCTTATATACATATACAGAAGTATACTTACTTACTTACTATAATAGTATATAGGCAAATTAAGATATAGAATGCAGTAGCGTTCTATATCTTAATTTGCCTATCTTAGAATGTTACTTTCGTACGCGTATCCCAAAATGACTAACCATAACACGGATTTTGACAAATGACGGATAATCGATTCGTCTTGGTACGCGCATTGTGAACAATGGATCTAACATGACGGATCATAAGACAAATTGCAAGCGGAAATACTTTTATGTGTATGAATATCATGCTAGGCGTGTGTTAGGGTTAGATTTTGTTGCCTTTTTATTTGATCCCATATTTGATTGTTATAATTCATAAGCATCTTTTGAGATAAATTATATAAATGATAAGTGCCTTCAAATAATTTGGACGTACAACCTATAATATTATAGATTTTATTTTAATAATTTTCTCTGTTGTCTATTTTTGCAATACTAGCTTCAGATCGCATATAAAAGCACGCACCAAATTTAATTGCAAAAGTGCGGCTGTGAAATGATTTTCCAATAAAGGGACAGATGCTGGATACAATTGGCTTCAACAGGACATAAATATTGGGCTATTAGTCGGAACTGATATTGATACGCCGATGGAATTTGTCAGAGCTTTTGTTCACAGTTCCGGTAAACTATGAATGAATTGAAAAAGTAACCATTATTTGACTTTCGTCCAACGGTTAAGGGATCATAAAATATATCCAGGTAAGCTTTGGCCGGGTATATTACACTGAAGGAGTATAAAAAATACAGGTTTTTAAAGATTCTTTAAGGCATTTAATAAACAAATATTTTAAGCAAGTGATATGTATAATAAATTCTTGTAACACAACCAACTTTATCGATTATCAGAAGTTGTGAAGAATGGAGGGGAAAGTTTTTAATTAAAATTATCATATTTGTACAAAAACCAAACTTTCAACAATTGCCGGAATTTATATTATTTTTGCTTACATGATAAATTCTCATAGAATATGTGGACCTTCTTATAAATAAAAGGACGTAAACACCTATATAAAATAAACCACCTTCCAATGCACCACACACCTAAGTATTCAACCTTAAGCTTCGCTGTGAACAGGTTTTGAAACACGAAGCTTGAAACCGGTAAAAAATCATCAAGGTAATTACGGTAGAGCCATCGCTTTACGATTTGATATAGTATATGATAAAAACGCATAATTGAAAAAGGAAATTCCATTTCAAATTATTATCATGCGATTAAAATGCAATCTTCGAATTTAACGACAGCAAGTTTTCTAATAGTATGGTGGGCGTTTTTACATTATAATTAACATTTTGGTTCATCCATACTTCGACCTCGATTGGAAAATTTGAAGATAAATTATTAGATTACAATATTATAAATGTCATATCCGCTTATCGAACTGACCGTTTCAGTTTTCTTTATAACAATATTATAAATGTCATATTTGTTGATCGAACTGACCGTTTCAATTTTCTTTCAAAATCTATAATGCATAAAATGCAATATGCGCAACACTTTCCGGTACGCTATTAGCATGTCCCAGTGAGCAAAATTATTAAAAACAGAGCACTGTTTTCAACTCAAAACAAAGAAGTTCGCTAGTAAAAAGTAAGAAGTACGCGAGAGATTGCTTGAGTGCTTTGCATGTTACCCACGAAGTAATGGGACCTAGCTATAGGATAATAACAGACTTTTTTTTCATGGTCTTGACTTCTAATTGCTGCAAAATTAGTTTTCTGGTTATGCGTACTCTAAACAACTGGTTACAAAAGGAAATTGCTCCTTTTATCGTTTGTACGTTTTAGTACATATTTAAATATTTGAAGTACTTCAAAGTTAACATCAAATATTAAAAAGTACTTATTCAGATAAGTCATCTATTAATATTCTATTAACTTAAATTATTAACTTCTATTAATATTATTAATGTAACAGCTAAGCATTAAGAATTTATAAAAATCTTGTTACTTATCGTTTGATTTTTAATAAGACTTTTATCATTTGTCAGTCTTTTGCATGTACTGCTGGAGCATAATCTTCTATATACTCTATTTTTATTAATTACATTAAAATATTTGTGTTCATTTGAAGTGCTGTGTCATATTCATATGAATTCAAACACGTGGCGTGTGTACATAGCATTTATTTGATTAACGATAACATACAACGATAAGTCTCAACGAATAAATACGAGTTATAACTTTTATAGTATTCTGATTTAAATTAATATTAAATCTTTTAGTATTTTTTTAAGCTAAACCGCTTTTATATTGAATAATTTTCAACTTTCGTGTCTCATTAAAATATTAACTAAATATTCCCATCGCCTCAAATTATTACACATTGTTTACTGAATTAGTAAAATATTAGTGTATTATTTCCTAACGGCTTCCACTGTACTGTTAATTCCTACTAATTATAAAATTTATATATGTATATAGTTACATTTTAAGTTTTGCAGCCTTTTATGCATAATATTATGCTTTGCTGGAAAATATAATTTAAGATATATTATAATTAAGGAACCGTTATTTTTAGAATTAATAATATTTTAGAATGAATATAAATTAATGAGATCTAGTACATTAAAACATAATTATCGTCAAAAAAGATGTATAGAAATATAATTAATAACAACTTGTCTTTCAGTTGTTAACCGCAATAACGAATAAATTTTGGTTTGTTGTTTAATGCAAAAAAAAAGTTATTGTAACCACCGAAGTTTTTTGTAATCGGATATATTCGTTTATTGTTTGGAAGTTGGAAGTTGTTCGGGCAGTTATCTATATTTTAGACAATGTCTTCTTTACCCTTTTATTATTTTACTGTGTAAGACAAAAAGTATATAGAATTAATGAGTCAGGACTTCATTAAGGAAAAAGAAATATTAAGAATACAATTTTCATATCCTTAATTTTGTATATTTTGTATATACATATTTTTTTTGTTACCCGGCCATGCTAATTATCACTTTCAAAAACTGAAACGGGCTATAAAATTTATCGCAAAACCCAATTTAGAGCCGGGAGGCATGCGATTACAATCTTCTCACGACAGAGAAGGCGCGCAAAGTTCTCATCTCCAGGGAAATCACGCACGCAAGAAACTTTATAGCAACACGTCCGAGAAGCGATCCGCCCGGAGCGGCCAAGATGCCAAGCCACACACAGACCAATCAAAAGAAATAAGACGCGGGCAATGCCTCTACGCGGTTGCGTCTCATCATGTATTAACTTTTACTTCATTGCACATTTTTCACTGTGAATAATATTCTTTATCACTTTCACATGTCACGAGCTGTAACCGCTAAGAAGCAATGCCTTTGCCACAAATAATAAACACTGACCGTGGTTGAATACGGCTGCAGGCTCAGACGTATCCCATCTTGTGCCAGGCGTTCACGTAGGAGGCGTTTCAGCTGGATTCGGGGTATTTTGACCAGTTCAGCTTTGCCTTCCTCATATTCGTCAACATATTTTGCAGGTTCTATGGAAACTGTTGCTTGTTCTTTTCGAGTTTCTTCCTCACACCTACAAGAATCTCGAGCAGCGGCAGCTTCCTCTAAAGTAAAATAAACAGCTGCTGCACCTTCTTCTCTAAGAATTCTTACAGAGTGCAGCAGTCTTTGACGGTGTGTAGGGTTAAGGACACCAATAGCATCCAGATCTGGCTCCCCGACCTGTTTGCATATTTCCAAATCGTCATATCCGTTATCTAAGAAACTCTCCGCGTACTGGCCCAGGTGGAGCGAACGCAACCACTCGATTACGATGTTGCCGGTCGTCGACGAGGCCATGTCGCGTCAAAACGCGAGGCGCATCACAAGGCGTGCTCGCGGCGCGGCTGTCGGCGAGAAACTGGCGACCAAGCTCCCCTTTTACCCCTCTCTCCCTCCTTACTTCACAAGCCGCGGACCCCGTCCCTAACTACGTGCTTTTGCTTTTTGACATTTTGTAGCACAATCGTTTTGTTATCAGTTTGTATTAACACTATGAAAATATAAAAATTAGTTTTTTTTGTCTATACACAAGTATTAAAAGTTCATCATAGAATTAGTTTAAAAGCTTTTAACGATAATTTACTTTTTATATATTAAACGTAACAAAAGACTGAAGTTTCTATCGGATGTGTCTGGAAGAACCGAATAAAAATTTTTGGACATAATTGAGAATCATATTTTAAATTATTAAAAAAACTAAAAATGTCATTAAAGTTTTATTTCTAATACAAGTTTTACGCATAGTTTAAGAACATTTCTTATACCCCCCCCCCCCCCCCCATAATTTTAAGTTTAAAGTACTAAAAACTAGGCTACAGTGGGGTAATATTTATTATACTTTATTAAAACAGTTTCCTATTTAAACTACTTGAACAAGACTCAACTTATTTGGGACAGTAGAAGTAGAGCAACTGGTTCTATATGAAGCACGAACTTGTCTGAAAACATTTTACTTTATTTAAAAGACTATGATTATACTTGAAACTTTCATAAAATATAGAATATTTTTAAATCTTAATAATATATATTTTTTAAATCGTAACATTTCTACCGTCTAGTAAGATATTATACAAGGTAATTTTTGCCCAAAAGTGTTGTAGTCTTTTGTTCAATAAGTAAGGAAGAGATGTGCAAAATGCTATCAGAATGAATCTATATATACGGGAAATATGCCATAGCGAAAAAAAATAAATCAGGTTATTAATTTTAAGAAATAAATAAAATATTATTATAATCAAATATATCTACATATTAAAAATACGTCTAAAATATAAAAAAAATGATGTTTTAAAGATCTTTTAAATATAATCCTAAAACAGAAAGTACAAAGTAAAAATGGAAGAAAACTGAGAAGTAGAGTCCTCACACGTAGTTAGCTGCAGAGGAGAGATATGGCTGGTCACGTTTCAAGTCCTCTTGGAAAGAATCCTCCGCATCGCAAACTAACACTGACACTTCAAACTCCTTTTAGGTTACTACGTGAGATTTTCGACTAAATCTATCGCCTAACCTGAATTTTCATTTACATTATCTTATTAATGGCCTGATACGGTTATTAGCTATGATGTTCTAGCTTTAGCTTTTTTAGATTATTCAATTGAATAACGATACTTATGTATATATAGATTTTTATATTATGCATTTTTTTTTTGTTCTAAAATCCCACAAAAATATGTGAGCGTTATAAAATATACAAAATTGTTAAAAGCACTTAGAAATGAAAAGACAACAAAACAGGAAATATGATAAATATTTTCATACTTTTAAGTGTTAAGATATTCAAAACGCCAATAATTTACTTCACAGACGTCATTGTTTGGACTATAGCTCATTCATGGAAGAAAGATTTTGATACGTTTATTTTTTATTTAATATAATAGAACCCGATTGCATCAAAGAATATTTCAAACACATTAAATTTATATTATGATATAACGGTAGCCCAATTTCGCATCGCAGTGCTATGGCACTTGTGATAATTCAAAATAAATCTGAAGGTAATTAATTATGTAACTATCATAAAGTTATTAATTTCAACACAAAAAATTAAGTTATATAATTTTTTTTTATAGCCTTTCCATACCTCGCTATAATTTATTAAGTAAAATATAAAGAAATAATTCCGAAATATATAAAATTTATTTCGCATACTTGAGTCCTTTACTTGAAGCAGCTCTCCAAAGTAAAGTCTGCTTAATTAAATACATTTACAAATTCAACTCTTTTTGTGCAAAACTCCCACTCATGAGATATATACAAGTAAGAAGCAAAAGTTGTTTTAAAACTTTGTAAAATTACAACAGAAACAAATAAAATTTATTGTGTATTTTCTTATTTATTTTCTATAGTTATATATTATAATTTTAAAGAGTGAGGCGATCCATAAAATTATATTAGAAATTGCAATTCCCAATTGCATAACCTGTCCGCAAAATATTGTTTCATTAATTATCTACTGGTGAAATTTACCGCATTGAATTTTGTTCATTAAGAGTTTAATGTTGCAACAATTTCTGAATTGACGCTTTTCCGAATAATTTATTCGTTTAAATCATTTTATAATGTAACAGGTGACATATAAATGGGTAATCATTGCACTAAAAAGGAAAATTCATTAAAATACAACATACCATATTCATATTTATTTTATTACCATTTTAAAATAAAATAAATTTGTATGGCTATCTGCAGCCTAGTGTTATGATAAACCAAAATAAAATTATATACTTTGATTTATAAACACTTTTAATACGAAAGTTTAATTTAAGCACGAAATTGTGTCATATAAGAACGCATGAAAAAGATAGGTTAGTTAAAAGTTAAAATTAAAAGTTCGTTTTTAAGTCAGGTTAGTAAAAATCTACATTTTTTAAAAACATTCATTTCATTTCATTGGCGCAAATGAAATGAAATCAATTATTTGAAAATGATGTAAATTTACGTAGTACCTCCGCAAATAAATAAAAGAGTTACATACGGATAGTAATTGCGACATCCAAAATAGGGAACCATTCAGATTATCAGTACATTACTCTACCACTGGTTTTAGTGACCGACGAGTATTTTATATTAATTTGAATGGGTACTTTAATTTATCTGTGGCTCTAAATTTACGATGTCATCAAAACATCTCATTGCGGGAAAAGCAACATGGCCTATCGGTAGGGTTAAAATAACTACAGACATTTTTGTTCTCAGGTGAATATTGAAAATTATCTTACAGTTAAATAAACTCTCTTTTCCAAGCAAGTGGAAGAAAGTTATTCATATTGCTGTTAATAATTGACTATGAGCTTGGATAGATGTTCATTGGACACTCTGGGATAGCAATGACTTGAAGTGACTTTATGTACCTACGTGAGCTTTGAACAAGCTCCAGTAAGAAGTCCTTATATGAATATTCGTATTTATAAAACGTATGAACTATGAAGCAAAGTTATATCAATCAAGAATTAAAGATTAACTAATTAATAAACTGAGAAATAAAGAAAGAAAGAAAAGAAATTATAAAAGAATTTATTATTAAAACTCATTCGATCTGTAAAAACCGCACGAGAGCTATAATCAGGAGCCCGGAGATTTCAAAGTGAAAAGTACAAGTTACTTAGTAAACTTATTTAACGCTTTTTACTTTTTATGTCTCTTGTTTCGAACATTTTATATATCTTACTAGAAAATATTTTTTAAATTAAACTCTAAGGACTTTAAATGAAATTGATATTAGAGATGAAATTATATATTATTTATTCACGTAATATAATCATTTATACCTATTTTACAATTCAAGTTAGATACAATATTGGCTCATTTTTTATTATTGACTTGAGGGTTAATAATATATAATTCGTTTGGAAACAGAACGAATTAATTTAGTCTACACCAATTAAATCAATGCATCTGTGAAATAAGAATCCGTATTATATATAATATTGATATAATAATATATAATATATACTCTTAGAATATAGAATAGGTACGTAAAGTACGGTCAGTGAGTTTCGCACGACGTGTCGTAACCATTCCAGCGCTTCTCAAATGACACAACAAATCTTATAAAGGAACTATTCCGGACTACGATATTTCGTTTTACGTCCAATTTCCATACGCGGTGAGCGTGAAGAATTAAATGGGGCAAAAGATTGCGTCGAGTCGGCCGCCGAAAAGATTTTTAAACTCTCATAAACTACTTCCTCTTAGGCCTGGAATCAAGAATTTTTATATTCATAATTTAATACAGCTTTTGAATAAAACGTAGTTAAGAGATAATAGCAGGAATTGGCTTTACCATTAATATTCGAAATCATTAGGAACTGCTATTGTATTATTACGTACATAATTAAATAATATTTTAAATTTATATCATATAATCTAAGTCTGCAATATATTTTTACCTCCTTTTTCTTCACGTCTTTGTTCACTGCCTACAATAACTACCTTCACTGAATCAGAATGAAACAATTTGTCTACTTGATTTCTAGAGATTGAAGATAATATATTCTTCACTAAATCAGTGGTACCCTAAGGATGTGGACAAATGTCCGTCGTCTAGCGTGCTGACACTTTCACTGGGGTACCAAGCGAGTAATGACCCACTGAGCCTTTTCACTATTTGTGTCTATTGGGGTCGATTGGACCTTGTAGTCTTTATGCATGCTTCCACTTAACAGTTAAAAGCTTTTTTCTTCCAACTTTCGGTTCTCCTATTGTGAGCTAGATGACAGTAGTTATAATAAAGTTATATTTTCTTTATCCTATTTTTTTAATGTTTCTAAAATGTTTGACTATTCCTTGTATTAATCTTTTACTCATTAACTTTTACAATTATCGCGATTTGTTTTTTATAAACCTTAACTGTGCTGTCTTATGGAGGGTTCTTTCCCTAGGGTCGTTGCAAAAGTTGATTGAAAATATGTCAATTCATGCATAATAAAGCCGTGCGGATTCCTAAACTCCCCTGGTCATACATAAGAGAAAGGCTTATAAAACAAAACCCGTCCTGGTCCATTCCCGTTTTGTAGTACGCAATACTCGGGGATTACAGAGTGGGTACATCATCTTAAGCTTGGCCCTTATATCTGTTTATATATCTTCTCAAGAACTTCCATCTAAAATGCCTAATTCACTAAAGATGTTTTATAGAAGTTACATTTCTGTTATCATTTAAATATTTCAGTCACATATTTTTACTGTCTGTCATTTGTCAAAACTTAAGATATTAGGTTGATTTATAATCTGTTGACAGCTTATTAAAATGACATAACTAGTCTGTGACATTTGGTAATGTCTTAGGAATTGAAAGTTGCCAGTTCCAGATTACTTACATGTTCTTAAAATATGAATTAAAAATATATAATCTTTGGTTGTTAATCTTTAGTGTTTTACTTAATATATTAATTCTTTTTTTAGGTATCGCACCGCTTAATATTATTTGAGATTGAGTTCAGAAACTGTCATTTATATCAGAAGTATAGATTAGGTCTAAATTGTTTTATTGCTATATTGTGTAATATAACAATATGAAATCAATTTATCATACTGGTTGTTCTAAAAGACAATTAGGTTGTCATTTTAAAATGAATAAATTATTTCCTTTAGTGGACATATTTAATTTACCTATATTTAGCTTGATTTAGTGTTGTAGCAACACAGATAGATTATTAACATATCTTTGAGTTTTGAATTTGATGTAGTGACCTTTCGAGACCTTTCTATTTGAAGCACTTTCAAATTTTATTTTATAATAAACCTTCAGTAAGTGTAATAATTATTCGTTTTTATTAACACTTTAAAAGCATTGATTTTTATAATCTGTATTAAATTGCAGGACTTATTAAATGCTATGGAATAATCATTTCACCCATTGCCGGCACTTCCCGGGTGCAAAGCTTATTGGAATAAAATTTTGTAAATTTATTTGAATCCTCATTATAAATTAGTACGGGTATTAGTATTTTCATAATCTTTAATATTTTCTGGAATTATCTACTTAGCAATATTTCTGTATTTTTTCTATTTCGACAATAGGAGTCGATGTAGGCTTATGTATTTTACCGATTGTGTGGATCTTTTCCACCATAAGGTATTATAATTTCATGTTATTTTAATAAATAAATGAGGATTTACTGTTTTTAAATAGTTTTAACCTGCACACTATCCATTACAGAGGGTTTTTTTTTGCTTCTGATTTACAATTTCGTCGCGGGTAGACGTGAATCTTCGGGGCGTCATCCTGGCTGTCTCCCAGTTTCCTGTATTCTAAAACACTATTTTTAAATTCGAAGAATAAGTATTTGACAGCAATCCTCTTGCACCGATAAAAACCAAGGGGGTTGTAAATATGTTTTGTCTTGTCCATTGTCAGTGACACCTAGGAATATAAATAAATAGTTTATAATTTTATATTACTGTAAGCTTTTATTAAGCTCGAGTAACCCACCGCTGAGTCTATCTGACACATACGTTTCTATTAATATTACAGTATAAGGTAAATTTTTATCATTTTTTTTTTAAATTAAATTATGCATTTGTTACTCACCAACTAAAAGAGTAACAAGGATGTAAGTAATGTAGGTACTACTATTATTAGCCACTGTATGTACACACACTTATATATAGGTATACATAAATATAAATAATATGGCTATAACCACTAAAATAAATATTAAGAGCTACATATTAAGAGCTAAATTATTATTAAGGGTTGCTCTATATACAACATAGCAGTATCACCGCAATATTCATTTTTCTTATAATAAAAGACTGAATTAATCCACACAGTCCCGTGTATTTCATTTTAAACCTGTAATGGAATAAAACGTTTAGATATAATCTCTGTTCTGGAAATTGTAAAGGAAAGAAAATAGCTCAGATATAATAATAAACTCGGAATGTGGAATCCACGAAACCAACGTCGGATTTTTATTCATCGAGTGTCACCTTGCTGTGTCAAAATCACCGATTGGATAGTATCCTTCATGATGTGACAGGTGAACCCCAGGGTCAGAGTAGTGAGGGGGTTAAAGATATTACAATAATACTTGTATGATAATATTTTATAATTATTATTTATAAATAGTTAATCACAGAGATGAGTAAGCTTATACTTACTTACAATTAATGTTAAGGTTAGGTTTTCTATCATTCTTTTTGGCATATTAATAATTATTATGCTAAAGAACTCTTTAGCGCATATTAATAAATATTACAACTTTATATTGTAGTTTATTTCTCATTAAACTTTAATCTTATTAACATTTCGAGATATCGCTGACCTTCATCGATATTGTATCACCGCGCACATCCCTAGTACGTACGGCAATGCGGACAATCTGGGATGTAGAGAAATGTGCCCAGCGACTCGCCGTGACACGTTCATTGAGCTTTCATTTGGGCAATTTTCGACTAAATCCTAGCAAATCGCACGCTTCGTTGTCTAACTGGTCCGTGCTAGAATAAATATTTGCCTTCAAAAGGCTTAGTCAAGAAAAGTGGTTACGAGTACGAGCTGATGGAAAATCATTTTTTATTGGTATATATTTTTATAAGATAATATATATTCCAATCATCTTTATATTATAAGATAACTTTAATAAAGGTAGGTATTGTAACATAAATCAATCTATAAATACTTTATCGTTGAACAAAGTATTGTATGGGACAATCAATTTCATTTTATACGCTAGACTTCCGCAACCAACGAACTAAAACCATATTTATTATAATATTCACGACGAGATTGGATATGATAAGGTTAACGAAATTTAAAAAAAACGTCATGTATTATAAAATCAGACGTCTATTCGCCCAGTGTTTTGAGTCTGGAACAAATACTGGCACTAAGTCTGTATTAGTGGATGCGATGGCAGACGTTATTTTTCGCGCAAGACACGGCGCTTTATCAAACATTGGGAGACTTCAACATGATTATAAGTGTACGTGCCGCGAATGTCTTCCAAGAATGCTGGCACATCAAAACAAACGAGCACAAATTCTTTGACAATAAATAAAAAGTGCTCTTGTTATCGCTATATTTCTTGTATCTTTGATTCTTTTTAGACTTTGATTTGTCGTTAAGTTTTATATACACGGGACTCACATTAATTGGACGATGAGAACTTCTTAAAAGATTATTCCATGGTTATTATAGTTATATAATTATTAAATATATGTTTTTAAGTTTTGTAATTACTACATAAAAGAAGCACTACAATGACATATTTTTAATATTAATGAATATTATATTTTAACTAAGCAAAATATTTAAATAATTTCACACCACATATTATAAGTAAATACAATTAAATAGCCAAAGAACCTGGCCTCTTTCGATTGCGTGTCATAAAATGTTTGAATGGGTCTGTAGTCATTTCTCGTTCCATTAACCTTATTTGATTATGTAAGTTTGATTTTAACATGAGAAATGTAACAAATATTTATAAAATATTGTGAAATCAGTCTTAACTATCGTTTGTCACGATATTCGTCTGAATTGTCTTTCCCCTTTATTAAATGTATGTAATCTTCGAATGATAAATATGTACAATTTGGCAAATAAAAATCACATGAGGATATCGTATATGAATATTTTCGAACATTACTGTAGGTTGTGGCATCTTTTCAATGTTAATCTATACTGCACAAGACACATTGGTTAGGATTTTCGAAAGAAGCCTAATAGATGGCACCACCGTCCCGATAAAAGACGAATATGTATCGAGTGGTTAATCCATCGAGTCTGGCAGCGATACGGTAGATCAATTGGTAGAGCATGGGACGGTTTTCATAAGGTTGCTGGTTCGATTCCTGCCCCATCCGGTTTATTTATCATTTTATATTTATTTAAATCTTAATAAGCTTTACATGGCTATACATTTTTTTTTAATTTAATCATAATGAACATCCTTAAATAATAAATACTAAAACAAATTTTCACTGCTATTTAAAGTATAATATATGAACAGAAAAAAAATAAAGATACAGAAAAAATAATGACGCAAACCGATCGAATCTATTGCAAGAACTTTTTAGTACTAAAACCATTAATGGAAATTACAATACCAACCACAGATACACAATGACAGACACATACGTACCTACATATAGTAATGTATAATCTATTTCAGCAGTGACATTAATGCGTGGCGCCAGGTGTTAGTTGTTCAACCGTGGCATCTAGATAACATTTTTAAATGTCACGCCCTCTAGTTTGTTTATATTCATGACATTAAACTACTTTAAATATATTAAAATTATATTTATGTTGGAAATATAGATAAACAAATAAATTATGGAATTATTATATTTGATTTGATACAATATTATAGTAATATTCATATAATAAGAGACTTCGTTTTATTCTTAAATAGCTACGAACTGACGTTATTATTTAAACTACTAACTAAATAAAACTGTTAAAGCATAATACATTCATTTCTTATTTTTTAATTTCATCTGAAGGTTGACAAATCGGTCCTAAAGTATGGTTATTATAGTATACAAGGATAAAATTATGGCATTCTTGTTTCAAATACTTAACTCGTAATATTTTTTATAGTCTGTAATGTTCGTTCAGAAGTTACTGAATATCTTTTAAGAAGCCATATTGTTTCAGGAAAGAATTGTGAAAAAAAATCATTGCCCCCTGCAAAATTACACCATTCGATTAACTGATAATCATTATTGTAAAATCAATCGCTTTTCTATTACATAATATCCCTATTTTTACGTTACACCCTTAAATAAATTGCCGCCTGAACTTTTATTAATTTAAAGCTTTACGTGATAAAAGATAAGCTCCTATTTCGTTTGAAACATATATCGCAAGGGAGACAATAAAAGTAATTTTGTCTTCGATAAATGTGATCACACACTAAATTTACAAAGAAGACTGTTGATTCATGAAAACACTTCAAAAGATGTCTGTAAGTGATCATTCCAGTTGATTGCTAGAATAAATAAAATAAATACAATATTAATTACTTACATTTATTTTACTAAAATATTTGATATAGATAAATACTAACAGGTTATTTGAACCAATATTTATAAAAAAATATTTTCGAAATAAAATAATTTGAAGTTAATATATTTTACCATAATAATATAGGGTCTGTCCGGGGATACCTGATGCTGCAGTGATGACTTTGAGCAGAACGATAAACATATTGTTTTGAAAGAAACTAACGTGACTGTAAGTTTACAGGTTAATTTATTTATTTTTATTTATTGAAATAAAAATTAATCAATTGGCAGATTTAATGCTAAAGCATTCTCTACAAGTCAACCAAAACATACAGAGAAAATACAATTACAAGGGGTGGAATACAGAAAAATAAAACTTAAAACTACTCAACAAACATGACACAAACAGACACACATATACATAATATAGGTATTATCCAACACTTTACTACGCATAAGTTTACCCTTCATAAGCGTGCCTTAAAATGTTACCAAATTAGCAACGATACCAAATTTTACTGAACTTCAAAGGAACAAAACAAATACGTAATAAATAATTACTGGTAATTAATATGGTTTGAAAGAGACGAAGCTTCTTAGCATTCCATGGATTCACCGTGCGCGTGCCGCTATAGCGTTGCAGGGAGAAGAGTGCAAACAGCTCCTGGGACTTGCGACCCAGGTGTAGGTTTAAGGGGCCCCTTTAAAATGCGCATTCACGCTCACCATCAACTGGCTGCGCTCCTCTCCCTACCTAACCAAATTTGGAATGAACCTACCAATGCCGCCTTTGAAGTACGTTCTAGAAATGAAGTGATGATAGTTCTAGGGAGGCGAAGATCTTTAAGTAGGTTATAGAGAGATTTCGCTGATCTATAAACATGCGAATGTGAATTTTAAATAAATATAAAATCAAAAATAAATTGATACGAGCAGGGATTCGAACCCGATACCTCTGGGTAAACATACCGTCACTCTTATATACTTTGCTAATATATTAAACCTATGTACTAAGCTTATGTATCTTTTTTGTTTTTTTCTTTTTTCTTTGGTTTCTACGAAAAAAATACTGGACAGGCGCAAGCGTTGTGTTTATCAATGTCACCTTGCTATAAAATAACTAATATATCGGGTATAGAGTTTAAAGACAGCACCATATTATTTTAGTCATGAGATTTGTGGGAGCTGACGAAATCGCTGGCATCGGCTAGTAAAATATAAAAAAAGAAATTAATATCCTACGTCTTATGTTTTAACCAATAAAATGTAACATATTATATGATTCAGTTCATTTCATTCAAAAATGAAAAGAAAAGTCGATTGTTATTCTTAGTGACGTGGAACTCAACTGTATGAAAGGTGGCAGTTGAAATGCTAAATCGTTTGTCACACACATTTAATGCACGGTCATGCACTATGGGAATTGTACGCTTCGTTAGCTTACAATTGCTTTGTTTATGATACCACACGTACTGCGTGGTACCCACCTCTGTATGTCTGTTCGACCACAAACGAAAACAATATTTATACTATAAGAAATGCCACTACAATTATATTATATTAGATGTTTAAGTGATAGTATAGTTAAAAAGAATCTTTTATGTAGTCCTCATAGAACAAAACAACTCCTAAGAGATGCCTCCACGTTACGTTACGTCTCTAAAGACGTCAGAATTAATGCTATTATAATTTTATCTTTTGTCTAATAGCTTAAGAAGGACACCGTTGAATATTTAATCCACTTTATATTGGTTGAGTCCTAGAATAATATTTTAATAATGAAAATCTGAAGTTATTGAATATTTCTATAATAAAGAAGCCGGAAAACTGAGGACGTTATTACAAGACCGCGCCGCGTCACCCGGGACTGCATAATTACGTGACATTTTAATAAAAGAGCCCTCCCACAATATCAGCTTTTTATAATTTTTACTCGTTAATAAGTTCAACTGTATTGAATAAAGCAATTAATTATAGTATGTTTAAATATAAAATTTAATATCTTAATATAAACGTTGGGTCGTTTGTCAGTTACCATGATGTTAGTATAGATTTTTAAAGTGTCAGTTACCCTCAAATCTGAATAAATATAATAAATATCAAGTTTTATATATATTTTTGGTTTGAATGATCTAATCTCTACACTCTTCTTCAGTATCTCTGGTACAACCAAGAAAAAATCCACATATGTTAAGACCATCAGATACATCATTTATAGAAAAAGGGTATTTAGCTTATGCTTTTTTCGAATTCGATCAATAGTTATGGGCTAGTAATTCAAACGTCTCACGTTTTTCGTAAGTCATGCCACCAATAAAATTGTAAGATTACTTTTATTAATGTTATATCAAAATACTATACTAAATGTTAAAGGTTTCTTTTTTGTTAATTTCCTACTGTTTGTTACATAATCTATACTAATATATAAAGCAGAAGTGCGACGTGCGGTTGAAGTGCGGTGCCTATGCAGCGCGTATGCAGGGTGCATCAAGCATGAGTGCGACGTGTGTGCGGCGCGTGTGCGCGATGCGTCAAGCATGAGTGCGGTGTGTGTTTGCTGCGTGTTTGCGGAGTCTGTGCGTGTTGTGTGCGGGGTGTTGGCGGGGTGTTTGCGGGGTGTTTGCGAGGTGTGTGCGGGGTGTGTGAGGGGTATTTCTGCTGAGAAGAGCTGACCAGAAACTAAAAAGTTGCACTTTTTAAAACTATTGAATAATGTTTGATACATTACGCACATCATAGTGGTTAAGTTTGCATATCAATGTTTGATGGTCAATGCTTTCAAAGGGCTAAGTAAAGTAACGCAAAGATTGTATTCTGCGCCTTTTCCCTTGCGTCGTAAATGAGTTAAGAAGCGTGGCATCAGTTGTTGATTTGCCTTTATTGAAACCATATTGTTCGCGATGCACGAGTTTATTGCTATAAACAAATTCTGTTATTTGATTTTAAACAATCTTTTCAAAGATCTTATTTAAGGCTACTTACTTAACGTACAAAAGTATACGTACATAGAACGAATACGTTGGTCGCTTACGGGTTCTTGTACGAAACGAATACGTTGTTCGTTTGCGTGTTCGTGTACGAAACGAATACGTTTTTCACAAACGAAATAACGACGCACGTTATTCATACGCATACGGATGCGTTGCCAGGTTGATACGTTTCATATTTTATTTAAAATTGCTTTCTTTCAGGTGTAATTCTATTCTCAGTGGAAAAGTTCAGACTACAGATTTATATTTTTGTTTCATTAACAAGCGTTTTTTCATTTACAAAATATTATTGTCTGTAGAAACTACAAATTTATTTTTAACGGTGACTGCATAATCCAAATATTCTAACCGATTCATCATTATAACTAATTTAACATTGTATGTATACTTTAGAGGATACGATTAACGAGGGGAAGGAGATAAATTACTTTGTCAAAGGTTTACTTGGATAAGTTCAGAAAATGGAAATGATTTTTATAATAATCGGTCGCCCGAGGCATAAGGGACTTCTCTGTGTGAAGATATTATGCTATACGCTCTTTGAAATAAAAAATGTTCCCTTTACCTTTTGCGTTGTGCCCTACTCCTACATGGAAATTTAATCAAGAGAATAAATAAAGAAGACACATTATTTTTTGTAATAACGCGCAACCTGTTTTAAATGAAAAAAAAATTGAATTTATTTGGGTTCTGTAGAAGTATGGTTATGAAAGTTGTTTGAAGACAGCTTCAATATATTTTTTGGGTTACTGTAACATAATTTATCTTATAAATTTATCGAAGTTTGTCAAAACATTAAGTTATAATATAACTTCCTATGTAGCAGTATTTAGTCAAATTAATAAGGACACATTTTTGACATTCAGAATTAGTTATTATAATTTTCAAGCTTATTCGTCACACCTTTTTCTTCCATTAGTTTGTTTAATTTTTATTTTATCATACCCAAACTGCATTATCATTTAAAATGACTTATAAATATCAATAAATACAAATGGAAACCTATTACATTTTTTGGAACCCTTAAGCCTTCAAATTTTAAACGTCATATCATTGCGAGAAAATTAGCTTTTAGGTCATACAAAAAAAATATTATTACACACAACATTGAAATAACACTTAATTCAATGTCTATATAAGTAAAACTTATAAGAAGTATTCAGAAAAGAAAAATATTTCTCTATAACTTAAAGATATTTTATTAATAAAGTAAAATTTATAACAAAGAATGTATTTCACATAGACGTCAATACAATTTAGACTAAAATAATTTGAGTAAACTAAACCCTAAATCTTAATTGTAATTTGGTAAAACTTTAAAAATACGGCTTGGTATTTTTTGTCCCAATAGTAATATAATCGTCCATATTGCAAATATGACGAAATCGGTTTGCGAATGGATCTCACATAGACTAAATATCCTAACGTCTTTATTTTGAAAACGGAAAACATTTTGAAACTTTTTCAATAAGTTTCATATATACCCAATCGAGTAATTAATTCAAATAAGAAAGTTGTCCCCGCTTACGAATGTTCTTTTCAAACTACTGCATCTCCTCTTTCAAACTTCTTCTGTTACTGTCGTTAAGTCACTATTTGAATGAAATGTTTAAAAAACTAACATTAATTTAAAAATGCCAAGTAACATAAAAAGATAAAAAATATATTTCTGACTTACATAGTATCTGCTCCATTGTAGAAGTTGTTGCGTCTTACTTAGCTTTTCTAATGACTGTACTGTATGATTTTGAGGTTTTAAAATTATGAATTATAAACAATTATGACAAAATTTATAATTATTTATAATAACAGTAAATCCTACTCGAGTTCAACCATCTATGAACATTAATTGTTCATTAGGAGTCATACTAATTATTATGTGAAGTTACTTATAAATGTCCAGCGTTATGATATATCCAGCCATGGTGTGACGCAACATCTGTGATACCTCATAGTACTTGAGGTCACAGAATTTATTGCCGTTCAGTTGACCACGTTCAGACAAGATACCGCGTACGAACCAGACCAACCTATTATAACCTCGATTTGGGGTACCATGATACCCCCGTGTATTGTCATCACCATGTAATTTATCACCATTGCCCTACTCTGAAAACAATAAATGGCCAAAACCTTAAATTTTAAATATTTGTTCGACATATTCTACGTATGATGATTTAATTACCACAAGCGTAGCATGTTCTAAGCTATCCTATGATACGGATATAAAATTACTTTTTCATCTTGTAATTTACAACAATACAAATATAACAAATTAACGATTAAAGTTTAAGCCATCGTAATCAAAAGCCTTAGATAGATCACAGGATACTCCAAGACTATCTCGCGATTCCTCTCTGGCCTAAAATATATGTTTTATAAGAAAGGCACCTAGCGACCTAATACCGAACTGTTTATTGTATGGTAAGAAATAGAGTCATTGTAAGATGGTGGCTATTCTACGCTATAACTAGTCTACAATAATTATAAAATGGTAATTAAGGTTAAATTACCATTTTATAATGATTTTAGACTATTTTAGGTTTTTAACAAGACCTTGTTAAAAACCTAAACTAGTAATCTTGGAACAATCACTTTTTCAGACATGCCCTAAAAATCAGACAAAACAGACAAACCCTAAAAATTTTAGTTCGTAATTAATACATCTAAGGTCTTTGAATAGAATTTCTTTCAAAGAACAAACACATTACTATCTACATATTTTAATACTTTCATGAAGTAATAACTTCACGACATCAAGAGAACATATTAGATCAGTTTTGGTAGAAGCTGTTTGTGTTATTAGTTTGTGTTTGTTTGTGTGTGCTTATTAGTTTGTATTTGTTTGTGTGTGCTTATTAGTTTGTATTTGTTTGTGTGTGCTTATTAGTTTGTGTTTGTTTGTATGTGCTTATTAGTTTGTGTTTGTTTGTGTGTGCTTATTAGTTTGTGTTTATTTGTGCGTGCTTATTAGTTTGTGTTTGTTTGTGTGTGCTTATAGTTTTCATAAAATGTATTCTAAGATACAAAGGTTTCATCATCGTCGTGGGAAATATATATTATTTCAAGAAACTAATGATTTATTACGCCAAGGATCAAACACGAAACAGCAAATACACAAGTAAACATGATTACTATACAAAAATTAATTCAGAACTAATCGAACCCTTCAAGAATTTTAATTTTGAAAAACGCACTGCCAATTCGTTGCGACATTTTTTAAAAGGGACTTTTTAAAATTGGCATTATTATATTAATATGGATATATTTTAATATATAACAAAGGAAATATCATTACATAATATAGACAATTAGTAAAACAGACTCTAAGCCCACGCTTGGTTATTTAAATTATCGAGAGTTGTTAGAACGACGTGATTTCAAAGCATACCATCCGTCCCAATGCAGGGGTGAAATTAGCATTACAATTTTTAAGAATTCCAACAACGTGTATGTAGTATTTTGCTTTGTCTTTCATAAACATTCAATAAATATATACAATATTTAATATTAATATCACCATACAAGTTTCGAGTTAAAAGTATAAATGAATTTTGAATATTTTTATTCAATAGCGCTAAAATTTTTTGCTCATTTTCCAGTTTCTTTACAAAATATATTCAGGAATAAGAAAATAAAAAAAAATCAGTATGCCATCTCTCTCTATCATGACAATTTAATATTAATTCTTTATTTTAAGATTTTATTTGAATTAAAAACAATCTGAATGGAAGTTTCATCAAAATATCAACAACTTTATTTATAAAGTAAACAATTGAATGTAGATAATAATTACAAATAAAATATTAAACTGATCTATAATAAGAATTATGTGACACCATAATAAACCTTTCTAGAATCAATAAACTTATTCTTGAAATTATTTTGACTAATTTGCAAAATAGTACATATGTATTTTCTAAGTTTGTCACGAGTGGTACACATTTAAATATATCTTAACCAGATATAGCAAAGAGGCTCCTCTTTATTTGAACAATCCTTACAAGAGTTAGAGACACATCTTAGAATAGGCGTACAACAAAGTCAGCTGTGTGTGAATATATCATGGACAATCCCAATCATTAAATTAAATTTGATAAACCAAAAATCCTCGGTAAGGAACACCATTATATTCCAAGAATGATTTGTGACGCAATTGAAATTAAAAACATTCTGATGAAGATGACTTGATACTATCTAACCTGGAAATCACCAAGTACAATGTGGGTGTCTTCAAGGCAAGAGTGAATAGGTTTTTACTAAGTTGATGCGCTTTACCACCTACGACTACATTTCCACTTCCCATGAGGTGGAATGTAGTCAAGCGTCAACTTAGTTTAAGTGTAAAAAAAAAAAAAGAAAAAAAGAAAAAAAAAAATGATTTCCAGGTTAGATAGTGATTAGAAGGTGATTTCCAGTCCTGTAAAATTCCATGTCTGTGACCGCAATATTGGATACTGTTTGTGCATCCTGAACGCTCTGCCGGAATCTTAAGAACCATTGGAGCTAGAAGACTAATTATTGACTTACTGACAGATACATACATTTCGTCTTCTTTAGAACGCGATTGCTGCAAAGTAATTGAAACGCAGCTTAACTTTAAAGTTAAATATTGTACGCGTAATACGCTTAATCTGTTAAAAATATTTTAATTCGGTAGTAAAATGTTTAAATAATTGTATATTTTTTGGATACTCGAACAATGACATTTCAATCTTCAGTCTAAAAAATAACATAAAATAAAAGGAAATAAACAGTCCCGTCTTACTGGAGATCAAAGCGTTATTCTTTCTTAAGGAGAAAAACGATCCCAGTCTTACTTCTTTCATGACAAAGGCAAAACTTTCTTAAGCCGTCATCTAAAAATGACGCAACTTCTGTATAACTCGGAGTTCCATCTCTAGCGTCTGATTTTAAATATTTAATTATGTATTATAATATAATTTATAATTTCCAACGTATTATTTTTATATAACGACGAGATATTGTTGTACGAATATATCTAAAGCATATTTTATATATATAAAAAAAACACACTTAAATAACACAATTTGTCACGTTAAGACACCATAACACCGAGAGTCCGTAAAAAGCAATATAATTATTATTCTGTAATATATTGTAACAATGATGTGGAAGTCGGTATCTTTGACAAGTTTATTTAAATCAATTAATGGTGTTGTAAATTTACAACGCCATTAATTGATTTACAAATCTATTAGACTTTTAATGCTTACTTCAGCAGTTGGCAAATAAGTGCAACGAATTTAACGAGTCTTAATTATACCAATCATACAGTGACAGTTATATACTGTACCAAAACATAAACAAATCTCTGAAAAAAAATTATTGACAAACATTACATTAAAATAATATATTGACATTACATTAAATTCCGGTGGCAGCGATGGCGGTGCGATGGAGCCGTCATTATTTAGAACACAAATACTGTGACCCTTCAACTTTATATTTCACAAAATTACCATTTCACTTTTATAACTCACAATCACTAATTACTTTAAACCGACACTTTCGTAATGGAGAAGCGATCTGGTCAGCGGCATATTTTCCAAAACGAATCCATTCACGTGCCACCATCACAAATGACACCACCTTACTTGCCCACTATGAAGTTATCCATTGACAAGCTTTTATTAAAACAATATTGTTATCCAGGACATATATCAAATAAACGAATTCCTTATAATAAGAACATACGGTTGAGATTTTAACAATTTGCAAAATAACAATTTGGATACCGACAGATAATATCAGTGACGCAATTTCAATGAGCCCGATAAAAATAAAACAGGCACGATAGAGATAAAACAAAAGTTGATGTAGAAGGCTTTGTTATTAATAGTCAATTTACGTCCGACTCGCTTCCCCTAATTATCGGTTCGTGACCTGACTGATTGACCACCGCACGAAATGTCGAAGACTTTTGGTATATCCAGACTAACTGCCAGCCCTTCTACCTAACTTTAAATGGTAGCCATCCATTCAAGTCTCACTTACACTAGAAAATCGCTAGCTGATATAAATCTAAGTGTTTGTCGTATAAACTTTTTTTCGGAACACAATATCCGGTATTGAGTTGTGATGCCGCGAATAGGAGACGATGTGAATGGCGAAAAGAGTGGTAAGGTTCAGTTTTCTCTTTAGCTGTGTAAGCCAGGAAGATATTCTCCATGTGCAATGATGGGAGGAGAAGCAGATAGAAGTAAACAAAAGCAGCTTTCGGGAAGGCCCAGAACGTACGTGTTTAGCGTGGTCGAGCATATCAGCTGTTTGTTTCTTTTGACGACGCACTTGAACTTTGTTCTTGCGATTTTCCAAAATCGTGACGATGGGTTATATTACCTCTTAAGAAGTCTTTGGCCACTAACGAATCAGCATAAAAACGAGACACCTGTCATTTGCAAATAGTAGCTAGTGTAACAAAATCATCGAAACAGGGCTGTAATCTGCCATCAATTGGCACTATAAAGTTTGGTATATTTATATCTATTATCTGCAGTGGCGGAGTATTAATTAGGATCACCGAAAGAAAAACAAATCTGACTTCATGGATTGCATGTAAAAAAATCCACATTCAATTTTAATCTGCTCACTTAGTGTCGGGTCGCAGATGTTTTACATCATGGGTTTTTTATAAGATACTACACTCCCTAACTGGCAACACTGAGATGACCCCAGGGGTAAATAGTTACTAGTATTATAATAAACTATCTATCCTTGTGGTATCTATAATATTTATATATAATATAGTTGTAATATTATGTATAGTGATGTGTAATAGTATATAAAATGATATAGAAAGCTTAGTTTGTATGTATATGTAATATTGTATAAGGTACTGCCTTTACTTTAGTGTAATTGTCCTTTCAATTATGGGTTGCCTGTATGCGATCACTTTTGGTGACAAGGCCGCCTTTGTACCAAATTTTATATACTATCTTTAATTTTTTACTCTATTTTTTTTTAATCTCATATTTTGTGTGCACTAAAGTGTTATAAATAAATAAACTTTAGAAGTTAAACTTTACTTGTTCAATGAAAAATTTAAATTTCTTATTATATTGTAAAAATGGATTCCATAACCCAAAACTAACTTTATTTTTGTCAAAAACTGTCTTAATTAAAAAACTATAATTTTATAATTATGTATATAGTATTTCTCCAATACAAGTGCATATTACCATCAATATTTTGTCATTTATTTCGGATGTACACTATATATTCTAAGATAGATAGAGTGATGGAAGCGACCGTATTGCAATCTTTAAAAACAGTTTTAAGTGTCTCCCGAAAAATATAGCTCGAATGGCTGTATGCATGCAAAAGTAAACTAATCTATTAGTTAGCTAGTTTCATGATATAAGTTATGATTAAATTATTTTAGTGAATGTGATAAAAGGCCTTCAAAGATAGCAAGATGCGCCCGACCATATCAACAGCTGCATCAGAGGTCGACCAACTTATCGTGAAACCAAACTGTTGGCTATGAATTTTTCGGCTTAAATAAAAATGTAACATCGTTTGTGTAATTATAATTTTACTCTAAAATGGTACTTTACGACAGTTTTACGGTAATGAATCTTTAATAAGAGGAATTATTTTAACATGCATCTATAATTAGAATGGCACTTTTATCTATACATTGATTAAAATAAGTACAAAAGGAATAATGTCCACAATGGTAGGAAGGGCTTTAACAGATATGGATCCTCCGCTATCTTACATTCAAACTTCTAAATGATTTGGTAATTGTATTTGGAGTAATGTCCAAAAATGCAAAAATATGTATTTTTTTTTTAAATATCTGTAAGAACGATTCACACGAAAATTTAACGGAAGTTGAATATTCGGCTGACAATAAAAAAAACAGATTTTTTAAAAATAATCTTTATGATTGTTAGTGAAGTAGTCTTTAAGGGACTTAGAGAATTCTTATTTACCAGAATTTGTCTACCACCTAGACTCAAACATAAACTGAATTCTTTGAATTTCCCCCTTTCTTTGCTCAGTTTTTATTTAACTTAAAACATAGTTTTTATTTTATTTTATTTTATAGTTCAATAATCTTTAGAAATCACCATGTACTTGTAAACAAACTCACTTTAATATTTTTAAAAGTCAAAGTCAAAGATATTTTACAATATAAATTAATATGAGGTATCTCTACTATTTGAATACCTAAGGTTGCCCAATTATTAAAATAAAAATTGTTGTTTCTGGGGAAAAAACTTAGCTAAACTTATTTGCTATAAAAAATTTAGAACAGTTTATGTCAGAATTCTTTGACCTTAAGCTACAATTTGAAATTAATATTAATATGGAATTTATGTATTTTTCATAACACTTCAGATATCCACTGGTGCACTATATGTATATATATATATATATATATATAGCTTCTACGGTAGCTACGGATACCAGGGTTGGTCATGTTCCGTAACAGCACGAGAAAAGTTACCAGATTAAGATAAATACACCTTGAGGTAATAAAAAATAAAATATTTCATTCATATTATTATTTTTATTGTTATTAATTACAAATAACTATATCAGTCTAAATGAGTCATTTAAGAGTTGATACCATTTTCATCAACTATTATATTTTAAACTTTTCTTTTAAATTAAAACTTTCGTGAACCATCACGCCGTTCACGCCGCAAGTCTCTCATGAGTAACAATCCCGAATGGTTTCGAAACTAGTCGGGCACGTTCCAATATGATTCCACGTTCATATAGCTAGGTAAATATAAATATAATATTTACTAACATACTTTCAATTCATAACATAATATAACTAGTACAAAAACAGTTATTGAATTTAACCTTACCAACAATTTCCTCTAGTTTTCTGTTTCTTGTGATAATCAATTATTGAACATTAATATTGATTGCAATGATATATTAGCCAGCCATATCCTTGTATATAAAACTTTATATAAAAACGAATAGGTATTCGAAATTTCCTTTTTTATACTTTCTAATATTTCAATACTCCATGCAAACAATGTTGCTTAAGTAAAAATAAATATTTACAAATGTTTCCTATAGCATTTTTAAGAGATTAAACTTAAGATGGGTAATATTTTTCAGTCGCTAGAGCTGAAAAGTTTTTTGTCATTTTGAAAAGCGCGTAGTTTTCTATGACCGTTTTTGAATTATTTTTAACATCAGTCAAATTTTGTTAAATTAATGTTTAAATATCATTAACATAATTGACAAACAGGATCTTGAGGTCAAATTGAGAGAACTAAATAATTATTTATCTTACAGCTTATAATTAGGCATATCGAAGATAATTGTATTTTTACTATCTAGCCTCAATAAATCCTTTCAATACGGCCAAATCTGGTACATTAATCAGAGAATTGGACGGTTCCGCAATACCGAACAGTTTCGTGATTTATTGGCGCCAAGCCGGAACTGTCTACCTGTCTGGCTTCTTAGGACTTCTTGTGAGAGCTGTATCTACAGAATATAGAATGATTCAAACTAATCTGATTTAAACATATTGATTGTATGAATGTAGGATTTTTTTGAAATTTTAAAAAATATTTTGTTCTTACATCCAAAAGTGTACATAAATTATACCTCGTAATAACTACCAGAGGTGAAAATACATTTATGTGTAAAGTCGATCAGCTATCAAATATCCTCATAGCCAAGTCGCAAGTAACGCCTTTCTGCTAGGCTTTACAATTGGTATTGTGACGTTATCTTCTTGGCTGGGGAACATCAGCATATCAGCTATTTAGGAAAAAAAAAACTATACTCCCAGTCATTTTCAACCATCAGCTTGATACTTACCAGTTGACGAATGATTTATATTTTGACTTTTGGCCTAACCCATGAGATATCGGTGTCTCATCGGGTAATAAATAATAAGGCTCTTCTTTTCAAGATTCCTTGCAATGGAATGGACTAAAGAGTTTAAATCAATAGATTATTTTTCTGAACCTTTCACATTAAGCAGATTATATTCCTGATACTTGCAAAAAACATGCCATTTGCCATGAGATGAGCACAAATGTTGGTCTTTATATGAAATTAAGAAAACAATATAATACAATTTTATACAATAATGAGAGGGCTATAGATTCTACAGTAACTTTTCATTTGTATCTTTCAAAATAATAGCGCTAAAAGGTGATTACGTATTTGTTTCATAATTGACAAACAAGCAAAGTCACGTATCACGCATCACGCTATATGAAAATCATAAATATGTCGTAAATTTGTAGTTAAGCTAAGTAAGCCATTACCAATTTGTAAAATTTTGTTGCTGTACAATCATTAATAAGAAATATTAATAAATTATAATTTCATCATAATATAAAATTTATAATGGTTTCGCTGTTATTGTGTCATGAAGAGATTTTTAATTTCTTAGTAGTGTTAAACAAAAGTCTACGCGGTTTCTGTGTTCTCGAATGCGCTTATTTTTTTGATATAAAAAGTGTAATAAGAACATGCATGACGTTTAGCGGATTCAGCGTGTCAATTTAAGTATTTTGTTAACCAAATATCAGGTGATTTCTCTGCTTTGATTTCATATTATTGCTATATGGAGTATTTATATAGGTAACATTGTATATATTTTATTGTTGAATAGTAAAGGCTCGCTCGTTTTCCGAGTATTTTTTTTAATTTATATTGCTCTCTGTTTTAAACAAACCTCTTTTCAAACCAATGTCCAGGCCCATGTGTATGAGTCGCAGCCAAGTTGACAATTTATTTTATCTTCTAATTATTTAACACACATTAGTTAAATTAGTTACGTTAGGAGAGTCAACATGTGCTCTAATGCTTCTTTTTACAATACGTTTAGGAAAAGAAAAAAGATAAAAGGAAATAAAATAGTTATAATTATATAAAGTTTCAAAAGATTGTTGCTTAGCGAAATGATAATTAAAAAATATCCAATTACAGCGTATTTTGTGACCTGTTCCCAAATAAGGTCAGTGACAAACACATACATAGTGACAGCAGCATACGAAAATATTTATTTATTATGTAATACTTCGTCACAAAGGTCATTAACGTATAGTAAAAAGAGACTGTGCCCTAGGATACCGCCTTTGGGAATTCATATGTAATGAGACGGTCAGAACTTAAGTTATGAATAATTTTAACTTGTTGAGTTCTGTCCAATGGAAAATTATTAAAGGTTTTAAGTGCTTCTCCTCCTGTTAATACATTCTATCTTTTGACAGTGGAAAAGAAAAGATACAGTATCAAAGTCCTTTGATAAGTCATATAAAATACTTTTTACCCTTGTCTAGATAAAATCAATAGAAGTCATTAAGAATAAATAGTACATTGGTTAGAAGAAAAAATATTTTATTACTTATATTACAAGACCAAGACAAAAATAATAAGTAAGTAAAAAATATTATGAAAATTAAAAGCTGTACAAGATATATATACAATTTTACAAAAAGGAATCTATTAGTATCAATGAATTACTTTAACAAGTAGAGAGCTAGATGCTAGAAAAACATAGTTTTAACCCCACACAATGTACATCTTATCTAATCGGTTTCTAATCAATTAAAACAAACTGCTAACTAATTCACAACTGAACATAAACACACTGTGCTCTTATAAGCACTCAACTTATTAATTAGTTTTTGTAGTGAGTCATCAGATTCGCACTTAATTGAGTAAACTCGAGCGAAGACGAGATGGCGTCGACTTAAAAATACATCTCCTTTATTACAGAAAGATAGTTGCAGCCTAATTCTTTAAGACATTGTTTTATTTTATTTCCATTACGATGAATACTAATTACTAACATTTAATTATTAACAGTTGAACAATAAATCTCTCGTACGATGGCCAATTATGGACGCGTTTACAGTTTGCTGAAAATCATCAACTTTTCGGTACATATTACTGCAAAATCAAACTTAATATAATAAAACCTATACTAACAGCATATATAATGTTTCTTTATTTTTAATTCGTTTAAAAAAATATATCAAGTTTTGTTAATATTAAAAGCTATAAAATCTAACTTGTAACTTTACATTTTATACAATATCCTGTATTGTGGACTAGATAAGTTAAGAAACATTTTTATATTTCCATTATTTTTTAGTAGATAAATTGTTTGGCAACGTGTACGGCGTGATAGTAGTTTTGATAAGATCTTACCGTCGGAATTGACACAATGACCTTTACGTATTCTGATGGATGGATGCTACTGGATCTCCTAAACAAATAGGACTAGGTGCGCCGAACTTAGACTTATTTTGTTAGTTCTGATAAGATCTTACCATCAACTTGATTTAGCGACCTTGAGATATACTGATGGATAGAGGGTTAAGGTATTCCTAAACGAAACGTTTACGTTTTTCGTTTACGTTTTTTTGCAAGAAACGAATACGTTTATTTCGACGATTCTATATAAATAAATTAATAAAATGGTGGTAGTGTATATACATATAATATATATTATAAATACAGACGACATCCGTATGTATTTCAAAATGTCTTTAACGTTAGTTTTTCTGTTTGGAATAAAAGAAAAAAATAATTACTACATTGTTACGGACTGGGGACACAATAGATATCCAGCGTTAAAGTTATATTTTTTATGAAAGTACATAGCTTCATAAAGCTATGTATTTTCATAATGCATTATTTAGTACAATATAATCCTTCACTAAATTGCATCATAACACTTAACAACCGAACGTTAGTATCGGGAATGATATTAGCTAATGAGGGCTTATATAATATTCAATGTTTTCAATGCTAACAAATTGTCTTTTAGATAACTTCATTTAACAATGAATAGATTTTAAAAGGCCCAATGCTGAATTAAAATGGACACTTGTTGGTCCTAATGTAAAACCTCTCTTACAATTTGCATTTATTGGATCATAGAATAGGTGATTTGTTTTACTTGTGTTATTGATTACTTCGTTCATTCGTTATCAGAATATGTTTATGTATTATAATGATAATTAAGATATGTGAGAACGAATTTTAATGTAATAACAACTCGTTTTGATATTTTCACAAATATGTTTATTACTTGGCACTTCTATATAATCAAACAAGTCGAAAATTAACAGCGAAAACTGAGTTAAAATTATTTTATGCTGTTGTTTCCCTGCTAACGGAAATGAAAGTAAAATCTTCAGGGAAACCAATATTGAATGGAACTTTCCAAAGAAAACACTTAGACTGTCATATATCTGAAACGATTTAATATTTAACGTACACATTTCAGTACAATGCGTTGGGGAAGTTTGATACTTATTCCAATATACGATAACAAAATAATTTTAAAATGAAAAAAGAAAGTTGATGAATAATTAAAAAAAGAATTATAATTATTATCTTCTTTAAGGATGTTAGTAAATCATTTAAAAGTCAAGAGGTTAACGTTAAGCGATATAAAATTGCCACCATTACGGTAAGAAATAGTACAATTTCGTGGCTTTTAACGTCGACTCGAGGCGTTCGCGTTGCTTTAAGTACATAGAAATAAATAAGTCAGTAAAAGAAATTACATTGATATATTTATAAGGATTGAATATATAGACCATACACTGAAAAGCATAATGATTTTGCGTGAAGGGGTTTGGAAGCTTGGCTGTATACTTCACTGTCGAAGCCCTAGCATTCAATGAAGCCACCCTTGCATGATGATCTTTTAACAATAGATGTTCGCTGTCAGTACGGATGCTGTGAGTATAACAAACAATAGCTTGGACGAATAAGGTCTTGTTGTTACTAATTAATTTGCTTTTTATCGCAAGCGAGTGAACAGTGAAAATAGCTAAATGCCTTTTGCGAAAGGCAACGGTAATTGCATTGGATGTATTTTAGAATTGACATCCTTGGATTAGAAAAATCCTTTCGATATAAATTGCTTTTGCTTTTAATATTTTATTGACTGATAGCTGATTTAAAAGATAAAAAAATGTAGAACTTTTCTCGTTTTTATCGGAAAAACTATTGAAAACGAGCACTTCTCACGAGTCTTTCTAATGGTACCTTTCTTCTTCTTGATAAAGTTCTTTGGCTATCTTTGTCGAACATTAAAGTGTTTAGAACTAACTAACAATATATTTTGAATTAATTGAGGGTATCTACTATAAATTTATAAGACGAATGATTTATACATTTGGTCCAAATAAACTTATCCGTAAATTTCGTTCTTTCATTACGTATTCTTGTAGGTATCGCAAACGTTTTTCGTTTACGTATTCCTGTACGAAACGGATACGTTTTTCGTTAAAAGAAAAAAAACCTATACTCAGCACGCCTAGTTAAATCCTTCCAGGAGATCCAATAGCATCCATCCACCTCTATACCTCAAGGTTACTCAATCAAGTCCGACGGTATAATCTTATCAAAACTAAACTCGGCTGACCTAGTCATTTTCGTCTAGATCAAGTAGCAACCTTCAACGTTTGGACTTTCAGGTCACAAACAATACTAATATTTTAATAATAAAACATTATATTTTACGTAAAAAAATAATTTAAATTATTAAAAGTATAAATATATAAAAAACCTATAAATTCAAACTATCAAAATTGTTTCATGTAGCCATTATTTCGCGACTGTCATAGTCAAGCTTTGTTAATGTAGTTACGAGTATATTATTTGCGACCTATCTGTTTCGTAAACGCATCCTTAATGTATAAAATTCTACAGCATGTATATAATTTATTTCTTTTGCTAATATTACTTGCAGATCTTTGTACAAACTTAGATTAATTATTACATTTATGAATATAGTTAATATTTGTTACGCATATTTGCCAACAAATTTTCAACTTATAGTTATATAGTAAAATAATAATAACAATACATAGAAGGTAAAAATAAAAGAAAAAAAAGTTATCTAGTTATTCGACTGTGAAGGTAATTCCGACAGGTGAATTTAAAACTTCCATTTGGAGCATAAATATTTTTAACCCGGGGTTATTAATAACTTAAATAGGACACATTAAGGCCTTAGGCACTTATTTTTTTGATTCGAAAAAAAAATCCAATAATTTTTGAAATATTAACATTAAAAATGTTTTTTGATTAAAAATATTCTGATAACGAATAAACGAAGTAATTAATAACACAAGTAAAACAAATCACCTATTCTTTGATCCCACAAATGCAAATTGTAAGAGGAGTGGCTTTACATTAGGACCAACAAGTGTCCATTTTAATTCTGCATTGGGCCTTTTAAGATCTATTCATTGTTAAATGAAGTTATCTAAAAGACAATTTGTTAGCATTGAAAACATTGAATATTATATAAGCCCTCATTAGCTAATATCATTCCCGATACTAACGTTCGGTTGTTCAGTGTTATGATGCAATTTAGTGAAGATTATATTGTACGAAATAATGCATTATGAAAATACATAGCTTTATGAAGCTATGTATTTTCATAAAAAATATAACTTTAAAGGTGGATATCTATTGTGTCCCCAGTCCGTAACAATGTAGTAATTATTTTTTTCTTTTATTCCAAACAGAAAAACTAACGTTAAGGACATTTTGGAATAGATACGGATGTCATCTGTATTTATAATATATATTATATGTATATACACTATATTTACGACCATTTTATTAATTTATTTATATAGAATGGTCTATATACAAAATAAAATGATTTTTTGTTCGACATATTCCGTAACAACATTATGAGTACGTTTAACAGTCTTATTGACAAAAATCCAATGTCTTAGAGAAATGAAAGCGGAAAATATTTCTGTCGATGTCAATAAATACACTTGGCTCCGTGCACCCAAAATGCAACGAGACGACAAATATTGGAAACCTTCCAATAAGTTTTAGGTAATGATAACAAGGTTATACTGATGGTAGGTAAGAAATTTGCCTTTAGGAGAAAATCTCAATGCATATTACAAATAAGACGAGATGGGTTTGCTCGTGGTGTTGGCAGAGGGCCTGGGTGGCGATGCGTGTAACTCATTTGACGCTTCAAGTCATCAACCTGATGAGGCTTCTTATTCTAAATCAATCAGCTTTAGATTCAAGTAAGTTGGCTGTCTCTCATAAACAATGGAAAGTGGAGTTTCAACATGAAATTAAAAATGTTGTATGCACTGATGAAATGAAAAGAGATACATATATTATTATTATTTTGAGAGGTCAATGCTAGTAAATGATATTATAAATAAAATTTCTTTGATAATGTTTATAAATATAATTTTAAAATAACTTTTAATAAGTACTAAATAGTAAGAGACTATATTAAATGTAAGAGACTATCTCAAAAGTATACCTGGATATGCCTCTTTCATATTATGCTAACAAAGTCTATTTTAATGTGCCCTAGGGTTTCTAGAATTTCCTATGGCAAGTTTAGTCCTTGATGATATTGTTAAACAATTTCTCGTCGGGTTTCGTCATCCATAAACTTACGGCTGCATACATTCTGCAAATTTAAATACATTATTTCTTAAATAGGTATATAATTGTTACTAAATTGGTTATAATGTGCGTCTTCTTCAAGTAAATAAAAAAATATCCTTTTTATTCCTTTAAAAATTGCTTAGCTAAATCGAATTTCTTAAATAATGTTTGGTAAGGATATATTCTATTCATATTCTTCTTTACATACTTATTCTTTAGCAATCGATTATGCTCAGATTGAAACATTGGTTAGGAAGCTGTACCAAGATAGAATTATAACTAAGAATCTCAAACTATTAATTTCTTACTTGTCTAATAAAATTTCCCAGAATTCTATACTTTTAAGACTGTTCAGGTAAAATGAATGAGATCTGGGGTTCTGATTGATAAGGGATTCCCTCAAAGTTAGTTATTTTTAGCCTTTACAATATAAATTTAGAGTATTATCTTTTAAAATACTATTATTGTTTAAATGATCATATTAATAACGGTATGGCCTGAAAAGGAATTACATTTCAGCGATTAATTAGTAAGTCGCGCAATTTGTTTGACGTTGACGTTGTTGACGTTTGTTTGACGTTGTTACTTTTCTTATAGCAGCTGGTTGGCTCACACAGCTATCTTAGAAGTCATCACTGCAGTAGCGTTAGGGGCCACGTTGCCCTTTCAAATATGATGTAAAGGGTTATGGCTGACCCTTGCTTTGTGATCGTGTACGGGTGCTGATTGCCTTGACTGCTTATGCAGTGTTTATTTATTAAAATCATTAGACATTCCAAATGAATTTTTTACTATGGTTCTAATTGTTCGTATTTTGCTCACTAAATATCGACATTTGTGAAACAGTGATCACTATAATAATACTAGTGATGAATATATATATATGATACTATGAAGCTCAACCTCAAGCTGGCAACATTGAAATCCTAAGACATTATAAAATTGTTTTCAACAGGTTTACAACAGATAATATTTAATCCACGTAATATCTTAAGGCTTAACAAACAACAATACATAAATGAGAATATCTTTAATAAATTGAATATTTTTAGTCATACAATTCTCGAAATTATTACAGATGTTAAATTTAGTTATTGTTTGGAAATTATTCTTTTTTATCAAAGGTGGGTATTGCGTAGCGGCAGCAAGATATGCCTTTCTATTAAATGTTCCTGATTCCATCCTTAACTCAGTATTAAAAAATAATATTTGACTAGACTATATTCTATGCTCTTGTGAGAATTAACTTGACTGTTTATCTTTATCATTTGAGTAATCAGTATGACCTTGCGACGAGACACTGCTACGACCTCGTGAGAACTATTGTCGTAGAGTAGAACGCACCACTGAAGAACCTAAACTAAGAATTCTATATATTCCCTTTCGTCCACCAAATGTATCACAAGTGAACTGAACTGTAATTCTTTAAAAGCACGAATCCAAACATGATATCCTTATAAGCTAGAATAGATTACATTAGATTACCGATTGAAAGTTGTTTTTTCAATTATGATTGGTATAAAAAATCGTTTTTAATCTAAACGAATAAAAATTCAGTTTACAAAATTATATAATCAAGTTAGTCTGAGTAATTAAGATAAGTCATTCCATACGTGTAATCTGTAAACCTTACCAAGTTTGTACAACTTGTATTGTGAGTTAAACATCTTTATTCTGCAAAAGTCGTAAATGTAGAAAATGTTACGTCTTGAAACATTGATAACAAAGGAATTACTCATCTCAAAAAGGTTTCTTAAAAACTCTGAATAAACAAACAAAAGTTCGTCTTTGGCTTTAATTCAAAGATTTAATTAACTTTTTTTTTAGGTTTATCTGTTATGTTTATATATAAATATCTTAATCTTAGTTTTAGGTTGTCTATATATAAACACACAACATAAAATACAAGAAGGTAATATAATATCTGTTTGTTTGTTTATTTGTTTTTTATTGTACAAAAATAATAATATAAATAAGTAAATTTCTTAAAATTCTACATTAAGATGCAATTTATGCACAGAGGCTGACTTATCTCATGCAGGGATCTCTGCAGTCACCCTCTGAGTAGTCGAAAGGAAAAATACAACATGGTAGATTAAAGTGAAAAAAACAATAATAAAAAAATTACAAAAAAAATAATAATTAAAAAAATATATGTGTGTACATTCATATTACTAAATATAGCAGAAGTAAAAATAAAAAGAAAATGATGAAATATAAAACAAAAAAGAACAATCTAACCTAATCCTAAACTGTATATATATAATAAACATACACATATAATATAATATAATCTATATTAAAATCTTATTAATACATCTACTTATAATATATGAGAATTAAATTTACGTAACGAACGTCTATTGTTCGTTGTCGTACCATTTTCACAGGTTTTTCTTAAAAAAGGCTAAAGAGGACGACTCACGAATGGACTTTGGTAGTCCATTCCATAACTTAACGTACATGTACAGTGAAAGACCCCGCATAACAATTTGAGTTGTATTCGGTAATGCAAGTTTCATATTAGCGCCGGATCTCAAACGCTCTTTACTTGGCCAGATATTGTAAACGCTCTTTCAAATAAACAGGTAATACCGGATTAAAAAGGATATTATATCAGCCGTGAGCTAAACACCTTCATTTTGAAAGGTTTCATGAAAACTAAAGCTAAGACGAAGAGAATTGAAAGTATACGAGAAGACGTTAAAATCTGATACGATTCGTTATAGTAACGAGCTATTAATACTTAATGCTCGCTTTGATTGACCCGCCCTGTAATACAGTCTTCAGCCGGGCTTTGAAAGATACGTTATACTCCAGTTTATAAAACAACGCCAATCTTACGAAACATTCCCAACCCATTATACAATGTAAACTTTATCAATGTAATTGATTTTATTGACTGTAATTGATTTTATTAATTTACTTGAAAGTAGTTTAAGCAACGCTAACGCCTCGAGTAAACTTTCAAAGCAAAGCAAATGTGCTATTTCTTAACGTAATAGGGGCAATTTTATATCGCATGATATTAATCTCTTGACTTTTATAAGATTTACTAACATCCTTAAAGAAAAAGAGATATTATTTTTTTTATTCATCAATTTTTCTCTGTTTATTTAAAAATATTTAAGGTTTTCGAATGTAAGTATATTGTTCTCAAATGTTAGGCAATGGTAACTTTGTTTCAAATATATATTTCGGAAGCCTAGTTATTTATATGCGGCTTCAAAAAACGGCGTCCAAAAGGCGCTAGTGGAATGTACACCGAACGCAAGTTGTGGGTACTCCGAAAAAACAAAATTTCTCTTTCCTTGAGATTCGACTACAATTAACGATTGCGTCTCGGTGTACGGATCACTGTCTCTTGATAGTCGAATACACCATATAGGGATTGAGCGTCGAAAATAGTCTTTGACGATAAGAAGTGCTCGTATTGCGGTAGGTGCCCGAATTCTGTCCCTGACAGTTAGTAGGCCCTATGTGACATCCCGACATCACTCATTTTAATTATCATACTTCTGTTACGCATTACTTAGTAACAATAGATCAGATTATTATTTTCATACATTATTATTAATCTTCTATGTTAACCTCTTACTAATTCTATTATTCTGTGTGTGTGTTAAACTGTAAATAAATTCTTGTTAATTATTTTTTTAGTTTTCTTCTTGATGTCTGAGCAAAACCCGACATATATATTAGAGTTCGACTGTTTTCTATGGAAAGGTCAATTTATTACTATTTTCGCAGAAGCTTTAACATTTGTTATTGTTAGCACGAAAGTAACGGTACAAAATACTGCCAACTTTGTTTTCGCTGTTAATTTTCTACTTGCTTGATTAAAAAGAAGTGCCAAGCAATAAGCAAGGATATTATAAGATCAAAACGGTTTATTCCCTTATTTTTTATATTATATTTCATTTATATATCATTAACACTATATACTCGTTTACATATCTTTATAACATTAACACTTCTGAAAAACAAAAATCATAAAAAATGTAAGTAAATCAAAACACGAAACGAAGCACTACGCCTATTCTCTGATTTAAATGATGCAATTGTGTGTCTTAAAGACCAGAACCCACGTCACCAAGTTGGTCGGGCACGGGCAAACAGGTTTCTTTAAGAAGCTTTCCCATCCCATCTAAATCTGAAAAACTATCGTCAGAATAACCTTCCTTCTGTAATAGCCACAATCTTCACGACTTCCATGACATCGGGAACTGTACCCGAAATATGCCCCCAGAATTCCATAGTGATTCCATTCCACACGCGTGGTCTCATAGAATATGCGTGTGAGATCTTCGCGCACATGACCAGCCAAAGCCTCGACCTCAATCGCCGCGCTAGAGTACTTTCGCATAATGTACTAACCGTAGATATTAAAGAGCATGGAAGACAGAATACCGGCAGCCAACGACCAACATTTTTTTTTTGCCACGACCGATTCGATACAGGTCATTTATAATAAAAGTAAGTGACAGTGTCTGTGTCTCTTCTTCTCTCCTTTAAAAGATGCTTAACAAGAGGATAGGCCAAAGTATTTTTATGTTATTTTATCGTCAACTTTTATTTCCGTTAACAATGTGGTAATCAGATCTACTTCCATCTCAAACAAAAAAAATACCGTTAAAGAAATTTTCAACATTTCCTTAACGGTACCAGGTCACGAAATTCATGTGTCGCCGATACGTCCCCGGTCTAAACTAAAAAAGTATGTGTCAAAATTTAACATCTATGCAAACAAGTAGTTTGATAAAAAAAATATCGTGTTTTGTGGTAGTGGCAAACTCTCTGAAACAAAACGAATTATCTTATTAATTATTTGGTTGAAAAAACTATATTATATATTTTCCTCATTCTAATTTAAATCTTCATCTTAATCCTTATAATCATTCTCATCCATAGAACCTCTCACTTAGTTTTACCCTTGTCCTCTTTCTCTTTCTCGTTTTTATCCTCATCCTCCTCATCCTTATCATTGTCCTAATAAATATATATATTTTTTTATTGCTTTCGGATAAAAATATAGATATACATTTATAAAGTGTCAATATAATGTGTTTTATAAGTTAATGGGAAATGTTTTAAAAAGGGTGACCTTTTTAGTTAATAGGAAATGTTGTACGGGGTGTTGAAAGAAGAGAAGAAGAGAGGTGAGCTAGAGATTTTTTCAATAATTTTATTCTGTTCAAGAGATAAAATAGATTAAAACTAAAAAAATATATCACAATGTAAAGATATTAATGATTTTATTGTTATAGCGGTCATACCCAATTTAATTCAGAAACATAACCGTGCAATTTTTAAAAATAAGTGATTTCCATTAATTAGATATTATAATATTACAAGGTATACCACATGAATCGGTCGATATTTAATATCTACAATAACATTAAACTCTGTTAAGCTCGTTAATTCCAGTATTTGTTAACGGTTCTGCTTAATTAATAATCAACATATTTATTTGAGTTTAATTAAACCTATCGTATGATTTCCATTATTCACAATATATTTGATAATTATAAATAATGAAATTAATTTAAATTATATATATCGAGATATTTCTATGATCACAGATAATTGGAATTAATTTTTTTTAAATATATTATTCCTTTCCTTCAGGCGTTTTTATCTGAGGGTTTAATATATATACTCTTTATTTTACTTATAGAAACATAATGTTAAGATAAAAATTTATAATTTTAAGTTATAATGATAAGTTAAAACTTATCATCGTTCTTATATTACTACTCGTCTTAATCTACCGTGAGTTTTTTAAATAATACAAGAAAGTAATTAAATTAATTTATTCTATATTAAACCTTCTATATTTTTTATAACAGTAAAATAAGTTGACTTGGGCCACTTGAAGTAAGGCACATATATTTCTATCTAATAGGATTTAGATTGTAAAGTTAGAACTACATTTTCTATGTATGAGCTAACTTAAAATATATTATATTCCAAGGCGCCACTGGCATGGACATGTGAAGGCTTACAGACCACTGGTTGGTTGATACAAGAGGATAACAGACAAACACTTGTTCTTTGAATGTCAATGTGTAGATAAAATATATATAGTTGTATCTTTGTAAATTTTCTGTTGGCGTATATAAATTTAAACCGTAAGAGGGATTTTGGAAGAGGGTATTAAATGTGAAGAAAACCTTTTCAAATATACCCTTGCCGTGACCTCAAGACCTTCATTTTGAAAAGTTTCTTAAAAAATAAAGTAAACAAAAAACACTTTGAAAGTATGTGAAAAGAAGTTAAAATCTGATGGAATTAATTACGATAAGAAGCTATTAATACTTAATGCTCACTTTGGTTGACCCGTCCTATAGTACATCCTTCAGCCATGCTGTGTAGGATATTTATTGTATTTACTTATAAAATTCCAGCGTTATGATATCTAATCATAATATGGCATGGCATCTGTGTACTTGGTCACAGAACTTATGACCTTTCAGTCGACCCCATTTAATCAAGATACCACCTACGAACTAGACCAGAAATCGTGGGACCACCCTAGCTGTCCCCATAGCTTGGATATAGTCCTGGAGTCAGTAAGTATGAATAAAAAGTAGGGCATGTTCTAAAGTGTGACAATGTGTGAATATTGGAAATTAGTTTAAATAGTTTGAGTAATGTACATTTTTATTAATATTTAATATTAATATAATACATATAAAACATTTAATGCATATAAGGCCATAATCTTTATATGATTGTTAAAATATATATTTAACCTGGGATTGGAAATCAGTAATACATAAATTTGTTTTAAACGCAATGCAAGTCGTGTCATTCTGGACTAAAGTGTACTCAGATCAGAGAGTACTTGAAGTTGCATAGATAAGATAGGAGATTACGAATTAGATATTTCAAAATGCCTTAATACCGTTATATATAGAAATATGAAATAAACACCTGGTTGTTGAATGAAATTTCAACCTACATTCTTAGAAGTCTTTACAAAAACTATAATAATTTACAATTAAATATATTTCTAGAAAAAAGGCAATTTAAAGACTCTCATTTATTAACATGTTGCTCGTTGTTTAAAATCTTTAAAGTAAAGCCAAACTAAAAAAAATCCTCTGGTAAATATTATTTCAAGGATATATATTTTTTTTAATTATAACTACTACCTATGTTTAGTTTTCCGTCATAATTAAAAAAAATATCCAATAATAAAATAATAAAATATCAGAAATATTCACTATAATAATTAATAAGCAAAATGACAAATAGATATGTGGTTGATAAGAAAGTGTTTTAAAAAATAAACTTTTTCGCGCCCTAAATACTTATAATTCTCTATTGTAAAAAATATTTTTTTGACTTAAAATAAAATCAGAACGAAAGCAATAATAACAATAATATAATATATAAAAAAAGAAATCTTTGTCTATCGATAAAAACATATTTTTCTTATGATATAAGTTCAGCCATAAAATTGTGAATTTTAATATATACGCAAAAATACAAGTTCGTTAAAAGAATTTAAAAGCACTTCAATTATTGATTCGTTTTTATTGAGCTCGAACAGTAAAATTTCAATCACTCAAACAATAACAATTTCAAAGAATAACATAATATAAATGGAAATAAACAGTGCCGTGGACATCAAAAAGTGTTTCTTTCTTAAGAAGAACGATCCTAGTCTTACTTTTTCCATGACAAAGACGAAACCTTCTATGCCGTCATCTAAAAACTGATGAAATTTTAATTTCAATATGAGTTTTATGTAGCGTTTGATTAAAAATATTTGATTTCAATTATCCATTGCATTATTATATAATAACGAAGGCAATAACACAATTTGTCATATAAAGACACCATTAGGCCGTAAAAAATTATATAATTGTAACACTGTATTAAACTATGATACGTATGAAAGCGGTCTGTATCTTTAGGAAGTTTATTTCAATTAATAAGTGGCGTTGTGAATGGCCCTAATAGACGTTTTATGTTCACTTCAGCAGATGACAAACAAGTACGATGCGTTTAACGAGTCTTAATTAGAGCTGAGGGCCTAGAAAAGTGGCATTGACACTAGTTGATAAATGTATAGATTTGACATAAGATAACGTTTAACCGTCGCTTACGTCCATATATTTAAATAGAATCAACAACGGAATCTTGTCATTTGGCTGTAGGCTCGGATATACAGTGACAGTTTAACATTACCATCTCTGACTTCTTGTGTATTTATTGTAGTTTTCGTAGTTTATTATCACATAAATGCCATACATTTATTTATGAATTCAAAACCTGTTACTATAAAATTATATAAAAATACACTTTTATATGCAGATTGCACTTGTGGATTTAAAAACATATTTTTACAAAGAGATAAATATATTTTACCTTACAAACATATTTATTTGATTTATATTATACTATATATCTACTATTTTCATAAAACTTCCTGGTTGAGATTTCAACTATTTGCAAAATAATTATTTATATATTGACAGATAATACTCGATATCCAATTTGAATGTGCCTAAAACAATTAATTCAGGCATGATAGAGCTAAAAAATATGTTCAAGGTTTTTTATATATAGACAATAAGCACTTCTTTTCTCTTATTAGATTCTTAATTTCGAATTGAAATTCGAATTCCAGAGGATGAACAATAGCGTTGCCGGCCTTTGAAGAGGGAATAGGAACTCTGTTGTACGACTCTTTACTGTACGTGGTTAAATAGTAAAAACAGATTGGAGTTAGCTTAACTAGAGAAAAGGACATGTGTAATCGGACCATTTATAAAGGGCCAGCCTCTAGTCCGGAAATACTATCTTCTTCTAATAATCAAAGGTTTTGACTTTGGAATTGATGTCAGACTGTGAATAACAACAAAACTGATTTTGCACTCAAAAAAAAGCAGTTATATTTATCAAAAAACGGAAATACGAAGATAACCCTAGAGAATAACCCTAAAGTGCCTGGAAACGATAACTATTCCTGGGTCTTCGACATATTCGACAAAAACCTGTCCTTCAAACTACACCTAGAGAACATAACAGGCAAGATTATAACCCTTAGAACCCTTGGATCTTAAAGCCAAGAAAAACCGATTGTACATTACCCGGACCGGCAAATGAAGGTAGAAGATGAAGAATGATATTTCATTCTTCATGAAGAATGATATTTCATTCTTCATCTTGACGCATGCAACAAAAAGAAACCAATAACGTATACGAAAATCAAGAGGATATCCAGCATCTAGGATCAAATCAGCATCTCAGCTAGTCGGATACGGATAGCAGCAAATTATACGGGAAAGTCGGAGGAGCAGTCTCATGTTGGCAGGGCGATGCTGAAATTTGGAACACCATCTTCACCCTTGAAAACTTCTGCACTATCTACCAGGCTGAGATGGACTGGATTATTGTTATGCTCCCGGCAGTTTGTGCATCTTGGGGATCAATTCCTGTAAGAACAACCTGTGGTATCATGAAGCCCTGAGCAGAAACAACAGAAAGGCACCGCTATTTGACACTTACTTATGCGAAACACAGAGGCACTGGGTCATTCCTTCAAGTCAGTCTTCTGTAAGGCTGGGTTACGATGTCACCCGAATCACCTTATTTGTGCTGTAGTCAGGACATGACAGCGCGACTCTACCTCATTTTTGGGCCTTTGGTCAAATTTATGAAACTTACAGGTACCAGCGGAGGTCATCTTTCATGACCGCACCAAACTTTGGATATATTTATCTTATTTTATATTTATTTATTTTATGTTTGTAACCCAAACGAGAATGATAAATAAATAAAATCTATTCATATTGTTATTTATTTAATCAAATTTAGTAACAACAATCAACAAAACGGGCCTAATAAGCCATTTACTAATTTATTAATTATAATAAAACATTATTTAGAGACCAGTAAGTCCTCGAAATTCTCTCCTAATACTTTCTAATATTTTAATACTCCATGCAAACAATGTTGCATAAGTAAAAAAAAAAAATTTACAAATGTTTTCTATAGCATTTTTAAGAGATTAAAGTTAAGATGGGTAATATTTTTCAGTCGCTAGAAAAATTTTTCTTTGTCGTGTTTGAAAAGGGCAGCGTTTTCTGTTAGCACTTTTCAAGATTTTTTTATATCGTTCAAAATTATATAAAATTTGTATATTTAAATAATATTAACATTTATCGAAAAACTAAAACTAATAAACTTATTTTAAATACTCAAAAATATTCATATTACATATTTTAATATTCGATTTCCAAACGAAGCCTTATAGATGTCACCACCGTCTAAATAAAGACGAACGTGTATAGAGTGCTTAATTTGCCGAGTCTAGCAGAGCGGTAGCTCAATTGGCACAGTGAAGGGGTGGTTTCTCAGAGGTCACGGGTTCGAATCCCTGACCGTATCGGTTTATTTTTCATTCTATATTTATTAAAATTAAAGGTACCTAGGATCTTTTAACCTTTTTATGGGTTGCCGAGAATTTATGCAAGTGGAGCTTTTTACTGGGTGAAGCCTACAGGTTATTTTAGATGGATTTTGCTCTGACCCCAAGCCTGTGTACGCTGGTGTTCCCTAGAGCTGCGTGTTGTCAGCTCAACACTATCCGACATATCAATGATATAATGGATATTCATAGATGACAGTAGAAGGAAGCAGTATCTACCAATCCTGCTGAACTTTTTTGCAAAACGTCGATGAGTGCTGAAATAAACTTATATCTTCTGTTGATACCTCCCTAAAGAAAGTTTCAGAGTAAAGTAAATTGAACTTCGTTTAGTGTAATCCCAAGAGGATACTAGATTGTATGCTTTCCACTAATAAAACCCCTTTCGTCATATTGTTATTCTGCACTCGCCGGAATGCCGCACAAAGTAATAATATGTAGTAATAATATGTCTCGACATTTTTAAAAAGCGTCAATTACACGGTCATCTAGAAAACTAGACCAAGCAATCTTGATGAAATTGGGCGTCATCAATAGAGCAAGACAATACTTCTCACTGGACCAGAGGTGGACTCTTAATAAAGCACGGCACTGGAGTACTGCTCTCATCTCTGAGCCGGATCAGCTTAGTACTAGCCGCGAACAGAACATAGCGCTTCTGACTGTCGAAGACCCGTGCTCTGGGAAAGACATCTTTGGCGTTGCATAAAAACGTGGCATTTCTGTGTGTCTTCTACCGCATCTCTCACTGCCCAGTGTTTCAAACGAATTTATCTAACCTATTTCCTGCTGTCGATTTCTACTATCACATTGCCAATGCCTACAATACCATCTCTTCTTCTCTACTTTTTTTATTTGATTAGTTAAAGAAGCTATTTTATTACTGATTACCATGGAGAAAGAACTGATGTACTAGCTTTCTTAATTTTTTTAATAATTTCTAACCACATTATAAATAACTGAACTTATTATCAAAGATTGTTCATAATATAAATTATATAAGGTAACTTTACTTTTTCGTATGCCTAATATTGCCCTATCAATATTTTTTTTTCTACGGGTTTTTTTTTTGTTAAATTGACATAAATAATTAAAAGATATTTAAATATAGTACAAAATTAAAATAAAAGTACATGAATAGGGGCTTAGTAATCTCTTTTAATGTATTCCGATTATATAAGTTAAGAGTTTAAATAAAAACAAAGTTGTAAACGCTCACAATGTACCACTTTTCTAATTGATTCGTAATAAATTGCAACTTCTTAGTTACAACTGAACATATTCTGTATTCTTGTAAGCACTCAACTTAATAATTACTTTTTGTAGTGAGTCAGATTTGCACTTAATTCGCTTCGACTTAAAAAATACGTGTCTTTATTTCAAAAAGTTGTAAACAGTAAAGTATACCGTCAATTCTTCCAAACATCCTCTTCACGCATTGATATCATGACCAACCATCACCGCCAGCTTTGTTTTAGCTGATAATTTTCGACTTACTTGATTATAAAGAAATACCAAGCAATAAACAAAGTTGTTAAAACCGCAAATAAAATATTTTATTTACATACCTTAATATTTTTTATAACATTATAACACTTCTGAAAAGTATAAACCAATTCATTAATAACACAAGACAAAAGAACCTATCGACGTAACATCGCCTATTCTTTGAAGTAAATTCAAATTAAAAGCCGAGCCGAGCAATTAAAGACCTTTACATTGCGACCAACAAGTGTCCATTTTCATTCTGCATTGTCTCCTTTAGGCAACTTGTTAAATGAAATGCTGTAAAAAAGACAATCTATTAGTTCAGTCACTAACATTAAATGTTATATCAGTGCTCATTAGCTAATATCATTCACGATCCTAACGTTCAGTTGTTTAGAATTATGATGCAATTTTGTAAATTATGTTATTTTGTAAAATGTGTAATCCTTTTGTATTAAATAATGCATTATGAACCGCCTAGCTTTACGTATCGATGTATTTTGTTAAAAATGTCCACTTTAAAAGTGGATGTAATGTACGGCTGTAAGGGAAAATAATTTTACTAAAAGGGTTGGAAAGGAGGGCGGGGTGGTTTGGACCGCGAAGTTAGATGAAGAAGAAGGCATAGTAAAATTTCAGTGTATTTTAATAGCATTGAAACATCAAATATTGCTTCCCCTACATTGATAGGGGAAGCAATGTAGTAATAAATTTTCCTTCTATCCCGAACAAATAAACTACTGTTAAGGAAATTTTGGAATGGAAACGGATATCGTCTGTCTTTATATAATACGTTCACTGCCATTGTCAAGCTTACTTGTTAGTTTCATTTATTTGTAATGGGACTTTTGTGTCTAAATAAATGCATTTACATAAAATATGTGCGTCAAATGAGTATTTGCTTAACTTCCTTATTTATTTTATGAAAAAAAAATGTATTACCAGCGATCAATTATGTTTCAGTTCAGCCTCTTCTGTATCTCTTGTGAAGATACAGTATCATCCCTGAAACTATTCACAAACGCAATGGAGAGTATATATCTCATCGTCGTTTTGCCGAAAAAAATATCATCGGGGCAGAGTCTTCGGAAGAATTTGCAGGGATGCTCAACAGTCTAATTAATCCTCTCGGCGGGTTGGGTTTGGTATGATTCTGGACAAGACGAAATTCATGTTCAATGACCATACTAAACCAAGACGTAAACGTCGACAGCGTCTTTCTCGAGGTTGTGAAGAAATATGTCTACTTGGGCCAGATTATCCAATTTGGCCGGCACAATTTTGAAGGGGAAGGTAGCAGGAAGATTCAACTGGGTTAGGCAGCATTCGACTAGTTCTTTAAGTCAACAATTCCGCATTGTTTAAAGACGAAAGTTTTTGAGCAATGCGTCCTACCTATACTAACATATGCAGTTTAAAATCACTCAACAGGCAATGGAGTAAAATATGCTTGGAGTTTCTCTCAGGGTTACAATCAGAAATGATTGTACTCGTGAGAGAACTAAAGGTATAGACTTAGCTCGCCGGATCAGCAAGTTGAAGTGGCTGTAAGCCAGTCACGTATGTCGTAAGACCAATGGCCGATGGAGCAGACGAGTTCTGAAGTGGAGATCGCCTCTTGGCAAGCGCAGTGTTGAGTGCCCTCCGGCCCGATGGACCAATGACTTGTGAAAGATCACTGGTGCAGGCTGAATAAGGATAGCTGAGGAATATTTGGGGAGACCTATGTCTAGTAATGGACTGCAATAGATTGAGATGATGTTTATGATGAGTACTATCCATGATCAAACTGAAATCGCGTTTGATTCAACACAATCCGTAACAATACTCTGTTAATAATCTTATTGACAAAAACTCGATTTACACAAAGTAAAAAAATGTTTTATTTTTTACATTAGGTATCAAGCTTTTCATTTTTTTAATTTTAATTAATTTTCATGTTTTACATAAGTAAAATATTTTAATTAATATTAGGGATACGCTTGGGATAAACTTATCTCTATCATTATCCCTATGCTTATTCTTATCCATATCTTTATCCTTATCGTTATCCTTGTCCCTATCCTTAAATATGTATGATTAATGCGATTTTTTGTCATTATTGTCATTTTTGTTGATCAAAGAAACCCTCACCCACCAACCAATAAAAAACATTGGATGTCCAAATAAATTAATTTACATTAGCTAACAAAGACATTCTGAAATAATAACCAAACATTATATATTGTATCTAATAAAGAGGTCAGAGAGATCAGAGACTTTGAAACGTCTGAATATTTGTTCAGGTTGGAGGAGGACAAAAAAAAAAGAGAAATGGACGTGACTTATAAAGTCGAACCTTATTACGAATAACGCAAGAATGTTGGATGGATCCGGGTTAATATTCCGAAGAATATGTAATAAGTTGAAAATTTTAAATCCCCAACATTTCAACCCAAAATATTTTTTCCAGCAAGAGCTATAAATAACAGGTGTGTATCTTACATTATATATTTTTGACATTTGGTTCACACTCTATAATATTCATAAGCAATGAATGTATTCTTTCTATACATGCGGATTTATTTAGGTAATTTTATATTCCCTATGTAGAAAATGTAATACAAGAGTACATTTTAATTAGAAGAGGGTAATAAATGTTAAGAAAACCTTCTTAAAAATACCTTAGCCGTGAGCTAAAAACCTTCATTCTGAAAGGTTTCATGAAAAGTAAAGTTAAGACGAAGAGCATTGAAAGTATATGAGAAGACGTTAAGATCTGATACGATTCGTTATAGTAACGAGCTATTAATACTTAATGCTCGCTTTGATTGACCCGCCCTGTAATACAGTCTTCAGCCGGGCTTTGTAAGATACGTTATACTCCAGTTTATAAGACACATACAAGCTTCTCAAACTCTTACAAAACATTCTGGCTGATCTTAATGTTTTCATACATTTGATAAATATTTAATGTATATATGTTTCATTCTCAGCTACTAAATGAAACAAGACTATTTATATTTAATAAAAAAAGAAAAAATAATACTGATTCGAAAATTCCCAATATGATTCATAGTATTTTTTATTTCTATACAACGTTTATCTTGAAAAATCCTGTAACCCACTTGTCTATACGAAGGAACGTACATACGTTCCTCTTGTATGTATTAAGTGAGATACATGCGTTCATTGAGAGTAACGACTGTAATTGGGGAAATGTCAAAAAACATTTGACTGACATTTTTTTTAAGCCTCCGGTACTACAAGAATGGTTGAAGGATTTTATTTATTTACAGTAAATGAAAAAGAAAGTGCTGCAGATGCTGCTAGGCATTTTATCAAATCAATATCAGAAATTAATGAGAAACATCATTTGAAACTAGGTTTGCTGAATCGGGAATTACAAGTATATTAGAAGGGAATTCAATTCTAACTTACTACGAGATTCTAACTACGAGTACAAATAAATATTAACTATGTCATGTGTAATATATGTATTATGTATTATATATGTAATATGTATTACTAAAAGAATACTTAGACAACCCAACCATTTATTTTACTGTCATAGTTGCGGAGAGCCTGGACATATAACATTTAACAGTAATAAAGGTCTGGGTGAAAAATTACAGGGTACCAGAATACCTGGTGAATACGTATCCTGGTAATAATACCTCAACAAGAGAAGTAGAGCTTTGACAATGGTGGTAACGATTGGGCAACGAGTTTCAGTTATATTAACTCATTTTCTTTTTTTTTATTCCGGTTCTCACTTTTTAAAAAGGAAGAAAAAGCTAGAACGTAAACGTTAAATTTAGTTTGTAAATGACATTATATTTTATATTTTAAAAGATATACATTTAGCGGAACCAATTATTTTGTTATATTTGTTACGTAATTTTTAAGATCAAATGAGTAGAGTTCTACTACTAATTTATGTTTTATTATCGAGTTGTAGATAGATAAAAGATACGAACTTATGTAATATTAAAAGATAACATCTGTATACTATAAATAAACACTTATCTGACAATTTTAACAAGGATATACCAACTAAACTAACAAAAAACTGTAGAAATGAAAACTTGATTGAATCTTTTAAAATAGTTCAAAGATATATACATAGTACATATTCTATATATTGGAAGCCATTGAGAGATAGATTCAAATAAAAATATCTTTATTATTTAATGTAGGCCTTTTTCCCAAGTGATATACGAAAAAATAAATATATCTATATATATCAAAATATTATATTCTTATGCACATAGCCCTATAATATTTTGTTTTTAGTTTAATTTTAAAAACTATTTTATCGGTAACCAATACAAAATATATATTTATAAAGTGCAATGTATATTATTGTTATTTGATACTTGATAGATTAAAAATATTTGAAGTTTTGATATTCCATAAAGAATTCCACTTTCTAGGATCTTGTTAAAAAAAATGATATTTACTGCTAAAATGTATATTTGATAAGTTTTGTATGTTATATAATAATGAAGGATCTTAAACTATTGTGACAATATTTTTGTAAATTATAAATCTAACGTTATTATCACTAAATTTTGTATACTAATTATTTAATGTAGCTACTTATAATAAAAGTCCAGCGTTATGATATATCCAACCGTAGTGGGGCGCAACATTTGTGTAGATCACGTAGTGTTTAGGGTCGCAGAATTTATTGCCTTTCAGTTGCCCACATTTAGACAAGACGCCTCGCAGGAACCACACTACCCTATTGTCAACACTGATTTGAGATACCGTGAGGCCACCCCCGCTGTCGCCATTGCGTGGATTCACCCCTGAAATTAGTAAGTATAGTATAATGAATGTCCAGTGAGGAAAATAAATTATTTTTTTTTAATAATTGTCATTACAAATTGGGGAGGGAGAGATCACGAATGAACTCCAATAGTTTGAGTTATTTGCAGGACTTACTTGTTTAACTGAATCTAATACTTCTTTAGCAAAATAAGCAATTTTTATATGATTTTATATTAAAAATCTATATCTAAAAATTAAAAAAGGATTTATATCAATAAGATCTATAATAATATATCGATAACATGTGTTTTAATTATATGGTTAAATATTTTATAACAGCATTGCTTTTTAACTCTTACTAATATATAATTATGGCCTTTAATTTGGACATTTAAATTTAAAAAATCGTTATACTTAGTACACGTAAAAACTTACCATATTCAGGACCCAAACCGGCGCAAAACGTAAATTCATTAAGCAAACTTGTATATAATTCTGTGTTGAACGCGATGCAAGTAGTGTCATTCTGGACCATAGTGTACACAGATCTAAGAGTACTTGAAAGTACGTCGTTTTCTGTTGTTCCAAAACCCGTCATCTATTATAAGATAAATATTAAAATAAGGTTTCGACGTCATATTGGTTAGGATAAAGAGATCAATTAATTTGAACGTTATTATGAATGCTTTTATTTTTTTATTTATAGAAAAGCTTTAAAATTATCACCTGGTTATGGAATGAAAGTTCAACTTATACATTTTTATAACGTGTTATTTATTAAAGTATGCTTACCACCGCTCTCTGTCCAAAAAGTGTAGTTTTGTCGTAAAGTGGCCCCCAAAGGCAAATAGGTTGAACAAATTCAGTATATGACAGTTTATCAACCACAAGAATTGCAAGATCTGAGGTGGCGTAAAGTATATTATAATCTGGATGCAATATTACTTTTTGAACCTGTAATTAGAAACAATAAAAATAATATATCACAAATAAAATCAATCTCGGTTCAAATTATAGAACTATAGCTTAAATAATTTAATAATCTATACTAATATTTGTTTTATATGTAACAAGTTTTTTTTATAATGCCTTTCTGTAGTCAACGCGGAACGCATCGCGAGCAAAGTTGCTAGCTATCAAATACTATTTTGAAAAAACAAACAAACAAAATCACGAAATATATCCGGTAGTAATTTAAAAAAGATTAAAAATCATAACGGTAGAAACGATCAAACTATTACGTTAAGTATTTGTTTTCCCGTTTGGTTTTGACTTCTAAGATCTACCAAACCAGCTTCGACTACAAGTTGTCTAGTCTGAATTAAATTTCCGTTTTTGAAAACACAATGTCCAGCTGAAAGAATGGAAATATAATTATTTTTATTAATTTTATTTTTACTATAACATAATAATTCAACTGTAAATATTTTCACGTTATTACTTCACTGAAGGACGTAATACAAGATTAAGGAAGCTCTTGCCTGTTAGGATGGCGGTACTGGATATGACACTACCTCCACACTGATAATTGGCTAGATTTGTTCTTGGTCGTCTTATAAGGATAGCCACATGCCAAGGCCAATCACCAGCTTTTGCATCTGTCATAATCTCATTTATTTCTGAACTTATTAAAGAGCGCTGGCCGCACATATGTTTTGACGTAGTATCGTCCTCTCTAGTAACGTTGAAGGATTCCACTGTTACAGAATCCTAGGGAAGGAAATATTTATTTTTAGTTACACTCATCGAATCCTGTCTTCCAAAAAGACAGGAATTCTTAGTCCAACCACTACTTTAAGTCCAACTATTGAAGTTATAAACAAATAAAAAAAATACCTTAATAATATCATTACACATCACTATATCGTTCAATTGAAAACTAGAAACACGAGGTATGTCTGTGCTGGTGCCGTTAGCAATTCTTAAATATATTTTATACTGACGAGGAATCGTTCCAAAGAGACTGAAAGTAAAATCGTTTCCGGTTCTGTATATTTTACCTTGACTCTTTTTTGAGACCTGTAAAAAAAAATACAGTTGATTGAGTAAAAAAAAATGTAAATAGGAATCTTAATTATGAACGAAGAATTCTTATAATAGTTAATACATTAGAAGTGGTTATAATGAAGTTACATGTGAAGAATTCGTAACATGTCGATTACCGTCAGGAATTTCATTCAGCATAGTATTTAGTTTTATAAGCTTTGAATATAAGAAGGCGTTTGGTTTCAAGCTTGAAATATTTATCTGTTTTTTTTTGGTGATTAATCTAGGGAATATTTATTTTAGAAATAAATCTAATGTCCCAAAAAGTGTTTTTAGTGAGTCCATATTTGGTATTCATAATATTATTATTATTTTTATTATTTATATGCTTTAATTCGGGTGTTACATTAAATGTTGTGCATTTTTTCATGTATACGTACGTAAGTCGCATTTTTTTTATCGTCTAATTGGAATATTTTTTTAAATAATAGGTAATATTCAAATTATATTTTTTTTTCTAACAACCTAGGCTTCCCCCAAGCAAATTTAGTTAGTTTACTTCATCGATACGTAAAATAACCTTACGGGCTTAATCGTTATTAAGTATTAAGCACTTACGTGACGTTAAATATATCAATTATAATACACTTACCGCTAAAATCTCAATATTGTCATCAAAATTTATGAAGATATTCAGTTTATCTAAATGATGATATAAATCAAGATTTATTGTTGCCTGCCAAATATTCCGTGTAGATTTTTCAAAAATAACTATGCCAAGTCCGCACGGACGGTACCATGTCACAATTGGTCCGTTGAGGGCCATTGAACTCACGCCCAAAACACATAAAGCTAGAACTAAATAGATCGTTTTCATTTTTGCAAATTTTGCAACTCGATGTGCAACAATTATAACGCTTATACAGTTTGATTATCACTAACTATTTTGCCACTTCACAGTTTAAAATTTTATCACCACACGCTACAGTATACGGTATGATATTTTTTTTATATCGTACAGTCAGGGCTTGGACTCAAATGCAATTGCCGTTGTCACTTGCTGAACAGTTATTATAAGAGAAAATTTTCAGTGACTAATTAAGGCCACATATTGTATTATCTAATATATAAGTTATTATATATTTTAATCCGGTTAGTATTACATCAATTAGTCATATCATGAAACAAAGAATTCAGTAATAATTTAAACAAAAGGCTACATACACCACTTGCGATCTGATTACCCACTAACCTATTATAAACATTGTGAGCATACATTACACATTTACTTTTCCAATTCTAATTAAACAATATATTTAAATAAACATACTGTATATTTATAACCCTTGCTGACCTTTTATTACTTCGAATGTCTTATCGTCGTGTTTTTCCAATATAAATTCTTCATTTATTTTAACAGCATTTCGCTATTATTAAACATTATTCTTCAAATTAGAATATTAAATTATTTAAATTATATTATCACGTAAGCAAACAATTGACTTAAGCTCTTTTGAGTTCTTTTGCAATGGCAAAATGGCTATGAGATAGTGCTTCTTTCTGATTGGTGACGACGCCTGTCAGCTATTCGTCAAGGTCAAATCGTATGGATTAAATCGTATTATGAAATGATGCCATAAGTAGATACTATAGATAGTGTCAGTATCTGAATGACTGGTTCACTAGTTAGTTCAATTCATTAAAATACGTACAGTCATAGCGTAGGCTTTTATTTAATTATTTATTATTATTATCATAAAATAAATAAATAATAATAAATAATAAATGATATTTTTTATATGCATTTATTTTTAATATCGCTACTTATACTTTAGCTGATTATGAAAAATATTTTCTTTATGTAATTATTATGTATTTATTTGTGTTATGGTGGCACTGGACATTAGTAATTATTTCCATACACACACACAGGCATCCTTTTCTATAAGATAATATTGAGCCTGTACTCACTACATAGGTAATTTGATTTGTCTTCATAAATTTTTCTTAAAGATAAATACGTTTCATCATCGACCCGACTCGAAAAATAAGACATTTCAACAAACCAATATATTCCGTGGACTGAACTGTCCACGACATAAGAATAGATAATAAACACTTAAACATTTTTAAAACACGCACACAATAAACCAGTACCATTTATCGAATCCTTGAGAAAATAGTATTATTCTAAGTCTAGTCTGAAACTGCTTTTAAACTTCAGGTATAACGTTAAATATCCTTAAAACTTCAACCCCAATATAATGCAATAAGATTCACCAAAAAAAAAAGTCCAAATATTATTTTCAGAGATCAGGATATAACAAAACAAATAAAAGACTAACTCTTCGGATTTATTATATGAGTATGGATTATATTTATTTTTAATCAAAGGTATTAATCAAATATCATTACATAATATAGACAATTAGTAAAACAGACTCTAAGCCCACGCTTGGTTATTTAAATTGTCGAGAGTTGTTAGAACGACTTGATTTCAAAGCATACCATCCGTCCCAATGCAGGGGTGGAATTAGCATTACAATTTTTAAGAATTTCAACAACGTGTAGTATTTTGCTTTGTCTTTCATAAACATTCAATAAATATATACAATATTAAATATTACTATGCAAGTTTCGAGTTAAATAAAACTGTTAATTTATATTAAAAAAATTTTTTTCATGTTTAATAATGCTGAAATTTACTGTGTATGCTTCAGTTTCTTAAAAAATATGTGGACCATATACCATATAAAAAAACTTTAAATATATAAAAATAAAAAAAAAATCACCATCACTCTGAAGGGTTTGTCTATCCTATATTAGTCATATGTTTTTAGAAATATGTTTGACTTACAAAAAATCATCTGAATGAAATTTCACACAAAATCAATAAATCTATTAAGAAACAGTTGTAACAAACAATTCAATCATATGAAGGAAAAATAATATTTATTAGTAAGTAACATCTAAGTTAAGCCATGAATTGTTTTTCATAAATTCTTAATATTAGTACAAACGTAAAGATTGAAAAAACCGCTTGAAACAATCTTAAAATATATAAAAAATTGTTTTATAAATTTAACTCTAACAATGACATTTCAATCTCTCTCAAATCCTAAAAAATAACATAAAGTAAAAGGAATAAACAGTCCCGTCTTACTGGAGATCAAAGCGGTATTCTTTCTTAAGGAGAAGAACGAAGAACCAGTTTTACTTCTTGCATAACAAAGACAAAATTTCTTAAGCAGTAATTTAAAAAAGACGCAACTTTGATTTGAAATATTTAATCATGTTATTTACGTATTGAATACTGAAATTATTTAATAATGAAGAAGATATAAAGTTCTACGAAATAAGCATGTTTGTTGTACAACACTTAAATAAAATACTATAAAATATATATTAATGATTTTTGTATCAGTTTATATTACAATAAATGACATTTAAATAACACAATTAGGCAAATGAAAACAGTATTAGACCGGGAGACGGGAAAAAATTATATAATTGTAACACTGTATTAAACTATGATACGTATGAAAGCGGTCTGTATCTTTAGGAAGTTTATTTCAATTAATAAGTGGCGTTGTGAATGGCCCTAATAGACGTTTTATGTTCACTTCAGCAGATGACAAACAAGTACGATGCGTTTAACGAGTCTTAATTATACCAGTTATGCAGTGACAGTTTACCGCAACCAACTCTGACCTCGTGTTGCATTTGTGATTGCATTATTTTTGTTGCTTCATGAAAGGCTTAAACACATATAAATAATAATTTATGTAAATACTTTGCATATAACTTTAAATTTTAATGTAAATAATTTTTATAAAAAAATAATTATTACATTACAATTATGTCTGTATCGTGTAATCATTATTTGCAAAAACATAATTTTGTATATTGACGAATAATATCAGATATCAATTTTGACCCTACAAATAAAGCCAAAGAAAATATATACTTATCCCCGTGACCCTTTATTAGTGGTTATAAAACTTATTAAAAATGACATTATAACCTATAACATTCATAAATTTTTAACGGTCTCAAATTGTAAGTACGTTGAAGAACATTTGAAAAATATATAGCATATTTAAATTAATATGCGTTTGGAGAATAATAACAATTCCATTCACGTTGTTATTGCTTTAAATTATATCAACAACAATTAACTAAAACGGTCTAAATGAGCCATTTAAATGTTCAAAACACTTTCACTAGCAATTATTTATTAACCCACTGACGGCTAATAAAATTATATTACGACCCAATACAGAAACAATTATATTAATTACCTACAATTTTCTTTGAATTTACTGTTTCTTGTCTTAATAAATTTAATGTTAATATCAATGAGACACTTTGTATAATTGATACATTTATTGATGAAGCTCTTAATTTTTTTTAGTCGACATGCTTCATTGTTTTATTGGATATCAATCCAATCATGATTTATTTTTTGTGTTAAAAATATCCTCCCTGAACAGAGGTTGGGCATGCCCGAGAACGTTACAGAAGCTGTTTATATAATCTTAATGATGAGAAGAAATATTATACAAAAGCGGACTTAAGGTGAACCCTGAGGAAGACTTTTCACGACAATAGTGGTAGACTAATGTTTACTTTAATCTACAGGAAAATACAATAAATATTAAATGAGTCATACTCAGCAGTAGGCTAAGGTGAAAACATTTTCTGCCTGAACATCAGAAAAGAAATATTATCATAAGCACGAGGTATTTTGAAAAAATATACCTACCAGATACTCGCCCTTAGTAAACACCAATCGAATGCCTGTTGTCAATACAATTATACTAACGGCTTTGCCAAAATCTTTTCTAAAGCGATAATGGGAGGTCTTAAGAATATCCCCGTTTTGTAATGTCCACTTCAGATTGGTTCTTTGGATGTTCATCAACTTGACATAATGTTAAAGCCTAATAGCGAACGTAATAGGACAAGAGGACCCCGAAACGGCTAAGTTTGGCCGGTTTTAAAAATGGGAACCATAATTTGGTGGTACCAATCCAGGACAGAATTAATGTTTCGAAAAACTTATGATCAATTCAAGGTAACATTTTGGATTTAAAGTTTTAATTTACTAAAGTCGAATAAGGAATAACCTATTACTCTGGAAACTAGACCTTAAGAGCATAAAGAATACATACAAACCCTTGTATAAGAAAAAGGGGCGTCCATGTCTTCAAATATTAGTCGGGCGTAAAGTTGGAAGATAAATTTTCTTATTTGGAACAAATAAAGGTGCTAGGCGGAAAACTGCCCCAGTGACTCAGGAAAATTGTTCTGTGTATACAAACATCAATATACCAAAGAAATTTTTCATTAAATAATTGTATGTTTAAAAATTAAAAGTTGACATCAGTAAATTAAGATTTTTTCAGCTGTAGTGCTCCGTCATAAAATTTAATGTCCCACCCAATAAGCCTTTGAAATTAACTTTATAACACTTTCTTATATTTTTATACTTCTTGCAAATATGGCTTAAGCATATAATTCTATTTATAAATGTTTCCTATAGTAGTTTTAAGAGAATAAACGTAAAATGGGTGATATTTTCAGTCGCTATTGATAAAAAATATTCTTTGTCGTGTTTAATAAGGGTGGCGTTTTTTAATATTGTTGGAGTTTGTAAAGTTAATTAATATGTTTATAAAACTTAAATATAATAATCGAATAATAATAATCGAAACTTACTAGAATTAAGGTAATATTTTGAGCCATAAAATGATTCGAAAATAAAAAGTACGTGCATACTATTTAGCAAAAATAAATCCTTTCAATGAGGTCAAATCTGGTACATTAATCAGAGAATTGGACGGTTCCCCAATACCGAACAGTTTCGTGATTTATTGGCGCCAAGCTGGAACTGTCTACCTGTCTGGCTTCTTAGGACTTCTTGTGAGAGCTGTATCTACAGAATATAGAATGATTCAAACTAATCCGATTTAAACACTAGTGACTGACTGTTTATACTTTTAAGCGAGATGTGGTTTTTAAATTGGAATTGATTTAAAATATAAAATAAATTTATTCTTACATCAAAAACTATACTTTATTTGTACCTCTCAATAACTGCCACAACATAAATACATTTATAATATCCTATAATTATATTTCAAACATCCTTATAAAAATCTAACGCCTGATTACCCAGCCTTTGCAGCTGTCATAGTGTCGTCATCATCATGACCATCTTGGCTTATCAGAATATCAGCCTTTGGGGGATAGATCAAAAGACCCTTAACTTAACTAAACCCTAGGCCCAATATACTAATAACTATGGATATTACCTCCCTACTCACCAAGCCATTGATAGTCTCCGTACTCTCCAAATCATAAACCACCAGCAGTTCCTGGACTAGCTTGATACATACCAGTTGACCAACGGCCGATACTTTGGTTTTTGCCGTGACCAATTAGGAATTATATAGGAATACAGTCAGTCACTATACACTTACCAAGAAAGCACTTCCTCGATAATGCTTTTGTATTCCACTATTAATTATATTATCATCAGACTATCCTGTCACTTACATATTTTATTTTTCTATAAGATATAAAAAAACAATATAACACAATTTAAAACCATAATGCGATGGTTATACATTCAATCATAACCTTTTTGTATCTTAGAAAATATAATGTAATAATCGATTAATAAGACAAAATTGTATAACGCTATATGAAAATCGTAAATAAATATTTATCGATAATTTAAAGTTTAAAGGCAACCTACGTTTTATTTATAGAAAATCTCATTTTAATATTATTGGATAAGATTGATCGAATTCCACATAAAAATAAATAAATAAATCTATTTATGTTAAAAAATATAATATATGCTTTGAATATGTCTCTAAAGTGGGTCTATTACAGCCGCCTGTTAAATAGCCCTGAAGCATCTCTATTTGCAAATGACAAGATCCGGTTAATTCTAAGACACGGCTGTTCTATTAATTAAACGTATTTGCTCTTTGACAGTCTGTATTTGCTTCCAGCTTAATTAACATTCTCTGTGGATAGACATATGATATGATATTTTACATGAATTCTACCTAATAAACTTACTAAAGATTCAGAAAAAAATATGGGTCATTTGTATTCTAAGCTGGATCTTCTCCGTGTAAAAAAGCCATCCCTACATACATCATAAGTAAAATAATATATGTATTAGCTTAGTAAATCATACAAATTAGTATATATTTGCATTGTAAATAGGAACGTTAAAATATACTTGTCTTTGATTTTAATTAGTTTGAAAAAAACTATTTGCAAACCCTCACAATGTACCTCTCATCCAATCGATTCCCAATCAATTAAAACTGTTAACTAATTCAAAACTGAACATAAACACACTGTGCTCTTATAAGCACTCAACTTATTAATTAGTTTTTGTAGTGAGTCATCAGATTCGCACTTAATTGAGCGAACTCGAGCGAAGACGAGACGGCGTCGACTTAAAAATACATTTCCTTTATTACAGAAAGATAGTTACAGCCCAATGCTTTAAGACATTGCATTATTTCGTTTCCATTCTTCTGAATCACAACAAATACTAATGGCTGATATTAAATTAAAAACCCTAAAGTCTAGCTAAAATGTTGAACATTTAATCTCTCGCACAATGGACAATTATTTCGTTTCACTTACGAATCAAGGACCGAGCATTTAATACTTAAAATTATTATGATTTGGGTTAAATTTTATGAAGTTTAATTAAAAATATAAAATATAATAATATTTGTATATAAAATATAATAGTATAATACTCTACAACCTAATATTATTAGTTAATTTTGCTGAGATTACTTTCAGACCCATTGTCGAAAACTTAGTTTAGTATCTTACCTTTAGTTATGTTCGACAAGGATATTACAAAAATATTACCTTAAATAAAAATTGATATTACCTTAAATGAAAATATTACATAAAAATTGACGAGATAAAAAAAAGAAAAATCTTTTAAATCACCTATCACTCAATAAAACGTAAAAAGAAATGGCATTTTTTATCGAAAGGATTTTTCTAAGCCAAGGACGTCCTTTCTAAAATACACCCAATGCAATTACCGTTGCCTTTCGCAAAGGCATTCAGTTATTTTCACTGTTCATTCCCTTGCGAAGAAAAAGCAAATTAATTAGTAACAACAAGACCTTATTCGTCCAAGCTATTGTTTGTTATACTCACAGCATCCGCACTGACAGCGAACATCTATTGTTAAAAGATCATCGTGCAATTGTGGCTTCATTTAAGGCTAGGGCTTCGACAGTGAAGTATACAGTCAAGCTTACAAACCTCTTCACGCAAAATCATTATACGGCAGTGATTGTTCATTAAATAGCTCGATGTAAATATATCAATGTAATATCTTTCACTGACCTATTTAGTTCTAAGTAGTTTAAGCAACGCGAACGCCTCCAGTCGAAGTTAAAAGCCATGAAAATGTATTTATTATTTCGCTTAACGTTAAACCTTTAAATGATTCACTTACATCCTTAAAGAAAAAATAATAATAAATTGTTCTTTTTTTTTCCACATCTCATTTTCTTCTATTACTTTTAAAATTATTAGTTCTTAGATGTAGGTATAAGTATTAAACTTCCACAACGCATTGTACTGAAATGTGTACATTATTTTAAGCAATGGTAACTTTGTTTCAAATATATTACAGTTTAACTGTTTTCTTTGGAAAGTTCAATTTAATACTGGTTTCGCAGAAGCTTTAACATTAGTTATTGTTAGCACGGAAATAACAATACAAAATACTGCCAACTTTGTTTGCGCTGTTAATTTTCTACTTGCTTGATTATAAAGAAATGCCGAGCAATAAACAGCGTTGTTAGAACATCGAAATTAGTTTTTACATTAAAATTTATTTTTATATAATTTATTTATAAACCTTTATATTATTTACAATATATGAAATGAAAACTGAACTGAACTGAATTTCTGAAATATCAGACTTTCATCAATAACCAAAGTAAAATAAAACAAATTAACGAAGTAACAACGCCTTTCCTTTGAACCAAATTCAAATTGAAAGCCATGAGTCTTTATATATCGATCAACAAGACTCCATTTCAATTCGTTTGTCTCTTTTAGGATCTATTAATTGTTAAATGAAGTTATTTAACAGACAATTTGTTAGCTATCTCATCGAAAAAATTAAATATTATATAAGCCCTCATTAGCTAATATCATTCACAACACTAACGTTCGATGTACAGTGTTATGATGCAATTTCGTAAAGGAAATATATCTTGTAGGTACTAAATAATGTATCATGAACAGCACAGCTTTATGTAGCTATGTATTTTGATAAAAATGACAACTTTAACGGTGGATATTATGTATCGTTGTAAAGGAATATAGTTTAAGTTATAAAGTGGTGGATTTATTACAAAGTTAGATGACGAAGAATTTCCAGTGTATCTTTATGGCATTGAATCGTCAGCTTTGAATCGTCACTTTTACCCCGTACATAACATAGTAGTAATAAATTATCCTTCTCTCCCGAAAAAAAAATATCTTAAAGAAAATTTTGAAATGGGTACGGAAATCGTCTGTCTTTATATAATACCACCACTGACCATTACCAAGTTGATTCATGAGTTTCCTTCATTTGTCGTTGGTTTTTTGTCTCTTAATAAAATCACTTACATAAAATATGTTTATCAAAGGAGTTTTTGATTGACTCACTTATTTTATGTTAAAATGAGTATTACCTGCTATCAAGTATCTTTTAAGCGAACCTAAATGTATCAATATTTACGTAGGTAGTAATATAAGTTCAAAGTGAAACCGTATTTTTTTTCGACAAAAATCCGTAACAATACCACCGTAACAGTCTTATTGACAATAACTCCCATGTCTTAGAGAAATGTCATCGGAAAATATTTTTGTCGATAGCTATAAAAACACTTGGCACTTTGCACCCAAAATGCAACGAAATCCAAAATATTGGAAATCTTCCAACAAGTTTGGATAATGAAAACAAGTTTACACTGAAGGTACCTAAGAAGTTTGCCTTTAGAGGGAAGTCTCAATACATTTTACGAGCAAGACAGGACGGGTGTGCTCGTGCTATTGGCAGAGGGCCGGGGCGGTGATGCGTGTAACTCATTCACGCTTCAAGTCATCAGCCCGATGAGGCTTCGTATTGTGGAGAAACCGGCTTGAAACGCAAGTTGCTTGGTTGAAACATGGAACTTCAACGGGACATAAAATAATCGTTATTTACTAACAAAATCAAAAATACCTCCAATTATCATACAATATTGCAAAAAAATTGGGTAAGAATATAGTCAGGACTTTCAATCTTTTTTTTGTCTTATTCACAACATGTTTTTATTTACAATCAAGTTAATTATTTAGTATCATTTTTTTCGAGATTTTTTGGTACAGCTCAGCTTTAATGACAGTTGTAAATACTATTCCATCCTTTTAAATATATTTTTTTGTATTCTTGAATTTTTATATTTATTGTTGGTATATTTAATATGTTTTACTTATTGGTCATAGTTATAGTTATAAAATAATATCATTTTTGTATACATAGGTGAGTAATCCATTACAATAGCGACATATGCCTTTCTATTGACTGTTCCAGATTCCATCCGCAACTGCGACAAAACATTTTAATTATGATATCACTATTATAACAAAAGTTGTTACAACATTTTGCTGAGATAAATTATTATTTGCGATCATTTCTAAAAATTAGTATTTTTGACAAGAATTACTTTTTATATACATCCATAACTAGCTGACTCGGCGAACTTCGGACCGCCTCAGAATCAATAAATCAAAAAAATTTAGAATGTTCCAACTTCAATCAAAAATGTTTTCAAAACTTAACCGGAACGAAAGTAATTTGTAATCAATATAAAAATGTTCGATATGAATTAGGTTTAATTATTTTTATTGATTACATATGAAATGTTGCTTGAAAAATTGTAATGTTACAAATGTTAGGTACTAACAATATGAATTTCGTCGATAATACTGCTATATTTTAAATTTTATATTGACACACAGACACAGTAACAATATATTTAATTAGAAACTAAAGAGCGTTATGGGACCAGTTGTGGCAATTTAACTTTCACAACATAATCCAGTAGATTCTCCGCTGTATTTTAACGCTTTACAATATTTAAAAATAATTGTCATTTCCCCAATTGTTGCCGATTTATCAGCAGAATAATCTATTCCCGGATCATAATTGAATGCTGCATTTTCCAGGATCTTAGCACTGTGTCACCGGGATACGCATGCGTGATATGAATGAATTCATTGCATTCTAAGCTCATCCACTTCATTTTCACTTATTCTAGATCGCAATTCTGACATATCAATACGACTATTTTCACTAACTATCTCCCTCAGGTCTTCACTACGGTTAGCACGTGAGATACCTCTTCATACATTGGGTTGACTTCAACGATCTATATTAGGTCATCGTTTCCTTGGGTTTGTAAATTGTCAATAATAGAAGTAAGGAAAGTTTTCGCGCACTCAGCGTTAAATTGTATCACTATCTCAAAGGATTAACTTCAGCTGCTGCACACAAATACACTAATTTACTGCATGATACACTCACATTAAACCACATTATAGACATAAAAATGAAATTCAATAAAAACAGCGTTTACGCCAAGATTCCCGCCCAAAAACGTAAAATATTATACGGAGATCAGAAGTTGTTCGTTGTCAAATGTCAAAAACAAAATAAAAAGACAAAAGTTTTATTTAAAATTTAAATTGACTTCTAATTGATACGATCAAATAACTTCAATTTTAAATTTTCATTTCCAACCGACTTTTAAATTTAATTGTTTTCTGAGCGACGGAACGAACATGAAATATTTGACAGGTAGGAATAGTTTTTAAGGCAAACCGAAATTGTTTTTTTTTTACATTTTCATTTCTTATATAAAAACTAATAATTCTATACATGCGCTTCGTAAACTATGTATATTAAAAATAATCTATGAAACAAGACTTTTTTTTTCTAAAATGAGTTTTAAGCTATAATTCATTAATTACAGTTTGTAAGTGGCTAATTTAATTATGGTTTATTTTAGTGTATTAATAATCTATAAAAATAGAGATAGAGTTTATAAAAAAATATAATCAAGTTAGAATGAGTAATTAAGATAAGTAATTCAATACGTGTAATCTGTAAAACTTTCCAAAGTTCGTACAACTTGTATTGTAAGTTAAACATCGTTATTCTGCTAAGTTATAAATATGGAAAATATTCCAGGAAAGTTTTTTTTGAAACATTGATAACGGGAAAAATACTCGTTTCAGGTTGTTTTCTTGTAAAAAAGCATGAACAATATTAATTACGTGTCAAGGAATTAATTGTGACATATTTATATTTTTATTGTAACATATTTACATACATATGAGTCGTCTTATATTACCAACATCAAAAAACAATTGATGTCCTAAGAAATTAATATACATTATCCAACAAAGACATTCTGAAATAACAACATCATGTATTCATGTAATAAAGAGATCAGAGACTCTTTAATGTCTGAATATTTGTTAAGGTTGGAAGATGACGAGAAAAAAGAGAAAGGGACGTGACTCACAAAGTCGAACCTTATTACGGATAACACACGAATGATGAATGGATCCGGGTCCATATTCAGAAGAATATACAATAAGTTGAAAAATATAAATCACAGCCCGAAAATATTTTGTCAGCAAGAGCTATGAATAAGTATTGGGTATCTTAAATAATACATTTTTGACAATTGTTCCACATTTTATAATTTTAATGAACAATTAATGAATTCAACACATGAAAAACTTCATTTAGGTAAAATGTTTGTTGGCTGGACATAAAACAAAATAAGAAAGAGAGAGTTTTAATAAGAAGAGGGTATTAAATGTTAAGAAAACCTTCTTAAAAATACGTTAGCCGTGAGCTAAAAACCTTCATTTTGAAAGGTTTCATGAAAAGTAAAGTTAAGACGAAGAGCGTTGAAAGTGTATGAGAAGACGTTAAAATCTGATACGATTCGTTATAGTAACGAGCTATTAATACTTAATGCTCGCTTTGATTGACCCGCCCTGTAATACAGTCTTCAGCCAGGCTTTGTAAGATACGTTATACTCCAGTTTATAAGACACATACAAGCTTCTCAAACTCTTACAAAACATTCTGGCTGATCTTAATGTTTTCATACATTTGATAAATATTAGTCTTGTTATCAGCTAGTTAATCAAACATATTTACTACGAACTTATGTCTTTTTAAATATAATAATTTGATAATTTCCAACCTATAATATAATGAAGAGGTTTTAAATTGTTTTTTTACATTTATCTTGGAAAATTCATAAGTTCACTTGTCTGAAGAAAGGCAATAAAGTGACGTAAATACGGTAACATCTAAAATTGAATACTTTTTAAACCTTCAATTAAATGTCCCTATATACTTATATTTTATTGAAGGACATTTAATTGTTAAGAGCTTTCATTACGAAGGAAGAAGTTATATATAAGCTTTATAAAAGCTATAATGAGCATTCATAATTTATATATAAAATTAATATTTCTTTGACCTACGAAAAATGCAAATTGAGTTGAAAAAATAGTAGAACTCTAATATAATTGAAATTATATCAATACTCTTTAATAATTGATATCAATTACTAAGAATATATTCTTTACTTTACTAAAATGATGATAAATTCATTCTAATCCAATAAACTCTCACAAAATTACATACTTTTATTTTAAACAATGTTTTATAAGCTTATATATATATATTTTTCTAAAATAGTAATAGGTACAACTAAAAATTATTTGATATTGAGCCCCTTCGTGGGGGGTGAAAGGGTTCAAACCTCAAGGGAGGTGTTTTTTTTTTTTTTTTTTTTTACACTGAAACTAAGTTGACGCTTGACTACATTCCACCTGATGGGAAGTGGAAATGTAGTCGTAGGTGGTAAAGCGCATCAACTTAGTAAAAACCTATTCACTCTTGCCTTGAAGACACCCACATTGTACTTGGACGGAAATACCGACGCAGGCAAGCTGTTCCACTCCTTCGCTGTCCGATTTAAAAAAGATGAAGCGTAGCGCTTCGTTCGGATATGCGGCGCGTCTACTACAAAAGGATGGATGCTCGCCGTGCGTCGGAACGTCCGGTGATGGAAGGGGGATGGGGGAATTAGTTCATGTAATTCCTTCGCACACTCACCAAAATGTATCCTATAGAATACTGAGAGGCTAGCAACTCTACGTCTATGTTCAAGGCTATGAAGATTGGCTTCCACCAATTCAGGGTCGCCAATTAGCCTTTTTGCACGCCTCTCAATTGTGTCCAGAGCAGCAAGATGACATTTTGCGGCACCAGCCATTAAATGGCCACAGTACTCCACACACGACCGGATCTGTGCTTTATATAATGTAAGAAGTTGTCCCGGTGTGAAGTACTGCCGGACCTTTGCAAGGACGCCAAGCTTGCTGGCGGCTGCTCTTGCTCTAGACTCAATGAACCGACCAAAGTTGAGGTTCGAGGAAATCTCTATCCCTAGCAACTGAAGTCGGTCACTGTATTCCAAAGATACATTCCGGAAAGTAGGAGCCAAGGTGAAAGGGCTCCTTTTAGCAGTGAATAAACACGTCTGCGTTTTGGTGGCGTTGAATTTAACAAGATTGGCATTGCCCCATAGGGAGACTGCCTCTAGCTTGTCATTCAAACGCTGCACCATGGCTACTCTTTCAGCCTGTACTTGATCTCTACTGGCCCGAGTACTCGGCAGGTATCTTTCCACCACTGTGCTGTCGTCTGCATACCCATAGATACCGGGTTTGAGCAGATCGTTAATATGCAGCAGGAAGAGAGTTGCAGAAAGAACGGACCCCTGAGGAACTCCGGCATTTATTGTTAAGGACTCCGATGAGCACCCGTCAACAACCACTCGGATAGTTCTTAGATTCAGGAAGTCCGTTACCCAGCCGATCAGACCAGGAGATATACCGTACGCTGAAAGCTTGCTTAAAAGGCCCGCATGCCAGACCCTGTCAAATGCCTTCGAGACGTCTAGAGAGACGGCGACCGCTTCTCCATTCTTCTCCAAGGCCTCGCCTAAAATGTGTGTAGCATAAACTAGAAGGTCCCCAGTGGACCTATTTCGGCGAAACCCGTACTGTCGGTCACTGAGGAGATCGTTACCTTCTAGGTATGCTAAGAGGCGCGAGTTCAATACACGCTCCATAATCTTGCAGAGTATGGAGGTGATTGAAATCGGTCTGTAATTGGCAGGATCGGCACGGCTACCTTTTTTGGGCACTGGCTGCACGTTAGCAAGCTTCCAGGATTTCGGCACTATTCCAGTCCTGAAAGAGAGGCGATATAGACGTGTTAATACAGGAGACAACTCCGCTGCACATGTTTTGAGCAGAATGGCTGGTATACCATCCGGACCACTGGCTTTATTCACATCTAGACGACACAATGCTTTCCATACCTCTTTGTTAGTGATGCGGATTTCAGGCATAGAAATTCCGCAGTGAGGAAGATGTGCTAGGGTAGCATTGCCAGTGTCTAGATGAGAATTATTAGCGAAAAGAGAAGCAAATAAATTTGCTTTCTCTTTCGCTCTATGAGCCAGAGATCCATCTGGTTTCAGCAGAGGTGGCAGTGAGGTTCGGCAGAAATTCGACTCGATCGCTTTGGCAAGGGACCAGAAAGCTCTACTGCCTGATGGCAGGACTGAAAGCTTTTCGCCAACCTTAGCGATACGACCGAGACGAACCCTACGTAATGCCTTTTTATAGGACTTAGCAGCTTGGTTAAAGGCTCTCTTCTTGGAACTCACATCCGGAGCTTTGCGGTTTCGAGCATCAACCCAAGTAACATATGCCAAATGTTTTTGCTTTTCAGCACGTCCACATTCGGCATTGAACCATGGGCGAGCTTTGCCACCGATAGGTACATCAGCAAAAGGAATGAAATACTCCATTGCCTGATGTACCACATCAGTTATAGCATCCGCGCAACTCGACGGATCCTCAGAAGAGAAGCAAACCTGCCGCCAAGGATAAGATGCAAAGAAGTGCCGCATCTCATCCCAATCTGCTGACTTGTATTTCCAAATTCGCCTAACACCATGGAAGTCCAAGTCCGGCTGGGAATAAGTTAATACAGATTTCACCAGACAGTGATCGGAGGTTCCCAAGGGGGAGGAAACCTCTACACGATACCTGTCTGGATCAGTTGTCAGCAGAAGGTCCAGGCAGTTGGCTGTATGTGACTCCACATCAGGCACCCTTGTCGCTTGCCTCACCAGCTGAAAGAGGTCCAAGGACAACGCAAAGTTCCGCGCCTCTCTTCCAGCGTGGTCTGTCCTCTGGTACGGGAACAGCCAGTCCTGATGACAGGCATTAAAGTCCCCCAGAAAGACGAGCTGCGCAGAAGGGTACCGATGCAGAGCCATATCAGCAGCCTCACTGAGATACTCAAATAATCTGGTTGTCTCCTGATCACCGCTGTGCGAACGGTAAACACAGGAATACAGGATTTTTTCGTTTCCTGTGTCTACCAAAACCCATAGGGAAGAAAAAGTGGGGTCTTCAAGGTGACGAAGGCGCTGGATACAGAGGTCGTTCCGCGTGTACACACAAACCCCGGCACGTGAGCGGAAATTGTGCTCTAACGTGTAACCAGGGTAAGCAAGGTACGCAGTGCTCAAAGGACATTGTATCTGCGTCTCCGTCAGAAAGAGTAAGTGCGGCTGCTCTGTCTCTAGATGGTGATGGACAGCTTCGAGATTTGAGTGCAATCCTCGAATATTAGCGAGGTGCACTAGGAGTGAGGAGGAGTGCAACCGCTGAGTAACCTTACTTTTCTTTTTCTTACTTTTCATAAAAAATTTAAATGGAGTGAATAGGATAGGAAATGGCAGTTGAACGAGGCGCTACGTATCGAACCCGACGTCGAAATTGATGTTGCTGTGCCAACGGGAGGCTAGTCTGGAGACTGCGGGGACGCCCGAACCCCCCCAGGGATCGCCATCGGGCCTCCTCATCTGGTCGCCAACCAGCACGATGGAGCCACCCTGGGATTTTTCGCAGCTGGCGGGGCAGCCTTTCATGGGGAGCTAACCCACTACTTGGGCCCCCAACTATCTGCGGGCGGCCAGCGGAAAGCCGTCGCTTCGGATCCCGCTACCCTCCTCGACTAGGCACCCGACACAACAAACACTAACTCGACGACAAAACGGTTCACCAACGCAACGCAGCTGTTCAGACCCATTTCCCATATACGGCTTCATCGAGCAACGTAACGGAACACGACAGAGTCGCTTTGCGGTACGGCTTTGCCCGATGGGTGGTAACCTTGCCGGCGACCTGATGTTATGGCCTACCGTACCGTAACGTACTAACACTCTCCCTAGAGTTTTATGCACTTGTTAAATATGGCACAAGTTACTTACTTTTTGTGTAATAAATGTTTGTTATTTGTTAGCCTAAGCTTGAATTGAGCAGACGATATACATTCTAAATAAATATATATATATATATATATATATATATATATATATCTTTAGTTACATCCTATATACAACTATAAAGTATGTATCAGAATGAACATTAGAGTGAAGGAACATAACCATGAACATGAAGATTACCAAGGATACGAACACGAATAGGAACGTAGCCACAGACACGAACACAGACACGGACAGAAACACGAACACGAACACAGAGACAGATACGAACATAAACATCATTCTGATTACGTGCAACGTCCATTGTAACCTCCAAAATTCTCGGACTATATACCTCAAATTGTCTTATAAAATTTTATTCATGCTATATTATTCCAAATTAAAAAAATAATATTTTAAACAACCGAAATGATTATTTGGTATCTTTAAATATGTTACCCATACGCATTTTAATTTAAAAATAAGTAGAAAAGGAAATATTCAAAAGTACGAGCAGGATTCGAACTTGTGACTTCTGGGGACATCTCTCTTCGCGCTCCTAACTGAGCTATCGCCTTTCCCACCTTACTTATCTGATTTCTACTTGTGTTATGATTACCCTTTTTAGCATTCGGCAAGCAAATTAGAAATTTTGTGACTAGACTTTGAAAAAACAAATATTTAATTTATTAAGCTATTTTTCTTGTACATTAAAAAAATATCAGAAACATTCAACTAAAAACTCTTTAGAATATACAATTATGAAAAATAACAATAACAAAAGTAAAGTATATTGCGAAAAAAAAAACTTTAATGTTCAAACCCTTAGTCGCTATCAGTGTATGAATTGCAACCAAATATTAATCCTGCGTACATTTTGAATATTACAAAACTGCAATTTCCGTATCAAGGTTTCATAAATATATAATGTTACAGAGCTTTCTGTTCCATGCCTTAATTATTATCTATTTTTAAATACCCATATTATTTGCTATTCGAATAAGCTGAAGCATTTCTCTACTGTATTTTCAAACAAACTGTTTATTTTCAAACGTTCGTGATTAAAGCTAGTATTGCATGTTGTCATACCAATAATGTATTTTTAAATCTGAATATTTTTTTTGTAATAGGTACTAATGAGCAGGAATGGAAGGTAAGGACTTGTTCTGCCGACCCTACAAAAAGTGAGAAAAGGGCTTGAAGATGATAATAAAAATTTTCCATTTAATTATTATTTAATGGAGTACTATTTATTTTAAGTATACCTAATGATAAGGAAAGGTCAAAAAATATTATCCAAGAAACTTCCAACGTGCTTTACAACTGCTAATATTCAACACAGAAATAAACCTACGAATTAATGTCCCAAACAGTGATCTCGAAGAAGCAGTTTAGTACTTAAAAGGCGTAATAGACTAAACCAATATCAATTCCTTTACTCCGTGGTCTAACCAACCTCAATCCGAAGATCGCTTTTCCGCTGTAGAAAATGGCAGTATCGTTGGAAACATAATTCTCCGCTCTGAAATATTTATACCATGGTCCAGTACTACAGGCACCGGTTGTTTATACGATACGATATCTATTTTTATTTGTTACACTAACTCGTTATTTCTGATGACATTGCAGATAAATAACAATGTTTGTCTAAAAAGACTTTATCTCGCTTTTGGATAACATAAATAAAATATATTTTCTGTATAATAATACATAATATACAAAAGCTAGACTCTAGTACCAAATTTATTTGTTTTATATATCGGATGGGTTAATGTCTGATAGGATTCGTCACGTCGATATTGAAGGATGGCGATTATACTGAAATCTACGATGTTAAGACTAGCACTCGAGTTATGGAAATAGCTTTGGCAAAGCATTGAACACCAATTGTTATAGCTTCAACGCTAACTAAATATATTGCTTAATAATATACTATACTTAACTGTCTAACCAAGTTCTTTTACGTCTATTGAGCTTTATTGAGAATTCACGATAAATGGGAACGACATGATATAAAGTGTCTGATGAATAATAAAAAACAAAGGGTTATTATGTAGATGTTCCCTTTCAAATTTATTTTTAGCTGGGCTGATATAACTTTACATATGGTTGTGTTGACGTTACACGCGTTCTATCGCTTTATAAAACGAATGTAGCTGCGAACCACCAACCCGCAGTGAAGCAGCGGGATGGGTTCAGATACTTTTCAATCATTAAAGATCAAAATATTATACGTTCCTGGTTTTGATCGAATCACCAACTCCCCTCTTCCCCCTACTACCATTTTTTATCGTTAGCGTCTAATTTTTCAAATAAGTAGGTAGATCATAAAACAAAATTATAACAGATAATTAAATTTAGATAAAATTATAAACAAAATGATTATTAATAAACGTATTAAATGAGGTTTCCTCTTAGAAATGCTCAGCGTTCTCTGAGGACGTGACAATAGTTCTCGTTATGGTCTTTGGAAGCTTTATAATGATATCAGGGTGTACAAACGAGTATAGTAAATTATTAAATTCGTGATGAAAATGTAACAGACTCAAACGTTGGCAATAATTAAAGTATTAACTTACACATCACAGTAATTGCAATGACTAATTTATGTAACGGATGAAAGTGCAAAAAAAACTCGTTAAAATAGCCCACTAAACGTGGGACCTGGCGAGCAAGCCATTGTATAATTACAGGAGAAACTAGGACGAAATATATTATTCAGATCACCTAGCTTTCCAGGCGGAACTTTCGCTGTAAATTCGCAAACGGACCAAGTACGTCAAATTGTCAAGGAACCCCTACAACTGTAACGCTTGCACGGTATCGTCTGTAACGAAATCAATACTTCGATACTAAACTGTGTATTTGCATATATTTCGCGTTCCATATTGCGGAATTTGTATAAAGACGGCTTGTCAGCCTCACCGCTTACCCTGTTTATGTAATGAAGCGTGTCATAACATTTTTATAGTAGGAGCCGTAAAGCACGAAACCGAACAGCTTCTCTTCGATGAGTTCTTATTTACTTTATCGAATTGGGTATCTTATGGATATTAAAATAAAATATATTGTCGCGTACAGAAGTAAAGTTAAAAAACAAATGAACTATTATTTCAATTTTAAATAAGCATAGGAGAATAAATAAATTGATACGGGAAGTTCGAATCCGCGACCTCTGGGATTATGTTTATTTAAAATTTAAATAAACTTCATATGGCTATACATGTTTATAAATATTTGGAAGTATTAATATTAAGTGCAATCTTTTCAATTTTTTATCTATACTGCAAAGTTAGAAACATTGGTTAGGGATGTTAAAAGAAGCCTAATAGATGTCACCACCGTCCCGATAAAAAACGAATATGTATAGAATGCTTAATTCACCGAGTCTATGAGCGAAACCGTAGCTCAATTGGTAGAGCGACGGGACGGTATCCCATAGGCAACGGATTTGAATCCTCGCCCGTATCGCTTTATTTTGCACAGTTAAAATATAAATTACCTTTACATGGCCATACATAATTATAGATATTTCCGAGCTCTCTGTTGGTATTTAGCTTGTAATATACTTTTCTATTGAATGTCAATTAACATCCGTGTTAATTGCAATACATCGCATTAATTATATACAAATTAGATTGCATATTAAATGCAAAATTTTAACGACAATCAAAAACTCTATTTTATCAGAGTGCGTGTTTCAAATTTTGTATTCACTTCATTACATAAAATATTCTGATAATTCTCATAATCGAGTTAATGAAACGTGAAATTTAGTTATTGGATTTAATATTACGTAGCATATTTTTTAAACGATTTATTATGTTTATCTAAATATTTTTTATAATATAGGATGCAATTATATGTTATGGAATTATTAATAGTTTATTTTTGTTCAATTTGACATTGGCGTTTTTTTTTTATTTTTTTTCTTATATAATTACGTTTTTAATGAAATATGTCACTGCTTACCGAATTTCGTAAATGAATTATAGACCTTTTATCCAATGTTTTGGAAATCACAAATTTTATGAAAATCCTAAACGTGCTTATAAGAAAAATCCAACTTTAAGATTAACTGATTATCTTAAGTATAAACGATTTTGGGTTTCAAAGTGACATCGTATAAATAATTACAGTTCATTCAAAACTAAACCCAGCAATAAATCTCTGTAAACTAACTAAATCTCTGTAAACGAAATTGAAACCATTTGGCAAGCCGCTAAGTGAGCCTCAGAGTAAAATGAAAACCAATCAAAAACTTAGGGGAATTCATTTTGATTTTATCGTCTTTACATTTTGATGTTTGCTTTTGCTTTTGAAAATAGCTTGTAATACTGTTATACAATTTGATTGATTGATTGATTGATTGATTGAATAGGTAATTAGCTTTATGTCTAATTGAAATAATAATATTAATTAGAAGATGAATTGATATGTTAGTAGCTTAATTAAATAGACTGTTACAATATTGGCTTATATGCTAAATTATCTTATTATATATTGATATATATAATAAGATTTGAGAAAGCACAGCTTTTCTTGAACAATTTATTCATTCAAAATATTTTCGTAGTTTTTTTAATATATATTTTAAACATATTTTTTTTTATTATAGATATTTCTTGTTTATTATCGTTCTACTAAATTACTTTGATAATTTTCATAGTTAAAGGCAAATGCGTCTTTTTTATGTAATTAAATATTGAAAAATTTGTAATATAAATACGAGTAAGTTTATTGTTTTAATTTTTAAGTAACCATACATGTGACAGCTTTTAACAACTACTTATAAATTATTTTTAAGTAGTCTGTTTTAAAAAGAAGTTATTGTGTTTTTAAAGATTTTGTCATAATATATTCTAACAGTTGTATATTTTCTTGTACTTTCAAATATTATACGAAAAGACGATTTGAATAAAATTCTCATCCTATTTCCTTTCCAGTAACGGAGTTTTCGACTTTTAACTGACTGCTCTCGCGCTTACGAGTCACTGAACCATTGCATTATCACAGCGGAGTGAGATTCAAATGTTAGATCTTATTATTTGATATTTTGTGAAACAAACATTTATTAAATATATTAAAAATATGCTAAGCTTTGTTACTTAATCAAGAGAAGTATGTATTAACGTTTAATTATTTTATTTCATATTATACTGTACCTAAATACCTACTTTCATATTTCGTGTCCTCTACCAAAGGTTGCCTGGAAGAGATTGCTCTTTAGCATAAGGCCGCCTGTTGTATCTTTTTCTTTTATTTGTTATTGTTTTTATAATTTTTTGTTTTTCTTATAATTTTGGTAGAATAAAATGTATCGTATCTTGGTATTCAATATGTATCTTTGATCACAAGAATCAAGTTAATCTTTAAATTGCATAAATGACCTTAGCTGTTATCGTCATAAGAATATATAAATGAAAATGTTTATTTATATGTGAAGGTGTCTGGGAGGTGGCAGGCTATTTATTTATTCAGTGATTCCATCGTCGGAGTGGAAGCGTTCACTGCACTGTCTTCAATTAGCAAATGTTAAGTGCTAAGTAATTGGCGCTTCGTATTGTTTTATGAGAATTCAATTGTTATCCAATTATACAGTTTCTTAATGAACCTGTCTGTATTGATAAGTACGTCACAATACCGTCATCGATATTTCGCTTTCCATACAATTTTGGATGACTATGAACAATATTGACAATATACAATATTTCATACAATATTATTGTTGTATGTCTAAAATATAAATGTACGATTGGTTTATTAATGTTACGTAGTTATACAAAATAGGGTTTATGGATGGTTCTTAAATATCTCTATCTTTATGACGGAATGTCTACCGTTGAATGCATATTATCTATCTAGATAGATCTAAATTACCCAATGTTATTTCAAGGATACATTATTTAATAACTTTTAACTAAATCTGATTATCTGAAATAATATAAATATTCCAAAAGCAACCCTTGTAAGTACCAAAATACAATCCAATACAATTGCTCTTTCCCTCAAATTGAGCAAATTGTTATTTCGAGTGTCGAATGCGATTTTGGCAAAATAGAAAAATAATTTTCTCCTTTGAAGTCTCCTCCAGTGCACGTCTTGTATTGCGTTAATTCCTAGCCCTCCGCCCTTTGAACTGCTCAAGTCAATCGAGAAGTCGATCGAACCCTCGGTTAAACATCGCAAATGAAAAGTCTCAATTGGTAAATGTTTTAAGTAATTGAAGATATTTAAGTGTTTTTAAGATTCCAAAACCGAACAAAGCTTGACTTTATCTTTGTTATTACATTCATCTCGTCTTTATTCATTCTTGCATAAATTAATAGATTGTTTCCGTCCGTTTCTGTTTTATTTTCATTAGAATTTAATAATGGATTTACAAATTAATCTTGTCTGAATTATTCTTAGGTTTATTTTCGAAATTAGATTACATATATTTTTTATTATAGACTAATATTTCAATTGATAAATCTGCATTGTCTATATAAGAGATTATTATTTTAATTTATTATATTTTTTGGAAGTCCATATTATACCATATATTTAGTCAATATTTTAGTATTAGAAAATTTTTATAAGTCTAACTCTTCACCAATACTAATATAGGGGAGAATAATTGAAACAAAATATACATTGCTCGTATAGACGAAAACGTAGAAATAATAGCAAGAAGCGCATTTCAAACGCCCCTAGCTTGGTTGAATATTGGCAAGTCAGTTGGAATAATATCTTTTGTTAACATCGAGATAAGAATATTATTTTTGCGCTCCACTTGGCAAGAAGATTGGTGGTACATCTGCTCCTCCAATAAGTATTTGGATTCACTAAACAAATTAACTATAAAGACAATCAAGTGAAATTTAGTTAAATGGTTGCATTAAATGATAGGAAATTATTTTAGACGGAACACTGTAATTACTTTGAAATAAATATATAATTAAAAATTAAACGATACGGGTATGATTCGACCCACAAACGAACGAACGAACCTCTGCAAAACCGTCCAGTCGCTGTAGCGATTGAGCTACCATATTGCAATCTTCGAAACCGCTACTTCTGGGTAAACCGTCCCATCGCTCTACCAATTGAGCTACCACATGGGTTAATTAAGCATTCTATATATAATCGTCTTTATATCGATTGATTTTTAATTCTAAATTTATTTAACATTTAAGGAATCTTAACACTACTAAACATCTTTATACAAAGTTTCGAACATTGTACTGTTACCTATAGATAATTTACTATTTACCCCAAATCTCTATTGCTTCGATAAAACGATATTTTACCATTCAAAAAACGGTAAAACCAAAAAAAATACTAATAAAGTATTTTTTTGGGTTTTGCCGTAATATATATATATATATATATCTGATAATAATGTCTTAGAACAATTTTTGTTAATGTTACATTATCCTACACAGAAATATAAATAATATGACAAATGAATTGGACTTGCGTAAACGGATACGAAAACTTCCAATACGTTCTGTTAGCTAATGCGTTTCTTTACGATACTTTTATATCCGTACAAAGACAAAATAATGGACGTTATAAAATGTTATTGACATAAGCTTTGTATTGAATTAAAATGCTCAGAGAAGTTCCGGGACAGAACCACCTTGCGTCATTAAAAAGGCAATAATTGTTTGGTACATTTTGCAAGGTACACGGAACACCGGGACAATAGCCGTACGGAGAGCTATAAAGTTTTGTAAGCCAGGCTGTCTCAGTCTTTTGGGATTTAGCTCAGAATGCGGGAAAGAACTAACAGTGCTTTGGGACTTCTAAATAAAACGTTAGTAGTACGGTCTACTCAGACGTACAAAAGTTTTCTGCTTTTATGTTAGGATAATTATATTTATAACATAGTAAGTAAATTTATAATATAATAACACGTTTAAATTAAAATATTATTATTTCTTCTACGTCTTATAAACTAAATATATACAAAAATATATTTAGAAAAACTATCTTTAGAATCATTTTAATAATATAATACAATTATATCAAATAAAATGTATAACAAAAATTACAAAAAAATATTTAAGTGGGTAGAGCTATATTTTGTAGGTACTATATTAATGTTAAATTTTGTCAAAACTAGAGAACTAGTAACCTCTTGACTAACTGGTACCTGCACGTAATGACTTAACTCTCCCCCTACGCTCCTCCCTCCCCTCCCCCCCTTTTCCGTAACAAAGGAGTTCCCTCTAATTTCCTAGTTCGTTCCAACAAAGACCATTCAAGTCGTTCCCAGAAACTACTAATATTTTTTTTTTATATCGTCACTAATCTATATTTCTTACAACTAAGCTGTTAATGTATAAGTATTCAAAGATAACTGTTCAAATACTTGAATGAAACAAAAGCGGTAAAGAGCTAAATTAACTTTTTTTTTTTGTATTATTTTTAATATAAGCCTTGTTATACAAAACAATGGAACATATTAGGAAGATTTATTTTTTACCCGGCTGTATACACGTGGAATTAAATCGGAATGTGAACGACTAGGTTCGAGCCCATTCGGGGTTCTTACTCATGAGCTCTAAGCGTGGCGGAGTCGCGGCGTGAACTTATTTAACCATATTATTTATTAAAGATTATACAATTTTAATATTTTTTACATTAAATTGTAAGCTTAGATTGTAGAATTACTGTAAACTTTCATCAATAATAGTACAGTACTGACGAGTGAAGATCGTAAATATCAAAATTCAAATATATCATACAAAGAATAATAAAACGTGTATTCTAAGTAAATATTATAAAAAAACTACAAACATACAATGTAATTATAATATATATATATATATATATATATATATATTAGTTGTAAAAAATAGGTCAATTCAATTCTATCACGTAATGGCAATTTGGTAATTCCATTAAAAAACTCTGTTATCTGTCTGAAGAATACGTCCATCTATCATTCAATTGAATTAATGAATTACGAATATTAAAATAATTCGACCACTTATTTAGGTAAACTACCCGTGTATTATACTTTTTCCACAATATAATACAATTAATACATTAAATGCTTATCCAGCATTTGTAATTCGTAAAATAGTTTCACTCAAATTTGATGAAATTTTAAGCAATAAATTAAAATAATTTGATTTGACTCTAATTTATTTTACATGAAACATTAACGACAAAACTGCAAATTAAATTACTTTGATATGCATACGTGATAAATAAATAAGTAATTAGATTATTTATTGTTCAATTTATAAGTATTTATTTAATTTTCAGTGAGACTGGTCTCAATATTATAGAAACATCATTCTTACGAAACTGAAGCCTAAGTCTAAGAGGCTGGACCAACTTTGATTATTTTTAATACTCGTATATTAGGATTTTGTATACCTTCTATAATCATCAAAAAAGAAATAATAATTTAAGATAATAAATGAAAGATAAGAAAGAGACACTCACATGAATTTCGTCTTTACTGTATATGTGGTATTTGATGGACAGAGCTGGTGAGTTCAACATATCTTATACTTAGGGGAAGTAACGATGCGCTGCAACGTTGAAGAAAAAGAAACCAAACAGAACTATGATAGAGGAAAAGGATGGTGGGCTTCTATCCTTATCTTTATCCTATATATTATAAAGTTAGGATGTACGAGGGTGACGTCGAAATCATGTTATCAATACGTTACTGTTTCTCGTATAAATATTATTTTAATAAACTTACAATAAGACGCGTATGTACAGAACTATAATTTCCGGATTAATATTTAAGAGCGAGGTGACGTGGGCTAGTGGCGCCGGAATTACTAACTTAATAACAAGTCGGTATTAACAAACATGTAAAGTCAAAGAGAATTTACTACCTTATTTCGTTTAAGCAATAATGATAACGAATTTAAATAAATATAAAATGAAAAATAAACCGATACGAGCAGATTCGAACCCGCGACCTCTGGGAAATCGTCCCGTCGCTCAAACAATTGTGCTACGATATTTTCAAACATGAGTGGTAAGTATCGGGTCCAATCACAGATCGTTATTTTATTTACAGTTAAATATTTTGTTGCTGTTTTGTCTCATGCTCAAAGTTTGAACCACTTAGGTATCTGAAAATATTTATTGGATCATTAGTAAATAATCCAGGAAATAACTGAGAAAAATGATACGCTTTAAATATAAACGTGCAGATAATTTGATATAAATAACCAAAAATATATAAATATTCAACACAATACAGTTGCAATATCCAAATTGTATTATACGATCTAAACTATACGAGTTGACCTTGACGAATAGCTGACAGGCGTCTCCACCAATCAGAGAGAAGCACTAACTCACAAACAGCCATTTCAGAATGCGATGCTATTTTTCATGGTCAAATCGTATGGCTAAATTGTATGAAGTAATTTGGTCTTAGGTATTGTAATTTAACATGGCATTATGTAATAGGTATGTAACGGCCTAAAGCCGTGGTTCAGTTTAGTTAATGTCATAATTTCAGGCATTTAATTGAATTTGTTTTTTTAAACTTGCACTCCAAATTATTTAATACTAATTATTTAACTTATTTAATACCATTGAACTGCCATTACTCCGCTCGGTAACGTAACAAAAATATTGCAATTCATACCCTATGGAATAAGTTTTGGGGCTTGGAAATAACAAATACACAACAATTTTCCAGCATGTTTTTTTCATATTTATATGAAAAATCTTTTTATACACCTCTATACATACGCCTACGTACTATGTTTTTTTTAAATAATTTAATCCATATGGATTTAAATGTTAAGTCGGAATAGTACAAGATGCAATTAAATAGGAATATTTTTTAAAATTCTATCCCTTCTAAGAATCTTACCCGCAAAATTATCTCGAAGACTTCAAATGATAGCCGGAGCCCGCAGGGTGGAGCGTGGCGTGCCTCGTAGCCACGGTTAGCCCCATTGTAGTCGAAAGCCCTCATTACCGTTCGTCATTACCGCCAGAAGACGTGTCAATCACAGGAGGGAAATACTTATGCCATCATCCGGCACTTATCAATAACATCTAATTTACAAATTCATCCTTAATTTAAATAGACGTGTGCTTACACTTATTACGTCATTCGAAGCTCTACATAGAGTCGCTTATTTTAATAATATTAAATACTAACGTGCTCCTGAAAAAAATTAAAACATTCCGATGAAAATTATATAGTAGTGATTAATTTGGTAAATATATTTATTTAAATGATATGCTATAATTCAGTTTAATGAATACTACATTTAAATGTATAAAAAATTGCAGGTTTATTTTAAAAATGGAAGAGTGTCATGTTTTTTAAATATATATGTATTTTCACTAAATTGAATACAAACGGAACAAAGCATCATGTAAGTAACCACATAAGTATTTAAAACAAACAAAATCCAATTCAAAGGCTTACATGTATTTTAAAACTCGAATGAAGGGTGACAAATCTTGTAGGGTGAAAACTGAAGGGTGGCTTGCGGTTACAGCTTTGCCGTCGGCGAAAGCTATAAAGTAGGTATAAGATCGGTTCATTCAAAGTATAACTTTGTTGTTTCTGTTAGCATATTTAAAACAAGAAAAATAAAAATAAAAATATATTATAATAAGTATATTAATAGCAAATTTCACTAAAAAGCGCCACCTACCCATAGATATTACTTACACGTATAAAGTCCGTAAACATCATCCTTGAGAGAATATTTCATTAGCCACTAGATGGCAGCACTATTATGCATTAAAGTGCCATCTATGAATCAAATTAAGTTACAGTAAACAAATATTTATGCAAGTTATAAATATTACTCACATGATGGCGGCACTAGCTTACATCAATGCCATCTATTAGATAATATACGTAACTTTACTTTGACAATGGGAATAGTACGGTTTTGTAGTTCTTTTAATAATTTCTTACATAATACTGTATTTGCTGAGATGTTACAGATTTTAATAACATTGGTACTTTGTTTTAATAATCTATTTATTTATAAATCGCAGTAATTTAATATTTTAATATAATGGTACTGCAGGCTTTAATATTATATTGAAGATAACATTCAATGTTAATTACGTCCTGTCTGAGGTACAGACGGGGCTCATTTATAAATACATTTAAGATACGTTAATTGGGAGGAAGATTTAATTTTATTAGCTTTCCTTATAACTAAAATTCGAATAAGGGTAAAAAATACAAAATTGTATAACCATTCATCATGATGAAATTTATTTTTCTCTATGTCAATGATACATTACAGTTTCTAGATAAAATTAACCGCACACAGTTAAAATACATTTTATAATTATAACATTGTATCCTTTGCAGATAGATTTTAACGAAAAATATATATGGCTGAGTCTGTTGTACCTAAAGCTACAAACTTAATTCATCAGAATATCAGGCTCAATATGAGCTATCACACTTCTCGCGGCCCATCCTACTGATAAATGACAAGGTCAAGGCGAATTTAAAACTCAACATTTAATCATTATACATTTTTATTTATTCATCGTAACTTTTTATATCACAGTAGGAAAAGACCGGGCGAAAAACAGAAGAATTACACTACCAAGGCATTCTAATAACGTAACATTACACTAAGTCACTCATAATTCTCGATAAAAATATATATATAATTTAATATGATCGGATACAAGAACATCAGTAAATGTCGATAGGTGTCACATAGCATATTACATAATAATTTGAACAAAATTTCAGTCTCACTCACACACAGACAAATGCTTTATATAAAATACTGCAGACATTCACAGGTTAGGTTAGCTTACGTGTATGTATAGCTTCATGATACTATTTGATCGATATTCATCTAGGACTCGATCTCGTCTAGAATAATTTAATGAACTAAAATGCCCTAATTAGTTACATTTACATGCAAGGCATCTGCTTTCCTAACATTATTATTGGATTTTCGTTACTAGTATGCGCGACCGCATCTTCTTAATTTCATTCGTAACTTTAATTTAATAATAAACTAATTCATTTGACTATCACACTTGATTCAACATTTAAATATCATATCGGGACAATACTCAAAACTTCAGTGCTATAATACTTATTAATACGTCTAGGCATAAATTAACAATGAAGTATTGAATGAAAGTTAAATATTGGTCATAGAAGTAAATCGTCGATAAAGATATGTTCAGAGATAAAGTGGGCGTTAAAGGACCCTTGTTAAAGTTTTTGTTTCTCCCATGTTTTACGGATATGGTTTCAGCGATATGGTTTCATAAATTAGAACACGGAGTTCTTTTGAACTCTGGTATCTCGCATCGAAGGTTCCTGCTTCTATGCCGTTATGTTCTTTGTTAGGTGGTTAGTACACGTATATTTGCTTGAGTTGAGGCTTGAGCTCAGGAGGGATCGTGTACACTTCTTGTTCTGGCTTCTTCTTGACGAGTCGTTTCCATCGACCGCCAATATTCTTGCGTAAACTGCGAAAGCTGGCTCGCTCGTTACCAATTGGCTGCATTAAGTTGTCCTGAGAAAGGAAAATGTACTAATTAGTAACTTGTATTATAGAATAACGATATTTATATGTCTTAAGTTCATTAACTTTAATATTACATTGACGCGAAGTTGAAACTGTTTCCGTTAGATTACCCGTTGCATTAAGTGCATTTAAACAGCGTTTAAATGACTTCTATTTACAAAAATCACTCAGGTTATTTAAAACTACAGTTGCCAGCCGAACGTTGAAAGAAGGTCGGCCCGTCAAACATTAAATATTATTATTACTAAGACGCGGGAACTTTTGTAACTGTCGTTTCACTTAACGTGCCCACTGGCAGTTGATACGACTCCTTTGTTTGCATCAACATGTTCAGACATTTTGAAAATAAAATCTTATAACAAGCTTGGACTACACGTTCAATAAGTCTTTATAAATGAATATATAGCTGCTTTCATATCGAGGAAGCTAATATTGTAATTTGAACGTTGTAGTGACGAGTGTAAGGTAGGCCTTGAATTCAAAGACACATGAGTTTAAACTTCCTGGTGGCATCTTGGTACTTATACAAGCTATACACAGTTAAAACGTCCAACGAATAGACAGTTTTGGTTCGGAAAACAGTTATTAGACCGTGATATTAAGGTTACCGCATTTGCAACACTGCATTTTAAGAGCAACTGTTTGTTAGCCTCCTTTGTTCCTTTGAAAAAGAAGGTCGAATGGTTACAACATGTTCGCCTTGCAGCTTTCTACTTGGCAAGCGTGTCCCGACATTTAAATTTATTTTGCACTTAGATATCGTCATGCTATATAACCAACTCTCTCTCGCGTGGTGGGGACGCGGGTTTACTAGTCACGATTTCTATTAATCTATACATTCAATAAACGAAAGTAGGTAAAGTATAGGTGACGTTATCGTAACATTTACATGAACTGTAAACATTTTAAATACTTTCAGACGCAGTCTAGTAAATATTAAAAAAAAATAGTTGAATAACCAACCTGATCATGAGGATAGACGTAAGGCGGAGGCAGCGGAGGTGGGAACTGCCACAGGGGCTGCTGACGGAAGGCAAGAGGCTCGGACGGTGGCTGCGGCGCGGCCTGCAGCACGGCTTCAGCTGGGTGTACCGAAGCCGAGTGCTCCTCGCGCTTGCGCAGCTTGCTGTGGACGATTCGAATCGCCATCATAGTTCCGTTATTCCCAACCATGGTAACGAAAGGGCTTTCGACGCAAGAAAAACTGAACACACTGGGTTGGATGACAGGTAACAAGTTCCAATCGGGCAGTCACAACATTTTCAATTCACAATTTCACTCACAGCCGAATTATATGGTCTATATATTCGCGTTTATCTAACAACTAATTTTAAATAAATTATCACAATTATTATTTGTAAGTAGAGCTATTGCACATCACTGCTTGTAGGAACGCGCGGTAGACCGCGTTGCGCGAGCTTCAGCTGCGCGGTGACTAGAATGATATCGTTAAGTGTGGCCGGCAGGTGCCTAGCAAAGCGCTCGCTCGTGCCAAACGACCTCTACGGAGTACTCCATGCGTCTGAGTTGAAGTGGAGGGGCGCTTACGCCTTTTATATACTCGCATCCGACGCGGCGCCAGTGCGGTGGAGAAGCGGGCGGTGAGGGGGGAGGGGTAAGGAATCAAACTATGTGGCCATTTTCTGTGAAAAACTATGAATTGTGACGAGTGCTGGCTGTCATATTATCGTCACGATATTGACGCGCCAAACGGGGAGACCGTTGGTTAATCCCGCCTTTTAAAATAATATTTTAATGATTCGATTCGTCCGACCACGGCTGTGAGTAGATATCGTAAAATGTACATGTGGTTTAAAGATAAATCTGTTGCGGTAAATTAAGTGTTCAAAATGAGTTTAGCAATTCATCCATCATCTTAATCACGTGGAATATAATATACATCAAAGTACAAAAGTAACCTAGATAGTGAGGCCGAGAGATAACCGTTTATTAGGTATGTTAGGTTATGACAATATAAGTGAACAACGAACACGCCTCCAACACTGAGGGCCAAGTTATTGACGAAGATAACAAGTCCGTATTGATTCCACTGATAGTAGTAAATCTGGGGGAGACATTTCACCATACACCGAGTTCAAAGTCCAAATACACAGTCTGTATACGTTTACTATAGCTCACAGCTGGCTCTGTGGATAAAGTAAACGCAACAACCAGTAACATTGCATCTCTTTCTACCAGCGACGCTATAACGTGCATAAAAGGGAGGTGCAGATTTTATACTTGCAACTTAAAAAGACAAAGTAGGGCTACAGGGCAAGGGAGAAAGGGAAGGTGCATTGCCCTTACTTCAAACATAAGTAAGCCTTCGGGCTTTGACTCGAAAATGGAAGAAAAAACACAGGTAGTGTGCTATTATATTCCGTTACCCTTGAAAACTGTCTAGAGGATACCGGCAATGTTAGTGGCATAGCAACAGCTCCTAATATTGCCATGAAATAATATAGTTACCATATAATAAACCAAGAGTATTTTAATTCAATTAATTTTGAATAGGTACGAACTAAAAATATGTATTTATATTTTATCATACAGTGAATACACCAAACATTATTATACAATACAAGACTTACCGTATAAATACCAAAAATACTTTAATTCAATTAATTTTGAATAGGTAGGAAGTAAAAATATATATTTATATGATACAGAGTAATGCAAGGTTAGATCTAACATTGTTATTAAAAGGATAACAAATATTAATGATAAGACACGTTTATCTTTTTTGTTATTTCAAATAGTAACTATTTCCTGGACAAGGTTTCACAAAAAAAACAAAGATATGACAAGAAATACACTTTGATTACAATATATAATATTCCTAGTAGTTGTTATCAAAAATGCAAGGGAGTGTGAATTATTGTTCATTGACGTCAAACGTTGATGGAAGTCAATAAGGTCATATTTTTAATCTTTATTTAATTTCTACACACTAAGTACAGTGAAGAGATAAATATAGATTCCTTGACCAATAAGAAAATAATAGAAAACTAAATCTAATCTCTAAAAATTGAATCTTGAATTTTGAAATGAAAATTTTGAATGAAAAAATCTAATCTATAAAAATTGTATTGTCCTTAAATTACATTTAGTTACTTTTATTTGAAGCACCTTTTATTTACATTTATTATTTATTCAATATTGTTTTTACATTTTCTAAACGTTTATAATTATCAAAGAAATCAGCGAAACGTTTGTAAAAGAACAAAATTTTAATGTAAAGTTTCATATTGTATAGTTTTCATATACTGGAAGTTAAACAATTAATCATAGCTTTCCTTTCCTTAGATTAATGCATTCTGTAAGATACTATTTATAGAACACGTCTGTTTATGAACGAATAGACAAGTAGACGGTTATATAAACATGGAAAAAAAGCCATGAAGTCACCTGGATATGTTTGTTATTACTCGTTTGAAATGTATGCAATGTAGGAGTCGTTTCTTATCTCGTCAGTGAGCCTACAAAGCAAAATATTTAAATGTGGTATATTGAAATGTATATACATTTTAATTAAGAATATATCATTTTATGTTTATAGTTTTTAGTTTCTGTATGTATTTTATATTGTAATTCGCTTATTACCGTGAGCCAATATTAGGTAAATTGAAAGTTCCAGCAATAGAAACTTTTTATCCAGCCAAGATGTGAATTCTTAAAATTACAAAAAGTAATTTTCTTAAATGTAATATATAGATGCAAGATTTGTACAGTATGTTGTGTTGTTATGTGTCAGACACAAACAAACACACACACACACACACACACATACATACATACATACTTCCTACTACGTCCAAACTTGTGTTATATATACTGTGTATATCCAAGACCTGTATTGAATTAAGAAAGAAATTGTATGAATCTAATGTTTGGAAATGTTCAGAAAGATAATTAACTTGTTTTATATAATTTAATACATATACATATATAGTTTTAGACATCCATCGTCCTTTCAGAAGGCATTGTACGAGCGGTCACGGCCTTGTCAGTGCCAGTTCTTATGGACAGTTCCTACTAAATTTTTTGTTAGTGTTTGGTTGATTCATGTTACGCAGTCTTAAATAGTTTATTCAAGAGACGACCAATCACAACAATTGATAAACCCAAAATAGATACAATAATTTAGTTTACTTTTAGTTCACTATAACTCAAACACGAACATTTCAAGTAATACGTATACCGCAAAGAATTTACCTTGACCAGGTAGATGTCAACCTTGGTGGCTGTATGACAGAAAACAAGTTTCACTGCGTATATCTACTACATATTTCACGAATATAAGTTAATGAAACGAATTTATTACCAGATGTGATAAAATGCATACAAAAATGTCTTTTACCCACGCTCGAAGGGACTGTGCTTGTTTCTTCCGCACAGACAGACAATGGTCTTGTTAACAGACAGAACTATCAAGGAGTTGTGCTCCAACACCACGCCAACCTCACAATTTTCTTCTTTACACTTCATCGCCTCAAAGGCGATAGGAGTGAAGAGCATCGAAAGGCGGGCACAGGCACTTGACACAGCTCGTTTGGGCGGGAAGGCGCCAACGTGGGGCGCCCGGCGCGTTTTGGCGCAGACTGCCGGTCAGCCGGTAGTTTCATGTCGACACTTCGGTGACTGCCTGGCCGCTTGGTGCCGGCACCACGCCTCGCTCACTCCGGTGGGTGGCGACTGGACGCGCCTCTCCCGTTACCTCATTGCTATGTTATGGGGGCTCGACCTCGCACCGCAAAGCCTCTATAATTTAACTAATCCAGCGTATTTCCGTACATATATAAATTATAATTTAAAACGGAGCACAAATAGTGTTTTAATACTAAAATGAGATTAAAAAATATATATATCTACATTTGTTATCTATTTATAAATAAATACTTCATGATATTAAAAATGAACTCAATTAAATATATTTTTATTCCGTAGGTATATGACCTTGACCGTTGGTTAAATAATTAATATTTCTGAACGCCTCTATAATGTCACTACCCTGTATTATACATACGTAGACTACATACACTCTATTGTTTGTTGCTAGGCTAACATTACATCAAAAACATTTTTGGTATTCTAATAAGCGTCAAATTTGAATATATCCGCGAGAAATAATTTATTGTTACAGAAACAATAGCCATAAATAATTTTCCTCTCTAGTAATTTAATACTTCAATAAACATACATTCCTTCCTACGTATCAATTTTGAAAGTAAAATAATAGAAAAATACAAAAAAATATATATAGTAACATTTAATTATTAATAAACTGTACCATTTACATTACCAACCTTCTTTATGGTCTCATTTCATTATACGATCTGAGCCACTCTATCTCAACTTGTATAAATAATGTTAATGAATTAGTGCTTCTCTCTGATTGGTGGAGACGCCTTTTAACTATTTTTCAAGGTCAAATCCTAACTACCAAAAATGACAGGAACCTATTTTAAATTTACCACGCTGTTAAAACCCGCTAGGCGGTGATACGCGATTTAAAACAACGAAAAAACTATTATGTATGAAAATATACAGTTATTACGGCTGAAATACGTTATCCAGACTGCAAAAATTGGCAACTACCCAACATTGACCCGGTAGACCTTGGTATTGTGAAACGCGCCTTAATTACTGGCTAATCTACTGACATCCGTGTAAACTAAGCTTAATTTTTATTACAGCTATTACCGGGTGAAGTTTGCCTTGTTGACAATATATACAGACGGACTTTATTGTATGTATTAAATAGATAATGTTAGATATATAATAGAAATCAGATGTAAAGATTCTGAAGGGTCGTTGACCCGGGCTAAGTTGGCTGTCGTAACTGTAGATTTTTTTAAAGTAAATTGGTTATATTGGAAGACGGTGCAATGATCTAAAATAGCTTTACGTAAACTGGATTGTCAAACTTGCTAAGCTAAGGTTTCCAACTGTCAAAATCATTATTTTGTTTTTTTTTTTTTTGCTAAACATTGTTTCGTAAGAGGTTATTTATATTCATCCGACATATTCAAACAAAGAAACATTTATGAATATGGATAATCAATTAAAATTCAAAGATAATGGAAATAATAATAAGGAATAGGAAACAAAGGACGGACTAAAATATTTTAGAGTGGAAAAATACAATACGATATTATTGTATGACGACATTTGCCGAATAAAGCATTTTATTTTTGGTATTATTAACATTAATATATAATTTCCTTATCCGTTGTCACTAATTTGAAAAACTGATACAAGTATAAATAAGGTAATATGCTAAAAACTCCATACATATAAAAAAATCAAATATTATTTAAGGACCTGGAGCCTTTTACGTTTTGGCTTCAAAGAAAACTTTCCATTAGCATTAAAATTAATTAATGAAATAATTGAATACTCACAGTTTCTTTAATAATCTCCGAAAAGAGCGTTTTATTGCACTTATAAGCCGCATTGTGAACGGTTTGTAATATTATACTTAAAAAATACCGGGAACCCAAGATACAGACCACAAGCGTGTGGTGGCTGACATGTAAGTAAAACCAGCGGAAAGTGGTTGATCAATCTTTTATTTTTCATCTACCCTCAAAATGCTTCTATAATAAATAAATCCGAATGAACTTCTTTAAAGCAAGATTAACAAATTTTGTATTAATTTATATTGTCAAATAAAAAACAATATTTTACGATCAATTTATGGTGTAAATTATATTTAAAGAAGTTAATGCTAACAATATATTTACAAAAATATTTGAAATGAACAAAGTATTCAAATCCTTGGACATACGAGCATTTATCGACCGCTCTAATACCTTGGGCTCGTGATACGTACATAAGTCTAAAGCGCCAGTCAGTTTGTACTGCAGCCATTACATCACCAATTGGGCAATTGTTGTGTAAGGCTAAACAGTACTAATATTATTGAATTGTACGCGTCCATACTTCCTCTATCCAAATAAAGAACAGCCACAAGTGAAATCCATTACTAATAACGTGATGCAGACAGACAAGGCATTACAGATCGACTGAGAATGCAGAGGAACTTGTCAACGAGCCAACGTAATAATACCACGACGCATTTTATGTCATTAACTGTCCAAGTCTTCTGTTCGCCATCACCTTCAAAATGGTTGAGAGGAGTCTGATGAATATTGTTTTTAAATATTTAATCTAGGTTTTAAATAATAGAAGCGTTATAAGACCTAACCTATATACTAGACATATCGTGATATGTCTATACATTGTTTATTACTATACGATGATTTAAAAATTAGCTTTCACTTTAATCGGATCATATTCAAATGCTTTTTGGTTTATGGGTCGTTATATAATATTTGTTATCAAGGCAAAGTGCGATCTGAGTATAGTTTAGATTTACGTCTGGATTTCGAACTGAACTCGTAAAACTGAAGTGGTGCTTGGACTTCCACATTATCTACTTATTTTTATAACGGCTAAAATACTTTGATAGCCGATATTAAAGTCTCGTTGTAGTTTTAAATGGTTATAAATTTTTGAGCATAAAATACTCTGTTTTTTACCAACCCATGTGTTCAGTGTGATAGAAATTTTGATAAAAATTAAACTATATACTCACTTGATGGTGAGAGCCAGCAGCACTATGATCAACCCCACCAGAGCCATGGCTATCACCACACCTCCAATCATATAATTCGCATCATTCGGGGCATCTGGAAACACCAATTATCTATAAGCTCAAATAATAAAAATAAATTAAAAAACCATTTTAGTGCCACAAAAACTGGTTAGCAATTTAAATGGTAATTACGTCAGAAGTATATTTTTTATAACTAAATAATTATATTCATCACGATTCGGTCGCGTGTAAAATACCTTTTTTGAAATATAAAACGTGTATAAAAAATAGCCAAACATATTTTTTCATTGTCTGTTAGACGATGATTATTTCAGAGTAATTCGTTCAAGTGTATAATATTTAAAGCCGCATTTATTGTATATAATATTTTGTATATAACAAATAAGCTATTTATTGTTATTTCAATATACAAACATATGTTTAGTTCCAGGGTATTTTCCAATAGAGTGAAACCGCTTCAGTCCGGTCGGTACGCGTTCCTTTCCATTAATCGTACCGCGTCCGTACAACTTTTGGAAACACACGGTCGATGAACGATACAGCGTATACATTTTGTTATAACTCGCTTTGCGAATTATTATTTCGTATGTTATTTATTGTAATATTAAAAAATATTGTATTATTTCAGTATGATATCTTATTTCGTGTCAGTATTTCTCATTTTCATGTTTTATTGGATGATAATAAAATGATTTATGATTAATTTAAAAATATAAAAAACATTGAGGAAATCTTAGAAATAGGTACCTACATAAATCGTAAGCCACACATTTATTAAATATTTATTACATTGTTGAATCAGACATATCTCTCGTGAGAAAAAACATATCTACCTATTCCCACTAATTCAAAAATTATTATTATTAAAAGATTATTCCCTTTTCAGTAATGTACTTGGATCCATTAAAATTTTACTTGAAATATCAAATTGAATATATATATATATATATATACGTTTCAATATTTCAATCTGAAAAGGAGCCAAATGATGCCAGATGAGACAATTTCATTGTTCATTTAATTTATAAAATGATATTTCAAAAAGGAAATTATTAGTCATTACTGGAATTTTATTTATCAGCTAATTAGCCAGCATCCAAAATGCCTTCAAAAGCAACATCAAAAATATTCCATTCAGTGTCTACATATAATAATAAATTATGTAATTAAAACTATTATTTAAAAGGTATTATACCTATCAAATAAAACGCTGCTTTCCTGGTAAATAACAAAGTGTATAACAGATTATATAAATACATAATAACCACAAGTACATAATAATAAGTTCGTAGTACATAAGCCACATAATATCCAATTAACTTTAAATAAACTGGACTTCCCAATTCTGAGAACAGGAAAATTTATTTACTCGAATATTAGAGGATTTTCCGTTAAATTAATTGGATGGAATGTACATAATAAGATAAATAAATATAAATATATATATATATTTATCTTATTATGTACATTTATATATTTCCATTTACAATACTACAGAAAGTAAATAGGTATTATTAAATACAACAACTTAAACAAAAATATATGTTGATTCAAACATAAAAAACATCGTAAAAATCATGCAAACATGATAAAATGAACATGACTTTCAAACCGTCATGTCTTACATGTCATATTGTAATGAAGGAAAAGGAAAATGAAATTGATTACTGTGTATCCGTAATTAGATTCCCAGCATCAAGTGCAGTCGCCAGGAGAAGAGTGATACATCCAAGTTTGGACCTGGATGCGGGGTTATTGCTCCGACCAATATATTCCAAACACCTGTACTATTTTCGTATACTTACAAGGGTTTGTAAGTAGAAGTTACCTTTCAAAATAATGACAAATAATTTATTATGATTCGTAAATACATTGGACTAGAATTATGTAACATATTGAAGAATTTGTTTTCGTTTGAGATTTTGACATTGAAAATGTATGAATACGTCGCGTCAACAGTGATTGTTCAATATTTATTTTCTTGTTCTAAAATACAGAAAAGAACGTACAGATGTGTAGATACAATATCAAGGAAACGTCCACAATGATACGAAATATATATCTATTTATATCTATATATATTTAAAGATATATAAATATATATATCTTTAAGACATATATAGATAAGATAAGATATTTATCACAAGCAAGAATCGGCCCCAAAATCAAATCAAGTCGATTTATTGTATGTATTAAAAATATATTTAATATAAAATTAATAAAATATAAAATATAATAACTTCATGGAATAGTTATTACAAAATTGTATTGATTTCCGTAATCGTACACGGTTTGAAATAAATCTCACAATCCAAAGACCTCAGTGCCAAGTTACATAACCAACAGTTGCATTATATTTCATTTATTGCAAGGTTCTTGAATAATTCGTAAGCTCATACAGTATTATAAAACGCGGCTTTTAAACTCCAAATATAGTTCGATTAAAAATGTATAAAACATGACTTAAACAGACGTTTAAAACGAAAAATATATATACACGACAATTACATTATACGACAAATACATTTTCATAACCTCAGCCTTATTAATAATAAAAAATAAAAAAAAACCATTTCCTTTTATTATGTTTGCTTTTACTTTAAAAAAACGCAGCGATTTCTTCATGTAGTGTTTTGTTTTAAGACTGACGCCGTCTAGCATTCAAATATGCTTCATTGACAATTTATCAGACCACGTGTAACCTTCTTACAAAAGCCTCTACAAAATAATCGGTTTCTTCGATGACTATACTATATCCAGCGCTTTACAGCATTGCAGTATTTAGTTTATAGTTCAAACGGGTTCACGTTAAAGCGCTTTAATATTAGGCTTTCCCTTCATTACAAAAATCGATAAGTTACCTGATACCGTAAACCGATAAAAGCCATTTGCGTCTAAATAATATATACCTTACTAGATTCAAATAACATTTATACTCTATGTATTAAACAGTCAAAATTCTAGCCAGTTTGTAACTGACGGTTTAATAGGTGTTAAAGAAATAGACGGCATAGAACAGCTGTTGAGCAATATTGCAATTGATATGGCCTTTTATATTTGTTTCAGCTCTGGGTTCCACGACAAAACAGCCAGTCATTCAACAGTTGCTGATTATAGAGCGGATGGCGCTCCTTAATACATTATAACATTAAAACTGTAGATTAGAACTCAAAACAAGCATACACTTATCAGTTTCATAGCTAAGCGTGACTTTACACCACATTTTCATACAATGAAACCAAGAAATCTGGTACACAGCACGTTCTCTTATAACTGTTGCGTCAAACTTAAAACGTGAACGAAAAAAAAAAACACCCACTTATTTTGGAATTTATTTATAAGTTTACATATCTTTATATACATAGCAATAAAGCTTTTACTTATTGAGGATGTTGACTTGTGTTTTGATTTTTAAAAACCCAGGAAAAATAAACAAAGACCACATCTACTTTTACCCACAGAAGTAATATAATAATATCCATCAGAGCTGTTTGTTATTGAATTTATCCTTATAATGAAATATATTTTAATATAAATATAAAAACCGGTATGTAAAAAGTTGTTTTAAAAATTAACCTATAAATATAGACAGCTCTACGCATACAATTCCAAATTCGCTGAATAGTTTCTAGAACCGATAAAAGATACATTTATATGCAAAGTATGTATTTGTATTCCATTTTAAATGTACTTAAATATTAATCTACATTCTCTTGCATTAATGTATGCATAAAGTAATTTAATTAATCAACATTTCAATCATGAGCTCGTATCAATAAGTGAAAGTGACTTCCTTTTAACTGTACTTGTCAAGTGTCAATTTGAAATTCATTTATTATTAAATACTCTTGATCTCATATTTAATAACATATTTCTTTCATATTATTAGAAAGTCAATATTAAATTTATGAATAATTAATTACTTAGATACATTATAACTCTATGCTTTCTTAATAAAAAAGTATATATGTATATTTCATTTCTCTTCATTCTATAAACTAGTATGTAAATTATATTATTGTAATATATTTTTTACAAATATAAAAATGTATTTCAATGTGCCTATTATATATAATTTATAGTTATTAAGATTTGTTTGCGTTTTTTATACTTGCAATGTAAAAATTACGATATTTTATAATTTAGTGGCTCAAATCTTATCAATCCGCCTATTTCTTCTTAAACTCAACTTTTTTAAAGAATGTGGAGTAGTAATATACTATCAATTTATTTTACATTTCTTTTATATTATCCGGTGCTTCTGCCATCTCGCTCTTGATGAACAACTATCAAGATTAGTCATGTAGCCCTTAAATAAAGGTTACTATCAAGAGACGAGATGTAATTCTATAGGAAAGTTATAGTTTAAATTAGCATATGGTCACCTGAATAATTTTGCCGTATATCTTTAAAATATGCCTACTATGCTATACTACGACTACTCTTGCTCTACTCCTTTTACTCTACTTACCAGCTCTCCAACTGTCTCTCTCTCTCTTCTATATACCGACGCTGATATTACTATTCCAATTCTGCCATATAAGTATGCCATAAGTTGTTTTTTTTGAAAATATAATATAACAATGTCACAAAAAAAAAATTAAAGACATGAAAGTAAATTTATTTTCCCACATATGGCATGTCGGAATCCATTTACTAGGGTGGGCCTAAAAAGGGTTAGCCTGCGGTAATTGCTGAATAAACGAGGGTGACTTATAGAGCGTAGTGCCGTATATAGAATATATAAACAAAAATCATTGATTCGACGACACGACTTACGATCATTTATGTTTGTTCTATTGAATGTTTTCGCGAATCCCTTTCACTCTTTTCTAGGCCGGAAATGTAAACCGGTTAAAGAGAAACCGTCTCAATAATATTAATATACCTTAAAATATATTTAGCCTTGTTAATATTATTTTTTAATCTCATGGTAAAAGAACGATTACACTAATAAGAGGTCATTGACTCAAAATTGTGTATTATCAATCAAATATTGAGAGCCTAGTTTTTGGTGAAACTGTTTATTTAATACATAGATCTAGATCGCTTTAAATGTGTGCTATACGCTAAAATAAACAACCGCCAAAAATCAACTATATGTATGCTCTACTTTAGATACTTATAATTAAAAAAAAACATAAAAGACACATTTAAATTACACTTAACCGATAAAACTCGTATATATGCTATTATTTCGACATTAGGAATGAATGCCACGTAACAGGAAGAATGCTATATATGGATGTGGAAGGCTATGTAGGTCCAAGTAGACCAAAAAAGAGAGAGATAGAGTGTGACTGTAGAGATGACGGCGGACAGGCAGGAATAGGAGAGAAAAACGTGTTGTTCTCTCCACTAAAAGTGAGAAAAGGGCAGAGAGACGATAATGATTTTCGTAAATAAATAGAATTTTATAATATAATGTATCTATATAATTTATATGTCGAATAACTTTCTAAATAAAGACCAAGTGAGCGAGGGGGGAATGGTCGCTGAAGCACGTATCCTTAAAAATAGATTGCATTTTGAACTTGCTAAGTCCAACTTAGGCTGTTACATACATACATTACAATACAGTATACCCATGTGGAGTCATACAAAAATGTTCAAAATTCATGATTACCATTGTCTGTCTGTCTGTTCTTTAATTCCTTCACACATATATCCAATATTTTATTAAAGAACGTATACTTTTTTTAATACTGTCCACGAGAAGATATCTTTGGATCTAGATCTGTTAATTTGTCATATTAGTTTTAATATATCTTTCACAGTTGTTTTATTTTTGAAAATTAAATGTACATTTTATATATATTAATGATGGTTCATTTAATTTATATTGTTTTTAATTAATGTTAAGTTATTTATCTTCCCGTCCAGTTATTTATACAGTTATTAATAACCGCGTGAAAACAATGAATTAACAGAAATCATTGGTCACGTATTCAAAATATATAAATAATTTAATATTATAGAACATTTTGTAACTTTACCAAAAATACATTGTAATGTACCTAATATTTAATATTTATATCTAAGATATTTTTTTTAATTAACCTGGAATTTAGCTGATATTTGGATTAAAAACCGCTTGATCAATGTTCTAATTAGTAAATAATAAACAAATAATAATATCAAGAATAATCTAAGTAAGCAAATACTGATAAATTTATATTTTTAAGTACGTAGATATAAAGTTTTAAGCCTTATATTCAAGCAGAGCAGAGCACAATACAGAAGAGTGGACATTATTTTTAGGTAGAAAAAAATAGATGTACAGACAAATTTTCGTTTATATATATATAAATTGTAAAATAGAGATTAACGACACAATTGCATGTCTCTATATCGATTTGGTAGGCTGACTTTTGAATATTTAAGAAAGAAAATTATACCGGAGTGACGATTTCAATGTCAGACCAACCCTGTAATCATACTTTATAACTGCGACATGAGACCTTAAAAACATTACATATAACAGATAGTATAAGTTTAACGAAAAATATTAATAAATATTAATAAATTGAATTTATCAAAGACAAATATTAATCGAAATAAAACCAACAAAAAAGATTTCAAAATATCTCAAGAATGACTTTGTACTGTTTTTTATGTTTGTATTTGTTATGTATATAAGCGTACAGCTCACCTTATATACATGACAGTATATAAGGTGAGCTGTTCGTCTCGATTTCCGTTACACGGAAGGGCCAGGCGCCGCGCAGACGCAGACGCAGCAGTAATGAGGCCAATACTTACAGCGGATGTTAAACAAATGATGCGTGAACTTTTATAATACGCTATTAAGGTTACTGCTAGGTTAGTCTTCATCTATTTAGCTTGCAAAGATTTCAACTTCGATTTTATACGCTAGTAAAAATAAATAATTCATTTCTGTGATAAAAAAATGTAAACATTACGAACAATGCTGGCCGTGGGTGCGGAAAAACATATGACGAAGGCTTTGCCCATATATTAGTATGGAATATACGTATAGAAACATGTAACCTTTTAGCTGATAACATACATACATACATACATACATACATACATACATACATACATATGTGACAATCGGTCCACTTGCCTTGAACTATCTAAAGCAATACACTAAAAGGTGAGAATCAATTTTGATACTTTCAGCCTTAAAGTGGCCTTGGGATTTTAAAATCTCCGCTTGGGAAATACGTCTCAAGATCATATGTAGGGTCGTGTATTTTTGGTATATAACGCGGTTTTAATTCATGCAATAATGTCATGTGAGGTTAATAAACTTCTAAATGCTTTCATTCCTATGTAACTATAAAGAATTATAGCTACATATATATTATAGCTACATTAGTTAGAGAACTAACCAACAAGGATATCTGCCGTCAAAGAATGACAAGCAATTTTCGCGGGATACAAATTCGTTTTGAGAAACTGTTATCCGTCTGGAATTGATAGTACAATTTATTTAAACTATGACTTGGTTAATAATTTGTAATTTTTGCAATTTTTTGCAATTTTTTTATTATTTTTACTTAAAATGTAAAAAAAATTGATTTGGTACTTCGTACTTATGCTTCAGTTTTAATGTTTGAATGTTCATCTTTTGTTTTATATTTAAATGACTTTTAATAAATTATAATTACTCTTTCTTATTATAGGAAATATTTCATAAGATAAAGAGTGCTTCCCACTATTGCAGCGTAAAAATTTATAACTCGCAGCCGCTTCCTTAATACAACAATGACTTTGTAAGACAACAAACTTTCACAAATTTGTCACAAAACCTACATTAGAGGAATCGCATGACTTATCCTTACAAAGATAAACTCAATATTGTATTTCAAGGCACTAGGTACGTGGTTTCATAATTGTACAACCTTGCGTGGAATGGGTCTTTAGAAGGTATAATAAAAAATAAATGAAATATAATAACTCATCAATTAAATGCTTTATTGGTATCAAATATTATTCTCTTATCTATATCTATAAGTATACTTTCTAAATATACATATAACCCACGACGTCTCATATATTTTGTTGGCATTGTCTCTCGTTTCTCTAACAATGGGAATAAGAAACAGCTGTAAGTTAACCGACTTCAAATGGCCCATTTGAGATACATAAATCAAGCGCTATGGCGCTCTTAAATATAGAATATTTTTTAACTACCAATAAATAAAAGCGCTGTTTTCTGCTGCATTAACAAAATCAAGTGTGCCAAGGTAGAGCTGCGTCATCCAATACTGTGCCCACATAGATTGTCAAAAATGTATGATTTTAAACTCTATATTTATGATATTAAGAACTAAAATTAACCTAACCCGCAATACCTATTTGAAAGATGGTAGAAATCAATATTACTGTTCGTTTTCAAATTGGATTTTATATTCATGGAAAAAAATCACATTTGTATTTAAGAACTATTGAATTATGTTCCAAAAATCTTTCTTGGAACTCGACGTTGAAAATAAGATTTCATTTTTTACTCACACTTAAATATAAATATGCTTATTTACTAAGGAAATATTGTACAAAGATTTTATTCATTTATTTATTTATTTTGCACTTTCCTGAACACGTGAAGTAAAGTTATTGCGGAAAGAATATAATATAATTATACGTTATATTTTATATACCTATCTATGTTTTATTAAAAATACATAAAACTTGAAGAAAACTACTAACCAATTATTAATAGTGTCGATATTATTTTCTTACTTTACATATCTAGGTTAATGTTACAATGTCATATTGAAATAAATGATAAAAAAACATACCTACCTGTATAGTAAATATAGTTTATAGTGTATTTGCTAAAAATATTTTTTATTTCTTTCAGAATTTGAATCATTTAGCTTAGTAACCAATCAGACTGAGCCAGCCAATAATTATATACACACACAAATACACATATACATACAGATGTATATAGATATATTATTTTCACAGTACTTAGTTAAACGTGTAGAGTATTTCTATAAATAGACATGGTAAAGTACACTTGGGATTCTAGTAAAGTTACAAACTTAAAATATATATATAATTAATTATTTGTACTGCTATTAGAATTTGGCATTACATATTAATTCGAAATATTAATGATATTTTTGAATAAAATAAAATTTATAGTAATTTTATAATTCATCAGCAAATTTAGGAATAATTTATAAAGGGTGTTCTTTTTTGGCGATGACGCTTTTAGATAAGTATTATTGAAAACTCTTCTGAAAGTAATTAAGCGTCTGAATTACATATTGAAGGGTTTCTTGAAACTCTGAGATAGTGAACACGCGTTACCAAAGTGCTTACTCAGAAGCCGACAATCTCAATTACTTAGATCGATAAATTTCTTATTATGTCTATAAGTAGAATACGGAAGCAATTGTAACATATATTTATAACTCGCGATAGTAAAAATCCCCTTATGTTATCTTTAACATATTCTCATAATGTAAAAGAGTTATCTTTAGATTATAATTGCATTTCTAAGGAAACGCATTATAATTTATAAAGCCAGTAACACTTCACTTGTTTATAAGTAAAGATATGGATACATATATGTAAATATTAACATAGAAATAAATTGTGATACATTTTTCGTACGAATGCCTACGAAATAAACCAAACACGCGTCTCACGAGTGATTTGACTCCGATGACACGTGATATTTACCATAGAGACAATTTTCTCAAAGACAGGTCAGACATGATTATATTATATTCATTTGAAATTAAATAAATTTTGCTCATATACTATTTAATAGCGTTCTATAAAAGTATAATGAGCTTGAATAATGTTGAGGTTGGAAAAGTCTCTTAAAATGTTCTATCTAGTATATTCTTATGTTTGTCTTTTATTGTTCCATGATAAATGTAGCCCATATAAATGTAACCTAATTTGCATGACGTTAGATATTATTGTATACAATAAATATAGTATAAGTATACGATGGTACTATGAAACCAGTACCTATGAGTTTTTATAGTACGAAACGTTGATAGTTTTTGAGCAGTAATGAAACGAGTTCTTCGTTGTGATTGGTTTACTTCTAATCAGAACGGAATAACAACCAATCACAATAAAGAACTGGTTTCGTGACTGCTGAAACTGTCAACCTTGTGTACTTTCAATGTGAAATGTCTTATTTTAAAATAAAGAAGCATAAAACTACCAAAAAAGTAATGTACTTTCAAAAACAGTTTCTTAAAAAATAACAGAATAACCACGGAAACGTAAATTACAAAAATAAACAATTGAAATTTAATAATAAAATGTCGGAAACTCAATAAAATACTATCATAAATGTGCCTGGTTTTACCTACGGTAGTTTTTTATATATATTTTCTGTAGTGATTCCTATTTAACAATATGAATACCAATTCAACAATTTCCATACATACAAATGTTATAAGATTTCGTCACGTGTTTTACTTTATTCATACTATAAATGTATTTATACACATATATACAAACGTACATTATTACATATGTATTATGAATACATTATTTCTATATTTTATGTGTATGAATCATGTTTATTAAATGAAAAAAATAAGTCCACGGTGAAAAAAAAAAATTGGAAATTATCCACCATACTGGAAACCCATTAACCAAATTAAAAAATATATGAATTGAAATTTAATAATTATTCTTTAAGTATATAGAAAATATACAAAATTAAAATGCTGATACATGTATGACGATACAGATTATTCATACGAGGAGTTAAAATGTGCTATGATTCATCACATATGGAGTTATTTTTCTGTGTTACGTAGAATTGTGGTGAAATCTATGTCGTAGGGGCGATACGAGTCAGCTTTACCTATTACGCCATGACAATATGGACGTTTGATATTTGTGTAATCTTTTAACATTAATAATACATCCATGGTTAAAATAGTATGATATTATAGCTGATTGACCGACAACCATCTGGCATGGTGTTATAAACGCCATACCTTTAAATGAATCGTCCTGGGTTCGACCCTCGTCCCAAATTATACTTGGTCAGGTCGCACAAGTCAGTACACCCTGATGATAATACCGTAAAAGTGTCAGTGAATTTCTTTAATTTAATAAATTATTTATATATACCGAGCTTATATACTCTGAGTTTGTTCTACTTCAGAGGGATACTTATATGATGTTATTATTTTTTACCACATGTATATAACGTGCTTATATACTTACTCATTATATACTCTTAAGTTTATAATACATACTTATTTGATGAAACAGTGTGATGACACCGAAAGCCTGGCTTCATCGTTATGTATTAAACTGACTTTAAAATGATGGATTCGGTAAAAATATATCTCGGCTTATGTAACTTTATCAGTGACAATATTATTTATTAGAAAGATACTTTGTCAAACTTATCTGTTTATTTATAACCAGGAAGAACAAACTCAACATTTTTGTCATTTATCAAATTATTTCGCAACCGTCCTATTAATAATACATAAATAAATTTATTTAATTTAAATGTAACTATTGGTTGATTTTTTTCATAAAATGTTTATGAATAGTTTTACGAGTTTGAAAAGTAAACAAAACGTGTATCTAAGACGAAAATTCCTAATTAATAAAATTGAGATCCGCGGTGGAGAAGCGTAGTGGGTCCTTACCTATATATATAAATTATACAAGAAATCTTTTAAACCGTGTCATAAAATACAAGAGCACTTACTAAAGGAAAACAATTAAAATCTAAGTGGTACCTTTTATCATGACTCATCGTCTGCAATACCCAGTGCTTATAATCATTTTCTTTAAGAAGATTAAAGGCTTACACAATTAACAAAGTAATATGTTTGTTACAGTTTAATAATTTATGGACTATGTAGAGAGTTGTAATCCTGACTGCTGAGCCCAAAGGCTTTGGATTCGATTCCCAGACGTGGTAATACTTTGGGTTCCACGAATTGTCCCATATTTATATGACAAGGTGTTGCTGATAAGAATATATGAAACAAAGACCAAGAGCTCTTTTTTTTTTATATATATTTGTTTAATAAAAAAAATATATATTTAAAATACCTCTAAATAGAATAGGAAATCAATTAATTTAATCATTTTTATGCAGAGATGAAACTCTTTTGCATTGAATACGCTTTTTTTTTGCTGCATTCAGTTTTATTACAGTCTTGATTAAAAATAATATATATATAATTTAACTCATATACACACAGATAACGCCCAGATTCAACACGAGTTGATGGATGGATGGAAAAAAACTGTATTAGTGAAAGAATTTTTTAATGTCACATGTCTGAAAGAGATAAGATATAAAAGTATTGTTTTGATTTAGTTATTCAATAATCAATAACAACGAACCCTCTTATCAAATATAATCTATGAAATATTTTATTTGGGTATTAACATATGTATTACGCAGTGTATATATTAGGAATTATATAAGGTATTATTTTGTAACAATACAAATATGGCGGATATCCCAGTATCTCACCAGAATATAGCCAGAATATAGCCTCTGTGGGTCTGAATTTTATCTATATATTAAAATATGATATGCCTGAATTTGTTGAAATTTATAGTTTCAAAATAGATATTTATTGTACTAAGTAAAACTATTTCTGCTAAATAATAAAATGAATAGCTAAAAATCGTTGCCTCATAATATTCTAACAAAGGAAGCATTAACAAGTTCCTCCATCAATAAAATGACATTTTCCTTTCCGAGAACAAGAAGTGAAATAAATCTAATTTTATATAACCCAATAAATAACTATGCAAGATTTTTTCCATTCTAAAAACACTATCGATGGAAAAACCCGTCAATAAAAAATCTAAGCCAGTTATACTGAAGCCTCATGTTTGTCAATTATGAAGACAAATAACCCATAAAAGATAAATAAAAAAATATATAAAGTTAGCCATACGACGCGCGGAAATTGTAAAAAAATATATAATTTTTTAATCCACCACAAAGCAGCGCGTGACAATTATCTCTATAAGAGCCTGCTTCAGATTTACTCAGTAATTTAATCTCTTTGTCTTAAGCTTTTGATTCTTTATTTTAATAAACGTTTCTTAAATTTTAATAGACCTATGTATCTATTAGAAATGTTAGTGACAAATATAATTCTTTCCTTAATTAAATTAACATCGAAGTAGCAAATTAATAACAAAGTAGAAATATTTAATAATTTATTAAAATTGAAGGACAATACTGGACAGGCAGCTGTCATTAAAATATAATGGCGTTTCATTGCGCAACCAAACCTGTGGCACGACGTCGTTACATGCGAATGTCATAGAATTATTTTACACAAATTCTAAGAGTGTCAGGAACAACCTGGCCTTTAATAGAATTATTGTATTTTGTCAGTACATTTACTGTTTCTGATTTTTATTTTTAGAAAAAAAGGCTTCATTTATTACCACATAAATAAAAAATCATAGTATTTAGATTGCTTCTTGAGATTATTTCTATATTTTTTTTTTCATGTTTTTGTTTTTTTAAATTATGATTTCTCGTCGAGGTGGATTTTAATCAAGCAATTAAAATTTAAAGAAATTCTATCCATCTCATTACAGAATATATTAAAATTATATTATGGATCTTTTTGGCTAATGCGTAGATGACAGTTGACACAAGATTATTTTGTAGGAATTTGCCAAAAAGAAAAATCGTATTTATCATCAAACAAAGATATTTTATCATAAAAATAACAAAACATTGTGATAACAGTGAAATATATTTATTACGTGTTTATTCGATGAATTATATATATTGTGTAATTCTTTTAAAACAAATAGCAAGTTAAAAATATTTTACCGTATTTTTTTTAATCTGTTCTCACAGATACAAAAGAATTCAACATCTTACTAAAAGTGGTCATAAATTTACCTACATTGAACTAAAGCTTACCAAATTGTATTAAAAATTATAAAATGATTGTCTTTTTTATCTATATTATGTATTTTATGTAAATTATTATATAACTAAGAGCTACTTAGATATTGTCTAATAGAAATTTTGATCTGGTATAATTTAATATATTTTCATCGCAAAACAAAAGTAGTCTTATATTATAATGTATGAGTTATAGAAAAACTGAGAATCTTACTAAAAAAGCCTCTCTTAGACTAAAATATAAATAAACCATATTTTATTTTTTTACATCTCTTATAACCTCTTACTATTTAGTATATTTTGTAATTATATAATAGTTACAGTTTACTTTTTTTAAGACAATTAAAACATTGAACAATAAATATGTGTATGTGTATGTATGGATGTATGTATGTGTGTATGTATGGATACATGTATGTGTGTATGTGTGTATGTATGGATGTATGTATGTGTGTATGTCGGTATGTATGGATGTTTGTATGTATGTATGTGTGTATGTGTGTATGTATGGATGTATGTATGTGTGTATGTGTGTATGTATGGATGTATGTATTTGTGTATGGATTTGTGTGTATGTATGTAGCGTATGTTATAATGATAGTTCGTCTTGCTTATAAGAACAAAAACTCCAAGGGCAACAGACTGGGATCCGAGTCTTGACCCCGACCAGTCTGTTCTAAGTGTTCTGGGAAATAAGAAAACAGTTTTTTATTACCTTTGCTACCTACCTGAATATGAGTTTATCTAGGTATCGAAATATTACTATCATTTATTCAAAATTGTTTATTTATATGATTAGTGTTTGATTTACGAGCACTAACAAAACCCTTCTTAATATTTATGAGATATAATGAATAGGCAATCCTACAAAGTGAGTGCTTAAAGATATTATTTTAATAATAAAACATTTATGGTCGGGTCGTAAATAATATCGGTGGCCATTTTCTAGTCTATGAAACGTTCTATTTGGCGACCGAATAATAAGAGTACGTTTGAACTCACGCCAAATGCATATTTTGCAAAAGCGTGTAATTATAACCCAGACATAGCTATATAACTTTATTATATGTCTGTGTGAAAGTCTAGTACGTTACTCAATGTTTGTCAAAAACAAAGCAATGAAACTAATTTCACCTTGTCATTAAAAACATCCGCCATTTTGAAAGAAATCGAATTACCAGACGACACTGAATGTCGGTTTAGTAGATAATTATATACAGACAGACGAGGCTGTTGAATATTATATATATATTATATATCAATGATGACGATTATATTTCTAATGACGTCAGCAGAAATAACGTTTAAATAATTTAGACCGCTTGAGTTTACGAACTATATGTAATTCATGGCATGGATTATTTTGATTGCGTAATATTGCCTTTATTATCGAACGCTGAATCTGAATCTAAATTGGTATTGACGTCAATGATACAGAACCATCAACCTCAAAAGAAATGGGCCAGAGTCTGTTACTTTCGTTTAGAAACTGTTTAATATATTGTTACAGCATTTATTTATAAAAAGTACAATTTATAATGGCGTACTTACAATAAATCAAACTTCTTCAAACAGCTTTTGAATCTATAATTTATCATATACATTTTACGTCTAAATTAATTTAAATAATAAGGAAGACATTATATAAAATAAATTACCGTCACCGGTAACAGAAATCTCGATGACCATTTTGGTTATATTAATTTAAATGTTTCTTATGAAAAATCTGATGTGTTATGTAAAAAGAAATCTTTATAGGTGACCTCATTCAACAGGGTTATTATTAAAGGTAACTGGAGATGCTGGACTGGTTGGATATGAAGTTCTCAGAAGAAATTAATGTGGTACATTTTGTTCTATATTCAATGATGCCTCAGTGTGGTCCAAATCGTTGAAATGTTACCTTGGAATTCACGCTGATAATGTTATAGATCTGGGTTCGTTTGAACTTATCTTTAGACTAGATAATATCTGCGTCTACTTATCTTAGATAAAGTATGATAAATATTAATCTAAATAGTTTATCGTGATATTTACATTTTGTTTCTCATCAAAGTAGTCTATTGTCCGATATTTATAATGTATAATCAATCATCAGTTTGATTTCAAAAGAATACTCTAAAAATTTAAGTCTCTCAAAACTGACAGTACGCTAGATTAAAAATTTGAACTTATTATTAGATTTTAGTTCTTTCCCATTATTTGGGTATATTGCCATATATTTTACAAAATTATGGCACCGGCTGTCTGCCTAACCTGATCTCCGCCACCTTTGGGATAAGTGGTGCTGGTTGGTATCTCTTGTTTATCTCCCGTATTCAGCCCTTATTGCAACTTCTTGAAGATATAGAGAAGATATTATTTGCTTGGTAACATTAATTAAATTAATAATAAAATATAAATCCAGCATTATTTATTTTATTTAACTGTTGTCGGGCTCAAAGACGTAGCACGTTCGTACTCGTTCGTACTCCACACTACGACCTCGTGTGTTATCTTAAGTTTTTAAATAATTATTAATATATGTTAATTAAAATAATCTTGTTTCCATGTAGGTATACTAACCCCGAAACATTTCATGTACGTAAAACTGATAACCTGTCTACAATTATCGAGAATAATGTTAAAAATACAAAGTTATTAATAAATACATAGCACACATGTAAAAAAATGATAAAATTACAGTAGTTGTTGCCGAATAAAAAATATAGTAGCAACGTAACCATGAATTCTAATTATACATTTAATAATTCATATTCAATATTTATTCAATATTCAGTGTTAAATACCTGCTTGATTGGTGTAAATAGTATAAAATTATATTCGCATTATTGAATCCTTAACAAAAGAAACAAAACCTTCGTGACGTATTCATTGTCTTGGGATTGAACAGCTGTTTTAAAATACTTCCAAGGTTGCTTAAGCAATCATCTGTTAGAAGCAATGTTAAGTACAATATCATTTAAAGACAGCTTGTATCATCTTCATAAAATACATTATATTGTTTAAAATCTTAAAATATTGCGAGAAGTGTGCTGTTTAAAACTAATGGTCCCATTTCATTATACGATCTGAGCCACTCTATCTCAATTGGTCTAAATAGCATCGCATAGTGTAATGGCTGTTAGTGAGTTAGCGCTTCTCTCTGCTATATATATATAGCTATTCTTTAAGGTTAAATCGTATGCTTTAGATCGTATAACGGAATGTGGCCTTAAGTGCTTAGTTTCAATACGAACAACTGTACAAACTAATCAAGATAAAGGAAACGGCTCATAAAATAAAAGTTGCAACTGTATTTACTGCTCTTACGTCACAAGGTTATGAATTTAAACATTTACAATTGCAAAAAAAGCTGGTGTTTTAAGTGTTTTTTATTAAAATACAAATTTTTATCAATATAAGCCTAGATTTTATGCGTTTCTAGAGAATATTTCTGTGAAAGATATATGAAAACCGTTTATGGTATGCAAATAGTAAAAATAAGAAATAAAATAGCGACAACTTACTACACACGAAGCAATAAATTATATTAAATATTAAGAAAATAACTCGCAATTATAATCTATCTTATCTCCTAACGCCATCTAGTACGCAATAAAATACAACAGGCGTGGAGGTAGGCTGCATTTTCTTTTCGTTGCGGGTACTTTGATTTGCACCAATGTGACGAAGAAAAAGGATTTACCGGTGGGTTTTAAAATTATATGCTATTACTATATTACCAGCTTGAGTAAAGAGTATTTTGTTAAACTGCTCTGATTATGAGGATAAAAGTAGCTTATGCATTTTGAGACGAAAGAAAAATCGATCGAAAAAATTTAAACAGTCCAGCTTATTTCGTATCTTAAGAAACTGATTTTTTTACTTACATTTTTCACTTTATCAGTATAACAAGGTTAAATTTCCTTCATCGTATTTCCACTTTGAAGAAGTTTAACGCAAACTTAAAGATGCCAATATTAGGATTGGACCTCTCATGTGTCATGTGTCTAACGGCCGATAATAATCAATCGAGAGAGAGACAATTTTTTTTTAAAACAAAATAAGGAAAAAGAATTCACCAGCTAATATGGAGGAGGTATCTTTCTTATATATTCACTAGTTATTTAAATAATAATTAAGAAATAACAGATCACTAGCTTGTATGCATTTACGTCATGACATGGAAATAGCGTTTCAAAGGAAATAAATGTATATTTTCAGTAAATACACGTTTCAGCCATTATATTGACAGTAAATACAGTTTATTAACTGTCTTCTTACACGATAGAACTGGTAATAATGGGCCATTGCACACAATAATAGGATATAATTATATATTTATATGTATATTTTTTTTATTATTATAATCTCTGTCAGTTATTCCGTTAATAAATTATCTAAATTACCCGTTATTTCCTTATAAATATTACGGCTAACGTCGCAAAATACCTATTACTAAATGAAAGTAAGCTAGTTTTTATTGAGTCTGCAGAAAACTCGACTTTCACTCCCAAGAAACTTGACATTTAGTTTCACATACTACACTAAACTTCCTTTCATTTCATTAGTTAATATAAAAAAAACTAAAATTATTATGATTTTCTTAGAATGATTAGTGAAGGTACTACACTAATCACCTACACTAATCACCTACACTAAACATTTCACTTAATTTCTCTGTCGTGCTCGGAAATATCAAACATTTTAATATCCTGGTTCCTATTATAAGCGAATGATTGTTAAATACTTGGTGGAGACATTTATAAAAATAAAAGCATCACTTGATTTCCAGCCTATATAAATAATGTTATTACGTCAATCTCCCTTTAAATAACGTCCGTTCTTTCTTTATCTTTTATTTCTCTAGTGATAGAGAGAGATAATTTTATCGAAATAGAACCGCGGATGTGGACAGATCATTTATTATAATTTTATTCATCGCAACAGACAGTCTGACATTCTCGACTGATCGAGAATAACAATTATAAACATATATTATTATTAATTTGTGTAGGTAAAAGATTGTTTTTTTAAAGTAAGATTGGTAAAGATAACATTTTGGTAGATTTATAACAAAATAATCTAAACACAGATAATTGAGATACAAACCAAAACGCCATATACCTTCAACATTACCATTTCATTGAGGAAATTAACGAAAATGGTTTATATACATCGATCGTTAACTTAATAATAAACTAAGAATAGTCACAGAAATGTACACCGATGAAGTTTATAATATTTCGTTTGTTATATTCATTTCGTTTTACTCTATTAATATACTTGGTATTAACAGTAACGAATGAAATATTGGCAATGAACGTCATTCTGTATTCTAGAACAATCTGTATAGTTGAAGTGTATTCAGCCTTCAAATTGAAACAAATTTAATTGAAAGACGATAATGTGCAGATGTGAAGATAAATAACGTTTTTATAGAACTATTTACCAACCTTAAAAATCGAATGGATTGCCAGAGATACATCGAACAATGATTCAAATTGACAGGAAACAAGATTGCAACATAAATATACAAAAAACCATCTCGTTTATATTTCACATACAGTTTCGGTACTTTATGCTGACTTCCTTTTATCTGCTAAACGGGGTCCAAGCCGAAACCCGTAATAGAACCCATTACGAGGTATTAAAATGTATTTTCGATTAACTCGATTGGGTTTGTTCACCTGCCTGTTTGTATGTTCCATGTTGGGTTCAATGACTTTAATAAAACGGTCCTCGCGTTTATTTTGTCTTGGACTGACGCATTTGGGCCGTCTGGGACATCTAATTTTGCTTCCTATATCGCTGTTCCTGTATAAAGTGCATAGTTTATAAGATAATGTCTGTTTCTTGTATACATAGTAATACTGTTACTGATTTCTTCAAGACACAAAATTAATATGTAATACAAATTAACTTTTGGTAACTTTTTAAGAAGTCGTGATGCATTAATTCTTAAAACTTTTGACTGTAACAAGTGAGTGGTGGCGTGACCTGTATGTGACCTGCATGTGACACTCATAATATTTAAAGCCATTAGTCGTTACGTACAGAATCCAAATGTCATCATTGACGTCAGAGGGGCGTGACTAAATATAAGCGGCTCTGAACGCAAGGGCTGAACCACTGGCGATATTATATTTATATGAAGGTTTTAAGCTATTTTTGTGACTAGACCTAAACCGTTAATTTTAAAATATCCAATTTAAAGGCATTATTACGTAAATATTTGTAAATTACACGGCTTATTGGTTAAAGCTATTATTTCATAATCCAAACCCGAACGTTGCTATTTAAAATTGGATTAAAATGCATTCTATAAAAAGTTATAACAGAAATAGTCTTTGGCATGGAGTGTTCTAACGTCAGAGTCAACCCATTTCTACTCGTAACTGCAGAGAGAGCCCTTCAGGGCACGTGCGACCTGATTACATTTTATTAACCCAACCTCGCAGACGGTTTGCTGCCAGGTTTAAGTACCATAATGTAAATAATCAATGGACGTCTTATTTTAGACGCTGCAACTTGGATGGAACAACTATTTTATGAAAAATAATATATCTTTAATCGAAAAGTTTTTTCAGTTACGTTTATGTATAGTTAGATAAACAATTTCATATTTTTTTAATGTATTTCTTTTAATAAGTTACAGAGTTATATTAAGATTTATATATAGAGAAAATTAAATGATATTTACTGAAATGTTTTTCTATTGCAATTGTTCCAGTTCCATCTGGAACCTACCTGTCTCTCGAAATTTAACAGATCTTTGAACTACAGTTTAATAAAGATAGCGGGTCACCTAAACAGTTTCACGTGACCTAATCTGACTTTAATCTGACTTTAAAAGTTTCAGAACAAATACAAGTACAATGCGAATAACCTTTTTTGTTTAAATTAATCTCAAATTGTAATTGATTCGTATTAATATATTGATAAATAAATTTCATACGTACATTTGAAATGTATACCTACGTACATATATATTACTCTCCAATTAACATAAAAAATAGAACCATTTTCAAAACATTCTGGATTTTGGAAGTTCGCCACAATATATCTCATACGTTAGTCCGTTTGTTTTTGATTGCAGTGTTTTACAAACTTAATTAAACAACCATCTAGATACCAAACCCGTTGCAGGAAGGTCGAAATCTGGATGCTGGATCTGAATATAGTAGCATCGCTCTGTTTAATGGTTTTGGAGAATAATGCGCGTGTCTGTCTTCGCAAATCAAACGTGATGGTTCAAAGAAACCGGCGTCTGTGAAATGTCTGAAGCTTAAATGTGAAAATAATGCGTAATTTAATTAATTATTGTATTCAGGCGTATATTTTAATTGGTCAAAATATTTATCAACAATTATATTGTATTTATTTGCACTTATTTTCCGTTAATCCTTGTTCTATCATTTCCAAACAAAGATATAAGCCTGATAATAACATCGATAACAGTTTATTTGTGTCCATTTGTTATTGTCAATTCTCCTTAAATAACATTAAAACGCATTAGACTTGATAAAAATAAAAACATGTTATTCATTTTTATCTATTATGACATGTATATCGTAAGTTTCTTTAATATCTTATGATATTCTTGCGATAGTTTCTTTAATATGTTATGATATTCCTGCGATAGTTTCTTTAATATGTTATGATATTCCTGCGATAGTTTCTTTCATAGTAGCCTTACCTATAGAGTAAATTTTATGGTAAATACTTACAATAGCTGGTAAGTTATTTCACACAATTCAGCAGTTTTGGTAAGGATTAAAATAGCTCCACGACATTCATATAATTTTTATTGGCTTTCTATTTATAGTGAGTTGATTAAATTTGTGATGGCTGATTACCAAACCAAGGTCGCCCATTGAATGTCGAGGTTCAGGGACGTCGGGGCTTGGAGCCAAAACAATAGAACACTTCTAGGTCATTTGAGCGAACGTTTCAGAGCTAATTTTACTGATCTTAAATATATGAGTTAATAATTTCGATGCTTTGTTTTTGCACCAAAAGGTCAAACGAATTATATACTCCTTTGACGCACAGCGCCGTCATACTATCGATCCGGTCAGACACGTGATACAATATAAAAATTCGCTGCGCTTAAATAATAATTAATGCCTTTCTTGGCTTTGAATGACGTCAGCAAAACGTGTGTACAGATAACAAATAAAATGTTAACGTAAGTACTGTCAAAACAAAATCTCGTAACTGTAGATAGGTGTTGCATCACAAATATAAACTTGTGTGTATGTGTGTGTTTACATTTTGGGTACGTCCCAATTTTTTCTCATAGACAGTGACGTTTCGTGACTCTACTAAGGAAAGTAATATTACGCTTGCCTCGTGACAATGTCTGTGACAACCCACGCACACGAATTCCAACAAAAACTTAACTCACCTTCCCCTGGGAGTTTCTTTATACTCAGACCATAAACCCTTATGAATATAAGGGTTTATGGTCTGAGTATAAAGAAACGAAATAAGAACTATAAAAAAAGAAAAGAAATAAGAACTATAAAGAAATAAGAACTATACCCTTATAAATATCCTTATACTCAGAACGTAAATCCTTATATTCAGAACGTAAAAAAACACTGTTCAACCAAGCGAAAGGGTTGATAGAATTTGGTAGATCTGTGCCGTCTTTAAAGACAGTTCAGATTAGACAGTTCTATAACCAATCACTAATACATGAATTTCTAATATTAGCTGACAGTTCCATGATGTTTTCGTAAATCCTTACATAATGAATGTCACGACCGCTCCTTCCTCTTCACAACACATTAGTCATGGAAATCATGTAACGAATGAGCTATGTACCTTTCATACTGAGGTGGCATTTACCATATGAATAGTTTGACTTGTTTAACTATAGCTTGCCAATTTATTAGTATTTCAAAAGATTTTACATGTATAATCCGCAACAATGCGATTCGATATACTTCGACGAGGCTTTGAATAGCTGTTATTATTTTTAAAATATTTAAAATATGTTCTTATCCATATGTATTGGAATATTTTTTATATTTTCAGCGGTCTTCAGTTGTCCAATGAAACGTGAAAGATAACTGAATAATAAAATGACGTAAATGCTGGATACAGTGAACATAAAGACTTCTATTGTGGTTTTTAAGAGCGCTGTCAATCTGGACCACAGTCGTCTCATCATCGTCATCTATTGTAGCAGCATTTTAAACATCTATTAAGAAATGATACATTTCTAAACAATTAAAGTATTTCCGTACTGTGGTGAGATTTGATCCATCGGTTTATAGAATTCCGTTAATTTAACCGTTTTAAATTTTGAAATCATATCTCTCAATGAATTAATAAAAATAACCTCAAAATATTTTATTTACATTACATATACATTAAAGAAAACATAATCTTTAATACATAAGGCACCAATGTAGTCTTACATAACCAGTCATATTTTTACAAATGTCAAAGCATCTTCAGTAATACTCTCAGAGTAAGTCATCACTTGGATGCAAATATTTTGACATGCGTTTAGAAATATTGTTGAAGAAGCCCAATACGCAGCAGGCTTTAGATAATTGCGCAGATACGTACGCTATACGATTATTAATACGCTGTTCAATGCTGGCTATCTTCCTGGTAGAATGACAAAGAGACCTTGAAAACCAGTTACAATACATACAATTATTAAAGATCGCATGAACTTCAAGTATCCTTGAATACTTTTTGGTTATTATTTTAATAAGTAATTCCTTCATTAAAATAATTTTATTAGTCTTAAGATTCTATAAAGACATTAAAAAATTAAAGAGAAAATGGAAATAGAAATTTTACCTTGCAATTTAATTTCGCTGTTATCAGTGACGTTTTTTATGAATTTCAACAACCAACGTTTTCTTACTGCTATTATTACTTCATGGTAAAACTTTTTATGAAATTGCCATTTTCCAGTCAAGAATAGTGACGCAGATATAAACTTTGATAATAGTAAAGGAATGCTCTTATTCTTAACATTATATTGAACTATATTATAAAATTTAGATTAAATAAATATTAATCTGAAAAAACCTGAAGTTCTTTCATACAGTCTATTTCGCCCACAAAAACCTCATCTATCATATTAATTATTAATATTAATCATAAGCCAAACAAAATACTTTTGCCAAAAAAGAAAAACAAACGTAATAAAAAAAAAAAAAGTCCGATAAATATAATACACCGCAGCGTTTAACGTCTGTTTGTCTTATATCTGTATATCTTGTTCTGTGCAAAACCCGTGAGATCTTTTTTCGTTTCACAAATAATCAAACTAAATTCATTAGTTTGTTTTTACGAAGAAATTCGCGAACGAACATTTTACTAATATACAAATGCAATTTCTAAACTTGTCAAAATAGTGACAGATACATGAAAGAAATTCTCCCGCCAAATTAAACTAAACAATAATATTTATTTACAATAATAAACAATTCATTTGAACACAATTTCAAAACATATTTATTTAAACGGATCTGTTATTGATTACAAATATACTATTAATACTTTGATTAGTGGAAATTTACGACGATTGTTTTGTACGGAAATTTTAATTATTATCGTATTACAAACAAAAATAAAAAAAAAACATATTGAGCAACGACACATATTTTGTTTACGACGCTCCAGCTTCACACAAGAAAACAAATTGCGTCGCAAACAACAAAAATAACACACCAATTATATTTTAAACATGGACACCAAACTGTACCTAAAGCACTAGGCATAAAGACTAAAATATTATAAACATAACCTAGTTAACAATTGTATCGTTTTATTAATTGAGACCGTTTTTCGGAACTATTTAATTAAAAACGTGAATTGTTCTTGTTATGTGTCATTGTACTAGCAATGTATAGAACATTCTCACAAAACGCCATGTTGGAAATCAATTTGCCTCTATATTAATATTATATTTTAATAACTGCTGTATTATTGACTGTGTGATTAATGTTTGCATAAGATGGATTAACTTATAACAAGCTTAAAAAACCTGATAAATAATTATAACAATACCAAAATAATTTAAATAATAATTTAAAATTATTTTCTTAATCCGTACACAAATCTCACAACAATGGCTGATTTCTGATGAATGATGACAGTAAAAATGAATTTTGACAACAAAATAAAGTGTTGTGATTGGCTGTCTGATCTTGTATCAGGATATCAACCAATCAGAAGGTTAACATTTGACATTAATTCAATTATAATTGTATTTTGTATGTTTGTAATTGCAACAAAATGTAAGTCGTTTTAAATGTATATGACTTTCTGAAAGACGTAAATATTGTACAAGACTTTGTAAGTCATTTTAAATGTAGATGACTTTCTGAAAGACGTAGATACTGTACAAGACTTTGTAAGTCATTTTAAATGTAGATGAATTTCTGAAAGACATGCAAGTTGCATTGAAGCGTAGTTATTGTCAATATTATTGATATTCTAATTTGTTGTTTTACTCCTTCGGTCACGAGACTCCAACACACGTGATTAATAACCAACTACGTATTCAAGACATTTACATTCAAAAAGTTCAACGATGGGTCGATCACACATTTATGATTTTCATTGTCTTGTTAAAAAATACTTATAAATTTGGAAGGAAGCCAATACTCTGACTTGTATACATAATATATTTGTTAAAGCTAGTAATATTTATACTGAAATAACTATTAATTAGTTGGCTACCCAGGCCAAGACAAATATTCGAAAACGTTATAGAAAGCCAAAGCTAATATTAATATGTCCTTTATTGCAGAATAACTGAGTATATCCAAAGAAAGTATAGTTATTGTGTATGGTTTAATGCCAAATAAAATATACTTCGGCTGTTATGACTTATAAATACTCTTATCTATGAACTATATGTGATATAAGACAGCAAAATTAAATATGACTGACTTACTAATAAATATATTATAATTAGTAACGTTTTTAAATTATCCGATTTATTATATAGAAAAGTGTACGTCATTTGAAGTATTCCGATGAACGAGGTTACCACCAATTACCCTTATGGACCTTAATTGAAGCGCTTGCTAGTAATAATATCTCGTTACAAGTAATAACGGTAATTAAACTAGTTACAAACCGCGGCTTCGCTCGAATAGTTATACGAGATCTTTGCCTGCCTGTAAATTATCTTAGTACAAAACTATAATTAGGTATAACTCTTTCTAACACAGAAGATAAAGGAACTGGATCATATTTGTAATATATAATACTTTCATATATTAGATATATTAATATATAATTAAACAAATTACTTAACATATTTAAAATAATTCGTAGCTCTATCTAGTTTCGCATTTTATAAATAACAAAGTGTGTATTTCTGTTGCTATTCAAGGCGGTCTATTTTTGTTCAGAACGACAGTCGTGCAGATCTCAAGGATTATCTCGATTTGAGGCGGAATTGTGATACGTGTTTAATTTTATTCAAAGAGACTTCGATGGAAAGGTTAAGAAACCTTTCTGTCCAAGAAAAACAGCTGGATCAATATTTATTTAATAAAATAATACCTTATTTTAAAAGGATATGTATGAATGGAGTTATATTGTAATGTGAAAGCATTGTTTTGAAAATGAAAATGTTAAAGCTATCAGAATATCAGGCCCACAGCTGTTTCAGACATTTTGTATAACATTCATCTTATAACATTAGTTACAGCTTCACGCTTGAACAGTGAGAAGGCATATATGGATTTAATATTAAAACTGAAATACAAACTCATTTATATAACAAAACAACTTACAACTGTTTAATATTCATACTCTTTATAAAATTAATTTAATATAGCCTGTAATAATTTACTGTGACACGTTGTAATTTCTATTGTATGAAAATATTCAAACTTTTATTTTAAAAGGGAAGGCAGCAGACATGTTATTTTTTTAGTTCACTTTCAACGGAGCGTGAATATTCGTGTAATTTTTTAGCTTTAAAATTCGCTCAATATTCATTAACAAGAGAAAAATATTTTGTAATTAAACCATTTATATTAATATTTTTCAGATGACATCAGGGTCTGCTCTCACCTTGACTTTTTAAACAAACACCGTACCAGGAAATTATATCAGATTAACTGAGTGGCGTGTTTAAAAATACGTGTACGGAAGATTTTATTGTTGGTTCTGTTTCTGTTCAGTGTCTTGTATTGTTTATATTACACGCTACATTTGATATAAATAAACAGAAAACGTTGTACGAGTCACGAGACGTGGCGGCTGCCCCACCACACATGCTTACAAGTAATTTCAAATAGTCAATTATTAAGTAAAAGGTAGAAGAAAAGAGAGAGTTAAAAATGCAATTATTGCGTGACAAGCATCATATATCACTGTCTAATTGATATTAAAAGTAAAATTATATAATACTAACCGGTCATCTCCATGGAATACATTATCTATTACGCCTAATTGAAAGCTTTTGTTTTCTCAGAGAAATCAGAATTTCGGATACAAGTTTTATTCTGTTATCTTTCATTTCTGTATTCTATATCAATACCAGAGAATATACTGTCATCTACACAGCCTTTAGCTGTACCTTAGCTTTGGGGTACTCCAGCGCTAATGAGATCCTAGCATGGATCCTCCACAATGACTTCAACGATTCGCCTAAAAACCTGTGATCCGAAAAATTACCATTTACATTTTTCACTGAATTTCCATCTAGCTCTATACATTTCTACCATTAAAAAATAAATAAATTACCATATTTTTTTGACTGGATTTAAATCTAGCTCTTTACATTTCTTCCGCTTGCTATTGAAACCTCTATAGAAGGTTTGTCTTGTCAGTTGTACAAAATACTCTCCAAGGTCTGGTATATATATAACTACTCATTTATTGCAAATTTAACGCTTTTACATTTCATTGAGCGTCTTTGACCTCCGTGTTTTTGTTTGAGTTCGAAAGCTAATGAATGTCCGACTGTGCCAAATCAGGACAACTTGGTTTGGCAACAATTTGAAACTAATATAAATGAATATTCAGGATTTGAGCCTTCGGTTCAACTGATGTGTGAATGCGAGCATCATCCTCATAGAACACTCGTCATTTTTTTGACTGTGGAGTAGAGTTGGACCCAAGTTCCTCACGATTTTTTTTTAATTCTTGAAACATTCCCAATTAATAGTTAGTAATTGTGAGCTGAATATTTAGCAATTTAGGAACCCACCTATCGAGAACTTTCGGACAGTCTAGTTTGTTAACGGATAGTTTTGTGTTCGATCCTATGAGATGACCTTCGATGCTCTTTCTACTACGTTTGCAAGCCACTTTCTCCATGAGTGGATCTTTGCGAGGCGTTTGTTTGTGAAACTTCTCCAGTTGATGTTACTGAAATCATTCCACAACCATAACAGCAATGTTTTGCATTGCGACGACCCAACTATGTAAGATCCAATGAGGGTAGTACAATAAAAATATGAACAGTATTTTTAAGGGCACTGAGTTTTCAATCTACCCTTGTATTAATTGTCAGATACCCTGGAAGGGCTTTGCGTCATTGAGACTGATGATCATGGTTACAGCATCCATCTAGATAACTACGAGATTTGTACACGGCACTTCATATTTGTATTGGAACATCGAAGCTTCGATAGTGACGAAACCCATACAGTCGGTCATTGCTGTTCGAAACGCTTCCAGGTGTCCTATGCATTGTATACTCCTATAGTAAAATTGTTATCCAAATAAACTTTCTTAATAAAGTTTTTAATATATTGATATTTCAAATTATATGCCTTTTCATTATATTTGTTGTACTTTCTTAATTTCTAATGAATTGTTTAAGAATAGATATCTGTCGCTTAATGCATCTGGATAGTTCCAGACGTTAATGTAGACTACTTTTGAAGCAAGTCATCTTCGAATAGTTCATATTTCTCACTCATGTTCTTCTGTCTGGCCCAGCCTAAGTTAAACCCAGGCTACGCACATGGTCCGATGTCGTAACATTACAATTTCCAAAAAAAACTTGTTTCAAAAAATTTGAAAAATAATTAATGTTAAAAATAAATTTATCAAAACAAAAAAAATCTCTGGTTTTTGTATTTTAGCTCCGTCTTAACATTAAAATTTCCAAAAAATGATGCTAACTTAAAAAATTTTTATGTTAAAAACAATTTATCAAAACATTTAAAAGAATCACTTGTATATTGTAATTTGAATCTTTAAGAATTACATTAAAATCTTTCGAAAGATCAAACTAATTTTCGATTTGAACTTTGTTTTGACAACAGTCCAAATGACAGTTGAAAGTGACAGCGCGGTGAACGTGCTACCATGTGGTATGGTATAATGATGGACCGGATGTGATGTGTTTAAGACACAAAGGTCAAAACAATATTTCGTATTCCGGAACATGAATTGAATAAAGAATAAATGAACTTAAAACGGTTTTATCTGACGTATGTTTCAAGTACCTTCTGGTACGATTTTGTTTCCGTACACGTTACTGAGATAATATTTAAATATCGGGACGTCTTGTGTTGTCTGTTTATTTTTTAAACATATTAATAATAATTGTGAATATGATTTATGACATCAACATAATTTAATGAATTTAAAATATATATTAAAAATGTTATATGCAGAAATAATTGAAACGAACGAGAGTCTGACATTTCCTGAGTTCAAAGTATTTTATTTTGAATACTCGTAAAAAAATATGAATTTACTCTACGAATGTTTATTATTATTGAAGATTTTACATACAATTATTGCCATGCATTTTATATTCATGTAAAATGCGTGGCAATAAAATTACAGTTACATTTTTATTTTAACCCAAGACAAAATAACTGACTTACTGACAGACCTGCGTCTTACACGCTTGTGAACAATTTGACTGCAAAGCATTTGAAACGTCAGGTTAAAAATCAAATGTAATGAATATTTTATGCGAGTTAAATCAATTATATATATTCAGGACGTATCTACTAACTTTTCCTGAAAAGGCTTTGTGGAATAGAAAATATGTAGGGTCGTTATTTGAAATTTTTGAAATATGTATGTATTTTATTTGTAATTAATTTTGTTTCTATGGAGCTACCTAGCTAGTTAGTTAACTGTAGTCACTTGACTTCAGCTCCTGGCTCCTGGATCGAACTAGTTAGCCTTCTCATCAGAGTTGCCCAAACCTCTCCCTTCATTCCTTGTGCTCTTGAACCTGAATTCCTCCCCGTAACTCTAGGATGGCTGGCTACACATGAAATATCTCCATTTTTGGTCATTCACCATCAAATGAACCGTCTACTTGTAACTAACCATTGCTATTTAGGGATTGCCTACTTTATCGATGAATTCTTATATACAGAATATATATTAATAGTAGATAGTAATTAAAAAATCGATTAACACCTAAAATTTAAACACTCTAAGAATTCATGTTCATTTATCCTGAAATCGTGAATCATGAGAAATATCATATTGTACCTATAACAATGCTTCATGAGTACCAATGATTTCTTATCTCATGATTCAGACAGTCATTAGTGGAGCTCTTAAAAGAATAATCGATAAGACGAATTCGTCTTCAAATTAAAATCATGGGAATTTCAACAACATTTTATCCAAACAAATTCCTTAAACGATGTACGTCATTTTATTAGACATAAATATAAAATATTATTCAAATGTTTATATTTCAATTGACATTTGAAACATGTTATATAATTTCAACATGAAATAAACAAAACAATAAACAAATGAGAAGCTTTATAACCTGTCACCAAGGTATTAATAAATGTATGAAAGTGAGATGAGAACTTACCAACATGTGAGAGGCCGGTGAGATCCGATTCTGGAATAAAAAAAGAAATGTGTGAAAATAATGAACGCGTGCCCAAATATAATGTATTCAAATTAAACATATAAAAACATATGATTGATGCATTTTGGAACATAATGGAGATTATTATATATTTTAATTTAATTTTAAGGTCATTAAAGTTTAAAACTAACTTTTACCCATTCGCGTGTACAAAGTTGGGTAAATAATGCTCAGCTTTGTACACGCGTCGTTACCAGGTTATATCAGCAAAAATCTAGAACCTTTATTGGGTAGCAGGTATTGTAATTCTACCTGAACGCTTTAGTTATATGTAATACTGGGGTTAAATTGAATGTTAAATCATACCTATACTAAATTAGTGATATAGTTATATTTTTGTTATTCGTTGTTTTAAACCATATCCTTACATGATACGTATAAAGCATGATGGCTTAGTGAAACATTGAATTAAATAATGTTGGATACACGAACTAACCAACATCAACGGTAATTAATATGACCCTGAATTAAATTGTCGAAGGATAATATATTTTATATATATATACAACTAACTGCCGTAGTATTTTTCTATCGACGGATGTAACACAAAAGGCAACGCTTACCCGCGGAAGTAATGTCGATAGGAAATGCATTTTATATGGCAACAATACATTTATTATTGAACCTTCGTTGTTACTTTAAAGGTAATACTGCTTGTGGCCTGTACTGTTATTTATTTATGTAAATAGGAGCGAGAACAGGATTTCTAAATACATTTCGTCATAGCTTTGACGTATAAAAGGGTGGAGTGACGTCAGTAGTCATAAATAAAACTGTCGCGTCTGTCACGACGTCTAGATTCAAGACCAAACGTTGGTCAGATGTTTGGAAACAATTGGCAGCCGGAAAGGCCGACGCTGACGTAGATGGCACCAGCCTTGTGTCAACATTCTGTTATCAGGATCGTTACTGTTTTAAAACAACACCACTTAATTTTTATGGACGCAAATAAATTGTTTTTCTCGTTTTACAGATTGTAATATTACTGCGTCATTGCATTAGTTCAATGATGTATATTGAAATGTTTATCATGTTTTCAATGTATTTTACCCGAGTTACACCCGTTGATTAGTTCCTAAAGAAGCCAACTAGATGTCGCCTCTGTCCTTATAAAGACAATTACCTAAATAAAATATAAAACGCTAAATTCACCTAAGCTGGTAGCAGTAGCTCCAGTGGTAGAGCTACGGGACGGTGTCCTAGATCTCGAATTCGAATTTTCCATTTTTTTAAATTTAAGGTTTTTTTTTGAAAGATCAAAGTTTTTCATAGTACGAGATAACATTGAATCTTATATTTGTTATTTCTATTTAAGTTTATTTCCAATTATAAAAATATTTTGTATTTTTTTTAAGTTGCAATAATACCAATACTTCAAACAAACCTTCACTTTTGAACGACTCATACAGTAAAAGCGAAAGTTCACTAACTTCGAGAAAGGATAGCAGCTTTATTATAATATTTTTCATAAGATCAACGGACAAAGGATAATGACTCCACAATGAAAAACACTAAACTATTAGCCATCGAGAAGATTTGGATGCTGTTGATAAAAAGATGATAAAATTTAATTAATTCAATATGGATCTGAAGTTTATTAATACAATTAACACATGTAACACATGTAACGCAATGTAATAGATGACGCTTTACAGATGTGACGAAATGTCGTACGGAATTTCACACGTTCGACTTTCCGCGTTAAGATAATTGTGGCATTGATACGGAACGTTTCCATTTCTTATCTTATTATTTATATTTATTAAGTCAAAGGTTGTAATAATAAATGCTATCTGGCCTCCCGCGGATTATTCCCGTAGCTCGCATCTTTATTTGTTTCATTTTGTTATACTTCTGATAAGTTACGTAGTGTCTATTCCTGTTTAATTTAACCTTGGTTATACTTAACCGGTCAATGGCTATTACTATGCTATTTAGTTGGCTTCAAAACGCGGAAGCGTCCAAATTACTTAAGGCATATTAAAATAAAAGCAATTTGTATATTATCAGGTTTTATAAATTGCGTCGGGTACATTACGCTTTAAGTATAACCGAAGTCGAAATATCCGAACTAAATACACAAGTGTACCAACATAATGGAAGAATATACAAGTGTACCAACATAATGGAAGAATATAAATTTAAATAATAAGTTACTAGCTGTTGGTACCACGGACTTTTTTTTAAAAACGTTCTATAATACTGATTTCTTTTTACGATTAATTTATTACGCCTTATTATTGTATTTTTATTAGAGATACCTATATTTATCTATTTTATTAATGTAATATAGCCTATGATACTTTGAGAAGATGCAGCTTCCTAATGGTGAAATAATTTTTGAGATCGATCAGGTAGTTTTTGTATGAAAACATCACAAACATAAGAAATCACAAATCAAAATGATACCGCTTTCTAATAAAAGTATAGATTCCTATTTAAAAGCACATTTAAATGACAAGATACAGATGACATTTAAAGTTATATAAATATAAATACAGTTACAGTTCATTAACTAATAAATAATGTTATGATATGATATGATATTTATAATAATATATATAATAAAAATATATTATTAATAGGATTAAAGACTTCAATAATTGTTAGGCGAATAAAACCATTACAGTATATTTGATTATTTAATGACATTCTTCTTTAGATACAAATGCATAGTTATTTTACTAGAACGCAATTTTTATAACTGAAGAGACGTATTATGAGTATTTATTACTTTATTTTAAGACAATTATTGACAACAAATTATACTCTAATAAATCTGTTAAATTATCATAACTTATAAATAATGGAATTCACTATTATCTCAATATATATCTTTAATTATAATGACAAGCCTACATTTCTAGTAAATGCGACTTGTGTATTCTATTCAACTACTATTCCATAATAATAACATTAAAAAACTATTAAAAAAAACTACTTCATACAAAAATAAATCAAATTATTTAATACAAGTTATTAGTTTTGATTTGGATACTAACGTTTCGTAACGTCAAAACTCGTCCTACAGAAAGCCTAGACAAGTGCAAACGCTCACTGTCGATTCTACATAAATGTATGTACGTAAGCGATAATATTACGTACTCTTATATACACGTGCCATTCTATTCTATTATAATTATTAATTAGTTCAGAATACGTGATGCCTAGGTACCTAGTTACGGCACTTTATAGTCTAGATTTACAATAACAATGCCGATGGGAATCTGACCGTTCGTTGTTTCCATAATATGTCTACACGTGTCTACAGACTTCAATACAGAATTGACTTATGAAACATCTATTTCATAACCAGCCATGTGAAGATAACGTATTCGCCATGCTTCGCTCATTAGTTGTTCTCAGATATCAAAGAAGTTACTATATATGTATATTGAAAAAAAAAATATATATATATATATATATATATATTTGTGAAGAGTCACGGGCTTCGATCTCATGAGAAAGAACCCCGAATGGGTTTGAAGTTGGTGAGGCAAAATTCCGATATGATTGACGTAAATATAGCCAATTATATAAGTATATTAAGCTTGTATCTATGGATTTCAAGTCAATTCTTCTATATGGACTCCATTGTAACAGTGTAACTAGTTTGACGTTCTAAAGATGCAATTACATTGCTTAAAATAAAAACAATGTCTAATTAAAAGGTAAAATTATCTCCTTATATACACTTGTAACTTTATATAACTTGAACGGTAGCTATAATTATATAACAAACTATTTTCAACTGATATGACTCACGGTATTACGTTATATAATAATTTAAAACATAATAACCCATATAATAATAAAATATAACATCCATTGCAACATATAAAAAATAGAATTGAAGTATAAATATTCCAATACACAAGTGCTATATGGGTTTAAAATAATATTAACTAAAAGTATAATACTCGTAAAATATTATAAGCACTGAGTATACATTTTTAAAGCGCATTAGATTTAGCTGAAGGAGGCTTCTTTGTATCTTCGTTCTTCAGTAACTGTATCTTATCGTATACCACATAGCACAATCTAATTTTGTAAAAACCAGATATAACCAGATTTAACTGGATAGCATACATTTCTATGGTTTCATTAAATTTACCATAAGTGTAGAATTCTCTATCAATAGACGCGCTGTAAATCCGAAGCCCTATTGTAAAAGAAATGTATCAATTTTCAAAAGATTATTATGAGGTTGCACAACCGTGATGACTTTAAAAAATATTTTTTTTATTCCATACTGTATATTCTGCAATTATTTCATATATAATATTATTTTTTTTGTAATTTATTATATTCTAGATTTTGGTTGGTTGATTTGGCTATCTTTGCAATTTTTGTATACTTATTTAGCATTTAATTATTTTTATTTTAATTACGCTACAAAGACAACAATTGTTTCTCAAAAATCTGGAGAAGAATAATAATAGGTACGTATAAGAGGTTCATGCTTCCTAAATTCATAATTTTATAATGAAAATTTCAGAATTAAATATTTACACATTTAGGTATTTCATTTCCTTAATCTAAATAAACAAAGCGAAATAATCGGATTTGAATCGAATCTTAAATTAAAATATCGATTTTGTTATACTTGGTCAGGTGAAAAAAAAGTCAAAACGGATATTATGTCAAAAATGACATGAGTCACGATACGTCACAAATGACCCTCTTAAATGATAATTAACCTATTGTTAGATGTTGGCCATCAATTAATTCGTATTAGCTTCGCATTTATTACGCCGCCATTACATAATATAAAACCAACTGCTGTTATGACGTAAATGTAGTCAGAGGGAATTTCCATAAGCAATAAGTAATAAATGAATCTAATTTAAATATTTCCGGTCGGTCTTCTTATGGGTAGCTCATCAGATAAAAGCGGAAAACCAGTTTGATAATTATTTTCATTTACCTTAAAGTCTCAAAATGAAATATTACGAACATGTAAGTATATATTCATTTTAAGTGACATCCTCCAAAAAAATGTTGTACTAAAATCCAATACAAGTAACGCCATATTTATTAAAGTATTAAATTCAAAATAATCCACAAGGGTCCGCCCTCTTGTGGTAAACATAAGAACTAAATGTAACTTTGCGATTTATAAATATGATAAAGTTTACACAGATGGCGCTTATCAGGAACTTAGAAGTTAGTAAACGCAGTACATAGGTTTACCCCTAGATGGCGCTTTAACAAATTATGAACTAAGTGTTGCACTGATAGAATATAATGGGGAAAATATGTGTTTAAAATATATAATTTTAGGGAGGTAGTATGACTAGAGAATTAATCGGCTTTACTTACCAGTATCGTTGAGTAGACCATGAATATCCGTTGTCGACCCATCGGCCGACATGGCTGTAACAAAATAATGTACAGATAAGGATTTTGTTTACTTTTTGTCTGTTTCTGTTTGTTTGATTATCATTTCTTGAAAGATTTTTTTTAATAATAAAAAATGTTATTTAAGAATTCTTTTTTGGGATAATATGGTTAGTTTTAAGATGATTGTTCAAGGCTCTATTGCGAAACAATTAGCCTTCTGGAAATTAAAATAATAGGGGTAAGAAATCAGTAACTTGACCAAAGTGCTTACTAATATGCGAATTATCCTCTATATATATTTTTGTCAATTAGTTGCCTTTCATACATTATGGTGTAAACAAGACATTTGTGAATTTTGTGAAGTCATTAGGCCGCCACTAAAAGCGTGAGAGCAAAAAAACAACATCTTTGATATAAGATAACATCAACAACAAAATGGTGTTGAGTTTCAATTACGCGTGAGTTTGTCTGTCCGTTATATAATAGTCAATTCCGTCATAACTGCGGTTGGACAGCGAAGGCCATCGCAAACTGAGCGTGTCCATCGGTGACACGGTGCAGTCTTCATGAACCGCATTCTAGACTTAATAAGAGATAATACAGAAACAGATTTATTTTGCTCGAGCACAAGTGAAATTAAGAATTTCTTGATAATTTAAGTCAAATATTAACTCATCCGTCACCCTCAATGACGTCACGCGTGGGTGACACCACTTGTCACAATTAGTCTTAATAAGTATTATGAAGTTTAGTGTGGGTGTAAATTTATAATAGAATTATAATTCCTTTATAATTGTAATTGATTTTAAACGAGCTTCTGGATGTCTTATTGCAGACTTATTATGTACTTATATTATTTCAAAATGGTGGATTTTTTTTTAAGTTGGAGTAGTTTTCTTTGACTCGTCTTTTTACAAGATAATGTCGATTCGTGGTACAAAATAATACATTAATCTTGTATTGTTTTATGTCCGCGGCGTTACGGAAACATATAAAAAGCTTTTGATATTAAAAACTTATACTTTTTCTGAACGTTAAGACGCTGTTATCTCAACTTAAGTTTTGCATTAAATTTGTAGATGTGCATGAGCTGTGAATGCTTTGAATTTTAAATAAGCTTAATATAACTTTACATGTATATAAATATTTTCAAATAGTTATTGAATTTTCTGATTCGATCTATAAACTATAATATATATTCTATAAGCTTATATTACAAATATTATTTTGAAGTATAACATTGTATGTTTGAAAAACAAAAACAGACAAAATTGAGATTAATATAAGTAATAAAAAATAATAGAAATTAAAGTTAGCGCTACTTAATAATACGACATTTTTTATTATTTACATACTTAACTCGTGGCTCTACAAATAAATTAAAAGCAAATCGTGTATTAGTAATTCTAAATACGTGATAAACATTTGACAAGCTGGATGTAGAGACATGTTTTAAGTTTTAAATCTATCTCTAGATTGCGTTAGCTGGTTACTGGTTACTGGTTGGTATTTTTTTCGTAATACCACTAACTGGTTTTGTTGAACCCACTGTTTCGTCAGCTTATTGGTGTTAACTTGGTAGTTTGTTTTCGAGTTTTTTTTATTTACATTAACAATTATGTTTTTTCAAGTAATATAGTTATATAAATATTCTAAGATTTATGAGTAAAATGAAAAAAATATATATAAAAAACTATTCATAGTAATTAGAGGGATACTTTTTTATGTAAGTAGTTTTACTTTTTTTATGAATACGTGATATAATATTTATTATATGTGTACAGAGAGAGAGAGTTAATATCATATTCTAATTAAAATATTATATTTATAATTTAAATATTAGTTAATAATTATTTGCCATTACTTTGGAGGCTTTTTCAGGCTTTGGATATCATTGTTCTCTAATGAAATCTGTTTTTCTTTCTGTCTTTCTGAGAAGTACCGAAAGGTGGACGTGTCATATAACAAGATATATACATCTGTATATAAAGGCTTAAAACTTAGGTATTGTTTAAAGAGAACTCTCTTAATGGACCTAAGCCGTAGGTCTTTGTAACGATACATGGAGCTGACGCTGGCGACAATCAAGACAGCAGCAGCAGCGATATGGAGAAAGTCACATATCACGGAGTGCTTTGAGAAGCAAGAACAGAATTTTCTAGAATATAAATTGCGCAGATTTATGTTTTGACCTTCCTCAGATAGATTTACAAAAGTTGTCTATTCAGCTTACTACTTGATATAACCTGAAAGCTGTTTCTCTTCTTTGTTTGAGAATGAGATAACTGATGAATCCGCATCACGACATCTCATTTTCAATGTCGTTCATATATGGATAGAAATCTTTTAACTATCTATTCGTGTAGCTTTAAGTTAGTATTTTAAGGTAAAAGCTCTAACAGAACAAATTTGAAAGCTTTAAATAACGCAATGCAACTTGTTATCGTGTTTTTGATTTCAAATTAAAATGATTAAATAAAGATTTAAAAGCTTAAGACAATGCATCCTTAAGCATTTCTCGCTTAAGGATGCAATGCACAAAATCTTACCACTTTGTGTGTTACTTATCACTTACGACTCGAACTGTCACACCCACAGGGTGTGACCAGTCGTTGGTTTCATTTTTCCAATTATCTCCTATTAGCTAACGATTGTACTTAAGAACCATATTGTATATATATGTATGCAAATTAAAGTAGATTTTATTAGAGAATGTGAAAAGTGTCACAATCCTGCCCAGTCTCCTCTACTAAGACTTTATATAATAAAATAGTAAACACAGTTGCCGCTTGTATTACTTAAGCAGGAAAACTTTACACGACGTTTCCGCTACCTGCTTACAGAATCATAGAAGCTCTTTATAACTTAATTACTATAAGAGTTGTATATATAATAATATACATAATAATTAAATTAGTGCATTCTACAAAAATATTTAAAATATGTATATCACTGTTTCTTTACAGACTTCAATCCGTAGTTTTCAAATAACGAATCTGTGCAGCAGACGGAGTCGCGGGAAAGATAGTGTTTAAAACGTACAAAAAATGTTATAATATAAATAACATTTACTAATTTAATTTCTAAATTTAATACATTTATTTATCTTAGATGATTATAGTATCGTTTATATTTGTTAAATGTATTTTCCCAACACTAAAGAACCTGACACCAAGCCCTACGTTGCTTCACCAAACGTTGTTCCTAAAAGTCATTATACATATATATACATATATATATATATATCTTAATTCAAAGTAGTCTATAAGTCTTGGAGTGTCAGTACGAGTTTATTATCTTATCAAAGATGCAATAAAACTAACATTATGTAATCATTACATTTAATTACCTCAGAGTTGAAACAATGCCGCGGTTAACCGCTATACTGGTCCTATATAAATATATATTTCACTGCGAATAGTTATTGCCATCTCATTTCATATAAAATAAATATATAGTAAAGCTTTAGAAATCAGAGAGTTGATAAGCGTGGACTTATTGAAGATATTATACAGATAAGGGTCGACTTATTGAATAAGGCTTGTCTTCTGGTTAATAAGCTCAAGGTTCTCTAATGCTTATAACTGGTAGACAATTCTTGGCCTACTTTGACTTTATACAGTGTGTAATAATAACAAATATAGAGCTAATAAAAATAGATTAACTTATCCGTTACATAAATAATAGTAAAAGATATTGAAAAACTCGAATAGTGATATAAAATCATATATGAATTATTGTTTAGTTCAATAATATTCTTGGGACGTTCTGTAAATAAATTTCATTTGTTTAAAACCCACTGAAATGATAAATAATTATATTTCAAGTATTGTTTATTCAATAGTAATTGTTCCGATCAATGACCTTGAACTTCATAGCACAAAAGCCGCCTACATTTTCGTGGCCATTCATACGTGTGGCTCGGCAACGTTATTTTGTCACGCATTCAAAGCCCAAATTACAATGATTTTTTACCACTTCAAACAATTATTTGTACATTTCAACATTTTGCATGTTTTTATTTTTTATTACTTAATATTTGCTGTGTTGGAAATATGGTTGTTCTCGTAATTGTCAATGCTTAAATTGTTATATTTGCGCGCGGATTTTCTGTTGACTTTGACTTTGATCTAGCCAGATTAATAAATGACAAAAATTATATTAACTTAAAAGTAGAAACATTAACTGAAAAAAAATCGGATAGTTAAACTGATTTTATGAGCTTTGCAAAAAATACAGCCGGTAGTAGGTTATTAATTACCATAGCCTTATGACTCTGAGTTAGCATGGAGACTATTTTTTAAACAGTTGATACTTCTGTGCGGTGATCTGTTTTATACCTACATGTATTTTACAAAATACTGAAATATACAAGAACGTAACAAAAATATTATAATAAAAGAAAATAAAATATTTAGACGTTAAGTGATAGAAAAGCAATAATTTTCGTGTCTCACCATCAGACGGTCTCATGCAATACAGGTTTCCAAGTGTAACAATAGAGTCTTGAAATATATTTTTACTGGTTAGTCTATTTTAAATACGTGACATTGCATGTAATTTGGCAAATAATGAAATAAAAATAGAAAATAATTCTCTTTCCAGGCGCAAATAACAACTAACAAACAAGGAAACACTCGGGGAAATATTTATGGGAAGTAAATGAAGAAAACTGTTGAGGTCAATTAATAATATTTGTATTCTACCCGCAGTTACGATACCAAATAAAGTGTCTGTATGATCTCAATATCCTGCGTGGATTCTCTATTGTATTCCATATATTTTTATCACAGCATAAAAGTGACGGTGATTATAGCTCCTACTTGGACCACCTGCTGAACACCCACTGGACTCCTGTTGGACACCTGCTGGACACCTGCTGGCTGCTGGACGGATAAGGTATATAGTTAAACTCTGGTTAATTTATTCGCAGATTGGAGGTTGATTTTTGCAACGCGCCAGCCGGTTTTTTTTTTAAATGTAGCCTAAATCTGATTGCGTATATTAGAAGATTACTGTGAAATAATTTAATACCTAGAATAACAATTCTGGGAGTAAACCCTGATACACCTTTGGTTTCATTTATCCTTTAAGAACTATGATTTATATGTATGTATTAAGGAAAAATATATACAAACATCTGTATGTTTATAAGTAGTTAAACTGCTAAGTTGTGCTTTGTAAATATACTAATATGTTTAATAATATTTATTATATTTTTATTTCTCAAACAATTAAATATAAGAGAAAAATAGAGCGAAATTAATATCTGTATTGTATACAATTATAAACCGAATAAAATAATAAAATATGTAGGTAAAAACAAAGAACTCGCTAAGCACTGAGGTTAATGCAAGGAAAACTAGAATTCATGAGAAATAAAAAATCTTTATTACATTACCATTGTATTAATTTGACTTACAAGGAAATAAACACAAGGATATTTTAGGAGATTTATTTATTAACATTTCTTTGATAAGACAGCTCAGAAACCTTTAAAGGAATTTACTCGTATTTCTTTTATTGAGTGATACAATGAGTTGGGTAGAATGTTTCAAAAAATAAATAAATATATTTTTTATTAATAACGAAAATAGATAAATAAATTCTCTTATTGTATAATAAACATAATAGCATTAAGATATTTAAGAGAGATATTAGAATAATTAAGATACTTTTCACTAAAGATATGATGTTTAAAATGGACCTTGTTAGGAGAAAAGACGGCTTGTGATCTAAGAAATTATGACTAATTATTGCGAAATAATCTTTATTATAAACGATAATTGAGCAACAGTCTTGGTGATAAGAGAGTAGAGTACGAAAAAGAAACAACTTTTGAATAATAATAATTAATCAATAATTTAGAACACATTTAATATCTAAATTACGGATTTGTTTCCAAAGAGTTTCAGAGAAGTGACGAAGGAAAATTGTCTGACGTATTATAACCAAGACCCTGAATACGATAATAAAACTACCAGATTTAACCTAAAAATACCTGTTATTTTAGATTTTGTTTAATTTACTTTATTTCTAAATATAAATAATAATGAATTTAGACTTAAACTAATAATATCTGTTATTTATATAATATTTAAGCTCAATATTCTCAACAAACTCCAATATTCTGAATAAACTCAAAATTCAGCGCAAACAGGCGATACTCAACTCACACACTCATTAAGTCATATTGTTGATATTATATAAACAGAGCTAAATATACTTATTTTATACTTAAATTTAAAAACATTTAATGAATCTATGAAACGGAATAATATAAATATATTTAAAATGATCGAACTAATATAATATAACGAACTATCAAAGATAAAGATATGGCAATGACATATTATAGTGTTGATAGTTTAAAACGTTGATAGTTTTCGAGTAGTCACAAAACGAGTTCTTGGATGAGATTGGTTGTTATTGTTAGTAACTCGTAAAGTTAGGTACTCGAAAACTATCAACGTTTCGTATTATATAAAATTCGTAGTAGGGGTACTGTCTTATAAATCCTAATAAGCCGCCACCATTGAGAAAATATGAATGATATTTCGATTATTTTTTTAGTTTTAGTTTTATTGACATCAGAGATAATCGAATTATACAAAAAATTATTAAGTTTATTGAAATGTAATTTGCTAATGTACTATTTTTTGATTGGACAATAAATTTACGATGTTACATGCTTATATATATATGTATATATAACACAGAAAAATACAGAATATATATATATATATATATATATGTCCATATTTTTCTGTATTATGGCTATTATTTAGTAGCCGATATATAATAAGTGTCGTCTAACGTTTTTTATGAATTGAAATGTATATTTTAGGTTCTCGTGTCTCCTGTGTCTGTGTGCGAGAGCATTTTGGATTCAAAAGCACAAAAGTTAGTGTTACAAGTTTTAATATATTTTTTTTTACGAAAGACCGTTACTTATAAAAAAAAATTTAGAGAACAAAAGTTACAAGAATTTTATATTTTCAAGTATTATTTTTTAAGCTCTGTGTTTTTTTTCTTGATATTTGATTTTCGTATATATACTTGATTAGACCTTGACAATGGCGTATAAGGTTCAAAGAAAATACATTTATTATAACCGTAATTATACAATAATATACATTTAAAAAGTAATAAACGAAAATATTACAAAAATCTTGGAAAGTAACGAGATTATCTCACACAGTATTCTGTTTGAAATTTCAGGTTCAAACTCCTGAAGTGGCCTGAAGTTTATTAACAGCTATTATAGGAGTTCAAACCTCCTTGAACTAAAACTTTTATTCAAGGGGGGTTATTATTCTAAAATAGATTATCTATCAGTACATTTCAATACGTGACATATTTTCTGTTGGAAGAATACTTAAAATAACATTAAAAATTTAAGAAAACTCACTCTCATCCTAATATTATTATACGCTGCTCTGATATTGTAACTGTAGTAAAGTCTGGGTAATAAGTTAGTCAATAAAATTTAGTTTAAGAGTTAGTATATATTTACCTTATATATATACCTTGTAAAGAGAAGCTGGGTTTGTCAGGGGCTTGATAAGAAGGTAAAGATATCGTGATAAGAAAACAATAGCTGGGTGCTTGTATCCGATTATAAGTGCTTGAAAATAACACTGTCTTTGATATAACATGTCACTCTTGACTTAACTTCAGAACGCAGATAAATATTCATCACCATATAACATTTTAATATAAAAGAGGACTTTCAAGTTTTATTTATTATTGAAAACTGATTTCTGCAATGCAAGCAATGAATTAAATTTTTAATTGATAAATAATAATCAAAGAAATCTTAATAAATAAACAGAATGTCTTTATATCGATTTACTTGGAACTAAGCAAATGTACATACAAGCTGCTGGATTTTAATTTCTAATGGTTTAAGTGGAAAATATAATTGTAATTGTATTATATAAATCAAACAATTATTATATGTCGTGGAATTTTACTTTGAGTGCGTATAAAACTAAATAATTCTAAAAGTCTAACCTCACCGCAACTAAAAAAGTAAAATATGAATATTTGCAAGTCAGAATGACTTATATAATGATTCAATAAATAGTAATAAATATATATTACTAAATAAAAATTCCCATTATGTATAAGTAATATAGTAACAAATGAATCAATTGTTATATTAAGGTATAACTATCTAGAAAACTAAGGGAAAACCAAGGCTAGTTATAGAAATACCTTTCCAGCGCTTCACAGCGGGGCTTTAGTAATTGAAGGGTTGTGCCAGACAGGGGAGACGTCAATAGCATTGGACAGAGTATTAAATTGTTTTTGTTTTATTTGTTTATTTTAAGATCTTTCTATAAATAAATTATTTCATATCATGCATGAATTTAATATAAAAATATATACTCTTATTATAATTACGAGTTAATGCTTGTTTAGTTAAGAATTACGTTCCTTGAAAATAAAAGGGTCCCTCCATTTTAGTTAGTATTGGCTGTTTTTTCTGCCGTGCTATTAGATATAAAAAGTTGTTAGCTGGTTTATAAATATATATACAGCAGGTTGTTTGTTTTTTATTTACATTCACCCTAACAATGGCACTATTTCTTATCGCACTTTATCATCGACTTGCAGTGCAACGGAAGCAAATAAGATTTCTGTTAATGTCTGTCTGTTGCAGCTGTGTTTTCTGGGTTTAAGGCAATTATAATATATAATTTTTATTTGATTAATAATATAATACTTAAAGATATACCATAAATATTAAAATTCGCAAGTTGCAGAAGAGGGGCTTAATGATATTTTTTTTTAGATTGTAAAATGTTTCAAGCGACAGAACCAAGTATTTGACTCTTTTGAAATAGTCGTCTTAGACGGAAATTTAAAAAAAAGCCATTAGTTTAACTTATCTGCTATAATAAGTGGTCAAATTTTATTGTCATTTGAACAACAGTCTTCAAAATAAGAGCAAACTGTTAGTTTTAAGCTCCAATAAATGTGAAACCTAGATGTACAGACGTTGAAAAAAATATCTGATTACAATTATATAAATAAATCAATTTCGCAAAAAAGTTCGCTCAAAGCAAATTTATCTGGAATCATTGACATCACCTCCGGCTCTAGTGATAACATTTGATGAATTACAACTTATATTGTGTGATTTTTGAAAATCAAAACGAATCGAATACATTTTAGTTTGATGGAATAACAAATTAATAGTACATTTTAATAAATATTCACTAAGAATCTCTAAGTTATGTTAATCTGATTGCGTGCTGGGGCTTTCGTGCGAGAATCACATTGCATAGTTTAATATTTTTAATAGATTTACGATAAATCCTAGACATTTTTATTTACAAATCTTAAGCGTTTATTAAAAATACACTTAGGGTCATTCTAGTCGAAAACGGTCGTAAGGTCAAGAAATATCTTCGAAATTATTTGTTATTATTTTCTATGATGTTTGTAGTTTTTATTTTTTTTTTTCAGTCCAGAATTATTTTCATTGTATATGTCTTTTGAAATATTGGCTTTTATAAAGCCGATGGAAATATTAATAATAGCTTTCTAACAAAAAACGCCATCATCTATTAAATTAAATCACAGGGCATGGTAAATTTCAATGGCATGACCTTTCAACCTTCGGTGTGCTTTTTGGTAAATTGGCTATTTGTTAGCCAAATGGTAGTCAGCTCCGCCTACCACATTATTTTTCAGCGTATATACACAACTGTAAGTATATGAGTCTTTCAGTAAGGTCAAATGACAGCGGGTAATTTAGATTAAATATATGAAAACAGTGTTTCTTTGAAAATAATGAATTTATACATGTTGATTAATATATAAAATAAATTATCTGTTATATTTTTTAGGCTCTGGCAGATTATTGCCATCTCAGAATTTTGTAATTTTTATTTGTTTTTAAAGTTTTCGAATAATTTTTATATCCTTATCCTCTACTCCCCCCCCCCCCCTCACGCACTCATCTCCTTGGATGAAAAGGGACCACAGTGACCCTCAGTGGTCTTTGTCCAAATAACAAAATAGCATGACTTATACGATATAGTCACACAGCTTGCTTTAGTATTGGTAAACTTAATTTCAAAATTTTAACTCTGAACCCTTACTATATGACAAAATAATATTTGCTTACGTCATTTAAATGTAAATTTAATTGTCATTAATTTCAAATTTAAAGCTTTAAATTCAAAATTCTATTTATGAATACGCGAAGACTTCCCATATATACGCATTTTTTTTACGAACCTAGTCATGCAAAGGTACAATGTCAGTGACGTGAGGACAGGTATATAATATGTACCTTTATTTATATATATAAGTAAGATAATTTATTGTAGAACATAAATGACGTGTATACTTTAACTGTACTAGATACATTTAATGAATATTCGTTTACAATATAAATTCTGCTTACATTTTATAACGTACTAACACTAATCAAAAAGAAGCTACATATTATATATAAATATATATTCTATTACAAATATAATAATATTCAATTATAAATCTATTATCGTAACGTCATTAGCTTAATATAAATTTAATTAAATATTAATCGTAAGTCTCAAAACTGTTCCTATAGTAATCTGAGTCAATATTAACAGCTGAGCCAATAAATACTATATTCAAATACAATAATATTCCAAGGATTTTTTGAATTCCAATAGATCTTTACGCACGTTATCTTATTGTCAAATTTTTACATACATTATGATAAGATTCAATTTCTTCTTTAATAATCAAAGAAATATCTACGGAGTTTATTTATTCTCGGTATAAGTAATGGCAGGAATTAAATTAAACTACAGTTAAGTGCAAAGGTTACAATACATAACCTGTATTGACAACCTGTACAGTCAATAATAGGACACCGGTCCAATATATCAGATACAATCAAAATTCATCATATATAAGAAACCAATGTAAGTTGAACCCTCAGCTTATATTATCATATACTTATCAATAAGTGACTTCAAGTGTCTGTTTCGTCTGTCATATTTTAATCAATAATTACACGTGGAGTAAGTTTCAGGACGATTATACCTTTTTAAAATAACTACTATGTAAATAAGATCGAATTAAAAATATTTTCAACGAAGCTTTAAGTTAAGTTTAATGAAGAACTTGTTTTCTCTTTTGATTTTGCTAGCTACTACACCAACATAGATACAAAATTGGAGAGAATTTATTCATATATACATATATATATAACGTTTGTGTGTGTAAGGAAATTGTAAGCCACAAATACATTCAAGAAAACACTAATAAAGACACACTATTCTCAAGTCGGTATAAAAACTTCGATATCATGTGTAAATATTGAAAATAAACTATTTAACATTTTTGTAACAATAAAATGAAAAAAAAACTGCATTTACAGCTTTTACCAACGATAGAAAATAGTGTTTTAAAAATTAAAAAGTTAGTATACTTTAAAAAAAAAAAACAAAAACCTCCTCGGAGTGTCTCAAAGGTAATGCAGTAAAAACTCTTTTTGTTTTATATACCAAATTATAATATTGTATACAAGTGACCTTTTAAGGTTATTTACATTTAACCTCCGCATTACAACGCACGTGTAATGAAATAACAAACACGTTTTATTATTTTATGTAAAATGCCTGTAAATTTATATTTTTACAAAATTGTTAGCAATCATAATACGTCTTACTATGCGTACTTCAATGGCAGCTCTCAAAGGTCAATGTTAACAGCTTTTTTAACTATTGGCTCATGCATATTTAAATATTCTGCTCTCTCAATAAATCTCAGAAACTTATTTATTTTATTAATACAGTGATATTTATAGAATAGTATAATACATAGGCATGTCTATGTAAAAGAGATAAATTCAGATAACATTTACATTTATGGTCGGTTATATAATTTAGTAAATCAAAAAATATCAGAGAACAGAATTTTTTTTTTAAATTGATTACGTTTCGGAAGAATATTTCTGCAGATATTTTCATTTATATGGAAGAAAAATATATACAAATTTTATATATTTTAAAATGTTTTCGAATATAAAAAGTATCTACTAATTCCTTCATATCAATTCATCTTTTCCAAAATGTGTAAATTTCTTTGTTATACAAATAGAACAAATAAATACATAAATATTTTATTGAAAGTTGTCAAAAATGCTTGCTAACAAATTCTATATTAAATATATATAATATATTGTGTGTAAATAGCCTCGATCGGTAATTAAAAACTGACAAACGGCTCTACAATTATATCAGTATCTCTATATTTTTGACTGTTTAGTGACCACTAAAAATAAATAAGTGACTATATTTTTGACTGTTTAGTGACCAAGAATATAGCTAAAAATAAATGAGATGGTCACTTCTTTATATGTCTGTAAAAAAAATAATCAATATTTTTTAAGTAAATATTTAACAGAATACAGTCCGTTGTGAAGTGAAAGAACTCTACGCTTGGAACATTTTGTATAAAAAATGCGGCCCGGCAACACCTTACGCCGTCCGGTTTCGGTAATGACAGGTCGCAAAGTCCTTTAAAGTAAGTTAAGGCGTCCGATAAATAAAAATATTCAACAATCAACCGTAATATTTAGTGAGAAGAAAGTTTGTATTTTTTATGTAAAAGTAAGGTTTTTTGTATGTAGGTTAATATTTCGTTAAAGAATATAAAAAAAAATAAGATAAAATTTTTTTGGGACACTGCATATTTTAGTATAGGCTATGTTTTTTTTTATAAATAACAAAAAAATATATAAATATAATAAAAGGAAAAACTGGATCAAATCTGTGTATAATAATATAATAGTATTTTTTGTCGCTGCGAGTTTTTGCAGTCATGAAAAATAAAAAATAAAAAATTTAAACTAAACATAAATATATGCAGAAACTATTTAAAAATCTAAAATTATAAATTGGGTGTGAGCAGAAAAAGCTAATTATTTGAGATGGTAAAGCCACAGGCTACATCTAGTCTATAATTATAATAAAATAACGAGGTAAAATCTGTATATATATGGTATTCAGATTTATATTTTTATACAATTTTTTGTTGTGTTGACTTTTATCTAACTCACCATACATAATAACCACATTGAATACATTCTAATTATGAGAAAACATGTAAAAGTAGTTTGAAATGAAGTAATTAAAAGAGTTTATTGTTGGCAACTTATAAGTGTTTTTTGTTCTAAGTACAATTTTTACTTGCATTAGATTTTGTTATATCTACAAAGAATTACACTCTTTTGAATAAGAACCACTTTCACACTCTCAGTTACTTTCATCTAGTTGTTGCCCACCATTTTATGGTATCACCAGCCCATCATCTCTGAGGTGTACTTTTATGTCTAATAACACTTCTACCTTGCCTTCTACTATATGGCCTGAAACTCATCTACTGTTCCTGTAGCTCATCGCATCTCGAGGTATGTCCTGATCATTTAAAGCGAAGAGTATTATGTGAGTTAAATTTAGTTTCTGCTCTGGTGTTAACGGTCTAGATTTTCTGTTCTGGTGTTAACGGTCTAGATTTTTTGCTCTGATGTTAGCAGTCTAGATTTTCAGTTCTGATGTTTACGGTCTAGATTTTCTGTTCTGATGTTTACGGTCTAGATTTTCTGTTCTGGTGTTAACGGTCTAGATTTTCTGTTCTGGTGTTAACGGTCTAGATTTTCTGTTCTGATGTTTACGGTCTAGATTTTCTGTTCTGGTGTTAACGGTCTAGATTTTCTGTTCTGGTGTTAACGGTCTAGATTTTTTGCTCTGATGTTAGCAGTCTAGATTTTCAGTTCTGATGTTTACGGTCTAGATTTTCTGTTCTGATGTTTACGGTCTAGATTTTCTGTTCTGGTGTTAACGGTCTAGATTTTCTGTTCTGGTGTTAACGGTCTAGATTTTCTGTTCTGATGTTTACGGTCTAGATTTTTTGCTCTGATGTTAGCAGTCTAGATTTTCAGTTCTGATGTTTACGGTCTAGATTTTCTATTCTTTCTCAACTTTTATATATCTCTCTATTAAATTTGACGTTGATCTTTATTTGTGTTACTAAAAGATTGAATCCTATATAATTTGATGGGACACAAGTAATAAGTTCGTTAAAGTTGGTTCCTTTTCTTCCTTGGTTGTCTTTCTTGGTTTCCTCAAAGAATTCCTTTGTATACAAAAAATCAACGAGTCAAATATTTTCTATGCACTTTATACTAGTATATTAAACGACTGTTAGACCCTTCCAGTTCCCTTTCTCAAGGCGGCACTCACTCTCCTACACACTGACGCACCCTAACTAGGGATGGCCATATAACCTTTCAAATGTCAAGAACCTTTATTGACACTAGATTGTTACTCGAGTAAAATTTACTACTATCGAGTGATTAAAGAATTGTATCGATTAAAAATGATGATGCAGCTGCGTCTTGCGTTCATCTTATTTGTTAATTATTTGTATGAACGTTGCATGCAAATTTATTTCATTAATAATTAATTGAAATGAATATAAATGAGACACATTGTACCATTAATGTACATAAGTATGTAACTTCATACCGGTTTGAAGTTTAAAGTAGTTTTCTTTCGTATGTTGTGCGACAAGTTTACTCAAAACAAAATTGAAACAAACAAAACTATGCTTTTAAATTAAAATCTAGATATTGTATAATATTATATCACGATTAGAATTATGTTTATTTTGTAGTACGCCTGATAACCGAACTTAACCGAACCGAACCGTGTCACTTAATTAATTCAGCATGACGTGTATTGTAAGTTTGGAATAATGATAAAGTATATGTATTCTTATCATGTCCTAATTTATTACTTTAATTATTTTAAGAATAAATGAGTGTTACCATTTTTGTTTTTTAATTTTAATGACATTATTATATGTGTGTTAGTGTAAGTTACACTAACACACACATGCACACGTTAGTGTAAAAGGTTGATGACACTGTTACATTGTTTAGATTTTCAGGTGTAAAATAATATAATGTTCAGTACTGGTTATTATTTATTTATAGATATGTAATGTTTACAAACAATACGTGTGTTTATTTTTCGCATACTCTGTGTTATCTTATTCTGTTACCTATTTGTATTCATTGCAAGCAACGAATCGCATTCATAAATAATTTATTACCACATTAGTACCAAAACCCACTTATGTATTGGTGTTATATAATTGTGTTAGTACATTAAGGTACACTGTCCCTGTTTGTACCTGACAGTAATTTTTTTTGAGATTGCAGTCTCAACTTTTAAGGTATTGCCGTTTAGAATTCTTAGTCCAAAATGAGGCTTTATTTACATATTTATTTATTTATATTTAATAATTATGAATTCCTTAAGTCCTTGTTAATGTGATAGCATCATAGAAATAGTGGGTCTTTAGTTATTCAGGTCTTCTTTAGGACAACGCTATACTTGTATTATAATTAGTTCTTAACCCATGACTGAATTATTTATATTATAAACAATTGACTAACATTTTCAATACTATAAATAAATTTACATTTATAAATAAGAGTATTTACTGAATCTTTCACTGGTTCTTCTTTATAAAACTATAAGTTGGAATCGTATTCCTAGAGTCTGCCCTTTCCTAAGTGCCTCCGTCTATTGGAAACAAAGAAGTGTTGACTTTAATTGAATTGTTTCTTATTAATTGGTTTCACTCTGTGTTATGTATTTTATACATATTGTAGTATTTGGAAGGTAATTTAGAAAATTGTATTAGACATAAATGATATAATATTACCTATTCTGAACTTATTGCTAGATACGTAATTGATGGGCGTCACGGTGAGTGCGATAAGCGATCCCGCCGTTTCATTATGGCGATGAGGGTAACCGTTGGTTTTTTAGTGGGTAGCCTTAAAAGTGGCAGCGTCTTCCATGCTGCCGGGTAGTCCCACATAACCACCCGGTCATCACCTTCTTGGCCAGGGGTATCCGTAAAGGATTTTTCCAAAGGAAAAAAAAACGATACCTAATTGGTACGTTAGTAAAATAGCAGAATTATTTACATTTTATACCATGAAAATAATAATCAATTTATGTAAATAAAATCCATACTACTTAAAAGTTGAATGTAGGACCGTTGCCAAAAAAAAAAGAATCGAAATAAATATTTCCTCGGGGCTTTTTATTGTTTGCGAGTGACGTCAATTTGAACAATGTGTGATTGACTATACATATATATATATATATATATATATATAAAGATGTCTGGACGCTCGTATTAATTCCGTCGCAGTTCAAAAAGTAAGTTTCGGTTAGTTTACTATGATTTTTTTGTTAACCATCCAAAATTTCTGATTTTCTTGGCTTGAATGACATTTAATGATGCTTTGAATTTATATATTTTTAAATCCGCTGATCAAGTAATACAATTAATATATCAAATAATGTATGAAAAAATATTCATATGATTTATTACAATATAAATTTTAATTTTGTAAAAATAACGGTAATATATGACTATATAATAACAACAAAGAAATTTGAAACTTTTGTTAAAGGTTAAGTAAGTTGCACTTAAATTTGACAACGTCACACGTTAAGATGTTTTTAAACATTTAATTCCTTTCTGTCTAAATCGAAAATACTTTTTAAATTTTAATTAGTTTAAATCAAATTTAAAAAAGTATTAAAAAGTATCGGGTCTTTTTTGCAATAAAAAAAAATAAGGTGAAATTTTTTTTTGTCGCAAAAATGAGAAAATAATTAAAAGTGAAACCTTTTTAATTCCCGGCCTTATGACAGTCATCACGTGACAGCGGCTGGTGAAATTCGGCCGAAACGGCGGGAAATAAAATCTTTTATTTTTTTTATTGACCCATATTAGTTAAAAATTTGAAAAAGTATTTTCGATTTAGGCAGAAAGGAATTAAATGATTAAAAACATAACATGTGACGTGTACACGTATCGATAGTTTAAAAACGATACTTTTTTTAAGACATGTACTTTAAAACATTACTTCTAATTAATAATTCGGAAGAAGTAATTCATAATAATAGCCGATAATATTATGGCCAGTAAATAAGTCCCCTATGCACCGACATGACTCAGAACTCAACTGCAATTATATATCCTTGAAAGATATAAAATACTATTTTTATGACTTATTTGATGTATATCGACTTTTCTAAACAAATATGTAACAGATTTTCTTTAGCGTTTTTTAAAATGTTTCTAAGTCGCTTTCAATTATACGTTATCGTAAGTGAATCAGTAAAAAACAACGACGTCTCTGAAAACACTATTATCAGAGTCAACAGTGCAAATGATTTTTGGATGTGGCGTTTGATGAATAACACATTATCAAGGTTACAATATTAACAGTATTTAATTTATCATTAAGTTAAACAAACATTCATTGTCAAAAATAAAATCGCATCGCCATTCCGTGTGGTCATTGGCCTCTTAATTAGTTACATCCCACCGGTTTTCTTATATCTCATAAAATAACATTAGAACAGAAGATACTTTACTATAAAAAGTCAAGTTGAAATTTTGTCTTTATGTAAAATACATTATGTATATAATACGACGTCATTTAAATGTTATCGGCATACCATTAGAAATATAATATATGCCACATATCTTTACCTTTTCACAATGTACAGTTAATTATTTTATTAGAACAAGTTTAAACATGTACAGGCTATATTTACTTTTGTATGGTCCTCATTTATTCTTATCAAAATGCGTCTCCTAAAAGGTTTTTCATGTTAATAAAAGTTAAAGTTAATATTTTAATTACCATACATTAATATTATATTATAAATAGACATTTTGTAAAATGTAATAATAATTTACTACTAATATATAAATTGTTAAGTACGTACAAATAGAAGATTTAGTCTTTTAACTTTGAAGAATTTATATTCGTTTGTTGATGGACCGATCCAAATTTTTCTAATTGTTTGTTTGTTGGTATGTTCTTCTGTAACTCAAAAATAGATCTTAAAGAAAATTGGTATGTGCTTGCGCAAACAATAGGCTGTAATAATATAAACCGTATAGTACAGGTTGGACGAAGCCGCAGGGAATAGCTAGTTTTCATATAATAAGGAAAACTTGAATGAATGATATTATGTAATATACTGGCTAGTAATTGTTCAGAGTTATTCAGATTGTAAGTTTTATATTATCTAAGTAAGTTATATATATATATATATATATATATATATATATATATATATATATATATATATATATATATATATATATATATATATATATATGAAATATTAACAAGGCTCAGTCTGTATGTAGGTATATAATTTTTGGAAAATTAAATGCAATCTAATAATAAAAGCATAACTTATAAATATATATATATATAATTTTGTTTCTTTGCCTGTTGGTATGTTTGTTTGACTGATATTGAAAATTTATGTTTTTGAAAATTTCTAATTAACACTGGCTAGGCCATCAAATATGTTTGAATTATACTAACAAAAAAATATAAAATAGAAAATTTTGCTCAATTATATCCATGTTGATATTTTCACGGCCGTTACTTCGATATATTTGTAAAAGTTTCACACCCTTCGGTACATCCTTTAATAACTTCCTTCCTTACAATAAATGAAGGACGAAAACTCTTCTTTGCATTCTGGAATATGATCTCCAGGGATTTAGTTATATCGATAATTAACAGTCATTATAGATAATTATTATAAATAAACGTAAACAATCATATATCTTTTAATTTTAAAATTCTGTTAAACAGGTCGCCATTGTGATGCCGGTTGTTCGCATACCAGTCTATAAAGTAATGAGTACTAGAGTACTAAACTAACAATAAACCTTGGTATTTGAAATATCTAAACGCTTATATAAAAATAAAAATATAGTGCGTTCCATAATTTTGATATTTTATTAATGGAAATATTTTAAATCATATTTGTTAGTCGGTTCATAAAATGTTTTGTACTGTAGTATTTTTCGTTTTAGTTAAATAAAATACCTGTTTGAAAATATCTATAAACATGTATAACCATGTCAAACTTACTTTATTTTTTTTACTTATTTATTTTATTTATACAATTTTTTTTTAATTTAGTTCAATTTTGTCCTGATAACGACAGATATGTAAAGAGTGCTTAATTCACCGAGTCCGAGGTAGGTATTCACCGAGGTAGAGCGACGGGACGGTTTAACAGAGGTCGCGGGTTCGAATCCCAGCCCTTATCGGTTTATTTTTCATTCTATATTTATTTAAAATGAAAATAAAATACTAATTAATCTATAATTATAAAAACAATACAGTGCGTATCAAAGAAGGCGTGCTATATGTTAAAAATAACGATTACATATTATTTTAACTACAGAATGAAACAAAGTCACGTTTAGACGCGACCTTTACACCTGCGTGAATCATAACGGTTGGCTCAAGTTCAACTAACAAATGACTCGTTCAATAGAAACCTTCCTGTTTATCCTTAGAGGGACGAAAACGGGACGGAATCAGTCGTAGCTAGTGTGTATATATGCACGGAGAAATAAAACTCCTATATCAAATGATATAAAGGTAAAAATCGTATAACACATGCCGTTCTGACTCTAGGGCCTTGTCATGTACTTCCGATGCTTGCCACGTACTGAATTATGGCAATCAGCAATTGGATAAATTAGTCTTTCATACACGCATGAATATATCATATTTCAGTTCTATTTTAAATTACCGAAGTATATATGTGTTTAATATAACAGTATTTTTAATCACAGTATATAAATATATTTTCTCAGTCAGTAGGTACACGTCTGCACGAAATGTACGACGGAAGTGCCTAATCTATGTCGAGACATGAATCAAGGAAGGAAAGTTAAAACAAACTAACAAGGCTCAGGTGATGCGGAAGAATGTATTGTAAATGATAACGCTAGGAATTTTCCCTATCATTTGTGAATAAACACTTTGTAATCCATCACGAACAACTTAAGTAAATTCACGAGCTATAACGGTAGGTATAGATGAGAGAGATATCTCAATCTATATCTATAGATACGGTGTGTAGAGCAAATTTTATGACAGCAGTCTGTGTAGACTAGCTCGGCTCTACATAGAGCTCACATACGTATGTGTTGAATAGGTATTGTTTGAGAGCTATTGTTTATTTTCCCATTTTAACAGTTCTACTATGGTAATGATTTAGTAACGTTAATGTTTTTGTTGAAATATCTGCACTTCCTCTTCAGTCTAACCTTTAAAACACCATGGCTTACTTTGTGTATCGCTGTCACGGCTGTGTGACCATAGCTGATTTATTCTACGCCATTAAATTATATGTATTGGCTGAGTTGTTCTTGTTGTTTTATTTATCTTTATTTCACAATTTAATACCCTGTTTTGCATGTTTTAATTAAATTTACATAGAATTATATTTATTAAACAGTATCCGTAATCAAACTGGCGATCTCTGTCGTATCTCGTTGTCATTTAATCACTGACCCGCCGTGTCTCCGTTGTATTACTGTTGTATACGTAGATAATAATCACACACATATTATTACAATCAAATAAGATGGCTTTTAGATGCGGAAAACGGCAGGAACTAGATTACTCAATGAGACTTCCTCGAGGAAAGTCCTTTAAGTTCGTTTCATCCTATGGGTTTAATATAAATTATATTTACTGTTAAGAGTAAGAAGGTCCAATATCACTTATTTTCCCATATCTATCTTAAATTAATGTTCGAAAAGGAAGTATAAATATCTCGTCACTAAAAATGTGTATATTTAAAGAATTTTAATGCATTAATTTTAAATTATATTTTATATAATGTTTTTTTTCATGCATGTCAATTTAATTTAAATAATGAAATAATATCAGAAAGTTGGGTAATTATGTAATTTAATGTCAATATTATAAATGTTAAACTATTGGTTTATTTTTTTTAAATATAAATTAATAACTCGCCTACAAAAACATATTGTTATTGTAAATTGATTTTAATACATCAAAGATATATTTGTTTTGTTCTATATGAATGTTGTTTGAATATTTATTTATATATTCGTTAACTATTTATGTTAGTAAATATATTTAGTTATTAATGAAAGAATTAAGTAGAGGCGACTCTATTATCACGTCAATTTGTAAAATTCTCAGTATCTTTATATTACCATGTTTGAACTGTTACTTGAGATGATTTAACCTAAATTACTGGTACGCCCTTAACTGGTTTTAGAGGTCAGGTTGCGATCCCTTGGAAAAAACTTGTAATACCACCAAAGGTTATATTAATGGCAGACCCTGGATGATGATCAATATAATTATAGTTGTTAAAACAAATATTTTGTTAAAATTATACTATTATTATACTTTGAAGTATTTTTTATACTAAGTAAATGTTTTTTATTTAAAATCATGCCACACATATGTTATATATATGTTTATATGTACCTAAAAATATTTTTCTATAACCCATTGTAAAGGAGAGTAAAAGAGTAAAAAAAAGAGTAAAACGGTTTGTAAAGGAGAGTAAAAGAGTAAAAAAGAGAGTAAAACAGTTTGTAAAGGAGAGTAAATAAGAGAAATAATGTTCTTTAAGCTCAGTACTGTCTACAAATACTCCCTTTTGAACAATCTGTAATAATACTTGTTTCAGGGGTCTTGAAAATAACTAGACGGCGCAAAGGGGGAGAGTAACCCTATTTTTTCTGTTTCTTTAGTGAGTTTTCTGTCAAATTCCACTCAAATACTCCATCACTCAACTTCAAAAACATACACTGAACGGTCTGTCTGCAATTAATGCATCCAGGAAGTGTCGTTTTTAATATTATACTTATTGAAGTATTACTTTATTATGAATTAACCAAAATAGTTGTTGAGTTACGTAAGTGAAAATTTATTACAATACGTAAAAAGATATCTTAAAACTAGAATTATACTTTACATCTGCTGGTAATAGTGAAAATATTGTACAATTATACCTTGTTAAATGAAATATACAACATTAATTAATTTCATAAGGTCAGTTCTTACACGGGAGAGGTCATGACGTAAAGAATCATGGCGGACTGGGGTGCCATCACTTTGATAGACATTTTTAGGGTGTGAAAATGGAGCAGGGTCGTATTATTTAATCCACTGTTTCTTTTATAAATGTTATTTAATTGATAAACGAAATGAAATATAATGTAACAGAATATTCTTTACAATTTTTTAAAATACTGTATTTAATGTTTCATCAAAAAAATGTTTTTAAATGACATTTATAATAAAAAGATATCACTTCTTGTCTCAACATTGTTAATAAGCAACATTCTTATTAGAAAGAGCTAGAGATAGAGAGAGAGAGAGAGCAATAAAGATTCTAGTTTATCTTAAAAATATCATAAATCTCTACATTATAAATAATTTTATAATTCGGAACTAAAAATGATAAGACGTCATCACACGTTATTTTAGTTAGTATTATCTTAGCTCAGACGTATTGACGAGGTCACTGAAGTGCTCTCGATTTAATTCGTACAAGGCTAGCAAAGTCTATTACTGTTTATAGCCAAAGCCTCTTTCTTCGAACGAATAAGGAAAAATATACTACAGAGGCAGAATTAATTGTTTAATTAGTTAAATATAAAAGAAACAATATACATTGTGTGATGTCATTGTGTGGTGATTAAAAATTCAATCATCATCATCAGCGTAGAAAAATGAAGCGTATCGGAATATACCAGAGGTGACAAATGCCACACGTATTTATTTTAAATCAATATAAGAGCTATCAACAAGTGCCCATATCCTATCAGTCAGATACACAATTATATTTGTTAAAGGAATAATTGTACAGATTCGTACTTGGTACTAAGTGGCTCTTCAATTATATCTCAACCCGTCAGAAACATGTTGGAAAATCAGAAACATAGTGTATTTTTACGATATTTTCTTGCATTTTTCATTATAAGTTACATTTTATTACGATAGTTGTGACAGCAAATAAAAATATAATTATGATTTTTATAGCTTCAGTTGGAATTAAAGTTAAATCAAAAATCTTTATATAATATACCATAATTTTTAATTAAAAAAACTACCATACGACATTTTCCTGTGAAGCGAAACAACTCTTAATGTGCAACGTTCTCAATACATAGCTTTGTAATTTGGGATATTTGAAGTTAGTATTGTTTTGTTTTTACATAAAGGTATAAGAATTTTTTCTATAAATTAATTAATTTAAATCACTACAAATATAAAAACATCAATACAGTTCACACTTAATAATATAAAGGTTATGAGATTCATTTATATCGAATTATATTATATCGAATATATATATAGTAGGGCTGGAGTTCTTACAAGGTTGTTTTGAAAATATCGAATATCTGTATTATATATTTATAATATATATAATACAGATATTCGATATTTTCAAAACCCCAGTGATTATCCACAAGTCTAATAAACTTAAATATATATATAGTTTTTCGAAATCTTAAGCCTTTTTACTACTTTTAATTGAACTGTACTTGTATTAGCAACTAGTTTTTACGTACTTTTCCATATAAAAACATTGCGTATATATATACATATGCCTATGTAGATTATATTATACACAGCTATCTAACTAGTGCATCGGACACTTACGTCATACTTACGTGACTCTTAGGTCACGATATACTTTAAAAAAAATCCAACCGAGTTTAGATCTACCCTCTTTTCCTTCAGTGCAGTGAGTGAATAAGTAAAAAATAATTAAGATTTGTAACTACACATGGTACGTACTGTCAGTTCATTTAATTATTTTTTTTATTATTTAAGTTAAACATATTGGACATTTGTGACACGTCAGATTATAGTTGCAGGATTACAAAACGGTAGGTACGTGCAGAAAAACCGGTAAAAAATTCTATGAATAATCTTTTGAATCATTTTACTTAAGCTAAATGACTTATAAAAATAACTCTAGATGTTATATAAATCTATTAATTTTATTTTTATTTTTGGTAAATTGTTGGCATTTGTTATATAATATAAAAGTATAGGTGAAATATGACCAAGTTAATCACAGTACGAGTTAAACCGTTTGTGTTTTTTAATAAATATTTTTTTATAACCTAAAATGTTATCGTAATCGCTTACTTCAATTTGTCCGTATACTCGTTATTCGTACTATAGTATAAAAACGAAAATGTCTAGTGTTCATTTTAGCAAACATAAGACAAAGCAGTATAATCGTGACTTTGGCCTTAAAAATATTAATATTAAAAAAAAAAACTTACCGCCTTCACCCGGAGTGACATCTGTTGTCAGCTGGACGACAACTGACACTTCATAAGCGTCGACCTCCAGTTTTCCTTAACGTGCTTTAAGGGAACTATCACAGATCTCACAAACCTACCATAGTCACTGGTTAAGAATCGGTGTTAATGTTTTTAATACAGATAAAAATTCTTTAAACGTAGTTTTCCACTGTGTCCGCTACTCAGCTACGCTGAAGATTTTTGTCATGTGCCTATCTGACGAACTTTGCTTTATGACAAATATCGCAATAAAATTAGAATAAAACAAATATGTAAATTGCTTATTCAGTGGTGGTTAAGGATTCATTTAACCTCAAAAAATATTATTGCGTTACGTGACATATTTCCATTACCTAACCAAAAATACCACTTAATTTATATAATATTATACTTCATACGGTGGATTGTATATTATATACTGAAATATCAAGATTATTGCCACTTCAGATGAAATTCAAGACCGCAAAGTTTTCCCGTTTTCCGCCACAAATGAATAAATTATCAGAGATTTGATAAATGGATTTTTTTATTGAGATAAATAATGCATTTAGTCTCAATTTATTCAGTATCTAAACGTTGTTCCTCACATTAATAAACTGTTGATGTTTTTAAATATAATGTAAACCATATTTTAAGCTATTAGATATTAAAAAAATGTTTATTTATCGGCTTATAACGCTCAAGTTCATACCTAATGCAGCGAGCCGCGAACGAACAGAAAGCACGTGACCGGTAGAAAATCATTGCCAGCCTCTTTGGGTGACAGATGACAAATATATCATACCTTTTAAATATTACTACTTGAAATATCTGTTATAATAACAGCAAGGGTACTTACCCTGTGACTTTATACATTACATTGTATTTGTACTTTACCCGTATTTTTTACACAAGCTGATTAAACGCTATTTTCGATAATACGGCTTCAATTTTAATACTTTGTTAGCACTTGACTCTCATCTGCATAACAATGCTCTTAGAATAACTGGAAATAATTCGGTTTCCGCATATATCTACAAAACTATGAATATTCATGAAAAAAAACGATTCGCTTAAGCACAGCCACTGAAATCTCAGTAACAAAAAAAACTCACAAGGAAATTGACAACTAGTTTTCGCGGGAACGATCTACAATTCAAGAGCAATGATGGCGCGGAAAGGGCTTTTTATCACAACTCTCTGGTTTAACAATGACTTTACGTCTCATTCTAGTTCAATGTAAAAAGTAAATGAACGATAAGATACCGAAGGTGTACGAGAGCCGATAAATTAGTACCTGGCAGGTACGACGCGTGCGACCAGCCCGGTGTTCGTCACTCGAATGCCGCCTGCGACGCGGCCATTGTTTACAACGCTAATTACATTTTCGTTTCGATCGACTTTGACGGTCTAAGGCTCTGGTGGAAAATCTGGCTGACATCCAGCCCGAGTCACGTGCCTTTTATGTTTGACATTTCCGGCCTATATCATATATTATAGTTTGGATATAAGAATTGCCTAATACTTTTATCCATCCATTGACAATCAACATCACTTATCACTTAAAATTGATGATTTATTTATTTTAAAATATAATTAAAACTTATTACCTGTTATACGGTATGGTAACATTATCACATATAATATATGCTGAATTATTTATGTGCCACTATCTCTTTAAAGTTATCGACGTTACATTTTGCATGTCGTCAAGAATCACCTTGTCGTCCTTTAAAACGTTAGCACGATGTCAAATAAATATTTTTTTAATAATTATCTATATATGTGTAATAGATCGTGATATATGAATAAGTAAGTTTATAGTTTTATTTACACGTTTAATATATAAGTATTAACTTCAATATTGGACTAAAATTAGACGTACACTGGTAATGATTCAAAGTGGAATATATTTAAATAAATGAGTCTCGCGAACGTTCATGAACCTACCCAGAGTAAAAAACTTAAGAATAAGTTAAATATATTTATAATAAGTTAATATAGAGTTGAACTTTATATAACGTTAGTGGTCTAGAGATCTTTAAACGGTAAATAATTCATCTTATTGAGACGAAAAATCAACAAGTCTAAGTAAAGTTTGGATATAAGAATTGTTTGCCCACTACTTTTATTCCTGAGTTGGTAATACTGAACCATCTATTCAAGATCATGATGGGTTACATAAACTATGGAATAACAAGGTTTATATCCATCTTTTTTTTAATAATTTCAATCTGTTCCCCAAAATAAAATGTCGTGGCCCTATTAAGGAACATTGAAATGAAATAAATTACTAAGCTAACATTTTTTTTTATTTAGTTTCATTAGCCAATGACGAAAACAGAACTGACTCACTCAATACTCATAGTTTAAGAATATACTAACATCTCGTCGGATGCAAGACGAAGTTCGCTTCTCTCTACTATTTATATAACAGACAGTAAACTGATTCAACGAAGCGAATTAGCAATAATGGGGGGATACTAAAATCACAAAGGACACGTCTTTGAAATATTTAACAATACCTGTGGACATGTTTTGTTTGTAAGATTTTTATAATTTTCCATTACATTTTTAAATATTGAAGAATAATTTATTTGAAAAGATCTCATAATATGAGATGACAAATTATTTAATCTGGCTTTAACCTGTATTCTTATGACAGCTGACCTTAGCATCGTTAAAGGTAAACTTTAAAGAATATATTCTGAAGATAGATCTTCCTCACATATATCTTCAGATCTACAAATCCAGTTATAATATTGTACATTACGGTAATGCAAGGTGAGATTTAAACATCGAGTCAGTTATATATAAAAACTACTATAGTTAAGTATATTGAAGTAAATATTTGATCACGATTGATACAAAGAGATAAAGAAATAGAAGAATTGTTATTATTACATATTTTTCTTGTAGTATTTATATTATATATAACAACGGACAGATGGATTGTATGAATGAGGATAAAAGGAGAGGCAGAGACGGATGGTTTGTCGACTCCATCTAGGGTTAAGGACGATAATGAAAGCTTTTCAATATAATATAAAAAAGATTAAAAATAGATGTATTTATATAAAAGGAATAATAACAAATAATAATATTTTTCCAATAAAATGTTGTTGTCCTCTGATAAAAGAGGTTTTTAAAAACCGCTATCATTTTATCTGCTTTTTTTACCTTTATTTGATAACCCATATTGAAACAAAAATAAATTCTATACTTCGATACTGCATTTTTAAGAAAGTTTTATCTTAAATAAAAAAAATCGTAAAATAAGTTTATTTGCGCTATTAGTAAATTAAAATCTTTAGTGAACAATCTTATTGACATTGTAATAATTTTTTTTATCGAAATGTTTATTTAAAATATTATAACTCAATAGAAAACTGTCAAAAGTGATATATCACTTAAAGAACGAGACAAACCTAATTTGGTGTTAGGTTATTGGCGCTGTCAAGTATTAAATATTAACTTAACTGAATATTAACTAAACTGAATATTAACGATCACCTTTTAAATAGTTTTTAATTACAGTTAAAACAAAACTAAACTAATATTTAAAAACTAGTTTCAAAGCAAAATTACGTATAAGTAAAACGTTAAAATCCAAGCACTTATTATATATAAAATACTATACTTTGATAAAAAAGTAATGTATTTATCTTTATATTACTGTTCTACTTGGTAAGAGTTACTATTTGTTAAATAGTAAAATACGACGAACTACAATACGCGCTGGATGATTTGACATTTTTGGGATGCAATTCCGACACTCTATTTCCTGAGCTATGACGTCACAACTTAATGAGTCTATACATTTATAAAATAAACCGATTGACGTATTTGTAAGACTATTAAAATAATTACAATACAAACCTTATTTATCTATAAGCGAAGTATATATTTTAACTAACACGTGGAAGAATTATTGTCTAAAGCTCAGTCAGTTTATTGTTCAATATACAGCGATACAAATGTGTGATTTTCCTCTTACTGCCTCATACGCATTACTTTGTCAATTTACAGGGATTTCTAAGTATTATTAACATATTATTTATTTTGTTTAAATCCAAGAAAAATATTATTTGCTATGATCAAGTATATTTTGTACGTTGTTCTTAGTTTTGTTTTCCGTTTTTTGAGAATGCGTCAATAAAATATACATACATTAAAATATTGTAGATGGGCGAATCTAGAAATCATGGACAATTTTGATAAAAATATTTTGGATACAAACTAAACCTTTATCACATTCTGTCCAGATTATTCCAAAACAAAAAATATATACGGGATTTAAAAAATCTTAAATATATTTGTATAAAAGTTAAAGAACTATCAATTAAAAATATTCACACAATCAAAAAAACCCGCATGTTTTTTATCTCACACATGTGAAATACACACACACACACACACACTAAATAATATATAGGAAAAGTTATATAAAACTGAGTCAATCAATATCTAGCTACTTTAGTTCTTAGATATTAAATTGTAAGTACTAAATCACGAATTTTCCTCAACACATGACGCCGACGGTCGACTGATCAGAGGCAATACAAGTCACGCATTTCATTGTGATATAATTATATAACATGGCATCTTCGTGCAAACACCATTGAATTTATTTAAATACGCAATCATTTAACATAAGTATTTTGTTAAATATATGAATAAATATTCAATAACCGACGAGTTTAAAACGGGTAAAGAAAACAATGGCATACTGATAGTGACGTCACAAGTTACATGACTTTTTATTTAAATTGTAAATTTACATCTCTATTGTTTGTTTGTTTCCAAATAAAACACTAAACGATCTCCCAGATCGTCACCACCACCAGCTTTATCCCAATTATTTTGGGTCTTGGTTTGTGGTATTCTAGAAAAATATATTAACGTGGAATCATATCGGAATTTAGTCCGATTAGTTTCGAACCCATTCGGGGTTCTTACTCATGAGCTCGAAACGTGACTGACTCGCGCCGTGAAATCTTGTAAAACAATTTATATATATATATATATATATATATATATATATATATATATATTTAAAATAAATATATATATTTAAAATAACAAAAAGTTGCCAGTAACATTTAAGAAAATATTTTGAAAAAAAAAATGGTACTTATACATAACACCTATTGATAGATAAAATGTATGTTAAAGATAAAATATTAATAAATACAAAATGGAGTACGTATATTATTACTTAAAGGTTCATTAAATTATTGTTTTAATTCTTGTCTGTCTGTCTGTTGACTATCCTTAACAATTTCACAGTAAGATACAGTTCCTTCTTTTTTGATATTTATAATATATTTATTCTAATACAATAAATATTAAAATATTTGGGTAGTTTAAAAAACCGGCCGCTAAATTTGAACTCGGAGTTTTGTTCGTCAAGATGTTTATTTCTGTTAAAAAAGTAATAAGGACCGGATGCTGTTGTGATTTTTTGGTTTATTTAGTTTAATAGGTTTATTTAGTGTAAAATTTCATTTTATAATATTTCACAACTTTTGCTTGTAAAGTATAAGTGAACTAAACATTTTATTTTCCTCTTAAAATGTTTAAGATTATATAAATACTTGAATGGAAACTATTAATTATTTATAAAAAGTAAACAATTCAAAGTATTCAATTGTTTATATTATACCTTATATATATGTATGTAAAATAATTATTTGAAATGCTAAGTTCAATATCGTCAAGTTTCGTGAAGTTGTGGTAAATCAATTTATTTATCAAATTATCATATTTTGTTGAATCGTGATTCATTTATATTTTAATTAGCGTTGGTACGAGATTTTTTTATAATCTTGTTTTATTTATATTCCTTATTACCTAAATATATTCGTAAGTTTATTGTAAGATTGTAATAATTTGAATTATTTTTAAAGTAGATAAAATATGTTTAATAAGCGATGGGAAATGTCAGTTTTATTAAAAAAAAATACAACTGAAAAATAAAGATGAAGCGTCGGATTAAAACATAGGTCGATATATTATGTAAATTCATATATTATTTATTTCCCGTTAAAATTACCTTGAATTATATAATCACAATTTTTAAATACATAATAAATAACATAAATAAATCGAAATAACGAATAATTAATGAAGCTATTATCATTATATATTAACTTTTATGATTATTTAGACGTTTAACGTATGCACAGTTATATTATAATTCTCAGTTAATTCATATAAACAAATTAATTGTATTATTTGTATGAAAAATGTTCAAACATCACCTACCTGCATGATGTATGGATCAAATGTTATTGTATGAGTTTTTTAATATACTTAGTTATTTTCCATTGTTTGAATCTAAACACATTAAACTAATAGTCTTATGTAATAATATAGCATATTATATAATGTTCGATATTGGTATTGTTTAAAAGTATATAGATTTTAAATGTATAATTGATCTTGCGGTTGGGCCATGATAACAGCGACAATTAAGACGCGTACAAGAAAATGTTTCTTTTAAGCGATGTATTTATTTACAGTTATATATTTTTTGTAATATATTTAATACATGAATGTCAAAATTAATAAATAATTTTAAGAGCCTGAGGGAGAATAAAAAAATAGTTTATTAAAAATTTACCTTAGATGTATGAAACATCCTTTTTAAGTAAGTTGTTTACTCAAGTATGAAACTTATAAACAACTTAACAAGTTTCGAACATTTTATGGATATGACCATATTTTTTATTTTTCACAATATTGCAACAATCAGGTTCCATCATACAATTTTATCCTGCCATCGAAGTTATATGTCCATATATGTATAACTTCGGTGAAGTGATCAAGAGATGAAGTTATATGTCCATATATGTATAACTTCGATGAAGTGATGAAGAGATGAAGTTATATGTCCATATATGTATAACTTCGATGAAGTGATGAAGAGATGAAGTTATATGTCCATATATGTATAACTTCGATGAAGTGCTGAAGAGATGAAGTTATATGTCCATATATGTATAACTTCGATGAAGTGATGAAGAGATGAAGTTATATATCCATATATGTATAACTTCGATGAAGTGATGAAGAGATGAAGTTATATGTCCATATATGTATAACTTCGATGAAGTGATGAAGAGATGAAGTTATATGTCCATATATGTATAACTTCGATGAAGTGATGAAGAGATGAAGTTATATGTCTATATATGTATAACTTCGATGAAGTGATGAAGAGATGAAGTCATATGTCCATATATGTATAACTTCGAATAAGTGATGAACAGATGAAGTTATATATCTATATACGTATAACTTCGATGAAGTGATGAAGAGATGAAGTTGTATGTCCATATATGTATAACTTCGATGAAGTGATGATCAGATGAAGTTATTTGTCTATATATGAATAACTTCGATGAAGTGATGAAGAGATGAAGTTATATATCTATATATGTATAACTTCGATGAAGTGATGAACAGGTGAAGTTATATGTCTATATATGTATGTGTAAAGAATTTTGGTATAAAAATAATTTATAATCAAGTAAAATAAAAGGTTTTAAAAGAACTAAAACGTATGAATATCTATCTGCGTTAAATTAAGTTTCTGTTTTTTAAAAAAATCTCTCGTTAGTTCTTTTACCGTGTCATAAGCCTGCAAAAAATATTTCATCTATTCATTCGTATAGTTATTTAAAAAATCGAAGATTAAAACAAAAACCTTATTTAAATCTACGATTTAGTTTGGTATATTTATCTCATAAAAAAATATTAATTTGGTCTGTCTGTGTGTAAACATATAATAATGTAAAAACAAAACAGAAGCTATTGTACATACTGGTTGAGTTTGATATAACACTTATTTTCATAAATAATAATTTATTTTAATTTATAAGCATTTCATACATTTTATAGGAAAAATATCTTTTTTTTCTAACTCACAGTTGGTAAAAATTCTAGCTAGATATCTATAATTCATCGTTTTTGTTACCGTATAAATAAATTATATAAAATGTCTATCTTCTTTATTCATTTTGCCTTCATAACAACTATTATATGTAGTTTAAAGCGTGATTTTTTTTATTCTTATAGATAACACCTTTTATATAGGCAAGTCATATTTTTATTTTTCTTTATTTCAATACTTATTTCTTCAAAACCTATAAACTAATAAATGATTAAAAAATAAAATTTAATTTACCCACAAATTATTAAACAGACAACCAACTATTTTATTAAAAAAAATCCACAGCGTCTCATTATCTACATTCGCGTCATAAGTACCAGTGATTGAACATTTTTTGTTATTTATTAGCAATTTAAATTGCATTTTTATCAATTGAAGCACACGTTGCATTAGTTAACTTGTAATGGTTGTGTAACCTGCCATTAACAGTTAACAGACTCGTGACGCGTAACTCAATGACTACGTGAATAAATACGGCCATTACAATAGAATATACCAATTAAATATGCATTTGAATTAATAACATGAAATGCAAAACAAACATAAAACCTATAAAATATATTAAAAGATTTTTTATATGAATTCTTAATATATTATGTATGTATGTTTTAGCCGCTTTACCTGAAGTAGAGACAAATGTATAAGTATAGCCTAAGAATAAAAATATAGAACCATTTGAATTCTAAAATATTTTAATCTAGACTTAAGCACAAGTTAAATTTAACGATTAATTAATTACAATTTAGACATCAGTTGTAGCCGATTAGTAAATAATTGATCCACAAATTTTATTACATATTTGAACTCAGCCGGATTATAAGAAAATTTCAATAATTAAATATTCTATTATGAGCGCTTGTAAGATCACATTGGAGATACAATTTCAATATGACATATGTACACTCTGTTCCGTGTAAGAGCGCTTAACGAGATTGACCTAGGATAACAGTTCGGAAGTGGCCGATTGTATGTCATTTTCCTCTTGACTGGAACGCACTGTACCCTTAATACGAGTTCTATTAGTTTTCAGACAGTCACGAAATGGGTTCTTCGTTGTGATTGGTTTAAAACTAATCAGAAACAAATAACAGCCAATCACAATAAGCATCTGTTTCGTAACATCTCGAAAATTTTCAACGTTTCGTTTTATGAAAATTCGTACTAGGCAAACATAGATAGAACATTAAATGTATTTAGTCTTTGATAATAATTTAAATATTTAAAACAATAATATTATATTTCATTTATACTTATATATAATAACTGTGTTCACTCAGTAACTGTTAAATATGGTAAATAATGCTAGATTAAGGGTAGAGAAGTTCCAAAATATGTATAATGTAAGAGGTACAAAAATTTAATCCTGTGAGATGTCATAAAGCATTTAAAATCGGAACAACCTTGCGGCACTTCCAGTTTTGTGTTTCTTTGTTATTTGCATAACTGGTTTATTTATGTTTGGGTGTTTCTAATTTCATTTGCAATTTAATCCAATGCAAAATAGATTAGAAATGCCATTCATTGAAGAGACAATTAGTGTTAATTGTAAAGGAAACGAATTAAGTTCTTTTTGTTACTTTTAAGTAAGATACTTCTGTATCTAACAAATGTTTTGAATCTATTTGTTAGGTATTATATAGTGGATAATATATAATTGTAATGCATTATAGGGTATAGTTTCCTGAGACACTTTTAACAATCCTTGAACCCTTCGAACGTTCGAGGCGGTGCGTCGCCGGCCGCACCCAAGGCAAATTGAGGCTACGAATATTAAACTATTTAGAAACCTACACTAATAATTCTTACTTTAGTAATACAGTAGATATTATCTGCACAGGGAAGTATACTTAATGCAAAACAATAACAACACAAGCGTCTTAAAATTAAAAACTATAAAAAAATTATTATAAACTAGACAATAATACAATTTAATTCCCATTTAAGTGCCGCCAAAGTTAATTTGCTTTACCGACTTCGCATTGAAGGAAGTCCCTAATAAAAGCGGATGGATGTTCCTGCCGAGTTGCCATCCGTAGATTTCGCTGAACCCGGTTATTGTTTAACTTCCAAGAGACGAGAAAATAATAAACAATATTATTTACTCAAATGTGTTAAAGCAACGCGTCTGAGTATAACAGGCGTACATTCACAGAGCCTGGGTCGTCAAATTGATTGCCTCTCGTATAGGTCTGACTGATTCCAGTACTATTACTCCACTCTTCTATCACAAATTGATATAAAATAGGTAGATGCTTTAGCAATATTTGGAAATGTAAGTAGAATCATCATTTCCGTTCATTAGCCCTATGTCCTATTCTCTTTCATCTCTATCTCCTTTTCATCTCCCTCTCCTTAAAGTGATTTCGTATATTTTTGCAGATGTCTATTTGGCATCAATCTAAAAATGACATGCTGATGACACGAAACACCATTGGTGGAAAATTGATTCCAACAATGCACCTCTCTTTCTTCTCTATCTTCTTCTGGGGCACGGTGATGGTTATTTATTTACTTAAAAATTGCTTTTTATTTTGAAAGTCAGGAAGCCACCTCCGTCTAGTATTAATCACATCCCATATCCAATAGATTACCAGCTTTATCCGGATAGGCAACAGGTTAGCAGACCCTGAATATACCGGGATAGTGCTTGGAGGGTGGAACTAACTGATGAATGTAATAAAACGCTACCAAACCATTGTTATTAACTTTCCCAGCTTAGAATCTCTAATAAATATTACTGTAACATGAAACTGTACTTACTTAAAATATCTATAAATATGTATAGCCATGGTCGCTTACATTAATTTTAATAAATATATAATGAAAAATAAGCTGATACGGGCAGGTTTTTCGAACCCTTGACCTCTGGGAAATCATCCCGTCCCGTGGCAACGATACAGTAGCTCAATCCAAGTTCTCTGAGTCTTACAGCTATATGGTAGCTCAATTGGTAGAGCGACGGGACGATTCTCCGCAGGTTCGCAGGTTCGAATCCATGCCCGTATTGGTTTAATTTCATTCTATATTTATTTCCAGTACATGTCTGTACATGTTTATGAAATTTTTCAAACATTAATTTCGGTTCTGGCATTTTTTCAATGTTAATCTATACTGCAAAGTTAAAAAAAATTGGTTAGCATTTTCTAAAGAAGCCTAATAGATGTCTCCACCGTCCCAATAACGACGAATAAGTACAGAGTGCTACATTCACAGAGTCAGCCAGCGATACGGTAGATCAATTGGTAGAGCAACGGGAAAGTTTCCCAGAGGACGGGAGTTCGAATGCCGGCCCTTATCCGTTTATTTTTCATTATATATTTATTTAAATTAAAATAAAAGTATTCTCCAGATTAAATATTATGTATAATATACATGGTATGGTATTGTAGGAAAATATCGAAAGGCAAGTGAAAATCGATTATCGAGATTCAGTCTTAATAAGAGCTTATTGTATATTTGAAATCAAACCAATATTTATATACCTTCGAACTGCTCAAATAAGGTAAAGGTCAAAGATTTTTGGCGTTAATTTTTAACGTTTCTTTATTCATAACAAAACAATGAAATACTCAAACAACTCAAAGCAATTAGGACCATTATGTTTGATCAAACAAGTCTAGTCGTCAAGAAGTTGTAAATTGTTGTGTCAATATTTTCACAAGTTTTAGGAAAAAATACCCAATTTGTGTATCACAGGAAAACGCCGTTAATCCTATTGTCATGCCTTAATGCGCCTGCGCATAACAGAGCATCTACAATCTTGACATGGAAATACCGCCGCACGATTGCAACTCGAATAACAATATTAAATTAATCAGTAATAAATAATATATGACTAATATCTTATATTTAAATTTATCTTTACAATAAGATTTTTTTTTAATTGCAGTTTTGTAGACGAATGACACTTTTCCCTTTTTTTTCGACAGATTTATTTTCTTATATAATTGAATATAAATAGCAAAAACGATAGTAATAATGTAATTACGTTCTAATATATATATATATATGTATATATGAGTCTAATATATATATAGGAGACCAGTCAGGCAGTCATTTACCAGAATTGCTGTTACATGGTATTGGAATTGGAAATGAGAGAGCGTGCGTCCATGAATTAAGCAATGTGGTACGAACATGACTTAATTTAATACTATATAAATAAAATACTGGCTATACGAAGACTGAGACGCCTTCACAACAACGTCTTACAAAGGAATCTCTTTCTCATACCTGAACTTCTAGAAAAGTAGAGAAATTAAAACTAAAATTGCTCATTGTTTCTTTATCATAAGTGAGACTTGAATGACTCGTAATAAAAAACATAAAGAACTTGCGAAACAAAATACCACTAATGTAAATTCTCCGAAGTTATTTGTTTATATTTTTACAAATCAGGTCGCCAGTGATAGCATAACTTAAATTTACAAAAATAATAAAGTATGTCATACGTTCTACTTATTTATTTACCTACTTGTTTATCCTTCGAAATTAAATACTTTACTCACATATATATATATATATATGTATACATAGATACAGTATACAAATTCCACCTATAAGTACTCTAATGTAAATAGTGAAGATCCCTTCCAGCTAAAATTCTTCTCATATAATATTATTCTCATTCAAAACGTTCCGTCCCTCATACATGTAGTCTGGCTAAAAATACTTGACCTATTACATAACTACACACTTTATCTAACATAGATGAGTGACATACTTTATAATAACATAATATCATATATTATTACGTATATTCAATATTGCGTATATTCAATATTTCTTCAATAATAAATATTCATTACAACTTCAACGCAATATGTAAAAGTAATAGCCTGACGTTGGCACTAAATATGTTTCCATTGTGGTACTTTCCAGTAAATGTTTCGTCTCGTCAAGATTTTTAATTAGGTAGGTACTAACTTTGGTATTATTAACAAAAGCGTATTAAATATTGTATAATAGTTTAATAACTGCTAATTTTAATATTTAATAAATTTCCGTCTTATATATTATATTATACTTTTAGAAATTTGAAATTGAGGTGTAAATATAAATTACAATAAAATAAGACATGAAAAGATATACATATATATACTTGAATATACTTGAAATATACTTGAATCTAAATATAGAAAGAAAATTATTAAAAGGAGGTAGAGAATCGGTGCTTTAATTAATACGAAATTTATTACGAAATCTAAAATCTTTGTTTGTTAAGAACTTGGTTTGAGATTATTATAATATCTTTTGTTATTTTAAAACAAATATTATTACTTTGTTTCAGTTTCAGAAATTATTTAACATATTTCATTATCTGAGTACTAAATTCTTTAGTTCAAATCCAGTCACAGAAAAAAATTGCACAATTTTGCTAGTAAAATGGATCAGGCGTCTCATAAAACTTCAGTCATTAATGAGCTATAAAACTAAGTGCTTTTTTAATTAAAAATAACTTATTAGTTTACAATCGTTTAACAATTTTTATTCACACAAAAAATATCATTATAACTATTAAGAAATATAACAACTTAGTTAAATCATCAGTTAATGAAATGGCGATACTTAACTGAACATTAAATTAAATTTAATTGTATAAGTGGGGATGATTACCCGATACTTTTATGAACGCGAGATAAGCCTCGAGTTACGTGCTAAGTCGGTCAAATAACTAAGCCAAATGAACCGTCAAAGACATGTGGATTACTAGTAGTTCAATTTCTCTGCATTTCTTGACCGACATTTGTGTGATTATTTTTCGATACAAACGAGTTCGACGCTGAAGCATCCAATTTATTAAACGTAAAACGGTGAAAGTTCTTAAATAAGGTACGATAAATTACTTTTGGGAAATTAAATGCAGCATTAAATGAAAAAATATAGTTGCAGTTAACTCATGTGAGATAAATTTATAATAGTAACGTACCTTAAGACCATGTAAGGTAATATTAATATATAAAATGTAACATTTATAATAAATAGTGCTGTATATAGCCAAAGCGAATGAATCAACATTTGTATTTTTAGACAAGTAAGACTCTACTTCTAGACCGTAATGTAGAGCGAAGAAGTTATAAGTAGAGTGGAAAGAAGAAGATGAGAGAACACATGACAACTCTTATTTTGTTTAATTAATATACAATTAATAACAAAATTGGTTATTGTTACTCCGGAGCTATTTGGAGCAAAAACAATATTGATATTATTGTCATGACAATTAATTAAAAACAGTAACATGACAAGTGAACTACTTCATGATGACATGAGTTGGAGGCATCCTGTGATTATCAGGTTTTAATAATATTTTTCTGACACTCCGCTTACCTTGTTATGACCTCAGTGATGGACGCACGTACAGACAAGTATAAAAGCTATTGAAGTATTTAATGACATACCTTTATATATTATTAATATTAATAACTCAATTTAGTTTATTAGTTGTTTTAAAACTAGAACATATTATTTATTAAGTTAGATTTCTTGTGCTATGACTATCGTTCTTAATTTAAAATACTTTATAATTATCTAGCTAAATATACGATTAAAATATGCATATATAAATTAAATATAACTGCTGTAAATTCTCGCAAGATATGTAAAATTACATTTACAAAGTTACAAACTAGATATCATTCCCACAGCTTCACTTAAACTGTATTCCGAAGATTATTCCTTGATTGAGAACAGGTACCGGCTGCAGATACAAGCCTGAGATGAATTGAAACTGTATTTCTCAAATTTACATTTTCACATAAGTTTTTGTTTGCAACATGTTTATTATCGAAGCATTTAATTTACCTTAATTAACGACTATTGTTCATTTATTCTCATGTCATTCCTAGGTCATGTCAGTATAGAAGATGTGCTACACGGAAACTTGCATACATAATTTCAATACAAATTATATAATATAGTTTTTTTAAGATCGTCTGACGTAATTGTTAATACGTCTTGTTATTCAATGTGGCTATTTATTTATTTAGCCTTGTTTTCTTGCTTTCTTGACATTTAGTTTGTAACAAATCATAAATAGCGAATACAATGTATTGTTGGAGGCAGATTTCTAAAGCTAGATGGCGTGTAGCTTTTTGCAGAAAATTATGGTACTAGTAGGGCTGTAAATTTTAAAACGAGGCAGTGCGTATAAATAGTTTTTCAATGTTATTTTCTGACGTATAATTATTATCTTGTAAGCCACACATATACATGCATGCACACACACACGTTATGCAAAACCGGCTCTATTCCGTTTAGGAATTTATGATATAATATACATTTAAAGATGTCTAACGTCGCAGTAAATCACAATTAAAATAACATCTACCATTTAATGTTAGACTTTAATATTAACTGGCTACGCTTGAATATATACATTTTATAGTAAATATAAAAGCCGTTGACAATCAACGTCTAATATATAAAGTCTAAAATATAAAAATTTTTATTTATTAAGAAATATACAATAAGTATTGTTATTAATAAGCCGTTATTTTTTGCAAGAACACCGTAATTTTGTCATTACTTCACGAATACGTCGAGCAATAAAATATAACTTGTTTTTGTCTGTAGCCAGTGACATTAAATTATTTATGTTTTGAAGTATGAATCCTACTCATATATTTTATAAAAAAAAATATGTAAATAATGTTGGATTTAAGAGAAAGTCGCATATTCGCGGAGAAATTACCTCTTATTTGACTCTAATTTAACACATTCTAGACAGAAATAACTTTTAGACCATTTTTCACACGCTGTTAATATTCTTATAATATAAATATATGTAACGAAGCATATTAAACTTCGTATTAATATGCCAGAAGTCTCTTGAATATTTTTTGCTATTTAAGTGATAAAAGTTACATATAAATGTTGAAACCAATCAAGTCTAGTAAACACTTTAATATTGTTATGTGTAAGGTTCACGCAGAGTATCAAAGAATCAGGTAGCTCTCTCCTGACCTCAACTTCCATATACGAACAGGTTTACCTGAAACAAAAAGAAACTTTGAAACACCTATTATATATTAAGAAATGACTTTTTTTATAAAATATTAAATATAAACCATATAAAATATCGTATAACATATCAAGGCGAAGTTAAATATTTGATTTGTTATGTGTTAAAAAACTACTTAACATATTAAAATTATGTGCAATCATTGTCTTCTATTATATTTATGATAATAAATAATGTATTGTGATAACATGCTACGTGTGTCGAGAACGAAACACAATATATAATAAAATACTATTTTATTTCTCAAAACACGTAAAGATGGAAATAAAGACATTATACTCAGATTTAAAACGCCAAAATAATTAATTCAAAAGAAATTACTTTGAAAAGAGAAAGTAAAAAATATAAATTACCTCTGAAGTCATATATATATTATATTAAAGTAATCCAGTCGTTAAATATACGAATACATTTGAAGTATTCTTCAAAATATGTTCAACATTATTTTTGACGTCAATAAATATATTAAAAAATATTAATCGCTAAGGAAATTGTCCATTTTGTATCTATAAGAACGTCCATACGTCAATAAAATAAAAGTGCTATTAAATTATATTATGAATTGGAACGATGATTGATTCGTCGCGTTCCATTGTTATCAGAGTGAAATGGAATTTAAACCATTTCATCGAAATACAGCTCTCATAGCAGTTGACATTCAATTATTACTTGAAACGCACTGTATTTGTCGACGGAATATTAATTCATATATACTTAAGAAATATTATTGGATAATTCACTAAAACAAACATTTCCTCAGTCTTTTCAATTTATGTATATATATACCAACTGTTGTATCCGACTCCGCCCGCGTAGTTTGCAGTGTTCGTAAATTAATTTGTAAAAGTTTTTTCCCGTGAAAATATTTGATTTTAACGTGATAATATAAAGCCTGGATCTCAACGTTCATGTTAAATACTGTTGAAATATTTATTGCAATATTTCAGAAAACTCTATCGTATGAGCCATTAATATCTTGAACTGTTCAAATATAACATTCTGTAAAGAGTTGTTTACTTCAATTGATTTAAACATCAATAAAAATCGCATTATATATCCTCGCTTCGACGTGTTTACGATAACCGTAGTCTCATTAAAATATGTAATTACATTGTCTAAACTATATTGTTTACTGGCTCTCTTTCATATACATCGGCTCTACCTTGACACACTTACCACTGGCTTGATATGAGCGCCTTGAGCAAAGAATTATAAATAATAAACAAATGGGCTGGCAGTCGTATTAATACGCTTATATCTTAGACAACTGTTTTCCTTTTCCTTCTTTTTGAACACAAAGACTGACACACGATGATTTTATAAAACTATATATTCTGTGCACGTTATTTTGAATAGGTTGAATAATTGGTAAAACCTTTTCTTAGTGACCAACGTCACTGTAATCTGTTTCCTTATAGAACACAATATAACACATTATAATATGTTTTTACCTTTCAGTAATACTTATAAAAATTGTATTTGACTGTAAATTCATTTACATATTTACTTTTAAATAAAACATCCATTTTGGTAGACATGTTAGCATGAAACCTAACAAGCAATATTATTAACATCAAAACTACACAAAAAAGATACTAAAGAAATATTAAAGTCGATTCTTATATTAATTTATAACATTAGGATATATTTTCCATGTCATAACTAACAGAATATAACATTTAACATTGTTACAAGCAACTCGTATAAATTTACATTTAAATAAAAAGTTCCAGAATGTTCTTAAACGAGACAGTTACAATATTAAATAAACGTGTATTGAACTATTATTATGACATTCAAAATTCTGTTTTATTCATATGATTTGAAAAGCTGCAAATTTGTATGCGAGAAGCGAATGAATAAAATAAAATGCGGCGTCTCTTATACCATAAAATGAACTCAAGTCTCACGCTGTAGATACAAATTTGTATGCTCTCGTGTTTATTTTCACATAAATCTACAAGTGTTTGATTCAGTAGCGTAGCTAGGTAACTAAAGGCCCTTAGGAAAAAATAAACGAGGGCCCCAACTAAACTATTTAAAATAGTTTATTCCGTATACATTGTGTTCCGAATTCGACTACCAAATTTATTTTTTTCACGGTGCGACTCTAAGACCAGCCTAAAAAAACAGGAGAGGTCCGGCAAGTTTCAATCAAAGATGTTTGAGACTAGATGGCAGTTCCCCTGCATTTTTTCAAATAAGTTGCCATTTTCAAACGAATTTGGTTTATTTATAATCAGAATGTGGAAAAAATTTTAACTACTTCAATTTATAGTTTGTGCGTCACAGTTCGAGGGGCCCCCTGAGCTTTAGGGCCCCGGGATACTGTCCCGTTTAGCCACACAGTAGCTACACCACTGGTTTGATTTTAAAAAAACTCATTTGAATTATTATACATAGTCAATTTCGTTTGTTCGCTTAGCTGACAGGTACTTAAATAAAGTAAGATAAGCTAAGATATCCATTTACGTCATATTTCAGCTAACAACTGTCATATAGATATTTAACCAATCTGTAGAATTACCAGTGGCTAAAAGATATTACCATAGTCGAAAATATTACCAAGAACGTAATAAGTTGTGAGTAATACAATGACCTTGTCTATGGCCACCATGATAACGCTCTGATTACTAAAAGTTACGTAAATTCTGACATAAGTAGTACGTGTTGACCCACCAACTTGGATTTACACTTTCTAATACACTTTCACAGGTATTGTGACCGTCTTGACGTAACAACTGCACCACGGCATTATTTAAAAATTACTGAAGAAAATTATATTTATTTTATAACATCTATGATGACGAGGGAGTACTGCTAGATTGATTGTGACTATTTGGTATTTCTTATTATTATAAATGTATACAAATTGTTAAATATAATAAATAAAATAAAAAAACTATATTTTACAAAAAAAAATATATTTTTTATCTCTAGGTACTGTGAACATCTTTTCAATAGTCTAGCCTTTTATAGCAAAAAAAAAATATTCAGATGTGGTCACTTTTTTATTAATTTAAGTGACCAATACAAAATGGCGTGTCCATATGTACAAAGTGAGCTGCAATATTTCTAAATATATATTTAAATGTAATGAAAAATAATAACTCTTCCTCAGAGTATCAGTCAGTCTTTGGTTTCTTTGGCCATTACGTCACGATCTGTACAATGTTTATATTTTTTGTAACAAAACTTTTATTATTCAGTTGCGTGACTTATTCGAAGCGACATTGATATAAATGATTCAATCTATTCCTTTAAAATTATACTCATATACAATATGGCGTTTGAATGTCAATAAACTTATAAAATAGATGAGTTTTTCTTTATTTAAATTATTAGTAACATGCAAAAGCTTTTAAGAATTAATAGAAAAACAAAAATGGCTCGAAATGTAATAAAAAAATAATATTTATTCAATGAATATTAAATAAATCTGCAAAGAAGTAATAAAAAGCGTGTTATGAATAAAAGTTCTAACGTTATGTGGAAATTCCATACGGTAATTAATATAATATTATGGGAGGCAGCGTCTTTGTCTACATTGAATTTCCCACGAGCTGTCTATAAACATTATACCGAAGGAAACAACAACTATACGGACGACAACTTTACTGGGAAATAAAACTACATATTTACGTTTTCACAAAAAAAGACGGGTGAGTATATTTAAACAATTCACGTCTTTGAGAATAATTTGCTTTCTTATTACTTACGCGAGGTTAATGAACCTAACAAACAATTTGTACAGATGAGAGCAGTATAGCATAGAGATATAGCAAATATATAGAAAATAAAATATCATAATGATTATTTTATCTTAATTTAAAGAAATGGTATTTAGAAAGGAATAAGAGGTTTTAAGAAAACATAGGATCGATACGGGCTGGATTCGAACCCGCGACCTCTGGAAAACCATCCCGTCGCTCTGCAAATTAAGCTACCGTATTGCTAATTGCTTCGATGAATTTACCTATTACCTATAGGTCACATTTTCCAATACTGAGACTACCGATTATTTTTACATTTTTTAAAAAAAAAACTTTATTTTGTTAACTATGTTTTCAGACAATTTAAATAAATTGAAATATTTTTTTCTTTCTTAAAGTGCATAAATTTTAAACCTTCTGGTATCATTATAAACATGTAAATAATATTCAAATAACAATAACAGATTTCTAAAACATAATATCCAGGAAAATAATATTTAAAATTATATAGATAAACTATTTCTAACCCAAGGAGAGTCATATGAAAGCCCTTAATTTAAAAAGAAACCGTTGGAACCGCAGCAAATGGAACAAGCTGCTTAGAATAGTTTACACCACGAGTCTGCCATGCTGCGAGCTCATGAGTAAGTAACTCGAATGGTTTGAAACAAGTCTGGCAAAATTCCGATGTAATTGACGTGATTACGGCCGAGAAATATATAATATTGTTATTATAGATCACGAAAGTTTAAATATATAAAAAAACTAATGAATATCATACATTTAATAAAATGATAAGTAAACAATGCCTTCTTTAACGATGCAATGTCATATGCACGTCACATGTATGTCATATTATGCTTAGTGCTTCGTCAGTGTTACATTTTAAGGTAAATTTCAAATTGGCTGGTAAACTATTCTTGGTAATATTATCTAACCAACTGCTGAGCTAGAATTGTTGCAATTACCCTAGGCATCTTACCGTTTAATATCCGTGGCTTCGGCATTAAAAGAATGAACAGAAATATTTTCCTGATTCCAAACCAGCCTTAATATGTTGTTTAATTAGACGGTCTTATTAAAAAACGCAAAGAAATATTCCGTTTATCGGATTGAAATCCATTTTATTCATCCAGGTATTTATTTAACAGAATGGTTCACAGAAATTCTACCGTTCGACTTAAAAAGCCGTGGTTATATCACCCTTGGAGCTCCACCACCCTTCCACCTCCAGCGACGCTGTCAGACATTGGAGATAACAGCATAGACTATACAAAAAACCTTTTCCATAATTCAAGAGCGATATATTTTATACACTACTATTGTGCTTTCACTTAAAAAATAATAAGAAAATCTCAATTATATATTTTACCGTAGAATTAAAAAACATATATAAAATATTTAAATAAAAATGTTGATTTGTCCGGTTATCAGATATGTATATACAGCTCGTAATACTTGTTTTATTTTATGACGCAGGGTAGCTGTATCCAAAAATATATATATTATCTTTAGTACCTTAATAAAATGCAAAATTTAAGACAAAAAGAGTATCAGGTCTCCAGTGAATTCATCTTTTGAGATGAAAACACGTTCCATAACTGGAACTATAAATTTCATTATCAAAATATATTCAAACGGCAGAGTAACATGATATTTATTTCTTTTAAAAAAACAGAATATACGTTTGCTAAATTTAAGCCTAAGTGCTGAAAAAAATATATAATTAAATGTTTTGCATAAAAATAATGAAAATAACTACATAAAAAAAAATAACTTAAATCATAATTTTTAAACTGAAGATAAAATATGTCCATTTAATATATAAGTAATGTAAAATATTTTTTTCTTTCTTAAAGTGCATAAATTTTAAACCTTCTGGTATCATTATAAACATGTAAATAATATTCAAATAACAATAACAGATTTCTAAAACATAATATCCAGGAAAATAATATTTAAAATTATATAGATAAACTATTTCTAACCCAAGGAGAGTCATATGAAAGCCCTTAATTTAAAAAGAAACCGTTGGAACCGCAGCAAATGGAACAAGCTGCTTAGAATAGTTTACACCACGAGTCTGCCATGCTGCGAGCTCATGAGTAAGTAACTCGAATGGTTTGAAACAAGTCTGGCAAAATTCCGATGTAATTGACGTGATTACGGCCGAGAAATATATAATATTGTTATTATAGATCACGAAAGTTTAAATATATAAAAAAACTAATGAATATCATACATTTAATAAAATGATAAGTAAACAATGCCTTCTTTAACGATGCAATGTCATATGCACGTCACATGTATGTCATATTATGCTTAGTGCTTCGTCAGTGTTACATTTTAAGGTAAATTTCAAATTGGCTGGTAAACTATTCTTGGTAATATTATCTAACCAACTGCTGAGCTAGAATTGTTGCAATTACCCTAGGCATCTTACCGTTTAATATCCGTGGCTTCGGCATTAAAAGAATGAACAGAAATATTTTCCTGATTCCAAACCAGCCTTAATATGTTGTTTAATTAGACGGTCTTATTAAAAAACGCAAAGAAATATTCCGTTTATCGGATTGAAATCCATTTTATTCATCCAGGTATTTATTTAACAGAATGGTTCACAGAAATTCTACCGTTCGACTTAAAAAGCCGTGGTTATATCACCCTTGGAGCTCCACCACCCTTCCACCTCCAGCGACGCTGTCAGACATTGGAGATAACAGCATAGACTATACAAAAAACCTTTTCCATAATTCAAGAGCGATATATTTTATACACTACTATTGTGCTTTCACTTAAAAAATAATAAGAAAATCTCAATTATATATTTTACCGTAGAATTAAAAAACATATATAAAATATTTAAATAAAAATGTTGATTTGTCCGGTTATCAGATATGTATATACAGCTCGTAATACTTGTTTTATTTTATGACGCAGGGTAGCTGTATCCAAAAATATATATATTATCTTTAGTACCTTAATAAAATGCAAAATTTAAGACAAAAAGAGTATCAGGTCTCCAGTGAATTCATCTTTTGAGATGAAAACACGTTCCATAACTGGAACTATAAATTTCATTATCAAAATATATTCAAACGGCAGAGTAACATGATATTTATTTCTTTTAAAAAAACAGAATATACGTTTGCTAAATTTAAGCCTAAGTGCTGAAAAAAATATATAATTAAATGTTTTGCATAAAAATAATGAAAATAACTACATAAAAAAAAATAACTTAAATCATAATTTTTAAACTGAAGATAAAATATGTCCATTTAATATATAAGTAATGTAAAATACTCTTCAGTAAAGAAATAAATAATAAATGTAACATATCATTCTTCAAACATTTATTATGAATATATAAATTATACCACACATTTATTTATTCTTATTGTTAGTTAATTTGTAATATAATCTTAACATAAAACTACTTATTTTTAAGTCAAAATAAAACTAATAAAATATACATGATTAAATAAACATTAATTGACTGAACGTTCTATAAAACAGTAATTTCCAAGACATGTCTTGACATTTTAGTTTAGTTTTAAAACTAATAAGTCTCAATAAGGCATTTATTCTACTTAGATCAGTTACTTGTATCTAGCTCTGATGTATTTAGTCAAGGTTTAAGGATATTTATAAATATGAATGTAAAAATATATATAAATAATTTTGTGTATTTTAAATGTATTATTATATACAGATTCATAGTTATTTTATAAATAATACTGTATACCTATGTATGTCAGAAATATATTTTTTACTAGAAATTTATCTTTTATTTAAACTTCAACATTTCGATATTTTCATTATTGTTACAAATAAAAATGAAATTTTCATTTTCCTTATTTATTTAAGCAACCAATGGAACCGTTATTATTTATATTATTTACAAAACAAGCATTAATATATTATTATTATATTATTTATTGTACACCAACAAAATATATAAAGACAAAGAACATAAATATACATTGAAGAAGGGTACAAATACGTGATCTTATCGCTTTAAAGCGACGGCGGGTATAAAGGGTGGTGTAAATATGAAATAATTATAAATGTATAAATTATATACACCTACTTTCTAATATAAACATAAAATACTTATATTGTACATATATCATTATACATAAATAAACATATGTATAAATAAATAATCGTCAACCTACAATAAACGTACACATAATTATAAAGACATTTTATAGATATATATATACATACTGAGATATATACATATTTATTCCGAGCTTAAGGAGATATAGTGTGCTTTCTTAAAAGAATGGAGTGATTGTGTTTTTTTTTCTAGCGGGAGACTGTTCCAGAGTTGGATAGCTTGAAAAGTGAATGACTTACTGACAAATTTAATTTTATATATATATACCACTATATATAATATATATATATACCACTTGAGCTGTGAACGAAAATGAAAAACACGGTCAATATGCGTAATCCAAATATAAAACATATTGAAAGATTTTGAAGTCTTTTAAGTTTGTTAAGGGACCCTCGTTTAAGTTGATATACCTTGCGTCTGCATAGTCGAGAATGGGTAAGATTTAAGATTGCGCTGACATAATTTTGGTTGGAATGAGTAGAAAAAAACAAGGTCGTTGAAGGGATCCCAGAGTTGCAAAAGTTTTACAACTAAGGTTTTTTATATGATTCGTCCAAAATAATGTACTGTCCACTATAATACCTAGGTTATTTACAGTGGAAGTATACGGTATGACTATATTATTAAATTTTATATTTGGTAAGGTAGTGAAGTCAATTTTTGAAATCATACTAAGACTGTCATATTTTATATTTTAGCAAGAGCTACCATTTAAAGACTAACTTACACAATAGTTATGGCTTTATCTGTATTTATAATTTATAAGAGATGCAGACATATTTCCAAATTTGTTGTATATTATTAGTTTTCAATTTTCCTACAGTATTTTTATTATTAATAGAAATTATAATAATAATACCAATTAGTACTTTTAATAAAAAAAAATAAGTTTTCAGTAAGTATGAAAAGACTTACAAATAATGACGTAAATATATATACATATATGTATTACATTACAAACACTATGTCATTCATATCATAACACACACAATATGTAAATAAATTTTCATCAGACAGACCAATATAAATTGGATTATAAAAGTATATTAAGAGCAAAAAAATAGCGTCGTGGAACCGGCTCGTGGAGGTCGACTTGGTGAATGGAGGGATACACTAAAAATATTATTATCATTAGTATGGATTAATATTTAACTGTATACATGGTAAAAATGAAACAGAACAATTATATATTTAAATTTTTATTAAAAGCGAGGCTATTGCTGCCGTTACTATAATGTCAAGCTGAATGTTAAAGGCAGTGTAAGGCGATATGATAGTTTTAAACAAAGTATATGAATTACAAAAAAGTAACAAAATCTCAATACGTTCACGTATTGTACTTCCTGGTTCTGTCGTGCTATTTCCTGGAGAGATAAAGAGAGAGAGAGGGAGATAGAGAGAAAGAAAGAAAGAGAGTTGATTACACATTGTCATATTATTGATATTAGCAGACAAAATATATATGCCTACCAATCAGGTCGAGCCCTCACTCAGTTCACGAAATACCAATTCTTTATTTACCATGATAAGCTTCTATATACATATATTCTTATATTAAAAAAATGGCTGTGTATTAATTATCTTAATATAAAAAAATATTTAAAATTTAATGCCACACGTCTTAAATTCGGTTCTTAATTGACTTAGCAACAGACTATCTCATAAAAATACTACAATTCTTTAGAAAATATTTAATAACTGAGTGCAAAATCGTAAAAAACAAATCAAACTTATTTATATTTTATTGATTGACTTTTAAGTTTTTATCAGAGTTACTTAGAGCAAAAAACTATTTATATACAAAGCACTTCCAGTAAATGTAGACAAGTACAGTTTGTGTAAGATACAGCCATAAAACATAAGGTAACATTACCTTGGATATAAGCTGTTATGTAAAAAGAGATGAAAATATAATATATATGTCTACTCTAAGAAAGATTGCAGCTTAACCCGTAATGCTATACTCCAAGCTGGTGGGCTACATACCATACATTTTCTTCTAGAATATCCATACTTTCCTAAAATGTATGTATATTTTTTTATATACAAAATTTATGAAATTTAATAACTCTCAAGATTTAAACCCGCGACCTTTGAGAACTGTCCTGACGCATCACCAATTGAGCTATAATATCTCTACCCAATTCTATGATTAAATTTGTTAACATATGGCTATGTGTATATATATCAAATAATCATTTATTTGACTTGCAGCATCTTTTCAACGTTAATCTATACTGCAAAGTTAGGATGGTTGAGTATTTGAAAATAGCCTAATAGATGTCGCCTCCGTCTCGATAATGTTTATAAATTATCATACGGAAACCAATTCATCGCAATAGTAGAGTTGCGATAGCTCAAAGTATAAAACGTCGTGCCGGTTTCCTAGAGTTCGCGATTTCAATTCCTATACTTAATATTCTTTTTAATTATAAGCATACCATTGCAAAACCATTAGAAACAATATCAGAAATTATATTTTAATTTTTCAGTCTAGATCCAGACACATCCGTACATCATTCAAATATATTTCCAGCTGGTAACTGTATCTTGGACCCGTCAATATAAAGGCAAAACCGGTCAATATCAGAATATCGTACAAAGTAAATAAAAGTATAATTCGCATATTATTTCTGTGCATATTATTTCTACGCATATTATTTCTGCGCATATTATTTCTGCGCATATTGTTTTGCGAGGATTTCATATTAATTGACTACCGGAATATTAAAGTAGGTAATAAAACTTGTTTCGTCATTTTAACCTTAAACAACGTGCGTTTGAAAACCAGAGCTTTACTTGAATTACGAAATACAAAAATGATGAAATACGAGGGACGAAATTAGCAACTGTCATGTGACTCTACAGATTACATAAAATATTTAAATTGTAACAATATTTGTGGATGTTAATATCGATTTGTAAACATTTTTTAACGATTTTATTATTTAAGAATGCTTTTATATTTTAATAATAAAGTGAACATTTAATGAAATTTAACGACCCTATTTATCTGTTGGCAATGTTTACTGCCATAATCTCCTCAATATATCATTTACGTTATATCATTATCCAAATTTAATTAAAATAATAAAGGTCGAACATAATCAATCATATAATAACAAACACTATATCATTATTCAAGATATTGTCACCAATATATAAATAGTGTAGATTTTATAATTAAAGCCAAGGAACCGAGAACACGTTCACTAAAAAAATAACAAAGAATCGTTCGGTACCCATAAATTATAGGTCTCTGAACCGTCAAGGTCCTCAAAATTAACAGGCAATTAATGTCTTATTTTAAAGTCAATCGAATCACGTCTTTCAATGACCCACATTGACAGTTCTACTATGGTAGGTATGGTGATATTAGACAGGCCTCAAAACCAACAAGAACCAACAAGAACCAACCTACATATCAATCTTTTAGTACATATTCGTACAAGGCTATTTATATATCGATCAGACTTATCTTTCATGATACATATTAGCTATGGTTTTTTTAGTATTGCAATCTGTGTATGTAAACTTATTATTATATTGGAATAACAAATAAGAGAATAGTTAAGATATCATCTTTAATAAAAAAAAGAAAATAAAATATTCATCTGCAGTTGTTCAGTCATTGTGATGACCTACGTCTTCAACACGTGACCCGAACTACTATATTATTATTATACAATAAAATATTTAATGAAACACGTTTTTTATTATTCTAACGAAAATTAAATGTCTTGCATATATTTTTTATTAAATCATACCAATAAATTAATTTATTAATATAATATAAAAAACATATATTCGTGTATGCATTTTTAAGGCAATGGATTTATTTACTGGTATTTAATAAATATAGAAAGTAAAATAAACCGATACGGGGTGTAATTCGATCTCGCAACCTCTGGGAAATCGTCTCGCCGTTCCATCAATTGATCTATAGCTTCGCTGACATACTCATAGAAATAAGCAATATTAATTAAGCACGGGACGGTGGTGCCATCTATTAGGTTACTTTCGAAAATCCTAACCAATATTTTTAACTTTGTATAGAAAGACATTGAAAAGATGCCACAACCGCTATTAATGTTTGAAAATATCCATAAACTTTTATAGCCGTGTGAATCTTATTTAAATTTGTAATAAATATAGAATTAAAATATGGTACTATGTTATATTCACTCTATAGCGAGAAAAAAATATAATACATCGTAACATATATCTAAATTCTGTAACCAAGGTTAGGTTTTAGTTACAAATTATATTTTTCATTAACTAATATGCATTTTTAACACTGAAAAAACTAAAACAAACTATTATATTGATGTAACGAACTCATAATTTATTCAATACACATTTTAAAATGTATATATTATATCTTTTTAACAGCTGTACTCTATATTTAGTGATAAAAATACCGTAAAGCCACTTAACTCAACTAGAATACATAAATACTTACAGACTACAAAACAGGCACAGCTTACGGTATTGGTTTCAAAAATGGCAAACTCCGAGTTTAAGTTACCAATTATCGTCCTTTCGTAAACTTTTCATACTTTTAGTAGCTACATGGTGTATTTTTTAAATTTTTAAAAACTGTTTCCCACGCCTCTGCATGTTTTAAAACATACGCTGGTTGAAAAATATTAATCAAACCAGAGAAATAATCAGTGTATTACATAGATTATCACTCATATCCAATAAATACTATATATATTTTTATACATATGTGACCAAAACTTTTTATTTTTATAATAAAAACATTTGTCTACAAGGTAACCCAGATTCAAAAATCTTATTACGTCTATTATTGAATAAACAATATCAAACACTGCTAATATAATCTATTGAGACTCCGCCTACAATCACTTGATCTAGGCTGGGGCAGGGTCAAGAGCGTGAACTGTAATGTAATTTGACGCTGTTACAGTTGACACACCAGTTGAATCCAATTTGAACACACTTCCTTGCGACGTATTATGGTTATTCATTCTATACTAAGCATGAATTCTATCTGTTTAAGCTTCTAGCAATTTAGCAGACTTTGAACGTGGCAAATTCTTTCTTTTAAACTTGATGGTCTGCTTATCGTATTAGCGTCATCAATCTAATAGTGAATGTATGCTGTGGACTATGTTATAACAGTTCGTTGGTCTATTCATCAGTCCTCATTTTGATAGATACTTAATGATACTAATATGTAATTACTATGAAACATATAAATATATATATATAATTATGTATTTTACCGTTACCATCAACTGTGCAAGTAGTTTTATGTCTTCTTAGAAGTGAATAGCTATTAAACTCAATACAATACACCATACAATCAAATATTACAATATCATCTATTATATATAATACTATTACAGCAGTATACATTTCAAAATTTTTAAATCTTTAGCAACCATCACAGTAAAAGAAGGAACTTTTCAAGGCTATATCCTAGGACCTCTATAATTTCTGACTCACTTTAATGATTTGTATTATCTGATCAAACCCTTCCAAATACATTATTGACTGAGGCTTTTATAGAAATTTGATAATGGAATAGGAAGATCAATAAATCCTCTTTAGGGTTCCATTTCAAAACATATTTTTCTATGCCCGGTATACAAGCTAAAGTATTGATATAACACCTATTTTTTCAAAATTTCAAATTACGTCAGTTTTTACCTAAAATTTACTCATCCGTCAGTCAGTGAATTTTTAATTTATATTAAAAGTAGCTAAAATAAGTCTTTAGTGACAACAGCATTATGCAGAACTAATTTGTAAATTGTCACAAAAGATTAATAAATCGCGATTTTAATAGTATGAAAAACAATTCTAACGATGTCACTGTAATTTAAATAATATTTAATGCCACTAATGGTATCTTATACAGAGAGTACGAAGATTTCTTTAGTTCAAGTAGAATTATAGAACACATGGTTCACGAGGACGGACAGTGAGTTACAATACACGTTAAAAATCTTAAATTAAATTTATAAATAGTAATACATGCATTGAGCTCCATATTATCAAATTTTAAAGATGTCTTTTTAAAAAATTATTAAAGGGAGTATCGAATATAATAAATTATATAAGTCATAACATTTAAAACTTTTCTTATAAAAAAAACTGAAGCAAAGCTAGATTTGACGACACTTAACGAAAACGAACTATATATACTTTATATATATATATATATATATATATATACATATATATATATATCTCTTTCTTTCTCGCTCTTTCTCTCTCTCTTTTTATCTCTCTCTCTCTGCTTGTTAATAATTACTTCTTAAAAAATACGTAAGCGTGACATAACATAATAACGTCATTTTACAGTTTTATTGCGGTGTTTTTATAGTTAATATTATTTATCTGGATATTTTATTGCACAATTCAAAATAAGCTATTATAAACTCATATTTACTTAATAATATAATATATGAAAATAGTATAAGGATTTTTCTATTATAGAACGGGTCTAAGTTTGTGTTTATTTACGTTGAAATAGACATTTTATCTCATCGGCGTCTCTGATAAGAGGTCATTCAACTTACATTGATTCTTGCTAAGATCACTTAGCAAGAATCAATGTAAGTTGAATATTCTTATGGTTTAAGACTGATGTCTTAAACCATAAGAATATTCAACTTCAATTCAATTCAATTCAATATTCAAAGAATATTAATTTTAATAATTTAACAACGTTATTTTTAATATAAAACGTATAATGTCATGCGTGTTTAAAAGATATAAAATTGCAAAAAGTTGTCTTTAAACATAATGACCTATACAAAACTATTATCTTGTTCAAAACGCCATTAATATGAAAATAAAATGAATAAATTGCAATGTACTCAAGTGTAAAAATAATTAAGACGCTTTATTTCTTAACCTGTACTTGTCTATGACTTCCGTAATGGGACAATAAACATACAACAAGAATGGTTCATTAAACTATTTCTTAAATAAGGAAGTCCATTTAAAAAAGACGGTAATTCTAAACAGTGTGCTTAAATGTTATAATCTTACAATCTAGTATAATTAATTTAAATCAGAACTATCTATTTAAAACTTAAGAATTCAGTTATTAACTATTTTAAACGTTACAAAAGTATTTCAACCTTAAGTAAAGAAATACGTATACACATATTACAATACTGTTATAATTTAAATATACCTTACACGCGAAGAATCAAATGTATTAATGTCACTGAAATTAATCCTTGGTGGAGATTGAAGAACCCTCTTTAAATGAATGATTTAGGAACTCTTAATAACAAACAAACATTTATTTATATAAACACTTATAAAAAACACCGACTCTTGCTGCTTCATATGTAGACTACATAAGATCATATAGAAGTTACCCAGTAACATATCGATATATATTAAAAAGCTTTGCTTTAAATAAATAAATTAACTCTGCTATTGCATGAAGAAAATGTAAATACAATTAATACAAATTATGTTAAATAAGATTGTTTAGCGCGATTGCCAATTTATGGAATTGAATGGGATTACAAAGTTTTTTGCAGTTGGAGTATTTGGAAAACTAGACCGACATTGCAAAATATTAATAATATTATTTTTTCCTTGATATGTAGACTATACAGTATTTGTGTTAAATTTGAAGCTTCTATGTCTAATAGAAGGGCTTCAGACTTTTGATGATCGGTCAGTGAGTGAGTGGCAAAATTAAGAACTTTGACTAGTCATAATTCTTAAACTGCTGGTTCAAATTGAATAAAATTTGAAATATACCGTGTTTATGCAATGCTCGCTTGGTTACGAAAAATTCAAGCTTCTATTTTCATCCACATTGAAGTTAAGGGTTAATAATGGCCTGAATTGCTTTGAGAAAAGATGGTACGGCCGTGCCGCTTTTTTGCTCGACTTGGCGGGGGCACTGCGGTGCCCCCAGATTGTAAGCATCGGCCAAGTCAAATTAAGATATTAACAATCGTGTTAATATCTTAATTTGACTTGGCTTCGGTCTTTTTTTGAGATTATTATATACACGCACTTTTTCTTGTGAGGTTTTTAACAATAATCTTCAAAAATGAAAAGCAGATAAAAGCGACATTAAAGACAAAAAGTACAAAATATTTTGCTATAACAAAATAACAAATTAAATTTAAAATTCAGTCATTTTCCATCTACAAATATATTAAACAGAGAGCTGGCATCATTTAAATGTGCATGACTCCGGAGTCACTTAGAGATCTAATATTAGCTTTGTTTTTATGAAGAGTATTGTTCGTTTTGCTGTATTTTTAATACATTTCAATTCTATTATTACGTAACTTATTATGGTTACGTTTTTAGTAAATAAATTAACTGCACGGATCCTCGTGCTTGTAAAGAGTCATGTCAGTTTTATATAATAAGACATCTCGGAGCTGACTCTGTTATCGTCTATATCTGTATTTACTTTTAAAATATTTAACTTGTTAGATAACTTGTACATTTATAAATATTAACGAATTTTAAAATATTGTTATCTATATAGATTGAAAGTCTCGACCCCAATATTAAGTATTTTATTCAGGTCTTTAATGCTAACAAATATCACACGAAATGAATTATTTTAAAATCAATAAAGATGAAGTAAATGGTATTTTAAACAGGATTGTGTGTCAACAAGTTACCGCTTTTAGTTTAAAAAAAAAATCACACAAAGCTGTTTATAAAGAGGTTATATATTTTTATTTTATTTGACCACAGTACTTTATTTAGCAGTATGAATATAAATTCAATAAATTTCATGGCTGAAAATTTTGAAAAATATATGAATGTATGGATAATGAACTAAATTTCTCCTCCAATTCGTATGACGTATAGTTTTTTTATGTTCCTCAGGTTGTATCCCCCCGCTGACGCTGAAAACAGCCAACCGGACTAACTGCATAGAAATAATATATTTAAAAAAAATGTGTATATAAAAGTTGCATTACGGTATAACCCAATACACATGTCCGAATGATACGACAGAAGATAAAAAAAAAAAAACAAAAAAAGAATTGAAAAATATGTCAAGGTCTAACATCTTTGTAAACAATGTCGAAACTTTTAGTCTAGTTTCACGAAATATATGAATACCAAATGTAGAGAAATGTTGGGGGAAATGTGTTCGATCTAGATTGATCGAAATATTTCAACAGCGTTATTTTTTAAAGAAGTGGCGAAATAAAATCTATTTTATTTTTGTTTTCATTTATAAATGTCATCTTAAAGTTAAAGTTACTAGGTTTCACGCGTCCTACTGAGAAGAGCTAAGAAATATACTCGCCCGGTAAATAAAATTGGTAAATCACTTCCAAGAATATCAAAATATTTAATTGACATACAGATATGGCCAAATATTTACTTGATTGGTAAACATTTTCACACAAATACTACTTCCACAGTGGTATGACCGTTTAGGTTTTATTTATTTATTTCAAACATTTAAATATTCAAATATTATTCATGCATTGTGCATAAATAATATTAAAATTTCAAGAAATATTTGTAAATTAAATGATCTATTTTCTCATATCTACATCTCTGCTGTCAGCTTTGAAGTGATAAATTAGAGGGGTAGCCTGTATATATAATAATTATATACTTACAATTATATATATATGTAAATATATATATATGTATTAAAAACTAGATTAAATCGGCCAATGAATTAAGTAATCTAACAGTTATATTATCTTGCTTATCCGCTTCAGAGGTACAGAAACATGTAATACTACGTTATATAATTCCCAACACAATGCACTTTGAACTAGTTAATAACTTACTAAGTCCATTAAATCATTTTGTAATCATTTACTTATTACCGGTAATCGTTAATTAATTATTCTTTTAGGGATAGTTAATTTCGTGAAAGTAGATTATGTATTTATATATTTATTGTTTGATACGAAATGTCAAATGAATGACCGAATCTGTCATTTAAAAAGAATGAACGTCTCAGCGACTTGAAACTTATTGTACGACGGCCTAATTTATTATCTCATTAGTAAATTTAAACAGCGTCTATTATAATTGTATTCCCTATTTTTATAAAGTTTATTTTTAAATATATTTGTTAATACGTGTCCAAATTATAATATATTGGCTTAATAAAAGAATAAACATACAAGAATTCAAGGCAATAATGTAAATTTAAAGTCGGTGTTTATTCAAGTGGTCGAAATTAAAGTTTTATCGAATGACAGGTTCGTTAATTTTGAAGCGTCCAAATACCAAGTTATAATAACAATTATAATTTCTGTTGAGTAACTTATGCCCGTGGTTATAAAATTATCATTTATTTGTAATTATTTTGATGAAGTGTCGCAATAATAATAATAAAATGTTCAAGGTAACAATTTAACATCCACTCAGGTAATATTATTAGTATATTATATTTTTAATATGTTATTTTAAAATATAATATACTAATATCCCATTAATAGAATAGAAACGTTCAAAAGAAGAGAAAACAAATGGCAATTAGTTTAAATAAATATTACACATTTTGTTCATTGGAGAAGCCGGTTTTTTCTAATAATATTCGAGTTAGAGAAAACGGATTATAAAAATGATTTGATTTTATTTGTATTCACAAACACCTGCTGATAATATTTACGACATAAGAGAAAATAAATAATTAGTTTTAAGATCTGTTTTGAACCTGGACGTTAATAAAATAGGCCGTATTTAATTTACAATGAAACCTAGATTCCATGTTTGAAGCAACATCTGTAAGAAATAGCGACTCTATTGTTATCAATAGCATTTGCGGTTTCATCTTAAACAAACAAAGTCATTGTTTCTCATCAGTCATCACCATTGTTTTTCATGGATGACTGTAGGAAAACCTAATTATTCTCAATTACACACATGTCGATAATTTAATATATTATACCTGAGTCCTGCGCATTTTGCAGGTGGTGGATGTGGTGCAGGTGAGCGTAGTAGTGATGGTGGTGCAGAATGCATTCCAGATCTGTGCAATTCAACATAGTGACGGTGCGCCCGCGCCGGCCGCGCCGGCTGCCGTCTGCTCACTCACGCTCGGTGCACACTTTCACAAAACTATTCCACTGCCACTTTAATACGTATCGTTGTCACATCACGTTATCTCCTTGGACACCGATACCGGACTGACGACTGACATGGGTCGTATCTGTTAGAGACGGTGCCGAGCAGTCTATTAGTGCGACCGTCGCCGCCTTCTACACTATTGACGCATCCTATCAATTTTGTTTATTCTTTTAGGTGACATAAACGTAGAATTGCGCCCGTGAAAGGTATCATCTCTATGAGAATTGCGTACGGCAATCGACGAGGCGGCAGGTGTTTTGATAAGGCGTTCAATGCGCCAAGTGCGCAAGCTTAGACGGCCAGTAACCGATGCGTGCGCGCAACACTTGTGGCGCGCGATTGTACACTGAATGCGGCATGCGAATTGCTGCCACCACTCCCGGACTCCCGACCTCGCACGCACTTGACGGAGACCTGGCTTCCATGTCACGCCACCAATTGCCCTACGAAGGATAATTCAGCGTTCAATGCCCGAGATTCATTAACATCTTAACATTGAAATGGATATTGCCAAACAAAAGCCTTCTAATCAACATGGCCTAGAATAATATTATATCTGCCTTGGTTGCTTCAACTAATAGCGTCTTGCACCTAAATTGCTCCAACAAGATAACGCTATATTGAAATGAGGCTAAAATTTATTATAATTAAAAATATAAGAAAAATCGAAATAGTTTTCACGTTACATTGTTATATGAAAGAGCTGATTTGCGGAAAAATGGAAAAATAACAAATCCGCAATCCACACAGCAGGTCCCAAGGTCAAGGGACCTGCTCGCCCTGACGCTGCTGGCTGTAGACGAACTTTCGAGCGAACGTATGTCAACACTTGAATATTTATTTATTGAGAAGACGCGAGCGCTCAGGTTTTAAATTATTACGTATACACGCATTCAATGAAACTTAATGCACGAGCTTATTGTATTTTGTTGGTATTACGTATTCTCCTTGTAGGACCTAAATATATATAGACATGGGAATAAAAATAAATATTAAATTCATTATATAAAACAAGGAAATTGCGGTAAAATTATTTAGCTCAAAGGTTGCCGACGCAAACTTTAAAGTATGACCTTACAAACTTCACACAATTCCGTTATTTTATTTATATATCCTTAACCTTACTTACAGCCATTGCTTTATACTCTTTATATTCTTGTTATTAGGGTTTACGGAAACATAACAAACGGTAAGTTGTTAATAGGATTCAATGATTTTAAACAACTTCTATAAGAAGTGCAAACGGCAAAGTCCTTACAATAAAACAAGGATAAGACCGGAGTATTTACGATTATCTATTAGATGTAAGTACTTTGAGTACGCGGAATAATGCCTTAACCTAATTTCTTTATACTGTTGAGTTTAATGTACTTGTGTCGGTATGTCAATTTGTCTGCAATAATTGTTCAATACATAACGTAACTTTTTGCAAAAGATCTTTTATCGCTGTTAAGCCACGGTAAAGCACCTGTATCTAGGGTATGAATAACATTCATAGGACAATATTTTTTCCTAGTTATCTATAATTTTAATATATAAATGTCACTAAGGATTGAGTATCATTTAAAAAAAAATAAGCGACGAGTTTACTTTTAAAAAAAAAATCATGATAATAAAAAATAAAACAATTTTAAATTCATAACGTGTATGTAAATTGACTTAAAATGCCGTATTATTTTTTTTACTTAAAATGGCGTATTATTTTTTGCAGACAACAGACAAAGAAAAGTTTATTAAAGAACGCAACTGATAACTTTAACTACTTGCGTTTTCTATAAGGAAGCCCATTATTTCCCGATGTCATGCTAAATTTATCATTTCTTTCTTTATTGATGCCAGGAGTGTTATAAAGAAGAAAGACCTTGACGTCCGTCATCACGGCTTCCCGAATGAATAGATTTATGAATATCAACTGTTCCTTATTTATATTAAATGAGAATAGCTCTCGGAGATGCAACCTCAAACACCCTAAATCTCCTTCCACATCACTATAAATAAACGTCGCAATTAAAGTGAATCGTGTGCAGTCATTCTTGATTATTGAAGCGGCTGTCAGCTAAATGTATTGCTTCGCGATCCTCGATCATATCCGTGTTATTTAAACAAATGCCTGAATGTCAAAAACAAGAATGATCTACTAACGATAACATTGACTCTTGCTTTCTCTCTTTCACAAAGAGTTTTGACTACCAATTAAATGAGAATTAATTATAGTCTCATATAACACGTAACACTTTTAATTTGTAGCTTTAAAAATATATATAAATGTAATGACTGAAGATGTTGGTACAATGTTAAAATTCATCTCAAACCTCTTACACTTATTAAATAACGTAATAGTTAATGAAAATATATTGCCTTTATTTATCTATGTCCTAACTATTATATTATTTTGATACACTGTGAAAAGGTCTGACATATCATACTCATATGCTGGCTTGACGGTAGTACAATCCTCACAAAGGTCAGCGAGCACTCAAATCAAAATTCACTGATACGTGTCGTCAGTCAAATAATTTCTTCAGGAATGGCGAAATCAACCCTGTCATCAAATAACTCTTGGAACCGCTCATCATTCACCGTACAGGTGCGCCGGAGTCCGTTTATAGTTTAGATTAAATCGCTTTTGACCGAAGTAGGCGGTCGTTAAACTCCTCACAGATGTAGTTAACTGGAAATGAATTAAGGAATTAATTAAGATCTGTATGTTTCCTTTGAAACTTTGTTCAATAAATTCCTTCTTAGTGAATATATTGTGATATATAGATTATTATTTAAAACCTAATCTTGATATCTTATTATGAATAAAGATACCTTTCCATTTCCTTTATAAGATATGATTGTATAGTCATAATAAATGTCGGTGTTTTTATGAGAGTATTGTAAAATTAATAAGACTACTCTTGAGTATAAACAAGACTCTTGATAAGTGAAACAACAATAATTTTATCAGCCTTGCTTTAATATCCATGGAAAATCGCAAAGCAATGTACAAATGCGTCTGTTGTTATTTCAAAGAAAATTCAACGAACAATTCCTTTAATGACGTTTATTAAGTTTATGCAGCCCTCGAGTACCGGAGTACCTTACACGTAATATATATAATTTATTTAATATATGAAGATTATTATATTATATTAATTAAAATAATTATATAGCTTGATATTTCAACAAAAACATTAATGTACAAGCGGTTCATAAATTATATTATAAGTATGTTTTTTTTATATGATAATTTACCGGTAAGCAAATTTTCAGTCGCACTAAAACAAGTCAATCAAGTTTTAAAATATTGGAGTTGAAACAAGGCGTTTTAATCAAATCATGTTGACTTTACGGTAAAATAACGACATACATTAACATAACATTGCATTAAAGATTTATGAAACTTATTATATAATTGTAAAATTAAAAGTAATTATTTCTTTTGACAGGTCTATGGTACATATTCTTTGTAAGGTTTTATGTCTGCGTTTTGCAACCGACTCTACAACTTTTTACTACCCTTTGTGGAAGCCGACGCGAAATCCATCGAATTGCTGAGACCTCTTGAATTCCATAATTAAAGGTACAATGACCACGACAGATCACTATTCGACGATCTGTTTGACGCAAAAACTAACAGTGGAATGACATTTCATTACAGAAAACGCTGCCAACAAATAGCAGGCTTACTGAATCTTGTTTTTTGTATAATACGAGTGAACAAAATGAGTATATAAATATATATTTGAATTATACAATACATCTTATTTGCTAATAAAATTTACATATCGTTTTAAAAGACTTATGAGATATGAATCAGGAAATACTGATAAAAATAGAACATCAATTATGTTATATATATATATATATGTTACTATATACTTAATTATTTTATATACTATACTAATAAAAAAAATATTCGTCCATCCATGTCGAAATTTAAAAATATAATCACAATTAAGTAATCATTCTTATATATGCCTAAGAAAAATAAAATATACGAAAATATTTTTTTCTCAATTAGGATGCTGTTACATCACTAAGAAGCTGTCACGCCTAAAGACACAGAACGTATAGTTTCACTTAAATTCATGCTAACTGACGGAATGTGTTTTACCGAATGTTAAGACAAATAGAAAGTATTGTGAAATCAAAATTATATATTTTTTCATCTAAACATACATTTTTAACTACTCAGGTACTTTATATGCAAGACGTTAAAATAAAAATAAAAAAGCGAACATTGTTATAAATTGATAATATATATACAAGACAACTGAGAGCTTATCGAAACAAAGTCATTGGATAATAAAATGTAACTTGAATTTCGTAGGGCTTGTTCAAACTGTAATTTTAATATCGAAATTAATGAAATGAAATAAGAAATAGCCTTTCTCAGAGAACGCTACATTTAATTTTTGTTACTAAATTTATTACTTACGTATTGCTATAGATATTATATACTTTACTTTTTTTGTTTAAATCAGGTCCCCAAGTTGGCCTCCTCCAAAATACTTTTCTATCTTGTGCTATTAGCCACCAGTTATAACCGGCGACTTTTTTATTTCCCCCTTCCATCGGGTAGGGGGTCTTCTTCTCTTTCTTTTTCCTTCAGGTCCTCTTCATACGGTGGTGTTGTAAATCCATGTTTAGTCTTTAAGACACGCTATATGGCTGGCCCATTTCCATTTTAACTTTTGTGCATAATTCAAGGTATTGGTTTGGTTTTATACCCTTATTTTTTGTTTGTTTCATCTTATCTAGTTTCCGTATATTTCCATGTTTGATATCCACATGTCAAGTATGGTAAGATGCTAGAGTTCATTGTCATAGTTTTTAGTTTTATTGGTATGTTATTTTTGAAATTTTCTCTCAGACTCTACAATTTATTCCATGTTCGCTGTACTCTTCTTTCAATATCTAAATCGGTGTTTTCTTTTTCATAGCTGATTGTTTTTCCTAAGTAAATGTATTTGTATGGGTATTCCTGTGGATATCCATCTACGCTAGCTTTTTGTAAATCTTTGATCATGAGCTGCATTGGTCAGTTTGTCTCAGATAATGTATCTAGGTCATCGGTGAAATATAAATGACTCCTTTGCACCGATTCAATTTGTGTAAAATGCCTTCGAGTATCATTTTGGCGACGATGGTCTCCCTGTCTTACAACCCTCTTTAAGGGAAATCTCGGACCTATTATACCAATCTTTATTCTACTAGTATTGTTTATATACATATATACATATATATGTTCCGGATCACCTTTATATAAACTTCGCTTATTCCCTGGTCTTTCGAGTTTAGCCAAACGCTGTCGTGAGTAACCGTGTCGAAGGCCATTTTGTATTCAATGAATCTGAGATAGAGGGGTCTTAGTTGGTGGTGCTGTTCTCGACACTTCTCTATAATTAGCTCTAAGGTGTGTGTATAGTCCATCGTAAAGAAACCCAGTCGGAAACTTGCCGGCTCAAACGGCTGTCTTGCTTCGAATATGGGATAGAGTAGGCTTAATATTTAATATAGACACATAGCAATAGGAACGTCGACTCATAAATAAAAAATACATAGAAACAATGTCTTCATATAGATTTATAAAAAACTCTTCAAACTTTTAAAATGTCAATTATTGTTTCATTTCTCAGTTTAATCTTCAAGAAGTTCATTGGTTCAGTTTAAAAAAAATACTGTTTTACAGTTTTTCATATCATAGTAATTTATCTCAAGCTCTTGTTTTTTTATTTATATTTTTTTTTATTAATATTCGTGCAATATTTAATACAAAAAAATAACGATAAAAAACATTCGTTTTTGAAAATCGAAAAATGATAACGAATTGAAAACGACGTCACTATAATTCTGACCACTCATTAACTAAAATAAAAAATAATCATGTAAATATATTATATCTGTATTATTGTAAATACATACAAACATGTGTGTAAGATCGCAACGGAGAAATAGTTTACATATTTTCTCAAAACAAGATATAATTATATTTCCTGAACTAATTAACGATTTATCAAGAAACGGCTATTTATCTTTTTAAACTTTTTCTTCCTTCCTTGCCAAAGTTCTTGCAAATTAATAGAATGGGAGTTATAACTTAAGAATAAAAATGCAAAATTAATCATAAAAATACGACCTTATATTTCTGCAATAATTCAAACAAAAATAATATAAAAATATATTTGGTTTTCGATGACAGTTGTAGGAAAGTTTGAATAAAAATGTAAACAAATTAAATAAATACAGAGCTAATATTTGAGCTATATTACGATTTAAAAGAAAAGTCGCTGCAAATTCTAATTCTTTCCGATGTCTGTAAAACAAACATAGAGTCGTAATAAAATAAACCATAATTTTCTTATACATATAATATAATACGTTATCAGTTTATATAATCATTACGTTGCTATAATTTTCCAATTGGAATAATAAACAGGAAAATATATGTTTTCTATTAAAATTGTCAGCCTCGTTCTAGTTTTGTGTTTGCAGTAATATAATATTTAAAATATATATAAGCTCGCCATGTAAGCTTCTCATACCACCCTTGACATAGAAACAGTGAGCAATGGGCCTCATACATTACAATGTGTAATTGTATGAAATGTAATATTTTTTATTTCATATACCACATCAGCCACAGAATATAAATAAACAAAGAAATATAAATAGTGCACGAACATTTCATATATTAATTTATTATTATCATATAATTGTTTTTAACGCAACCAAATGACATTGATATGATATAAATTAGAATATATAATTCAAATTGAAAAATCTTCAGTTTGGATAAAACGCTTTATAAATGGAGTGATAAATATTAAATTCCTTTTCTGCATTTAAAATGGAGGATACAAACTGCATCAAGACAAATAATTGATTCTCGCGGGTGTTTTAGAACTCAGCTGTGCCAGTGCGTACTTTCTAGAGAATTCTAGAGAAAGTAATAGATTTACTGTCAGCACTGCGGAGTACGTATCGCAAATTACAAAATGCTGCTATATAAAGAAATGCACTTAACTATATCTTGTTTTAGAAAAAAAAGATAAAAAAATCGCCTTCATAACAATTATTGATCTATACGGATATATGTTTTACGAAATTACTGTTTTTTGCAATACTTTGGATATTGCCGCTCTTTTTTCGTAATGACATTTCGAGAACAGATTACAAATATATCGCATAGATATTCCTATAAGAACCGAAGAAAGTATACAAGTGTACCTATAGGTACACTTGTATACTTTCTTACAGATATATTTTTTTTAATTGCATTATAGCAATTGCAGATTATTATTCTGCAACGATTGCGTATATTTTTTAAATGCCAATAGTCTCGATGTCTATTCATAATAAATGAGTTTCTTGAAGATAACTTACATATGAGCAAGATTATTTCATATATGACATTTGCATAAAAAAGTAGATTTATAAAACTGGAATCGTTTCAATTTCGATTGTTAAAAAAATCCAATCGATTATTTAATAATTTGTAAAACAATATTAAAAAAAATACGGAATATCCAATTAATTATTATGTTTTACGATATATAATCGAAATATATATTTATATATTCAGATTCGCAATTCATATATGCTTGAATATATATTTATATAACATTTATACATTTAATACATATAAAAAGTATAAAAACAGATAAGGAGGTTAAAAAGTATCAAACGATTAATCCTACAATTACAAAAAGTTTTAAACGTCACGTCGCTCGGTTGAGAAATAAAGTGTCATATGGTAAAATGTCAGCCTAGAAATAACAGCGCATGACTCGCTTGTAATAAAAATAATGTAGGTAGGTAGGTGCTTACATTATTTTGAATATTTTTTTTGATAAAGTATTTTCAATCTAATCGGAAAAAAGTAAAATGAGCAAAAAATATAACACTAAATGTTGTTTTTAGTCCTATGATTAATTATAGATATTTTTTTAGTTATTAATTAACGGTTCTTAGAAATCGTGTTGAAGGAAGTATCAACAATATTTGTATTTTAAGATATGTAAATATTGATATTTTTTAACTGAACAAAAATCTAAATTCCCTATACTGTATATGTAGAAATCGACAAAACGTCTATACGATAAAAAATATTTAACCTAATTTTTCTTCAAAATTATTATTTGACCAAAAATAAGAGAATTATTATTTAAATTTGATAGTCACTTTGATAATTGTAATCTATTCATATCTTTTACGTGATAGTACAAGAATAAGAATTTAATCTTAATACATATATACAAAAAATATATCTCAAAGCACGTACAAAGAACCACTTCAAGAGTTTGCCGGTTTATTCTGTTAAAATAAAAATATTAAGAGACAAATATATAATACATATATATCCATCCTGCTCTATCCCTCGTACTCTCAATTGATAATAAATGAGTACGTAAATAGCCGCGGTGTAACCACTCTAGATTAGCTCAATGACCTTTTGACATTTACTGAGTAAATAGATATTATTATCTTAAACATTGGAATGGACAAGAGATTACTATTCCGGTTCATATAAACTGCAGGTTGTCTTCACAAGTAGCATCTTCAATTGAAGGTGAATGACCCCACTCTTTAATATTTAGCGCATCGTAGAATGTTCAAGAGTCCTGATAAATGACGCGACTGAGCATTATAAATTTGATTTATTTTACATATCACTAAACGCTACGAAATGAAACTTCTTAAATAGTATTTAATATATTTAACACAGTAGTTAAAATAAAAATAACATTGAGTACAAAAAGTACGAAGTACAGCTTAAAAAGTACAATATAAGACGGAACATTTTTATCTTAATCTGATAACTTAAACTAAGAGTACCTACGTAGGTATATTTTTTTATAGATATGTATAATATATACAGACATGTTTAATTAAAATCAATTTAATAAGTCAATGTCAAATCAAACAATAATCTCAAAAATGTATATAAATAAATCTTTAAAAAACTCATACATTTTTTAACAATACATATAATTGATCGCCTAGACGGTATCTACACAACTAAGCTTCCGGAAACACAAGCTATTCAAACTTTATCAATAAAAAACCTTATTAAATCTTGAAATAGTACACTGTTTTTTATCAAACATATAAAAAAAACCTGTATTATATTTTACGGTACCCTAAAAAAACCCACGATCACTAAAATGAATATTTATTTAATGAGTTATCAAACAATTGAAGCCTAGGTCGACACTGGATTGCCTCGACTCTCAAATTACTATCTAAATGTCTTGTTCACATTCTTGGAGCTAAAATTTTATTATACTTTAAAGGGTTTTGGTATCACCTTTGACAATATTAATTGAATTAAATAATTGAACTTTGCATATCAATGTCATTCACGTAAGTTTAAAGCTTATTTACACGAACGAAGTCTTGAGTATTTCAAATATAGTTGAAGTGGTATTTAAATATATATTTTACATTTTTTTAGTTTTTTACTGTTGTGTATATATTTAAAATAATTTAATAATAATAATAATATTAATTCTTATATCAATATATGTTTATATTTTAATGTGTTACAACAATCCTAAAATATTTCCGCATTAGTTTAAAATTATTTTCAATATAGGGAGTAGTAAATACAAAATTAAGTATTTTTAAATTATTTACTTCATTGGAATAATAATATGTATTTGGGTTTAGAAATGTATGTCAATCTAATTCATCGTAAATCTGAAAAACATGTACATAGAAAATTAGGTACTTACCCGCAAAATAAGGAAAAACGAAGCAGAAATTTGTTTGTATACAAAGTGGATATGCAGCTGGACTTCTAATTATACAAATATATGTTAATGTTCGCTATATTATACATAGCTACTTACGCTAGAATTAACATGTACGATAGAAAATATATTAATTAATAAAATAAATCGAAAATAAATTTCCTTCAATCGAGGTATTTCATAAATAAAGCAAATAAAGAGCTTCATAAATATACGCAGGAACCTTGCAGCGAGGCTGCACTAACATTTATTCTGTCACATGTAAAAGCAAATATTCTTCATGTGACTATCCGTCATGTCACTCGGTAATGATTATCGAGTGACCTCCCAACCCCTTTTTATCGTTGACAAAGGATGTACAGAATGGCCGTCTTATTGCTAAATTGCTAAATGGAACCCATATTGTTTAAGCGCTGTTTTTCTGACGTCGTTGTTTTGAACAACATACATCTTTGGACTACGTTTTATTAATATGACCGAATGTACTTTTACACATACCTATAAATATTATATATAAATGATGATAATTAATTCATTATTATGATATGTCGAATATGTTATATTCTTTGAATATATTTTTACTTATATTTAATCTAATTCTTCCTGCCCTTTTGGTCCGGCCTCCTTTCGCGTCTGTATTAATATATTCTGCCCTGGATTGTCACTGGTGAGATATTATATATTCATGCATTCAGGTTTACTGATAGTGGTTCCGCAGGTAACTGGCCGTCTGCCCCGGAAACGCTGGTTGGTCTTAATGTTATTTTCATTCATCCCTGAGTAAATATCGTTTATTATTTATTAAGTACGGGTACGGGTACATTATATATTAAATTCATAATCAAGGGGTCAAGTCAAATATTTAAAGAGTCAAAACAGTGTGGACAAGACAATTTTTGGTATAAATTAGTAAGCTATATATTCAAATATCTAACATTACAATTTGCAGAAGTCACTTATTTGCAAAGCCAGTAGAGTTTTTTATAATGTGTAACTAAGCAGTGTATAATAATTGAATATTTTATAGTTTAAAAAAACATATAATTGTTTTACGGGTAATAAACGCTGAAAGACGGAAATGTGGATTATATAATATATCTTATTAAGATAAGACTTATTATGTATGAAATATAATTATTAAAAATATATTGCGATACTGTTTGCGTATGCTGTCAGCTTTACTATGACAGCGCCATCTTGTGGGGCAGATTGAGTTTAGTTTATACACTGTTATTGTTTAGTATATAAATATATATTTATACATAATACTGGCAGTGAATGTACCGTCTTATTAAAGTTATACCTAATTAAAATTTAATCAGGTAATAAATTAAAATACTTTTTTTTGCATTTGTATGCAGCAAACGAACAGACAGCAATGATCTATTTGGTGGTACATAGTTGTTTGACATCTATAATTCTGGTTAGCGGCTTGACGGCCCTTTGGAAACAGGCAAGGCAGTTAGGGCTTAAAAAAGAGAAACAGAAGGGTTTAGTTTTGCGGTTTTCCCAAGTTTAAATGTTGGTAATTCCGTTGCGAATTATTTTTATATAGTGTTGACCGATAGATCGCTGCCATTTTGAACGCAATGATGTTGCATGATATTCAATAATAAATAATTTGATTTTCATAACCCATTTAATTGATGCTTTCTCGACTCGTAGTTACATAAATACTTTACGGGAAATAAATAGTAAAAACATATTTAAATCTAATGTTAGTCAGAATGGGAGAGATTTAACTGGTCAGAAGATCTATAAATATATTCTTTGTAAATGAATTTCATGAAAACTTACGATTCGATTTTAAAATTAATCTTTCGATACAATAAGCTAACGAATTTATGAGTGAATCAAAAAGCTTAAATAAGAAGGAAATGGAGGAAGGGAATTTCTAAATCTCAAATGTATTGAACTTGATTGATCTTATAAAATAACAACTTACCTAGTAATTATAATTATCAAAGTTTCATTCCATTAATTGTCACGCTCTAATAAGGAAGCGGTAGTGGCGGAACGGTCTTTGTGTCCTTAGATAACACGTTCCAGGCACCTGCAACTCTGGCTTTAGTTCTGGATATATTAAATCGATTTAGCATACCTAACAATGATTCCAGAAAAAGTAAATTTCATGAATTTTTGAAATAACAATGCAGTTAATTGTGCAAAGTATGAAAAACAGATGATACTGAATATATAGGTATGTATAACAAGCCGAGTTCACACTGGTATTATATACTATTATATAAAGCTTACATCACATATTTATGTAAAAAATTACCCAGGCATTTAGTTCTTATAATTGGATCCAATAGGCTCATCTCAAATGTTCATCCTGCACGCCCACTTAACATTTATAGCCAATTTGTTTTAACAGATAAAATATATTTTAAATGTCATACTCATGAAAAAAGAATTAACCGTCCTATTCCTATAATAATTTCAAAAAGCGTTCGTTTTGAATTTATTTTTAATGCGTAATATTCAGCATAGTTTGTCTGCTCCTGTTTTCAGAAATGGAATTGTTACCACAACTACATTGAATGAAAATGTTATTTCAAATATATGTATTAGAAGTCAAAGAAAAATTACATAACAGTCAAATGAACAAATATTTTTTTATGACACAAAAAATCTTACTCAATATTACATATTTTAAGATTGTGGGCTCATGCGTGGCTTACAAGCGTGTAGTGTTGCTTCAGAACTGTTGAAATTCACCAAAAAGTCGAACTCAGATAATATAGGGATAGTATTTTAAAGACAAATGAAACAACCTTGCTAACTGAAACAATCTGTATTACAAGTTACATTGGATCTGGAGAAATATTTTACTTGGTAGATAACTTTCTAGAATACTCCGGAGTATTGAGTTTTGATCATCCCAGATGTAAAAACTTGTATGTAGCAACAACTTCTTGGCAGCGCTTTATCTCTACAAAGTTATTTCTGATTATTAAATGCAATAAATATAAGTGTTGTATTCAAATTATCATAATAGAATCCACTTTAAGTAATTCAGTGAGTCTTTTTATATATGTTAATAAACCCGTTATATAAAAGGAACACAAAAAATATAATATTTTGATAATATACTTTGTACGCTTGTTTATATAATGGATGTAGCGCCGCAGACGAGCAGACGGCCCACCTGATTGTAAGTGGAGCAATCACCCATGAAAAAAATAACATGCCGCCCTCGAGAAATGGGGAGAGATGAAGGCAAGAAAGGAATTGGAAGGGTGGGTTTGGGTTTCCTGTTACCTGTCTCACCAAACAGAACGGAGCTATAATAGATGCTTCAAGCCTACTATCCCGCTAAAACCAGCTCATACAATCAGCTGTCAAATTGATACAGCTAGGATCTACCATCTACCGTAGTGCGCCTGACAATATATGTACCACATCTGCCGTAGAATCAATATTGCTTTTCATCTTCTATCAGGCGCCTTACCACATATTAAATATAACTCATACACATTATTTATATTTTATGTTAATATAAATAAATTAATTTATATTCGTATCCCGTTAAAGACAGGTAGTGATTACACAGTTTATATTTTAAAATAATAATTACTTACCTGATGGTTAAAATCCACTTCTCAGTAGGTGATTTCATTACAAAAATAGTATGAATATATTAACAATAGTTCTATTCAAAACTATGTATATATTTCAATAAGAAATTTAATATAAAATATCTTATACAATGTCCTAAAGCACACACGTACTTACTGTAAATATTTAGACATCTAAAAGTATTAATAAATTTTAAAATCACCTAAATTAATTTACCAAGTTTGGATGCTACAACATACAGTAACCATATAACAAAGTCAATGGTCTACAAGCACATTTTAATTATAAAGTAATCACTTGAGAGTAGAGTAAATGGATAAGATATTTGTAACATTTGAGAATATATTACTTCAGGGTATAATTTTAACATAAGCATTGTAAATTGAAAAGAAAGCAAATTTAGATAAAATATAATTATTCATTTTCGAGCTTTATTAATAAACCATTACTATTTGTTAATTATTTTCTCTGCATGATAGATGATAACTAAATAGATGCAGGTTTGTTTTTAATTGAGTGATAAACGAGTTAGACGGTTAAATCGTGTGTCAGCGTCACTTATGAACATCTGCAAATATTTAATAGTAATTGCGTTACCGTCCTTAAGGAATGAAGACGGATGCAGGACACCCAGAGGACCGGACAAGGAAAGCATTTTGGCTCCCGGCACTCTCACTCACCGTAACAAACGAACTACTTCATGCTAATTTTCTGAGCGAGGGTCGAAGGTGGACAAGCTATGAATACAAGCTGCACTCATACAAGTACAGTTTCCACCGTGGTTCCAAATAAACTGACGAATAAAAATGGTCTGAATTCAAATAGCGCTTTTCGGCTGAATGTCGACATAGAATTAGAGCTATGGCTTTCCAAGATGCCCTTTGCAGATGAGTTCAACAACAAACTAAGCCCAGGTATTTCCATAAAACCACAAAGTATTGCCCAAGAGTGGCCTCTAAATATTAAATTTTTATCTAATTATAACTCACTTGTAAACAATGTTCACGACCTCTATAAAGTAAATAGGTTTTTAGGGCATTTGAGTCAAATTAAATAAAGATTGTTGATATGTTTACTTTTAATTACTGCAAGACAATCTTAGTTTTCTTAAAATTAAAAAATTCTATTAGGTAGTTAATTTTGACTTTTTTTGACATTAACATTGCTTTGTTTTAAATTTGTTCATTTTTTATAGACGTAAACTATTTTTAAAAAATGAATGTGTCTGAAGAGTTTATGTAATTTAAGTTAATAAATTATCTTTATTTGTTTTAAATTAACTTTTGTCATTATAATAGCCAATATATATTTCAGCTTTGAATATTATACTCAATTAAATAATGAAAAACACGACAAACGTTATTATACGTTATTCATCATAAAAGAAGTAGTTTAAGATGAGAAAAAAATAATTACGTAATCACTCCAAATTATTTATTGTAAATATTTCACGCCCTCGTCTTTACTGAATACTTACGCCTGAAACCCCATAAAAGTGATAAGATAACACCAGTTGTTTTCAGTCTACAAAGTAAATAATGTATTTTGCAACAATATTCTATAAAATCATAGTTTTCTATAGTTTCTCATACTTCACACTGCATTCGTTATAGTGTGTACTCAAAATGAAGTACGTTTTGCTTTTAACTTTCGTTCTTTCGGTAAGTTACGCCAATACATTACTTTATACGAATTGTTTAAAGCCTTAGAACAAAATGTATAGTCGCTAACGTACGCCACTGAATATTAATTAAACTTTTTTTTTTAATCAACGAGTTTAGAAATTAGTTTCTGGCAAATGTTTATTAATTTGTTTAATTGTTCATTGGTTTTAGGTAATAATTGTGTTTCTTCACGAATTTCCCTACGCTTAACAATATTCTTATATTGCGTATATAATTTCAAAAGAAAGTCCTAATTTTTGTAACCACAGATCAATAAATGTATGGTTAAACAGCTCTTTAAATAAATATTAAAAGCAATTTCTCTTTCACTATATACCTGAATTCTCTTAATATTTTTTTTTAGGTTTCCCTTTGTCTTGGGTCTCCTGCGGACAACTCCTTATTGGTTCGTCAACGTCGTGAATTTGATTTATATGCCAACACCAGGTGACTTACAGAATATAACTTAAATATAACAATATTGATGATGAGCGTCCTCCATTTCCCAATTTTGTATTACAGGTTAATTATCCAAGAACTAATCTCAAACTTGAGAAATGCAACCCAGCAGGGCGTTCACGCCATCACGGCACTGTCAGCTGGTCTTCAAGACTTGGGTGCTCAGTTTCGTAACAAATTAGCAGAGGACGTTGAAAAATATAGGGATCGTATAAGAGAGACTTTTAACAACGTTACTGCCACATTCGGTGAAGTAGGAGCCGACGTTCGTGAATGTATTGATGTGAGTGGCATTAATTATATAATCTGTTACACAAGATATTTATAAAACCCATACACTTCCAATTTTATAGTAATTATATCTCAAAGCAGTAATTTTGTAAAGAGTATCTTCGAGTAAAACGTATCATTAATAACATACGACAATTTTCAATATTTTCAAAAACTTTTTCATGTAGGTACTTCTATAGCTGTATTGATCTTGTTACTTTTATATTTATATGTTTAATATATTAGTCTTAGCAACTATAATATTCAGAGAGAGATTTTGTAGACATCTGATTTATTTACAGAAATATCGCCAGGAGGGTGAAGAACTTTTTAGTGGTATTATAACTAAATCAAAGGCATGTGCTGATGACCGTATTAAGGATACAGGAAAAATGATTATCCGTCTTAATGATTTAAACATCAATGCAACAAACTATATTAGTAAATCTCTAGAGGAATTACATAACTGCACTCAAAACTCGGACGGAATTTTAAGCACAGGCTCTTGTCTTGGAGGTGTCGCCATCAGAACAGAAGTTAAAGGAGCATACTTCATTGCTCAAAGTGGAATATTGGTAATATAAATGAGCAGTTACGACTTTTATATCACGAGTTTAGTGAATGTTTTCGACATTTTTTTCCTAAGCAACTTATCCAACTCAATATTCAAGACTGTCGTGATTTGTCTACAATTATATCTTAATATTGTTATACGCTTTCAGGTTGCGAGAATCAACATTGCTTTGGCAAGTCTACCTGGTGCCCTTGAAATATGTGCTGGAACTAGATTTGTTGAAGCTAGCGTGGGTTCCGCCAGGATTATCATGGAGGTTGGAGGTTGTTCAGCCCTGTCTACTTATAATACCATCGTGGGGAACAATACTGAAAATTAACATTGATTTTAAATATCAAAGTTTTCCAGTATATTTGTATTGTTATTTTGAATGTTATTTATGACTTGTAGGTAAACATTTTAACGTTAGTTTTCTAATTAATTTGCAACAGTAATTCAACTAATAAACAATAAATAAATGTTTTAAAAAACTTGTTTTTCTTCATTATATGTTGTGTTGTGTAAAAATAGTAAATTATACAAATTAAAAGTTTACAATACTATGTTAAATATAACATATCCACATTTTGTTCGAATAAATAATAACACGTAGATACCTATATAATACTGAAGCACGCCAATCACTTTATATACCGTTTTTTAAATAAAATACGTTATTAAAATAACGGTCAATAAATTCCAACAAAATCACCAAATAAATTACTATTTACAACAAAGCACCATTTATTTATTATACATATATAACTATATATATTATTGTAATAGTAATACAAAATTCATGCAATATAATAGTTAGATAAAATTCATGCTTTTTCATCTCAAATTTAACGAGGGCACATAGCATGGCGACCTCCATCTACTGGCAACGTAGCACCAGTAACATTACTCGCTGCGTCACTAGCCAAAAATGCAATTACCGAAGACACCTCTTTGACATTACCAGTCCTGCCCAAAGCATGGGTTTCTTTACATCTCTGAAGGTAAGCTTCGTAATCTCCTTGAGCCATGGCCCCTCTTAAGTGAATTCCAGTTTCTATAACACCAGGATTAACGGCGTTAACTCTTACACCCTTAGGGCCCAATTCCAGAGACACGCACCTGGTAAACTGATCCAATGCGGCTTTCGAAGTACAATATGCAAGGGCATTTTTAAAAGATCGTACTCCCGCAACACTTGAAACGTTCACAATATTCCCCTTGCTTTTAATTAAATATGGTGTAGCAAGCATGGTTAAATAGTACGGCGCCCGCAGGTTTGTGTTCATTATTGAATCATACTGGTCCAAGGATGTTACTTCAATGGAACCATATGCCAAGATTCCTGCATTATTCACTAACACGTCAATCTTTTTAAAACAATTGATCGCACTATCGATTAAATTTTCTATATCTTTTTCTTTCGTGATGTCAGCAATTATTTGCAGGGGTCTCAATTTACTCGGAGACACATTCTCACAATCTAATCCAACTTTCGACAAGTTCTCTTTATTTCTTCCGGTGATTACAAGATGGGCGTTTAACTTTGAAAATTCTAACGCGGTTTCAGCACCAATGCCCGAACTAGCCCCGGTTATAAGAACGACCTTTCCAGAAAACATAGTCCTGTTTAACAAAATAAACAAATAATTATTTAAAATGAAGTCAAATTAACGATTTTATCGGGATGCAATCTCATAATAAATGAAGATTTCTTGAAAAAAAATAAAAAGCAATCTAATTGTGAGAACGTAACCAAAATGCCGAATTAATTATGTTTGGAAATATCTGAATATATTTACAGCCACTTTAAGCTTATTTAGGATTTAAATAAATATAGAATAAAAATAAACCGATATGGGTAGGGGTTCGTACTGAACTATTTCCTAGAGGTCACGGGTTCGAATCCCTACTCGTATCGGTTTATTTGTCATACCATATCTGTTTATGTCAAATTTTACTTACATGGTTTTTATTTAAAAAATATATTGTACTTTGTTTAAATTAAAATAAATTGACAATAGTTGTAATCGAAAATATTGGACGTTTCTGATCGAATATGAATATTATAATACCTTACACATATCATGCGTACAACTAGCAACATTGTAATTTAAAATTAAATTTAACTTATTTGGTAATAAAGGTAAAATAATTAAAACGATACCAAATTAAAGATATTGTATTGATTTTATAATAATATAATCTTTAAAATATTAAGCAATGGTTGTACACGAAAATAACATGGAAAACTAACATTATCTTGGACACATGGCATGTCGACCGCCATCAACTGGCAAATTGGCGCCAGTTATATTACTCGCACCATCACTGGCCAGAAATGCAATCACTGATGATACTTCGCTAGCTTCCCCCGCTCTACCAAGTGCATGAGTTTCTGAACATTTCTTTAAAAATGCCTCGTACTCTACATCATTCATGCCTCCTTTTTTATGCAAGCCAGTTTTTATCACACCAGGGTTGACAGCGTTAACTCGAACCCCTTTAGGTGCCAGTTCCAGCGCGATGCATCTCGTAAATTGATCCAAAGCTGATTTCGAAATACAATAAGCAAGAACGTTAGGGAAAGATCTCATACCAGTAACGCTGGAAACATTAACTATATTTCCTTTAGTTTTAATAAGATGAGGCACAGCTAGCATCGTTAAATGATATGGACTACGAACATTTGTATTCATAACTCTATCGTATTGTGCCAGAGAAGTATTTTCAATGGTACCGGCTTCCAAAACTCCAGCATTATTAACTAAAACATCAATTTGTTTAAAATGATTAACTGTATCATTGATCACGTTCTCCACATCACGCTCAAGATTCAAATCAGCAATGATCATCAAAGGTTTAGAATTCGAAGGAGAAATATCTTGACATCGTTTGACAACATCCTTTAACTTCTCTTCATTTCTTCCTGTTATAACAACATTGGCTCCTAGTTTTGAAAATTCCATAGCAGTTTCGGCTCCAATTCCCGAACTTGCGCCGGTCACAATAACAACTTTATTCGTGAACATGATACCTGTGCGAATTAACCGAACCCTTCAAAATTTATTAAAAATAAAAAAATATGCCTATAAAAATACATTTAAATATTGAATATATAATTAAAGTTGTATGTTCAACTTAGTACATGATTAATACGGTCGAATAGTTTTTGGTGCACGACCTTGATACGTTTGGTGCATGACCTTGATACCACGTTTAGTAATTTTTGCAAAATACTAAATAGCGATTATTTAAAAAATGTAGAGTACTCCAAGACAGTTCATGTTTTTCTAAAATAATCGTCCATACTTTTGACGTTGTGGAAATAAGATTTTCTATTACATTTTCATACTCGGTCAATTTAAGTAACTTGATTAATCCAAGAGTGTCTAATCAACTTGCAAACTGAGCCGATACATATTTAATAATCAAGTTTAAGGAGTTCTCGTATCGTATGTATATAACATATTTATCACAATTATATCAACCACTGAAATCATTAGAAGTCTTTACAAATAATTATAACGAATTCAATGGTATGCATCTTCTTTTGATCATACGATTATAATCTAATCTATATAACTTACACGCGGACTACTTCGAAATAAAATATTATTGAAGACAAATTCTCACGTCATAGTTTTTACTAATAAAATTATATACCTTTCTTTCTTGAGTCTTGTTAGTTCTGGAGTGTATTGTCAAGTCAATCGTCTATCGACGGGCTGAAGACTGAATCTTTGTTAATTGTAAATTGGATAGCTAAAATAGGTATTATACTAAAACTCCGTGTCCTTTGCCAAGAGGCATTTAGCTGTCAGCTGACGTCAGTCAAGACGTCAATTTAGTTGCAAACATTCTAAATGTCATCTGCCAAATTGACAAAGAAAAGTGTATTAAGGTAAATTAAAAATAGATTTTAATACTTTACGTCTGGATGAAAGTCTTTTAAAAAATAAAGACAGTTGACAATAATAAGAAATAATTATTTTTTTATAGGTTTCGATGTGCAGCAGCAGATAGAGCCAAGCACCTAATTTTTATCTTAGCCCAGGCCTTCCAGAGTGCCTGTAAATAAAAGATAGTCAAGTAAATTATTCCGTTCTTTTTTGATGAGAAGGCATGGTGTCACTATTTAGCCATGAGTAAGATACACACGATTTATCTAAGATTCGGTCCTCTAGCAAACGTCCAATAAATTATATACAAATTGTTTTTAATTGTACGAAAATACAGTTAAATTCTATAATAAGTAAACATCAACTTTGACCACTTTTGTTTTTTTACAGTATAGGAGAAATTAGAAGAGCTTGGACAGCCAGTAAAAGGAAAGAGTTAACGGTTTCTTTAAACCCCTAAGTCCTATGCGTTTGGCGTTTGGCAAAAATCCAAAAGAAGTTTATTCCATTTTTTTGGTAAGATATAACAAAGGGTAGAACAGACCCTTCATCTATATAGCAATAATATTCTATAGTGCGATAACGTATGTTGGCAGCAGGAATTAAATCCGAAAGCTCCTCGAAACACTCTCACTGATAAATGTAGTAGAAAATTGGTTTAAAGAAGAATAACAATGGAACATTTCTATACCGTTACGAAGGATTAAGCCTTTCACAAACCAATCGATGAATAAGTTATCAAGTTTTCAAGTGATACAGTTTAGCTGAATTTTACTACAATTAGAAGATGTCAGTGGCCTGGTTCTATTGGGACAGTTTCTCGAGGGCGAGACATATCTTCAACTATTACAACTAACAAAGCTATATTTACATATGAGTATAAAAAAACATCCACACAACTTTATAAAAAAACTGTGTTCCCTATAATTGGATCGGCTATTTGTACCAAGTCAATGATAAAAGTTGATACTGGGCTCTTTCAAACCATAAGACCATAAAAGCAGTACTCTTTGTATGTGGAGGACCTACGTGTACGGTACTTTTATTTATTACATTCCGCAAAATTCATTAGTGAGGTTTCATAAATTTCTGTTAACACTTCTGGACATTTTTTCAGTTAGTAAGTAATGTTGAAATAAGTGCCGTCTTCCATTGGTTTCTACATAAATTCATTTTAGAACGTGATTGTCACTTTTGAGAAATAGAGCCAAAATGAGGAAGACTGGGCTGTATGAAAAAGAATGGTGGAGGAGCTTTAAGCATCCGCCTCTCTTGCTTGCCTCAAGATATGCGACCAAAATAGCTATTTTACGCTGATATTTTGTGAAAGGGTGGCACAAATATAATTTGATCATTTAATTTTGTGTGTATTGTCGGTTCTAAGCTATAAATAAAGTGTAAATTGTGTCATGTTGTCACCATGGTTCTGAACGTAGCTTACATGAGTATTGAACCACAGAGTACAAATAATTTATGCATAATTCATAGTTTACGGTCAATTCAATTTTAATTTTACTCTGCCATACTTCACTCTAAACTTTCATTCTCTGCACAGGCCATAGAGTAAAAACTACAATACAGTATGGTATTTTCATACATAATATTCGATATTATTATCCTCAGTTACATTTATTTAGTCTATGTTCTTCACATATTAACCAATTCAAATTGTAAATACTAAATAACAGATTTTTGGTAAAAATAACAATAGCAGGTTACGTTGTGGTTATAAGAAATTGATCTATTTCACATTGAAATGAAATGCTAGAAGTGTAAAAAGTATATTGTGTATTATTGCTAATACTAGGATTGTCGTTTAGAGATTGTCATGTCGTCGACAACGTCTAATAATAAAGAATCCTTTGAGGATTTCTATTCAGAGGTAAGTAATTACTTATTAACATTTGATTTACTTCGTATTTACGTAAATGACGACTCGGAATTATACTTGTTTAATATTTTTTTAGGTTAAGGAAATTGAAAAAAGAGATTCAGTGTTAACTCCAAAACAACAAATAGAAAGATTGCTTAGACCAGGATCGACCTACTTTAATTTAAACCCATTTGAAGTTTTGCAAGTTGACCCAGAAGCTACGCTCGATGAAATTAAGAAGAAATATAGGAGATTATCTATACTTGTTCATCCGGACAAAAATATTGTAAGTAGCCAATTGTTTGTAAAGAATAAATACTATATAAAACTATCATTCTACATGTGTCAAAATAATAAAACCTAAATGAACCAACATGATCCAAGTTAGAGTATGCATATTCAGAATTACTAGATTCCATGTAAAATGTAATATAAAGATTTGGGAGGACATACTCATTTCCTTCTTGATGTATAAAATACTTATTTATAAAACTGTTGTGAACGAGCTCGTAGCCATTTCCGCTGAGACGGTATATCCGTCAACATTTGGTTTTTATCCACAGATGGATCCTTGACATTGGGCCAACCAGAGCAGCTCATTTAGGTAAGGAGTGGTGGATCCATGGAAGGCTAATGTGCGAGCATCTACCCAGATATCAAACCATTAATTTAAAAATATATAATATTATTAATACACTTCTTTAACACAACCTAAAATCATATATATGCAAAACAAATACTATTTAACAATCTGATTATATTATTTCATATGAAGTTCTCAAAATACATGACTTATATTATACAATAGTGAAATTGGACGGGTTGATTTTTAGACATTGTATTCATATTTAGTACTATAAATTTTGTTATTTTGTTCTTTCAGGATGATTCTGAGAGAGCTCAACAGGCATTTGAGATTATAAACCGAGCCTGGAAAACTTTAGAAAATGAGGATACTAGGAAAAAGAGTCTTGATATTTATCAAGAAGCTAAAGAGCGTACGGACCACATGGTAAGAAACATCTTAAAAATAATATCGTAAATTCACAGTTATTTCTTATAAAAGCATCAAAAACCAAGAAACTAAAGAGTGTAAAAGGGACATGGTAAGATGCTCTGTAATTCTGTAAAATCATATAAATATTTGTCATAGTTCTCATCATAGAAATTTTAATATCAATATAATAATTTATACTTCAATTATCTCGTCATTAAATTAAAATTTAATTTTACAGATAGAACAAAAACGAAAAAAGCAAAAGAAAGATGGGCGTTTGTCAGAAGGAATACCAGAAGATGACCCTGACAAGTTTAAACATGCTGTTTATGTCATGACTATGAAGGTTAAACATTTTAATATTATTTAGTTACATACTTTATTTTAAAAAAATGACACTTTGTATATTTTGTATTACAGGCACTAAATATAATTTCTAGAATAAAATAATAATCAAAAAATTTGTCTATTGTATGTTTCTGTCAGTTAGTTAGATTATTAACTGTTCATGTGCTTATATTTGTTACAGCTATTTGCAGACATGGAACGTAAACGGCAACATCTTGAAACTAGAGACATGGAAGAACGAAAACGTAAAAGAGAAGCCGAGATAGATCAGGAGGAACAAATGTCTCTAGAAAAGGAATGGGCTAAAAACTTTGAGGTTTGTTATGATCTATACATCTATATCTATACATTTAAGATAAGCAAATAACTGAGCCCAACATTAGGAAAGCTGTAGATTATGACTTTTGAATCTTGTCAGCCAATTTACTGTTTGACACATTCAGTCTTGCCACTAAAAGGCCGGATTCATTGTGTTTGTTGTGTGGACAATATGGTTTTTGTAGTAATATTTTAGGATTATATGTAGGGCATCTGTCTGAAACATGTATTAGATTATGTATGCACAGATCTACTATTCCTGAACGACAATTAGTATTTATAGTAGTAACTTTGAGGTATATGTATGCTAGATAGAGGTATTTTGGCTGGTAACAATCTACAGGGGACACTGAATTTAATTAAAATTAGAGTCATATCAGGGACACACTACCTGTTCTTGTATATACTGTAGATATTGATATTTATGTTTTAAGAAGGTTTATGACATTTACAAAACTCAAGTGGGAGTTTAAAATTTTGGTAGTTTTATATTGGCTAGGGAATAATAAATCAAGATGGCTTATTGATATTTGCTGTAAGAGATGAAGATAAAGGCATTGCACATATATACAATTCTTGTATAAACAATTTTTTATGCAATCAGTTGATATCACTGAATAATCATTTTTGTTGATCTTTTCAGGAATCTAGACAAAATAGAGTAGATAGTTGGAAAAGCTTTCAATCTGGGAGTGGGAAAGAGAAGAAAAAGAAGAAGATTATGGGTTTCAAACCTCCAAAACCTAAACCGGAGAGCAGATAACTAAGATGACACAGTTGTTTTATAGATTTGTATTTTTGTTTTTTATCTATGAAAACTATAGATACAACTGATTATAATTAATAGCAACTAGATGCTAATCTGAATGTCTGATTGTTATTTATTTAAAAAATCGGTTACATGATCTAAACTATAAATATATGGCAATAGTTTACACTAACTTATACACTATTATTTCTATATAAGATACATAACAGTAACGTGCTTTACGTGCGCAGGCGCATCTGGGTCGATATTGCTCATTCAGATGGTCAGTGTATTTTTCAATCCCCTCCATAAAATAATTTATAAATAATTACTATTAGATTGGCTAAAGTAGATTTAATATAATCTAAGTTACTTCCCCTTCAGGGGGTCACAAATTTGAAAAAAAAACTTATATCTAGATTGTACTAGGTAGAGCATTCATATTGGTAGTTATTTGAAATAATGACGCCAGTCAGAAACTAGACGGATTACTAGTTACTTACTATAAAATAAATTATAGAATAGTAATTAAAGAATTAGCGGAAAATCAAGAAGTTCATGTCAAAAAAGGGACAAAGAAGATTAACAATATATACTCGCAAAATGTATTATTCTTTTAAAATATAACAACATGCTCTACTTGTATCATTTATTGATACATACTTATAAATTGTGTTAAGTGGTTTGAAAATATAATATATATTGTTAGAAATTATTTGACATATTTGAAATTATATTGAACCATCTATTTTGAAGGTCAACGATATCACTCTCTGTATATTTTGTAATTAGTTTTATATGAGTGTCAATCTTCTCGATTGTCTATGATTATTAAGAATTGACATTAAACTGTCAAAGATAAAAAATAATTACTGCCATTACTAAATAAATTTGTAGTTTTCATAGATTTAAATATGATTTAGTACTTCATTTCAAAGTAACAATGATAGCTAGAGTACGAACTACTGAATATGTCCATCCGTTAAGAATAGTCTTCATTGTATATAAGAACCTAAGCAGTGATGCAATTGAAATATTTTGTCCCTATCTAATAGCATGTCTTATTGCAAAATTGTTATATATTTCCAATAAGTTTACTGAAATTTTTAGATCTCATATTTGTAAATCTGATACTTGAAAGTACCCTCGAAATAAAATAAATAATGTTTAATTTAATTTTCAGTTGTGTCTAATAATAAGTATTAGTAATTTCAAAATTAATAAAATGTTCTTTAATATTTCAATTTTTGTTTCTTTCTATGTCGCTGCTAGTAATTTTCTGTGATACTTTTCAAACAATTCAAGTATTTGTAAACAATTAATGTGAGGTAAAGAATCTGTCTCCATGCGGATGTCTTAGTAATACGTTTACGCTCTAAGTTTTATTGACTTATTACAAATTCGCCTTAGACAATAAAGATTTATGAAAACACAACAGATTTTTTATTATGCTTTTGCCTGCTAACAGCTTATTAACTCGTTAGCTGTTAGCCGCTACTTCGATAACAATTTTAATACTTTTTACATATATCAACATAAAAAAAGCTAAATATCATGCATTTGTCTATGCCCATGGCTTTGGTAAATTATCTAAGCTGAGACGAGTATAATTTATTCGAGGTTTTATATACATATACACAATTTCAACGAAGGCTGTTTAAATTTTCAAGAAATTTTAAAACAGTCGCGTTTGAAATCAGCCTATTATGGTATTGGCTGGATTTTTTTTTTTAATATTCAAATAGTTCTAGCAAAACCATTCCACATATTAAAAAATTACCAGCAGCGCTGAATTATTCACTAACTTTATACCTTACGTATTTTAATGAAAAATTAAATGGGAATTGTAAATAAATGAGCATTACCATTCCTAAACAAAAACTTTTTTTTGGGATAAATAAAAGAAATGCTGGCATTAGATAAAAACCCATCTCACGAATAAAAAGAAATATAAACTTCATAATTTTATAAATATCTTGTTAGGGCTGACAAGTGTCATGAAAACAGCATAATGCGTTCAAGACTATTAACAATCCACAAAGGTTTTGCAAGTATATCACAAAGCAGGAAATTAGCAACGAAACAAAGTATGTATTATCTCGTATTATCGAAAAAAATGTTTAGATTAAAGTAGTCTAATAATTAAGTAACGAATGCAATTATCGTGTATGTGTTTAAAGATTCGTAGAGCAACTTGGATCTTGTAATACCAAATTAAATATTCGAACAGCATATGATGTAAATATTTTTATATTTATGTTAAGGTTAAAGCCTTGGTTACGCTTGAAATTGTAAACAGCGCCATCTAGAGGTAATATAAGGTAGTTTGTATGTTTTTAAGTTTAATATATAGCAACTTATAATCGCTCACCAGTACGATGTCAACCCCACATGAACGAACTGCCCGTGCCCTGCGGGCCATGGGACCCATGGTATAGACAGAAACAGAGTTACTTTATGAAACATTTCTTGTGCGGACTAGCTTGGTATGGCTTAATTTCCATTATATTTTTGTTTAACGTTTCTACAAAAGTAGAAACCAATAAACCCTTTTCTAAGACAGAATTTGACTTAGAAATTATTCACACATTATCTATGATATTACTTAAAAATATTGTGTTCTAAGACTTTTGAGAGTTGGTATTAAAATTAAACTATGAGATACGTGACGTGAGGTACTTGACAGAGACCTACATCTCGTTCTTATATTGACATAATTTCTGCAAAGAATTTAAAATGAGTTAAAATTATTTAATTAAATGCGCGACATAAATGAGTAAAATAGTTTTATTTAATATAGCTGATGGCTGCACCTTGCAGGTGGCTGTTTTCTCTTGGTATGGCTATATACACGGAGAGCATATATCTCAACTTTTCACCGCCTGCTTTCCCCTCCCCGCCGAGCGACTTTGTTGAAGAATGCGACGATTCGGATACGTGATGTACCTAACTTTGATAAATGGGTTTATTTTTAACATTTTTGTATACCATCTTAAAGTTACTTCATTAATAGTTTAACCTTTCCAATAACGACGGGCAATATTTTATGTCTCAAATGTTTTAAGCTGAAGATATTATTTTCTAATTATTTGCTGTAACTAGTTGTACAAAACTGATAAAAAATATATTTTATACCACGAGTTTTATTTAAAAACAAAAAATTATGCAAATTTGTTACTTCATAATATGTATTAAGGTCCTATATTATATTTGTTGGTTAATACAATGGTTGCCATATCAAATAAGAGTTGACAGTTTACAGCCAAATGACAATGACAGGAGGAAGTTAGGGTTTCTTCACAGATTTGGGGAGCCTAAAAGTAACAAAAAAGAAACCACACGAGAAAGGCAAGGAATAAAATAATACAGCCAATGAAATTTTGAAAACAATATCAAATTTAATACATAAATAATATTTATGTACTTCTACATACATGTTTTCATCTATATATTTACAATTAAACACAATTTTACTAGCTTATCGAGAACTTATCTAATTCTTTGACATTTTGTCTTAATATTGTTTAATCTATGAATAATGCATCTAATAAATGTAACACATAGTTACGTTGTAAATTATAATCGAAACATTATTTTTTTATAATTATTGTACAAAATAAATTACTGAATGTCTGGGCTAGTGTTTTTATCTTAATATAATTTACAAACTATGTTTCCACAGTCTAATATAAAATATATAATTGTTTTTGTAGACAACTCTAGAAGCGTTGCATCCGTTTGACACATAGTGTATATTTACTATTACAACCTATTTTATAAAATACAAGGTCCGTTCACATTAAAAAAAAAACAAAATTCTTAAAATAAATAACGTTTGAACACTTATCTTCCTTATAATGAAGCCAAATAACATTTAAAATGTTTGTAACATAAAACTAACGATAAAAAATATGTAGAAAAATAAAACAATTTAAAAGGGATTCAATTAAATCCCTGTAAAAGTTATGGCCCACGATATTCTATATATAAAGACCTTTGTTCGCAAAACATCATAATATAGTAAATAAATTGAATAATTCATTTTACACAAAATCATCAAAAAAATTTCGAGACTAAGCACAATACAAAACGCATTTGGCAATTTATGTGACAAACTTCAATTCGATCCATACATAATTGACCACATATATTTACATGAAACATCTATTGTAATATTACACATATAAACAACCAGATGAATTAACTAACAATTATCTAACATCCTAACCTACCGTGAGACGCCGAAAGACTTATCTTTACATCCAAACAGATATAACTAAATATTTTAAACATATAATTGATTTAATTTAAAGTAATTATAACATTGTTACTTGTTTGGCAATGGTTGCTAAAAATTCATTGTAAAACGAAACTACCTTTTAACCTTTATACGACTTTAAGTCGAAAAAGTTTACTACTATTATTTGTCTACTTATTATACACAATGGTTACATTTCCGTAGTTTGTCCCGTTCGTTACGTGCAAATATTTCGCGATACAAAAAATAGCGTACGTTACTACTTCGCAATTAAATGTAATTTGTACGATTTTCAACAATATATAAAAATAAAAGCAAAGCCTTTGAGAATATATTTCATTAAAGTATCTATAGCACCAATATCAGCTGGATGTATACTGTATACGCAATACACATTTAATAAGCTTTGAATATTTCGCGTGAAAGTATTAAAGATACTCGACAACACGCAGCGAAACCAATTAGTGCTAAATATGTATATGGACGTCAAGTATTACAAGAATTGACTTATATTAAATTCACTAAATTGAACACTTATTGGATAAATCTATCACAAACAGTTCACTGAGGTTAAATACAAGGCTATTTACTGCGCTTCACGAAGTAGCTTATTCGAAATATTTAATATCTGGGACTAGAGCTCTGACTATAATGGCTTTTGTGTTTGTGCATCTCGATGTGTCACGTGACACGACATACCGGTACGCTAAAATTATTTCGAATAATGCATATTTACAATCCATACTAAAACTAGCAGGCACAATTCGTTACAAATGTGGGTCATAGAATTTTTGTTATGAATACTGGCGTCTAACATTTCAAATTAGTAGTAATATAAATTTATTCTGGCTTCAATGTATGATATTGGGCAATTGATTGCAAAACTCAAACTGTCAAAATTGATTGTAAATATATTTTTAACGTACTGGAATCCAATCTTTACCATTCGTTATTATAATTTGTTGATTATTTTTACAACTCAATTCTGGGTCGCGTCTGATTGTAATAATTGTAAAAAAGGTTCAAGAAATTCTAATTGTACTTGAAATACGCTTTCCGCGAATACTTCATTAAAAGTAAGTACCTACAATGGAAATAAATTTCAAAATCTTCCTTTCTCGAAGTCCGTTGTAGACACCATTCGTTCACATTCACCACTGACACTGACGTTTGGACATAGCACTCGTGAACTGATTTTAGTATGATTACTGAACAATGAACGAGTAACATAAATTCATTTATACCTTTTTACAAATCATACACGCGTAACCTTAATAATTTATCACTAAAAATCCAATTGATTTTCACGTATGATGATCTCTTCTATATTTTCACTACGTTCACAACTTGACTGGCGTTCGTTTACATCAACAGTATGGTGATTCTTGTATAAACCTGTAACAAAGAAAAAAAATATATAATTAGTGGACGGACATCCCAATAAGACACGTTTATAAGATATCATTGTAATAACTCTTAGATATTTTTAAAAAAATCATCGCGGTGGGTAGAGCCGTGGACGCAATTGGTAGATTAATTGGTAGGTCAATTGGTAGAGCGACGGTATGGTTTACCTAAAATCGCAGGTTCGAGTTATGCCGTTATTTACGAAATATTTCAATAAAATTAACATGATTAAATTTGTTTATAGACAATTAAAAATAATTTACAATGAATTTACATGTCATGTTCCAACAATACAATCATATAATTAATACATTCGATATCTACACTCAAAATAAGTTACAACTGCGTAATTAATTTGAGTGACGTCATCGTAATCTCCATTTAATTCTCACGCAGCATCTCTATGTGGATCAGCGTTTCGTAGTTTTGCTGAGCTGGTTGAGTGTAAATCGTAACCTGCCCGCCACACTGACGCCGACCCTTCCCCCCGCCCTCAGGTGACGGATTTCATAGTGATGGGCAAAGGATATCTTATCGATGATTTTCTTTTCGTGTTGATTGGATAATTTTTAATCGCATTATGGAAAATTATTGGACTTAATTGTTAAGATAATTAAATCATTGTTAAGAAATAAAAAAGCAATATCGTTCAATTTAACGTTTATTTATGTTAGGTAGATTTGGTTGTAGATTTTACTAAAATTAATCAGGTCATTGCAACTAAAGAATTTATAAATTATTATTTTTTTTTATTTGTTTATTACTTATTTATGATTTCTAAGTTATTGAAAGAAAGAAAGGTTTTACAGTGAAAATCACCATCAGTGGTTTCAGTTACAATACGAGCTGGAATTAATTATATAATATATAGAGTATGTAATTAAAGATAAAATGTAATATTATCGATAAAGGCAGCAATTCACTAGCTGGCACGATAAATCTGTCGCATATTCAGCAATGGACTTTCTCCGTTCATTGCTCAGAATAAAGTGAGCAGCCGTAATATGTGATGTAGATAATTGGCTTTCCTTGAAATAAATGCGACTTATATACCACGAATGTACGGACGTAGTTTGTAATATATTATATTTGGAAGAAAATATTATATACATTGTAACTAGACTTAAGATTTAGGTTTAAGAGTTATATATATATATATATTATTGGTGTAATTTAATGTAACGTGTCCATGTTTTAAGTTGATTAAACATTTTTTTAAAATGTGAACGTTATTTAGATAATTTGAGTTTCATTTAAAAAATGTAAAGTTAACCGGACATATATCGACATATTTAATTATTTTAAAAGGATAAGCTATTATTTTGAGTAAATGTATATAATACATTAAACTCTACTTTACAAGTCTTACTTTAAACTCTTCTTTAGGAGATTGTTACGTGCACAGAAATAAGATTTCCCGAATGAACTTTCCCGTTTCATTTAAATGTTAACATGTTATTACTTAAGGAGTTTATTCATTTATAATTACTTTTTTTTTATATTTACAGCTCCATTTGAATATTTAAATATGCCTAGATATCCTGTGCTTGTAATGTAGCTTAATTTTTCTAAATAATTTACAATTATAAAATGGACACGAGACGAACATACTTAAATAAAAGCTTCAAAAATTATAATTTTAGAAGCTCTTTTTTACAACAATATTTTCGCGTATATTTTCTTCTTGTGTGCAGGTGCTGCTTTTATTTGGATAAGATATAAAACAATAAAAATAATACACAAATATTGATTAATCGTCAATGGATTCGTCGAAACATTCGTAAAACTTTACTGCCCTAGCCAAAGTTTAACAATAACAAATTTTTGTTGTTTTTATTTAAATGTATGAACGTTAGCGATAGTACAGCGCTGTCTTATGTCAAACCCATGTATTTATCATTCTATTCGACTAGCGTCAATGCCACCTGGCTAACCCCTGAACAATCCAACGAATAGAATTATAGCAGAGCCCGTATCACTCTAAGACGTATCCACCTTTGTAACGTAGGACGATCGACCCAAATACATTAATGGCTGTCATTACATGACGCAACTTGTCTTGATTGAATATTATACATTGCTTGAATGAAGAGCAGAAGAGCGAGTTATTGATGCCGTCTCTAGTACATTACATATTTGCGTTAAAATAACTACAAGTTTGAATGAAAGTCTGTACTAACACATTTTAAAATATTTTTATTGTCTGTAACTTAGCTCTCATAAAATAAGCAAGAATGAATATATTTTTCAAACACTAAATATACATCTAAAGTTGTGTGAGTACAGAAGTAATTTCAGAGAAAACTACGTACAAATTCCAAAGGGCCTATTTACAAAATATTTTATCCCAATATTCTTGCACTAATCTGTTTTTTTTCGTGAATTGTTTGACAATAAATTCAGTTTCGGATGTCACGGGCTATAAAGCATAGCGGCTTGGTTATCGAGTGATTCCGGCGAGCGCGTAAATTTATTCAGTATACCAACCTCTTAGCTCTCGTGTTATTTAGGGCGCGCTTCCTTTACTGCTATTTTGTATATTTCATAGCTTTTGGGTTCTTTTGCAGATTTTAGCGGATTTGTAATTTTCTATATTAAACATTTCTAATGGGTTACATTTAAAATTGTTTTAAACGTGTTAGTGATGTTGAGTTTATTGAAATGTTTGATAAATATACCCAGAATGAAAAAATCTCGCATGCATTTATCCTGGGATCCAAAGCTTTAAGTCCTGGGCGTATTTATAAATTAAATATTATGAAATATATAGAGGTAACCAAAAAGCAGTATGAGAAGTAAAATGAAAATATTGTTCAATTTTGTAGGAATTTTAAATGAGTTGGATGAATAAACCTGTAATTGAAAAATATTTATAATAACTTACTTGGACATCTAAACAGTTTCAAATTTAAAACAGTCTAAGACGTCACGGAACCCTGCCTAGTTGATAAACACGCCATTACAAGTGTAAAGGAACACTTCTCATGTATAGCTATTGTCGCTGTATTGGACAATATTTTATAACTATAACTGTTTACTTCATGAAATACAGTTTTTGGTTTTTCCTCAAATATGTCAGCCAAACTTACGAAACAATATATAACTAAAGATTACCCTGAATGTACTGTCATTCTTCGCAGTAGGTGGCTTATACCATTATATGTATTTCAAGGAAATTTGTTATGAAAATTAGTCATTGAAGCGCTTTTTTAACGATTAAATTTGGCTAGTCATTAATTGAAATTTGGTAATGGACGGATGTCATGTGATGAGGAAATGGATGAGATGTCGGAACCAAAATTCAAGCCAAACAAAGCTATGATTCAATTCCTCGTCTTATCACCATGCTAAGTAACAAACAACATCGAAAGCCTTTTGAAGTAATGTTAAAGACGTGAGGACGTGTTGAGTTGGTAGGCGTAGTGCCTGTTGCATGTAGGCGGGGCGGCGCCGCCCTCCGCCCAGCCACGTGGCGGCTTTCACGAGATGCATTTTGCATATTACCAGTTAGACTTTTTGGGAAATTAACTTACACCATAGCTAAACTGTCTCAATATAATAGTATATAAGAGTTTATATAACTGAATATTTGAAGCTTTTTAAGTAATAAAATTATTGAATAACATCCAATATTTTGTAGAATAAATCAAAAATTTAAGTAAAAATAACATAATTCTAAATAAATACTTCAAGGAAACAAACCGGATCTCTACATTAAAGAATTCAACAGAGAAAATCATTATCTCTCCCGTGGCTCGGTTTATTTTCTAATAATCTCTACATTTTGAGTCTCTACATAATCATAAAATCCAGTACAGGCCTCGAGTAATCCAATTTGCCGGCGGACGTCAACGAAGAATTCTAAAGTCTTTTACTAAATTCCACCCCTCATCGTTTCATCACTTTGCACCACAAATTAGCTAAAGTAACAACCGTCATTTTATAATTCAACACGAGAATTACATTTTGTATAACTTCATAATTATTTTATATTTCTTCTCTTAGCTTTAGACAATCGTGAATAATTCAGCCACATGTTGAATGTTTCTGAATATTTAATTTTATATTATTCATAAGCCGATTAAAATGTATATATAAAAAAATATATATAAAAACCTTACAACCATCTTTGTTAGTTTCTGGAAGCGCTGGAAAATTCCCGTTAAGTTATAAAATTGACAGCCATAACTGCGTTGCCTTCATTTAAATATCCGATCAAAAACGCGAATAAGCTGTCAAACAATAAAGAGGCAACTTGTTGGATATGCCGCTTTCATCCAGCGGACTTGCCTTGAATGCGAAACATGGACAACTTTTAAAATAGACGTCAGACATGACGATGTAAATTGAGTGTAGGAAGAGTCGACGGAATCTCAATATTCAAATTCGTATTGCTCAACTTTAACAAGATTTTGAAGTGCGGTTTCATTACGATACTTTATAAATAATTTGAATTATAATAACGAAAATTGGTTGCACAAATGTTATGTTGCATGAATACTTAAAATGATAATAAATTATGACAGAAATGTATAAATCTTATCAGAGGAATCTAATAAAACTGAATGAATTTTTGGAAATAAATGTATAATTCATCACTCATTTGAGAGGCCATGCGGCAAATATTTAAAATACTTAAGTAGAAGGGGACACCAAAGAACGAGGAAATAAAAAGATAGCAAAGAAGCGTTTTATTAAGTAGGGGGTTGGAGGGGGGGGGGGAGAATATAATGAATAAATTCCGTGAAAGGCCCCTCGTAACGCAATTGAAAACTTTTAACAAGTGCCGTGAAATCGTGTGTAAAGGTGGGCCCGTACCTAATTACGCCGCTAGCCGACCGGAATACAGGATGAGTTCGGAAATTTAAACGACTCTTTATGAAAATCAGCTTGTTAATATAAAAAGTCAAGAGCTGAACGTCATCATTCCTTCGCTTGATTAAAGTTCAATTTGATTAAGGTGCCAAGTTTTTATTCAATTCGTTTAAGATTTTTAAATATTTTTTTCTAAATTGATATAAATTTGAAATTAAAATAACAAAATGAAACGGGATGAAAATCATTAAAAGGAATTTAATACCGTGAAGCATTTGCATAATTCGCATATAAAAAGCTATACGCATACTCGCGCAGAATTGAATATTAGCTCGTTGTTTGCACTATACAGGCTATAAAAATAATAAAAAATATTACATGCCAATGTTGTCAATAATTATTGTATGGGTAAAAAATTCTAAAAGCGCGGGAAAATATGCCCTCAAGTTAAAGTACAGCAATGAATGGTACACGTATTTTTACCGGCCATTAACTTCTAGCGTTAAAGAATTAAAAAATTAACAAAAACCCCACCGCCTGGTTAAGACGTATTCTTTTCGTTAAAAACAAGTCATTATCGAGGCGGGTTTAATCTAGCGTCATATTCTGGGAATTTTTTCGTAATATTCCATTATTTGGAGGCGATCGCTCGACTCCCGGAGACGGGCACCGCTCACGCTAAAAATGATATGATTAATTACTGGCTCCGGACTCCCTCATTAGCGCACAAATAGGACTATTCAGTGGTGAAATTGTATTACGCTGCTCGCCGACCACGTTGGGTTTCAATCTAATTATGATTGCACAACTGAACTGACAAATGGTCGCCATGGAAGTACAACACTGCTTTGTTTCAGTACGACATAATTCTATTATTTTCATATTTAATTTAGACTATACATAGATAATAATCTACGTACAAACCTATAAGAACTGGAATCCTTTCTAGCCTCACTTGTTACCTGAGTATTATTTATTCATAACCTAATATAATTTGCAAACAAACGCCCCGTAGAGCTAAAGGTCAGGACTGACAAGTGTATTCGCCGACAAAAACGTTATAAGTTGTATAATAATTACAGTGACATCAATTAATATATTAATTACTGTAGAATTGTAATAAAATGGAAGATTTCGAACAATTAATTTAATTATAATAGCGTTTAATGTCGACGCTACTTTTAATAAATAATATTATATTGTTTGAATTCTAAAATCCATTATTTAGGGTATTTAAGTACGTATCGAGTTGTTAGTCGTGTGTTCAGTCTTTATCTCATCTCGGCCGGTTCATTTTAAAAGAGCCCTGGTATTCGCGAGTTGTCAATCTTTTTTCTTGTCAACGTTCTTTCATAAATAAAAGAGATCACGTGTCATAATCCACGTACAAAGACTCACAAACATACATACATATATGATTTAGACATTCTTGTTATACAGCCGACTGCCGTAAAAGAAAATGAGTTGTGTTATATTTTTGGAGTTCTGAAGTTCCAACACATTTATTATTCAATTAAAATTGTTCTTAATCTTTATTTTACCAAAGATGGATAAATATAATTTCAATGTAACTAAGAACTAGATAATAAATAAATATATAATAATAAATATGATAAGAGACAGCTTGAAAAATGTTTTGGAGAATTTATAATATATTTCACAATTAGCTAATTTAATAAATCAATTTTAACTATTTCTGAAAAAACCATTGGCAAAACGAGTTCTAAATTCATCCATTACATATATCATAGTGATAAATTACATTTATCTTTAATAATAAAATAAAGTGCAAGTCGCACAAAACTTCTGGTTCTATCTCCGTCTTAAATACTCGAAAATGAGGTCAGATCGCCGTCCGCTCTTTGCACGAAACAATAAAGTTATAGTTCGTAAGAGATACCGACGAGACTGAGTTATTGGACACTACTAGAAAACTTTACTTGGATTAACGCTGATATTCGAAGGATTTATTGCATCTGTATTGTCCGTTAATAGACAGTTTTTAACTTGCCCATATACGCATTTCTATGATATTTATATTTTATTTTCATTCGATTTTAGTAAAATGAATAATGAATAATAATAAAATAATTATAAGTTTTAGGTTCATGCGAATTAACGTAATGTTTCAGCACAGGCATTTTATAAATATCTGATATAATTACCTCCGCTCCCAATGAATACGATCCACCGGAAGCCCCCCTTCGGTCCACTTAAATATTAAAATATCCATATCACAAGCTTCCACCTAGCTAATATCTATATCCTACATACACAATTGACACTTTAACAATCATCGGTAACCGGTTAACTTTAACGCTAAATAAAATTCTAACATTAGTTAACATGATAAACAAAAATCTCGACTACAATGCAAAATTAACAAACTTGAACAGAAATTGTCTGCGTCATATTTACATAAAACAAAATGGAGAAATTTCCTAACCCTATCAGAATAGGCCGTTCATCTTAAATCATAAGTCCATCCAAAGAAATCATTTCGTTATATAAAAAATTCCCCGAGCGTAGTCTTAACCCTTAAACGTTCAGTGGACCCAAGAGGGGGCTACGGAGTACGGCGTGTGGGCCCCTCCGCCCGATAGCGTGGTGGGTACCGGAGGCGCGGGAACCACGAACTGGCTCTCCGCTTCCGCAGCCATGGCCGTGTTCTGCTGCGCGAAGTTGAAGTCCAATGTACCGTCCATCCTCAGTTCATGATTGATTACCTGAGACACAATTTTGAGATGTACTGTATGTCGGTCATCAGCTCTGGAGTGAAGATAGTTAAGAGATGTACTGTATAAATTTGTTTCAAAATTAATAACATTTGTACATGGAAAATTAAAATTGGTCAATAAATGGAGTCACTCACCTCCTCGACGTTACAGTCGAAGCTATGTTCCAAGGTTTCAATATTTAAGTCCTCGGCGAGTCCGGTATTGAGGGCCCCCATGATCTGCCCCATCACCGTCGTAGGCCCCATGGAACCGGGTTGCACCATTATACCTCCATTCATGAGCGCCGCATCCGTCGTCACCATTTGTGTCTGGCTGTTTTCTACGTAAACAGAATTGGACGCTTACCACAACTTCACAAAGGTCTTAACACAACGTATCATGTTCCTTCCTAAGTAAGCATGACATCCACATATAGCGTTACCGCCCCGAGTAGTCAAGGTTACCTGTTTGCATGCTGTCAGCTGAGTCAGCGGGTATTGGAGGCCTGACGAAGTGTTCGTGGTGCGGGTGGGCGGGGTGCGCGGGGTACAGCGCGGCGCACGCACAGCCGCCGTGCGGATGACGCACGCACGGGTACGCAAAGCGGTAGTTACCGGACGAGGACGAGGTGGTCGGCACGTACCTGGTGTTTATATTTTATTACGATTGATGAAAATGGACATTTCATTCTGACTTAGTGTTGATGATGTTTGATGAAGTTTCTTTCCAATCACTGTTAAGTAATGTCGTACGTATGATAGTGGAAGAAGTTGTTCCTTACATCTTTACACACTGATGTTTTATTACTGTCACAATTGTCTTAAAATATTACACGAGACATGAATCTAAAGCTTTCTACGGCACGCAATCTACTTTGTAACAGCCCGACTTACTTAACTATGGCTTATAAGTAAAATAAACGTAACCTAGCAAAGCGTAGTTTTTGTCTTACGTATTGAGGTATGGATCCGCGCCATGAAGTTTCATCGAGTCGGCGAGTGTTCCCGCTAATTCGTCTTGAGCGTAATCGGCTTGAGTGAAATCATTGTTTGTAGCAAAATCTCCTGCGGGCGTGTAATCCCAATCTCGTTCCGGTGGTATTAGGGAAGGTATCGGTGACAGGCGGCCGCATGATGATGCATTAGACGGTGCCCTCTGACGGAAGTCCGGTGACAGCTGAAAACCGCTGCTACGGCAAAGCGAAAAAGCGTCAAAAAATGTATTTCCTCAAATATCGATCCTAAATCATGACCACGGTATGATAAACTTGAATTGTCATGATAAATTTTATCGATATTTCAGTAGCAAACAATGAGAATTATTAGCGGAAATAAAACTGAGCTTTGCTCTATAGATATATCTAAATTTATCGATAAAAAAAAAATATTATGAACATCATGCAAGTCTAATGTCTCTATTACGGACCGTTAAGATGTATGCCAAGTGAAGCGATCATCGTAACGAGAAGAATGACCAGAAAAGACACAATTTATGACAAACTATGGCAAAACATATAACAGAGTTGTTAAGGACTGCTTGGTATTGGGGATAAAAATTGTCCCATAGAAACATCAATTATTTTCGTAATTGTGACAGATATTCGGCAATAAAAATGTTAAATATTGAAGGAGTGACGAGATTTAGCATCCGAATAACTCATCATCTAATGGTCGTGAATGATTTAAAACCTTTTATCGTAAAGTTACAGTATTCGTATAACTCAATTTTATTAGCTCGGTCAACGCAGCTCTACGTCAATCGACAGTTTTTGTAAAATAGTGGATTTTCATGTGGGTTATTTGTATTTGGACGTGAAACTAGACACTATTTAGCAAAACATTTGCTATCGAATAGTTAACAATTACGAGTATACATTTAAAATGAAATCATCACTAGGCTTGGCCTTAAAAATTCGGTAAACTAGGAATTCATTATATTTAAAGCGGCTAATCTATAAACTATATGCCTTTCTAATAACTAATTTAAATCTAATTTACTCTAAGAGTGTATTGAGTGTCATACCTGTGTATTGGAGAATCAGGGAAGATGTCAACACTTTCAGATAAAGAACTACTTGGACTCGGAGTGGCATCAGCAGTTATTCCATTTCTTAATGTATCAGGCTGTTAAAAAATACATATTATTTATTCCCAGGTCTACATAAACTATTAATTAAAACGATATATTTGATAATAATACTTAATAAATATTTCAAAATTTATTATAATTACCTTTTTCTTAACCCTGCCCCTCCTCTTTTCTGACTTTGACGTCTCCATGGACTGCGCTCGTCTTCTCACTGATTTTCCAGGCTTTGCGTCCGGGTTGATCATCCACCACGACGACTTTCCAGTACCCTCGTTCTGGACCCGCATAAACCGGTTGTGCAGCGACAGGTTGTGTCGAATCGAGTTCTGCAACCAACAATCATGGGTTAACTTGATTTGCTAAAGAAAAAACTCGTTGCAGTGATTGTAATAAAATAAATATGGCAAAAAGAGATTATATAAAATTTTATATGCTTTCGATATTTACGGAAAACTTTTAAATAAAGTTTACAGAAATTAACTATCCAACTATAATAAAACCGTATATTGGAACAGTTGACCGCAAAAAATCTATTTTAATTCCAAGTCAAAGTTAGCGCAATAACGTGTCCTCTCTCACACCGGTAATAAAATCTCACAACTTTTTCCGTTGAAGGAATAAAAGCAACCACAGCAACGAATGAAGTTTAGCAATAAAAGAATCCATAAATAATTTTTGCGTGCCCTAAGAGCTGCCACTTTCCCATTTCGTTCATTTACGTATAGAACGAGCTTTTACCTATATCATAAAAATTTATAAAAACCGCTCCCTGTAAAACACGAATATTTTATCGTCTTCACGCGCAATTTAGCACGGACGTTATCTATCGGAAGCTCTTGGTGTGTTTTTGAAATGCATATATTATGTGATGATTTCATTTATACTATAATATTAATTATATAACGAGACGAGCATCATAATATAATTTTTTATATATTTACTGTGATACTCGGTATGATTAACTGAAATTTTTTCGAAAATTATATTATATATTAAAATAATGGAAAGATATTCATCAAATATTTATGCAAAACTTTTAAGGGTATTTTGATATATTTGTATTTATTTTTTTACTTACGATTAATGCACAACAATTGGTCTGATTCATAAATCTACTAAACGTGGACAAGTTGCGTCGTACATCAAGCGTGAAAACACACGCAACAAACGACCTGTCGACACACTGATGGATTTGTCGCCAGAAGCCCTTACTAAGAATTGCCGCTGGATAATTGTGACGCTTTTATAGAAATGTTTATCGACTGGAATCTATTTGAATATAAAATATTTTTAAATCAATGCTTTTGAGTGAGTTATGCTCGAATATAAAATCTTTGTTCCGTTGTACTGAATGCTCTACTGTACTTGTACTTGTACTGAATGCTCTAAACTTAATCTAATTTTCTGCTACTGTAGCATCACGTAGGTATCGGATTTATTTACTTTTTCTTTAATTTACTATGTTTTATGTGGTCGTATTTTTCTTTCGCTCCACTAAATATTCTTACAGGATACAATTACTTGCAAAGTAATAAAACCATACAGATTTTTTATCGTCTACTATTTTTGCAATATTAATCCAGAGCCTGTAATTCCTATTCATGCTATTTTATAAGTAATAAAGGTAACGAAAATAAAATATGTTTTAAAAAGACAAATCTTAATGTCAGCAAAATATATGTAAAATGAAACGGTGCTTCCTTTGTACATGTTATAGCATAGTTACGTTCATGAGAAAGACGGGAACAAGGTTCGTACGAGATCTTACTTAGAATTTTGTGTACGGCAGGATCTTTGGCGCCACAGCGACCCTTATGGGGTGAATTAACCGTCTCCGTCGGCGTCCCCTTTAATGCTCCACCGACTTAAATTTTGTCTAACTTCCATGCTATAATACCGTGTTACACAATCTTCAAAATCAATGGCTTATGATTTCCGTAGTTTATGATTGTGAAAATTTTATTTCTGTGTTATTGGGTGATATCGGATATTTTGATTATTTTATAATATCGTTGTAATTTGTAATGGAAAAGCAATGCTTTTTATATTCTGTAATTATTATTTTTTTTCAAAATCATAACGCTGCGTATGGTAAGGACATTTACGTTCCCGTCACCTCCATAATAGTAATAAAGTTTTATCTGCTGGATAGTTGACAATTTTTTCAAAAATTGGAAGATGGAATTCGATGTGACGATTGATTTTTGTCTGAGTTAACGCAGTATAGTTTAAATGCAGCGACTAATCCTATCTTAGTTTTAACTGGTTTGAGCTATAGTTACAAATTTTATCATAATATCATGTGTTTATAAATGGTTTATGATTTAAAGATATCATACAGATTTACTCAAAATCTAGTACAAGGTACAAATCGATAGCATAAAATATAAATTATCATTTTTTTTACATTTTATAAGCAGCTTTCATTATCGGATTTTCAATCTACGCAGTGAATTATTGTGACCTTCGAGAAGGAATATTTTATAAAAGAACGTGGAAGCGAAATCTAAACGATGGCGTATTGAATAATTCAGAGGAACAACGCAACGCGGGGACTGCAGGGCCTTCAAAATGCATTACAATACAGCTATAATACTTCTTCCCTGTAAAAATGTATTATTGAACAGACCTGGCTGAGAATAGGTACTACTGGCAAATATATTCCAATCTATTAAGAGTACCTTGGATATGTATTGATATAATTAAAATTAGCTTTACGTTTATAAGTCACTGTCAAGATCGCATTTCGCTCAACTCATTCGTATATGAGTTCGTGATTTCTTATAATAAAAAAAAAACATATTTTCTACTAATTATACTAATAAAATAGTATACGTTTCGCTCGTCTTAGGTGAATGCTTTTGAATTTGCCATTCGCGAAGCAGTAACATAATATTTAAACCTATGTTATACAAATTTCAATTAATTTTATTCTGATTTATTGACTGTATGTCAAATATATTTTATGGTTAGTCCGCTCATAAATATTTATAATTTATTAATTTACAATGCGAAGAATTGGCCATTGCTACAGTGTTACTTTGCATATCACAAGATCTCAAATATTGTTTTGAATAAATAATTTAATGATTTAGTTTAAATTGTATCCAAGCCGAGACTATTCAGAGATCCGAAGTGTGAAGTCAAACAATAAATAATTCAAATCGGAGAATCACGATAACACAATACAAGGAGAGGGCGGGACTCATAGACGTGACACCATTGAAAATTCGGAAGAAAATCTACGCCGTGTCAACCGACACTGACAAATTTAATTATTCAACTTACCGAAACGTTAGCAAGATGAGTTTTCCAAAAGGCGATAACTAAATATAAATAAATTCACTTAAGCCACCGCAGCAAAGTTTAAGTTAATAGAACATTTAAATTTTCGTAATTTGATTCAATTGAGGTCGGAATCTGTGGTGACCTGATTTGAATACGTCATTTAGAGTCATTTTACACGAATCTATATTTTAAGATATTTAGTACCTAATATTATTGAATAATGATATTTTATATAATTTTTTGGTACGTATAATTTTGATATTGAAATCTATAATTAAGTTATCGGTAATATTGTATAGTAATATTATTGATAATTTTATGTAATTGTTTGAAATTTTTGTTAAAGTAATATTTTTTATATTTTTATACGATGAAAACATTTGACGATGTTTCAATTCTTATGTGTCAATATCGATAATATGTAATGAGAAAAATGATATAACCACTGGGATAAAATAAATAGCCCTTTATCATTTAATGATAAAATGAATAGTTAGTTAATTTTAGTTTTACTAGTAGTACTAATTACCCAAACAATAAAAGAACTAAAATGATATGAGCAGAGAACAGAAGCGGTCGCGATGTTGGCGAGTGCCCAGATCTAAATCTGACAGTCGGCGCTCTTGACCCCACCTAAGATGCCTTACAGTGTGCCAATATGCGTTTTATGATTGAAATAAAATACGGATTCTATATCTTCCGATATATTAAAATAATTTCCAGCCTCATATTTATATATTATTAGTAGAAAATAATTATTAATATTTTTAAAATATTTTTTTTTAATTATTTCAAATCGGTTATTTGTTTCGAAGTAGTTGCAATACAATTAAAATGCACGTAAACAAATACAAAGGTTTAGAAATTATTTTGTATATTTTATGAACAAAGAATGACTGTATAAAATTCGCCTCAGATAAAGATTCATTGTGAGTGAATGACGATGGTAAATTAAAACATTTCATTCGCGATGTAATAACTATCGAAGCCTAAGTGATGACGAATTTTTTTCAAGCCGAGGGGAGATCTATTTTTCTTAAAGCGGAACGCAAACACCTTTTCAATCCTTCAATGGGCCCAACGAGACGGCGAGAGGAGCGCACCAACTAACAGCTAACAGTAGCCTAATGGTATTGTGTAAGACAGAAAAAATATCGGGATCCCCGTACAATGAATGTGTTTGCAAGGAACAAGATTAATCGTCCGTTAAGAAGATTCGCAGCCGACACCTTCGGCGATTTCGCAAAAATTAATCATTTCAATGCGGTATTGTCATGCCTACTGCGAGATGAAATCGGTCCCTAATTAAATTACAATTAGGGCACCGTTTGACAGATTACGGTAACGTTTTGTCACCAACATCTCAGATGAATTATTAGATTTACATTTATCATATATTAATCCTCGGAGTGATATTGTTTTACTGATAGCCATCGGTCTCGACGGGCCATAGAAAAGAATTACGCAAAGCTTTCAGAAAGTGCGATGTAATCTCGACTGTCGTTTCCATAAACTTAATGGCGAAGTATCACAAAACTTACATATCGCTGTTATAACAACCTAACTTGGCATATTTGTTACTCCCTCAGTCAGCATATTCGCGTCGAATGACCGCCAATTTATGTGAAAAGTTCCACACCGGTCGGAGCATGACCTATCTATAAGTTTTTACTCGTCAAATAACTCGATATCTGTACTGAGGAATTTCTTAGGTAAATATGCTAGGTTAAAGTTTTCGCGTGAAAGTTTATGGTTTCGAAAAGCGATGTGTCAATTCAGCGATTGAAATATGGCGACAGATTTTCGTGGAATGGGTGGCGGGCGACGCCGCTGTATCCGCACTCGGCGACGTGATGCATCGTGGGAGCTCGCATTTAAATTCAGCGATGTTCGTTTCGCAAATGTCAGTTTTTTGTTCGGTAACGTTCACTAAATCTCATCTAGGGAAAAACTCATCAACTAGAAATGAACGAAGTATATCAAGAAAGTAGGTCGTTTTCACCCTAAATCCCTCGTGATCTAGTATCGGCAGAATAAGGTAAAAGGTATTTGTGATAATGAATGTTAGTGATATATTTCAATATATATAGCTGGAAGGTGGCCGTGCCTTGTGGAACGCCACGGGGATAAGTAAAATATTCCACTTAGTGAATTGCGGCTTCTGAATGGCCGTAATTATCATACCGCTATACCAGCACTTGAGAGAAGAGGCTACAAGCTAGGAGATAAGACAATGTTGAAGAGTCTAATGTTCGAAATGTTCGATTAATTAAATAAACAGAAGCCGTTTGTCACGTTTTCGAGTACATTACGGAATATTACTATATTTTCTTTTTCCCTATAATATTGCTCTCTACATACAATAAAAATCTCATGGAAATCCCTTAGTTACAATTATTTCCGGCCACCGGATCTTCGCTTGATGCGTGCGCCATTTAAGTTCCGGCCAGCAGAAAATTATTTCGCCATTTCATACTTATTAAACAAACACAGAGACAGATTTTAATAAAACCTGCTTTTATAAATATATACTGTTTTTAATGTATTTCATAAATGTAATAAGTTTAATAATATTATTACATTTAATTTACGTACCTATTAGAATAATAATTTCCTTTTTTGTATAAAGAAAAAGTTATTGTAAATATGGTTTTACTATTGAAGTAATGAATTGACGGTTCAATTATTACATATACATTTGAATATGTTCTATTGTACGATCTGTGTCGTTAGGTAGGCGTCCGCGCGTCGCGTCGGCAGGTACGTCGCTGGCGCCACATGGGCTTCTGCCAGATTAATGGATCATTGCCCCCCACCCCACCGCTCACAGATGCGAAACTACTGTTCGACGACATACCTCCTCTTCCTCCATGAGATGTATACCCCGCCACTTAGCACGGTACCAAAACGCGGCTACATTCATACCTTATTGATAAAAAAACATTGACCCACTGTACTGATAAGGAATCGAGTAACACGACCTTCAATCTCAACAAGTAGCGGACTTACATTTATGCTCGATAAAACACTTCGAAACGGCTCCTCGTAAATCACGAAGACATCGAAAGTTAGCCGCCGAGCACTTAAACTTTAACGCGCAATAATAACTGACGATGAAAAAAAGATACGGCCTCGTCGACTGGGGATAAAAAGTAATGTGGCCATAGTGTAGTGTTCGGAAGGGCTAGGTTAGTGAGCGGGTAAATTTGAGGGATGCTGTAATGAGGAACGCGGGACAATCGATAAATTTGAATGTTCTCCGGCGCCGCCCAGCAACTTGCAACTTTTTTAGGTAGCGGGGGAAAGCGCGCCACACCGACGCCACTGTTCTGAAGCTTCCACTACACTTAGAAGCGAATCGGCGGCTATGTCACCGACATTACGCTTTGGTGACTGTATCCAGTCGCAATAATCTAAATCAACTTTATTGTAAACGTAATATAAAACAAAAAATATATTATCAATATATTAAGCTATGGTATTGGTTACTTGATAATGTTAAATTACTAGAAAACTTTATGATGTAATTTTCTTTTAGTTTTTCATTAAAATATTAAAAATATATTCACATTGACGAAGCTATAGTTTAGTGTGTTCCAGTTCTTAAGCTAAGCAGGTAAGCTATAGTAGGCGAAAGCGGAAGTGATCATCTTAAAAGTTAGATTGACATAGTTCTAACACAAAGAGCTCGTGTCATAATATCAGTGGCTGTAGGGATCGCGTTTTATGTTCAATAATATTTGGCTTATATATGTATGTCTTTCTGAGATATTGTTGGAAAAAACAAAAAATATATATTTTAATAGCTATATTATATGAATTTAAAATTAAACAGAGAATATCGAGTTTCCATTGTCTGGAAATATTATATAAATAATATGATATTACATAATACCAACAATACTAACAATGTTAATTGAAATAACATATTAACATAAATTTTTAGTTTTTGTAATTTTAAATAAATAAAGAATGAATTTCATCAAGAAGAGCTGGACTCGAACTTACAATATATGATATACCGTCCTGAAACTCCAACAATTAGGCTATATTAAGCGAACATTAAATAGCGACCTATATTAAAGTTTCAAAAATCCTAATTAATATATTTTTGCATAACTTAGCATTATAGAAAAAAAATCTATTCTGTATTTATTTAATTTATAATTATGCCCAAAATGGCTAAACATACTTATAGACAACTTTAAATGCTTATAGAAATGTCAACTTAAGTGCCGAACAAAAAGGGGGGGAGGGGGGATTTAAAAAATTATAGCTTTGAAAAATATTTTTAAATGATAAGCCACAGATTAGATTCATAAGATGTCACCGTACCAAACAATTACATCACCGTAGAATGAACAAGGGTAAACTACGAGGAACATATATCTGGAATAAATGTAGAAAACTTAGCACTCACAATAAATTAAAAGTTCCTTTCAGAGGAGAATGGATTAAAAGTAGTTTCTAAAGTGCGGCCCTGGGAGCGACAAACTTTCAATTTTTATGACAAAGTCAATTAGGAAAGATTTATGTGTCTTTGTCTCACGTTAAGAGCGACTCCTGTATCAGAAAGAGACGGTTATGTTTAAAGTTAAGCCTTTGATAGAAAAGTTTTGATTGTAATTTATAAATGCATTGAACTAGTCACTAAACTCGCATTAATATAATAGAAGTATTGTTCGTAATGGATTGTCAAATCATATTACAGTTAGACATTATTTATTAATATTTTTTTTTATCGTTTGAAATTAAAAAAAATATATAATTTGCAATAGGTACTTGATAAATTTCTTATCAATAATACATAATTGAAATCGGTAGCACGTAACCAAAGTATACGTCGTGTAGTTATGGCGTGACGTGTCCATAGGTGGGCGTCGTGTCCGACATCGAAACGCAGAATCCCATTACCGATAGAGATCTCGCGACATCGGCGGACAATAAAATGGTACCGTCATATCTAAACTTTGTGCCATAATGAAGCGTATGGGGCGGATGGTTTACGACAGTCGCTGGCGGATCTTTATTGGTAGCGCACCAATTTAGATAAAAGGAAAGAGCTTTCTCTCTGAAACATCAGAGATAGCAGTCTTAACTATGGCCAAGTTAGCGGTAGTTAATCCGGTAGGTTAGCAGATAAATCAACAGTCGAATGCTATAAATTCGGACCGTTCTCGGTAATAGGTGAAAACTATCAGGTCCGAGGGTAATTTAGGTGCTGCGCAGAAAAAATATGAAGGCCGGGAAACAGCAAGGTGCTAACGGACCTCGCTGAGTAATTGAAGGGATACTTGGAATCGAATCGAGCCGCTTTTTCTTTTATTTGTTATCGGTATTCTTAGTTTATTGTAATAGTGATCTCCATTAGCTGGATTTACTAAAACAATTCATTGTAGGTAATATTTCAAACATGGCTCCGGTTTGAAATTTCATACATAGCTTAAGATTAACTAATAATACATTTTAGTTAATGAGAGTCAATATAATGATTTTTTAGAGACAATAATAAATGAAATGTATCAAGGAAAATGAAATCTATGCAAATTTAAATGCAACTAAATCAAACACTAGTGAATAACATAAATTAACCCATTGCATATTTTAATAAAATACTAGTATATAATGGAATGCGTTTTACCGCCATGTGTTAAAACAAACATTAATTTATATAATACATATACCATGAAATACGCTCTAGTTAATAGTTATATATATATTTATGTTTATAGTACTAGTTAAAATATTCGTTAAATGCATCAATATGTATAAATTATCCACTTAAATTAGAACATTACGCTCGCTCGAACGATACGTATTTTAAAAGAACGAAATTTTCCATCCAAGTATAATCCAGTCGGATCCTAAAGTGGACTTAGCCAAATCGAAGTCTCCTTTCTTAGCTTGTTATCTCATATCCTAAAAGTTTAAAACGCAGGAGCCATAGAAACGCGAACTTATTAACTCGATGTGATTGCCGCGCGGAAAATGCTTCTCGGTAAAATGTTACAGCGCGCTGAAACTTCCAACTACAAAAGAATCAGAATAAAGTTTAAACGTGGACTCAGCTTTAACAACGATTAGAGACAAACTCTGCTATTTTTATATTTATTTAAATCACATGATAATATCAGAGATTTCAGTGATTTTAATATATTTATAGATAATGTTTAAATTATTGTATTTAGAATATTAATTAAAAAGACGTTAATTTGATATTTCTGTTCCATACGAAAAGAAACTGAACATTTATTTATTTCTTAATGTATCATAACTTTCATTTAAATTATGTGACATATGTTTATTTCATTTAGACATGAAAAGCATATATTGAGGATAGTCTTTAAGTATGAATGTGGATGTGGAGAAGACTTAATGCGACTGAAGAAGACTTGGATGTACGTCAAAAATATTTTGGTACAGTCTTGAACGAGAGTCTTCTCGATGGCTCACCTCAGCCTCAAAGAAGTGCAAGCGGGCAGTGAATATAAATCTTATTTAAAATCAGTCAAGCTGTAGTAATAGTCTGATGCAAATTATTTCAGATTACGCACCGTATGCGTACAAGCATTTGTAACGACGTCTGTAATATTAATTGAGATAAATAACCGTATTCGACGGTCATTTTCAAAGATTTCCGCAGTATGCAAGATGAATTTTTAAATAGAGACGTTCACTGGCTGTTATATAGAGACGTTCACTTCAATTACTCATTTAAATACGTTATAAATGTTAGCTGCATATTTAATATGATATTACATTTGTATATAAATGTAATAATTGAAATAAATACTATCAATAAACCAATGTTATAAAAGTCACGCTAAAAAATAATTTATCTATAATAATATTCAATTAGACCGGATGAAGAACCTCTATAATAAAAAGAATATAAAAAATTAACTATCGGCTTTGAATTAAAGACGGTAGCCAGATTCTTAAAGCCGGTTTTTATCCGTAATGTTTGACCTTGACTTGTCGAATACCTTCTCAATTGCAAAGATATAAGTTAATTTGCGTGTAAGAGTTCATGGAATTCTTTCACTAAACGTCAAAAGCACTCTAAGGTAGTTTATAAATGTTATGTTTTTGACGTTTATGGAAATATTAACAGAAACATATTTTTTTATATATTCTTTGAGCTTTACAATATTCAATAGAAAAAACAGTTTCACAGATCATTCTTACTTTTATGGATGAATTTTGTTATAAAAGGCTACGAAATGATGAATAACATTCTAAGGCTATTTAAGCTCAAAATTGCTATTGCGGTAAAATATATACATATTTTTTCAAATTCTCTCAGTGTGCGTCGTTAAAAAGGAGGTCTGACTTTAAAAATATAAAATCTTATGTTAAGATTTTTATTTCCAGAAGGCATACATTGTATTTATTTTTATATTGTATTATATTATTTTTATATTTTATATTGTATTATATTATTTTTATATTGTATTATATTATTTTTATATTGTATTATATTATACATACATTGTATTAATGAAACGTCAAACTTTAAATTTGTAATCCATATTACCTCTGCAAGAAACACGACTTTAAAAAAATATATGAATCGATAATCTATATATTTTTCTTCTCTTCGTCTAAAGTAATTATTACCAGTATATATATATATATATTAGCATATTTAAATATCTTGATAGTTAAAACAAAGAAACCTTTCAATTATTTAATGTCACCGGATACGTATATAGTACAGTCTTTGTTTTGACTCAAATTGCGATGTCTAAAAGAAATTAGATACAAAAATTTCTTAAGGCAATCGTTTATTTTCTAATATAAACAAACTCTTGAAGAGCAATCTCAGATTTAACTTGTTAACGTACAATAATGACTACATACTTTTATTAAATAACAAAAGAAATTACCTTACAGCTTTATTTATAAAATTTAACAACTTTGACGTTATAATTTTATTGCTATATTATAAATAAAGCTTTACACGTAGATTAAGCTTTTCAAAGCCTGCAATATTATTGAATACTTTCACTTGACAAGTATTAGCTGGCAAATTAGAGCCTAACGGTAAAATGAATTATATTATAGCTGGGCAATAATTGTAACGCAGGCTATTTATTACTTGCTATTCAGAAACTTGTTTGACAACTTGTCTTCTAATTGAACAATTTAAATTGAACTGCTTAAAGCTGAACAACCGGTAAGGGGGGTTTTATACATTTGAATAGAAACTATACTAGATATATGATATTTTTAATTTAAATATTCTTTGTATATAAGTTTTTTTATATAGCTCTTAAAGCAGTAGGTATATGCCTAAAGTTGAGATCCTAAATAATTTGGCCAATAACCCCAATACTTGTGTGGATGAACAGCCTCAAGGTGACATTATAATTTTGCAAGACACAGTTGGTCGTATGTTACGTTACATAAGTTAAGAAATATTATATCTTTATAAAACTAAGTAAAATATATATTTTTTTAAATATCTATATATCATTACTTGAAGAGAAAAGTGTATGATTTGTGCCGTAAAGAGACACGGAGCAAGGTAAAATTTGGCCAAATTATATTTCTATGAAGTTGAAAAAAGCTAAATAAAAATTTATATTCACTCTATAAGTAATGTGTCTTACGATAAATAGTTTCAACGTGTAGATTTTATAGAGTTGATATTATAGAGTAGAATTCTATTTTTAGTAACACAAATAAATGAAATCTTTCATTTTTTTGCCCAAATTCTCTTAATTATTTACACTTTGAATTATGGTCTAGTTTCACCCACGAGGAACCCAAGCTTTATATTATAATTTGAAGAGATGTAGATTTATTAATTTTAAATAAAAAAACTTTTTCTACAAAATCGAATCTTATATAAAAATATTTATATAAGATTATATTAACTTTTACGACGTCATACATATTATAAATAATTATTGTTAATTTATAATTAAATGTACATATATATATAATGTTAGATTTGTTTTTCTTTCTAGCTACCTTTTCACCTCATACAATATAATAATAAAAAGTTTTTTTTTTACAAAACTACTAAAAATGTAACGTCATAAAGTTTATGACACAAAAAGGAAATAAAAACTTTTATATTTTTTCTTAATATTAATTTACGACTTTCGATTCGGGGTTAGTTGGTATTACAAAAAGAAAATTGAATTACCCTACATTACAGAAATATATATAGGTGGTTATCCACTGTGCTAGCGTACCTGAAGCATTCCACGCTCCTGTATTAGATTTCCATAGAAATGTAGTTTGCGAACACGGTGTATACCTGCCTTAACATTTGGAAACCAGGGTTTGATATCAGCCTGAAAATCCTTTGAACATAAAAGGATTGTTTTTATGGTTTTATTCGTATAATGTGTCCTGAGAAAATACATTGTATGTATAATGACGCATTACCCGAAATTTTTCCTTATTTATAAAGAAGCTCTTAGTGCCTATGTTGAGTGCGAACTAATGACCAAATTACATTATACGACCTAAACCATACGATTTGACCTTGACGAATAGCTGACAGGCGTCTCCACCAACCAGAGAGAAGCACTAACTCACTAACAGCCATTTCAGTGTGCGATGCTATTTAGACCGGTTGAGATAGTGGCTCAGATCGTATAATGTAATTTGACAATGCCATCACATTTGTTGTAAGACGGCCATGTTGTATGATAGGAATATATCGAGTAATTATTAATAATAGATGTATGCTTAATAATAATTTTCCGTAAGTTACAGACGATGATTAAGTAATATGACTTCCTCATACTCTAAATAGCCCTGAGTTTTGCATTTATTAGATAACTGTGAAGTGTTAAAGTATATTTAAACCGGTTTAAAGGGCCTTTAAGACTCAGCGTGTAACCTTCAATGGTTTTTTTGTCCGCGTCAAAAAGGTTTCCGCTTATACCATTCTTTCATCGGCGAAGGTAATTACCTCTTTTTATTTATATATATATTTTTTTATATTACACGCACATATTGTAATTTATGTATATATTTCTTATAAGGGAAGGAAACGAAATACTCTACCTACAAAATATATTTTTTGTAGGTAGATAAATGAATAATCAATTCGTATATATGTTGCAGCTAGAGCCTAAATGTTCTGATTTGACGGCAGCTCGCATATAAATTGGCTAAAGCAAACCTTATGCAAAATGTATTATCACTATAGACCTTGGTAGTACATTTTTCCTACAGAAAGGGGGGGAGGGGGGGGGGGGGGGTTTAAGCACCTAATCTGATGAGATACTATAATACTAGTATTATAGTATTACTAATATTATTCTAATTATTTATTCGTTTTTTGTTGCACTATACAGCTTTCTCATAAACTATTCCACTCTCCAAAAGTTTGTCTGTAAGAGATTGCTCGAGTAATAAGACCGCCTTTGCACCCTTTTTTGTGTATCTTTCTTTTTCACTGTTCTGTATATTTTCCTGTTTTTGTGTGTGCAATAAAGATTATATCTATCTATACATACTTTTGCCATCCTATCCCATAAAGAAAACACTAAAAGTATGTATGTTTGTTCATTGATATTATTACTTGCCGTCCAAGATTGTAAATTTTGGAAATAACACGATTCATTTAAAATCGCGAATTATCTCTCAAAAAAATCTAAATTCAAAAATATCTTTATTAAAGTAGGCATTTACATGCAATTTTGAATCGTCACTTATTATATTGAAAAATGTCAGTATAGTATGTCAGTTCGGCTCTGATAATGGAAGTAGAGTCTGAATTCTCTACTTCCATTTTTTATATATTAGAGTTCTAAGCAATGATTTGTAGAATGTCTGTCTGCTTGTATGTTTGGTATTATACCTCGCAATGTCTCCGATAGCTACAACGTTGATTTTTTTTTTATATGACTTATTTGTTGAAAAATAAAATATGATAAGCAATAAAAGCAATCCATCTTTATTTTATTTTATAATACCTTAACTGTTTCCTATAAGCCATGGAGTTAATCCGATTTTTTTTTGAATTGCCAGCTTACGTGTAATCCTCGGACCAGATCCGGGAAAATGGATATAATTTTTCCCAGCTACTTCGTTTTTTCGCCGAACGTTGAAGGCAAATTGAATTTTGTACCCTCACTGCGCTAATTTGACTAATGCAGTTAGGGTATGCATGTTCCTCGACGGTTTAAGTATACCTACAGCCAGCGGACGTGTTCTCGGTTAGATTCATTTGAAAACTTGAATCATAATTTTCCGGACCACAGATAAATTAAACAGCAGAAAATGTTGAATAATCTTTTTATACAATAAATCGCTAACATTAATAAATGATGAGTATGGATTTTCTCATGTAAATTTAAGTGGTTGTAAAAATCTTTTTATGAACCTTACAATAAATACAGTCGGTAATAGGATATCTGTGATAAAAAATTAATCATTCTCAATAACACGTTTAATATCTTCATATCTTTGATAAAGCACCCGTTATGTCTCACGGTATACCCTCTGCCTCAGTACACAGAAAATAAAAACATCTATATCTAAATTTAAAAACTACCTCCAATGAAATTTACTTACAAGCGCTATTCTTATAGAATATGTATAAATTTTCATACTCCTTCATTCTGAAAAATGATTAAGGATGGAACGGAGACCATTCATGGATCTTTAATTATAGTTTATTGTAGAAATACTGTTTTTTTCTTAAACAACTATAAATAATGACATATATACACGAGCGTACGGGCTCTTGTTTATAAATATATATTTCTAAGCGGTAAAATTAAATCATTTTACTTTCGTTTATGTAATTGCTCATTTTAAATCTTACCCCAGATGTTTAGATAACACTTATATTACCTGGAACAAAAAAAAAATATAAATAAAAAAAATAAACACGAAATACGCAAGGTCAGACTTTAAACTAGATTAATAATAAATACATCATTATTATTTTGGTAATAAAACAAGAAGAAATGTGTCATTAAGACTATACAAAGAAAAATAATTGTCTATAAAACCTCATAAAATACCTTTGGATATGTATTTATTCGGGACTATTGTAATAAATACTATTTATATTACTATTTCAATATAATATATGTAGTTTCAAATAACCAGTAGCTAGAAAATAGGGCATTAATAGTTGGAGTCTTCGTCCCGTGTCGAGTGAAGGCCACAAACAATAATGACTTCCGTATTGAATGCCATCTACATACCTAACGCATTGATTATAATGCCAAGCTTATACTTACATATTACACACCTAATATAATATTCTTACAGCGAACCAATTTCATAATATTGACAAATATGTGTCATCCATACTGAACTCTACTAGAACTATTGTTTTAAGAAAGAGCCAAGTTCTAAAGTCGTCTTTTAAATTTATAACATTAAATATCATTGAACATCGACATTGAATTAACAAATTAACTTACTACGTTGTGAATTTAAAATACCATATTAACTCTATATTAATTATAGTAGATTTTATCTATTTTATTGAATATAAATCATGGCTAATAAACTAGGAAATTCCATTTTATTATTTAGCTAGCTGTTGCGAATGACTTCATTTGCATTCTTATTAATAACTACCTTACTTCCTTCAAAATAAAGACCAAATCTGTATATTCTAATATTGTTTTAGAAAACCGCAGGAATGATAGATTCTCCAGCAATAAAAGTATCATAGCATATACTACCTGTCATAATAAGCTACCAATCGCAGCTCAAAATTTCTTCAAAATTCCATCCTTCACTTGAACTTCAACTGACTGTTGAGTGGCGTACGAACAAACAATTAGACACAATTTTCTTATTTGTATCTCCATAACCATTTACGTATAAAGCTAGTCTTGTTACTGTTATATTATAAGTGTCTACAGATTCATGGAATGATGCAACGCAATCTCTTAATAAAAAGATGAAGTATTATCAGTGAGCTATTTATAATATCATTCCTTGTCGATAAGAACGAGACTGAATATTATGAAGAATGAAATTAATAATAACAGGTACTACCGAATATTCTCGAATAGTGACTCATCTGATTGAGTGCATACATTATAACTTGAGAACGACGAGATCTTTTATTTAGAGCGATCTCATTAATCTACAGAAATATAGTATTATATAAGTATTTGGTGTGAGCGATTAGTTTGCGATCTAAAAAGGCGCGAACAGTGGCAAGGCCGCGAAGCACGTGGCGGCGCCTGTTGCTAGCCGTCCCCCGCTAGCCGGCTCTCTTGCTCCGTCCTTGCGTTATTGAGTGTTGCGTCGCGAGTGCGACGTTGCCGCTCTTAACTAGTGCGCGTATGTAGAGTTCAAATTGTGTTTAGACACCGGAGTTTAGAACATTTTTGAAAATGTTACCTCTAGTGCTGCAAAATTTCATAGGTAGCTCAAAATACTTTTTGCCACTACCATGAAGGTAACAATCATATAACAGAGTATTTTATTTGAATGATATTCCACTTTAAAGCAAAGTTACATATTTATGTAACTTTGCTTTAAAGTTACATAAATATAAAATAATATATTAATTATTATTTAATAATTGTCAATAACCGTATCCCTATGATATCTTTAAAGTTTTTTAATATCTTTTTGAATAATATTTTGAAATTATTTTTTTTCGAAATATATATTTTTAACAACTACATTGCTGACATATGTTATCACTGAATGAAATAGAAAGTTCGGAAAAATATTTAATAATTATAGAGTTTTCATTATATTTCAATGAAGATGGCATTATGTAATGAATTTGTTTTCATGTTATTTGACATTAGATCAACCTAATTACTCTTTGACATTTAACAACTAGCGTTTACAGCATCACTTAAATGATAACGGGTATGTATTTACTTATTACCAAGTAGATAAGACGGAGCAAGGATGTGCTTCAATTCTAAGAGACGGTATTTGCCTACCAGGGTTTTGCCAACTTTGTACCGAACTTGACTGACTCTATTGGACTCTACCGTGTACAATAAAGTAATTAGCTTTGCTGACAATAGGCAACCTATTTTTGTATGGAGCGAAAACCAAATCAGTGATTCCACCCATGCCTAATTCGATTGCCTGATTAACTGTAAACCCTGAGAGATATTACAGCAGACTTGATTAATATGACGTCAATAAAAGCCTGTAACATTAAAATAAGCGATATCAACAAATTTATTCCAGACTAAAGGTTGTAAATTTGTTATGTTCTAGAACATTATCATTTCTGCTATAGTTTTCAATATATTTGTAACAAAACAAGTTTGTGTGGGTTTACGTAAGTTTGTGGTGCTTTTTGATAATATAACGTGACTTGTTTAGCTTTTTGATAAAAATAACATAAATACTAAACAATAAACAACTGTTTACATAAACAATAAACAAATTTAATTTCCGAAACAAAATAATTAACTATATTATTTTATGTTTTACCATGAAATTATATTACTTATATGTTATTCAGTTACATTACATATGAAAACTGTTTGAGAAAATCTTCAGAATAGCAGAGTTGGATTGTTACTAACTATTTGTTGAAAAAGTTACTTGTTACATTTTTATTATTATATCGAGGCAGTTATCTAAATAAATGAAAGATCCTAATAAATATATTGTTTTTATAATTTAATTATATGTATATAAAAAAAAAATATTTAAGTCTCAGCTAAAGTTGTTCAAAGTTATCAATTCAAAAACCTTTGACAGACATTTATGTGCAATTTTATAGCTAAATTATAAAGGATATTTTTCAAGGCAACTATAACAGGGAACTGCACGGAATGGAGGAGTAAGCAATAATTAACACAATAGCAATAATAAAATTTGTAATTAATAATAGTATCTTTATTAAATTGAATATTCCAGTGGTGTTAATAATGGTAAGTTAATGATAAACACATTAAACAGTAGATAACCTAGATTAGATCCCTGGGAAACACCAGATGTGTTTGAAATCAACTTCTAGCGCTATTTGGGATTACATATTCATATATATATATTTTATCATTTTTTTTTAATAATTGGACGTTAACCAAATTGAATGTTTATATTAAGTATTGATTTTCTCTACTAGTTGTTACCGAAATCTAATTATATTTATCATTAGCTGTATTAAAGTTCAAATATTTAGAATTTTACTTATCCTTACATTTTTTTCTATAATTGCAATACCTATTGTCATTTTAATTTAATAGCCTGTAATAATTATTATTTTATAGTATTTTTTTTCTTTAGTTATTTATACATACACAAATATATTTTTCTCCACATTACTACTACGAATAATTCGTCCAACATGTTGTAATTAGTTTAAGTATTGCAATGAAAATGATATTTTAAAGTAAAGATGAAATTAAAGTTTCTTGAAAGTTTTAAATGAAGCCGGTAAAAGTGAGACAAGTAAGAAAGATATAATATTTATTTATAAGTTACAAGGCCCTTTCAATTAAATAGCATTTAGTTAAGTTAAATACTCGGACATTGGTGGTCAGTTCCCTGTCGGCTTAGTGAAGTAAAAAGTACCTTATGTGACATATTACATATAAATACTAAACATTTGAGTCATAATATATTGTGTTTAGTTTATTTTCATTTAGTTTATTTGTTGTTTATTCATTTGTGGGCTTTTGGATAATTCCCTCTAACAATTTTTTTTATCATCAGCTCAGTCATCACAAGTGTTGTTGGGATGACTCAAGCTATATATCAAACCATATTCCTTATAAATATCATAAAAACAAGTTACATTCTGTAAACCGATATTCTTGAAAATTATTTGTTATTGCTAATATTATTTATTTACAACTGTTTTATGCAATCGCTTAATAAAATATTAAATATACCAGTAATATATGTATTTAATAATAAATGTTGCTTTTGCTATATTGTTAAAAAAAAAAAATTAATCAAGTTATGAAGTATTCGTAGTTGACTTAAATTAAACTTGTATTATTATTCTTTAAAAAATTAATAATAATTATTATTTTATATATTTGTGTATATTAATATTATGTATTTAGTACAAATCTATCATAGACTGTATATAAGCCACAACATATATGTTGTTATAGATAATTGAAATTAGGTATTTCTTAAGAGCTTTTGGGCCCTATTATTAGTATGAAGAAATTTCTTAAAACTATCTCTAAAGAGGTGAAAAGTTTGTAGAGATTAGCAACGCGTGAATCTCACCGGGCATGTAGAGTAAGAACAGTTACGAACTATTTCAACATGGTAATTATTTGCTTTATAATTAACACCAAGTGCTCTATTGATTTAAATAGTGCTGACTTCCTTGATTTAAGCTGGTTTTATATACACTAGCTAACATGAAAGAGCGACAATCATATAAATAATGCAAGTATCGCGTGAGTCGACTCTATCTAGCTAATATTAATAGTAAACCGATATAAAGTGACCCTGATTGTTAATAACTTAATAGGGACATCGAATAAACTCGAGGAAAATTCCATTTGTGAAGGTTTATATATGTATAGGTCGAAAGGATCTAATAAGCAGTAATTACAAATAACTATATAAAGTGAACGCGATCATAGATTATAAATAAGCCAGCAGTTATCTCATTGTATTGTAAAGTCGATCAAGGTCAATCGGAGATAAGGAACGGTACAACTAAAAATAGAATTTGTAAATTATATTACTCTAAAGTTACTCTTGAATATCCTTAAAAAATTAACTACTTCTTGTTCGTGAAGGTTACCAGCGCTCGCATTAAATTATAAGTTATCAAAAAATATGAATATTGTCTGCGAACTACTTGATATTCTTGACAAAATTAATAATCAATCTAAAGATTGAGATTGAAATCAACGTTAGATTAATTACTCGAAATTGAATATGTAGTAATTTAAGAAACGATTAATATTTTAGTTTTTAGTAGCAGTTTTTGTAGCAGAGGGTTTAGGATCGACTATGATATCTTATCTTCCTTTACGTCATAAATATTAGCATATTATATTCTGGCAACATTCTACCCTCCTGTACAGTCTACTGTAGAGGTGTAGTTTACAAAGAAACGCAGGTCACGTAAAATCGAATCGAAATATATAGCTAAAATATATATAGCCTAGTAATAACTACAAAAGTAAAAGTAAAGAAAGCACTTGTTTACGTAAATATTTTTTTCCAATCAAGTGAAGTATTTACAACTATTTAAGAGAATTAAATGAAAAGTTAAAACAAATTGTATTACAATTTAATAACTATGGAAGCATGGAGAGCAGTGATGAGACATACTTTATTTTTCCAAAACAAATGAAATTAGATAAATGCCATAAAAGATGACGTATTATATTTTCTATATCATTGTCGGCATACATTACCGAGTATGTGGGGTTGATATAGAAAATGTAATTAATATATTACGAAAATTATCTATTTTCAATTATTTTATATAGATTAAATGAATATAATTGAAGATATCAAAGAAGATACAAAATATATTATAGATAAACTCCAAGAACAACTTTTACTTGTAAAATTGATTTTAATACCCACCTAGTTTACTTTCACTAAACGTAAGGCCGTCAAAAATTAGCTTATTTAACTCAATAGCTCAATAATTCCGTAAGTAAGCTGTAGGTTATATTTCTGACGCAATTATATCAGTTTTTATGTAACTTTACGTTTAAGGTCGCCGTGACGGTCGAAGGCGAGTCTCTTTTAAAAATACCTTCAATCTTCAATGACGAATATTGTTGACGTTACTTTTAATTGTCTCAATGTATTCGTATATATGTTCAAAAATTAATTCGCTTTCCCTTCCTGGTATGTTTTTTATTATTTAAACACAAACATATCAAGTTAAAGTTAGTATTTTTGAACATTTTCGTCTATTTTCTGATGTTATATATAACTGAATCCATCATGGCCTAAAAGCTTCAAATAAATAATATCGTATATGCGTTATTATATACGGACATACAGTCCGTACTGTATGTACCCTGATATATATATAAATAAATATATGCAAAATAAATTTTATGACAAACAATTTTACCGAGATTATTCCGTGTTATGTAAAAAAATATATAAAAATAAAGTCTATTAAAATAGTATGACAGTACTTAAAGAGGATAAAATAGTGGAAAATGGAACTATAATTGTTAGTCATCCCACACGGATTAAAATATTCGACCTGGAATGTGGAATGGCAATTTCGTGGTGGAAAAATACGCAGCGGTTGGGTTTCCCGGCGAGGGGAGAGGATACGCATGCGTAATAGAGACACTTGTTGATTTCACGTGCTCTTACTTTTCGACTGTTCCTTCAGACTTCACAGAAAACGGTCTTGAATTGCCGCCAAAAAACGTTTGCTATTGTTTTTTTGAAATATATATATATATATATATATATATATATATATATATATATTTCAAATAAAAATCAAAAATATATTTCAAATGAACACCAATTAATTATTACCAAACTTGTAAAATATTTTGTACAACGATTAATAATAAAAATACTACCATCTTGATAAAATCCCCCTCAAATGGACAAAGATATAAAGTATATAATAGGATGTTTGATTAAATTCGCCATGGTATTCGTAAACGCACTAAATAGTTGCCAAGTGCAGCTGCTCAGTTCGTTGACCTCTCCTTGCCAGTGCGTCAGCTAGCTTTTTATAAAGAGCAAAGCGAGAAAATAACGCGATAACCGCATCCCTGGTCTTCGGTGTGTATGTATGTATGTAACGGTGAACGAACCACGTTAAATAGATCGTAAACCGGTCAGCAATAATATATTTCAAAGGTAAAGCGACGTCGCAGGTTAAGCGTAGGCTACACGCCCATTTATCTTTATTACGTTTTGATCGGTGAATAATAAACGTAGAAATGTATAAGTACTACGTAAAAACAAAAGCCATCTAAGCTACAAGATGTCTTATATTATAAATGTGTCAGTTTTCCCGCTAAAGCGAGTTCCAGCAAGGTTGTCGCACGCTACAAATGTCAGACAAGCAATAGACGCGCAATGTCAGTAAAATGTCATAGTTTACGATGGAATGCTCTTGCGCAAGGTTCACGGTCGCTACAGCGCTCGAGTGGGCTTGAAATATAAGTGTAGTAATCTAAGACCATTCGCCAACTCGTTTTATAGATATGGCACATTACTTTGCATTGGGAATTTAAATAGGTTTGTTAGTTGTCTTTGATTCTACACCACGTCTATATAAATAGCATTAGCCATACTGTAGTATTTTTTTGGTAATTATAACTAAGACGTTCTTGGCTCAAATCGAAGGTCGGCAAGGTCTTTGTATTACTGTCGATTTTTAAAAATGATGTCGGATGTCATGGCGATAGATTCACCCCCTGTCACATTTTTTGGAGGAAAAACGCTCGTGAAAAGTGGGCGCATACAACGCACCTCTGCCACCTCATAGGGGGAAGAGGGGGGGTGTGAACCATGAAAGCTTTTGAGATGACTTTTTTATTTTTAAAACTATACTATAATTTAAAATATACTTTTACTATAACTCTACTAAATATAGTTTTACTTATATCTTACAGCAATTCTTTTTTAGAATTAAATAAATTTAATATCCGATATAAATACCTGTTTGATTCATAATTAGGGTGTAACAGGGAAGATTTTCTTCCACCACAAAAGTCTATACAAGTGTGTTATGTTGAAATTTAAATGATAAAAAAATAAACTAATCTAAATATTATTATTTTGTATTACTATAGAGTATCAATTTAAAGCAAGCAATGAACCGTTAAAATAATAATATAATATCGGTGTAGTGTTGTAACCGAACCTATGGCTATGGCACAACCTTATTTCAGGATTTCCTTGTGAAGATAACGAGGCGTGTATATTTTTAAAAACGTTATAATGGCTATAAACGATTTAATTGTTGTTATTTGAGTCCAGTCAATTGATAACATTTTCCTGCGAAATATAAAAATGCCAGCCGCCGTGTGGTTTCCGTGACGTCTAGAGAGTCGTTTCTTGATAACGTGCTATTTTGTGGTTAAAATATCGTGAATATTACACGACTACTCTACAGTATACTATATTTGATAAAGAAATTATGTAACAAAGCTTACGTATTAATTAATAATATTTATAGATATATATTTATCTCATAAATATATATTTTTTAATTACTTACAGATTAGTTAATATAGTAATCAAATCGAAATCTTTATTTAAATCCGTTTTATACCAAACATTTTGAATTGTCAAAGCTACCACCAGCTCCGAAAATTAATCGTCACCGAACTAAGAAAAGCTGGGGACTGAAATTCAGTTAGTTTTAATAATACCTAGATATAGCGACAGATTATTTTTAATTTACATTTTTTTTTGTAAGTTTAGTTTTAAATATTGTTGTTTTATTTTTCAATTTTAAATAATATATTTATATATATTTAATTTATTTATTTTACATGAAATCTTAGATTATTGTACACGAAAGTGCATTTTAAAGTACAGTTCGTGAAGAAATGTGTTAATGATTTTATTTAAGTAAATTGTTTTATAAAAATATGAATAAGTTATTTAAGAATACACCATTTAAGCATTAATACATCAAACATTTATAATTTTAACATTTATGCGTTTACATTTGTATATTACGAAAGCGTGGCTATATATTGGGACAAATATACATTTATTTATTTACGCATTCATATACAATACACATAAAATTCCTTGGGATTGAAATATCAACTTTTTAGTACGTAAATTTATAAAAAAAACTATCATTTGTATATATTTTTTTACGATTAAGCAATTAATTTTGTCATATTATTAACACATGTCAATAGCCAATTATACCTGTTGGCATTCAAATGTGCATGCATGTCGGAAAAACAAGAAAAACCGCATAAGTGTGATTTGTATTGACATAAGGGTTCCGTCTAATAATATTTAACACTAAGCTTTGTTCTGGAACACTTTCAGTTTATTGATTTCCGCTCTATTTAAAAAAATACTATTTATTTTTCAATAGCGTTATAAAAATCAAGCAAACGCCCCTCCTAAATTCAGCTAATATTGCGGTCATTATAATAGAGGCTGAAAATTTCAATTGCCTCGCATAACGGGTTAAAAGATACAGCCTTGATCAATGACGAACATATTCAATGTGTTAGGGATACCTTATTTTATAATGACTGCATTTTATACATAACTTGCTTATTTATCTGTTGTATGTACAATTGTTAATTATATATATTTAATACATACATACATATATATATTTAAGGAAATCGCAGAGGCTAGCGGCGCCTTCCAAGGCCGGCAGCCTTTCGACTCGGAATATTAACATAACTTATGACAAACCATACTCTATTCTACATACCATCTGTAGTTTTCCTACGTTCAGTCACTGTGACAATAGTTTAAGTTATTATTATTTAAAATGTCTACTCGATACTAAATCTCTACACGTGCTGAAATTATATAATACTAAACGTGTATACTATAGAAGTAGTTATAGATAAACCGTAATGGAAAGGGTTTTAAATCATAAATATATATTTTCAAAGGCGCCAGAACACTTAACAATTACAAATTATAATAAATTCAACGAACAACGGCTACACGTGTCACAATGTCAATGCGTATTGTTATATTCAGAGCTAAATATAATATAGAAGATAAAATAAATATCAAATTACATTGAAATAAAACAAAAGCGAGAAAATGATCAAACATAAGCTTATTAAAAGAAACAAATTACATGCCAATGAAATTAGACATTCTTGGAACTGTCGTGGCAAATATTTAACAATATCGTTACGTCCGATGAAACAATGTCGCAGTGTGATAATTATCGATGATATATTGTTTTATAATGTACTACAATAGCAGTCGTGTTGTAAGACGCAATAGAACAGGATTGGGTGCGTCTTGGCGGAGGTGCCGGTCGTGAGGTGAGTGTGTAGTGAGTCGTGACGTATCCGTGACGCGGGGTGACGCTTGCACCGCTGTCGGCTGGTAAACAATTTACTGTTTGTAAACAGTGGCCGCGACGTAAACAACGCCACGCTGCTTAGATGTCAACGGTTACATTCAAATACTCACAAACACGTCCTTGGACTTCCTTTTAATTTTTTTTTTAATAATAGCACCATCTATATATAACTTTAAGGCTTTTATAGAATTTAAATGATATCTCGTTTATATGATAATGGTTTATTAAATAGTTACTGCGACATATCGACTGGTTTTCAGTTCCAGTTATTGTTTAAGGCCTGCGATTGCAGTCGTATCGAGGTTGACTCAAAGATGAAAGATATTAAATTTCGTTACAATTTGAGTTAAAATTATTTTACAGATAATATTTTTTGATAATTATTATAAAATTATTAATTACTTCACAAGTTGCAGATGAATTTTAGTTTTTTATATATATATTTAAACTGGCAACAGTTTTAATAAAATATAATATGTTATCATGGCAGGGTCGTTTATTTTTAAAACACTAAGTAGCCGATATGATTTGACCTCAACCCAGGAATGCTAACGTCGATATTGAAACATTTTCAAATTTTGGACCTCACTTTGAATGAACCAGTGAAGAATTCCTTAAAACTTATTGTTTCTACTCAGGATCTCTATGAAAATAGAGATTTAGTTTGTCTTTTTGTTTTTTTATACTTTGGTTTGTTTCATATTACGGGTATTTTTAGATGATCTTATTAACAGATAATTATTTTTAAGAATAATTTGCCACGTGTAAGTAATATTTTTATTATAAATACTTTATCTTTAAGAATATGAAGCTTTCATAATATTACTTAATTGAAGACTAAAAAAATAAATTTTATTGTATTTAGGGAGCGTAATACCTGTGAAGGATTTGGGAATTTTCCATCCGTTAAGGTTTTTGTTAGTACGAATATTCATTTATGAAGCTGAATATTTTTCCTGTTATACGTTTTTGTGTTTTAAGTCTTTAGAATTATATTGAATTGACGATCTCTTTATTATTTACATTCATATTATTATTTCTCTCTTGGGAACGTTAATATAATTTTTGGTTAAAAATTAATCTTAAATCTAAGAAATTGACTTTTGAAAGTTATTTCATTGCACAGTATTTCACGGATTGTCGCTTGTCTTATTTTAAAAACACAAAAACCCAGAGAATTTCTATATCTTCAAATACCGACCCAGAGATAGTTTACTGTTGAGAGGACTTATTGATTTCCAGTCTCAATACAACTTGCTTATTAAATTTTATTTATTATACATTAATTCATATATATATATATATTAATACAACAAACTTTGACTAACGAAATAAGAAACATTTACATCAACACATGAAAAAAGATAACGTTTTTTTTTGGTATTGTTCTTTTTTTTGACAATTTCAAATTATACGAAATAAATTACGACTACTTTTGGTAAGATTATTCTGATTTAAATTATCTGAATTACCCAGTATACAAGTTTTAAGACAAGACCTATATATCTAGACTTAATATATCTAAATAATTTAAATAATTAAAAGACATTAACCTTCCATACTTGATTTATCAAAGTTCAGCTCGGAAATCATTGATCATCGTAATCGTAATTTTATGATTACCGTAATTACTGTAATTACCGAGTCTCAGTGGTAATAGAGGTCGCGTCCCTGTAATTATGTGTCTATTACACGACTACACCGGGACATTTGATGTGTCCAGCAGTAAAATATAAAAAAAATAAATCCCTTTACTTACTTTTAGAGCTGAAAGTATTTTAAGGTAATTACGATCCTGAAGACGTATTTTATTTCGCTGTCCGATATTAGAATAGTCTCGGTGGAGGTATTTTGATATTATAACGGTATTAGTAACGGTATTATTTAAAAAACATATGAAATAGGATTATTAGTATATATACAATATTTTAGGTTAAAATGGCGACTAATGTTGCTACTGATATCTTTATATTAATGTATAATTTAAAGATATCTCGATATCTTTTAAGGATGAGTTGCTTAAGATAAGATAACAGGCTGACGTCTGCCAATATTTGGTAATTCAGTTTTATTATTTAGGTACTACAATTTACCTGCGCCTTTAGCTGCACTGTACATACAGGTAAAATATTTTCTCTAATGGAATTAGATTTCAATAATTCTAAGTTCGTGTATTTCGATCAAATATGGATTTATTTTAAAATTTATTCTATTAATATATGACTAGTAGAGATCCAGGAGAATATTTGACAAATTAGTAGTAAATTCTCAACCAAGTCTCTCAAGCTTTTGGCAAGTACTTGGAAAAGTAACGATTCTACAAAAAATATACATATAAAGACCTAATAAGTTTATTTAACGTATAAAGAGACAACCCTCCATTCTACATACTGTTTATTTATATAAATAAGTTTAACACTCTTAAAGAAAAAAAAAATCATTTCCCTCCAGACAGAGAGTTAGTTTTAATTTTTTTATTAAAATTGATTTGACAGACACAAATTTTTTTTATTTCGTATGGTATATTTGTTATAGCGTCAGGCACTACAGAACCGGTAATTACCGCACTATATAATTATATATACTGAATATATATATATATATATATATATATATATACTAAAATATTAAAGGAGCATTCCATGGCTACCAGTTTAAAGACGTATCAAATATTTTCAGACAATGTTCAGAGATATTTTTTTTTACGAGGCGTCGGGACGCTGCGATGCTGGATAAGTGAGATGGCATTCAAAATCAGTTTCTGCGTAACATTTTCATATTTTCCCGATATTCGCTCCAGAATATCAGGGAAGCTAAACCGCGGTAACCGCGCTAGTCGTTTCACTAAATCCAATACATTTTTTATTCATGAATCGTTTGACGTTTGTATGTTAATTCGGAGAGGTCCCGGCCCGATGGATGAAATATTGAATTATTGCCCAAAGTAGGGATGGATAAAGCGGAGGCCTGTTTGATATTAATCCGGTGGCTGCAGGCACGAGGCTGGCAGGAATTCAAATAAATCGGGCCCGTGACAAACAAAACGTATAAATCAATCAGAGCAAGGTGGCGTCTTGCAGCCTCCATTGCAGCCCCTTCAATATCTAATATATATCAAAAGTAAAACTAATTTGTATCGCTAAATTTACAACAGAGGTTAAACTAAACTCATTACAGGTTCCAGGTGGAACGATATTTTATTTAAGTTGCTTTTCATTAACATTTCTTTCGACATGATGCCAGCTACTGAAAGGACCTTCGAATATTCTCGTTTTAAATGATTTATTGCCGACAGATTACTATTTTTAATTTCAGTTCATAATATTGTTTCAATAAACTGTTATATATGGTGTTTTATATTATTGTTACTTGTCAGCTTTCTATGTTAGCACTGATTCATTAATTTGTAGTAAATAACTAAAATTCAAATTTTTAAGTCACTAACATCAACGATGTAAAACTTCCACATAAAGGTTTTTCACCCCTTTCACCCTTCGGGATGGAATTTCCAAAAATCATCTTAGTGTTCGACAACACTCTCCAAGGAACTTACATGTCAAATTTCAGCTTCTCGCGGTCAGTAGTTTCGGCTGTACGTTGTCTGTCAGTAACTCAGTAACGGAAGAGTTTTCTATTATATATATAGAAAATTATCCATAATCACTTTTTTTACATTCTCCAGGTAATATTTACTACTTATAGATACTCTTTCTTAGATAAATATAGCTGTTTTTATTATATTTTTTATTTTGCTGTTTCAAATAGCTCTAAGACTATTATTATTTTTTTTTTAAATAAATTACAATACCTATACTGAAATTGTATTTTCATAATACATATTTACATATTAGACAATACATACTCAAAATAATAAACCAATTACAATAATAGCCAACGTATAAACTAAAATCATACATTTGGCTAAATAATCTGTGCAAGTCATTTTGACAAGAAAACCACAAGATTTAGAATATTACTTATTTCAATGTAAAAAATATTCAATTACATACAAAATAACTGTAATTAAAATTATAGAATCTCTTATATTAATATTAATAGTCAGCTTTTATATACTAAATAATACAAACTTGAGAATTTTTTGAATTTCTAAATTTATGGTTCTACCCTCTATCAAGATTTTAAATATAGTAAGGTAAATAAACCAATTCTTTTAATAAATAAACATTAAGATAATATTTAAAATAATGTAACGCAAAATAAATATTGTTTCTTAGCCACATAGTCTTCAATAGATATAAATAATCAATCTTATCTTGTTATTGTTATATAAGCTGATATAATTTAATTATATATATATACTATCTAGTTTATCAAGAACAACTTCATATATTAATCTTTTGCATTCTAATTCCTTCCTCAGACCACGATTAGAATTGTCAATTATTTTTAATATTGACATTTATTTCTAACTGTAACAATAAGAGCTGGGAATCCCAGTCCTATTTTAATAATAATAAATAATGTTGGTATATAACCCGTCAAAGGCTTGGTGTCGTTATGTTTAAGTTCTGATATCCCAGTTATATATACAAAATAAACAAAATAACCAAAACTTTCCGCAGCCCCGGAGTCATTTGGGTCGATATTAAACAAACGACTCAAGGTCGGTGATCCGCGCGGCCATACCTCTCACTATATCGAATCAATTTATTATCTATTGACTAACGAGGGCTGTTATAACGATAGAATAAAAAAACTATCTGTAACCCTAGTACGTGATTTGTCGTTACGAAACGTTGATACTTATCGAGCAGCAACAAAACGAGTTCTTATCTGTGATTGGTTTAATAACAATGAAGGACTCCTTTCGTGATTTCACGCAAACTATCAACGTTTCGTAACGTCAAGACTCGTATTAGGGGTTCTGTAGTATTGTCTGTATCGCAGGGACGTCAATCGTTTTCAATTCCACGATAAGATAGTGCAGCGTGGACTTTAGATTCGAATGCTATTACCGACTTTATTCAATTAAAAATAAGAACTAAAGTCGAATAATATTATCGTATTTCTTGATAATATTAATAAATAGTTGAGACTAAGAGATGACCCCCTACATTTAGAAATATAATAAAAATACTGATTACAAGTTTTACATGCTTTGATTTAGAATAGAAGTACAGGCTGATAATTTTATAACCTCTCATTAAGAATTTAATTAATTAAATTTCAAAGGTTAATCATAACGTTTCTTGTAATTATTTAAATTATTAATAACTATAGTAATAATGGAGTGCGTTAGATGAATATTACTATATAAATAACATTTACAATACAAAATGTTTTCTGAAACTATTAATTATAATTAAAATTAATTAAAATTAACGGTTTTAAATTAATTAATATTTAATGAGACATTGAATAAAATATATACTTCAATTAAATTGACATTTCAGTTTCGATGCGGTTCGATAAAATATATTCTAAAATCCGTCCGACAATGCACGTCCAGTACATTTAATAAAACGAAAGAATTGCATCGTATCCGTATAAAGTTACAGAGTTTATTGACTATTGCATCCGTATCTATAAGTTTAGAGTCGAGGTAAACTTGATAAAAATAAATTTACACACATCCAGGGTATATGTATATTAAAAGAAAAATTAATTAAAAGCTGCGGGAACGAGTTTGTAATTACTTTTATTCTTATTAAAGGTTAGTGTTGTACAATCTGCACGTACACGTTTTTAAATAGATTTATTTTAATTACAAGGATAATTTTTACACCGACATATACCTACTTTGTATTTGTATGCTTAACCAAACTAAGGATTTTATTATTTATTAAACGTTTACATATAATAAAATCAAAATATATAAATAATGCATAAAAAAAAAAAATTCAGACAAAAAAATAAAAATTATAACATTAGTTCTAGAAAAAAATAGTGATAATAATAAATAAACTAATCTAATAGATATATTTATTCAGATATGTCGCAAAAATATGTCAATGTCTGTCTTATCTGATACCAATTTAATTAGCTCGAAGTTCACGAACACGAGATACAGAGAACACCAAGTTAGACTAACAACGTCTAAGAATAAATCTTGTACTCTTTAAGAAAGAGGACACTCATCTAGAACTACACAGAACCGACCAGAGACGGACGGACGAGGTGGCCTAACTTCCAAATATATCCAGGAAGTACTGCTGGTTACGAATTCTGCGCTATATATATATATAAACTTGTACAGGTAATATATAAATAACACATGGAAATATACATCTAATATATGTAGGGAAAAATTTGTACGTTGTTTTTTGCATTCCATGCATTTTTATTTACAAGAAATGTAACATTCCGTTTTCCTAACAACGAGGCATAAGCAATGAAGAAATAAAAGAAATCGATACACGAACGAATAGCAGTCGACCTTTAAGGCTCAATCATCTTATCATCCACCTCCAGCGCACTGCAAATACGATACTCTTATCATATCAACAGAACAAGATGGAAGGCGCTCGTCAAATCAATGTAACCTCAATTACTCATTAAGAAAGGTCTCGGTTGGAATTTTCCTACGATTAAACGCTGCTGACTTAAAGATAATATTTATGGAATTCGTAATGTAGGCTGACTAAATATCATTTATAATATAAACAGATATAATTATGAATATTAGGGGCCATCCATATGTTATGTCACTCGTTAAGGGGGGATGGGGGGAAGGGGAGGGTATCAGCGTAATGTGACAGCGTGATAAGGGGTAGGGGGATCAAATGCTTTGTGACATCACACGTAAAATTTAAAATAGTAAAATAAGAAAAAAACTAAAATTATTTAATAACATAAGAAAAAAAAATACGTTATCTTTTGATTATTTTTGAATAAGTGCATAAAGTTTAAAAAATATGTGTCCTTTCACTAAAGAAATACAAAATAAACAGAATATTGTATGTAACTCGAACTAGTCAAGGATTCCATTTTGAGACAGTTATAACGGACTCCTTAACAGTAGAATTCATTTGCTATTCAATGGGATAAAAGACGGTGTTAGGAGCAGGGAATTCTAAATTTTGTACTTCTAAAACATTGAAATTGTTTCATATCCGTTTATCACATAGTTTTTTTATATCACTAGTATAAATAAATAATAATTCTACAATTTATTCATGGAATAAATATAGAATTAAATTATTAAACCGAACAAGACTCGAACTGCAACATTATTATTGCAACCAACTTCTTAAAATGATCCGAAAAATTTCAGTCGTAGCATTTCAGGCTTACTAACTTTTCATGATTAGTGAATGGACTTTTGATTAAAAATATTTCTATAGATTGGATATACCTATGGTGTAAAGTGCATTAAAATTATTTTTAGTGTAGTCTAGGGGCTGTTGGTCTATTTTAATTTTAGGATTAATCAATATGTATAATTGTGCATAAATTATATATTACCAAATTAATTAAATTAAAGGACACACTGTTACATGTGAAAATATTCGCCATCACAAGATATGCTTTTCCGTTAATAAATTCTAAATAATAGAGCACGTGTCGATTTCCGTAGCATTCATTCACCTTACGATGAAATTTATTTCCGTCCCCCTTACACTTTACACAAATAGCCGGAGTAAGAATGTGATAGACGATATCAACACACGCTAATTACTTAAGCATACAATGACACGGTTCGAGAGCAACGAATTTTAAACATTATTACGTATGCTGTAATCGTCAGAATCGTTTAACAGATCGATGGCGCCCCAATAGCTATTATGTGCGTAAACATTAATCAATGCCACGGATTTCGTCGTGAAGGTCGCCAGGTTCCAAGTCAGAGATGATCTTAAAGACTTGCCTATTTCATCCCATTACTAAATAAGCAATGAAATGCTACAATCTAAATATATGTAAGTAAAACAGATCGACGCAAGTTTTTTCTCAACTTTATTTCCTATCGAAGGCGGTTCTTTATACGTCATGTGATCCTACGATTTGTAAACAAGATACGGCATTATTTCAACTTAGCGGTCCATTGCCGCGTCGGTGTGATTGTATTTGAATGTTATCTGGGCCTCAATGGTAATGGACATGTGTCTGGCCGTCACGACGATAGTAACGACACGGGCTGAGTGTATAATAGTGTTTTTTATTATCATTTTATATCGGTGGTGTCGCGGCTCGGATTGAGATAACGGGTGCTACTGCGCAGTTTGACAAAAAATATAAACACTACTAGGAATCCATAACAATATTTCTAGTTAAATATGTCGTTTCTTCCTCTCATTACTAAAATATATTCCATAATTGACAAATATGTATGGAAAATCCTGCGAAATGGATTACTAATATTTTTCATTAAAATACTAATTTGTGTATTGGTTTTTCCGTTTTTATAAATAGTAGTGTGACAAGTTTTGCGAGTTACTGTATAAGGTGGCAGCATCGTTCAATCGCCGGTAAAACGACACTAGGAAATCGTTAGGAGCTTGTGACAGATGTTGAAAAGAAGCCAATGATTTTATTAATTAATTATTGGCAAATGATGCATCATCAGAATTATAAACTTTATATTGAATAATGCTCGAGTATTTTACAATGAATTAAAATGTACTGTTTGGTGGTTCATCCATTTATAATATAACAGGGTTGAGATACTGGGTCAATGAAAGTTGTTTTAAACCTTTTACATTTTTTAACCTTAGAGGAGAATTCAAACTTTTGGCACGAAAGTATTTTTAAATTATTAAGTTAGTCCGATGATAAGTTCAGTGCTTTTAGATTTTTATAGAATTATATTATAACGGTGAATTATTTGAGAAATTTATCTTTTTAGTCGTCTTCCTAACCAGAGTATAGTTCAAACGATAAAATCTTCTGAGATTTTAAATGGCATCGCAAGGGAATAACATTCGTTATTATAGAATTCAGTAGACCCAATGGCTCAACGCCAAGTGATTCATTAGAATGCCTTTAAAAAGTTTTCAACCGGTTCACTCGAAGTTTTCGCGGAAAAATGTCGATTACTTGGCTATTATTTACACCGACGCAAAACTTTTTATAGGAGTTGATTGTCTTACCTTCCATCCAGCAGATGAGTTACTGTCTCCCTTATCCTTAAAATATGGCACGTTCTGGACCATCCACTCGTATATCTGGGACAACGTGAGTCTGTTGTCTTGAGAGGAGGTAATGGCTTGAGTAATGAGATCAGCGTAGGAAAGATTCCCCCAAGCATTTCGCCGGGAAGAGTTTTTCTTTGTAGAGCCTGATGTCGATGGCAATGGAGGCGCACCTAGAAGCAATCGTTTACAATTTAAAAATATATCAGCCTACAATAATAAACTGACGAAAATTGCATTGTTGGTCTTTAAATTATAAGACCGTCTGAAATTTTACATTATTACATGGGAAATCTATCAGATGAAAGTTTTTTGTGAAGTTTGTTTTAAGATTTGTTTTCATTCATTGGATGTTTGAAGTTTTTATTGTTTCAGTAATTATTTAAACTTAAAATATATTTTTTTTAGACTGTAAGAAATATATTGTTCTGTTACTATAGTCATTAAGTCAAATCCACCACAGACGAGAAAATATACCTTATTGATATATTCTTATCAAAACGTTTAAGATTTCGGCTTCAAACTATATATAGGTTTGTATATTATATTGTTACTTATCTTATGTTAAGTAAATAAATCATTAATTAATGATTAAACAAAGTTGATACATAACCTACGTCTGTTTTGCATTGGGATATTAAATTACACTTGGTATGGACGGAATATTGTATTACGCTAAGTTTTAAAAAATAATTATAGTTAGTGTACAAATATTACTGGCAGTTTGTACACACAGAATATTTTCAATATATAAATATCATCATACAATTGTTTTTTTTTATTAATCTGTATGTTTTTAAGGATGCCAAAAGTTATGTCAAAAGAATTAACTTCTTTGAAAGTTATTTGTTTGGTAAACATTATTTTTGTTGTGTGTGTACATGTATGTGTGAGTGAAAAAGCAAATCATTTACCAGTCAGATTCTGGTTAGAATTTTTCTTTGAGCCACCGTCATCAGGTTCGATATAGTTTTCTGGCCTCGGTAGCGGCCACGTGTTGGACCGAGCGCGCGTCTGCGGCTCAAAACCGACTTCTCCAAGTTCCCCTAGAGGCTCCAGTTCCCCCATGCCCTCAAGTTCGGAGAGGGTAGTTTGGGATGACCATGGGCTCTGGTAAACACCTCTTTGTAACGACATTTTATTGTGAGAGTGTTAAATACGTTTTTGTGGGTGTGTCGACAGGCGCGTTTACCGCGTATTTACTTTGTTTATAAGCATCACAGTCCTGCCATGCAACTATTTTCTTTCTTTTTTCAGAAATGCTCAAGTCCAGTCCGTGATCCTCAAAGGTTATCTAACTTCTTATCGCCGCTGTTACACGAAGCCAATAACATGTGGCGTCGTGCTAACGTTCATAAACAGAGATGAGCGTGGACGTATCTGCCAACGCGCGTCGGGCCGCTCCCTAGAGGCGATTTTCGCTAAATATAAGTGCGGAGCGGTGCGAGGAGGGGGCGGGGCGAGCACCACGTGAGCTACTACGCGCCGATTTTCCAATTCATCTCTGGCGGTCTAAAGACATAGCAACCTTGTAACGTGGCTAAAAAACTGTATTCGTCTTATATTATCACAAGCTTCAACAATCCAGAAACAACAAAAATCAAGTGTCTTAAAGTTCGTTTCTCACTTTATGGAAACTTTTCTGCACTGATAAAGGCTATCACTGGGTATTGCACTGTGTTATAATTGGTTAAACGATCGCAACAAGAGACGAATAAACCTTTTGGACGTGTTCATAAAGGCGCACGCGGTCGGCGAATCTCGTAACTGCGTATTAAGTGCGTTACGCGTGGAGCAGCGGTTCGTCCTCGAGCGGGAACGGTCGCTAGTACACTGAATGACGGCGTCGCGAGGCGCGGCGGCCGTGCGAATTCCGCTCGCGGGCGCCTTGCTGGCCGCAGGCGGAGGCGCGGAGGGAGGAGGGCGCTGATAGAGAAGTGGCGTCGCGTCGTATGACCGCTCAGGTCGCCATCTCGCCATTCGGCCGCACTTGCCACTCCGCTATCAACTATCCTCTCCAACTATTTATTACACGCAGTTTGATTGACGATTAAATATGTTGTGATAGGAACTCCACCTTTACAACTCTCCGACTTTTATTATACGGAATAATCTGAGTAATAAATATCAAGTGTTAAGATATTTTTTAATTATTCATAATTACATTGATCTTGGACTGTACGGTGATTATTATTTTTTACTTTTAAGACTTTTAATTACGATTGTTATGACCTTCGTTGAAACGGACATTTGGTAGACTTTTATTTGTTGACAAATATTCTTATCATTATATACACAAACCAGAAGTTAATAACAGCTTCGATCGCTTCATTCGGAGATGATCTGAAGGATGAAGAGAAGTTCCTGAAATTGTCACCAAGTATAAAACTCGAGTACGATAATAAATTGTTTCAGGTGTCCATCTGTCTGGTTAGAAGTAGTGTCTTCTGCTATTTTTTTTTTAATAAAACGCAATCTACTAGGTAAATGTTTGTTTTAATTCGATTTCAGAATTTGTTTTCAACTTAAATTTAAGACAAGTATCAAAGTTTTTGGAACATAGAAGGACATCTGAATAAAAACATCCTAAAACGAAACATCTTGGAAAGTAGTTCCTTGAGGATCAAGTTATAACGTTAGTTAAGTTTTGCCAAGTAATTATGAGTAGAAAATAAAGGGCTTACGAATTAATACCAAAATACATTATACCTATGGACCTTATTATATATATTTCTTTAAGTATACGTTTATTGCAGATTGTATATTTTAATTACATAGCACATTTATGTTATTAATTTATGAAGTGAAAGTTTAACATACTCGTACCTAGGGCATATGAAATTTTCACTTCAGCTTACAGATGTAATCTTTTTAAAAATCAATAGAAGATTCAATTTCTTTACGTTTTAAAAGAATTACCATGGGTCAGTACTGAGCTGATGTGATAGTTTTACAACTTACTAATACACTAATAATAACATTTAATAGTTAACAGTGACTTACTTACTAATGTAGAAACTGAATAAGTAAAGAATGAGAGTGTATAAGAAATAATAAGAAAGAATCATTGGTGTGTTGAATTCTAGAATGCCTGGATTTCGGGAAAGTTCAGACAAAATGTCATTGTTACCTAAGCAGGGTTATACTTGAAAACAATTATCGCTATTATAAAAATGTATCTTGAAGTGCATACATGTTTCTTTTGATAAAGTTATACAATATTAAATATAATTTTTTAAATGTTTTGGTATGCACTGCTATTGTAACAATTCGGCTATCAAATTCGGCTATTCGGCTATGATCAGATTGCAACAATAATAACCCCAAAGATAAGAACGGTGACCCATCTCAGATTTACTGTACTGTTGACAGTAAAAATCATGTCGCCATTTAAAGTATTGCGTTAACTGTCGACATTATATTACTGGATGATTTTAGGAATACATTCTCTAAATAAAGTTTAAATGACAAGTCTTATAAATGTTAAATAATATTACATAGGAATATTTATATTTCACAATTCGTTGCCACACATTTTTTGTACTCAATATGTGAATATAAGACACCATGGGCCTTTTTTCCTTTTATCACAGACCCCAGACCAGACCAGACCAGACCAGATATCGGTATATGATGTGACTTATACAAAATTTCCCCATCCTCATTGTGGTTAGTTCTAATATTAAGTAATATTATAAATAAACTTTTTTTTTCCCACTTAACTTGTAGACAGTCGATTGTAAAAAATCACATAAATATATTTTTACTCCAAGCTCATGCTCGGAGAGTTTTACAAAATCTATTAAAATTTTCCTGTATTTATCAAAATTGTAAGTGAATTCATTACAATACTATGTTTTATTCAATATATGTGACGTTTCTTATAAAATTGGTTCAATCATCTCATCTAAGCCGAAATTTAGATTTTTTAAATTCTTATACCGCTTTAGAATTATGTTTTTAAAATAAGGTTTTGATTAGTCTAGGAGTCAGTGGGCCGTAGAAAATGTATTCGCATAAAATGAATATTTACTTCAAAGGTCTGTTACAACTTTTAATATAAACAATTACAATATTTACAACATTGAAAGTCCAGAAGCAGTGACTCTTGCGGGTTGTACTGATAGCGTGCCTACGACTGTCACTGAACCGAAGCGTCATATGCCTTTATGACACATTTATGCATGACGCGTAAAAACCACATTCGATAAATAAAATACGTAATTTTAATTATTTTTACGCACAATATTCCTGCTTACGTCCGATGGATAGTTAAGCGTTGTATATGAAATAAAATGTCGATAGTTATGTCCGTCCTCGTAAAATTTGCGAATTTGTATTGTCCCGTGTTTAGAATGTTGGTTTCATAAAGGTTTTTTATCTAAGTTATAAGTGTTATACTTTTTTAGATTAGGGTTGACCTTTTTTTCTAATATTGAAATTTTATTGCAATCTGACAATTTTTGCGTATTCAGTGCTATAAAGAACCCTAACGTCAACTCCACGTAACCTCTTCACACATTTTCATCAGAATGTATATATTAAATTTAACAAAATAGTAGATAGGTGTTGCTTTTATAAATTGTATTTTTTATTTTATAGTATAAATAAACATTTTTTTTTTATGCGAATATTAGTATCAAACAGTAATTGCAACATCAGGAATAGCACAAGGTTCCATTCTTGGCCCTTCTTTATTTGGAATATTTAAGAATGATATAGTCAACTGCCTTCAATTCTGTCATTTCCAACTATACGCTGATGATTCGAAAATGTACATAGTAGTATTAGATATTCATGATTCTATAACAATAACAACAAGATTTTAAATCGGATTATCGGTATATGGACTATCGGTGTATCCGTGTGATAGTAAATTTTAAAACTAAATCATTTTAAATTGTACTGAATGAACAAACAATTCTTTCAAGTATTTCATGTTATAAATTGTCTAAAATATTATAGTGTATAAATTGATATTCATTAAAAACTTTCTTTTTATAATTGAGTTTGTTAACGTATTACGTATTATAAAAATCAAGTAAGACAAGTATCTTTATCGAATGTATTATATCGTATTAAAAGTATAAGTAACCAAATTATTAATTAAAAGGAAATAATATAATTATTCGTAGAACGAATACTTCCAAAAACCGGTAGTCGATTAAGAAAATTATTTACTCAATACTAAATTACTTCTTTTGGTATAAATATTATATAATAAATATTTTTGTAGATGAAAAATGTGTCAATATGCCGTTTATTGGCGTGCGCTGACCAAACAGTCTGATATAAATTATGAAATATAGAGCTACGAAAGACAATCCTGAAATATGGGTACAAATATATTTAATAAATAAATAAAATACGGGTGAAATAAATAAAACTTGTTAATGAGAGTACTTACCGAAAGAAATGTATTTTTTTAACGTCATGAATATAAAAAAATATTGTTGATTTTTTTATATCTTGAATAACTATATTTAGATATTAAAAACTTTTATTCTCTGCTCTAGGATCTAGCAATGCTTTTTCAATTTCATACAATTTTAGGGAAAGTTTTAAAACTTGAAAGTATGTATATCTAAGTATAAGTAATAAGTATGTCATAAATTTAAAACTTATGACATACTTATTACTTATACTTAGATATTTTTGTTGGTTTATGTTCTAATGTTAATAATATCGGAAAAATACTTAGAAAAGAAAAAGAAATGAAAAAAAGTTAGTGGATTTTCATTAATTTGGTGTAATTAATAAAACTATGGAAAAATGCTCTCAAGAAAACTGTGCTGATAAATTTTGTTATTTTTAACATAAAATCTTATTGTCACATAAAACAAAGAAATTGATCAAAATAATTAAAAATCCTGTACTTATCTATAACGACTGCGTTAAAACTTGTTCAGCCGTTTCAAAGGTTATTCCGGAAAAAGAGACACTCAATAACTTTTAAGGTTTAATAAAGCGAGAGTAAAGAATTCAGGAAAAAAGAAATAAAACTAAAAAGAAAGGAAAATGTTGTTATTACTAAGATGTCCTTCGAAATATCAAAAATATTTTTCAACCATTCGGTATCCGATTGAGCTGAAATTTAGAAGATCGGTGACGATGCAATTTCATGGTATTGTCAAACTGATCTGTTGATGGATCCGCGATGGATGGACTGGAAATACCTGATGCCAATCATCATACAGTTGTACTTGGGCTGGTTTATTATATTGTAAAATATAACGATGATATATCATAGTCTTATGACTCTGTCTTTACCACCCTGTAAAGAAAATTTATAAAAAAAATATAAATTTCAAAGTACTTTTACCCGTATAATATAAAAAAAGCAAACTTAGCAATATAAATAAAAAGTATTTTTAAAAACAAGATTTTATAAAAAAAATTGAAATAAAATTAAAAACGAATACAGATAATATTTGTTTATTTAGAAGGGACTTTTATTTCAAAAATATCTTTTTTACTTTTAGTCAGTTAAGAAATGAAAAATTTGTTGTGTGGATTTTTTGAGAGGATTATTAATATTTTTTTAAACCAACGGTAACTTACATAACGTTTGGTCAAACTCATTTATTCTTGCAGTTTAAGGCTGGCAATTTTCATCATTAATTTGGAAATATATATATATATATATATATATTTATATATATATATCAAATTTGCAGTAACCTCCACGGGGAGCTTACAGAATATTTAATTTAAGAATCTGTAGATTCTCGATTCCTATAAAAAAAAGCAAATGAAACGCCTTAGCTTTTAAAGTACAGACAAAATTTTAATATATTTTCTATGAATCAAAAATGAAACACAATGACAAATCTGAAATAATAACTTTTCCAATGTATTATAATTAAAATACAAAATATCAAGTTACTAGAAACTACTACTACTTAGAAAATATTGAAAAAAACATGTTTTTTTATTTTTCAGTTTTTCAGTTTGCAACAGGTACTTCCTCAACAGACTTTTTGAACGCAGACGCCATTTTATATTACGAAAATTGTATACCCTTATGCTGGCTATTAATATTAGGAAACAAAACGAACTCACACGGTAGCAATTCAAGGCGGATGACCCAAAAGTTTTAATAAAGTCCCGTGTTCGTTCCCGTGTCGCTTGCGGCAGCAAAAACTTATGTCAAGCTTAGTGCCAGTAAGCACATGTAATTTTGATTTCTTAGTGGAGTTGATATTAAATATCTTGATAAGGAGCAAACTGTTGATATATTTTTTAGCTCTTCTTGATGTTTCATTTTGAAACAGCCATATTGTTGGCTGGTCCTTTTTTCCGGATAATATTGATAAATCGAAAACTCATCGCCTGTTATCGTTAGCACGCTGGGAACAACTTCCATAGAATTTATAAATCATATCGCGGCACTCATGTTACACTGTCTGTTTCATAGCATTTTTGATGATGAAGGGTACTCTGGGTACGAGTGAAACAATTCCATACGTAAAGGTACACACACATAGCTGCTTTAGAAGACGCCTTGTTCATAAAAAAGTGGAGCTTTATTCAATTAATAGGAATTGAACATGAAATTTTTTTTGTACATAGGTAGTTTATAAAATAATGTATATCAAAATAATATACATCTTTTTAGGGCCGCATGTAGTTTAAAGCTTCTTCTAAAAAACCAAGATCGCACAATTCGCATTCTTGATCACAGATATACATTTGTTACCTCAAGAGAACTGAATCACTTATTTGTTTGAGTAAAATTTGCTTAATTTTTTCAGAGCATCGGTAGTTCAGACATTTTCCTAAAATTAGAATAGCGTCTAATAAAAGGTTATAGTAATAGTAGTTACTGCCACATTTTTAAATATACTAGGGTACTAGACTATACTAGGGTACTAGACTATACTAGGATACTAGACTATACTAGGGTACTAGACTATACTAGGGTACTAGACTATACTAGGATACTAGACTATACTAGGGTACTAGACTATACTAGGATACTAGACTATACTAGGGTACTAGACTATACTAGGATACTAGACAATACTAGGGTACTAGACTATACTAGGATACTAGACTATACTGTGATAGTAGACTGCGTTGCAAGCCGCAAGAATCAAACGATTTGGGAATTTCTCTGGTGTTACAAAAGTTCCTGGGATGCTTTATGGGGTGATGTATTACTAACAGGTAACCCGTTTGTTCGATAGCACCCCCCAACCCCCTCTCCCACATTATTAAAAGGGGATTAGGTCTAGTTTTCTCAGATACAACTTTACGCAACCATAATATCTCATCTTCTATGAAAGGGTTGAGAAGTGTGGTCATCGGCTATATTTAAAATTTGTTACTATTAAAATCTATAAAATAAAAATCAAACTAATAATATCTTAAAATACTTGTATTGGTTTGTAATTTTTCTCATATAAATATGTCTGTATATCTAGTATTTGAAATATAACCAATGTAATGAACAGTTGATACGTGGTTGTGTTGTATTGGAGCTTCATAAAACTAATATATAAAATGGCCCAAATTTTAACTTTTTAAACAAAAACGTGTTTCATTTATGAAAGACAATTAATTTAAATGCTCTATTCTATCTGTTATTTAGCTTCACGATATATAAGTATGCGTTGAATCTGTAATTTATTCTTTAACGTTTCTAACAGGACTTTAAATTTTTCTTGTATCACAATCTTCATAATCAACGGGCTAAATATATTTCAAAATATCTTGATAATATTTTACGGATTCTGTCTATAGAACAATTATGTGGTGTTATATATTTTATTGTGATATTTATGATCGGAATAAAATTTGGAACTGGAAGTGGTTATTTTGTAACATTTGCTTTTATTATTTGATTGAAAGAATTCATAGAAGAAGCATTCTCAGCGGAATACCAAGTAATTTTAAGAATTGAGGTACATCTATGTATCTACTAATGTTGTAGTACGTTATGGACATTCCGTAACGAAAAAGTAAATTTTAGCGCCACCTATTTAGATTTTAAGACAATATTTTGTACATATTTAACTTAGTGTTCACCCCTAACTAGCTCCCTCTTTTTTACCTTCGTATGATAACTATAGCACCGACAGAATATTGTAAGACACGAGCAATAACGTTGCGATAATATTTAACAAGATGGCGCTGTTCGTGAATTACGCTATGCGCGCCACGAAGGTCGAGAAAATGCCCAATTGAAAACTGGAAAAGCCTTCCCGGATAGTTCAGTCGTTTCGGGACATCCACTCTGTATACTTCCTAAGAGCTGTACCATGCCCCTCTTCTCTTTGTTCAAAGCTTTTTAGAGATTTTTTTAGATTTTGTCTCCTTATAACCACTTGAAACTTCTCTTCGAAATTATCTCTTGATTTTATTAAACTGAAAAAGTCATAAAAACTTTTAAACTATTATATAACTGGTGATTTTAGAAGTCGTTCCGAGAAGAATGATCGGTGAGTAAAAACTTTTTGATTTTAAAATTGCTTTTAACAATAGAAGTTTTGTAAAATCTTGTACCTCTACTGTACTGAATAATTGTATGCAGGACGTACATGATTTTTTAAAATTAATATAGTAAACTTATTTTTATTTCAAGTTTCGGATTAAAGGTTTTGGCTTTTTGAAAAAGTGATATTTTATTACGTTATACGAGCTGAGAAACGTTATACTGGCGGAGCTTAGGAGATTGATAAATTTCATCACAATCAGTTAAGCCGGTCATCAATTCATTCATCATTCAAGCTGGCTGGATTAACCAAGAAACACCCAAACATACACGTACATGGCATCTCATTGAAAACTATGAGGATATAGTAATTGCAAAATTATTAATAACTAAATATTGGAATAGAATCAAAGCAAAAAGTACGTAGTAGAAAAAAACAATAGAAATATCCCTTAAGATAAATAAAAATAATACATTAAAAAGATAAATTAAGATAGTCATGCTAAAAGTGATAAAATTAGTAGATCATCAGCAACAATCGCCTGCTCTAATCACAATCATCGATGTCGGCCAAATATGTCAATATATTTCACTCTCTTAGCATACGTACTTACATATGTAGCTTCATCTAATGGAGACTTGTTTCTTTGTCCCATCATTTCTCATCCACTCATCTCTTTATATCATCCACAGTCATACTAAATACTCTTCGTGTTATATGCTTTTCATTCTATGAAAAACAATCAACAATGAACATCAAAAAACAATCGAACGAAACGAAAAACAAAAAACAATCGTACCAAGACAAACGAGCGAATAAATTATGTTAATCTATAACAATAATATATGTAATATTAGTAATTTACAAAACTTAGACAATTATCTATAATTATCTTTGGAGTATTTAAGGATATTTATATTTTTTTTCTAAATGGCACAAATCTCTCAAACACAAGTTCATTAAGAAAAGCAGAGATGAAGGACTCCGTTCTTTATGTAAACTAGTAAAAATCCTAATTATTAAAATAAATAATATAAAATGGTTATGGAAAAAAAGAAAATGATTTGTGACTACTCGAAGTTATAAATAAATGAAGAACTGATTAGTTTAAACTGAATTTAAAAGAAAAACTTATATACAACTATTATCTTTTTGAAAATATAAATTAATTAAATTTAAATACTTTAATTAAATTTAAAAATCTTTGCAAGTAAGGAATCAAATATTAAATTCAGCGGTAAAATGTTGATATTAGCGTTTAAATGCCTTTGGAGTCTTTATGTCCATTCTTTGAAGATTATAAAAATCAGTCAGCTGTCAGCATGAAACGCGAACTCTAACAGACCTTTTTTACAGAGTCATTTTGTTTCTTTTTAATATCGTTATCGACGTTAATTAAAAACATCAATTAGTTCGTTATTCTAAGAATAACTTTACATATTTTGTTGACGTAATTTAGTTCGTAGCCAAATTTTAAAAGTCAATGTATTTATGAAATGTGTATCAATAAGGTACGCTTGTATATTCGGTATCGATTGCTGAAGAGCTCTTCAGGTATCACGCGAAACTCACGTTACATTCAGAGTTAATTTATACGTATCCGTTTGAGAGCCTCGTGATATGTGGATAAATTAAATTAAAAATCTGCTCAACAAAAAGAGCTCAATTTGTTGTTAGTTTTGCATTGCAGTAAAATAATATTCTTTTTAAATAATATTAAATAAACGTACTAAAATTATAGGCAAATGTAATAACGTATGAATTTGCGATGCATTTATTATCAGGGGTAATAAAATGTGACTAAAGCATAAATAATTGTATTTTCATCAGTATTACGCTGTAAAATACAATTATGTTGGGAAAACAAATGACAAACCTACATTTATCCCGTAAATTTCAGTTGTCCTTTCATGACCTGGCTTAATGGCTCTCCAAGATGAGAACTTTAAATGACATACGCAATTATATGGTTTAACTTTTAACAACCTTCGATCAAATTCAATAGATCAATGAATGTCCAATGCGGTTAAAATTTCAAATCATAAAGGTTATAAACCATAGCTTCAAAGAACAATTCAATGTATTTTTTCTATAAATATTAAATCCTGGACTAACATTAACTGGAAAATGAAGCGTATATAGAGGAGAGATAATTTCATTATATCTTTTTATAAGTCTGTTGAATATATATTTGTATGAATAGAGTCTATTTCCCACCTGATTTAAAGTTGTGCCGCCGCTAGTAGACGTTTACAGACAAGTAAAGAAACGATGCTTTGCCAACATTGAGTAACACAGGAGATGAGGACAGACGGAGAAGAAGGTTCAGGCTTTCACCAGGCTCATGATATATTCACAATAAATATTGTTAGAAGGTGGTTTCCAATTCTATCAAACAAAGTAATCAATGTAACTTTTGTAATTCGGAATTAATCAAATGGTTATACTTTAGTTATAAGTTTCATTAGTGTCATGACAAATTGTCGTGGTAGCTCAATTACAGCTCAATTACGACTATATTTCTGCACGAATATTTCGCCTCCAATTAATAACGTCCATACGAAAAGGAAAGACCTGTCAACGACTCGTTCTCTGACCTGCGAACTAATATGGAATTTTATATTCTCGTGTTCTATGAGTTCAATGGTTATTATTTGATTTCCCAAAAAACTTATTTCTAGAACTGTAATTTATTAATCTATTCAGATTTACTAAATATCGATTAGTATTGTATATATATATATATCATTTAATATCATTTAATATGATATATATATATGTCAGGGTTATTAGTTACTAATGTAATAATAAAAAGACGCCCGAGAAAATATGAGAAGCAATTTAATAAATTACAATATGATGTCTTTTTAATAAAAGAGATTTTCATCCGATACGATCCGACCGTCCTTTTATTAAATTACTTCATACAATTACGTCATTCAAATTCCTTTTTAAAAGGGTTTTCGTGGACGTTTCTTTTAACATTAACATTACGTATGTTGGGAGATAAACAAAAAGCTTTCAAAGGCTAATTAGGAAGGGAAAACTTTTTGTGAAGAGATCAGGAAAGAAAATACGTTTTTCTCGTGTTGCTTCAGTTGCCACGAGTCATGTGAAGTAAGTTTTGGGTTAAGTTAAGTCCTATTTATAATATATTTCATTATATAATACCACATTTAGATGACGTGTTACAGAAAAAGAGATATAAAAAATACAGATCTAAAAATGTATGACAGCTGGTAAAAGCAGTTACATATATATAAAATCGTCTTAAACCAAACAAATGTAACCGAATATTGTGTCCGTATAAAGAGCGAAGCTGGCCGAGTTCTTTGTCTAAGCGTATTCTTCAAATGTTGAAAATAAACATGAATTTTATTCAAGTTTTATCTTTTATGGCGTTAGTATCTGAAATATTTCACTCCTAAACTAAATGATTTAATGACGTTTCGTTAACTCAATGTAACTATTCTTAAGGTTGACTTAATATATATATACAATGTTTGCATGCCGTGCGTCTCATCGATTATCTATGCGTGTCTGTCTGTCCAAGTAAGTGCAGAACGGACGGGCAATTTATAGTGATTTCCTTAATTGCTTTTCAAGGTAACGTCTCGATACTTATATAGAGATACATTCGTTTGTATGTAAATAGATGTCTATTTCTTGTCCACTTTAGTGAAACTACAAGATTTACAGACAAAGACAATTTTTTTTAGCTGATCTAAAAAAGCTTTTAAACACTCGTGTTGTTGACAAGCCTATTAGAGGTAAATAATCATTAGTATATATTTTATTTATTATTAGAATATATAATAATAATATAAATATAAAGTAATTAATAACCGTTATAGGATTAATTCAAATACATTTAAACACTTTTTTTAAAAAAAAGCTTATGCAATTACACTTTGTACGAAAGTCGGAACAAAAGACACACACACACTCTCACATGTATTTTATTATTTATATAATACATGCAGCGCAGTGCCAAAGGCAGTGAAAAGTTTGCTTGACACTGGAACGAGCCCTGACATTTGACTGCAGACATATTATACCGTCTCTTATTTTGACTATTAATGTCAGACACTCAATATTAATTTAAAAATAATTAGCTTTTTAATTTAACTTGGAACTTATTACGTTAAAATACTTTCGTAAGAATATTTAAATACGAGAGACGTTTGTCAAGATTGGCTAAGCTATTCAGTAACATTTTATATTTATTACTAATCTTGATAATTATTATAAATGTAGTATTTATTACTTCATTACTTGGTAGATAATTCATGTTTGAGAAATATAACCTAAAAATTACTGAATTACGTTTCGTAAAATGTGTTTAGAGTCAGTTACATGACAAACTTACTTCTCTCGAGAGTCCATTAAAAGAAATGTTATTTACAACATTTTTGTTGAAGTCAAATAATAACTTTCTATCAAAAAATGTAGTAGAGTGATATAAATTATGATAAAAAGTGTTCATTGCATTATTTAATTAATTAAGCTTTTTGATTCATTAACCTTACGATTAAATTGAGACGATGAAGGGGTTAAAGGTTTTTTTAATAAAAAATACGAGCCGATTAAAGCCGTCGGCTGTGCAAAAGCCTTTTTTCTGATTACGTAAACGGTAAATTTGTAGGCTAAAATGTCCAGAAATGTAAAAAATATTATCAAAGAATTTTTAAATATAATCTAAGCTATTACTTCGGTAAGGTATTTAAAAAATGTTGTAGTAGATTCAAGAATGGTTATTTAATTGTAACATTAATATAAATAAACACATTACAGGAACAGATTAGCAGTTCTGTCTAACAATCAGGTGCAAACTGTAATAGAAGCTCGTTTCAGTAATTGTACGTCGCTAGTACGTCGCTAGTGCCACAACAGTTTATGGCGTCACGCTTTGTTCTCAGTTTGCCCCAGATTTGTGCATGTACGAGCTTACACCAAACTTTAATGACGTGCACGAATAATAAACAACATTTACGTGAGGGTCTGAGGTCACTTTTGTAATAAAATACATATAAATTCGATTCAGCTACGCTCGTGCAAAAAAATCCTTGATACATGACGCTATCCAATGCAAATAATTCGTGGACGCCTGTGTCGGCTTTGAACTGCATTGTTGACTCTTGCTAACTCCATTTTGTAACGTTGAATGCATGCCTGTATTATTTCATCATGAAACAATTTTGCTCTAAAAATATATTTTTTTTCAGTTTTATCCTTTTTGCAGGTATAAATAATACTCGTAAAATTGCTTGGATACGCCTAAATTATTGTTTTGTGAAAATTTTATTTGTTTTATATATTCCTGTAATAATATTAAAAAAAAATATTTAGATTTAGTCCATCCACGGGTGACATTTAATAAAAGCATGAAAAGTTAAAAATATTATCAGTATCCAGCGTCTGTATCCAACTAGTCAACTAATTAAAAAAATATTACCTGTCAACTTTCCAACAAAATTGTATGTCAAAGAAATTTTCTCCTTGGTCGCTTACTTTCCGATAGTTTGAGCATCAAAGCGTAAAAGTTCGTAATAATTAAGTTTTAGATCAGGTTACATAAGTTTAAAAAATTATAAGAAAGATAAAAAGCAATTTAACTAAAGGCGTAAATTGGGAAGTGCTCTTAGATATAAATGCATCAACTCAGAAGTGGAGGGAATGGAGCGGTTTGCATTTTAATAATTCTAAATGCAATTTGCAAGTCATTACCTCTCCGCTGTTCTCTTATTTGGACCGAGTGAGCCCGGCCTAGTGTTCACTTGAAACCCAAACGCTTAGCGTAGATGTTTTCGAACAAAGAAAAAGGAATAATTTAGCTTAAGACTGTTCATTATTGTTTGTCTTATTGGATTTTAATTATACGAAACATAAAACAGATATTATCCTGGTTTTATTTAGATTATGACTTTTGTCATCAATGAATTATATTTAAGACAACTGATATATATTATTTCAAGTTTGTTAAGTTGAAGGGTAAGTAATTTCAGTTTCAGGAGTTCTCGTAGACATAGCGACCCCTACACGACTGAACTGAAAGCGGCTGAAATTCTCTACGCATAAATTACTTGACGCTCTCACGTTACAATTGCTCTTGAAAATTTTAAGCAAAGGCCAGAGAACTCTATAAATTCATGAAATGTTAGAATTATCTTTAACATGAGTCAGAAACCTTATATGAGTTAACAAGTAAATTAATAAATAAATATTCTTTATGATTGAGAATTAAATTTAATAATTGATGAAGATTGTTATTCTAATGGAAGTATATTTCAAGTACCTCGTAGAAAAATTATTAAATTGTTTTCAATTTATATGTACAAAGGTTAAAAGCAAATATATTTACATACATTAAGTAATTATCAACTATTTAAGTGATCATTGTCACCTGTTCCTGAAACGGGTCATGCTCAACTTCAAACATCTATTAAAATTGCCTCAAATATAATATTTTATAAAATTCATTTTATTTATTTCCCAAAGCATAAATAAATACCACGGGTGTGAAATTAAATGAACTGATCTCTGTTATAAAACCTCGACATCTTGCCGCTGTGGACTCATCTTACAAGATTTAGCATAATTAAATTTCTCGTTGAGGCTGGTGTCTGCTCGACACCTTAGAGGCATCAATAAATTAAACATTTATTAGATCCTAAGAGAAATTGCTTATTATTTTACTAGAAAATCGAAAGAAACAGTCTTGAAAAACTTTATCAATGCTAGAATTGCTATACTTCATTTCGCGCTAAAGCTATAAATTATAACATTTAAGAAGCTGGACAAATATAAATTAACCATGAGAGACAAACACAATATAACATATTACGAGAATAAAACCACTAACTTGTCAGGAGTCGGAGTAAGGCCCAGTTATTTATAGTTTCTCGGACTCTAGCGGGGTCCTGGCACCAACCTGCACTAATTATTTACAAGAACAATTAATGAATCTTATATGTTATATATTCAGGATTTAGTTATTATGACTAATTTTTTTAAAGACTCTTTATACCTAAGATATATATATATATATATATATATATATATATATATATATATATATACATATACATATATATATTTCGAACAAAACTAGAATGACAATGTAATGACAAAAGCCAAATCGCTAACACCTTGAATATAACAAACAATTGTTTCATTAAAGTGAATTGTTTCCTGTATGGGATTGTTCAAATTGCTCAAACAATACGCAAAAAATATGACTTCATCAGACTTACCGACATATTAGACGGAATGAGGAACAAGGAAGTGAGTTCTTTTGTTTTCGATAAAATATTGAAAATGTATTTGTATCTTTAAACTGGCTTACATGTTGTTTTTGAAAATGTAATAAAATAAACTATTCATTCAAAAATACATACCATATTTATGGCAATAACATAAATACATCTACACACCTACATTATATCATAAAAAATAAATCATCTATAATTTTTAACAAAATAACCACTACTGTGTTAATATAAATAAATATTTGTTAAATGTTATTTACAATACATTATATAAATAATGAATAATATAAATAACTGAAAACATAAATGTAACATAATATATTTTTATAGCAGGACTCAAAATATGTAATGGCACATTATTTACAAATGTCTATCATTACAATTATATTACTCGACTCTACCCGCCAAAATACTAGAAATATTTTATTTTTGTAAAAAAATAATGTTTTTTACAGGCACCTAATATATAATATATACAAGTAAGGTAATTGAAACACAAGAGGGGTTAATCTACCTGCACATACATTTTGAACGAAATTTCAAATATAATTTCAAATTCATACAGCCATATCTGACTCAAAGCAAAGTCGTCTACATCGCCGGGGGATCTTTCTTTTTAGCCTTTTGATAACTGAACTGCTGACCTCTTTGCACAATAGAGCCATTCTGTAAAACTTACCTGTGGCCCTTCAGCGCTGTCAACGAAATCTTTCAGTTATATTTATTTAAATGTACGTTACTTTATGACTATCAAAAATTATGGTTTTATTATAGACAATATTTATTTAAACATTAATGTTTAATAAAATAGTAACGAGACAAAACGAATTCATATACAACGACAAAAACTTAAGCACATAGCTTAAATGTATGTTTGTCTGATTGTGTGATCGCCAATGAAGCAAAATTTACCGGACAAATTTTAATGTAATTTCGTATGATTAAAGGTTTTAGCTCGGTCAATATAAAGAAACTTTTTAGTGCAAATTAAAAAAAAAAACAGGTAATCTGACTTAGTTTAGGCTTGGATGGGTGGATTTAATATAAGTGTGTGGTGGTATTGCCATGTTACCTATGTGTACAAATAAAATGCTTTTAATTAAAAAAAAGGATATATATATATTTAACTCAAATCGTTTGGTCAATGTTTAAAAGGAAATAATAAAATGCAATGGATTGCTATAAATTTTCATTGCTTATAAATAAGCGCGAGAGGGAGAAGGGTTGTATAAAGATAAAAGGAAGGGAGAAAGGGAAGGAATATAAAAAATAAAAATATCAAAATATGAAATTTATCTCAACATACGATGTATGTAAATATATATACTTTATCTACTTAAAACATTTCAATAGTTGTAAAGTAATTTAATTATATGTAAATTAAAAATAGAGTTCTATTTATTTTAAAGATTATATGTACGATAAAAACAAAATTCGCTAATTACATGCTTGTGACAGTCTATAGAAATGCTCTATCGCTTTTGATAAAACTTTGAAGTGAAGAGACGTCCGGTATTAAGCCGATACATCCTACATTACAGACACTTTGATACATGAAAAGTGATAAACTGGAGAGCACAATAAATGTTTCACGTTGAATACAGATAAGCCGGCTCGCCGTTCCCGATGAAGTTTGTATCCATTTATTACGGACTTGTATTAGTCTTAAAATACCGGCCATTGTTTATTATCGGTTTTATTCAAACCGATATCTCTCTACTACATCCGTCATTTGAAATATAGGGGTTAAAAGTTTTGTTCTATAATCTCTTATAATGGAAATACGTAAAACATTAACGTTTGACATGTCTATACACGCTTATAGATATTTTTAGGCACAAAATATGTTTGTGGTATCTTTTCAATGTAATTCTTTACAGCAAAGTTAGAAAGATTAGTTATAATTTACGAAAGAAGCTTATAGATTTCATCTCCGTCCCGATACAGACGATAATATAATATAAAAAGCTAAATTTATAGAAGCGGGTAGTTATAGCTCAATTAGTAGACAGCTGTGGGACAATTTCCATGTGGTTGCGGATTCAAATCCTGCCCGTATCGATAAACTTTTTGTCCAATTTTATTTAAAATAGAATAAGCTTAAATTACATGCTTAAAGAGATTTTCAAATACATAAGTCATTCTTAAATATAAATATTTTATTAAATATATGGATAAATAAATATCTGAATACCTGATTAAGCTGACCAGTAATTTTATAATATGGAATACAATTATAAATTAAATTATTATTTAAAATGTAACGTTCAAAATGTTTACAATAACGATAGGTTATCATTAGAGGTATTATAAAGGTCATAAAATTTTAGAGCATTTGGAATATCGTTAATTAATTAATCATCGGTAACGAGTCCAAGTTATTAATTAGTTTTGTACTGCATTGTAGTTTTACATCACGATGGGCAATTATTTATTAATTGCCGTGAAATTAATCCAAACGCATGACTTAGCACAATGTCATACGGAATTAGACAAACATACATACATATACATGTATAATTTGTCTTGTCAGTTCCTGTAAATATCTTAGAATATAAGTTGTTACTTTATGAATTATGTAATTAATTATAAACTGATATTTTCTCGCTATTTCAGTAATTAAAACCGGTGCCTTTAATTATAAATGTATAAATGAGATAAGAAATGTATAATGCTGTTATTTTCTGGTTCCAGCGGCTTTTCAGTATATTACGAAGTGAAAAAATATGTATTGTCATGGACCTTATCAGGCTTTTTCTGCTTATTCAACAATATAATTTATGCACGACTTATTTCTAATTTTATCTTTACAATGTTACAAACGTTTTATTCTTAATAAATTATTCCCTTAATCCCTTTGATAAAAAATAATAATTTTAACACGAAATACTAATAACAAATCTCAGCTTCACCATTTTATAACGGGCTGTCTGTGAAAACTAAATTAGAAATGTTTTTAAATATACGAGAAATTAAATATTAAAAAAAAATATTAATGCAAGTATAACAGGTTCCATTTTACAAAATTAGCCACACGTAGCTTTGAATCCATTCGTTTATAAAATATTAATTTTTCATTTACACTTCTCTTTCTCCTTTTTCTCATTTCTCTCTTATTTTTAATTGCACATGTAGTTTTTTGTTTACATCACAGGATTGAATATTTTAGCAATATTTTCTGAAAATTTTTTAATATGTCATTGAACCTAGCGTACTCAATCGACTGCAGGTCGTATAAGGGCTCGATCGTGGTAATACAACCTTTCACAAAGATTGGTTATGTAACGTCCCATTTACTTGTCCTACTTTTCTTAATTCCTACTAATTTCTCAAGGGTAGCAAAGCATTTTCTACTATATTTATTAGCAAATGTCCATAAGTGAACACCCTCGTACCATGTGAGAAACCATTTATCACTCTGTACCATAAACATATATGAATTAAAATTCACCAACATTTTCCTATTCTAAAGTAATATTATACTTTTAATTGTATATATTCAATGTATGTTTCATATATAGTTATGTAATAACAAAATAATGTGCTTAATATATAATAAATAACAAATTTTATCACAAATTCATTTCAAGGAAGGTCGGCCATAATGTGTAACAAGAGTATATACTGTGTAGGTTATTCGTGGGAGATATTACGAGGTACAAAATAGACAGGAAGCTGCACCGTCTCTATAAGATAACACTGATAGATGTTCCACGCTTAAGCTACTGAAAGCCACTTAGAAATACAGATTCATGAGAAAAGCTCTTATTTTGCACTATAAAGAAATACAATGAGTTTAAATAATAATTTAGTTCCTGAGGGTAGTTGTACATTTTTTAGTTTATATGATTTTTTAAAGAATATATAAATTAAACTCAAGACTAGTACAGTATCGTTAACTTTAGCGAATATTTTATTGTTAGAATGAAAGAAAAAGAACATTAGCACGTTTCGGCAATTCTTATGAAAGAAACAAAATAGAGTGAGCTGATAAATTATTAACATTCCTCGTCTGAAACCGGCTCACGGGGACGCTTTTATCCTCATAGACTAACAATAAAAGTCCGCTTAGTTTTACCTGAAACTGTAGCTTTTATTATTTTCCCTGAATATAATAAAATAAACGTAAACATATTAATACGCACTTGTAGTTCGTGAGTTGCAGATGTCTGCTCGTTTGGCTCCCTGTATCAGAAAAAAAACACCGTGTAAATAAATATAGAATTAGTCTAGAACTAGTCTCCGGTCGAATCCTGCTCGTGTTGCTGAATTTTTCATTTTATATTTATTAAAATATAAATAAGCTTATAATGGCCAGTAGTTTCAAACAAATAGATTATTGATAATAACTAAATATGAAAAACGGGATATATCACAATTACAAAATTTGTTTTGTATTTTGCAACATATTCCGTACTTTAATATTATTTATGGTGGCACATTGTCTGTGTGCAGGGTAATGTGGGTAAACTCGGTAACAAATGTAAGCTGGTGATTTTTTAAAAATACAAATACCTATATCATATTTTACACAAAATATACACATTTAAAATATAAAATCTTTTTGCTTTTAACCTATTTCAACACCTTTACGAATAAGGGTGTAATATGATACTGTAAATTGTTTCGCTTTAGAAACATTATGAAATTCAGAATAATAATTTAAAGCTTTAACTTTAACGTATTTAATGTTTTTCGAGAAATACCTGTATAATGTCATTGAAATATTTAATCGACACGCATACATTATACAAGTTAAAAAAAAAACAGCGCCCAGTAAATAGTTTACACTTAAAATGTTCAGCCAGATTATAATAATTTATTTAACAAGCAAATTCTACGCTTTTGAATCAGATAGTTATCCTTTAACCCAAGCTTTCTGGACCGTCGCCAAGCTGGCGTACTGAGATGCCTTGCTACAAAAGGCTTACAGGTTCATAAGAGAGTAGATAAATGTAAATTAAAAGCAATTGTCTTTTCAATAATAATTTCATATTTACGCTATTCTGAAAATGAACCAAAATATTCTGAAAATGAACCAAAATCTAAGTTCACGCCGCGAAACCGCCACGCTTAGATCTCATGAGTAAGAACCCCAAATGGATTTGAAACTAGTCGGGCACATTTCGATTTAATTCTACGTGAATACAGCTGGCTAAAAATTAGAAGTTCATTTATATGTCTTTATTGTACCAAAACTATATTAGAACTCAGAACTCGTACTTTCCATTAATTTAAAGATAATATAATTTTAAAGTAATCTGTTAGACATAGTACCAGGGCAGCTTCTGTGGCGTCAGCTACCATTAGTCGGTTCCCTGCACGCCGCTGCGACATCCACGTATCAGCTCCTAAATTGCTTTGATCATTTTTCCGGAAGGTAAATGAATTCACTCGCTCCAATAAACATCTCGGTTCAGTGATGAGAGACTATAGCTGTTATGATTTTATCATACATACAGTCAGTTTTAATTAAAGCTGAAGAAGCGATACAGTTGATTGAAAGGTTCATTTAATTAAATATTGTTGCCATAATAAAAACAATATTAATAATTTTAGTTCAATAATATCAACATAAATATATACTTTATATGGATTGGTTTAAAATGGATGTCTGGATTTCTTATCACAGTATAGTATTACATTTATACAATGTTGTGTCTGATAGGGAACTATAAAATATTACGGCCTCTAACTCGTAGTACGAGCTGTAAAACTAACAACGTCACGTTTGCCTCATTCTAAGATTTATTCCAGTTGTTAAAAAACATGGCTGCAAATAAAAAAAACATAAAGAGTGAAAAAAATATAAGAGGAAAATCGAATTTAACCAACTTTGTCGTCTTTTATCATATTTTACACGTTTCTGTGTTATCTAAGTTACCCAATCCAGTTTGTCGTAGTCACGTTTTAGAAATTTACATAATATTTAATTATTTATACAATCAGATTGTTTTTCTTCTTTTATCCGAATCAATTATATATAAATCAATAGTACTCTTAATAATAATCAATGATTATCTTAAAGAAAAAAATATCTCTTATTATTTAATGTTATAAGATTTTATCAAATTATTCAAATATTTAATTTAATCAATTTAAAAAGTATATATAGGTTTAAAATCTTATGAGTAAGGCACAATACATAAATTTTACGTAAATACTATGACATTATATTAAATATTTACATTATTTATTATTATAATATTTATATTGTTTATCATCTATTTTTGGGCCATTTGTAATAAATATTGTAAAATAGGAGAGAAATCTTTAAAATTTGTAATTATAAAAATTTACTCTTAGGACAATAATATAACATATATTCAACTAAATATCTCGGCATTCAAATACATTATAGACTTGCCACTACAAATTGAACCAATTGATGCTCCCAATAGAAAACTATTGTATATTTTAAGATAAACGTACATAACTACAGCTCAATGTATATTATGTACTCTATATCCATATGGGTGCCAAATAAAGGCTATACTAGTAGCGAGTGCAACGACCCTTGCTTAAATTTACGACTCAGAAATCACTCTGTATTCCATCCAAGCTCTTTACTTTCAGATAAAACTAACTAACTTCTAGCTCTATGAAAACTCTATATTCTGTAAACTATTCTGAATCTTCCAAATATATGTATAAGATTTGATTTTAGAAAAAAGAAAAAAATAAGTTTTCCATATACGTTTTATTTCAATTCATGTTTGCGACAAATTTATTTTGTTATCTGATTGCCCCCTTTTCTGAAATAAAAATTAAAATACAGTTTTCTTTTAGTTTATAAAAAACGTGTCACTTCATTTTCAAACCAAAGCGTATACGTGAAAAATATGAAGTTTTTTCTAAAAATTTTGCAACTATCTAAACAACACGGGGTGAAGGAAAAAGGAATTATTTTCTTTCGACATTACGTCATAAAACAAATTTACAGTTAAAATTTCAAGATCTTTTTAATTCATGTAACGTGAACCGATACCCGTCACACCCACTACATATTACTTTTGTATTACACATACGTAATGTAATTTGAAGTAAACTTTACTTCACCAGGTATCTGGCACAATCACGACAACACAGTGGCGATGAGTGGGTCGCGTGGCGGGCGATAGTATAGCGCTCGCTCGCGCTGGCCCCCATCCCCGCAGCACGCGCGACCCTCACCCCCACACACCATGGTTCGCGACAAGAAATCACCGCACAAGACTGACTCACAGAAATGTAAGTAATACTGACCTAATATTTACTTCGTCTCGCTAACAACTGTTTTCGCAATTTGAGTATTTTTATTTCAATAATATTACATTAACATTGCATTTATTATATTAAATATATAATAATGAAACGTTTCATAAAAGATCTATTATAAAATTATTATTGTTTGTATGATGAAGTCACATATTCTTTCTAATTCAGCAGCACTTTTGATTCAAATAAAAGTTTCAACGATTCAGAATGACTTAATTACGTAACATGAACCATGTCCGTGTGCTCTGGGATCAATATTCGTTTAAATACCTATCTAGGTTCATTGCAGTAATCTAGCTTTATAAGCAGACCCTCGCTCGGAAATTGCTAGCAAGAAGGTAACTGAGTTGCCAAATGAGGCAATCGTCTGCCACATTTCAGTAACCGATTGGATTGTCCTGAGAAAAATTGAAATTGTTTCGTTATACTTTACTATCATTGCGATGATACTGTGAGTGTTATATTCTATTTGGAAAAAGTTAAGGAAGCATTTGGAAAATAATACAAATATTTTTTTTATTTTTCTTTTAAACACTTGTTTATATCAATTTTTTTTATAGAACTCCAATCGAAGCTTTGCCATTGGAAAAGGTTTTCTTTAAATTAAAAGCTTCTTTGTTATCAAATAACGGTTTTAGAGTAAAAAGTTACATTAATGGTCTTAATAGAGTGGCATTTTTCTTAAACACATCCTTCATTAAAAATCATAAATGTCTATGTGTATGAAAACAATTTTGAACAATCATATTTTTTAATTATATATTTTTATATCTTTATAAGGTTAAATTATAAGTGTACCAAATAAAGGCGAGTCATTGTTATTCATTGTTTTTTTTTCCTACAACTGTTTAACAATGAGTGAAATTAGTGGCTCGTTATATAGAATGAGTATACTAAATTTAATTTCGACTCCGTATGAAATAATTTCAAATAGGAATCAATATTCCTTATAATTATTTAACAAGGCTGTAGTGAAAAGGGTTTTATTATCGAAGTCATTTAAAGGTCTAAAACTTCTTGATGAAAATGTCGACCCATAATAAAGGTTTAGGAATAAATTCCACTTGAGTTTTGTTAAAGTTTGTTGCAATTGAGATGTCAGCCGATACAATTGACGCAATTGGGCTGAAGGGGAGGAGGGAATTTGGTCCGAGCTCAGTTCCCTTGGGCGCTGAAGGCAATATGCTTCAATAAACATACGTTGTCAAGAAACCTACTCTACCCACGACAAATATAATATTTAAAAAAAAATCAATTATTTTTGTTATGCTATTATTGACGACTAGGCATGATTCGACAAATAAAACGATAACAATTATATTATTTAATATTTACAGGAAGTAGGTTTAATTTCTGCTTTACAGTAATTAAGTTAATTAGATTTATCAGTTATTCTTAATTATTACCGAGGAAGCTGTTTTTAAAATTAAATAATAAAAGACGTATCGTTACAATAACGATATATAATTGTCATCATGACGTTATGAAAGTATTTTTTACCAAGAACATTGTATAGCAAGCGACGACTATCTGTCTTGTTTCTAATTATTTTGAAAGATTTATCGTTTTTGTTATTGTTTGTCAGCGACAAACTTACCAACTCAAATTAACAGTGAATACTGGTGGAAGAGCGAAATCTCATAACTTCAGACTAACTTGGCTTCATCACAATTTAGTGCACGATGAGATAAAATAAGCGGAGGTTTTCTCGTTATTTTTGTTTTATTACACAACTTATAAACGATATTGTTTTAAAGTCACACTTTAAGTTTAAAACCAAGTGTCATTCCTTCTATTTTATATTATTAAATGAACATATTTATATTCGATATTCTCATTTATCGATATTTTTGAGATATATTTTTTTTTATATCGTGTAATTTTTGTTTTTTTTAATAAGTTATTTTTAGCAAAGCAACCGCAACTGAAACAACATTATGGTATAAATAACAAAGGAATATATATTCAATACGTTTTTAATATGTAATAACAAATGTAGCGATTTAAGCTATAATGAGCTGAGAGAAGGGAATCGTAAAAAGGTAATAAAATTCAAATAAAGTCACGTTTGTAAGACAATTCAAATGTGGAGCAAAAAGGACTGAATCGACAAAATATATTTTTCAAACTACCGGCAATATAAGAATATCTGAGTTATCAATATGAAGTACTCTATCAATACGAAATATTGCTTATTTTACTGTATTTTTTGTAAGACTAAACATGCCACGTATTATTCTGTGATATATTTAGTCGTGCAGAGTGCTCAAACAGTCAGCCTATACACGTTCCACAGTGGTCTCTCCTTATATATCTGAAGGGTTGCGAAGCTTTACCCAAAGTGGACTTTTTTTTTTAAATACAAGCGGTGGTAAGTTCTACAATGCATTGTTCAGTAACTCTATCATAGTACTTTTTTTGTACTATGTATACATATACGGTACGATAGAATACCTCATACACATCGACTTGAATAATCTTGATGAACTTTTCACGATCACAATCTGCTATCCAAGATTGAAATCAATCTTAGATTTCTCCGTCCAAATTGATTTCACATATCATTGTCACTCAAGAAAGAAGGAGATTGTATTTTAAATTTAGTGTCAAATGTTGGATAGATTATTAATTTCGGCGCTACCATTAATGATATAACTTATAGAGGAGACGTTAAGGAAGATGAGAGATTTTTAAAGGAAAATAAATAAGTACTTCTTGAAAGAAGGAAAAATTACTAATAAAAAATAAAACATTTTTATGACGCTTAGTGTAAATTACTATTGCGTATATTATTAAATATAAGTGCGGTTTTCCTTTACTCTGTGTTATAATACATTTACTACCTATTTGGGTTAGACCATATGCGTCAAGAACTTTGGGGGAAACATTAAATTAAAAATGATTTCAGGATAAATAACTCGCACAATGCGTATTTTATTTTGAGAATCCTGAAATTATTACTTCTCGTTGTTAACAATTTATTTATTAAATGGACAAAATCGTTCCTAAATCTTTCATACCATACCATAGAATACATTTCTTAATGTCAATTTTAAACTACCTTACTTTCGTCTAAGAAGACGAAAGAAGAACAGACAGACATTTCAATTCTTTTTTTTATATTTTCAAAACATGATTTCATAAATATATCAACATTTAAGACGAGAACTTTAAGTTTAATTTATAAGTTCCTAAGTATATAACTTTAAGTTTTATTTATAAGTTTCATATTTGTAATTAAATTATTTCTATTTTAAAACTAAGAATTTTCTATTTTTTACTAAGAATCGGATAGAAAAAATATACTAAATTACAGTATAATTTAAAAATAATAAATTTTGAGGAGAGTCTACCAATTCAATTTGCCATCTTTCTTTCATAAATAAATGTAAATAATATTTATAATTTCGTTAATAAATGCTAATCTGTTACATCGGCAGTGCTGTGTCGAGTCTTGCGATAAAATGACGTATACGGCGCAGTAATTTAATTTGCGTTGGTCCCTTATCACGTTAGGCAAAAGTAATTATCTAGGGCCAGTTTATCTTTACAAATATTCCTTTTAATTTAAAATATAATAATTATTTATTATAAATGTAGAACCATTTGGGATATGGACTGCCTCATATAAGATACACGACGTATAAAAAAACGTGGATTACAATTTTTTTAAATTGTTTTGAACCTTTTGTAGTTTTTATTTTTTGATAAAAAGAAACAGATTTGACATTCTTTGATTTGTCACTCATATAAAAAAAAATATATTTTATTATTCGTAAAATTACGCAGATTTGACATTCTTTGATTTGATAGCATTTTGACGATGGCAATTTCAAAGAAGTCAGTTACACGCAACTAATTATGAAATTTGTAAAAAGGGATAATCCCTTAACCAAATTAAATTACATTGTAAATGGTAACTGGCTGTTACGTAAATTATTATAAATATTTCATGCGTGGCTCGTGGCTCGTGGCTCGTGTATCGTACTCGTCAGTATTTTCCCTCTTTATAAATATTAATATTAATGACGATTTCAATGAAAGCTAGTCATCAGAGCTATATAATATATTATTAAACTGGAAGTAAGGTTTTTTGAAACATCGTTTTTATTATTTCTTATGTATACTTTAAGGTAATAAATAAAAAAAAACAATAAATTAAAATATTTAGCTTGTCAAGAGTAGGATATCCTGTTTAAGGCCTCCTAATTGGAGGTTTTAATTTTAGTCTTTATTAGAGGGTATTTCCAAATTGCCTGTCCTATCTTATATCATATCCTATTTCAGAAGTTTTTTGTCTAAATATTATGATGAATTAACAAAAATATTCTAAACATTACCATACAAAAAACAATAGGATTTGAATCCGGTTTAAATTATTAAAAACTGGCTAAATATGTATTGAGAGCTACTTACTCCTAAGGATACAGTTTTTTATGGGAGACGATTGAAAATTCAAAATCAACAAAGACAACAAAAATGTCCAAACGTTACGACATATTTTTTATTTTTTACGTAGGTACATAATTCAGGAATAATTATCCATGAAAATTACTTTCACTATATATATCAAGCATTTCATTGTAAAGCAATAAAAATCATGAAAAATAAAAACACATATTCATACATTTTGTTCGCTATCAAAATTCTTCATAGATATGGGATAATATGGGAAAATCTGTACTTAAACGAGATCCAGGAAAAACGAGTTGTATAAAAAATTGATAAAATGGACAAAAACCTTCATAAATACTGACTGACTCAGTAGCACGTAAAAAAGCACACGAGGTTCAAGACCTTTAACTTCAAAAAAAAAACATAGAGTTTGAAAAACTAGGACGATAATGAACTTCGTTACCTTATACCAATGTACTTCAATAAGTGGAGCGAGAACTTCGACCATGGTCTTTCACATAGACGTCATACACACACGGTCTCAAACATCTTCATACACGTGTAACCCTGCAATAAACAATCAGATAAAAAGATTTTAACAAAATAATATATTTATAAACTTTCTTTAACATTAATAAATGATTTAGAACTCTTTTTTAATTTTGTTACTTTTGTTGTTATAACATATAAAAAATAAATCAGTAATATTAATGTTAAAAGAACATTGTACTTAAGAAAATATATGCATTTAGATTTATTCAGCTTAGAAAGTAAATAAAAAGAGGTGATCTCATTAATGCGCCGTCAGTCCCAGCCTCTTTACTTATGTAACATTTTTTTAACGTGTTTGAAGTTTAATCAGATTGTCAAACAGTATATTGTTATTAAAAGCATTGTTAGGTAATATTTAATTAAATAAACTATTAAATTAAATTATTCAGGTCATGCCCTAAATTGAGTGTACTAATATAGAAGCGACCATTCAATAAATAATTCTTTACTACCCAATCGACTCCATTCATGTATTTAAATATGATGTTAAAGAAAAGTGACTTCTTTTAAACAAAATCACTAAGTATGTTATACGTAACAGAAAAGGGTTACCTACAGTTGCAAAGAACAAACTCCGAAGTTACTTAAAATAACAAAAACATGAGATACAAGACACAAGCAACAAGAAACACACCAAAAAAAAAAAAGATAAAATAATCGCCTAACCTACAGACACATTAAACTTGATAAAAAAAATATACCAATTTTGTTATCTGCAAATCTGGTTTTGTTAAGATTGTACGGCTAACAAAAAAATATCAATTCCAACTATAAATAGATTAAGCCTGTACAGACTTATAAAAAAAAATATATTATCGCAGTTTTAAAGTTCACACGTAATAAATATTTTTATCTATGTTTAATGGCTTGTAATTAACTCTTCATTACATAAATAAAAGGTTACGGCAGTATGTTGTAATTAATATATATTTTTTTAATTCTACGGGACGTTATCGTGGGCGTCGTGGGCGTCGTGGGCGGATGGCTAACATTTATTAAACTATTAAATTATAACAAAAAAACTCCAAGTCATGTTCTAATTACTAGAGAAGGATTACGTAATATCCTAAAAAGCGGTAAGATCCATAAAATAAAGATTTCAACAACAGTATTTTCATTAATAATCAAAAAATATGTACAAAAAAATGTAATTTGGCTTTGATACCTGCCGAGGCTACGTCGTATAGACAACTCCGGGATATTTATATAGTTTCTATAACAATTGGGCTCTTTTAAAAACACAAACCGGTTTTTAAAATAAATAAAGAATTAAGAATTTATAAACACGAGCAGGACTTGAACCTACTACCTCTCGGTACCTTCTCCGTCACTTTAACGAATGAGCTACAGTGCCTTAGGGCTTCACCCACCTGAATAAATTTAGCATTGTATATTTAATCTACCTTATTAGGGCGCACGTGGTACCTTCAAGGCTTCTTTTTAAAATTACAACCAATGTTTTTAACATTTCAATATTTTATAACTGAATTAATTTCAGTTCAGTTGAAATATTAATACTATTTAAATATAGAATTAGAAGATAGATGGCAGTTGAAGTCCTGACAGCTATTTAAAATTTAAAAAAAAACATGACATGGCTAACATGTTTATAAAAAATTTAATGCCGTATGTCCGTGCGGGTTTGTGACGTAATGCGACGTTAATAAATAGTTTGTAACGGTACGATAAGATCATGACAATTGACAAGCATACCGTTAACATTATTGGATTAGAAAATATGCTGACATGTTTAAATAACGGCTTTACGATAACGAGAAGGAGACATTCCAGATCATCCACAAGTACAGCTTACAACTAAAGTCGGAGTAGTACAACTTATTGAATTTATTCTCAGTCTTAAATTAAATTGCTAGAAATATTAGTGCTGTATTATCATATTTTAAATTCAGCTACTTAATTCAGTTTCAAAGTACTTAGTTAATTCTAAGAGTGTAATAAACGCCATGCCGTGAGGCGGACATCGACCAAGAATGTAACCAAAAATGCAACACAGCAAATAAAATATACCAAAATAACAATATTTTATAACATCAAATATTTTTTTTTGAAAAGATGTATTAATGTTCGAACGCTGAATATAAATACACGCTTGCCATAAATTATAAAGGAATATGTATTTCTTTATATAGATTTTTATAACATCAAATATAAATTTGGGAATTTTTAAGGTATGAGAAACTTTTCGTTAAAATAATATTAATACTGTTAATATATAATTATTATTACAAATTTGTACGTCTTTCCATTTTAGCGTAAAATATTTTGAAACAATAGATGATTAAGTGCTTTAGATAAGATTATTAATTAAAATGGAACAATGGACCAAATCTGCAGTGCATTAATTTTATTATTATCTGGACCATCAGCTGTTAATATAATTGGATTAATATAACATTATAACATAATTCTAAAAGCTATTATAATATGTTACAATTGAAGGGCAGTTTTAAATTGTGTAAAGATATATAAATACATTTTGTGGTTTTGTAATCTGCAGCACATACAATAGCTCAAAAGTTTGTGTTTCCAAGTATGACGCAAGACGCTAAAATATTTGTATATTCATTTTTTCTAATTATTGAGTTAGCGCGAGATTAAAAAATAACTTTGGGTTAATCCTTCTAATTAATATGAAAAACAATATTATAAATACGTCACTATAATTATAACTATATACTATTTTTCCTTGTAGCACTTAAATCGTATATACTCGCAATTTAATGAATCACATTGGTTTTGAAAATCTGTAATGGGATTGAAAAAAAATATATCTTATATGAAAAAAGATAAATAATTTTTCTGTATTATCAAATATATAAAGAAAAATCGAATAAATGTTATTTTGTAAGTTACGTATTTACTACATATTTGATTTGATTGTACTTGTTTGAGGGTTGAGTTTTTCGTCTTGAAAAGGCAAATTGAATTTGACGACCCAATTTTATCTCGTACTTCGATTCGGAGAGCTGTAATCAGTTAGCATAAAAATCTTAGTTTTGAGATATTGAGGAAAGCTCTTTAATCCAGTATTTATTTATAGATAGGGCTATCAAAAAACTATACGATAAAATTAACGTCCTAATAAAGTAGGCATTTTTTCATCGATTGGCTTGATGGAAGGTCCGTTAGTCAGTTAGTTAGTTACATGTAAGTTGTTAAATACATGTAAGGCTCGAAATCGTAGACAGAAAATTATATAGACGAGGGGTTAGACTAGCGATGATTCAGACAGAATGATTGTTAAAAAATGAAAATTTTTAGCTTAAAGCAAGAATAAAACCTATAAATTAAGTCAAACTTGCATATCTATGGATTCGTTAATTTTTTCAGGACTTTACATATATGTCCCCATACTTCGGCATACTGTCGTCAATTTACCAACAGGTAAAAATATAATAAAAGAAAGACTGTATTTTTATGAGGATTTATAACTTTACTCGTGCTATGGCATTGTTTCTGGTCAAAATGTCACGATTTTAGTTCAAAGGTAAGTATCATTAATTTTGTTTTCCGTCCTGTCAAAATGAAAATCTTATCAATGAATAAGAGTTATATTCTACTTACGAATGGAAAGACGAATCAGGAACTATCACTTCACAGTAAGGGATGGAATCAATCTTTGGTAGTGGAACAGTCAATTTAACTATAGAAGTCGTTCCAATAACTTAATAACATATTATTTATACAAAGTGAGCAAAACCAAAAGTCAGACGAGTTATATATTTTGAAAAGTTCTCAATATTCAAATTATAGTGGTGATTTTTAATATTCCGACCATCTTTTGTTTGCCTTATTAAAGATGGAAAAAATATAGATAGATACATCTTTTATTTATACTTTTTTTATACCAAAGTTTTATCTTTTTTTTATACCAAAGTTTTATCTTTTTGTTATACCAAAGTTTAATTGTACCATCGGACATGGTTAATCTATTTTTAACTATTTAGTTTTTTGTTGTCATTATATCGTAATAATGAATATGCCTCAAAAGATACAATGAAGACGTTTTCACACAATCCCTTCTTGGAAATAAAAACCACGATTTAAAATACTTTGTAGCCATCAGAATATGGCAATTTTAGACTTTCCTAAACGAATATAGTATATATAAATCATCAACATATTAAGAATAATAATGGAAAGAAGCCGTAGGAAATCGCTAGTGTATTATATATTGGAGTTATTGCTTACATTTTTGGATTAAAATTAAATTATTTGAAACACAATTTTTTTCTTAATACCAACGAGACTGGTCGCTATATTTGCAAATATTTTAATGTATGTTGTCATCCATTTTTTTTCTTTTTGTCAGCCTGGTTTTAATAATTCTATACATTTAATGTATAAAATATTAGTTAATTTATTTATTTCATCTATATCTTTCAATCCTTTCCCGTTCATAAATGGTGGTTAATTGAAAATTTTCCTCACTCTTGAAAACAATGAACATTTATAAGCAAAACTTATGTCATTTCCTTCATAAACAATTAAATGAAAAATATATATTATTAGAACAGTATTATTAAATATATTTTCTGTCATTTGTAGGGTTTATTACTTTTAAAAGTTGTAGATAAAGTAAAACGCGATAATTATTTATAGTATTTAAATTTAACAATTAGTAATTTATCTAAATTAGGCTGAAATTCACAAAAATTAGTTCTTTTTTTAATTTTTCAGTTATTCTGAGAAAAAATAAAAACACGAAAGCCAGTTTACAATGCCGGAGCAGTCATTTAAATTTCGTAAATTGTAATGTCAATATGGCTTCGAAGAATTCAGTAATTTTATTTCAGAGCTTTAAACTTTTTTTATTTTTTTTAAACAGATTGAACGGCATCACAGTTTTCTTAAATGAGATATTTTTAAATACTTCTACTAAACAAATTTGGGTGTATTCATGACAAATAAACCAATGACTATTGGTTATATATATATTATATAGAGAAAAAAAAAGCGCAGAGAAACAATCTTAGAAGAAATGAATTTGACAAAGGAACATTGATTTCTGTAAGTTTATTTAAATAATTATAATTTTAAAATCTGCCAAGCTGAGTTGATCCTAAGGATTTCCCAACTCTACAAAAAGGAATTTTATTATGGAGGTGTTACTTACAATAAAGATTTATTACATCACTGTTTAAATTGAAATAAACATTTGGTGGTATAAATTTTATTTTGATATAATTTGTAATTTTTTCTTTGTTCTCACATATCTAAATATATATAAAATAAATAATAACAAATCTAAATATAGAAAAAATATATATATTACAATATTACATTATATATTACAATAATGTTCAGATAAAATTTGTAACAATTGTATAAAACAAATTTTATTTCAATGGAAATATTATTTTCTATTTAAATTAAATGTATACTCAGAGTGTATAAAAAGCAGTTCATTTTATATTTGGTCACTTGTTGCTTTTCCCTGGCTCTAAGCCAGGCTCATCCCTTATTAACTCCAATCACATTTATTTTGAAAATGTTGATAAATCCTTATTAATAGTTTATTTAAGATCTTGAACTATTAATAAATAATGTTTGTATTTGATAAATTATGCCATTATTTCTTAGACTAAGCTTACATATGTAATTAGAGGTTTTTAAAGGTCTTACGTATATTCATTTCATTCATATTAATTTCACTTACACTAAATAAGTTAATTGCATTTTATTACCACTAATTGAAAACATATGGTTATGGCAGTAGACATATTATATACACTTCATATGAATTGACATATTTAATTTTTAGATTTTAGGTAAATGTCAAAACGTATTTTGCTATTTTTTATAAAACATATTTATCAATTATTTACTATATCACAAGGAGTTTATTCATACTTTGGGTTCGAGAAACTGGTCGTAAAATAGTTTCGCCGCGTCCAAGGCATCTATTATAAATTTATCTTCACATGGGTTGTCATCGAAGAAATAGGCTCCACATTTGAGAGACTCGGAGCACTGTTCGTTCATGACTGAATTTTCACAGCAGCTAAGTATGGCACGAGCACATGGCGTCAAATGGGTCGGTCTCTTACCGTTGCTGCCATTCCTGGTCTCCAAAATATAAATCAGCTCATTGTATGTTATTATGGAAGTTACATTCTTTACGGTGTTGCCTGTTTTGGCCGCCTTCCTCTGGATATCTCGTGTTAGAGCTTGTGAAGCTATCAATACAACAGCTAGTATGATTGCGTACTTCGCCATTTCTGAAACAAAAGATACAATATTATTGACGGTAATATATAAAAGATATAAGATACAAGATATAAACGAATGTAACCGTATCGGTTATTGTCCACGCTTTGTAATCTTTTTTGGAAAAATACATAGGTTAGATGTTTTATAACCATTTCTGTAAAAATCTCTGACATAAAAGATTCCATTTAATTGTATGTTTGTTGTTCTTGTTAAATATTGTAATATCATTTTTAAAACGTTTTCTGACACAAGACTCGAGTACTTGAAATCTATAATACAAAGTTTGAGATATATTTGTATAACTAAAAACAAGAATACTAAAGCTGACTAATTCGGAAAATTGGTAGAGTAGATTATGTATAAAAAAAATAAAGCCTTTAAGCAAGTTTATACTTTGTTAAATATTTTTCCCATTTTTTTATTGATAGCTTCATATTATCTTATAATAAAATTGAACAATTCCTCTACTTTAACAAAATATTTGCTGGTCTTAAGTTATATGTTAAATAAATCTTTGTATATTAAACTTTTTATTGGTTTTTTTTTAATATGTTACTTGTGTTTGTTATAAAGAGTCAATGACATCTAACATGGATGTTATTTAAATATGGTTAGCTGAGTAGACACAAATTCACAATTATGAATTTAGAGGATTTTTTTTCTACCGAAAGATTATTGTTGGACTTTAAGTATATATTATTAAATAAAAGTAATTTTTTGCAAATTATTGAAAACGTCGACTTACATTTAAAGTTTTTAATGTCAAATACAATTTCGATTATACGCAAGTTACATCCTTGGAAATAGTTTTATTTGTATGTGTACTGTAATAAATTTAAGAAAATAATATCTAATGTAATATGGAGTACTATAACTTTAATTATATGTGTATTTTTGCAACAAGATCACATAACTAACATGTGTCAAAACAGTTATAAATGCTCCGGAAACGTCAATAAACTAGAGACGGTCAATCCACGTGACAATGTTTACGTGACTGACTCTTATGACGTAGTAGTTGAGAATTGTTCAGTCTTAATTATTTAATAGTATAATGAACTCAATAAAGCTTAAATTTTCTAATATTTCAAATAATTCCCAAATTTACAACATAACATACATAAAAATAAAATTTTGATAATTTACAAATAAAATGGCAGCCATTGTCGTTGTTGATAGGCTATTGACCGCAAAATACGTTTGGTTATTTATTGTTTACAATTAAAATCTTTAATGGACAACACAGAATTTAATCTTTGGTTAATTAAAAACCACTTAAAATGATGTAAGTATGGATTAAGAACCTGAGTGTGCTGTAAAATTTAAATATCTCTATATATGTATAAATGATATTGTTTAATTTGTATAGATATACACATATTAACTCTTGTTATAGAGTTAATATGCAGTTGTGTTTTTTATCATAATTGCCATACAATTCATTATCGGTTTATTATATATTTTTTATAAGTGTTCATGAGGATTGCTTTATGTACCTTATTATTTATATTTATTATATAAACAACGATAAAAAGATTACGAAATAGATCTATTAGAACCTTGAATAAAAAATATTTAATTGCGTAAACATTTATACTCATGTTGCAATGATTGATCGTCTCGAGGCAACTTAAAAGACAGTCAAACATATTTATAATATATATATAATTAGTTACGGGATAGTTATAAACAGATATTATTTTATATTTTTATTTAAACAGAGACTGATGTCAACCGTATTATAAAACAGCTTTCACAAGGACATGAGTCTGCGTCAGAAGTCAGAGTGGGTTTTACCAAAGCGTTTTAAAAATGATCTTACTTATAAAGATTAAATACAAACACATATTTTTTATAACGTCGCTACGTCAATAACCAATTTGTATTGGGGTCAAACAGAATTACCACGTAGGATTGTACATACGACTTCATAAAAAGTGTCATAGTTAACTCTATATTGCCTAGACGGAATCAAAACTATTGCGCTCTTATTGGCTTCCATTATTTATTCCATTATCGGCTTCCATTATTAAATTACGCTTATATCCAAAAAGCGTAAGATGTCCTGTGTTTCCAAGAAATGGTAAAATAAGCTGGTAAAATACAAAAAAAACGTATTCACTTACATAATTCGGTAAATCCTTTTTGAACACTGGAATATAACTTTGGAACAGTTTATAAAGTTAAATTTATTTTGATATAACACAAAAATACATTTAACACGCGTGCTCTTATCTGAGAAGGCGTCGAATAAATGGAATATGGATGCGCTGCAAACGTACGTCTCATAGCAATTGCGTACGAACGGGTTATTTGTAGAGCAAACTGTGGGGTCAAGTTTTTTACAAATTAATAGATAATATTAGCTGACAGCTAAACACTTTTTTAAATTATATGTAAATAATTTTGTATGAAGTTTACTTTATAGGATTGCAGGTACTTGAATAATAGCAATATTTTGACAGACATAAATTTTTAAGAAGGTATTTTAATTCGGGCAAGAAAATAAATAATATTAAAATAGTGGATGAACTTCCGCTCAAGAACTTGATTTTAGAAAAAAAATAAGCTAATAATTTATCAAAAATACTATTTTATAAAAGTCCATCCATCCATCCATTTACTTTTATTTCATTTATTTACGGAGAAATTTGCAAAACTTTGGTGAACAACGCTTTCACGTGATCAACTTTTTTTCAACTTTTTAAAGCTTATTTCAATAAATCCAAGTTATAACATAATAATAAATTATATAAAAAATATATGACCATTTATCCGATGTTCATTCAATGCTTAATATATTTATAATTTAAAATATATTCAATATTAAATAACTATCAACGTATTATAATATCAAAAATAAAATTCACAAGCATCCAACTGTTATATAATATATAGTGACAAACAAACAAATTGCTCGTCCGTCTCTGGGAAGGAAATATACTTGTATTAATATAACATATTTCCTGCGGTTATTATGGACTCATCCACAGGAAAATATTAATAGATTATAAAATGTAGAATTACGCAGTGGTTTACTATAAATCAATTACGCAATTATTAAAATTACAAGAAATATGGTACGTCCATTATAAAAATGTCTTGGGTTTTCTCATCATACTTGCATTTGAATTTACTGAAGTCAAGGAATTATTTTTTCTCAGTTAATATTTAGTAGGGGGTGGGGGATTCATACTATTTTCCTAATTTGCAAAGAAGAACGTTACTTTACAACTGATTTAAAGAAGAGTCAAGCACCTTTATACGTAACGACTGCTGTCCGCCCTGAACTGTTCAATTTTATATAAAAAGAAGGATATGACGGTTTTGTTATTTTGCAGACTTGTATGGACATATGAAAGTATGAAATATTTTAGTATACAAAGGTATATATGAAAATAGAATAAAAGAAAAAACTAATAATTTAGGTCTATATTTGTACTATTGTAATTTATACATTGTATTACATAATTAAACAATGACTTGATTACATTGATATGACTAAGATTACCGAAAGTTGCCCTAATTTTACAATCATAAATGCAACTATTCGTATTCTTATAATATTATCGAGTATTATATTGTAAATAATATTAACAATTATAAAACGACACTGTTTTATCAAAAGAAAATAAATTATAAGGGAGTATTTAGCTATAAAGTTCTCTTACCAGGCTGTAACGAGCTGACATGCTATGAAAAATAATGAACTTCTTTAACAGAATTAGACTACATACTAAGTACATACTATACTATACTATACTATACTATACTATACTAAGTCCACACTATACTATATTATACTATACTATACTAAATACATACAAAACATGATACGTGTAACTTGAACTTATCGCAAGAGATATTAAAGCTGCCTTTTACAACTTCGGTAATTGCTTTTAGGAACAAAATATCACATAATTGTTCACACGTTAAGCAATATTTATTTAAAATACAACTTTAACTTGGCTATTGATAAACAAAACGGTCTTCTTATTATATAATAGTAAATAGCATTTAATATTCCTGAACTGCATTAAACAATCAAAACAAGTAAATAATCAATAGAATAAGCACACAGTTATGACAACTTACGAATAATAACTTTTATTAATCCCTCTTTGTTTGTAATATCTTTGAAAGTTTTCTAAGACCTTCGATACCACAGATGGGGCGCAGGGGTCGCTATAAATTGAAACATCGTCACAGCCTTGATTCTTAAAGCAGTTCCCTATATTTAGTTGCAAGCAACAGGCCACCACTGCTCCATCACAAATACTGGGAATTGTGGCGGGAGTTGACTCTGGTAGGGAAGAAGGTGCCAATTCCAGAGGGGTATTCGAATTTGAAGAAGGTTCTGAACCAGCTTGAACACTCCCATGGTCAAATGGCGGTGGTGGTTGTATAGGCCGCTTCGGTTCTTGTGGTTGAAACGATACAGGTCTTCGGCCGTCATCATCCTCATTTCCATCATTAAATCTGTTTGGAAAAGATACGGTCATGTTTTTAGTTGGTTTTACAACCTCACCATCAGAGGTATGTGTGGGCTTAGTATTTTCGTTTGGCGATTGATTTGTATCAGAACATCCACAATCTATTGGCTGTATAAAAACTGGGAGATAGACGGCAGCTGGTCGACGGCTTGATAAGATATTTAGCCAAAAATCTTCAGGATTTCTTAAAACATCATTAAATCCTCCCCCACCCTTGTTTTGGTTATATTGTTTGTTTGTATAGCCGCTGTAGCTCGAAAACGAGCTGTGTCTTCCACTAAAAAAATCTAATTGAGGAAATAAAGAATCAAAAAATCTTTTGTTGCGTTCACTGAAAGCAGAAACACTGTCGGTGTCTCTGCTTGGTGATAGCTCGTATGGTAGGTCCAATACGGACAGATCATCGAAGTCATCACTTAGCACCGAGTGCCTCTGCTGATTTGGGGCAGCTCTTGTTGTTTCGTAGATCGCCAACAAGCCTATTAAAATCGACAGGAAATTCGGCATCTGAAAACAAAACAAATATTTCGTTATGTTTTATATTTTAAAGATAATCACAAAATAAAATATGACATTAAAAACATCAAAAGTTTTAAACTATATGAATTGAGAATATATAATATAGATTTCTGATTCCTCTAATAATGTTATATGTCTTAAAGTAATAAAGAAATTGTATATTATTGCTGTCATTTGAAATTAGACTATTTCTAATGACGATGGCATCACGGCTAACGTATGACACAGAAAATGCATATGTCGAAGTTTTTCACGTTCCTAGTGTACTGCCATTGTCTTTAGACAATCGTAACAGCGGTTCCGTGTTTGGAACCCTACGATTCAAAAGAACTTTTAGGTTATTAAGCGTTGTTTACATTTCGTATACAGAAAAATAGATACAAAGGCATAATACATCTATGTGTATGTTTTTAGATATAAAATATATGATAGTGTTTGTTTACTATAGATACTTTTTTGATCCAATAATAAAATAAAACTTTAAAGAAATAGAGAATAATTATTTTTTATCTTTTCTATTATTTTTTTTGCCTGAGGTTATGTTACTATAATTCGGGTTACAAGAAGAGTGAATCAAAAAATATAAGTTTTACAAAAATGCAGTACTTATTTTTCCAATTGAATCATTAATTTCAATTATGGGATAGGACACCACTCACTTCTTATATAAAAAAATTCTTAAGAACAATTATATAAATGTATTAAATAACACTTCATTGTTATGATGGGAAATAATACTATAAAGTACTTATATAAAGTATTTTCCTATATTTACTTTGTCCTGACACGTATAACTAAAATTTTACTCAATTCAAATGAACTAAAAGATAATAATTGTAGTTATAATGCTAGCGTCGAGTCCTGTACCCCAATTACGAATTTTGATAGTATGAAACGCTGACAGTTTTCGAGCAGTCACAAAACGAGTTCTTGGTTATGATTGGTCATTCAGTCGTGATTGTTTTACAATCACAACCTCGAACCTCGAAAGAACTCATTTCGTGACTGCTCGAAAACTATCAAAGTTTCGTACAAACAAAACTCGTACTAGGGGCTGATTGCAATTTAAAAACGTGGCATCATTTACGACACGATGCAATCGATTACAAGCATTTCGAATCGATTTGTTACCTGTTTGATATAAATGGTAATGCGTCGTTACGAATACGTTAAGCGAGAACATATAACTTAATATAGATTTTTATTTGTAGATTGTTAGTCACCAATATATTATACGCCAAATCAAAGCGTAAACACAAGTGCGCGCCTACAATTACAACTTGCAAAAAAATGCTTTTCTTTTCTGTTATATATGTTAACTCTTAATTTTATTAAATTATTTATTATAGAAATAAAATATAAAAAAAACGTTTAAGGTAAATGCTAATGCATATTCGTCCAGAAAAACTCAACACTTAAAAAAACATACGTATCTTTGACTAAACTTGTGTCGAAGCCTTTTAAAAACTGAATAAATTTGATTAACGATAGTAGAAAGTTTTATTTTACAAATGTAATGTTTTATTTATATATTGATCTTATACAGTATTATATGATTATATAATTATTATTAAAAACCTTTCATTATTTATATGTTTGATATTTATAATATACCGTATAAGTAATAAAAATTATCTTCAGTTATCAAATGGTTATTTTTAATTGTGATTAATATCGTATTTATAAAGTATTGCATGAATTTGTTTTATGACAGTTTATAAAGCTGGTCATACCTTGTACAATAGTGGCCAGGTCATCGAACCCAGAAATATGCGTCATCATATTCGACTTTCAAACAATTGGTTACATAAAATATAAAGTAAATATAATACCAGCTATATGTTGTTAATATAGAAATATAACTTATATCCTCCTGAATATATGCGTCCCTACCTATATTGAAATTATCGTGATTCATTAATACTTTATAATATATATAAAGTAAGAAAAACTGTATATTCTCATAAATATTTTTATTCAAACTTATATATTAAGATGAAATCCTATAAGTGGGCATCCACAACGTTCGCGAACTTACTGCGAACCATATTGTTTGTACAGCGCGTTCGCGAACAAGTATTGAATGGAATTCAGAAAAGCGTTGATAATACAGGCACATTTAAAAATTATACTCACTGACGCAGAATATATATGACTTGCTTTGCCATGCATGAAACCAAAATGGTAGCCCCTTTGTTCAAGCAATGACACATGCAAATATACATCGTGACATAGAATAAACCTTCAATTCATGCGTGCTTAGAATAAAAAATTAGTTTTTTGAGGTCTTACTTAGACTACATTATATATTTTTGGCTATAACCTTAATAAGCTATACATAGATGTAATTAGTTATTTATATATATTATATATATATATATATTTTATAACTTTGTTAATATTCATTACATGCTGTGTTATATGAAAGAGGCTGAAGTATATTTATATAGTTATTTAAGCCAATAAAGAATGAAGAATTATTCAGTAACAGTCAGAGAAAATAAATATAATTTATACTTATTTTAATTATTATAAACATACCTTTAACTACTAAAAAGTACACTTTATAGAAAAAAATTAAAACGTCTTAAAATCGTATCAATATTACAACAGTTACAAACAACATTTCTCCAACGGTACGACAATTTTATGAGAAACTTCATACATGGATACACACATGGATACACACATGTATACACACATGGATACTCACTCACACATCGCCACAAACCGGTATCATCGTCTGCTCAAACAAGTTCGCGAGACATTGAAATATATTAATTTCCTTTACTTATATAATAATATATTTTTACTCAAATTGTTAATAAATATGGGAAAAAATTATTGATAAGTAACATCTCAAACAATTATAAGAATAAATCAATCCATACATAATTTTATATATTTTAAACTTCAATCAAAAATCAAAAATAATAAGATGACATACAAAGACGTCTGTTTAATGAGAAATTATAGAAACGAGAAATTTATACCGATTTTATTTTTCATTCTATTATATTTTATTTAATATATAATATAATACAATATATATATTTAACAGAAGAAAACGAGCAGACCAATCTAGCAGCGATTTGTTTCATAGCTTAGAAATAGCAGTTCTTTACTTCAGCTCTCACAGAATAACGTATAAGCGTATAAGCCATGTTTCGATAAGGGAGAGAGGATGCCCAATAACCCCCCAAATGTTCTAGTATCTTCTTTTCCATTCTTCATGTATAAGCCACCGCAAATGCAATTAGTATTACCTCTGTTTTGCGCATCTCGTTCTCTCACACTCACGGAAACGCACCTCTTATAGCCATTTTACAAACAAACACAAATTATTTAAATTGTTAATTTCAAAAGAAGATAACGCATCGAATGTAATGATGATGAATGAATGAATGAATGGCCACTTATTTTAAATAGGAACCAGTAATAGGGCTTTCAGTAGTGTTAAAAAAATATATAAATTAAAAACTTATGACACATTTATTAATTATCTAAGTGAATCAATCATTCATTGTCTGAAACTCATGAGATAACATTTAAAAACCTTCCAGTTCTTAAAGAGCAATATCGTGATGATTTTATTTTTATTTTCAGCCTATAGCTTTTAAAATAGTTTGACATTTTCTGCTCTTAAGTAATCCGGCATTCAGACATATTAGATGTAATATTAATACAAAAATTGAATAATCTTGTATTAATATTGTAAAATTTGAAATGGACTTATATTTTTTTATTTATTATAACATAATTATTTAATAATGTAAGCCTTGATTTAGTTCCGACATTGTTATTAAAAATATGTCAAATATTAATATAAATTATACATGCATTTAAACGTAAAACGGACAGTGAATGTATATTCTCGTAATAAAAAAGTGAATGTTGAAAAAATAATTAACCTCTCATAGTAAATAAATGGTTTATAAAATTATTATTTTTACTATATTTGTGCGTTTGGTTTTTTTTTTAATGTACGTTTTCTATTAATTTATTATATTTTTTTTTATAAACTCGTCTTAATATATACTAATTAACAATTATTGAAAGAAAAATCATTTCGAGCATTTGTTACTGAAATGTTAGAGGTGAAGGACGGCCGGTCATTTGGTACTTGCTTTGAAACATAATTTGGTTTTACCCAATATATAAAAAAAAAAATACAGGTATTGTTATCAAACTTTGTTGACATGCAGACTAGAGATACATGGGTGATGAAATATATTTTAATTTTGAATAAAATAGTACGAAATCAATCTAGTTAAGGTATAATTTAAAAACATATTGTCAAGGTTTGAATACAAACTGAATTTCGTTGCTCAACACTTTATCTAGCAATATGAATTATTCATGAAGCAAGAATAATTCTATGTGATTTTAATATGTCGTATCATGTATGTAAGTTATAAGAGCCATTATAAAATTATAACCTCACGGTGTGATATTACACAATCATTTGTTTTGTTAGCACTCTACAAGGTAGCTATTTGCCGAATTTCAAAATGGTTTCTTAATGCTAGCGTTAATTATAATGACTTTTATATTTAAATGATATTTTAAATGTGTTTATATAGCAATATTTTTCATACTATTTGGTTATTTACCAATCGTCTTAATATTTGTAATGAAATGTATAAAAAATGAGCTTTAAAAAGTACTTACAATAAGTCGAGTACAAATAATTTAAAAACCAAACATTGCAATCTTACCCGCACTAAGATTAAACCTGTACTGCGGGTAGTTACTTAATTCAAAACCACACGCCTTGTGTAAGAAAAAAAAATCAAACATTTATTTGTTAAGTTCTTATAACTTATCAATATTATTTAATTTTTATACCATATATTGATTTTACATTGTTTTTTTTTAAAGTTGAATATATTTCTTCTCCCATATGGTATTATACTGATAGCCCAAACACTTTTAAACTTTTTTTGACTGTAAGTAAAACTAATTTAAGTTTATTTAAATATAAAAATAAATTGAAAAAATAAATATATTCTTATTTATTTTTGTATAAAAAAAAAACATTTTCAATTAGTTGAGACTAGCTTTTAAAAACCAACCACGCAGAGCTAAACGAAACTCTTTTTCACCTAGTCTGTGTGTATATTCTATTTAGTTTTGATATTTTATTGAGATATTGAATATAGTTCATTGTTAGATATTAATTTGAAAAACAAATATTAAACCGGGAATAGTTTTTGACAATTAATTTACCATTCTGATTCATTTTGGTAAGAGTATTGTAAATCCATTTAGACAATATATTATATATTAAAGATAACCTCAAATCACGAAATGTTATTCTATTTATTCCTTAATGATTTCTATTTGCAGGTTCATTATTTTGTTTGATTTTATAGTAATAAGTATAATATTGTTTTAGCATTATGATACTATTTTTAAAATTTTTATGTTTTATGTAATTGTGTCGTTGTTATTTTTGTTTATTAAAGATATGACTGATTTTGTCTAATGATACCAATACGTGCACACAAAATAATTAAATCTGTAACAAACGATATTGTATTGGGGCCAGACATATCATTATAAAATTACAAGATATCAGCCTGACCCATTAATAAATGTATTATGATGAACGAATTATATATTTATAAGGATAATTATAATGCATTTTTAAAGGTATCATTAACTTACCCGTTACTGATAAAATTGTCAACATTGATTGTTTAGTAAATGTAACCTTCAAATCATAACATATCATATCATATCATAAAGATAATATATTTACATGATCACCTTCACAGTTTAAATTCTGAACCTGTTATCGGTTTATAAATTTACATATTCTCAAAAATTCATCGTTTTATAATATCGTATTATATTTTTTTTTTTGTAAAATTACTTCTATGGTTAGAATTTTTACTTAAAATAATAATTCTTTGTTTAAAAACTTAAAAGCCTTGTTTCGTAACAGGTTTAAGAGTTCGTGAGTAAAACGACATTCCTTAGTTTTCTGTATTTTTGCGGTTAATTTTTATTTATTTTTGCTCTTAAATAATAAATGAGTTCTGTATATATTCGATTATAATTAATTTATTGCATAATCTATATTGTAGATTTTTGCTAAAAAATACAATTATTTCCTAAATATATAATGACTAAATGTCTGAATAACTGAATATTAAAATCAAATATTTTTAGTGGTGTAGCGAGAGGTACGTCAGGGTGAGTGACATAGCGATGTCCGTATGTCCGTTATAACGTAGCCTCTAAACGACGCTGTACCGGTTTGTAGGACAGAAGAACCTGGGCCTCGTTTGTTTTCAAGATGTTTTAAAAAAAAATCTTTTAATATATCTATAAATTATATTATATATATCGTTAAGATCAAAATAGTTTTAAAAATGTCACAATAAGATAAATTGTAACCTATACAGGTTTGGCGACATTAAAATTAACACTAAACAATTTTTTTATAAATTAAATTTTTATTAAAAAAAAATGTAAAGTCGTCGCATCGTAAAGGCGTTTAGCTTTATCTCCGTTGCAATAAATTGTACATGACCTCTTGTGAGAAGATAAAATTATATCTTAATATATATATATATATATATATATATATATCTATTATAAATATGTAGTAAAATTAATATATTATTCACTTAAAAACACGCCTAGTCTTATTTCCTAGTGACAATAGAATTTCTCCTTTTTTTTAATATTAGATTTTAGTTAAATTCAGTGCCCAGAGTCCATTTCATAGAATATTAACAAAGACAACTTAAAAGTTAACCAAAGGGTATCTTATAAGACTCGTTACACAATGCTGACAGATCATCGGTAGGTACTTTCAATATCTTTAAAAATTGCATGTTCTTTGTAATAATAATAAAATGTATATAGAGTGGGGGTAAAATATATTTAGTTTAAAATTAATAAATTGGATGTCTATAATTAACTTTTTGCTGTAAAATATAAGGAGAAACAACGGGTTATTGCAAGACGTTAGCTCGAAGTCTAATAATAAATATCAATTTGTAAGCCCATGACAAGATCAAACAATATTCATACATTTCATAAAATTAATACAATAAAAAAGACAAGACTTAACCCTGGGTCATTGTATATGTACAAGTTCATTATGTAATAGTCTTTATAGGATTGTATTTATGAGTTTCATACACCATTATATCATGAGGTTTACTTATTAAATGTCAACAAATTTTCTTAAATCTTAATTTTTTATATATATAATAATATTTAAAAGATGTCGTTATAAAAAATTATACCTGAAGTTGTCTATAAAACCTTGCAAAGGTACTGGGTGCTTCCTTAAATTTGAAATATGAATGAAATAAAAAAATAGCAACCCGAGATCAACGACGCACAGACACGAATCTGAGACATCTGCGACATCTGAGAGTCACTGGCCGCAACTCCTGATCTAAATTATTAAGTAATATTTGAATTTTTAATACATTCACGTAATGTAAATTTAAACCTTTTTATGATTTCAGCAAGGATAAACTCAATGAAGAAAATAAACAAATCAAACTCATTCTTCAACATAAATTTAACTCATAATAAACTATTCAGCTAAGGTTGGAGTTGTTCTGAAACGAATTGCAACATGCGTGTATTATTAAGATTCTAATCCGCCAATTTTGATGAAACATTTTTTAACCTTGAATTATTTAGCTTTGAAAAGCAACAATCTCACGCCTATTCAAAAGTGTTCCCGTAATTAAATAAGTATAGACAAAGCATAGACAGTATATCTACGTCGTAAAGAGTTCATCAATGCTTTATAGAAAGTTGTGTTTTTTGACGAAACTTATGAGTAAATCATAAAAAAAAAATTAAATATTCTCGATTATTTAAGTGCTAGACAAATCGAATGGAAATTATCATAAGCTCAAAAGACAAGAAACGTTGTTATATAAATTATATGTCATTACACGTAAATCCATCAACATTGTCTTCGGATAAAAAGTTATATTTATATTGTTTTTTTGCATAATAAGCATGATTAAATTTAAATGAATATTCACTGTTATTATATTTGTGTGTTATATCTTTTATATAAATAAAAACAAATATGAATGCATGATTAAAAATTGAACGAATAACTATATATAATAAAGCAACCCAATAAACGAACTAAAATTTAAAAAACAAAAATACAAAGAATAAGCGGAGGGAATATTTCTTCTCAGAGATGACTTAAAAAAAACGTTGGCCAATTTTATAATCACGTAAAAAGGTCATTTATAAATTGGTGGTTAATGATGACAGATATTTTAATTATTATCTATGATTGAATAACTTTTTATTTATATTATTAGGTAGGTAGGTATTGAATGTGTTGTTCGTTTATCTTAGTACTTTAGTTTAGCTTTATCCGTACACTAACAAATATGACCTTTTTAATGTATATTCTCGTGTTGATTATCCTCATATTACCGATTGCAATAAACATAGATATATGGAACTATAAATATAATTGCAAAAACACGACAAAATTTATCAAATAGTAAAAAAATCTACAAAAATGTTTAATAGGTAGTTTAATTTACTATGTTAATTTAAATTCACTGTACTTTACAATTATGTCTCTTACGACAGACAGATATTTCAAACTCATTTGAATTTAATTTATTTTTAATCAATAACTCAGATGATAATTAAAATATGATAAATGCCAATAACAATATGAATGATATTTTTTAAACGTTTCATGTACATTAAAATAAACCCACTGTATATAAACAATAAATTTTATATAGATACTACAAGGATACATTTCATTTATTGAACATTAAAATAAAGGTAATTTCTTTTGCCATTAATATTAATGAATTTATAATTACATCAACGTTATATCACGTCATTAATATAAAGAATTTTTCCATTCTATTCATATAAAATCTAAATACTATTTAGTGTTTACTAGTTTCACAATACTTCCGTTATCACATTTACACCACATACCTACTTAGAATAATATAGTGAAATGTTTAATTACCTTGATTGATCTTCAGTATTCTCGCAAAAAAATAATAATACAAATATATAATCAAACTGTCCAAAACCAAACTTCACTTTAAATCCATATGTTTAACTATTAGAAGAAGTCTATCGTTCTTTTTTTATAAAAAAAAGTACAGACGCACGTTCGTATCGAGATTAGATATTCAACTGACTGCGCATACGCAGTCGAGTCATTTATACAACCAGCGACTTAGTACATCTAACTGTAGCTGTACCGTCTGGCTAACTATCGGACTCGATGAGCTGCGTGCAAATATTATGCAGTTTGCAATTATAGTATTTTATTACTTTTATGTAGTAGTATAGTTCTGTTTGTTTTTTTACTTATTTTCGGTTTATCGTTAAATTTGGACCATATAGTCGAAGCGGAGCTATATGGACATTTTGGGTAATGGTTACTGAATAATTTTTTTTATTGATTTAGAAAAACATTTTAAAATACTAAATAAGTCCGTGGGCACAACATATATAGTTACGTTATTAACATTTTCCAACAAACCTAATTTTATATTTACTATGCATACTATATAATAGTAACGAGGCAAAAGCTATACATTAAAAATATTTAGAATAAAATAGTAAAATGTGTAGGTAGTATCAATTAAAACTCTTAGTAAAACTCTTTTTATTTTTATATTATTTTACATTCATATTTTTTAAAATTTTTGTGTGATTGTCTGTTTTTATTATGGCGACCACGTTAAAATTACTTAACAAATATTGATGTCATTTTGCAGTGGGATGTCTATTTACAAAGCCAATATTATTGTATTTGCAAAAAAAAAACTTGTTTAAATCCAACTGCTAGTTCCAGAAATTAGTGGATGGTGTTTCTTTAAAGAGTAAGTAACGCATTAGTTTTATTATTTATATTTATTTTTAAAACATTTTATGAATATAAATGATTATTTTTTGCATTCTCCACTAGTATAGGCTTTAATATAATGAGTTCAAATATCTCGAAAAAAACATGAAACCACTAGTTTTGTTGTCCACAACTATTATCGACAATTTTTTTTATGTTGGGGATTTTTATTATTGTTACGGGATTGGGAATTTGTTAACGGGAATTCATGTAATAAATCATACTAAGTGATAATGATGGCTAATTAATTATTTTATTCGCAATGCAGTGAAAGTTGCTGGCAAAAGCTAGTCTTCCATTAACCGATATATAAATTCCCCAACTGCGAATATATGTAAGTACTTTATTGCAAAAAGTCAAAAAAAATTAATGTTCGAACTTTTCCTTCACTATGCGGTGAAAGACGCTTTAGTTAATTTTTATGATTTTAGGTTAACTGGCAATAAATACCTTATATGTTTTTTACATTTGCGCAAAACAAAACATGCGGTATTAATGACCTTATATTTTTTTATTTGATACCGCCAGGCGTTCTAATAATAAGGATTTTAACGCTGATAGACGAGGAACTTATTCTTATTTTATGCTTATAATTTCCATACAAGAAAAGTATTGTCATTAGCAAAATATAAATATATATATATATATATATATATATATATATACTTTTTAAAGGCACCCTGTATATGTTGTTTCAAAACTAGACCAAAAAGTCTCTTCTAATTTGTCTAAGGGTATACTAGCGTAGAGATTGAATTTCTCAACCCATTATGGTGTAACTTTGGATTCTTATTCTGTAATTGCCGGATCAGCGATGGTGACTCGACTAGTAACATTGGGCCCACGGAATAAACCTAAAACTGAAGATAAAAGTTTTTAAATATGGAAATCCATGAACGGTTGAGCCGGTTTGAAAAAACTTAGTATTTTTTTTTGTTGTTTTTAATATTGAGCGTCTCTTTTATCTAAAAAAAATGATTAGAAAAACTTTGATCACCAGCATTATACATACCATAATGGGCGGATCGTACAAATATTTCTCGTCAGATTATGATCGAACCCCAAACCCGTGCACTCTGGGGCTCCCCAAGACTGTGTTATCCCCAACACTGTTCCTTCTGCATATCAATATGTTGGATCCACCTGACACTCATTGTTATGCGGATGACAGCATGAGGTATACTGGCTTTCTCGGGAAAACGTTGATGACTGCCGAAAGAAACTTGTATCTTGACGATTGAAGTCATCGAACTGAATCTTGATGATATTATGTTCTTTATAGTACATAAAGATATGAAAACAAAACTAAAGTTGCAATTTTTAAAAAGTACAACAGACGGTGAAATTGTTAAAGTACAATCTCTTCCCAGCGACCTTTGAATAAAGGACATGCGATATGATCGTGGACAGAGGTCCTTAAATAGAGATTAAGAATATGTATACATAACCAGTATTATATACATAATAACGCTTTACAAAAATACATACTAAAATATACATAGGCCCTAGTTTGCTCGATCACCACTACAATAAACCCTAACCCTCTCTGCCTCGCCAATGAGGGCGGTCTTCGGCGGCGGACTTCGGCGGTTTCTGAGAGTGATACTCAAAAAAATCTTTCTACCATTTATATATTTATTTATCTACCTCAAAATTGGGGAACGGACTTTCTTCTGCGGTATTTCCAGATCTATCAAACCAATCTGTTGTTATAGTAATGTCATTTATATAGTCCATGTTAAATTGAAAAGTTTTAAAATTATTATATTTCAGATATAAATATATTTATTTAAATTGTATACAAACCCATTCATAAATAGCAATAGGATTAATAGAATAGGATACCTGGATGACTACTAAGTGAGATGACATGTAAATTAGAAACATGTATAGGTATAGAGAAGTATTAATTGTATCGTTAAATGACAGAATGGTTTACAATTTATATGTCAATTAAAGTCTTCCATCTAATGACCGAGATCACTTAATTTTATCGACTGTTTAACGATGCTCTTATAGAGTTAAACATTTATATATTATCCGAGTATTCTCAATCTTAAAAGTTGGCTTTATATCCAAAGGGGTCATAGATATGACTAAGCTTCCGCATCCGTCCGCATAACAACAAGTGTCAGGTGGATCCAACATATTGATATGCAGAAGGAACAGTGTTGGGGATAACACACAGCCTTGGGGAGCCCCATAGTGCACGGGTTTGGGGTCCGACCATAATCTGACGAGAAATATTTGTATGATCCGCCCATTATGGTATATATAAAGCTGAAGATCAAAATTTTTCTAATCAAAAACTTTTACATAAAAGAGATGTTTTATATTAAAACAACAAAAAAATAATACTAAGTTTTTTCAACAGGTTTAACCGTTCACAGATATAAATATTTTAGAACTTTTATCTTCAGTTTTAGGTTTATTCCGTGGGCCCAATGTTACTAGTCGAGTCACCATCGCTGATCCGGCAATTACAGAATAAGAATCCAAAGTTTCATCATAATGGGTTGAGAAATTGAATCTCTACGCGAGTATACATACTCGTATACCCTTATACATATTAAAAGAGTTTTTTGGTCTAGTTTCGAAACAATATATACAAGTTGTCTTTAAAAAAAAATTTTAAGTCTCAAATTATTAATTCTCAATCTTATTTACGGGTTTTTTTACATAAACCGTGTACGTGAGAAGCGACGAGTTTCATAGTATTCATAAAACTATAACGGGAATTCTTATTACTTTGACGATTTATTATAGATTAGTTTTGGTGTGACGCCAAGCACAATACGTAATCTATACACATATTACTATAGTTTCGTAGTTGGGTGCAACCAAAATCAGAGGCAATTTATTAAATCGTTTCAACAGAAAAAAACATACTCGTAACAATACTCCGAAAGCCTGTCACTCGTTTTGCATAGAGTCACAATATGGTCCAATACTAATTATTTAAATTGACCTTAATATGCTTGAACATGTTCTAGAAATGAAATGCCGCATCATTTCCTTTCTGATGATTAAATTATTCAGGCGACTGGGAAAACATGAAGTGTGATTCATAGCTATTGTGATTTAGGGGTGGATAACATCTGATGTAATACCTTACAAATATTACTAGTAGATAGGAAAAGTATTTCGTTTTTAAATAAGAATCACACAATGCTTTGCTACAAAGTACAAAGGCACTAGACGACATATAAATAACAGCAGCTACATACATAGAAAGTCAACACAATTGCACAATATATTGATTACAATTGCATGAGATTCTATCAGGTACTTAAAATATAATCAATAGAATTATAGTTTCTTTGCTTTCGAAACAAATGAAAGGCTCAAAATAATTTGTGGGAACAAAAGAAGCCATACGAAGACTAAAAAAAATAAAAACAAATTAACCTTCTTTATTTATAATCTTTTGAGAAACGGAGTGAGTGCGAATTGAGAAACGTTATTAAGTATGTCACCGTTATACATTAGCATGAGAAGTGGACGAAAAGATTTTGCAAGAACTTTCGCGAGTATCGTTCAACCGGTAATACTTTCTTAATACGCCTTATATGTTATATTACTATAATAAGTAACGTTAAAAAATAATAAAATACTAAACACGATCTTACAATATATTTTAGGGCACACTTTATTTATTAATATAATTAATTTAAAGTTAGTAATCAATAATTTTTATCTATCGTAAAATAGCAGGCCTTATGTCACATCACGTATACATTGTTTTTAATGCAAGTTTATTATTGCGTCTCCAAATACTGAATTATTCAATCACTTATATTGTTTAGACAATCATAGTTATTTTGTGGTATGAAATAAAAATTTGAAGAAGATATTTATGTGTAAGATAGAATTTCGATGGCACCGTTTTAACAATAAGCTATAGAATTATAGTACCACTGTTATTACTTATGAAGCATTAACAACTCTATAGTAAATATGAAAGAGATTTCGATAAAACCCCTATATAATATATGCATGTTTGTATGCATTAATTTACACTTGTTATCAATTTCTGCTAAGGCCAAAACATGTCAAACAAACATCTTCATATACAAGACACATTATCTCTGTAAAGAACATTGATTCTATAAATACTTTACCTCGATTTGTCTCTGCAGATATCGTAACAATAAAGATAAAGTTGCAGAAGATCTTACTTGAATATTAGTAATTTAGAAACATTATTTGTTAAATTTAATGTCACTTTCAAAACTAATGTTTTATGGTATTGTGTAGCTTTGATAAAAATCATATTGAAATAAAATATAATGTATATTGCCCTTGCAAACAATTTGATTTGTTTTTTAAAGCATCTAAGACCATATTTATTATTATTTCAATGACGAATATTTAATTAGTGTTTTTTCTATGTAAAGAAGTATAATAAAAAACCCTACTCACGTCAAATGGAAGGATGGTTCTATTCTTTTTGTTATTTTCCTGAGAAAATAGCAAATTAAATAAGTTCACCTATATTGTAATGTATTATTTAATTCTATAGTTATAATTCCATCATTATGAATACATAATGTATATTTTATTTTATTAAATCAACAACTGATGTGGGTGGCATGCCTCTTAAGCACATTTATCACGCATGGGAAGAGTTGCAGAATGCAAGCGGGGTGTTTTGCGATTTATCCAAGGCCTTTGATTGCATTGACCATCAAATATTGATATGCAAACTTAACCACTATGGTGTGCATAGTATTGCAATTAATCTTATTGCCTCATATCTAAATCAAAGAGTCCACAGAGTTTAAGTAAATAATTCTAATTTGGCTGGTTCTCACCCAAAGATGGGTATTCCACAAGGGTTTATTCTTAGTCATTTTTTAAATTTTTACATTATGTCAATGATTAGCCCTTTTTTCGTTAAAGGTTTATACAACTATGTACTTTTTGCTGATGATACCTCACTGATTTATATTGGTATAACTTAAAAGGTAGAGATTCTCTGAGAGATGTTTTTAAAATTGTCAAAAATTGGTATTCTTACGGTCGTTTCACAATACATATTTAATAACATATTATTTATATGTCATTATTTGGATACTTATATAAAAAACAGACATGATAAATACAAGAAATTAAAATAAACTTGTAACGCCCCAATTTCGTCTTCAAAAAGTTAAGAACTCCTTTATGTGTTTCATTGTGCGCATATATAATAAAGTTCCACAAAATATCTTAGACCTTCCTTTTCTCACTTTTAAATCTAAAATTTAAAGTACAGTATTAAATAAAGCTTATTATAACAAACAACAGTTTTTATTGATCGCATTTCAAACAACTAAAAACTTAAGTTGTGGAGGTTTGGTTGTTGACTCATTTTCAGGATTCATATGTACGTCAAACATTATTAAATTAATTCAAAAAGAGTAACTTTTGGGTTTCTGGCCTGCTCTTCTCAGTAAAGCAACAGTATTCCGAGAAGTGTTAGCTTACTCACGGACGAACTAAACTGACATTTTTATAATGTAATAATTGACGAGCTTAAAACAAGTTAAGCCATGTCCAAGTTAAATTAATATTTTATAATAAATATATCGATACGTATCTCGTAATGTGACATGGTAGCTTGGTAGAGAGACGGGACGGTTTCCCAGAGGTCATAGGTTCAAATCCCTGCCCGTATCGGTATATTTTTCATTCTTTATTTATTTCAAATTTACTATATATTTGTATGTTTTGTTGTGATAAAGAAAATAAATTCAATTAAAAAAAAAGCACGAGTTAGTATTTTCGACTGTATATATATAAGTTTATGGAAATATTCATCATGTTATAAAATAAGAAGATGGGAAAGAAAGTATTATTTTTCTAAGACTGCCTTGAACAATATCTTGAATTGCATTGAACACCTTTATAACTATAGATATAAAGCATTTAAGAATTATACATATTTAATTATTATTTTCCTTTTCAGGTAAGTTCCTACATTAAGGTAAGATAATAAAAATTGGCACTAAGAAAAAAGAAATAAATATTTTGATTAACTGTTGCTTTTAGTTTTAACAGTTACGAGAACTTCAAAACTTTGTAGTTGACAGGAAATTAATCATCAATTGGAAGCATTTATTACTAAAAACAACCGATATACAATTTTTAGTGTCATTACCTGACGCTGTAATGCTTCCCCGTTAATGGATCCTGCTCTCATCGCATGATCTGATGATATTCATATTGGTGAGGATGGAGAAGATACAGATATCTGGTATAATCAAGAGCAAAGTAAAATATTATGAATTACGATAGTGTTGTAAAAAGTCGTAAAACTTATGTCATCCATAATCCAAAAACACCAGTTCCGACGCTGATACTGTTGCGTCTTTAAAGTTTTAAAACTAAATCTTTTTATTGCACATCACTTACAGGATTTACAAAGTTAATTAATCACAAAAAATATTTTATAATATATAATTCCTTGATCTAAAGACGAAGCTACCGCAACTACGTTTTGTGCTGTTAGTGAAAGAGTCTGAAGACCATACGTCCAACCTACCCATTTTGGTCCATGATCAAAGGCAGCACTTACCATCAGATGGACGGTCTGCTCATTTACCATACACTTACGAATATAACAAAAAAAATAAAACATAATTTTAAAAAATCTTGTATAGAGTATAGTTTATATAATATTCGTTTATTATTTTATGACCACCTTGTTCTTCATAACCAATCCCACCTTTGTTTTTTTTTAAATTTATTTTAAATGCCTCATAAAAAGAAAAAATATATACAGTCCTAAAAAAATGTGATTAAGTGTCTGAATAGAAGTACTTATTTTTTTAAATGAACTAAAAGAAGAGTCACGATTTTTATGTCACGATCTTCTTAATTGTAGTAATTAATAAATCGTCCAGAATAAGGTCTAATGTGTGTAGGTGTGAGTGTAGGCGTGTGTGTAGGTGTGTGTGTAGGTGTGTGTGTGTGTGTGTACGTTTATAGCTATGTTTTAGTTTTAGTTCATTCATTCTCAACAATTCACGTCTTGGTACGAATTTTGTGTTTAGTGTTTGTAAGTTACAAAGTTATGCTGACACATTAAATTCCTCTACACTAATGTATGTAGCTGAAGCTAAAGGTTCCTGGAATATTGTTGGGGTTCTATTATTATAGTTTGTCAATTAGGTATTTTAAAACGAATCATTCTTCAGACTTGTCGAAGCAAAACACAACAATGTATGTACATATGTGATAAGATAAAATTGCAAGAGTCTAGAAACGAAATAGTTTTCCGGAAATACTTACATTCATAAATATATATATCGCCATTGATAAGGATGATCTCAACATCCGCAAATCGTTATCAGAAGATCTATTTATTTGATATGACTCAAGTATGACGTTCAAATCGTGGCCCCACACCCACAGGTGTAAAACTTATTCATCGTCAATCGGAACTGATGGTTTTTCCTATATTACATGCATCAGTGGATTACGATGATAAAAATTAGAATAAACAGTATTCTGAATTGGTGATGCGACAGGCATGTCGATTTTACTAACTACACGTTTTGTTTGTGTCGATTGTAAATATTTAAAGAATCAATAACTTGAATGTTTAATAAGCTGAATAGATAATTGTTTAAAAATCTATAAACATGTTAATAATATATATATATTTTTAAATATACAATGAAAAATAAATCGATACGGACAGGATTCGAAATTATAACCTCTGGGAAACCGTACCAGCCACTTTCAAATTCTTAAAATCGCTCCGGTATCGCAAAATTCTTACCAAGACCTGAATTATTTTGTACATACGTTTAAAGAAACATTGAAAAGATGAAACAATCGTCATTTATTTTTGAAATTATCTACAATAATGTTACCGAAGGTAATATTTTTTTTAATAAATATAGAACTGAGCATTAATCGATACGGCCAGTTTTCCAGCAACGGTACGTACGGTACGTACGGCACGTTTCCAGAGATTGTAACTTCCAATCCGTGAACAATGACCGTATAGATTTATTTTTCAATCTATATCTATTTTAAAATAAAAATTCAATAATATTTTTTAAAAATACTTTATTAATTTATTCGAAGGATCATTCAATGGACGCTCATTAAAAAGTTTCAAATTATAAATGGGAAATAACATGCTTTTTTAAATATTAGTGTCGTCAAAAACTATTCGCTTCCGCTAAATTTAAATATTTGTTGGGTGATAAAATGATTAAACGTGACTTCGAACAGTCGTTTATTTTAGGTTTGTGTTTTTTCCTGGAACTGATCTGGGTTTTGGGATTTGTACCAACCCAAAGTATTGTTCACATATAACATGAATCATTTTGTAACTAAGTCCAGTCTACTAAAAAGTTATTAATACTTTGAAAACAAAATTTTATAAAGAAGAAAAAAATATTGATTCAAAGTTTTTTTTTTATACCAAATACGCATTTATTCCAAAAAGTAAGTCCATGGAGAGAAACCTGCACAAAAGTTCATAGATGCCTTCACACTTACAACTTTAAACATTATAGATTAATAGAACTAGAAGACTCAAAAAAGAGGGGTTAGTTCAAAATAATCTCTATGATATGTGGTTTTAATAATGAAATATTAATATAAACTTTAAAAGCTGTTAAAAACATACTTTAGTTTCATCTTGACATATGAATATTTACAAAAAAATACAGATAATGATTGACAGCAAAATGGAAAACTTATCAATTTTATTAATTAATACTATTGGATGGATAAATCCTTGGCCTTATTATAAGACGGGTTCATGATAAATATAATAACTTCCGTATTAAATATTAATAGATGAATCAGATTAAATTAGATCACAATTATTTCAAATTAAAAATCTGTATTTTTTAACACATTGGCATTAAGATACGATCTACGGTTAATTGAATGTCGTGGGGATTTGTTTTATTGTCAAGATTTCATATGAATGATTTAAAAAAAAAAGTATTCAACTCTAGTAAAAAATAATGGAAAGAAAAAACTCCAAAACAGAACTTATTTAATTCTATATTTATTTTAATTTACATATAACTAATTGGTTAATAGTTTCCGAAGACGCCCAATAGATGTCATCCTTACTGATAAAGCGATACGGTAGATCAAATGGCAGAGCGACGGAATGTTTTCCTGAAGGTAGCAAGTTCCAATTCTTCACGTAGGTATGAATTAGTTTTTAATTCTTATTATTATTTATTAAAAATTTAAATACGACCTTAACTTTTTATACTTTTAACGAAATGACATTCTGTTATCGAAGTCTTATCTGAGAGTAATTTAATAATATGTCAACATATCTTCTTATCTCTTATCTCAGCAAAAGAAAGTAGATGATATGAGGTGAATTTCCGAAAATGTAAAAATATACTTCGCAATATATTTTTTATTTGAAGCTGTCAAACTCCGAGCTATCTTACCCGTAATATTGTCGAAGTTTTTAAGAAATTCAAGTATTATATGTCAGTATTATATGTCAATATCAAATCATATATAGCATGGGATAGGGTTCTCATACAACATCGGAAACTGGTGCTTCTTTGATGTTGTCTGGAAGTATGATATTACAATACGATAGAATAGAATACTGATTGCTCATTTTGTGATGCGCCCAACTTGAACTGTCATTTAAATACTAAGAAAATTACGATGTAAACATCGCTTGTGCCATTTAAAATAAAGCCAATTTTATAACTTATAACATATTAGGTAACATTCTAAGAATTTTTTTTTGGTGTATTTAATGTTTGGTGTATTTGGTGTATTTAATGTCTAATGATTGTAATAAATATCACTGTTCTTAACGTATTTTTGAATGTGATGTAACGATGACTTATCAGATAATTAACTACATTAAAAATATATTATTTGAATGCTTTATATAAAGTAGACTAATGTGGCATATAAACAAATCTATCCAACTGAAATTAACTGCATTCTAATTTTGTAAGCCGCTCACTACATTCTGTGGCTGTAAATCGAATCTTTCCAAAATTAAAACGGAAAACACATTCGTCAACCTAAATCATGTTTTTGAAACTCGAAATTTTGCCGGTCACTATTTCTCAGAAACCAATATTGGCCATTTGATTACATAAAATCGCTTTATCACTGTCGACTAAGTACACATATGGTATAACTTCTGTGTACGTCACTCCGAATCGACGGCTGTTTTTGTCAACATAGACTAATGTTATAAAAAAGTCACGAGAAGAGAAAAGATCTAAGACACAAAGAATAAAAGAGCATTCGTTTGAAAAGACTCTAATGTAGTTGGTTATACGGTATTGAATTCAATAAAGTCAGTGGTTGTTTGCTAGGCGTCAGTGTCGGGTCGTCGGACAACTCTCGAGTCAACGTACTGAGACGGTGTAAATGTGATAAAATGTATTGAAACTATTGAAAGCGATGTGATCCATGAAAAATACGACCTTGAAGAAAATAATTATATAATGCTTGTAATATTGTTATTATTTTACTGTATATGTTGACAGTAAACCACATTGACGCGGTATTTTTTATCCCGAGGGTGTGTCATTAGATTCTTTACCAATTTTCCTTCCTCTTAATTAATTTATAAGGAACAAGTTTATATTAGTAATATATATATACCTTATAACGTAGGTTATAAATAATTTGAAGGTTTTAAAAATTATATAATTAATTTCAATACTTACTGGGACGTTTCTATTTTTAAAAGCTTGGACTTATCTAATATGTAAAAAACGTAATAAAATACCGAACACCAAATAAAAGTTACACGTCCAAGTTGTTAATAAACTTATATTGTAACTACAATATTATTATCATAACACCCAACCATCCTTATAATACAATACACATACTGAAATCTAATCTCATTCCTTGCTCTTTGACGTTTTATATCGAGCATGATATATTTGTTGACTGGGTTGTATTGTAATGTAAGCGACTGAATACGCATAAATGCGTCTTTTGCTACATTTGTTACACATGCCGTGATTTCTATTCGTTTATTACAAACCTTATATCCATAAATTTAATTATAAACTAATGCTGCATTAGGTTTAATTTGCCACATGACTGGATTTCTCCATCGAGTGTTTAGCTGTCTTGAAGATTTTCCGCTGGCCCTTCAAAGAATCAGGTATCTTAGTGCCATCAAGAGGAACTGACGGAACCGGTTGTTCTAGTCTTTTAGAAAGTACTAGATAATTATTAATCATGATACAATTCTGGTATTAGTTTGGTGAAAGTATAAAGCTTAATTTCAAGATGTATTGCATTATTTTGTATTAGATTTGTATTTGTATTATTAGAGTCATTTGTGTTCATGATTCGTGACTACGTTTCACGTTTTCTTTTGTTGAGAATCTGCAAGATTGTCCTTCAAGCTAGTTACGTTCCCGTACCTTCGAGTGACGGTCTTACAATCACTATATTTTTTTTACGTGTACAATTTTAACTACTTAGAAAAACGAATAAAATATTCATAAAACGTGCTTTAACTATTAATTCAGTCTAGGTATATTTTTCTTAACTAAAAGTAATAAATTATATAAAACCCATTTAAAAAAAAAAGATATTTTATCATTAGATGCTATCAAATTTAAGGTTTTTATTTCGTTTGAGTTCATTTTAATTTTATTTATACTACTAGCAGGCATCAAAGTATACATTTTGAAAAATCTGTACATCCAATCCAAAAACCCAAAAGCTTGGTTACAAGGTTACATGGTGAGCTACACGTAACACTTTAGTCTTTACATGTTTACGTGAATTCTCTCACATATTATAATATATTCTTTCCTGGTGTTGGGTAAATAATATGCAGTGCTGATCAAATATATGAACCTTACGTCACTAGATATTTTCTCTGTGAAACCAAACCAGGTTTCTCGTTCAGGTTTAGCCAGGAAACAGTAAGGGGTCAATCCGGACGATGCCTCGAAGATGCAGTCTACCCGCGATAAAATTATAATGCAGCCGCATCTACCGAAAATAATACAGTTTAATCCTACACAAAAACTGCAATCCCTCATTAATCTATAAAAATAATATTAATGTAAAATACCTTATGAAAGAAAAAAGCTAAGTGCAATAGCTATGTCGAGTACAATTGTCAAAACAGGACAAATAGAATAAGAAATATTGCGAAGTAAAACATTAAAATAAACACAAAACCTTCAGTACAAATATCTAGCGAACATTCAAATAAATTAAATAGATAAAAAACATGAATTCTTGTATTATATCTTATATATATATATATATATATATATATCAAATATACATAATTATAAAATCTATCTCATAGGTTGCAGGTTCGACTCCTTACGTTGTTGATAAATTTTTCAGTCTAAAATAATTTAAAGTGTTAATCAATCTGGTATATGCAAATATATATTTTTACATGAACTGGTATATAAAGTAAATATATATAACGTTTTCGATGTCCATTCACATGGAAAACAATACATAACAGTGGATATTTCATGGTTCAATAACCTCTCTGTAGCATTTTTTTTATGAGATCATAATTAATCAAGATATTGTTTATTTTTTATTATTTATTTATTGAACTTTAAAAAACACATAATATGACTATAATACAATGAAATTCCCTTATAATTTTTCAGTATTATAAAACACTTCTCATTATAACAAAGTCATTAAAATAATATCAAAAGAAACGAACCCATTATGAAAAATATAATTAATTTTATCAGTAACTCAATAACATTGTAAATTTCGCATGTGCTATTTTTAAAACACAGATTAAAATAGAAGAGAGAGATACTTTCATTAAATTCGCATTTATTATATTTACGTCACTTTGTTATTTTTGTATTCCTAAACGAAAAAAGTATTTTATCTTAAGTATATTTAGTTTATGTTTATTCTAGATAGGTTTCTGACTTGTGAACGCATTTCATTATACGATTTAGCCACTCTTGAAAAATAGTAAGTACCTTAAAGAATGGAGTCTAGAAGAGCTTCTTTCTTATTGGTGGAATCTCCTTTTAATTACTTTACCAGACATTTTCAAGGTCATATAGCATGGATAAATTGTATAATAAAGTAAGTGCTATTAGAACTCTATAACCCTCGCGCTCGTGCTCTATGCGAAATCTGTATGATTCACGATATAATGGGTTATTCTTCCTTATCGGTATTGAGTGTAACAATATTTTTATAATACAAACGCGAATAGTCATTATAATATATGATTCTATATTACACACACACATACCAAGCATGTATGTATTTTATCTTCCATGAGTCACTCTAGTTATTGGATAAACGGAACAGGTCACCGCTGGTTTCCGTTAAGATAACAATACGCAAGGTAATGGTGCTTTCATACACACATACATAATGGTGTTTTCATACACACATACATAATGGTGTTTTCATACACACATACATAATGGTGCTTTCATACACACATACATAATGGTGTTTTCATACACACATACATAATGGTGCTTTCATACACACATACATAATGGTGTTTTCATACACACATACATACGTTTTTAAACACATTTTATGTTTGGATTCCATGACGGTTACTGATAAGATAAGTCGCAGTAAGATTTAAAGCGTATTGCGTAATTAATATATTCAAGGTAATGTAAGTAGTTGCTTAAATAAAAATAAAAATATTCAACATTTAAATAGTATATAATTTTCAAAATAAAATTTTATCAACTGAATTGGAATTCGAGTCTGTTACCGGTAGATAATATACTTATATAGAGAATATAAAGACATTGCTTTATATATAAGTTTATTAGTATATATTATATATATACATATTTCCCAAATCTACTACATAATATCAGAATAAATTGAATTACATGATAAAATATCCTCACTTGAAGAATATTAATTCAAATTTAGGGCTTCATTGTGAATATTTAATTAAAGACTACTAACTAACACACGGAGTCAAACAATCTGAAACTTTTTTAATACATTCTTGCTTTAAAATTAATCCAAACTATTAAAGCAAAAAATCTAAATAGTAGAAATATATTTATTTCCATCGGAGATTTTATAGTTCATTATTATTTTACTTATTAGTTCAAATATTAAGTCAGACTCTAGCTAGTATTAATTTATCCTCCCCACTATAATTTTTTAATAAAAAAGTTAATATTTACATTTACAAGCATTTTTTTGCGTATCATGCGACAGTGCCGTAGTCATTTTAATTTAAAATGATAACGCGTCATGTGTCATACAATACACATCTAGATATCATGTTGGGTATTTTCATATTTATTTATATATACAACATTCATTAAAGAGTACGATATTTTATTTGCAAGCTTCATCGTAATATCATGACTCATGACCGCATTTCATTATACGATGTAGCCACTCTATTTGACCTTGAAAAATGGCGAATACCTGGAAGAATGGAGTCTAGAAGAGCTTCTCTCTTATTGCTTTACCAAACATTTTCAAGGTTGTTTTGAACCAAATTGTTTTGAAAATAAAAAATACTTCATAAGATTTAATATTTCAAATGTAATAAATCTCTAATATTTCATATTATCATAGTTATTGTAATAATTTTAAATTATTAAGAAATCCTTCTTGCGAGTCTAACTCACACTTGGATATTTTTTTAAAACTGCAAACCGTGAATACAATGTCGCACTGTTGTATTTGTAAAATAATATTACAAAAATATCTTAACTAGCTAATAACAAACTGTTGAACGAACTAAATTTTCATATAATTTTCATGTAACTTTAAACAAGAAAATATTTAAGACTATTATATGCACTTTTAAGTATATATATATATATTATATATCTTCTTATACTATATCTTCTTATATTATATATATTCTTCTCACAATATGTCTATTATTTATAGTTTTTGTTCTTTGCGTAACACTTATCTGTTTATTTTTAACGAAGTCTACTCTTAAGACCAGTTTATTTTCATAAGCCATATAATCCGTAAAAACTTTCAAGTTTATTTGAATATGAAATTTCTATTAAATAAAGTAATTGTATAGGAATGATAAAAGGTATGAATTTGATCATCGTCAAGAATAGTAACCTATTGATTGTAAAATAAAATATGAAATCAACTGTTCTAAACATACTAAGATGATGATGATGATGACTTTCATCATCATCATATCTCTGCCCTTTTCTCACTTTTTATGGGAGCAGCACAAAATGTTTCTCTCTACCATTCATGCCTATCCGCGCTCATCTCTAAAGTCACTCTTCTTTTGATGCTATGACTATTAAAAAAGTGTAAACTACTGAACGTCATAATATTGTTTTTATACAAATATTTTCCAAAGGCAATCGTATACAATTTTTTGTTATTTACGATGGAAAGACCAAAATGTTGATAAGAGGACGCGACCGCCGTCATGTATTTTTCTTCTATTACCGATTTTATCATGTTAGAGGTATTATTCAAACCTTTTTTAAACTGCACGCAATAGCGCAGACGTTCATTTCAAAGCACTTTTTTTTAAGTTTTCATGAAATTTGAGATATGTAAATAATACTCTACTTAGCGACAACGGCGTCTTATTGTTAGTTTTATAAATTATACTCTGTGTACTTCAAACTGTAATGTGACTCACAATACAGTTTAATTCTAAATCGCAATTATTGTATAAATATATCATTAATCTCAGTTATGAGAATATCATTGCTGCTGCGGGTGCTGCGGGGTCCATTAGACAGCTGCTAATATGCTACGAGTCATGGCTTGGAATATTACTGCATCAGCATTTTTTTTCTCATCAGTCGTCGACCTTATATTATAATTGGGGGGGTCAGTAATTTACGAGAATGAAAATATTTAAATACTTTGAGACAACCTGAGAGATTGTCAGAATTGAAAACACAACCCCATCGGAAGTTGGAAGAATACGATGCTGAAATGGTATTGTAGAGTAAAGGTTTCAAAATTACTTTATCTAAATCTTACTCTCATACACAGGCCTGTTGGCTCAATATACGCAGAATAACCCTAATATGTTGCGAGTATATTATAACAATAAATTCATAATTACAAGTTGTATTGTACTATTGTAATACACTCAGCTTCATTTCTCTATTTACTGTCCATCATATAGAGAATAAAGATATCACAACGGACCCGTCTCTACATATATTCTATATTAAATTAAATTAATACTTAATTTAGTCATTCTTAGAACCTACTTTTTCCAAAAAAAAACAATAAATGTATTAATGTCATCTTAATGTAACACCTATAATTAGAAAAAATACATATTCGGCTCTATAGAGCACCTGTTGTTATATGTAACAATATATATTCAGCTCTATAGAGCAGCTATTGTTATTTATAACAATATATAGTAAGTCACGGGATTAGTCATATACTAAACATGAATGTAAAATGCCATGTGAGTAGAGGGAGGTCAAAAAAGAGATAGATGTACTGTGTAAATGAGACACGAGAATGAGAGGAGTAGAGACAGAGTTGACGGAAGACAGAATCGAATGGAAGAGGAAAACATATTGGGCTGACCCCACCTTGAGTGGGTATCTGGAAAATATCTAGAAAATTCTAATACATTGATTAGAGGTATTAAAAACCATCATATAAAAATACAAATATGTCATCTAACATAACATTTGTGTATTTTTAGACAGTCTTTAGTCCATCGGTTTTTTTAATGATATATCATAACTATTATTGAAAGCTATAAAGATATATCTGCTGTGATTTGTTTGTAACCTACGAGTAAATTACATACTTATTATAAATTATTTAAAAACATACTACGCAGAGATTTGGACGGCATCAGAATTAGATGTTGATGATTTTTAAATCTATATATATTTGTTATGTTCCAGATGATCTGTTTCTGACGCAAGAAACGAAGTAGGCCAAGACTAATACTGAAGTATTTATATTTATTTACTGAAGTCTGAATCATAAATTATAATATGGCGCTTGAGACGGACTGTTTTTAATAGAACGCTGTTTGGAATAAGTGAATGGAGATGAGCGTCTAACGCTATAGTAGGAAATTAATGTATAATCAACAAAAATGTATTAATTCTAATAATTGTATTGAAAAGATTATATCATTATTATTAAATATTTTAAATAGCTTAAGTTTTTCATATTTATATAGGTTTCTTAAATAAGTGCCATGATGGGGCCTTCCTTGCTTAGCTTTGCATATATTTGTTATAACGTCGAAATGTTTTTCTAATATGTGATGTTAATACATATATTTATAAACATATTAAATATAGTGAAAAATAAAACATCCAAATCGTTTATAAATATACATTTTTTTTTAAAACGTAGCTACAATTAAAACATTATTAAAATTAAAGTAAATGCTTTCTCATGGCAAAACGTAATAACACTCGTTATAAGTACGCATTGAAACAGATAAGTACGTACTTGCGTATTGCTTGCTCAGATGGCGAACATTCAAATAGATTTCATTAAAAAAAAACAGACACACACGTTAATAATTTCAATATCAGTTCAATTAATTATTATTATAATTACAGGAAACTTTCTTTCAATAGCCAGTAAAATACGATACATCCAAGGTACATTATATAAATAAAAACGAACATATAATTTTGGTTGAGTTAGACTTAAATATCTAGGTTAAATATTCGTCAACAATATTGGTATGATTTCATCATATAAGGCTGTAAATACTTTTCAAATAATATAAAGTAATTATTTATTACCTTTATTGGATCAATCTTAAAATAATAGCTTTTAGCTAATTACAGCTGCTCAAGTATAAACAGAACCAGATTACTGAATACTGAAATAGTAAAAAATATAAAACTAACAACAATAATAAATTCTAAACGATAATAGAAAGAATACTGATGTTTTTTATTTAAAGCTAAATTATCTCAAAGCTCATTAACAGGTCCGTAAATTTTTGAAAAGTTGTCTAAAACCGACATTATGACATTAGGATCGCATGCAACTCCTGTCTTGTACGATTTAGAGCAATTGTAGACGCCAAAGCACTTCTCTTTCTCTTCTTCTGTCTTTAGCCCGCAACACGACAATATGGCAGCTTCACAACTTCCTGGTAATTTGAATGTTGGTGAAATCGTCGTTTGTATCTGAAACAATAATTTATCCACTATAACTTCTATAACTGTACAAAAGTTAAATTAAATCTTATAAAATCTGCAGGTTCTAATTAATATTTAAGATCTTTGCAAGTTTTTAAACCATAAGATTATCTTTATAGGAAAGCATCGACTGTTTGACAGCCGATGAATACCCCATATTGGTTAATAAAATAAAAAATCGTACGTAATATTACGAGTGTATTTACTAAATAGTAAGTAAATTATGAAACCTATTAAATTAGAAAAACTAGTCTCCAGTTGACATTATATTTTCAACAAACAGACAAACTCGTTAACATAGAATTTGGCAAATCAAAGCCATCTAGCAAAATATTGTAATTTGTAAAGATTTTTTTATATTTAGTAGTTATGTTAAAAATAACAAAGCCCACAGACAGACAAACACAACTCAACAATTCAATACAAAAATATATTTCACAGCACGAGCTAGCTATCCACAAAATAAGTTTTATTTGAAACATTAGTTCATCGTCAAAGCTACCACCAGCTTGGAAAGTTACTTGCCACAGACAAGAAAAGAGCTGGTGACAGACTTACTTGGGACAACTAGGGTTAACAGCTTCATTTTAGTTAGTCATTCATATAAATATTTAAAAGATTTTAAAAGCTGTAGGGTCTTTGTTTTATAGTACCGTTTCTGTTAAATAATTTATTTACAGTTGGAGATATCTTTATTGTCGCTAGTAACTCTTACCCCTGCCTGTGCGCTTCCTTTATCGACTGGCGGCAGCGTCTCTTGAGGTCTTTTGGGTTCCTTTGAATCAAATGACACAGGTACATTGCCGTCTTCATTGTCTTCCGTGCCCACGTCTTTAGGAATATTCATCCAGATTCGGTTTCTATCGTTTGGTATTAGTCTTGTTGTTAAATTTACATTACTCGATGTTTTATCCGTTTTCTGATTGTTTGTGGCGTGAACAGGATATTGGACGTATATAATTTGGGGGGGTGGGGGTGGCGAGTATTTTAGCTGTGAAGCGAGTTCTTTATATAAAGTTAATAGCTCTTTGAGTGTGTCTTCGCATTTGCTAGTTTGTCTATTATCGTAATAACCTGGATTGAATCTATTAATTCCTCCGTGTTTCACTTGCATCTCTATTTCTCTTACAGACAACAATATGTCTTGGAGAAAGTCTCCTACTGCAACATTTTGGAATGCATTTAGATAATCGTGATGATTATAATATGATTGCCTTCGATTTCTCATTCGTCTTTCTGGTTTAATTCTTACATCCTTAATATCAATATTCTCATTTAAATCGACATTTGTATTTTGTTGATGGAAGTTTCGTCCTTCAACTGTTATCAAACAAAATACTATTGATATTATAATACTACAGAATTTCATCTGAAACAAAAATAAATATATATATCCATATTCGTAGAAATCAATTACATAGTTTTCTTAAGCTATTGCTTAAAGTAATGTAAAAAATTATAATAATCATTCTTTACATTATTTTAAGCGTATGTCAGTATTTTATAAGTTAGTAAATATAATAATATGACAGAATATTTGACATATATCATACACTAGTTGAATTAGCATTAATTTGCTCATTAAAGGTTTAACAATTATTTGAATTGTAGAGTAATTAAAGTAAAATTAAAAAAAAAAAAAAATATTATGCCAAACTAAACTTAGACATAAAATAAATAGACAACGAATAAATAAACAAAAATAAAAAGAGAACTAATAAATAAATAAAAATAAACGGACAACTAGAATGCGGAAAGAATAAACCAGTCTGTGGTATTTGAAGTTAAAAAAGATTCGCTTATAAAGAACATCTTAATAATAAAAACGTACCTTATATGTTTGTAGTATTGACGGAAACTTATATATTAGTTGTACAATTAGTACATAAAATAACAATTGTATTCGTTTCGTTCACTTAATCGTTATCAAAACTATAACACAACCACCGCCGGCAACAGATCAAACAATACTGAGTAGCAAGCGAGAATAAAACGAACGAGACTTGGCAACGACCCTGGAAATGGTCGTAGCAGCGCACGCGCATCTATATATATATGTTCTCTTCTAATCAATATAATAATACTATAATATAATAATTCGATATCGAGTAAAATTTTTAACGCAATAATATAAATTTTAATTTTTCAAATATCCTGTGAAAAATTTGACATTAAAAATAAAACATTACAAAATTATACATATTTTTCGATAAATACTATTAATGATAATTTAAATTAAATATATTTCATGTACTGTATTTATATATATATTATTTACCTACCATTCTTACAATTCTGTTATAATACTATGCATGGGCGTTAGACTTGATATTATTTACCCATGTTCATTCAGACCCAACTGCTAGGAAAGAATAATGAGTTCTACAATGAGTACGAATCTATGAATTTATGTTTTTAAATTTTTCTGCTAGTCAATCTCATGAACAAGGGCATTAGTAGTTATAAGAAGAAAGCGCATTATATAATTGCACGGCTCGGCCCAAAAATCACAATAAAATGACAAAATCACTCTCCTGACACTTCCATTTGACGTACACAAAATCACTGGTAATGATACAAAAATAAAGATATAATTCGCTAAAGGAACGAACTTTAAATAGGTGATACACAAGTGGTCAAACTCCTTGCGTCTCGTTTTATTTATCTATTGAATACTATTTTTAACGATCTTTGACCAGATGCTCGTTTCCAGTCCAGTGGAAAGAGACCATCGTGATAGAGATTCAAAAAGCTGGCAAACCCCGGAATCTTTCTAGTAGTTGCCGTCCCGTTAGTATTCTTAGTTCCTTATTGATTTAAATTAATAATCATCATTAAAAACAGAAGTCGAAAAACCCAACATAATTTCCAACGAGCACTTCTACTTTCGAGCCAACCATTCATGTCCCCACCAGGTAACGCTTCACAGAGCACATTTTGTTAGTGACATAGAACAGGAGTACTCTTCCGAGAATATAGTGGCTCCGCCGGCGTAGATGAGGTCCCCCAGATATGTTGCTCGGGCGATGTACCGTCGAAGGACGTTAGTGGTCCAAACCCAGTATTCTTACCAACGACAATCTAAGCCGAGAGATCGATCTTTTGGGTTATAGTTAGAGTTGTAAACGCCATATATATAACATTACTGACAGGGTAAGAAAACTCACTCAAAGAAACGTGAGACATGTTGAAGACTTATTTTATCGTTATCATCACTCAGCTCTGACTCAATCTATATTAAGGTACTGCGTAACTGCACGAGTACTGCATAAATACAGCAAAGTCAAATCTCATGAATTTAGAAAGGGCACAGCGTTCACTCTTAAAAATTACGTATTAAAAGCAATACAGATTCCAGTTATATAATTCGAAACAGTTGCTCACCTCAAGTTAAACCTACATAATAAACTGTATACTATAAACCCATCGGCAGTTAACTTAAATCAGTTATTTAAACGTAAAAATAGAACTGCTTTCCAAATTCTAAAATTTAGAACTAAATTCAAAGAAAACCAATAATCGTTACAAACCCCATACCTATGCAATAAACTCAATAACAAATGGAACATTCACGAAACGAACTGCACTAATACGTTGTCTTACATGCTTTCTGAAAACTGTAAAGTATCTTAAAACTGCGGAATTACTACAAGGTAATAGTTACTCGCTTGAAATCTATACTAATATATAAAGCAGTAGAGTTTGTTTGTTTGTTTGTTTGAACGCGCTAATCTCAGGGACTACTGGACCGATTTGTAAAATTCTTTCAGTGTGAGATAGTCCATTTATCAAGGAGTGCTACAGTCTATACTAATATATAAAGCAGTAGAGTTTGTTTGTTTGTTTGTTTCTCCGCGCTAATCTCAGGAACTACTGGACCGATTTGAAAAATTCTTTCAGTGTAAGATAGTCCATTCATCGAGGAGTGCTATAGGCTATATAACATTACGCTAAGATAAAAAGGAGAGGAGCAGCAATAAAAAATGTTGCGAAAACGGCAAAATTCAAAACTTTCCTTGCGTTCGCTGAGTAAACGATGAAAGAAAGAAAATGAATAAGTTATTTATCACAGGCACTTATTTTTTAACAAAATCGCCCTTGACTGTATTTAATTTCAATCAATACGTAAGGAGTTATTATAGTTTTTAAAATGATAATGGTCAAATACCATGCGAACACGGCGTACAAGTGTGGAGTGTGTGGAGCGGTGAGGCGGGAGAGCGTTGGCCGACAGTTCTATATAAAATTCATTAATTCCACTTTGATATTTTTAAAATGTTCACTCTTAAATAAAATAATTGATTAGGAATTGACAGTTAGATCAAGTAATAAATATAAAAGAAAGTCGTGTTAGTTCAATTATTTCTAACTTAAGAACGGCTGATCCATTTGGCTGAAAATTAGTGGGGAGGTAGCTTTAAACCAGGAGACGGACAAAGGATACTGTTTAAATCAATCGACCATGTTAATTTATATATTTTATTGCGAATTATTTATTTATTATCCGACAGTCACAATTATCTGTTAGTTCCATACTATTCTAATAGATAGCGATAGATACCAGCGTGTTTGTTGATTGGACTGAATAAGTATCTAATAGACGGCGTTTTTTTTAACATGCTTTTATTAGCTTGGGTTGTTTGTATGTATGTAACGGAATCTTTGAGCTCAATTTTCACCGGTTTCAGAAATCTGATTGGATTGAAACTTTGCACACGTGCCAAGGATCGATGACAATGCAATAATTTCATAACAGTTTCCCATTATCCTTATTAGGACCACCAGGATTAATGAATAACAGGAAAAACTTATTATGTCATATGTTGCAATCATTCTATTGGCAGCTATCTATAAGAGGATGTTTACCAACAGTAGTAAAATGCACTCCACGCTTTTTTCTCTGAATTAAATTTTCTTATGATTTCATTTCAAGGTGATTAATTATGATTGATTGTTTAACCTTCTACTACTTTAATGCAAACTCTCTGTAATTAATTTTTTTTTCTCCTTTTTATTTCGAGTAGTATGAAAAGTGTGTTTTTTGGATATTAAAACTATTATTTATAAAAGTACTAACGTTTCATGTAAGCTAAAACTTTATAGGATAACCTACCACGTGTTGTTAAGCGTTAAGTTAAATTATATTATAGTAAACATAATACTTTGAAATTCAATATATATATTATTTTTAATTCTTTTGCGCCAGGTGACAATCTACGATTATTGAGCGACTATTAGACATCAGACAAATATAAGATTAGCATTGTATTTTTAGCAATTACGTGAAATGGAACTAAATAAGAAATACAATTAACTTGAATTAATCTCACATTTCTGCTGGAAGGCTCCATCTTGAAGATCTAGGTTCTGGGTTCTGGCTGTGGGGCTAAAAAAACACTAGCGCCCTGAGACTCTTGCTCGCAGTAAAATCACCATGGTTGGTTTACATATTGACTTACTCAAATTTTACTTCTCTTGCATCATTTCCATTTTTTAACAATTTTTGTAACGAGTTTAGTTAGTTATGTTAAGAAACCGTTAAAAGAAAGTGTCATCGTTGTTTCTTAAGCGTAATCGCTCAATAGTTCTTTAATCTCTAAATTACAAATAAAAATATAATAAATGTTACCCATCCGAAGTTGATTTTATCAAAAACCAATAGAATAATCGGATTATTAAAAAAAGCTTTACAACATTAAATAAAAAAACAATTTATAAACTACCCTCTCTTACTGTAAAAGATATTTAATATATATATACAAAGAATTCCATCCAAATTAAAAATATTATCAGCAAATATGACGTGTGATTGTAATACAAAGTATTTGTAAGCATAGTGTTCAGTTGAATAGAAAATATGTCTCGAAGTGGTTGCTCGTCTGTCTGTCGCAGTTGGTCTGTCTGGTGGGGCGACACGCTAGGTCGCGTGTATGGTAATATGGCACCAGTGTATATTCTTAATCAAAGGGGAGTGGATGTGATTTATGGTTTTGTTTTTGCGCCATGGTGGCATAAAACGTAAAGGCTGTTATATTTGCAATATGCTATTATAAGGAATAATTATTGAAAAATGGTGCTACCTTTACTTCGATCATTTTAAAGTAATTTAAAAAATTAAAAAATTAAACATTTACGATAAGAAATATAAAACTTTTCTTACATTATGATATGATAGTATTTCATATTTTCGTGTAGATATTATTAAGAAATAATAATCACTCGACAATTTGATATTTTACTTGTCATTCCCAAATCTAGTTCGTTAGTTTACCCACTCAGAAACAATCAAGCAACAAAGTTTCTTAATAATGAGTCTAGATTCTAATATCATTGATGTAATTGCTCTACAACGAAGGACTGGGCCATGGTTTCCACTTGACCTGGACTTTGGGTGACTGGATCATAAAATTTAATTAAAATTTCACCTCCTACCACACTGAGGTGAACGGTTCTTGTTAAGACACCAAACCTGCAAACACTGAAAGCAGCAGAGACATTTTATATTTTGTAAGAAATATTCCTACCCTCAAGTAGGATGATTTATTCTTTTCTACCAACAAAATCTTTCATTGTTTTCTCTGCTCATCAATGATATACTATGTTATCTAGGCATGCAGATCTATATTGGAAATACGTTGGCGGATGCTGAAAAATACGTAGGTCTTCTCTTGGTATTGTTTTAGCATTGGAGGGGCGGGAACTATTCAAAGGCTCACTTCACTCACCGGCACTCAGAGATTGCCTTGATACTTAGGCTATGATGGTCCACGTTAGACTTGAACCATTCAAGTCTTGCTATTATTAAAACTATAAAAAATAGCAGGAGAGGTTAAACTAAACGGAAAATTTAATCTTGTCCAGGTTAACCTCTTGAGTTTGACATTTAAGCTTGTACCGACACCGTTTGAACCGTTTGAAAATATTTCAGAGGGTTATCACTGATTAGAGCTGTTCGGTTTACAATTTGTGTGTTTTTTAAAGTTAGAGATATGAGAAGGATTACCTAAGAGTAATCGCTGTTATTTAGAAGATGCAGAAGTGACAGAGTGTGGCTACTGGCTGGTGGTATGATAAAGCGTAGGATTTCCGTTTCCGGTTAGTTAACCACTAGTGGTAGTCTTAAAGTTTAATGGGTCACGTTGATAACAAATAAATTAGCTTTAAAAATCATTATACTCTTAAGTATTAATAAAGTTATCATAAAATAATTCCAATACCATTTCGTTTTAAATTGAAGAGCGGAATATTATGCCGACTTACATAGCAGTTTTTTAACCTTAATACTTCAAACGGGTAAATTTTAAATGAAGTAGAAGTTATATTTTTCTCTGTGGTTATAGTGTAAAGGCATTTACGATATATTTTGTTGCTTTTTTTAAACGTATTGTGGTCAATACTTAATGCTCTTTGTAAATCAAGCTAGGTCTAATGATACAAAGATTATCAAATAAATATACCTAATACATACATAGCGGACTCAGTTAAAATATGACAGTAAAATAAATTGAACTTCCATGCTTATATAATCGGCGTAGTAGATAGTTAAAAATATGTTAAAAAGCTTCTAGCTGTCTAAAAATTTGTCGATTCGCCAGCATCTTGAGCCAAAATCGTGATTTATATTGTTGACTCCAACAGTGACGATAGAGGATAATATTACATTTGTTGTTATTATAGTATTTTCGTGATTTTTATATTTTGGTTGATGAGTTTTCCCAGAATTTATTTCTAATATTATTTTCTAATGTCTCTCTTTCTTTCACTCTCTAATTTTTATTCTTTTGCTGTCTATTTATATAAAGCTCTAAAATAACTATAAAATAGTTATTTTATTTTTTTAGTTATTTTAGTAATAATAAAATAATACATAATTGTGTAAAAGGATATAAAATAGCGTGTTGTGAAATGGTTAAATGAAAAACCGCCACTTTCGAAGATAGAGCGCTGAAAATTCGTTTTCGTCCTATTTTTTATGATTATAAGCAAAGAAACATAAAAATCCGATTCATCCGATGGAAGTCATCTTTAAAATATTTTTGGCAACCGTAAATTTTAAAGATTAAATTTAGTTTTAATATAATATATGTGATAGGAGCGAACGGTTTATAACTCTCATGTCATTATTTTGAACAGTGGGGAGGTAATGGCGATATGCAGCTCAGTTTCAGCTAACTCCTGTAGTTATCTGAAACTGAGCTGCATATATTTCGTATATAAGCTCGAAATCGATGACTTTTAAACAAAAGTCAAATATTAACAAACAGAACAGACCCGTAAGTGAGAGTCACGGTTGAAACACAATTGGTAAAATGTATATTCTAATTACACAGCTAAAAAATAGATTTTTCATTGTTAAATATTTTTTGTAGAAATAGAATTTCCGGCATTGAGTCCGAGCTTAATAGGCGACATGTTCTTTTTGTTATTTAATGGTTTTTCATTGTTGAAATTCACTACAACTTTGCTGTAGCGATTTTTCGTTTGAAGCAAACGTAAGTGTAATTTTCCTCTTTAGATCTCTCGAGTTTGTTAATAATTTAAAAATCACCTGCTGTGAATTCAAATAATGATTAAGTCACTTAAACTTCAGCTACATTATTATATTTGTTAATTAACTTTTTAACATAATACATGGATTGAAGATTCATTAATGCAGCCAAGACTGGTACCCTGACTTCTGGGATACATTGGTTATTTTAATGAATTTATTAATATATATTTAACAATATTTTCATTAAATTAATTAATTAAATTAATTTGTTAATTATTTCAATAATTAACAAATTATCCGTATTTTCCAGGCAGGATATAATTAGCTGGTAACATTAAACATTATAAATATAAATTATATTTGGGTATTACCTACCGACGTTTCAAAATTACCTTATAATTTTTCGATTATTTATAACTTGTATATAAAATATCAGTGTTATTGTAATAATAATTGTCAATAAGGATACAAAAGGATTATTTTATATTATTCGACCTTTTGAATTATAATTTATTTTTTAAATTATTATTTATGGTGAGGATGAATAATACGTTCTTATAATAAATCTAAGTTGATCGAAATATCCTAAAAGAAGACAAAATTGTCTTATGATATACCACAGATATTGTACTAAAATATTATTCCTCCTAAAGAAAAAAAATAATATTTTATTTCTTAAGAAAATCTTATGATTTTTATAAGAGTCATAATTTGTGAGAATTTTCATTAAAACTCTATTTCTAACTCACCTGTCAGAAATAAAAAACAAAATTAAATATGCGAAATATTTGACAATCATTCATACTGTATAGAATTTTAGGAAAATTTAATTTGTATGTCTTTGTAGAACTATCATTGATTTACATTTGGACACCCAAATGTGTAATGGTTTAGAAATATTTTCTTATGGATCTTTGACCTAAATGACCTTTACTACTAAGAACAGCTCCTTGCCTCTGTCATAATATTCCATCTTGAAGAGCTCTGTAAGATATTTTCCAAAGAATATGGCTAAGGCTAATAAGTGTGAGTAAATCTATATAAAAAAGACTATCTACTTCTTACTACCTTCCTACTTGCTGGGTTTTTTGGGCAAACCCAATAAGACCAACATTGCACTTTAATATATTTTTTAATCCACGAAAATAAATATTTGTATAGCCAGCTAATCTTCCGATCTCATTTATCACACCTCTCCCAAACTGGAAATGTAAGTCACTTGATAAGTAAAATGACAAGACGTACCCAATAGACTTCTGGCACTAAAGAGAACGTATACAAATTTAGCTTCCACCTAACAGTATATTTAACAGTAGCTTTATACAGTAAATTGGAAAACGGTAAAACTTAACTAAACGGTAGCTTGAAAAAAGGACAATAGCTAGTTTGCAAATTGCACACATTAACTACAAGTTTATGTTAACTGGAAGTCGTTTTAACTAAAATGTTCGTTTGGCATTATATATTTTAGAAAGGCCATTTGGTTAAACATTCAGAGCTTAAAATTTGTTGTTATTGAACTCCAAGAGTCAATTTGCTGGAAACCTTAAACTGTTCCGTCTTGTGAATGTGATGTGGCCTTCAGAACTTGTCCAACATTTAATTAACGGAAACGTTTCATTTGGTCTTAACTAGATCAAATATAGCTAGCAACGTTTAAAATTTTATCTGTCATTTTATTTAACATTTTAAAATCTGGCTGACTCAATCGTCCGTATAGAAGATTTATTACATAATTTGATAATTTCTATCAGATTACAATCACTTAGACAATATTTGTACGGTTGAAATCTCCCAGAAATGTTTGGTTGAAATCAATTACGCAGTATTTGCTCATATTACACTTCCGATACCGGAATATTTAATTGCTGTCATAAAATATATAAAATTAAGTTTTATTAATCTCTACTTAGATATAATTCAATAATAATAAGACAAATCTGTATATTGACAAAAACTGGCAACGTGTTGTAGATACACGAGTCAGCTTCAAATCGATATTATTTTTGTCTAGGTATTTGTCTTATTATCTCAAAAACGACTCTAGTATATTCTATTATATATTCCTTTTACTTAAAATTGTCTTATTTTAACGGAAGATAAAAATACTGATTTCAGTTGCAATTATAATGCAAATAAACTACTGGTGACTTTTTATGAAATTTTGTGTGAACAACTTATAACGATATAAAACTATACATTTAACGGGATACACAAAAATTGTTTTGAGCTACATACAATAAAGCTGAAAAGTATGTATTAATAAGCATTTTCAGTAACATGACACGGAGAAACATATTTTTTTACTAAATATTAATAATCTAAATTATTTTTGGCTGGAGACTTGAGTTTTGGTTTGCTTTTAGGTTCGTTTGTAGGTTTGATATTTTATTTATTCAATAACGAATAATATTTTTTAATACAATAAACCAAAAAGTCCCTCAAACTGTTATTTAACACCGCGCCATACTTTGTGAACAATAAATGTATTGTACGTTCAATTTTACAATATGTTGGATAGTTAAATTTTACGACCTACAAACTTTTGGCCCAGCCCTAGCATGTTTTTGGCTTAGAATATAGTGTTGTTTATCTAATATATTGTGATTTTTAAGTAAATCTGATAATTTAGACACGATTGAAAGATAGTTTGAAATAAATTTATTCCGAGAATTTTATTTTAGTTTTGGCTTGACAATAATTTTCTTTTAAACTTACATTAATAATACATGTTAATATATTTGTATTTTTATACAGAAACCCTTCTGCAAAAATAAGTTTAATCTTAGTTAAAAAAAAAACAATAATCATCCGCTTCTGAAACTGACACGATAAAATGTGATGAGACGATTCCTAAATTATAAACAAACACCAAAACCAATTGTCTTTATAATAGTATCATAATTTATGTATAGTGTTTAATCATCGTGTATAAGCTTAGTGAAGCCTAACTGATTGATGGACGAACAAATATACATCTAATAAGCAATAAACTATTGCAAGAGCCTTGACTTGATGGTGACATCATGAATGACTGTCATAATGCATGTTGATAGTAAAAAACATTTATAATGTTTAGTGCAAATGAATTTAAATTATTTTTGTAAAAAAATCACTCACACAGACACGCGGGCGAATGTGGCGTAGAAACATCACGGTAACTCTTGCTATTGTCAAACAAACGCGTTTTGATACTTTGGAAATATGACTAATTTATTGCCTTAAGAACCGAACTCTTAGTCAAATGATATATCTTTTTAAATATCACCCCACCTTTAAAACTAAATGGTTTATTGAAACTTATCTAAATTACATAAAATTTTATAATTGACTCTTATTTTTTGACTTTTATTTATTTTTCATCATTTCATTTTATTAAAAATTGTTTTCGTTTCATTTTATCGAATCTGTAAAATTGTTTATAATGAAATATATTAGTATAGTTAATATTAAAATATTAATAATCAAATTAATATTTAATTTTTTAAAGTATCATAATTTTTCGGTCCAACAATATTCGTTCAGCCTAAACGCACGTTAAAGGTGATGCCGCAGCGCAGGTCCACTCCTCGTCCACTCTCTTGAAGCCGTCGCGGTGGTTTGATCTTAAATGAATTGAATTGAATATACTATTCTATACTAATTGATAAACAATGAGATGGATACGTGGTTAAAAGAAGATTGTTTGTAAAGTACAGATTTAACACTTACAAGTTACCGAATGGCAGTAAGGCAGGAATTTGTTTTCTGTGCTAGGCTGGCTCATCCTCTATCAGAGGAAGTCAGGGGACAATTACAGTTAGTTAAAAAATGCCTTAGAAAATAATGTACGTGTTATTTGTTTTTTTTTTATTTTGTTTTATATTTTATTTTCATATTAAATGTTAATTCTATGGAGCGACTTCATCCATTAGGACCAAGCTCCTTAAATAAAGATTTAAAAAACAAAAAAAAGTTACCTTGTGTTATATATAAAATACATATCATATTGACCATTTGATTAAAAGTTAATCTTATTTAGATATACTATTTTTTTTGTTCACTTTTTCGTAAGCTATGCGCTTAGTAAGTTAATTGTTTTTACTGTTTTACTTAGTGTTTTACATTTTATCCTATAAGATAACCTCATCGCTTCAAAATGCACGTTCTAAAGCTTATCTTATATTTATTATAACTACATACCATTAATTATTTATTACTTATTCGTGACAATCAATATAAGTCTAATTGATTGTGGCTAGACTGAAATAGACCATTGGTATGCCATTGTTTAATCAATACATGCCGCTTTAGTTGTTAAACAATTCATAAATAATATATTCTTTTAATGTCTTTATAGTAAAGAAATAATACTTTATGCTACGTTATGTGACATGACAATGGATTGGACTTATCGGCTTATTTGACACTTATCGTCAAATGCTGGCTTAATTTTTAAAACGTTTTTGTTACTTATAGTTTATAAAATATTCTTATTATATATAAAGGTGTTCATTAAGCGTTAAGGGTGAACGAGTAAAAATCATCAATACTTTATTCCATTCATCTATACTAGCTGACATACAGCGGTTCCACCCGAGTTATAAAAAACATTCTATACGACACTAATACAGGTTTTATTTGTACTTAATCCTGTTAAATCCAAAAAAAAACATAAAAATTGTTTAATCCATAAAGGAGAAAAAAAATTATTAGGTAGGTATATTATTTAAAAACATGTAGTTTTGATATTCCCTTTAAAAATTACTAATACGCCATTTCTTAAAAGCTTAAAGTATTCCGAACAGCTAATAGGAATTTACTATGACGTATTTCGTCAATAAGTTGATTTATTCATGATGACGGAGATAACGTTTCGACTTTCTTGGGAAATCCAACGTGACGTGTCTCGTTTTCAGTACATTGAAAACACCTTGATTAAATAGTGAACAATTTAATATAAGATAGATATTATTAACTATTGTAAGTTTTATTTCTGCTGCTTTAATATATTTCTTAATTTCTTGTTTCCTTGTTACAAGTGATGTAACTCTTAAAAGGTTCTTAGTCATCATGTAAGATTTTCAATGATTTCCATTTACGAACAAGTTACTCACAAGGACTTAGACTAACATTGTTTAATTTAAAAGTATCATGCGTCACGGATGTATAAACAGTCTATACACGACTCAAAAAATAATAATAACAAAAAATCTATGTAAATAGATCTATTGAAATAAACGCTCTTAAAATACAACGATATAAAAACACTGACACTTAGTTTTACTCGCAAATATATAACGAAAAATCAAAGTATTAAAACCTTCGTTATGACATGTATGATGAAGTTCACTAGACCCTTTAATTAAAATTGTTGGTGCGGCACGTTCATTCTATTCATTAAACTGAGACGCAATATTTTATTAAACCATTTGTTAAATAATAGCAATTCTATTTTATTCTTTTACCAAATAATTAATAATACTACGTATAATGTTTTTTTTGCGACGCAGTATCACTACTATAATTATATCCACCAATATCTTAACGGTAAAAAGCCAATGACATTTTGAAGACGGGTTGACGTCAGACATCTTGCTAACTCATAATACAATGTGGCGCTATGAAAAGGTCTATGTCATCGGACTAGGACGTACCACCGTAACAACACGCATTTACTTCAACTGGCGTCTTTGAAAAATGGGTAAGGGTTGTAGCATTAGAGACGCGTGCGTACGTAAATGGCGTACATAAAATGTGAGTAAAAATGACGAGGATGGCTGGTTGGAATCTATAAACGATGACTGGATGAGGACGAAAAAAAACAGTCACACTAGATACGACTCGAAATTTAAAGTACGGCTGGAATAACAGGAAAAGTGTATATTTTTTTCCGAGGGAGTAATGGTAATTGGAATGAGCTGGGAGCTAGTTCAAGATTGAAGAAAAGTATATGATATATGTAAAGAAAATGAATTATATTGATTGAAACCATAATATATGATCTTATGTTAACCGTAATGAGAGTGTATGCTTCAAAAACTGAAAAGAAGGATTTTGGGGAGAATTCTGAAACGTTTGTAATGACCATTCAAATCTGGTAAACTATCAGGGCCCACTGATTTCCCATTTTATTGCTTTACACTAGTTTTCTTATTTTGCCTACACATTTTTGTTGTGCGTCAAACTCTTCAAACATTTCTCTCATTTTTGTATAAGAGGGATTTTTCCTTCTTCATCATGTAACAGAGAACAAAAGTTTTGAAAAAAGTTATAGAGCGAAGACGATGTAAGAGAAATGTGAGATACCCCAAAAGCGATTTGGTTTCAAGCTGATCAGAGAACGACAAACGCCATATTCGCCTTATATCAGTAAATATTGGCGTATGCGTAAGAACTTAGCCATTTTCGCTATAGACCTTAAAAATCGTTTCACCGTATACTTTACGAAGCATTTTGCTTGCCACAATTCTCCCTGCGATAATTTATTCGTTTAATGTAGCTGTAGGGCTGCACAAGGGTTCAGTTTTAAGCCCTTTCCGATTCCTTCTAGTGATGGGTGTATTAACCGCAGAAACCAAAAATCAGACTCCTTGGATGCTGTTCACCTATCGCAAGGCTGTTAAAATGGCAGGAGTAATCGGAGAATGTTAAATGAAACAAGAAACCAAGCATGTACCGCAACTTTGGTGGTTCATCAATTTGTCTTTGATTACCTTAAATGTAGTAACTCTGTAAATATATTCGGATTTTCAGTACGTTGATTCACTTTTTTTAATTGAAATAAAAAAAAATATTGAGACGTCAGCAACAGAATGTAAGCAGGAAGTGAAATCTCAGGAACGACTTGATCGACATGACGCTAAAATAGGTCTTAAATTAAATAAGGAAAATTTTTAAAATAGTCAATAGACGTGTCATAATGTATTGTTAGAAAAAATATTTATTAATAAACCAGTGCTTGCAAACCAAATGAAGATGTTGAGTTTGATATAACAAGACTGTATAAGATAGGAAAAAAGCATATCTGCTGAAGTTTAAAAGATGGGCACAATATAGAAAAGATGAAACGTGCTATTTTAGCGTGGTATAGATATGTAATGTAAACTATATAAAGTGAGTTAGGAAGAGTAACGAGAAGAGAGAGGAGAAGAGAGAGGAGAAGTGGACGGATGCATATAAACGATGACATGAAGATGTGAAAAATTATGCAGCGCAAAACCAGAGAAAAATATTACGCTTAAAAATTATTTACATATTTCTTGTTTGGTATTCTAATTGAAGCCGCGTTCTCGTTTTGTGTACAAAAGTCTAAGCCCGATTTTTTGTCTTCAAATAACTGTTGCGCACCGAATAACTTTTGGTACTTTTGGTGACATATCAGAAAAACAGCCGAATATTAAATTTATTCTCCATTTATATTATATTCAAGATTTGAAAAGAATTCCTAAATCTAAAAGGGAATCTTAAGTCCTTTTCTGATTATGTGAATCTTTTCATCAACTTTTTTAAATACGCATGACAATGACATATATTACATAAAAATATAGAAACCTCAGCTTGTATGTATTATAAAGTTAAACCTTAATTAATTAAACACGCGGATTTACCTACTTGGTTTATAATAATTTAAAACGTAACGTGGAATTACGGTAGTCTAATGGAAAACAAATTAAACTGATCCTGTAAATTAATTCAACCCTGGCTTTGAAGTTTTCGCAGACTCCATTTCCATTTTATAAAACCAATTATTTATTACTTAGAACATCCGCTGATTGAAGGAAAATCAATGCGGTCGTACACTAATTGATCTAATCTTCGAATGCCTTTGATTTATTACATGATAATTTAAATAGGTTATTTATCGCTAATTTGATGTCGGTACTATTAAAATAACAAATAATAACATTTTATACATATTTACGTGGAATCTTGTCTGGTAAGCAGATCTTCAAAAGATAAAGAACAAAATTAATTTTAGTTTTTTTATTTTACCTAGTTTACAAGATCTGAATAAATGGCTATTTAAAATATTTATGTGTAATCTACAAAATATCAAAAAATAATATTTGTTATTCTGTTCATGAAATTTTTTGTTCCCAAGCACGTCTTCGTAAAAATGTACACATGGCTCACACAAAATATACATGACATCATACCAAAAACCTTGAGCTAAATTTGTATGCCTATAGTTCTGTAACCTTGCCATTGGGAGTACTTTGTTTATCTTTGAATGATTTACATAACAAATGCTAAGTATTTAAATTATCGAGAAGGTAATATATACTGCCACGTCTATTATCACCTAATTGTTTTGCGCTTGTCAATACAGATTCTTAATGATGGCAACATTGGATGTTGCTCTCACCTAAAGGTTTTACGATTGACGCTACATGAAATACCTTTATAGCAAAATATTTCCAAGACTATAGAAATAAGCCCACTTTATTTATAAATGTGTTTATTTGTGTTTTGTGTGTAGTATCGATATCGTAGAATTATATTCCGAATTCATTTGCTTTAGGCGTTGGTATGGATAATGGCTTTTATATATTTATAAATTAAAAATGTTCAATAATAAAATCACCAAAAAAACACATTTCCTGTAAATAATCTTATAATAATCACACGGAACACATTATAGAACTGGAAAGTCTCACATCCGGCTGTCCTTTCCGTATACGTACAGAAGTAAATTAAATCAATCAAAGAATAAAACAAATTGTAACGCATTGGAACGGGACTATTGCATTTCACGTGTCAAGGATTCACAAGTTCGTTTCGATTTGTGTCGCAAGGGTCGATCATCAATGCAACAACTAATTTGTAAACACCTCGTATATAAATTGAATTCGCGACAATTCATTATAAAACAGTCTATTTAGTATATCTATGCTTAATTAAAAATTAAGACGCCTAGTATTTGTATTAGTAGTGCTTTATGATTTTTTATGATTAAGCCCATGATATATATATATATATATATATATATATATATATATATCCTTGTAACGTATAATATTAAATATATATATATATATATATATATATATATATATACATATATAATCATTTTTGTGTACTTACATGACTTTTACGAATGGTATATATTTTGTCTTTGGACTTCATTTATATGCTACATAGTTTTTTGCACTCTTCAACTGAATTAACGTAACTTAAGTAAAGTGAGAAGTTCTGTAAGCTACGTACTACCCCGTAATACCTACCCACGTAATACCCTTTTACTAAATTAACTCTTGATCCTGCCTGTAAAATAACAAAATGAATGAAGATCATAAATATTATAAATATACAAATTTTTATTTATATTTACCCGGCTGTATCCACGTAGAAATTAAATCGGAATGCGCCCGACTAGCTTCGAACCCATTCGGGGTTCTTATTCATGAGCTGAGTCGCGGCGTGAACAGACAAATATACCAAACACCAGTGACATGACGCTATCGGCATGGGCGTTTGATATTTTGATAAATAAAGCCTATTTTATTTTCTGTACTTATTTGGATTATTCTATCTCTAGTCTGATGATCTCTAGAATGATCATAAAAAATATAGCCACAGCGAACTATTAATATACAAGTATCAGTATTCACTTAACCTCCAAATAAACATTACAATACATTGTTGTAAATGTATTGTAAGATGTAAGATGACATAATTTAAATATTCCTTGCAATAACGTAATCATATAAATCTATTTTGGATTCACGTTAACCTCGTAGTTAATTTACTATTATTATTAAGATGAGACGTCATGTAATTGGTTGACAGATGAGTTCAAAGTTCATGGTTTATTAAAAACTTTATTCTTTTTCAAGTAGCGTGAACAATGTGGCTTTTAGACAATTGTATTTCAGTTTCCCGAATCAATAAAGAATGGAGAGTATATATTCATGGAAAAATCTTTCAAACTTACTCAAATCAACATAAAACTTTATAGCTATTTGTATATTGTTCTGCAACTCAATAATAAGTGTTAGAGATTGTGACAAAGAATGAATCAATGAAATAAGTTAATAATAAGTTATTTTTAATATAAGTTATTCTAAAAAAAAATTAAAGATACATAAAGTCTATGTTGAAGTTGTTAGTGATAGAAAATTAATTATACAACAATAGAATTCTTAATCAAATAAAAAGAACTTTATACATAATTTAAAAAGGCGACACTTATTAGAACCAATATTTAATAAACACGAATTAACAAATGAATAGAAAACATATATTTTATTATATTCTTTTACTATTATCGTCAAATTCAATATTCTATTAAAAGATTTAATCTGAATACATCCCAGCTTTCAGTCATATACAGGGATGAGATGGATTTCTGTTACTGTCTGTTTTCAAAGTAAATAAGGATACTTACATCGTCATCAGGGAGTATAGAATTTATTATTTCTCGTTTAACTTTATGTCGACTTATTCTAATAAAGGTAATAAAGATGCGTTATAATGTATAAGATTTTATTCATTTTATTTAGTGAAATATAATCTCACCTAAGTAACTATAACGCCATGGAAATGATTATTAAAACAATACAATAATATATATATATATATATATATATATATATTTATTTATTTATTTATTTATTTACGTAGCTGTATTCATGTGAAAATATATAGGAATGAGCCCGACTAGTTTCGAACCCACCCATGAGCTCGAAGTATGCAGCAAGTATAATTTCACGTGAATACATACAGTTGGGTTAATATATAGTTAGTCTGGCCATAAATACTGCTACACTATAAAAAATATTACATTTGAATTTCGAATCTGTCATTTTTATACGATTGTTCATTGTGTTTTCTCATTTTGGCGCCAATATATTGAACAATGTTTTGATATATTAAAATGGAGTGAGGTGATAAAGAGAACCGAATCGCTGTGATTGCATTACACATGTAGGTATGGAGCCAAATGCAATTTTTAAAAGTCTCCATACACTTGGTATTAGTAAAATGTTTGTATACCGGGCTATTAATTGGTACAATAAGACTTCCTCTGTTTGTAACAGGAAAAGATCTAGCCGTCCACGTAGTGTTCGTACGAAAAAGGTGGTCAAAGCAGTAAGGGAAATAATTCGAAGAAACCCTGTCCGAAAGCAAAAGATTTTATCTCGGGAAATGGAGATAACCACCTAGAACCATATCGCGTATTTTAAAAGATGACTTAGGACTTGCAGCCTATAAGAGACGCACTGGTCATTTCTTAACCGATAATTCAAAGCAGAATAGGGTGGTAAAATCGAAACAACTACTGCAGCGGTGCGCAAAGGGAGATCACAGAATAATTTTGTTTACGGATGAGATTTTTTTTACAAGTAAGCAACATTTTGACAAACAGAATGACCGTATTTATGCTCAAAGCTCTAAGGAGCTTCCCAATTACTCGATAGAGTGCAACGTGGACATTATCCGACTTCAGTGAGGTTTTGGTGGGGTGACTTCATGTTAGCTATGAAGGAGTGACTGAGCCATATTTTTGTGAAAAAGTTAAACGTAAACGTAAAATGTAAAAAGTTTCAAAGCATCGGCACAAGTATATCAAGATACCATTCTTGAGAAGGTAGTTAAGTCCCTTAACATCATCATGTTCCATAACCAATATGGTCATAACAAGTATGATCCTTCCAGCAAGACTCGGCGCCGGGTCATAAAACTCGTTCCACGCAGTCTTGGTTGGAAGCGAACGTTTCGGATTTCATCAGAGCTGACGACTGGCCGTCGTCTAGTCCCGATCTTAATCCGCTGGATTATAATTTACGGTCAATATATGAGAGTATACCTTGCTCTAAACGCCATGATAATTCGGAGTCCCTAAAACAATCTACACGATTGGCAGTGAAGAATTTTCCCATTGAAAGAGTGCGTGCTTCTATTGATAACTGGCCTCAACGTTTAAAGGACTGTATTGCAACCTAAAGATATATTGGTTCAATGGAGACCTCTTCGAATAAGCTTTATATATTTATAATTGTTTTATATTTATGTACCAAACTAACATACTGTAAAAGTAATAAATGTTATTTGCAGTTAAAAAAAAATATTATTTTATGGCCAGACTAAGTATAATAATAAAATGTAAGTAAATAACTAACTTTATTTATTAACTGACAAAGTACGACGACAGCTAACTATGAACATTAATTAAAGTTACTGTAACACATTTCGCCCATACTCGTAGTTCCGCGACACTTAAATATCACCTATGTGTCTGCGTGCCTTCATTACTTCTATTAATAGTGGAGGAAAATCTAAATTAATTACTTACATCATTTATAATACATTTTGCTTTTAAAGCTCTATTCGCAACACCTACCTGGCCACCGATATGACCTGTAAACTTAAACTTAAGAAGAGAAACGTGATATCTTATTTGTAATGATATATTATTTTTTTACAATCAACACAACAAAAAATATTTAGGCAAAAAACTAAGCCACTGAAATTATATTTAAAACCATATAAACTGCAAATTATTCATCCCTTGACATTCAAAAGATATTATAAGATATATAAAATTCATTGTTAAAGGCTAACGAGAAGATTAATGCTATATCACGACTAAAATAATTGAATTCACAAAGTGCACTTAAGATAGAATTAATTATTCAAATAATTTATAGTCAAATTATATGTCACGCTAATTATATGATTGAATGTCACAAATGTTATACATTAGATCCTTTGAAGGTGATCAAAATGTCATTACTGGCGATATATGTGATTGTATTCAAATGACAACTATTGTTCTAATTTCAAGGGCGATGTTGACTTAAATTATCATAGTCCATAGCTTGCGTCTTTAGTCTAGTCTAGTCTTGTTTAATAATATCTCACCTTCTTGTTTTCTACATATTCACCGTTAAAAGGGCCTAGAAGTGTATTATAATGCAAAAAATATATTTATTATAAACTAAGAAAATACTACTCCATACAGTAAAATGAATTTTATTATCAATTTTATTAAAGTGAAAGGACTCTTTTATTCATTCGGAAAACGACTGAAACGAGGGATCGGAATCCCGAATCTTTAACGTTGGTGGGCTTTTTAAGGAAATGACGACTGAAATTCATGAATTTTTCATAACAGATTGACAGTAATTTCCATATCGCCCCGGGCTTACCAAAATCGCGGTAAAAAGAATCGAATAAAAAACCTTGAATCAATCAAAAGCTTTTACTCAGTAATAAAGTTTTATAAATATTATCTTATATGTAATGTTTAATATTTTATCTGAGTGACTAATAGAGAAGATTTTTTATCAAAAAAATTAGAACATATACCCCTCTATATATATGTTAGGTTAAATTCATTGGAATTGTGCCCCTGTGAATTGAATTTTTGAACCCGAAATGAGTTTATATCGTGGAAAAGTTCACTTCACTAGCAGAAACACTTCACTAGTAACAGTTATTACTGGTGAAGGTCTCACTAGATCCACGATCTAGTTAACTAGAGAGACTATAAACTACTAATGATTCGCCTAATTAGTGATTTATGCCTAATTATTATAATGGGACAAAATAGATTAAGTCATATAATAATATGATTATTGTATTTTATTTAACATTTTAAACTTTAAATAACCAAAATTAATTTAAGTTGGTTTAAAATATATTATGTAATATTCGAGCAAACTCAAAGACTCTACAACTGACAGGAAAGTTTAGGAAAATAGGGATGAAAGTTAGCGAAATGTCATTTCACGGTCACTTTATATTTCAAAGCTTTCACAAACAACACTGAAATATTTGTAACTGTCGCGTTTACATTTCACTTTACTACAATAATATTATAATTTATTTGTTTGTTCTTTTTTTATTCTTTCGTTTCTTCTGGAGCTTTCCATTAGTCACCAATCTATAAACGTTATTTCTTTTTACAGTTTCAAAGTAAATTTTAGTGACATTTCCTGTAGTCCTTAAAAATACATTTAATTTCCTTCAAATGTAATACTTATTTTTAAATTCATTAAATATCTGTATTAATAGATGTGTTTTTAATTTTAAAATGCTTGTAGGTTTGTAACAATCTATGAGTAATGATGAATGATTGAATGATGACTTTATTTTGCAGCATCACTATGTAAATTATCTTAACATTTATTTCTCAGAAGTGCTCACATCTTCCCACCAGATAAAAGTATTAAAATAAAATATTTGATTAATTCAATTATTAATCAACATCATTTTTAACATTTTTTTTTCAATTACGTGAATTAAATAAACCTATTTCATTTCGAATTCATAATAAAATGGTTAGGTTTATCTTTTATGAAAAGATAATTCTAGTTTCATCTGGCCGAATGGAAATGTATGACCATTTAATAAGTTTGAATAAATTAGATAAGTAAATAAATAAAATAAAAAGCCTTTTATTGCTCTCAAAAAAAAAAAAAAATAGAAAAAAAATAAATGCTTTTAACAGTTATTCAATTAAATTAAAATTAAATTTTATTAAAGAGAAACCCTCTCAGGTGAAGGCCTCCTCCAGAGGATGCCAAGTGCTTTGGCTATTTGAAGCCAGTCGTTTACCGTTGTTTTAATGATATCATCTTCCCATCGTGCCAGTGGTCTCCCTCTTCTTATGTGACCTTAGGTCCTTGCCATATTGCAGCACTCGACGTCTATCCGCCGTTAGTGGTTCTGGCTATGTGTCCTGCCCATCTCCATTTAAGTTTCTGTGAGTAGTTTTCAGTTGGGCTTCAATCACTCCAGTTTTCTCTTTGATTTTTGTGTGGGAATTTTTTTGTAATCTTCTAATTTTCATCATACTTCCTTCCATACTTCTTTGAGTGATTCTTATTTTATTTTTAATTATATGTGTATATTTCTTGTAAGTCTGAATAAAAACACTATTTTTTTTTTTAATTACGCCTTCTCTCAAAAAAGTCAATCAAGCCGAGATGGGGTTTGACTTATTAATATATTTATGAAATAATACAATAAATCTATTTTATTATTATTATTAATTGATTATAACATTAAATCACTTTAGTATATTACATAATATATGCAGTAGTTGGATTCCTTTTTTTATATAAAAAGTAATTGTACAACAGAGGCAGTTAGTATAAACTTACAAAACATAAAATTGCGCATTGCGTATTAAATTCTAAGAATTTGCGTGAATAAATATTTTCATAGCTGTTTTAATTGAATGTATTCTGAAATTTAAAAACTCATGTATCATTAAGAACATTGCATGTTTTCCTAAAGCGTATACAAAATATTTAACAACATTTTACATTATATTCATCTTTTTAAAGGGTTCGTTGTTGTTGGAGGCATTCAAATATATGTAAATTTTGGTCCTAATTTTCGACAGTTGTTTGAACATTCTGCTATCCTGTTTGCGTTTGTTTAACAACGAAAGCAATTTTTCGCTTAGTTCGCCTTATTAAATTACTTCTTGGTAAATGTTCTAAATTGTGAATCAATTCACATACAAACCTTTTATTTGTACGTATTTTATATCCGTTGTTCAATTAACAAGCTGGATATTGAACGGGCAGGTAAAAGGTAATAAAAATTTTGCTGGATTTTTTATTATTTGACAACTGAATTTATGTATGGTAACAAACACATTTATATATAACTTATTTGATCCTATTTTACATATATATATTTGTTTTTATCACCATCCCACCAAACTTATTACGAAATCATTTAACATTTACGAGATATTTTGTAAGAATAGTATTTATATCAAGTAAATATTTACTTAATGAGAAAAAATGAAGAAATCAGATTCACACTGAGATACTTAAGCCGACACAACAAATTCCATGACGCGTGTAAAACAATATTAAAATCAAATCTAAATCTAATAATTTAATAAACCATCATATGAAAATCTTAAAACGTTAATCGACATTTTTGCTGATAAAGTATTAAATGTTCTCTGAGCTGTGATATTGGATATAGCGTATTATTGTTGAGGGGATTGTGAAAAATATATACCCATAGGGGATGACATTTCCAAGTGAGTATGGATGACTAAATACAAAAATATGTGGGAACGAATTCTCAACAAAATCTTGCATTATAGTTTTTTTTTTTTTATTATTTTATCATTAGTGGCTGAATAATAAAGAGATATCTACGAAGGCAATTTGAAACGATGGCCTTAAAATCAATCAGCCATGTTTAATTAACGAGTATTCAGATTACGTCAATAATAGATCAGCATCTACGAGCAGATAATATATCTGTTAAATATTAGTTCTATAAAACCTCTTCTTTATCCTTCTAGAAACCATAATAATTAAAGTAGAGTAAAGAAAGCCAGCGTAATTTGTAAAGTCCTAAGAACTGAGTCCTTCAGCTTTATATACTTTTTCATACTAATACTATAGGGCCATTTAGAAGCGAAGCTAATTGCATCTCATAGAGTCGCATTCGCTGTGATGATTTTATGACGTCATCAAAAAAATTAATATGGTGCAACATTATAAGGGCGTTACTTGACGTTCGACTTGGGTTTTTATTGTCGTGATACTTAACCCGTGAAGTGTAGCACGAAGCACTTGCCTTTAAGCTATCAATTCTACGAATATATAATGATTCAATGGCGGATGTAGCAAAAATCTATTAAGTGTGAAAAACTCTGACTTTTTGCCCACCTTTTGAATAAATATCAACACTTCACACTTTGGCAGGTTGACAATTCTTAAGCCAAATAGGCGATCCTTTGTGCACGTAAGTCTTGAATCGTGTTTTTATTACTAATATTTTATAAGGAAATTTGGTCTTACGTAACATACCGGTGGACCCCTGAGTGCCCATTCAGGGGTCAGGAAAGTTAGAGGAGTCAGGAAATCATAGGATCTGCAATCTATTTAACATAACAATCAAACTTGTTTTTAATTTATAATTATAGACTCAATTAATACAACATTTTGATATCAATATAATCACACATACATTCTTGTCATGTTATAAATTTGAAACTTTACAAGTTTAAATTTTTATATGTTCTTCAATTACGCAAAATCTGTATAGATTTCGATGGATTTCAGGAGAACGGATGACCTGCAAAATCACATGTCTGACTTTATTTTTTGTTGTTCAGGAAAAATTGTTCAGGAAAAATATAACATACTCTTGGGGAAAACGCACAATATTTCATCACCAGGGGACGCTAGGGTGCTGAAACTGGATGTCACTTTAAATATTACTTTATATTTTTTTCAGTAAATCTTTGCTTCCGCTCAATGCGGGCGAAGCCACGAAAAAAGTTAATATATCAATGGTACGTTTAATATAAAATTTCATGATTTTAATTTACTGTCTACACATGTCTTTAAGTTACGTTAATTCTTTAGCTAAGTTAATTTCTTGGCAGTGATACGACTGGTGGTAGGGCCATTCAACTTTGAGAGTCACTTAACCTCTACCTCACAAAGCTTTTTAAATAAAGAAAGACCCTTTATTCTTTTGATATTTAACGAATTTTCTATATATTCAACTATATATAAAGAAGAAAAGAATATACGAAACGGAAAGTTTATAAATTATTCTCGAGTATCATATTTTAAATTTGACGATACATCAACAGATTGACTTGACAACCAATTTGCGGACGGCGAAATTTTTGATAATTATTTATTAAAGGTTGAGTTCAAGGTCTCATCTATACTTATATTATAAAGCTGGAGATAAGTCTTGTTTGTTTAAACTAACTTATGTTTAAAATTATTTGTCAGATAAAAAATAATTTATTCGTTGTCAATTATTGAAAATGTTTGCAAGCTATGTAACTTTTAAAAGTGCCTTTTAAAAAAAGAAATATCAAAGCATTGGAAGCGAGTTTCTGCTGTCGTTGTTCCCTTTCCTGCTACAATCAGTAGTTATGAACTAATGTTCCATGTAAACGTTTTCAGCCGTTATACAGTCAGCGCATGGTCACGGGAAATAGCTATTGGATATAGAAAAAAATACAAAAATAATTTTAGTCTATAAAAGATTATTTTTAGAAACAAGTAAGTATTAAAGATTCGGTATTTAAATAAAAGCATTGCTCCTATGATGTCGACTGAGCTGATGGTGTTTCATTGTATAAAATAAATAAACAACGAATAATAAATACTATCTCACTAAGAAAATTCTAAGAAACAACCGTTTGTAATTTGTACAACAACGAACACTAATCAAGGATTCGCTTAACTAAATTAGGGTTTAAGTCACGTCCAGCTCGGAAAGTTTTGAGGTCAACTAGCAAGATATATATCTATAAGTAAACTACTTACTTAATTAAGTAATTAGTTTACTTATTATATAGTTTTTCTAATCAGCAGAAGAAGTTTACGTTGCTACAAATATAATCTTCTGAGGTATGTAAACGAAAGGATAGGATAGAAAGAATACCTACCTGAACAACGCCATGTCGTAAAAATCTATTAAGCTGATAGATTGACAATAGAAGCCTAAATGTCAACTCTGTCACCAAATCATCTCTATTGAGCGACCTGAATATACATTTCTATCCCCATTACACATTTTTCTTCAAGATAAATATATACAGCAGATATTTGTAAAACGCTATTTTTAAACGTATTTAATCCACGTATTTGAATTAACATATGATACTTAAATTTTCGGCTACATTACGATACAATTTTCAATAATAATTTTTTATCATTATATAAGATTTGAATCCCTTAAACTGTTTTGTTTAAATATGATTCCTGAAACTTGAACTTTTCAGCTTCAAGTTTTATTTATAATTCACGTATTAAAATACCTACATAATACACATACAAACAAGATTAACTCTTAAACTAAATTGGGATTTAGATCAGATAAACCGGTGTCTCTTATCATCTCTGCCATACACACATAGAAATTTCCTCGAGACAAATATAAGGAAATTGGTTGATATCTTCAAACTTTTAAGGAACGTAGCTGATACAAGGACTTATTAATAATTCTCTGGTATCTTACTCTGTTACTAAATGGAGAGGTACTATTAAAACATACCTTCTAGAAGCTTAAAGCTCCCGTACAGATATCCTACAGCAATTTTTAGTTGATCATGAGATATTATAACTGTCTGCCTTTCATATTATCTGTTGTCGCCAAAAATACATGGTCAGCTGGTGTTCGACAAATCGTCTATTTTAAGGATAAAAATAAAGGTATTGTTTGTAACACGTCCCTATTTAATTTAAAGCTTTGTCATAGATTATTGAGTTACCTTTATGACATTATAAAATAAATACTTAATTATGTATATCCACATAATAATAATTGTATTGTAAAGTATATTTAATCCCCAGACTTTGAGTTAACTGAAGTTCTTTAAATTTTAAATTTAAAAAAGTAATAGAGAAAGCTTTAAATTAACTTTTAATTTAAAGCTTTCTCTATTACTAATGTTTAAAGTAATAAAAACAAATACACTCAACATAAACATACATGCACACATATAAACACACACATTCATATAAACACTCACACATTCATATAAACACATTTACACACATCATCGAACTGCACCTTATTTACAATAATAATTATTAATAATAATTGAGTCGATGCAAAATATTTAAACTTTGTACAATAACAAGCTATATTTAGTTGTCTTTTAGGAATGACGGCTTCATTTATATGGTAAGCTTATATTTATTTCTATGTTGACATTTATCTTATATTAAAATAAACTAAATGTGTAGCTAAGTGGATTCCCGGTGACTTTTAATGCAACTATGTAAGTATTTTAAAATTCATTTCAGTGCACAAATTTGAAAACGGTTCCTCTTCGTAATGAAATTATACTCGTACCTTTTACGATTTCTGTAGATAAATTGCTCAATGTATGATTTTAATTATAATAATTAAACCAGTACCAGTATTACTATTTTTCAATAAGTATGTTTAATAAATATATATGGCTAGTTTCTATTTAGTATAATTTATCTTTGTTATTAATTAAATCTTCGGAAAAATCAATCAATCCTTAAAATAACATGATAGTTTTGACACACTATTAGAAAACTTGTTTTATATAAAAATAACAAGATATAAACTATAGCCACAAACAGTAGATATTATAAATTAACCAACAAAAAAATAACCAATGACTGTCAGTTCTGATAGAACCATCCATAAAATGTGTAATCGGTTAAAATAATCGTTAAAAAAATGTATGAATAATGATCCAGCATTGTATAGAAATTCAACAAACAAATTCTATTATCACATTACATATCAAATTTCGTTTATACAATACGAGGCAGTAAGCTTGCAACTTAAACAGAACGTGTCCGAGATTGAATCGTCGATGAGGTATTTATTGAAGCCAAGGTGTGTCCTGTGTCCTTCTTGTCATGTACTTCCATTATCATAACGATTTAAATTTTTATTGTCTTCTACAAATTACATCGGGCCTATGTATAAAACATTTTATATTGAGAGACGAACATCACATTTTATATCAATATTCCATTTACGACGCCTTTATGACAAAATTATGCTTTAATGCCTTTAAATGAAGACCATCAAATCTATTAATATATTTTTATTATACTCGCTAAATTAGAATATTAATTATCCGCTTTTTTCTGACTATTATATTAAAATTAAAAAAAAATAAAAAAAAATTGATGCTTACATTATTTTCATAGTACGATTGAAACTCGTAATACAAGTAACTATTGATTACATACAAATAAATGAAAATTACATTTAAATGTTATTTAAAATACAGACGTTTGTATCAACAGTGTACAAATCAACAAAACAACTAATATAATGTTTGTATTACACGAGGTAATAAATTATTTCGCGTCTAACTCTTTAAAAAACATAACTTTTTGTACTCTAAATAAACAAAAGCACGATCCGCGGCTTAAAAAAGTATTGTTAAATGTTAAGTGGTACTAAAACATTAAACAGATATCCTTTTACATTTAATTCAAAGCAAAGAAATAAAAAAAAACGGATATAACATTTTTATTTGAATGTTAAATACAGATGAATCTTTATAGATAACGGTTCTTTTATTTCAACGAGATGAGATTTCGAGGTTATTAGATGTAATGTAGATTATAAAACCCATTTTACGTGAAACAAAACAGATCGAAACAAGGCTTGAGTTAATTGAGATCAAGTGAGTTATATGGCTGGGAAAATATACAGACGGATTGAATATCTATAACGATGAATTATTCAATATTATTACTGAAAATTTTGAAATTGGTATCGTATCAATCAATTCATATTTTATTTTTCCGATATCTTGTGTAACCATACGCTATCATACCAAACATTATCAAAATCAGTCCAGTAGTTTTTGTGTGATGCGCAAACAGACAATCATAGATATATGTCATGTAAATTTATATCAAAATCTTCATAACTCACTGACAACTTTACACAACAAATATTGACGAGGAAATATTGTGTTTTAAGTTTTTTTATTATCAAATTTATGCCGAAATATATTTTATATTGTATTAGAACAGTATTTTTTATATTCTTGTGATTTATTAAGATTTGTTACCACAGGTCTAAGAACTATGAAATCGATGTTTCCATTAAGCTTTAACTCTTCTTAATATAGCTTACAATAGTGAATCTATTTTTTTTTTTAGCAAAAAGTTATCTGATATCTATATTAATGCCGACAAAACGTTTGTAGCACAAAAAATGGCATTGAAATTAATTTAAAATTTACGATTGCAATTTACTATAAACTTTTAGTTAGTTCACTGCTAAGATTTATTATATTTTTTGGGTTTATGTTTTAGAATATATTGGCGAAGCTATTGCGTTTGTTCTATTTAGAGAATACTTAGTTTTTTATTGACTGCAATTAGATTTGACTGCAGCATAGATAAAAGATAAAAGGAATTATAAAGATAAAATTGAAATAAAGAGAGTAACAATACATCATATGTTAAGATTAATTCCAGCAAACAAAATGATGCATCACCATGTTTATTTTTAACCACCAAAATTCCATTTAGCTTAGCGAAAAAAATGAAATTTATTGGCAAATATTGCATTGTTATCAAAATATTAAACATTAGACATCTTATGAGTAGGTTTAAAGATTTAAATGTACAAAGTAGTGGTCTTTTTAATGTTTGTAACAGGATATAACTTGAAAGTCCTATGAACAAATATTTTTGAGTTTGATGACGTAAGATGGTTTCGTTTTTCACAAATCTCAATAAACAATTACCTCATTACATACAGCCAGTAACCATAATGTCAACTTTATAAATAAATCATTATATTATTGCAAAATATCTGACTCACGCAACTTGATATATAATAATCTTCAAACATATTAGACATGTTACGTTTGTGTTTGAAAATATCTGTATAAATGTGTTGCCATGCATGTCTACAGTTTTGCCGAAAATCATCAAATTTACGGTACATAATGCTACAAAATCAAACGTAATGTACTACAACCTATACTAACAGCGGATAAAGTGTTTCTTAATTAATAATTTCTTTAAAAAATATATCAAATATTATAGCTTTTAATATTACTAAAATGATTTTCCATCATTTCTTCACACATATTCCACGATTTCAGGCATAGTTTCGGTATATTTTTCTTGTATTAATTGCCATATGTTTCAGAATAAACAAATACCTTAGGTAAGAAAACATACTCCACTAAAGTCCTATAAAAAAATAATTATCAACACTTAACAAAATATCTTTAAAAATAATAATATAATTTTTATTTTTTTCTCGTTTTTGTAGGTGACACATGAGTCTTAACTTACTGTAATAAGGTTTATTTTACTTGCAATTTTGTTGATTCTTTATAACAAATATTTCTAAAATTCAAAATACCACCTCAGTTGGTCCAAGACCGTCATCTTGAGTGGTTCTGTATTTCTTTTAGGCAAAATTTCTGTTAATAAAGATTGCTGTACAAATACAAAATATATTTTATAAAATCTAACTTGATACTTTACAGCTTACATAATATTCTGCATCGTCAACTAGATAAATTATAAAACATTATTATATTTCCAAAATTTTTTAGTAAGTATATGGTTTTGCTACAAGTACGTAAGGATTATTATCAATTAGTTTTGACTGCACGGTGACCTGAAGGTATACTGGTGGATGGATGCTACTGAATCTTCTAGATAAATAAAGCTAGGTGCTCCGAGATTAGGCTTGTTTTGTTAGTTCTGATAAGATCTTACTTTCTTTTTATCTTTGATTTAGTTTCGTTAAATAATAAAATTATTCGATTAATGTAGTTAACAATTTTATGTTTTTTTACAAATTCTCAATGAGTATTCTATAGTCATCATATAACATATAAATATACAAAAATTACTGTCTATGTATATAGATACATAGATATTTACCTATACATAGGTATAGGTAAATCTTTACAGAACTACGACAAATTTGACACCATTTAGACTACATTTGTCCCAACGGATATATTGTCCGTTTGGGGAAAATGTCCAAAATTATATACGTTTATAATTAGCCAAATCAGCGGAAAAACTTTGTACATTGAAGTAATTAAAGAACAATAACATTGTGTGTTACAGAAAATATATAATTATATATAGTTAAAGTATATATAGTTTGACAGTTCACCTATTTTATATATTACTACAGTATTACTTTATGTATTACTTTAAACAGTTTTGTATGTAATTGTTTTTCAGCCTTTCATTTGATATTTAATAAATAAAGGGCAATATATAAGGTACATTTTTGAGACGACGTGGTTAAAGATGGCTTAACAGGATTAGTTATTGAGGAGACTTTACATAATACATAAATGTTAGACACTGAAAAAAAATTGATCACAAAAACAGTCAATCAACCTAAAAAACTATGCATACCGTATGTCATTATAATAAAATATTTCAGCCAAAAAATTGCAAAAAAAATTGAAAAATGTTATACTCCTACTAACTTATGCTTGGACTTCTTATTAAATACATCCTGTCTTAACAAAACAAGTGGACAGATGACCACTTCTATTCTGAAATCCTTGAAGATAGTGTTGAAATAGCATATTACATATTTTATCAAGTTCTGTTCTTGTATGATCACACTGAGGTCATTTTAACAAAAAAAAAAGTCTGTGACTGGTTAAAAAAATTACCGACAGTATGTAACAAAAAACTGCATTGTTTAAATTCAATAGAAAAAACATTAATTAATTTCCTTTATACTCAACAATGGGCTCATTATAATTTAAAAAGAGCCACAACAATCATAAAATAAGAAAAAAAATCTTTGAAATCAATCATAGAGTCAATGTGACTCTATGATTGATTGATATGTGAATCATAGATTAGTCTTAGAAATATTCTGATAAGGTACATACCAGGTTTATATAGTATTTGAATAAACCTATTAAATATTTATTTTACGTTAACAATTGTTAACGTAAAATAAAACCAAACTTTTCTCAGCAATTTAATTTGAACGTCAACACCCAGTTTAAATTACTGATCTAAAGAGTTTGAAAGAATATTATTATGTTTAAACCATAAAAATTATTCCGTAAAAACCAAGCAATAGACAAAAGTAAAATATTAAAAGATGTAATATGAATATAGAATGAAAAAGAATCAAATATAAAAAGACGATAACATTTTTAAAAACTCCATTTGACTTTGAGAATCTGTTTCCGATCTTTCTTGTGTAAATTTGCTTTCTTCGCTTGACATTTATTTACACTGGCTATGAAACAGAAAATTTATCCCATTGAAATAGGATTTTTTTTTTGATTTATTTAAAAAATAATAATTTAATGTACAGCCAGTTCTTAAGATTATTATTGTTTAAAGTTATATTGTCAGAATCAAATTGTAATTGTGTGAATTATTTGTTTTTTTGAAGTTTATAAGACCAATTCTATCGCCTCTTTTGTTTTTAATATTTCGTAATTTCGGGAAAAACGCCGATTGCTTTGTTCTTTAGCAGTAGATGTTAAATAATTATATTTTGAAACAAAAGAGCAGACGTCAAAAAGTATTCAAATTCGAAGCTCAATGGAGTTTGATATTAATTATATTTCAACAAGTTTCCTTTCGATTGAAAAAGTTTGACAGGCCATTTTGATTCATACACCTAGTTAAGCTTTGAAAAACAGATTCGTTGCCTTTTTTATTTAATTTTGCTTTTTTGTTGTTTTCGCAAAATAAAGTAATTATCTACGATCACATTTATTTTACACTTTCTTGTTTATAGAAGATGTATCGAATATAAATATTGATCCAAACGTAGATACATATCTACGATGAAATAAATAAATATTTAGAAATATATACATATATATTTAGAAATATATATGTATATATTTCTAAATATTATTTCAATTCAACTTGAATTTGAACTTGAATATGAACTTGAACTTTAGCAAGGTACTGTTTTGATTAAAAATATTTAACCGTATGACAGATCGATCGATGTTTTTGGTTGTAATAAGCCTTACATTTTACCTACCTACATTATAAAGATTAATTTAAAACTGTTTTATTGTACCATATTTGTCCGTACATAATATATACATATGTACTATGTACTTCACTTACTTTATACGTTTAAAAATAATGATAGTATGTATAAAAAAACAACACAGCAATAATATTGGCAGTTTAAAATGCAATTTCCATTTAAAATACAATTAATGCTACCCGTTTCACAGAGCACGGTGAAATACCTTTCAGGAATGAACGTAATTAAGCTTTTAATTAATATAAGCTAATTAAAATAAAGTCTGTGTATTCTTAAACATCGACAGTAGGAATATCTGGTAAGAGTTTCAGATCATAATCAAAAAAGAATTAGCAGGCCATATTATTTCATCGTACTTGAAATGTATACTGAGAGGTTGAAAAAAAATATTAAATGTATCTATAACATAGATATTATGTGAATTGACGTCTTGTAATTAATACTACTACTATAATAAGAATGTGGTAATATTATAAATTTCCTAGATTTTGAAACCTTGGTCCACAATGTGACGGTAAAAGAAATCCGTATTATTACAGGAAGCATTTGAAAAATATTGGAAATATTAGTTATTGAAGAATAAAAATAACCAATGTCGTTTCCAGTTCCCGCGACAAAATTGATAGGTTCTGGAGTTGAAGCGTGAAAACACTGAGATAATTTACTTAAATTTTTAACAGCGTTTTAACATAAAATATTAAAATATAATTATGTACCAGCGTGAATTAATTTCTATCCCTTATTAACGTCCCCGGAGTGTTGGGCATTAACTTTTATTCTCTAACATTTAAATCTGTTTATTGCATATTTATTTTATACTTAAATACAACTGGCCATGATATTGGCTTTACAAATAAACTTAGCAAATATTATTTTATGAAATGTGTTTTTAATTTTTCATTCATTGTTTTATTTACAAAAATAATATTACTTATATTTTCGGTATTTTAAAATTGTCGTCTACATTTCAAGAAAATAAGTAACAAACAATTATTATTTATTTCTGAAAAGAGGTTCAAAAACAAAAGAGTTCCGTTTGCTCCAAAGTCATGACGGATCAGACTAAAAAGACAGTATGTAACTTTGTCTAGAGCAGCATTTAACGTCTATAAATAAATCAAATTACGCATTTGGTTAGAGTGACACTTAAAATGGTGACACATCGTTGTTTATTTGTCCGTGGTCGAGCAGTAAACCTACAACAAGGTACTCAATCTGAACGACATCATTTGAAGCGTAAATAACTCACCATAAAAGCTATAATTAAATTCTGGACGTTGAAATATTACTGAAACTGAACGGCGGCGTTTCATTTCCGAAGACGTTTCTATAATTTTCTTTGCTAGCCGTTTCAAAAATAAAAACGACATTGTTACTATTTGTTTTTGTTTTTTTTTTTTTAATAAATCATCAAAAGATTATTTTTACGTCATCTTTGACAACAAAAGTGTGAAAATTGTATTTTTTTTTTATTTTCATTAGAGTTTTAAATTTAAAAAATGGGCTTAGTTTTTATCAAATATGATCCCGCGACATACCAGGTGAAGCTAACGAGCTTTTGATGCATTGCAGCTTTTTTAAAAATTAATTTGAATAATAAGAATATAAAGAACTTTATTTAAAACTTTTAACTAAGTTACTTATAAGCATATGTTATATATATATATATATATAACGTATAGTACATCTCTATAATGTCATTCTATACGATTTTACACAATCTTACTCGAAGTGTCTCCTTGAGAGTGTTGACATTGCTAGATGCCGCACCCTCAGTGTCTTATGTCATCGACCAAACATGACGAAAATCTCGAGGAATTTGCCATAAATTAACAAATGTTTTTAATGTGATGAAAGAATTAACGGAAATTATTTCTAATCGGTTCTTGTTCAATTATCGGTTTCGGTATTGTATTTTTTTTTCATTTTATTGTGACTTTCTTCTGAATACTTTTAATCATAAGACGACAAAGTTTTTCGAATAAAAATATGATTGAAACATCATTTACGCAACAAACACGATCAAATAGAAAAATACTTTTAATATAAAAATAAGAAAACAGCTGAACTACGACTAAAAGGTATTCATAACTCATAATGTAGAATCTAATATTATTTTGCAAATATATACAATATATAAAAACTTATTTAATTGAAAACAAATTATATTAATGTAATTTGCAATATTAATATTTAAATCAGTGTTAAAATTATTGACGTACGCATACTATACTAATTGATAAAGAACAACGGACTCTTGTCTGATGATGAATAGTCTTTGTCTGGAGCATGATTTTATTCAGATGTTTGAAATCGGCTTATCAGTGAAGTCTAAGTGAACATCCGAACATCCGTTATGACCTCTGAAATCCCACGGGTAATTATATACAATTCAATACCAGTACATACATGCCCGGATCTCTAGAGCGCCGTAGCCGCTGAACTTTGCTTTTACTGAAAACTTTCAGCATCGATTTAAAAGAGTTAATTTAATGATTCCAAATGTGAGATTAGTTTTGATTCCATGAATGTTTTTAAAAAGGAAAATCCTTATCTACTCTATTTTATTCTATTCTATCAACAAAAATCATCTTTACCTTCTAATGGATATGACTAATTGAGAATATGTTTAATATAACGTTTTGTTTCTTTTTGTTACAGCTAGTACCAATTTAGTCGGAAAATTCACACAAAGCGTACGTCGGATTGTGCAAGACGTCAAGGATGAAGGCACTTCTAGTATGTTTATATTCCTATTTAATAATTATTAAATACTATATAGTAGTTGTAGATAGAAATAATTGTGTAATTAATAGTTTTAATGTTTGATTGATTTGATTGTAGGTGGGCAGACTAAAGAAGAGGTTATTGAAACGAATGAGAGACTGCGTACGGTGAGAGTGAGACTGGACGAGAACTATGACACGGCGAAGAAGGCGCTCGTCAACCTCATGGAGCGGTACAACGAGTCCAAGGTCGAGAGGAATGTATTCACACGATACGCACTTCTCAAAGCCATGATCAAGGTACCCTCATCCTGATGCATTTAAATAAGCCTTTGTGTTATTTTATTATATAAAAAAAATAACTATTTTATAGTATGTAGGCTATTTCTGTTATAGACGTCATCATCTACTGTTAACTGTTGATATGGTCCAGATATTTGATATGAAATATATTGTTTACCAAATTATCTGACCGTGGGCTTTATCTTTGTAAGATATATTAACTGCCTGAATTTATTCACACCTCACCAAAAACAAGACTGAACGTTGAATACACATACGCTATTAACTCCCATTTTATTATATGTATACGTTTTAGGAGCCGTAGCCAAATATAAACGTGCTGTAAGTTGTTTTACAAATTGTCATGTGTTCAAACCACAACCATAATTGTGTTATCTGGTTTAAAGCCAATTAACCGCATTTAGAAATATTGAGGTAGCAGAGCGACAGTCAGACAGACGATCAATGAAAGCAACGATTATACAATAGCGTTGGTTTATTAAAATATTATCTACAATATATATGAGCTTAGAATAAATAATAAATTGTTTAATACCATTCATTATGATATATTCAGGTCGAGGCATGTGAAAATCGTGAGCAAACTGGGTCGTGCATTCGCGCTAACCGACGCACACGATCCGTTTAACTATTGACGAAAAAGGAAATAAAAGTTTTGGATTTTTATTTATAACGACCGTTGCTTTTAAAAGTTCAGCCCAGCGTGATATATAATACACCCACGGAATGTATAATACATTATATGGAAACAAGGGTATATTCTCTATTCCCGGCCCATGTAACTTTTATAACCTTCTACAGACGTAATACCATTTCAGAATTCAACAAGAGCCTTAATTGTATCTGTTAATACCTTCAGCGACCTTCAATTAAACTAAACGTGCCCTCAATTCTGTCTTGAGCTTCAATTTTAGTCAATTAGCTAATTCAAAAGTTCTAGAAATAAATTAGATTTCAAAGTTTTACTCAAAATGTAAATGTTCTAATTTCACGTTGGCATACAATTAATACAAAATATAAAAATATACATATTTCTTATTTTTATATACAAACTGGCAACGCATGCAGAGACTTCGTAAAATTAGATATATTAGTTGATGGTTTTTTTTCCAATTACGTCATTCTCTTGAATATCGACTGGCTCGGCAACACACGGTGTAAGCAACGAGTCCACTCTGTTCAGTGGCTTTAACTGTATGTACTACTCTTGAGTATATACAAGGTAGGTACTCTATGCCTATGTTCAGTAGTCTTCTTCTCTTAAATATTTCCACTCTTCCCTCCCTTGTTTTCTTCTCTTCCCTTGTTCTTTCAGTCACCAACCCTACATCCTACGCTTGTGGAACTCAGTAGGAACTCTCCTTTTTTCTCGCCTTGCGTCTTAGATAAATTCATTTATATCTCTTTTATCATATGTGATCTAAGCGCAGACGCATATTTATCTACTGAGTTGCAGTCCATGGACGACGGCAGTCGTTTAGGTGACCCGTTTGCTCCCTCCCTAAACTGTAAAAAAAATAAATATTAAAAAAAGCAAGCATTTTTATTATTTATATTGTATTTATTATACGGCTTAAAAGTGTTAACCATCGTGTTAATCTTAGGGCCCCGGAGACTGTCAAGTTAGATCTATCTATTGTTCCTTCCCATTGTTTAATGAAATTAATAATCAATCCCGATCCAACTTCATGCCCTTAGATCATAAAGTGAAATGTTTTTGAATGAAGTCACTGTTTATACAGATTTAAATTGCAAATTTTATAGGCAATCGTCTTTGGAAGGTCAGATTGGGTTTGACATTCTGGCCTAATCTTGGGTTGGTTGGGTTCATGAGTGCCATCTACTTAGGTCTTAGACCCTTTATTAGGTGTAAAATCCTAAATTGTATTTTTTTTAATACCAAATATAAAAATATACCGAAAATATATTTCTCGAACAATTTCATGGACCGTGGCTTAAATTCTATAAGACTTACCCTGTTCTCCAGTTTCGCTCGTGTTTATATGTTTTTGATAATTTGTCAGTATGGATATTTAAAAATATATAGATATTTAGTTAACCTTTCTACAAATATATTATTATTATTTTAACTAATTATCCTTATAATTAAAAACATTCCGATAAATACGAAAAGTGTTTAAAACACAATTAAATTTAATAAAAGAAAATACGGAGGATAAATATCTGTATATATTTTTACTACTAAGCTTAATTGCATACTGTTTTTAAGTTGTTTTATTGGACCCGATTATAAAGTCGTAATAACTTAATTTATCTTTTTACAGCCACTTAACGCAAACTTAAGTTCTGAGATAAGTTTATTGTATTATTACGCTAATATGTGGAATCTTCAAATAATTATTTCCCACTATTAATAACATACACAACCTTTTGTTGGATTAGCGATGTAAAAAAAATGTTTCATATTATATATATATATATATATATATATATATATATTTGGGAATTTTAAATAATATTTCTTAAATGTTTCCTTAATTAAGTTATTTAAAATTTTCATGATTCACATAATTTAGAAATTATAACGCTTTTAACATTTCGATGCAAGAATTTCAGAAATTGTGAGAAAACATAATAAGTAGCCAAGAAGTATGGAACGGTAATGTTATACCAATTTCGGTCTGTCTGTCTGTAGCACACAGGTCACGTACTGCCAGCCTTTGTGAGAAGCTCGTTCTAGTTAACAATTTACTTATGTGGACGGCATCAGCAATGACGCCATATTTGCGAATCGTAGTTAACAGAAATAGTTTGTTAGTTAAGAATCTTTAAAAAAACAACCGCTTACTATTGCTGGTTTAATAGTAGCGTCTAGTTTCTAAATTCTTACTAAATATATCTTTAGACGTAAAGTTATTGACATTTCTAAGAACTCTACAATGCTATGAAGATAGAGTCGTATCTTATCATTACTAAAATACCAAGGATTATAAAACAAAATATAAAAGGCAGTAAAAAAAATACAAATAAAAAACCACATGAAAGTTGATTGGATTTTTTTAAAGAAAATACTTCCCTATAAAAAGAATGAAACCACTTTCATACCATACTCTCCTGATTGCATTCTCGCGCTAAACTCAAGAGATGTCTGAGGTCGCTATTTCTCTAACCTCAAAAACAAATTCCAGTAATGTGTGGATTTTGCCACTTCGTATTTTTAACTGGACCAAAGCTTATTGAAGTCAGATAATGTAAAATAACAAAATATAACGATATTTTGTTTTCAATTGTTATACAATTAATGTGGGAAAAACTAATACTAATCTATGAAGATACAGATGCCTCATAAATGTGTCTGAATTAAGTCAAAATCATAAATGTTCAATAATAGACATTATCATACATTTTTCTGTAAATAATTCCGAATAAACGACATAATACGAAAATCCACAACGGCAAGCGCGGTCCCTGCTCCATTGTTGTAGGTACGAACTGTTCATTTACAACTTTGTTGCTTTCAATGGATTCAAATTAAGGCTTTGTGATAAAATGTCTCTCGCCGACGGATTTTTTTCACCGCTTGATTATAGCATTAGTAATAAATGTAAACATCGTAAAGTGTTGTTAATGCCGTGTGTTTGTGGCGTTGATCTAGATTAAAAAATTATCATCAAACTTCGTCTCTCTAATTATAAGAAATCGTCTATCTAGGATATGAGACATTTAAATTAAAACCAAATAATATTATCTTATCTATATAAAAGTGTAGAAGTGTTCAATTCTTAACAAAATACCCCTTCATACAAGTAACACAAGCTAAAATTTTTTTTTGAAATTTTTGTCTGTTTGTCTGTTGCTCTCACGCAAAAACTACTGGGCGGATTTTGATAAAACTTTTTTATTATATAGCTATTAGTCCTCTGCAACATATAATATATAATTTTTTTAGAAGATCGGAATATCAAATTGCAATTTTCGTCTGTCTATCTGCTGTCCAGCGCCATCTATTGACTACCTGTCAAACTGTATTTTGACGGCTATTATATTATAATATAACATGTCTCCTTGCCATAGAGTAACTTGTAGTTTAAAGCTTGGCGAATGTCTAAAAGTATTAAATTTATTATGACATGTTAATGGTTTATTATTCGAGTCTCTGAGCAACATGTAGTTTACAATAAAAGTATAATATATGATATATATATTGAGTTAAGGTTGTCAAAATAAAAAAGAAACCATTTTGAAATGAAAATGAAAGAAAAACAGTTTTAGAATGTTTTCTTCCTTGACTCCATTAAATGTATTCCTAGAAACAAACGATGTTACTATGTCAGCGGATGTCAGAACTTTCCTGTTCCTGCGGGAAATTACTCTTCGGTTTTAAGCTTTCTCTATTCTTTTACAAATCAGACAAAGTTTAATCTTTTCAGAGATGAAGATGTCTAAGTAATTATTTTTATACACGAATAGAATAATTTCAATATATCATTATAATTTTCTATCAAGAATTACATGTATAAGAAAAAATATATAAATTATAAAAAATAACAGCTCTTATAATATTTCAGTCGTAAAATAGCAGTAACTTACAGCGCTGCTCTGAAAGGTCCGTTCTTTTAATTTAATTTTAGGTTAACAGCAGTAAAAAGTACTTAATTAAGATTTAAAAGCACATTACAATGGTATTTCATAAAATAATTAGTAAATAACTTTGTGGCGTAAAGACTTTATGGGTTTAACTTTTTATTTTGTGGAAGTGACATTGGTTTTAAAGTGGGTAGGTTATTTTAGCATCCGGTACGTTATTAACATTGTATTATATGGTTTTAAGAGCAAATATATTAATACATATTACATAACATGTATATTTTTTATCAATTCGACAATTCTTAAATCTTCTTCAGGATTCTCATGAATTATAAACGCTAGTATCAATGAGAAGATTATAATAAGGAAACAAACCATTTATATATACAACCTCGAAGGTCTAAAGTTTGTATCAAGAAAAAAGTACAGAGACTCTATCTAAGAGAGAACCAGACAATAACAGTAAATTTCAGTATAATTATTTAAAGCTCAAGAGACTCATGAAAATAAGACTGAAACTGCAGACAGACAGAAGACCGATCACCGAGTCAGACAATTTTTAAATAGTAATAATTTTCCCGTTATTTTTAATAACTTATATTAAAAATAACGGGAAAATACCTAGCAGACTAGAATAGACTAGAGACTTAAGAATACCTAGCAAAATTATTTATAAATTTATTCAAAGTAATATATACCGAAATATATATAATATTAGGTTCAGTAAACAATACATTTTTAGTTATATATACATTCATTAAAAGAATTCATATATATAATACATATATATTAAACATATTACAGAGATATCTGCGAATAGATTTCTTGAACACAATCTTGCTCGGAGAACATTTAGTATCTTCTGGTAAGCCGTTTCACAGTTTAATTGCATAGACTGTAAAAGAACTTACTAGAAATCCTGAATGGTCTAGGAGAACGAAAACTTCGAGATAAAATGGCGACATTATGAGATCAAATTAGATTTCGAAATGTTCCTCTTATGTAATTTTCAACAAAAACAAACCAAAAATGTAAATAGCATTTGAATATTACAGTTTAAAGTTTAATTTGCATGTAACTACTGAAGTTTACAGACGTTAAATGTTGTGGTTACAAACAGAAGATTCCTTTTAATCGTTTTATTCTGGAACAGTTCCAACGAAATTATTCGATTTAAATCCTGATTGCACTCGGTTCCGTAATAGTCATTCTTTAAACTTACACGAGAATCGCATCGATATTCGATATTTTAAATTGCTTATTTAATTATTTAACAAATGATGAGTTTAATTTAAATTCGTAAAGGTTAGTAGGTATTTCTGTGTATTATAAACTTTAGTAAACGCAAGTCAGGTGGATTTAACGGCTTCGCGGGCGTATAATTTAATGTTCTTTAAGACCATTCCTCTTTATTATATTGACTGTAATTGAAAACAGTCGTCATTGCGTCGCCTGCGCAGTGATCAGTACTTATCATACTGGAACATTCTGGATATAAATTTTCATTTACTAGATTTTTAAGAATTCATTTTCCATAAAAATCAACTTCTGCTACAAAAATATTTCTGGAAACAATAAAGTTAACTAACAAGGTACTCGTAGCTACGTGTCATTCTCTATAGTTTACGATGTTTCAAGTTATCTCATAAGTAACTTTAATAACACAATAATTTATTTTATTTTGTTGTTACTCTTTGTTACAGTTTGTACCTAAACAAATGTTATCACCGTATTGGTAATACAATATGAATCGCAATAAACAATAATTTTAATTAAAATTTATATATGTATATTTTTGCGCCACATTTATAAATATTGTGATTTTGTTATTAGAGAACTTAATAATATTTTTGTACTTTTCCTAATTTCGGAAATTTATGAAATGTAAAATTAGTCTTTTAATATTTTAAAACCTCTTATATGTTAAGTTTGGTCCTAAAATAATATAACTAACAGCCCCGGATGAACAAATTAAGATAATTCTATCTACATTTCGCTTAAGTTCTAAGTACTCTTCTTTTATCTATGTATCCTATTTAGGTTTCACTTATATTTCTAAATCTTCTCTTATTTGAATATACTTAATATAGTACTATTTTATCATGAACAAACCTTACATGGTTCTTTTGACGGGACTAAATATGTTTCTCAAGCAAACAAGTTTGGTTATTCTAAAATATGAAAGCAATATATCTTCCCGAGAGTGTCATGAGGGAGCTAGGGAATAAAAATAAAACCTGATACAATCCTAGCCCACTCATCCGAAAGCTGGTGGAAATCCCAGCAACTCACATTACGCACAAGAGTGACGTCAGACCGGCAGCCGGTCGGACAAACACTGCGAAATCTCTTGCCATACGCCAAAACATACAATGCCCACCCCGAAAAGATTGAGATACGGCCACGTAGATTTTCATAATGGTCTAATTTAATAAAGTTTTAAAATATCGATAAACATGTTTTGTAAGGTTAATTAAATTTTAAATATATATATATATATAAAGAATAAAAAACCGATATGGACAGTTCCAACCCGCGACCTCTGGAACGAGGTAATGGTTACCCATCGGTTTATTTTTCATTATATATTTATTTAAAATTAAAAATACTAGTAGATAATTTAAAATACGTATCCTTTTTTTTAAGGACGTTATTCGTCTCGAGACTCAATACTGGTCTCTCGTTGAAATCCCAAAACAAGAAAAGGCAGAAACTGTACCAGCTTTTGTGCTTCGCGCGTGTGCTATTATGGAGAAGACCCAGAAGTCAGGAGAAGGAGTCAAAACTTCCTCCAAGCTGGCCGAAGAAGCAGCTGATAGAAAGGAAAGAATAGAAAGACTTAACGGTAATGCAAGATTAAGATTATTTCATTAGCATTATTTATAGCATATTCCAACAATAAACTCAAATATATAAACATTTATAATTTATTTAAAAATATAACATAGAAGCTTATATGTGAATAGAATTTTGATATTCTCATATACCGAGTTCAAGTTTAAATGAAGCCTCCTCGGCTCAGAAGCCATACCTGTTTGCAATTTCCGTAGTTATTGGTCCGTTCCCTTCACTCCAATACTCACTACAACACGATACCTATTCGTAATTTGGTAAACGAATTCACTATATTTCGAGGAAGGTGAATTTCATACCAATAAATTAAGAATGCTTTTGAACAATTTCGTAATAGGAATATAATTTATGTACTATTATTAACTGTACAAACATATTTATTAAGTATATAAATCTCGTTTATATTTTTATTAAAAAAATATTTCTGTGTTAAATACATTTTCTTTACGAACACAAAATAACGACTGAAGCCGATAAAGAATACATTCATCTGAGGAAATAAAAAAGTCAGAATTGGTAGTTTGAAAAAATAATGTAAAATTTAAGTTACATTTTTAAACTGATTTAAAATTTCTATTAAATCGAATATTTTTTAATTCTTAGAACTCAGATATATTTCGAATATATTCTGTTTTGATAATTTTAAACAACTTTCAAAGCTTTGGTTGGAAGCTCCATCGTATTCAGAATAGGTACGAATACGAATTCATAAACTTCTGCTCATAGACTAATATTGCGGCTAAAATTATTCTTACTCAGAAGCGTTCCCTTGACATTTTTTTCCATTGGTTTATTTGATTTGTTGGCTTCCATTTCTTTCAACGAAATTCATAAGGAAGTTCCGAATCAGTTATTAATTCTTCTGAGAAAAATCAATTTGTATTATTAAAACCGATTTAAATATATTTATATATATAATTTAGAGAAAACTTAAAATGACTATCAAGATCAAAAACTAATTAACTATGATAATCAAATACAATTTATTAGAAAAGCTTTTTACATTGCAGATTTACTTCTGAAAGTTTCAATAGGAAACTAAATGGGAGCAATGGAATGCTTTTAAATAAGTATCTATATTTATTTTGAACAGAACGCCATTCATACAAGCTCACTTCATACACTCGAACTAATTTATTTGATAGACGTTGCAACTGATTCACTTCTTTTAAATTGATCGAAATGTTCGTCATTCCAATAAACACTCTAAACTTAATATGTTAAAAACACTAAACGATATAACAAATTGTCCAATCCATTTAACATTCATTAATTATATTTTCAGACATGACGACATCTCAAATTGAGGCAGAGAACACTCAGATGACCAATGACCTGTATCGTTTATTAAAGAAGTACACCGGATTGAGAAATCTCATCAGAGAACTGAAGGTATGGCATACAAGAATGTTCGGTGAAATTGTAAATATATTTTACTGTTTATAACTAATTTGTGACATTTTACTTTTGATTGTCTTAGAGTTACATAAATAAAATATTGTATTACAAGTAAATATTTAGAAGCTTAAACAATAAATATTTAATAGTTAATATTGAAATCTTCAATGAACTTTAATAAAAATGTTCTATCTGATTTTACAGTCACGATCACGAGTACTGTGTACGAGAATATCAAGTATTCATTTATTACTCAAAATATTTTAAAATTACATTATAATAGCAGTTATCGAGGCTTATATTTATTTTTCTCGTGACTGTTTATACCGAGACGTATAAAATCAAGGTGACAGAGGTCATTGCATATAAAACAGCTGAGCCTATTACGTCTGTACCGAACATATATTTTTGATGTATCTTTTATACAATTTTATATTTATAAAAAAACAAAATTCCGCTTTGTTTGTTGTAAAGGCTTTTTAGGATGATTTTGCAAAATCCAATAAATATGTAACTCGCATGTCAATAAATATGTAACTCACATGTCAATGAATATGTAACATGGATCAAGGTTGTCGCCGGTCTAATGTTTATGAAATCACAGACATACACACAGCGGACACTCCATTTAGATCCTTTATGGAAGTCACATGTAAATTTATTTAGAATTTAGTCTGCACCACATTGTTTCAAATATAGTCTGCACTACATTGTTTCAAATATAGTCTGCCCTATTTTTATGTCTGAACATTTATTTCTTAGTGTTAGTGTCGGAAATACTAGTATAATGTTACCATAAAAACTGCAACTAAAGGGCACTCATCACTAAATACATTATATTTTAATAAATGGTGTACTTTTTACACTCGTTTCAGTCTGAGTATGTCAGCTCAAAGCTGTACCCGATGTTCCCGAGATATACGATGCTTAAGGACATGATAAAAGATATCATGCATGACCCTGACTACATGGAGGTGTGCCATGAAGTGGACCCATAGCGCGGGGTGCGCAAATAAATGAGGGCCTCCTTCAACGACCGCCGGTCGAGACGCCGCTAGCACAGAATGCCTTGATGACTACCGCTTTCTGATTTGTAATTTTTATCTTAATATTTCAATATCTTACCGTATATTGACATTTTATTCAAATGGCACGATAAATTGATATCAATGATAAACAATTTATTTGTTATTTATTTATCTTATGATTCGTTTTTTAAAAAATGTAAACAATAAAATAAAATACAATATTGACCAACTATTTATTTAGTGAAGTCAATAAATACTATTCTAAACGAATGTTTGATGTTTTGCCAATTTATAAATCAATAATGGATAAAACACATGAGTTAAGCAAATTTAAATTGTATAATCTTAAACACGTGTCGTGTCGTGACACAGGTCGTAGGTCGTGATGATACTTATAGCATTGATTGAATTAATGTTAATAATAATGCTTCTGGATGCATAATCTGTCACGAACTCCAAACATTTGTTAATTTAGTTGCAGTACACAAAAATATAACTCACATGGTATGACTTGACTTTCTGATATTCTTGGAGCTGGATGTAACAATCTTTAGAACATCAAAATCGCGGGATATTTGAGGATGTAAAGTGGTATTTTTAAACATCAAGTGCTGGCGGCGGTAGTGTGACGAGTACTCGTTTATTTTGCGCTAATTTGTTCAAAGACTTTGTTTTAGTGTAAGTTGTGTAAAGATTAGTGTTTAAGTACTCGTCCTTATATTTTTCATTGTCTTATCAATGTGTTGCCTTTCATTTCAGATTCTTGATGTAACCTTTTCTAATAAAACCGGAAAACCTATCCAAAGTGTGGAATAAAAATTATATAATTAGACTTAGTGTAGACGAACAAGTACTCATATCACTATTACCATATCAGTTTACAAGTCGTTTTTAAAGATAATCAGTCTGTAATAAAAGTCTTTTAAGCAATTTTAATATTTTTTGTAGTAAATTTAAAATATCTTGTATTTGTTTATACAATACTATTGCAATTATTAGAAAAAAAAGTGTTTTTTTTTTAAAAAAAAAACAATTTTAACCATTCAATATTGAAAATAGTAATAAATAGCTTATAGAATTGATGGTAATTTTTCAATATATATCTATTTCTAATGTATTATATTGTTAAATTTATCTTTTACTTATCAAATTTAACATGTAGGTAAATACTGGAAATGCCCAGAACAAGAGTTATATTATTTGTACAATATCTAACAATTAATATGTCTTTTATAAAATTCAATATAATTTTAAAATTTTAAGTAAGTTTGATAACTACAGTTTTCCTGACAAACGCCATTTTGTGTGTTCAATGTTTGGGTACTAATTAATTGAATATTAATTTTAATAGTAGTACAATAATTATTTTTATCAGATGAAGGTACGCTTAGACTTTCTAAATCTTCTGGTTAATCTAGAAAACCGTATTTTTTATTCTATTTTATGCTCAATTTCTAAATGCATCTTCTGTTAATACGATTTAACATTTCATATTGATATTTTAATCAACTCTTAGTAGATATAGAATGCTTTATGGATGTTATTGAGTTTAAAATATTTTTACAAATGTTACCAGCTTAAAATTCGTACAAAATTAAAATGATTGTTTACTTTATTAGAAAAGCTTGACAGTTCTCTTTATGTAGATAGATATTTTTAGTAGTGACTTTCTCTAGCTTATAAATAAAATGTCTTATATACTAATATGGTGTGTGAAATAATAATATTTAGATGTAAGTCTTATTATATCCAATAATAATAATAAACACAAAAATGAAAGCAAATAGTGAGGTTATAACGTTAGATAATTTTCATATAATATATTTCTGATTTGTATTATTTATATAACGGCCATTGGAATATACTCAAGCCGTGTGAATGTATTTTGATGAAATGTTTGGTTACAAACAGTATTACGTAACGTAGCTATTGTTAAGAGCTGTACTGCCACTAGATAAGAGGCGTTCCCGAGTAAGTAATAGTTTAGAGTAAAAATATGTATCTTCTATAATTAGTACGGCAATGTTAATAAATATAGAATTTCCTGTTCAATAGTCTTAATCAAACATTTCTGAGGATCTTTGCTTACTAGTATAGCTATTTTTTCGACATGTCTTTTCGTCACGTATCCTTCTGAAGAAGATCTAGAATTTTAAATATGTCACCAATACGAGGCTGGAATTTTATTAATCTCTAAAACATAAGTGAAATATTAAAGTAACAAATGATATAGAAATTCTTCCGAAATTCGTAGTTTCAGTATATTCTTAGTTTCAAAGTAATTTCGTCATACCTATTTCGTCATAATATAGTGCGTGGCAGTCATGTTCATAGACTGTCTATGGGTTTTCAATTTAATTAGTTTTAAACATATCACAAAGTATAATATTATTCAAAATTAGATTTTAATTATATACTACTATTATAATTGTTGTCATTACTATTATAAATTGTTTTTATTAAGTACTTGTTTATTTACAGATTATAAAAATATTACGTCTCTTTGCATTAATATCATTGTCTCCATTACGTCCAGTAATCTTTTATTGTTGTCGTTATTTAACATTATTTAATATTTCTCTATTCTATTCTTCGAGTTTGTGGTCTAACTTAATGACTGACCTTTTTAAAAACATTTGACATGAACTCTTGCGGTTATATAGCGGTTAGACCACAGCTTCAACAATAAAACTTATTTAAAAATATATTTCTATTATCCAAATTATATTCGGATTCCTGGTTCTATTTAATTCTTTACACTAAATCTACAATACAAAATAGTGAGCACTCCTTAGAACATTTTATATATAATACTTATATTTAAGTTACGTATTAAACTTAACAAGATTATTCAATAATGTAACATTTTTAATATAATTTATTATTTATGACTTAGATCCAAGTATATTGCCAATGCTCTTTACAATTGACCACATTCCGATCTTGTATAAGTAATACATGAATATCTTCAATCTTTTACAACGTCTTATTGTATTAGTATGTTTGTTGCTTATTGTTATATACTAGACATGTGTTATAATGTATATTGGACGTAGGTTATCGCGATATGTATTATATATAAGGGAAAAACGCTTTGTTATAAAATAATATATTATTTTTTGTGCAATCGCTTTGTTTGAATTGTCTACCTACCTTACTTTAGTTTTACATACCCAGACCGTAGTATTTTTTAACGTATTACTTAATAAAATACTTATATATCAATCATATCAAATAGCCGCCATATTTTTTTAATAGGTTACAATTTACGTATTATTTTCAGGCTTCCCTTATCTTTCGGACTGACCCAACCAGGGATCACATTTCACTGAAGGTCAACATATATTATAGATACGTTTATTACTTTGAATGATTGTGTCAGATTCCAAAATCCTCTACTCTCCTCTCCTTGCGTCATAGTCTCCCCATCCCCATAGGACGCAGCGCAGCAACTTCTCATTTTTGCAAATGTGAGAAGTGACTGATCATCAAGTGATCTGCCACAAATTACTAATATTTTCTCTAAATAAGAATTTAATCTAAAAGTTAACATTCATCAGATCAGAAAGATAAAAAAATCTAAAAGATAAAGAGATGATGAAAATGAACAGCTAACATGGCCGCGTGTCAGAAATAATTATCATGAAATGATACCTTAAATTATAAAAATACCCTATTTTGGGCAGTTTAACTCAAGAACATTGCTGAAGAATAAAAGTTTGATGTATATTTTTTAACATTACTAGTTAAGTTGACCCGATGTTGTTCCTGAATAAAGAGTAGACAAGCTATAAGTTTCTATTTCCAGTAGTTTTTCGACTTTTCAGTGGGTCTTGATAGATCAATTAGGAAAAAATATGTTTACGTATATAAGTATAGTTGAAAGAAATAAGACAACCTGTGAAATACAAGTATAATTTTTTTAAAGTTAACGCCTTTATATACATATATGTATAATTTAAACGTTTATGGCTCCTGTACAAATTTCAAATAAAATAAAAAACAATACATGTGTTTTAAAAATATTTCGTGTGTTTTGTTGTCATTTAAAGTAAAACGAAATAAATATATTATTATATTAGTAAAATAATGTACCTGTTCGAATATTTTTGATCCGCATATAGGTTATAATGTGATGATTTACATTTTTTATAATTAATGTTAGAGCATAATTTTCAAAAGAATAAAAATGCATTATCTATTATTTATATTTTTTAACTAATGGCACAATTCTATGACAACTGTAATTTATTTCACCTATAGTTATATGTATATACAAAGTTAATGGCGTAGACAGCACAGCACCTATAGACGAAAAGCTTCCGTTCGTGTGAGGCAGAATGATTGTAGATGGTGGCACTTTTAAATTAAATACACCCTCAAAATAAGTTGTCAAACTATATATACAGATATCATTAGTCAAGTTTTTCTCTTTTTATCGCCAACAGAAGAGAACGAGTTCTTTATAGCATTTTCTAAAAATACCCGACAAGATTCCGTCTAAGTTATTACTTGAATGATAAAAAGAAGACGCTGATCATTTGATATATCCTTCTCTGTCTATCATGTATAAAAATACAACAATCATTTGTGTGTGTAGCACCAGCACATACATGTATAGTTTATAGATTAGTCCTTACTTTTAACTAATTGCTTTTTTTAGAGACCTGCCGTATTTTTTATTGGAATGAAAAATATTTATACATTTGTTGTCACAATATATTATGCTATAAATTTATGAATGAATATTAAAAGAAATATTAAACAAAAAGAAATCACTTGGAAGTGATTTCTTTTTGTTTTTTTGTACGTACGTGTTTTTTTACGTTTTGCGAGTAGATGGATTTATTTATTTTAACAACATTTTAGTTTTTTTCATTTTACAATCACAATTACATGCATAGTATAGTATTATATAAACCACAGAGGTTTAACTTAAATGCTAAGAGGAATCTAATCGTACTGATACGTCAAATGAACGCATAAAACAAACACATTTATTAAATAGCAGTTACAAAACACAATATGTATTATACACAGTAACATTACAAGAAAAGAGCTAAAAAAATTAATATTTTACTACTTAATCTAGATTTAGTTATTAAGAATAATTAAAAAAAAAATTTAAAAAGACAGGCCGAATCAAAATGCCCAAAAATATTTAATTTTATTTGAATTCGAATATAATCAGGGTTTATTTATTTGTTTAATTTGAATAATTAGTGAAAATAATTGTCTTATTTGCAAAGAATGGAATTATTTGTATTTTATTATAGCTTTTTGGTTTGATTGGTCAGAAAATGTATTTCAAATGATAAAGATAAATTTACCTCAGCATAATTCTACTGATACTTGTCTCACGAGCTATTGTTAATGATATTAAAAAGGCTCAATATTTTACTTGATATAAGACTTTAAAAATATCGACAAATAACTTAAGTATAGACCTAAAAAATCTTATTTATGTTACAAATATTAGTTCTCAAAGGAGTACAACTAAACTTTTATCTTAACTCTGTGAGTAAACTGTATTATTTAAGTATAAGGCTATACTTATATTTGAATATATTTTATTCCATAATTGTATTATTCGATGATGCTTTGATTAATTTAATTGTAACTAGTTTCCTTTTATTTTTGTCAATCATTAATTTGTTATTTACATTTGTCTGTGTTTGAATTTTATTTTATTTCTTCTCGTATCTCCCTCTCAACTTTGTGTCTTATTTCAATATCCGGAACTGTTTATGGTTAAGTGTTATTCGATTTTTTTTATATGCTGTTATTATACCGTTTGTTTCCAAAATGAAAATTTAAAAAAAATTAATATATAGAGCCAAGTCCATCATATTATAACATATCTGAAGTTGAATGAACTTGTTATTTCACTAAGAATAAATAAGAAAATAAAATAACGATTGACGATGTTTGTACCTAAATGAATATTTGAAGGTGGTTGTGGAAGTGTTCATCATAATCATTTACTTATAATAAATAAAAGATATTTGGCACAAACGTTGCAACAGCAGCCTACATACATTTAGTTATACTATGTCTACAATTAGACAATAATGAATAATCAAAATTATAACCCACGCTTACGCCAAGCTTGCGCCTAAAAAGAGAAAAATATCTAGAAGCGCCGGTAAATTGCATGTACAGTCTACAGGCTACAAGCAACACAAGCATCTATGTCCAGATTTTAGGCCATCTAGCGAAAACCATCGTAACAAAAACATCAAAGTTGAAAAAACGTCATCTATGACCTAAACAAATACATTGCTAGTACATACACCCAATACAAAGGTTTGAATATTATCGTCTAGATGTCGCTAGCTAACAAATTTAATGTTGCTATAAAAAAAATAAAATATAACTTTTATTGAACAATTACCCAAAATTAAATATAATAATATTTAATAATTATTAATATAATATTTTTTAACAGATATATAATTATTGTAATAACAAAATTTCAACTTATTATTTAATTTAACGTTACTCTACCCTATGTTGAAGAAAGATTTTAGATTTAAAATTCAAACAAGTTGTAATATAAGAGTGTACCTATCGATTTAATAAACACTAACAAAACAAGATAATAGTATTTTTTTAACGTTTTTTAACAACCGAACTAAGCGAAATATAATAACTACTATGGCAACATCCATCGTATATTCCTTTCATTCATTTATCGCTTCACTCGGCCGGCACCTCTGATTATAGTACGACGTCGCGTGAGTAATGTAAAATGGCGCGATTTCGTCAATTTGAAAAGTTTATAACAAACTTTAACACTTCCCGGAAACAATAAGAAATGTTTTAATATTACCTATTATCTTTAAGAAACTATACGCAATCAAATAAAGTTGGTGAAAGTTTGCCAGTTAGGATGTCGTTTGATTCAAAGTGTTACCTGACATTTTTTGTGTAGTGTTTTGAATGGATGTCAGAATTACGTTTATTTTGCGTTGAAGGAATGGGTGAATAAGTTGTTCAAATCTTGTGGATATCGTCTTTTGAGATGCCTTTCGTCCAGCGTGTGGTGGAACCGAAGTTTCTCTCACGAACAAGTTTGCGAGATGAAAACGGTAAACCTAGGGTCACGGATGAGGAACTCCAGGCAGTGACCAATTGTACTCTGAGCAATGCTCTTCGTCAACTCGCCTCACTGGTTCTCCTCGCTGAAGACATCTTCAGTGAGCTTACGTCCCAACTTGAAGGAATCACCGAAAGGTCGAAAGTTGCAAGGACGAAGATTGAAAGGATCCATGAACTGGTCGAAAAATATGATCCCAAGAAGGTTACAGTCCGTGAGTACTTACTTTATACTGATACTTTATTACTGATCTAAGATTTTTAAAAATTATTTTATTTGGCGGTTGCACATGTAATATACCAGTTTTGTTGAGTATCAATTATATATAGTCTTTAATTTACATGTAATACTACTATACTACAGATCTGCTACGTATCTATATATATATATCTACATTATACTGTTTGTTAATTGAAATCCTATAAACTAATCCTTAAAGCAATATAACAGACTCCGAATTTGATTACCTTGCACAACTATGGTATCCTTAGAATAAAAGTTTAGATATGGCGCCAAATAAACTGTGGTTTCTAAAATCAATATTTAAAAAAAATAATAACCACTAATTAACAATATTATAATATTATAGATAGCCTATTTGTAAAACTCATTACAACGTACTCCTTAAGCACGCCGGCTTTACAAAAACTTCCAGGTTGATGCATTACTGAGCGCTATCTAAAAACCTGTTTGGGCGTTCAAGCGGGGCAATGGGAAAAAACACCCAGATTCCGATGCAAACCATAAAAACTTCTGAGATAATTTTAAGACCATCCAATGGAGGAGCCGACCAACACGCGCTTTTGATCTTGCTAATAGGAATTTAAACATTTAAACCAATCATCAGCTCTTAAATAACTATCGGTTTATATCATGGGCATTTCGTTTAAATGAAGTTCAATTAACAATATTCTTTGAACGCAAACGTATCCAAAATAAAACGCCACTTTTATTAACTAACTACGGATCCCTAACTTTCAGTCTATATGCAAAACCTTTTGGAATGTCGAACCGAGCTACAAATACATAATGAAATCAAGGTACAATATAGTTAATAGGTTTCACCTCAATGCCCTACATTCTAAGTTAAAACCTCTTGTAAAATCTTGCCTTTTTATTTAAACGTTATTTATTATATGTAAATACACCTCCATAAATAGATTATTAGAAACCTGGCAAATAACTAGGGAAAAATATTCTTTTGTAATTATTATCGAGTTTGAAATCAAATTTAAATGCTTATTTCTTAAACACGCTAATAAGGACATGTCTCCATTGCATATTAACTATACAGGTAATAGAATAATAAATAAAATTATTCTTTGTTCTATAATTGTTTTACTTAAGTGATTACACCTACCGCTCGCCAATTAATATGTTGGTAGGTATACGTATGGCAACGAGATTAAGGCTAGAGTTCAATGTCCGATAAAACCTTATCAAACTTCTTTATAATAAGGAAACAAAACTATAACATTTCTTATATAAATTAAACACATGCGAATTCAAATAATAAAGTGATAAAGTACAGAAGATAAATGATATTAACGGATGATATTTAGTGTCGTACAAATTCTATGGTACTTAAACAAATTCAATAGCCAAAAGTTTGTTTATTGTCTTGACTGTGTATTTGAAACGTGTAACGAATTTTAAAAGTCATTGAGTGATTGTCGTGAGACTGCCTTGGATTTTCTATGGTCCGTTGTCTAGTTGTCTTGAGTCCATTTATCCTCGAGTGACACGTTAACTCGACCAAGCTTACGGCGACGCTACTAGCTAACTAACTTTAGAGGCTGTCGGAGATGTATAAGATTGTAAATAAACAACTTCTACCATTTAATAATATATAATAAATATTCGTTTAAGATTAGATGGAATAATGTAAGATAATAAACATAATTCTATCATCATCGTACTGAACCATATAAATCATTGAAGTCCTACTTTACGTATTAAATTATAGTTTCCGTGGCCCGCATCTCAGACACCGCCCGTGGCTGATAGTACATGACAATACACGCACCAAAAATTACTTTCATACAAGTAACAAATTTTTTTTTTGTTAAAATTGTATATTATCTTTATTCTGATTATAAGATATGAAATCTATGACGTATACAATTAAAAATTTGCTAACCGTTTTTTTTTTGAATAAACATCGCATCTCCAGTCTTCAATATGTTAAAATTCTTGCAGTATTTCATAACGCTTAAGTATCATGTACACTTTAAGCTATCAACTTTTTGCAATTTCATGAAAAGTAATAGCATTCCAGATATCAAACGTTATACCTTTTATATTTTGATGTAATATATTATAGACAGACAGATAATGAAATATATTATTATCATCATTATATAAAATAAATCCTATATTATTAATGTAATTATAACATAAACAAGAATTAAATTAGTATTTGATATCATAAACAGGTCCGTTATTAAACTTATATAATATGTATTTCACACATCTTGCAAAAAAAATCAAGGCTATATAAAAGAGAACGTAAAAATATATTATTATTATTTTATAGTTAGAATAATATTATAGTATAATTAAGATGTCTTGTATAATTAGATTGAACAATAATAAATTATTTTTCTCATGTATTAAGACCGTCTGTCATAATCAGGGCTTGTTGAAGCGGGTTTAACTTTAACAAGATAAAAGGACATATATCGTTTATGTATATCACATGTGTCTTCTATAATTTTAAATATGACTGGTAACTAATAACAATACTCGTCTAATAACTTACCATAAAGTTGTGAAAATACATTTTAGTGATTTTTAAATATACATTTACAAATAGTTTTCACTCCCATGTCATTTTACACATCCGTCCATAGATACACAGCTCAAGCGTAATATTTTCTCAACCAATATTGTCTTAATATCAATTTAACTTTCATTTAAATTCGTAATAAATTAAACTACTGATGAAACGTGCTACAAAAATGCGCTGTCATAAAAATAAACAAAAATTCTAAATATTAGCCACCCATGATGCACTCCGGCAGGTAGGTTTCGATTTTAGAAATGTTTGCTGTTCATGCAATGCAGATACGAATAAATAATACATATATGCAATTATTATAATATATCTGATGGAAATCGAGTCGCTGATCACCGAATGCCACAGTACACGGTGTCACCTTACGTCCCCAATAGTGTCTTTCCTCGTATCGGTGTAGTTTTGCAAGCTATTGAATGACTGCAGTCACTCCGTATTAAGCAAGTCCTCGTCGTGTAATACGAGAGCCAGCTTAAAACTAACGGCTTTATACCTAGACTTACCTAAAGTGCTAGGTCCGAGTAAGTTGCGGAAATAATACATTTCTAAGCATTGCACAGTAATGTATCACGTTTTGTAGATTATATTTCGAAATTATTCACAACACCAAGATATTTATTGGTTTCTGTTGGTGCCATGAATGTTGCTGATCGGTCCATGGATGGAATATAAAGAAATAAATATATGTCATTCTATCTTATCAGTTGTCTTAGTGCGGTTTTTTTCTTCAAGTATATTCTCTGTTTTATTATCGTCCACTTGAATTACAAACACAGACAAAAAGTGTACTCGAGATGCTCACCCCTCTCATTCGTGGGAACCGCTAAAAGGGAAGAGAAGTTTTTGTCTTGAGATAAATTCTAAGAAAAAGCCAGCCAGGTAGCCGTTACCAAATTTCGAGCTTTTGTACTGAGACCCTTAGATATTTGCAACATCTTGTGGTATTATAATGCTGAAATGAATGCGTACAGAAATATATTTTGTAAATGTAAAATTATACGTTAAAAATTATACGTTAATTATAAGTTATAAATACAATGATAAAATATTTTTACGTAATAAATATCGAAATACAGAGAAGAATACGATAACGGCTTATTATTATATAGATTTTTTTTCTATCATATCAATTGTCATTGAGAAATGTTAGGTTTCAAAATATCACAGATAAATATAACTTATTATATTTAAATAAAGCTTATATTAACAGTATTGTAAGTCAAAATCGGCCATGACATGAAGCATTTTACCTGCCGAGGTGAACAACACTAAGTGGATACTTAACTGTGACCTAGGATAGGATTAATGAATTAAAATTAAAAAAATTATGACTGAAATATTTAAGAACCGGATTAATTTATTCAAGGTTATGCAAGCCTTGTAAGTGTATATATGCTTTTAAACTTGAAAGAGCAACGGCCGCTTAACTAGTTGAATATTTTATCACTGTTCAAATTCACATATAATTAATAATATATTTCATAATCATAAACAATAGCTAACTTGAGTGTTGTGGAACAATGGCTTGATTTCAATACAGATCTCCGTCTATGCAGAGTAGCTGTGACAATGACCTTTAAAAACCCACGCTAATAATATACTTAGACTCAAACGATGGCCACGGCCAGTGACGGGATGCCGGTATGTCTCAACATACAGAAGATGTTTCTTGAAATACATCAAGTATCAATGGTTTGATTTAGGAGCAACAGTTTACGATTTACGTGATATAAATGTTCATTCTTACCCCTCTTCATTATATTAAAGGTACTGTACACGTATTGGAATTTAATATTTTAAATAATACTATCTATTATATACTTCATTTAATTTAATGTCTTATTGAAAAACGGCATACAATGTAGTTATTTCAAATTGTTGATTTCATTAAAGGAAATATTAAGACTTAAGTAATTAAGTTTCTGAAAAGTTCATGAAGGCGGAAGGAATCCCGCTAAGTGTTCAACGAGCTCTATGATGCAATAATTCGGGTAATTATTTCGCAATAAGGTTAGAATACCCTCCAGTTTACAACATATGGTGCAGACTAATTCGCTAAGGTTGTAAAAGTATCAACGAATGTATAACATATTGGTTTTATTACCTGAAATTTAATTTTAATTACAATAAACTTTATAAACCGGCGTTCCATTTTAATTATATATTTCTACAGGTACATTTCCATTTACCACCAGGTGGAATGTAGTCAAGCATCAACTTAGTTAAATGTAAAAAAAAAATATTAAAAAAATCTGTAAATATTGTTTTTTTTTTTAATTTTGGGTGTAATAATGACTTACAAACTTGGCTAGATGAAGCCACATAACTATGAGGGTGCACGGCAGCTGATCGGAAGTCCTGCCTTTTGTTCAAATTATAACCGCACTTTGTCGAGGAACAAGGAAGTAGGGTGATAATTTGTTTTATATATTACCAAAAAATAGTCTACTTGATAATTATATTTCGACGTGTTGGTTTGGATGTTCAAACTTAACCACATAAGAGATGAACGGAGCTTTCCTCTTGACTTATTTATGGGCGAACGCTGTCACGAATTTTTATCATGCGCTATTGTCCCTGATGAAAATTCGTATTTTTTTTATGAACAAAAGCAGGAAAGTTCCATTATACTGTATTCGGGCACAATGGTACGTGCAACGGTGCCCGCGCAGCGTGTGACTGCCAAAGATTACATGGACGCTTGTTCGGCATTTCGGTCTTTGTCAATATGTAAAGTTAATTTAACTACGAAACTAATAAATTGTCTGAAGAATTAAATACACTTCCTGACACACCTTTACAACTTCCGTTGCTTCTTTTATCAAATCATTACACTTCCTTTTTTTTTGTGGCCCTTTTTTGTGAATGACTTACTAATTCGTAAGATACATTTTTCTTCTTCTCTGACATTTTATAATGTCAGAGAAGATAAATATATACGAGTACATATTGAATAACAAAAAAAAATACTAGGTTTTGTTGTTGAATTTTTAAATAAGAATATTGATTTATTATTACCCTCAATACGTACAAGTCCCTAAACTACCAAAAAATATATATACTAAACCTAATTTGGTATAGTGCATTTTACAGCAAACCCTTGGTAAACGCCTTTCGCTTTTAATTCTAGAATCCTGTCAAAAGTTCCGTGGGACCTCCCGCAGTCATTTTGAAATCGGCCCCATTTGAACGTACATGCTATTATAAAAAAGCACGCCCTATAAATTTCTACCTTCAATAGATAAAGGCAGTCCTTAAAAGAATGTGTTTGATTGTGACACATGTGCTACCACAGTTAATGGAGCTCTTTTTGTCTTCAAACATCCGTGGTAAGATGGCATTAATATGTATGGGATATCAACGATATTCCTTAAATAATACCTACCTATATGATGCGGTAAATATAGGAGACCTGATTTCTCAGTTTAGTACCGTAGCAGTGGATAAGAGTGATAATGGCAAAACTTGAAAAGTCTAGACTAATAAGTACTGCATATAAATTGGTTTAAAGTATTAACAAAACGAATTAATCAATAGAATAAAATTCCCACGAATAGCACAATAACATTCCGTTCTCATTAATAATAAAGAAACAAGTTTTTGCTTCAAGGTATATTATATATTATTTCAAGATGAATCCTGATCTGTGGCAAATTATTTACAAACTCTTTTAATTTCTTTAAATCTTTTTAACTGTCACAAATTATATCGATATTTAATTCAATACATTTTGCGGAATTCACATCCAGCATCATTAGAATTATTTCACACACATAAGATACATAAATTTGATTTTTAAATATCAAGTCACGAGCATACGTCCAAGTATGACTCAGCATCTCGCGTAACGACCTTGGACTCGTCTTGATAAAAAAAAAAATGAATAACACTACCAGGTACATTATATTTAATAAGCTATCATATTCAGCAAAATTACTGTTTAATTGTACATCATGACTCATGAAACATTGCTTGCATGTCCCATGAAACATGTGATAGCATCGGTTCCATGTCACACATCATATTTCACTATATTTTTATCGTAAGTTAAATGACAACTGCAAAAGGTGACTTCGATTGTAAAGGTGGGTTTTTAAGATAAGAGTGCGCCGAGGTAATTACAAATTTAAATAGTCAATATGGCTCTCTAGGTACCTCAGATGCAAAAATAACAAAACTAAAATGGCTTGCTGATTACAACAGAATTTATTATCTTCTATTTATACTATTATTTGTTTTGAATTGGTTCAGTAAACACCGCACTGTGGATTCAATATCAGCGTACAGTATCACCCTATATAATAATAAATACTTATATAATATATATTAATTACCAACAACACTGATTTATATTTGTTAAATTTTCGAACTTGTAGTCTAATATTCTGTTTATTTTCTTTGGTATCTCAACATCAAGATTCTATCCTTTGAGTCTAGAATTCCCAAGCGTACATAAAAAGCAGTAATATGTCGTCAGTGCAACTAATAAATCTATCACCATTGAAATCCTTATTTGTCAAGCGTCTCATGACTAGAAACGTTTTATATTTCTATTTATATTTTACTTTTCTTTTGACAATAAGAAGATACCCATGTAGTGCTGATACAGAGATATCATGCAGTAGGCATAGATAATTAATATGGAAAAACTGGATAATTATATAACACCCTTAATTATTAAAATAACAGAGCGTATATTACATCAATCTTAAATTAACTTACTTTAGATAATAACTTATGTCAGCACCGGCATCCAGGTAACATGATTTATTCGTACCGGGGTGAACGACCCGTCACTGTAGCCGTTACAGGTTTCGTTTCGGCAGTGGTATGAGTGCATATTGACCATTTATGGTCATTACGTTCAATAATGGAGTCTTATTGTAGATGAAGTGGCTTCCAGCTGTAAATACAGAACGTATGTTATTTTATGATTTCGAGAAAAATGTGATACCATCTTCCATATAGCAGATATCTCAATTTCATACTTTATTTAACTAATACATACTTATGATGGAGAGTGCCCAAAGATACATAAACTACCTATTGAGAGCCGCACCACATTTGAATAACCCTATCAAAATGTCACCGTTACAAGTTCATCTAGACCTAGGTGAGCGGTTAAAAATTGTAATTTATTGTATTTATTATCTCTATACCGAGCAGCTGCGGGTTAACAATCAGTGCAGCTTACACACCAAATTATTAAAGGCCGTAAAACGAGTCCCGTGAGCTGGGGTGAGCCACCCTATTGTCGACTTCGTGTCTAACACTCGCATGATCGTTTTATTAAAGTAGACAGGCGATCGCAATCTATATTTATTATTAGCTTATCTATATTATTTTTCACTGCAATGTAACTGAGTTAAAGTAGAGCATTGTTAAATCGAAAACCGGCACGTTTTAACAGATTGATCCGAGTTTCGTGACTTGATAGTCGAGCACGAAAAAACTTTACAAAATAATTCCATTATCCTCTACGAAGTTATAATATAAAAGCAACAAATGCCATAGGAATGTAAATAAAAAGTGCGATGTAATAAAAATTAATACTGTTTGAAATATCAAGTAACGTATACGTATAATAATAATAGCTCCGGTACTATTTTTAAAGTTCAAATTTTAAACAGTTTACCGGCTCGTAGCATACGCGCCGAGTAACACAAGATGCCTTAAAGTCCGTTAAGACGGTCGCAAATGTCCCTGTCCCCTTGCGGCAACCGGCTTCATTGTAAACCAACCGTTAGCCGTCACCTGCGCAATGCCCACTGAACCGAGAGCGCCGCGCCATATCCACGTACTCTATCATTTTGCGAACTCCCATAACATGGGAAAATATATCAAAAACTTCCAAAAATATAGCTGAAGCATTGCTATGGAAAATGACGATTTATCAAACGCAAACATCACCAATCAATTACATAACTGAAGATATTTTGTTACCGGAAGTGAAATTTGTCAATAATTTGAACTTAATATCGAAATATTCCGCTGTCACAATAATATATCGATGTGTTACGTAACTCTGATAGTGTAATTAAACATGTGACATGCACGCGAATGCACAGACGCGTCGGTCATTTGTCGTTAGTGAAGCCATATCAGTTATCAGTGGTTGTGATAAGTGATAACGAGTCTGTATTACGACATGGTACATGAAAATAAACACTTAACATTCAATATAATTTTTATCTTATCAAACTTTTAGACGTGAATGGCTGTTGGTCTAGTGGTTAGTGCCTTGAATGCCAAAGGTCGTGGATTCGATTCCATCACGGTACACTTATTTTATCTACAGATTATTTTTCCGATTCTGGGTGTTCTTTGTGTCCATTATATTGACATAATGAAAAGCCCCACGACACAGGAAATATTTCCCTAATATAAAAATATCCCAAAAAATGATTTTTGGATTTTATTGTTTATTTTTATTTGAACAGTTTTAAAACTTAAATAATATATTTAACAAATATTAGCTTCATAAGCTTTCGAGTGCAGGTATTCTCATGAATGAGGTTAGTTCCTCGTTTCGTAACAAGTTACTCTGTATCTCTCATAATGTTTCATTAGAGTTCGTCTCATGCGCTTAATTTAGCACTGTAAGTAGTAAGACGACCGGAGAGGCAACCAATTTGATGGATTATTCAAGGATACGGCAAGTGTAACGACCTCCCAAATACGTACTTTTTTATTCAATGAGCCAATCGTCAGCTTTTCTCATTACTGGTCAATTAAATTTTGTATATACGTAAAAAATTACGTCCTGGTATGATTTATTGAAAAATATCGAGTTTATTCTGTTGCAGAAAAAAGGGTGACAAGATAATACTTACTTTTTAGGACTTTTTTTTTTGACATGACTATTATTTCCAGAATGTGAATTGAGACTTCAATTATTATAATTTATTTTTAAATTTAATGATAATGAATCATATATATACTTTGAGTATTTTTTATATGCCTCTCGAAGGTTTTAAATTATATTTTAATTCGTTTTAATGAAGTCGTCAATATTTCTACATTAAATGTTGACGCTTACGAATGCTAGAGAACCTCCTTTGATAGTAAAGCATTTTTGTTACATGTTTATTTTAATGTGTGCTTTTTTGTAGACAAAATTCTTTTTGCATTACAAACACTATCTAAAATGTATTTGATTCGTTCCAATTTTTCATATAAAACCAAAACGTATTGCAGTTAATTCTTACGAATGTAGTACCGGAGTGTGCAATATTCTTTCAAGAGCTGAAATTTCGTGGCGCTGAAAAGTACTTTGGCTAACCGTAGGGGAATGTGAGATGGCGCTAAGCCAAGTATCGAGTATTGTGATGGAAATAAGGTTTGATCAAGTACAATAGACCGGGAGGGGCGGGATGCAACACAAACGACCCGGAGATACGTCGTTCTACTACTTGATTATTTTAAAAATATATATTTATTATTATTTAAAAAAATACGAGTTAGATACAAGTTGACAACTTAAAGATTATTAAATACAGCTTATTTTTAGATTACTTCAGCCATAATTTTAAAGTTTGGTTACTTTACTGTTTTCTTAAGTTTGGTTTATTTGGTTTCCCTTTAAAATTAAAAAAAATATTAGAGTCAAGGAGCTAGTTAAAAATAAATAAAAATATTTAAAAATATTATATAAGCAAGGAGTTTTAAATTAAACTGGTACCGAATCCAATCAAATCTAACTCAGATCAGCTTTTGAGCTGCAATCATCTCACTCCAAGTACTTTTTTATCGTGTGCTATCGACCTAGATTTTGACGTGTTTATTCCTTACGATAGACGTGGGTATAGTTTCTTGTATTCGCATCAACAGTGAAAGCAAACATTCAGTCAGCGTTTCATATAATACTTTGTGAAAACCGAAACTTGATACCTTGGACTTTATCTGACTCATGCACTCGTTACAATAACATTAACTGATTGAAGATATTTATTTGCTTTTAATTATATTTAAGCGTGAAAAAGGTGAATTTTTAGCTCTTAAAAGCGTTATATATTTCAATGAACGTTCCGAAATATCGTCGGTAGGTACATTGTTTTTTTTAAACGTCGAGAAGATGAGGAAAAGCTTTTTTATGAAAACATACAAATTAATTTATTAGTACCTTTAATATTTTCCTAAAATTTTCTTACGTTGTTTTTTTTTTAAACATATTTTAATATTTTCTCTGTGATAACAATATTTAATATAAATTATAGTATTCGTATATTTCTATAATAATAATAAAATTTATAAAATTTTAAGTTATCTTTAAGAAAGTCCAGTTGAAGTGATTGATCCTTAACTTTTAAAATAAGAAACAGACAATGGCATTGATGATAACCGAGCACCCACCATGATATTGAAAGGCATTAAATTGAAGACAGGAGTGAAGCACAAAAGGAATGCTATTTCTTATACATCGTACGTCTTCGAATCAATATACAAGAATATCAATCAGAGGACGTCGACTCTACGGCGGTAGAGTCAATAGCCAGACGTAGTCGATTGAACATTTTTTTTTATTTATTCTACAATGGCACGTACCAAGAAGTTCATATATATTTGTTTGAATGTAGGTGAGTAGAAGGATATCTTATCAAATGTACCGTAAACCATATTGGATTACACAGATAAGATAATTACCGACTACGAATGCTTGCGTAAAAGATTTCAAGGAAAAATATATATTGGCGTACTAAAAACAAGAGACCACTTTCAATTTCGCCCCAAACACTTTCATTAGGAAGCCTTTAAATGTGTCAAAATAATTAAACGCAACCAAAGAAATGCAAAGGGTTGGGCTTTCGTTTTGACAATTCATACGATTCTTTATACGAGTCACGTACCTAACGAGGCGTAAACCTGATTTCAAAAAAGGAAATGCGTCATTTTTAAGTGCCATATAAATGTTTGTTGCTAACAAATTGGTGCTAAAAATTTTTAATATATTTATGATTTGATATCATCATCGTTTATTAAGAATATTATATTTTTGAATTACAACACTATATAAATATCTTTATTCTACAATATAGGAATTTATCGTATCTAGAATTGTAAACGTAACTTTGTACAGAATTTCTTCGTAAAGTAGGGACCAGCTCTATAAGCCCGACATAATTTAATGTTTAAATTCAAAACGTCTTAGATATAGATACGTATCAAGAATAAGTAAGTTAATGTAGTATATAAAAATATAAATAACTTTCAATGCAACGCTAATAGATTCATATCATTTAAATCTGGTTTGTAGAAAAGTAAACGAACTCGTCTCATAATTTCGTAACATGGTTGGGGTCACATTTTGGAGCTCACAGTTATATGAGTGGGCGATCTCTGATGCATTCATTCAACTTCCTACACTTTTATTTTATATACTATACTGCTACGTACAAGACGTTGTAAACCTGTCTTTGTACATTCCGAATTCAGTTTAACGAAATAGTTAGTTGTCATTCTCAGAAGTAATAAAATAGAGTCTAGACTAAACCAAACTTCTCACTTTTGTGTGCTCGATACGATTTCTATCTATGTATTTCATTCTCTTTACACGAATAACATATATATATCAAAATGTAGGTATTGAAAAAGTGACAAGTAAGTTTAAATCGAAAAATGTTATCAAATACTGTTATCACAGGGAAAAAAATAGAAATGATTTCAAAGAAAAACGACTTAAAAAATAGATAAGGAAAATATTGAAGTTACTAATTAACAAATTTGTATGTATTCATAAAAAATCTCTTTCTCCTCTCGTCGACTCTTAAAAAAAACAATGTACCAACGACATTTCCCGTCATCCATCGACCGTCACCCTTAACAAAAATAGTCAACTAACGTACGTTCTCAGCGTGCTCTATGACATCACACGTGGCGGGTGTAAAGTGAAGTAAAACACACTTCAGCTTCATTATTTTATTTTAAACCTACCTATATAAACTGTACAACAGATTTCTTCACGCAATAATTATGTCCTGAACAGGAACGTGGAACAGGCTATCTTTGTTAACTTGTATATTCTTTGTTAACTTGTATATTTTCTGTTAACTTGTATATTCTTTGTTAACTTGTATATTCTTTGTTAACTTGTATATTGTTTGTTAACTTTTATATCTGATTTTACTTATTTAATTGTAATAATTGATACAGACAATTATATTTATGTTATTATATAACTTAATATCTTAAATTTCTTCTACCGTTATTTGTTATTTAAATATATATAAGGTAACAATAATTGGTTTTAGTGGGTATTCCAAAATTAAATTTAAACACAATATCTCAAGTGTTTTCCACTCGAAGCCAGATACCGCATCAAAATATTAAATTACAAATAAAATAAGAAAAACTAGAATTGAATCTTCTGAGCTTATTTATCTCTTAGGTTATTTTTACGGGTTATAATTATAATTTTCTATTTAAATTTTAGTTCATGATTTTTTTTGGTTCTGTATAATATTCCTATATATATTATAATTATTTAAATTTTGTACATAAATATATAAAATTTAATTATTATTAAATTATAAATATGAATGTTAAATTTTATAGGCTCTTCTAGTCATTCTACTTACATGGTAAAGAAAAGCAGATGCCAGAGACGCTTGAGGCGCTTAAGACATCCAAACAAATTAGACACCGCCTTGCATAGACAATTTAAGCTACCTTAGTTGTTCCAAGTTGGCATAGACTATATAACTATGGGTTCTTTACGTAAGAAACGTAAGATAATAGGATATCTATAGAAATTTTATATCACCATTATATTACAACTTTAGTGACATACGATACATTTTCAAAGCTATACGTTTCATTCAAAATAATGACTACACTGGCGGGATAAAGATAAAGTCGTTCATTGTTTATGACCGCAAGTACTACTGAATTATATTGTTTTTATTTGCTTAAAATTTAATAGTCTCATATAATTTAATTTATTACTCTTCATAAATGCATTTAAGAATCGAACCAACGATATAACAAGGTATATAATATGAAAAAATGTTAGGTATATGTGATATTCTATATACTTATGGATCAATTCTTGAAATGTATCTTTTAGAGTCATTTATATTTTGATATATTTTGTAGCTTAAAGTATTTTATAATAACATTACGTTTATTTGTTTGTATTTACGTCACAGAAAAGGTATGCACAATAATTTGAACAGGTATCGAATGACACTCAGCGCTGGCCAACTGCCATTTACGTAGCTATCTTAGCGGGGTCTTTGACCTCGCGAATCCTAGAATAAACTCTACATTACTCATTACTCCCTAATAATTCTACCGTGCTTCCTTTATACGGATAAATCATCTTGATATATACTTCGGTAGATTTATGTTTGCCTGGTACTTTCTTTGATAACTATGCAATAAAAGCGTAGTAAAAATAAAGAATCTTCTTTATTTATATATATATATCTTCTACAGGAAAAATATTATGACTTAGTGTAATTTGTAATAAGGAAGTTATAACAGAGATCCCAAAATTTGTGTAATCTTGTAAATGTTTTTTTAAAGTACACTTAAGCGTCAGAAACGTACCCAAATATAAGCTCCAAGGGTAACCAAGCGAAAAATAAATACGCGTTTAAAATTTTAGGGAGGCGACGTGCCATATTATCGTGTCACGAAGATTTGCCGCCACGGGCTAAAATATGTTTTAACTTACGTATATTCAGTTTAAAAGTTTGAAACTCAATAAAGTCCCTAACATTCTTCTCCGGTCCAATAACGAGGAAGTTATTGATTTTTCTATCGTGTTTTTAAGGCACATCTCTAAGGATTTATTACAATAATAAATAATATTGGAATACGTCACAACGAATAAATATTGACAGATGTTTTTTTTAAATCAAAATATTAATCAACAAACTGGTGCTTCAATGCTTAATTCATACGTACCCAGTAACCGTTCACCGTATGTCATACAATTAGTATATATTTATCACCAATTCGTAGACTCTTAGATATCTTTTTGGGAGTGATAATACATTAAAATTGATATTATGTCGAAACGATGTCAGTAGGGCAATAATTATTGATTGATTAAATCATATCAGTTCATTCATTCAAAACAATATTATTACGTAGCATTCCACTTTGTTCTGAATTCGTTAACAGAAATTAGAACATAATTATCTGATAAATCTAAATCTAGGTGGTCTATATATATATAGCTAGATTTCCAATATTTTATTGTTGTCAGTCTGTATATAAATAAAAAAAAATAGTATATCATAAATGAAAAAATAAATATAAAATTATATAATATAGAGGTATATTTCTATATGTTAACTTACTGAGGACGTTTTCACTAGAGCTTTATTTATCCAACCAACTGGATTGTTACAAATCAACAAAAAGGGCCATGTGCTTAAGCGAATAATACTCGAATACTGTATAAAAAAAGCGCCATTATTTGCTTTTGATAGAATATGCATGAATAAATAATAGGTGCAGGCCGCCGCATCATTTATATACAGTTGTTTTTTATAACAGCTGGCCGGCACGCGTCCGGGGCCCGTGTAAACCCTCTCAGCCAATCACATCGTATAAGTACATTATAATTAAATCAAATGGACATTTAAACTGTTCATTTAAAACATTAAGGAATTCATTAAGAGTCATTTTATTAGTGATAATAATTTAGGAACGATATGTTTTGAGGTAAGTTAATTTTAAATGCATCAGCACGTTACCGTTCTCGTTCGCTGGTCACGATCACTGGGTAACTGGGTTTCTAAATTTAACATGCGATGCCTTTTATTGCTTAAGAGTTTGAATGAATTCAAAATTTTATATATTGAAGGGTGCTCACGTTAAAGCCTATATATTCCGTGTGTAATGAAGCATGCTTTACATGTTTTATTTATACGGGTTGATAAAGGAAATTGATAATTTATTACTGTATTATTATTAAATACTAATATAAAATTATCACAACAAAATTTACCTGATTGTTCTTGTTTTTCAATTAATATGAAGATTAGTAAAAATTATATAGATATTTCGATATGAATGTAAATTTATGACATACACAAAACAGGAATAATGATCTGACGTTAGAATGAGCTTAATGACTTGCGTCCTTTGATCGGAATTAAATGCTTTTACTGTTAACGTTGTGCTTTGAACACGTGCCGCCTCTAACCGATACAAAAGACCTGTATCGGTGTAATGATCATTATATAGAGCGGCCCTTCTCTGACCGTGAAGTCATACTAACATCAGTATAATGACTTTAATATTATTTAACATGTTACTGCGGTACATTAGCGGCCATTCACATTATCACGCTTATCATTTTGGTGAAGCTTTGTGATGTGCGCCAGATGTCTGAACTCACGCACCCACGGGTAATTAATTGGCTTTTGAGACCTCTGAACTGTTTCGAATTACATTTCAAAGGATTTCGAATTTGCCCTATTCGCTTAAATTTAATAAGGTTATTATTTTTTTTAAGAATAGCAAAAAAATTAATTTAATTATAATTATTAAAAATTGCACTTCCTATGACATAGATATAAGGTACAAGTAGAAAGGTCTAATATAAATTGGTTTGAAGTCCAGTATCATATGACATATTCGCCACCATCTGCCTGCAACATGCAAGTGAACATCTGTGATTCAGCACTTGAAGAGCTGTCGTGCTGATACCACACTTATCTGCCCCTCGGTTTTAATTAGGGTCTATTCACTTATCGCTGCATTCCAATTACAATGGCTAGAGTTTCTAATCTAGACTGCGCGGGCGCCGACGACTTCACAATAGTCCCTTGATCGATGATTAAATTTACGTCTCTCATTGTTCATTGTATTTTTGAGAAGACCAACTGCTGCTAGCCAGACACTTATCGGCAATATGACCTTTGTATTGTTGTTCTAATTATTGTAGCTTCGTTTGGTAATAGCACAATTGCTTAAACACAAATTGTACAAATCCAATGTACCTCCAAAAAAATATACCATTCATTAGAAAAGCTTATTTGAAATTTTGTATGTCGTGCTATTAACATATATTTTTTTATTTTTTAGAAAAGTATTTTTTCCCACACTGAAGAACAGAAATATATACATTTACAAAACGATTTCATAATATTTGTCTCGTATAGCAAACATTCGAAATTGCTCTCGCGTCAGACATCGTTTGCCGGCTTCAAAATAAACGGAAAATATAACATTTTTCCTTCTCTACCAACCCAACGTAGCACAGTATATTAGCTTTAGCCTTATATAAATCATACGAAACATTCGCGCACGACTTAACAATCAAATTGTAAGCATTTTTCAATTATCCTTTATTGTCCAGAATGAACGATGTTATTGGAGTCCGTGAGCTTTGTAGCTTTCGACTGCGGTCAATTTAAAATATTGCTAAATGTACCAAAACAAAACAAAAGACTGTTAGTAGTATGTTTATTGTTTCTTTATTTTTCCTGTTATTTAATGGCTCATTTCTTTTTGTTACAGGTAAGTCGTCTGTCATATTTTAAATGGATACTATATCTGAATGGTCACTATAACACTTGTTTACTAACAGCTGCGTACCCTAAATCTTAAAATGTACCAAAACCTTCCAAATCTTTCCTCCTTATAGCAGAAGTTTGAGGAGATAACGAATTCGTCGGGTTTAATTAAGGTCTCTACTGACCCTTTATTTATGCCGATGAGGCTCAACGACCTCATTGCCAAACAAATTGCTCTCAGGCGCGCAAAAGCCTCTTGGAATCGGATCGTTTAATATTTTATGATTATCTAAAAGCTTATTAAACTCTAGTTTAACAAAATAGATATATAATTTAAGTTATTTCAAAATGGATACGAGACTCAAAAGCCATAAATCATATCTAGTATCTGCAAACTGACGTGGGCAATTTATTTTTGCTAAGTTTTATTATGTCTCTCAAAGAATTACGATTGAACGTGTAAATAATATCACTGACTTACATCAAATCGAAATCGAGTCAAGTCACGAGCGCGGCGTTACTTTAACACAGAGGAAGCGGTCGCTTGTCTGTGTAAAAATGGACGGTAAATAAAAACTTAACAGACATCATAGAATATTCAGATTTTGTCAGTGATAAGGTATCTTTAAAAATTAAATATCACTGTACTTATTTTGCTCGTTTTTCGTTATAGAGCATTTTAGAGTCTACATACCATGGATTCTTAAAAACGATCATAGTTTTCAAAAAAAATGTTGCATTTTTACGAAAATATTACTTTGATTCGTAGCACGAGCTCTGTAAAACAATATGGTTTTATTTCTGCTGTACATACAAAATGAATGCTTTCCTAAAATGCCAAAATTTTACATAAAAACAATAGTCCAATAACAATAGACAACACACTTCATGGTACGATTTAATAATGTTTCCAATAGTAAAAGAATGAATGATTTAGGATGACGTCATCAAAACTTCTTATAGTAACACTGTCAAAATAATATTACTCTGAAGAGGAATTTGAAAGTATGATTATTATAATATTACTATAAGAGTTCATGGTACGCCTGCTGAATGTTAATTGGATTTGGAATGAATGAATGGATTTAAAATAGGCTTTTGATTAATAACGCTATTACAAAAAAAACAAAACTCGTTTGCAAAATTTAAAAGCATTCCTTATTCGTTTCCTTATTAGACATTTCAGTTGATATTTAATGATTTCGTCTAATAGTTATTTTATTTAAAACTGAATCAAAATTAACATAATTAATCCATTGTGAAACTTTTACATAATTTAAATATTGCAGAACTGACAATTAATGAGCATCAACAATTATAAATTGGTGCTTTTAAATGTGGGTTAATTGAGAGCCTTGGAGCAGACTTGAGAACTTATTCAATAAACTTGCATCTTCAATAGCGAACAGATACCATCTGTACTAATAAAGTCTCTTGAAACATAGGGTTCCTTATTGAAATTGCTTAAGTACTACGACTGAAAATTGCTTCATCTAAATATATTTATCAATCAACTGTATACGCCTCTTGTGACATGTCGACATTTGTTTCATTAAACTTCTCTAGACTAGAGAACGAATTAGTGTACTTACTGAACAGGATATATGGTCTCCCGCCTTCATTTTTAACTTCCGTTTCCAAGAAATCTAATAGAGGTCACGTTTATTTTTAGCTCTTAAGTCTTTAGATATTCGTTTCTGTTATCGATATTTTATCTAATTTTATGAATTTACGTGTCTTGATAGTTATAATTTGATAAATTAAATATAGAATATGTATTATAATTAAAATATATATTAACTTGTCAGTATCTAAAACAAACAACGACCCAATTTGATTATATAATTCGTGCAGGTTGAGGCAAGGCCAAAAGATTTAGAGTCACTTCGGCGTCCGCTCTACCTTACTGTAACACGCAATCGACTGACATATTAGAACATAAAATAACTTATTAAATTAATAGAGGTACAAAAAGTACTTTAAAATAACAAAAATATGATATTAAATACAACGTTGGGTTATTTATATTGTAGTAAAGTAAACAAGGCAGAATATTTTCGTGTGTAATCGTGTTGAACGTGACTGTCTGATATTACAAAAAAAATATTTGGAATATATATATTTTTTAGAAAATTTTCTGAAACATTGTGAAATATATACATATTATATATTAAATATGCCATCTTGTCTTGTTTTGGACAACGATAATTAATTTGAACCAATAAAATTTTATGATTCGGATGCTGAGAGATTCAAGCAAGATAAATACAGATCGTGACCCGTTTATTAAATTTTGATTGATCTCTTGTTTGAATTTAAATAATTTTAATGAATTGTTCATAAACAGGCCAAGTTCGATTCCTTGTTGAATTAACAATCGTGCTTTGTCCGAGTAGTAAAGAGCAGTCTGAAGCGCCTTCATTTTATTTCATATAAAAAATCACTACAAAGCGAAACAATATCTCATTTAACGATACATGCTAAATACTAAATATTACTTACAAAAAAACTTAATAAATATTCTTAAAATCTATTTTCTGTCTTTGATCTTTTACTCTACAAAGAATATCATAGCCAAAACCAAACCTTAATTTCCTGAACATCTGAAATATTATATAAATAAAAAAACATTTTGTTTTGTAGTCGCCTCGTACTTTCTTTGTCATTCCTCGTACTTCCTTACTTAGTACAGAAGACAGAAATGTATGTATCTATATTCCATAGCCTAAGGCATTTTCTACTCGATAGCCATTCCTTTCCAAGTAACTCATTCATTCATAACTCTTCAAGTATTGTCACTAACAAGATGGCCGTAATGTATATTGAATGAATGTTTTATCGTTTAACAGTGCGATAAGTTTGTATACATTCAAATAAAAATATTATGTAAACATTTACAAGCATTAAAAGCTTCGTGACTGGTTATATACTTGAATAGAATTTTGAAACAGTATTATATTAAATTCAATTAATATGTCCTACAGCTTGTATAAAGGAATGCCGAGTCCCATAGACAATATTATTTACATTGGAATCTGGTAGGGATGAATTTTCGTGGACGTCATTGTGAGCTCTGTAATTTATTGCCTCTCCTTGATATTCCTTGATATTTATGTATTCTGCTCTGATATTAAATATTATCTTTTCATATTTAGATAAAATATTCCATATTTATTGTTAAATTTTTAATATTATCCTCATAAAAAAATTGTAGGAAATGGTGTAATAGACGAATCTAAATAAAGTTTCGTCATTGGCGGAACGCTTTAGTGCTGTGGCCTTGTTATTATAAGAGGTAACGCCAAATGTTACCAGGACGGCCTTGTTGCTAGCCGGCTATGGGTTCAGTCACGTTAGTGCCATGACGCGCCATGATTTATTGTAATTTAATGTCTTTTACAATATCACTAAACCTGCCTTCCTAATCTCTGCCATAAACGTTCAGTTGTTTTGGAAAATCTCCGTCGTTATTTTATGTATAAAGATTTAAAAAAAGGCCTTTCTCTTCTTTTTAAAAGAATGAATGAAGAATGTCGTATCTCTATAATTTAATACAATTATTTATATTTAATGATACAATTCAGTAGTTCAAGTTTTTATACTTGATACCTCAAATTATTATGTCGCAATATTAAATTATTAAATAAAGAGAAAAGTCATCCGTCCAAAAAAGGCTCTCAGTGAAAGCCATAACTCCCTTACAGCTTTCTGAGTAAGAGAAACAGACAAGTATAAAAAACTCGGTCCACATATTCCATATACTGAACTCAAAAATAAAAGTACAATTTTGAATAATTTTCATTAAGCAAACGCTTTTATTGAATAACTTTAAATATTTAGAATATATAAACTACTTTCAAGTTCTTCAAATATAATACTCGTAAAAAAAAAAAGAAAAAAAGGAAAAAAAAAAACATCGTCATAGACGCTTCAGTAATGATTCAAATATTCAAACAGAAATGTAATAAAATAAAATATCTCATGATCCTTTGATGGCAATGGCCCGAACTCAACGAGAGACAACGTCTAAAGTACATAATCATATATTTTCCTTTGCTGACAATGCTTTTCAAGAACATAATAATAGACAGAAAAGAATTCTCATCCCTCGATATTTTCATGTACCATTATACATAGTTTTCTCTAATGTATACTATGTTTTTATTTCGTATAAAGACAGTTTGAAATCCTCTTCTTCATATAATATAATTAGAATAATTCCATCAAAATTATTCGTCGATTAATTTAATAAAGTCAATTTATTTTCCGCGATGATAAGTTAATATATGTAAAATATGTAAATGACCTGAATGATTCATTATAAGACATTAAAAAAATAAATAAAATACATCTTCATGTATAATTACCAGAACGTTATAATAAAAAGTTTATTTACCTATTAATAAAAAAACTGTTTACTTATAAATAAATGTATAATTTAGAATCAGAATCGTGGGAAACTTGAATGAAAGTATAAAATATAATAATTGTTTGAATGGTCGGTGCGCAGGCGGAGTGACGCCCACTTTCATGATTCACGCTCACGTGTTATAGACGCGCAGACAAACACACAAACAAACAAGCAAACCCTGTAATGACTGATATGTATGTATGGAGCTTTAAAGAGTAATGTACATGCATTTTCAATTAGCTATGTAAGTTGAAACAAGGCGTCGTTTGAAGTGACGCGTACATGTAACCTTTTGCGTAGAGCACGAATCTCACTCGACTTAACGTAGTCTGCAATAAATAGTATACACTATAGCCGTATCCGTACAGACATTTCGAAACTGCGTTTAATAACGACAAATTGCGACACTATATACAGTTTAGTTCAAAAACACAGACAACTAAACAATGCTATATCTCATAAACTATAAAGTCATACATTACATTAATATATAAATTTCGAAATAAATGAACAGTTTATTGACATATTTGTATTGACATAAACATTTAAATGTAATAATAAATGAAATATATACATTCCAACCTGCAGCTCTATACGTTATGCAACTAGCAATCTCCCCGTACGTTAAATGCTACAGGCTCACCTTTGAGACCAATAGAGTATTACTTCCGTGATTAACAAACAATCAAGATGTCTCGTGAACTCGTGAGCTGGATTTAGTAGCTTTCTGTAATGGAAATATTTAATCACATACACACATACACTACTATATGATCTAGGTTCCCCAAAGTTATATGTTTTGCATATAAAGGTATCACGTTCTAAAAAGGGACTTGATTTTTATTTTTTTTAGGTAATACAGGATTTTTTTAATCAATCACATTTTTCCCAAATAAATATATATTTTTTTAATTATAAACAACAAAAAAGTAAACAAAATCCAATTTGTTTGAAACGAAATAAAAAGGAAAAGGGACGAGATATCCTCTGGCTCTCAATCTATTTCTGACTCAATCAATTTCGTGTATTTCTGATCTGTAACAAATACTAAAAATAATATCATATAAAAATATTATTGATTTATAATATGATATTTATATAATGCAAACTAACACAAAACCACAGACCATCCAAAAATCCGACCATTATTTTTACAATTCTGATTGAATCGTTCATATAATTAAAGAAAAATCACCTTTCTATGAGAAATATATTTCCATCAATTATTTTTTTATATTTCAAAGAAAACTTATTTAATAAACAACCGGAAAACATGAAAGCCTCTTCAAGCAGCTCTTTATTACAACGAGGTAGAGTCGTAAGTCGTGAGTCGATTGTCAATTGTCATGAGCCGAGAGTCGGATTGTCCCAGTTACGTAATGCTTTTAATTTCCTCTTCAAACAATTATCTCCTTGACATTTGACCGCTTTCTCTTTGAACAATGAATGATACTTGTCCAAGTTCTCTCATTAAACAAACGGGTGTGTCTAAACTGTCGCGGTGTCATTCGAATTTCATACATTTTAAAATAGACAGAAAATAACTTATTAGTCGATAAACTAAAAAAAAATTACAAATTATAAAAACTAAACAAACAGTAAAATAAAAAGCTAAAATTTCAATAATAAACATTGAAAAATAATTACAAATATATTTATATATTTCTAGAACCACGATGAGATGAAAGTTCGTCCTTCGAGTGACTAAGTATATGTTTACTATATACATATAAGTGTATATATATACGCTATATACTTTACATAATAATAGAAGTATTCTAAATCTCGTTAAAAATCTATTTTTATATTATATTTGTTATAATAATGTTACAGCCTGTATACTGTTACATTAGTTTTGTGCAATATATTGGATAAATGGGATAAATTATAGAACAGATAAAGCCGAATATATAAATACTAAGCAGCTGTACTATCTAGATTTACCATGTTTGTTTTATTTCGCATATACTATTTAAATTAACGTTAAACGTTACAGCGGTTATTTATGTTTGACCGTTAAACGGTATGAATAAAAGCACAACATTAAACCCAGCATCAAATTACATTACATCGTATATTAATGCTGCTTTTTATTGAGCATGGAAGGGTTGAGAAAAATAGTAAAAGTTGATTTTATAATACTCCGCATTGCATTGAATTTGATCTAGATTAAAGGTGTGAAAGCCTCGCAGTTCCTCAACGCGTCCGAGAATCAACAATAGCGCTTTCGTATCGACAGCCCTTGACATGAGAAAAAAAGCTTTTTTCTTTGCGATAAGGAATACGCGATAGAACGATAACTAGACTGCCACTAACCTTACTACATTCTGACGGTAAAAGCGTTCTCTTTGAACTTGTTTTTCATCTCGAAATGCAAGAAAAATACAAAAAAAATCCTTTTCAATCAAGCTTCCCTTTTGATAGTTTACATTCGACTTGGAAACGTATACATAAATATATTTTTGTAACATTTTATGAATGATAAGTTCTATTTATGGTGACTGTGGCAAATTAGTGGTTATTCAGTTTAAATCTTAATCTCCTCACAATTTTGACTCTTTCTTAATTATATACTGTATATACATATTAAGCTTTTATATATTTTCGGTAATGTAAATGGAATGAGAACTTCCTTTGCTATTTGCCAAATGTCATCCTTCTTAAAGTTTGTAAGACATTTTTAAAAGATATAATATATTTTATTTAAGTAAATTAACTCTTAATTAGTAAGTATTTGTGCTAGTAATTTTGTAAGTTGTACAATTATTATATTATAAAGCGTTGCCCCTATTAAACATTTAAAACAAGAGCTATTAAATCCAATATTCCCTGAAGATCACGGACGCCTATTTCAAATCCGTCGCGGAGGTACTCTACAAGTCCTTATCTACTTATTACATGGCTTGGGCCTTTAAGACGGGAAGATCAAATTAAATTTATAAGGCATAATACACAAGGACGACAAAATATATACTATGAATGAAGAATAAATAGGAATATAGTCAAGCGTCAACTTAGTTTAAGTGTAAAAATATATATACAAATACATATATATATATATATATATATATATATATATATATATATATATATATATATTTGTAATACATATATATATATATATATGTAATACAATAACGAAAAACATACTTATGCCAATAACGAACGCTAATAATATTAAAGTAACAAATACTCAGTTAATATAAGTTACTTTTGACACAGGGAAAAGCTTACTCTTAATTAATCTGTATTTATTTCAAATTTATCCTGTTTTCCTAAATTATATTTTGGCTACAAAATAGCGGAGTGCTCTCTGCTCCTCTGTACGTAAATAACCTCTCGCTTCTTCTGTACAATGGCTAATGCGGTGTTGAGGTCAAGAGATCTCGTAACATTTTTTTTTAGGTCAGTTCTTTATTACTAAAGTTTAATTCTTCCCTATTTTGATTTATAGTGACGGTTCTTAAATTAATTTCGTTTGTTTATGTAAAACATTGAGTTCTCTTATATATTTAATTATATAATACACGTTATATAAGTTGTATAGGAAATGTTTTGAACTCATGTAATGATATGTGGCGTTAATACAGACCACACAGGCGACACCCGGTGCCTGAAGCTTTCGTGAGCCGAGTCATTGCCCCTCCTCTATTAAGATATATATTGAATTTATGTAATCTACCGTAAAGGCATACAATTATTTTATTGACAATACCTGTGCTGTTTGTTTCCATTATTTACAACATGTATTAACAAACAACAATAACGGTATTAAATAAACATTGCCCGTTAGATATAAACTTCTGTTAAAATATATAACTAATACTTTAATTCATTTGCTATAGGAGTATTAGCGGTGATAATGGTTCTTTGTCACGGCTTACGTTTCTGTTGTTTGTGTGCTTGTGTGTGTGTGTGTATTTGTGTGAATGTGTGTGTGTTTGTATTTGTGTGTTTGTGTTTGTGTGTGTATATTTGTGTGTCTGTGTGTGTGTGTGTGTGTGTGTGTGTTTGTGTGTGTGTAAAATGAATTTGCATGTTTTAAATTATAATGAAACTAACAATACAGGTCGGTTGGAAAATGTTGATGTTGATTTTCCGCTGAGTCAACTCCACAGGTCCGTTTGCGTTTGTGAATTGACATGAGACAGACAGTTCTCAAGATAAAATTCGAAAACTTGCTGAGTATACATTCCAAGACCCAACGCTACTTACCTTTTCTTACCTTTACTTAACTTTACATAATCACTCACGTCACTCCAACTATCATTGAATGCATTTGAAGGATAGGAATAAATTCCTTAAGAACATATTGTATTTTAGATTTATCTATCCTGAATTCATCACTGTAATCTCAACCATTTACATATTGTAAAGCTTTTAAGCTCAGTGCGTCTTCACTGTATAAACACGGTTTGTTATCTACGCGATTCATTGAATATTATTTGAATAGAGTTTAACTTAGTTTAATTGTCGTAATGTATAGGACTATCTGATATGTTAGGTTTTTACTTTGAATATACAGTAAACCTATGTTATGAGAGACATATTTTCTATATAAAACATTAAAATTTATATTATTATATTATGTATTTAATAAGCCTTATTAATTGTTACTTTGTAACCTGTTGCATGTTACAGGAGGGTTTCTAATTATCTATCGCCTGTATTACCTGAATGATTCCTTCAATTAATTAGATGAAATATGGAGCCTTATATAAAAAAAAACAAACTCTTATAACATCATGGTGACGGGAACTTATATCTCGTTACTTTTCATACAAACAATTCTGTACAAAACACGCCGAAATAATAATTTATAATAATCCTGGTCCATTTCGTTCATTGCGTACACGAGAACGGGAGCTTCAGGATGTCTTGGATATAAATTGCTCCTCATTCCTTTACCCCGATTTGGTGAAACGACTTCTCCACCTCAGCACAATGATTTATTTTACACCGTACTTGGATGTCCCAGCCGTCAGTATGTGAACTACCGTTGTATCGTCTGTGTGACTGACTGTCCACTTAGTACATTTTTTTGTGACGTTAATGTATATATTGATATTTTTTTTTATGGAAGCATCAAAGCATGTATAAAGCTTAAATTGGTAACAAATTAAATTCTATTAAAAACTGTAAACATAGGTAACTTCGCACATATAACTAAAAAATTCAAATAAGCGTAATAAGTGTCAACTTAGTTTAAGTGTAAAAAACAAATATAAAAAAACAAATAAAACTTTTTGACAATCTTCGTTGTTTATTCATATGATCAACGTATCCGCAATAAAATGAGTAAATGACACAGCCTCGTAACAAATGGTACTCCATGCGGATCTGTCGACCTTTCCATATGTTTAATCGACACCTTTCTTGAATGTATTGAGGCAAGCACACATCACCTGCCTCATTAGCCTTAAAGAATACCGGCCGGCCCTCAATGGACAGTGGAATGGGCATAGATCCTATCGTTTTCACCTCTATTCGAATAAAAAGTTTCCTATGAAGTATGCTAAAGTGAAAGCGAGTTAGCATCTAAATAAGCGATGTAATTTTAACATTTTGTAAATAATATTCCTATTTCTGAAACACTGGCTATTGTTCGTTATATTGAATAACGCTTTTAGCATAACGAATAATTCCCACGGCGCTTGCAAATGACTAAAATACGAATAGGAGAGCGAAGTCCAACGGAATTGGTATCAGACCGTAACCGTACAGCGAATGGGTTAATAACCTTGATTCTTCTGTGCGATGCTGATGACGGTGAGATTTATCAACAAAAAAATATATCATTACACACAGACAAATTCTATAGCACTTCCATTACTTCTTATTTATTCTGTGCTGAATGAGAAGTCTTAAATTGCATTTCCATTATCATCTATTATTCTACTACTGTATTTCATTAATATTTTGGCAGATTTATTTTAGCAGCTTCAATTAAAATTGTTAATAATTGATGTGTTTGTTTAACTAAGAGATGCTAGCGTTATATATCGCATTCAGCACGTGTCTATTTTAAGGTAACGGACCTTTTTAATTATCCCGCAGCGTAAACCATCTCGTGATTGGGTCAGTGTATGTCGATCAAACATGATTCATGTGGTTTATTTTAAGAGATCCTGTGTATAATATCGCATCTGCTGTTAGAAACTAAACTCAAAATTACCTGTTTTTTAAATTTTATTCGAAATTAAGATGATAATTTTATGAGAAATTTTAACCGAGCAAAAACATGCAATTGATTCAAAACTGGGCGAAAAAGCTTTTATTATTTGTATTTATATACTCGGTTAGAGATCGCATTGCTAAGCCAATTTTGATGAAACTTTGGATTTTGACTACTATAATTGCCGGCGCTGCTATGGTGACGAGCAACATTGGAGTGGAACAACCCCAAAAATCACGATAAAAGTATAAAAATATCGTAACAAATGTTTTGAAATTTCGATCTGAATACAGATATGACAACCACTAACAAAAACAATTAAAATTTAAAACTACAAAAAAGCAACACAATTAAGGCATTTAATGATTGAGACCAGAGGAACCGCTGAAGACGTTAAAAAGGCGAGGCGTTGAGAGCACAGGGCTATTGTTTGCACGAACGTCAAACAAGCAACGGGCATCGGCACTTCAAAGCCATGTTTAAACACTGAATACCGGTAACGCAGTGCACTGGCCGTTCATTTCCTGCAATATTACTACAAACCAAGTATACAGAGTCTATAATATCCTCATGTAACTCTTTTAATGATATGATTTATAAGTTATGTAAGTTATATGTATAATATAACTTTATGCATTATAGGAATAAAATATTCATTTATGCATGGTTTGAAAAATTATATATAGATAGATATAATCTTTATTGCATAAACAAAAACAGGAAAATATACAGAACAGTGAAATAATAGAAAGATACACAAAAAAGGGTGCAAAGGCGGTCTTATTTCTAAAGCAATCTCTTACAGATAACCTTTTGGAGAATGGAATAGTTTACGAGAACGCGGTATAGTGCAAAAAAAACAAATAAATAATTAGAATACTGATAATATATATTTATATATATATAGTACTAATAAGTGTATGTCTGTAGACCTCGCATGACAACACAGGAATTAAACAAATTTACCTATGTAGGTAATATTTTGAATATCCAATATTATAAGATACAGTTACACGTAAATTATGAAACTTAATAAAAATTATTGGTAGGAAAATAATAAATGATACATGTAAATAAGTAAATTATCAATATTGGGATAGGTACATAGAAAATAATATTGACGATTTATTAACTTTATCGGAAATCTAATATTTGTTATAAATTAAATAATATATGAATGGTAAATCAAAAACATGTCAGTAATATAACAGCACGCTGTACATGTTTTACAAATCGGTAAAACATAAGTGAAATATGAACATTTGGACTAAATTTTTTCTCGCACTGTTACGTGAAAAAGCACGTGCCTTCAAAATGTAACACAGATTGACAAACCTAAACGTAATATCATGAGTTCAATGACTTCTACTCAAAGTTAAATTTCTATCCATATATATCTATAAATTTAAAGTGAAAATAGAAGTTACTAACAATTTTAACTGAACAACTCACAACAAGTAATTATTACATTGAATATTTGTCTGTATGTACGCGGTACGAGGTTATTCACTGAGCGAGCGGAGCGACAGGTTGCTCTGAAATTGCGAAAAAGTTTTTAAATTTGTATTTATCTAGTACTCGGTTAGAGATCGCATTTCTCGACTAATATTTGATGAAACTTTATTCGTATTACGTTATGATCAACAACAATAGTTAATAAAAAATATAACTCGAGAACGGTCAAAGAAAAACGTATATTTATTTGTTATTCTTGATTTTTTTTGGTTAAAAAAAAATGTTGACTAGGAGTCTGAGGATTGCGTGCGGAGTATACGCCGCCGGAGCACAGCACGGCTAGATTTATCTAAAGCTAAATTTGAAATATATTTGCTATTTTAAAATATATTTTCAAGGATCATCCATTACTGTTTTATCAATTCGCAATCAAATTGACCCCATCACGTCTAGATGATTAATATTAAGTTACCTCTAAACTTTGCTGACCCTTACAAACTCGGGGACCTTTATCGATTTTGAATAACTGTGAGAATATTTGGAAATAAGTTTGGTGACGAGAATGCTTATTTGTGTTGCTCGTCATACTTCTATATGAATAATGCTGTGTATATTCAATGTTGCCATTTTTAGAAAAAATATAATGATATAAATATTACCGTTTGAAAAGATCTATACACATGATAGACTTATTTTAAATTTGAAGGAAATATAAAATGAGATTGATTAAAATCCCGATAAAACGAGTATATAATATAGAATGCTAAATTAATGGAAGCGGGTAGCAACAACGTAGCTCAATTGTCATAACGACGGGACGGTTTCCCAGACGTCGCGGGTTCGAATGCTTCCCCGTATCGATTCATTTTAATTCTATATTTATATAAAATATATATATTTCTATTTCGCAAAACAAATATAAATGGTTCAACCATTTATATTTTGTATATATATATATATATATAAGAGTCCAATGTTGTCGTACCATGATTGTAAATATTATAATATTCTTAATCATTAAATACAATAGTGTTTAATTATAATGTAATAATTTGATATCAGCTGCTCAAGGTCTGGAATGCTAATTCATTTTTTTATTATCCTCCATAAATGGCACCTGTTTAGAGGTAAGCTGCAAAGTTGTAATTAAACATTATTTATGACTGTATTAAGAATGTGTTTTTTACTAGATATTTGAGAATTTCAATGAATATATTAAAATCATAACTGTCATCTCTTCATTAATATGAATATCTTGAATCTATTAAAATCATAACCGACATCTAATTATTAATATGATGGAATTGCTTGAATATATTAAAATCATAACCGACATCTAATTATTAATATGATGGAATTGCTAGAATATATTAAAATCATAACCGTCATCTAAATATTAATATGATGGAATTGCCAGATAGATTAACTTGGAATTAGATTTCACAATGAGGCATTATTTATTACCTTTGCTTAGCTATATATACAAATTTAATTAATTTAGATACATTTCCTCATAGGTCCAAGCAAAAAGGATACTAGTTACGATACAGGTGGAAATAGGGTATTAATATTTGTTACAAAGTAAATATCAAGCTTATAAGTATATTAATATTATTATATAATGATAATTGAGATTTATAATCCAACTATTTAAATATATATATAATTAATTTTGCATTAAGTTTCCCAAATTTAAAAATCATTACTAGCGACCACTTTCTATCCAACTAGATACTATTTCATGTAACTAAAATGCATAAAAGCATATACAATAAACTTAATACAGACAAGATATTCCCCGACATATATTTTATCCATAAGAGTATACATTTATCAATGTAAATGTAACACACACATACAAAATAATAATACGATTATGCGATGCTCCACAAGGAAGGTGAAGTCTAAAGCCTTACTGCTACAATATGATAACTGTATTATAAACTCTATTGTCAACGCAATAAGGTTTAGAGTAAAGATGCTTAAAAGTACGGACTCGCAAGTACCCTTCAACCAGGACGTAGACATGAATATCCGGAAGTTGGTCAATGACGTCACTACTATGAATAAAACGAAAAGTTGCTAATACAAATTAATTTGAAAGCTGCCAAAATTTATTTGAAAAGTTTTAAATAATCTAAGAAATAAGTAATTAAAAAGTAATGTTTATATTATCTAAGAGCTTCCAAAGTATAATAATAAGAGCTCTGAATTAAGTTGGCTGTGTATCTAATTTTCAAAACCCGCCCATCCATTGTATCGATATTATAATATAACTCACCGGTAACGAGCCTTCGATGGTATCGTAATGTGCCTCTGAGCAGTTCATTTTCCAACCATCTGCTAAAACAGCTTCCGAACACACCAATAATACTTTCATTCAATATAATGTAGAGATAAATATAAATGTAAATTCTATTAAAAATACTCATAATGAAAATGTATTAGCATAAATTCTAAGTAATACATTGATATTTTATATATAAATTCAATTAATTCTTGTAGTAAAAAATAAAAAAGTGCTTGTTAGTTTCCAAACGAAAAATGAGATTTTTATATCATAGGAAATGTTTGATGTGAACGAAGTCACCGGCGTAAGGTAGTCGTAAAATAAAATCCCCCTCTGAAAATTATTTTATGATTCCTTATTAAGCGTGTTTATCTTTTCTATGGTAATTTATATTTTGCTAATGTTCAAAAGCGTAGGCATTAGAGACGGGACCTTTCCCTCTGGCATAATTATTATTTATTATGTTATTTTGAACAAAAGTTATATATTGCACATTGTATTAAATGATGAAGCTTTATAATATTCTGTTAGAAGTTTATGGTAAAAACTTTATCAATTTTATTAAACTACCGTCAAAAATCTTTTAAAATATTTAGTACTTCTTCTAATTCTGTGTCTCTTATAAAGTATTGTCAATTCTCTTTTGATTTCGGGAAACATTCTGACTTAACCACAAAATTCCATTTTGAAGCAGATATATGTTCACGTTTCGCCTTTGTTTCTGTTTTTATTGCTTTCACAAACCATCTCTTTAAATATAAAAGATGCGGGCGTCACAATGTAACAAACATAGCATATGTTAGTATAATACAGCCAGTTCAACTGATACAAGTAGACAATGCGAAAATATTAAAGTTTAAGAAATAGTATTATTCCATCAATATTCCCACATGTATATTCCCACTCCAGATGCAGGTCTTGTCTCGTAAGTGAAGCCAGTAAGCGACCTGTATTCCCTTATTGTAGAAGTCCAGTTAATTGCTGGGTATTACTTTTTTACTGCGACGTAAGAATCTAAAAGCTTCCTGCTATCATCCTTAAAGAGAACCATGCATGGCTTGTTGTAGATAATTTTCTCTGTACGACTTTTTATTGATATCGTTAATGGGCAGGTATCACAACCGTTATGATCATTGAACCTACGGAAGGTCCTTTATAACTCATCATATCGACTCTATCTCCAAATTTCGAGCTACGTGTTTTCAAAGCAGCGTCAATAATTCACAGTGCAGCAGACTTCGCGTGATATATAATCGCGACGTCTTTTGCGCATTCAAACTTTTATTCATAAAAAAAATCTGATATTCTGTTCAAGCTTCAAAAGGGGATATTTTTGTTTCAGCAGCGTTCGTAAATCTTAATTAAGGGGGAGATATCCATATAATAAATTCAACCATATTAGTTAAATGATAGCCATGACTCTTACTTACCTGCGGTTATTTACACGTTGGCCTTTAAAGCCGAAGATATAACTGTATTTTCAATAAATTGCCGTCTTAACGTTTACAATATCAAAGTATGGAAAAGTATAAATCTTTCTTCGATTTTTAAAATGATTTTGGTGTAATGGTTTTTATCTAAAATTCATTTATTGTTTGTAGAATAAAAGTATGAGATTCATGTTGAAGTACATATTGGACGTTTGGTAAATTGATAGCCTCAAACTTCGCGCCCTACAATTAAAATATAAATTTCGTATAAACCAAGAGGCATTAAACGGAAACAGCCACCGCAATTGGAAACTCCAACTGTAATTACCAGTTAGATAATAATCTTTACGAGTATTAATCTCCTTTGATTAGGAAAGTTAACGAGAATACTTTCAGCTTCATCACTGCCCGCTGTTGCATAAAATTTAAGTTGTCAGGAACACGTGCGCGTTCACACCTATCATGAGGTCTGAGATGATGAAGGCAGCATGTATAGCCAACAAACTGTTTAACAATTAATGACGCCTGGCACGCTACAGCCCACCTATGAAGACCAGCAAAACCTTGAAACATTCCCTTGAAAACCTTACAACAACCCCAACTACGACAAATATAAGTGTCATCGGGAACGAAATTAGTTTTCGCAATAAAAAAATCGTCTAATCTGCTCTTCGTACCACTCTTTATTTGAATTCTAATTTGCGCACATATATAAGTTATAATTCAATAGTCAACCCTCAATTACATATATACATATGTATATAAATTAAAAGAGTATTCATGGAGTTGCAGATTCTTCTCGATTCACCTAACCTTTGGAACCGTGCAAATATTTGCTGACTCTTTAGTCTGACGTTTCAAGTGCAATGACAGCTTATATGAGTTTTGACTCTACCATTTGAGTAATATTTGTCACCATAGAGAATCAAAATGGGATAATCGATCCAAGGTAGAATGATGGGGAAGCCATAATACTTACAAGTAACTACTGGTCGCGTTACTTCAGGTATAATTAACTACGCCACTTTATTATCCACGTCGTATTTTAGCGTAATCCAAGAGAAAATACCCATTTTATATAGAACGCGTGTCCATACTAAAATCGCTTTTTTTAAAGTAGTGCTTGTGCCAAATTCATAAAATATTAATCACGCCAGAAAAATGTATCCGTTTAACATGTTTAAAGTATCGATAACATCATAAAATGAGATTTATGTACAGCGTGGTTTTATTGTCGTTTCTGTGTATTTTATATTAAACCACAAATGGTACCTAGACCTATTAATAATTCTTACGTTGTTTGCTTCCTTTTTATAAAAATATATTAAAAAAAAATACACAATGTAAAGTTGTCAAGGACAGACAAAAAATATATGTACCGTAACTATTTTTTTTTATTGTTTAGCTAGAAAATAATAATAATATTGCGAAATATTTTATAAAAAGAATACACACACCTGTATTTTCGAATTAGAAGGTTTTCTATATCGTTATCAATTGTCCAGAGATAATTAGATTTATTTAAAATATATTTTTATATTGAACCCTGCTTCGTTATTTAATGAGTTCAGCTGGTAACACTCTTAAACAATTTATTGCTATCCTAAATGTAACCATACTGTCCCGATCTACTAAATCGTAGAACTAGGGTACTTTTATTGAATTACGTTATTTATACATATTTAACAAGCCCTAAAACGTTTCACAAGAATCTTACAGATCAACCAAAAAGTCTGCTCTGGATCATTTTCTAAACCTATACTAATGCCAATGATATTATTAAATTATTTTAAAGATAGAGTTGCTATGACTACTAGATTAAATATATTAAATTCCTGAACGTTAAATCATATTCTATGACTATATTATTTGAATATATCTGAAATAAGTTTCTTTAAGTGTATTCATAGACAATTCTATTAATTGTAACAAAGCGTCTGCATTTATAGTGATTCCCAGACGCTACCTAAATACGCAACGGAGAATGACTCATTCGTCGTCCTTTTGTATCGTGACACTTGAAGAATTAACGACAACGCAAAATTACACAATGAAGGCCTATTTTAGCATTAATAATAACGTATAATGATTTTTTTAGAAATTCATTATATAGATAGCATTTTAAAAATTCAAATAGTACAAAAATATTTACTACTATAACTTATATATAAGTAATACTTATATAGATGAAGTTCTAATTCTGGTAAAATAATATCGTGTTCATGGGCTTCAGCGTGTTAATATTGTAAAAGTTTGTTGGCTTAACACCAGCAAAAATTAATGATTCTCGAGAAGCCTTAAAGATTGTAGCGGTTTAATCTGATATGTCGTGAAAGTTTGTGGTTAAAATTCATGAGAAACCATAATATATAATATACATTATCTCTAAGACGTAGTCAGTACAAGATATAACTAAATAATTATGAGTAACAACCTTTTCTTTAAAATTTGTCTCAATGAAGAGAGTCGTAACATTATAAACTTGTCCCTTCACACGACACATCGAATTTGTCAATACATCTTATTCTAATTACCTCAAATATCCATTAAAAGCAACGTAACATTTCCCTACGTCAAAAGGGACTACATTCTACGTAAGAGTTTTATTCTACGTTCTCCTATTGAACGTGTCTTTTTACGCTACATTAATCTTTTAACTCGAAAGTTACATCGAGAGGTTCAGTCTCGTTTCGTATCTTCCCGGTGCGTGTTAAATTCTGAAGCTATAAATTTCTAAAAGTAATCACGATCGGAAGAATCTAATCTTATCTTTGACTCTAACTTATAAATATCGCGACGCAGCCATTTCCAGCTCTTATAAATTATATAAACCTTAATTCTTATTTATAAAACAATAACAAACATCCTATGAATTAAATTTTTATGTAAATGTCATCTATCAATTGCGAGCTTAAAATGAGATGATGATATCTTCATAATACCTTTTAACTATGCTGTAAAAGTGCCGGTACTCTAAAACTAATATGGGACTTCGCCCTTGTGAGACCTCGAAGTCGTGAACACCTGAATACAATAGCCTTTACAGCCTTTGGCGTTTTCTGTGACCTCTGTGTCACTTATTATCGAAGGTATTGCACTATGTTTCTCTCTATAACTTCTGTTTACATAAAAAATATATATTATGCTTATTTTACCTTAAGATAATCTTAACAAAATCTTGTTTGAAATTAATTACATTCCGCAGGACTGACTCCTGAGAGAACTAAGAATTCCAATGCGTTTTATTGCATCTCCAACATTCTCGTGAATTTCTATTAGTCCGTACATTTAGCTGGCATTCCTTACCGCTTAGCATATTAGAATTTCTAATATAATTTGTTTTACATTTAGTAAACCATTTTTTATAATAATTTAATCCGTTGCAATTTAAAGTGACCATTATTTTGTAAACGTAAGTAAGACGAGATGTATCGTTGTACGTTTCCTTATTCTTATCGTTACAAAGCACACAGGTTTGTATAAAACACCCACCCACGATGCGAGCATCGGCCTGGTCCGCTGAGAGCCAAGGCCGTCCGACAATGGATTCCACTTGCGCATTTCTTATTGCAATCCGATATTATTCAATTTTACTATCTGTTTTATATGGAACTAGTTTCCTGCGGCCAGTCTGCGCCACGAACACCACCCGCTAGGGAATTAAATTCGCAATTTTATTATCGTACTTCGATTTTGATTCCCATGTGATCGCTAGATCGAGTTTACAGTTAGGAAACAGTTGGTTTATAAATAATAATGAAATGACCTTATTATAACCAACTTATCATAATTTAATATACCTTAAAGTTTTTTTAATAATTCTAGAATAGATGGTCTATTTTATATGTTAAATGGCTACCCTAAAACGACTTAACACTCCTATCGATACTGAAAGCATTGAATTATAGAAGCCATTTATATCCGTCACTGTTTAATCGCTCCGGCTTTGCTAATCACTGGTATACAACTCCGTAGCTCAAAAAGACAGTTGTAATGACCGGAAATTAGTCTATTTTGTCCATCAATTCTTATACGATCTTCTGCCAATACCTATACTAATTTCTGTCCAAAAATTTAATAATTTAAAAATATTGTTTTAATATACAACTTACACGTTAACTGTATATGATCACTTATTGATAATATTATTCATTTCCAGCGGAAGGCAGCCTGTCTGATTTTGCCGCGCGCAAAATTCATTACACGGCCGTTAATCCTCTCAGAAAGGATCTTTTCACCGCGGATACAAGGTAATTTTTATAATGACTTTAACTTACAGGTTGGTTTTTACATTATATCTATACAATTTATTTAACATTATCATTAGGAATTAATTTGTGTTTATTTTTATGTTTTATTTAATAATATGACAGCACACACTATTTTTGAAATATATTTTAGACCAACAAGCTTGCGTAATTTGTACGATAAAGCTACAGCAGATAGTGTACCTTCGTCCATCCTCGATCAGCTAAGAAGAGACTCGCAACATTCCCCATACCTCCTCTGTACTCCAGTACTGAGCACGAAAAGAAGGCGCATCTATCAAAAGGTCGATGTGGATATTGAAACTCGCATTGTAAGTCTTATAGAAACGATTCAAAACTAACATTAAATTATAATTAATGAAAGACATGTATATTTAATACTCGATTTTTTTTACATTTCAGCCAACAGTAGTAGAACATTTACGAAAATGGACTTCCAAAGAGGCAATAGGAGATATCACAGTATTGCCAGATGCGTCTATGCGTATCGCTAGCAGTGTTACTTTGACGCCAGATGAGCTCTCCGAGTGTGGGTCCGGTGATGATGAACCCATCGACCACAGACTTCCGAGCCCCGATGAACAGCTTAGAGTTATCGCTTCGAAGTAAGATTCAATTAGAATTATAACTTCAAAAATTGTTTCGTACGTATTGTACATGTGTGTATTCTGCAATTCCAGATTCCCTCCTGAAGTAGTTGTGATAGATACATCAGGCAAGTTTTTCGATAGGATGTGTACATCTCGAAAATCTCTTCACATAGAAACGGGTGAGACAGACACGGTGAAGCGACGGACGCGCACCAGAAAACCTCGGGGTAAAAGACGAAACACCATTTCGGGCACTGATCAAAAAGAGCTTAGAGAGGCTATCGCTGGGTAAGCTTTTAGTTTGCACCAAGTACTTGAGATTACGTTATCTATTTAGATTTTTTATTTTTTACAATAATACCCATTTGCGAGTAATGTAATCTCAAGCAAATCAATTAACGTTTGTAACCTCAAAGCACAGTATCGTGTGGAAGCTTCATATTCGTTTAATTCTTTACAGCACATAACTGATCGATTATTTCGTGCTTTTGTGAATAAATATTTTTTGTTAAATGTTGTCGTTATTCACTTTCGCTTTTTAATAACGAAGTAAATAAAAATCAATAAACATTTTTTGCATTTAAACACTAATAGTGCCATCCCATTAGCTTCATATTAATTTTTAATCTTTGATTAATTTCGCTGTTACGAGACAAAGTGATATTTTTCAAAGATTTCTCATAGGCCCTTAGCGTGTGACTAATGCTTTGCTTGGTTTGTTTTACTATAGTGATACACCAGATGCCGTGGCTTCTGAAGAAATGGATGACAACACTGTTATCAGGTCCCGATCGAGTGACTTACTTAAGAAAAGTCCAATTGACCCAGTTACAAAGAAAAGTCACTTTAACAGCTTGAAACAATGGGGCAAGAACAGATTAAAACTGATAGGTAGATCACCTAGCGCTAGTAGAGATAGCTTCAAAGAATGTAAAGTAGATAAAATAAAAGAAATCAAAACAACTACTAAAAGCGAAGATGATCAAGTACAAGAAACAGTAACTTTGCGTACAAAACGTTCAGAAGACGAAGACAGACGAACACACCAAAGGTGTGCCTCATACTCTTCGTCCGAAAAAAGCATTGGGGTTCCAGCGAGTGTCCACACTACAGCCACTGTTAATACTGGAGTCAAATTAAGAGGTACAGCTGCACAAAGACGATTAAGAAGATCGGCAATTGGTCGAGATGAACCACATTCATCGAGCGGTAACTGGTCTGCTAGTTCGGAGTCTGGTCGTACAAGTATCGGCTCCGAAATAACGACAACAACTGTACCACCAAAAAGTACAACATCGGCTGCTACGTCAAATAACTCACTCAATTACCATCACGGGCCTCCCAGTTCAATAATAAGTCGAAGGAAATTCCTTAACACTTCTGGTTCAGGAAGTGTTACAAGTGAAGGAACTTTAACGCCGGATATAATTCATGATCTCCACGAAGATTTAGAAACCAGTTCTGAATTTTCCTGCGATACAGAAGGATATTATACCTCATTTCACATGGACTCGGGCCTAAAAACACTCAAAGAGGAAGAAATGTCTCCCTGTACTCCTTTGCATTCCACGATTGCTCTTTCCAATTCTTCTAATAGCCAAAATATGACGGCAGAAAATGAATATGAACTTTTTGGAAAAGGATCTACTAGTACAACAACTAGTTCTGCCGGCACGGTGTGTACAACCCTAATGGCTGCCGATAGTGATAGATCACTGGGAGTCAGTCCTACAGTACCTGAAAGAAAAAGTTCGTTAACAATAATAAACCGCAACCGAAATAATAATAATGTTAATGGAAACTTAGAACGTAGCACAAATTCTGCATTCTCAAAGTCTCCTTTCGCTAGTTTAAGATATAACAATATGCGTTCTTACAAAGATAAACATGTATCGATACAGTCCGCGCCTGAAATTATCTCTGCACCTACACCAGCATTAACTGTCTCTAGTGTCGATAATCGTAGAGAAATAACGGCTGTCGCTGAAATACATACAGAAACAGATATCGAAAGCGCTAAAAAGAGTACAGGTACCAGTTCTCCAGACTCTGGACATAACACATCAAGTTCCCCCATAGAAGATTCTGTCTCTAGTGCTCATGGGAAAAATAGCCTGTCAGAGCAAGATTATTCAGAATCGTCTGATCTGGAAGGAACTGATAGAATAGAAAGAATACGTTATAAAACTACTATCAATAGTGCGAGAATCCCGTCAATGTGTGTCATTACTCCGACAAACTCAGATGATGAAAGTGAGACCAGCAACAAAGTTACGAACACAAACAAGAAGCAAGGTGCTGATACGAGAAATAATCTAACTATGGTAAAATCAAATAGTAGGCCAAAATTAGACTTGCCACTTGAAGATAAACAAAAAGATACAAGAAATATTGATAATAAATTATCAAAAACTCAAAATCAATTAAAAGCTTCTTTACATCCGTTTAACAATTTTATGTGCAAATTGAAAGGAGTTCTGCCACATAAACTTTCTAGCAAGAAATCGCCATCTGCAAAAGAAATAGATACTATTGCAGACATTTACGATTCTGGAGACTATGTAACAATTGCAGATGTAAAAAATAATAATCAAAAAACTACTTTAAATAAAGGTTCATACGCTAACACTGACGTAGTAAGAAAGAATTTACAGACTGTATTATCCGGTAAACTACCAGAAACCGAATACGTTTCTTTAAACGAACTTCCCAATTGCTTAGGAGATAGTAAAGATTATTTGGAACATGGTTTAGAGGAGAAAACCTTGGTAACTTTAGAAGAAGTGCAAAGAAAAGGAGCAAAAGTGACTTTAGATTCGCACGGACAAGTGATATATTCATCTGATACATTAAAAAGGAGAAAAGGAGCGCACACAACATTCGAACCCGGACCATTTGTTCAGGAAATTAGACCTACAACTACAGTTATTCAGAGAGAAAATGCAGATTTTGTTCAAATTACAGATGAAACTGATTTTCCATTCGAACTTTCGCCACCTTTAAGTAAACCAACGTCACCACAATTAGGAAAATTAATTATAAAAGCACCTAGTGAACCACACGGGGCGATGACAACAGAATTTGTAACATTACCGCCGCCTAAGCCTAGCACTATCATATCAGCCGCGCCTATAACCTCTGTACTCACTGCAAACACCAAAATGCAAATAGATACAAATAAAAGACATCAAGATAAGCCCCGTGTTATCGAAGCCATAACAAGAACAGGGGCGTACGTTAATATACACGATGCGGATGGTGTCAGCTTATCTCCGACGAAAGATGATACTGCAGGTAAGACTCAACATACTTCGACATCTACTACGAACGATGTCATCGAGTCCAGTTTAGAAAGTACTGATAGGTCTTTGGATGATATAATTCCTTTTGTACCAAATTTTCAAACTTCAGTTATTTCCAAAAACAAATACCATAATAGTATAGGCATATTAGGTAATAAAAAAGTTGCAGAAGTTATGAAAATGTTCACAAACGGAAATAGTAATGACAATATCAATTCTAACGGAGTAAATTATGACGTAGATGATAAGTCAATTAACAGTAAAATTAAAAGAAGTGATAGTTATAAACTTGCAAATTCACCTTTGATGCCTATTAAAAAGCTCCTTAAATTTGATAGTTTTAACAGTAACGCCAAAAAGGTGAATTCCTTTGAGATGATTCAAGCTGAAATTGCAGCAGACCTCCTCCGCGAACAAATTAACTACCCAACTATCGTTTCTCCCAAACTGAGTCACAAAAACTGTCAAAACAACTGCGAGTGTATAGATAAAAAAAAATCATACGTTATTGATAAATTTGAAACTGAATTATCCGCTTTGGCCTTAAGTCCGTTGACAACTCCTGTCCCAAAACGTCATACCATTGCCTTCGTCTCAGACAATAAAGATAGAGCCTTAGATATGCTTACAGATATTTTAGATTCTGACCCTGACAATGTTTGTATATTACATTCAGCACCATCTTGCCCTCTTACTCCTAGTAAAGTGACCGTCCCATATGACGGGCCCCTGCACCGAGCCAGAATACTATCAATTGCTGAATCTGATCATGGTACTGAAATTTGGTAGTTAGTTAACGTATACTGTGTGCTATTTTCAAATTTATTTTAAAATAAACATGGTTTATTCTGCCGTTACCTGTCTGATTGTTACGCTTAATAGTTATTTTTAATATTCTTGATGATGTACAGCTAGTAATAGTAGTATTATTCAAATGTCATATTTGAATACCAACATATTCTGTATAGTTAAAAATTAAGATATAATTATTTTTAATAAGCAACTTAACATAGTTTTAGAGGTTTCCGTCCATATTGTTACTCCATGTCTTCCTTGCCATGCGCAAATTTTAACTCTGTGATAGATATATCGACATTTTTAGTTTTTTTAATAATTTAAATCTTATTGTAATTATGTTTTCAAAATTTATTACAATTTACTGTACAATGAAATTATGCATGGTGGCTTTCTTCACCTGTGTGTGCACAGCTTACAATTAAGTATATACGATGTTATCTGAAGTGCATGGTGTGTTATTCTTTATGATTTTATGTGTTTTTGTAAATAATATTATAGATTTATGTCAATTAACGCACTTATTTCATTTAATTTCACTCCCTTGCTCTCACCCGCACCTCACTATATTTACATATCACGCACACATTAACAATCAAAAAGTTAAACGGTGATACCTTTGTAAAAAATATACTGTTTATGTAAAACATATAAAATGTAATGGATGTTTTAAAATTTTGAAGACAACAGCGGTTCTAAAAATAATCAGAGACAAGATATTGACGGTCGTAGAAGAACTAATTGAGTGACTAATTAATAATAATATATTAACCCAAACTCATTCGTAACACCACACTTTCGCTAATTTAAAAAATATTTCATACTTATGAGAAGTAAGTGTTGCCCTTCTAAATAAAAAAAAAAAATTAAACTCTGATCATAAAATCGCTTTGCACAACGAACAAGACAGCTTCCAATGGTTGCGACTTTGTAAAGGCCAAGTTCTTCAAAGGTAATGTTTTTGCTTTTTAGCATGTCATGTTTAGCACCTTGCATGTCTAACCTAAAAAGGTTTATAACTCGTTTGTAATAAGCTTTACTAACATACTTAATTATTATTTAATCATCATTTTCCTTTAAAATAATTCATATTTTTAACGTTTCTGTATTTTATTACAAATTTGTTATAATATAATATATCCGTGTAACTAACGATTCAATTGTTTTTACTAGATTTTAACAAATAATGCATCCTTATAATGTTTATTTGCATTCAATCATCATACGTAATGTTTCAACTCAAAAACATCACAATATAAACTCATTTGCATAACAACGGCCATCTAAGCAAAGATACTATTTCATTTTACCGTTAAATATTTCTGACTGTCATCAATCTATGGATTCCTCACAAACAATTCAACAATCTACGTAAATTATGTAATTTGAATAAATGTTTTTTTTTAATATGATAAGTCAGGGAACATTCTTTAAATTTCAACAGATAAAAAATTCGAGAATATTTTCTTTACTTGTTTTAGATAATTCAAAAGTGTCCGCTTTTGCAAATGAGTCTATAAAATCATTATTCAAAGAATATAATGCCGTGCACTGAGATGTAATTTAAACTTCAAAAATCTAGTTGATAAGATCACTTTTAGTTTAAGCTTTTGGGCTTAATGCTATGCTGGATATATAATTATACTTTATTATAATTTATTATACTTAATTGTTCTTGAGTAATTAGCTGTACAATATTTGAAAATGTAATGTAGGATGTATTAAATTAACTACGATCGTATATTTAATAATTTTGATGGGGTTTGAGGATTTCAAATATGTTTAGCAATGCCTGGGATGATATTACTGATCCAAATATGTGAAATTGATGGAGTAAGTTTTCTAAATATATATTCATTGATTACGTCTATAAAAAATAACGATTTGTTCTAAGCACTTGTCAGGTTTTTTTTAATTAATCAACATATATATATGTATATCATATAGTTTTAAGATATGGTATATATTGTTTTTGACAATATTAGGTACGTATCAACTATTTATTTTATTAATAATACTTATATATTTACATTACAGAGCATATATACTGAATTACTATAAAATATATTTATTACTCAATTTTGTATCAATACGTATTCAGAAAACTTACTCTACCTACTAATAAACTTTTAAAAAACTTTTATAATACTTATGTATTTCTACTTTCGATTTGAAAAGATTCATAAAACTTATTATTATTATATTTCAGACTATCGACATTCCAACGCTGATAAACGTCCGCTAATGACAAAGCCTTCAACCGAAGGAAGTCACCGTTCAGTCAACCATAATCCTTTTAACCACACATTACAACGATACCACACAGCCCATCTTCGCGGCAGGCACGCTGGCGTCGATAATAAAAATGAAACGGAGAGTTTGCAACCAATTTTTTGGACTTTACCTAAGAAAACGACCTTATCCCAAAATGCTCAAACTCCTCTTCAAAAAGAAGAACAAGTGTTATACAATTCTAAAAACACATTTGCAGATTCTCGTCAACAACAGATGCAAAAACTAACTCGAAATGATGAATCCATAAAGATTTCTCCAATAGACCCTAGAACATCTGGAACATTTAAATCCTCTACACCAAGTAATAAAGAAAATGTCGTTGACCTAAGTTCTAGACTTCTTTCTCCGGTGAAATCTACTATGACAAATGAAGAATTGTACGCAGTTATACACAAAAGTAAAAAGAAACTAAATATTAAAGAATCTGAAAGAGCGGTGTCGCCAGCGTTATCTGCTATTAGTTTATCACCTGTGAATTCTGAACCATATCTTCATAATAAAGGTACTCAACGGTATCCAGAGACTGGCTACTTAGGCGATGTCAAAAATAGATCAAACATAGGAGGAGATTATAAAATCGGAGTTCCTGGTCAAAATACTCTTGGGCCTTATTTTATACAAAAACAAGAAACATGTGCTGACAGATATGGACCTTTGCAACAAACTTCGAGACTTGATTTTAAAAAACTACTTTTACAACATAGCGTTAAACTTAATACGACCAATACTCAGACTAAATCGAACAAACTATCTGCAGTTGAACAATTGAAACTTTCTAAAGAAAAGCCCCTAATCCCAATGACTCCTCCTAGAAATAGATCGCATGTTAATATACTTGACCTTAGCGGATCTCCTAAAACATATAATCATAGAAAAATTGTAAAATCTTCAAATCAACCATCTTCACCAGGAAGAACAAACACTTTATTAAAAGATCCCAAAAGCTCACCAAAAATTCTTTTATCTCCAAAATCGCAGTGGCGTTTTGCAAGTCCAAGATCCGATGTTCTCTCGACGCCTATTCCTGAGGCAAATAATGAAGATGAAAATTCTAACAGTTCAGGAGAAAGATGTGACAATTCTCTTCCGAGCCCACCTTCGAAAACAGTCCCTATTACAACTAATCAACATTTCGGAGCAAGAAGATCTCTTATACCGATAAATGAGTATAAAATTATAGAAGACCAAAATGTACAAGTTTCTACTAGTATAGACCAAGGAGTATTTCCCATTGTAACTGGTTTCGCAAATTCACAAGCATTATCTAGGTCTGAATTAATACAAGCGAAGCGTGCTGAATTTTTTAAAAATCCTTCTGAACCTTCTGCACCTAAACTCACATCTTTTAAGAATTCGAATAGACACAATACTTCACCTGATAGGGGTAAAACTTCACCATCTACATTAGAAACAGCTTTATGATGACTTTCCAACCTATTTTATAAAAAATGTGTAAAGCGGTGCTTTTTACACGTTAAGATGTAAAAAATGGTATAAAATTTCAGAAGCTTTAATCTAGTCTTTTCTTGCTTATTGTGCCATTTTTACTGGCACATATAAAATAATAAAACCAGTGTTCAAACTGTACATTTTTTAAATGTTTTTAAGCTCTAAGGGGGCCAATCTTAGTTTATGAAATTAAGATATTCTAAACTAGTTAAATTAGGGTGTAAGTATTTATTTTGTATACATACTTAGGTACTTTGTAATAATTGATTTTGCGGTTTTTAAGTTATTAAAATAAATTTTTAATTAAATGTTTTAAAATATTGTAAGTGTTTTTTTTAAACTCAGCATTAAACATCTTAATGAGAGAAAAGCCACAAGCTTATATATTTAAAATATATATCTATTTACTGTAACCATCTCTGCACCCGAATTTTGTGTAAGTACATAATCGGTAATTGTGTTTGTACTTTCAAGGTTGTTACATTTATATTTAAAAAAAAAACATCTAACTCAACTTTCTCTTTTTTTAAGAAATGTGCAATCTGTCATCTCCTGGGTTAAAACTTAAAAGTTTACCAGATGCTAGGTTTGTGTAGTTTTAATGATTATACCCTTTTTCAAACTCAGTCTATTTAACAAACGTATTTATCAGGTACCTACCCATCCTCATAATATTAAGATGCTTAGCGTCTAAAGCTATAGCGTATAAAGTTATTCAATAATTAAAAAAAAATCACACTTTGTAAACATTTCATAACATTTTACAAAAGATTTGTATAAATTGTAGATTAAAATAATATAATGTCCTGCCAGAATTTTTACGACATGTTGCTGTCTTATAATAAAATCTGTCACTGTAGCACTAAGATAATCTGAAAGATGTCTAAAAATGAAAAATATATTAATAATATTATTTTATACATTATTTACTTCTTGATCCATGAAGTGTGATTCAAGTTTTAGCGAAAACAGTTCAATGAGCGTTGAAGGCTGCTCAATAAAACTACGAATTTTAATTTTGGTTATAAATACAGCCAATTTTATTAATGAGCGAGCCACACCAGGTTTAGGAATTTCCCATGCTCTGATCGCCCCTTCTACGTTATTCACTACATATATCTTCATTGGTATCTTTGTTATGTGTGGCATTTACAAACTTTATGCATCGTGGTTTCTGCAACTATATGCCCTTCTCATTTGTTGCACTCTTCAAATATCATTGTCTTTTATTGTGTTCAAGGAATTAAAGGCAACTCCAAAAAGTAAGCACCATGCAGCATTTGTTTTAGCAGGAGTCCTACCAATGATCAATGGGCTACTACTGCTGGTTGATCTAATTGGAATAGTTTTTTCTAAGAGACAAGCAATATCTATTCCATCTATTTCATCTTCGCCGTCTGATTTGAGATCCACACAATCATCTCCAGTAACAACTTCAAACTAAATTATTAGATTGTATGCCTTTGAGACTTATTGTTGTAATTATACTATTTTTGTTGTTAAAATAGTGTTTAACTTGTTTTTATAGATGAAATATACAATTAATAAATATATAACATATTATTTCACTTTTATTGTTTTTGTACTACCATAGTAATGAAAAGAAACTACATAGACATGTTTACATAATGGACATTTGTTTTACCCAATTTATAATTGGGTATTGCATAGCCAACTTTTTAACAATATATGACGCTTGATTATATACCTGGTGTACAAGAGTGAGATATATACTTGAAACAATCAAAGAGTAGAATTTTAGTAACCTCACGAGATAATAACATAGGCAGCCTAAAAACATTGTCAAAGTGAAGTTGAAATGTTGTTTGTAATCAAGCTAAAAAATAAACTACCATTATTTTATAAACACTTTATTTAGACTTAAATCCAAACAATGTTTAGGAGTTGTAATATGAGGAAAGTACTTTTACCTCAAACCTTTAAGTTGTATCATCACACTATTTAATAAACTCTTTATCCATCATGGTCTTATATAAAATAGTAGTTTTATTATTTAATGGTCATTAATTATAATTATTCACTTCCACACTTAACTTTACTATTTGTTCATAGGAGGTCCATTCATTAAAGGTGGCCTCATTTGCCCCATTGGCCCCATTGGACCCATAGGTCCCATTAAGGGACCCATCATAGGGGGCCTCATACCCATACCCATACCCATTGGTCCCATAGGACCATGTGGCCCCATCATCATAGGAGGCATGGGTCCCCCAGGGCCCATAGCTGGAGGAGGAATCATGCCAGGTGGTCCACCTGGTGTAGGGACCGGTGGCCTGGGACCTCCGGGACCCATTACAGAAGGATCCCAAGGCGGAGGAATATTGGCGCCTTTAGGACCTCCAAATGGATTCTGGGCTATTTTGCCTGCCTTAAATGCAGCGGTAGTTGCATCGATAAGATGCTGAGCTTGTTCTTCCATCCATTTCTGATAATAAAATTTGACGTTATCTTTGTGTTTTCTTCCTGTGCAATGTGTTTTTCTAACACTTGGAGAATCATGGGTTAAGTAAGTATCACAATAGTCACAATAATATTTCGGCATAATTACTAAATTATATAAGTAATCATCCAAAACTGATGCTACAAATTATAATAGCATAAATCCGAATAAAAAGCACCGCAGCGTACTATACAGTAACAAACTAGAAAGCACAACGCAAGTAAATTAATACAGATAATAAGATAACCGAAGCTGCTGTCAGCATGACAATTCATGACAGAGATTTCATTTATTTTTTTCTTTCTTAAGGCTCACCCTCCTGGCGCCTTTAACCAAAAACGAGGCAAAGGGAATATTAGGATTTTTTTTATAATATATACAATTATGATTCTATTATTGATATTGATCAATTTATAAAGATAATGAGCTAACAAAAGTTTTCTCGGAAAATACCTTTTTCATAAAATAGCAGTTAATTGTAACTTATTACTTACATTTAATTGTAAATTATTTAATACAGAAAATCTTTAACGACCCAAAAAAGTTAATATGATATTACTTAGATAATACTACGTAGTGTAAGCATAACGTTTAAAAATAAACAAATTTGATTGTTTGTGTTGGCAAAAATTTACATAGAAATTTTATTCAAAAAAACATCGACGTATCAAACTCAAAATATCGATGTTAAAATATAGATGTTTTCTAACTATTGATCTATATTGATCATCCCTACTGTCAAGTGTCAAATCACAAATGTCCTTCAATAAACTGCTCGTGTTTGTAAAATAGGTTGTAGATACTATGTGATTTCTGATTGTATTTTGTGGTTATGTTCTCAGTTCTATACGCGTGTTTATATGTAGTTACATTAGGTACATTAACCTAAATATTTTTTACTAAATAAATTAGGCTTGTTCAATAATATTTGTAAATTATCATGTCTGATATGAAATATATTCTTGTTACTGGAGGCGTTATAAGTGGCGTAGGAAAAGGTGTCATTGCTAGTTCTTTTGGCACTATTCTTAAAAGTTGTGGTATTGATGTAACGTCTATTAAAATTGACCCTTATATTAATATCGATGCTGGAACCTTCTCTCCTTATGAACACGGTAGGTTAATAATTTTATTTTATAACAACCGGTTACTACCATGTTAATACATTTTCTATTTTTATTTTCTAGGTGAAGTGTACGTACTCGATGACGGTGGCGAAGTAGACCTTGATCTTGGCAACTATGAACGTTTCCTAGATATAACACTGCATAGGGATAACAATATTACCACAGGTAAAATATACCAGCAGGTTATAGAGCGTGAGCGTCGTGGTGACTATTTAGGAAAGACGGTGCAAGGTAACATTTTCTTTTTTATCTTGAATAACATTAAGTTTCAGTTTCATGTACCTTCATTGTATATTATCAAAAAGGTACCAAAAGCTTAGAGCAACATAAAATTCCAAATTATTTCAGTAATTCCACATATTACTGATGCTATACAAGAATGGGTGCAGAGAGTAGCACATATCCCTGTTACTCCAGAAAATACCCCACCACGAGTATGTATAGTGGAACTTGGTGGTACAATTGGTGATATTGAAGGAATGTCTTTTGTAGAGGCATTTAGGCAGTTTCAATTCAGAGTGAAAAGGGAAAACTTCTGTTGTGCTCATGTATCATTAATACCAATGGTAAGTTATTGACCAATATTTAAAAACTATTTTAGGGATACCAAGCACACCTGGTTCTCCTGTTTTATGATGTAGTTTTCTAACTTGTAACATTTCATAACTTGAAATAGACATACAGCTTATGGGATGCTCTAAGTGTTAAATGTTCCAGCTGCTGAACAATTAAAACAAAATTTTGTATCTTTCTTGCTCACAGCTTTTATAGTCATTTCATAGTGATCTTTTGCAAGATGGTGCTACCTTAAATGAATTAGGTTCAACTTTGATTCAATTTTCAGCCAAAAGCAACTGGTGAACCAAAAACTAAGCCAACACAATCTTCAGTTAGAGAGCTAAGAGGTCTAGGTTTGTCACCTGATCTTATTTTATGTAGATCAGAGAAACCTATAAACCACAATGTAAAAGAAAAAATTTCAAATTTTTGTCATGTGGCTCCAGATCAGGTACTTAATTAATTACTAATTCATCAATTATGTTCATATTAAACCTTTAAACTAAAAGGAATTAAATAATAATTAGTAGGTATTCAGGTCAATGTATGTATATACCTATTAATATTATGCCTGCTTCTCAGGTAATATGCATTCATGACTTAAGTTCAGTGTATCATGTTCCTCTGCTGATGGAATCTCAAGGAGTTGTGCAGTACCTAAATGAGAGGCTTCAGTTAAATATTTCCATGCCTCGACCTGGCAGGTATATTTATATTATATATTATTATATAAGTTTTTTAAGAACTGTAAGGTGATTGTTTCCGTTAATTATGTGTTTTGACCCCTTATTTTATGCATAGGTTTATGCAAAAGTGGCGGAACCTTGCAAAGAGAGTAGACAATCTACGAAAAGAAGTAAACATATCTCTTGTTGGCAAGTACACTAAACTAGAGGACAGTTATGCAAGTGTCACTAAAGCTCTGCAACATGCTAGTATTTCTGCTGGCTGTAGACTCAAGTTGACATATATTGAGGCGGTAAATTTAGAGAAACAAACTAAAATTGATGATCCTGTTGGTTATCATAAGGCTTGGCAGGACCTTTGTAAGAGCGAGTAAGTTTTTCAAATAAATATATTTTTCTTTTCATATATTTAGATCAGACAATGTGTAATTAATTGTATAAGTTATAATAAACACAGTTTAATATTGTATAACATCAAAACATGAAATAACATGTTTTATGTGTTATATTAAAATGTTGTATAATTTTAGTGGAGTTATTGTGCCTGGTGGTTTTGGTCAGCGAGGTATTGAAGGAAAGATAGAGGCTTGCCAATGGTGTCGGGAAACACAAAAGCCCATGCTAGGTATATGTCTCGGATTACAAGCTGCAGTTATCGAATTTGCTAGAAACGTCCTCGGCCTAAAAGACGCGAACAGTACCGAGGTCAACATCGATTGTGAAGATAAGCTCGTCATCGACATGCCCGAGCATCATCCAGAAAATCTAGGTGGTACTATGAGGTTAGGAAAGAGAAAAACTTATTTGGAACCCAGTATCATATGTAAGTAAAACTAAGATGTGAAAACCTTATAATTAATTCTATAATAAATACAATCAAACTAAACACTGAAATGCCCACAGCCAAATTGTACAAAAAGGAGGTAATAGAAGAGCGTCACAGACACCGATACGAGGTGAACCCCGAGTACATAGAGAGGCTGGAGGCGGCCGGACTGCGATTCATCGGCCGGGACTCCACCCGCAGCCGCATGGAGGTGGCGACGGTGGAGGCGCACCCCTACTACGTGTGCGTTCAGTTCCACCCTGAGTATCTATCGCGACCTTTATCGCCCAGTCCTCCTTTCTTGGGGTAAGTTTCCTTTATTCATTGTCATTAAAATTTGTATACCTCGCTTTGGTTGTATGAAATGTTCATCAATAAACCGTCAGTGGTGTTTTAGAGGTATTATTTGAAAATATTAAAGAGGAGCTTATTCTTAAATTAACATATTTTTAGTTATTATCTAATATTTATTTTGATTACTGTGTGTGAACTATATGTCATCTTCTTGCAGGCTTATACTAGCTTCTCTCGGTAAACTGAAGAACTACATGTCAAAGGGTTGCCGATTTAGTCCAAGAAATCAGTCGGATGTTAGTTCAGGTACTCAAAATAATATTTATAACCAGCGGACCATTTAGTCATACGCTAAATATCTTGCTATTACAACTTTTGACAGTTATATATGTATATTTAAAATGGTACAAAATTTCAGATGAAGAGGATATATCTGTATCCTCACTGAGTCTTATTGAAGAGAAAAGTGTCATTGAAAATGGAAAACCAGTTAATGGAGTGCATTAAGCAGGATTATTTTGATAATAAGTTTAAGCGGTTAATTTAGTTTTAAGTTATAAGATAGACTAAGATTATTTTTACCAGTGAAAATGATCGGGACAAAAAAAAACAAATTTATAAAATTATCCAAAACAGATGTGCTGGTTTTTATATTTTGTTATACTCACACTGTTATTCTGAGTTTGATATTCTGACATTTGTATATTAATTTTTTTTCTTACTTTTTTTTGTTTGTAGTAATTGAAATAATCATACGAATATTCTGTGAACTATTTCTGTGTGTGTTGTGAGCTATTTTTTTTTTATAATTTAAGTAATATATTTTATAACAGATACTCAGAAATAATACTTCATATATAAAAATAGTTTCAATTCAGTTCGTTTATAACACATCATCTAATAGAATAAAATTTATGAAACTTGAGTTCATTGTCAGTTGTAAAAAAACAACTGTTGCGGAAGAGACGCACTGTCTATAAAAAAAATAACATGAGTGTGGAGCGCACTGCAGCGCTTGTTACATACATTATGCCGCTGCCAAAGTGTAAAAGTAAACTAATTTGTTATTAATAACATTTATATAGTTTTAGTTAAATATGTATATATATTCAACTAAATAGTTTTCTTGCTATATAATTTACCGCTTTCAAGTGAAAACTAAGTGAAATATTTTACACATATGTACATTTTGATATACTCAATACTTCACCGTTATTGTTTTTTGTGAACAGTCACGAACTCGATACAATGTTAATACATAAGTAAAATAAGATTTAATTTTATCCAACTCTAATGGTAAATTATATTTTAGAAAGCAGTTTTTTTCCGCGACTACTAGAAACAAGGTATCCAATTTTTGATTGCTGACGATTTTTGATATCAAAGACCTAACGTAAATAGCTAAGTATCGATATCCCAAATATATTTAAGGTTCCTATAACATTTATCTTTAGGGATAAAATTAAATTAATAGTTTTTGAGTTGATTACCTAAAGCTGGCATTAAAGTCAATATTTATATATATATACACATTATTTTTAATATATTTAAATTGCATGCGGTCATTTAAGGTACATTCGCGTTAAAGGGGATTTTTAAAAATACTTGCGCAGTAAATTATATAATATATTTCGTACTCTTATCTCTACCGTTTTCGACATGACGTTTATAAATCGGTTATCCGTCTAAAGTTTTATTGTATCTTTCATATCACACACTCACACTCTTACATGCATCTGTGTGAGTTTTGTAAATCTTCAAAAGCTGGCAAGCTTTAGTTAAGCAACTAATACTATCATAATATGTTTTTCTATTAAATAAATAATTTTAAATGTGTATAGATAAGTTTAAATGTATGCTAGTCATCCCCTTTTTGGAGCATAATAATATAAATGTTTTTGTTCTTCTAATTAGAATTCAATAGATAGGAATGGTTGTTACATGCCTAACACATTAATTACTAAGCTTTTTTGATAATACTTCATTAATCGATACTTTAATAATATCTAAACAAATATATAAATGCCCCAATTAATATTTAGATCTATTTCAAACATTCCCAGTATAAAGTGTGCTTATATTTATATTATAAGATTTAATGTTGTGTTATTAAATTTTTAAGGTGCTTTCGATATTAAAATGGAGCCATATATTGTAAATGTTTAATAAAGTGGTGCGGTAAAATCCACCTATTCAGTTACTTGAACGTAACTTTCTCTCTAAAATAAAAAAATATATATATGTTTATATATCAAATATAGAGAATTTGTATATTTTTAAAAAGAAAATGAAATAATCGATGTATACGCCTCTGTATAGTTAAGTAATTAATATAATATTAACAATATATTCAGACAATTTAATATGTAATTACAATGTTACATTCAAACATTCAGGAAAAAAGTGTACATATTCCCTTCTAACGGCTGGCCACGTAGTTCCTGAGTTGCAGATGTCCAGGCGACGGCAGTCGCTTAGGTGACCAGTCTGCTCGTTTGACTATATTGCCTATATCATAAAAAAATAAATCTGATTCATAGTCATGTATCACATATAGTTATATTTAAAAAATATATCTTTTATTATACATTACAATATGCTTCAAGTTGTCTCGACTTTATATTAATGCTGTAGAAAAATGTTTTAAAAAACAACTCTAATCTGATGTGACTAGTTTTAATTTGTATTTGAATTGTATTGTTTATATATAATAATAATATATATATATAAGAACGTCCTAAACAAAGACGTTTTTATACAAATGGATATATACTTAAATTTTGGTTTAGTCCTCTTATTTGTATCATAAATATAAAATGATCAAGTTTTCATAGATTTGGTTGAATCTCTTTGATTGGTTATTACATGCAGAAAAGCATTTGAAAAACTATATGTTTTTGATTAAGTTATAGAAATAGTATAGAATTTTTGTTAAATGTGGATGTATATTTTTAGTCATTATTTTCAAATTCAACAACAGTTGATAATATTTTGTTAAATCTTGTTTCATATAGAAGTATAATAAACCACAACACTACTTATTTAGAAGCCAAAAAAAAATTAGATTATCCATTAATATAAAAGGATTATAGTACTTTTCTTGTCTTATTATATAAATATTAGTACCTGTGTATAAAATTAGCTCAGGTAAATCTTGCAAAACATTGTAGGTATTTCTGACATATGTAAGTATATTTTTTTATGCATGTCTTAATGTTGTTGAAAAATATGTACTACCCTAAGATAACAATAAAGATATCAAAAACAATTAAGTACTATAATTTGTGAACAAAATGGAATACTCAATATGTTAAAATAATACTTTATGTATAAGTTTTGGTTAAAATATATGTATCAAAATGGAAACTCTTTGACTAATCTATACTAATATAATCCAAACCAAAACACTGTAAAGGTTGATCAAGTTTCCCTGGAACTGGGGGATAGCCATGAAGGGTCATGCCCGGATCATGGCAGCGGTGGTATGCGCGGCGGGCTACCTCTCGTGGTAGCCTGCCTGCCGAGGTAGACTCGGTCCTCTTTCTATCCTTGTCTTGGTAGGAGGGCGCAGGCCCTTTTTGTCAGGGGTCAGTCGCTAGGGTGCTCCAGGAGCCTGGATCTCAGTCAGCCGGGTGGGGTTGTTGAAACGTGTACAGTGTTCGGGAGCTCAGAAGACGGTCGGCCAGATGGGGTGGTGGGGGGGGATAGTGGGCCGGCCCTCATCTGTAGGTGCTGTGAGAGTGGTGAAGGTATTCTGCAGCTGCCACTGGCGGTCCAGTTAGGGCGTCTTTTAAGAACTGGGCTCTAGTGGGTAAATCGGATCGGGACTCCTTAATTTTGAGTGTAGCTTAAATTGCTGTCTCGGCTCGGTGATAAGGGATGTCTAAGTTGGCTTGACAGGGGAGCTCTCCCTGCTCCCATGATTTATGAAGCTGGCCAACGCAGTGCAGAGCACTTGTGTCAAATGTCAACTAGGTAGTAACCGTAAGGAAAACTATTTTATTTTGTAATGTAAACCTATAATAACAAGCAAAAACGATAAACCTCAAAATTAATATATATCTTGATGTATATATTTTTATTTATGTATTGAAATAAATTTTCATTATTAAAACTTCTTTTTAAATACGAAATCTTAAGCTTTCTCCCAAATGATGATCCGTTATAGACGCGTCGTCTCTCATTGTTGTGGATTTCGTCCTAAGTTTGGAAAATATTGCAGAATTATTTAATGAAAACTGTTTTTACGTTTTCCAAAAAATAAAACTGAATCAGAATAATTAGTTTACTAAAAAATGAGTATCGTATTGTCAAATCAGGTGATAGACCGCGATATGGTGCTATAGATAGGTATGGCAAAAGTATATTCTTATAGTTTAGGTTTGTCCGTATTTTACATACCTACTGAGACGAGTCAAAGGACACCTACAAACAGCAATACTATTTTTAAAGTTTTGCTTTTGCTATTTTTATTTTAAAATAATTCTGTAGTCAAGTTTCAGAAATACATAGACCAATCTATTGACCATCATAATCCACAATGCAAAAAAAATTAAGTTGCTTCCTTTTTAGACTTTCATTTTTTTTTTTTTTATGATTTTTCAGCTCCCCTGTAAGTTTGACCACTAAAGGAATATGAGCTACCTCGTCTAGAAGTAAATTGGAATTAGTTCCATTCCAATTCCTCCATCATATCGTTTACCATCATCATATTAGTTACAGAGAAAGTGGGTTTTTGTTGGGTTTGTATTTCAGCTTTAGATACCTAGGGTTAGGAAGCTGAAATTTGCAATAGGGGTAGTTCTATATTTATCGAAATAAATATAAATATTGGTAAACCAAGATCAACTAGGAGTACTAGGGGGAGGAAATGTCAAAAATAGCCTTTAAGGCAATTAGAGACTTACTTGTCGGTAGCTTAGAGTAAGATGGTTTGGAACTGACATTGATAAATAATGGTCTGATTTTATTATTATTATCTTTTTTGTATTTGATAGCAAATTTATTGAAGAAGGGCTTTATGGTTGCCCCAGATTAAAGTTGTTACTTTGACCGATAAAGTACATTTCTAGCCTCTATTTTTATAGGGTCCTAGTTTTAATAACGTTATGGGTAGGGTCAAGAACCACCAATTGCATGTATCACATAGTTTCCGCCAAGCAAACTAAATTGATAGCGCTATTGTATGATAGAAGGTTCTTTACATTTGTACAAACTTTAGAAATGGTTCATACATATTCTTGATATTAAATTACAAAAAATATATTTTTTTATACTTCTATTTGCCCTTAGATTTTTAAAGTTTCAATTGAGTCTCAACTGTTAGTGTCAAAAGCTCATTAGATTCTTTAGTATAGCTATTAAACGGTTTTTATAGTTTATTTTATATAAGAAGTACCGCTTGACTTAGATATCATTAGACAACGTGACTACTATTAACCATCAGATGATCTGAAATAAAATGGGATGGAATTATTGTAAGAGATTGGAATTTATTGTGCGAAACAAATAAAAAAATCAATCAATAAAAGTATTCTGTTGTGTATTTCATAAACGATTTGCCATTTAAAATAAAAAATACTATGCAAATATGTAGACCATTTTCCAGTTTACGTTAATTTGGAACAATATTTATTCCTTCACAATAGTTATTCTTAATTTAATCTTCAAACATTATATATCATTTATTTAATAAGCTTTTTCAAGGTAAAAGCACTGTACTTCTTAAGCCCAATACTATTTTATCTATGAGATTCTTTAAAGGAATTATGGAACGACTATTTTCCACGAATTAAAACTAGAACCACATTTTGAAATATCTATAAACATGTATAGCCATGATAAACTTATTCAAATTTCAAATAAATATAGAATAAAAAGAAGCTAGATATCACTACCGTCCCTATAAAGACCATGTGTATAGAATGCAGGTCTCTGATAGGACACTAGCGTCATTGTGGCGACTTACTGAAAAGTTATTTAGTGCTTTATGATAGCGGTTTTTATATCTATATCTATACCCTGAATAGACAAATCTAAAATAACAACATCTGAATTTTGACTTATTGACATGTGTTATTGTCGCCTGTCGGTCGTTTTGCACAGATTTTGATTTATAAGTGCTATTTTCTTACAAATCTTTCTATCGTGTGTTTTACGGAATGATTAATAGTTTATTTTAAATATTTTTTGCCGTACCTTTTTGCATTATAATAAAATGGTTGATAAGATATTTAAATATTGTATTTCTATCATGACATAACTGTTAAAATTATATTTCAAAAATAAAAGGACCTTAAATCCTTTACAATGGTTTTTGAGTCAATAGTTGTAGATGTATTAAATAGGTTCTTGGGAGACTATGTTGAAAATTTAAACAGGTCGCAGTTAAAACTAGGAATATGGGGCGGTAAGTTTTCATGCTTAGCATGATGTCATACGATGTTATGTTTGTTGCGTCTTACTTTATTTAGATATTGATATTTTTTTCAGGGGATGTTGTACTTGAGAACTTGATACTTAAACAAAATGCCCTGGAAGAACTTAATATTCCTGTACAAACTGTTTATGGACACCTGGGTTAGTTATCAATTTTATATATTTTTTCTTTCCTTCTGAATATATATTTTTTTATTAATTTAAAATGACAAGGTTGCTTACCAGGCTTTAATGTTAAATACATAATATAATTATTTTTTTAATGTAAATTATAGTATATTGTGCTAGTAATTAATTAATTCCTATATATATTTAAAATATACTTCCTATATGCTATGAACAACATAACTTTGAAAAATATTAGTAGGCTCTAATACATTTCAATGTTATATTAATTGCCAGCAAGAATTCCAATAGTCTGCAAACTAAAATTAAAATTAACACCTTAAAAATGAAAATAATAGTTAAAGTAGGCTAGTAATTAAGACTTTTTCATGCATTACATAGTTTTTTATAGCATATACTTAAGGCATAAAGTATAGAAAAGTATATTATGTTATTGTTAGAGTAGTTCCAGGTGCAAATAATGTTCTCACAGTTCAAGTAGTTATTATCTACCTACCGCTAAATATAATACAGATACTTGAAATCATCATCTGTATTTTGTTACATCTAGTGAGTGGCTGTATCATTTAAATGTATTAATAACTTTAATAATTTCTACAAAACTATAGTTTCTGGTTTTAATTTTTATAAAGTGAAAGATATATCACTTTTATATGTTAATCTGTTTATTATAACTATTTATTTAAATGATTGTTCAAGATTCATACTTATATTTCATAACATATGTTACTTTCAAGCTTATCTAAATTATTTCTTAAAACTATAGATTTAATGATAATAAATTACAAAGAGCAGTGTAACCTGTTTTGGAACTTAGGTCTTGTTTTTTTCCTTACAAAATATAATTTATAATATCTTAATACAAATGTTTTGAATGTAATGAGAGTTTTTAAATATAGGTTAACTAATGTTTGAAATATTGATGCTGAATTTATTCTTTGAAATTTACACTATCTTTTGCAATGGAAATATATATTTTTTTCTTAATTAGTATAATAATCAATTATCTATTCGCGATTCGCGACTGTCAGTTTCGTGGTCATCTGGAGAGCAAGGCCAAACTTGCCTCGATGAAATTGGGTGTAATCAATAGAGCGAGGCAGTATTTCAATCCTGGCCAAAGACTTGCGCTCTATAAGGCGCAGGTCAGACCACATATGGAATACTGCTCTCATCTCTGGTCCGGTTCACCCCAATACCAGCTTCTACCTTTTGACCGCGTACAGCGGAGAGCCGTTCGGATTGTCGGGGACCCAGTGCTCTGTGAACGGCTGGACTCTTTGGCATTGCGTAGAGACGTGGCTTCTTTGTGCGTTTTCTATCGCATTTACAACGGGGAGTGCTCCGAAGAGCTTTTTGATCTGATGCCCGCCGCCGAATTTCACCACCGCACAGCACGACATCGCCTGCAATACCATCCTTACCACCTGGATGCGTGGCGATCCTCTACTGTGCGGTTTTCAAGAACATTTTTTCCACGTACCACAATGATGTGGAATGGACTTCCTTCGGCGGTGTTTCCAGATCGATACGACATGGGTACCTTCAAAAAAGGCGTTTATACCCACCTCCAAGGCCGGCAACGCTCTTGTGAGTCCTCGGACATTGCAAGAGTTCGTGGGCGGCGGTGATCACTTCACACCTGTGATCCGCACGCTCGTTTGCCCTCTTATCACATAAAAATATCTTACTTAACATGTTAACAAGGTAAGGATAGAGGTATTCAAACATCTTATTATGATGAAGTAACAGTGCCCAGTGACATCATGCATCTAATAACTTGGCCGTGGGTGACTCATAGTTTTAAAGTAAAAGATTGATAGATGGCATTGTATTGAATTTGTGTGATAAGAATCATAATTATAGCCTACTAATTTAACCTCGGATTTCTTATCATATATATATGTTGGTTGTTTTCATTATTTGGTACAGCCAAATTTAGTATTTCTTGTTTTATAAATATGAAATGCATGAGGAAAAAAGTTTTATGATTGGCTTATTAACCCTACAGTGTACATTGTATTATATTTTCACACCCATTGTGAAACAATTCAGTTAGTTTCTTAGACTTGCCCACATGGTATATATATTTTATTTGTAACTAACAATAAATGTTTGTTGATATTCCTCCCTATCAAAAGTCACCTTCTATATAAAAAAAAATAGCTTATCAATGTTAGTCTTAACTCAATTATTATAAAATGATATTACTCATAGGTTAAAGCTCAAGGTGTACTGAATTAACATTAAAATTTTTCACATTTTGTAATTGTATTTCAAGTATTTCTGTGCAAAATTTCCTCAAATAGGCGCGCGTGTGAATATTCCTTTATATAAAAGAATCGGGTTCACTTTAGCTAAAGTCAAACAAACGCACTTTGGTGTTTTGGAGATCTGACTAAACTATACCTATAATAATATTATTCAAAATGTTCAATTACTTTTTCTTTGTTCATTTAATAAATAATACAATAGAATGCGAGTGTTGGGTTCTGTACCCAGCATTAAGTTGATTTGACACACACACAACACACAACTTATGCCGCTTTGAACATTCGGCACTAGCGATTTGAGGGCATTGTCATCTCTGGTGATATGAACGGGGTAGCAGGATTGTGCCATTTGACCCAGTTATATTTTATCTTGTGAGGTCTATGCGAATAAGCCACAAATCACAACAGCCCTAAATGCCAAGCACCACGCAATCACATTCAGCGTGATTTATGTGCCAAATTGGACATTTCTGATGAGAAGTCGCTCAGCTTTCGACTAAAAAAAATCAATGATAATACGCACTTCGTTTTATTTAAATTTAAAGATGGCAAGTGCTTAATGAAAGATCCTTCATATTGTTTAGACTTTTATTCATTCATTTCATATATTCATTCATTCAGGAAAGTGTTAAGAAAAAGATGTCATCGAGCTGGCATATGGATGAAAAGAATTGTATTTCAAATGTCTTTTGGCGGTAAAATAGCAATTAGCGATCATATGCATAAGTTGCAAGTGATTTTCATAACTTGAGCACATTATTGAGAAATTGCAACTGATGACACGTGGCACAGAAACGTCGTTTGCACACTCCATACGCTTTTGTATGTGTCATAGTACGAGTTCCTTAAAACACTACAAACGCTACAATATTCCATACATCTAAAAACAAGAACAATCTTGAAATATTTGTGCTTAGATTTTTTAATCCTCCTCCATTGCGTAAGAGGAACCCCAGGATTTTAAAAACTTTTATAATTTTGGTATCAATGTCAAATGAAATCATAAGTTACTATGGAGTATGATACCCAAGTCGACCTTAATGTTTTCGAACTGTTTCAATGGCAAATTGTTCACAAGAAAAGTAGCAATTGAGCTCTTTTATTTAGTAAATACCACATTGCACTTGGCAGACTTTTAGCTCATGCCTTTGATTCACAAAATAAGATAAGATTATCTAGAACCGCCTGCAGCAACAGTTCATCTTCAATAACTCATTGTTTAAAAAAAAAAAATATTATAAGCTTATAGCTTTAATAAAAATACTGAAAAAAGCCCTTAATATAATATATATAATAAAGATACTGAAAAAGGCGAAAGGCCCTAAAATTGAACTTTGGGGGACTCAGAAAGTACAGTATGTAATACTTATTATGTTTTGTATTACTACTCTTGTGTAATATAACAACGTGAATATTATAAATAATTTACTATAACAGTAAAAACAAGCATGAAATGTATTTTTCTTAGTTTTGATGAAACAAGACTACTTTAAGTAAAACCTATCATAAAAAGCAATTTATCACGACTAGTGTTCTCAAAAATGACTACTTTTTTAATGTGTCCCATTGTTTCACAGGTAAGCTCGTATTAAAAATACCATGGAAAAATCTTTATGGGGCATCTGTAGAAGCAACTATAGAGAGATTATTTCTAATTGTGAATCCCTCTGCTGAAGTTAAATATGACCCTGAAAAGGAAGAAAAAATGGCTTTGGCCGCCAAACAAGCTGAGCTGGCTAGAGTTGAAGAAGCAAAAAAAAGGGAGGCACTAAAAGGTTTCATTTTTTAATAATATTTTGTATTATTTTATCTCTATACATACAAAAACGATCACTGACTAACTGTCAATATTCTGACACACTCTAATTGTTAATTTAGTTGATAATTCTATCCCTAAAAGGTATAGAGGGGGGATAAAAGTTTGTACGAAACTCCTAATGGAGTATATGCTTTGAGCTCCCGGGTTGCAAGGTGACCATGACCCGTTTGCTCGTATATATAGATGAAAACTCTAATCCATAAAAAATGTAAATAGGTCTAAAAATAAGGTTTCATAATTGTAGATATTATTCCCTTAGACCATTGAATTGGGGTCACAGGTTCACATAAAATTAGTATTTATATTTGAATTTACATTTCAGTAGATTATATGCATACTATATAGGAATATAAACTAGGTATCAAGATGATATATTCATGGAAGGTATAATGTAATTATGTAATTCAAAGAAATAATTTTATTATTTCAGATGAAAACAAACTAGATGAAACATTTGTTGAAAAGTTGGTGACTCAAATAATCAAGAATGTTCAGCTTAAAATATCAGATATCCACGTTAGGTATGAAGACAGCATCACCAACCCCAAAGAACCATTTTCATTTGGTTTCACCTTGCACAATCTCTCCGTGCATACAACAGACGAGAGCTGGAAAAAAACAGTTATACAAGAAGCTGTAACTAAAATATTTAAGGCAAGTTATTTGTGTACAGTGGTCTTAAATGTATAATTATTTTTTAATTGGCCATGGTTTAAACTATAGTATACATCTATCATGTTACCAATTCACAGATTTTAAATTTGGAAGGGCTAGCTGTATATTGGAATCCTAGTACAGAGCTGTATTCAAAGAATGAGGTGGAGGTCATTAAATCAAGACTACAGAAGGAAATAGCAACTAAGTCTTCTAAACCCTCATTTTATAAATATGGTAATTTAATTCATTGTTGTGGTGTGTCGTTATACTGATTATTACTTCATTTTATTAATATTTTTTATTATTTCCAGCACTGGGACCAATAAATGCCACAGCAAAATTAAAACTGAATCCTAAGCCTGAAGGCGACATTCCTAAATTTAGTATACCAAAGGTAATACTAAGCCTGCATATGGAACAGCTCTCAGTAAGTCTCACGAAAACCCAATACCAGGATATGATGCTTTTGGCTGACTCCATGGACAGAATGAGTAAGGGCGCACCATACAGGTAATGGAACAACATATTCATATATATAATAAATTAGAATTTTTAATTGGAAAAATATCTTATATTATTAAATGCAAAAAAATGATGCAGGAAATATCGTCCTGATGTAAAGCGGTATAGAGGCCACTACAAGGAGTGGTGGCGCTTTGCGTACCAGTGTGTACTGGAAGATGAAGTGCGGCGGCGACGGAGGAACTGGGACTGGAACCACATGATGAGTCACCGGCAGCTGTGCAAAGATTACGCTAACGCCTACCAAAATAAAATCAGCTGCAAAGGAAAAATTGCCCCAGAACATCAGTCTGTTATTGTAGAGGCTGAAAAATCTTTGGATCTGTTCAATTTGGTGGTTATCAGACAACGGATAGAAATGGAGGTAAAATAGAGGGCTGTCACTTTTATGTTTGGTTTTTTAGATTATACTATGAAAAAAACAAAAAAATATAAATATAATTAACAATATATAAATTAAACTTTACAATATTTAAATATCTAACACAAGTTTTCATACTATATACTGCGAATTTGTAGTAAACAGTATTGTTTATTAGTAATAAATAATAATGCTACAGACAGAAATCTAAAACTATTATTAATAATGAAGAACTTTATTTTGGCAAATGCTGTAACATATTTAATAGTTTTTTTAAAGATGGTATGGAAAAATGTGAATCTATGGGAGATATAACTGAGGCATTATCTGTTCTTATTTGTGTCAAAAATTTGGGAAATCAGATTTAAAATAGGAATCATAAATTGAAGTATGTGATTATTGTACATACAGTTAAACTCAACGAGCCCAGTTAGTCGAGGGTACCATATACTTCGGTAATATCTTAGCTACTCAAGTAATATACCCTCCTTTTAATTTACATATATTAGGTAGAGAGATTGGGCAAATTGGAGGAGGAAGCAAAGAAATCTCGCGGCTGGTTCAGCGGCTGGTGGGGCGGCGGCGGCTCCAAGGACGAGGAGCTCTCTGAGGGAGTGGCTATCAGTGAGTTACCTAACTCAGAAAAAATAAAAATATTTTTTTATGTAACAAAATAAAAACAAATAATATACATAAATATATATTTTTAGTAAAACAATTCGAGAAGGCCATGACATCGGACGAGAAAGATAAACTATTCCGTGCGATCGATTACCAAGAGAACACCGCGCCTCTCCACCTACCCCCCGAGTACGTAGCTGTGGAGAGCCACTTCCGCCTCGACAAGCTGCAGGTGGCGGTCAATGACGTCACGGAGGTGCTCCGAGCCTGCGTCGAGGACGTCGTGGTCGACATGAAGCAGCGACCCAGCGCCAACGCTATGAGGTGATTGCGTTACATGCTGTCGGTGAGCGGAGGTACCGTTGCAGGTTTACATTATTGTTTTTTTTTTTTCATCAGACTGGACGTTCAAATGCGTGCGTTTACTGTAACCGGGAAACTCCAAGGCGACTTTGAACCACAACTTGTTACATCAAAAGAAGTAACCAAGGATGTCAATCTTTTAAACGTATTGTTCGAAACTAAACCGTTGGGTGAGATGCTGTCCGCACTCAAATTGAATACGATAAAAGTAATATTAAGTTAAAATGTATCTATTTCTCTCAGACGGTTCGTGCGACCAGCGGGTCAAAGTACAAGCACAGCCGCTGCAGATTATATACGACGCGCAAACAGTTATCGAAATAGTGAACGTATTTAAACCACCCACCGAGTCCACTGCACTGACTACGTGAGTTCGTCTACAACTAAATTAAAATTCACGTCAAAATAATTATTCTTGTTTCTTGTCTCATATCATTACCTTTCAGCTTACAAGCCGCGGCCGAAAATAAGTTATCGGACCTCAAAGAGAAGTCGACTTTGAGCATGCAGTATGCGGTCCATCAGCACACATTCATCGACCTGGACATCGATATTGGCGCATCCATCATCATCGTACCGCAAACTGGAATGTACAGAGGGTAAAACATACACTATTCAATTATTGTCAGTCAAATATTTTCAAATAATTTCCTAATCAATTTATCAATCTATTATAATAATCTTTTAATAATTCAGTCATTTTTGTCTCATGACATATATTATCGTCCAAGCTTAGAATATAAACTTTGGGAGCATGCTAGAACATAGCGTGACATAAATATAGAAATAAAATTCAGATTCATCAAAAACCCATTTATTTCCATATTTCCCATATTATTAATCCCATTCCCATTATTTCCCATATTATTATTATAATTACAACCTCATCTGTTCTCATTTGTCTCATGAAATCGAACGTCATTTCCTCCGTCTTCCTCGCACTCTCATTCCCTTTCACACCTTCACACTACCGTTCCTTTTCACTCTACGATTCCTACATAAATAATCACCGAGACATACGACATTGTTAGAACGTTGTTTAAAGAAAATAGTAGTACCGTAGCGTGCGAAGTACGAGTGAGTAGTGTGTGAGAGTGAAAGTGAGTGTGGCGCAGGTCGGAGTCGTGTGTGAGTGTGAGTGTGGCGCAGGTCGGAGTAGTGTGTGAGAGTGAGAGTGAGTGTGGCGCAGGTCGGAGTCGTGTGTGAGAGTGAGTGTGTCGCAGGTCGGAGTCGTGTGCGGTGGTGAAGCTGGGTGCCATCAGCGTGCGGTCGGCGGCGCGGTCGGCGGCGCTGGACGTGGCCGCGCTGCACCGCCGCGGACTGGAGCACCACTCGCTGCTGGACGAGATCGCGCGCCACAGCTACGACCGCGTCACCCTCGGCCTCACGCAGATGCAGGTGCGACTACTGACTGACTGATTGACTGACTGACTGACTGCCTGACTGACTGACATGGGCACTCGGCGGTAGATAACTGCGGAGATTCGGCACGTCCGTCTGGGTACTCACGGTTGTCGAATTTCGCGGGCGGCTGGAATCGACCAGTCGGAGGCGAAGGGCCGCCGCGGTCATCACAACACATGACAAAATTCAAACAATTATATTGATATTTTAAATATATATTTTTTTGAAATTATATACATTTTTAGCTAAGCAAATCTTCTTAACCAGAGTTTTTTTTTTAAATACCATCTTATTCTGAAACTCATCCTTGATTTTGTAGAATATAACGAATGAAGAAGTGGCGGAAAGTCGTTTTATCAATACTAAAACTTAAAAAAAATATATCGACCAATAAATGATAAGAAAAAATGATATCCGTTGCAATTCTTGGTTTCATTACATTAAATTTGATTTTGTAGCAATATGTACCAAAAACTTTATATTTTTCAGCATAACTGTAAACACGTCCTTAAGTATATAAGTATTTGTTTGTTATATTCTATGTACATTACAGATAGTGGTGGTGACGGCCGACGAGGACTGGTTGTCCGCCATCGCCTCCGAGGAAGCGACGCCCCTGCACTTGTTGCAGCCGACTAACTTGGTCATACAAATACACAAGTGCCTGATAACGGACGACCCCAGACTACCTAAGTTTAAAATCATGGGAGAACTGCAGAAAATTGCCATCAGTGTGTCGGAAGACCGGTACATATGTGATACGACTTACTGCTAACTTAGTTTTATCATACTATTAAAATATTAAAATATCAAATTGTTTTTTTTTGTTTTCAGACTCCTTACATTGTGCGAAATTTTAGTTAGTATGCCATTACCGCACTCGGAGGAAGCGACTCAACTCAAGGTACAGTGAAAATAAAATTGTATATTATTATTTATATGCTTATATACGATGTTAAGTTTATAATGTTTTGTTTATTTTAAAGATATTTTGCTACAAATTTGCATACACTGTGTCGGGTCGGACGATAGACAGTGCACTAATAGCCCCAGATGGCGGCGGTGCGGTAAACTGTTCTCACATTGTGTAATTTAGCAATTGACGATACTTACATTAGTACTAGAAAAGATAAATTAATTAAACATCTAATGTATGTAATCAGCATCTACATTCAAATTAATGTACATTCAATAAACTCAGTAGTCTTAGCACGTTTAGCTTTGGTAGGCTTGTATATGAAAGTCAGAACATTTTGATAGAGATTAATTTAAATTATAATAAATATAAGTAAATTGAAATCCCTTCATTAATTCATTTCAAAGAAATGAATGTAACCTGCAATAAAGTTATATATTACAATTAATTAATTAATCATTATTGAGTAGATGTTGGTTAGATTACTCTTGTGAATAAATTATATAAATAAAAATAAAAGGTAATTGGTAATTGTATGAAAAGCAAATGTTTTATATTATTTTAAATGTATTGCAGTTTACCAATGTCACATAGTAAAGTTTATAGCATATAAAAATTTAATATAAATAATATATTAAATAGTTTATTAATAAATATAATTATTTTTTTCAGGCTAGCGACTCAAAAGCGTCAAGTCTGTCTCTACTGAAGTACCTCGATCCAGTGGAGAAGCAAAAGCGAGATTCCGCTCGCTCCAAACAAAGGAAGAGCGGCGACGAGCAGTCCGTCCAGCTCACCGAGGTCGAGGCGTTCTTTATAATGAAGGGTGAGTGAGGTCTTCAAATAACGGTTCTTAAGATAACATTCTTACACTATAAGGAATCGGATATATTCGTTAATATAAATATAATTTCTAGAACTGATAGTGTGCGTCAATAGAAAATCAAGGAATGCCAAGGCGGGATACGAGAAGTTCCTAGTGTTTTCGTTGAATCTCCTAGAACTAACGGCAACTCAGAAAACATTCACGCTAGAAGCGAACGTCCGCCTCGGGTCCGTCAACATGGAGCACCACAGGACGGGGAAGAAGGTCATCAACATGATCGAGACCCCGGAAGTACACTCCAATACTGAACAGGCTGAGAAGACCGTGGCCAATCAGTATCTGTTCACGGTGACGTACAGTAACGTGAGTTGATTACTTTTATTAATGATTTTAATATATTTTTTCATTTTAATGTCTTTTTATTTTATATTATTCTGTAGGTTGATAAAAAGTGCCCGGAGTTCAGAAGTCACTTCGGTTCCGTTGAACAAATGATTGAACTCGATTTCACGACATTGACCGTCCTGCTCCATCTTCAGGGTCTTCAAGAGATATTGGTGATCGTTAACGAATATCAGGTAGTAATGGAACTATACAACTGTAGAAAACTATTTGTTGTACCAGTATATTTAAATGTCATATTTATTTTAGACGAGATTGCATACAATTCAAAATACAGTCGATAGATACGCAAATGCGGGGCCTTTGGAAACTATAGCAGAAGACGAAGAATTCTCTGTCGCAAAATCTAGAGGTAATGTGCGTTCTTGATGCAGCATGGCCGGTCATTTAAAAAACTGTAATGCCTTTCAGAGTGGCCGAATAGAAAAAAGTAATTTTACATAGTTTCTATTTCGGTACTGCAGTAAGTACTTCCAAGCCGTCCAAACATAAGCAAGTGGAGAGCATACAGCTGAAGGTGAACGTGAAGATCGGGGCGGTGGAGATCGGTTTCGCGACGGACTCTCGTCCGCTGTCGACGGTGAAGCTCCAGGGCGCCGCCGCCGGCCTCATCCTGAAGACTTCCTACACGCAAGTGGACTGTACCATCGCTTCCATTAAAGTGGAAGATTTGAACCCGCTCACCGTCCACAGAGAGGTATGGAGATACATTTATGTTCGAATTCTTATTTCAAAAACGCTGTTGTATGAAAATGTATGTTTATTCAATAATAGATTCTTAATAAAAATATATATTTGTTTCAGATTTTGAAAGTACTCGGCGGCGACGTCATCAACGTCCAAATAGTGATATACAACATCGAACAGTACTCGAGCGTCAATGACGTCGACATGTCCATAGACGCTCAAATAAATTGCCTGCGCATAGTATTCCTCAACTGGTTCGTCTCCTCGATGCTGGTACGTCGGCTCCACTGATGTTCGAAATTAATGATCAATTGCGATTCCAATTACAGTTTTTGTTATTAAATATCGAAATTACAATCCGTCACACGGGTCACAGGCGCCGCCGCCCGACCATATCGAGTTCGAAGCGAGTCATCGCAGGCCATCTTCGATCTCGAGTTAATAAATCTATTTTCTAATGTAACGGTGATACGGTGTCCCCGCAGGACTTCCTGAACAACTTCCAAGCGGCGCAGGCGGCCATCATCGAGGCGTCGTCGCAGGCGGCGGACGCGGCCCGCGCTAACGTGGCCGTGGCCTACCAGAACTCCACCAAGCTGCGCCTGCGCGTGCGGCTGGCGGCGCCGCTGCTGCTGCTGCCCGAGCACTCCGCCAGCCGCCGGGCGCTGCTCGTGGACCTCGGCCGGATGACGGTCAACAACAAGTTCGTGGATCTGGCCGTTCCGGTGAGAAATATATTGGAAACACCGAAATATTTGTATCTAACGAAATGTGTACTTTCATTTTTAATCGTGTTGCTGTTATTCGTTATCGTTGAACGAAACCGTTTGTTCCTCCGCGTTCGTTGAGCATCTTGTTATATTTTTATTGCTATACAGGACCAGACCAATAAGGTGACCGTGGACGAGCTGATGCTCGAGCTGGAGGACATGAAGGTCTCGTGCGTGTTTCTGAAGGACGACGACTGCAAGGACTTTTCGCACGAACGAAACTTGTTACGACCGACGAGTATTAAATTATTTGTTAAACGCAGTCTCTCGTCGTGGTATGAGACGCTGCCCGACCTGGACGTGTCCGGCAGGATGAAGACTATCGCCGTGAGTTCGATGATATATTTATTTCTAATAATCGGTCGAAAGGTTTAGATTGTAAGTATTACACTAATATTTTATCATCAGATCACGGTCGGTCACAGCGACTATAAAAGTATCATGACCATTATGAACCGAAACCTACAAGAGGGTCAGAAAGCGGAAGATATTAAGAATCCCGCAGTCGAAACCAAAGTATCTGCTAAAGCGCCGGTCAAGGGTCAGTCTAGTATAAGTAAATCGCAGATGAAAGCACCCGTTCAGATATTGACACCCAAGGAGACCAAGATGCCCCGAACTACCATCAAGTTTTCGTTTACAATGGACAGCTTTGTGATCGACCTCATGAACACCATTGATGTGAGTTTTAAACGTCCAACCACTGTCCAACCACTGTCCAACCACTGTCCAACCACTGTCCAACCATTGTCCAATCATTGTCCAACCATTGTCCAAGCACTGTCCAACCACTGTCCAACCACTGTCCAACCACTGTCCAACCACTGTCCAACCACTGTCCAACCACTGTCCAACCACTGTCCAACCACTGTCCAACCATTGTCCAACCACTGTCCAACCACTTTCCAACCACTGTCCAACCACTGTCCAGCCACTGTCCAACCTTGTCCAACTACTGTGAGACGCACTTCTCGACATCTTTAGAGTTGTGTTCATTGATATTACCTAAGCTAAAGTATTGGATGTAGTCGTGTTGTCTGTATTGTAGTCGGAGGACACCATGTTCGCGAAGGACGTGGAACTGGCTCGGTTTTGTCTTGCCCTTCTGTCGGTGAAGGGCCGTATGTTCTCTGACGGGGCCATGAATACCTCGTTGTTGCTCGTCGACTGTACCCTGGATGACACTAGACCCGGGAGAGGGGCTAAAATTACTAGGTAATATTGTACTTAGCAAGGTAAGCTTTGAGGAACGGGGAGAGAAGGAGAGTGGGACGGACGGAGAAAGTAGAGATGGGATTTGGGCATCTGGCCCTGTCGCTCACGTGTAGCTATGGTTCACGTCGTACGAGTATAGGAGCTCAAATTAATCGGCGGCTATGATTAACCGCCTACAAAACGACTTAGGGCGTTTTTATGTCGTTTTACATAAAAAATGAGTAAACAATGAAATAGTTATAATACTTTTTATTAGATATTTGGAGAGAAGACGCGATAAACAAGATACCACGGCAAATAAAACGGATGAGGTTATGGTGCCTATTATGGAAACCCACGATAAAATACGTAGCATGATCGATATAACGTATACTTTGAAAAATGGAGACACATTCAGTAAGTCGAAATAATATACAAAGCGTGTTTATGTAATGTAATAAAGTACTAGGTTATTTTTCTTCTAGCGGGTACCTTTTTAAAAAACGGTTATAAATAATAAATGTGTTGTTTTCAGTCGACATGAGAATCTTTAGTTTTAATCTTATATTGGCGATGGATTTCCTGAATAAAATAGCCGAATTTATGACAACCGGGCTCGTTGAAGCCGGCGACAGCAAAGCTACGTCAGAAGTAAAACCTATCAAGTCACAAACTGAGAAGTCTGTGGAAAATCTACCAGTAAGATTATTTTCTTGTTAATTATATCAATAGTAACGTAAACGTGAATATATTTTTTCGTCTTAATTTAAATTTATGTGTATGTCATTGATATCCTAATATTTAAATAGAAAAAGAAGGTGTCGGTAGTGTCGGCGCCGTCGGTGAGCGAGACCACGAAGATGACGATGATGACCGTCAACATCAAGATCGAACAACCGGACATCATTCTGGTGGAGTCGCTGGAGCAGAAGGAGTGCGATGCGCTCGTACTCAACGTGAGTATGGAGACGTTTAGCGGAGCGGAGGAACTTTGTAAGAATGCCGGGCTTAAATTTTGTACATTGATTTTTCATCACGTCTAATACATATTCCGTCATATATATCGTTACAACTTGACCATTCTATAAATAAACTATTAATTTTGACGTATGAAACGGAACATACTGATATCTCACCTCCAACTGCGGGGTCACCATAAAAAAACATAAAAGGACCCATCCCCGGGCAGATGGAGGTGCGCCTGAAGCTGCGTCGCACGGACGAGCGCATGGTGGCGGAGGGCGGCGTGTCGGGGCTGCAGCTGGTGCGGCGGCGCCTGGGCCGAGCTGCGCCGCCGCGCTCGCTGCTGGCGCCAACGCACCTGTCGCTGGCGCTGTCGCAGCCGCCCGGTCAGGGCATGCGCGTCGACGTGGCGCTCACGGACATCAAGATCACCGTGTCGCCAGGTCCGACAACGATAGACGACAAATGTTATGATCGTCCAGGCTAGGATATATAAACGAATAGTTCATCACCCGCCATCAGTCCTGCCATTATTCTGATCGTTTGGTCGGCGCGATATGTCAATGTTATCTGCGCTCTTCTATCGTACGTCATCTCGGTGCAGACTTGCCGTATCGTCTTATACGCACTCCATGCGTGTATTATCCGGTCGCCTCTTATCTTATAACCGTCCGCGGTCATATTTGCGACTCTTCTGGTAACATCTCTTTTATCCCTCCGCATGACGCGAGCGTATCGCGATAAGTGATCTCAATCTCTTCAAACTTCTCATCTCTTCTATCACCGGTGCTATATATAGTATATGTATATTCAAACTACTTTTTACATACACATTTCTTACCTTCAAATATTCTTATCGGAGCTAGCAGCAGCAGCGTATTGCTAATTGCTGCCGTTCCATTCTAGGTGCGTGGATCCTCATTCTGTGTGTGACAGCACGATTTACTTCACTTTCGTCTTGATCTTTGAGGAATTCGGAACCAGTCAGAAAAGCAACACCGTCGAGCCCTATTGGCTAAAAACTGGAGAAACCACCGAAATTCTCTTTAATATTTTCTGAAAGTTGCACATCTCTAGGACTTATGGTCTTTGAGCTCCTAGATCAGTGGGATCTTGTCCTAGTGTACGTCGTGTAGTCAAGTCGTGCAGTGTGCGTCGTGTAGGAAGAGTAGTCAAGTCTTCACAAAAAAATTGTCAAGATGAATCTGCGAAAGCCCGAGTTCTCGGGAAAGGCGTGGAAGGAGGCCCGAGTGCCTTGGGTTCTGCTGTACACTTTCTTGCTCTCGGCTGATTTTGCGTTTCTTTAACGCAACACCCGTGCTCTAGCTGTTTAATTATGAAACTGATTGATTACGTAGTTTCAAGTTTGTCCACCAAACGTTGAAGTCGAATCGAAAGAATCATATGTCTACATGGCCGTAATGCGCACAGCGTTTGCACTAACGAACACAAACATTTTAATAGTAAAGTTATATCATTTGGATGTCAATCGTGTAACTTGCCATGGTGATTTGGCATCCGTAGCTGAATAATAAACAACTGATTTGACACATGTCATCAAAAAAACATGCTGCTAATAGGCCGTCACTTGAAAAACCTTTTATAATACCCTAATGTAGTAAAGAATAGCGACTACCGACCAAAAGCTTAATTTTTGAATAGTTTTTTTTGTGTCCAGAATTGATAGCATTGCTGAACCGCGTGCTAGCGACGGTAACGAGCCGGGAGGAGGACAATGTTATACAAGAAAACAAGGCGACATTTTACGACAGCTTGTGGAATGTTAAACCATTCAGACCCAATTCATATTGGTTCCTTAAGACGGGTAATATATTATAACTATCTAGTCAATAACATTTATATCATGACTTTTTAAACAGAATAATAAAACTGTGACACAGAGGAAGCTGAAGAAGCTATAGACACGGAAGTGAGCGACCCGGAGGTGGCTCAGCCTCCAGTAGGAGAGATATGTCTGCTGTCGAGTCCGTCTATCGTAGTAGCGCTCGAGATGGAGATCGGTAACGAGACCATACCCGTCCTGGTCATGCAAGCGTCGCTCACTGGACACATGAAGGATTGGAGTTCTGACGTGAGCCGGATTATTATTATTTGATATATTTAAATATGACAGACTGTGAATTGTGTATTGTTAGATGTAAATTTGAAATAACAATAAATGTTAAAATACTAATCAGTTGTACATGGAGTCGACGTGGGCGATGCAAGTGTCGTACTACAACATCAGCCGCGCGGTGTGGGAGCCGCTCATCGAGCCCGTCGAGATCATGAAGGACTACCAGTACAAGCACGTGCCGTGGGAGCTCAAGATGGAGGTACTCCCTACTTAGACTCGTGCCATCGCGCTCTGAACTGGTTTACTTATAACCTGGTGCAACTATTATCGTAGGTCGCGATGCGTCCTCAAGAGATTCTTACCATCGAATCCTCTGAAGAGGCCAACCTGCAGGCGGTCGCTCAATACAAGCCCAGCAAAACTGTCACCATCTCTAGCAGCGAGACCCTGGAGATCACAATCTCAAGGAGCGGCATGGAGGTCATAAAATTAAATGAAATATAAGAAAAATATTGTTTCAGTGTTAATTTAATTATATATTATTTCTCTGTGTAGGTCCTGACTCAACTGGGCAACTCTTTCTCTGCGGCCGTAGTAGACGCAGATGCGTCGGTTGTTACGAAATCGAAGACCGATATAAAAGTTAGAAATAATTCAGTATATAAGAGTTATAAACTTTTGATCCCAAATTTTTTTACATGTGAAAAATATTATTTTTAGAACACTCGTACAAAGTTCCTGGGCGCTCCGTATGTTCTTCACAACTGCACCGGTCTCACGGCTAAGCTGATATTGGAAAATAACGCAGACTTCTCAGTGTTTCTGACCGAAGAATATACGGCGTCGGATTATAGGTACGTTATAATATATAAGAAGTGTAATATTTGTATCCAATTATTTTAATAAAATTTTACTCCATCAGGGAAGTCGTTCTGGAACCTGGAGCTAATTTACCATTACAAACAAAACACGGCGGTCTCAACGTCATGAAATTAAACGAACCGCCGCCACCGCTGAAGCTCAATGTTATGGTAACCGTTATTTATTTTAAGTGTTACCTTTATTATTCCATAAAAAAGCAACGGTAAAATCTCAATAAATATATATATATATATATAGTGATGTACGAATAAAACCAGTACGTACAAAAACAGCACACATTTGAAATGTATATGCGCAGATAGTAGAAATGGAGGAGGAGATCCAGCTCCCGGTGGAGCGCGCCGACAAGCGCTACTTCTCGATCGGGCAGCGCCGCTCCAGCGCCGCGCGGCCCAAGAACGTGCCGCACGCCGCCGCCGTGGAGCCGCGCGGCCTCATCTCCGACGTCGTCATGCACGACGCCGCGCTGCACATCTACCTGAGGAGCATCGTGCAGGTACAGACTTCATTACTTACTGTCCATACTTCAACTGATAAATAGTAAATCTAGAGTCTCACGTTTCATAACTTCAATGTATGTCTATTTGAATTTTAAAAAGTGTATTTGATTTTAATATAAATAGTGTGTAACGTCCACGACCGTCCATAAGTCGAGTAAGTAAGAGTCGGTTCACGAGTTCATAGATTACAAAGAAAGAGGTACCGATATTTTAATGTTTCTGGAATTCAAATATTCCCCAGGTCACAAACACGCTGTCAGTGAACGTGTCCGTGTACTACATGACGCCGAGCGGCAACGAGGTGCGTCTGCTGGGGGAGGTGAGTCCCGGGGACACGCTGCGGCTGCCGCTGCAGGCCGTGCACACACCCACCGCAGAGATATTCTTCTCTGTCGAAGGTTCGTTCCCACCTCATTTTTATGTAAGCTGTGTCATTTTATTTATAAAATAATATTCGCTATTTCAGTGACGCCGAGGGGCTTGAATTATATATTTTTGACGTTTTTTTTTGCTTTGTGAAACTTCGAAATAATTATGTTTTAGGTTTCACGGTGTCGGTGTCGCCGTTCGTGTGGCGCGAACTGCAACAGGAAGTGAAGCTGGCGAAATTGCTACAGTGCGATTCCAAGGACAAGAGCAGCGGAGAGAAGTTTTATCTAAGAGTAAACGACTTTTATTTTGTTAAATTATACAATTACATTATATCATTATATAATTATATTATATCGCTAGCATAAAATTTAAGAGGATCGGTGGAATAAATTCAAAATGAATGCATAATTTGATATGTTGTATCCCGGCGGGTACTCCGAGTACGAACAGTCAGCGTAATCGGCTCCGACGTCTCCCCAGGCGGTGGGCACGATGGAGCAGGTGTTCTTCGAGCACACGACGCGGCACACGTTCGCGTCGTCGTGCTACGACGTGGTGCTGAAGCCGGCCGTGAAGCTGCAGAACTGCCTGCCCGTGGCGGTGTCCGTGTCGCAGCTGGGCCTGCGCCGCACGCAGCCCTTCCGCGCCGGGGAGATGTTCCACCTGTCGCACCTGGCGCCCAACAGGGCCTCCGTTGTCATCATGGTACGACGCCCGGGACGAACCCTTCCCCTACCTTCCCTCACCGAGTGGGGTCGGTACGGCACCGTTTCGCTCTATCGGTTGTCGTGTCGATGATCTCTCCTTTTCTTTGCTTTGCGGGACTTCTGCTTTGGAAAATATTATTAAAAAAATATATTTTATAATATATTTTATTTTTAGTTAATCTTAATGTATTCCGGTACGTGATGTATAATAATAATATTATTATTAATAATTATTAATAATTCAGTATAATATGCGGTGGATATTTTGTTATACATCCTTTAAATATTCGTGTAATTATTTTTTGCTACAGATAGAAAACTACTTGGATAAGTGCTGGGTGTGTACTAAGAATTTACCCGACGAGGAATCGGAGCTGTCGGTGTGGACGTTCGAGTCTCACGACAGCCCGTCCGTGATGACGCTGGAGCTGGGCGTGCACAACGTGGACCTGGAGGGCACGCAGGTGCTGTCACTGTACTGCCCCTTCTGGATGCTGAACAAGACCGGCTTCACGCTGTGCTACAGGGTACGTGGTGCTTTTATATCAATAGTCTCATTGTTATGGTGATTTAAATCGTATGAATAATTCCTGTGTACATTGCTCGTGGCCAGAGATGTAACATGAATGAAATAACAATAAGCTAATGACATCATCTCCTGTGTTACTGTAGCCACAATATTAATGATTCCAGAAATCAAAGAAACCTGAAAAAGACTCCGGCACCCCCAATAAGGTATCTCTAGAGGTTTCACGTGGATAGTGTCTTTATTTTGCCGAATTTAGCTTGTTTATTTTCCCTATGATTTATGATAACTATTTCGCTTATATTTATAAATAATAACTTCATATACACAGCCACAGTTTTGTTGGTTTCTTATATCTATGTATTAAACATTTTGCGCATGTTTAACATCACATCATTTCATTAAAAATCATTACAGATAGAGTTATTAATTCGACAGACCACAGACAGGTAGAGTAGGGTCATACTTCATTGAAGGTAGTTTGTATTCCATTGTACATGTAGAGCTTTATATTACAGATAAAACATTCTCGTTGCAGTAAATTTATTAGACGTCATACTCCATGTTTGTCGGTGAGTGCAGACAAGTGCACCGTGATTTATTATTAATGGTTATTGATTAATTCGGTGAATTTTAAGTTATTAATGAATAAAGGTAGATTAATATATTTTATAATATAAGAGTCCGAACGGACTAGTAAATAATTAAATATGCACTCTTTAATTGTTGTGGAGTCATGACCTTACTTGTATAAAATATAATCAATATGTAATATACTCGCACTTGTAACCGCATGTTGCGATCTTAAGGCAATACATATCATAACAAAACATCAACGTCTATCCACAAACTAATAAAACTAAATTTTAATATAATTTTCATTTTCAAAAAAAAAAATCGACGCACAAGAAAATGCTATAATTCTTATAAAGCACAAGCATGCTGATAACGTCAATCGAAATCGGTTGTGGTCTTGAAATACAAACAATACTTACATTTAATGTCACATTTCCTTATTTATAGAACATAGATGAGACCGGGAATGTCATATTCCATCAGAAAAACTACAAGGAACCGATATTATTCTCGTTCCGGGCAAAGAACTTCTTCGGTAAGAAAAAGGCAGCTATACGTGTGGAGTTTGGGGAATGGTCGGACAAGTTCTCCCTAGACGTACCCGGGAGTTCCGGAGTCGTCATTTGCAAGAACGAGGGCAGGACGTACCAGGTACTCGTTATTATTGTTGAGAACATTATTAATGATTGAATAGATGTTTTGACATAAATGGTGTTGTTTTAGGTGGCAGTAACCAACCAACTGACCTTTAATAGTTTGACAAAAATGGTTATATTCACGCCATTCTTCCTTATCATCAACGAGTGTCCGTTCCCGATACAGTACCAGGAGTTGTACCGGTCAGGAGATCCGTGGAGGGAGGTACAGATTATGGGGGGAAAAAACATTATTTTTATTGTGTAATTTTGTTTAAACAGTTTTGTATGATTAATAATTCAGTAACAGAACCTACATTATATATATAATCATCAAGACGTTTATACAATTGCTATAACATCCAGGTGGAACAAAACTCGAGCGCGCCTCTATGGCCGGCGATAGAGAAGGAAGACAAGTTGCTACTGCTTCGAGTGTCGGGCTCCAACGAACACGCAGCGCCTTTCTTGTACACCGAGCAAAACAGCGTGTGTCTGAAACTTAACAACGAGGTAAGAGGGCACTTTTTAATAGATTAAAATACTAGAGTGAATCACTTTGATATAAATATAATATAACCCGTCCCCATAAGACCAAGATAACGTCTCCTTCGCACATTCGTGGAGTCGTAGTCACCTCGGCTTGGTGCGGTCTGCTGATCGTGTTTGTTCGTTTCTGTGGCAGTACGGCGGGCTGCACGTGGAGGTGCAGCTCAGCGAGGGCGGCACGTACGTGACGGTGCGGCAGTACCGCGACGGCCACGCCCCCGCGCTGCTCGTCAACTACTCGCCGCACGCCGTTTCTCTCTATGAGAAGGAGAACGTCAACACCAGGTATGCCATCTACTGTGGGTCCTGCTGTTATTCTGTAATGGTACGTCTCCACGCACGGTAAGTGGACAAGCACGCACAGGCTCCGAGCCAAACGGCAGAAACACCTATAAACCTATAAACACGTGCGTTTGTGTTGGTGTGTGTTGTTGAGGCAAACATAGCAGACGTGGACATCGAAGTTGTTTCTGCTTTGGCTGTAATCAATTTTTTGATTTCTAGTTTTTCGTCAAAAAATGTATTTGTAAACCTAATTTTATTTTTAAGAAGTACACAGAAACACACAGTAATACAATAAATTTATGAGTCAATACTAGTAGTAATAAGAAATCATGTATGTTTTAGAAAATTACCTTCAATGAATCAAATGCTCTACACGTGGGACAACCCCGCCGGGCCGCGGATACTCATATTTGAAGGTCACAAACGAAAGGAAATCGAGAACGACCTACGACGAGACGGTATCGGAGAATTCATGTAAGTAACTACCTCACCACTATAGCACAGTCTCTTCGACTCTTATTTCAATGTCGTCTTTACATTAAAGGTACTCAAGACATTTTGAAAAAAGTTTTGAAAATTTTCATTTTTATAATTTTGCAAAATTTGTATTTGTTTTATGTACTGCTCTAATTTGAATTAATTTCGTCTATTGTAATATTTCCTTTGACCATTAAGATATTTAAACAATACAATCTCCAGGATAAACGAGACCCAACGCATCTGGTGGGTGTCGTTCCTGGACGGGCTGCAGCGCGTGGTGCTGTTCACCGACGACGGGGAGCTGGCCCGGGGAGCCCACACCATCGGGGAGGCCGAGAACGTGCACACCGAGATAGTACTGGCCATGCACGGGCTGGGGCTCTCCCTCGTCAACGACCCGGAACTTACTGAAATTCTTTATGTCAGCATATCCAAGTGAGTCCTCGAGTCATGTTCTGCGAGAAATATTTTGGATAAAAATTTCCATTTAGCGACATCTAATGTACAATTTGTAACACAGCTCCGGAATAATATGGGAACAGTGCAAGATGGGATCGCAGCGCTACAAGAAAATCGAAGGACCCAAAGCGATTCAGTTGGAGGAGGCGTATCAGAAGTATTTGATCGAGAAACAGGCCAGCGACGAAGAGTTGACGCCGATCGTGAAAATCGACGAGAAGACGGAGGTCAGACGTGGAGCTGATTAAATACATAGATGTCAAATATATCGAATAATAACGAGATACATCTATTTTAAAAGGAAACGCACGCGACGAAGACCGAGACATATCGGAGCTTACAATGTGTCCCGCCCGCAGGTGGATTTCGAGGAGATGCGCCAGCTGCGGCCGGCGGCGCGCGTGCTGCGGCGTATGCTGGAGCCGGGCGCGTGGGCCAGCTATGGGCTCAGCACGCATTCACGGCGGCTGCGAGCGCGCCTGCACCGTCTGCAGGTGGACCAGCAGCTGCCGCTGCCCACCTTCCCCGTGCTGCTGGCGCCCGTGCCTCCGCCGCGCTCCGTCGCCAACGACGACCCCGCCGGTACCGGCTTGCCCTCTTACGTAGCACGCTACGCACAATGTTTATTTATTTTCATTATTCAAAGGATAGATATCGTTGAAGGATACGCACGCCTTCGTATCCTGTTTTTGTATTTTGTTTATCTTGTACAATAAAGTGCTCGACGCCAATCCTCTCCCGTACTACGGTGATGGATGTATCTTTGTTGTGTATTAAATGTAATTATAATGGACAAAAATATTAATTATATATCTCTATCTTATCCTCCAGGTACGAAGCCGTTTATCGAGGTCGCCATAGTTGAACGTATAATGGAACACAGTAAAGTGCGCCAGTACAAGTACTACAAAATGCTGATTCAAGAATTCCACGTCAAAGTAGACATGGGCCTCATCAACGCGCTGATGGGGATGTTCCCGCAGAGATTACTAACAGAGCAAGAAGCCGTAAGTAGTCATACATTTTAACGCTTTGGCCTCGGCCCATTGTGGCGTAATAACATCAAGCTGCGGCTCTTACACATACGCTGTGTCAGCCGCACTCGCGTAATGAAACATAATGACTTTAAAAAATATTATTATTGACACGAACGTTAAAAAGTCATACAAACTTGTGTAATGCCGCAGTCGTGGTGATTTATTCTCACAACTGTCGCGTGCAGGCGTTGCTCTAAAAATAACTCAGATGTCGTGGAGCCGCAGTGTTAATATGTGTATATATATATATATATATATATATATATATATATATATATAAACATGTGTTATTTACGTGTAATATTGTTCTGTTTTAGTTGGATGCCTTCCAATTGGATATAGAGAAAGCGGGACAACCTTTGGAAGCGTTGGCGGCCCTAAGTGCGGCGTCGGACCTCAAGAACTTCTACGATAGTCTGCATCTATCTCCACTTAAGGTATTGTCTTTACATATGTAACAACTATCTCATTTATTATGACATTTTATTCTATTAACATTTCATATTGTGTTATTCCGCAGGTCCACGTTTCATTTTCGCTAGGTGGCGCCACTCAACTGCCCACTTTTATAGGCACGGTGCTTCAAAGTATAGGGGTCACGTTGACGGACATGAACGACGTCGTGTTTAAGTAAGTATATTTATAATAATAATACTTTTTATAGTAAAGTTTATTTAAGTATTATTTGTAGTTCAAATTCATGTTAATGGCGTGCATAGTTTTAAATTAATTTTATATAGAGAAATATTTAATGGTAGAAGGTACTTTACTCTTCTTTACTATATAAATTTATTAAGGAAGCCTTCAAATGAATAAATAAATAAATAAATAACAAATATTTCCGCTCAAGTTTTATCTCGGTTATTTCTATACCTATTTTTTTAATATCGCCAAGAAATCTATATATCGTCTAACAAATATGATACTATATTCACCTTGTTCCTTGTTCTTATTTTTAGGTTATCGTATTACGAAAGAAATTTCGAGTTCTTATCCCAAAAGGAGTTAATCAGTCAAGTGCAGAACCACTACACGGGGCAGGCCTTGAAGCAGTTGTACGTGTTGGTGCTGGGGCTGGACGTCATCGGCAATCCCTACGGACTGGTCATCGGCTTGAAGAAAGGAGTCGAAGATCTTTTTTATGAGCCGTTCCAGGTAAATTACTTGTATATACCCATATGTAATTATTCATACATTGGTTTATTGTTATGTGCCTCGAGAATCTCGTTAAGTCAAATAATTTTTTAAATTGTAAATTATATGACATTACATAACTTAAAAGTATTTTTATCTAAAGGTGGGTCAAAAGTGAGTTTAATTTGAAAATATCGGATAATTGTTGACTAAAAAAATTTCGATCAAGTGGTAAAAATCAGTCGGTTATTTAAAAACATGTGTATGTCCGACGTCGCCTATACATTTCTCCCCGTGTCCTTTAGGGCGCCATTCAGGGTCCGGGCGAGTTCGCGGAGGGCCTGATGCTGGGCGTGCGGTCGCTGGTGGGCCACACGGTGGGCGGGGCTGCCGGCGCCGTGTCCCGCATCACGGGCGCCATGGGCCACGGCCTGGCCGCGCTCTCGCTGGATAAGGTCGGTGCCATTACAGCTGTCACGATGATCTAACATCACGATTGTATCCTAAATATTTAGGAGTAAATAATAACATCTGCGCATTGTTTCTTGGACGCCTTTAGTTTAAAAATTGTCTATTCGAGTTGGTTGAAATTAATTTCCCTAATAGATGACATAGTTCATTATATTTTTAATAATATAATTATTTCAAAGCCGTCTAATAAATGTTTTTTCTCAGGATTACCAACGTCGGCGTAGAGACAATATTAACAAGACGCCCGCGAATTTACAAGAGGGGCTCGCTAGGAGCGGGAAGGGGCTCTTCATGGTATGGACATGGCTTAGTTGACATCTGTCTTTATAAGGTTTTTTTTTATATAAAGAGACTAGTAAAATAAGAACATTAATTATTTTTTTTAATTTTACATAATAGTATATTTTTTCTGCGTGTAGTAAAATGAGGATATGCAAAAATATAAAGGAAATAGGAATGTCAAAGAAAAAAAATATAAATTGAATGCTATCTGAAAGTGCACGTGGGATACGCAGGGTGTGGTGGACGGCGTGACGGGGCTGGTAACGAAGCCCTACGAGGGCGCCCGCGACCAGGGCGTCGAAGGGTTCTTTAAGGGGCTGGGCGTGGGCGCCGTGGGGCTGGTGGCGAGGCCCACCGCTGGGGTTGTCGATTTCGCGTCCGGCTCGTTCGATGCGGTCAAGAGGTGATTTACATGTGTCTACACGGGCTCGGTGTCGGCGCCTTGTGTGTGCTTTTAACTATGGAGTATAGGGCTTCCTGCTGTTCTAATGCTAATGTTCGTTGGCTTACCTTAAATACTATTCACATTTTATAACTTCTGTGCATGTGATTATGTGTTTTAAGATATATGATTTGTCTTGTTTTTGCATTTAGCGCAGTGCAGTCGTCGTCGTTGAATATGTTAATTTATTTACAATTCATAGATTGTATCTTCTTTCGGTTTTTAATTCTATTATTGATACCGGTATCGGCAGTCGTTTGTTTGTATGTAGTCGTATTCTATAATTCAACGAGAATGGTTCGAGACGCCGATTCGACACAGTGGCTACGTTGACGAGCACACGAGGGAGTCCGTCGACGGTCAGCGGTAGGCGCAGACCACTCTGAAGAGCTACGTGTCTGTGATACCTGAGAACATTTGTTGTTTCGACAAATATATCCCCGTATCCGCAGAGGTCCCTAGCGCTCACAGACCACTATGGTTTAGTATCAAAGAAAACAGTCGTAGTGTACCGTAGGGCGTGGTGGAGGGCGTGCGAGGCGTGGTGGCGCGGCCGCTGGAGGGTGCGGCGGCGGGGGGCGCGGGGGGCTTCTTCCGGGGCCTGGGCCGGGGGGCCATGGGACTGCTCGTGCGCCCCGCGGGAGGCCTCGTTGACTTCACTTCGGGCCTGCTCTCTACCGTTAAAAGGTTATTCCGTAGCTCTAGCCGGAGTCGGTCGGTCCGTCCGACTGAAACCACAACGGGTTCGCAGCATCCGCTCGTCGGAGCCGTCTCGCATCTAAGGACGGTAGGTTTTCAATCGTGCGTATTCATCAGATGTATTTCGTTTATCACCTCGCGGTAGAGATAGTATACTAAATAGTTACTAATCAATTTAATCTCTTGTCACTTTAGCTCATCGTTTTCATCCGCTTCCGCTTGCTTGTTAATATTATTTTTAAATTAGTAGAACATTGTAATCCGTAACCCATGAACGGGTGAGTGACGCTGACGGATCCCGTGCGCAGGGCGGCGGAGCTGTCGGAGGAGGTGACGAAGCGGCGGGCGGCGCGCTACCTGGCGGCCGACGCGGCCCTGCGGCCCTACTCGCGCCTGCAGGCCGAGGGGTACAAGATGCTGTTCGAGCTGGAGAAGGTACCTCGTCCGAAGGAACTTAACATTCGTCTGTTTTAAATTGTTTACGGGCATTTTTTGTATGTATTTTGTATTTAATCCTATATATTTAGGACTTAACAGCTATATAAACTTAATTTGATGTCCGATGACTTTCCCAACACGCGCAGGGCTAGGAGATATGAAGAATATTTCTTATTCCTAAGATTAAACTGTATTTACTAGATGGTGGACCGGTAAAGATAATAGTGTTTTATTTTTTTTTCTTTTACGATTTGATTGTTTTTAATAAGTATTTTCTTGTAATTATTTAACATGTCAAAGTACTTCTCGACTGTATCGTCCGTCTGTGTATTGCAGGGTAAGTTCGTGAGCACGGACACGTACGAGGCGCACGTGTGGGTGATCCCGGCCAAGGAGGTGGTGATGTGCACGGACAAGCGACTCATGTACCTGGAGAAGAACAATGTGTTCGGGGGCTGGCAGGTTTGTACTATTAAACAATATCTGGGTTTAAGGACGCGTTTACGAAACAGATGGGTAGCAAATAACATAACTACATTGACAAAGCTTGACTACGCACACATACGCATGTACAGTCGCGAAATAATGGCTACATGAAACAATTTTGATAGTTTGAATTTATTGGTTTTTCAAATATACTTTTAATATTTTAAATTATTTTATTTTATTGTGTTAAGTATTATGTTTTATTATATGATATTAATATTATTTGTGACCTGAAGGTCCAAACGTTGTAGGCTACTAGAAGTCCTAGACGAAATAGGCTAGGTGAGCCGAGTTAAGGCTTGTTTTGACAGTTGATAAGATCTATTATATTTATATTAACCCGGCTGTATTCACGTTAAATCGGAATGTCCCCGACTAGTTTGCTCGCGAGTTTAGCCGCGAGTCCGCCACGTGTAGAGCTCATAATTAAGAACTCCGAATGTGTTCGAAACTATATTTTTGTAAATTAATATCTGAAAAATTATATATTTTATTATATAATAATTATGTATTCGTTTTTCGTTTACGTATTCCTGTACAAAACGGAAACGTTTTTCGTTTACGTAACCCTGCACGAAACGGATACGTTTTTCGGTTAAAAACATTCTGTGAAGTCTGACGGTAAGATCTTATTAAATTTACAACGGAGCACCTTCCTCTATTCGTCTAGGATATCCAGTACTGGATACTTCCATCCATCAGAATATCAATATCTATATATTTACTAAAAAAATATACTATAAAAATGATTCATAATTTATCTAGTCTGCAATATAGAATATTGTGTAAGCTGCAAAGTATCAAGTTAGGTTTTATAAAATATTTTGTATTCGTACAGCGATCTTTATCAACAGACATTTTGCCTAAAAGAGGTACAGGACCACGCACGACAACAGTCTTAGACCGACTGAGGTGGTGTTAGAATTTTAGAAATATTTTTAATAAAAAACCAATAAAAAGCAAGTAAAATGAACCTTATTACCGTAGATTAAAATTCATGTGTATAAATGTACCGAAAATACGCCTGAAATCGTGGTATGTGTGACGAAATGATTGAATATCGTTTTATTTATATTAAAAACTATAATATTTGAATATTTTTTTGAAGGAATTAAAAATAAAGAAACATTATATCTGCTGTTACTGTAGGTTCTATTACGTTAAGTTTGATTTTGTAGCAATATGTACCGAAAAGCTGATGATTTTCGGCAAAAACTGTAAACGCGTTCTTAATATTCATTAAGTTTATAATAATAGACGATCATTAAATGTCAAATTATAATGAGGCTATTGAAACAAAAAAAAAATTCAATTGTATTTAATTAATTTTATAATATATTTTTTTAACGTTCTCAAGACAATGTCATTATTACATATATTTTTAACTATTTAATTTAACTATACTACTAATATATAATAATAATGTAATAATTAACTATACTATTACACTTTTAGAAAATGTCTGTTAGATACTTTTGTCTATTTGAACAATTCGACAGCAAAAATATTATGATCAAATACGAACATGGCGGCCTCATTAAAATAAATTTCACTTATTTTCAATGCAAGACTTCAAAAATTCGTAAATGATTTTTAATACTGTATATAATTACCCATAAAATAAAAACAACGGTACTTACAAGTTGACGATCCATTTACGTTTACGATATTGGTAATAAATATAAGACGTATTAGTGACTAGCTGAGACGTCGTCGTAGCAGTGTCACGAAACTTGAAAGCCCACGTTTAATGAATTATTTATACGAAATATTCACTGCTCATTTTTCAATACAAAAATATGAATATTTCATGAAGTTTTAAAAATAGATTAGTTTTGATAATATTTTAAACTAATCATATTTTTTTTTTTCATACTTTTTTAGACTTACTCGATTTCATATTGTTATTATATTAATTTATTAAATATCTATTCTTTTAATCAAGGATAATTATATTTTTTCTATTTTATAAAATACTGTTATGTATTATATTACACTATTAATTTATATATACATATCTTAATATTAAATATATGAAACTCATTTAATAAGATCTCCTCATTAGATCTTATTAAATGAGTTTGAGAGAAGATTGGCTTTAATACAGCTCCTTAAACGTTGTTTCCAGTTATCTATATCTATAGATAGAGTCACGTACTGGAAAATTCTTGACTGCCAATCTTATGAACTGTTTTAGGGGCTACAAATTATCATGGCGTTTTTGTATGCTATATTCTTGAAAACTTAATATAAATATATCAACGTTTCGTAACGTCAAAAGTCGTACTAGGGGAATAGATAAAGAACGAAACCATCGTCACCATGCTCTTGGGTGGATCGAGCTTTATAAACCAGTGTTCAGTGTTGCTGAAGAGATCATTCATAGTTATTGAACGTGATTTTGTTAAAACCCTGAAAACCACCTTCAAGAATCAAGAATCATATCTTAATATACCTGTGCCAAGGTTATAGAGCTTTTTACAAAAATGTGGCTCAGATCTTGACAGCTAACACCCCACCATCAACTTTGCACTCTGCTGGCTAATAAAAAATCTTTGAGAGGAAACGAGTCATTCTGCTTTTAAAATATTGCACAATGAAAAAAAAATCTTGTCGATAAATATTTTTGTGTGTAAGGATGGGGGGAATAAAAGAGGACTCCCTTTACGTACCGTTTTAGAATTTGTTTTGATTTTGTTTTTAAATGATAAGTTAAGCAATGACCGTTTTAGAGGCAGCAGGTCGTAACTCACCTGGTTACTAACACGACATGGTTCTAGGTGATATATACGTTTCATGAGGTACAATCTTTTGCTTTCGGACAGAATCTATTAGATTTTTTCTTACGTTACGTTAAGTTTACGTTATTCCGTCACAAACAAATGCGGTTTCACTGTAAGTAACTATCAATAGCCCGGTAGAGAAACATTCGAGTGTCAACAAAACGAATAGAGAGTTTCAAACTGAATTTGGTTCCATACCTACTTTGTGTAATACTGCAGTAATTTGTTTTTTTATCACCCCACTCGCATTTTACAAACTGACTGGCGCGAAAATGAAAAAACAGTTAATATATTAATATTCATAAAAGAATGACAAATTCTAAACTCATAACTAATATGTTTTTTTTTTGTATTTAGAGAGAAATATTTTCACATATTTGAGGTAATAAATATAAATTGGTTAAGAATACCTACATATATAGATTTGTATCTTTTCAAATTATTTTCGATCCGCAGTGGGTTCTAGTTTGTTTAAAATGTTAATAAAACTAAACTTTTGTAGTCGATTAATATATTTTTGTGAAAGTATAAGATGATCGAAATCAAATTTGAGACGATCGAACCGTATTATAAGCAGAGGGTACTTTTATTTCATAGATTATAGTTAAAATATTGTGTAAAAAACAATTTATAATTAGAATGGAAACAGCATTTAATTTATTTTATATTTCAGATTGTATGGAGCTACCTCTGGACGGAGATCCCCGAAGTCCCGACCCGAGTGCCCAAGGGCGTGTACATACCGACCGCCAAGAAGAAGGTTCTGGGCATGTTCCCGAGCTCCGGCTCCGGGAAAGTGATATTCCTGTACGACGAGCAACAGAAGCAGTACCTGCTGACGCAGTGCGAGCGGCTGATGAGGTCCCGTTGACATGAGCTCGTAGAAAGAACGTCTGCCGCGGAATGGCTGCGAGACTTCTTTCTACTAATATTCGATTTTCGCATCGCGTTGGTTTCTTTCGCGTATCACTGCAACCTGCATCACGCACAGCCGAAAGGTTTCCGCTAGCAATGTGTTCAGCCGCTGGGCTCTGGGCTCTGGGCTCGCGAGTCGGGGTTCAATGACCTTCTTTACTGTTTGTATCTCCTATGTATCGTTTATCACATACGGAATATATTTAAAACATATGTTAGACTAGGTGCCTACTCTGTAATTTTTGTTTTTTAAATCACTAACGTTTATAATTACTTGTGTTTCACTAACGCTTTTAGGTTAAGCTAAGGCTTCTTAAATTAATATAAATCTTAATATAATACCTCAAAGCATTGTAAAGCCTTAGCATGTTCTTTAATGTCTTAGATTTATATATATATTATTTCTTCTCCACTGAAAATATTTTTTTGCCATATAAAGTTATCATTTTAGTAAAATTTGATAGCATGCATTTCTCTACATTTAATAAAAAAATATATCGAATACATACTGTTACGTTTTATTAACGCATTTAATGTCATATTTGTATTTGTCCGTCTTTATATAAGTCTTCTATATTATCTTAGTTTGTTAAATTAATATATAAATGGAGTTTAAGTGTTGTATTTAATGCACAACGGCATACAATATGATGTCCCATACAAACTTATATATAAATGTTTATATATAAATGTTTTCATATTAAAAAATAAACAAATTAAGACAAGTATTACTTTAAGAATCTTATTGAAAATGTATTGTTTTGTTACCCGAATAAATAATTTTCTAAGTTGTACCAGTAAGAGTGCCTTATTACAGTGTCATAGTGACTGTCGGAGGCCGATGACGGGGTCGTTGAACCTGTTTGTTATTTACAAATTCTATATTACGTTACCCAATTTTTACAAGTTTAATTTTTTATATTTATGTACCAGACGTGCTTATATTATGTGGGGATTAAATAATCTAAAGTGTTCCATATTAAGTACGTTTGTTTATTAAATGTTTATTATAAGATTTGTTACAACGCTCTCGCACTTTACTTGTTTTGATGAAGTTGTTTTGTTTTGTGCAAGCTTGTGTATATTTTGATATGTATTAAAAATATAAAATATATATTTTGTTTTATTTAATATATTATAGCAATATCAAATTCACTGTAACCCAGTGTGACTCTACCATTATGGACCATTTTTGTTTTTTGATTTTTTTTAATAAATATATAATTGGGATTTTATAATCAACTTTCATACATAACTTTAAATTACTAAATGGTTTTGTTTTTGTTATAAATGGATCATTAAAAGGGATTTTTGAGGAATTAAATATATTGCAGTATATTTAGTATACAGTTAGAACCTTCACTATCGATTTAGGCCACAAAAAATATTTTTTTTAACTAATTAAATATGATGTTTTTAAAGAAATAGGTATTCTTACGGTCGTTTTTTCAGTACATATTTAATAACATTATTTGTACGTCACAATTTAGATACATATGTAAAAAATAGTGACAGACACGCTATAAATACAAGAAATAAAAATAAACTCAACGCGGAAATATCGTCTTCAAAAAGTTAAAAAATCCTTTATGGGTTTGAGTGTACGCATATATAATAAGGTTCCACAAGATATCTTAGACCTTCCTTTCCTTGATTTTAAATGTAAAATTAAAAGTATACTGTTAAAAAAAGCTTATTATAGCATACAGGAGTTTTTAGTTGATCGTGTTTCGATCAACTAAAAGGTTAGGTTGTGGAGCTTTGCTTGCTCATTTGGGGGATATTCTAATGTATACATCAAACATTGTTAAATTGTTTTTAAAAGAGCAACTGTTGAGTTTCTGGCCAGCTCTTCTCAGCAGAGCGCATTCCGAGCTGGTGGTAGCTTACTCACGGACTGACATACTGACATTTTTTTATGTAATGTAATTGACGATTCAAAAGTTCATGTAATAGCTTACTTGAATAAAGATATTTTTGAATTTGAACTTGAATTAACTAAACAAAATGTATCTTGCAAATTATTTAAGGAAAAAAATTGGTGAATGATTTTTATTTCTAGAAACGTTGTAAGTTACTTGGTATTTTTATTATAACAGCTTGATGAAAAAAAAAGAAACATTAATACCTCTTTTAATAAAACGAATATTAAGCAAACAGAGTGAAACCTGTGATAAGTGGGAGACCTTCATCAAATTATCTCTGTTATTTACCTGCCTAGTTAAGATTTGATTTTACGATTTTTTCGATGGTTACCTCTATAATTGGGACTCAATTCTCTTTATAAATGAGACAATTCGTCAGGTTGGGACAAGTTTTGATACGATTGTTTACAAACATTTGTATTTATTTCTTTAGAAACCTTACACAAGTGTTTTGAGATGTCAAATACTGATAATTCTAGTATTTGATCAAAATTATTATATCGCGAAACAGGTTCAAACAACAAGCAATCAAATACAAACAAACATAACCGATTACTTTAAGTAATAAACTTTACTATATCACACTTAATTTACAACAACAAAAATACGCATTTTTATTAACATTTTTACCTTTATAAATGGAATAATGGTACATTTCGAACTCTTTAAGCGAGGGCCTCTGCAAATGAGACAATTAAATTTTAAACCTGTCTAATTGGAAACCTCTTTAAATGGTACAAAATCCTTGGTACCTTGAGATCACTGTATCGTTCCCTTGTACGTCAGTTCGGTCAACACATACCTTACTTTAATTGTTGTTCTTTACGTTGATATTTGCCTAAGAGCTATACTAGCCCCGTGAATTAACAACTTATATACTTTTTCAGAATAAAATTATCTGATCTAGATTTTATTTATTTTATGTTCGAACATACCTTATTGGCTCAAACTATAAAATGATAAAGTCTATAAATGGTTCAAACATTTCAAAAAATATCAAAGTATTCATTTATATGGACTACTAATATGCTACATTATATTTCAAACTTGAAAATTTTTAAGACTTACTTAAATTAAGTTAAAGAAATATTTATTTTTAGAGACAAACAACCGCAGGCTGCAGCTTTCAACATGCTTATACAAGTTTGTGATTACCTAACTAGCGTCTGTGACTGCGCCCGCTCCATGGTACCAGGTTCATCTCCACTCCATTCCATTCCACAGTCCATTAATATTTACAAACTAGAACAGAATCTCCACTTTCAATCATGCAACCGGAGTCTACACCCATAATCGCATAATGGTCCATGGTGTGGTCCATATGATGGGACAACTGCCACTACTTCGTCCCACTAATCCCATGGGACAATTGAAACGGATAATTATATCCCAGAATTCCTATGGAACAAATTACTCATATATTTAGTACCGGACGTCCGATTGACGACCGTAACTGACAATTATGGGACAACGATGGGACCAGTGGAGTAGACTGGATGCCGGAATGTAACCTTCAAATATGATGGATTTCCACTTTCCACACAGACTTTCCTCGTCCAATGGCAAACACATCTTAATCCTCCCCGTATTAAATTATTTCATAAAACCCTTAAAGTTAATGTTAGACATACACACAGTTAAAGAACTAGTAAAAAAATAGTATTTAAAATAAATTTAAAAATTAAAGTGTTTTCGGATCTGAATTATTGTGCAGAAACGACGGAGCGACTGATTGACACTTGACTTTATAGAAACTCATATATATATGTCATAGTGATATACAAATATATCTAACTTTTACTTAGGAATCCTTAACACAAATTATTTACAGATATTCTAAATTGCATACAGTTATTCTATGTTGATAATAATTGCTTGTTATGTTTTTTATTATAGCTTTAGATCCAGGATAGCTAAGGCGGAGAGTCTTCTCCGCCATGCGCGTTTCCACACAAAAGCATAGTATAAACTCAGTGTTACAATTAAACAGAGTTATAAAAGGCTTTATATCCAAACAATAAAACGGATATTTTGAATGACAGCTTAACTCTTCAGAATAATGATTATTTTAAGGGCGTTAAATTTTACAGAGACTCATTAAATATAACATTCGAATCAAAGTTGGACCAAGTTTTGAAAGATTTTATTACGCTGTGATTATTAGTAGTATATATATTTATATTGAAATCTGTACATCGTTATGTATATAGAAGTTACGATGAACTACAAATATTTTTTTATTAATATTAAAATGCACAGGTACATAAAAAACTGCGACCATTTCATTGATTAATTCACTTAAACAATGGAGTCGAGAAATAAAACTAAGGGAAGTATTTGATCCACCTACGTAGCTTCTGTCAAGTATAAAAAGAGCATTCGAGTCCTAATGTCAAGTCAACGGTTTTTTTGTTAAATAAAACCCCAGATGCGTCACACTCGTTAACTCACTTTGCCATATCTTTTCTAAATCAATGAGTTCGTTTTGAAAGTAAGTATTCTATTGTTCGGGTAATTCTGTTTTTTTCATTAAATTTAGTAATTGACTTACTATTTTTGGAAATTAACTATAACATACATCTGTGATGAGTAATGAAGTTAGTTGTTCGAAAAACAATTGTGTACATAGAGACACATGATATAAGCAAATTAAAGGACATCTGAAAAATATACACACTATAAGTAGGTATTGATAAATAGAATTTCAAGCAAAAATCTTTTGTCACATAATAATATAGAAGTAAACTGTTGAATGTGTATGACGTTTTTGCTTTGAAGATGATATTTCAAAAACAAGGAAAACAATTTACGTATTAAAGAAACAACAACCACGGAGATAACTTCACGGGAATAAATATTACATAATAATATGTATAATAACATGTCTTATTTATGTACTTTTATCTAAAAATTACAATGACAAAGGACCAACATTATTTAAAAAAAAACACAAGTTAAGCTGCTCAAACATATTTAAGGAAATGCGAGATCATATTTTTTAAATCTAATATTATATAAGCATACTCTGACTTTACAGTAAACTATATAGTTATAAGTAACAGGTAAACATAGTGTAGAGTTAGAGACGCTACATTTGCATCGGAAATAGCGTGAAAACTTGCATTTACAATAAATTGACATTATATCGGAAACTACTTAGTAAACAAAGAACCACTTTCCTCTCCCATGAGGTGTTTGAAATATAATATTATTAGACATGGCTCTTATTATGTGAACGTTACAGATATAATTCTTGATATGTCATATTTTTTAACTTTATGATTTTGTATTTACTTATATTAAACTAGGAAAGTTTTCTTTGATTCTATTCGAATTACGGAAGCGATTTTGACAATTCTTTCACCTCTAGTAGGCTTCGTTATGAATAAATTATTTTAATTCCGAAATGTGTTTAATGCTAATAAAAAAAAGAATGCTCACAGGTTATTACAAGAAATTAACCAAATTAAATATTATGCAGTTACTTTAAAGTTGTCTATGAAATTTCAATTTTAATAATTAAGATTAAACTGAATGTTATTAAATAGTCTTTGACGGTTTGCTTGCTTCAGTGGATACCATTAATCAAGACGCCCCCTTTAGTGGAGAGAGGATTTCGAGATAAAATTTAAATTATTTAATTAGAATCTTTATGTAATTAGAACCCTTGCCATCCATATTTAGAAGAAAAGATAATTCTATTTTAATTATTATATATTTTTTAACTAAAAATAATTTCTACCTAATTGTAATGATATATTATTATTTTATTGCTCTTGTAAGAAAAAAGTTACCTATATATGTAAATATTATTAGACTAATATATAGATGTAGAGTTGAAGCTTTTATTACTTTCTGTTCTAAATATTGTTTGTCTAAGTAAGTGGGAAGTCCTCTTTTTGTTTGTGCTCTTTTGAAAGCTCCAATATATCACGATATACTTTTACATAACATCTTTGTGCTTTTACTTTTATTATAATAGTAATAAGCAAGCAGAATTAAATAAACAATATATAAATTAAATTATGTTAAAAAAACTAATATATAAACAGATATAAAAAAAATGTAAAGTGGTTTTATTTCTTGGTAAAATTAAAATCCTTCTAAAAATAAGTTAGTTCTTTAGATTTATTTAAAAAAAAGTCTTTTAATAAAAACTCGTATACAAGTGATATTTCACGTGGGGTAAGGGGGGGACAGCTTCTGCTTTGTAGAAATCTCACGCGAGTCAATTTTTCAAAATGTCAACGTTCACTTGGATATTATAACGTCAAGGTAATAAGAGATCCCGTTTATTTATTCATTTTTATATCATATTATGTAACTTAAGAAATTTGAATTCATTTTTCTTCTTAATCTTGCATGTAGTATACTCATAGTTTTATAGTTTTGCAGATTTTATTTATAAAGATATTAAAGTATAATTTAGGTGGTATCAAAACTTTTGAAGTTGGATAAGTAATTAATTTTAGTGACATGGTAAATTCTCTCATTAGAGGAAATTAAATCATTCTGGACGATCCGAAAACCTTTTATATATATTACTTTTGTGATTGATGTATATTTAAAATCGTTGTAACTCTTGGTTAGCATTCTAAAAGCCGACGTGAATAGAGCGCGTGACCGCACGTTACTTTGAAGCCGTACTACCTTTAAATATTAAATATTTTTTTTATAAAATTTAAAGTTCATTAAATTGAATGAGTTATTTATCACTTCCAGACAATGATATTAATTAGTCTTAATATAAATAGTCTAAAGGCGATGGTGTATCTGGAGAGTGCTGGCGGCTTGTCCTCGCCAGATCGATGCAGGAGTTCTCGCTCCAATGCTCACAATCTATTAATAGGGAATAGCCGTCAACTAACCGGTACTCTATATTTTAATAACTTTTAGCCAAGCACGCTTATAACTACTGGACAGTATTTTAGAAAGTTCGTTAGATAAAATATATTTATTAAGAAATTTCAAGTTATTGCATATATATTATATTATTCGTTCAATTAATTTCCGTTTCTTAAATAAGACTCTCGACATCACGCCGAGACGTTTACGACATCTTCTTAACGACTTAATGTCGAAATCGAAAACAATGAAAGCAGAACATATAAGGAACCGGTGAAAGCGATGAGAATTACATATTGGCTTATACACTGACTGCTCTCTAAGGAACGTCGCTCTAAATCAGGAACTGAAGATAGAAATGTATGGCGAATATCCAAATTCCAATGTGAAAATCCAATAGTCAAGGGTCAAATATTGTATGAGGTTTAATGTATGGTTTAATGGGTTTGAGTAATTGTCCATTACAATAGTGTTTTATGTGTTGGATGACGTATTTACTTATATTTGAAATCTGCATAATTATTTTTTGTACGTAATTTGCGGTAATGTAATATTATCCATAAAACATAATTTTACTTAAATTCATAATAATATTTAGCTTAAGATTTATTATATTTATCTACTTATAAATATAACAGCCCTACATAAAAATACCATTTCGTTTTTAATGGACACAACATATATCTTTAACGTGTTAAGAGTTATAAAATGTAGTATCAAATGAATATCAAATTAATATTTTATTAATATTTTAAGTACTTTAAGAGCACAAGTTAATTATTTTCTATATTGTAGGTTAGAAAAATAAAAGATTTAATGTGAGCCGATCAATATAAGCTACGTTGCTTTTACATATTTTCTGCTACATGAAGCCCATTCGTCTGTTAACAAAGATAAAAGTTCATTCTTTGCAAAGTGTGTTGTTTTACAAGATACAGGACTTTAAAAATTCTCCGCCCTTCAAGTGTAAAAGATTTAAAAATGAACAAATAACTTACGATAACTTAAATAAATCTTTACGGAGGTGTATTATAATAATATTTAACTTATTAAAATATTTGTTTTTCTTTCATTTAAATTTTTCTGACATATAGACTCTTACAGATTTTCATAAAATATAATATTTAAAAATATTTGCAAATGTTTGCTTTGTTATACGTCTAAATATTACTTATATAATAAAATTATATAACTATTTTACTTATTCCATTATGGTATGTTTATATTCTATAAATAATATTTAAAAAATATTTATAAATAGGTACCTGTATTAATATTATCAAAAACTTTGTCCATTAATTGATTTAGTTATTAGTAAGTCTTATTTTGCTATATTTAAAGATAGGTTTAGAATTTGTATATTATTGAACTAAATACATTTTACCAAAAAAATATATTATTTATTTTACGTATAAAACGTTATGATTAAGATTTTCTGTTTTTATTGATATGATTGCGATATATTCTGTTAAATTCATATACTTCCTTATTGTTCTTATGTAATTTAACGCGAAAACAAAATGCGTGGACGTTGTGCTACACCAAAGATACGTGAATTCTTTTTAACGAATTTACTTTATCTTTGTCTGACTTAAAACTATAACTTCAAAGACTTATTTCTTAGTAATATAAGAAAATAAAGTAAATTTAATAGGATTGTTAATTTCCTAAATGAAATCACAAATTAGTCCAAAAATCGATTCTTAATTACTTTTAATGTAAACAATTATTTCATCGCTGAAGTGGACAACTGTTTGATTGATGAGATTCGCTGACGTTAGCTCGGAATAAACATACAAATATTATAATTGCAATAGAGTATTTATTAGCTAGACGACTTAAAAACTCATTTAATATATATATATATATATCTTTATTTTAAATATAAATTAAATCAAAAAGAAAGTCAGGTATTTTGGAAAATTTCCCTGTTCTAAATAAAAATTAGGAGAACTTAAAACGTCAAAAAATATGACAATATATGATTTGAAAACAAAAATACTATGAATTATGAACAACAAAGTAAGAAAAAATAACAATAAAGTATATATATTTTTTAATAAGGTACTTTTTATTTATTATGATTTAGATATAAAAATGCTATCAGAGAACGTATTTAAGGTTTTAAAAATTAAATGGATCTTTAATATAATAATTGAATTACTTCAGGCCGTATTTAATTTACAATAAACGTATATTATTACTATATTTTTCATGTGGTAATATTTTAATATTCGTTATAAAATAATTTATTTAATTATGTATAGAAGTCTTAATGTAAGCTTAAATAACTGTACATAAAGTCTGTATATTGAAAAAGATAGAAAAAACAATATATACCATTTTATATTTAATTTTTTGTATGGCATAGGTGTCTGTATGTTATCTTACGTAAGATAAAAAAAATAGTTTTTTTTTAAATCTATCAAATGGTGCAAAATATTTTTTTACAAAAATATAGATCTCATCTGAATTATCAACAAAATAGAGTTAATGAAGCTAGTACTAATATACCAAGACACTTTACTTTAATGTATTTTTTTGTGAAAAGTCGGGAGGATCGCTAGTATTGTATTGTTTTTATTTAAATAAATGACTGTTGTCGTCTGATTTGAAGCCGCAGCTCGCAGATAAATTATAATATTTTATTTCGTCACTTCTTTCTATTATATTTATAATTGAGAAACGTGATACTTTGTCGTCGTAATAAAAGATATCGAGAGGATTTGTGAAACCAATTATTAATACAGGTTTGTAATAAAATAATTTGTATAATAAAATTAAAAAAATCTTCAATAACTTTTTTTACTATGAAAATGTCATATAATTCGGAAAATATAACGGTCATATTTTGTTTACAGAAGGCATCAACAGACTTTAAGTTCGATTCGAATTTCAAAGATTTTTTCAATTTGATGAAATTACTTCAAAACGATTCAATAAAATATATTTTTGGTGAATATGCACGTTAAATATATTCACAAAATAATACCATAAAAAAAATGAGAAAAAAAAAATTTACAAAGCGTTCCTAGTAATTTCGAAAGATAGGTCGTCATATTTTGAAAACATTAGCTCCATTTCAATACCAAATACTTCATAATTGTTATGGACAAGTAAAAAAATGAATCTAATTACCGTTCTAAGAAAGTTAGCAAGTTTATGAGAAACTATGACCGTGTGAAATGTGTTGAAGGAACGCCCCAGGGCGGGGTTGGGCGGGGCGCTGGACTATATAAGCGTTGCAAGCCTGAAAAGTTAGTTATTGAACACGTGATCAGACCAGCCCAGTGACACAGACTCGTTCCTCCGGTGAGACTTTCCCACGCTCCACAACTTCACGCTTCGCAGGTTAGTCCTTTAGAAAAAACTTTCATTCTACCGCGCTGAAAAATATTTATTAAAATTGTTGTTGAAAAAATATTTTGTTGTTGAAAAAATATTTTGTTGTTGTTTGTGTGATAATATTTGACATATCATAATCAAAACTTTTTCATAATATTAGTAGTGAAAATAAGGATTTTTTTCCCTTATTTTACTCCAGAGTCATGAATTGTTTATTATTTAATTTACTATATTAAATTTAACAGTGACACTTTTAAAATAATTACTATCTCGAATTATTAATTAATTTTAAAGAATTTAATTTTAAAATTTTTGGTGAAACAAGTCAGATAAAATGTATAAATTAAAATGTTTCTACTAGAATTTTATAATTAAATAGAGAAATAAATGTAATAAGTTTTTAATTTACTTACTAAATATCTAATATAATCAAAATACCTGTATATTTTAGATCTACCTCGCACAATATGATAAACTAATGTCAGGTATTTAAATGGTTCAAGATTACTCGAGAGTAACTTTTGTTTCTAAATAATATATAATTTTTAATTCTTTATAAAACTAAATTTATATAATTTTTAATTCATTTTAACGTTTTTTGAATGTTGGATTTCATAACGTAAATAAATGTTAAAAAGCTTTTATATGAGGCTGATTTGAGTTCAATTAATTCAGGTTTCTTACTTAAAGCATATTTAATACACAAACGAAAGTGAAATCCAATGTAAGAGACAAATGAGAACACATTGCTCTGTTTTTTATTAATATAAATATACATTAAGGATCACAAAGTTATTTATAAATATAAATGTTAGCCGTTTAACGAAAAGGCGTTCTAAATTTAATTCTAATGTAATGTATAATTTCAAAAAAAATAAAATATAACCAGACTTTTTAGATCTATAATATGAGCTGTTATTGACAATATTACTCTTAAGTTCAGAGTTCGAAATTTAAATTTTCTATAACATTCTGATTTTAAACTATTAAACTTCAATATATATGGGTACGAAATTCTAAATGATCAATTGGCATAATATATACTATATTCTAATAAATAAAAAACTTCATTATGAAAAAGCTTTATCCCTAATTAGTGTAATTACACTGTTTGGTACAACAGTGGCTGCTAGACGTGTGTCTAGATCTAAGTACACATTTACATTGTACAATGTGGTATCTCCTTGCTTACTTCGAGCACGACCGCAAAGCTCGTCGCAGCTGTTTATATTTAAAGTCAAAACATTTGCCATTTCATTTTAAAATGCAAAATATTCTCAGGAAAATATTTTCATAAAATATTACATTTTAGATATAGACGGAGTAGGTGCATCGGCATTTATGAATTTATGAATGAACTGCTGATAATACAGGAGACAAGATAGGTTTTGCCACGATATTTTAACTTGGCCTGCTTTGATAACTTATCGTCTTTCACGTTGAGTCGTCGGATTTTGTTTTTTTTTTCTGTATTATTGATTCATCTAGTTAATATCAATTTTATTCTTGCACTTCGAAATGAATTTTAAAAACAAATATTGAATTTTATTACGTATTAATGTATTAAGTATAACATGAATAACAAACTTGAAGTTAGACATTCATTTAATCAACTATTAGTATTCTCAAATGTAATAAACGTGTGAAAAGAATATTATATGTCTTTTAAATAAATATAGATTGAAAATAAACCGCGATAAATAAGGTCGCGGGTTTGATCCCTGGCCGACACGGACCGCGACCACGACCACGCGTATCGGTTTATTTTTAATTATATATTTATTTAAAATTTAAATAAGCTTTATAAACATGTGTAGCATGACTACACATGTTTATAAATAATTTCAAATTTAAATAAAATAGCAATAAAATAAATGAAAACAAGTATTTAAAAAAAAAAATGATAAACCATACTCTTCTGCCAGCGATGTAATATATTGAATTCTTATTATTCAAAAAAGTGTTCCATTTTGATGACAGTTTAGAAAATATCATGTACATTATAAATAATATTATTATGGAACTTCTTCTAAAATGTAGAGGTTTTATATGAATGCGTTATTCCAGAGTGATAGTGAGCGGTGGAATTCAAGTTGATTACATTCAAACTAAATTCAACTTGAAATATGAAACACCTGTTTAAACCTGTCTGTTTATGAACGGAGCGCACTGTGTGAGGTTCAGTTAAGAGCTTTATAATTTAGAAGTAACTCATAAATATGCCCAAAGCTAACCAAAGCTAAATGTATATCTAACAAATTATAACTTGAGCCATTTTTACTAGATTTTCCTTAAATTATTTTATCTTTTAGGTACTGCAGGAAAATTAGTTAAAATATTAAGGTTATTTTAAGTCAATAGGCAATATTTTCTCGAAGCAGAATCTAAATACATTAGTTCCATTTCGTGATTTATACAATATGATATTACCTGCACCATGGCTCTTGAGTTTATAATTACAATTAGCCCAAATTCCTAATTCTAGTTTAATTGTAATGTTCAATATACTTTCTTTAGTTTTCCCATGGTCAAGAAAGACTTACACAATAAACCCGATTCTCCCCGTATCCTTCCCTCCTGCTATCCTTAATTTTCACGAGCTTCAAGGGTGGAAACGCATCTGCCACTACACGCATTGTCTTTGTTTATGAGCGAGAATAACCATTTATCTTTAAGTGGACTGTCTGATCTTTTGACTCTTGTCTTTTTATGAATGAAAAGCTATCACGAAATATCTATCATACATTGGTTTATTTTTTGGTTGATTGAAAGATCTGGAAATGTTAAAATAGTTATTGATAAAAAAAATACCCCATTCCTATATACATATAATAGGTAATTATATGAAATATAGTCTAAAAACTACTTTCTATCTATCTTCATACAATTAATATGTAAGTTTTGCGTAAAATGTGAATACATCAGACATATCAGGCAAGTCAGACAGATGAGACAAGTCAGACATTTAGAGAGATCAAACATCTTGCTTCGGTTTATTGTTTGCTGTCAAAAGTAGGGTGCAGACATTTTGGATAATATTTTGTTCCATTCTTTACGTTTAAAGATCGGTACAAGTGTGTTTAGACTACGTTCAGCAGATGACATCCCACAATGTTGTTTGTGGAACGCCATTACATCTACGCTGGCTTTGCTAGCTAGTTCAAAATTAACATATATTTTCGTTGTGTATTTAAAACCGCTAATATGTTAAGTTCAGTGAGATAAGAGAGTTTTACTCATTTTTAGTTTGCCTCAATATGATCCCCATTTAGATCCTCACTGAACGTCTCCTATTTCCTTTCATCCCTTGATATTTAAGTCAGCACGAAAGTCTGATATCATGTTGCTGACTCGTTCAAACCCATTGTACATTAAGACACTTCACATTGATGTGATTGTTGAGGTGTGCTCTGATGTTTATTGAGGTAGATCTTATTAGTATAAGTTTTCGGTTACGTACAGAGAACATTCAAATATTTGTATTTAATATTTGTAATATTTAAGGAATAACTAGAGTTATTGCATGTTTACTGCCAATTCATTAAAAGTTTAACTGTTTAAGTGACGTTCTTAGTGCCGTTAGGATTATAGGAAACAAACATGTCTATAAAATAAGACAATAAACTACTATGAGAGCAAACAATACCAGCTAACACATTTAAACAATTCATGCTCCATACAAATTAAATTTCACCCAACGTTGAATTTCTAATGCAGGGCATAAGCCGCTTGAGGAATATTTACAACTACGGGACGATTAAAGTTTTGAAACAAAACGTAATTTAGAGTTTGTAAGTGAATTTACATGATTTAAGCTTCATCCGGTAATATTTCAATGTTACAAAGAAAAACGCCTTCACTGACTTGTCGTTATTTCGTATATTACAAAGTAATTTGATATTATCAAGATAATGTTCCAAAAAGCTTCTTACGCTCTTGTTTTGTATAAAATTATGAAGATCACATGAAATTATGAACATGAAAAATGAAAATACATTTGAAAAAATTCAAATGTCAAATAACATATTACGAAGTAAAAACACAATACACGTCTATGGATCTGCTTGAATTATTACAATGAAACTTTACATCGCAATATAATACACATTGGCTTGTTGGATTGAAGTTTAATTTTTTTTATTTATTCATATTTTGAAAATTTTGAAACTGGGTTTTATTAATAAATTCGTATCTGTAGAAGAACAAAATAATTACTTTTAATCGTTGAGAATCAGTGTATTCTAGCAATGGTATTATAAATATTTGAGTAATTATTTTTAGTATACAAATAAATATTAGTTATTTAAATTTTATTTTCTTTATCGAATATAAAGAAAACAGTGGACATGCTCGTTGAAAATACACTTTATATTAATAAATATGTAACTTTTCAAACCACTAACACATTATATAACCAATAATTGCAGTCGAATTCAAACAACGACGAAGGTCGCTTCGTCTCTGTCAGGATTAAATGTCAAACTTCAATAGATGTGTTTGCGCTGCAATTGAAAGCTCGATGCGCTACGAGCTCAGCGGCCACGAGTCTACGATGCTACGCCGTAGAGTACACAACGTATTACTTGTAGCATTCGAGTACAAAGACAAACTTGCAACTCGATATTTATATATTGGTTGTCTGTATATATTAAAGTGTATATGTATATTTATTTTTTTATTTGTCATTAATAAGTTTTACTCTGCTATTGTTTCTGCTATTTTATAAAAATAATGTGTGGATTAAATTGTCTAAATTATTAAAATATATATAAATATTTAAAATTGCCCTAATTTATACAAGCCACAAAGTATGGACTTCTCATAATAGTTTTTGTTATTTATTTGCTATTACCAGCTGTTTTTTATATAAAATATATGAAAAAAAGCTTATTCTAATAGCGTTTTGGAAAACGCTCAATATATTTTCATATTTTATATGTAGATGTAAATACAATTTCTAAAATCTTTACACTGCAGAAAGCCCGTATACATTTCTTATGGAGTCAAAATCTTCTGCCGGCATAAGCACTAGACAATGCTTGGAATCTGTAGCAGTAATATAATTTACAAGTTAATTAACATGCTTTTTTTGTCGATACTCTTTGCAGATATAGTGTATAAACTAATTTGTCTTTTTTTCATTTGACATGTCAATTTTATCATAGATTAGTTTTAACTATATAAAAGTTATTATATTTATAAATATTATTATATTTTATAGTTTTATGTATCGTTTAATTATTGTAATATCAGAACTACACACAACTGGTTGCGTTTAAATTTACCGATAGTTATATTTATTATAAATATCTTTTAAATATAATTTAGGAATTCTGAGATTTGATGTCAAATTATTTATATAATTAATATATGAAAAGTTAATATATTATTTTACATAAATTCAAATGAAAATACTTTATTTCCATATACCTTACACATATAATTATTAAATACTTATAAAAAAAACATATATTAAATTAATTAAAGTAATTGCTAATGAGAAAAATAAGTTTTTAATAAGAACAATTATTAAACACGAATGGTAAATTATTTCAATATAAAATTAACTATGTTTAAAGTAAAAATATAGAATTTCAAAAAAATATTTAGACATTTTATTAAATTATAAAGACGTACGTAGCTCACTTGACATCACCGTTAACGACGCAAATTAGATTTACTATAAGAAATTTTATTGAAGTCTCCTCGCGTCTTCCTTAAGTCGGCCTCCTCCTCCTCTCCTCCTTCTCTCCTCCTCGTGGATCAAATAATGATCACTGAAATTGTAATAATTGAATCGTTTTGAATAACATCGGAATTTGAACGTTTCGAATTCTGTTAAATTTATTAATCACAATTATAAAATATTTTATGTTATCATATTAAATGAATGCCATTTAAAATATTAGTGTCTCAGAATTATTATCTGTAACAGGCTATGATTTTATCTTAGATAAGTTTCTTTATGAATGAAATAATTTGAGATATCCATATCTTACTTTTAATAAATTCTACGCAATCCTTAAGACTAAATAGATAAAAAGGAGTTTGAATAACCTTTGCAGATAAAAAACTATTCAAACATATCGACATGTACCTCTTTAAATATAGAGGTTAGCTTGTCATATTCTCGTCACGGTTCATTAGTCTTAATGACCTTTTTCATTCTAGTAAGTTCGTTGCATAAAGATCGTGTAGTATTTAAACTTATCTAGGCTTATAGAGAACATTCTTCAACCCCTGTTAGACTTGACTCAACTTGATAAATGTTTATACTTTCGATTGCTTTTGTTCGCCTCAGCTATACTCAGCGGAATTATTAGCTCGGACTAAGAAAATCTAGCATAGCTCGAAGATAAAGTGATAATTTTTAATTATTTTACTTAAACTTGGTTTTACTTTAACTTTGACCTAGATTGAATAAATCTTCATAAATGTAATTTTACTCTTTTTTATTTCTTAGATGTTTTCTAATTTAGACGAATATTATTGGTCAAATCGTCAAAACATAAATAAATAAAACAGATACTGTAATATTTTTTAGATTATATTTTAAATAAGATATATTATTGTGGAACCTTTACTTATAAGAAACTATAAATTATTCGTTAGCAATAATAATATCAGTATAATATATATTGTGGTTAATCACTTTATCAATTTAATGTAGATTCATAGTTACACAATGTTTTTTATTATTAAATTAGTTAAAGAAACCCTCTACAAGAACCCCTCATGTATTATTAACGCTTTATAATCTCTGACATCTTTATTTCAGCCTGTAAATAAGTATTAAGATATTGACCTCGAAATTCACATAAAGCGTATTATTTTCTCTGAAAACGTTTTATATTATCTGAAATTATATTCATACTTAGACAGTATGAGCGTAGATAAAAATAATATCTTTTAAGCCTTGATATGTATTCAATATTTTACAGACACAATCAATACTTTTTAGGACATAAATAGTGACCGTTTTGTTTTAAGTATATCTTTAGAATTGTTTGCTTAATAAAAAATCTTGTGAACGTACATCGTAACCCTTCTCTTACTTAAGTAAAGAGTTGTATCTTGTGATAATAAAGCCAAGTTTTACGACCGAATTATGCGTTCTGTTCCGGACTGGACGATCATAAAATTATTTTACTATTTCAGTGACGCACAGACATTGCATCGGAATATGCACTTAGAAAGCTTCTATGGAATGACATTTATGTAATATTAAATTTATATTAGTATTTTTAAACATGGTCTTATCTCTAGCTAATGTAGGACTTGATTCATTTTGAAATTCAATTCGGATTAAGAAGTTTTCGCATCAAGTTTTATACAAGATTTTGTGCTACAAGCTAAGGTTATATATTTATTTCGAAACCATGTTTATGACAAAGAAAATACCACGTGTTTTAAAACGAAGTGTCATTAGCAGTTTATACAATCTTACAAATAGTACTTTTACAATATTGAAAGATAAAAAGAAAGTTTTTGAAAGGATTGACTTTGAATTATATAAAACAATTAAAAAGTTCAGAATTTGCCTTCAAAGCGTAGTTGTTTATTTGATTCGCTTTTCTTAATTATTATAACGAGGAAAAATCTTGATAAACTTGTTGCGTAAATTCCTGAAAGATTTTATTTTACCTGTAAAATATAAGATTATGAACGATCTTGATGAGTTTATAAAACAGCTTAGTTAATTTGTAAATTATGTAATATTTGGACAGATATTCTATTTATTAGATTATTCTATTTAGATTTAATTTAATTGCCGTCAAATATGTTCAAAACTGTTGGTATTTCTAATAAACACTTAATGTTAAATAAGAAGCGAATGTACGAAAGTACATAATTAATAACTGGTGTTAAAATAAAACAATAAAAAAGGTAAAAGATAATAAAGTTGACACATTTTTAAATATGTCTTGAAATTAGGGAATTAAAAGATATTTATTACAACCGTCAGCCCTTTATAACTTCATAATATTAACCCTACGGTTGTCACGGGGATTAATCTTGCCGAATTAAGAGTTCTAATTTAAAATACACAAAGGTTCCCCGCGAACAAGACTGACATTAAAAAAAATAGAAGATTATAATTTTATATGTGAAAAATTCATTGTTAATAAATATACACCTAATGTAGAGTCAATAACGATAATAGATTTAATATGTTTGTTATTATTTATATAACTTATTAAAAAATAATTTTAATTTTATTTGTACGTATTTTAATGGAAAAATAATATTTGACTCCTAATTTAACTTCTAATTAAAACACCTTAATTAGAAGCCAGTAATATTTTCAAGTTGAAATATAATTTTATATCTCTCTATGTACTTACGCTTTTATTAGAAAAATATTCAAAATATAAGTAAAATCAGTTTCCTTATTGGTAATTTATTTTTCAATGTCTAGAGACAGAGTTGTTTACTATAAATTCTAACTAAGTAGGATGGCATCTATTGGGACCCTTTGACATTTAAACATTATTTGACTTATTCTCTACATTTAGTTTTCGGGCATTAATTTGAAATAAGGTTTTTTTTTTAAAGTAACATTTTATTTAACATTAAAAATATATAAATTTATTAAAAATTTTGTTATATTAAGCAAGTTAATGCCATTAAAATAAATAAACAAATAACTAACCACTTCGTCGAGATTACACGACATCGTGTCTATATAAACATAATAGACGTTATGTCTGTTGTATGTTACTGTGATAGAAGCCAGTGATTGAATTGTGGTCTGAATGGATTGCGTGTGGCACATTGTGGCTTTTATCTCAAACTGAATGACGTATCGCAAAGACGGTCCGTTTGAAAGATTTGACGTTTATATTTGACAATGACTGAATGTCCATCGCAGAGATTTTAGTAAAAATTGATGGTTTTATGCAATTTTAATTCAAATTACATTAGTATTTATTTCTTTTTAATGTATAATGGCTGTGGGATTGAACTAATAGAAATAATAATTGTTACGTTTATCCGTCACTGTTTAGAAATAGAATAGTTTTAAGTTTACGTTGGACAGATTTCATCCCCTGTAAGTGACAATAGAAGCCATCGGCTGAGGTTAGTCATTTACATTTAATATTAATTTTCAATTTAGATCTTTCAGTATATATAATCGTAATTTACAAACTGGTTCACTCTTATTGAACTTTTAATCCTTAACCAGAAATACGTTAGCAACCCTGAACATTATTTGTAAGAATAGTTATTGAGATAATTTAATTGCGAAGCAAATAAATGATAGGCAGTTAGTGAATATGTTATTTTTGTTCCCAAGGTCGTTTTTCTATTTCACAAAAATAATATTTATTATCGTGTTACCAAAAAAATTGGTTATGCTGCAGTTCGGTCGCATTACCGATTGAATTCAATTTATTATGATTTACATGACAGGTTCTGAATTCGAATAAAGAGTGTGCTGTTTAGATTCTCATCTTTCGTTTGAAATCAGACAGACAGACTGACGTCGACACAACAATAGCGGTCGCCTTGTATAAGGAATTTTTATTGTAACTTGCATGCCATGAAAATAAATATGTAGCTCGTAAAGATTTTATATATCATTTTCATAAAATAAATTACGCAATGTAAAAGATTCGAATAGAAAGATAAATAAATAATATTTTAAGTAAGAAAGTTACGTTTTACGTAAACATTTATTGAATAAGAACTTTATAGAGAACAATACTGTATATGAATGAGTCAAGGGAACTTTTTAGATGATATTTAGTTGAGACAACGGTTGTTTGTTCAATACTTACAAAGTTATTCTGCCAGCGTGACGTGACTTGTGGGAAATTTAAAGGCCTATATGCTTTGTATTGTTTTCTCCGTCGAAATTGTTTTTATTCATTATTATTATTTTAACAATATTTATTATATTGGGTAGGCCTTCATAAGAATATGTTATGTGATATTGTAGTAGAATTTTGAATAGAAGTTTTGAGTTAGACAACTAGTTTTTTTAGGGAATATAAATGTCACAGGAAAATCTGTTAATTGCGTCTGCTTAATTTTATACGCTTAGTTATACGATTAAATATGAGAAAATTATGTTCTTAATTATTTAATTTAATGTAACATGTTTTATTTTGTGGGTTTTAAAAAATATAATGTTATTTAGATGCAAACATCATTATCCGGTCACTATTGTCACAAGTTAAACCTTCATAAACAAACTTTCTTAATAACAGTAACTGACTCGAAGTGACGACCGGTATACAATCTCTCACAAAGTAGATATAACCGCTTAGACGACGACAATCTTATTTGATATATGTACTCCAGTATTAAAGTATTACTATACCAAACTAATATATATATAGTAAATAATTAAAATTGTTTAACAGATATAAGTTTATAGCTTGGGAATGTAAAATGGTAAAAAAAAAACACCTTACTAGAACTTTACCTTGATATAAAGAACCTGGAAACTCGAGATAATCCTAAGAGCTCTGAGTGAGGACAATGGCCTACAGACACAGCTCATTAGCTAAAATCTAAAATTACTAAGCCTTTCTTTGTAAAACAAAGAAATGCTTTAAATTTTTAAGTAAAGTATATTTTATATATTGTTTCAGTTTAATTTATTAGTTACATACATTTGAGATATTTATAACAGAATGAAAATGAAAATACAAATCAAGCGTACATTTATTTTACTATCAATTAAGTCGTATAAATTCTATTCGATTCGCTTATCAATTCACGTCGGATATTTTAAATAAAAGCTTCAATCATGACAAATACGTGATCTAATTCTATATGTATAAATGGATGAAAGTCTGTATTTACTGTGCCTTTTGTTTTAAATTCCTGTTTCATTATTCAATAACAATATGACAGTAGCTTAAGAGTATTTACATGTATATACTACAGTACTACTATTGCTTAAAATAAATATTTTTCTCAGTAGTCTTTTAAGATACAAGTTTAAGAAAAGAAATATATATATATATATATATATATATATATATATATATATATATATATATATGATTTCTAAGTTATTAATTATACTTGTAGATGATTGTCTCGTGAACAAAACGATAAAGAATTCACTCTCAAAACAAACTATAAAATCAAAGGTGAAGAATACAAGAATAGCAAAGGGCGATGGTTGGAACAATAAAATGCACGTGCTCATAAACCGGCGCTGTTTCGACAAATTGGCTCGTCTGCGGCTAATCAAAGAAATCACACGTTACCCTCAGCTAATCGAGTACGCTGATGGAACGACAGATTATATCGTTATCATATTATCTCTTCACTTAATCTGTAGCTCTTAATTTTGTGATAGCTTGATTAAGATTTTAAAAGAACTTCGTTATATTGAATATTTACTCCAATTTGGTTTGTATATTTAATTTTACCATATATATCTAATTCCCAATATTTAATTAACTCCTCCCCCAATGTTTCGTAGCGGGTAAGAGGGTTACACATCAATGATTTTGTTTATAATATATGTAGATTTTCCCAGAAATTCACTCAGCAAATCCGAGATTAGAAAATTCTTGCTTATACATATAATTATGTCTGGAATCCGTAATGTTAAAAACAAACATTGAGACCGCGTTAAAGGTCATCTACCAGGTCATCTACCTCCGACTCTACCTACTAGCCGTATAGTTAATTAAGCTTATGAAAATGGTTGTTTTTCTTGAACTATGCTATTTCTTGGACACCAATTTTTACTCGTTTAATGGTTAAATTGGAAATTAAAGAATTATATTCAAGATTGTCCATTGAGGTTTCTGTCGGCTGTTGTTCATTTCAGCAACTTATAAAAGCTCCGCCACAAGATCATTTTAGATTTTTTATTGCATTAGCATTCACTCCTTAATCACGGAATCTTATTACGTTTGTAAATCAATATTGGGAGACATCTCTGAATGTATCCACAGAAAATATGGACGTGATGAGCTACCTTCACTATATTTGTTGGACAAATTTAGTGAAATTTTTAAATTTGGTTCGCCCTACAACATACTTACGGCTAAATAATTCCTTACATTCCTGTGAACGATTTATCACTATATCGACATCGTTGTACATATATATATATATATATATATATATATATATGCATTTTGAAATAACAAAAAAATATTACAAAGCTGATAACAAAAATAAATATTGACGAATACTTGTAATATTTATTTATAATAACCTTTTTCAAACATATCCTTCATTCGTATACCATCCGTAACTAGTTACATGTGAACCCGGTGACCCAAATAATAATAACACAAATACGGTTCAAATTCTGTCACTGAAAGCTTATTCAGGTCGCGAAGCGTGAGATGTAATCCATACATTCAATGTGGATAGACAGACAGATAAGGGCTTGTTTATTCGTATAAAAAATCATTGGAACGTCACTAATGATTTTTTGATTTATACAAAATAACACCCCAGAGACAGCTCCTGGATTTAGATTTATATGAATTATAAGAGCGTCTAATGGTTTCTGGGCTGGACCTGATGAATATAGAACAATCTACTAATTTAACATTAGTTCCTATTGTTAAAGGAATGTTAAATAGCTGGTACCACAAGTTATGGTCTCAATGGATGGAAAGTTTGCAATACTGCCACCGCGAACAATGATGTGAAAGAAAATTGAAGAGTGCCATTATGAAATGTTTAGGCAAGGCTCGCTCGGTAAACACTTGCCTACCGCGCACAATAGCGACGGCGCCATTCAACGTTTTGAGAGTACTACAATATGTAGAGACCTATCTATTTCATACTTGTAGATTATATTGCGCCATCCTTGACATATCATTTGACATTTATTTGTCAGCTACAAAAATATTTATCTCATTATTCAAATAATATTTATATTACGTCATTTACATCTGGTGTAGTTAGTATTGCCGTTCTTGTTTTTTATTAATGTGATTTAATAAATATTTAATATTCAATAAAAAAATCATTATTTTCGTCTAATCAATTATTAATGAATCTTCGGCTAAACAAAACAATGATTCTTGAAATAGCTCTCTGTGTCACATCTACGTCACACACTCCGGATTTTAATTAAAACTTAAAATTGCTGAGTTGTGAGAGAGTAATGAGATTTTTTGGTTCAAAAAAATTAAAATACCTTTCACCAAAATTGTAGAGGAAAAAAATATATGAAAATAACATTAATTTAACATTTAATAAAAAAAACTGTTTTTATTCTTATATATATTAACTATATTAATCAAAGCTATTACAGAGCATTTTTTATTATGTATAAAGTTAGATATAACGTAATAACGGTCAAAGCAGACACGTCGGTGATTAATGCACAGCTTCAAGACGTTGCACTGGAAACAGATTATCTTAATAAGATTGATACAGCCTCCAACACTGACCCATCTAACATTATTATATCTTCACGTAACTCTATTACACTAAGTTCACTTTTGATAATATCAGCCAAGTTACACTACCGTCGTCACTTTACATTTATCAAGGATGTTTAAGATTGAATTTGTTAAATGTTAATTATATTCTGACATTAAAGAATTATATTAAAGCCATTATCATTTATTGTCACAAAGTTCTTGCGTCATCATTTTGTAAATGTATTATTTCGTATAGTTTAATATCAGTAATATAGTAATATTTAGCATATACAAATATATAATAAAAATATTATACCCTTTTGAAATATACAAAGATCTTGCATCGGGCGCTCTACCTCTCATAACCATTTAACAAATTAAAAAGTTATTTTAGATGATTTAATAATTGAATATACTTCCTCAGATAATATGTTTGTCTTAACTCAATTATATTATTGGTGATACTTTGGAACTATGTATATAATATTTCATAGAATGTATAATTTCATTCAGATCTCCTGTTTCTTGGTTATCTTGATTAAAAATAGAGTTTTCTCGAAAATCTTATCGTCAAAGGCATATTTGTGTCACACTTTCTATTTTCGTAATGTGATTCGTTCCTTTGAGCATTTGATTAATGCCTCGAGGCATTGTTTTAAATGTAGCTTGGTATGAGAAACCACGGATTAAATATGAGTTTGTTTCTATCAGTGATTTTTTATCAAAGCAACGATAAAATACCAAAATCTAGTTTCATATAATGCACGGTTACTGAATTAAAGTTGTTAAAGTAATATAATTGAAAGCTTCAAGCAAACCGCACGCATTTATAACTGTTCATCTAGACTCAGTCCTTAGACGTAGCTCGCACAATTAATGCGCACTCACATACAGAGTAATCTCACAGTTCTCGTGTTGATATAATTTATTGCCAGCGGTTTAATTTCCATTTTTGTATCCTTATTAATTAAATTCGTAATTTATTTTTGTTCATTTCTTTTATAATACTAAGTTAGGAATATAATATATTCAAATATATACGAAAGTAAAAAGAAAGGACTAGCATTTCAAATTATGTATAAAACCGTTAAAATAACCTGTTGAATTTCACAATAAACATATATATATGTTTATATATATATATATATATATATATATTGTGCATTACTATACAGTTATATATACATATTTTATATATATTTAGATGCGGATACCGCATAACGTTGTTTTTTTGAATATTTATAAGCGCTGAACGAACTTTTAGAACGAAAATAGAGACTTCGTGTTTTGATAAATGTAGTATTACATTGAGAGCTGGAGTGAATATAAATTAAAAATGTATGAAATAAATATAGATATATTTTATAAGTGGGTCCGTTTGTACTTTATTTGTTTTATTCAAAACACTTTGTTTCACAAGAAAATATATAACAAATTGCAAAAATAAAAGGTAGTATTAAAACTTAAAACATTTGGTACAAAGGCATTGTTATCACTAAAACTGAATATATCGATAACTTATATAATATGAAATATGGATACATACTAATGTAACATTAGTATTATTTATAAAATATTTAAAAAAAACAATACAACAAGCTCAACCAAAACTGAAAAGCGTAAAAGACTGAATGGCTGACAGATTTAATTCTAAACATAAATGAAACAAACTAAAGCATACATTTAATTTATCGACTGATTGTCCGATAACAACAATACTAAATAAATTATACAGGGGTAAATTAGTAAATAATTTTTTAATGAAATAATTACAAATATTACATACATTTTTATATAAACGAGTAAAAAATCTCTCTTTTGGAAGTCGATTATATATATACGCTCTTTGTTTGTATCGAATTTTTTTTATTATAAATAAACGTATATTGTTACTTTTATTAAAAGTAAGACCCTCGGGATATGCTTCAGATTTTTTTTTCTTGAAATACAGCTAACATTTCTTTATACTTTATTATCTAAATAAGACAATAACATATAAAAAATTAAACAAGCCACAGTATATTTTTAAAATATAAATTTCATTGCCAAAATTTATTATGAGTTTTTTTGTTTAATAAGACTCCACTAACTACGTCTTTTTAAAAGTTTTTTTTAACCTGAACTTTTTGTACCTGTTTAGAAACTGCACTATTGAAAAACTTCAGAAGTGCGATCTGAAAAATACTTCTTTCAGCGCTTGAAAAGATAAAAAGAAATCTGATACTCACGATATAAAAATAGTTACGTAATTAGTTTTCAATAAGAATTGAACGTATTATATTACTACCCACTTACTTTGTTCTTATATAACAATCAATAATAGAATGACTCATTCAATATGAATAAAACTTTGTTATTGACAGTCAAAATTATGGAGTCTGGAATAAAAGTTAGGGTGCAAAAACTGAATTTCCCTTAGAATATGGATTATTCATGAGACATAACAAGGGCTGATGGCGTACAGGAAACAAGCCTTGATCAGAGTTCACTTTTAATGAGGGACGGTCGTCCACCTCGCGACCTTTTTATTGAGATGATTGGCTGATTCAAAACATCCCTTTTGAATATGTAATGAACTATTTTTCATTCCATACAAAACAATAATTATCATGACTAAGCATCATTGAAAACCTTTTATTTTGATGGTATGTTTATCTTTGGTTTTTTTTAAACTTGTTTTTAAATATTTATCAATCTTTATATGTCTATAACTTTTTTTAACTATACAACTTGCAATTTTTGGTTCCCGACAGTAAGTTTAATTGAATTATTAGATTAACCCTGACTTAGTGCCGACGTCAAATCCGCTTTATAAATTGGTCCTAAACGAGACCAAAATTACATTAACCAAACCTTCATTTGAATTACTGCTCCGAAACCATCCCTCAGAGCACTAGGGTGTCCACGGCAATCACGACGAAGGAATTTGTTGGAAATGACGCACGGTCAAGGTAACAATATTATAAAGATTAACGATCTACATACAATAACATAATATAAGAAATACTAAATTACGAGAGATTTTTTTTAATTTAAAACGATGCTGAAGAGGTGCATCTTATATTCAAAAATTAAAATTAAGAAAACAAAAATGTCTACTATTTCAGTGTAGTCTTATTACGAGTATAGAGTCTGTACTACACGTTACAAGCCACGTCTTCTCTACTCTAAGGCAATAGACACATTAACGAGATTTTCTGTAAGGCTGTTAGGAAGATTTAATTTGAGTAACCGCAGGAATGTAGCCTCTGAAGAACAATCAACTCGTCCTGAGTCTAGCCAGTGAATAGGATTTCAAACATTAAACTACGTCTCTATTTTCGAGCAAGTAACTGTGTGGAGAAATTTAATTTCACGTAAATAGAACTTTTGAAAATTGAGCTTCATATGTTTGTATTCTTTATTTATTTAATTTGTATTGGCGGTCTTTCTTAGAATTAAGTAAGAATTTGCTCATAATTAAATTATTTTTTTATATATGTTACTTAAATCTATGAATATTCATTGCGATTTAAAACTGTTTACGTTTTGTATTATATATATTTTTTTATTTTGTTTATAATATTGTAATATGTGAAAACAAGTGTATATTATTAATAATTCTTAAGACATTATAAAACAAAAAAATCAACGTATCGTAATCATCTATCATTTGGTATATAATAAATAATATTTTATTCTAAAATAAGTAAACAAATATTGCTAAATATTATATAAATCAATCAAAAGTTTCAGCTAACGATATTTTATAATTAATCTTCATCACTTTCGTTAACCCAAACATTCATTTGTGAAACTTTATTTACCCTTTATAAATTCAGTGTTTTACAAAGTCACAACTTCCAATATAAACGATTTCATCTCCCAATTTGTATTTTACTTAATACAGTTGGCCGATAAATTGTAACTCCTTTAAGTTCCAAAATTACTTCAATAAAATCAAAAGATAATTCAATTGCGATAGACAGTTTGATCTTCGAATTTATTTCTGAATTACCTGTCTGTGTGTGGAAGAGTATTCTGTGATAAATTTAGGTTTCTATTGTCAAATTTATTTTGTTTTATTCAAATAAAAAGATACTGTAGCTTTTTTTTTGTTTGAGAATTTAAGATTCATTTGAGTAAATTTTTTCTATTTTTGAGTAGTAATAATTATATCACATTTTATTTATAATTAAAGCCATGGTAAAATTCAATTTACTCGCATCCAAATTGAGACAATAATATATTTTGTAGTATACTAAATTCCCAGTCAACGGCACGATAGCAAAGCGACTGCAACAAACTCTTAGGGGTCGCAGGTTTGAGTCCTCCTCGTGTTGACTTTTTATTCTACATTTAATAGATTTGTTTTAACTTAATTTGTAAGGAAATAATCCATTGAAATAGCGACTAATAATAATTGAAAAAAATAAAGAATTGTTTTTAAACACACTCGTAGTAAAATTTGTTTTTTTTTTTGGTTGGTTTTGTCTGTCTGTTGTATTTATTGAAACACCAGTACCAATAACATTACCCTATCAGAAGAACATCTGCATTTCCGGCCGCTGTATTTCGATTCAGTATTCAGTTCAATTGATTCGTATTTTTTCACGACACATCGTAAAATTGGATATTTCCGGAACGTGTGACATATTTCACTTTCAGTTTACTGAATTATTTTTGTGTAAAATGGATTTAACATTTAATAAAAGTGTTGGTTTTACAATTTGTATAATATAAATTGCTTTACAATATATTTTTAAATTTTTAGTTTTATAACATACAAATCGATTTTATAATTAATATATATATTGTTTATTCAAACTTCTTGGAGCGTCATCAATTCTCAAGAGTCATCTTTTCTAATATCCTGTTCGTGGTTTATAACTGTCGTTACATTGCTTTGTTTATTAAACTAAGTTGTGATGTTTGTTGTGGAATTAGAGGTTCGAGACCTTCCTTCAAGGAGCCAATTAAGCAAAACAGAACCGTACCCCGAAATCGGTGACGGGTTCAATGAAGAATGAATTAATGAATTAATGGAAGTTAGTCACTATAATCCTGTGATAATAAACTTAAAATTAGTTTTATATTTTTTAACAACAAATTGGTTATCACGTTGTAAGGTCGTAAAATACAGACCCTTTTTTTTATTTTTCATTAATTTTTTTTTTGTCTCACATATCGTGATTTTTATAAAATGTTACAGAATTGGATTGTCTTTAACTATTCAATACTTTTAAACTTTTAAAATAACTATTCAATAAATATAACTGCCTTTGCACGTGTCATAAAAGAAAAAAAAGTATATATAAAAGATATATTTTTTCTAACATACGTTGAGTTTAAGATAATAAATCGTGAAATATTAAAAAGATAATATAATATTTAAATCTTGGATATAAGGAACATCAAGCCTCGTATATATCTATCTCTGTCGAGGACGTCCTCAGACAGACAGCAATTTGTATTACTTATTAACTGCGTTATAAGTTAACGTCGTCCGAAAAATATTTATATAAAAAAATATCGCTTGAAATTGCTATAAATATACCAGGAGAAAAAGTTATCACTAGAATCAAATTAAATGGTATATACTCATAAATATTATTAAATCAATAAAAAAAAAGTAGAATTATTTGTGTATATTAAAATTCTTGAATGTACATTAAAATTAAAATTATTGAATGTATATTAAAATTATAATTCTTGAATGTAAATTCATATTCTATTATACTAAAAATAATTAAAAACTCTTAACTAATATAAACTAAATATTTAGTTGAGCTTAGTGTACACTCTGTACTATACAGGTGTAGTGTCAGCCGCGTCCACGACCAATTTGCCGGTTCGCGGATCAAAGACGGGTTCACCCTCAGCGGCTAGCCATATAAACATCACACACCAATACAAAACACTATATGAATTATATTTTAGAGTACGCTTTTTCGTTTAACCTCCGCTTTGAGGTCCGAAAACAACATAATAATAATTTCTTACAATATAATTTTCAACAAAGTACATAAAAGCGAGAGGGGCTACAAGATTTTATATTAGGTTTTCCCAAATCATGAAATCAGTTTAGGGAAATTTAAATGCCGGAAGCTGTTGAATCAAACTTCGTCATTGATTGTAAATAGAGGACGGGCAGAATAATAATTATAATAACATTTTAATACAATGATTACTTAAATTGGGATAACACATTTCCCATGAATTTTTATATAATAATATTTTTATGTTTGAAATTATCTAAAAACATGTATAGGATAATTTGTCAAGCTTTATTTAAATTATAAATAAATATAGAATGAAAAGTTAGACATATTCGTTAGGATTTTCGAAAGAAGCCTTATAGACGTCACTACCGTCTCGATAAAGACGAATTTGTATAGAATGGTTAATTCACCGAATCTGGCAGAGATACGGTAGCTTAATTGGTAGAGCGGCACTTTCCCAGAAAAGGTTCCCAGAGGTCGCTGGTTCAAATCCCTGCCCGTGTCGGTATATTTTTCATTCTATATTCATTTAAAACTTAAGCTTAACATTATTTGATTTGATAGGATTTGAAAATTAACACATTCTCTTACTAGATTAGTTTGTACTTGTCACTGACTTATTAATTGGTTGAACATTGTTTGAATGGGTATCATATATAGACTATAGCGAAATTTCTCTTCAATTTAACCCTAAAGCAAACAATAGCACTATCTGCTGCAAACATTTAATAATATTAAACGTCTATATATATTTATATTAAGACTGTCATTTTGTATTTCAAGTGAATAGGTATGTGGCCATTGTTTAAATATTTAAATATTATAAATATACTATTAAGTCTGACTAACTTTGGTTATAAAATAGAATTTAAAAAACTAGAAGTGAAACGTTACTTAGTACATGATAAATAGAAGGGTTTTCTGAAACAGAAGTATAACTTGATTTCTCTACGGACGTGTGTTCACAGCTGAGATAAGTACGAGTACGTCCTTCAAATATGTACGTTGTGAATATAGCACCTTGATTTCACGGAAATAGCTTTCGAAAGGAGCGTAAAAATTGAACGTCCAACGAAATTGTATATGCAAAGTATAGCAGAGATTACAAATGTCGCTCTCTGTGCGACTGATGATACATTTGTGACATTGACTTCTTTTTATTTTGACTTCCTTGTAAAAGAAAAGTTATCAGAGTTTTAATTTTCTTTACTGAATTCTGTAGACTGAATTTTGAAATTTGAAATTTGCCTCTTATTATAAATGTAATGGACAATACGTTGAACAAATATTTATAGATAACATTCAAATTTTCTACTATAATAATATATAATGATGACACATTAAAAATAATTTAAGTTATTTACAAATTATAATAAGCAAAGATCATTACAATCGTAGATGTAATAGTTGTATATGATTTTGATATTTTGTAAATAAAACTTCGAATACATATAACGTGCCGCGTACAGGTATTTACCATAGCTCTTAGAAGTAGGGTAAATAATTCTCCCGATATACGTCCTGATATAACTTTGACATTTGCAATACTTGGAATGTAACACATACTGGGAATACGAACCAATCAATATAAGTTTGTAATTGAAGTATGCAGTAGATTGGATTTCAGATAATTTATAGTTGTCTCGGAACTTATACTGCATCTGAGTAACAAACTGGCAAACTTAAGCGAGGATCAAAGGTTCCCAGAATTTGGTAGCATCAACTCAATCAGTGTTATTAATGACAGTGAATTCTCTCAGGATATAAGTATCGTCTCATCGTAAATATATCATATAACTTTCCAATGAATGACTGGATGAAAACTAGATAAATAAAATGGAGAATTTTTTTTCGCATCTATCATATCCATAAATTAATATACTGTGTGGGAAAATTACATATAGGAGTCAAATCAAATATAACAGAAGTTTTTTTACAAGTATGCCTCGTCACATAGTTTATTTCAACAATTTCATTTTATTTATCACACTTCAAAATATCTTTGATTGCCTGAATGTTATTTATTTTGTATATCATAAATATAAAATGGACGTATTATATAAAATATTTATATTCTCTATTTTATGAAGCGTAATGAAACGAAATATTATATTCATTTAAGGTTCGTATCTTAAACATTAAACATAGGTTCCATATTGCATATGGTGAGAAATTTTACGTATTACTAATATAATAAATAAAGAAAAAAATATGTAAATAATATCTTCACTGAAGGAAATAAAACATGTATTCCAACATTAAACTGACTATCAAATAGAAATTCCGACGATTTTCTGAAAAATACAAAAAATAATAGCGAAATGTTCCAAACTGTTTTTCAATAATTTTTATCGATTTTTTTTTCGCTTGCCTCAATCCAATATATAAACGCATTGGAGCGTATATGAATACGCGAATAAGACTCCAAAACGCTGCGTGTGATGTAGGGGCGTGACAAGCGGCGTGATAAACGTGATTGATGACGTCACGACTGCTGGGTCGGCATGAAGGGACGTTATGTCATCGGCGCTCATTGCCCTACTTGTTGAATTGCAAAAATTGTTATATTATTCCTCACACATAAAAATCTGTTTTTATATATACGGGTTGTTGGAAATTTCGCAAACTTTTTTTCGCTTTCAAACTGTATAATTGAATTTTGGGGTTCTGTAAGCTAAAGTTGACAAAGGAACAACGCTATAAGAAAATTTTCAGTAATGATTCGTTTCTAATTTGACTTTTCACGCATTTTGAAGCTACAATGTTCAAATAGTAATAATCTATGATGGTGATTGTCGTAGAAGGTATGACTTTTAAACCAAGGCGCCATGAAAAATAAAGGGCTAGAATTTTATTAAAAGGTTAAATAAAGTCAAACCTTTTAAATTGTAATGATTTAGATGTTGAGAATCAATTATTATAGAAACAAAATAACACACAAACGTATATAGTCTGAGAGCGAAAATGTTACTAAATAACAAATGTCTTTTGTTTCCCAAAACTTTATAACATAATTCAATGAATATCTTCGTAAATTAGCTAAGTTATAGCAACATCTTGAAACTCAGTTAAATTATAACATCTGCTGAGATTTTATTATATAATGACCATTTAATATCTCTTACTGGATCGACTTTGGGAAGTTGTATAAACGTTTATTAACTTGGAATAATAAATACTTTTTGTTTCAGAGATGTCCCGTAGCACAATGCTAGTATTGGCTATTTACGGCGTAGCAGCCGTGGTAATGCTGCCTGCGTCCTCTGCACAAGCACTCTACGACGGTGAGTGTAGCAAGTTGTAGACCCTCATCATTAATCTTCAACATTCAACGGACGCTATTCAAGCTTATAAATTTATTTGTCATTTATATTTTTTGTTATTTGTCAAATCTTAATATGATAGCAGTATTAAATGTAAGCTACATAATAAATTGTTGTTCGTTCCCTTACAATTTCTTACAATAATAAATTATTGTGAGATATTTCGGGCAACTTTAATAATATTCGTTGTTATGAGGGCTTGTTACTGTGACACGCATATCAGCGATTTATCTACTTTTTATTGTATGATGGAATAGTTTTTTTTGCAAATATTTATGATTTCAAAATAATTACTTTCAGAAGTATTAATATAATGTAAGTATAATTTAATTCAATAATTAAAATAATTTGCCAAAATATTTTATAATATCGTCATATATTTACAATTATCACAAAATCTTTAAAATAGTAAACTAAAAGATCCTATATTTGTACTAAGATAATAATTACTTTCATAAGAAAATTAGTTCATGAAGCACAACTGTTGGACCAATAAAACAGTCACAAATTATTGCAGACAGATACTTTGTCGCTGCCGCAAATATCCTTGTTGACTGTTTGTAGGACAGGAATCAGCCTCGTATGCTCTATAGCTGTAAATATAGTCAGTAAACGCACACCCATAAATCTAAACTATGGCTTCAAGTCACGTATTACATTAAGCTATGGAATAAATTGTACAAACAAACAGAGTTAAATTCTAATAAAAAAATATATTGGGTCAAATTTCGTTTAGGTTTTTGCTACATATTTAAGTTAAGTATGTTGTACTGTTTGAAAAAAAATTGAATTATTTTTTTTATTTAACAACATTACATTACATTGATAAAGGTTTTATTAATTTACGGTGTTTGTTTTATATGTATGTTAGAACGTCAATGCCACAATCAGATCATCAGATCAGAATGCGGTAATCTAATAAACAAGGATCTAATAAACGTCACTTTATTTTAGATACGCTTTATAGCTTCTATTTTTAATTATATATACAATTGTAATACTTATACATATTTATGAATTCAATTTCACAACTGAATGTGATTGATGTACTAATATTCTAGTAAATCAATTAAATTCGAAATGTAAATTATAATAATTTAACAGCCTTTACCGTTTATGTAAAATTGTCCATTATTGTATGTAGTAGACAGGAGTAGAGACAAATCTAAGGCTTTATACCAACTAATTGGATCTGGCGGTATAACGAGGTATTTGCATATTTTAATGTGATAACACAATGTTAACGAAGAGGCTAGAATTAGGAATGAAAAGATAATTTAAATATTGTTGATAATTCGTAATCGTTGACATTTAACTAAGTTCAATGAAACATCATAACCAATCATGTTAGCCAAAAATGTTCATCGAAGTATTATATAATAAATATTAACATTCTGGAAATTATTAGTTTCGTTTTCATATTTCTTAATTAAGAAAAGTTACGTTTAAAAACATTGTATTGTTTTTGTTGCTTTACTAAAAGTTGTAATATCGGTATTCGCAAAACAACATCAAATTTTGTTTAGGTATTCTAGGATGACGAACGAAACTTATAATATCTAAATCTATCGTATTTAAAATATTGGAAAAGTATTGACATGTTACTTATATTCTAAATAATAATATTTAACAATTAATTATTTTTAACCAAAATGATATAAATTACTTTAACTGAATACATAGTAGCTTTCTTTTTAATTGAAATGTTTATTATAAAGAGAAACGTGCTAACGGCTTCAATAAGAATTCATCAAAAGGTCGCTCTCTTTACAAATCCTTTTGAACCAATAAACAAATTGGACATTATAGGATACATCTGTAAGATTACATACATGAAAATTCAAACGACACATCACTGCTTGTGGATTTTAAACTTCATTCGTGTCTAGATAGAGTTTAAAGTGCATGGCGCTACTTATTTATATAATACGATCGTTTCTTTTACTTCCTAGTTCTGAGTGGCGAAGTTTATTAGGCTCCTGACTTCGTCTATTGTGCCGATAGTCGAGGATTCGATCCCCACACTCGAAAAATATTTGCTATATGAAATAATATTATAATATGTTTGCATTTTTTAAAAAATAATGTATATGTTGGGTTTATCAGCTGTGTAGCACCCACAGGCATAAGTTTTGCTTAGTTTGGGGTTAGATGCCGTTTTATATGTCCGAATTTTTATTATTATTATTTGAATTATGCAATGGAATGAAAATATACAAATGTTAACTGTTATTAAATGGGACCAGTTAAAATAAATCAATTTTCGATATAAATGCCACGTGTGGATATACCAGGTTCAGCAGTGGACAGTAGGAGCGGCTGGGACGCGCTGGGCGGGCTCTACGCGTTGCTGGCTCAGCACGACGCACTGGACGGGCACGCTCTCGCTCGCAAGTCTGTTCGCTCGCCCTCTCGCCGCCTGCGCTTCGGAAGACGATCTGACCCGGATATGCCTCCTCAAGCTCCGGTAATTATATAAATATGACGTTCGTATTAATACATTTTATGTAATCGTTTGGACATGTATTAAAAATTACAAATTTTTAAAGAGAACAAAAATTTCGGTCATAAATTTATAAATTTGTAAAACCAACGTGTGATTCTTATTTAGGAATACCTTCCAGAAAATATATTGATGAAGGTATGAATAGGTGGAATTCTGTTTTGTATGTGATACATGAAATGGTTTTAAAGATAAAGCATAAATCAAATTGGATAATGTTAGCTTCAGTTTTGTCGACACTCGCTGAAAACAATCCCTTAGACTCCCTTCACTAAGCGAATGATAATGATAAATCTTATTTGAAGACAGAATACTGAAGTTTTTGTCACCAAAAGCTTCAACAAATATTAAGTTGAATTCATTCATTGATAATAATTTGACACGTACAATTAATGCTCAGTCGGGCAAGTAAAGCGTGTATGGAGTATGGATGAGAATACACCATACATTTTGACAATTAAATTGTATTTTGGAGTTTCAATGTGTTAAATAAATTAATTCCAACGACTATCGCAGTGTAAAATGATTCGACATACAAACACAGCTGCGGCCATCTATTGCAATTTAAAAAATAATATTTGTATAAAATTTGTTACACAAAAATTGTATTATATTTACTAAATTATGATTCATAAACATTTAAGATAACATCAAGAAAGAATTCATTAAAGATAAAAGAAAAGTTCTTACTTCCTAAAAAATGATTTTTACTTAAATAAAGATAGGAAATGAATGCAAATGAAATGAAAAAGTGAATAAATCATTGGCTAAATTAACGAAAAACTAAACTATATTCAAAATATTTTAATCTTTTGTGAATTTTTTTTATATAATAAAATCAGTAAATGACTTAAACCCATATTAACTGTAGTAACTATTCTTATAAGCGTACTCCAATGGATATTAAAAGTTTGCACGTTATACATTACAAATTAACTCCAACCGTTCATTGCGAATCTCCACTAAAACCAATTAATGGATTCCATTTCTGTTACAAAGAACAATAAATATTTAAAATTGTATGCGTATGATTTGTTTTTTAAATAACAATCGTCAAATTTGTATATTTATTACAAATTTTATTCAAAATTTAAAAAACTGTTATATTAATATGTGTATACAGAAAATATATTAAAAATGATAAAATAATGAATGTTTTCATAAATTATCGTCGGAGTTTTCGAAGGATTATAGATGTTCTGGGATTTCTTCTGTGTCTTATATTAATATTTACACGTTCATATATCTCATAAACAATATACTGTAATGTAATAACATTTAGCATTAATTTGTAATAATAATATTACGTGCCACTGAATACAATAATTTGAAGTTACGATATCATAAATATTTCAGTGATTTCTTCTGAATATTTATTATATTTACAGTTTTAAAACAATATAACGGTGTATTCACAATGAATTGGCTAACTGAAGAGAGTACTGACTCTATATTTCCTATATAAATAGAATATAATTATATATAAATAGAATCTAATGTCCATATATATCGTAAGACAAACTTCGTTCCTGTAACAAAAGGGTATTCGACAACTTTAGTGAACTAGACTTGATGGGTTGTATTGTGCCAGCAGACCAATACCGTAATCTAAGCCAGCTCTATTAAAGTTTTAAAACTATTCAAAGCTTCTTCTATATAATCCTGATTAATCAAAATAGATAGATTGTTTTTGTCAAATGTTTGTCTTTTGAACCACAGTTCAAGAAATTTCATCGATTATTATAATAATGCCATTCCGTGTATGTATCTCAGCATTTATTACAGCTGGACGAGATGGAAGAGCTGCTATCTTTGCGCGAAGCTCGCACCCCAGTCCGTCTACGCTTCGGTCGCCGCTCTGATGAACGCGCCGTGCCACATATCTTCCCTCAGGAAGTGAGTCTAAATTTAAGAGAAGGCAGTCAGTTTTAATGTGAAATATAAAATCATTATAAAAAAACTATTGCTTAACATAATGATTACATATAAGAAATGGCTATAAACTGCATTCCTCCAACGCTTTCAATTTTTTAAATGTACTACGCTCGGTGAGCGATGTACAATAAAACGAAAGCCACCCCCAGACTGAGCGGAACACATAAAATCTCTACTACGCTATAAAGGCGTGAAATGAACTTATTCACCTTAACAAACCACTATTTGTTGTTACAAAAATAGCACCGTTTTATGACAAATAGTCCCAAATTTCCGCGGTTCAATTACTCGAAATTTTCCCTAGGTTAGATTGGCTCTATGTATTTACACAGCTTATATACAAGTCGATATCGATTATCGATACATGAACTTATTCTATTATCCACGACGTGGGTAGAAATACAATATCTGTATTGGAGTAGAAATGTGTATATATGTCATTTTTATAGTTGTTTTTAAAAGTTTTGTTTCTCATTCAGGACCAGGACCGCGCCGTCCGCGCCCCCTCTATGCGACTCCGGTTCGGCCGTCGTTCCGATAACACATTCTTATTACCGTATGAGGTAACATTATTCTATTACATAATTTTATGAACGTTACTGATACCGACATATTATTTCGTATGTAATTTAATATAGGTACTCGTATCTTCTTTGTTGTTTATTAATGGATAAGAGTAATGGAAATATCGTAAATTTATCGTTCACGTATAATATTTGTAAAATCGTTTTTATACTGTTATTTAACAGGACAGCTAATCTGAAATCCAATCTTATCTAGGCAACATGTAAGGTTGTCAACATTATTTTTTTTATAATTTAATTTCACGAACCATGACTATTATATTTATATTTACCCGGCTGTATTCACGCTGAATTAAATCGGTAAGTGCCCGACTAGTTTCGAACCCATTCGGGGTTCTTATTTTAAATTAGCTCTAACGTGACGGACTCGCGGCGTGAACATGTGTAATTCATTCGTATATATTTCCAGTCGGCTCTACAGAAGGACGTGAAGACGAGCAGCGTGGAGGATGACAGGCAACCGAACTAAAAACAAGAGTAACGCTACGTCTAAGTACATTTATATTATCCGCTCCACACAAATATTATCAGCAAAACTCATTGTTTATGGCGTACGTGCTAAGTGTCAAATTTTTAATATCAATTTTAATGTTATTCAATTACATAAATTAATATAAGCTATGTGTACATAATCAGATAGTATATTATATGTCGTTAATGTTATACTAAAGCTATATTATTATTGGATCTATGATATCTATGTATGTCTTTCTTTCCTACTACAGTGGGACTACCGCGAAGAATTCTACATTTAAAGAGCTGGGCAAATGTACAATTACTTCTCTTCGTAGCACTGCTCTAGTCACGGTTTAAATATATTCTTCAACGTTCGTACGTTTACATTTAACGGCTAGTAGTGAAATTATTTTTTATGTTTATAAAGTTATTATAGAATAATAAGTTGAAATATAAATCTAACTACAAAAGTGTTGTTTTTATTGATCAAATAATCCCTGTACGTTGCTTCAAATAGCAAATCTAATAAATAACTGTTATTAATAAAGTTACAAAAAATACATATTAAAGTATATGGTATGGTAAATCATAATAATTAACTGAAAATATGACCAAGACATATCTTTTAATTAAACTAGAATATATTTTATTGCATTGAAAACTTTTCTATGAAATGCCGACTGATATTTAAAAAAGTAAATATCTCAGACATATATATACATAGCAGATTATATATATATATATATATTTATACCATAACAATTTCATTAAAAATATAATTGAGTCTGACCGAGTTGGAATACCTATGGGACTCCAGAAATAACTTTACAAGGCTTTGAGCCACGCCCGTTGACAACGACTTAAGAAGTTCTAGAACTTGGAAGTCCAATATAAATGGCACTATTTTTAAATAGTGCCATTAACGCCATACGTAAAAATCTTGTAAAGTAAGATTTTATAGTTGACATATTAACGGGTTGATATATCAACGGTTGATCAATTGGAAGCCTTGATTTGGTGGACGTGGCATCAAAAGATACACCTGGAAAAAGTAATAATGAACGGAAAAGTGTAATGAAATTAGATGTTCAGTTATGAGTTTCTATACGGGCAGCGTATAACACCAGAAATATACTAGTCTTTCTGAATTATTGAGATTGATCTCTAAGATCTGCAACATAGTCTTTATTAGCACAGATCTCGGTGCTCCAGTAAGTTGACCTTTGTAACAGTTTAAAAAAAAATAATAAAAAAAATGGGAGTACAATTAATTTCCACCCGTACATTTAGACAATTAGTTTCGTTGGACGCATTCTTCGAGAATAAAGACTCTAGTGTGTGTGCAGAGTACCCCTTCCACATTTGTCTGATTTGTTCATGCGAAAAATACCTGGTCACTATCTTGTCTATACATAGTTTAGTGCCCACAAAGCAATATTACTTAAAAAGAATTGTTTATCAAAGTTCCATCAAAACTATTAAATTATAATCACATTTCATAACATTTGTACAACAATCAGATATTATAGTTCAAAAGCTCTTAAATATGAATATGCTTAATAAACAGTAAGGACGAAGTCATTTTATATATTTATATCTTAAACATATCGCTAAATAACTGATATAATATAACCAAACAAAATAAAGGAAAATATACCGTTTACATAAAGAGGTTTCAACTGTGAAATACAACTTATTGAATTATATTAAATAACCCGGCAGTATTCTCGTTAACTTCTCGAAGAATTAGTTTCGAAGTGAACGTGAGTACAGTCGAGTAAATGTAAAAAATCGTGAATGACTCGTGAATCGTGAAAGTTTAAATACAAAGAATACTATTATTTAGTTTTTGCTGAGCTCCAACCAACTACTTTGTATAATAACTATCTTTCGTATAAAACGAGGTAAAGTACATCATTATAAACTGAAATTACTAAGCCTGTTGGAGAATTCCGGCTTTCTGGGAAACTGAGATACGCGCATTAAAACTCAAGTTGAATCTGCTTTTAAGACTATACAAAGTATATTGTATAAACTGAGAAAATTATTGTCTAAATAAACATTAAAATGATATAACAGACAAAAAAATGGTTATTTACGTTTTATTGATTCGACACGGTTTCCAATGATTTACAACAGTTATGTTTGAATTAATTATCTGTGTTTCTATTGTGTATATTTTCTTTTAGTAAACTAAATTAGAATTAAATAAAAATTAGAAAAAAATACACAAAAGAAACATCATACAATAACACATTCTAATGATACAGTTATTTGTAGCTATGGTTAGATATATTTTAAAATAAGCTGTTATTTAGTATCGTGACATCGAAATACAAAAAAGCATTGAAAATTAAAAAAAAAACATTATTTATCCTATAAAAGTTTTTAATTGTAATAATACTTTAAGAAACAGGTCAACGATGGCTTAAAAAATTGTATTGAGAAATTTAAGATTTTACGTTATCGAACAGATTAAAAAAAAACACAATTTCTATAAATCATAATACTGACCTAATTGCGAGTGACCGTTGGCTTATGGGTCAGTTGAACCAACACCCGTCAACAGCCACTGAGAAACGTCTGCATGCAAGCATTTTAAACATGTAATATTCTTATTATAATTTAACAGTAAAAAACATTTACTGTTAAAAATTTTGAACAACAGTTTTACTTTCAAGCAAGACGTCACTTATTACTATTTTGTATGATGTAAGAATATGTTTGTTTTTTTTAGTCTTCCGTACATTCTTATATGAGCCAGTGTCAGCGAAATATTCCGGCAACAAGAATTAAAAATATCTTCCCGGTAATTAAACACGACGAGTGAAGGGCAAAAGTTAGTATTGTATAATATTAAATTTTTCGAACGTGGTTTTTACATAACGTGACTTATATATTATCTGATTAATTAGTAAATGTATATTTAAGCGTTAGAAAAAACATAACGGTTATAGAAAATATACCAAGATTCACAAAGCTATGATAATATTACTTCGAAACACATTATTTATACAGAAAAGAAGACCTTTGTGAAAAATCACAAACATAAGACAGTTGTTTATTTTTTTTTTCCCTTCCACGTCGTGATACAAAAAATAGTTATTTTTAGATATTATAATAACAAATAATATTTTGATACATTATTTATTGATATGTAACATTTATTCATACACTTCATTTATGTATAATAATACAAAGAAGTAAATAAATAAATATTTGTAAGATCCAGTATAATAATAATTTTACATAAAAGATAAAAATGTATTTCGATGCGCGTATTTTATATTTGTATATTAATAGTCAAATAATCTGATTGTTATTCTTTAAAAAAAGTAAAAATCGTACTTAAAAAATCTTGTAAAAAAATATTATTAACTCAAGTATTTTCAAAACACGAATCACCATCACAAATTTGGCAATTGAAAGATAGTTGAAAATATTTTGCGATAAACAGCCAAACCATAATTTCAACAAAAGAAAAGAAAACGCGATTTTAAATTAGAGATTTTAATTTGGCAATAATTGAGTATCAATATATTTTCAACGTCAGCACAGCAGGTCCAGCTCCACGTTACGACATCCATCTGCAGATTACTTCGCTGGAAAACGTTGGAAGTGTCAGACTGTCACAAACAGTACTGGTTCGATTTTCTAAGAATGTTTACGTAATTTTATTCATATAAAATCTATAAATTTATAATATTTATGCTTTTTATAAAGTGATAATTTATTTAAACATTAAAATTAGTTATTTTAATAATGCGTTACATATATTAACTTTGGGTTTATATTTAGAGTTATTTATTAGCTTGATGTTCTGTAACATTGTGGTTAAGGGCTAACAAAAACAATATAGAGATTTAGACCTGAATTTCCGTTTACAAAATTTCGTTTATTAAATTACAATGGCTGGTACGAATTACAAAAAGACAGGGCTAATTTCAAGCACAACGACCTTTTGTGACAGACAGTCAACTATTTTTTTAATATATATACATTTTTACTATTTTTTACTGAACCGTGTGGATTTTATCTCACTTATTAACCGAATAAGGAGATAGATAATTATAAGTGAAAACTAGTTTATAACTGCATGAATAAAAAATATAGTAAGGGTATATACTTAGCACATGAGATTGGAGATTTTCTTGTAGATATATTTATTTATTTATTTTATTTATTTCATGTACCACAATAAGTTACACAAAAATGAAAATGAACAAAGACGTATACATTGGATAAGCTTATCTCTACAGAGAGATCTCTTCCAGCTACCCACGAGTGTTGGAAAGAATTTAGATGACAGAGGTAGGTACATAGATATTTAAACAGATACTTAATTGTAATACTAATAAATGATATTTAATAATATTTACATTATTTTACATTTACATTTAATTATAAAAGTACCGGATTCTTTTTGTTTACACAGACATATTTTTTTTAATTGGGTGATTACAAATATCGACATTGAGTTTGACAGTTTAATTTGTAACCATGAAAAGATTAGTGATTTAGAGTAGGCCGCATCCCACGACTATCTCGGCGTCTGCTGCAAGTAGTTATAACATAATACAAGTGCAACCTTGCCAGAGCTTCTGTACATTCAGACACCTGTTCATTTATTTTTGTATCAGTTGATACAAAAACAATACTGAATTCATAGCTCTTACATTCCACTTTATATATATATATATATATATATATATATATTTCTTCTCGTTTTTGTTTATATAGAATTTAATTCACTTTCGAAACTTACGTTATTTGGTAATTATATTATTTTAACCACAAAAAGAAGCAATTTTCAATTAAAATACTATTTGTATTCCGAACAGCGTCCGGTTGTTAACCGCCAGCAAAAAAAATGTAATTAAAAATCTCTATTCCTCGGTCTCATACATCTTGTTTATTCCATTATCTGAACTGGAAAATTATATTGAATGCATGTTATTAAACTCGCGGTAATTATTGAGAATAATAGAGTTTTTAATAATATAATACTTTGATCCGGAAAACATTAAGATCAATGACCTTAATAATATTTCACGTTATTGAAATAGACTCGCTTATTTTTGAACTGACTACACTTTGTTCAACTAAAAATAGTCGGGTTAGTGAATAAAATTCTCGTTTATTAGTATTAGAATACTGCCGGCTTCTTGGTGGCGAATGAACTAACAATCATTCGCCACCAAGAAGCCGGCAGTATCAGAGACGTCTGTCACATATAAAACCCAAGTTAGTTTGTAGCAGTTTAAGTTCAAGGATTTGTTCCGGTAAGTGCAATTAACGACGAAGAAATAGTTGAAGAATACCATAATGAAATAATCTGAAACATTACAATTAATAATGCAAAAAAGATTTAAAGAATTTACCCATATAGTTAAATGGTTATATACAAATATATAATTCCTAATATTCCAAATCACGACATATAGTTTTAATGGAATATAATATTCAACGAAACAAGGTAATTTCATAAACTATATTGTAAAAAATCTTAATATGCACGTAATGTATGCATTTATAATAATTTTCATGAGACGTTACAGGTGAATACGTGAGCAGCATCCAGCTGCGTGGGCGCAGGCATATCGCGTCAGTCAGAGTCCGGCACCGCCGTCGCTCGCACGAACCTCACCGCCGCACAGGTACTTTACGTTTAAGCTCAAAGCTTCTGTAACATTGCACTAATAAACGCTTTACACATTCGTGTTTCATTGGTCTGTCCACCTGCCGACCTTCCACGTCGTGACTAACAAGCACATAAGACGTAAAAATAACCTTCGTTACTTCACGATACTGAAAATAGCGTTTCATTTTAGCGGATGGGTGTAATTCGCTGCGTCAGCGTTTACATTTTTAGTATGCATGTAATCATTGTTTGAGTAACATAATACCAATGAGAGATTAATATTAATATTGTCGTGCATAAAAGTATGACGTGCTTTTGAAAATGTTCGGTCGACTTTATTTTTATACAATCAGTTCCATCGCACGATCTGGACGATACGACAGAAATATTTTCAACCTTGATGACGGTATTGTCAACCTTGTGCGTACCAACAGATGTATGCATTTTTATATTTTAGACACGTAGTTATACCTTTAAAACTGAAAGGATACTGGATTTTTTCTCAATTTTATTTATATTTGTATCATTAATGAATTACGACCTTAAATGATCTATATATATATTATAAATTGATAAATAAGATTACTAGGTATGTATGGTGTTATATTAAAAAAAAATTACCTAAGTATTTATAAGAATTCCAATTTACTCCATTCAGTTAATAACGTATCTACATTCTAAATAATTTATTCAAAAATACAGGTTGGCTTATTCTCCGAATAACATATCTTTAGAGCTTTAGAGCGTAGCTGTGATCTTTTTTAGGCACCCCCACGCATTTTCCGCTTCACTCGCTGAAATATTGTTTGAAATGTCTGTAACTATGAAAAATGTTTACGTTTTCAGGAATTTATATATAATAAATATTTTTAAAGCGAAATATAATATGAAGATGCTAATTATATGTTTAGAAAATATATAATTTGACCTTTAAGAATGAAATTTCAAATCACATATCAATTATAACTTAATTTAAAGCAAAACTCTCAGAACTTCTAAATGAAAATATATTAATAAATTTCCGATAATTATAAAATAATTGAGCCAAAAATTATTTGATAAGTAATCTTCCGTAACTTCACAAATTTAGAGACAGAAATAATTAATATTAAACTTAGATGTAATTAAAAACATATATCAGAATTACTACGCAGAATTATTAATATATTTGTAAGTTTCGTACTTAGCTACCTGTCCCGTTATCTGGAAAAAAATACTATAGCTGTCGTCATTGGTGGCGGGGCTAATAAAATCGTAATAAGACGGCGAGCTCCGTCTCTAACCCGAGGCATGAATCTTACGAGGCTGTAATAAAATTATCTCATGAGAAGGATAAAAATTGACAATCCAATTTTTCTCGTGTCTAAAAGTATAAATATATTGTTTCAATTAATCGAAATAATGCTGATATATCCAATAAATAATAAATGAATACACGAGATGGATGGGAAGCTGGAAAAGAGGATCTATCATATCGTAACTGATATACTTATCTTATTTATTTGAAAAATAATAATAATAATAAAAATATATAATAACTCGAGAATTTATTTTAAAATAATGTACTGTAATAAAATAGAAAACTTTTTTCTCAAACGCGTACTTTTTTCAGCGCAACGAACGACTGCAAGATGGCCACCGGTCCGAAGATAGTTCACAAGCAATTTAACTCACCCATCGGTCTGTACTCGCAACAGAACGTCCAGGAGACACTGAACAAGCATCTGCAGAACCTCGACAATGGCACCGTTGGGTTTGTAACTCAAATAGCACATTGTTCCCTACCAACCAACTTCGACGCAATACAATGTTCCCGTCCTAAACAAACAAACTTTGAAAACTACATTCCCAGTCTAAACCATGAAACTTTTAATTGATAACATCTATCTTAATCAAAATAGGTACAAGATGAATAATATATATATATATGTATATATATGTATATTGTTATATATATATATATATATACAACTTGGTGGTAATATTGCGTCCTACATGGCGATTTTTACCAATGATAGTGCGTCCGACCGACTTGATGCGTCCGATATACGGACGCAAGATTAACCAGCCCCGATATTTCGTCCAACGGTCTCTTTTTATGAGTAGAATGTATGGGCGAAAAATTGGCATGGACTTAATTTCATCACTAAAATGCTTTTTAGCGTATTTCGTAGTTCAGCCATCGGCCGCGCGAAATTTGGAGGGAGCTATTTTTCGGCGTATATTTTACAACGTATATTTTTCTTCAAATGTACCGATTTCAGTGCGTCCCAGTATATACTTAATTATTAAAGTTTTTACAAGTTCATCGTGACAATTATGTTGCGTCCTTTATGTTATTTTAAAATGAGCACATGAACAACGCCTGAGGGGCCCATTCGGGGTGCACGGGTGGAGGCCAAGCGGGGTGCAGAGTTTTCAGGTCTTATGTTTGTAAACAGATATCGCCGGCAGGAGGTGAATTAGTAGCCGAAGTGAATTTATAACGTATTTATTAAGTCATTTTATAAATAAAACAAAATGAAAAGAAGTGAAAGGATTCTTAAATTGGTAAACTGTAATTACTTATAACTCAATGAAAATAATAACGTGATATTTTTTTATTATTATATATTACTTATAATATATAATTTCTACCTACCTAATAATGCTCAACATTCACTGTCTGTTTAATCGAACTCAGTTTATATAACTTCAGAAGTTCGTGTGCTCGTGTACTTAATCTCCAGTAATGGTGATTGTAATTGAAATAGACACTTTTTTTAAAAGAATTGATTTTGAATATTTTTATGAAAATAATATGCGTTGGCCTTGGTGTTCGACTCATTTCATTTTGTAAAAAAATAATTAATTGTTTCGCGAGCACCAGTACTACTAAAACTTTAGTTGAACACTTTGTTCTAACTATGAACTGCGATGACATTCAACTGCTCGGTCTCTCTTCTTTTTTTTGATGCAATATTTGTAAATATGCCGTTTACGACCATTATCCGGAAGACGAATGTTATTATAATAATAATAGAAGGTACCTTTCGTTGCTAAATTAATAATAATAGTGTAATAAATGAAAAAAAAAAATTTCAAATACTTACACAATTTACGTTACACTAAAATTAAATTTTTTTTAGCGAGAAATGAAAATAAAGAAAACGAGCCAGGATATATAAATCAATTAGAATTTTCTAATGACGTACGTATTTAATTGTTATAAATTTCCGGAACCTTAATTGCTTTTATTTAACTTACTTAACTTACTTCGCCAGCTGCGAAAAATCCCAGGGTGGCTCCATCGTGCTGCTTGGCGACCAGATGAGGAGGCCCGATGGCGATCCTTGGGGGGGTTCGGGCGTACCCGCAGTCTCCAGACTAGCCTTACATTGGCATAACAACACTAATTTCGACGTCGGGTTCGATACGTAGAGCCTCGTTCAACTGCCATTTCCCATGCTATTCACTCCATTCAAATTTTTATAAAAAGTAAGAAAAAGAAAAGTAAGTTTACTCAGCGGTTGCACTCCTCCTCACTCCTAGTGCACCTCGCTTATATTCGAGGATTGCACGCAAATCTGGAAGCTGTCCATCACCACCTAGAGACAGAGCAGCCGCACTTACTCTTTCTGACGCAGATACAATGTCCTTTGAGCACTGCGTACCTTGCTTACCCTGGGCACACATTAGAGTACAATTTTCGCGCACATGCCGGGGTTTGTGTATACGCGCGGAATGACCTCTCTATCCAGCGCCTTCGTCACCTTGAAGACCCCTCTTTTTCTTCCCTAAGGGTTTTGGTAGACACAGGAAACCAAAAAATCCTGTATTCCTGTGTTTACCGTCCGCACAGCGGTGATCAGGAGCCAACCAGATTATTTGAGTATCTCAGTGAGGCTACTGATATAGCTCTGTATCGGCACCCTTCAGCGCAGCTCGTCTTTCTGGGGGACTTTAATGCCTGTCATCAGGACTGGCTGTTCCCATACCAGAGGACAGACCACGCTGGAAGAGAGGCGCGGAACTTTGCGTTATCCTTGGACCTCTTTCAGCTGGTGAGGCAAGCGACAAGGGTGCCTGACGTGGAGTCACATACAGCCAACTGCCTGGACCTACTGCTGACAACTGATCCACATTGGTATCGTGTAGAGGTTTCCGCCCCCTTGGGAACCTCCGATCACTGTCTGGTGAAATCTGTATTAACGTATTCCCAGCCGGACTTAGACTTCCATGGTTTTAGGCGAATTTGGAAATACAAGTCAGCAGATTGGGATGAGATGCGGCACTTCTTTGCATCTTATCCTTGGCGGCAGGTTTGCTTCTCGTTTGAGGATCCGTCGAGTTGCGCGGATGCTATAACTGATGTGGTACATCAGGCAATGGAGTATTTCATAAATTTTGCTGATGTACCTATCGGTGGCAAAGCATGGTACAATGCCGAATGTGGACATGCTCAAAAGTAAAAACATTTGGCATATGATACTTGGGTTGATGCTAGAAACCACAAAGCTCCGGATGTGAGTTCCAAGAAGAGAGCTTTTAACCAAGCTTTTTTTTTTTTTTTTTTTTTTATGTTATAAGAGGGCAAACGAGCGTGCGGATCACAGGTGTGAAGTGATCACCGCCGCCCACGAACTCTTGCAACGTCCGAGGACTCACAAGAGCGTTGCTGGCCTTGGAGGTGGGTATAAACGCCTTTTTTGAAGGTACCCATGTCGTATCGATCTGGAAACACCGCCGAAGGAAGTCCATTCCACATCTTTGTGGTACGAGGAAAAAATGTTCTTGAAAACCGCACAGTAGAGGATCGCCACGCATCCAGGTGGTAAGGATGGTATTGCAGGCGATGTCGTGCTGTGCGGTGGTGAAATTCGGCGGCGGGCATCAGATCAAAAAGCTCTTCGGAGCACTCCCCGTTGTAAATGCGATAGAAAACGCACAAAGAAGCCACGTCTCTACGCAATGCCAAAGAGTCCAGCCGTTCACAGAGCACTGGGTCCCCGACAATTCGAACGGCTCTCCGCTGTACGCGGTCAAAAGGTAGAAGCTGATATTGGGGTGAACCGGACCAGAGATGAGAGCAGTATTCCATATGTGGTCGGACCTGCGCCTTATAGAGCGCAAGTCTTTGGCCAGGATTGAAATACTGCCTCGCTCTATTGATTACACCCAATTTCATCGAGGCAAGTTTGGCCTTGCTCTCCAGATGACCACGAAACTGACAGTCGCTCGAAATGTCGAGGCCCAGTATACTGATACTTGGCGAGGCGTTGAGGGGTGTGCTTTCGAAGAGCGGCGATACGACAATTGGGGTTTTTTTAGTGGTAAACGCGCAAACCTGTGTCTTTTGGGGATTAAACTGAACGAGGTTCAGTTCACCCCACTCTGAGACCATCCCCAAGGATGTCTCTACAGAAGACACAAGTTTGTTTCGGCACTCGTCGACGTTTTCCCGAGAGAGACCTGCACGGCCGGAATATACCGCATCCCCAGTGCTGTCATCCGCATAACAATGTAAGTTGGAAATATCCAACATATCATTGATATGCAAGAGGAACAGGGTTGGAGATAGCACGCAGCCTTGGGGTACACCTGCGTTCACGGGCTTGGGGTCCGAGCAAAAACCGTCGAGAACGACCTGTATGCTCCGCCCAGTGAGAAAGCTGGTAATCCACTTGCACAAACTCTCGGGAAGCCCATAGGAAGGAAGCTTCGAAAGAAGCCCCTTGTGCCATACACGATCGAAGGCTTTCGCTATATCCAGACTAACTACCAGACCCTCTCCCTTGCTCTCAACAACCGCAGCCCAACGATGCGTAAGATATAAAAGAAGATCACCAGCCGATCGGCCATGGCGGAAGCCATATTGCCGGTCATTGATCAACTGGTGATCCTCTAGGTACGTCAGGAGCTGTCGGTTGATGATGTTCTCCATGACTTTGGAGAGTAGAGAGGTGATGGCGATAGGTCTGTAGTTAGCTGGGTCTGAGCTATCCCCTTTTTTAGGGATCGGATGGACAAAGGCGCTCTTCCATGAGACCGGGACTACGCCTTTTATATAGGAGTACCGAAATAGACGCGTTAGCACTGGAGTCAACTCAGGACCACATGTTCGTAGCACCAATGGGGAAATCCCATCCGGCCCACTCGACTTATGAACATCCAAGGAAAACAGAGACTGTCGTATATTTTTTTGCCTGAAAATTATTTCCGGCATAGAGCTCTGACACCGCTGGATGGTAGGCGGTGTCTTCCCTTGGTCGTTCAAAGTCGAGTTTGAGGCAAAAAGAGTGCCCAAGAGATCGGCTTTCTCTTTTGCCGTGTGGGCCAGAGAGTCATTCCCCGTGTGCAATGGCGGTAGGGACGGCTGGCTAAAATTGCCCAGACTGGCCTTGGATAGCGCCCAAAATTTGCGCGTGCCAGGTGGGTACTTTGCCAGCTGTTCCCCGATTTTGACGACATGCTTGAACTTTGCTCTAGCTATTTGCCGTTTGAAGAATCTGGAGGCAAGATTATATTTCCTCTTCAGATCTCTAGAGTTCGGATCCTTGGTGACTAACGCATTAGCCCAAGCACGATACGCCTGCCGTTTGCCGGCTGCTGCAGCCCTGACAGACGCATCAAACCAAGGCCGCGATCTGCCACCAAGTGGTACCACAGAGCTTGGCACAAAAAGTTCCATACCCTGTAGTATCACTTCAGCTACAGCCGCAGCGCAGTCACTGGGATCATTGGAAGGGAAACAAATCGGCCCCCATGGGTAGGACGCAAAAAAGGACCGCAGTCCATCCCAATTCGCTGACTTGTAGTGCCAGACGCGTCGGGTCGCGGGTCTTATGCGAGCCGGACGTTGGATTGGCACCACACTCCGTACCAGGCAATGATCAGAGGACCCTAGAGGGGCCTCGACAATGACCTGGTACTTTCCGGGATGTGTAGTCAGCAGAAGATCCAACAAAGAGGGCATGTGGCTGTCCACGTCTGGTAGACGAGTGTGCGTCTGAACCAATTGGGACAGACCATTTGCCAGAGCAAAGTTAAAAACAGATCTCCCCGCGTAGTCAGTGGCACGTGACCCTAGCCAGTCGGTATTGTGCGCGTTGAAGTCCCCAAGGACTATGACTTCAGCGGAGGGAACCTGTGAAAGCAGGTCGTCAATCTTCGCCTGGACATGGCCCAAGAGTTGCTCCGTTTCTGCATTACCACTATGGGACCTGTAGAGGCACGCGTAGACTCTGACACGATCGTCCATGTCGACGCGCAGCCAAAGTAAAGACAGGTCCCGACCTTCAAAAAACTGAAGGCGACGGTAGCAGATATCCTCCCTTACGAACACAGATACCCCGGCGTGTGGTATAAAATGATGTTCAAGTTTATACCCGGGGTATGATAGGTACGCTGTGTCGCTAGGTTGAGATATCTGCGTCTCCGTCAAAAACAACAAGGCCGGCTGCGCCGTCTCAAGATGATAGTGGACGGCGTTTAAGTTGGAGTGAAGTCCCCGGATGTTGCAAAAGTCCACATTCAGGGTGGAACGGGGTGCCGCTGTGTTTGCTCGTCGTTTGCCCTCGGTGAACACGGAACGCAGTGTTATGCCCGCCCCAGATACGACGGGCGGCCCGAGCAAAATCGAAGAATCATTTCCCCGATTTTGCCCGGGGAGGGATTGTCCGGCCGGTACCCTCCTGGGGTACAATTCCTTTCAACAATGTATTCATGTTCTTTGGCGCGGGGGGGGGGGGGGGGTTGGGCTTCCGGAATCTCTCACTCACCGACGGAACATAACCAAAGGAATTTGGTTACTACACGTCTGTCTTCTGTGAGAGGGTGGTCCTTCCCCGGTCGAGCCAGCCCAATACGAACTGCAGTGAGTGGACTGCAGCTAGGCTCTACCACCTTTAAACCTTTTACCACCTTTAGCTGCTAAGTCCTATAAAAAGGCATTACGTAGGGTTCGTCTCGGTCGTATCGCTAAGGTTGGCGAAAAGCTTTCAGTCCTGCCATCAGGCAGTCGAGCTTTCTGGCTCCTTGCCAAAGCGATTGAGTCGAATTTCTGTTGAACCTCACTGCCACCTCTGCTGAAGCCAGATGGATCTCTGACTCATGAAGCGAAAGAGAAAGCAAATTTATTTTCTTCTCTTTTCGCTAATAGTTCTCATCTAGACACTGGCAATGCTTCCCTAGCACATCTTCCTCACTGCGGAATTTCTATGCCTGAAATCCGCATCACTAACAAAGAGGTATGGAAAGCATTGTGTCGTCTAGATGTGAATAAAGCCAGTGGTCCGGATGGTATACCAGCCATTCTGCTCAAAACATGTGCAGCTGAGTTGTCTCCTGTATTAATACGTCTATATCGCCTCTCTTTCAGGACTGGAATAGTGCCCAAATCCTGGCAGCTTGCTAACGTGCAGCCAGTGCCCAAAAAAGGTAGCCGTGCCGATCCTGCCAATTACAGACCGATTTCAATCACCTCCATACTCTGCAAGATTATGGAGCGTGTATTGAACTCGCGCCTTTTAGCATACCTAGAAGGTAACGATCTCCTCAGTGACCGACAGTACGGGTTTCGCCGAAATAGGTCCACTGGGGACCTTCTAGTTTATGCTACACACATTTTAGGCGAGGCCTTAGAGAGGAATGGAGAAGCGGTCGCCGTGTCTCTAGACGTCTCGAAGGCATTTGACAGGGTCTGGCATGCGGGCCTTTTAAGCAAGCTTTCAGCGTACGGTATATCTCCTGGTCTGATCGGCTAGGTAACGGACTTCCTGAATCTAAGAACTATCCGAGTGGTTGTTGATGGGTGCTCATCGGAGCCCTTAACAATAAATGCCGGAGTTCCTCAGGGGTCCGTTCTTTCTGCAACTCTCTTCCTACTGCATATTAACGATCTGCTCAAACCCGGTATCATGGGTATGCAGACGACAGCACAGTGGTGGAAAGATACCTGCCGAGTACTCGGGCCTTTCATTGAGTCGGGCCGGTCGTCGTCGTCGGGCGGTTCATTGAATCTAGAGCAAGAGCAGCCGCCAGCAAGCTTGGCATTCTTGCAAAGGTCCGGCAGTACTTCACACCGGGACAACTTCTAACATTATATAAAGCACAGATCCGATCGTGTGTAGAGTACTGTGGCCATTTAATCGCTGGTGTCGCAAAAAGTCATCTTGCTGCTCTAAATACAATTGAGAGGTGTGCAAAGAGGCTAATTGGTGACCCTGAACTGGTGGAATACAATCTTCATAGCCTCGAACATAGACGTAGAGTTCTAGCTCTAGCTCTCATATATCATATCCATTTTCCGTACAGAATAAAAAGTTTTTTAATATTAGACAACAAGGTTAATTATTTCCAACTACGTGATGGTGTAGCGTTTTTCCTAATGTTACTAATCATAACTTACAGTTCGATAGTACCTACAGTACGTACAGTACGTTTCAATTGGCATGAATATTGGGAGCCCTATTATACACAATTTGTCAATTTTCCACTTCAATCCGAAGTGCGGAAAAAAATTAATCAAGGTCAAATGTTGCAAAAATCGTTTTTTTAAGTTTTCCAGCTAAACGATAAGTTTTATAATAAAAATAGGTGAGACAAAAATTATTTATCATGCAATCATCTATAAAAATTGTTCCTACACTTTTTTCCTAAGAATCACCATTTTGGAGAAACAGCGATGCAAAATGTTGAAAAAGTTGTATTCTTCATAATATGCAAGTCAATTACCGTTATATACGTTACAGAACGATAATATAAAGTATCTCCTCTACTCCACAAGCTGTATCACCAACGGAACTCGCTTTCTTCTTTCAATTTACGGAGCTCCAAAAAAAATGACGTGCTTAGATAAGTTTCGATATTTATCTTTTGCAAGAAGACGTAAAAAAAGAAACAAGTACTATTATCTCGTCTTCCTTCAACCTCCCTTAGCCCTATATTTGATGCTAACTTGACCAGACTATTACTGAATGGTAGTCTCAGTAAGTTGGAAAACAACAATACTTAATTGTTTGGATAGTAAGCCGGATAAATAATACAAGAAAAGTATTCGGAATCACTTTGAATTCAATATTAGATGGATGTAATTTAGTAAGTAAAGTCATTGAAATATATGAATACCTGTAGAATTGATTTAAACATAAGTTTGGATGGAGTCAGGAAAATGCATGCAGGGTACAGAAGGTATACGGTAATATTCAATGTGCTAGAAAAGTTTAAGAGTGAACGGACGCGCTAATTTAGCAGGAAATATCTGAAATCGAATATCAACATACAATATTTAAATGGGATATCGAGTTGATTCATGATATCCTGCGGTTCAATTGAACATATATATGCATTGAAAACATTTAAGATATTGTTAAATTCAGTAGACGCCGTAGGGTGGTAGTTTGGAAGGACGCAAGATGTCTCAGGAGATTTATATATATATATGTATATATTTATATATATACATATATATAACAATTTATATATATGTATATATATAAATATTTAAGGAAGGGTTTTCAAGTGCCCTTAAGTTTACAGTTGTTCAAATTGCTGGTTGTAATCATTGTTATGAGGTAATAAATAACTTATTCTAAATTATATCGGACAGACGATTTTAATTGCGATTGATTTTGTATATATTCAAACTTACATATAATATTTATGTAAGAAGTTATTTTATTAATGTAAGGGTATTTATAATATGGTTTGTTTTCTACATTATATTATTTGGTTAAAAAAATATTTGAAACTGTTTTTATTATGTTTTATAATTTGGTATTAATTTGAAACAAAACAAAAATAATTGAATTTTTAAATAAATATGTGACAAAAATAATTACAATCCAGCATCAAATTAAATATGTTTTCTGTTGGCTAAAATTAATATTTTTATAATGGTTAATATTAAATAGTATTATCAAAATTAATAATATTATTTAATCAAAAAAGATTAACGGCCCATTATTATTTATTAAATTTTAAGTAAAGACTGTACAGGGCCTTTCCGATCTGCTCTGAGGCTGGATATGAAAGTTAAGGGTAAACTCTAAATAAACTCAACAAAATTATGAGCTAGTTCATTTGTGGAATTCGTTACGTGATTTCTTTACAATTTTATTTTAAAAAAAATATATATATATATATATATATATATACATAAAGTTTTAACTCAACGTATTCTTGTCAAATTAACTAGGGAAATCTTCTGTTAATGTACTATATAAAATAATTCAAAATTTATTTTACAAAATAAATATGGAATTATATATGTTTCTTCACGTCAATGAAAACAAGGAAAATTTTTTTTTTAAATATTCTTTATAGTAATATTAAAATTGAAACAATCTTAACGTGGCTACAGTTGGCATGTTATAGACAATACTCAACAATTTTATTTTCAATGTTTAAATATTTCAGCTGACAATTAACCCAACACATTGCATCGTAATGTACAAAAATATATCATGAAACTCGTTTGAATGAATCATTTAGAAAGACAATAAAGAGTTAAATATAAAATGAGATGAGTCACACTTCGATTATCTGACACAGGTATTTACAGCCACTGATTAATGATAAACAGATCTTGGCACAATACCTTCCTTAAATATTAAAACAATTCAAATGATCGAATACGGGTTTGTCAAAAGTGTCACCTCAAGTACGAAAAGGGCAATGACATTTAGTACATAATATTTAGAACTGCGTCTGTATTAAGCGTATTTCATGTATTGAAGTACTGTAATCAATTTAAACCTCAGAAATTGTATGATTAAAATTAGGGGGTGTATTTTTAATAATTTTTTTGAAAACTGTTCACAGTTAAAATACATACACTTAATTTTAATGTAACTAGATTGATAACTATCGAATATTTCTTATATTCCACAATAAGTCAACTAAATGTTCATTAAACCGATTATAATTAACCATTGCTCTCAGCTTTTACCGCGATCGAGAGGTTGCATGCGTGTGCGCAATACAGTACCGGCCGGCCTCCAGCCGCCTCGCATGCGCATGCGCTGATTAAGATAATAATTAAATATATAATAATTATTTAGAAAATAACTGATTTGAAAGTGTGTTTTGTGATAATATTTATGTTGAAATTTGAGATTTAAAGTGATATTGTGATAGTTTCTTACATTATGTGTTAATAATATTTTTATAAATATCATTTAAGTATAGTATATGGTATGAACAGAGAACGCATGTGATTTGGCTTAATATCAACTATTTATATATTTTGTATAATTTACTTTATGGTGACAAGTGCGCTCGTAAAAATTGTTATATTTGTCAATAGTGCTACAATATGGCTTTATTCATTGAAACTAACAGGTATAGTATATTATTTGATATTAATAAAAAAAATTACAAATTTATATTATATTTCTGATCTAGATTTTTGTACTCTAACTTCGTAATATATAATAAATATTTAACTAAGGATGAGATTGTTTAAAATTGCTAAATACTATAGATAAAGATGTTAAAAGTAAAGGCATTTCAAATATTATTTATTCTGAAATATTTAGTGAAAAATTAACCTAAACAGTTTATTTGTTTACTTTAAATAATTGTGTGACACTGAACAGTTCACTTACAAGGAGTTGTGAGGTGAACGGGAACCTGATTCTTTATGTGGCCTCAATAAATGTATACATTTTTGCGTCAATTTAACATACTCTATTTAAAAAAATAATTGATAAGTTATATGAGTTAAAATCTAAGCAATAATTAATTTAATGGTATCCAGAAAACCAAACTCCTGTAGTGAAAATAAATAATGAATAATTACATATATATAACATTATTTTAAACAAAACAAATGAGTGTTAATTGAATAAAATGCTCACAAAGCTCAATAAAAGTTAGCTTAAATGGTCTATTGGTTATAGAATTGGAAACTGTGAAACACAATCAGTGAGTTAGCGCTTCTTTGTAATAGGTTTTTGCGATGTTTTCTCACGGAGTTTCCTTGAACGCTTTTTAGTAATACCAAGTAATTGAAATAATACATTCTCACAACGAATAGAAAATCTCATAATGAATTATTGATTGTTAGAAATCTTTATTTATACTTCAAGTCTCTTGTGCCATTAAAAATGTACCAACAGACTGAATTATTAACTTAAATATACGCTTTATTACGTGATAAGGGATATTTTTTTAAAATCTTATTTCAGGTATAATATATATTCAATAATGTATTATTCTTTTCGCAGTATTGACTTTCAAAACCCTGTAACGGACAAACCACTAAATCTAGCAAACTCAGCAGTTCTACGCATGCTGGAGGAAGAGGAGCGCAACCGCAAGGGCTACCCTAGTGAGTCATTATTTATATATTTATTCACATATTAACAAATATTAGTTCATTGAATGGTTATATTCCCTACATTAGGTAATCTGTAATAGTTAATTGTCTGAAAATTTATTGCGATGCGACTTTCCTTTTAAAAAGCTTACTAACACGTTTATGAAATGATGCTTTATCAGAATTAGATCCTACTCAAATCCAGGCGATTTTGGAGAACCTTGTTCACGCCCGGAGACAATTTGACCGCATTTGGCCGCCGAATAAATCGAAATCAACTCGTGGTTGGGACGGTCAAATCAACGCCACGTCATATATCTATTCCGAACTCATGAAGGCTACTAAAGGTACCTCGATGGTAGAACTAGTGGACTGACATATCACGTCTCAGTAGCACATGTAATATGTACATTTACTTATAAATATTTCTACTAGACGTCAGTATCATGTAGTTCGCACTAAGCCAAAACGTTTTGCTTCCGGTAACAGTAAAGTCTTAAACTTATCATCCATTTCTTATAAATAAACTTCACACAAATGCAAACATATCATTAATTGAGACAAAACAAAACAAATAGAGGTGCGAGATTCCCGTCCACATCTATTTCTGTCTAAGAGTAATGTGCTAAGATTCACTCTTAACCCTCCCACCTTCTGGGAGAATACGTAATTTTTTGACACATAGATACATTTCGTGGGGATTGGTCATTGGCATAGATTTTTGGCAAGTATTGAAAAGTATTTTGTAAGATTTTAGTCACTTTACCTTGTTTTTATTAGTACATATCAGTAAGCGAACGAATACAAACGAAAATGCCTGAAATGATATTTGTCGGTAAAGTATATTTATATTTCGTTAGCGAATAAAAAGTGCCGTGTGTTTTTAAAAATAATATTTGTTCAAAATGTGTAAGGGATTACTATTATTGTTGATTTTTTAAATATATTTTTCTTAGTGTAGTGTCTTTGTAAAAAAAACTATATCTTTAGTTTCTTGTGATAGAAAATTAAAACTATGGAAAAAACTTTCCATTTATTTTGATTTACCAAATATTTTTTTTAAAAGTTATTCTCTGGATGTATGTCTCTAATCATCTTGTATTTTATATTCTTTTGATAAACAGGTCGGTAATAAAAACTAACAAAGTTTCTAAGCAAGGGCCCATTGCATAAGCGTCGAGGCTAAGCTTTACGTTATAGAAAGGTTTAATGTAACGTAAACAATCTAGATTATTATATATATTATAGAGATGTTTTCTTTTTAAATATTTTTTACAAAGTTGAATCTTAGTGTCACAGCGAATACATTTTTAAAACGTTTAGTGATGTACCAGCTTATTACAATCATTGTTACAAGAGCTTAATGTTTGTTAATTTAATTATATACTTATTTTGTGATTTTCTAAATAACTAATATCAATTAAAATTAATAAAATTCTGGTTTAATAATAGTTTATATTTTTATGTTTATTATTTAATAAACAATGTAGGTTTTTAAAATTTCAAAGGATAAAAAAACGTTTTTGTTTGACGCAATGTCGTAACTATTTCTGATGTCTACCGAGCGCTCCATGAATCAACTTCTAATATTAAACCGGTGCTGAAAAGATGCAACAGACACCGAGTGTCATTTTCAATACGAGAACATTCACTTGAAAATGTTAACTTTATCTATTGATATTGAAATAATATTACAAATGTCCCACGACACCTCTCTACCCGTCGGTAACAAACTTCCATTACAATACAAGGCGTGTTTTTTAACGATTTCCTCAACATATTTCTAACATTACTTTATTTAACATATAATAAGAAATTGTAATAACATTTGACAAGTAATTTGCGGTCGAGATTATACTTAATAATTTTTGATCTTGATAATTAATCCTGTTGCGGTCGCATTGACACAATAATATATCGAAATTGAATTAATACATGACATTTCATTTCACAGACATGACATGTCATTATATAATTACAATTAAATATGTTTTAATATCAATCATATATTATTTGTGTGATTGGTTAACATACAAAATCATAAATCATCAACATCATGTGAACGAGTCCATTATTTGCCTGAGGCATTTAAATTAAAACAATTAATAGTTTGAAATGTACCACTAACAAATGTTATTTCATTACAAAAAAATCTTTGAAACGTTTCTATTCTCTTGATTGAATCAGTTATTAATTAAACTAAAAACAAAGGTAAATGATCCACAAATAAAATGAAACCACAGAACCTTGAAATATAATATAATAGTATTTATATTTTCGTATGAAGGTGGATTGGATGAATCAACAAGGTGTCGCGTGTTGTACCAAATTACTCTCAATGCCAATGAATAACAAATAGACATATGTAATATAAACAGAATATATTGTATTAAATTCTCAACTGTACATCGTTTTTTGAAGATAAGCCTTTATTATTAGAAACGGGCCTCAGGGAATCTATCTGTTCTAAGAATGTAATTGGGCAATTTAGCTTAATAGTTATGGCTCATAGCGACGGCTCTAGAAGGTAATTTATGTACGTATAGTGGTTCAATGGGCCAGATAATTAGGAATTACGGCCATATATCATAATAATACGGGCGTGGTATAATTCAATTTTAATTAGTGTTTGTTACACTTAGCCTTACACATTTATTTCATTTGTATTTATTTTTCACATTTATTTGATTCAAATATCATCTTACACATTTTTTTTACAATCTTGTGCTGAGTAAAATCTTCAGAGTTTTTAAAAAAAGTCCAGTAAAATGGACGGTTGGTGCTTTGGAAAAAAAAATATGTTTTTATTTTGAATCAATTTTGGATAATTTAACGAGAATTAAAACTATAGGTATATATATTTACTGAAACAGAATATTACTTGAAGCATTCATTTGTTTCACTCAATTTTATTAGAAATACCTTTAAATAACGTTTATTGATGTTTGACGTCACAATGTTGAAAATAAATTCATGCAGATATTTTTGTCTCTCTCAGATAAATAGGAAGTCACAATCGAAACGTGAGAGAGATAATGACGTGTCCCCTAAAATGGGATATCTCAAAATATCTATCTAACATTAACACCTGGCAAGAGCTAATACACGCGTAGTCCTGGCCTGTCAGTGACAGAAGTCACTTGTTCTTCTGTGATAGTAAGTGTGCAGCTGGAAAAATTAACTTAGTTTTTTTCTCTTGACTTTGACAATTGTTTTTATAGATTATAATTTTAATTTAAGAGTGTCTTTATTTGAAGTTCTTGCGCATTTCCTTTCAATGTTATATAGAAGTGATATTAATGTTGCGATATTATACAGAACATAAACAGTTTTAGATATATTTTCAACAGCATCCAGGAGTTTACAATGAACAATCAATTCACCAGAACACTGAAACACCATACGAATATCACAAAAATACTTTAATTTATCGGTAAAATAACTTCCTTACAAAATATATCTTTTAAACTACCTTCATATACGACGATGAATTCAATCAAAGTAATGAATCTTAAGACTTTGCATTATCTATTAATATTTCGTATAATAAATTTAATAGAAGTTCAAAATTCATCAACACTTTACATTAATAACTATTATAAAAAAGTGTGTTTTTGACTTTTAAATAAATAGAAAAAGATATAATCAAAGCAAACCATAAATTTAATTTTTTTTTTCTCTTCCTTCATAAAATTCCTTCGCACTCATAAATGTTTTATAAAAAAGAAAAAGTGTGTTTTTTCTTCGATCCCCTGGCGTTAATCCAAAAACACACTGGGCCAAGCTAATTTGAAGCGGAATGTGTCATAATAAGTAACTGTGGCGTGCACAGAAGTGTGTGGTCTTCAGATAACGTCGTCACGAGATCACATGCGCTGATAGATAGACTATTTGTCGCCAGTCATTTGAAATATCATCACGGAAAACTTTATATAACATTATTTATATGAACATTATTTAATTTCATATACAAAAATGTAAAGATGTTTCCCTTGTTGCAGGCCAAAAGAAAGTGGTGTGGCCGCCCACGCCCGAAACCAACGGCTATCATTCACCACAGCAGGTAATAGAAATAGCATCGACTGTAAATAAATTTAAAACAAAATAAGCTGCACATAGCTTTTAATGAGCACTGTTATAGCATGAAAGGGGGATTCCCAATTAATAAGAACACACAATACATTATTAACGATATAGATTGATACAAAATATTTATTAGTTACTATACTTTACTAAAAGAGATGTATTTTATGGAATAGACCTTTAAAATATTATGAACCTAACACTTTAATGCAGGGAATATTATGTACAGACATATACAGCTAGTCGTTATGCTCTACAGCAGAGTCCCGCATACAACAACCAGGCACAGACCCCAAACCAACAATATTCCCCACAACCTCAAGCCCAGCAACCAACGAACCAATATCAGGCACCCCCATCCCAATATCCTCCGTCCCAAGCACAGTCTCAGCCCGCGCATTGCGAAGGAAGGCGTCAGGAAGTCACTGGTCTAAGTAAGCTAATCCCCGTGGGACCAGGTGTCACTGCTTCCCCTGTTTCCCCTTACCGCCAGGCTCCTCTGTCTCCAAGTGCACAGCCCTACAAACAGCATTCAAATCGGTGGGCACCCGTACCAGCTCCAGTCTCCCCTCAGGTATAGTGACAGATGGAAAGTACATGCATGCCATTTAACGTATTTTCCTGTTGTGTATTTGATAAATATATTTATTTAAAACGACAGTGAACTGACAGATAAGACCAAGGTTTGTTTGATGACTAAAGAATAAACCGCATGATCTACCTGAAACCTATTCAAATTATGGTTAATGTACATTTTTGAACTAACATCCACATTATAAATTACGTCTAAAAGGTTCTTAAACTGGTAATTATAATAACTACGTGTTAACTCGTTTATTAAAATATTTTTTCTCTGTTACTTTATTGTTTTTTCTTGTTTTTAACCTTTGTTTGGTTGTAATTACTAGGATTTACGTTGTTCCATCTTTTAAATAACTAAAATAGTTGCAATTAAAATTATTTATCTTAAAGTTTCTTAGTTTTTTAGTGGTTTCGTTTTCTTGGTTATTTTATGGAATTAGGTTTCCAACGAGCACATAATAAATATGATGGTAAGAGGTGCCTTCGTCATTAAATATTTACTAAAACTGAAAGTTGCGGGCGAATTGTTGGTTTTCAGTATTAGGAAGGAAGGCAGGAAAATAATCCATAAGGAGATGGTTACCTTCCTTTAGGCATCTGGCTTTTTCGCTGATCTCCTGGTAGCTAGTTCATACCGTTCTTCTGTGGTACCACCCAGGTCGAGTAGGAACAAGCGATACGAGCTGCTGTAAAATAACTAGTCGTGCAGCAAGTTCTACCACCTACAATCTTTAAAAACTTTAACATGCTTACTCTGTATTATTATAATATTATAACTATTTAGTTTTAATTTGAAACTTAGCAAATAATTTTTAGCATAAATATCTCATCCAAAACTATAAACAAACGTGATTATTGTATAGATTTTTGTTATTAAAGACATCATTGTGTTTAAAAACTTAGCTCCATCAATAAATGTATATAAGGACTACTACAATAAACTTTGTATATATGTATTATGTAATTAGTAACAAAGTCTGTAATAAACACAAATAAATTTATAACTAATAATACTTTGCAGCCGACATCCCAGAAGCCTCAATACTCCCAGCCGCAATACGCACCACAGCCACAATACTCTCCGCAACCTCAATACTCTCCGCAACCCCAATACTCACCGCAACCGCAGTACTCTCCGCAACCCCAATATTCTGAGCCTGTGTATCAGCCACCCCAAAGACAATTCGAGCCCCCACCAACAACTATCACACTGCGTCCGCAACAGCCGATTCATCAGCAACCGCCGCCAGTCTTCGCTAGCCAACCGGCCACAGCGTCGCTTCAAGGTAGGGTTAAATACTTTTTTTTCTTTCCTCGTACATTAGGATGTCTGTAATTCTACCTTAATATTTAACAAAGATATAAATCCAAAAACCTTACTTTCATGAAGTGTATTCAGTATGCATTTTTTTCAAAATAAATTTAGCCATGACATTAATCATTTAATATTGTTACAAAAGTTATAATAATCTCAGGTGTCTCTTCAATTAAAGTTCTAAAGCAAATATAACTATGATTTAATTACTAAGATACCAATATAAACAAATACCTATATACTTACATAAAAAGTATGTGACACCTTGAATTCAAATTCACCTTCATAATATAAAACAAACTAAGTGCTATATTGTTTTAAAACTGTTTTATATTGGTGTACAAGTCTCTGACGCTTTTGAAAAGTGAGTCGTAACACGTGAAAGCTTTCATATCACACCAGAGAAATAACGCTGTAACTTTATAACAACGTAAAGGAAACACTAAGGTTTTATGAAGTAAAAATAAATATGTTTTATCGGCGTAGTTGAATGAAATGAATTTAAAATAAAACAATTGTAAATCGTTAAGAAAAATAATTGAACAAAAATATATCAGGAGGCGTAAACATGCGTGGTGATCAGAAATGGCCGCCGCAGTCGGTGAAGGAGGCAGTGGATGCGGAGAACGAAGCGAGGAGGCAGCTAGCCAAAGGACCAGCATGCAGACCACGCAAAGTAGGAACATTTAACAATATTATTACCATACCTATAAACATATTTAAAAAAACACCTAGACATCATATTACGTAAGCTATTAAATTTTGAAATAACTTATATTTTTTAATTAGTTTACAATAATTTGTTTGATAATTCAAAATAATTTAAAATACATAATGAACTGTATTTGAACACAACTGTATATAATTTCAATAAAAACAATGCATAATAATTGCAATTGTAAATACAGTATTTTTTTTTCTAATGAGTAATCATACATTGTGAGTTCGTTATGCATGCATATAATACTTTTTTTTTATAAAGTCAACGCTTTAAGGGCTTGTTTTAAAATAATTTCACCTAACCAAGTTTGATTTGATCGAACCATAAGCTTTAAGCTTACTTACACATTAATATACAGGGCGGCTAAAAAAAACTAATTGGCAGTAAAACATAAGAACCCCTAAACAACCATACGTCGGAGCGATGGTCGTCAATTGTAAGGTAAATTGTCTGTTTTAGCTGCGGCAATATTCGCTTGCCGAATTACTTGCCCTGAACTCGCCCGAGGTCTAAGCCGTCGTTCTGACTAGTCCCTAGTCGGTACATGCCAGACTTAGTTACCCTATTAGTAAGTGATTCGGACATGTGTGACTTATGGTCAGAAAATTCTATTAACTTAGACTTTCTAGCAATCTAGCCGTAACAAGCTACTGGGTTATATTATTTTCGTAGTACTAGTATCACGTAACGTTTAAACATCGCCATAGTCCGAATAGTGACATTTTCTATCACTCTTAGGCTTTTTGTAAATAAATAGATTTATTAGTTTTCTGAATGTATTGCACGAAAGCTTCTGCTTATTTCACATTACGATCAACATTTATCTACACGGGGAACATGTGTCAGAAAAATAACGACATTTACTAACTTAGATCACAATTTACAACTATTATTTATTTCTCAATACTTGCAAGATACTAACAAATAAGTTGCTTTGCAGGTAAGAAAGGACTACACTTCGTTCTTCTCCCAGCACGCTCTCAACCACAGTTACACAAGCTACCGTGTTCCGCCCGGCACGCAACATTTCGAGACTCTACCGGGCGGATCCTCGTATTAAAATAAAATATATAGAGATATTTTGACACACACATTAGACACCTATATTAAACATTGTTAAATCATAAAACAATGCTTAAATCAATAACAAATATTCATCAAAAAATAGATTTGGATTAAAAATCTCCATCTTTAATTAAGCAAAATTAGCATCACGTTCATTAATGTTTTATACATGTTGTGTCCTGGACATGACATCCGGTGCAGGTACTTGTGGAGACTTTTGGTACTAAAGTCTTTGTGCACGTACTCGATTGGTTGGACACAGTCAGTACATTAACATAGATTATCATATATTTATTATACATGATATTCATTACGTAGCTTGTAAGTGTAATTATAAAAAAACTATTGTTCATTTTAACAAAATCTTGATATTAATCAACACGAAAAAATTTAAATGTGCGGCTTTAAATCAGGGAAATGCTTTACGCTTTTTAACAAAAATTATTATATTTATTCGAAGAAACGAATATATGATATCGATATATCACTTAAAAATATGTATTTTCAAGCTTATGCAGATGTTACAATAATGTTCTATTTCGCAAAGCTTCATGTATGTAACTAGTCATTATTAAATTGCTCGAATTATGTTGTATATAAAATGTTCAATTAAATGACTTTATTGTAAAATTAACTTATTTTTTATTAAAATAAAATTTTAAAGCCTATAATGAACTTTCATTAATTTTATATCAAGTAATGTCAAAATAGTTTCAAGAAGCAATACGAATGAACTGGACGACTCAAAAATATATAAGAACATTCCTTACTTTGTTGTTATTTGGTTGGTAGTGGTAGTAAACAAATCACAAATTGTTTGTTATTTGGTTTACTATCAATCACAAAAACTCGTGTCGTGACTGCTCGAAAATTAGACCTTGAAACGTTTCGTAAAGACAACGCTTGTACTAGGTTTACACATTTTGAGTCAACTCATTTGCGGTCTGCTCGAACTTGCACACACACACACATACACATCACACCGCATTTAGTTAGGTGGCTATTTCTACCAAACCGCTCCACCCAACAACCCGTTTTAAACTTAGTTTTAAAAATAGTTGTATAATATACCCGAAAATTCGACATAATATCATTTAAATATTAACAAATTTGGTTTTTTCAACCGGCCTCTTGGTATACATCGCTGGGCTGTCAGACTTGAATGTAGTGTATATACAGCCGTTTGTTTCGAAGTAACTTTTTATCTACAGGATATGAAATAAAAAATGTAACACACTAAAAAAACATAATTTATGAAAATACTTTATTAACATATACACGCACACCACTGTGTGTCTGCACACATACAAACCGAACCGTAACACCATTCTGTAAATGCCTCAAAACAAAAGCCAAGGTGTATACAGTCGGTCATTATGTATGTACATAATGTGCCTTACACGAATATATAATGTATTAAATATTGTCACCGAAATATTACAATGACTTCGTTATTTATCACAACAGCGAGAAGTTACTCCAACAGATCAAACTAGAAACATTCTTACCTGTATGTTTGACATATTTAAAAATTATCAAATTATACTAAAAGGCATATTATTATACATAGTTTAAAATTTAAATATCATTAAATGGACAATGACAATTTAAAACAAATAAAACAGAATACGTTCTATATTATAATATAACATATTATAAATGTAATAATAATTTTAACAATTCTGATCTATGTATACATACATACAAGATTTATTAAAAACATTAAAAAACTCAATATTAAACGATTGTCTGAAAGTAAACATGGGCTGAGGTATTAAAATGTAAAATAAGACGCCGACAGCCACTAAGGGTCTCATTTCATTATACGATCTGAGCCTCTATCTCAACGAGTCTAAATAGCGTCGCATAGTGAAAAGGCCGTTAGTGAGTTAGTGCTTCTCTCTGATTGGTGGAGACACCTATTAGCTATTCTTTAAGGTCAAATCGTATGGTTTATTTCACACATTGAAATGTGGCGATAAGGCTTACAGAATAAGTCAAAACAAATTAAAAAAATCATTGGAGTTTTTATATTAATATCTTATTTATCAATATCAAAATAAGTTTTACGGTGAATTAGTTATATTTTATCTTTTTATAGACAATTTTAATAAAACCGTAAAATATTCCCCTAAGGTAATAAATGTATTAGTTATTGAAACGTCATCATTGGGTTGAGACTTCATAACCGATATTTTGGTCGGGTTCGTGGTTTCATATTTTCTATAGTACAAAAATAAATTTAGACAAAGTACATCAATTACCCGATTTAACAACCTTATCTAACAATCACATTCATTTATCGTACACTTAAATAATAATGAATTATCAGTACTTTTGCGATATTTTAAAGTTTTAGTTCAAGTAAATGCAAAGTGGACGCGTACGTATAATTATTATTATTTGTCCGAAAATATCAAGAATTTAAAACATAATAAACGGAACGTCCCTACAACATAACAATTGTTATATATTTTTTTTGCCCAAACCAACCTTATTAGCATATTTTTTACAATTATTATATATAACCTTCTATCGAGGGCTATCGGGATAACAACCTCTTAAACAAAAAACACATATTGAGCAAGTGCGTCCGGTCTCTGCAGCCGCCGACCGCAACAGTTGTAGTGTGAGTGTGAGGAATGCGGGGCGGTGCTCCCGGCGTTGCTACACCAGCGAGAAGCCCTGGGTCTGTTGCAGCGTGGTGAGGAGGTGGTACTGGAGGTGCTCCCTTCGGAGTTACACCAGCGAGAAGCCTTGGGTCTGCTGCAGCGCGGTGAGGAGGTGGTACTTGAGGCGCTCGCGGGTGCGGTAGCGCGGCAGGTCCAGCAGGTTGAAGCAGGTGTGCGCGACCGGGAAGAAGCGCTCGTCTGCCACCGCCTGGATCCTTATCTGGGTCACATTTAATACGTCAGGTTACCGCAGGGAAATACACTAGCCGACTGTGACGCACGGTTCCCCCATTCTCAAATCTCCTCTTAACGGTCAGTTTCTTGGTCTCGGTGGTTTGGACCGTGAATAAATAAATATAGATATTAACAACATTTTATAAGTTTAGATAAATAATATTGAATTACCTTTATGTCCCTCATCCCCTGAATGGGCACGCGGTCGCTCCCGGTGAGGAAGAGTAGGAACTTCTTTTTATCTTCTATTGACAGCTCGTGGAACACTTCCCAGAACCACCTACGAATAATTATGTATTTCGTACAGTATTTAGAAAATGTGTGACAAAAATTTTTAACTCTTTAACGGGACGATTGAAGGGCGACACCGATTATTACATATATGTAGAGGTGACTATATTGCGTTAATTAAAGTTCGTCAATTGATTACTTAGTAGTGGGGTAAAAGCCGTGACGTCAGTCGATTTGTAATGGCGGCGTGTGGACACAGTTTTGAAAAACATGGATATACAATGCTCACTTCTGTTGGTTGGTCTAAAATAATTAAGGAGTGCGTGTTATGAGTGAGGTTGTTATTTTGCGCAATATAACGGAGAATCTCAACAGTCTTAGCAACTGTCACGAACGCCGGAGCACCGAGTCTACATGATGGCGGCGCTGTCTCTCCGTCGTCGTCTTTATACACAATACCTTATCTGCGGGTCCGTGGCGGTGTATCCGTTCTTGTACTCGCAGTTGCTCTCGAACATGTCCCAGTCGTACTCCTCGTTCCCGATCACAACCGACATCAGCTCGTGCGACCTGAACAGCTTGATTATCCTTCCTCCACACACCTACAAGTATAACACGTTCGTCAATCTTTCATATCATCAATTACTTTGATCAAAAATACAACTCTTCTTCTTCACCTTCTGGAATCCTTGATTGAAAGCTCTAAACTGGTTCTCCACAGACTTATTAAGTAGAAAGTCGACGTACAAATCGACATATTCATTCTTGTTCTCGTGCGTCACTGAAATGTTCTCGCCGTTCTTTTTCAATGGATGCACTTGAATTTGATCGAAGACTTCTGTATTTACGGCGAAACACAAACTAAATACCTAAAAAAAATATTTAGAATACATACTTCTCTCGACTCAACGTAATGACACTATATAAATTATATTACAAATAATTTAAGACATTAGAATTCTCTCTACTAACGAAAGAATTGTAAAAATATAAAGTCACCTCTTCAACATCCTCATCGGGATAGTCCAGCAGGTGTTTGAGGCTGTTGGCCAGCGTGGGGTACAGGTCCGACAGGTCATCCAGCATCACAGACTCTCCTAATATTTTTTTATACAACACTAACGGGAACGGCACGTAGATGATTATTGAATTGTATATCGCTAGACCGTAAATTGCACCTAAAAGTTAAAATTATTCCTTTCAATAAAGCAGTGAATTTTAAATCAGTATTTTATACAAATATTTTAATATAAGTCGCAGCTGTGGGAAGAGCTCTATTTTTCTATTATAGAAATGTAGAGATGGGTATCAGCCCAACCCATCATGCTGATCCAGTGAGCAGTTGGGTAACATATCACAGAAATTCTTCTACAGAATACAGCTCTGGACCCAAAAAAATTGTAAGTACTCGCAGACACGCAACACAGAACGCGTTAATTGAAAGACAAGCAATGGTACCGTCTATCCCAGAGGGAATTTAATTATATTTTTATATTCGATGTTATTTTTTTAATTTCTTTAATTCTATTGTATAAATAAATAATTCATAGACATGTCACCTATCAAGTAGTACATGACCTCGTCTTCAAACGGGTTATTTGAGAACCATATCATGTTGGTGTCCTCGGACTGCTTGAACATGCCGTACACCGGGTCGAATATCTCCTTGAGGAGTAACAGGAAGAACTCTTTCTTCACACCGCCGGCGTCTTCAGCCTCCTCTCCGACAAATTCTACCTAAAACAAGCTATATCATTATTTTGGTTATATGTTGCTACAAGAAACGGTACTTTTAATGTAATTAATGTTAGAATTTTATATAAATAATTTAATTAAATAGTGTAGTACACGACTGTATGGAAAATGTAACAAAACGTGTAACGTACTCTGAGCGGTTTCTTCAGCTGCGTGGTATCGTGGTTGCTGATCTGCAGCATGGTGTCCCTCACCAGGTGATTCCTGGACACCGTCAGTATTAGAAACTGGTCTCTTTGATATTCGTAAGTGGGATCCATGAAGAGTCGCGTGAAAATCTGAGTGGCGACTCTATTCACAGCCAACTGCATTTGTAGCTGTTGGTCTATCTTCAATAGGAGAGACTTGCATTGGACGTCGAACAGGAAGGCGTAGTTACATAGATGAGAATGAGAGGACTGCAAGAGGACATGGCGGGGTTAGTTTATTATTTATAAAAAAATAATCGTTTTAATAACAATACTAACATCCTGGTCGGTGAGCCAGTTTATATAGTCTGTGGCGATGTCCACGTAGTTACAGAGGTCCTCTATGTAGAAGCATTCCGCTGGGATTTTTGGATTTTTAGGATTTGTGAAATTTATTTTGTTTAACGCGGTCAACGTGTTTAATATTTGAACTAAGCTCCTGGAGAATAAAATGTTCTGGAAAGAAAAGAAAAATGTATTATTGTATTTGTGTAGCGGTCGACATACTTTATAAATATTTTTTTGGTGTTCTAAGCTACTGCCACTTCAAATAATTATTTGAATGATTGTCGTATACGAACATTATATTCACGTGGAATTAGTCCACGTGAATACAGTCGGGAAATATAAATATGTAATGGTTCACGAAAAATTAATATAAAAAAATCTTAAAAACATGTGAAATTTACACAAAACGACGGGAAACAAAAAATATATTATTTTATATCCAAACAGCACTCATTGAGATATCAAAAGATTCAATAAACGTATAAAATAATATATCGTGAACAATATGCTAAAGTATCCACACCTTAGTGGCCCTGACGGAGGGCTGCATGAGCTCGTAGACCACCACGCTCTTGAATATGTCCACCAGCATCTCGAAGTAGTCCTGGGTCTGCGCCTCCCACCACAGCTGCACTATGCGCTGCGGGTGCGTCGACAGGCTGTTGAAGGCCTCCGCGAACGGACCCTGAGGGCAGCCGTACAGCCGTTTTATGTTATTGATTTGTATTTGAAAATGTATTTTTTTAAATATAATTATGACTTCACACCGTAAGGGTAAAATATTATTAAATCAAATTATTTTTACCCCGAAGTATTCGTAGACTTTATGAATGAAATTTGGCACAATTTAAGTTTATATGGTAAGTGAAGAAAGCTAATATGTTCATAAAATAATATATTCAAAATACATTAAATTAAAAAAAATATATACACAATACTTCATCGTTTCCGTTATTGGAGGCCTCACCTGTAGCTCCGGATGTCTCCGCGGGTTCCTCATCTCGTGGTAGAGCGGCAGCACGAGGAACACTCGCAGCGCCTCCGCGTCGGGAGGAGACACCTTCACCTTCTTTATGATCTGTTCCGTGAGGTGGCTGAATATCTGTTTCATATTATTTTGTTATTAAAAAAAACTCCTAAGCCAAGAAGCAATATATATACAAAGTCATCCCAGTGTCGTAACAGATGTGAAACACAAAGAATTCGCCGATATGGAAATCGAATCAAACTTTCAAGCTCGACTGTCAGCCTGACTAACTAACAGGCCACCAAAAAAAAAACTATAAATAAACTAATAAACTAGATATCTAGCATTCATTGGCTGGATTAATGATATGAAAGACTAAAACTTGAATATATTCCCACATTTGGGTCTGAGATGACTTCACTAAGAGTTCAAACTTACTAATTCCTGTATTGTCGTATTTTCTATTCTACTGATTAAGGTGAAGGCTTCCTCCGCCCTCTTCAGGTCCACTCCCGGCACCTTAGTGTTACAGCCGTAGTGGCCGTGCTGAGGCACCAGGAACGAACTGTTGATGCACGTCAGCGACCCGAACACCGTCTCTAGATACGCCATTAAATCCTGAAACAAGAATATTAATAATTATATATGAGATATTTTAATTAATTATAATTAAACTAGGTTATTTTTGAATTTATTTCACTTATTTATTATGGTTTTTGATTATTAAAAAACGTATTCACAAGAAATATATGTTAATATGTAAAAAAATATACCAAATGACCTGATTAACGACGTCGTTATCTTTAAACACCTCGCACGCCGCCAGCTTGGCCAAGTTGAGTGTCAGTATCTGTCTCCTGGCGTCGGCGGCGCGGCTGTCGGCGGCGGACTTGTCACTGTTTATCACGAGGAAGCTGTGGTCACCCCCCGCGAACACTTTCACCGGCCCACTGAATATTTCGGGAGAGAACTGAAACAAACGAGAAAATTATTTAATTATTTATCTCACCTCGAATCTTTGGCTACAAATTGTATATAAAATTGAACAAAAAAAACTATATTAGAACGTCTATATTATTATTATAAATGATAAAGTAATAATAATAAATGCAATCATAAATAATATTCTTAATAGTAACAGCTAGTAAAATACTTGTACGTTTAATTCTAAAAATGTAATAAAATCTAATGAATAACAAAAAACATGGCAGCAGCATGACAACAAGGGCTTCACTCAACATTGACTTTGGAGGAGCCAGCACCAGGCTTACGGAATGTCACAGAACTCTCCGTCTTGGATTTCTTCTTGGGCTAGGGAGAATAGTTGTCTGTTAGTATGCATTTAGGTGAAGATCTAAAATTGTGATATGAAAGAAATTTGTGGTCCAGGTCTTAGAATAGACAAGCAAAATAATTTTCAAGTTCTAAAAGAATACAAATAAAAAATACAAATCGATACAACAGACAAATGACTTTCTAAACAACTACAACTACAACATGACAAAACCAAAAATACAAAATAATATATATTTTTATTCACCTGATCCTTCCCACAGGTTTCAGTCTGTGTAAAAAACAATATGGTTTATTACAAAGTACCAAAAATGGGGTCTCATTGCATACAAAGAACTATTCATATGGACTCAATAATCAAAAGAGATATAAGGTCACGAAGACGTCTAGGGTACGTCATCGTCATAGCGGGGTCACTACTAGGTATATTTTCCATCATCTGCATGTAGACGGAGACGGTATTCCCAAAAATTATCAAGTTTCGGACTCATGTTACTAGAAAATCAAATTTCATGGAATGAAATCGATTGCAACGGATAGAATGTCACTTTATCTTTAATTCCTTAAAAAAAACATGTAGTGTTTTAAATATAAAGATAATATTTCGTACTTCTTCACACATATCCTACGATATCAGATATTGTTTCGGTTCTTTTTTCTAGTATTATTATCATATATGTATGTATTTTAAATTTAAAAATGAACTGGGCAAGGAGGCATTCTCAATTAAAAAGTTGTGAATAAAAACTTTTTTTTTGTTTTTCACGTATTTGTACATATACATTTTAATGTTTTTAATCACGTTTATTTTATTTGCTTTTTTGTTAAACTATTTTTGTAATTTTACACCGACTGAGGTGGTAATGGAAGTCACCTCAGTCGGTGTAAAACCGCTGTCGTGAGGGGTCCCTGTATCTCCAAGCCAAAAATCGGCACATTCAGCTCTCTCCCTCTTGGACATTCAATAGCAGTTACCGGTGCAGCTCAAGGTCCATCATGACTGGAGGCAGTGAGTCCTTATAATCAACAAGACGGTCCTAAACTTGGCCGACCTAACTTTTCCATTTAGATCAAGTTCCTGTTTGTGCACTTTCAGGTCTCAAATAATACTTAATACCTAATAACAACATGTAATAATATTACATGTATGATATGTATAAATATATTTAAAATAAAATCTAAGTCCAGTCGGAATGGTCGCACACACTCTTTACGTCCGCGGCTATACGTGCGTATGTGTGCGTAGTGTAGTGGAGCTGTCAGTGTAGTGGTGCGACCAGCTAGCTGCCCGTCCAGTAGACCGTCCTCTACGTGATACGATGAGTACACACTGACCGGCGCCTCGTCCGTGGGCGGGAAGGCGACGGGCGTGGGCACGAGCGCGAAGGCCAGGTGCGGACAGCCCAGCTGGCCGCGCGCGCCGTACCCGCACGCCAGGATGCGCGCGCCCACGCGCACCAGCACGTGCCGCCGCCCGCACGCCAGCGCAGAGACTGTGCTGCCCATCAGCTCCATCACCTGTAGGACGGAGGGGTCGATCTTTACTTTTATGTTATATGGTACGCACGGACGTTATTGTGTATCCCGAATTTATATAACCCGATAATGGAGGTAAATAATGTGGGGTGATCATGGTTCAATTGAAAGGAAACTCGTGTCCTGCGGTGGAACTTCTATAGGCAGATATTTAATTGAACCGATTGAATGAAATATGTTTAAGGATTGTTCGATATTAAGAAACGGTGTCCATAAATAAGTTTATAAGTTACGATTTACCTTTCTCGGTACGAGTTCATCTTTTGTATTTCCGTGTCCCGTCTGTCCGTACTCTCCACTGCCACAGGTAAAGACTCCGCCATCGAGAGTTAAGAACGCCGTAAAGTCCTCGCCACAAGATATATGACATACCTGAATCATAAATATACTATGAAATGATAAAATACTCGACCACCAATTCAGATTAGAGGATGTAGAAGCAAAAGAAAGTTGATAAAACTGAAGATGTCATCATACTAAATAGTATATTAATATCATACTTGTAAATGTGGCTTCAAGCACTCATACTATCTATATATTTATTTATATATTTTCCACTTCAAATCATTACCGGTGATCACTGTGTATATTAAATACAATCCATATCCAGTTTAATATTTAGGAGTATGAATCGTTATACACATATAATCCGAATTATAACTAAATGTTTTATTACAAACGAACATAACTGAATAACTATAATTGGGTTGTGTAATTCCAGAACTTATTTTGTATAAAAAATTATATATAACAAGATCATCCAATACCTTAACATTTCTTAAAGTTTTTAAATGTGTAGGATAACATCGACTCTCTCTATCCTGCAAGCCCAGCTGCCCGTGGCTGTTTTTTCCCCAACCGAATACAGCACCTGACCTGTGACATGATTTTCAATATAAACTTATTTCTCAAATATTTTAAACAAAATAAAAAGTTTATATACATTTAAAAAAAATAAAAATATGCCGCCTAAAACATACAACAGTATTGTAACCAAATGTTTATATTTTGGTTGATTCTAAAACAAAATGTAACTAACTTTGATAAGGCAAAAGTATGATTACTGCCACATGCAATTAATGCTATTGGTATTCCAAATATAGATGCTATAGCTTGTGGTGTGGTTTCCTTGTTTGATCTATTTCCCAGACCACATTGACCATAACTGTTTGCTCCCCATGCATAGAGGTCACCATCTACAAAATACTTGTTTTTACATAAATAATTAATCAGAAACTGCCAAGACTATAGGCAACTGTGATTAATTATGACAATTATGAATTTGTATTTACTTTTTGTATTAAAAACTTAAACTTTATTTATTGTGCACTATCATTTAAGTACTATAATTACAAATGTTTTCATTTATTAAAAATAATTTACTTACTATTTGTTAGGACTACAGAATGATAAGATCCGCAAGCAACTTGAATAACATTTTTTGTTGCCAGTACCTTTATAATTTTAGGCTTATCTTGGGCATGGGAACCTAAATTGCTACCTAATTGGCCCATACTATCAGAGCCCCAGCTAAATGGTTGACCCCACTCATCAAGTGCCATTGAGTGTTGTAAACCACAAGCTATAGCTGATAAGTTACACCCTTTAAAAGTGTCCACTAAAGCTGAAATTATTAAGAATATTATTTCCATTGTTAAAGTGACTTAGATACTAGCACACTTTATAAATTGTTCTATAATAGATTAATAAAAATACACACTTACCAGGGTATTTCCCATCTTCAGCCTCAGTGTTTCTCCCAAGTTGTCCAACCTCATTGCTGCCACATGAGTAAAGGTGCCCCACATTTGTCAGATACAAGGTGTGGAACTCACCAGCTGATATGTGCTGTAAATGGCTGCTCTCTCTCCATTTTGACAGAGTTGGCTTTATTACCTAATTACACATATGAGCAATATAGATCATTTTAGAAAATATTACCATATAATATCATTTATGATATTTTGTTTTGATTTTGAAATATGTCTAAAAAGACAATATTAACAGAAGTCTTTTTAATTTTAAAAATTGACTTTAAATATAACACCATATTGGATATAATTAACTTACCAAGTCCAGAGTCTCAGGGCCCTCAACACACAGTTCATGATGAGTTGCATTACCCCAGCAAAACATTTTTTATATATTCTTCAGTGATAAGAAATCGTCTTATTGTTCCTGTATAACCTCTATTTTTAAAGATAAGCAGTCAAAAATCATGGATGGTTTTTGCCAATATTTTTTTTAATTGAAAAAGCTCCATTAAAACTAAAGATTTTTACTATGCATGGTTAAAAATTATATTCAAATAATTTTAGTCTAGTCCAGAACAATCTTGGTTTTTACCACAGCATATACTTTATGTCAATGTCAAATGTCAGCTGTCATTAATTACTGTCCAGACAAAATGACAGGTATAGTACAGGTTCTTAAAGACTTAACTACTTACCTAAATTGAAAAATAGGTTTAGCAATAAATGCTCACCGCTGAGTATTTATAGTTGAGAAAGGAACATTAAAATACATGAACCACATCCTCTCCACAAAAAGCATCTTACGTGCTTGTTATGTTTTTGAACGTACATCTCAAAACAATTCATTTAATATATTTTAGTATATAAAATTCTTAAAAGTATATTAAATATATGAGACATATATAAATATACATATATATTTCTCACAAATTATATTTATATACTAAGATGTATAGTCATATTTCGTAGAGGATACATGAAATAAATATGCAATCTATTTAGATTCCTTCCAAGAAATTTGGGACAATAATTGTATGCTTAATTGTATAAATATTCTGTAAATATAAATATACTTCAATTATCAACTACCAAATTTGTTTAGAATTGTGTAAAATTTGTATGTAGGTATTTTCGTTTTATATCAATTATTTGGGTTCCGCTTTCAAGTATGTGAGTGTTAGCATTATCAATGTTTACCTTTCTTTTTACCCATATCATCAGACGTTTTTACAAAAATCTTATTTTTCTAAAAATATAAAAAATATTAAGATTTTTTACTATGAAAAAATATTCACATGAAATTTATTATTTTAGATAATCGAAAAGTTCTGATTCGTAAGAGAGATATTTAGGAAAATAGTTAAATATCATGTTTTACTGTAAAAAATAAAGTATAAAGAAGAATATTTTGATTATTTGCCTACTGACGCTCAGTGCAAACTACTCTGTGGACTGTTCTTTTAGGTAATTACCAAAGAAATAATTTGTATCCTCTGTAAAATTATGATCTATGGCTGAGACGGGACGTTGGACGGCCATATTTGTTATTGTGCCCCGTAAGAATTTATTTAGATCACTTGATTTCTGACTAGGAAGTGTTTCAATCTTTTAAGTTTGTGATGTATTTAAATTCTATGCATATTGTTTTAAATCTTTTTTCCCGTTACTGCAAAATCTATATGGTGTAGGAGGAGTATGATATTTAACATTGTGATTACCCCCCAGTAATAATTCGCTGAAATCATCCAGCGAATTCATTTTCCCTTATTGTAACTTATAACGATAAAGTGGCGGGGGCATCAAATAGCAATGGAAAAGGGGGACGACCAGCAGCCCCAGTCGACGTGGGGTCTCCGTTACTCGATTGGGAGGAAGGGGATCATTTCAGTTTCGAAGATTCAGAACGCTTCGAAGAAGACTCTTTATGTAGCTGGAGTTCGGAACCTGAAAGCCTATGTAACAACTGGCGGGGATGGAGAAGACCCAATCTCCAAATTGCCTTCGGGTCTCGATCAACGAAAAAATTTATTCAAGGTAACACATACATACAGCTGATCCTTTGTTCCGAAATAATAAAAAGTCAATATAAACTCTATTATAATAAAATCATTTAAAACAAACATAATACGATTTTACCTTATATATATGAAAACAAAGTATCTTTAAAGTGCTTATGTTTTTGAGTAGTATATTCATTGTGTATGTAAGGATAAAGACAGGTGTTGTGAAGTCATTTACCTTTTGACTGGACAGAGCAGTTAATAATAATATCTTAGTTTCAAATCTCTGCCATGAACTGTAATCAATTCTTTGTTCTTGGAAAATACTTTAAAACTTTTTAATTCATATTTTAGAATGTTATTTATTATTTTATTACTGTATGTGTTGACTTTCACCAACTTTCACTGGTATGTTTCTTAACTAATTTAGATATTTGTTTACTACTTTTTCAATAAAAATAACTACTATACTACAATCAAAACTTATGTACAATAATTTCTGTATTTCAAAACATAATGCATCATTTACATTTTATTGCTATGCTACATTCATTATCATATTGTTTTTATTTGTAATTCTATATAAATTTAAATTGAATTTAAATTTGATTTTACCTCATTGTAGTTAAATACAATGTTGTCCTATACTTTGTAGTTAGGTGATATTAAATTATGAAATATTTGTTACATTTAAAATGCTTAGGTGTAGCTTTTAGTTTTATTTTTTAAACTACACCTGACTTAAAATGGAATAGAAGATATACAATACTAAACATTAATATAACTCATCTTAATGATTTGTTTGACATAAAAAAAATAATTGACACTAACAGACAATGTTAAAGTATAAGACTATAAAAAGTTATGATAAATAATAATAAATAAGTATAGTAATTGTGATTACTAACTAGAAGATTCTAAAATAATATGCAAAAGGTTGTGATTATTTACAAGAAATACTTTAATTATAATTAAAATAGCTATATGTTTAAATATTTATAAATAGAAACAGTTATCCACGTTTAAGGTAAACATTTAGCTAAATCCTCAACTTCACTGATTTAAAAAAATTATATGTTAATTTGTTGTTAAAAATTTAAGTTGTTTTGATAGTTGCAACTTTAAATATTCCCACAAATTTAATTTATGGGTTTGTGGGGATATTCAAAGTTTGTAATTATATTTCGTCAAAAATTCTTAATAAAAAGAAATATATGGAAACAAGGTTTTTCTAATGTTCAAATGGATAACATTTGGTTACCATTATCAAGGAATAAATATTTAATTTTATTCCCATTTAAATGAAATTTCTGGATTATTATAGTACTTAATTATTGCTATTATGTAATAATGTATACTAAATTAGTAAATATCAATACATTTCAGAAACTCTAAATAAAGACATGTACATAAGGCAATCATTTGATCTTTTACAAACACATCTTTACTACTTTAAATTTGTAGAACCTTCATTATAAATTAGTATAGTAGTAGAAAAGATTCAAGATAAATGTTAATCATCAAATACTATTGAATTTCTTTAATCCACTTAAGTTCTTCATTCAAAAATTGTGTCTAAACTGAAGTATAGTAAATTATTATAATATGGAAAATATTATTTACTTAAACAATATCTTAAAAGTTACAAGTCTTCATCAAGAATAATCTTAAATAAAAATCAATTATACCAATCTCTTACTAACATTCTATAATATTTATTTAGTACAAGTTTTCTGATTCAGAACTACAGAACAGACTAAATTTATTCATTAAAAAAATTGCAAACTTATAGTGTTATATATGTAAAAAATATATTTGTTTCAGAAAAAATGGTATCATCACTTAGTGAACTAGCTGCCAAATGTGTCGCTAGTCACATTCCCTTTGAATTGGTAGAGCATGTGTATCCACCTGTGCCTGAACAACTGCAGCTTCAGATAGCTTTCTGGAGTTTCCCAGACAGTGAGGATGACATTCGTCTCTATTCATGTCTGGCAAATGGATCTGCTGACGAGTTTCAGAGGGGAGAACATTTATATAGAGACAGAGCTGTTAAAGACGTGCTACAGATTGGTACATCATTTATTGTTATATATATACATATGTCAAATACTATATAATTTTAGTATATTGCAGACTGGATGTAAAAATATATATTTTTTTGTGATAGGGTTTCATCTTTCGGCCACCGTGACGCCCAGCATGATCAGGGCACAGTTCAATGTAGCAGTAACTTTTGACAGACAAAAAATATCATCCTGCAATTGTACTTGCTCGTCGTCCGCTCATTGGTGTTCACATATAGTTGCTGTTTGCCTTTACAGGATACATTTAGTGAGTATGCCATTTAAATAAAACTTAAGTTGATGCAAATTATAAATGCTACAGTAATAGGAAATTATGTGCCTTGTAGTTTTTAAAAGGTATGATACATTTCAGAAATTATATATGATTCAACACAGTACATTTAACCACAGTTTTGTCATAGTTAGACTTCACCCAAAGTTAAATAAACATGTAAAATTACAATTATATTTCAGCCCACACAAGTATGTCTGAGAGCACCGGTGTCTGAATCTCTTCAAAGATTAAGAAGAGATCAGCTGCAGAAGTTTGCACAATACCTTATATCGGAATTGCCACGTCAAGTTCTACCCACAGCTCAAAGGATACTGGATGAGCTTCTATCAGCTCAGCCTAACCAGATTAACACGACCTGTGGTGCTCCAGACCCGACTGCCGGGGCGTCGGCCTATGAATACACATCATGGTTCCTCGATGAAAAGACATTGCATAATAATATTAAAAAGATACTGGTAAAGTTCTGTGTGCCCGCTCCCATAGTGTTCAGGTGTGTTCAGTCTCTGTTTGTAATGGTGTACTATCCTATTGTTACATCCGGATCAAATAAAAACAATTCCAATGTTGATTCCAGTGACGTCAACTACTTGAGCACGAGTGCTCCGCCGGCGGCTGCGGAGTGGTCCTCACTGTTGCGTCCTCTACGCGGAAGAGAGCCGGAGGGCATGTGGAACTTACTGTCCATTGTGAGGGAGATGTTCAAAAGAAACGACAGGAACGCTATACCGTTACTTGAAATCATCACCGAAGAGGTCATGGCCTGTGAACAGGTGAGCTTTGATATTTTAACAATATTTACATTCAATATATAAATTATACTAGAAGTTTAATGAATTACGCTAAAGTGAAATACACATTGGTATATTTAGTCTTAAACTACCGATCACAGCTCTGAAAGAAACAATGTTATATTTTTATAAAATGTCATCTAAAATTAAAGTAAGTACCTTTAAATTATTTAAAATATTTTTTTTAAATTCTCTCTGTCATTGTTTATGTTAAAATGCAAAAATATTGTCCAATCTTCACTACATTTCATATCTATATATGTATATAGATATATAGTATTGAAAAAAAAAAACAAAACCAACAACTTACATTAGTAACCTTAATATATTAGTATGTTTCTTATAAATATGTTAAATTCGATATAAAAATGTCTCTATCTCATCAGTCTGTTTGTTTAAAAACGAACAATGGATTTTATTGTAGTTAGTTTCAATATCATTTACATAATCTCCGCTATAATATGTACTTTGTACATAATTTGAATTATGTTTTTTGTGGTTTATTATGTAAGTTCGAAAAATAATATCTATTCTTATCTCTTAAAAAAAATAAGGAAAATAATATATTATATATTATAGAGATTTTAGACTTCATTAGATTCCTCTACAGAATTAAAAAAAAAGTTCTGTTCGTATGTTTGTAAGGAGTTTAACATAAAGCTATATTGATACGAATCATAATATATCAAAATGAGTTACATTAAAAAAAATATTAATAAAAATAATGTTTATTAAGCTAATGCCGAGAGCGAAGATGCCCTCAAATCAAGTTTGATTATTGCATTAGAAATCGCTATGATATCACAGCCTTTCACTGATGGTGATTTTATTAAGACGATATTGGAAGTTGCCAATGTTTCATTTCCCTCTTAAAGTTAATAATTCAGAATACTTTGCTGTTAATAAATGCTGTTGCTTCAAAAAGAATTTAGCTTTGGAATAACTAAAGTATTATTAAAGTACATTCCATTGACAAGTACCTACTAAAGCAGCAAATTATATTTATTTTGCAAATGATCTTTCGATAGCAGAAACAAAATTCAACAATCACTTAAGAGACTCCCACAAAATAAACTAAATGAGTTCTCAAGTTCCAACAATCCATCCAATTTTTAAGCTTCAAGTTAATTTGCAAAAGGAGCTGATAGATCTTCAATCAGCCAGTATATATATGTAAAGAAAAATTTATAGAGGTTAACGCTGATACATTTTATGCGCTACATTTGAAGAGTCTGAATGACTGCCCGGAATTAAAGGCAGCACGTATTCTGTGTATGTTTGGTAGTACCTGATGCTGTGAGCAGATGTTTTCCGTGATGAAAGTAAATAAGAACATCTCACAGAAATTAAAAATGATCTCCGATCAATTATTTTAAATAATTACAACGTAAATTACACCTGACATTAATGAAATTGTCTAAAACAAGAGAAGTCAGGTATCAGAATTCTCGAACTCAAAATAATTACCCTCTTTTATAACTTTTATATGAGTTTGAACAATCATATAATTAAATAAATGTAATGTTATAACAATTCAGTATATATATAGTACTACTACTACTTCTATACATTTAATAAATGGTAATATTAAATTTACACTGCCTTAGGTATCAAGTCTAAAATTTGTTCTTATAGTGTCATTCGTATTCTAGTGTCGAGATTCGTATTCTAGTGTCGAGATTCGTATTCTAGTGTCGAGATTCGTATTCTAGTGTCGAGATTCGTATTCGTCGATTCGTTGTTATTCTATTAGAGACTTGAAAGTATTCTTAATCGAATTAAAATTCCTTCACTTACTTATGTCAGTTATTTTCGCTTTAAAAATTACACAATAACCGTAATATATAAATAACAATGTTCCAAAAATCTCTCGCATTATGTTAGGTAACAAATCGATACACGTTTTAAAAAATATGTATCTAAGTAATTTAAAGACGGTGAAGTAAAAAATAATTTCTTTTTTCTGTCAACCAAATAATAAATTTGATAGCATTATATAAGTACGTAGTACATATATTAAAAAATACTGACCATATAACGACACTGAGCACTAATCTGGAAAGATTGAAAAAGCTTCCATACGTAACGTAGAGAAAATAGGGGAAGCAATTTCCAATATTAAATTGAAGGTTTTGCAATCGAAATAATAAAACCTATTTTATTCTAAAATTACACAAATATTTATGCTATACACATTAAAGACTCGATGGAATAGTCGGGCGGTATGGCAAGAGTATGATTTAAAACAATAGTGATGCAATTTGACTTCTTCTGCACAGATAATAGTGTGGTGGTACAGCACCAAGGCGTCGCTGGTGGCGTGGGGCGGCGGCGGCAAGCACGGCGCCGCCGGCAGCTCCGCCGCGCAGCACGCCTGCTCCTCGCTCTGTGACGAGGTCAGTGCACCCCTGGAGAGGGGGGGGGGGGATTTGCTCATTGATAGGGAGAAAAGGCATCTAAGAATGAATGTGTGTGTAAATTGTGGATGTATGTTATTTAATGAGGTACTTTTCTGTCAGCGTAATATGTACCTAATTTGTTTTATACATTGTATATTAATGTTCGGGCTTCATCGATAATGTTTACGAAATTTAAATAAAATGTACTTTAGTTTATATCTACTTTAATTTTGTTTTTTAAGGTTGTGATACTGTGGCGATTGGCGGCACTAAATCCAGGGTTGGCGCCACACGAGAGAGACACGCTCCACGAACAGTTTACTCAGTGGCATATGAAAGTGCTTGATAAGGTAATATTTTATGTTTAAATTTTTTTAATTATTTACAAACCTGAAAGTAAATTGAAGACAATATACACAATTTCGAAGTCATTGCTTTAATTTGAAGGTAAACTAATATTGTTTTTGTCATACTTTATCTAGTCTTTGGACTAAATGTGACTGTTGTAATCAGGTTTTGAATTCAATATCTGTGCCGTTTCAATAATGTGATTTTCGATTTAGAACCATTTTATCTAGGACGGGAATTATGTACCGGCAGGTGAAAAGCTTTTAGAGAGTTACGTACCTCCTTCACCTGCTACGGGGATACGGGTGTGAAGAATTAAAGATATTAAAAATAACCAAAGAGACATTAAAATAAATACTACTAAATATAATTGCCGCTTTCAGGTTGCTAAAAACCGTACGAATCACATAAACACGTCTCACCCGCGCCACCGGGCGCATCACTCGCTGTACATCAACGGCATCAGCGAGAACGAGGTTTTCCCCGGCTTCCACCCCGCCATGGAGGCCTGCTTCCTCGAGTGGGACGACTACCAGATACAGGGCGTCACGTACACTAAAGACTTGAATCCTCTCTATCACAGTCCGTTCACCATCTTCCGACATACGGACAAGGACAGCGTACATCAGGTTTGTTTTTATGTAATTAATTAATCGTTAAACATCGATCGGATAGCTGATTATAATTCATAATTTAATTTTAGGTGAACTCTTCAAAGGCCGTACTCAATAACGAGATGTCTCTGAGTTATCGTCTCACCAACCCGGACCCATCACTGCACGGTCACAGAACGGTAGTGCATAGAACCAGTCGGGTGACCGTCGACATCGCCATACCCGGGCCTTCCAATCAGGTACGATGATTACAATAGGTGATAATAATGACTACACTCCAATGGTGCTGCATGTCAAATATCTTGGATAACGTCAACAGCCCTGCGGCTCCGGGGAGGGCAGGAGTGCAGCGGCCCGCGACTCCGGTACGAACGACGGAAACCATTCCAGCGTATCGTCCGAAGGTACATTGGTGCTACGATGTGTACATAGATTATAGATCTATCGTTATATATATTACTGCGTTATCGTGCACAGGTTTCTGCGAAAACGAAGAGGAGATCCTGCAGCAGAGCGGCGGCGACACGGACTCCCAGGAGTCGAGCTCGGCCGGCGCCTCCTCCGACGACGCGGCGCGACGCGTGTCGCCCGACGACTCCGTGTCCGACGACGACTGCAACCTCTACTACTACGACGCCGCGGCGGCGCGACGAGTGGCCGTCGAGACCTCGGCCTCCGCCGTGCACGCGGTACGACGGCTCACGAAGGCGTCTTTGAACTTCGATCTGTATCGAAACCTAGTCGGCGTCACCTCGCGGATTTTAATGCCGTTGATATAATACATTTAAGTCACATTTTAAGCATTAAAATAGATAACTCTTCCACCCGTAGAGCGGCGTGGACGGCGGCGGCTACGGGCCGGGGCGTGGCGTCAACGTGGGTTGGGGCTGCGGCTGGGAGGTGTCGTTCGCACGCGCCGAAGGGCTCCACGCGCACGGCCACGCGAGGGACGCCTGCGCCCTCGGAGCCCGTCTCGCCGCCGAGCTGCTGGCCAGCCCACCCGCGCTCGGTAACCACCACTCGGCTCCCTCCACCCTTCACGTGTTGAAAGACTAACAATTATCTTTTTAGAACTTTACCCATAGTAAAAATTTTGAATTCTGTAAAGATTCAGTAAACTTTAAATACTCTTTCGTACTCGTACTTACCGAGCCACCATAATAGAGTACTTTCGATTTCGTAATTTGATAAATTTGCGGCGACTTCACAGTATAATAGCCCTATTGACCTTCAATAGGGTTATTGACCTTACTGTGAAGTCTCGGTGCTGGAAACCGGTAGTATATCCGTGCAAACTTACTTCCGGTACTCTTGATGGGATATCGGAAATTTCGAAACCCGGAAGTAGTAGTAATGTGGTCTCTAATTTGTACGTTCTGACGTGACGTCGGCAGGCGGCGCGGGCGTGGGCTCGCTGCTGAGCGCGGCGGCGGAGGCGCGGCGGGCCCGGCGGCGCCACGCCCCCTCGCCGCGCCTCTGCGCCGCCAGCCACCGCCTCTCCTGCCTCGCCTCCGCCACGCTGGCCAAGTGCGCCTTCCTGTGCACCGTGAGTATACGTCATGCCACGGCTACGTTCACTTATTATATACCGGATTTGGCGCCGGTTCGTTCCCTGTCGCGGGCTACGGATATCGTAAACGTTGTATTTTTTCCCGCCTCTTCTTCTTCTTCTTATTTGATTATTATTACATAACGTGGGATCAGAGCCTGATAACGTACTTCACCATGTTGGATATTATTTGATAGGTGTTGGCTGAATTCAATGAACATCACGAACTGGCATTCCGCGTGGGATTGTTCGCTCTTGAAATGGCTCGACCGCCGGCGAGCACGAAGGCGTTGGAAGTTAAGCTGAATAACCAAGAGACGGAGCTGGTTGCCCTCCTCAAGAAACTGCCGACCGGTGTGGAACAGCTCGTTTTGGCGCGAGAAAAGGCGGAACAACTACGCGAAGGAGTATTGAGGTGAATGTAGTGATAGCTCTTAGTACGAATGTACTGCAATGCCTATAATAATATTATATTTACAGGAACCGCGGCCCGGCCTTATTGCCGATAGCGTTAGCGAGTTTCTTATTCGACGTGCTCGTCCTATCAGCCACTGACAAAGAAAATAAGCACCCCGTAAGTTAACTGTGGCCTTAGTTAATTTAAAAAATGAATTTTAATGATTACAATATAAAAATGAATCGTGTTCCCAGGCAAGGTTACCGACGGATGAGATGTTAGGGTTCGAGGCCGCGGTGGCGGCGCTGGGTCTGAAGGCCAACGTGTCGGAGGCGGAACATCCCCTACTGTGTGAAGGGACCCGCCGCCAACGAGGAGAACTCGCTCTCACCTTGCTCTCATTCTACAAAGACGACCCCGTCAAATTAGCTCGGATCATGAATAAGGTACATATTAGTATAGTACGTGCCGTTTGATTATTTTTTCTTGGTTTGGTGTTTGTGAAGAATGTTATCCTTTTCTCTGTATATCTTATTATATATTTTCTCGAATCGGGTTCCTTCTGAAATTGAAACCCGTTAAGGGAAATAGTAATAACTGTCTTGGTAGCTAGCTACGTGTACATGTGGCTTCCAAAATGTTAGAGGGGTGGAAAGAAAAGATTTATTATAGAACGGCTGTCGGGCGCACGTCATATATCTGTTCAAATAAGTCAGTTATTTATTATATATATATATACACATCATTCTTAGAAAACCATACAAACATGATTCAGTATGAATGAAAATTAAATACTAATATAACACATAAGTCGAATTGGCTATTTTTCGATGCCCTTAATAGCGTTTATCGCGTGTACTGCGCCTCTATTTTAGGTATTTTCGTACAAAATTCACACACAGAAATACAAGTGTGTATGTGTGCGTAGCAGTATCGCGGTCTCTCTAGCTCAAAGTGAAACAATCGCACTCTGATACTTTGGAGACTAATTTATTCATATAATATTATCAAACTTAATAAGTGCTCATGTTTTTGACTATTTTTGTTCATTTCATCATATATTATATATGTACAATATAACAATTTTCACAAAAAAATCTTTTTGAATTTACATTATCTCTGATAGTTATTTAGTTAACAATATTACCCATAATGGTTTATAAAGAGTGTGATGGTCACGAGGACGGAGTCAGAGTCACAGGCACAGGTATAACAACATTACACGTAATTACAGGTTTTGTATGATAAAAAAAATATTGTTGAATCGTCGATATCGTCACTTCTTTCCTTAAATTTTGTTTTAATTTTCTTCTTTTGAAATAAGTACAGAATTTTATTATCCATTTTTAGTTACTGGACCGTGATATACACCAGCTGACTAAAGGCAGGACGGTGAGCATGCTAGTATTCTAATCGCATTATCTCCGGTTGCCTGTTTGTCGTGTAAATGTTTTATATTTTTAAATAAAATGTGAACGTGTTAGGCATACGGACCAGGTTTACCGCAAAATCGAACCGAAATTGAAATCTTAGATTAAAAAAAAACAGTCGACTAGTCTAACTCATTGCACGGAAAAAAATCAATGAAAACAAATTACAAAAAAAATGAAAAAGAAAACGTGCAAACAGAAAAATAAATGTCGTGTTTCGATGTCACGAACGCAAACACAAAACAGATATTAAAACATACTCCGTTTGCAGTTGCTGGACCGCGACATCCACCAGCTCACCAAGGGGCCCATGGTGAGCATGTACTACACCAACAACCCGCGCCTGGCCTACCGGGACGCCGCCCACCACGCGCACGCCGCGCACCCCGCGCACCCCGCGCACCCCGCGCACCCCGCGCACCCCGCGCACCCCGCGCACCCCGCGCCCGCGCTGCCGCCGGTGAGCTCGCGCTCTACGTACATATGACTCACTATGCTTACACAACCACTACATAGCGAGTTATATGTTCTTATAAATATATCATTAAATCAACAAAAACAAATTCCTTCTATCGTTTACCTGACGCTTTTGAAGTGTAAGAAAAAGAAAAAATACACAAAAAACTCCAATGCAATATTAACACTTTGCTGTTCCAGGTGCCGGTGTGTCGGCTACTAGGCGACATGGAGCGTCTGGCGGTGTCGGAGGGCGGCCCGTCTCCGCCCGCGATGGCGCACACGATGCCGCACACCATGCACACACACACGCCACACGCGCAACACACTCCACACACGCAACACGCGCAACACACTCCACACACGCAACACACTCAACACACTCAACACACTCAGCACACTCAGCACACTCAGCACACTCAACACACTCAACACACGCAACACACACAACTCACTCAACACACACAACACACGCAACACCCTCAACACACACAACACACACAACATTCCCAACATTCCCAACACTCGCAGCATCAATCCCACCAGTCGCTACCAAGACTTAAAGACTCAAGGTATTTAAAAAAATAAGTATATTTTAGGGAATACAGGCAAGAATTTGGTAATTAAGAACGCATTTACTAAACAGATAGCTAGCTAATCGCATCACTACATTCACAAAGCTCGACCACGCACACATACGCACGTATAGCCACTTAGTAATGTGTACCTGAAAAAAAAATTGTATACTTTCAATTTGGTTTTTTAATAACTGAAATCATCATCACCGCATTGGAGACTGCTACTTCATTTGCTAGACGGAAAAGGCTTGCTTGGTCAGCCAAGTTTAATCTTGCTGGAGTGATCTGACGATACACATCCGTAGCTGCTACCAGGTATCCTAGAGCTGCATGCTCAGCGCATGTTTACTGAATTGCCTATAAAAGATATAAACAAAACCACGACACCGATTGAAGTGGTTGGTAGTTAGTTGAGCATGCCCTTAACCCACCGTATTTTTTATTTTAGTATATATGGGAATTATTACAAAAAAAAATATACCAAAACTCCAGAATCGTGTGAAAAAGTGGCGTAAAAAGTTTTTTTTAATATTAAAATCACACACAAAATACACATTTTTTTTTAATAATTCAAGGTAAAGAACATTCAATTGATACTAGTTATTGGTTTTATTAAGTTATTACACATTAAGTTTGTTTTTATACAAAACTGTAAATGCGTTCTTAATTTAAGTTTTTTTAGGTGGTAAATCAAAAGTTCGAGGTACAAGTTCAATAAAACATGATAGCAAATTCATGTAAATCTCTCAAATATTAATAACCATAACCAATTATTTCGTGGCCATACAGATACAAAGGTAAGCGAGTGTACCCGTCAGTGCCAAACCAGCCTTCAGAAGCGTCTGCCCATTTCATGTTCGAACTGGCGAAGTCCGTTCTCTTCAAGGCCGGTGGATCGTCAAGTACTAGTTTATTTACACAAACATCCTGTGCTAGAGAACACCACGGACCACACAGGTATACAATTTAGTCGTATTTTATATAAATTGACAAGCCTAAATTGTATATTTTTTTAAGTTACAAAATCATGTTAATAATTCTGGATGTTGTTATATTTGCAGAGGTTTGCACATGGCAGCGTTTCAGCTTGGACTGTATGCGCTGGGGCTGCACAACTGCGTCAGCGCCAACTGGCTGAGCCGCACTTACTCGTCACACGTCAGCTGGATCACCGGTTGGTTATTGGATTGGGGGTGTTTTATTTATTTTTGGCAACATAAAGAATTTTTATTATTATTACTTAATATCATTAAACATTATTTCAAAATGAGCTATGTTAACACAAGTGACAGTTGTATGTACAATTTATCAGGGATGTAACAATTTACAATAAGCAAAGATGAGCTATGCGTTTATAACACGGAACAAAAATGTGATGTAGATCAATACCAAGTTGTGATATAATAATACAGATTTATTCAATTACTTTTTGAGGGGAATATTAATATACTTTTTAGAAGATTATTCAATGTATATAGATTTTTTTTTGACATTTTTACTGCCTAAAAAAAACTTTGTCTCCTTGTTCAGATCGAGGTATACAATTCTATGTAACCATTAATGTGTGACCCATGTCATCAGTACATTAGACGAATGCCATTACTCGGTATTTTAAGTCTTCATCATATAACAGGTCAAGCGATGGACATCGGAGCGCCGGCTATATTATTCCTAATCGACGCATGGGAAGGACATTTAACTCCACCGGAAGCGGCCGGCATAGCGGACAAGGTCAATACAAATAACTCTAAATGAAAAATAACATATTAACTATATATAATATTATTTTCGTGACTTTCCGCTATCTTTTTTCCCGGAAAGAGTGTGAAAATGAACGTTCTAGTGATAAAATTGGCAATCGTACCGGCAGGCGTCGTCGGGCTGCGACGTGCACATGGTGCGGGCGGCGGCCGAGCTGGCGCTGTCGGTGTTGCCGCACGCGCACGCGCTCAACTACAACGAGATACAGCGCGCCGTGCTGCAGTGCAAGGAGCAGAGCGACGCCATGCTGGAGCGCGCCTGCCTCACCGTCGAGGCCGCCGCCAAGGGTGACCAAATTATATTTTATGAAACACACTATCGACAATTTGACATATTTTGAAATCTAGGCTGCTTTCTAATATCGTTCTCAGGTTATATAGAAATTATACTATCGATGACAAATTCCACAGGCGGAGGCGTCTACCCCGAGGTGCTGTACACCGTTGCGCGCTACTGGCACGAGCTGTACCTCCGCCAGGCGACCGAGGAGGGCGAGACGCCCGAGGAGACGCAGTACCGCGCCCCGCCGCCGCTGGCCGTGCCCGTGCCCTACCAGCTGGCCTACCCCTTCGCCTACCACTACCCGCCGCCCATCTACCAGCTGCAGGTGGCTCACCCGCCGCAGGTAATGTTATGAAATACATGTCATAACAAATTTGATTAGGACAATTAGTTATAATTTATCAAATACAATATTCCAGTCTATATTTACTATCTCAATGAATACGTATCGATCGCCAGGTGCAGTATGGCGGAGCGGCGGCGGCGCACCCGGGCCCGCAGTTCGCGCTCCCCCCCTACATAGTGCACGGCATCGTGGCGTCCACGCACCCGCCGCACGCGGCCCTGCCGTCGCACGCGGCTTTACCGCCGCACGTGCCCCACGCACACCCGCCCCCCATGGCCGTTAATGTAAAAAAATATATAAAAAACCGCTTTTATAGTAAATATGAGACCTCAAATGTGATATGTTGAATGTAACATCCTATTTGTAGCATCCGGCTCCGATTCCACCTCCACTTCCGGCAACTCATGCGGCAGTTCCGACCGCGGGAGTGAGCGGAGTGGTCACCGTGGGCACGGTGGGCGCGGTGAGCGTGAGCGCGGTCGGCGGAGTGAACGGAGTGAACACGGTGAGCGGAGTCAACGTCGGCGGTAACGGCGTGGGGCCGCCCGCGCTGCCACAGGCACAGCTACGGAGATTGCTGGCCGCCTACAGGGTCGGCATGCTGGCGCTGGAGACGCAGGCGCGGAGAGTGCACGACGACCGCCCCCAGAATAAATTCGGAAGGTAATTCTTAGGTTTACATAATGACGTACTCCATTCCGGTCCGAATACGGTACTTCTATCGAACGCCTTTATCTAAGAATGAATATGAACAGAAACCCCCCTTACGGCGAGCACGTGAAGTGGCTGCTGCGCATCTCCAAGCGGCTGGGCGCGCAGTACCTGCACCAGTTCTGCGTGTGCGCGGTGAACTCGGTGGTGTCGCCCTTCGTGCTGTACGAGCTGTGCGTGGAGTCGGCGCACTGGCTGGCCCGCGGCGGCCCGCACCACCTCGTCATGCAGCACCTGCGGGGCACGCTGGCGCCGCTCGTGCACAAGTGCCAACAGATGTGAGTACACAGGGGCACTAACCACTTGCGGGATGAGATCACTTGTGAGTTGCTCGTATTATGTCAAAATTATATGGATAGCATTGTAAATAGCAAAGAGCGTTTATAGCATTTCGTGCGTTTTTAACGAAAAAAGTACTCTACTTTTGCAAACACTGCTATAAATAAATAAATAATTCTCACTATCACATTATTTTTCACAATTTCAAATCACATTAAAATATATAGATAGAACACGCACCATTGCAGCCGACGCTCGTCTGTGCGTACATCGCACGTATAGCCGAGTGTGTACATTAAACAATTTTGATACTTCAATGTTTGCAAAAATCGCTACCATATAGCTACCAGACTCGGTGAATGAAGCACTCCATACGTATTGGTCTCCATCAGGACGGTGGTGACATCTATTAGGCTTCTTTCGAGAATCCTTTATTTGCAAAGTTAGAAACATTGGTTACTAACATTCATGTGTCAACTACAAAAACTTGAAAAAAAAATAATAATTTTTTATTTTTAGAGATTATGTAAAGTATTCATATTTAAAAAAATAATAATAATAAGTGGATCATGTCTCCTTGCACAGGGTTTTTAATTTTAAAATATGTATATAGTAAATTGGTTCTTAAGATCTAGATCTGCTAATACCGTCACGGCTCACTGCTATAGATTTAATTGAGGTAATGGTGTTCTTTACTTCGTCCTCTTGTGTATAAAAAATGGGATAACAGGACTTTGATATAATGAAGAAAAGAGTTTCAGAAATAATTTTGATGTCCAATTTTGTGGAAGACATGAAAAGACAAATTACGTCATCTATGGATGGAGAAGTTGTTTGTATACACCAAGAGAGTAAATAGAGTACAAGTGTTACTGAGATTAAAACGAATATAACGCCGTTAAGCTGTTCGTATCATTTGAGTACATCTATTTCTTCAAATCTTGTATGCTGACCAATTTTTGGGGAGTTTCTAAGTTTTTAAAGGTTCTAAATAAACGGTCCAGCATTATTTTACCCTTGTCAGAGATTTTACCCTTATTTTCATAGAAGGCAAAGCTTTCTTATCAGAAATATAATTGCGTTTTAATTATTATAATATTAAAAATTGACTATTCTTTCACTTAGGTACATTCAATGCATCCATCAAAAGCTATACCACCTAACGCCGGTGGAGTACGAGGAGTTCGTCGGCATCGTGCTGTCCGCGCGCACCGCCTTCCAGCTCACCCCGGAGGGCAACACGCAGTTCAAGGAGTGGCTCGCCTCCCTGCGCAGGTAGCTAGCGCCCCGGGCCTACGTGCGGCCTTCTACTTTACTTCACCTTTAAATATACACATTTGAACGTTCCGACTTTAATATTTCTAATATCCTCGGAGACGCTCAGATATCATAGAATAGCTATTAAGATGTGTCCATCATAAAAACACGCAAGAGCACGTAATTCGTTCACAACCGCACAGTGATTGTTCCAGGTCCAAGTCGTGCAAGAAGGACCTGTGGACGCAGCTGAACGCGGCGCTGCAGACGAGCGGCAAATGACGCCGGCAGCCGATAGTTTGTAGGATGCGGTGTACCGCGCGCAAACTGTCTCACTGCCGCCGGGGGCCCCGCTGCCGGCTCCACCTGCACCCCCTCTGACTGCGCCCCTCCCACTGCACCCGTCCGACTGCCCTCTCTCTGACCCCATTTCCTCTGGCTGCCCTCCCTCCGTCTGCACCCCCTCTGACTGTCCCCGCTCCGCCCCCCGTTTGTAATTGGAGTGTACCCATAGCGGCGCGGAGGGTGCCGGTGTTCGTTATGAAAGTATTTTATGGAGACGCTATCTGACGAGAAGTTTAAAACTACAATTCCGGTTATATTAAATATGTCGACTTTCCGGAGCTGTGAATACTTTTCTCGGACGCTATAATTCATAATGAAACGCGGGTCGTGTGACGTCATACTAACGATCTCTATTTAAGAACAATCTTTGATCAATTGTTTTAGTTATATTTGTGTGGTATTCCTTTTAAAGAATTTTATATTTTACACATATTTGTGTAAAATATGTTTAAAAACTTATGGACGTTACGAAATTTGTATGTACGTTGGAGTTTTCAGTAATTTGGAGCGTAATATAATAAATAATGTTACTATGGAACCCGACGCGCCCCGACAGTTTTTAAACATGTTATTAAATTTAAAATCTTAATTATGTTTTAATAATACATGTCTACTGATAACTTTAAATTCAAGTTAATCTGATAATTAATTTAACAGAAAAAACATTTTAAAAACTGGTGCGACCTCGCGGAGGTCTGACACTGACTCAATGCAACACTAACTCAATACTATACTGTTCGTAAATATTCGAAATGCAAATAACTTGTTGAGGATTACTGAATGCCTCCTTTAGTTTAATTTGAACTCTAAATGAGTGTAGATCTCTGTTAAGGAAATTTTGAAAACGGCTTAATAGAAAAAAATATCTCTTAGCTAAATGTGTTGCTCTCACTCGTATGTATAAGTATTATTTAATTAGTCTTATTTACGTGAGGTACTTATATATACTTCAGGCGTCACTTTGAAGTATTTTATATATAGATAATAATATTTTCTTTTCTTAAACGTATTCATTAAGAGGACCGTACTGAATAATAAGCTGAAAAAAAGTTCTTATTAAAAATATCGAAATCGTTAAAATCTTGAAATGTTCAAAATTACACTTTTCCAAAAAATTGGCTCATTGAAGGTTGTGCCGAGGGAGTCTTGTTAACAAATAATTAAATTTGAATATTAGGATTCCTTTATTGATTCGCCCTCTATACTATACTCTATACTTCATTATATTTTATCATTTAGTTTGTAAGATCGCGTGCGTCTTTGGCACAAAATGTTAGATATTCGTTTCAGCGTTCAGTATGTTTTGATATAACTAGTCAGTATATTCAGAATTCATTTAGAATACCAGTCGCAATAGCCGTCATATTCATCTTTAGGCTAAGTGTTAGAATACCTCTCGTCAACAAGATCTCGTATTATAGGAGAGGTATTTATTTAAAAGCGTCGGAGCGAAATATATACGTATTGATGTTATATTCGTAATCACGGCCTATTGACGCCATTTTCTAATCTAATGCCTTAAAATAACATAAGCTTGTGTCATTTAGTACATTTTCTTCTAATATCACAAATTAAATTTCTCATTTTGCTCTATTAGACATTCCATACAAAGTTTTCAATAGTTTTCATTCATTAAATTATGATTTATTTTGATATTTAATAAGTTTGTGTTTTTTTTTTTTAAGATTAATTGCTCAATCAAATTAATAAAATTATATATGAAAATCTTTTACCGGTTCACGTAATTTAGGGTCGTTTTCAATAACTTACTCCAGATAGCTATATGAGATAAACAGTTTAAGCTTTTTAATCTATCCATATATTCTCACATTTATCTATCTTTCGTAATTTTAACAAAAAAAAAAAAACAATATTTAGAGATAGATTTTGTTACTTTGATAAAGCGATTTCATCTCTGTACTGAAATAATTATCTATCTATACATATAGATATTGAAAATGGCCATTAAAAATCATTCAATTAGGATTCCCGTTAGAAATGTTATTGCTTATAATGTTCGTATTTTAGTAGTATTATTTAATTTTGATCTGACTTATTTTGAGGAAATCGTTACTTACAATATTATATATATTAGAGTCGAAACGAGAACGTCGTCTCAAGCTACATTGTTTAGACTTTTAAATTTTAGACTTCTATTGGTAAATGTCAAATGCCGGTAAAGATGAGGCGGCATTTTGTACAACTATCTAATTAAAAACTCATATAAACATTATATAAAGAAAGAAAAACTAAATATCTCAATAGTTCATTGAAGTCGGTCGTCGGCTGATTGTTTCGAGTGACCTAAGTGAGTCGTTAGACTACAGATGTAGGTGAAAACGTGGATAAACTATTTTTGATATGATCTTGTCGAAATTTGCAGTTCATGGATGTATAGTTATAGCGGCGCCGAGTCGAACAGCTAGAGTAACTTTATTTACAAGTTTATATGTATTATTATATAATTATTGTAATGCAAAGTAGCATCTTGAGAGCCTTTGAAAATTATTATATATAAATATTGAATAAAGGAGCCGGCAGCAAATGTCAACACGTCTATGTAACACGTTGCTATCGTCGTAAATAGATTCACGTTTTATATGAAGTATTTAACTAACTTATATACTAAATGATAAGGACTTCCACCGTCGAGAGCAATAATAAAATTAATATACACGTTGATATATAACAATTTTAGAAAGATATAAGATTATATAAAATGTTCAGATTGGGTTATATTGTGACTAGCGCGTGTATTAAACATTAAATGTCATAGCTGTGTGTTTAGCGATTATTATCGAAGCTAGATTTCATAGAATAAGTACTTAAATTAAACTAATGCCTATTATCCTGAAGACGCGCTTGAAATTGAACGAGTATATTAAAAAGTACCACTTTCTAAAGAATATAATAATCTATCTAAGTTATGAAATATTAGTTGAAACATTAGAAGATTTAATTCAATAATTGATGAAGAATGACTAAACGTTTTTTGTATCCAAAAGTAAAATAAACTCGCTTCATATAGAATTGTTAAATCTACATCAATCGTTGTCTGGAGTTCTCTGGTAAGGACAAGTGTCACAGTAGCTTCAAGGAGACACTCCTCAGACACTCGAGTTGAAGATGTACGGCATTGGTAAAAACATTTGTTGCCGGCCTCGTCGAATAGTTATAGTTTAATATTTTAATATAATTAGATGTTTGTGCATTCATTAAGATTGAATGGACTTTTCATTCAGTAGGTAGTAAATTTTAGAAAGCTAGTTAGTATAAATTCACGTATAGGTTGGAGCCAGTGCGCTCGTTGTATTAGACGCCCAGGATAGTATAGTTTAGCTCAAATTTTAATTCCCATCACCATTTTCAATATTGTACTTAATGATACCATTATAGTTTGCGACCAACTCGTTAATAATGTTCCTTGAGATTCAAATAGTAAACTCGTGTAGATTATTCATTAAACTTAGGACATCGCGAATATGTACTTTACTTTTAGAATGCTAAGTGCAATTTAAAGTAAAAAAAAAAAGTCATAACTTGCCGTCCATGATTATTTTGCGAATCTGAGCGTTACTTTGCAGAGCCTGTTCTGATCCTACTCATAAGAAAAATGTAATACTATTTGCAATATATTTACATTTGAATATTTCTGAATTATATACGGTAAGATGCTCGACGGGCATTATTAACATTTTCTGGTACCTACCCACAACCAAACATTTTTCGAATCGCGGCATTAAAGAATGTTCGAGAAAAATTTGTGTCAAGAAACTATTTTTACACTATAAAACATATTATATAATATAAAGAAGATTAAATATATCGTAGATTCATTATTATAAGACGTTAGTATGGAGCATATTTTAATTAGTCGTTAATTGCATGTCATAGTTGTAATTCATTCGTTGATTGCGGTTTTTTTTTTTTTTTTCTAAAAGTGTTGTGGTACTTCGTTTGCATACGTCGATATTTTACATATCACTTACAAATTTGTCATCGTCCGAGCTGTGTGTATCTTTATTAAATTATCACCGTACCGCATGTATCTCCTGTACAAGAACTTGTTCAATTTTTGTTTTTAATTGAATTGTCTAAAGCATGTTAAATCAAATACAGACTGATGATATAAAAACAATCATTAATACTTGTTTTTTTAAACTTTAATACAATGTTGCTTAAGCTAGTTATAAAGTATGATTTACATATAAAAACATTAAGTGTATGTTAATTTTTTTTTCCGTGATTTAAAACATGGACCTCTAGACTTTTAACATAATAATTTACAATAACGTAACGTACGTTACATCTCTGGTTACATAGTCATACCCAGGTGTATAAAATAATAAATATCTTTCTGCATAATTTACTAATACGAATCTACGTCGCGTCACAGTTTAAAGTATCGAGTACATGAACAAATACTATAAAACCTCGGTAATGGATAATTTTATACATCTGGTTTGTAGAATAATTATACACTTCGTAAGTGTGTTGTCCGCCTATTAAATATGTAACCATTAACGTTTGAAATGGCTACATATTAGTACGTAAACATTTATATAATTATAATATTGTATCGTCCATATCGCATACTTTGATTGGCAATCGACATAGAGGTTCAGTTGAAACTTGTTTGTCATGGTATTGAAATTGTTTTTGGTTCTTGCAGACACTAGATTTATAAAATGGTGTTGTAGTCGGTATAATTATATATTAAATAATTATTATATTGTAACGTCACAAACTGTTTACGTCGCTATAGTTCAAGTTTGTAAGCTGGCCTCCGTGTCTCTGCAGGACTAAAGACTGACAAGAGATAGTCAAACGAAGTCTTAAGTTGATATAAACGGGATGTTTTTAAATAAAGTGTACGCTTATCCGTCTGAAGTTAAGTTTTATTTTATGGATATGCGATTTATTTGAGAACGTCCCGTATAAATATAGGAGTGCCCATACATTATTATATTAAATTTTTAGCACTAGTGCTCCGTTGTCGCAAATGGTTGTAATAATAAAGTTATTATTATATTAGTGAAATGATAGACTGTTCGCACGATGTCTGATCGTCGATGTCGGACCGCACAGCGGGCACACGCGTCCGCGTCTCTTTTGACAACACTTTGATATGGCAAGTACGTGGAGTGTGCGGTCGCATGCGAGTCCACAACGTGCGCATCGACAAGTTTGCTAATTTCGAAATTGCAATATCTTTCCATTTTACTGTATGTTTTTACTCAAACTCTTAAATATTTTGACCTCTAGATAATTTTAACGATTACTTTTATGAATACCTACACCTAAGTCTTTTGGCGAGATATTTGAAGTAACATTATTTAATTATTCAATATACTTATTCTATATTTAAGAAGTGCGTGTTTCATTTATTACTTTATTTTTTTTTTATTATATGTTTATTATATTATAAGTTTCATGATATCTATCTCTCTCTAATCTACAATTCTAAAATATTGGTCTATTGAACTTTGGTTTAAAAAAAAAAAAGCAGTAAAACCTGGGAAATTCGTAAAGAACACGAAATAAAATATAAATATATAAAATACTAGTGGTTCTATGAGACCAATAGACCCGGGAGTAGATTTCAATTTTACAGTACCGCTTTCACACTTAAAATTGAATAACTGGTTCAGCAGATGCAATAACTATCGAGATAAAATTCCTTTACTACTGTGGACTTTATTTATATTAGATTTCAGTTATATTGACACCTGGTTATCTGATGGAATTAGTAACTTATTCTTATTTGTGGGTATTATCAGCAGCACTAAGAATTGGTTTTAAAAAAAGTAGCAGATCTTGCTGTTTACCTTTTACTTATCTATATTATCCCATAAAATTAATACTACTATTACTTCATATGTACGTTTAGCTAAAATAAAAAAGATAAAAAGTTTCATAACCAATCGGATATGATACCCTGATAAGCCATCGTGAACGCCTCGTGCTGTAATGACGACACTCGATATGATAAAGATATTTTCGGCTCTCTTTAATATATTGTTTGTGGTTAAGATGCAATAAATATATTTAATTTGTAAACAACGACCATATTCATATAACCTACCTTAATGTAATTCAGCAGTTCTTGAATCACCTCCGCCTTAAATAGTAAATGTGTATTTGAGTGTCTTATTTCATATTAGTATTAGAAATAGATAACAATAGAAGTGCGTTTCATCTAACCTTTTTAATGGATTTCATTTATATGATTCTTCATAGTTGAATTATAATATAATACATATTATTTCGGGACCAAATACCAGACAGTCCATACAATAAAAATATGTCTACGGTAATCAAGAAAAGTTGCAGTAACGTTGTCACCTTTGAGAAATGGAGGAGTTGAGGTGTGCGACAGGACGTACAATGAAGGGCGGTGTTTAGTATATTTTTTTCTGACAAGGAAGTTGTTTGATATTTATATATCATTATTTATTTTAGGTTCCTTAGAACTGGTACGGACTACAACAGTTTAATATAAAAATAATTATATAATTATATATAATATCATATAATAATTTTAAATTATCATTTAAAATTGTGTTAGATTAACTGAAGTACAATTTCTTTCTAACGTATCTGTTCATTTATGATGGACCACTGAGCCATGCTGTTAAGATAGCTCTTTGTTGCAAATTATGAAATATTTATATAAATAATACTAAATAAGTAATCAGATTTGCTGACCTATGAGATACGGCTAGAGGGTATTTGAAGATAATACCCACTTGACTTTGAGCGAGATAGAATAAAAATGAAGTTATTTACCTCAAATCTGATAAAAATAAAACTAAAATTCGTTCATAAATCTATGCAGTTCATTCATTAATAACTATATTATATTTTATAAAATAACGATATTATGAGAGTCTAGATTCACATGCGGGGATTATATTTAATGGTATGACAACATACTGCACTACTATTCTTATTTCGTTGGATTGAATTATATAAAATGATTGAATAGCTATGGTAAGGCTATGTAGACTAATTAATTGTAGTAAATATATTAATTAATTTGCTAATAATAACCAATAAACAAAAATATATAAATAGATTACTCGTTATAATCATTTCTTAGGATAACATTTGCCCTTTACTAGGACGCCGCGTTTGTTAGAATAAACACATTTATTAAAAGAAATGATAAGATAGTAACGTTGATAACCCATGAAGATGTCAAAGGCCAGTTCGTCGCATAGTCTTGGAAAAGGCTATATTGGGGCTTGGCATTTTAATTACATTATTTAAAATAAAACAGGTATGCTATTCAAGTTCGGTTCGAAAGTATTAACTGCATGCATGTATCTACTGCTCATAAAAATATGAATTAAAAGCCATCGCTGTTATAAAATAATGTCAAACGTATAATCTAGTTACCCATAGATACCTGTAATGAATAATACATAATACTTAAGTGCTTATAAACTTATTATACGTCTGTCAAATTACGACATACCAAGTGGTTTATAAAATACTTCCGTCTGGAATTGTGAAGTGCCGTGCAGGGGCTGAAATGTTCATATTTCTGAAGATTCTCTGGCTAGTCACGTACGCTGGGGTCGCCAGTCGCCGCGGATGTGTCATTAGGTATGCGGACTAACCGACACCGCCGCACATCCGCTACCGCATTTTCATTTCTTTGTCTGTAATAAATATGAAATCTGTTCATGTTTCAGTATATTCGCTATATTTGTTTGAATTTACTTCATAGCTAGTACGTGATTACCTTTTGACTGAACACTGGGAAAATATAAATAATGTCGTATAACTCCAACTTTTCTCAATTTAAGAAGATTGATATTTATTTTTAAACAACAGTTGTATTAAATTCACTTGGTACATGTAGGTATACACAAATTACGTAGATATTTATTTTACGTAGACACACAAGAGTCAAAACTGAAAACGAATTTCCACAAACAATAAAACTAATTTACACAAACTAATTTCGGTACAATAAATTTTAATACGATATTATTACATAAAATAAAGTACAAAGTTAAAATAAAATCAATTACGACAAGATTACAACAGTAATTAAGGGTAAATATTAGAACCACCACTATATATTTTGTTATGGCCAATAATAAAAAAAAAATCTATAACGGTGTTCTTGTTTCGCTTGATCGTAAGAAATGGAAACTGTATTCACATTATTCTCTTTTAAGAAAAACTATTTATTTTTCGGTAACTTTAAACGCAATTTGAAAATCATACCTAGATAGGTACTATCGTTTGAATCAATGATTTTTCTTACATTAAATATAATTGTTATTTTTATTATATTATTGTACATTTTTACTTGAACGATAATATCTACAACTAAAGCGGCTAATGACCCTCATGACATTGTCAATTCATTGATCTCGATAAATATTAAAAAAACTAAGATAGATTTTAATCTTGCTCCGGATCCTGATATATTTATAAATAGTACTTAGTTGGTAGATAATTTTGTTTTGCTCTGATTTTACTTGATGTAAAGGATAAAATAATATTTATTTTACAAACAATATGTTGATTGTATATTTATCTATGGAGATACAATATTGACGAATCGCGCAAATCAGTTAAATAAACAAATATATTAGCACTAACAGTAAAGGTGCTCATAAATGATAAGTTATTTTAATAATGTTACTCTTTAATAGAAAATACATTGAATAAAATGTATTGGGGGATGTTATATATATAATTTTAAGTAAACAGTTTACACTGCGGTTACTAAGTGCTGAAATATAGTCAAATAAACGTTATTTTTGTTTAAAATTTAACATTACGTAATTAGGTATTAGTCTTAGTGCGAGTTTAAAAACTTTATAATTTTAAATAATATACATCTAAGTAGTTATTTTGTAAAACTGACTTCTAATATCTCTTGTCTTTTAAATATTTGAAAATATTTTTTTTGAATATTTCGTAATGAACCTTAAATAATATAATTAGATTTAGGCGATTCGTAGAAAAGGTAGCAACGTAAAGGAAGAGATTATTTCCAATAGTAAATTTATAATTATATATAATATTTTTGAAACGACTGAAAAAATATATATTACCAATTAGGACTAATGATCACGACTGTACCAATCTTATTTTATTTACCTATGATAATAATAATTATATGACAGAGATATGAAATATGATATTTGTGTGTAAAATACTTATCAAATAAGTAACTTTATTTGCGAAACACAATATCTACTGTATTGTACTGAGTAGATAATTAATCTTAAACGTACTTACTTTCACATTCAACGAGGTATAAATGTATTATTTAATATAATTTAGTAAGTAAGATTATATAATATATGAAAATTCCTTACACTATCACATTATATACAGAACAACGTACGTAGCGTTATAGAATTCTTATTAGATGCTATTTCTTTAACGACTTGTCCTTGTAAATATTACAGACATTGAACATTTTTTTGGGCACGTGTTAGCAAGAATATAGCATAACAACCCGCAAACTTCATAAATATTCCGTCTCTCGTTATTAAAGACAGTGGTAATATCCGCAGTACCTAGACCCAGAATATTATATACGTTGGTAGCATACTATGAGTATAAGGTTTGCTCGTGAAAAACGTTTAGATTATTTTATTCGTACCTAACTAACTAACATAACCTTGAATACAAACTGTCCGATCAATTTATATTTTTGGTATTAGACTCTAATTTTTATAAGCACGCATGCAATGCATGGATTTATTATTAATCAACGAAGTAATTAGTATATTTATATATTAGTTTTACGTTTTGCCAATCTCTAATATAGCTATGTAAAATATAAAATGACAATTAAATGTAACTAACATAGCAAAGAAATATAAAATAAAGGTATCTGTTTGTATTATATTTTTCTTTTGGCAGTCATAGCATTTTTAAAACGTAATGTAAAAAAAAACCATGTTCAATTTATTCAATCAAAATAAAATAGTAAAGTAGCACGGTTTGTATCACGAATGTAATAAATATTAAACAAAAAGTTACGACGACATTTTCACAACACATCAAAAGTTTATTAGGTACTTACATTAGTAATCCAATGAATCTTTTGTTATTATTAGAGGAGATAAATGATTGGACGGCCCACCTAAGTAAGTGGTACCATTGCTAGTGGTGAACGGCAGTACGCCCGTGGTACATCTTTTAATATTCGTAGTACCAAATGTGTTGTTCTGCTTGAGAAATAGAAGGAATCCCAAATATTACGAAGGAAGGTCGGAAGGGTGGGGGGTGTTTGGGCTTAATGTAATTATAATAGCCACCTCCAATCCGATTTGATAGTCGCGCCACGCAGTAAAATTGCATCTAATAACCAACAGGTATACTTTAACATGTAAGTGTAGTAAAAAAATAGCGTACTTCAGTTTCTTGGAAGTATCGCATGACATGCCCATATTTTGACAAACAATTAAATTCATGGTCTGAGTATTGGGCTCTACAATGTTCCCTGGCTCTACAATGTCTTATGACTCTACAATGTTGCTTGGCTCTACGATTTCACGGGCGAGATGAGCATATATATATCTGTTCAAAATTAATCTCTAGGGTCACATTTCACACTATATTTATAACTTGTAACACAATACTAGAGCTAGCTCTGCTAAAAACCCTTTCAATCGTCTTTAATGACAGCGAAATTTATTTCTACTTAGATATGGATAATCTTTAACATGATGGTCCAGACTCACAATTTAAATAAGAGAATTTAAATTTTCACCTTTAATAAGGATGTAATCAAGATGCCGGTTGTATCCCCTCTAGTAAAAGGATACGGATAATAATAAATTGCCCGGAAAAAGCCATTCATTGCCGTATATTTATAAATAGCCATTTAGTATTTATGTATTATTTATTTCGCATCTACGTCAACGGGTAGGTCGCGAGTCGTAATAACTTTGTAGTCTTGTATGTACTACTATATCTTTTATCTTTAAAGTTATGGCTTTCTAGGTCATAATTTTTTTTATTAGTCAAATTAAACACCAGCCAAAAATGATATACCGATACTATCTTATTTTATCATTATATATTTATCACTCATTATTAATCCGAATGAGTTTGACCCTATTAGAACAAAGGTATATAATTTATAAGGTGTACTTGATTATCACTTTATTTAATATACAAGATTATACCTATAGATGTATGTTTGTGCGAGGACAATCTTCTCATATTAAAACACCTCTATGTTTTTTTTTGCACGTCAATAATCGACGGTGGGAAATAAAAAATAAATTAAGGATTAAATAATAAATCATTCTATAGTGTAAGCAAAATATATATTTAGGTCAATTTACGTTTTTGTTGCTATACAATGTTTATTTATGTCAACAGAACGACCAATATTGATAAGGTTCTAAAGTTACCTCGATCACATAAATGTTAAAATGGACAATATATTTTTAACAATTTATGAAAGTATAGCTTACAACTTCTTGGTTCAAAGGAGATTGGTTTTTATCACGTTTTTGGCCATGAAGGAATATATGAACCATAAGTAATGTTATATGAAGTAAAAGGAATTCCTAGATTTAACGTACAAAAGGTACAATGTACAGAATTCTGATCTGGCATCTCGCAATAAAGCAGCAAAGCTTCGAAAACTTTTCTTTGTTCCACTGATTGAGAAAAACAACTTTGTCTAACGGAACTTTTCCTATAAGGACAAATGAGTTATCACTATACCTTTAACTCGTTAGAAGGTAGGTACGAAAATACCTTCCGTCTATAAAGATATTTTTATTAAAACAGAGCCTTTTCGCAGAATAATGTTGTGTCCTATTTATATTCCAACAGTTCGAGACGATAATATCAATCATAAGATTTATCCAAGTTAATGGATTATTGTTTATAGTAACGTATTATTTATTACAATTACTATAAACAGTTTTACCACAATGTTAACTAATAATAATTATAGTAAAAAGTGTGAGGCACAAATAATATAGAGGTAAAGTAAAGAAGGATTGTCGCCTTAACAAGCATGCGTCGCCTTCATGACGACGCGTATTCAACCGCGTGGCCGGCCACTTCGTGAAGCATGGGCGCTTATCATGTTATTGCGTTGATAGTATGAATTCTTTTGTTTTCATTGGACGCGGCGAGGGCGTGCGAGACCCCGCCAGCTGCTATATAATGACTTGTATTGAAAAATAATGCAGCATTGCTTGCTCACGCGTCGCACGTGACGTTCACCTCTCACATTATCTGTTAGCTCCATTTTAGTATTAATATTATCAGTATTCTATTTATAAGTCCAAAAGGTAAGTTCTATTTTAAATTATTGAGACGAATAACACCAGTTTCTACAATCTACTGATGGCTATTGATAACTGTAATGTTGTACCACCAGTCGTTTTTCTTGTAAATATTTTACGGTACCATTAAAATTTCAGTAATTATTCTAAATAAAACTATAGCATAACGCGCAGAGTGATAATTGCCTTAGAAATTATATTAAATACATACACGATATTATATAATATAATTAAACCTAAACGTATTTGCATTTTTATAGCCATCTAATAATGGTTAAAAAATAAGTAAGTATATTTAACTCCGCAGATTTTATATTTTATCCAAATGGCGTACCTACAGTCTATGCCTAAACCGGAAACTATCAAATTGCGCGAAAAGCACATTGGGTAAGATATTTTTCATTTTTGTTTCATAAAGATTGAATGAAGCACATAATTGATTATACAATTCGTTAAAGTATAAAGTTTGTTTGAAAAGGTAATAAATAAACTAAGCCTAACATTTATCACAGCCGATCTATCAGTATTAATTGCCTGTTCCGCCAGGGTACAGGAGCTGGGCGGAGATTTCAAACAGTAAATTTGTTCCACAGAGCCGCCTGCCAGTTGTTTTTCCGCTCATCCCCTCTAAAAATAGTGAGGGGTATCGCCCAATTTATGTATGACGAGACCGGCGAGAGATATCTTGACTGCATCAACAACGTTGCACACGGTGAGTGATTTATTTAATGTATACAATTATTTACGTAAGATTAACATTGTCTTGTCATATGAATTCGCTAAATATTTGTTTATTTATTGCTTTATACATTGTATTTTACTTTTCCAGTTGGCCATTGCCACCCACATGTCGTAGAAGCTGGGCGTAACCAAATGTCCTTAATATCCACAAACAACCGATATCTCCACGATGAGATCGTGATCCTCGCAGAGAGACTCGTTAAGACCATGCCTGAACCTCTGTCAGTTTGTTTCTTTGTAAACTCTGGCTCCGAAGCTAATGATCTTGCTCTACGATTAGCCCGAGTTCACACTAAGCGGAAAGATGTTATCACACTCGATCAGTAAGTCCAAATATTATTATTCATCTAATTTGAGTGTGAATACTTTGTTGACGGTGATATGGGTAGCTTAGAAAGTCGATTATGGGTATTTAATAGAACCTACTTCCATTATTCACGATATTATACCTTAAGAGGTTACCTTATTAATGAAGACTTTTTAACATTAAATAAATTAGGTTTATATTAATAGGGCAATTAAAAAAAGTATTTTGTAACTATGGTTTAGAATAAATAGGCTCTAGTGTTTTCAAATATGGGGGCGTAGGGTGGTAGGAATATTTAAGGGTGCTACTAGCCCCTGTTTGTTACAGCGCGTATCATGGGCACCTTACTTCTATGATTGACGTGTCTCCCTACAAACTAAACCTACCAGGAGGCCCAGAGAAGCCAGATTGGGTTCATGTGGTGAGTTGGCCTTGTACCTCTCGCTATCGTGGCCTGACATCACGTCGTTCATGCCGAAATGGTGTTATGTTTTATATAAACTAAATTTTAACTATTTAGAGTTCACGATTAATAGCAATAAATATGGAACGAATGTAGATTGTTATTACGAAATGTCAAAATATAAAACATTTCCACGGTTTATCAGTTCGCGTAATGTTTAACCAAGACGTAATTGACGATAATGTTATAATTTAATTATAGTTTGTATGCGCTTGACGTTAAGTGTTAAGTCGTGATATTCTAAAATAATAGACTATTGTTTAACAAAGAAAAATATTTATATATTTCATATATAACAACAACGTCGCAATATAAAGCTGATGTCAGTGAAATATAGGTAAACTGTTATCGTGTAGGTTCAGAACCAGCCTTTATTTATTTTGTTCTGGTATATTGTATTTACCGATATTCGCATTTATACCTACCTATGCAATATTTGCAAACTAAAAAATGAATATATATTATATAACTTATATCTAGAAGCTTCATGTATATTTAATATCAGTTTATATGATAACGTGATCTAATATGTAACTCTGAATGTTTTGCCAAATATTTTATACATATTAAAAAACGATAATTTGTTTAAATACGGGTATAAAGACTACATATTTTGTTAAAAAATACCTACTAAAGGTATAAATAATATTTATAATATCTTTTGGGAGCGGATTCGCCCGCACTGCGGGTTAAAATAACTACTGAATAAAATTTTTGACGAAGGGATGAAATGTATTTTCCGTCTCTACATCAGCAACGACAGTTGTGCCAAATTCCAACTGATCGGTCTAGTTCTGGCTTTAAATTTTATAAATAAAAGACACATTTGTAAATAATAATTGCGTGATTTATGGTTTGTCATGTCGATTATACAATTAAGTAGTTAGCCACGTGCAACACCTGCGCAGATGCGTTTAGGAAAATCGTAGAAATAATCAATCCGTTTTTCTTTGGTATTTGGTAGCATTTATTAAACGTTAATAAGTTTGTTGTTTGAATACATTTTATAATATACTTCTCGTTCTCTAGGCTCCAGTTCCCGACGTATATAGAGGTAAATACACATACCCAAGTGATTCACAATCAGAAGAAAACTTAGGAAAATTATTCGCCGATGAAGTGGGAAAAATATGCGAGGAAGTTAAAAGGAAAAACGGCGGTGTATGCGCTTTCATAGCGGAAAGTCTGCAAAGTTGCGGTGGACAAATTATTCCTCCTGATGGCTATTTGAAAAAAGTTTTCAAGTAGGTTTTATTATTTCCATATATTTTCTTAGTATTAGCATCGTCAAAAAATTACTAGAGTAATTGAGTATCAACAAGTGGTTTTATAAATAAAAGATACTGTTTATGATAAATATAATATTTTTACATAGTGTTATGTATATATAGATACATATTTATAGTTGTATGTTCTATGGTATATAGATACTTAAAGTTAGACTGTAAATATTACTAGCGGTTGCAGCTTGCTTTGAGAATACAATTGGCCACGTCATGCATCAACAACGAAACTAAATATTTAATGAAGTCTCAGTTCCAACAAACTTCTACAACATTTGCAATATTTATTTTCCAAGTCCGTGAACTAGGGCCATCCATTATAAGATCATAGAGATACTTCAACAATTTTTTTATATACCTAGGTGCATACTTTAAAAAGATTTAGTATCTAGTTCGTTACAAATTCTATACCTATTTTATATACGTAATATAATAATATATGCGAACATTGTTTATTTATTTAATTGTGTCGTATAATTGCGAATGGATTTATTTCAATCTATGACAGCCTCGGCTTGACGGGTTCGTGAAACTGCGTCACTCATATGTAATTGGTAAATAATCAACATTATCATAATTCACGACTGTACTTGAGAGCTGACTAACCGGTATTTAAAACAATATTAACAAGAATTTAACCTCCCTAAATAATTTGCAAATCTTTTTGCAACCGCCGGTTTCAGGCATGCGATTGCTTGTATTAAGATATAGAACCTTTACAAATTTGATGTTTGTTTAATTTACCTGGTTAAACCAACATAATAAGGTATTAATAAAAACAATTTCAATTAATAAATACTTTTAACTACTTATGTTGAATTAACCAATTAATTATTTCTAAACGCTGTCTAGATTATCAGCTGTGATTTCGTTTTTATTAATAGTTAGTTTATTTTGATTTGTAGACATGTGAGGGAAGCTAATGGCGTCTGCATAGCTGATGAAGTTCAGGTGGGATTTGGCCGCGTGGGCTCCCACATGTGGGCTTTCGAGACACAAGGTGTAGTGCCAGATATAGTCACGATGGGAAAACCGATGGGTAACGGCCATCCAATAGCAGCAGTCATTACTACACCGGAGATTGCTAAAAGTTTTGCTGACACCGGCGTTGAATATTTTAATACTGTAAGTTATTTTAATGATTTTCGGGTTAAGTTCTGTAAAAAATATAACTATCTTTCAATTAATTTTAAAATTATTTGCAGTATGGTGGCAATCCAGTCTCTTGTGCTATAGCGAACGCAGTCTTAGACGTTATAGAAGAAGAACGTCTTATGGAACGTGCTGGCAGAGTCGGTAACCATCTGCTATCTCGCTGTGAAGCGCTTCAAAACAAACACAAGCTAATAGGAGATGTACGCGGTAAAGGACTCTTCGTGGGAGTTGAACTTGTCACTGATCGCGAGACCAGGACACCAGCTACAGCGGAAGCCAAACATATTGTTAACAGGTTAACCTCATAATTTCTTCTTTGATCTCCGATATCATCAGTATTATTTATTATTATTTTTTTTTATTAACAATAAATTTTATATGTTACAGAATGCGCGAAGAGAAAATCCTCATCAGCCGCGACGGACCAGACAGCAATGTCCTAAAGTTCAAACCCCCCATGGTATTCAGTACGCAGGACGCTGACCGACTCGTTGATACACTTGACAGAGTGTTATCTGAATTAGTTCAAAGTAGCATGACAGTTAATGTTAAACTTGAGGTAAACAAACAAAAGCTTTTATTATCTTTTCTTTCTAGAATCTGAAATTATATAAGTGCAATATATATAAACCCATAGTATGAGGAAAACTTTAACTCCAACGTTGTGTTCATTTCTTTTAAATATTTCATATGTTAATGTTTGTTAATTTGTTTATTCAATCCTTATTTAGTTACAGATTCGAGTCGATTTGCTTTACTTTTGTAAAATTTGTATATATTATTTTAATTTTATGCATTATGTGATCATAATTTATTTTTATTAAAGCCAATATTGCCTTTAAATAACACTAAAAATTAATTACTCAAACACTAAAATGAATAGGTGAAGTAAATTTTCATTTAATTTTCAGATGCTGGTTTCACCAATAAGAGATGATGTCAGTAACAGCAGCTTGCAAAGTAATATACAACAGTGTGTGAAGGCAGTATGATTTAAAATTTAAAGTAATCTCAACATTATGAAATAATAATTTGTACATAATATATACAGTATAAGTAAGCAACTAATATAAGATAATTATTTCAAAACTTTTATTGTTTACATTACCTTAGCAATAATATCACATATGTAAGTCGTTTCAAAAACTAAATAAGACAAAGTTACTTATAAATATAACACAAAGTATGTTTTATCAATTATTTATGCATTATTGTAACCAAATCAGTCTCTCCCAACATTTTCTTGATAGCAAGTTTCTTAATAACTTGAGACTGTTTGTGTTCCTCTGAATCTGGACAGCAAGGGCACTGTCGGTAGCTTGCTGTGTGTTTTCCTTTACAATTAGCACATTTAGGAGGTTGTTTTGTTAGATCTCTTTCACATTTTTTAGAGAGATGCTCCCCAGCACATTTCACACATTTTATTTTACCATGACAGTATCTCTGTGCATGGCCCCACAGCTGACAACGATGACATTGATTAACTTTAGGCTTTGGTGGCTCCATTGTAACGGGATGTCCAAAAATTTGTTGTATCCGCAAAAGTTTTTTTCCATCATCATTGTAAGGCACTACTGCTAATATGAGGGTTTTATTGTCCTTTTTATTTTCATTAACCTGCATAACATGTACTCGTATAATAGGAACAGATAAGGATTTAAACTCCTGCTTTAATTTATTTAAATCAACATCCTTTGGCAGTCCTCTTATCACTACTTTCATTTTGCGCTTGCTGGCACATCCAAATGTGTGGTAAGGTGATTGCATATCATTAAAGAATTGAATTATGTGCCTATAATCATCTATTGTGGGACATGTTATTTTTGTGTAATATCGACTGACATAAGGTTCATAAAACTGTATGCCAAATGATTGAAGCATATGTATATGTTCATGAAACTCTTCAGGTTTATGTAAAAATATATTGGGTATTTTCTCTTTTAATTTAGGCCATTTAGATATAAGTTGTGGATCATCTTTATTTATAATTATAGTACCTGAATTAGTAGTGGTGGTTGGATTTGATGAAACTTTAATTTCAGCCACTGCCTTGGTTAACACCTTAGCAGGGGCTTTTCGATTTGATTTTCGAGCCATCTAGTTACACCTGTTACTCTGTGCAACAAATAATAATTTATTAAACTTTAAATGAATGCTAATGGATCTATAATAGTTAAATTAATGATACAGTTTAAATAAGTAAATATACTTACTATAGATAATTGAGCGTGATCACTTAATGCTTCGTCGATTTTTATATGTCGTAGTACTTAATTAATATTATACGATAAATCCGAACATTTGTCATTCATTACAATTTAGAAAAGATTCAAAATGTAATTTCAATGATTTTTGAATTCAGTAAATAACGGTATTTGCCTTTCGGTAGTTTGGTAACAGAATTCAAATTTTAAATCAAAATCAATTTTGACATTGACATTTGGTTCCAATTACGGCTTGGATTCCTGTAGATTGTTACAAAATATTGTATAGTGCCGATATTTTGTATTTATATAATTCCTTTATAAATATTAAACTAATTTTAAACTATTTAAAAGTAAAATAATATGATAAGACACTTCGAAATATTTTTTATATTTACTTTTAAATGAAAAATCTACCCTTTTTGAATACTCTGCTACTATTGTGTTCACGTATTTAGGGTCAAATAGATATAGATTGATAACATCATCCATTTGTTTTATATAATTTTTATATATAGAAGGACAAAACGAGCATACGGGGCACCCGGTGGCAAGTGGTCACTGTCGACAGGATCTCTTGCAACACCAGAGAAATAACTAGCCTTTAAGATAAAAGTAAGGGCTTTTTTTAAGCCATGTCATATTAATCTGGAAACACCACCATTGTACTTAAAGCTGGTGTTTTATAGTGCGATAATAGAAGTCTCTTACAGGAATAAGAAGAAAAAGCTATTCGGAACACTCTCCATGAAAATGTGCTTTATACGGCGTGAGCTATATGCATGGTCCGGCGTGAATTCCGTAGTGCATTATTGATAGCTTCTTGCTTTGAGTACCCTAACACTTGGCGATGTATAGAGGGGAGTATTCTCGAAGAACGTTGATACGACTAATGGTATTTTTTTTGTGGTAAACACTCAAATTTGTCTTCTTAGGGTACAATGAACAGAATAAGATTCAGTTTTCCCTATTCCAAAACATTTTGTAGGGAAATCTCAGTATGAGACACAAGTTTCTTCCAGCACTCGTCGTCGTTTTATCTGGAGGGAACACTTGTCCGGAACATATACCATCATCGGTGCTCTCATCCGTATAACAATTTATTTTCGAAAAGTAAAACTATTCTTGATATCAAGAAGGAACCAGTGTTGGGGATAGCATACAGACTGAAAACAGTAGCATTCATGGGTATCAGACCAAAATCAAAATATACACCAAGAACGACATTTATAGGTCGCCCAGTAAGAAATATAGTGTCAAAGTTGCGTAAGCTCTCGGGAAGCCTGTAGAACGGTAACTTCGAAAGAGGCGTATTGTACCATACACGACTGAAGGCTTTTGCAATATCCAAACCAACTGCCAAGCTCTCTGTCTTACTTTCAGTGGTCCACACCCATCGGTGCTAAAGGTATACATGGAGATCACCAGCTTATTGACCATGGTGAGTCATATAATCGTAATCACTGTATAGCCATTTCGTAGGCACTGTCGTCCTTTAACTTGTCCGGTAAGTCCAAAAAATAGTTCGGCAGTAAACCGCAAAAAACGTGAGAACCGTTGTTATGATACTTAAAATAATGGTTGAATAAGTAAATATACTTACTATAGATGCGACAGACGTTGTATTTAAAAATGGCATTTACATTCGTACATTATGTACACTTTTATTTGTACCGAAAACCCTTATGAATTATTATTCAAAGCGTTTTTATTTATAAATTGAGCTTCTTACTCCTGCTAGATTTTGGTCCTGATTACTAGATTAGCTATTCGCATCGATGTAGCTTTTTAGTACTCGTATTCCAAGTTCATAAAGTTATTTTTACTATTCAGTTATTTCGTGAATTTGGTAAGCTTGGAATGTATTTCAATTTTTTAATGTTAATTAAAAATTAATGAACGTTTCTTTCGTTAAATAAACTATTTGCTTCATAGCGAAGACAATTCCCCAAATAAAATTTTCAATTCCTCTGCATAAAAGCGACTATGGCTCCTTTGATTATTTTTAGCTAAATTTAGTCATTGCAATAAGAATTGTATGCCAATAAACAATACTTAAGGGGCGGACACAATTGTTTCGCTTATGAATAGCTCATGGCTTATCATTAGCCATATAGCTTAGAAATGGTAATGGTGATAGAAAAAAATGGAAAAATTAAAGACTAATATCTAAATTAAGTGTAAGCGATCATCTTAAATCAAAATAACATTATTCCCCGTCAAATGTAAATTAATTAATTAATACCATCAATCATAGTTGTCGTATATATACAATAGTCTTTATGGAGACGGTGGTGACATCTATAAGGCTTCTTTCATAAATCCTTACCAATGTTTAGCAGTAACTTTAAAAAATGTCACCACTGAAGTTAATGTTTCAAAATTGTCTATAAACATATTTTTATACACAATTTTAAATTGAATTGTTGGTTTGTATTTAAATCAAACCTTCGAAAGAAGCCTAAAGTCCCGTCCATCCAGATAAAGACGATTATATATATAAATACCCAACTTCTGCAGCCTCTCCAGATCGATACGACATTGGTACTTTTAAAGATGCGCCCTCCTTCCTTAAAGGCCAATAGCGCTGAGATATTCCTTTCGTGTTTCAAGAGTACATGGGACGCGGTGTTATTCGCTTCACAAATTACATTTAGCATACTTTATCCTATTTTGGACCCTTAGTTCTGTTACGACACCTAACCCAGGACTCTCGGGACAGTAGCGCAAACGTGCCCAACCGTCCTTATTAACCTTCCGTCCTTATAAGGAATGTGTTATTAGTTGAGTAATTTTTAATACATTATAATAGCATTAAGAGATGGTGAAGTATTTTGAGTTCATCATTAGCTTAAAGAAGAAGAAGGAAGAAATTATTCTTAACTATAAAGAAGTTATAATCACTTTTCTTTAGTCAAGAAGAAATCGATAATGATATTTAGATTAAGAAGATAACCTCAAAATGTCCGCATACGAATATGAATGAAGTAAATATTAAATTCACTTCACATATTTCCAGCCATAAAATGTTTGTTTTTTAAAGTTACGGCAAAGGGCAGATATATAATATAGGTTTCTAAAATCTAACTGGAAAGAATGAATAGAAAATATAAATAATAATTCAGTAAATATATTCTTTGCCTCTTATACTTGGTGCCAAATTTATTCTTTTTTTTTAATTTTAAAGTTTCAAAAATTAATAGAATAGGAAACAGCAAGAAAACTTTGTAAAATGGATGTCAGTTTTTTAAAACTTTGGGAGCAAGACAATCTCCGTAGGTGTATCCCATAAAAAGTTCAAGACTATTTTACTTTATTTTTACGCGGTAACTTTAATAATACTTTGGCGTATTATCGCTATTATGATTTAAAATTACATTTTTCATAAACTTCTACCCTATTATTTTGTTTATATACTTCCAATATCTAATGTATGTATATAACTATCTACTGCATTTTATATAATATTATATAAATATATATATATATATATATAGTAGATAGATAGGTAGTAAATATTAGTATGTTTTGTGATTTTGTATGAACTCACATCAGTAAGCTATATAAAATATATATCAAGAATGAGGTAACTTTTTTTTAATTAAGTACATTTTGTATATACATAAGTCTTATATACGCTTACCTATCTTAAAATAGTTAAGCTGCATTATTTTAATAAAGTTTTCTTACATACAAGAAGAACGTATAAAACATCCTATTTCGTTACTAAATATTTATCAAACGACACTATTCAAAGAAACCTTTCAACAAAACATAAATGGCATCTCCATACGTTATGTTGTCTTTTACCTTTTTTTATATCTGACTAAGCACAGGCCGCACACCCGTTTTCAGCACGTGCGCGAACTTGCCAACGGCCGTTACATCAATCTTGTCTACCTTTAACTATTTTAACGTTATTTTTTGGACAATGTGTTCAAAAATATTCACTATGGCATACAAAATAAGGTTACAATTGCGATTTTGGTTAAATCTTTTATGTTGAATCGAAACTGAATGCATAACTGTCTTCTGTAGACAATGAAGGCATTCAACGTCTGGACAATATGAGAATCCCAGTGCTACGATTAGCCGGATTTATTTAACGGCCCCAGTCCCGAACAAGACGTAAATTCGAGTTATAAAAAATGTATCGAATATAAAGAGGAATTTAAAACGAAAACTGTTGTAATCATTCATCTTTTAACGGCCAAGGCAACCGATGTCAAAAGCTATGACAGTTTTTTGTATTGTCGCGAATTGTTTTAAATTTTTATACAATAAATCTTTTAAAATAAAAAAATGATGAATATAATAATGAATGCTTTTATGCTCATATTTTTTTTGTATTTTTTTCTTGCAGTTTAACAAAGGCTTATAAATTAATTAAAGATAAAATATTTATTCCTTTCTTCTAAATAGTGAAATTTCGTATATGTATTTATTATTTTGTTTATCGATATTATAGTCTTTGTTTAAGTTTGTTAAATTATTATAGTACTGTTTTGAATTTTATTTGTATTATAAAGGTATTCCAGATTTGTAACGCGTATCATAGTTTTAAAATTTATTATTTTTTTCTGTATTGTACTCGTAGATTCTTTATACTTATAGTGTTTCGGTTGGCTGATAATTAATGCTTTAACATTAAATCCGCCAATTGTATACTTTTATTGTAAAATAAAGTTTAAATAAATGAATAAATATATAGAATAAATATACAAATATATGTTTTATGTGACGCATAATGTACCAAATCATGTTCTCGTTCACTAATTATGATACGATTAAGAGAAACAATTATGTTTTCACGCGTCTTCTTGTGGAACAATCGTGCATAAGGGCTCATAGGGGTCTCATTAACGCCCCAAAGTGTGTATGATGTTTAACCGCGTGACACCCGCATAAATATGGCGTCGTGGATTTATTTTATGGAGATCGTGGGAATTATAATATTATGTTGTTATTAAATGAAGGATAAAAAATTGCTTGACATTGTTTAGATAAAAAATAATGTAATAATTTTATTATACTTACGTTAGTTATTTGAAAAAAATAAATTTTAATTGTCTATGACTCAAGAATATGATACATGTGTCAATTAATTGATTATCTGTTTCAATGAAATGTCTAAACTCTAAAACAGTTCTAGTTACATTGTACATAGACAGTAGAATGATCTACCCTAGTATTAATTACCGAACAGTAAATCTAAAATCGTAATAGATTCAATTAGATCATTCGTGTTGGTGTTGTTGGTAATGCGGGCGGCACGCGACATGCGAATTTAGTGCATTTGCTTGTATTGGAGGATTAATGAATATTTGTGGCGTGCTGGGATAAAATTTACCGTATTGAATGGCAATGTATATAGTTATTTAGATACTGAATTTAGTAAAACCACGATTGTATTTATAATATGTTAATTTAACAAAAACAAATGTATTTTACTCGTATGTTTAGTTGAATTTTTAATATGTTATTTTAATATATATTTATATTTTTCTAATTATGTTAACCTTATTCTAAAATTCTTGATGAATCATTACGGATTATAAAAAGATAGCTACACAATTTTATTAGTTTGATTTCATTAATAAAATAATAACAGCTTAGACACTATACAGTAACACAATTAATGATGTTTACTGTTTTTAGGGAAAATACAGAGTATTTATGGGGTTGGGCGTGGCAACCTTTAAAAAAAAAGTTCATACCTAGACACTTAAATCCCTTAAGTCACTAAGGAGTAAAAAAAAACATGCTACATTCAAGTTGATAAAACATATGATATTTAAATTCTGCAAATAAAGGATATTATATAAAGACAGACAGTTCAATATTACGGTTGATATTCGAGTAATCATGTAGTAATATCAAGGAGACAGTGCTGGGAAGCTGTGTCCGTCGTTTGACATATTGCTCCGGCCCGCCCGTTGGGAACGGCATTCATATTCAAGATCTGAGATAATTCTTTTACAATAACTCTCGAAATGACGACGAATTCGAAATCAATACGTTATGTATTCATCTTTCCTTTGCTATGGAAGTATGAATAGAATATATGTTTTTAAATATAAGTATATTCAGACATTTTAAAATATTTCAGGTAAATGTTAGGTTATGTATTGGATGATTTCCAACTTTAGAATTTCATTTACATTTTCTTCTGCTATAGCTGTGGTTTGGTTTTGAGATGCATAATGTTATTGTGGTGTTCCTTTTTTATATTTTGTTTTGACACAGGGTAAAAAAGAATATGAATGAGGCTACATGCTATGTGCTTTGATGATTTAATATCAGTTCAGGCAAAACAAGATTGCAGAAATGCAATTCTAATTATAATAGACTAATTATAATGTGTATATTATTTTATTAAAATTAACTATCGTTGATGACAATAGCGACGTTCATTGTTTATACATTGAACGAGGAACTTTATAAAATAAGTTAAAAATATTAATAAAGTATATTTATACGTGTATTTTTTTTATTTCTACATTAATCTTAATTCATTAATAGCATGCTACCTATGATTATGATATGATAAGATATAAAATAAATTATTGAAAATTTCAAAACTGTGATAGGAATATTGTGACATATCTTGATGTGTCCACACCCTAATAATGTTAAACAACAATCAGATAAATAACATATATTTATTTATATATTGAATTAATTATTTTATAAGACATATTAATACTATTATATACCGTTCTTGTTTATATAATACATTGTGAGAGATTGTGGTAAATCTCCTTAGTTGCAACTTTGTATAAGGACGTAAGCTATTTTGGTTTATATTTCGGTTAGAATATAAATAGAATGAAGATAAAAATAAAATGTAAAACCTACCTGTCGAACTCGGAAAAGTCAGTTATAGTGGTTGAGTCTGATTGCTTTCTATTTCATTTTGTTTTGACCGCACTGGTGACGTTTTATAGAGTTTGACATGTGAAAAAAAAACGAACTTAAAAAAAAAAATAACGACCACAGACTGCGTAGATATTAGATATATATATATATATATATATATATATATATATATATATATATATATATTGAATATAAACAGGTAGGTACAGTGTGCACTCCATCGTCTGTAGTACAACTATGAAATGTTAAAATGTATGTATCATAAATGTTAATTGACTCGAAGTTGGCAGAATTAGGGGTCGTCACGAACCAAAACTTCAAAGCAAAACGAAATTTAAGTAAGTGTATAAAAATAAGAAGTGCTAACACGTTTTTAGTGAAGCAATCTTCACCCCGCATTGTAATGGCAAAACTTTTTGTTCGGTTACATCGCAGTACCAAAATCATGAAATTGCGCTGTCTGGCGCCGGCAGATGGTGAATAAAGGCAAATTGCAAGCTCACCTTTGCAAAGCACCTCTGCATTCCCACGGTTCCGAACGGGAACCGTCCCCTGTGAAATTTACTTTCTTTATAAATTATATTCGCAAAGAATTTTCTTATGAAAATTATGTTATCGTTTTTAACGCCGAGAGCTTGTGGTCTGTCCCCAAGCATTCGTTTTAATTGCCATTTGGCGGTGTCAGATAAGAACTGCAATTAACATTCATTTTCAAAGGAATCTTGTTACGTTTATTTTGAGATTTACCTCATTATTATTCTGCTAAGTTATATTTTAAGTTTACTACCATTGATATTTTATTATTATGACACATATTGTGATACGGTGTGTAAATATATATAATATACACAAATGTATTATTATATATAAATAATATTTTAGTGTTGACCGAAAATCGTTAGTTTAAATTTATTTTTACGTCCAAGTAGATATTATACCTACAAGTTTGTTACTGAAATATATTTGGCTGCTATTAGATATCGTAAGCTAGAACGAAACTTTAAAGATTTTTCATGTTCCAAAAATGATAAGAAATGTTACAACGTTCTAAACCTAGTAATATGTGTATAGGTCTGGCAGTAACCAGTCGACAGCTATGTCTACAACACATGGAAACCCAGAAAATTGGATTCCGAATGCTTTAAAGCTCTAATACTGTTATTTTATACGAGGGTGCGGAAAATATATCACAAAAATACGTCTCAATATGCAATAAAACTAAAAAATGTGCCGACGACCTCAAATACGAAGGATTTTGTAGAGCCACCTGAACTATTCGTAGATTACTGAACCCGAGCTCCAAAAATATACGTTCAATCGTATCCGCGGGTGAAGAAGTTTGAAAAGGTCCCTCGCGTTCCGTTTTTGTATAACAGATTGAGGCGCCAACAGGATTTCGACCTCATTTACATGAACGTTACTTTACCCACAGGAACGCTCAAGGGTAAAATAACTCCGTGGGTCATTATCATTTTTGTGTAACAATTTTAATGGACGTATAACATAATTTACTTTGAAAAATCGCAATTAAGCTAAATGTTTATAAAATTTTAAGTTGTGTTATTTTTAAACGGATAAAATTTGTAAAATAAGTTTATAATATTTTTTTTATAAACAAAAGTGTTTCATAATTTAACTCTCGGTTAGCTTTTATATAAATAAATGTAGGAAAATCTTATTTAAGTGTAGGATTTGTAGGCAACTTGAGGGCCTGCTTTGAAAATGTCACTATTATACCCTTGGGGAATATCTAAAGCAGTTTAAGCCTCCGCCAGCTCTTATCTGCTTCTTAATACACGATGTCCGTTCTCTGAATATTCGCCAACATTTTGTTTGTTTATGTTTTGATGTTCTTTAAAATTTTCGTGGTTATATTTTACTATATTTCTAAATAATATCTATATTTACATAAATATATTGAAAAATATCGATACATTCTAAATAAATATATTTATTTCAATGTTGCCATGTTAAAAAACTTTTAAAATATGTATCCGAATCATCCATCAACAACAAATCTCGGATCATGACCTTCTTTTTGAAAAAAAAAAACAACTTTTACGTGATCTCAAAAAGATATCGAAATAGGATAAAAAAAAAAGAAACTCAAACAATTTAGTATGTACATCCACTCAATCTTTATAGATCCATGAAACATAAAATATCACTCACACAATACACTGAGACTATCAAAATAAACCGGAGAGTATTGTCGCAGTAATAAAACAGTCGTATTTTGTTTTAATATAATAAAACATTTATATAGTTTGCTTTATATATTATACTATATTGCAGTGTAGTTTGACATGTCGGCTATTTATAAAGTATAAAGATGTTGAACGTGCATGTGACGGAATCGTCTAATAAAGTTTTCTCGTCCTCGTACGAGCTCTTAATATTAAAGCTCGCCTCATATCCTTACCTACATGTAATGTACGTTCTTTGCAATCTTTCCGTTGTTGCCGCGACCTGGATCTACCTTTGTCCCTTTTGAAAAGACCCGAGGGCAGTTAGTGAATGTGTGCGTGAATAATTGAAGAGCTCGCTTGCCGCGGTGAAATCTTAACGAAACTTATTGAATGTAAGCTCAGCGCACGTGCTCCCGCCACGCCGAGCTTCGATCGTTCGACTTATGAATAAATAAAACTATTCGTGAATCACCCCATTTCTGAGTCGGTGCATTGATTTTATATAAAGGAATTTACTGAAAGCTTTCTTTAGTTTAATATTCTTATATCAAATTAATTATAAATGCTTTAAAGACGTTTCAGAATTCAATATTCTTTATTGCAAGTAAGTTCTTTCTGAATAATTGAAAAGACAGAGTAAATATAAATGAATTAAATAAAATATTATATCATTATTACTATTTGTTAATCATGAGTAATTATAACAACATAATTCAATTGTTTTATTAACTTTCATAATATATAATAAATATTAAAATTTTGTACAGATACAAAAGAAATATAAACATAGTATAATTTATTGTAACAAAAAGGATCATAAAAGATTTCTATCTATTATAATGAAGTTGGATAAAATTTATTGTATTAGTGAACAAAGAATAAAGATATTTAGAATTGTCTTAAAACAAAAGTAAAAAGAAATACCCGCTACGAACTCTTACATTAGTTTCGGCTTTTCAGGAAGATATAAAGTGTTAGATAAGGTGGCCACAGTGAAACAGTGGCTTTTTGTTACAATGGAGCAGTAGATATTGCTAGCAAAATGCTCCTTTATTTTAATTATTACGTGAATGAAAATTATTAATTCCGAATTTAACACAACATCTTCTGACCGACGTTTATAATTATCTGAAATGTTAATGATAATATTTTATTAATTTATGCGTATGTTCGTACATTCTCATAATACATACAGATTAAAGCTTAAAATATAATATTCATTGTTTAATTTCGCTGTACAATTATCCGAACCTCAAATATAAGTCTAGATATATAAAAAACCCATTGCATATTTTCAAATTTATACCTTGTTTAAAATTGAACCTTTGCAATTTACCACAAAGGCACATATGGACCAATAAATGTACACAAATGGACATTCAGACCAATATTTACCCTAGATACTGAACTAAACCCTCGTGATCAAAGGACTCAGGTTTGCGAACTAAACCACATAACTAAAATTGTAATACTGCGTATGGCATTCGATTTATATCATAGGAGAATGTATCTCTAATTTTGATTTGAAATTGAAATTTGAGTGCAGCAATTATATATTAATATCAAAATTAATAAATACGACGGATAGATACATTCTTCAAATAACTCCTAAATTTAATCTATATTATTTTTATTCAATCTAATTTAACGAAGAAGCATCCGGCTGATAGAGTCTTCTGATTTATGTCTTGCTTTTAAGTCCATCTATATTGGCTAATTGCCAATTAATAACAAAATTGGATGAACCTGACGGTCGCTTGCATCTTATACATAGATTAGATATATAATTTATATATCATTATATTTGTTGTGTTATTTATGTGTGCGTGTATTCATTTTGTAAGTTAATATATTGTGAATAAAATAAACCAAATTGAGTAATTAAAAAAATCTTATTTCAATAAATATTCGAATTAATTGCAAATCGGGAACTTTATCATTTTAGAAAATCATAATCAATCAATCAATCATAGTCATGTCTAACTTACCAAATTGTTTCCGACGACAAAAAGCTTTTAAAATACTACTGTCAGAATGAATTTCCAGAGAAGTATTTTGTACAGACATCTAAGGAATTAAATTACGAAAATAATTCCCATTGAGACCGAGCAAATAGAAAGGATTTGGTTTGGTGCATAGCCGCAGTGCGATAGATTATCTAGGTTACCGAAGATGAGTTACTATATCGATATGGAGTCGCATTATATATTAAGATTGTTTTCATTACAAATAAAATTGAAGAAGATTGTATAAAATATATTAAATATCAAGTTTTGTTCTGGTCTGTTTACCTTTTGGTTGAGATAAACGTAATACAATTAAAATGGTATTATTATTAGCGTCTTTGTCCGCTTGAATGTCGGGAGAAATGGAACGGATTTTAATGATTTTTGTACCATTTGGTTGCTTGGGATCTTTCCATTTTATTTAACTTTATATATATACCTATTAACTATAATATAGCTTTAGCTGGTAATTGAAAATTGTCTATTGATACGAATACCTCAATTTACAAAGAAATGCAATTGCCAAAATATATAAATATATATATATATATATTTTCTTAATAAAACAAATATTTCCCATATATGTTAATAAAACACATTGAAAAGGAAAGTAAATAAAGGAATGAGATGAGTTTCTTTCACCGAGTGAAACTTTATTTCATTTATTCACTTTTTGGGTACATTTTAAGAGGAACGAATGTAAATCCTTCCGTAATTGAATTTATCCTACAGGTACTCTGTAGTCTGCACTCAGAATACAATCTGAGATACATCTGCTGCCTTTGCCTTTGAGATATTCAAATAATATATCCTTTGCTAATGCCTCAATTTATGTTGAAACCTCAGTTGTGAAGACATTTTACTTTTCATTTAGATGTATAGACAAGCCATAGGGGCTAAAAGCATTTACGTGTCTTTAAAATTTAAATAAGTATAAAATGACTACTAAATACTTTATTTTGATAGAAAATCACTATAAAAGGTTTAATTGTGATATTTAGGTACACTGAATCCTTTACGAGTGTGTTATCGAAGGGTCAATACAATGATGTTCTGGCTTTTTGACTTAGTAAATTAAGAGCTTCATTATTTTAAGCAGAGCACGTTCTCCCGTATCGCTGAAAGGCTCTTTTGTTGCTGCAAAATACTTGGGGCAAGTCAATCGAGTTCCGTTAAGCTTTGAGCGCTCGCAAATTAATGAGTAAGCCGAGGTAGTGTTATATTTCAGCTTCCTTTATAACTTTATAATTCTTTGGACAACACCATATTGAGAGAGGATATTATATTTGCACTAATGATATATGGATAAAACTTTTAATTAAAACTTTTAGAAAATAATTGATTTGATAATCTTTATTTAAATTAAATACCTACTTTCTGACGTTTAAAAATATTTTTTTGATAATATATTTTATTCTTACCCGTGAAGATTCTTCCTAAGAATAATATTGCAACATCCTGACCGTGTGAAAGTAGTGACTAGTTTTGGCTCCCCTTTAAAAAGTGTATATGATTATAGTACATAATTAAATTTAAGTTACGATTACGATATTTCCCACCGGGCGAGATTGCTCCCCTTATACAATTACAGGTATATACGGATAGGTAAGACGCTCGAGGGATCGAAATCAATAGGACAAAGAAAAGGGAGCCATTGTGTGCGTTTGCGCAAGAAGAACACGTGCGCCTGCGCTCCCACGGTGTAATGGGGAGGGATTTTTGGGAGCCATATATAAGGGTGCATACCTCGATGAACATCACTTACAAATTTTGAAGGCAACAGTAAACTTTACCGGGGCCCCGCCGGGGGCCCGGGAAAACTTAGTGCGAACTATACAAGAACACTTCTTTCGAAGTTGTTATCACTAATTGTAAATTAAAACTCGGAAACTGAAGTTAATTAATGTATAACTTAATGAAAAGCAGTTTCGTTTCTTTGAAAAACTTCATGATTGCAGAGGAGCATTGTCGAATATTTATAGGTAAGTTAACTTTTATCACTTCTGTGTCCTAGTCCAGTTACCAGTTTCTACTATATGTTTCATTCAGGAGCGCGTTATTTAAAAACTTTTCCATTGTTACAGATTGTATCCGCAACTTGTAAAGTATTGTGAAGATAGAGAAAGAAAATGCAATCTAAAGACTCTATATTTTCAACTCGGACAATTTTAAAGTGGAACCCGTACACGAATGCAGCTCACGCAGGTACGAGTACCCACCTACATAGAGACTCCTTTCAAATTCATTTTGAACGTCCAAAGATAGGTTTAGTTATAGTTTTAGGATTGTGTATTATATAAGCTGTATAGTTGTCACCATCAGATAAATTGCCTCTTACAAATATTAAGAGCGAACATCGTGATAGGGAAGTGTAAAAAGATAATTCGGCGTAAAAATTTTGATCCTCACGAGTGCCTTAATGTACGGTCTTGTTTTACTTCAAGTTGTTAATGTTTTATTATTGATACCATGTTTGAAACTTGTTATTGTTAATTTCTAGACCAGCTATTTTTGATATTTTTATAAACTATCTCTCACGTCATATGTTTTGATAATGTTTCATATTTCCACCATTGGCCGTTACGTGATCTGACCATCATTTCATTTTCCATAAAACAAAATCACAATAAGTTTTTATTCGATCTTTTGTTATCGTTATTCATTATTAAAATGAAAAGAGTTAAGTTTTTTGTATTCAAATCCTAGAGCCAGCTGGCCTGGTGAGTGGCTGAATAATTGATTTGTTGATTTTTGTTTTGTTTTTAGATTTGAACCGTTCATTATATCGTTAAAGTTGTTAGTTAACATTTGTACTTGAGTTTCATGTTATTACGTTTGGTGATTTTGTTAACGTTAAGTTTGAATTTAATTGTTTCTTGTTTTGTTACCGCACTGTTTCAATGGTTAAGTTATTGTTGCTTGTTATCAAACAATTAAGTTTCATAAAAATACTAGATTCGGCTTTTATTAGATTAAGAAGTGCCTTGACGTCAAAATGTACCTGTAAATTTTTTATTGATAAAATTTTGAAATAGAAAGTTAACTATTCAGTTACCATTTGTTTTGTTAAGTCGATGTTTCAGCAGTTTGTTATAACATATTGTTATCAATCAGTTAAGTTTCTGTTTTTGTCAGTTCAAGTTCAAACTGTTTTTTTTGCTTCTCAATTGTTAAAAAATAAGTTTTCAGTTATCGTTGAAACGTCTCGTTATGTTGACACATTATTTCAGTAGTTTGTTATTGTTATAGAAAAGCTACGTTTTTGTTAAAGTTTAAACTAGTTGTTCGGAATAACGTTGTTTGAAGCTACAGTTTCATTTAGAAATTTAAATTTTCAGTTACCGTTAAATCTGCTTTTCTAAAAACGTTGAAATTTCATTAGTTACTGTTGCTTGTTATTAAATTGTTAAGTAATTGTTAAGATCTGTCTCTAAAAGTTAAGACAAACAGATTTTTGTTATTTCTTGTACAAAGTTACATTTTCGGTTACCGTTAAAGTTACTAGATTCGTAGTCGTTGTTTCCGTGGTTAAGTGTTTGTTGCCTGTTAAAAAACGTTAAGTTTTTGTTTAAGCCTGTCTCATTTTAAGTTTTCCATAAAAACAAAAAGCATTCTTGAAAAAAATATTGTACATTTTGTTCGTGTATGAAATTTCGTGATACAAAATTAAGTTTCCAGTTATTGTTGAGCTCGGTCTGTTAAAACATTTCAATAGGTATTATTTTCAATGAATATTTCTCATTAACGTCCAGCTTAATTTAAAAAATTATATATATTTTTTTAAATGAGCAGTAATTCCTAAAAACGATATAAAGTTTGTATTATTACCAAACAGTTTTATAAATTCAATAAGATCCATTCAACTTGTGTTCATTGTTGGGAGGTAAAGTTCTTGTTTATAATCTCAGTTTAACCAGACTCAATCAAATTATTAATACATTCATTGCTTTAGCTACGCTAAGTGCCTTAATATCCAAAAGTGCCTGTGTATTGTTAAATATAGCCTCGCCTCCTGTTCGAGTTTCAATGTGAAACTCCAGTAGGATGCTTCGTGAACAGATAGGATTACAGTGACAGATGACTATTTAGACATTTCTGACAGTGTAATTAAAAGTTTGTCTAGTGATTATTTTATCCCCGTACTTAATATTACAATTATATAATAATATTTTACAATTTACGCTGCACCAAAATCATCAGACTGGATTACCACAGATTTAAAACATGCTTTTATATTTATCAAATAATGTTTGTTGATACACCCAAGGGGATAAAATATTCACTACACTATGTATTTTCTGTAACGCGTTTGTTATTAAATATCGTTCATGTTAAATAGTTATAAGCGTTGATTTTTTGTTACGATTTATTAATAATTAATAGTGATGGCTGTGTTTGTTAGTTTTATGTTAAGTTTTTGTTTTAACTGTTCATTTTGTTTGTTGTATGCCGACATTAAGGCCGTCATATTATAATGCTGACGATGATCCATGACTTCTCGTGTGTTCTTATATAAGTTTAAGTTAAGTATTCTAAGTTAAGGTTAAAACTGAAGCTTGTGTAAAATTAACAAATAGGTTAACTTATTTATTAGGGACGTAAGAAAGATAACTTGTGCGTGTGATTGTGTGAAATAAATATATAAAGAAACAGATATTCCTTTTATTTCGTTCTCGTTTCTCTAAATAGAAATTTAATGCAATCGGATTGAATAAAAACTTAATCTGGACTGAAACTCTTGGATAATTTCCAACTACGCTGCCACTGGCGAGGTATCTTTGTAACAAAAAGAGCACGTCTTCACAAAGTGGCCTAATCTTGTGTAATCAGTTTAACCCAAGCAGAAGTTTATCACAGGGTGTAACATTTTTTATGAAATCAACATTTTGTTACAGTTAAATCTTGTGATTTCAAATTGATTTTATAAAATATTAAGCTATGCCAAAAACTTATATAAACCAATCATTAAGTTGCCAAGGAGAGCACATTGGAGATTCGAGCAAGCATCCTTGCAACAAGAAAGTACAAACCGCAAACTGCTCGTAGAATGTTAATAATAGCTTAGAACGGCTTCTGTAGGTGTAAGCCTTATGCGTGCGGTTACGAAATGTTACTTACGACAAACTCTGTACACACAGTAGTTCTAATGAAGATAGTTTTAGCAACGGGAAACAGAAGTTCGTTTCATGCAATCTCGCCGCTTACACTCTTCTTAATTGCTTAACTTTAACCAGTGCCTCTTCCTGCTGTCCCGGGATTCGTTAAACTTCACGCATACTTTAGTCAACAACAAAATTACGAGACGTTCCTTGCAACAGTTTTTAATGCAGTTTTAATAAAGTTGCGACGAAGGCGTCCGGATTATTGCATTTTACAAATTTCTCAAGTTTTAAATTGGAATTTTATTGAAAATTATAATGAAAGCTCCATTCCTATTTAAATTCAAGTAAGATGAAAAACAATATTAGTTAGTATCAAAATTAAAAAATATAAAAAACTTATAGCTTGCAAACTCGTTTCTTTATACAAGTAATTTTTATTAAATTTTATAAATCCGAACGTACCATTGAATAAAACGTGAATTCTTTAAATTCTCTAATTACGTAGGAACATTCATATATGCCATCGCGTATTTAAAAAAAAAAAAAAAACTTATTCAAAAAAGTCAGCAGAGCCTTGACTTTCAGGCCAATTGCTCCGTTGTGGTAATTCCTCCATGCTATTGTCTCCAATGTTGTTTGTGAAAATGTTCACTTTATCCGGATTATCGGCCAGGGCTCCGCGCAGTACTGTCACAATGCGTTTACATTCCTCGCTTCGTTTCAATTGTTTTTCAGTTCTCTCTTTTGTACTCAACAATCGCCGTTGATTCATTTGTACATGCCTCACTTTTTCCTTTACAAAATTTATGTAAAAGTAGATTTGTTGCTGGAATTGGTCCAGCGTCCAATAGAATTTTAGATCTACGAATACCATTAGTAAAAATGCAGAGTAGAGACAAATTAGTATGGCGGCAAAATACAATATTGTGGGGTCTGATGACGAAAAATATGGACAGTTTTCATTTAGTGTAAGACAACTCCAAAAATACGACGGTGATGAAATATAGTCGTCGGTATATTTCATGGCTTATTTTTTATTTAAAATCACAACAAAAAAATTTTGATTTGACGTTTTTTGCCACAGGAAGATGAACGTTATTGTCAAACTCGTTTATTTATTTTATTTTTTTAAGAAGTTATGGCTTCATTGACAATGTTGTATGGAATATTCTGCCAATTTCAACAAACTAGTTTAAATACAACTAAGTACTCTAAGGTTGTAATTTTTTTACATGGCAATAATGTGAAATGGAGTTGGGGCTTATCTACATTGGAAAATATTAACGATACGAATGTTTCAATTAGTACGATGTTAATATTAAGTAAATTATTTTATTATATTATATTAACGATTAAACTTAAATAGGATATTTCAGTTAGAAGACACTTACTATTTAAAAAATAAATTACGATGCTGGGATTATAAGTTTTCTATTTACATAGAATACTTAATTTATAAATATTTAAAGATAAAATAGATAAGATTTTAAGTTTAAATATAATATTAAATATTTTATTTATTACAATATTAACATTGAATGTAATATTATATTTATAATGAATTTAGAATAATATAGATATAATATTAGCAATAAATAAAATATTTTATTTATTACGATGTTATAATTAATAGAATATATCATTTCATATTTTAAGATAAAATAGATAAGAATTTAAGATTGAATGTATTTTATTTATAATGATGATTGATTCATTTTTTTGTGATTTTTTTTATTGCGTTGTTTAAAGTTTTAACAAAAATAATTAAAAAGTTCTTTCACATTGCAGAGGCGTAGTATTTCCTTTCAACTAACAATTTAATATAAAATCTGAAAGTAATATGAAATAAAATAAATAAATAAATATATAATATACTTGCTACATGTTACAAATAGTTATATTTGTTTGCATTTATTTCTTTGAGTTTGTATTATACTAAATTTGCACTACAATTTTGTTTTTAATGGCCTTTGTGTAGCTTTCAAGGCATTATAAACTTCATCTATTTCGTATAATAGTAAGGTTATTAAGTTATTCAATAATATCACTCTCTACTCTACTTATAACATTAATAATATTATGTTTAATTATATAAAGTAAATTTAAATATTTTATATTGTGAATAATTTATAACGAAAAATACATACAAAACAGGCGAGGATCAAGAACCATTGACGTTTATTAACGGAACGATTTTCAGTTGATAATAAAGAATATATATAATTTCAATAAGCTTGTGTCGTAATATCAAGCTGTACAGAAAATGACCCTCTTATTAAAATATGTGGATCTTAGTCTTTCAGAAATTCTTATCTTTTGTTCTTGCCTTTCATTGCTTAGCATATTCTATACTTTTCATAGTGTATGTAAATGTCTCTTCATTCTTAAGACAGCGGGGCACAAGGTCGACTATTTTAAACCTACAAAGGAATGGTTAGTAGGGAGTATGTAGGTTTAAGACGTGTTTAGATAGAGATTCTTAAAGATCCAAAATAAAATGAATCTAGAAAATATTAAATAATTTATAATTAAACTGGCTTTTCTTTCGCCCAGAATATAATTGTACTAATAAGTCAACAGCGCCATCTATCATGTCCAGGTTTTATTATTTTTATTTAGATTGAGATATTGTCAAAAAAATAAACCAGATATATTGGGTTTACAGGTAAATTATTTATTATTATTTTTTTCAATTTTTTATCAATATGTATATATTTTTTAAATTTTATTTATTTATTTATAAATGTACAATTTAGTATAATATAACATATGGGTGAAGTACTGTACTTCTAGCTTCTTAATACAGATTATTTTATAACCTAAAATAATCTGTATTAAGAAGTTTGAAGAATTTGGCTTTCAATTATAAAATAATCCCAAAATTGGCATGGTAGGTAGATAGACTGCTTTTACGTAGAATGTTGAACGTTTCTAAGTTTGTGAAAAGTTCTCTAAAGTAAGTCGATCTCTTAATTTACTTTTATTGACATCACAACGAAAAACCACAGCAATAACAAAAATAACAAATACACTAAACATTTGTATTGTGAAAGCTAACTAATGCCTTAGTTAATAAATAAACCAAAAGTTTCTAGAATACTAAAGAAAATCTGTAAACGGCCATATTGAAACCAATAACAAACAAAAAAAATATAAAGATTTAAAGTAGTCAAAGTAGCCTTTTTAACAGTAGGTTCTTAAGGCTATTTCAATTTGCTAGCGAATCTGAATTACAGTTTCAGGAAAAGTTACCATAAATACTGTTTTGGCTTGGGAAAAATAAAACAGCTTTAGCTAAGTGATTTTTGAAGAATACGACACCGCAATTATCTCGGCGCAACGAAGTGGAGTCTCAGCCGGCAATGGCAAAAATAGAACACGACGGAGGATATACGCTATTATAATTCTAAACACATAGATATAAGAGCTACAGTTGTGTGAAAGTGTTTTAAAGGCTCCAGATAAAATTGCACAATGCAGCAGCGCTTCACTTGAGGTAATATCAAATTCCCGTAGACCGCCTTCGACATAATTTCTATAAGCTATACCGGACGTATGTCCGAACTGTTTTCTACTTACTTTAGCATTATTGATATACTAATAATATTAATATAAATTTGATTTGATTTGAGATGACAATCAATAAAAAGAACTCTCAATCATATCATAACTTTGTACTTCTGAATTTATACTGAACAGTTAGAAGCATTGGTTAGGATTTTTGAAAGAAGCCTAATAGATATCACCACCGTCAGACGAATATGTATGGAGTGCAACATTCACCGAGTCTGGCAGCTCTGGTAGATCAATTGGTAAAGCAACGGGACGGTCTCCCAGAGCTGGCGGGTTCGAATCGGTTCATTTTTATTTCTCTATTTATTTAAATTAAAAAACTGTAAGCGGTTATGTGACGTGGTTTGTTATGTAAAGGGGTTTGTTTAATCAGTTTTGTATTTGAGTTAGTAGTCGAAAGTAAATAAATATTTTTTATATCAAACAAATAAAATAATATACTAATAGATATAATATCATATTTATTTATATATAAGGAGAGGCCCAGTATTTTAACAAATATAGGAAATAAGGCGAATTTATTAATATCATTGCAACATGTTTGATAGGTAATTAATTAACAGCTAATAATATATTTATCATTGTTCATTAATCGGTGAAATTATCTTATATTAATTAATTTAATTTAATATGAGTGATATTCAATCACCACGTGTGAATAACTGAAATAGCTAGATAGGTTATTTATGAGAATATTTAAAAGCAATTAAAGGTATCATCATACAGGTGTTTAATTAACAAATTAATTAATTATATTAATTAATTAATTATACCAATTGCTATTATTATTAAATATCAATAATTACGTTTAATTTTTGAAGTAACATCACATACACCTAATTAATTTTAATATTATTTATATTTCAGTTTTAATATTAATTGATTGAGCTATGTTCACAATAAAGCTTAATAAAGTATTTAGTTACTGAAATTTTTCAGTTGAAAATTTAAAATAAATATTATCTTGATATTTAGAGCTAAACCTTTTATTTATTCCTCTGGGCTTTGATATCCGCGTGACAACTTGACACTTTTCTCGCAACATTCTGTTTGGGATTTATTTTTGTTCACATACTACTTTATTTTGTTTATTTCGTATGTATTGTTTAAAACGAGGCGTCTGTTCATTTTTAATAAATAAAACGAAACGTTGTTTAATTTATAAAACACATTATACTAAATCAAGTGGGTATTATTTTATCTTTACAAGCTGCTCAGATACATCCCATAGTTTCTGTGCAGTTTCAGTTATTCGATCATTCAAATTAAACCTTGCTTTGTGACAGTCTTCAAAGTAGCACCCACTTTCGTTTTTAACGTCCGGCGACACGGCTAAGTAAATTGTTGTTTGAGCGCCCTCCCGCGGTGATTTTAAGAAAGTTTTAAATATTTTCAGTAATACTCTAAAGAAACAATTATCCAGGTGCTGGACCATCTCGGTGTACACCATTCCTGGATGTAGAGAGTTCGCAGTTAAACCCGTTAACTTACATCTGCGACCTAATTCAATGGTCATTAGCATCAAACAGAGCTTTGAATTTCTGTAAACCTTGTGTGACCTGAAAGTGCTATTGGATTCATTTTCCATGTTTATATTTTCAAAGTCTATAACTCCCTGAGCTTGTAGCATCGACGATACGTTGATAACCCGGCTCGGTGTTGATACTTTTAATAAAGGGAGCAAGAGCGAAGTTAGGAGAAATGGTCCAAAATAATTAACCTGCATTCCAAGTAGCAATCCGTCTTCTGTCTTTCTATTTTCTGTATAGTACTGTCCAGCGTTGTTAATAAGAATATCTAAGCGTTGCTCGCTCTGGCAAATACGATCTGCAAATACTCTTACAGATGTCAGTGACGCTAAGTCTAAGTGAAGTAAGTGAATATTATTGTTTCCGGAAGAAGCAATAATATTGTCTCTTGCACTTGCGCCTCGCTCTAAATTTCTGCAGGCTAATATGACCTTAGCACCTCTCTCGGCTAAGTCCCTTGCAGTCTCGTAACCTATCCCCGAGTTTGCTCCCGTCACTATTACAACTTTGCCAACTAAATGACCACTATACTTGCATACACCTGACGATACCTTACAATATGTCCAAAATACAACTATAAATAATAAAACTATTATAAAACATAACAGCACAATAATCATTTTGATACAAAATCACGCTAAATATTATTCAAAGAAATAATAACCTAATACGTCTATAATCTCATCACATCACTGCCGTAATGATAAATAAATATATATTTCGTAGTTTAAATAAATACCTTTACAAATGTTGGATTCGTATAATTTAAAACAAAATCTATGCATTATATAATATTAGACGCGGTAGTAATATATTTAAATTATTGTATATTAAATGAATAAAATTATCATATATTTGTTTGTATAATCTTTGCCCTCAATAACATTATCTCATATCCGACATACTTTTAAATAAATAAATAAATAAAAATATGTCTCTTGCTTTTAAAACAAAATGAAACTGATATGTTTATTTAGGACATCGAAATATTTGACGGAGAAAAGTTTTGTGTATGGTTGGTTATGTAATAAAGACATGTTCCTTAGGGTGAAATCTTTTAAAAGAAAAGCGCTATATTTTTATCTTTTAAAAATAGTATTGTAATAATGTTCGAGATAGAGATACTTTATATGCTAATGCAATTAAAGAATTTTTAATATAAGCTCTCCGTTCTTGTATAATTTCTTCTTCAGAGTGTGTCTGAACGAATTCATGTTTAGTAAATTGTTGGTAAACTAAAAAGCTACATATATATATCTTAACTTATTAAATCTTAACTTTAAAACTCCTTTGCGGAACATTGTTTGTTCATATTCTGATTTATATTTGGCTATTAATAATTTAAACCACCATTAGAAAAACAAAACAAATAAAAAAAATAATTATAATGGAAGCATTGAATCGACGCAGGTAATTGACAGGTAAATGACAGTAGGTACTGTCGTTAGATTAAAGCCATTGTAATGAAAGTTCATTGACGCGTTCTCTAAAGAAATTTTGGGGTAAAAAATATTTCATTTTTAAAAACGTTCATCTCAGCATAATCAGAGCATTTTTTTACCTTTTTAATTTTTTTCCATTTTCCGAAACAAACGATACTATATCCATATTTAAAATGATCTACACAAAACTTAAAATGTCTAGGTATGTCGATAGGACACCGTCCCGTGGCTCTGCTAATTGAGCTAACGTGTCGCTACCCTATATAATCCTCTATCCTCTTTATCGGTACGGGACGGGACAGGTTGTTGGTTCTATTGAAGTTGAAGGTGCCATCTCTGCTTTGGTTGTATTTGAAACTGCTTCGATTATGTCTTCCATCAATGTTTTAGGTTCAATGTTTATGTTCAATGTTCAATGTAGTCATCAATGTTTTAGGTTTGCCTTGGGCCGGAAATGGGACTCATTATTACCAATTTCAGGAAGGAAGCTATTAAACAAAAAATATACCTGGTATATAGTTGCTGTATCTATGGTACATAAACCGCATTGTAAAAAAAAATATTAAAGTATTTCACAAAATAATTAAAGCGATATGTTGTTAAATTAATTTGAACTTACATTTCACTCCCACTCTGACGAAAGTCCTAGATATCATCCGCGAAACTTTTTTACGTTAACTGGTATACCAAGTGCAACATCAATGCAAAGGACTATCCAAATAAGATAAGGTTATTAAATTAGTATATATATATATATATATATATATATATATATATATATATATATATATAAATTGAAGCTCAATAAATTTAAAAGCAAAATCATTAATAATACATTTTGCTATTATAAAAACACAGGCGCATAAAATACAAAAGGAACCGCTAATAGGAGGTGAATGTTGATGTTTATCAAATTCTTTGATCTTAAAAGCAAAATTGCTCAATATTTAGCTTAGTAAAAGATTTCAAAGTTAGTAAATTGTTCCTTGGTAAAGCCGCGGGCTCAAAGTTCAACAATTATAAGGCTTAACAAGGCCGTAAAACAGGGTCCTTTCATTAGTAGGTTACTCGTGAAGTACTCTTAGAAGTAATCGTCATTTTAATAAGCTATAATTAACCCCATTTAGTTTAAAAAAGCCTAATCAGTATTTAAGGTGGAATTTATACTAATATACGAATCCTGAAACGTTTGTATATCTGGACGCAAGATAATCAGGGTGGCAAAAAGCAGCCTGGTATATAAAAATATGTTAAATAAATATAAAATGAAAAATAAACCGAAACGAAGGTAGCACTCCGTACATATTCGTCTTCATCGGGATAGGCGTGACATCTATTAGGCTTCCTTTGAAAATTCTAAGCATTGTTCAAAATTCTACCCTTACAGTATAGATAAACATTCAAAAGAGGCCACAAACGATATTATAAATGAGTAATTCTATATTTATTAAAAATTAAAGAAGATTAACAGCTATACATGTTTGTAGATATTTTCAAATATTAGAAAAATATTTTTCCATTTGACAACCCATTTTCAAGAAGGTTTAATGACATTACAATTAAATCTTTGGAATTAGCAAGAACCAAAAGTATTGGATGTGAAATCAATGATATTTTATAGGTGTAATGTAAGCAAATAAATACTTTTGACTTTTTCTTGGGATCCCATCAATACCTACTTATTTACAGTCGTTCTGTATTCTGAGCGGACGTAGCCACGGGGAAAATCTCGTTTATAAGTAAAAGGAAGGAATGGAATAACATTTCCTTTTTTACCGGTTTTCGAGAACGATATTACAATTTCATAATTGTTTTTTATAAACTGAAAAAACATATGTACCATAATATAAACGTGTAAGTAATTTATATAAAACTATTTTTTTTTAATTAACATTAACATATTGTTAGGTTTTGATAAAGTAGAATTACATCTTATAGGGATGTTTATTCTGTGAAGTTAGTTTGTTCTTTTCGTGATCACCATCGTGGTAGTACGTAATCTGCGAGAACGGATTATTTAAATGCTTACGGAAATGGAAAACGTAGGAAAAGGGTTGTGTGTGCAACCCTGATCGCTATCAGCCGGCAAGTAGGTTTTATATCTGTTTGGGTGCTGAGTTTACATATATGAAAAAAAAAAACAAAATTGAAAATGTTTTTATGAGACACCAGTTTAGTTTTTTTGGCAAACCTATTTGTTATGAAATGTTATGAAACGGATTTTGATTCGAGATCTTTGTTTGAAATTACATTTAAAATAAAATTCGAAATGTCAAAACCATAGACTCGTGCAAGAATATCTATTGACCTTCTAGGTTATTTCAATCCGGAAGTATGGTATGATTATATTATTTCCTAGTGTGAATTACGATGAGTTTTAGACTTTGGTTAGTTTCAATCGTAAACCACAAATCCGGTACTTATCATCGAAGATAATAAATAATTTAAAATCTAGATAAAGTTGAGTGTTTTTATGAATAGAGTAATTAGTGACGGTTATAATTTTTAAAAGTCTCAAAACTGCCGGCGTCCAGACTCCAGGCTGATGTTATATATATATTTGTATGTTGGTATGATTATTAAGTTATAGATCAAAGTTAGCCTTACCGTGCATTTTACGACTAAGTTTTGAGTTATGTTATGTATAAACTTAACTAAAACTAAACTAAGACGAAGATTCCAGCCTTTGGCCAGTAGGTAAGGCTAAAGTAGACTAAGTTATCAAAGAACTACCTGCTAACTTAGAATAATAATTTTTGTGTTGGTGAGTTGTTCTTTATGGGTGTATTATCCATTAATTGTATGTAATTATGTCATAAATATTATACATTACAATATTCTCGTTTAAATGCTATATTTTAAAGAGATTGTCAAAACGTGTACTAAGAGTGGGGTCAAGGTTAAAATTACACATTCTGTGTCCTCTGCAGGACAGTGGCATTGATTAAATCAACTTTTACCAGAATAAATAACACCTTTTACATAAACCAACATAACACCAATAACATAAATAGCAGATATTTTTTTATTTTTACAGGCATGTATATTCAGTCTAAAACCACCTCTTTCAAATTATTAAATAGGACGTACCTATGTATAATAAACTTGTATTAAGGTCTAAACTGTGTTAAAAATAAAATAGAACCAAAGCAACAATGATTTTTCATTATGTAAATTGATGCTTATGTAATTGACTGCTAAACTGTTGTGTTTAAGTTTTGGTACAAAAAAATAGCCATAAATATCAATAATATCGAATCAATGTTACCAACTTTCAAACATTACTCCTAGCTTTATTTAATAGCATTAAGAGCCCGCTCTATGTTGCGGTCGGTTATCTCATATTGAGGCGCTCTGTGGTTTTGAATTCACAAATTCATCCACAGTTTATCTATACACTATACTATATTTCCTTACTCCACCATTAGTAATATAATTAATTTACTATAGTGATGTACCAGCACGCTTACGTGTTTTTTATGTTGTTTAAAACTCAACAATTATAACTCAAAATTTATATTCAAGGTGACTTAAATGCAGAACGGCATTCAGTGTCCGTTATATAACAGTTAACGTTGCGACGCGTGCGCACGCCGTGGCTTTAATAGTTCCGTAAATGATGTGGAAACAAAACGTTCGGTCACTTTCGTATTGATTCGTAAACATTCTTGTTGTATTATCTACACGATAAACGTCTTATCGAAATCACTGTCGCTGGCGAATAGATACGACATTCCCTATCGCGTTTATTGCTTCAGCTGGGTGATCTTTTTTTTTATAAATACTTATATATTTTATTATCCAGTGCAGTGATGAAGTGTAGTGAGTGACATTTTTATTATTGAGGGTATAATTATTATTAGTTAAGTTAAAAATGATTATTCAGGGGATTCTCGTTGCGTTTCTGTTTATTATGTTTAGTTTAAAAATATATCAGAAATTAACATGCGGCGTGTGTAAATCGAGTATTCATATGGTTGGAAAAGTAGTGATAGTGACTGGCGGAAATAGTGGAATCGGTTTTGAAACGTCTAGAAATTTAGCAGAGCGAGGCGCGCGTGTAATTATTGCTTGCCGCAGCATTGCCCGCGGTGCTGAGGCAGCGGAGAAAATTATCGCTGCCACTGGAAATAAAAACGTAGTTCATCGACATCTCGATCTATCGGCGTTTCGATCGATAAGAGAATTTTGTGATAATATATACAAAACAGAAGAGCGTGTTGACGTGCTTATCAACAATGCTGGTGCCGGTGGCCTCGGCAACTACAAGACTGAAGATGGAAACCACATAGGAATGCAGGTTAATTATTTCGGCACTTTCCTTTTGACGAATCTTATGGTGCCAATATTGAAATCCTCAGCGCCGAGTCGAATTATAAATGTATCGTCCATTATGCATAAATATGCAGAAATGGATTTCGAAAATCTGAACATGGAAAAATACTGGAGTGATTATCTCGTTTACGCGAATAGCAAATTGTACTTAAACTTGATGACGTTGGAATTAAGTAGAATACTGCAAGGAACCGGCGTTACAGTAAACACCTTACATCCCGGAGTCTCACCGACCAATATATTTAGAAATATTAAAAGTGACCTTATTCGTAACACACTAAAAATTATTTTAGGATTTTTATATAAAAACGTATGGGAAGCGTCGCAGACTTCAATATATCTGGCAGTGTCACCGGAAGTAAAACATATCAGCGGTCGGTACTTTACCAACTGTCAAGTTAAGACGCCGTCAAAATTATCACAGAACGCAGACATCGCTAAAAGACTCTGGAAAGAATCAGAAAAACTAGTAAAATATACTCTAAATAATAACTGATAGAATTTTTTCAGTTTATTTTATGCTCTTCGCTGTCTTTAAAGTCTTTGAGAGCAAAAATAGTAAGACGGTTTATTATTTTAAAAGGCAGACTTTTGTAGCAAGGTAATGACAATTCTTCGAACTAACAAGCACTTGCTCTTATTAGCCCGTACTCGTTACGTACTTGGTACGCGTAAAATAGTTTTTTTCTCTTTTTTTCTTTATAAATTCATAAAGTATATCATATTTTATTACGCTTAAAGTTAAAGAAGCTTATAATTTATTCATTAAGTTATAGTTGTTAATGATAATAACATTTTTGAAACTTTAATGTTAGAAAATTATTATTTTTTGGTTGTTTTTATTTCTGCGTTTCTATCGTTATTGGTAGACAAATATACATAATATTAATTAATGAAAATAACCTTTTCAAATCCACTTTACCTACTTAATTCTAAACATTTATCTATGTAATTGTTGCTCACAAGAATCAATCACGCTTATGGACTTTCTTTTTTTCCATTTATAGAATTTGTATACTTAATAACTGTCTATACATATAGTTAGTGTTTCTTCATTAAGTTATTTCTCGACCTCGAATCAGACAACAAGGGAGTCGAGGAGAGATCGAGTTGTCTTGGAAATTCTTATAAGTAAATTTGTAAGGAGGCGTACTGAATACAACCTTTTTTGTTGTACATAATATTTATTGTAAGACGTCGCTAAAAAATGTTGTCGTCAACATTGTACGAGCGGCCAGAAATGATTTGTGTAGGACAAAGGTCTTTTCTTGTTTACTCTTCATACCTGTGAAAAAGTTCAGTCTAAATAACCTGGTTTAAAACTGCTATTTAATTTATAGCATAAAACATTAATTTTAATAAATATAGAATTAAAAATAAATCGAAACGGAGAGGGATTCGATCCCGCGATCTTTGGAAACCTCTGTCCACCTCTGGTTTCCCATTTATTTTTCACTTTATATATACTTAAATTAAGGTAAGATTAATATGGCTATACATGTTTATATTTTCAAACAGCATGGAACATGTTGTGTGAATGTGATATATTTATGACATTATCTTAAAAACTTAATTTTATTTCTATTAATAAGTAAGTGTTTGAATTTATATAAATTCTTCATCCTAAATGATACTGTCTTATTGGTTCGTTTACTTTTATCTTAGTCGGTTGAAGAGTTTTTAATTTATTTAAATTAGTCAGACAACTCATTGACTTGTGTAAACAGTGAAGCTTGAGACGTGGATTTTTCCTCTGTATTATTAATAATTGCTCCCAGGAGTTTCGAGAGAACCAGAAGGTGCTCCAATTAATTTAATAGTCTTCTATTTAAAGAGTATAATGACATAGGTTGCGTCGGTAATACTGTATAAGGGTACTATTATATTATTGTATTGTTATACTATGATTTATGATATATTAGGACTCTTATAACATTCATTATTTCGTTGTTCCTTATTGATGATATTACTTGTAAACTAATACTATAATTTAAGTACTCTTCTGTCAAATATCAGTCATAGTTAATAATAATTTAATTAATTTTAAGCTGATGTTTTTACTTTGTAGATGTAAGATATGGGTTTTATATAATTGTTGTTTTCGTTTGTTTTTAAATAAAATTACTGAACGTTGATAGCATGTTATTTTTTTTTTACATAATATTTCCCACCTCAATTTTGACGTAATGTTTTGTTGTTTTTTAACGAAAATTATCATCGTAGTGTTAATTATATATTAAAAAAATCTTAATTTTAATTTTACCTTGAAGGTCACACTATCACATTCTATCTATGAGTGTAAAGTGAGATTTTTCAGATTGCTTTACCAGAGATAACTTTATTAGAAAACATAAAATTTGTATAATATGTTATTCGTTAATATATATTTATATGGTATAGTTAGTATTAATATGAGATTAAAATATTTTCTGAGCATTTTTGTAATGTCGAAAATATCTCAGGGCGTGACGTAATTCACTAAATGGCGGCCACATAATACGAGTGCCAGCGTTGAGAACGTTGTCTTCTTATGTCTTCAACAAAAGCTGAGTGAAAAGCTCTTTTGAAAAACATAAATCTGAAAATTGTCTTCTTATTTTTTAATTTCATCGTCGTATTTTAATAAAATATTTTCTTTTTTAAAGGGAATCATGTGTATTTTCAATTTAGTTTTTTCATTTTTTTCTTTTCCGTATTGTATTGCTATTGTATATATTTCGAATTGTTGTCCAAGTAAAGATTTTTGAATATGAAAAAAAAATATATATATTTTTTTTAAATTGTTATATTTCTTTCATGGATTTTTATGAGCGAATGTTTCTCCAACGAAACGTATCTAAAACAATGTATGTGTCTGTATGTCTGTTTGTGTGTGTTTGTTCTTGATATAGCTGACGTGGAAGCTTAAAATATAACAAATGTCCATTCCCCAAATGCTAATAACCTACGATTATAAATTACTGTCCAAACCTTTTGTAGGGACTTAAGTGTAATGATAATTTTATGCTCGTTACAAAAATACCGACATTTCGGAGTTCGTTATGTAGATCCCAAAGGTTTAAACTAATTTCTATGTTAAATTAACTTAATCCTCGCATAAAATTATCACCAAGGGATTTAAAGTAAAAACATCGTGACGTATTTGGCTTACATTCAAAATCATCCTTTCTTAATCCATCGAATCCAAACGTATTAATGGCCAATTCTACTTTATATCATACCAATAATAATTCATGACGGAATCAGATCAAATTTGTTATTTATAAATCAAATATGCTAGCTGTGTACATGGGTCTTATGTACGTTTAGTACGTGGACGTGGATTCATTTAACCTTATTCAAATTCACATGTAATAATAATATTGCCAATACCCATCGCAACGAAATACACGCCAAAACCAATCAATTTTTTAAATACAATAAATCGAAACACCGGTTTTTATAAGCGCACAAACGACCGGACAGAGCGACTATTTTATTAAGAATATATGTATTTATCAGGTATATAATTAAATGACATTCAAAAACTACGAACAATAATGCTTTCGTAAGTGATGTTGAGATAATTGGAGTTCGAACGACCGGTTAATTAGCGGACACTAACGAGATAACCAGTCATGTGCACGATTTGTGTTAATTTAAAGTGTAAATGCGTACGTGGCGTTAAATTGAAATATATTCAGAATCACCCTGTGTGGGACATTTTTTGTTTGTTTATATCACGAGGACTTCTGTTCGCTTGCTCTTGATCAATCATTGCGCTTATTTATATTTGACTATTATTTTTAAGTTGAAGGAAATAGCGGTTAAAAGCAAGTCGTTGACGCAAAAGTATCAATATAATAAAATATAGATAAAGTATAATAAACTTATAATATATTTTAACATTTAATAAACTCTAGCACCACATTTATAAAATCTTACAAATAATAAATAGCGCTCGTTATCCAAATATTTAACTTGTCTCTCTCGTTATAATTTAAATTGTGTAGCGTTTGAAAATCTTGTTAATTAATTAAATTAATATGTTATGTTGTTATTGACTTGATGAGAGACAGAGCTTAATAGCTCGATGATAATTTACTGATTCCTCATCTCGTGCTAAGTACTATTTATACTCTATATTAACCGAAATTCCCTACTTAGAAACAAGTAGGGAAGTTTTAAGGTAGCTGGAAGTTTAAAGATAGCTGGAAGTTTTAAGGTAGCTGGAAGTTTTAAGGTAGCTGGAAGTTTTAAGGTAGCTGGAAAACTAAAGGAATACTTTTTTAAATTATACTAATGTTGATCAAAATGATTGGGAAGGCTCCAAGTAACTTGTTAAATACAAATTTAAAAAAGAAAAACATAGAAAACCATTTCTTTATACACCAACCAATCAACTGTCGTAAATTCTCGCAAAAGTACGAAGAGCATATACCACGTACGTTATAAATATAAATATAATGTATGTATATCTTCGACCATTAATCACACAACAATTCGTTTACATTTTCGAAGTTACATGTATATATTATATATGGAATGCTAAATTAAAAGAAGCGGTTATCGGTACGGTAGTTTCCAAGTGGGTTGCCGCTTCGAATAGGCATTGATTGTTATTTTATTCTATATTTATTTAAAATTTCAATATGCTTTACATTACCAAATACATTTAAAGATCATTTACAACATTAATTTCGATCGTAGCATCTTTAAAATGGTATTCCATATTGCAAAGTTAAAACGTTAGTAAATATTTTCGAAAGAAGCCTTATTGATGTCGTCTCCGTTCCAATAAAGACGATTAAATAGAATGCTAAATTCATTGAAGCGAGTAGCAATACGGCAGCTCACTGGGAAGAACCACCGGGCGGTGTCCCTGAGGGCACGAATCCTGCCTGTATCGATTAATTGTTAGTTCTATATTTATTGAAAATTAAATAAATGTTATATTATTTTTGATAAATAATGTTATAAGTATGTTTGTACGTTTTAACAATACTTTAACTTCATGTTCAACTAATGGTTCGCTAGCTCAACTGTTGAATTTCTCTGAACTAAAAACTAAGCTTTATTTCATTGTTTCATATAGCTTCCTGTTTTCGTGTCCAATTCATATAATTATTTATTTGCTTTTAACTAAGTCAAAAAAAAATGCTTCCTCAATTTAGTTGTGTAATTAGGATTTCTTCTGATCCAGATGTTTTTAATGTGTCTGCTACTTAGCGGTTTGTTGAGAGCAGCTTTAGGCTGGTAAATAGGCGGTTAGCGAGAGGAAGTGCGGAGATTATTAATGTACCTCATAACTCACAGCCAGCCAACGTATTTTTCTCGACAGAGCCAGCTAGGATCCAGGCACTAATTAACGGGATTAGCATTTTACTCAGAAATATTGTTCTATATTATTTTTAATACATTTATCATAGTAATAATCTTTTGCTATCGAGAACCGATACCGTTATTAGTTATTTTTTTTTTACGTATAAGCATACCAAAAAGTTATTTCAATGACTTATTTCAATGACAAAAACAAACAATATATTTGTTTGAAAAGTAACAATGGCATCATGATCAAAAAGATACGAATGAAATATGTAAATTTAAAGTTGGTGTGTGTGTACGTTGGCTTGTTAGTGGATCTGCAGTTTACATACGAACTTTGTTTTCACATTTTGACAATTATAGATGCTGAAACAATGGAACTGGGACCTACATACAAATTTTGTGAAGGGTACTCGTGTAGAATTTGTACAATTTTGGTTACATTTAGTTTTTATATTTTATTTACTAAAATGATCCTGTGGATTTCATTATCGGATGAAAATAAAAAAGTAACATTCATTTTTTATTATGAAACTTTGTATTTATTTCTTTTGGGTTGAAATTTCAGACATGTTTTATTTAGGTTTACATACACCAATGCAACAATTACAACAGCACAACTGACAGCACATAAATATATATATATATATATATATATAAATATATATATATATATATATATATATATATATACAGCATGTCAGTGATTTCTTTCTTAGTCATATAAATTTTCACGCATTCCATCCATGTCTTCTTAGGTCGTTTGTCTTCTCCTATAAACAGCCACGTCCATACTTTAAATTATTTTCGTTACATTTTTTTAACCCACAATATCACGACAAACTATTACTTCTTGTCTTTTTTAACACCATTGCTATATTTCTCACCGACAAGTACAAAGTCCTAAGCATCTGCAAAGTAAACATCACGGTGTTGCTTCTCGTGTTGCCGACTGCGAGTCATCCGTTGTCAACAAAAAAGCAAATAAGGGTTTATCGACCCTAGAGGCTTAGGCTTGCTGAAATACTAAAACTGTTGGTATTACCGGAAGCCCTTCTGAAATGGTCAAGTCACACACTCAGAAGTCTAAACGTACATGTACTATGTACGATCAGTAAACATAATTAATATATTCTTTCAGTATTTTTGAAAATTAAAAGTAGCAATAGAATTTTTTTGAAAAAAGATTATGTTGTTTTTAAAATGTATACAGTTCTGTTTAGTTCTATTTTTATATAACAGATGGCATTAAAAGGAGTAAGTATTAAATCACGCTTTCGATTTTGTGATTTTTTTATTGAAATTAAATATCGTCGTGAAGGTGTAATAGTTAACTGTAAATGTTGCTTAAATAAATCCCTCCAAATTACGGAAATTAGCAGCGATCAATTGAAATGATAAAATATTATAATTACTTCCGATACATATTCATTTCAATTCAAAAATTTCACGCTTAATATTTCCTGATAAAAACCTCGAATCATTTTCATATCGATGTCATTTAACAAGAGTCCTATTTATATGAAAATTGCGATGAGATAAAAGCTTCATTAAGTATCAAAATGTGGTTGTTAATGAATTCAATTTTGATTCTATAAAATATAATATTCTGTAAGCGAAATTTGTTTTAAAACAGCAGTAATAAATAGGACAGCTTAAATTTATTTTATACTTAAACTTTCAAAACGGTCCTCTTTAATGGTTTTATACTTCTTCTTAGCCCTATTTACTTAACAGTATTAAGTGCTATTAGTAAAAAAGTTTTTAATAAAAAATCATATGAAAATAATAAATATGCCTTACAAATATATTATATACATCTTATAGATATATAAAAGAAAGTCGTTTTAGTTACACTATTTGTAACTTAAGAACGGCTGAACCGATTTGGCTGAAAATTGTTGGAAAGGTAGCTTAGAACCAGGAGACGGACAAAGGATACTTTTTATCCCGTTCGATCAGGTTTATTTATTTATATTATTGCGAATTATTTATTTATTATCTGACAGTCACAATTATCTATTAGTTCCATACTATTCTAATAGATAGCGGTAAAAGCTTATATGTTGATTGAGTAAGTATCCAATAGATGGCGCTCTGGTAAAATAAAAACGTTTCATATAAGCTATAACTCAATACGAGAACCGACCACGTGTTGCTAAGGCCAAAGTGTAAGTTAAATTTATATAATGAAATATTACACACAGTACATACTATGAACTTCAATGAAATTCAATAAAAAAATACATAATATTTTTTATTTGATTACTTAACATTGACATTTATTTAACATTGATAAGCGTAAAAGTAAACAAATAACTTATTCAATACGAACTTAAAATAGATTTTTAGCTGTTAGCACTCCTTTTCAAAATAAAATTTAACTATGACAAATCTCATGTTGTGATCTTAGTCTATACTTATATTATAAAGATGTAAAGTTTGTATGTTTGTTGGTTTATACTTTATTAGTTTATTTGTGGGAGGCAATCTTCAAAGTAAGTTATCCGAATCTAAAAATATCGTAAACAATATTTAGAAATAACTTTTATATTTGATCTATGCTATATTATATTATTATCTTGAAATAATAAGAGAGCTTTTCGTGGAGAACAATTTTGAAATAGCTTTGACCAAAAAGTGCTCAAGCGAAGGACTTTCTTACGAGCCCTGTGTTCTGATGTCCTCGCGGACGGAGCCGCGGGCAACAGCTAGTAGTATATAAGATACTGTTTGTACCGTTATTTATTTTAATTAAAATCACGATCCAATAAGATCACAGATTTAATTAATAATATTTATAGGCTTACTAAAGATAAACTTGTATTTACGAAAGACTTTCATTCTTTTATTTTTCTTATTTCCATGAAAGAGAAGCCTATTATTATTGTTATACATATTTCTGTTCATCGCCCTTTTAATAAAAACCCACTAAATGTTATCAAATTTGAGACATTTGAGGCAAATTTGAGACAGAAAATAAAATATTGTAAAAAAAAACATTGTATAAATGTTTGCTATATTTCTAATAATTGGCTATTTTAAAATTATTATGGTTACTATATATTTTTTTTAGTTTATATTTACTAAGATTTTAAATCAATTGGCCGTAGTTATATTGGACGATAACCTTCTATAAAAGTTTCTTTTCGAATAGCTATGTATTTATTATTTCAAGCACGATTATTTTTCTTTGTTTTGAAAAAAATATTCTTTATTAGTTTTTTAACATATATTATATTTTGCTATTCACTTTATCCATAGCTTCTACAAATGTGCTCTCTTAGTCAATAAACGTTTTATTTAAATTATTATGTAATTAATGTTAACGCTATTCATATTATGACTGAAAACATCATTGAACAAATATTCCATTCGAACTGGAGTTAAATATTTGTTCGTTAATCCTTAACGAAGTTCTTATATATTTTATTAAACGTTTATTTAAAAAAAGGATAGCCTTTCCAACAGCTATAAGGTAAAATAATATGTTATCCACCCATTTCTTACAATTCCAATCTTCTATATTATAATACTTGGGATTAATCTTTTCAAAATTCTAAATAAATATTTTAGGTTTCCATAATTTAGAAATGAAAGACTCTTCGTATAAACTTTCAAGCTCATTTCATCCTTTACGAGTTAATCTTCTAATAATCATTTCCCTCAAAGAAAAACCTTAAAACTGTCGGATCACATCTCATAGATTTCTAAATTCAGACTCAAACTTAAACTCGCTACAAGTCTGCGGTCATGTCACTTCATCGAACTTGTTAGTCTCGAACGGCTCGCTGTCATTCGTCTTGTCTGATTCACGATTCATACTGGAGGTTAATATAGATATGTTGTTTGATGAATATACTGCTCTTAAATTGATCTATTTTTGAATCGTATTGGATGATGATTAATTATTATAAAAGGAATAAATAATTTCGGAATACTTATCTAATAAATGTCTACTTCTATGTCTTCTAGCTTGCAACCTATTTTGTAGCGGTAAAGCGTAATATAGTCCAATAATTTATGTAGGATTACACGATGGACTAAAGAGTTTTTGTTTTTAATAATTAAATATTACTTGAAAATAAAACGCAGTAAACTTAGAAGAGCGCGTTAAAGACAATTTTTTATTAGGTATTCTAATATTATGAGAAGTAATATTTTTACAAAAGAACGTATCCAAAAAAAATTATAAAATGACAACTTGAGTCCAGTTTTGATCTTTTATCAAAAGTTTTCCTTATACTGGACACAACTTTTTTTTTTACTGGATTTTACATTATGCACTTTTGCACTTACAGCAATTCTATTATTTTAAGTCTATAGTGGTTAGACTGAATGACAGACTGTCAGACAGCTTTACTACATTGTAAGCTGTTTTAAAATAATTTTTAATTTATAATTTTTAATTTTCAATTTATTATAGGCAAAATCATATTATATGACGTCATTTCAAAATTTTCAGTTAATTTAAAGCTTTCATGATTAGTATTCAGTACATACATTCACACTATTTTCTTTAAAATATTTCTTCGCCTAAGGATGATTTATTAAAATTTTATATTTTACACGTCTCGTTAGAAAATATTTTGCTGTACAAAAATGAATTGTCAGTTTATTGCCAAGTGCATATTGTACTTATATGTAAGTCGACAGAGAGCGGTGTGAAAACAAGTGACAAATTTCGCAAATGTTCCGGTGTTATTTGACAACTTTTCTCGACTTCGAACGACTCTCTGGTTACAGGACGGGTCATTTATCTTGTAGTAAATACAAGACTTAAATGTATTTTAAACATTACAGCGAAATCTTCATTTCACATATTATTCTATATCTTTCTATCACTGAATAGCTTTTCAGTTATGTGGTTTTTATGCAAAAAAATCAGTATTTTAACTGGTTTCTGTTAACATTTTTAAAACGAAGCTTTTAAGGTAATTTTAGAATAAACTTTGGAAAACTATCATCGTTACTTTTAGCTTTCGCAAAGATTCACTACTATCTTTCTTGCTTACACGCTACTTCCATATGTTGTGTATTTCCTTTTTATATGTTTGGGAAAATTACATCCAGACCATAAATATAATAAAAAACTACAAAACATAAAAAAATATAATTACTATCTGAACTCGTAACAGAAAATAGAAAAAAAGTCGTCAATGGAAGCAATAGGCTTTAGTGTTAGTTTGAAATCGATTATATTAATTCTTCATTATCGTTATCATTATTATCAGAATTTTATTTATAAGAGAGAATTTATTGTGACTACATTTTGTGAATTGAACTTTACATTATAAGAAATTGTCACAAAAATGTCTCAAAACCCTTTTTGGCAGCTAGGATAAATCTCACTATATGGATAAATATATAAAAGTATTGCAGGTAACCTTAAACGTTTATATAAGATTGAACCAATCAATCTGGAGCATTGAGAGCGAGTGAGACTCGGGTTTATTAAGGTTGCAAGAGGAAATAAATCGATTTTGTGTGAATTTGATTTCACGCAATGCTATGGACATATTCAATTGTTGACATTTTAATTATATTTCAGTTTATTATGTATTATTATAAAAACCAACAATAAATATATATTAGTTATAACTTTTACCGAAAAATATTAAATTCAATGTTTTATTAAACTCAAGTATTTTTAAAAAAAAATTAAGTAAGATCACTTTGCACTTAACGTACGCAAAACGGGTAACTGTAGTTGTTTGGTTGAAAATTAATAATACAGCAGTGGCTCCTCGAGCCACAGTCATGGTTGATATATGACATCAAATTAGAATTCAAGTAAAGTTTAATTGGAAATTGGAAATAAGACAAGAGTAAGAATTAGAATACAACACAAAATTATTGGTTCTATGATTCTTACATTTACCCTAAGCCCCTTTTCTTCATATAATCTACTATTTGACGTAATACGTCCCGTATATGTATAGTACATATTACGTTATTTGTAGGAACGTTTTCCAGACTAGTTGGGGCGATATTAATTAGCTGGTAATCGCATATGCGACTGAACTTATATAAAAGTAAAAGTTATGAAAAAGGACCCAGCATCAACCCTTTGAGAAGTACTAATTTTTAGTGATCTAATTTTTTGGTCTACTGGATAAGTAATGTTGTCAACCGTGAGATTATTGGATTACGGTATTGTTGTGTAATTAAGGTCTTAAGAGAAATCACAAAAGATTCTAATGGCATCTTTTGAATCCACCGCGCTCTTAGAGTGCGTGCGACTATCTCGACACCTGTATCAGGGGTTGACACGAAAAGAAAATGTTTTTCATTTACGTAATCTAGTATGAAACGAATACGTTATTCGTATAAAAAAACAATCCTAAACTCGGCGCACCTAGTCCAATCCTTCTAGGAGATCCAATTGCATTCATGTATCAGTATACCTTAAGGTCACTCAATCAAGTCCGATGGTAAGATCTTATCAAAGCTAAACAAACATAGCCAAACATAGGTCAGATAAGTTTGACCTAGCCTTTTTTCGTCTAGTAGATCAAATTGCAGCCTTCAAAAGTTGGATTTTCAGGTTACAAACAATACATATAACAAAACATAATATTTTATATATAAAAATTGTTTCATGTAGCTATTATTTCGCGATTTAACATGCGTATGTGTGCCTAGTCAAGATATGTCGATGTAGTTAAGTGATTTGCTATCTATCTGTTTCGTAAATGCGTCCTGAATACACCCAATGTATTACAGTATTTATACCATATAGGTGAATAATGAAAATGGGTCTGCATTCAGAAATCTTTCTGATTAGCTTAACAGGAAATATTAAAATAAACAAATGTTTTTAATTAATTTAATAAAATGATTAAAGTAATCAAAAATAAATTCAGGTAAATAAATTTAAATAAATAATGATATAAAACTTAATGACATGCAACAATACTTATTAAAATAATATATTTTGTTCGTTTCTCTTAAACTTATATTCCTACATAATAAAATGTTAATTTCGGTTTTAGTTTTCGAGATGTTTATGGACAAATCTGAATAAACTATCGTAGATAAAAATAAACGGAAAATAAGGGACTAGGGACAAAAAAAAACTAACTCTGAATATTAAAACTAACTCTAATATATAGGCTACGAAAAACATTGCCTGCACAAGAACTCCAATCTGAGAACGAAATCTTATATGCTCCATCAACTTCGAGTATTCAAATGACGTTCAAACCTCAGCCTATTTTCATACACAAACATATTTTTTTTTTCCAATGGATATGACCAAGAAGCTGCAAATCAAGTTGCGTAAGTTTTTTCTCTAATTTCGATGTTCAAATGTTGCTCAGACTTGCGAATCAGTCAAATATCAGAAATGCCATTTATTTAACTTTTCAAGTCGAATTTTTAAATAGCTGGATTAAACAAAAAAATTGTAAAAAAATAGCCTATACTATAAGTAATCAGGACCGAACGCATAAAGTAACCAGTACAGCTTTTTAATATGAGATGCTAATTCGAGTGCAAGTATGTATTCTGCTGGAAATCTCATCACAGATCAAAATCAAATTGTCTCGTATTATCCCCCCACTCTAGCTTCACAATTGAACTATCTGAAATTAAACCAAGTGATAATAGAGAAAAAAAAAGTAATTCCAATTGCAAATATATTCACGAAAATGTACGTTTTAAGAATAGTATATTTTCTATGTCTGTAACCCGTATTCTTATCATGCTATATAATTTATTTTTCTATTACTTTTATTGTTTACTTTTCACATAATATTATAAAAATATTTTGTTTTAATAAGGATTCAAGCTTATATATTGATTCATTAATACTTGATTTACCCCAAACAGTACAAGAGGAGTCCAAGCTATAAAGAGTTTTCTACCAATATAATATAATATAAATTAGTTAAAACAGTAAACACTAGGCTACAAAATAAGAATAATCAAGACATTTAAAATAAAGTAAATACGAATAATAGTTTAGTTTTACTCTAAGAATATTAGAAGGAAATATTTATGACAAATAGCGATGAGTGAGCTCTAACATAAATAGGTTATTAATTATTATATTTCTTACTTAGATAATTGGAATTTAAATTTTATTTGGTTTCAGAATAAAAAAATCAATATAGGTACTTCCGGTCGGCGGTCAGTATATTTTTAATATCTTAAATATGTATATAAGAATACTGTTACTCTTATTAAGCATAGTTTAAACACGACAAACATAAACACGAGGAACACACACAAGCTCACGTTACCGGTTACTCGACTGAAAAAAAGTAGTAAGTCTTTATGGGGCATTGTATACAAATTTTCAACAAGCTCCCAGCAAACGTTTAAGTATTACCGTTTAACAAATTTAAGAAAGTAACTAAGGACCGTTCGGGTGCTATACTACAATATTTCTGAATATTTAGAGCGGGATACACCGTGGCCTGAAGGGATCGCTGCGAGGCTTTTTCCAGAACACAGATTTCAGAAATGTCGAGACATTAATCACTGCGAATGATCCGTTCTCCTAAGTTTTTATTATTGAATGTCCTGGGGAGACTAAAATTCATTATTTCTTGGTTAAAGGTATTACTTATCTCTTGATATATATTTATATATTTTCCATTATTATTTGCCATATTTTTCATTCACAATTCGTTTGTCATTTGTTTTTTTTTTACTACGTGTATATAGTATATCTATATTTCTCTACTTATTATTTATAGATCGATTCTCTGGCGATATTTCCAGTCATTTGTCCTTTGAGAAATGCATAACTGAAGTGTGTTAAAGCTGAGTCCTATTACAGTCAATCATCACTCTACATACTTTTCTCTATTTTGTTATTATAAAGTATCGTTAGCCTTTTGATAATTTGTTAGGTCTTGTTGCAGATGTAAAGGTGCTTCAAGGTTTTTACTGTTAACAGTTTTCAAGCAAAGATCTTATATTAATATAAAAAAACTATAGTCGTTATCTTTCATTAGCACATGGCGTCTCTACTATTTCCTTTACACATATACAGCTCTACTCGCTTTGTCCTTTTTATTTATTAAGGAAAATTAGTACAAATTTAAGAAGTCCTGATCAAAATTTACTAATATCTTTTTTACAATTCTTTTTAAGATAAATAAATATGTAAGATAAATATATATAAAAATAAATTATTTGTAAAAAATAATTAGTTAGATGCATACAATTTAAGTTTTATTACATTAAAGCGATTGCTTATTAAAAAAATATTGTAGCTAAAGTTGCAAGCAAACATTACATTTGTGGTAACTTTGATTCAGCGTCACCGATTAATAAACTTTCTAGAGATACGCTTTGTTTAACCTATTTGTTTCGAGTTCGGAACTCCGAACAGAAAATAGAATAGAAAGTTGTCAATGGCAGCAACAAAAGTTATGTTTTGCGTTTAAAGTTTGAATTTGAGCAGTGCATATATAGATAAGTAACAAAAGCTTGGGAGTAATTCCAAACAATATTAGTTTGAACTAGATATCTAGACAGTAGAGTTTTCCTCTTGTAATATAAACAATATATCAAATTATAATAATTACTTAAGACAAAAATGTCAATGATGCATCAGAATTGTCGTTGTATGAGAACTAGCTGGAAATTGAATACCTTGAATATGAATATTAATGAGTTAATAAACAATTACTTGAGAGTGAAGAATAAATGGAATTTCAATAATCACCAGGTTGCTAGTTATTCAAGAAGGCTCACTAAATCTTTACGTTCTTTGAACGTTACCTGATCATTCAATAGAATTATAGAGCCACCCTGTATGTTATTAAGCTTGCCGCAGTAGAATTATAGAAATTCAATATTAAAAGCGTTTTTAGCGCATCGTCTTACTTTGAGCAATTTGCGTATATTATGGTTTAAGTTTAAATTTAACTGTAAAATATAAGTAAACAGTTAATTACTAGTGGAGATTTTAATATTAATTTCTTAGAACATTATACAATAAGTGTTAATTTTTAGATTTGTTTACTTTACATAATTGATCACACATATTTATTAAGTCTACTCGAATCACCCCTACTGGTGCCACCTATATTGAAATTGCGAATATTAAATAAACTTTTGAATGTATAATAAATACACCAGATTCTGAATAATGACAGTGATAGTTTTTTAAATTTATGAAGCAACAAGAGTATGAATTTAAAAAGGTAAATAACTTTTGTCCCAATAACTGCGGACTGTATAAGTGAAAGGAAAAGTGACTTAGTTTGCTATTAAAAAAGTCAAACCCTTTTACTATGCATACTTATTTTATTATTCAATGACTTAACTAGTTGTTCAACATTGAATCAAATTTGTAACTGATAAATTAGAATTTAGTGAGTGGGCATAAGCAGAGTTACATGAAAATAGAAAATATGTCACTTAAACCAAAAAAGCAAAGAAAAGGTGGTTTTTGAGGTAATTATTCAAAAAATATTAAGGTAGCAAAATCACAATTAATAATAAGTAGAGAAATAACACAATAGCAATAATAGAACTTAAACAATTTAGACAATAATTTAATTATAAAAGTGATTGTATTAAGATCAATGCGGGGTATCCGTTAACGTACTTAGGCCATTAATAGACATTGTGTTCAAGACTTAGCATTAATATTCAGTAACTGTAGAGAATGTTATATATTCTGATCTAATGAAACAGTAAAAAAACATTATTTTTAAAATCCAGCAGTACATTAGATCTGACTAACTATTATTTTTTTCAATATTACCGATATCTTTGTAAAAATATCCTAAATGACCTTATGCACAATATAATAAAAAATAACTTTAACATAAATTAGCAATTTAGTTTTTCCCCAGGTCACTCAACAACAAATACTGGTGTTGAGTTATAGGTTATTTTTGAAGCTTTTGAAGAATCACATTTTAGAAAAATGAGCTTGATTTGATTAGCTTAATGTTAATGAATGAATTCGGATAGTAGAATTGTAAACTTTTATTTTTCAACATAAGCGTGCGACAAGGCTCTATATTAGGACCTCTCTTTTTCTCGTTTATATAAATGACTTATCTTACTTTGTAGGGGATAAATATAGCAATTGTATTGTTTTTATAATAATAATTGTCTTATTTTTTAGATTAATAATCACCGGTTTGTAATTAACAATGTAAATAATAATCGCTCTGATGTTACATAACAGCTTAAAGCTAATAAGATATTCAATAAGAAAACTGTAAATTATGTCAAATTTACTTTATGTTACATTTAAAAAGATTAAACCCATGCGCAATTAAATAATGAGAAATTGGATAAAAGCTAATTTTACTGTTTTTTTTATCTTTATTATCTTTTGTTTGTGATCTGTCGAACCGACTTAGGTCTACTGAATACTAAGACCAAAGAATACGCTGGTATAGTGAATAATATTGAAATGGTGATATAATATAACATTAGTTATTTGCACAGTACCATGTTATACGCAATAATATTATGCTATAACAAATCAGATATTTATATTATATTTAAACTGTAGAAGAGGGCTGCTCGATCTATAATAAGAGGCCAAGAAAAACGTTCCGAAATAAACTCAAATTATGACTATAAATAAAAACTTATTTATGAAAGTTAAATTGCACAGAAATAAAAAAAAAACAAAATATCAATAATATTTAGAAAACTGGTGATTCATTGAAAAGAACACCAGAAATAAGTATTACCTTTAGAGTTCATTGAAAACAATAAACTTCCCAATAGAGCTTTAAATTCTTCATTAAATAAATTTAAATTATGCATGGCCGGGCTAGTTATTGTATTTTAGCGATTACCTAGTAACCTATAAAACTTGATTGACGTTGTTTGGGACTCTTGTTTTTATTGTACTCGCTTATTCAAGCCACATTCGAGATTGATTAGGAATGAGAGCAAACTACAATTCAAGTATTGCGTACGGTATTGAAAAGAAGACTAGAATAATAATCCATGACATTACTAGTTCTATGAGTCTCTTTTACAAGGGCTTACAAAAATTTTTAAAATTAAAAATTTGCACGAACTAAGGAACTAATGAATTAAGAACGCTTATTAGAAACATGTACAAAATTATTAACTTTTTGATTATTGCTTGGTATACCCATCGTTAAAAAAGTCCTTAGTATTATAACAAGCTTTGGAAATAAGAACGCTTTTAATGGAATTTTTCTTTTCGGACAGATCGGTAAGATATTCCTACAATTAAATGTAAAAATGAATTTCAATTAGGACTTCATTAAAGTGTGTTGTTATGTACGCCTCACTGTTAGTTTTTTATATTTGGATTTAAAAATATATATGACCCATAGGTCCTCGGTGTTCTTAACGTTCAAATTTCTAAATAATTATATTATTGTATTTGGAGTAATAAGCTTGTTTTAGTCACAAAGTTCATTAAATTGTTTTTTTGCTTATTTATGCAGTTGTAGGTATCTTGTCTATACCTTTTTTGTTTTTTTTTTTAATTTTTGTTAATAATAGATTTTGAAAATGTTACAGATATGAGCAAATAATAATGTAAATACTTAACTTTTATAAGCAATTTGAAAACTTATATATATAATAGATAAAGATACATATATATCTTTATCTATTTGATTATTGCTTTATATTACTATTTATATAAATAGATATATTTCATTGTTAAATTTCACAAATTAGTCAAATTACTTATAATAGTTAATTATTTATGTATCGTATAGAAACAAACAGTTTTATTTTCATTTATTAAATTATATTTCAAAAATGAAAATAAAATAAAATTGACTTTGTTTCCATGGTAACTAAAACTAAAAGCTACTACTGAAGGAAGAGCTGAACAAGTTATTTTTCTTTTATTGGGATTTTCATATGTGGTCAGACAGTGAAACAATTTAATAAAATAATATTTTTATTAAGTAGCTGGTAAAAACAATGAGAATGCAATGTCTTGTTAAGAGACAAATAATAAAATTAAGGTATCAGGACCAGAGGCAAAAAGTGACCAATAAATATTTATAATCTGCGATGCTAACACTGTATAAAAAAGTACGTAATCTGCTGAGAATATAATCACATATAGAAATCAAATTGTCTCGTCTTATCCCCCCACGCTTGATTTTAAATTACACAGTTTAATACGTTGCTACGAGGCGCTTACTATGGACTTCGCGTGAAAAGGAAGTAGCCATTTTATTTGAATACAAGTCGAAATTGACGAACAATTACGTAATTACGCAGTTGTTGAATAAAAAAAGATACAAATTATATGATTTAATGGTAGTGTATTTTCGTCCACTGCAGATATTTAATATTTTCTTTAATGTCCACATTAAAACAGAAACTTTGTTTTTTATATGTTTGCATTTATAATTAGACCAATATTTTAATCTTACACAAATTCGAGTTTATTTATTTAAATTTTATTATAAAATAGTTCAATTTGCTGATTTCATACTGGAAAGCATTTTATGACTTTGATACTGTAAATAAAGTAAAGACAGTGAACAGAGTAGGCCAATAAAAGTTATGTTTTAATTTGAACATACTAGAAAGAAATGTATATAGAATAAATAACAATGAGTGAGTGACGAAGCTCCTACAGTAATGGGTCGGTATAAATTAAATTATTATATTATAATTATTATTTTGTAATAGCCTTAAAATAAGTAATAAATAAGGTTGTTTTTCACGGGAAAACCAATAAAATAATATTTTTTACAACGCAGTAGTTATTGTTTAAAATACATTATATTTGCTATACGTTTGGGTTTAAATATGTGAAGCCTCTCCTTTGATTTCTTATTAAGGTTACCATAAGTTAACGATATAGTAAAAATCCTAAATAAGGCGTTGAATGATTCAGAAACGTACATTTTAAATAAACGTATTTAACGCTTAGAGATGAATAATAACGCAATTGTTTCGCCCTTAAATTCGGTAATTTGTTAAGGGTGACAATCTTATGGTGTTGTTTAAAAAATATTAAAAAAAAAATGAGGAGCAAGGATAATGAATAAGTAAAACCAAAAGTACAGAATGTTCATTTTTTATTTATAAAATTGTATTAAATTAACTTCTTACATAGGTTTCAGACTTGGTTACAGACTCAAACTCAAACTCGCTAAAAGTTTGCGGTCATGTCGCTTCATCGAACTTGTTAGTCTCGAACGTCTCGCTGTCATTCGTCTTGTCTGATTCACGATTCATACTGGAGGTTAATATAGATATGTTCTTTTAATACTGCTCTTAAATTGATCTATATTTGAATCGTATTGGATGATGCTTCATTATTATAATAGAAATAAATAATTTCAGAATAATTATATAATAGAAGTAATACTTATATCTTGTATATTTCTGTTTAAAATTATTGTATTAGATGTTTTATTAATAAATTACATATTAGTTATTGTTCTATTGGTACGTGTAAAGTCAGAAATAGGTATCACCCCTTAAGCTCTGTGAATAATTCATGAACGTTGATTATACAAAGGCTTAAATAATTATTATCTTTAATCATTTAATAGTAGATAAAATACAAATATATTAAACCAAACATAGTGTATTATTGAAAATATTTTAGTTTATATGTACATTAATATTTTGGCAAACAATATTATTTATAACAAACAGTCCAGAAGTATAAATATAATAATAAAAATAACAAGAATACTTTTTGTATTACTGGACCCAACTTTCATTACGCACTTTTGCACTGACAGCACTTCTATTATTGTGAGCCAAGTTGAGGTTAGACTGAATGAAAGACGGTCAATCTATTTACATTATAATACCGATTTTATTATACGCAACATATTAAAGACGTAATATAAAAACTTATAGCTATATTTATTACCAGTTAGTTATTTATGAATAAAGTTATTTATATAGTATTCTATTTATACAGTATTCCTAACCAAAGATTGATCTAAGAAATATAAACTTTTTCAGTATTTTAAAAATGTCATAATGCTATTGACCACTGCGAATGATAATTTTAACTGTAAGATTGTTAGTGAAGTCTTACGGATATTAATAATATTTTCTGATTATAAATCTGCATCGAAGTTTTGAAATGTTTGGTGTTATGGTTTTTTCAGATATGGTATAGCGGACATTTTACTGCTTGCTGTACTTTTCTTGATAGAGTAGAAAAGATTTTGCTTACAAAAAAGTAATTTGGTTGCTAAAGTGTGCTTCGAGTAAGTGGACAGAAATTGATTGTGGACAGAATTGATCAAATGTCCAGATGTTGTATGGCAACTTTTCTCGATTTCGAAGTGTCTCGTGGCAATAAGATCATTTGTCTCCTAGTAAAATTAACATTTAAATCTGTTTAAAATATCAGTTTTGTAGCATGAATATCGATTCATATATATATTTTCTAGCTTATTATACTATTACCCATTTTATGTTATACTTGTGTAAGTAACAAAATATTTTTTGTTTTGTTGCGAACCATCTTTTATAACTTAGAAGGTAGGTTGAGGCAACCGCCTCAAAATAAACATAGAAAACCTTTCATTTTTATTTTTCCTTTCCATTAGAGCAGGGTATTGGTGTCTCCACACCTACATTTCATTTAAACATACCGCAGCAAAAGACTACAAAAATGTCAGTGTCAAAAAATGTCAGTGTAACTGCTATTTCCAGTGTCTTTATATTGAATGATATGTTAAATAAAAAATAATAATATTTTTTGTCCCAGTAACAGAAGATTCTAGATGTAAAATTGAAATTTAACTATGCCATTTAAAAAAAATCAAATCGCAACAAATATGTAAAATAATTATTTTTTCAATATTAGATTTTTATATTAATCTTTAAATTGAAACCTTCAAATGACTTTTTATCGTATTTGATGTAAATAAGCTTAAACAAAAATAAGTAATTTTTTAACCAGCTTGTACTTATTGAAGAACTTTAAAGAGGTTTTATTCAACTCTATGGATATATGAGTGGAAAGTCTTCTGACAGGTAGTTAAATGATTTATTTCTTATTTATAAAGCAGCTTCAAGCATCTTAAAGATACAAACAGTTTTTCTAAAACATTTTTTTAAATTTCCCAATTTATAAACTTTTAAAAAAGGATATATGGAAAAGGTGTATATAATGTTTTTACATAGATATGTGAAAACATTATGTAGATCCTTTTCCATTATATTCATAAATAATAAGAATTTAAAACTATTGGTACATATTTTATCCAAAGAGAGTAACTTAAAAAATACAGATCAAGTAGTAGCTACATACCTAATAATTTTTATCTTGATAGGATCTTTGAATATTGGTAAAACTTGAAAATCTGTCAAATATCAAAAAATCACATTTTAATGTGCCGTTTCATAAACGTTTACAATAATTTATATATAATTATTAAAATATTATCCACAAATAGCCAAAAAATAGCAATTTCAATTTTCAATATAAATTTATAAATCTGCTATATTAATTCCACACGTGGAAGAAGCGCTCTGCTAAAGTCTCATCATACATCGAAATAAAATTGACTCGTAATATCTTAATGCCCTTGGATTTCAATAACAAAGTAGGAAGCTTAACACACGAAACTACTTTTGCTATGCATAAGAAAGAAGTAACTATTTTAGTTTGAAACAGCATTTATTTAATAAAAAAATATTTAAAATGTATAACAATAAAAGTATATTTTTTTCGTCTGCAAGAAAATGTTAAATATCTATTTATTTCTTATTTTTAACAAAAGAGGTCTCGTTTTGTTCGCATAAAAAAATATATATTTATTTAATACGTATTTAGGTTTATTAGCATAAATATATACTATAAAATAGAAAAAACATTAAACAATAGATCAACAAAATTATACATTACTATATACTATTTAAACAAATTTAAATAAGAATAAATTGTATGCTTTAAGTTAAGTTAAGAAAATAACAGAAGGAGAACAGCAATAAGTGAAATAGATTACATAATTGGAAGTAAAATTTAATTACCTGTTAGTATTATGGCCTTACAAAATGGCGTAACAAAAAAGGTTGATGTATTCGGAAGAAAAGTAATAAAATAACAACCTCGATAATTACAGTAAGAACTAGAGTTATTACTAAATAGATATATATATATATATATATATCCATCCATATATATATATGGATTTCTTTATAAGTTTACGCAAAGTTAAGTTATTATATAACAACCCATACATATAAGACGTTTATTGGAAAACAAAATTTAAATACGTTCTTAGATAAAATGCTTAGAGATTAACATTAATGCAAATCAAGCACTCTTATAGTGTCAGATAAACTTATATTATTATAGTATAAGTTGAGATACATTTCAAATTACGTGTAATTTCGGGCTAGACAAACAAAACAAAACAGTTATAAAGTCTGACATCATCCTGTTATATAATTAAACTCGTCGCATATAGATTTACAGACTCAAATTCAAGACAAGGCCGCGGTCATGTAGCTTCATCGAACTTGTCGATGAACTTGTGTCAGTCTCGATCATCTCTTTGTCATTCAATGTCGTGATGTACGAACCATACCGGAGATGAATGTGGATATGTTGTTTGTTTAATGTATTTAATATATATATATATATATATATATATATATATATATATATATATATATGAATGACAAGCTTTGGCTCTTAATTGGAAAAGGAGCAAACAATTTAAGTATATTTATATTTACCCGGCCGTATTCACGCAGAAATTCAATCGGAATGCAGTTCACGCCGCGACTCCGCCACGCTTAGAGCTCATGAATAAGAACCCCGAATGGGTTCGAAACTAGTCGGCACATTCCGATTTAATTCAACGTGAATACAGCCGGGTAAATATAAATATAATAGTCATGATTCACGAAAGTTTAAATTAAAAAAAAATATAATAAAATAATTCACAGCTTCATTACTTACATTGATATTCTTGTATTTTTTATATTCCTGTTTAATATTACTGTATTAGATGTTTTGATGATAAGTTACACATTAGTTGTGTAAAGTTAGTAAGCATCCGTTATGAATTATTCACGAAGGGTCATGTTGATTAGACAAAGGCTTAAAGAATTATTGTTTTTAATGATTGAAGAGACGAAAATAAAATGTATTAGCCTAAAAAGAAATTTGAAAATATGTAATAAGGTATGTGTATATTTTAAATATAGAATATACAAAAAAGTAAATGACAAGAAGACTGTTTGTATGACTGGACCCAACTTACATTACGCTCTTTTTCACTGACAGCGCTCTTATTATTAGAAGTCAAGTTGGGGTTAGATTGATTAACAGACTAGCAGACAAGTTTTCTATTTTGTAAGTTAATTAAGAAATGTCTATTATTATCTAAAAGATTCAATGATTAATACTTTACTTAAATAATGAAAAGTTCAATAATGAAAATAAGAAAATATTTTGTTATACAAAAATGAATAGTAATTTGGTTGCAAAGTGTACATAGTACATGTAAGTTGACAGTGAGCTGTGTGGAAATAAATTGCGAGTTGCACAAATGTCCGTTGTATGGAAACTTTTCTCGATTTCACACGATTCTCTAGTGACAAAATGGATCAATTGTCTCTAAGTAAGGACATATAAAACATGAGTTAAATCTCTTTACAAACTCAGTTGTTTAACACGTAACAGTTAAGTAACATTGGACAATTATTATAAAATAATTTTACTTGGTATTCGGGTGACTGAGAAAAACATACCCAGCTCTCTCTTCCATTAGGTCAAAATACTGGCTACCAAATAAATTCAAAAATACAATAACGAAAGACTTCAAAAATGTCTATCACTACTATTTCCAGTTGTGCTTTCAAGTATCTGCGAATGTACCGTAATTGATATATTTTTTTGCTAAATATTCAACTTTTATGTATTTTTTTTGTAACGATATATTCGATGTATTTTTTTTGTAACGATATATTTTATAATATGATTAAGATTTCAAGTTTTTAACTGAGGAAAGCAGCGATCAAGTTGTTTAGTAGTTTTAATGCCCTTGCGTGAACAAACACGTGTCAGACAGACAAAAAGACATTTTATTTCAAAGAAAGGGCTATTACTGTTAGACCTATACGCTATAAAAACTTCACCGGGGGATAATATAAGATAAACATATATATATAGATAAACATATAAATATACATATATATATATATATATATATATATATATATATATGTATATGAAAGCTATCGTTTTTCCATTTTACAGATAAAAAAAATAATAGATTAGTTATTATTGACTTGCTGATTTATACAAATTATTTGATACAATGGTTACCTTTTTAGCAACGAAGCTTTTAAACAAACTGTTTATTGTTCCAGAAAGCATTTGCTCATATTTGCGGTAACTTTGCTTCAGCGTCACCGATTAATAAACTTTCTAGAGATATGCTTTGTTTAACTTTTTTTTTCCTGTTCTGAACTCCGAACTGAAAATAGAATAGAAAGTTATCGGAATCAGTAAAGTTTTGTTTTCGAGTTTATCATTAGTTGGTATTAGTTCGTATTGGACAATTATAATGAATCATTATCTTTTTTCAGGATAAATTATAACAGAGTAAGTAAATTTAGATAGTTTGATGTACGTACCTAATTTAAATGAAAATAAAGTGTGATGTAATTTACGTTTTGGTCATGGTATATTTGCGATAAATCCATGATTAATTCCTTTAATACAAGACTAGTCTCTGGTGACGTACAAGTAAAAAAACAGTTAAATCATTTTACCAATATTCATTTTACTTCATATATTAAGGCTATTAATGTAGATAGATATTTTGTAACATAAATTCGAATCTATGATATAGTTTTGGAAAGGAATCTTCTAAAATAGCGTATACTACCCTAATTTTGTTTTTATGAATGAGCTTACGTCTTGCTGCCTTTTTTATCTTTTTGAATGTCTTTGAATTCATTGAGTTTTATTTATTGTGACTTTGAGATTAATTGAAATAGCTAAATACGTTTTGATCAGATTATTTATTATATTGTTAAAATATGGTAATGAAAAGTGAAAGATGTTATAGTCTAAGATGAAAATAAGACTATTGTAAGCTTAGAATATTGTAAAATTCATAAAAAAATGTATTGGTATTTTAATTGAATTTATATCCCAGGCCTTATTAAAGACTCCGCAACTGGAGGCATATAGAGCGGATCAAAATTCCTATTCCATTAAAAATATATGCAATTTTTATAAAAGGAATATCCAAGATAGAAACCGATCTGATAAACATCTAAAACATTATTTTGCAGGAACTTTTGAGTGCAAACGCATAATTGTATATGGAATCGTCATTGTAAGAACAAAGAACCTAATATACAAATTCTGAAGGGTGGCTTACTTTACCCGGCCGACCTTTCATCCCGCATAATAACTTTTCGGCGGTATAAAATTTCCACAACGTCTAATTACCTTCAAAATTTTTATAATCCATAAGTGTAACCAAAAAAAAAAAACATTAGTACTCAATAAAATAATTACATCATCATTTAATTCTCATTTATAGTTATTTAAAATAAACAAACATATTGATCATAACCGTCTTTTTAAATAAGTCTTATACAGAAAAAAAGATAATAGTAGCATGAAAAATTTGAAAATGGTTTTCGGTGTTAGTTTTACATATTGTATTCTTTATCAAAGTAAAACTATAATTCGTATTATTGATTCATATTATTGGTACTATTTAAACAAAAATAAAAAAAAAACGTGCAAAACTACAATTTATGCCAAGTAAGTAATATATAAGTCATTAGGCATCGACAAACAATACTCAATGTTCTCACACTACCTTAATCTTTATCTTTATAAGAAAGTATAAGAGAGAAGTATATAATAACTATAAAAAGGCTGTAATAGAAATGCGAAGCGATGCAATGCAAAGAGGCTGCTAACGAACCCGGAGATAAAAAAAGAACCATTCTTGTTCTGTTCGAAAAAAATCCAGATTACAAGGCAAAGAATGGCCAAAAGGATGTCATGATCGACAGAGTTAAAGGCATTGGAGAAATCGATGTAGACAAGTACTGTCAGACGTAATCCTCCAAAGCATCTAGCTTAGGCAATTATTGCTATAAATATAGGAAAAAAAAAGAATTGAACTAAACAAAAAAGAATTTGGGAGTTGCTTTAATATAGGAAAAATATGAAGAAGAGAATTGGGAGAATAGAAAAGGTTCTGTAATGATCTCATAAAGACGGATAAGATATTTTGAGAATGGTTATAACACGCGCATTTTGCCAGGGAAAAGGAAAGAAAACTAGAACATGGAGAAAAAGATAATGTGAGCAATGACATGTAAGACATGTTCAACGATACGAATTAACCTTTTACTATCCACTTATTCAATACCAATTGTATAAGATTTAATGGCGAGGATAGTTCTACGAATTTCATCATCGGTAGGAAACGAAATGTACAGGAGCTATTTGAAACATAAACATTTAAAAGAGAGAGTATACTTTTTAGTGGAAGTGTCCAAAGTTGTCAGAATAGAAAAATAATGATTAAATCGTCAAGTTATAGAAAAGGAAGTGTCAGTGCCTAGAATCTGTACTCAAATGCAGAACATGGCTGCGGTCATTTCGTTCCATTGAACTTGTTAACCGGGCATCTTGCTGTCATTGAGTGTCTGATGCACGAAGCATACTATATGACATACGATGTAATAGTACTCTAGTTATCATAAATGTGTAATTATGATAAAACGTGTTGGCAACATTTTAATTTTTTTTATTCAAAATGAATGAACAAATTGAGTTAACAAATATTAAATAATTATTTTCTGAACGATCTATATGAAGACACTTTTGTGACTTACAAATCTTTTTTTAAGACACGTTCCAAATTAATTATAGTTCATAACCTATTTTGTAGAGTCTAGTGAGGAATGGACAAAAATAAGAACACTCTATGAATAGCTAATGGACGGTCACTTTAATTCCACAAAGATATAAATAATTATTGTGTTAAATGCTGATGAACTATAAAAATAACAAAAGCGTGTAATAAAAAAAATATTTTAGTTATAATATTTAATCTAAGAACACGTTCAGAAATTGAAATATAATAAAGTGCTGTCAGTTTTGCACTGAAAGCACTCCTATTATTTTGTAAGCTAAGTTGAGGTTAGACCGAATGACAGAGTATCAGACAGTTTATTTACATTGTACGTTATTTTAGAAATACCCAATTTAATATCCCCACATCGTTTTATATTACATAGTATGAAAAATTCAGTTATTGCTAAAGTTTTCAGTGATTAATATAATTTTTTGCAATATCCATCATCACCTTTTTTCATAATGCCTTTTTTTTCAACCGCAAAATGTATTACAAAATATATGTGTTGTTTTCCAGACCCTAAGCCTAGGTCCAAGCTTTTTAATACCTCAATGATTGCTCACGATTATTTTTCCTTTAATTGTAAAATAAACAATTATATAAAGTTGAATCGTTATCTTCCATTATGGCGTGGCTCTACTATGTCTTTATACTCATACAGCTCTGAACCGCTTTTCTTAAAAATATTGTCAAGATTATAAATTTACAAAAGCCATACAATTTTAAAAACTACATCTATGACCCCCGAAGTGTTTGTACAGGTATCATTTATATTCGTACAGTTTGTAATTGCACTAATGTGTTGCCTGGAAGTGCCCGTTCTGATTTCAATTACCTACTATGAAAAGTTAAAAACATTCCCTAAAATTGGTTCAAATTAATCAAAATGAACAAAACGAAAACGAACGTGGGTCTTTAAAAAATAACAACAATCAAACGATCCAGCAATATAACAAACAGGCTATGTCAATAGTCCGCTCGCATTTTCTCCCAGGTTAAATTTAAACAGAGATAAGTGAAATCTATAAGGTATATTTTTTTTGTAATACAATAAATATTTATTACATGATTTTTTTATTTCATTAGAACATTTATTATTTATATAACTGTCATGATTATTAATAAAAATCTCAAGTTATTTTTTTGTAAAAAAACCTTCCTTAATATTCTGTTGTACAGTGTGCATTCCCCTTCTCCCAATAATAAAGACTAAGGTAGTGTTAGAACAACGAGTAATGTTAATAAATTTATTTACAATTTAAGGGAATGAAGGTCCCAGCATGTAGTAGATAGTTACTGGTCGGAGGACTCCTTGTCAAGTACAGGATCAATAACTGCATATTTTAAGGCTTATTTTATATTTTCATTCAAAGGTACGTACAGTAATAATCTTATCGGATATACTTTCATTTATATTCTTATTTACATTATAAGAGTCTTTGAGCACAGAATTATTTGGTATAATATTTAGACAAGAACATGTATCATGATATTTTTTTAGCGAGTCGAAACGCTCTGAATTATCATTACATATTTGAACCAAATTATTCATAGCCAGAATATGTTCTGAAATTTCTTATTGGCTTAATTTGAACTTATTACTAATGCAATCATTGTGGTTGGTATATTACCTGATCTAAGGAAACAGAATAAAATAACAGAAACAAATCCAGTATTACATTAGATCCAGTTACTTAAAAACCGATTTTAGTATTACCCATATCAGGCTAAAGCGGGCATTCGTTTAGGGCAGAACGGGCATAGGTTGAGGCGACTAAAATTTATTATTAGATTACAAAATTAGTAGAAAAGGAATAGCCTTTTATTACCTTTAGTATAAGTGGAATATATGAAACAAAAAATCTTGACCAAGTATTATATATCGAGAGTGCCCTCTTTAGACTCTGCCCGCTTTAGCACTTCCCTATTTATATATTTCAAAAACGACTATAAATTTCTTTGCTACGCTATATCTTTATAAAACAGGTACCTAGGATAAGTTTCACTGTGTATATAGATAAATATATGAAAGTATTGAAGTAATGTTATACGTTTATATAAGATTGAACCAACCATGCCCGAGCATTAAGTGAGACTCGGATTTATTGGGGTTGTTAGCGGAGATAAACCGATTTATCAACAGCTTTTGTATGTACTCCATATAATATTATAACAAGTATTAATAATGAATTGAAATGAAAATTATTTGGGAGTACTTTTAATATTAATATTTTTTGTTTTAAGTTTAATACTAATAAGTAACAGTGGTTTTAAAGTGAAAAATAAACGTTTAATTTCAATTACCACCAGGTTGGTACGTAATTAATTAGAAAAATGGTGGCTCTTTAATTCTGTTATATAAAAAGATAAAATTCAAAGAACGTAGTGAGCTTTTCTGTTGAACGGACAATTGAAATAGCCTCAGTAAAATCAGAGCAATTTAATATTGTAAGCGTTTATTGGTTGCTCGTCTCACTTTGAGCAATTTGAAAGGGAATGGATGAGGTTTTGATTAAATTAACCGATTTAAGTTCAAATATAATTATTTGTGGGGATGTTAATTTTGTTTACTTCACATAATTTTTACAGATATTTTTACAACCTACTAAAGTTTTTACCACTAGCAGGGGCTATTAGCCTCATATATATATGAATATAGGGACATAGGCTTAAAAAAAAAACGAGTTCGACAGCATGAAACTCTAATTAGAAAATCACATTTTTGAATTAAGAAAAAAGCCTTTGTTTTGATTATTTCACATCTTAATGAAAGAATTCAGAAAGTAAATGAAAAGTATTTTGTGGTTCCTTTGTCAAAATGGCGTACCACAAGGCTTTATAGAGTCTTACTTGTTCCTCATATACATGAATGACTACTTTATGTTGTGAAGGATAAACATGGGATAGTATTGTTTTCTGATGATAATTCTATTATTTTTATAATAAATAGACAGCAGTCAATAATTCACAATGTAAACAATACTCTGTTAGATGATGTAAATTGGTTTTAACGATAATAATTTGTTTCTCAGGTAGAATTTTTTTGAATTCACTTTACCAAATGTGAAAGCGTTAAAACCAGTGTACAGTTAAATAACATATTCTAGATTCATGTGGAACATGAGGTCCAAAGAATACGCCAGGTGACAAACGTAGAGATGGCTAGATTAGTTTACTAGAATTTGATGAAAAATCCTATTTTAGTATAAACGATTACATAGATGATGGTTTGGTTTGGAAATCTATTCTATTTTAGCGATTCAGTAGTAACCTACGCAATTTGTTTTACGTTATTAGTTGCTTTTGTTTGATCAACCGGCTGCATCAAACCGTTCTCTAACAAGCCATTACTTTCAGTTACGTTAGGGGCTAGGTTGCCTTCCCTCCCTTAAACTATTTAAAGGGTGTGATGGATGACCCTTGCATAATGCCCATAAACGGATCTGCTTCCGATGGACTGGTCGTATTTCTGGCCACGGTTTATTTTATCTCTTATATATTTTGTGCTATTTTAATGTTACAAGTTCATTTATGTAAATATATAATTATTAGACATTCACATCGAATGGTTTGCGATTGTTCTATGTATTTGTAAATTATGCTATTCGTTCGTTATATAAGTTTAAATTCATTGATAAATTTCACGAAAGTTTCGATTCGATTAACACGCTAGAAGATTAATGACAGGACACCTCTATAAAAACGTTGTGAAGCAACCTCTTGTGTTTTTGCTTTTTATCATCCTGACATAAGAATGTTAAATCGGTTATTCATTACATTTTATTAAAGTAACGTCTTACATAGGTTTCAGACTTGGTTGCAGACTCAAACTCAGACTCGCTTCAAGTCTGCGGTCATGTCGCTTCATCGAACTTGTTAGTCTCGAACGTCTCGCTGTCATTCGTCTTATCTGATTTATAATAAAGATGATAATTATATACTTTGATGGATTAAGTTCTCCTAAATTGATAAATATTTTGTTGTTTTATTGCATGATTCTTTAGCTTCATAATTGGAATAGGATTAAATAATTAAGTAATAAGCCAATACACTTTGAGTTTTTTATATATCTGTTTAATATCACTTTATCAGATGTTTTATTAATAAATTATATTTTAGTTATTGTTCTATTTCCTATTTGATACGTGTTAAGTTAGAAATAGGTATCACTTATAAATAATTCATGAAGGGTCACGTTTAATTTACAAAGGCTAAAATATTTATTGTATGTAATTTATTTAATAACCGGTAAATATTAAACACAGTAACAAAAAAATCGTGTGTTATTGAAAAGATTTTAGTATATAAATATATTTACATTTTAAAGAACAATATTTTATATAAAAATACGTCCAGAAATACTAATGTTATAGAAATAATAAGATTTTTTTTTTGTATTATTGGACCCAAAACATTACGCCATTAACAGTACTCTTGATATTGTAATCAATGTGGAGGTTGACTTGCTTGCAGACTGTTAGAATTAATTTATACACATTAAAGTAAGAAATGCAGATTTTATTATACGCACTGTCATATTATAGGACGCCATGTCAAACTTATAGTTCAAATAAAAGCTTCAACGATTGATATAAATATTTAGTACGAGTTATTCAAACAATTTTATAATAATTCTTAACCTAGGGTTGATCTTTGAATGTGTATATATTTTTAAAGTATTGAAAAAACCAGTATTCTATAATGGGATATACTGGAAAGTAAATTATCATCGCGAATGATATTTTTATATTGGAAAATAGTGTTTAGATACTTGAAGTCTTACACATATTAATATTCTATTCTAATTATAATTCTGCATGATCGTTTGAAATTAGCGATATTATGGTTTCTTTAGTGATGGATGGATGAACGATTTTAAACTTTATATAGTTTTCGTGAAAAAGTAGAAAATATTTTGCAATACAATAATGAATAGTCATTTTGTTGCCAAATGTACATTGCAAATACAAATGTTCCGGTGTTGAGAGGCAACTTTTCTCAATTTCACACGAGTCTCTGGTGACACTGCGGGCCATTTGTCCTTGTAAATACATGACATTAAATCTATTTAAAACCTAGTTCTATAACATTTACATCACATATCATCGTTTTATCTAACTTGCTATACCTATCTATAGCATATTTCTACGCTCTACTCTATAAGTAATAAGACAGTTTGCTAAGAGTTCTCTTAAAAAGCTTCTTTTATTACTTGGCACTTGGTTGCCTCAGAATAAACATGGTAAACTTATTGTCGTGTTTTTTTATTTCCGTCTATTAAGTTTCCCCCCTTGTGTCTCATTACCTGCAGCGCTGCTTCATTTATTTCTGTTTTGTTTGTTTTTTATTTTTTTCTAATACATTTTAAAGTCACAACGAAAGACTTTAAACATGTCAATAGCTACTATTTCCTATATCATTACGATACAATACTCTATACTTTATTGTACATTACGATACAATACTCTATACTTTATTGTACCAAAACAAACAACAGAAATATAAAAACAATAACAAATAAAAGATAAAAGAAAAGATAATTTACAGTTTACTTAAAGTCTTTTAACCCAGACAATAACAATAACATGATTCAGTACTTGTAATGCGCTTACGTGAACAAACACGAGAAGTACAGACGTACGTGATGTAAAGACAAATTAAATATATATAAAGTCGTTTACAAATTTCGCAACTCATAGAAAATTATGATTTCTATTTAAATACTAATTATACGTATATTTACAGAAATTAACTTCTATTATGTTGATATCAATGTTTGTTTAGAAAAGTTCGTAGCTATAGTTGAAAGCAAACATTGACTCACATTGTTGAAATTTTACTTCTGCGTCACCGATTAATAAACTTGCTAATTTAAATGGAAGATATATTTTTGGAAAATAACATAATTATGTTTTAAAGTATGAGCTGAAATTTTACCATCTTTTTTCCCTGAATTGATTCAGATAAATTTATGACGTCATTGGTATACTAAAAAACTAGTTTCAACACCTGAATGGCCATTATTATAAATAGTTGGACGTCTTGATCATAAGATTTAATATTTTATTTCGAAAAACTGATAAAAGTTAAAGATGCTACCGGGAGATAAACATGACAATTGTTTAGTTTAAATGTTAAAAAAAATTACAATGATAGGTATAAATAAATAAAATAAAATAAAATATTAATTAATGTGCAATTTATTTAAATATTTAATAAACGTGACTTATTTAACTACTCTTGAACCTTAGATAGATAGATAGATATAATCTTTATTGCACACACAAAAACAATAAAATATATAAAACAGTGAAATAAAAAAAAGATACACAAAAGGGGTGCAAAGGCGGTCTTATTGCTAAAGTAATCTCTTACAGACAACCTTTTGGAGAAAGGAGTTGTTTACGAGAACGCGGTATAGTGCAAAAAAAAAAGAAAACAAATAAAAAATATTAAGAATAATATTACTAACACTATATTTATTCCGATACACATATATACATATATATACATACATATATGTATATATACAATACATAATAATACAATAAACACACATTATTAAATATTAGTAATTGATAGGTAATGAGTATACAAACGACTTTTAAATATTGAGAGTGATCTTGAATGTCGGATTTCAGCGGGGAGATCATTCCACAATGCTACCGACTTGCAAGTAAACGAGTTACTATAATAACCTGATAGCCTAGTAGGGTTATGCAAACGATTGTCTTTACACGATCTTAGATTTTGTCTTTCATTATCCGAGCCGAGAAATTTATAACATTTTTAAACGACACGTTTAAAATACAGATAGTAAAGATATAACCGATGACAAAATTAGCGAATCAGAACCGGAGTCAGAAAGTTAGTAATATAACTTTCTAATCCACGATGCTAATTGCGTGTACGAGTGTATGTACTCTGCTGGAAATCTCATTGCGCATCGAAATCAGATTGTCTTTTATTATCTTTGCACGCTTGCTTTTACTGCATACAGTTGGAAATTTAATATACAGTAGCTACGAGACTACACTGACTAGGAACTTCGGTATGGAACTAACCTTTTAGTTTCATACAAGTGAAAATTGAGAAATAATTACGTAATTAAATGTATGACTTAATATTATATATGACATAGAATATGTCTACAGATAATTAATATTTTCTTTGTTATATAACAATGTTAATAAATTTATATTTTTAAAATAAATATTTGTTGTGGATAGCGACATTATTTAAATTAAAGTTCGTCAATTGATTTATAATGCCGTCACGTGACAGTCTTTTTTGGAAAGTATGAATAGTCCAATGGCCACTTCTTGTAGATGTGCGGATCTGGTCTCTTTTCCAATACGAAACTATCGGTTTTTCTAGAATAATTAATGACTGTGCGTTATAAAAGTGAGGTTCTAGTCCCGTGAAATATAAAGATGAAATAATAACGAAGGCGCAACCTGACTGGGACTTTTAAAACTCATGACTTTTAAGACTCATCTTTACTCGTATTACAATCTAATTATTAAAACCTTTAAATAGCTGCCTATAGCTGCCTATAGCTGTCTTCCTAAACATTCATTAGCGTCCCGGCGAATACTCGTAAGTCCTCACAAATAAGTAATCATCAGACGCCTCGTACCCGATATTCCTTCGTTATATTTGCTAGTTCACTCAATAACGTGAATTTGTCTTCAGATCACCATTGTTAATCTATGATTGATTATTAATAATTTAAACAATTTAACTTATTAATTAATTAGTAAACATTACATTAACTTTGAAGTAAAAATAAAAGTTTTCTAAGTCTCTGTCGCCAGCTCTTCTCAGGTCTCAGGGTATTTATAAAAAATAAAAAAAATAAAAATAAAAAAAACAAGCTGCTTAAAGAAATCCTTAACAAGTAAGTCCTTAAGTTCACTCTTAATAAATTCACTAAATAAATCTTATTGCGTAGAAAAAACAATATATATATATATATCAAATAAGCGTCTTACATAGGTGTTTAGATTTGGCTCACTCATGTAGCTCCATCAAACTTGCATACATTGCACTTAAAGGCACGAAACGGCAGACTCTAGTGCCTCGGTTGAAAATCACCAAGAAACCCCAGAGTACCCTTTTAAGGTTAGGTTATTTTTTTTTAGATAAATCAGTAATCAATTTTATTCTGAGCGTACATTATATTATCTAAGTTATAAGCAATTCCCGGTTACTCAAATTGTATAAAACTGATAATGCTCGCTTTTGTAAAATAAAAATAGATTCTACCCCTATGATAAGTAACGCTGTCAGCCGTTAAGTTAAGAGATTAAGGTTTTATTGTCAATACAATGAGAGTCTTTAGAAAGATAAAAATAGATTCTAAGGCCATCTTCTAAATCGTCCTCGGCCCCAAAATGCGTGTGATTGCCATAAGCTCCACACCTGCATCAGTGACATGCCTCTCGTATAACCAAACTCTTTACTATTTGTTATTCAGTTTAAAATATATAATTTAAAAAAATATATAGTTTAAAATAATTACGTTATAAAAGATTTTACTTAATAGTCTGTTATAAAAACTAAAATAAAAACTTATCCATCTAGAATATTCTTAAACCCTTCTATAATATGATATAAAATTAGGTTTGACTTTTCTGTGACTCATGAAATCTGTAAAGGAATCATTTCCTATACAAATATATTTATAGAAAGATTCTTGTACATAGGCACTGATTTTCACAATAATAGTAAGGGCTTTGACAGATATGTCCCATAGTTCCTCGGTGTTTTTTACATTGAAACTTATAAAAATATTGTATTATTGTATTTGTACTATTAAGCTTATTCATAAATAGGTATTTTTTTTTATGAAAGTTATCTGTAAGAAGGAATCCGTCCAACAAGCTAGAAGATTAAGAAGTTTTAATCCGGAAATATTAGTGCAATGTTTTTCGTTGGTCGTTGAAATGGTTTTTTGCTAATCCATAAACATTTTGTATTTTTTTTTAATTTGTCTTATAGTTAATCAAATTATTATGTTATTAAACTTACTATTAGACTTAAAATCTGCAAGTCAAGTAATATTGCTGTATAAGTAATTTTCAATTTCTTAGGATCTTCAAATGTTGATCAGGCTTGGCAATCTGTCAAATATTAAAGCTAAATAAAATAAATGTTTAATTAACTTTTAAAATCACATGGCAACAGTAAAACAATTATGTAAAATGATTTTTCAGAAAAACAATAAGAACGCAATCTCTTGTAAAGAGTTAGCCAATACTATCAGTAAGGAATCAGGGCCGGACGCAAAAAGTAACCAATACAATTTTCTAATCTGCGATGTTAATTCTGTACGAGTGCATCTACTCTGCTGGAAATCTCATCACAGATCGAAATCAAATTGTCTCGTATTATCCTCCCACGCTAGCTTTTAAAATACAGAATAGGAAACTTAATATACAGTTAAGAGACTACTCTTAGTGGGAACTAGGAATAAGAATGAACCAATTAATTAAGTTGCATACAAGTGGAAATTGAGACTTAATTACGTAATTGAGTTTTTATTTAAGAAGTGACTTAAATTAGATGACCCAATAAAAGTATACCTTCTACTCTACCTGTAGATAGTATTTTACGAATAATAATTAATATTTTGTGTATTAATATATTAAATTTATATTTAATTAGTCTTTTTGTCTGTATGTTACGTGTTTGTTCACGCTCTGCACTTATGCACTTGCCATTAAAACTACTAAATTACTTGATCACTGGTTTCCTCAGTAAAAAAAATTAAGGTCTACATGTCAAAATAAACAGGTATATAACGTTACATCGTAAATCCATCAGGTACAAATTAAAAACTTAGCAAAAGAAATCACAACGGATACTTCCAATAGAAGTCACTAGAAATAGTTTTTCGTTGTTGCATTTGTAAAATTTAATATAGATTTGACAATGACAAATAATAAAAGGAAAGAAACAAAGCAGGGCTGTAGGTGTTAAACAAGTGAGCCTTGAGTGAAGGGAGAGATTATGATTATACATTTTATATGTTTTTTCCGAGTACCAAGAAATAAAAGAGGCTTCGTTACAAAATTACTGTTTTATTGTTAGATTTTCTAGAACGTACTTTAAAGGTGGCATAAGTAGGTTCATTTCAAATTTGGTTAGGTAGGGAGAGGAACGTAACCAGTGAAGGTGAGCGTCAGTGCGTATTTTAAAGTGGTCCCTTAAAACTACACCTGGATTGCCCTATTGAATATATAACAATGTAGGTTATTGTAGAAAAAATGTCTGATAGTCTGTCAATCAATCTGACCTCTACTCGACTTACAATAAGGAGCGCTGTCAGTGAAAAAGTCCGTAATGTAGGTTGGGTCCAGTAATACAAAAAGGTTTTCTTGTTATTTTTATTATATTTACATTTCTGGACATATTTCTTCATAACAATAATTTTGGATCAAAATGTTAGCATAGCAATAAAATGGTTTCAATAACACGCTCTTCACTACTTTTTATTGTCGACTACTTTTAAGTCACTAATAACAATAATTCTTTAGGCCTTTGTTTAATTCACGTGATCCTTCATGAATTATTCTAAAGAGCTTATAACTAACTTTATACCGAGGTAAAAGGTTGTGAGCTATAACTTACATGTAACTTAATATCAAAACATCTGATACAGTGATTTTAAACAGACTTATAAAACTATGTGGCCATAGAAGTAGTATACACATTTATTATTTAATTATTTTTATAATACAAAAGGAATAATTAATTTCAGGACAATAATGTAGTTCAATTAAATTAGGTCTTAAATATATATCTACGAGTACATTAATCACAGTACATTTGTTTATTAATTTTCAGTATGAATTTGCCCCAGACAAGGCGAATGACAGGCGTTCGAGACTAACAAGTTCGATGGAGCGACATGACCGCAGACTTGTAGCGAGTTTGAGTCTATAACCTATATAAGACGAGTAGAGTTGTGAATAAAACGAGAAACACGTTCTTGTAACAGGACGATGTAAAACAAACATGACTGACCGCAACTATCACTACACATTTGTGTTTTATTTCGTTATTTAAATGATACTTAATGTGTCTAAACTTATATTTTAAAAATTAAAATTAGTCTAACATACTAATATTTTACCACTATTATTCATGATCTTTAATTACATTCATTTAAAAACAAAACATGATAAGATTCATTCAGTGAACGATTTTCGTTAGTCTGAGTCTCTCACCATCTTTTCCAAGAACTTACTTAAAATGTATGATTGTCAATCACCGCCTTGTGTAGGGTGAATACTAACCTTAACTATTAGTAAACTTAAAAACGGCAAAGGCGGTACACACTCGCACAGATAAAGCTATGGCAGTAAAATTTATTCTAAACAGTACTTACAGATTGATGTCTCCTTTAGCCTTTATAATTACGTATTATAGGCTTCTATATTAAATATATATAAGACAAATGCCGTTTTTGAACTCTCGCGACTTTTCGGGTCAATATTTTTTTAAACAGAAAAACTTGGATGTCATCTTGCAGCCCTAGACACAATTGAGAGGCGAGTAAAGAGGTTAATTGGCAACCCTGAACTAATGGAAGCCAATCTTCATAGCCTTGAATATAGACATAGAGTTGCCGGCCTCTCAGTATTCTATAGGATACATTTTGGTCAGTTTGTGAAGGATTTACATGACCTATTTCCCCCATCCCCCTTCTATCATCAGACGTCTCGACACACGGCGAGCACCCATCCTTTTGTGGTAGACGCGCCGCATGTCGGAACGAAGCGCTACGCTTCATCTTTCTTAAATCGGACAGCGAAGGAGTGGAACAGCTTGCCTGCGTCGGTTTTTCCGTCCAAGTACAATGTGGCTGAATCAAGACAAGAGTGAATAGGCTTTAACTAAGTGGATGCGCTTTTCCACCTATGACTACATTTCCACTTCCTATCAGGTGGAACGTAGCCAAGCATCAATTTAGTTTAAGGGTAAAAAAAAAATACAAAAAAAAAATAAAACAAAAAAATGCAAAATACAAGAATGCATGTTCGTTAAAAAACTTCTTTAATACCTTTAGATATACTTTCTAGATATTTATTTTTGCTAGTAATAGAATTTTGTTAGGAAAATACAAATATTGTGATAATGAATTTTTTAGAGAGCATCCATATAAAATGAATGAAAAATTTACGCAAATTCATGCAATTTAACTTCTATTATATTTAGGCCATTGTTTGTTAATAAAACTTCGTAGCAAAAGTAGCGAACAAACATTCACCGACATTTGTAGAAACTTTGGTTCAGCGTCACCGATTAATAAACTTTTAGAGATACGCTTTGTGTAACCTAGCAACAAAAGTTATATTTCGTGTTAAGCGTTAGTTTGGATTAGATTATAATAATAAACTTTAATTATTATCTAAACCTGATTAAGCTTAATTTAAATTTTAAATCAGTGTAGAATCAAAAATAAACCGATGTAGGCAGAGATTCATACCCGCGACCCTTGGGAAACCGTCCAGTTGCTCTACTTATTGCGCTACCGTATCGCTACCCGATACAGTTAGTTAAGCGTACTAAATATATCGGAACGGTTACAACATCAATTTTCCTAATTTTACAGTATACATTACATTTGAAAAGTTTCTACAACTGACATTGATGTTAGATAATCTTTAAAAATGTATAGCCATCTTAAGTCAATTTAATATTTATATAATTATGTCATAAAAATAAATCATACCATCTTTATAGAGTAGAAATCTAGGGTTATAAGTGAAACATGTTGGGCGGAAATTCTTTCATCTTTTCTTACAGGGTAAAGTCACAGCTACCGTTCAGAATACGAATAATTCAGGTCCTTATTATTCAAAGACATTACATATTTCAGCATGTGGGGTTGCACTGAGCGCCTCTTACACTATAATGTTTGCCCAAAAGCCTAGTATTTCCCTGTTTTTCTTACAGGATTAAAAACAGGGAAATACTAGGCTTTTGGGCAAACATTATAGTGTTGTGCTGAAATATGTAATGTCTTTGAATAATAAGGACCTGAATTATTCGTATTCTGAACGGTAGCTGTGACTTTACCGGGCTAACCTCTTTATTACCCGCATAATAACTTCTGAAAGCTTAAATTTCATCAACATTTAATTTTCAATTTTGCGTTTTCAAACTAACCCTAAAACATCACAAAGAGGGGAATAAAGCATATAGAAAGTATAATGTAAATTTGAGTTTATTTATAAAATTTTTCAATTACACTTTACTTAATGTTTATATTTATTTGTTGTATAAGTTTATTTAGTAGAATAAAATGCATACTTTATTCATGAGTTTTAAAATGCTACAAATGTTTGTGGTAATAGAAAAATGAATGTAATATAGGAGCGTTAAAGAGTCACGATCTGTAAAACTTCCTTCTGGTTAAAAGATAATTCAAATATTTTAGTTCCCTATTGCAGAAAAATACGATGTTGTTAAACAACGAAGTTACTTAGAACTTAGAAGCTTTGTAAATCAACCAAAAGATAGAGGCGTTGGACATTAAAGACATTGACGAGATAGAGCTAAAGCTCAGCTTGTAGAAGGCAGTAGAATGAAAATAAGAGTATGCAGCGTAGTCTAGGTTTAAATGCAACGGTTTGGAACACTATTGCAAGTAGGTTATAACAAGAGTTGTTAACAGCCAAACATAAATTTAGCAATTCATTTCGCTTAGGAACGATTTTAAGACCTAAAATTCACAAAAAAAGATACGGTTGCAAACTTTTTGTAAAGATTCGAGAAAACTTTGGCCTTGTTTGAATTACTTGGTATGGCAATCACTGAAATAAATACATCGCTTCGTACCTTATATAAGTTTTTGGTTTTTGCACAGCTATCCCTTCCGATAGACAGGCCAACTTATGAAGAGTTGTCATCTAGACTATTAGTGGAAGAATTGCGCATGAAAGATGGTACAAGTTCCAGCACTGAGTCATTTCAGGCGGTAAAACGGGTCGTAAGTATTTTCAGCTCTTTAAAGAATCTAAGTTCCCTTCAAAGAAAACTATTGATAATAATAAAAAGTTCTATAATTTTGATAAAAAGTCAAAGCAACATATTGTAGTGAATACTTTTTTTAAAATAAGTCTAAAATCAGATAAAGACAAAGGTGACAATAAATTCTATGTAAGCATATCAGCATACCAGCCGTGAATGCGCTGATATATTGAAAAAGGCATCCCTATTTGGGGTTATAGATAATGGTGTATCAAAACATTCAATACACAATAATAAGAATTGTTTTCTTGAACTTGTTATTATCAATTATTTTTTGCCTCTTTCTTAGTTTTGATCATTGAAGGAAAAATATATGTTTTTACGGTTTTCTATTAACAGATTTGAAGCAAACTTCTTATGAGTAAGAAATAACTTAAGGACGAAAAACTGTCTTCGTTATCTTTCCTTTCCATTAGCGAAAGGCTGCTCTACTATTTCTTTCACAAACAATTCTGCGACGCTTCTTCCTTTTTGAAATATTAATGAAAATATCGTAAAGTACATATTATAATTTAATAATTTCAAAATACATTAAAAATATATTATTTGCGATAACCGAAAATAAATCCTGCAAATGTGAAGTTTGCAAATGTACAAATAAGTATGAAAAAAATCCGTATATCAAATCCGTATATCAAAAATAGTATATCGCTAAATTCTTTACTAATTGTATTTCGTGGTTTGTATAAGGATCGTATACAATAATATTCACAAAATTGTAATAATTTTTAACAGAAATCCAAATTTAAGTGGTTTATAGCTTTAATGAATCACTTGAAATGGTTTTTAGGGCTTTTAGCCTTTTTCGCCTATATACAAATTTTTCAATTGGTTGCTAGTAATAAATTTATAAATAGCAAAATAAAGACATTATAACTTGGTATTTCAAAATTTCCAATAAAACTAGTTACTGAATTTTAATTAACAATGTTACAAGCTTAAATGTTGCATCCATTTTTAACATCACATTAATAAATAAGACATAAATATTTGTGTAGAATACGCAGTTAAAGTCTTTGTTTGCTTAAAAAAATTGTAGATAGGATTTATTCACAAAATCTGTGGAAATTTGCCTCAGCATTCCCGATTAAAAAATTATATTGAGATGCGCTTTGTTTAACCTATTTGTTTCGAGTTATTAAGCCAAAAAAAGAATAATAGAATGGACAGTTGCCAGAGCATCAGAAGTTATAAAAAATAAATGGGGAAATATAACTTTTGATACACCGGTAGTGAACAAAAAAGTATAGACTCGACAGACGTATATTATTATTATAAACTTACGGTAATAGTCCTGCTGTGTACTAGAGACTGAGCAAGCAGGGACGGTACATGTAATGGATACGCGACTCCCAGAGCTAACTAAATAAAAAAAAAATCTAGGAAAAAAGATGCTTAACATTAAGAACAACAAAAAAGTATAAAAAGTTTTTTCATTGCGTTTGACCGTTCCCGAGTTACGATTTTTTAAAACTTTTATCTCGAGCCCTGGGTTTGTTTTATTGGCCCTATGTGTCTCGTTATGTCACTATCGCATCGTCTGCAATTATAGGATATGAATTGACCACATATATACCAAATAAAAATATCAAATGACTTTCACCTAGTTTCAAAACAATTGCCTTTGCCCGCTACGCTCGATCAGTCCATTACATCAAAAGGTAAGAAAAACTCTAACAAGGGAAACAATAATACCAATTATTTCAATTGACTCCGTCGCAAAATAATTAGAACAGAATATGATTCTCCTAAGACTTCGATAAAGCGGTGATGAAATAAGTGACAAATAAAAATATGACCTCCACGCTCCACAAAATAGGAAATTCCTTCAAGGCTAATTGTATCCGTTTTTATAATAAACTCCACATGACTAAATAGCAATATAAAAAAATATTTTAGCGAATAGCGAAGGCTCTTGACACCTCCATTTGACGTACACAACTGATCACTGGTAATGTTTCAAAGTGTAAAAGATTTAAATAATTAAATATCCCTATCTTGTATGAAGACGTTTTAAAACAAAAAAACCAGTTACATGATAGCAAAATCGTATTTTAAACATACTTTTCTCTAGCTTTTGTACCTTCTCTTAGCTTCGGTTATTGATGTAAAAAATTGTTTTTAATGGTTTTCTGTTTTGAAGAAAACTTCTTATTGTTATATAATAACTTTCATCTTAATTTATAAAACTAATATGCTTCCCTTCCCTTTAGTGTTAGACTTAACACTAATGTGTCAGACTTCCTCACACACATACAGCTCTTCTCTCTCTTCTCTCTCTTACGTGTATTACGCAATAAAGATATTATATTATATTCTCTGCTCTGAATTTTCCTATTTTAGTGAAAATCTTATCAAGTCTATATTTTTACAAATATCATCAAATATAAAATATGTCAATAACTACTATTCGCGACACCCGAAAAGCTAAAGAGCAACTTGTTTTACCAGCTTTTAGATAAGTTACCCTCGATTTGCTAGCTTTATTTTTGTAAAGTTGGCAATTGCATAAAAGTCTACGTTGTGATTAAATAATTATGAAAAATTTCCGTAACTGTAATAGCATGAATAAATGCTTAACTTTTGCATTTCTCGGTAAGGATTCGTATTGAATAACGTTAACAAAATTGCAAGCTTTTTAAACTGAAAATGAAATTAAAGTAGTTCATATTTTTTTATGTCCATACGTGAACAAATAGATAGACAGGTAGCAAACCAAGATACAATGCATATTCGCTGTGTAGTTTTTCAAATACCTTGAGCCTTTCTCCCTAAAATATTTTAATTTCTCAGATTGTTTGCCAGTTATCAAATTATAATAAAAAAAATATTTATTTTATAAAAATAATAAGTGAAAAAAAAATACATTGTTACAAGCTTACATGTTTCATCCATTCTAAAATAAATATATTGGAAATTAATATTTCTATATAATATGGAGTTAGACAAATATTTTTACTAATTTAACTTCTGCTATGATCAAACCATTGCTTGTTAAAAATACTTCGTAGCTAAAGTTACAAGTCGACATTACCCACATTTTTGTGAAAATGGCTTCAGCGTCACAGATTAATAAACTTTCTAGAGATACGCTTTATTTAACCTATTTGTTTCGAGTTCTGACCTCCGAACAGAAAATAGAATAGAAAGTAGAGTAGAATGGAAAGCCACTATTTTTATCTGAAGCTGAATTGTAACAGAGTTAGTATATTCAGTTAGTTTTATTAATATAAATTAAAATGAAGTGTATTGTGAAAAACGAAGGTATATCTGCGATGATTTTTTGAGAACAAGATTAATATGAGTGGTACAAATACAACAAAAAAGTACATTTACAACTATATCTTTTAACTAATTTTATAAGGTTTAATAATAATATATAAAACTTTTTTCAATCTTTTTTTGGTTCATCCGTCTGAAATGATCGAGCTAAATTTATGGACACTAGTATAGTGAAGAGCTGAAGCCAATTGCAACAAGGGCGTTCTTATTTTGATTATAAGATTTATTATTTGTTGAAAGATGAAAAAAGCTGACATAGACCTTCGAGAGATCAAAATCGGGCTTAAAAAAAACCAGTTTGGAATGTTAAGATATCACTTTAATAATAGTCAATTTTCTTTAAATAGACTTAAAATTCAGTTTCTTATTATTGAGGCAAGTTGAACAGCTCAAAAATGTCAATACCATTACAAATAAATGTTTAAATAAAATAAATATTAAAGAAAAAAAAATTGTAATGTTGGAATTAAAAACATTGTTTTGCCAGAGGCTTAGTATAAACCAAATGGGTTATGTGGCTTAAACATGTAATCATCTTTGTAAGAACAAAGAACCGAACTTACATATTCTGAAGGCTGGCTGACTTTACCTGGCTGACCGCTTTATCCTGCGTAATAATTTGGTGGGTCTCAAATTTCCACAACATTTAACAGCCTTTAATTTCATGTCTCCAAAATAGCCACAAACAAACAAAAAAGAGAAACAAGAAAACCAAGCAGAAAGCAGAATTAAATATTTAGGTGTTTGTCAGTAATATTAAAAGACTTAATTGATTTAAGTCTTCTTTAAATTTTATTTAAATTTATTAAGTATCATAGACAACAACATTATATATTTTAATCACAAGTTTTTAATGAAAAAGATGAATAAGAATCGCTAATTGAAATTATTCAGTAGTCATTTACTCAACATGTAAGCAATACAAATATTCAATTACAATTTTTCAAGTAACAGTTATAAAAAATCAAAATAATCAAAATAATAACAATCTTAATTTTACTTTCTAAGATATCAAATGTTGGTCTGTCTTATTGGTCTGTCTAATACCAAAAACAAATTCTGCATGTATAAAGTTATTAATGTTTGAAACAAGAATACACATTAAAAACAATTTAATATGAGACGATTAAAATTTATACAAATACCTGGAAATAAAATGGAAAAGCAATCTTTTATAGAGATAACAGATAACGTGATGAAATCAGAACCGGATATAAAAAGTAACGAATACAATTTTCCAATGCACGATGCTAATTCCGTGAAAGTGCAAGTACGTACTCTGCTTCAAATCTCATCACACATAGAAATCAAATTGTCTCGTATTATACTTCCACGGTTGCTCCTAAATGAATCAATTGGAAGCTGCATATACACCTCTTTCTAGGTACGACGAATAAAAAGGAATTAACAATTTAAGTTTTATGTAAGCTCAATCGAGAAACCACTTATGGAACGTACGGAATTGCAGTTGTTTATGTCTTTTTTATGTTTATTTATGCCTGAATTATGCTATTTTTTGCACTATAGACAGTTGTCGTTTTAGTAGTTGTATATAAATACTGTAATAGTATTAATACACACATAACATATTAAAAAAATGGCGTCATATTAAAATTTATTGACTTAATTTATGCAAAACATGATAAAGATACCTTTGACGCCAGCTTTAGTGTTTGGTCTGTTATAGTTATAGGAGTGGTGCGAACCATAACTGTAAGAACTGATGCATTGTTATAAGTAGACAAAGTCAGGAGAACAGGAATAGAGAAACAATATTACAACGTCTATTATACACTTGAAATTCTATCAACGCTGAAGTAGAAAACTTACAGAAAATAATCTTTCAAATCAAGCACGTAACGTAATAAAATGGAAAGTATCAACTGAAATATCTGACGAAATAAAACACAAAGCGGAAAATTCGATTCATAATACAACGATAACTACAATAATACTTAGCGCAAAATTCTCTCAAGTTAAATTTAGATTTTATATACACTATGAAAGCACACCTCGACCTCAAGAACTGTCAAAATGGAAGAACCACAATACACGTTTTATGGCAAAGCAAAGAAAATACAGAAAGTAGCTCAATCATTTGTAAGAATTTGCAGTTGATGAAGATACATTCAATTTATAATAACACAATTGTTAATTTGTAACAAACATTAGTTGAAGCAAGAGAATGCGTATTAGTGTAAGAATAAAACTGCAGAAACCAAATTAAGTACAAAAATCTAGATAAAATATATTTTTCGTAATTACTAAACAACCAACATAGCCCAATAGATCTATAGGAAGTTATTTATACACATATATTAATGGCAATCATAGAAAAGGATGAGACTGTATAACACTTCATGTCAGGATGCAAAAAAATATACAATAATATACTTTCATTCACTGGAGTACTTGTATTTACTGAGGCAATTGCTAGAAAATACTATTTTAATGTAAATTAATTTAGTTGGAACGAAACTTTAGTAAAACTACAAGTAATAGAAAAATAACAAGGTAAGCTAATTAAGGTTAGAATATAGTTTTGCGTGATTACAGCCAAGCCGAAAGCAATATATATATATATATGTTTCATTGAACTTACAAAACTTACAAATATCCGATACCCTTTCTAGACACCTTGTACAAAAGCAAGCAACCATACATGCAAAATTATAGGGAGCTCTACTTTTGTCGAATTGAGTTAGAGAACGGAACCCCCTCTTTGTAGAATAGGGGATTCCGTTCAAAAACTCAATAGACTTTATAGTCTCAAGACTGGTAATCAACAAATTTCAACCAACATTCTGTGTAGACTTAATTCAATCCATTAAAAAAAGATAGAGACTTATTTTTTTAGCTTAAGTAAATAATTTTATTTAATAGCACGAAAAGCAGAGAATCAAAAATGTGGGGTTTCATGACTTAGTTTACGATAATGATAATATAGGTTAATAGATACTTTTACTACGAGCTGGGTGGGTTAAAAAAAAAACAAGGAAGTATAGGTTCACTTATTACTTTCTCTATTGTTTTTTATATACTTGCTATATTGTTGTGCGATCAGGACGTAAAATAAGATCACCCTATACTTTTGCAAAGGTGGTGTAAGCCTTTAATACGAAACAACACTTATTCTAAAAGTTGCGGGAATCAAACCGTATAGAAATTTAGACCGATTAGAATCAATATGTCAAAAAAAAAAAGTATGAAAATGGGGCTACGGTATGACCCTATTTATTTATGGCCATAATTTTAAGAACAAAGATAAACGACATACTGTCAAAAACAAATGATACAGGTATTCAGATATTAGTATTATGTAAGTATGTATATGATTAACCTTTTTTTAAAAGATATGAAAGTAGGAATGAGAGGGTAAACTGTATAAGAGCCACGTTTTTTATTCATACTGCTTTTATGCACTACAGCGAATTAAGTGTTTCGCGAATTGAAAGGGAAAAGTATGATAGTCTAAAAGTATGGTAATAGAAAACGAGTTAAAAAGCACAAATTGCGGTAAAGGAGTTTCTGGATACCAAATAAGAAAGTGTGAAAGAGTTAAACAAAGCTATATATTAAAAATGAAAGAGAAGAACTTAAAGAGAGGTAGCAGTTGTCAGCAGATAATACTTTGTACACAACACTAGATACTCAGAAGGTAAAAGACCATACCGTATTACGAAAAAGAAGTAAAAGGACTGAAAGATTTTGCACTTTTATTAAAATATGTTTTTAAAAAATTGGAAGAATTCTGACAAGGTAACGATAGATGATATATTTCATAAGATTGATGACGAGGCATAATAATGAACGATGTAAAAGAAAATAAGTATATGATGGATATGTAGCGTGACGAGAATTGATAAGGTAAAAATTGGGCATGTAAGTGTTACTTTGAAGGTATCATCAATTGGGCATGTAAGTGTTACTGGTAATAGAAAATATTAAAACTAATCGGTCGTTGTATAATGACGTGCTGCGGTGGGGTGAAAAGGATATACTGAGCCTTTTCTATATAAGTATCTTATAATGAAAAGGCTTATAGTTATAAGAAAAGAGAAGAGAGCGGACAAAGAAGATAAGGATAGGATCCGTGAATTGAACCAAGTCCTGTCATGTCAGTAACGTAGGTGACGTATGATAGTAGAACAAAAGATATTGACATATTGGGCCGATGCCAATAATGCCATAATGATGACATTTAAATCCAAGCAATAAACATAGTCGTACGTTTCCGTTCAAAGAATAATTTACTCAATGTATATGTTTTTTGAACATGAGAGCAACGTTCAAATATGACTTTATAGCAAATTAAAATTAATATACGCATTAAGCTGTTGTGAAAAACATATGAAAAGATCGATGTCAGGTTTTTTTTACAAGCGAATCAGTATATAATATAGGATAAATGAATACCTAAACATATATTTTTCATGTGGTGCCACGTAAATCCCGTATGAAGTAATGTAATCGTCTTTATAAGAACAAAGAACAGACTAATTTACATATTCAATTCAAAGGATAAATTATTTTACCTGGCTGACCTTTTCTTCTCGTATAATAACTTTGCCGAGCTCGAATACCCACAATATTTAACTGAAGTCAATATCGAATTTTCAAATTATCCACAAACAAAGCAGAAAATATAATAAGTTAATAATACAAATTGGATAAAATTTATTTTTAAGTACTGTTGCATCAACATATTTTATTTATGTTGAAAAATGTAATTTAAAACCAACAGTTTATGTATTTTTTCAAAGTTAGCCGTTATTATGCTAAAATAGTTGGCGAAAGTTGGTACGAGAAGAAAAATTCCAAAGTAAATTACTAACTCGAAACTTTGTAACAATATTTATTACTAAAACAGACAAAATTTTCAAGAAAAGAGTTAAATTTTTCTAATATGCACTATGGAAGATGAAAAATTTTACCTAAATGAAAAAATAATTAGTTATCAATTTCGCCTTTATTGCTCTCACAGGTAGCAAAAATTGCTATATTCATTCCAATATTCTTATTGTATAATAAAAAAAAAATCTTAAAAGTTCTGAAAAATAAAAACTTTTGATATCAATTGTTTTGTGGTTCAATTTTCGTGTCAGAATGTAATTCGATAGAAACCATTGTTTATAGAAGTTGTTTCCAGAATTGGTCGTTTGAATGTTAAACTAAAAGTATAAAATAAACTTAAAGTAAATGAGGCCACATTTTTTATGACTATTGACCATAATGTATACTTTACAAACACCGCGAGCTAGTCGGGCTTATTCATTTTATAATTAATATTCTTTCAATGGCTAAATGGCACGTAGTGGAAATTATAAAGGATGGATTACCACTAATCGTGCTCCATTTTGTAACATTGTAAAACTTACAGAGGAACCATTTAAAATTGTGTTTTTTTTTCATATATTTTGTTGTACTAGACAAACCTTTACGATTATAGGATAATTTATTGGTTTATATATAAATATTGTATTTCTTATAACACTAGAAAAGGCGGAGATAATGCTGCTAGAAAGCGTTCTCTACAAGTCACTTCATTAAAACAGGGTCAAAAAGTTTAACACTAGGTTAGAACTAGAAATAAGTTGTTAGTAGTAGAAGTTAAATAAAACTATGTTTAACTAAAACCATTTAAAAAAGTTACATAATAAAAAATAGTAAATATAATTTCAAGATGTAATTTTTTTTTATTTCTTGCTCACATAATTCAAGTTCATTTTCATTTGTCTTTAGAATAATGACAAATAGGTAATGACAAAGTTTGATGATATTTGAATATAATTATAATTTTGAAAATTTTATAATTATATACAATCAAGAATAATAAATGATTTGCTAAAGCTTTTGGTTCCATAAGTTCGTGAACCTCATTCTCGTTTCTTGATTATTTTTAAGTTTACTTGAAGTTAAAACTTAGTAAATATCCAAAGCAAACTAGTAATAACAATAAAAAAATTAAATTCGTCTAGGTGATTGAAAATGTAGACTCCCGAAAATGGTTCACGCTTACTGAATTTGTAAAACCTATCTTGTTGTGTTGTGTTTTTCAAAGGTCGCACGTCCTGCCCATGTCGATTCATTTGACGCTATATATTTGTTTAAAATATAGATAAGCTAAAAATTTCAAAACAATAGACAATTTCAAATAATCTTTGTTGTTTATTCTTACAATCAATACTAAGAAAAAAAGTTAGTGGCGTTGCATAGCCGCCGTCAATAGGCGTGGTTGAGTCACGGTTCATTGCGGTTACCTTCCAATTTACCTTTGAGCTTCATGTGCAAAATCAGAATGTATGGAAACCAATGTTTTACTACAAAGTTTCCAACAAGGTGATTAGTTTGTTCGTGAATTCTAAAATTAGATTGTGCTCCGGAATTGTATTTGCTACCGTAGCCATTTCTATTCGAATCCCAATGAAAATTTAATCATAAATGTTTTAATTGGTTCTGATTAATCGGTTAGGTAAGTTAATTAAACTGTGCTGTGAAAAGCCTACTTATTGTTAATTTATTTAGAGTAATTGATATTCAAAGTATTTGCAAAACTTTTTAAAACAAATTTTTAAATATCGTCTCGAATCAGTTTTTTTAAAAGCTTTCTGATTTCAATAGCATGCGTGTAAAATAATTTATTTAATGAATGAAATGTTGAAATCAATTTCAATGTTATAATGAACGGAATTTATTTCGATTCGATATAATTATATTTCTGACGTTATTCTTTATTGGTATATTTGTATAAGTGCCAAGTTAATTTAACGTTCTACTTATTTTGAAAGTTAACTTCATACCATTGCAATAAGTATATCTCAACTTTAAATACTTTCAAAGTGTTTTAAAGCATAGAAAACCGTAAAATTTTAAGTGAAGTTATTTAAAACGTGGTCTATTTGCGACGTTATAACGTTTCTGGTATGAAAAATTGATTCAATTTTTTGTGTTCGTGCGACCTGAAAACTAGCGGCACGCAACATAGGGGAGCGCACGATACACGAATTTTCATCACTATTTGGCAACCAGTTTACAACTCTTTTGGGATAAAAGGATAGAAATGCATTTCAAAAATATTTCTATGTTCACCCTAGAGGGTTGGTTTAGGTTATATATTCAATTATTTTAAAATTTACTTGCTATAATAATAATCTTGTCTTTGTAGCTACAATAATTCCTAATTCCTTAAAATTGTATGTCGTTGTACAATATTTCGCATAATGTGAAAATGAAGCTTAAAAGCCTTTTAACCCCTAATATGTAATGCTTACTATCTACGAAAGAAAAAGAAGTTATATATCTAGTATGAAATATGATAATAAAAAATTATTGAGTATAAAATCAAATTAAACAACAGTCATCAGTATCAGTTTTCAATTAACATCATTAATAAAAAAAATAATCTAATTTTATATCGTCAAAGCTGCGTCCCTTGAAATTGTCTACTAACTGTTGTATAGGTTCGACGACCTTCTATGTATTACTTTCATAGAAGAACCAGCGTACAGTCTGTAACAAAGCGTTTCACCAAGTTCACTGGTCAGTGAGTGGAAATTCATGTGTGGGTTTTATGCAAACGACAAGCACTGAAAGATTTTTTAAACCTTATGAATTTTGTAAATTATATATATTAAGAAGTTACTTATACTGTGAATAAGATATATAATGATGATAGATACGACATGGGTATCTTCAAAAAAGGCGTTTATACGTCCAAGGCCGGCAACGCTCTTGTGAGTCCTCGGACGTTGCAAGAGTTCGTGGGCGGCGGTGATCACTTTACACCTGTGATCCGCATGCTCGTTTGCCCTCTTATAACATAAAAAAATAATAATAATAATGGCCAGCTGTTAAAAAAAACTAAGAAGTATTTATCTTATTGAAAAACCATAATTATATCAATAGATAAAAACGAGATATTTTTAGAATTCATTGAGAATTCTCTTATTTTAAAAAAGCGGTAGTAGTACGTGCTAGGTATTGCCTTTGAATATAAATTTGGTCTGGTAGGGAAGGAATATACTTCTAATAATTTCTTTAAAATCTACTGTGAAGAAATATGTACTAATAGCTTTTGCCCACGGCTTCACTCGCAGGGAATTTGGTATGCCACATAAACAGTGACAGTACGACATGATTTGTGCTTCATCACCTATGAAATAAATCTGTAAAAATTCTGGTTGCAAAATGGCTGAAGGAGTTAACTTGTCCTTGTCACTAGTACGTTCATATTAGTTCTTGTACATAATGTAATGTTATGTGAGGTTCATTTGTATTTAATATATAAAATATAATATCTATAACATGTAGAACATAATTATAATGTTTGTTATACTTGTCGTGTTATGTAATTACACCGGAAACAGAACCAAGTTGTTCCTCATAGTGCAGCTCCATTGCATAATTGAAATCATTGATGTCAGCCGCTTAGTTTGAAAAAACATAAACATCAAATTAAAAACTTTTATTAAATGGAATTATGGTTTTAAAAAGAGTCATTTATATTGACTATTCTTATGATTGATAACTGACTGGAGTTCAAGTACTCTTACATTTGTATGACGTCCGTGTTATATGTTATTGAAATGTGGGAAAATGTGGGAAAGATTAAATTTGAGACGCGAGCGGAATTATTATAGCTTTAAAGAAATAATAAGTGTTCCGTAATTTAAATAATCCTTTTTTGATTTAATAGATTTTTTTAATGAAACCTACGTCAACAAATCCGTTAAAGAATTTTTTAAAATTAAATTACGTCAAATTTATGTCAAATATATTGCAATGAATAGTAAAAATTATGAGTAAGGTGCAATCTCTTAGCTAAATAAAATGAACTATATTTTGATACATATGAATTAAAAATGAAACGCTTGACGCTTTGAAGGCAAATGGAAAAGCCTTTCAATGTCGAGAAATAGCGCTAGCAGAAATAATTTTATTTCAACATTAACTTACTTAGTCGTTACTTTGAAAATTTTGACGCAGTTAACAAATAAACAACTTGCTTTGACGTTAAAATTCGCGTGCTTAAATCCATAATATTTGCTGGTTGCTCTAAGGCTATAGAATTTTAGATATCGGCACATTTTATAATGTTGTTACGACGGTTGTATTTGCGATAAAAGCTGTCGATAAATTGCGAGATCGCTGTTAAGAACCTTCATAAATTCCGGCCTCTCTTGCGTTTACTGCTCGGAGTTGGGCCGCTGTGTAAACACTGGCCTAGGCTTGTTTTCATGTTCTTTTGAATTTATCACTAAAATTATTATCCCACAATCCACTGTATAATACAAACATTTTATCATATACTCATATACAAACACAAGTGCTGTCGAATCAAATATCTATCTTTCTTTATGTTGGCATTAATTCAGGGACTTATAAAATTATAAATAAGAATCAATTCTTCACATACAATAAAGTAGGAGACGTTGTTATTTATATATAGACGTTCTAAATAAGTACAAGACAAGGGTTAAAATTATGATTATTTTTAATATCTTCAATATATTTAATTACATAGGCAAGTATAGAACTGAAAAAACAAGTTGGATGCTTTCATGAGAGTATTCAATTTCGTTTTCTATTTTTGGTTTAAAGTCCAATGTAAACAAAACGTTTCTATAAAAGTTTATCAAAGCTTATTAAAAGTTTTTAAATGATGGCAAAGCATATTTACCACAAATCTGACAGAATATTTGGTTACTGCTTAAAGTCACTCTCAAAAATCTGAAACGATGTCATTTTATTGATATATATTTTCATAAAATATTATTTCCACAGACAGAGAAACAGGTGATTTTATTTCCTTGTCACATACACTATTATTACGTAAAACATTATCTCAAGATGCTAGAGCTATTTTCGTGTTGATTTTATTTCTGTTTTACAACGTAAGATAAAATTTCCATTGATGTCTTTAGGTGCCAGGCACGTTTCGAATAACGAGATTGTTAACGGTTATATCTGATATATATGCGAGTGTCTTATATAAGTGTCTTACTTATATAAAACTTTTAATAATCACTGATAAGTCTAGAAAGTAACTGTAAGGCGCAGACGGTACATTTCTTTTAGCTGGCTCCCACTTGTAAGTAACATTTAATTTATATACGGAGTAAGTGTATAGTCGCCATATTGTCTGTGTTGTGTAAATAGTACCGTTCGTTGCTGACAGAATGCAATTTCTCGCCACTTGCGCCAGCTCCAAGTTAACATTTACATTTTAAAGCATTTTATTTCATTTGCAATTCCCCCGATTTCTTTCTTATGCAATGCAATTGTAGCTGATTATGTTACTTGTTCAGATTACATTCAGAATAATGTTTCGGGTTAAATGAAACAACATTTTTGAATTGTAGCATTTTTATATTAGTGTTTTAAGCTAAAATATTATTGTGTTTTATTATATTTTATTTATGTGGAAATAAAATGCCATAATTTAAAATAAATATATTTATAAATGTGACAGTGATAGCTTCATATTTAAGTATTGGAAGGATGTCAACGATTATTGATAGCTTTGCAGCAATTCAGTTCGCGGGAAGACGGGACTTAGGTTTCTGTACTGAAGTTCAGGATGCATACCTACGTAATTCAGTATGCATACCCGAAAAAAGATAACGTGATAGTCAGTCAAACAATCAACATCAGTCATCTACTGAGTCATCTGATTCATTGATTGATTCAATAATACTTCCTCATCCCGTGAACACGACTGATGCAAGTCGGGTTAAAAGTAAAGTTTCAAATTGTAATAACATATACGCGTATGATATTCATTAAAATATTTAATTTAAAAGTGAAAATCAAAGACAATATACTATTGGTAGTTTACGTTATAATAATGAATAGTGGTCATTTGAAATTCAATACTTAACACTGTTAAAGCTGGGATACCAGTCTTACAGATGTAATAGTCGTTGAACAAAAATCATAATCTATTAAGTATCGTTTGACTCCTAACCAAGCAGGTCGGTTGACTTAGCTGAGTTCGCAGTTTGATGGAGTCGCAATTTAACTCCCACTCAAGTGTTCTGATGTTTATTTTCGTCTTAACTTAAACCCATTTTCTTCGTATATGATTAAATATAAATTTTTAATTTAGAGGTAAACTAGTTAATTTTGCTATATATAATATTCGCAGTGATTTAAAAATTTTATATTTTCCCTTAATGACAGAAGTTTTCTGGAATAAAAAAATATTGCGTATATAATCAAGTAGAGCCAGCACCCCGATAAAATCAAAAACGTATTGGAATGTAAGTTTTTGAAAAATACGACACGTTACTGCAACCTCTACTGGTTTAGAAAGTTGATCGCCACAGGCCTGATATAGAATGAATTGATTGAGATACATAGAAACACATTTTTAAGCTTTAAAATTATCAAAACAGGAATTTTAAAGCTTAAAAACGTACCAAAATATATATAAGTCGATGTTTCGTTGTGATTTAATATGTAAAATATGGCTGCAAAAGAATAATTGTATATTTGTAATTCGTAGTTTGCTTAATACTCATCTTATTTCAACATATTTAAGTAAAAGCAAACACATGATTAATTATTCGCCTGCCAATATTTTATTCGTATAAACTATAACCCGGCTTGAAAAAATACAAATTTGTAACGTGAAAGGTTTTTGAATGCAGAAAAATCACGTTCGAATAAATGATGACGAAAAATATTATTTATATGAAAATACTTAGCAAGGCAAAATAAATTTTATTTACAAAAAGTGTCGTTCAAATATAGGCGAATAGTGGTCAAAGTGTAACCAGTAGGCCATCCCCTCCAAGGATCAATTAACATTTAAAAAATATATATCTGATGGTATCACTGGGTAGAAGTTGAATTGGTGACAAAGTACTAATACAATGGTGGGATTTTTTTAAATAAAAATAAACAATTGAGGTAGTAAACTGTTTGAGATAGTCTTAAAGCAAACGACGTGTCAGCAGTGTCAGTAAGCGTTCGACAGAATTATATAATATTTTAATTTTCACAAGCTTATATTAAACTTATTGATTAATGCATGGGTAAAATGCTAATTTGAAACCTGTTTACGTAATCAAATTAAATTGAAATGTTGAACTAGCTTTTATGTCGTGAAGACAATACATGTTGATATCATTAAAAATCTAATATGGCGGACTCTAAAAGATGGCGGCGCAATTATTTACCAAATGAAAAGATTTAACCATCAAAATATTGTAAGAGAAGTGTTATTTAAGAATATCATATATAGCGGACTAATTGTCATTATAAGTTTTAAAAAGCTTGTTGAATTTATTGTTCATGGAAAGTTAATACTGATTGGTTGGTCCCTAAATAAATACTTGCCAAAATATGTATTTACACAATCAACAATTCAAACAGTTATCTATTTGCTTCGTTTGTTTTAATAAACATTTAAAGTTATTACATTTTGTTTATAGGCTTTTACAATATATATATATATATATATATATATATATATTTTAAATATTCTCTATTTAATTATATTTTATAAAATTATACTCAGCACTGATATGGAAATAAACATGATAGAAGATCGCTGTTAGATATTATATTTTAAAATTGCAGAGTTTTAAAATAGCCAATCTTTTTTCCGAGTTTGCATTCCAGTAGCAAAGCTTTGTTAAACAAATGAAAAAGTTTCAATTTATTAATAAAGTAGAACAATTTCTGTCAAATAAGAACAACTTAACATATACAGCGTACTATATTGTTTAAAAAAATGATATCAAATATTGTCAATGGCTTTATCCTAAATACACAATTTCTGAATGGCCATTTATCTTGAATAATATGGCTTGGCTTATTTATTATTATATGTTTTTTTCATACTTTTCTTTTTTGTTTAAAAATCGTTTCCGTTCATTTACATTGTTGGGTCAAAATGTGGGTGTCTTCAAGGCAAGAGTGAATAGGCTTTTACTAATTTGATGCGCTTTACCACCTACGACTACATTTCCACTTCCCATCAGGTGTAATGTAGTCCAGTGTCAACATAGTTTAAGTGTAAAAAAAAACGTTAGCTTATTCGTACTAATTCAAAGTACTTACTGTAAAAATGTTTGCTGGTATGCTTATATTATCGATTGAGATAAACTGTACAATGTAAGGTAATTTAAAAACTAGGCCTAATTCCGACCGTGACGTTAAATTAAAAAAGATTAAAATGTCGAAATTCTTAATATGAGAGTACTGTTTGTAATATATAAATATAAGTAAATAATAATAGTTATTATGTGGATTTATATTGTTTATATCGTATTTACGTTTGATAAGACTGTTTTATAAATCAAGATAGTAATTATATAATGTACCTTAATTTTTTATAAGATCTAGACAATAATAAACTTCCTTCCTTCAAATGCTTGTTCACTAATAACTTCAAAATTACTTATTTTTCAAAGCATTTACATTTGTAGCCAAAACGCACGATTGAGGAAAACATATTTTTTATTCAACGTTTCGAAAACAGCAGTTGTTGCAGTATCCATATATAAAAAAAATCAATGTAGTTTGTTTGTCCCTTAAACATTGTTAGGCAAGCATGTTAGACCGTTCATTCGATTACAATTAAACTTTGGTAGTCGTCATTCGAACTCATGCAAAGATGTCTTAATTCGTCAAACTATTTCATAATAGGTCGCGCTCGAGTTTGCAAGTAGTTTGCAGAACTGAAAACTGAAGAACTATCTTCATTCATTACATATTGAGCTGTAATCAAAGAAATCAGTCATATATAGAAAAACTGTATAGAAATCGATACCTAAGTAACGTTTCTAATATATTTTTGAATCCAATTAGGACAACGCTTTTGCAAAGCAGCCGTAATTACAACCAGGTTTGCGGCGTGTTTGAGAACAGAAGATTAGACGTAATTAAGTCTCGTAGAAGTGTAACCCAGCGAAGGTCGTTATGCGAGATAATGAGGTGTCCAGTCAGGCGCTCTCGTAATATGTAAATTCAATTCTCTGTTCTTTTAGGTATGTTTATTTTTGTCAGCGTATGCTTACACATAGGGTCACTCGAATAATAGTGTTTTATAAGATTTTGCATACTCATATCGCAAACAATAGATTTGTATCGTCATTTTCATTTTTAGGTGTTAAATAATAGATTTTAAAATGTACACTGGTACTGTACATTTTTGCTTATCCATTATTTTTATAGAAGTATTTTATAGAATTCTAGTCTGTATAGAAGTATTTTACTTGAAGCTATTTTATGCAATCAAATAATATCATTGCGTTGAATTTTTATATTGTGTTTTATACACACGGCACTTTTACACATTAGTTGATTTTTTTTTATAAAATTGCTTATAATTTCAACTTGAATTCCACTTATACTGATATACAACACGGTTTGAATTATAATTATTATATATTGCCTTATTATTAAATAACAGCTGATTGAGAATATTCATAATTTAAATGAAAATAAATATACCAAATTATTAAATCATACTTGACTGGAAGTTTTAAAATTGATACTAAATTGTAACTGAGAAATGTTGCTTCAAGATTAATCAAGTTCTAAGTCCCAAGAGGTAGGACCGTTGGTTCAGCAATATTGTAATGATCTATTCATATAATTTAAACTAATTTCATAAGACATTTAATTTACAGCTTTATTATTATAAAATTTTATTAACAAGCTTAAAATTACCAGCCAATACCTAAAAACATCCACCATAACCATATAATAAAATATTATAACGTTTTAATTCCTGCAATATTTTCATAAATATTTATATTATAACAAATATTCAGAATACTCGATATTAAACGTTTCATAGCTTCTAAATAGATTTGTTATTTACTTATACGCATATGTTATGAAAATGGGTAGCTACGAAACGCCACGGTCAATTTTAAACGTTATATGGCGTCATTAGCCTACACAGCGCACCTTTTTATGAATATTTCGATGTAAAATAGCCCAGCTCGTTTGAATACAAACGCTTGTGGGGATTTTAATCCTTTAGTCTATTGTATGAAGGTGTATTTTTCTGTTCTTGTGAATAGGATTGCGTGCTAGGTACTTCAATTAAGGGGTGAGTAAAGTGCGACGAGTGCTAAGCAGGTAAGGCGATACCATAAAACACATGACTTTTAAACGAGGCCGTTACTGTATATACGAATTTTATTATTTTTGTATTTCGATATTAATATTACAATAAATAAAAAATAATAAACAATATACCGCCGGAGTATAATCTCTGGTGCTTTCGATATAGAAATATTGGAACAATTCTAAAACCATATTTATTAACTAAAGGCAACGTTATTTTATCTGTAGGCATTCATCATCCCAGGTGCAAACATGTATTGTTTGTTCTTTAGCTACAACATACAAATAACTAAATCAGATATTTAGCATTATATTTAGTCTTTTCTGTGACTGGATTTATTGAAAAAAAAAAGCGTACCATGTTTATAGATAATTGAAAATTAATTAATTATTTCATTTAAACATAACTTAAAACAGAATTTTATTATTCTGTAAAATGTATGTTATTGAGAATATTAAAGGATGTAAAAAGTGCCGATGGTCCTCATGCTACAATCCTACAATATTGAATATACTCTTCGTTGAACAATATAACTGATTGCGATTATTTTTTTTGTTATTCATTATTGGTTGTATTGTTCTACAATACCGACGGTATCAACACAATCAGAAAATTGTAAATATTTGATTTGTTATTTATACCGAACTCGTCTCATCCAAAAACCATGGACGCGTCTTAAATGTTGTCCAAATAGGTTCAAAGTTTCAGTTTAATATATCATCTGTCTCTTCTTGACACATTTCTTGTTCCTATGTGTTTTGTCTCATATTGGTTCACAAACATGTACATAGATGTAAAAAAAAATGTCCAAAATCACCGGCAAATCTAGATCTAGAATTAACTATCGCGTCTATTTTATCCACTAACTTCAATTATGAATTCTACTTCAGTTAGAAGAAAGAAATTACCAATGGTACGTGTCACAGAGTCAATACAGATACGGGGTTTTGCATTATTCATATGTAAATTCAACAGTTCTATTTGATTTACGCTCTTCACTTTTATCTTTTTAAGTCTGAAGCCCAGATAAAATTATTTATGGTTTAAAAAAGGGCAGACGAAAAAGATTTAACTTAGCACTTTTTAAACCAGAAACTGAACCGCGAAAAGTGAGATGCCTTTTCTAATTTTGATAGCGATAATTTTGAATATTTTATTTTATTTATATAGGTATAATATAATCAGGTTTATTAAATAAAATATATTTGTTTTATGCTCATACTATTTTTTTAAATCTTACTTTTGTGATAGGTTTTCTTGTGTTTGGGTATTTCTTTATACGCGGCCTCTTTTTCATCAACGAGATGAGCTGAGGTCGGTGCGTAAACCTATTTGACCTTTATCGAACACCGTTTATTTGCTGAATGTTGGCGAATTTTCAACGTAAATCTAGAGTGAATTAATTTCAATAATAAAATTCAATTATAAAATGTTTAGAATTTACATAATCAAATAAGGGCTCCGCAATTTTAAATCAAATTTCATTTTCGAATTGGATTTCTTTAATAAATTATTCTTTCAATACACGATACAATTTATTATTTTCATTTTAAAATATAAAAAAATATAAAATCTGTTTTTAAATATTCGTGACGTATTTTAGTTCAATCAAGAATAAGATATTGCTAAGGTTTTATTACTTTAAGAAGTTATTGTTTCCCTGAGAGCAGAGCAGTTCCATTGTTCTCTTTTGAAAATGGAAAGCACTGTATCAAAAAATATACAGACACTCAAACATCCAATCCAGTCTGCTGATGAGAAATTGAATTTGGCGTTAAATAAAACTTTGAAAGCAGGCTGGGGAAGCAATTTAATAAAACAAGTTTACTAAATCACTTTAGTTGCAATGTTGCCCTTAGTAAACAAGTCGTTATTGAGTTTACTAACTATTAATGCAAATTCTACAGCTTTTGTGGTTTATGTTTAAGATTGCTACGTAAATTAAAACAGCAATAATTGTTGCCAGTTGTAACCTAAATAACAAACAATTAGTATGGATGTAAGAAAAAGTAATTTTGTAATAAAAATATATTGAACGGTTAATTTTTGTAAGTAAATATAATTTAAAATAAGATTTTTAAGTGTTAAATAAGTTTTACTCCACATGTGTGTTATTCTGTAAAATTTAATATTTTCGCACTTTACACGAATTCAGTAGACTCCATGTTAAATTGTACTACAATAACTAGACACTATAAGCATTTAAGTCTGTAAGTAACTTTTGCACTTATATTATTATTACACTTATCTTCTAAAGTTGTATCAGGTATAAAAGCTTACAAGCACATCACATTTTATAAAATTTGTATGACTCAATCTCAATATATATAATTTATTATTAAAATATGTGGCTGCCAATATATTTCCGACTTTTGCCGAATAATATTGTCTTTTTTATGTGAAAAATAAAAAAGTAATAAATATATAGTTAAATAAATACATTGCCGCTTATAAAAAAAACGAGTTTTGTATAGTACCAAATTCTCAATAACTCTTAGCGAAGATCCAAAACAAAATTCGTTAGATCCTTAAAATATTACATTGATTGTATACCTTTTATTGGTATTTACGGTGTTTACTATTTCTTAATTTATATATTATATGAAAGTAACGGTAGTTATGTTGACTGAAACTATTGGTCCAGGCCTTCCTGAACAATTTTATTTACAACCCATAAAAAATGGGTAAGTGAAATTCTGACTCGCGTACCATATAAACTTTTACGTAGGTATTTTTCTAAGAAAATTTCTATTTGTAACCGTATATTTTGTGTAGAAAGTACAATTAAATTAACAACTGTCCATTTAACAGGCACTCGGTAATTAAAACTGAAGAATTCAGTTTTATGAATTTTAAAACTATGGAAAAATAAATGTTTCTCTATGAAATATAACCTTAATAATATATTATACTATATATACTGCAGATTACTGCATGTCAAGAAACTACAAATAATTAGACGTCTATTTTTCATTCATAGTGAATTAAATCGATTATAAAAAAAAAAAATTTTCAAGCATAAAATCTCCACTCAATTAAATATAAATAACAGTGCATAGCTAATATTATTTTTATTTTGTAGTTTGATATTATTTTTGTTTCGTTGATTTTAGACAAAATTTATATTTATAAGTCAAAGGTTTCTATGTTTTGATTTATTTGCAGATGTTTTAATTAGCTCTATAAATTTACCATGGATTAACTTAGAAATTTGATTTTTTTAAACTTCCAAAAGAGTGTAGTATTTCATATTTATTTCAATTTCACGCGTTTCTGCTTATAGGGACTTGACAGCCGGACAGACAGATGGTTGATGCGTTCCTTTTTTTTAACAATGTATACCTTTTTAAAATATATATTGCTGATGTAGGATATTCCTATTTGTTTTAGTTACAAGAGAAATAAACGAAATAAATGCCGGTAACGGAATATAAGAAAATACCTTTTACGTTTCTTATTTAGTTTCAGATTTTATTAACCGTTAATTATTATAATGGAAGGACTAGAAATACGATAATTGTGATCCGAGACTGTGGTTTATTATTTATTTATAAAGTCGAAACTTCTAATGGATTTCCGAAATGTTTCGCCGGGAAAGTTACCCTGAGGGATATATCAAACTTATAATTAAACAAAGGTAAAAAAAAACAACACGCCTCAATTACAACCAACACCTTACTTTATTACCCCCAGCCAAGCCACTTCTATAAATATATGAATATATTCTATAATTGAAAAAATAACAAACAGTACATTAACATTTCTGTAAAGAGTAAATTTAATTTCAGATGGATCGAGTAATTATTACTTGTGTTATAAAATAATAGTTTTTTTTTGATAAAATGTGGACTTTTTAAATAATATTTTCGAATTCAAATCACTTTGATGTAAAATAATTAATTTTAACGATTAGAGATTTATGAATTAAACTTGACAGAACCTATAAACGGGACAAGTGAAAATAATTTCTTTACAGAGTAGGCTCAACCGATGAAAAGGTTCATTTTTTAATTTTCTATTGCAGGCCCCAGCCGTGTAATGGAATCAGGCAGCCGGGTCACGTCTAGGCCTCTCAAACGGCTGACGGTGAAAGATAAACTTTACCTTCATTGTCAATTTCCTGAGCTTAGAGAGCCCTCCACACGCCCCAAAACAATGAAAGCAAAGTATCTTCAACAATTTAATGTTGACTTCCCAAATGGCCTGTTAGCTGGATGGTCTTAAATGATTCTTGACTTTTATTCGAATGCGCTTGGCTTGATAGTATCTTAAATGGTTAACTTATTTGTAAGTTATATTTGAATGTATTCTTTTTAAAAAATATATTTGAATTTGAAATTATATTTTCTTCAGAATTAAATGACATCTAGATTGAAGTAGATAGCAGACGTTAAAGTAACATACTACTCACAACTACTTCGAGTCATGTCACAATCTTCCTAAGCGTTCCTTGATCGTGACCGTTTAGTGTGACACGCGGCAGATGCCTACGTTTCATGCTCCCCTAACCAGTCGACCAAGATACATATTACGTACTTTACGGCACGAGGGTGACAAAAAGCAGTCTCACGTCCTGTTATGTTAAACTACGAATTGATTTTCACAAGGAGTCTTTGAGATAGGTCTGTTTTTTTAACGCCAGTTTTGCAAACATGTGCGTTCGACATATTGCTTTTTTCAGACGTTTTATGTATACCCAATATGTTTCCTAAATTGCGAAGGATATTTTTTAGAATCTTCGTATAATCTTGTATAAAACCTTTAGTACTTATAATACAAATTGAAAAGTTTAATATTTTTATTATATTGAACGAAATTATTTCAACAACCCATTAATGATGACAAATTTGTCAATAACGTCATTTGCAACATTCATCCATCAATTAAATTATTGTTTGTAATGATGAATTGATGCGTATGAAATTAATACGTTTAATTAAATTAAGATACTATAAAAATTACAATTTTGTATTTTTTTAAATAAAATTAACAGGTTTTATTTGTGCTTTTTATAATATTTATTGTGTTTTCTCATGAGGTCTTATTCTTACCCAAGGTCTTATTATAATTATAATGAAATCTGATATAATACATACTTAAACAATTATTGTCATTAGGATATATGCTGGCATTTCCTTACATTGATCATTACTGATCTTTTACGTTCTATATTGGTTTTGCTATTATTGGATTATACTCAATTTAATTATTGTATTTTTTGAAGACCACACTCTTTAGAAAATTAATTGTAATTCAATTAAGTTTGTAGAATAAAACCCATAGTTTATATATTTATGTGAGTCATAATTTTCGAAGTTATTAACAAACTGTGAATCTGAGTATTTATTGACGGTCGATATTACATTTCGGTGAACTCTTGAAATCAATTTCCGTAGTTTGTACCAAATCCTATATCTCGGCGGGTGGGCAGTTGGGCGACACAGGAATCACCGCCTCCAGCTACTTCCAACATCGGACATCCTGAAAATTTGATTTTAGTTGGAATTGACGTGTATATCTCGAGGGAAATAAGCTGATGTAGACTATACTTATACTTGAAGATGGTTCCTGTTCCAGCTTCATTTGGTATAATATTATAATGAACCATTTTAATTAAGAGTTTATTTAGATAATGATTTTTACAATTTATTTCTTATTTATTGTTATATTTATTTAAGGGTCACTATATACGTAATGAAAATATGTTTTTTATAAATTATATTTATATATATTATAAATTGTGCTGATATTTAATAAAAAGTTTGCGTTATCTTTATATAACAAGTTGGATATAGCGAAAGCAACTGACGGTTTGTCGTCCATAAATTTGTTTCTGAGAAATAAGCAAACCGTTACATGTTAGGTTAATGGCCTAAAGTTATTTTAAGAACCTTTTACCCTACCACATGAGTCACCCTCGAAAGCAAATATTTTCTTAAATTATGATATATTTATAATTAAAGACAACATTTACTATATTGTTAAATATTATAAAAAACTTATCCATAAATTATATTTAGTTATTTATAATGCGTTATTCAAAACAAGTATTTATCAAAGATAATCAATAGAAATAGTCTTTATTCAATGTCATTGTAACAATGATGTATGGGGTAAACCAAACTTCACTGAGGCAAACAAAATCAACGACATCGTTGGTTTTTTGGTTTAGCTTCACACTTTTTGAAATATAGTCTGACTAAAAAATGCATCATAGACAAATGTTTGCAATTCCCGTTGGTTAGCTTCGTTGAGTTTATCGTAAATTTTGTAGTTTGTTAGGAATTTTAACGGCACTGTATCTGCTTGTCAAGAAGTGCTGACAATGTGTACGCTCGTGCTGCGTTATTTTCTGCTTGCCCGCGTTTCGAGTTTTTTTTACGTCAGCGTCCCTGGACCAGCAAAATGTTGAATTTTTTTCATTTTCTTTTAACTTTAGTGTTGTCACGTAGAAAATATGGTGTGCCTGTATTTTTAAGACAATGTAGCTTCGCCGGTTTGAATACATAATAATTAGAATTATTAGACTTAAGTATTGCCCGACTCCGGGCTCTAAGCCATAGAATTGAGGTAATTCATAAAGGAAATTAATGTTGTAAGTGGTTAAGCTTAGCTATCATTCAAAATAAGTGAGCTCCATAAAACTCGTTATAATATTTTATTTCAGCCTTAACTTTCCTGCCTTTTAAATTATTTGTTCGTGAAGGCTGGAGTCGGTCCAAATTAAATTATACGCAGAAAATGTTGCTCCATTTGTAGATTCAGAACCATTTGTATTTTACGATATTTAAAATTATATGAATTAATATTTTAATTAATCATTACTTTTCTAAACCTTTATAAATTCACATACTGAAAAATGTGAAATATACACATACATTGCGTTTTCATATGTCTCAGATTTGGCAGTAACTTTTCGACCATTATTAAAAATTAAGTAAACGATATAAACTAGTCTTATAATTTGAAAAGTCATAACGACCACACGGTTTATTGTATTACCAGATAATTGTCAGCTTTTTAATTTTGATTTGAATTCAACGAAGTCTTATAATTATCTTTATAACTAAAAATCAATCGTCTCATGTCTAAAAGAACATTTGTTCAGAACGGATCTACCAATTTGTACCTGTAGCATTGAAAATTGTCAGACGGTATGTATTTTGAATAATCGATCGGTAGGAAATTGAATAAAAATGTGACGTTCATTCAACTGTTCTGCTGTCACATTTTCACGTGAATTATTAAATTACAGACAAAGCATGAACTAAACCACTAGACAGAGATATTATTCTCTTTATTTTTTGCTGAGACCCTTCCTCTTTTTTTTAATTAGTACATTACCCTTTGCGAGACAGGAAAGGGTCGCTCGCATATAATATATATATTAAGAAGTAAAATATACAATTTTCTATTTTTACTGTCCCCAAAGCATTTTTGTGCTAACTCTCGTTATAAAAAGATATCAGAAAACGCATATCTCCTTAAAGAAATCACGTGCCAGTGCTACATAAAAAGGTTCCACAGGAAACGTAACCGCTTAACTTTTAAAACGTATACGTGATTCAATTCCGAAGTTGTATCTCTCGCTGAAGCCCAAAACTGTCGCAGTACTATTCAACTTTCTTCAATATTTTAAAGCGATCGCTTCTTAGTAGCTGCCATTTGATAATACTTTTGATATAAATCTTTCAACGTCTGTAAAGTTTTGTATAACTTATATATTAGATTTATGGATTGCATGATTTGTTACATTCTACATTACTTAGTATTTATATATATTTACTTAGTATATATACTTTCAGTATTTTCGAACACAAAGAGGATACTCAAATCATTAAATAAATTGATCTGTTTGATCTAAACTTTTTTAAATCAATCGAACGTCTTTTAAATCAATCAACTCCATTGTTTGCTTTAAAGTTCCATAGAGTTGATTTTATTAAATCTGCATCTACTTATTTATATCTTTACCACTTTGAATCATTATCAGTGATCATTGTGTACGTCAAATGGATGTGTCGGGGGCCTATTTTACTTACATACTTACCAGACATAATTTAGCTTAAATACCATACTCATCGAAGTATGGTATTAAGCTTAAAATTTAAATTACGAGTGTTCAAAATGCGCCCTGGCCTTAAGCCTGGAGAGGAACCACATACATTTAGCCTAATATTTCTTTATTGTGATCACTGTTTCACATAACGTCAGTATAAAATGAGCAATTTACAAACAACTAGAACTATCGCAGTTAATTCAATAGGAAGGCCTACTAATTAGTAACGAATTAAAAAAGTATAAAAGAATCGAAACAATATCATAAATATTAAGCAAAGTGATGTTTATTGTACGAATGTATATTTTTTTAACTACTAACTACATATATTTATTATTAATGAATAATTTTTCTAACAAAACTGAAATATGATTTGATAAATATAATATAATATATTTTATTGAAAACCCAAAATAATTTATCAATTTGATGGAATAAAATATATATTAATGTTAAAAGGTTTCAATATTCGTATTTCTAAGCTATTTCTTAAAGGTCGTTATTATTGAAGCGTTATAAAATATTTTATACTCACGTCCTGACGTACAGATTTATAAACTAATTTAATAAGCCATTAAAGCAATCTGGGCCAGGGGTTACCATGGTGATTTATAGAAACACGAGAACATTAAAAACGCATTACGTAAACATGACTTTGGGTGGAAAATTTAACGGCACGGTACATAAACCCCAAGTGAGTTGGTAGTTGCTTTATAGAACGCAAATTGGTTAATAGTTATGGAGCTTCAAAGTTAGATTCCTTAACATATTCGTGATTAGGATAGAATTACGTTAATAACATTTTTCGCTAAGTGAAATTAAGATATTATTACAGTGATTCCATTTAGTAGATTTGTTTTAGACTTAAAAACATTTTATATTTCTTAAATTCAATCGAAAGCATTCTAGATTCGTTAGTGAATTAAGTAATTCGAGGATGAAGTGAGAAAAATGAAGAATTTTGATAGTAGTACTTCGCGCACAAGTTATATTTATATAAAACATGTTTCTGAAGTTATACTTAAGTCGTTCAAAAGTTTGCTTCCAGCTTTAAGTTTTGTAGCATCATATATCCGAGTGAAGATTATTATTTTCTTCGTATGGTTTATAAAGTAGAGATTGAATTTAATGACGTCGAGATTAGGTTTAACAGAGTTTTTTTCTGGTTTTTAGTTTTATTTCGTTTGAAAATGTATAAATTAAGTATATTTGGTAATACCACTAGGCATATAGTAATTGACTGCTTATTGTTGAAGGTTATGGGATGGTGTAACGGGGTGGTTACCACCTTTACAAAAGCTGCATTTTGTAAAGAGAGACTGAGCTGCTCTTGAGCATATTTGCAAATATTTAGAGCTAAATGAGCATCAGAAATCAAAGCAAAATGCTCTTTTTAACACTCTCCGCGACAAATGCGACAGAAGACCTATAAAGATGATATCTCTCCGCACCTTCAAAGACATCAAGTTGCACGCTATTAAATGGTAAAAATGTAAACTACGGCGTTCGGGATCAAATATGAAACCAATACTCCATGTGTGACCAGACCAGCAGTTTATAAAGTGTGAGCCTTTGATTAGGCGTAATACTGCCTCGCTCTGTTGATCAATGAGACGAAAGAGTGGCGCTTTTTTCATATGGGCTGGGGTCTCTTCTTAAGAGCAACAGCGGGAAAGACGGCCAGTTAATGTTACCAAATTTAGCTTTGTACAGCACCCGGAACTTACGTATCCTGGAAGGGTAGCTTTACTCATTCCTGCTACGGTCGTAGACAGCATCAATATTCTACTATAATTACTCATTTAACTTTGACGACACTGACAGATAACAGAAATGGTCGTTTTCTTACACGAGGTCACACTGTTAACATTTCAAAACCTTCCAATTTTGAAACTATTGGAACGTTTGTTAATTTAATAGATAGTTAAAAGTTAAATAATTTTCAATTAACAAATAAACTTAATACGTACCAGTTAGAAAATCAAACATATTATGTTTTATGTAAATGTGGGGCAAAGCTTGGTTAGTTAATTAATTAACCTTCTGAAAATACTAGATAGATTGGTAAATTTACTTGAATTTGTACATTTGCTCATTGGTCCAATTAACTATAAATGGAACGGTCTGTTTTACACAAAAGGTCGTAGAGCCTAAAATGGGTTATTAATTAAATATAAAATATTTTCTATAGATTTTATTTTTTTTTAAATTAAATTAAAAAAATGAAATTATAGAGTAAATTGGTTATAATAACTTCAAGTACAATAGACTTTTGTATTGTATTATAAGGCCAGTATATTGACAACAGAAACTAAACCTATTATGTTTGTATCTACAAGACAGTTAGACAGGTAGAACTGACAATAAAATATACTTAAATACCTTAGGGAAATGTTTGAAAGAAAACGATAAGTTTAAAAACTAGAATCCCAACGAGAGAAAAATTACAAACTGACGACATATTTTTTTTTTAGAAAAGAGTTGGATACCTCTAAAAAAAGCCTTGTCCGAAATATTTCACAAATGCAGAAGAAATATTAATTTTATAAAATAAAATTAACATGGCTTTCTTGAATTACATTAAAACAAAAAATATATATTAACAATAATTAAATGAATATATTGATTTGAATACAGTTATTAATGTTGAAGCTCTGAAGCTTTTCATTTTCAGATACAATTTTGATTTTAAAATGTATTATCCATATAATATATATAAAGCCTGTCCTTTAATCTCCATCAGTCAATGTCCGTTTGTTTTATATTATAATATCCCCTCTTTGCAGTAATTGTATAATAGGCTCATAACTTATACTTTATTTCTTGTAAAGGTCCGGGAGACATTACCAGGGAAATCCGTGATTGATCATAGTCTTTCAGCTTCATTAATCTCTTACATCTCGTCGACGCTGGCTCTTTTCCCCGCTGGTATATTATTTACCGTCTTATTAAATTCCCATTCTTTTGTGAACTTATTTAAATAAAATTAAGTTAATATGATTATTCAACGATAATAGAAAAAAATAATACTTGTATATATTATTAATATACTTCTTTAAATATAATTAATTTGTAAGTAGATGTATGTAGACGTGTGAAGTCCTATTATAGTCTAAATCTAGTGAGTGACCCTGACTGCTGAGCCAAAGGTGGTGGATTCGATATTCACATGTATTTTGTGTCCGTAATTCATTTATTTGATAATATATTAAAAAAAAACATTTTTTTTAATATAAAAATAATAGTCCTCCGGTGGCAGGAAGAGCCCAGGCCGTCGGTAGTTAAGGTTTCAGGCCCAGGAACTCCTCACAATGCGGGCCGTCTCACGCAACACTGCCTTTTTAATCCAACCCTTGATCCAGCAGTCAAGCGAGAGTTTCTTAAGGTTGAAACTTCGCTATATATTATATCACGATTATAATAATTATTATTGTATTTCAATTAGATCATAATAGACTATTCCAAACTATAATATAAATTTAATTCTCAAAGTTACTTTGATAACAACTGTCTGGTTAAACGCAGAGACATACCAACCATAAATCACAGTGACTAAGTAAACCAGTCAGGTCCCAGTGGTTTTATATCAATCCACTTGATCGCAGACTACTCCATGTTTTATTATAACATGGTAGCAATGAAAAAGATATTCAAAATATAATCTAATAAATGTCTCAACATTCTTTGTATATAAGGCCTACAGCAATGCCTTCGCTGTTTGCGTCGTCACAGAAATATAAATAGGAATAAATATAATAAAAATAAATAATAATAAATATAAATAAAAATATAAATTAAATCTATATTTAACATTCATATCTTTAATAAAGCTGTTTTAAATATAAATACTTAAAATTTAATTCTACAAATATTTTAAATATTTTCGTTTATAAACTTTAAAATTAACAATAAGCAATCAAAAACGTATTAATTACATTTCAGAAAAATTAACTTTATAATATTTATGTGATATAGATTAAAAGTAATATATAATAAATGTATCGATATCTATAAAGTTACAAAAGTAAAAACACGTCTTTCCTATTAATATCCAACACGCTGTCATTAAGAGATAAATAATTAATTGTTATTAATTAAATCGTCTGTTACAAGTCACTCTATTGACTTCAAAAGTGAATTAATTCTGGTAATCACCAACAGAACATAACTTCCCTGGGCTTTTTTGGTTTAATTTGGTTCAACCCAAGGAATACACCAGCTAATGATAAACCCATCGATTTTTCTGTCAAATAGCGGTCAAAGCGGAGTGCTAATTTCATTTGTCATCCGGCGGCCGTCCAAAACGGAATGGATAACTGTAAGCTAACATTACCGGTTCGAATTATTTCGGGTATATTCAGCCCATCTGTTTAATTAGCATGCGGTTTGCTTTAATTTGCAGAGGATTGGACGATGGACACGTCACTCAGCATTTATTCCTACTTATGTTAAATTGAAACGTCTATATTGTAAAAATGTTGTCGTATATACGAACTAATAAATTTATATAATAGTTATATATTTATTATTTTTTATTTATTATGTATTATTTAATACTACTTATAGCTCACGGTTTGACATCCCCCCACCCCCAAAGTTTAAGTAACCAGTGGGTTATTTAAACATTGTTGAAACCACCCAATTTTAAATAGAAATATTCAGAATAGCATATTTACATTATTCAAATATTTAAAAATGTAAAATGGTCATCAGATGTTCCACGAAGTTCATGTCAAGTAGTTTATACATTGTTATATTTATAAACCATTATGTGCTAGTAATAAATCTGACGTAAATGAGTATATAAATAAATCAACGAAAGCATTTGTTATGCTTCCTTTTATTAACTTATAAATAAAAATATTAAAAAGTGAATCTGTTATCTTAGCTAAACTAAGCTTGATTATCGAGCAACAAACAAACCGTACAACAAACCGTACATACATAAATGAATCGCCTCATGGTATAGATTCATGGTAGAGGACCATTTAGATATAACTTACGAAAGTAATATCACATTAGTACTCGGCTCACTCTCACTCCGGCGACTAATGGTGGCTGAGCATTTTCTTGAACTCTCCAACAGAAAGTAGCCAGTCATTCGCAACCCTTGCACTATATCTGTACCAAAAGGGTACTTTTTGACGTAAAGGAAAGTCACGAATCTTGATATTTATAACAAATCAAATTAATCGAGTTATAGTGAAACTATTTCATATCGATTTTAAGTTAAAGTAAATAATTGCGTTCATTATTCAATAAGAAATGAACTAGTTGAATGGATGGCATGTAATTTTTAAGGAAATTATATATTATCGAATATTTTATATATTATAATAATATCAATCAATGTTGTACATATTAATTTTTTAAAACCCAATGTTTAAGTATTCAACATTACAATCACAATTTCAAATTCAATATATATATATATATTTAGTCTTGGCACTTTATAAATATTTTCAAATAATTGAAATGTTTTGAAAATATGTTTTAATTATTGAAATATATTAGTTCAATTAATACTACATAATCACAGCAAATTACCGTCACCACAAAAGCATGATCTGGCTTAAGCAAGTTTTTATTTTAGCTTCTTAAATATAGAAATGTATCTGGAAAATAAAAATTATTCTTATTAATTATTATTTCACAAATGCATTTTAACATTTACCAAAATTCTATTGTTATAATAGAAGATGAATGCTATATCTTGCATTTGATTTGTGGTGTTGTCGGATTTTAGTCACTTAACGTGAAAGTAATTCGGATCAAAGGTATGATTGATAATTTTGGTGCGGTCAAGTATTTTTAGACCCTAGAGGATGATAAAATGTAAAAAGTTTGAATGAAATATATTATGTACAAAAATATACCAATTGTGAATGTATATTTTAAAGATAGAATGAAAAAGTTCATTTAAAAAAAAACATTGTATGTACTTTTTAATCAGATTGGCGTATTTAGTGAAAACGTTGTCCGAATAAGTAAATACCGTAAACAAAGGAATGCAGGTTTTATTCGATGACGACCTCTATAAAAGGGTACAAGTTATATCTTTATTTTTTTTTTAAAGTTAAAAAGTTTTAAGCTTCTGGTTTTATAAATTTGAACTGTTACTTACTACTTGGTACGAAAATTGCGTGCTAGGAAAAGATTTATTTAAAATTCAACGGACCGGAAAATACTGGAGTAAGATGTATATACGCAGATCTCGGATAGAAAAAGCGGATAATACTTTTACAAGACTGTAAAAGAGGTGGGTATTATTATTTCTTTTGAATGAAAAGGATAACTTTTTATCCTATATTCATTTAAAACTTAATATACTTACCATGAATAAACATTTATTTTATATTTATAATCAAACAAACAGGTACCTCCATTTTTATAAGCCTTTATATCCTGAAATTTCTATATAAATGGATTGGATTGTCACCTAAAAATACCAAGCGATTCAGTTGCGCTGAACAGAAGTAGAGTAAGGAATTCAGTAACAAATACTGAGCAAAAGCCAGTATTAATAAGTAAAGTTTGATGTAAATTATACGTCTTAGGTCACAGAGCACATAACAGAGGTTGTAATAAAACTTCCAGCTACACAAACTTGGCGTAAATTACTTGCAGTCTTGGTTAAGTAAACTGTGTCGCAAAACCAAAACAAATAGATACCATGCAATCGTGACCAAGCACAGATGTTGCGTTTTACACACAAATCTAGTTTCTACTGGAGTTCTGCGTCCATAAACAAGTACCATGCTCAAGTTTGACCAATATACAAACCTAGCTTATAATATTAGCAGTGTGTCCTATACTATACGTAAGACGTTCGGGTGGAATTTAATAATTTAAGTTGTAAGAGATTTATTTAATATCCTATTTACACATTTGAATAGCACTATTAGCTGCTTATAATGATTTATGTATTTCTATTATTACTTCCAACGAGAAATCAAAAATAGGGAAAAATTATAACAAATAGGAAAAGGAATCAAAAATATTAAAGGTCTAGAATCGTTCCATATTAAATCAGTAGATTACCTAAAGTAAACATACAAACCATATTAAAACCCAAAGCGATAAGTGATATTTAGTTTTGAGATGAAGGTTATTGAATAAAATTTTTCAAACATGTCAAACAATTTCTCAAAACAATAAATCCCCATTGTATAAGGTAAAATAAAGAAATGTTTAATGAAATTGTTTTCCTTTTTAATTAAGTTTCTTTTTTTTTTGTGTCGCTTATTTTGCAAAATCGTGACTGTATAACTAAGCAGCCAGCATAAACAGGCTTATTCGATCTGAAAAACAATATTAAAACAGCTAAGTTTGCTTTGTGCATCTCTAATTAAGCCGACTCGCTATTCTACAACCGTGCTTTACCGTTTCAGAATCATAAACACGGCTACGAATTTATTTAATATATGTTAAATTCTTGTTGGTGCTTCAAAAAATATTCCATTGCAACTGTTTAATCACATGCTTTTATAACAGTCCATGAGTGCGAAATTCAAATCAAAGTAGGCAAAAAATAATTGTATATGTGTGTTTGTCTGTTCGCATTTCTATAAGTCTTTATTTTTGCGAATCATTCAAAACTGCCGAAATGTTTGACATCTGACCGTGGGATGGTTTGAATTACATGCAAAGGTCTGTCTATAAACTTAGTGAAGAATCTGAAGCTTACAAGTTGATGAATTAGAGATGACCTTTTTCATTGAAGTACGTAGGTTTAATTAAAAGCACTACGAACATTGCGAGCAGACATTTTCATTTGATGTGACCCAAAGAAAACAAAATATATCCTAAGCGGATGTTACAATCTACTAAATGTCATTAGTATGTAAAATAAATTGCATTATCACTGTTCCTCGTTATTTTTCTATGTATTCGATTGACTTTCTTTCGATTTAGTAAAATCTGCATTACTACTAAAATGTCTATGATTATAAGTTATTTCTATAGTTTAAAATGTGTGTTATTTTAATAATCTGCCTGTACCCAAACAGCACTTTCAAAGCCGAGTCCAAAAGCCTCGTAGCTTTTTTAAAATTCTTACGTTCAACAATCCTTATTTAATCAACAATGCCAATATTTCGTGTAAAAATGTTCGTTTGTATTTTTATTTATCCGGGCTCTGTCAATATAAGCAGTATGATTCAAACAGGATGGACAAGATTTATGATTCCCGCAAGAGCCGCCTTGTTTTTTTTCAATTTCCAATAGCAATCACTCTCGGTTATAATCAATAATTTTATCCACATTAGATTTTAGCAATACGAAAAAACCAAATTCTAAAGTATATAAAATGACAATTAACATAATTAATTAATTAAAAACTAACAACATGAAATAATGTTAAGTTTTAATAGGGGATTGAATTAATCTAACTTAAGTGCTTTTGCGTAACGAGTTACGCGGAGTATGTGCGAGTTCTATGACGTTTTCTATTATATACTAGCTACATGCTCCGGCTTCTCATGTTAGCGCCTTTGATAGCAGATTTTTATCATTCTATAGTTCTAAAACAGTTTAGCAAATGTATGCACAAACTTCAGAAACTGTAACTATTTATTTTATTTATAGATCTAACAATTCGTGAAAATTTGATAAATACAGTAGGTTTTAAAATATTGCGTTCAGTACAAAAATGTTTTTATATGTAGTGATGAAGTTTTGTAAATTTATTACACATTCATAAAAAAATTGAATTATAAGTCTAAGCTTTAAAATGTTCATACAAAACATTTAGTTATGTGGCTTTATTAGTAGATTATAAATATTATATTTATAGTTAGATTTCTATTATTAATAATTCACGGAAAGTTAACTAATTAGTCGAAGTTAGAGGTTTCAGATAATATTAACAATACAGTATTAATTAACTTTAACTGATAATTAGATTTGTAACAGAATATTAGAATGATGTATTTATACGATGCTATAGTCCGCTGAGAATATCGCATAATTTTTATAACATTATTAAATTTTAGAAAGGCCACAATTTTATACATACTTAACCTCAAAAAAAATAATGTTGTTCTTTTAAAAAGGTCCCTCTCACAGTGAAAGTTGGAAGATATATTTATGAGGACATGCTATCATATATACAATTTTTATGATTTATATATTTTGTTATATAATAAATAACTAAATAAAATTATTCATCATAAAATTCAAACGTAAAATTTATTAGATATCCATTAAGCCGACCGGACACTTTTTGTTCAAGTAAAATTGAAACAGACTCCAATATGACTAAACTACTTTATTATTTACAGGACACGATGCAGCAAATTCGAAAACTGGCGGAATTCCAAATTGAATTAAACCTGAGAGGACACTGCCGAACTCTGATCACACAGCGACGTCACCCCAGCGTTATCTAAACGGGAAACATCTTAAACTTCATCCCATATATCAAAAGTATCCACCCCAATTTCTTTCATTCGTTCTTCATTCTCTAAATTGGAAATATTTTGACTTTAGTATTTATATAAACTTATGTATTAAAAAGAAGAAGAAAGTATTGTAGAATTATAGCAAAGGAATTATATAATAATTACCTTTTATATTGTATTATTAAAAATAACTAAGTCCATTATAATATTTGAAGTGAATTAAGCGCTACACAACTAAACAATTATAATGCTTTTATGAAGTTATCTCTAAAGCTGCAGCCAGCTGTTACTCGTTTGTTCTTATGGCTTATAACTTTATTAGTTTTCTAGAAAAATAATGCCTATTTGTAGAGGTGTTTAAAAATTAAAAGTTTAATGTATTCGTTTTTATTTACAAATATTAATATACATACAATTTTGCAACTGGCTTTGCCTATATCGTCTTCGTTTTAATCATTTTAATGGATTAGATACACATCAAGCTTTATCAAACGTCGTAAAAGAAATGAACTTTACATATTAGATTTCGTGCTTGGTTACACAATACCGCAATGTTGCCTATCCAAAGTTTTGATAAAGATGAAAAATTGTTTCTACCAGCTTAAGGGGATTCTATGGTCGATTAATCTTTCTACGTACCTATTGTTGATCTCGGCGGGTGGAACTTTTGTGTCCGAACTCCAGCTGAGATCAAAAGATTTCGCTTGCATTGCTTGCTACGATTTTACGAACCTTTTTACTTTAAAACGATAAAATAGTATCGCATGCATGTGTATATTTTACGAGCACTTTTGTGATTGTTTCTTCATAAAATTTGTTTTAATGGATCGTTGAGTATATTGACAGTTTTATTTAGGGTTCATCGTCCTGCAGCGGAGTGGGGTGGGTAGTTTGTACCCTTCCCATAATCATTGAAAAGGAAAATTCTGCCTAGTAGTATGACTAAAAAAAGCTGATACTTAAAATTCTATATTTTTATTTTTTTATGTTAATAAGAGACCCTCATTATTTTACATGTATGTATGTAATGGTAAAACATTCCACAGTGAAGGATATTCCGACAGATGAATTTAAAACTTTGATTTCAGCAGAAATATTTTTTTATTTGGTAACCTTAATGGAACACATTAAGGGCCTGAACACCAATAAATTTAAAAAAAAAATTCTACCCGCGATAGAATTTTAAAATTTATCTGAAAGAATTACGTTCATTGTCGGATACACCTCCCATTACATTATACTTTTTATCTATATTCTAAAAAAATACGAAAGCTTACATAAAATGTATTCGTAACATAAATAAATAAATCATCGATAAACATATTTGCACCAAAAGAGGCGGTGGAGGGGAATTGTGCTCACCCCCTTTTCATCAACGATGTTTCGTTGTATGATGTGATAGGGAGAGCCTATTGCCGGGAATAATTAATGCTCGAGGCAAGTCATTTTACGAAAACCGAATATCATATAAAGACATTGCTCGACCTAGGATTCGGTCGAGATTAATTTAAATTAACATATAGTGCGTTGAATTCCAAAACTATGTAATAATATTTTTTGCTTATATCATTATTAATTTAATAAACAACTATAGAGGTCAATATAAATAACAATTAAAATATAAAAATACATACTTTAAAAAAAATATTGCTTAATCTAAATGTAATGAAGAAGGTTCAAAAAATTCTCTCGTCAAATGGTTTTTTTGAAGATCGATATTCTGAAACTTTAGGAGTAAAATAACTTAGGTTATATACCAAATAAAAACAGATTAATCTGCTATTAAAAATAAAAAACAAAATGTATGTAATTAGATAATTTATTATACACGTAAAAATAATTAATTTTCAATTCTCTCAACGCAATGAAGAATATTGCTAACATGAAACGAGTTCATTAGCCGTTGCAGCTGTGCGCTATATTTTAAAGCTCTACAATTTCGTCCGTGACACTTTTGCTGCATATGAAAAAAAAATTACCGTTTATTCAATATTGCTTTGAATGTTTCAATTTGTTTTAGCGTTATAGCATGGATGTGTGTATGTCACGTGTATAACATTTACAATTCAGTATAAATGACCGTCTGAGTCAAGAATCATACTTTATTTTTTAATATCAATAAAATTATTAACATGTAACTTATAATTACGACCAATAATAAAATAGTTTACAGAAGTTACTGATCCCACGAGGGCACTATAGTTAAAAGTTTATCTTCTTTTTTGTAATGTTATTTCGATACTTGTATCGCTAACCATTTTAAAAATATTTGTATTTGATGTTACGGTAAGTATAAATATGAGTTGTTTAATTAATAATGAATTAATTGTTTTGAATTAAACATTCGAGTAATTAAGTTTTGAAACAGGATTAACGTCCGGATTTTGAACCACATTAATATAAACGAAGAAATATGAACGGAATACGAGCGCTATATTTTACGTGTTTTACGTGAACATTTTAGCAAAGGCCTCCATATTGAATTTTATTTATGCCTCCAATAAGTGACATACATTTACGTGTTCCATTGCTTTTGTGATTTATATAGGTACAAATGATGTACTCTTAATGGCGGCATATTTATAATATTGGAAAGGTCCATTATCTGCAACAAAGAAAATTATCAGCAATAACGTTGCATGCGAATATTCAAATTTATATTTGTTTTATTCGCAAACCAAAATAAATAACAAATTTTATTAACAAATTTTACCGATACATGAAAACTATCAAATGTGGAATAAATGTTAAAAAAAATGATACCAATTTTAAAGTAATATGTCTTTATCGTTACACGAATGGATTTGTGAAGGCTTTAAAATTATCCGGTTTAATATTACATTTTTATATATGAAATGCTACTTTACTTATATTTATGCGATTATTTAAAATAATAAGGTGGATTTAACTTTAATAAAATGAAGTTACCAAAAGATTTATTATTATAAAATGTTGATAATAATCGTCGTATGAAAAGCTCATTGGGCTTTGTCTCTTATAAATGAGATTATTTGCTCTATAACACGTTTTATATATTTTTACCTTTTAAATAATTGTGTCATAAGAAACAAATACATTTATAACACAATAAACAATATCGTATATTCAGTTATTGACTGCCATCTTAAATTTATTGATATTTTTTCAATTTAACAAAGATAAAATAAAATCTGTCAAATTAGATTTAAAATTAGATTTATTACAAAATGATTATGGATCCGATAAAAAATAAACATGATTCCTAGAAATGCTTCAAATATTTTCCGCTGGAGCAGATTCTATTAAATTGAAAAATATCTGACCTAGGAAAATCTTTTCACAGATATCACGTAAGATTTATCACATTTGCAAGGGATCCGCAGTCAACGAAAGATATAACTCTCCAATACAAAATAATATGGCCTTGGCCTAACGTAAATAAAATAGCGTGTAATATCACAATGCCGGCTACGTCGGCGATATTAAATTCCGCATTTAAATTATGGCTTGGTTCTTTGTACTTCGTGCTCCATACTTTAATAAAATTACTTTAGTGCTAAAAATATAAGCCTCTTACAATATGGAAACTAAATCTTGAAGGCTGGTTACAGAATAAAGGCAAATTCAGCTGTTCAAGAGAGTTTTAAAAATAAAGAGACAGTTTTAAATCACCACTATTTTTAAAAGTAGGTTAAAAATTTGTATTAAAAAAAATGGCCTCAACTATTTTATGATATTAAAAAATTTATTAAATTAAATTCTTAGTTACTGTCGTTTTTCTCTTATCATAAAATATTGAATGATAAGTTTGGGACGTTTTAAGTTTATTTATAATATATTTGGCTATATTGGCTAAATGGATAAACTCTATTGACCTTGATATTATTTTATATATTTTATTTATTATTATAAAAGTTAAAGAAATGTGAGAAACATATAAGATATCGTTATAATAAGAAGAGATAACTACGTTCTTAGAATAACTACCGACAACTTTGAAATGAAGAATTTAATAGCACGTTAACGAATGCATTCGTTACGTAAAATATATATATTCTGTACAAAAAGTTTTCATTTCAGGAGCTATTACTCAAACGTGTAGGTTCGTTCTCAAATGAGATTTCATAATTAACGTAAGCCAGGTCGGCCCGTCAAGTGGATGTGAAAATTTAACGAGAGGAGCGAATGGGTACTTTAGATCTATCTCAGTGTCACTACATCTGAAATATATTATATAAAACCTCCGTAATTAGTTTTTATATTAAATAATATCATGATTTCATGCCAAGTTAGTTGTCAAATAGTTATGTATTTAATTATTTTTGATACTATCAAATTAATGTTAGATCAATTTATTTATAAAAGTTGAATTGTACATAATATTATATTTATAATAGATATATAAGCTTTTATAACTAACGATGAATGTAATAATAATAAAATAAATGCGTATCCCAATTAAAAGCTAAATACTTATAATATCAAATTAGCTCTAAGAATAATTTACGTCATCCAAGATTTTAATTCCCGTAATTACAAGCTTAAGAAATAATTACAAGTCAAGTCAAGTTACGGTTTTTCTTACTTTGTTAGCAAGCTGTTTTGTGGGAATTCAGGAAAAATCCTCAATTAGTGTCATCGTTTTATGAAAGAAGCGTCATGTTTAAGAGAATTAATGATCTTCATAAATTTTACAGGATTTTCAAGAGTTTGAGTTCCACTTGATGCGATGAATTGAAAATGTCAGCGCTAAGTGTAACTTTAAGTTATGTTGTTTAAGTTATGTGATCAATACTTCACACTTTTCTCCTTTATCTCTTTCACATTTATCGTTATTAATTATTTATCATTATTAATTATTTATCATTATTAATTATTTATCATTATTAATTATTTATCATTATTAATTAATTATCATTATTAATTAATTATCATTATTAATTATTTATCATTATTAATTAATATGCGAAATATTCTGTACCGCTTTTAGTGCTTTTTCAAATTTAAATATTAATAAATGTCTAAAGCAGAGTGTGGATTGAGACTTACGCTTTTTTTAACCCTACAAATTCATATTCACGTAAACAATAAAATTGTATTATAAAATATAACGATTACGTAAAAAGTGCGTGACACTTTCCGAACGAAATTGCTCACGATAAAATCTTTATTATAAAAATACTGGTTTCTATAATTATTTTAAAGAATTATTATTTATACAAAATATTGCCAGTTAAAAAATTAGAAAAAAAATTTAAGTTTTACAATTTATGTTTGACACAAATTTGTTCAAATTAAATTTATGTATTAAATTAATTACATTACAAACTATGTTGATTTAAATTTTAAAAAATTACATCGTTAACATGGGCTTTTTTACTAATCAGTTTTTATATATGTTATATTTAAGTCGGAGCTGTGGGCTTGTCCAAAAAGGCTCTAGCAATCAAATATAATAGCCCAGTCGGTCAGCCACTTAGTTACGACCGCAAATTGGGTCAGCATGTTGTCCAATGAAATCGTTTTTGTCCTTATATTGTTATAATCTGACCTAGTGCTTTTTAATTAAGATTAATTATAACTCGCATTCAGTTAAGTTGCCATGACATGCTTTGTTAATAAGTACCAATATTGCCATGTTGGTAAATGTTTATTGATTTTTTGTTCTTATATGAGAATGGTCTTTTGTGCGTAGCGTCCGTAAGCTATAAGGTTGGTATAGATTAGATTATATTTCTATTATTGGCTAAATTGGTCATCATCATCGAACATAATTAATATGTTTGTTACACGCTAATGCATTAAAATTACGACTAATGATGTGGCAATATTATCGATGAAATCAAGGTACACAAATTAATATACCGCCAACATCAGCTTCCCTCAGCCACCATGTTGATTCAGCCCACATAATCTAGAATAGTCTATGTGCAGATATATTAGTGCTTTAGCTTCGGCCTAGCCTACTCCTCTAGGTACGTAATACGATGGATCTAAGTGTTTTGTATTAATAAGGATTAGGGTTTATCATTTTCTAATACAATTAGTTAACGCTGTGATTAAGAAGACATAGGTTTATATATTTGATTGTTAAACTATTAATTATAATTATCTGTTAACCTTAAAGATAAGTACTAACCTTAAGAAAGAAATAGTTTAATTCTAGGACAATAAAATAATATGAATCAGCATTTAAAATATATAAAGTTACTGTATCAGTTTAGTTTGGTTGGTTTCTGTGGAATTTCAGCAATACAAAGCCACATTATCGAACCTATTTTATTTTTGGTTTGTTTCCGTCAGCTAAACTTTAAATGCTAAAGCTTGGCTTCAGCCCAATGTTTTGTTGGGCATGTCCTTGCAAAGCTTTCGGTTATATATTGTATCACAAAAGAATTGCTTTAATTTATGATGCTCCGAGTTTCATGAATCTGAATTCTCTTATAAAAATCGCTGTGAATATGTAAATTTTTCGATTTTTAATATATTCTGCATAAAGAAAAAAAGGCCTCTCTTCGTTGTTTACACAAAGTATATAAATAGTCACCAATATAGTTAATAATAATTTACAGCACGTTCAATTCAATAACCACGACAATATATATTGTAAACCAAAACCACATGACACATTTCACAAAAATTACAAAATCTACCTATATAGTTCATTATTCTATTTTCCGAATTGGAATAACCGCATTGTTTATTAAGTTCATTTCAAAATGACAATTATATATTTTAAAATAGAATTTTTGTTATCTCTATAATCAACTTCAATTTCCCCGTATGGTAAATAATATATTGACATAAGGCTAATTTAGTCTAGCGTCAAGAGTAACTACGTCTCGTTGTTGAACGTAAGGACGCGTTACGATGCAGCCGTAGCAATTAGTCGTTGGCGTCAGATGGTAAATATTAACACGGGTAATTGTATCCTGAATGTCAGCTCCCTGAATGTTCGTTACAGTGCCCACTTGCAACCTGAATACAAATGAATCTATTAGTGGAAAGAGCGGAGATAGTGGATCGACACCAATATCACGTCCCCAGTGTCGTATATGTTAAAGTTCTATTATTTAGACAAACATCTAACGAATATTCAGGTACGAATAAATTTAACAGGAAGAAGATATTTTGTGTGTTTTGAAATTACTCTTATTCCATTATTAAGCATTATATTAAACCATTAGGAATGTAAAAGTTTATTATAATATTTTGTCAATATTTGACTATTTCGTAGGTTGTAATTTAACAGGATCATTTTGATCAACAGGAACCAACACAGTTTAAGATCTGAAGCAGAATTATACTCTTTATAACATTTTCAATAATATCTCTAATAAATATAAGTCATATTATGACGCCGCATATAAGTTTTAATTATAATTTATAACCTTAAAGTTACACAATGTAAATAAGTTCAGCAAACAAAGCTAATTGAATGATGTTAAAGTTAGTTCGTCCTAAATGGATATTGAACAGTCCAGTCGCTGGTTTCAGATATTAAATATTTGTTTTCCGGCTGATTACGCAGATTACGTAGTCGGGGATAAGGAATCAGCAGAACTGTTATATAATGCAAGTAACATAGATAGCTTTTTGGATTTGACCTAAATACTAACTTTGGGTACAGTAATTATTATTCATTTTACTTATTACGTCTCCAATCATAAGTTTCTTGCTAATTGCAAATTAGAAATATTTTTTCAAGGCGGAAGTTAAAATCAGGAACTCAACAATTAAAAGGGTTCGTACTTTTATATTATCATAAATCTGTATTCTCTTTATTTAGTGATGCAGTGAAAGTACAAAATTTTCTTTACCGTTTTTTATGTTCTCATAGTGTTGTTCAACATGAAATAAATTTGAGGCGCATACTGTCTTTGATAAGCTCATATTTAAACCATAACAATTTCATGAATTATGTTTTAAGTGTACTTATTACAGATTCACGACTTAAATACGAGTAATGACACTAAAATCAAACCTGCCATTATAATATTTACACGTACTCGTGAACATTCCACTTCGTCATAGATAAAATTATTGAATTACAGTTTAACGCTATTATATTACAAAGTCGCTTTTGTTAGCGGATTCCGTTCTTAAAGTAGAAAAGCATCTTACAAAGAAACATTAGATACTTCTTAATCTGTGAAAATGAAATGAAATGAAATTGAATTAGTTTTGCAAACAAAATGAAATACCGCAACAATGATAGAAATACAATTTATAGCACACGATCCATTTAGATTTTACTTAACAAATAGTAAACTGACAAAATGACGCTCGACAATGATAAGTCTATGTTTTTACATAGTACGGACAGTACAATATAAGTCTATGTTTTTACATAGTACCGACAGTACAATATAAGTCTATGTTTTTACATAGTACCGACAGTACAATATAAGTCTATGTTTTTACATAGTACTGACAATAGAATGTTTGCGCAGGCCACGTTTAGCTTTCATTGTGCCTTAAAATACTCGAAAGAGTCGTTATGAGTTACTAGAAATAGTTGTTCATTGATTACTCGATTTCGACTTAATTTATATATTTATGATATGTATTAAAAGTTTCAATTTTTCTTATCTTTATAAGTGTATAACCAGATATTGCTATATGGTGAGTATCGATAAATTCTCAGTAAATTGACACCAATATAAAATAAAAAAATCGATGTTCCTTGAACCTATAGCTTCTGGAAAATCATCAGATAGTTCTGCAAACAATGTTACTTAAATGCAGGTAAAATATTTTGAAGAGTAAAACATAGTTTTATTTTGAAATGTCGTTCGAGTATGTTATATATAATTAAACAACTTATAAGATAATATTTAAATAAAAAGGATTTCTCTTTAATATTATCTTTTTGGAGAATTCTAAAGGTTGAGAGTGTTGTTATTGATTTTCCTACATGAGAATTTTTTGTCATGTTATGGGAATCCTTTACATCTTACGATTCCCTATATTTATATACTTGTACATATATATATTATATTCTAAAATGCGTATATATATAAATAAGCAATAAGCAATAAGCAGTGCAGCCAGAGGCTCCGCCCGCCCACATAAAACAATACTAACTGACTTAACACTGTAATTTAATTCATATTATAACTCCAAACATACAATTTCATATTTCTAACTCAAACTAAAATACTAATATAACTAAATTATATTAGTTGAAACATGCAATTAGTTACAAACTCAACCAAAATATATTACGGTTAACAATATTTGCATTAAAGCTTTGAAATAAACATATACTGTTGTATTATATAATATTTGTTTTTGGCTTATTACCTACTGTATTGGTATAAGGAAACGGTGGTCTCATTAAATAATACAATTTACCGTACGGAAACGTAGATAACTATTCGGACTTGACCCAACAACGGTTTGGGGTATTTATTATGAAAGTGTGAATTATTTGTGGAAGTCGACTGAACCCACATAACTCAACTGTTTGCTGACTGTTATCAGAAGATTAGGGCTGATATTCTGGTTACTTTGTTATGAAAGACTTTCTTTATATTATTATTTCATACACGATACCAGGACAAATAACGAGACGGTTTAGGTCATTGTAAGTATTCTTTTTATCAAATTCGTATCGTACAATATGGATCTTTATAAAAATGTTTTCAATCTGCCATATTTATGAAAAACGTTTCCATTATTTTCTATTTACAATCACAGAATTTAAAGACAAAATAGACGTTAAATTGTATTTAGACATTAAATTGTATCATTTTTTTTCTACATAAAGCAATATTGAACACGTCTATTGTATTTTTATATTTATAAGATATTTATAATTTTAAATACTATCAAGCGTTAATAGTAAGAATTTTATTTTTTTATTAAGATCATTAATATTAAATACCTTGCATGTATCATTAGTGACAGTGAAGCTACATGTGTAGAATTAATTATTTTACTCATACATTCCTGTCCTCAATATAATACTGTTATAAAGAGTCTTTCAAATAATAAAATTTTTCAGTTTATTTGAAAGGGCAAATGTACAGAAATTATTTGTTAAATTAAGCAAGTCTAAAAATACTCGTATACGAAACATTTAATTTTGATACATTTATTATTATATAAGTTGATATTCATATTATACCTGAAAGTTTTTGCAAACCTGAATATTTATTACGTAAGTGTCATTATATTCGTTTTTTTATGAAACTTACGGGTCATTCAGTTTTATGGATCTAATAGCTCTTTTTTGTAAAATAAAGATTGATTTTATAAATAGACTAATCCCTCGGTCAGCTGAATATGTCTGGGTATATTAGTCAACTTACTAATTGTCTTAGCCGCAGTGCACTTAAAAATGTAGTCTGTGTGGTTAATATCATGGCCCCGTTCTAATTTTCAATCTATAGATGTACCTGAAATACAGTTTCATGAATAGTCTCAAGCATCAAATTGAGGTCAACTTGAGAACATTAGGAAAAGAAAACTTCAACCATGTTATTTTTTTAGTATTCAGCGAGAGGTTATTTGGTGCACACTATTTCGAAAAAAAGACAACCAGACTATCTAATGGAACATCTTTGCGTTTTCTATATCCTTTGAAAATCTGTAATAATTTATTAAATATATTACACAAAATTTTAATTATATTACATTTATTGATGATTATATATTAACCAAGAAAGGGCCCAGAATTGATCATTGAGGTACGCCCATTTTTGTCAATGTTCCATACTTCAGCTAAAAAAATTAATTATAATCAGGTTTTCCGTTTATTTTTATATTTTCATAAGCTATAATCATTTTATAAATATACCATTGAAAGTTTTAAAAAGTAATTTTCATTTTATAAGTGCACACAGTTTCACATTGAACACCTTAGAAACAAGCTAGCGTTTGTAGACCTAAGTTTTTGAAATAGGTCAAGTACGACATTTATAAGGCTTAAATGAAATCTGACCCATTCCAAGATGATGTTTTCATTTATTTATTCCTGAAATAAGTTTTCATTTTTTACTTTTTTCTTTACTTGTGTTACTTTATAGCCAACGTACGCAAATTTAAAAATTTTGTTGAAAAAATAATAATAATTAAAAAACAAATTAAGTTTTAATGTACCTACCATTTGAACTGTTATAAAGGAAAGGTAGGTCAGGTTGTTCCTTAATGATCCAGTAGCTACTGTCTGGCAGTGAATTTTTCTCTATGGTTTACTACTGTTTTTATTCTTTTTTAATTAGCACATTTTAAGGTGAATTGCAAAGATATATTTTTTTTGTAAGCTTAATTATTGTGTTAGTGTACATTTATTTTTTTACATATCACAATATCCCTAGTTTGTTTATCAGTTGCCATATAACTTCCAAACGACTTATTTAGGTCGTATTCTCATTACACATGCCTTCGTGACGTGAATAAGGCGATGTACAATACGTATTTATTTATAACATTTATACGATTTTTAACATGCATAATAACATTTTACTTGACGTACACAATTGATCACTGGTATAATTCAAGATGGAAAAGATATAAGCAAAAAAATTGCACTTTGAAATAAATATCTCATATAAAAGAATATATATATAAATAAAATTGTGAGTCATTTATGTTACGAATTGAATTAATGTCATAAAATAAGCAAATAAAATTAAAATTTTACAAATTGTATTACTGTTTAATCTTTTTAGTTTTAGAAAGAATATTTTTTCTTTTTCATGAAACCAAATATTTACAAAATAGCAGATTCGAATATAAGCTTCACAATTAATTTCGTAAATTCCTCAAAAATTGCTTTTTCAAATACTTAAAAATCAAATACTTCTTGTTTTATGCCAGAAAGTTATTAACAATTTTTTAGAGTTTTTATTTTATAATTTTCTTCTGAAACTTTCATACTCCTTAAAATTTAAAATCAAGAGTATCAAATCAAAAAATACCTTTGTGTAACCTCGAGACACTTCTCAGACACTCGTAGCAGGATTTTTTCTTTCTTGACACGTTACACACCTACTTACTACAATACTTCTACATAGTATTGTAGTAAGTAGGTGTGTAACCTGCGCTATATTTATACAGCTTAAACAATATCTTGATAATCTATATGTCATTCTGATCTATAAACTATATTACCAAAAAAATTCTATTAAATCTTTTGCGTCAAAGAGTAACAAATATTCATCAAAAAATCTACATCCTCCCAAACTTTCACGTTTATAATAGTAGTCAAATTACTTTTACGCGGGCGGAGCCGTGAAAGCTATTCTTAATTTAATGTAATACACTTTACCTTCATCTAATAATATGTAATATATTTTATTCCTTAACCAAAAATTCCTATAAAAATAACATTCAATTACAACACACGGATCATAAACCTAATATATAATTACGAAGATGAAGTAAATATAAAGCTTAATAATTAATTAATAATAGAACTCTGCGCCATGTTTCCCTCGATACACGAAATTGTATCTTGCTAGATATTTCCATTATCAGCCTTGTGTGATGCTGTAATCCTGGGCGTCAATACTAAATGCGTACATTAGCTCATTTCCCAGAGTAAGCCTTTAAGTGTCAATTAGGATAAGTGTTTGAACATATACGCAGTTCACCGTCATCCAACTAATGTTTTATTCAACCTATAGCTAGTGGCATTTATAATATAATGGCCTTAATTGTGTTTTAATTTCATATCTTTGGGTAGTTATTACAAAATACAATGGAATAGGTCTTATTTAAATTACAAACGGAGAAAAAAAAATAGCTTTGCTTAGTGTTAGGTTTTGTTTTCAAGTATATATTGTAGGTAAATTTAGCCCCAAAATTAGTTTACCAGACAAACAGTCATCGTACAAAAGTACAAGAATGAGATGAACGTCTTAAAACATCAAAATTACCTTAACACCAAGTTAAAAAAATATCTGAACACTATTTGATCTCAAAAATAGCTCACCCTTTTACATTAGAAATGTCTATAAACATATATATGAATAACGTTATGAAATTGTTTTTTGCTTTTTTATCTTCTTCTCATGCTCTTGTTTATTTATTTTTTATTCGTTTAACTTTATATCACTTATTATTTTCTCCAATAATAACGTAGTATTTATATTGACACTGTCACAACAAATGTCTAAAAAAAAATTATTTATCCTGACCATATTTTTCAATATTAAAAACATCATAATTAATTATTTATAAGAAACGAATCTTCTTAGCATTCCATGGATTCACCGTGCGGGTGCCGGGCTCATCGCGTTGCAGGGAGAGGAGTGCAAACAGTTCCTGGAACTTGCGACCCAGGTGTAGGATATTAATCCTGAACTTATTTAATATTAAAAACATTATAATTTATTTAAAAAAAATATAGAATCTACATTCTATATAGTATGCTAGGGTGCCTAAAGGTAAAGGGAAATCGTGCTCTGAGCTTTCTGTTCTTTCAAACAATTCTTTTTTCGATGACCGCGAAACTGATCATAGCTCCTAATGTTCAAGGCCAGTACTCCGATACTTTGAGAAAATTGAATATATGATTGTACGCAAACGATTGATGTTTTATGTAAGATTGGTTCATTGTTTAAGTATTTTATTATATGTATACATAATCTTTAAGCATATAAAGAATAATATACAGAATTTTTTAATTTTTTATACTTCTATAGCACGTTGCAAGTAATGTCTGCCAAGAGTTGGTCATCATAGCCTGTCTAGATGTTTACTTTCATGACCTATATATACCTATTCTTTGTGAATATCACACATTTTAGCTACTTAATTATAATACTCAAAACGAACCTATAATTATTTCTTCAATATTAGAAACAACTCTCGATAAAAATAAAATAATATAGATTTATATTATTTTAGTTTGTTGGATTTTAGGTATTTATCAAGGAAAATAACAACGAAGAAATGTGGCAACAATTTTAATAAAGTTTCTTATCTACATCCTAATAAATTTATAAATGTTTCTTTACTAATTTTAATAATATCTATCTACTTTACCTTAAGGGTAAATTAAATTAATAGATTTATATATTTTTTTTCTACATTGCTAATCTACTCGGCAATGCACCTAGCTATCATATAGAGCCTAGTCATCAAATTATAATTGAGAACTATTGTCATAAAAATTCACTAAATAAACTATTTTTGTGTAGTACCTAGTTTTAACTTATATATTATATAATTTTATCAAATGATACGTTACGATTCTTTGTCATTCCCAATAATATGTTATCAGTTGAGGCGGTAGTTGAATGTTCTATAATATCTTCTTTGCTTTGCATGGAGTGATAGTCGTTCATTTCAGACCAAGCTGGGTCGGACTTTGCTATTCTCTTTCTCTCCTTAAACTTAGTGTATAGTAACACAGTGACCATTATAAAAAACACCACAAATCCTAAAGAACAGCCGACAATCAATCCAGTGCGACGATTTAATATAGACGAGCTTTTGTAATCTTTGCTACCTTTAATTTTAACTATCAAAGGCTTTTTTATAGTGTCAAAGGAGATACATTCGCTTGCTGGTGATTGTGTTATCAGAGACGTTGCTATATTACGGTTCATTTTTGCAGTAGCATTGGACTCGAAATCTGTATTGTTTATACTTGTAAATTCTTCGTGTCCAAAATTCAAAAGCGAATTATCATACATTGATAACAAGCATACTATATAATTCTTGTTTGGTTCCAAATCAGTTATTAGGATTGACATTGAATTTTTGTCAATGTGTCTTAACTTCACCTTTAACAAACAATATAAATTAAAAATGTAGGTGTCATAGGTTAGAGAAGTTAAAAAAATCATAATATTACTTACATCAGAATATGTGACTTCATTGTAATATAAAATATTTAACGCTTTTATTGAAGTACGATTTCTGATGAGCCATGTCACTAAAACTGAATTATTATCTTGTTTGTCAACAGATAATTGGATAATTAAAGGTAAATCACATTTTTCTTTGGGATAATCCTCATTGAAACAAGTCACTGCATACTGTTTTATTACTTTCGGATGATCTTGAATCCAAGTCCAGGTATTATTCTTTTGGCAACGGCAAATTATAACGTTATCTATAAAAAAAAATCATCAATGTTATAATGAAAGTAATATGTGAATCTAATGTATTTGTAATTCACTTAAATGGCATGTACCTTGTATGGAGATATCTTGTATATGATTTTCTATTGATGTGAGTAACTCCAAAGGTATAGTTTGAAGCTTATTGTGTTCTAGGTCTATTTTTATGATTTTGTTTAAATTATTGAATGAAGTTGCGGATAGATATTTAATGTTGTTGTAGGCCAAATACAATACAGTTAACTCTTTTAAATTTATCAAATGTTCATTCAGTATATTTTGCAGTTTATTGTGGGAGAGATCCAAAAGTTTTAAATTGCTTAGATCCTCATCAAAGGACTCCATTGATTCAATATTATTATAAGATAAGCACAAAGTATTCAATTTGACGAGTCCTCTAAAGTTGCTTGTTTTAAGTTGAGTTATTCTATTAAAGCTCAAGTCTAAGTTTTCCAAAAACATTAATAACGAAAATGGACTAATTGAAAATCGCCGAATTTTGTTAAATTTTAAATAAAGATGGCGTAAATTTGAAAAGAAACCAAGAGTTGCGTCATCAATGATGGTTAAATTTGTAAAACAAATATGTAATTCGTATAAGCTTGTCATAAGCGTGTTGTTGGCTGAGGATTTTGATTTTGTCCAAAAAATGGTTGGATTTTTGCTCACATCTAGATTGATAAGAGAAACGCCTAATCTCTTATGTGTTAATAAAAAATCTAAATGCATTAAGTTATTGTGAGAAATATTAATATTTTGGATATTTGGAAAATAATCAAATATTATGTCAGGTAAATTATCTAATCTATTAAAGCTTATATCAAAAAATATAACTTCATTCAATGTGATTTTTTTGCTGCACGTTATAGAATGTATTTCGTTTTTACGAAAAATTAATGATTTTAGTTTGTTGAACTTCTCAAATCCGCTTAATTCAATTTTTTGTATTAAGTTGTCTGCGAAATCTAAAGTCTCTACTTGTGTAAGGTTTTCAAATATATTATATGGAATATAATCTAAAAAGTTATTGCTAACATTAAATTCTGTTATTGAATTGTACGCGTTAAATAATTTTTCAGGAATTGTACTTATAATATTTTGTGCTATGTTTAGTTTCACTAGATTTTTATTGTTAAAAAAACTATCTTCTATAATATTTTCGATATTGCAATGTTCCAAATGGATAGTTTCTAGAAGAGGAAGATTAAAAAATGCCTCTACCGGCAAATAGTCTAGAATGTTATACGACATAGATAAAAATTTTAATCCTGGAATATCTAGACATAGTAAGTCACTCGCTTTTAAGGAGTTGTTTTTTATAGAGAGAGATTTTAAATTGTTTAAACCTTGAAACGTGCCGTTTTCAATAAGTTCTATTTCACAATTATCTAACATAAGGGAGCTTAACGGTAGCCCCTGTTGAAAGATATTTTTATGCAAAATCTTTAAAGGATTGTACGACAAAGTTATGCTTCGCAACTTTTTTAACGTATCAAATGCCATATCATATATAAATACGATCTTGTTGTAGGATAAATCTAAATCTTCTAATTCGCTAAGACCGAAAAATGTATAGCTTGTAATATTTTTAATCATATTATTGTGTAAATCAAGATACCGAGCTGAATTAAGTCGTTGAAATGAAAAATCATTGATAAAAAGGATCTCGTTAAAACTCAGTTCCAATTGTTTAAGATATGTAAGATTATTGTAAGTATTTTTTTCTATAAATTTTAATCGATTGTATTTTAAGCTCAATTGATGCATTTTTTTCTGTGGACCCAATATTAAACTATTCACTGAGGTTAACATATTGTAATCGAGCGAGAGAATAAGTAATTTAGAATTGGTTTTAGGAAATATATCATTAATTTCAATAAGTTTATTATGGTGCAGGACAATATATTTGAGACGTGACATCTTATGAAAAGTGCCCGATTCTATATATGTTATTTTATTGTTATTTAAATAGATTTCTTCCAAATAAATGGAGTTGATAAAAATAGATTTGAAAATAACTTTGAGCCAATTATTATTTAGTCTTACCTCGTTAAGATAATTTAGATTTAATAATGTTTTATTATTTATATCACTAAAATTATTATTGTCTAAATGTAATTTCGTTAAATTCTTATTAGTATTAAAAATATTATGTGGCACTTGATTTAAATAGTTAAAATCTAATTGCAGTTCTTCTAAATTTTCTAAATTACTAAAGCTTTCACTATTTATATTATGAATGCAATTTTGGTTTAAGTGTATTATGCTTAATTTACTACAATTAAAAAAGGAATCTATTGGCACTTCAAGTATATTGTTATGGCTTAAAAATACTTTACTTAGAGCCGGCATATTACAAAATAGGCCGTGGATGTGATGTAAATGATTGTGGTTTAAGTCTATGGACTCTAAATTCTTATTAGTTTGAAATAAATTCGTGTGTAATATTTTTATTCTATTGTAACTCAAATCTAAAGACGTCAAATTAACTAAAGAGTAAAATGCTCTGTAATGTACGTTTGTTATAAAATTAAAGTGAAATGATAATACTTTCAGGGACGGACTAAATTTAAGGCAGTCTTCAGAAATAAATTCAAAATTGTTGGAGTTCAAATCTAAATTTTCTAAAGTTAATAAAATGGAATCATCTAGGGTTGCAATCGAAAATATTTCATTCCAAGCTAGTTTAAGCGTTTGAAGATATTTTAAATGAGCTATTGAAGTTAATGGAAAAGTAGTGAGGCTATTTTCACTAAGGTCGATTTCTGATAGAGATGTTTCCAAACTTGCGAATGCTGCATCGGATACGTGCCGCACCATGTTCCCTTTCATGTTTAACTTTACTAATGGAATCCCAAAAAAACTATAGCTCGGGATTTCTTCAATATGGTTTGAAATTAATTCAAGTGATATTAGCTTGAGCATACCGGAGAGTGCTTTCTGTGGTATGAACTTAATTTTGCTTGATACAACGCTTAAGGTTTCAAGGCACTTTCTCAGTGGCATAAGTGTTTCATCGTCGATGTATCTTATGTTAGTTCGTGATATATGTATGTGCTTGATACAAGCGCCTTGTGGTATAAAATGTGGTCCCAATGCTTCTTCGCTGCCATCCAGGTCATAAATAGAAAAGGCGTGCACATTACCGACTCTTTTGAGAGCATTCTTTATGTCTTTTATTATTGTATCCTGGCAGTCAAGATATACAGCTGGAAGAGAAAAAAATGTTAGGAAAATAATCATAAATATTTAAAATTCTATCTTAAATGCGACTTACCGTCTTCAAAAGTATAGCACGTGCATTTATTATCCCGCATCAACTGGGAGCACTCCAGGGTATCTTGAGTTCGGCAACTTTGTAAAATAAATAATAAGAGTGATAATATTTTGACAATACCATTTTCATTTGTTGATAACTCAGAACAAAAGGTCCTTATCATAATTACATTCTTGTACGATTTTTAAATATCACTTTATTTTGCCATTTTATTTATCTGAAACAAAACATACTCTAAAAAAATATTTCAACAACGCCAATTTAAACTAAAATATTTTTAGGAAAATGATTTATTTAATCTCCATCTCTCTATCTCTAAAAACTTTGATTACAACAAGAAAAGACGTAATTGTTTTCTTTATTTTTCCCATGTTAAATTATTAGGTATCAAACATAACATCTTGATATTTACGACTTATCTCTTATAACAATCTCTAAATTATTCCACCTATTGAACCGTCACTTTTGTTAATTAACAACTGATGGAGAAATAATAGACCTTAATTGTATATATCAATATTTGTAACTGCAATTCAAATTAACTTACCTACGTGCTCGCTGTTTGCGTCGTTGTACACCCCGCAGTTAATTACTAACAAAGTTATCCTTCAGTAGTTAGAGTTCATTTTTGTGACGCAACATTCCGAAGGAACGAAGTGCGCCTGTCCTTGAATTTTAAAGGTTCACCACACAAGTATCGAGCTGGATTTCAGGCGCGTATAAGTTTTTATCGGTTTCCAAGGTACTGGAAGTGCTTTATCGCGCAACACAGAACGCCTGAGGTCATTAGAAAGCTCGACAGAAGACTGCCGCGGCGGCGCGCGCTGTATAGGTCACCGCCGTTGTTGCGGCACCCCCGACCCACTATTATTATACTTTTATGACAAATCGGGGTTCGGACATATATTTTTTCTACAAACATAAAGCTCATTTTACCTACGTAACACTACTGTTGCATAATATATTACCTAACACGTAGTATGGAAAATTTATATTTTTTAATAAAATGGATGCCTCTGTTATATTTTTACCGCGTTACTTTACTAAAGTAATGAAAGTATTTTTAACAAGGATATCTCGAGATATTAAGAATATTTAAGAGCAAGAGAAACTCTTTGTCTCCAAAACAAGGTCACTAAAGCACTGACTTCAAATTTTCTCGTGCCAACAACAGTGTCACTAAAAACTGGAACACAAACTAAGTACGTTTTAAGTAACAGTTTCGTTAAGTTTCAATGTTAATGACATCTAGAAATGTTATTCATGGCCTTAAACGAGACAAATATAAGGAAATAAAATTTTCTATAACATTTCTTAATTAAAGAAAGAAGAATAATTTTATCTTGAAGGAGTAAAGTGCTTATACATGGGGTCAATAGAAGTCCAGGACACATGTTTTAAGATCTTCTGTTTTCAAATATTTTGATTAATAAATCTTTTTGACATTCAATAGTCTTTTTGTTCTCTTTAGAATTATAACAAATCCTGCTCTACATCCGACTAACGAAGAAAAAGTAAAGTCATTAAAAAAATATTTTTTTTGTTATATTGAACTTAAAGTAGCTTAAAACATTTATATAAGCAAACCCATTCACAATAGTAGATTAGTAATTCCTGGGCTTAAACGTAGACACTTAATAGACTAGAGAAATAATGTGTCTCTATATTTAATTCAGAGTTCATAATCAAGAACTGAGTGAGGATAGGTATTTTAATTCTCATAAAAATACTTATATTAATTTCAAAAATTATTTTTTTAAGTTTAAGTTATATTTTTCACAGTTAATATTACATTTAATAGTAATATTTATATTTACAAACTACTTTAATGTAAGCTATTTATATTCTATCCTCTAAATGAATTATACTTTATAAATTGTGAGAAGTATAGTGTTGGCATTCATTTCCACTCTCTATAAATAAAGATTGCGGAGCTTAATAAACCAATCTGGTCCATTGTGGATTGAAAGGTTCCGTAGAATTTCTTCTTTTTCTGTTTTCTAAGTTATAGGACCAATGGTCATCGGATCACACCGGAGGAGTGAAAGAGATAACATATATATTTTTTAATGTATAATATTTACTTTTTTAAAAGTCACGTCATCGTCATAAAAAAAATATTGAAGAGGTTAATTTGTATAGTAAAATAAAGGGCGCTTGTAATTTAATTTAGGTGTTTTGAATACATTAATTTACATACAAAGTTGTACAAACGTTTAAGTAAAGATCGAGAATTAAGTAATTCCTTGTGTAGTCATTCTGTGTTTTTAATTTTAAAATTCGTAGTTATATGTCACTCAATTAATTTAAAGTAAATACATATTTCTTTTTATAATTTTAATATAAATACAAAATAATTCACGTAAATATCAATAAAATACATGATATATTTTATTTAAGTATAAACTAAAATACTGTCCAAGTAAGGTGCGAGTTGTTGTGACAGAGAGAAGCAGATAGCTTTATATAGAGTCCATGTTTTCACAGTTTAGGTCTGACGCTGCATTCAAGCAAGCAGTAAATCCGACCAGGCGTTTTATCCACGACACGGGCTTCAAATCTAGGTCACAGAAACGCTAGCTATTCATTATCACCTGATAGGTTATGTAGACATGTATTCGAAAGTGATCTTTGAAAATGCGATACCGATAAAATAGATATCGGCTGTAGTTTAATATGTAATTTAAAAAATATGTTTTAAAATAGTAGCCTAAAGTCGTTAGGATGGTGCATCTAATCTTTATTTCATATCTGAATATTATTTGTTACATTTACCGGGTTTATTTATTCAAAATGAATAAATAATTGTCATAATTTTATGAGTGATATACCTCCCCGAGTCGGGTAATGCATGGATACGTGCCCAATCGGTCTACGGAATGCAGATGCACCGCGGTTTTAATTTAAAATTGAGGCTTGAAATAAATTAAATAATATTTTACACAATATAATATTCGCTCTAGGAGAATTATTTTATTAAAACTTGATAGCTTAGCCAATATTAACCCATATAAAACGCTTGCTTTAAGTTATCATAAAGGTAGACTTATATGGACCAATTTCTATTAGTTTAGTGATCGTAAAAGATGACGAGACTTCCCATTTAGCAAGTATGGAGAAAAGTCGATACGTAGGCACTGTCACGGCCGCGGCATTAAAGTGATACTACGTGCCATACATTTTCTAGAAGTATTTGGGTATTAAGTAGGCTTTTATTTGTTATGACACGCGCTAAAGGCCTCTCTTTGCAGTCTTTGTCTATTTAAGCTGGAATACATTTTCGGATAATCCTCTTTGATTCGTCATCAAACTGTGGAGCTTTTAGATTAAAAACGTATCTATCCGAAACGTGATTGTGCATTTTATTAAAGTGAATGCCGCGGATTTTTTTTCTGCTATTGCTGACGGTTAGAGAATATTAAAAATTAAATAACATGAAACAATAATAAAAGCTGATTGTGTTGATAAATGTACCTTCCTATTATTCCTTTTAAAAATTCTTGACTTGACTGATCTATCGAAATAGAAAGCCTAAGCTACTAGGGTAAGATACTTGAATATTGGAATGTAGTTTTCTATTTTGGCAACAAGACATACAAATAGACAAAAGAACAGTACCAGTATAGGGGTTGTTTAACGTAAAATCAATGTATAAAACGTCACGATAAGCAAAAACAAACTTTTATTTAATTTGCCTACAAATGTTTAGAAAAAGAAGTTTCACTACAGTATTTAATTCTATTTTTTTCCAAGACGTGGTATAGTATTTCTTAATGAATTTAAAAATAACTGTAATTTCACTAACTATATTATTTAAGTAGTACAAAATAGTATTTTTTTACCAGTACTAAACAAATATAATTGAACGAAAATAGTTGCCATCAGATCTTTGCAGCCAATTAAATGAAAACCAATAACTTCGGTAGCAAATTAATTAATAAAATTAATTATTTCCGGACCTATAGATTTTACTTTACTTTATGTTAGTAAAGTATAATTCATAAATTTAATATCACGTTTATTAAAATGTTGTAACCGCTCAATTCTTATACTAAATTGTTTAAGCTTAGTTAAGTAATTATACCCTAAAATCATTGGTTTAATTTGAAACGAAATCCCTATACCACGATATAAATGACCGCAACCATGAAGCGTTAAGCTTCGTAGCTTTAAAAAGGAATCGTTTGAGCAGTTGTGGGATAAATGTATGGGCTTAACAATGCCATAGCCGCGGTCTTGCAAAATATATTTTCGCTTGGATTTAAATTGTGAATTGCAAACAATTGTATAGTATTGTGATAATTACAAATATATCAACATACATACCACTTCGCTTTTCGTGAAACCAATCACTTGATTGCTTTCGGCGAGCGAAAACAATTTAATTCCGTTCGGTTTTTTGAAAATGTTCCTATGTAAAATAAACAGAAAATAAAGATTCCATGTTTGCTTTACCGGCAGTTAAAATTTTTGTTTCATTATAATTATATGGAGAAAATACATTGATGACTTGTTACAACGGCTATTGATAAGAGAAAATAAATATTTTCTTTCATATTCCGCTCAAATTCTGAAAAAAAAAATTGCTTACGATATTTTGTTCAAATTAAGAAATACAAATACTGTGATATGTTAATTGTGTCTGTGCTTTTATAACTATTCGAAGTTTAAAAGATAATAAAGACTATAAAATTAATAATTTAATAAATTATTTATTAAAAAATTCTTCAAAATTTATGTTATTTTTTTAAATAGAAAAATATTGTTTTTGCGAAAAGGAGTCTTTAATCTTAAAAACTTGTTTCTAGACAGTTATGCGCTTAGCGACGTCATTTCAAAGTTATATTTAATTAAATAACAAAATAAAAAATAAAAAAAATCTATCGAGTCACGTGAGAGATATATTTTAAAATTGTGCAAAAGAAGTTATTGTGAAGTAGTTGAAAATTTGGTCAACACAATCGCTAAACGCGTACGCGCCAAGCCGTTAAATGAGTAAACTTGAACCATTTATACTTACTATTAACGACGTCGCCAGAATATGTATCCATTAAAAGTGTAATAAGCACTTGTAGAACAACTTTGTTAAAAGTTATGAAACTTGCATCATTAATGTTGAATTATATTTTAGTTAGCATTTTTGCTTCAAGATGTACAATTTTTAACTTACCTACAGGACTAATTGAATTCAAGGTATTCGCTGGAGTATTGATCATGAATTTATTACGTTGTTTAAAATAGTTTTAATTAAAATGTTGATCGTGTATCATTATTGTTGATTACAGATAAGTCCCATATACATAAAAGATTGAACTGTAAATCGAAAATAACACTACGGCCTTTATGAAAATATAATTCTTTGTCATTTCTGTGATAATAGTTCGTACCATTCTGCTGAAGGATTTAAATTTGCGGTTCGTAAAATAATTTTGGCAGTCATTTCCATCATGTTTAATTTTTATTTATGTATAAAATGTCAGTATCTGGGGAAATAATAAGCTTATTTATAGTTTGTAAGAAAATATTTTTATTTGAATTATTCTATTGCTAATATTCTAATTCTATAAAAAAGTTTGGAAGGACCTTATCATATTATTATTTATTAATATATTAAAAATGAGTACAAGTGCTTTATGAAAAAACCTTAATTGTAGCATACTTTTAAAAATATATTTATTCCAATTGTTTTAAATATGAATAAACATGTAAATGTTAAGCTTACTTCAATTTAAATAAATATAGAATAAAAAATAAACAATATATGAAGAATAAAATATACCAGCAGAGTATCGAACACGCGACCTCTGGGAAACCGTCCCGTCGCTCTACCAATTGAGCTACCGTATCTGACAAGGTAGCTCAAGAGCTCCCAAAGCGCCTAGAGGTTGCGGCTTCGAATCCTTACCCGTATCGGTTTATTTTTCATTCTATATTTATTTCAATTTTTAAAAACCTTTAATATCAATATAAAATAAACAATTAATCAAACAAGTTGGTCCTCATAAGATACAGGTAATAGGTTACGTTGGGATTGGTCCCGCTATTAATTTACATAACCTCTCTAAATGAAGTCTAAGTTGAAACGTGACGTAATATAAATCCGACTTGTGGTTTGGGACATTGTAGGTTTGAAAATTAGGATGAATAATTTTGAAATTCTATTGGATAATATTTGAATACCTTTCTATATTTAATATGTTTGAAACACTCCAATTTTACATTATAAGATATGTTTTCAAAAAGTAATAAGATCATCGTCCACGACAGAAGATCTTCACACGTTAATTATATGTAAAAAAAATATAGTAGACGTTTTCGATGCATTGATATATTTTCAAACAAATAATATTTAATCTTTCAAATTATACCTCCAATATTCTTCTTTGACGATAAATATCAGAAATATTGTTTTTAATCGTCACAGTTCCAGAGCTTTCAAACAAAAGATTAAAAAATATACTCATCAGCTCTTTTAAGTAGCATAAATAACAGACAATAATGATTACGAAAAGCTAAAAATCATCGGGTTGTTATTATATGTTGTATTGTTCCAGATCCAAATACAAATGGATAGAGTAAAACTATTTTTTAGTGAAAAGAGCTGTCTCCCAGAAAAAAAATATATATATATACATATACATATATCTAACTTTAAAGGTATTTCTCAGGAATTACAAAAGCAATTTGCATTTGTATTTCGTGCTTCAAAAAATTCAAAAGTTAAAAAAATGTTTAATTAACAAAGAACTGACCTTATTGGAATCTTGTGAATATTACAAATCACTGTAAATAATTTAAAAGATCTAAATAAACTAACTTCTATATAATCATCTCAATGAAATTCACTTCATAGATATGTATTTTTTTTATTAAAAAAAAATATCGCACGCTCTTACTAAGATAGCAAATGTGATGCGATAAATTCTCTTGCATATGATTTATATTGCAAAAGTATATTTTATTCTGCAAAGTAAAATTGCTATACGACTTTGTTTTATATTTTTAGTATTGTTCAACTAAGCCAACACCAAATTGCATTTTATAAAAACATTTTCCAGTTTACATTTAAAAATATGGTCGCATAATACATTCGTTATAAATGTTATATCTTTGAATTTATACAAGAGGTGTTTTTAAAAGAATTTTCAATCCGGAGCTTCTATAGATATTTTAAAATTCTCGTCTGAAATCCAGTCTGCTTTAGTCCATATGTCTCATGAATTATTCAAGCACAGCGGCGGCTTGTCCCGCCCGGTGACATATACATATGTGTTATGTAGGTTTCACTCACCGGGGACAACAAGAACTCAACCCACATATCTATACATATTTCATAATCCACCTAATTTACCAAACAGCTTTTGTACGTGATGGCTGTAGAAAGTTCAGGGTCTGAAAACAAAATGGTGTAATTGGAACGCTTTGTCTTAAATAACTAGAATAATGGGAGTTACAGAAATAGCGATGAAAGTTAGTCATATGAAAAATATATTTAAAAAAAACCCCGCCTTGTAATAAATATTCTACTCTTAAATATATTGTATGTAAAATATATTGCCTTCTTACAAGTTTAGTAAGGTAAGTAAATTTCAAGATCAAAATATCGTGCTATTCAATAGCACGATATTTTGATCTTGAAATTTAGTGAAGCTTTAACGGGAAGAAAGAGATTCGTTGAATCTAACTCTATCACTGAATATTTCAATAAATGGAGATGTTAGTGGCAAAATGCTGACAATGAATTAGCCGCTTCCATCTTAAATCTTATATCACGCTTCAGTTCTCTATAATCATTGGGATGATTAAATATCGATAATTAAATTAAGCTTAATTCGAAGCATGCTTTAAAATTAATAAGCGATGTTATCGTTCTATTATTATTTTTTAACAATAACTTAATGTTTGTCTTATAAGCTACTTTCAGCTCATAATATGATTGTACGAATATATACTATTGAGACCTTGTTGCACAAATAAACATTCCAAATAAACCATATTAGTAACACAACACGACAGGCATCGTTTATACCATTAGTCTAATTTGAAAACTCTGACAACACTCTAGGGAGCAAAACTGGCTTGATGTATCTAGGGTGCTACTGAATGCACTTTAAATTTCCCTAAACGTATTTTCTAGTTATCACGATAGGCGTAACATTTATACATAAAAACTTTATCAAGCAACGTTGAAAAGCCTCTTGTTATTAGAGTGCGGGTTGCGTTGAAAGGATTTTCAGGTAGTGACGGTATATTTTATACGACAATTTCATTTGCTTTTTTGAAGCTCAAAATTAGTACTATCAAGGAAACGAAAAAGAAAATATGAAAGAGTTTATTTTATTCAATTTATGGAACACATGTTATACAATATAGGAAATGAATTTAAGTAATTTTAAAATCATTTTATTATCATTACACTTGAGCAAAATATATAACATCCATAAGATCAAGTATAATTAGATATAATTGCGTAATAAAACAAACTTTGTTGGGCGTAAAACCCTTTGCGTGTAATAAGCCCTCTCAACGATTTTCTTTTATATTTCAGTAACTATGTTCTCGAAATATTATTATATTTTTATAACTAGTAAAATAACGATTTTCACATCATTCATTTTTTCGTAAACATTCTAGTTAGAAGGCATAAATGAACTTAACATTATTTTATTTAATGTTACTAAACTGATGTTATAGCTGATAAAGTAATCTACAAGTGCAAGAGTTAGTTAATAACGTATAGTCAATGAATCCAGTTAATATAAAAAAAAACTGTATGTAATAAAAAACAACCCAATTTTATGTTAAATTGAAAGGTCATTGAGATTTAATGCACACAAAAACAAATAAATTAAAAGACAGGAATACAGGAAATAGGAGCAAAATTTGTATATAAGGGAAGTTTTGACATGGAACACGTAAATTTTAAAGTTATTGTTACATATAGAAAGCAAGTGAGATCAGCCATAATTGCAGCAAGGAAGGTTGATGGACGACTCGCTACTTTCAGTGTAGTATGCAAGGGACATAGCTTGATAATGCCTCAGACTAGGAATTCAAAAGGCAAATCAGCCTCGGAAGCAGATTTTCAAGACGCGTTTATTGGCCTTTCAGACGGGGTTATTGGACGGGGCTATTGGGGTAACTCTTTTACTGGAGATTTTACAGAAATATCCCAGAATAATTAAACATTAAAACAATCGTCTAGGTATTGTGAAGCTTTTGAAAATCTTTTAAGAGGGTTATTTCTGTCTGTAACAAAAGGCTATCGGAGATTCAGTTTACGGTTATAAAAAGAAAATAACTTAGGCAGCTACGCGGACTTATATTTAAGGAGCCCAACAGCTCTGAGAAATATATTTCAGGAATGACTTTCTATCCTAGAAAAAGCGTGTGGATCATTTTTCCACCTCAGAGAGTCATCAATTTCTAATGGCGGTGATTCGTAAAAAAATATTTTTATGTGAAGACAACACAATAAAATAATCAACAATGATTAAATACAAAATTAAAAATACAAAAAAAAATCCACAAGTTTGAAAGATTCGTGCAGCGAATTTAATAATGAGGGCAAACTAAAGCGTTCAAAAATGTGTATTATAAGTGCCATTGCCTCACACGACAATCTCGGACGACGAGACGTGGTGGCGGACAAATGATGTGGGCTAACAGGGTGAGTCTGGAAATCACTGGGATAACGATGTCTATATAATTAATTCTAACCCCTTCTTATTTTCGTTGACATATCTTTTATCTTTAGTCACTGGAGCACTTATGTGGAATATCCTTGTCGCCTTCACACACACACAAGTATGTGTGTGAGTACACCAGGGCAATACTTTTAGCCCCCTATTATTAAATAATATAATTCCAATAATTTTCATACAAAAGCCTTTATAAATGGGTTGGCCCATGTCATAAAGACACTATCCCTAAACCAGTTAATATAAGTCTGATTAATGTTTCATAGTCACGCTACATATTAAAGCGATTGGCGCTGAAACCAAATATAAGAAAATATGAAAATAAATTTGGGCAGCTTTAGTAATAGACATAATAAGGTGAATAAATATTCCAGTAGTATGTTATTATTTAGTAATTTATTTCATAATGTTGATTAAGTTTTGTTATGACTTTTAATTTGTAACCAAATAACCAAATGTACTTCAAGTGTTGGAGACGAATTGATATAACGGGATTATACATTATGATGAAATAATTCGGATATAATTATAATTGTGTATCATTTTATTTAAATATGTGTTTATCACAAGTGCGCTATATTATTTACTTTCATAAAGATACTTGGATATATAATAACATTTAATAAAGAATCATATTCAATCTAGAATTATATTTAGGTAACTTGTGGCTTCCGTTCTTTCGGTAACTTCTGCTCCGCTCTAATCACTGGATAAACTTGTTTTTTCAAATACTCAAGCCTTAAGGTCCAAGGAACCACTTAAAACTAATATTGTTTTATTTATCCTTTGTAATAGCTGCATAAAGCCTAACATAAATACGACTTTTCTTATATATTTTTTTAACTTATTCTGATTTATTTACTCACTAGAGAAAAAAAAAATATACGAAAAAATCTATTACATATATTAAAAAATATTTCAGATAGTAAAAACAAATAATAATACATATTTATCATTTATTTTGCTGAAACTTAGTTTGTAGCTGTACTCAACAAATCAAAAAAATCCACGACCAACTTTCGAGTCTTACTCGACTTCCAAGTACTGGCGATACATATAATATTGAAATAGTTACATGACAATAATACAATATATAAAGCTAAAAGAATATTCTCTTATATAAATAAATTAAGTTAGTAATAAGTCCTTCTCGTTGTTATGTTTACTACGGCTCCGGTTCCTTGCTTCGCTAAAATATTTATTGAATTTTTAAAATGTCAGATGTACTGATATTTCTTTTTTGTTATGTTATATGTGGCAATGAAATGCATCACAAACAGTTAATTATTATAAAAATAAAATAATCATTATGATTGCTCCGTGTTTATTAAACTGATCTCAAAAATAAATTGTATGATTTTCTGTTGGTTTCACATCACGGTGAAACTACTGAATCATAAAAAGTTATCTTGAGATTTCATTCGAGAGGAAGAGTTGTATGACATCAAACAGAGCAGACAAAATTGCAGGCAACAGTTAGTATAACAAAATAAAATTGTACCACAAATGACGATATCTATTTCAATTTCGATTTTATCGAAAATACAATGAGAAAATCTTGGTTAGCATTCAATAAACGAAATTTAATAGAGTAAATACAGCAACTGAAATATCCCATTTCGTTGTATTTACTTTGTTTAAATGGTAGATTACTTAATTCTATTTATTTAAATTAATGGGGAGATAGAGGTACTATTGAGAGCTGAAGTTGTAAACATTAATGATTTTAATTACAATTTTATTTATATATTTAACAACATAAAACATCCAGAATAATATTCGTCTAAAGATGCTGAAAGCTACTTACTTAATATTTTGTTGACTAAGCCCCTTATCTTCAATATAGGTTATATGTTCCCCGACTACATTTAGGGTTGAAATTTATCTCTACTAATAAATTACAGCGCTTATATTCGACCTTGCTTAAACAAACACAGAGTTCGCACCGCATTTTTCATCGCAACACGCACATTTCGGTTAGATAAACTGATTCAATATTTACACCATGGCAGTATAAATAATTTTTGTTATGAAAATTAAAAAAAAAATACAATTTTTAATTTCTCTTCACATACAATTTTAAATATGCTATGATAACTTGTCTGAATACATTTGAGTTAATATCTGATGAATATTTCTGCTCACCGTGTACCGTTTTATGATTTTAATATTTAGTGGAGCAATCAGCCATCTATCCGGGTCAAAGCGCATTTCATAAGCAGAATATATTTTAAATAAAAAACTATAGTTATAATTTCATTCTAAGTTAATATATTAATATATTATTCAGGCTCAGGAAAATAACTATTTTAATAATACCTAACGTGTACCAGTTTAAAGAAAATTTTCATTTGAGAATGCTTTATTACAATACACATTAATGTATGAAATTATTATTATGTTCTGTATTTTGATTGGTTTTATATTAAATTTAAACTTAATATCAGTAAAACAAACTTCGATGTCCGCTGACTATAATTTGTGTAAAGGTTAATGACCTTTTACATAAGTTAACCACAAACCTTTCAATTATCGATATTCAATTACGCGCCATTATCACGATTGTCATTATTCTAATATTACCTCAAAGCAAATTATATTTTTAATCACACATATTGTATTGAATGTCGAATCTTGCAAAAGTAACAAACTTTGCGGAAAACGGAATATAATTCTTAGTTTTAATGAAACGACCACAATCATGAAAAACTTTATTAAAAAATTATAATTATAATTTCCGTCATTTAAATTTTACCTTGAGGAAAATTACTTCAAAAGGTCTGGTATTCTGCGAGGGTACGCTTGGGTATATTAGGTACATTAAAAATCTTATTAAAATTCTTTTAGTAATTGCAAAGTTTCAAGGGATTTTTTCCCTGGAAAAAATAATTCCCAGGACCATTAGGACATCAATAAAACTTTTCGACTGAAATATGACATGTCTGATAGTAAATTATTAGGTTTAAATTTTTTTATATTAGATAATAGTTCATGAGGAATCTTACAATGTTTTAAAATATTTCAATAAATATATATTATTGCATAAAAAAGTTTCAACTAAAAGAATAAACATAGAAAATGTCAAGAGTATTTAAAAATCGAACTGTTTAAGGTAAATTATTTATATTTCTAAACAAAAATACAATGTTATGTTCAACTATAATAAAATATAACATAGCGTTGCATGATAATCTAACAAGGCCCTTTAGTTGCGTGTGTTAAACTAATATAATGTCTAGTGGTTTCTATAGTACATTCATACATAATACGGAATTTATAAATAATATTTAAATATAGGTAAATAAGTAAGATAATTCGTTATTAAAAAATATATAACTATAAAAACAAAGAGCGGGGTTATAATTATTTAACTGAAGTATTTTATAGTGAAAGGAATGCTTAAATTTAAAATAATATTCATTTACCACATTTTAATATTACAACATATAAAAATAAATGATTTAAAATGCAATATAAGTAAAGAACGTTGTGTACAAAGCGACCCTTTTAAGTTAAAGTTAAGCATGCGAAAATGTAATTTAGTACAGTGGGTTAATTTTCCTTTTACGTGCCTATACGAATTAGCGAATTTGTGACGCTGGTAAAAGAAGATGTTTGAAGTGGTTTCTAATGAAAATGTTAAAATCCGATGTTGATATTCTTAATATAAGTATTAATTAACAAACCTTTATAAGTCAAATCTTAAAACTAAACAAAATACTATATTATGTGTACTTTATAAAGTCGAGATCGTCATAATATATTTAACGTATTTCAGTAACGTAAAATAAGTTTCTCAGAGAGATATCTCGACCTTTTTATATCATATTATAATGTTGATTAGTTACCTACTTTGTATTGTAAAAGGTTTCAAAAATATGAAACAAAAAATACTTTTACCATCACTTGACTTTTATAAAAAGGACTTAATGTAAGGCAACGAATAATTAATCGATAATTCGGTCGACAAATAATTAATCGATAACAACATGTGCTTTGTTTTGATAATTTCCTTGTTAAGAATTCATAGGAAGTTTTGAGAAAACAACAATACTTGGAATTGTACGATTCGCAAAACAATTATTATAGCGTTTTCACAGCGTGAAGAGTCTGGTGTATTTTATTCATATCAAATAGTTCGCGGCGAAAAAATTCGATGTTTATCCACACTCGTAAAATGGCCTTTAAAATGTTTGATTGTTAAAATTAAATAAGTGGATTTCTAGACGAAGTATTTTAGGGCTCTTATTAAATATTAAAACTAAGGATATGATTTAATAATAAATTGGTATTTAGAATCAAAAATATTTTAAGACTCCTATAAATTAACTGACATATTATTGTTATGCAAATACTTTAAATGAATTACAAATATATTATATAAAAAGCACTTACTTTTTTTGACTTATTTGATTATATATGAACTGTTATTTTTTAAAGTTATTGTCGTTTAGTTGGATATTCTCATGAAATTTAATTCCAGGAATAGTTTCATAGATTGTATCATAAAGTATATGATACAATCTGTGAAACTATTCATACCAAGTTAGTCTGGTCATAAATACTGCTACACTTAAAAATAAAAAAATGTTACATTTGATTTTCGAATCTGTCATTTTTATACGATTGTTCATTGTGTTTTCTCATTTTGGCGCCAATACATTGTACAATATTTTGCGATATTAAAATGGAGTGGGGTGATAAAGAGAACCGAATCGCTGTGATTGCATTACACAAAGTAGGTATGGAGCCAAATGCAATTTTCCATACTCTCCATACACTTGGTATTAGTAAAATGTTTGTTTACCGGGCTATTAGTAGGTACAATAAGACTTCTGTTTGTGACAAAAAAAGATCTGGCCGTCCACGTAGTGTTCGTACGAAAAGATGGTCAAAGCAGTAAGGGAAAGAATTCGAAGAAATCCTATCTGAACGCAAAAGATTTTATCTCGGGAAATGAAGATAGCACCTAGAAACATGTCGCGTATTTTAAAACATGACCTCCAGCAAGACTCGGCGCCGGGTCATAAAGCTCGTTCCACGCTGTCTTGGTTGGAAGCGAACGTTTCGGACTTCATCAGAGCTGAAGACTGGCCGTCGTTTCGTTCTTCTGTTGCTAAAGTTAGTTTAAACATAGGTAGATACTTTCATTAAATACATTTCATAGCTTTTTACTGATTTATTTTATTTATTGCAAAAAATAAGGATAATACCTTATTTAACTAATTAATCAACTTAAGGAAAACGACAATTTTAAAAAATAAGACCCAGTTTCAACCATTTCAAACATCTATAACAGTTGCGCTTCTTGCAAAATTAATAGAATCACGTCACTTTAATATCACAGCTAGTTCCGAAACTAGATATTAATGAAAATGCTGCTCTAATTGCTCGTTTTATTCAAGCTGTCGCAATAATTAATCGAATTCTGAGTAATGAATCAGAAAGTACAGCTAGAAATCAAAGAGATCTCTATTCCTAAATTGAAAAGTGAATATCTGTGAGCACGTGCAAGTTAAGTAATTTACGGTGTAACAGCCACAGAAACGAAATATTTAAAAAAATATCACGTTTACCAAAGATATAGTGTAAAATGTTGAAGGGCATATAAAAAACATAGCTTTATATAAAAAGAAAAATGAAAGGTCGAGTCTAGCTGTAGTCTATTCATCGTAGTTCTTATACGGATTATCTCGAAAAGGGTGGTTGATCTCGTTTACATGTTGGGTTTAACATAATACTGAAAAGGTCAATAAATATTGTCGAGTAGGTGTACCTTATTTTATAATGTTTATTCAGTAATCTTATAGTAGTACAAATATAGAAAGCTATTTGATAAAATATATTCTATTCTAAATTGGTTTCCAAGCAGATAATACTGTTAAGACAACTGTATCTTGTAAAATAAATACAATTAAAACACTTCATTGTATGCTAAGGAGATAGAGAGAGTCTATCTGATCTAGTTCAAAGAGATAATGGCTAGCAAAGCGGAACGTCAACGGCGCCGGCATCAATCACTTACGACGCTCGGGATTACTAAAACGGGGCGTCATCCTGGCCGTGGCAACGCAGATTTACATAAATAAGCTCATCTGTATTCAGAATGCACCCAGAGAGAAGCCCATGCAACAACATGTGGCATTCAACTTGCAGACTTCTATTATTAATCGTGAACAAGTGACACAAGGGAGCAATACTGCTAGCTGGCTCGTTGTTTCACTTTAATGAAATCACACGAACTGCATAAAATAAAACGAATAATTTTGTTTGTGTTGCAAAACTACCCGTTTTACATGTCTGGAATAAGTCCGTTTTCATATTTTTATATTGTCTGCTTATTTTTATTTTATTTTTTGTTTGTAATACTTTTATACACTGATGAGTGAGCCTAACTATACTATTATAAATCTCTATGCATACATTACACTTAGGTCGCTACATAGAGTATAAAAATTCCATTCTTATAAAAAATGTAATTAAATAGCTCATTACTTATTAGTGGAAGTTACTATTTTGAAACAGGTCGGAATAAAGAAGACAAAATTCTTACTAAGACTCAAAGAAAAGTTTTTTCACAAAAACGACTTCAACTTGGTTCGTCCCAAAACTTTCAACAGCTCTGATCTTAAGAGCGTTTTAATTTTAACATAAAATCATATCTCACCTTTTCACTTATATTTCAAAATCTTTTGGCTGGTTACCTAACAACAATATATATGGAAGAATGGAAAACTTAAGACAGATTTACCGTATAAGTATGTATTTATTACTATAAATTTAGGGACTTATGGAGGAACTTCAATAAAACCTAAAAATAAATAGTAAATTCTAAACTATTTCTTTTTCAGAAATTTAATTAAATACTTTTTAAATATATATCTCATAAGATGTAATGTAGATATAATCAATAAGTATTTGACAATATGGGGCAATTCTTTCAATATACAGTAACCTAATAAGGCTTTTCAGTTGCGTGTTCCGTAACAATAGAAATGCAAAGGTTTTACAAATATGTTAAACTCCGATAAGCTAGCTTCATTTCAAATGTAAAATGTATTGTTAGGAAATTGTATGATATAAAGCTATATTAAACAACATGCGTTTTTTCCCACTGTATGTAGAATTTTATTTGTGTCTGTGCTTATATATGTATATTTCACACACACATATTAAGGCTACTTAAGAATTCTGTAGTATTCAGATAAAAACGTAATCAACAAACAAGTTCTAAATAAATGATTTACTTCAACAAACAAATTCTTATTACTATTTATACAGCTATGGTATGATTATAATTAGTTAGGTGAAATATTAATATATCAATACGATTTTATTATAAGTAGCGACAGATATTTGTATTAATGTGAAGATTGAGGTCGATATGGCTTTCCATTCGTATTTATTATTCAAGTGGTGAGGTCGGTTGGTGCTGGTTAAATATTGGACTGCAATTAAGAAACCTGAATTGGTTATAAAATATTTTCTTAGAGTGATAATTTGAAGGAGTTAGTTATATTGTCCATATCAGAAGTTAAATGTTTAAATATTTTTTGAGTTTAGTTTTTAGTTTTGTTTTTTAATACTTATTTTTTATCTAGTCACGTATTATTAAATTTAAGACGGTACGAAGCTTGAAAATAGTAGATTTTAGTGTTGAGCGTGTCTGTCGCCGGGTTAATTTTAATTATCCACGGCGAGTTCTAGTATATAATATACAAGTATGTATTCATGACTCTTGACATTTAATCAAGCTAGTAGAATTGAAAATCGATTTAGTCTTCAAGAACACTCGTAATGCAAATTAACACCAACACTTGGTTCAGTTTACTTGAAGCATGGAGATTTTAAGAAATTGGACGCTAAATTAGTAAGTAGTACTACTAACTACTAATTATTATATTAACTCGGCTGTATTCACGCAGAAATTAAATCTCAAAATGCGACTAGTTTCGAACCCATTCGGGGTTCTTAATCATGAGTTCTGAGCGTGAACTCGCGGCGCGAACTGCGTGCCGCAGCTCTTTGGGCCCGACGCGAAGGTAGCGGCGGCGGTGGGGAGGAAGATGTAGTGATGTCTTCAGAGGTCTCTTGCAGGTCTTAGTCACTCGACGTTGTAATCCGCTGTGTACACACTGAACTCACCGTGTCACTTTTAAAATCTTCTGAATATAACTTGCTCTTCATTGTTTTGATAACCGGTTTCCAAGCCAATGGTAACGTCCAACCACTATATCTATTGAAGTTCGGTATACGTCTAATTTCGAAACGAATCGGGCACATTCCGATTTAATTTCTGCGTGAATACAGCTGGGTAAATATAAATATAATAGTCATGGTTCACGAAAGTTTAAATATAAAAACTACGAATTAGTTAGTAGTACTTGCATTTTACGAGTATGTAAGTTTTATTAAGTTGGTTGTTCTTAGTGATAGTAGCCATGGTCTGAAGTATGAACTAAATGAAGAAGTACCTTTGTTCCAATCAGATATATTGAATTGTATTTAATAAGATTTTGTTAAAAATATTATCTTGTCATAATTTACCAAAAGAACGTCAACAGCTAATAATTTTATTGTCACATATAAAAATAAGTCACGTTTTTCTGTTGAATATTTAATAAAAAATGGTTTTTCATATAATAATGTTATTGCAAATACAGTTATAAAAATAAAAAAAAAATTAGTTAGTAATCAATAATAATTATTATTGAATTAAACATGTCAAACATTCATATAAAATGTAATTTTATGTGTAACTTCGACTAGGATTTACCAACCCTTATAAAGGACTCGAGTATTACGGTTGATCTCTAGAACGTGCTACATCGTGCCTCCAAGCGCTTCGAAGTTAAATTATTAACTAAATGAGACAAATGGTTGGAATCCAGTAAGCTCGAAATGGTGTAAGATACACAAACTATTATTATATTATATTTGAAATGCTTAAACTGTACTCATTAGCCACTCAGTTTTGATAAACTCCATCTATGGCTTAAAGTATGAATTAATATAGATTAACTTACAGAGCCCGCCTATTAATGCTGTTACTTTAATTTAGTATATAGTTAAAAAGTATATAAAATAAGTGTAGCTTCATATACTTAGCCTGTTAAATTCATAATGTATAGTAAAGGGTTGTTCTTAACTGCTCATAAATTGAATTTTTTTCGATTTGGTTGGACTTATTATATACACATTTTGCTAAAATAAACTCATTATGTAAAATCTGTGATAAAAAAATGTGGAAGTTTAAAAAAAATATTAAAATTTTCAGCTCAAAAGTTAACTTGTTCAGTGGACCGACTAAACTAATAAAATGTACTGAACACTATTATTAACGGTGAAGCAAACTTTCGATGTTCACCGTGTCGCATAGATTGAAAAATAACATTTTATGAATATATATTTTAAAATATAGTAAATGTTTACATAAATTATTTATTTTATCATTTTATGGCTTCTTGCTCAATTCGTAGCCCTGACTGCTGAGCCTTAGGTCCGTATCTAATCATTCGTATCCATTATTTGTGTTTGTCAAAAAATCCACACCAGAGAAAAGTCCGTGTATTTAAGAAGAATAATTTTCTATCTCTACACCAGAATACAACTAATATATCAAAAGTTTATAAGCAATGTGGATACTGATAGAGTATGCTGTTTCTGTCTACGCTTGGAGCACATATCATATTATTGTTAATTAAAATCATATTTTTGGTCAAAAATAAATATGTTACTATATTGTAACTTATTAGAAATTAGGAACATATTTTTCACTTGAAATGTAATTTTGATTGCTACGTACTATAAGATAAGAGCATTTAAAATAATTAATGCTTTGTAAATGGAAATTAACCATGGGCATTTCGTTTCTTTTTGCTCGATCATCTGTAGTCAAATTACTATTCATAGCTCCTAGAATAGTAATTTGACTTTAACTGGCGTATAGCGTCAATTAGCGAATATATCTTTTGTTTCGTACGTAATTACAAAATATACCATCGTACAGTTCGTCTACTCGCTTCCTATTCAATTGCCTATGAAAATTTGCTTTATTGAAAAGCATTTTTATACAAAACGTTTTTTGATTGTGTTCAAAGCTCGGAAAATTAATTGCCACTGACCTGAGAAGAGCTAACGGGAGAAAATTTTGCGGACTTTTTGTAGATTTCATTTAAAGTCACATTTAAATATCAAATTTCCTAAATACATTATATACAATACTCTGACTAAATATCGAAATACCATGTCAGTGAGCGCTTCATACCCACGGTGCCTAGATGTTGATCCTTTCATTATTCCGAAATATTAAAGTATCCGTTACCACGCAAACTTTCCTTAGTTACTCCAAAAGACAAGATCGGTTACATTGGAGGAAAAAGTAAAAAATTGTAAATGAGTTCAGTATACGTCGCAGGCATATCGGTACGCTTTTCATCACAGTGGGGGTTCTCAACGACAGGAAATGTTTTTGTCCCTTTCTTTACTATAAATTGTCTATTACTACCAATCAAACATTATATAACAGAAACAATCACGATTAAGAAGAGATCATTCTCTTCTTAATCGTGATTGTTTAAAAGGAGGATTGTTTAAAACACTTTTAAAACAGCCTCATGGCTGTTTTAAAAGTGTTTATTTCTTGGTGGCTATGTGATGAGACGTGATAAACGTGATAGGCTATATTTGTGATGTGTTCCTCCACATTGTGATGATTACGTCCTCTTTCGTTTCGTTCATATCAATCGTTCCACTTGAATCAAAATACAATGGTATAGTTTCTCTCCTTTTTAATTCAATCTGTTGCTTTTAAAATAAAATATATTTCTCACTTTTTAAAAAAATAAAGCTGTTTCGTTACTGAAGCTCTGAACAATTTAATTAAATCTTCAATCACAATTTGTTACATTTTATGAAAATGCTGATGAATGTTTTTATTTTATTTTATTATTTTTGGCTTACACACATGTTTTATATAAAGAGAATACATTTATAAAATCTGAGGCAAAGATTTCGAGGTGAAAGTACCCTTTATTATCTGTTTACTAAATGATTTTCAAATCTTTTCAGCCGCTTACACTTGAATGACTAACTTATATTGAGATAAAATATATATACAAGACTTGTGAGCTTTGTTCAATAATAAGCAGTGTGCCGCTATTTTGCTTCAAATTCAACGTGAAAAGGTTTGAGATTTCATTTACTTATACGCAGAATATTTAAGACTGCTATACTATGTACTTTTGTTATTTTATACTGAAAATATAAACGTTTTAAAACTTCTACTACAATGTTATTTAACGCAAGGGACAAAATCACCTCAAGCGATGCTGTTAAAAGTACTTTGAAACTTCTGCAGAACTTGTTACATAGGGACGTTTAACTTAAGTTCAACTTTATATTTTATTGCTTCCCGGAATTTAGGTTTCATATACCGATTTTTATTATGCAGTATAATTCATTTTTTTATATTTAATAGTAATCTATAAGTTAATAAGAAGGCCGTTTAGATTAAAATTTAAATACATTTTTATTTTATTATTTGTATGTATGTTAAATTAAATGTCAATTACGAGTAGAAAACGTTCCGTTCAGAGCGAATATTTGAAATATTTTATTTCTTTCATGTTAATTATTGCATACATGATATAATTTCAATATTATTATTATTAAAAAAAAAATAAGATATTGATCGTGACAAGATATTTGATTTGTTCGCTGACAATGATTTTAGCTTTTAATACCTTCTGTTGTTAACATTTTAGAAATGCAAAGTACAGTTTTAGGATAAAAAATATACCTACTGAAGATATTTTATATTAATATGAAAAAAAAGGTGTTAAATTGAATAATTATAAATATATGAACTGATGAAATATACTTATTGTCACGTGCGAATTACTCGTTACTGGTTTCAGAATTTTTGTTCCAACGTATTATTCAGTTTTATTAAAGTATATTCTTTCTTTATACAATGCATTCATGTGACAAACTAAATTACTAGTAGAAATTGTTAAACTTTATATCGAAGTAAACTTTATATCACCATAATATGGAAAAAAACTTATTTTAACTTTCTCACATCGATACGTTACCGTACCACAAAGTTGCAATGGGATTCGAAAATATACAAAACTCTATTTGAAGTTATAAGTTTATTCATAAAAATGTATAAAGACGAGTACTCGATATATATCGAGTACTCGTCTTTATAATTTATATAATATTATATACATACAAAAATAAATGAATACGTAACGGAGCGGTTTTAAAACGCAAGAGATTTTGCACTAAGGTATAGCGGTCCTAGAAACACTTTCTTATAAAAATATTCTCAGCGAATGCAGAGAGCGGGTTTTCTTTATTCACGGTACGCACACCTGCCACCGGCGCCCGATGCAATGAGAATTTGTCGTCTCCTTGCCAAATTTGAAGTTATTCTATGTAAAAGCGACGACATTTTAGTCACTATCTTTCCCTTCATATTTTAATAATGTTGCTCGAGTGCTATTTCAGAAAGTCACTTAGTGCACATCTAATGAAGCTATAGCAGGAATATGAAATAAAGCTCTAAAAAACAGTTTGATTAAATTGCTATTTTAATTATAAAGAATATAAATACACTTTGAATTTTAATTTAAACAATTCTTTTAGTTAGTAGACTATGCTATGTGTAAAAATGTCAAAGTATTGTGAACTAAGACTAGACAAATATATATTTAAAAATCTATACGTATTATATTTAGAATTATATTTAGAATATTTATCTCTTTACGTTCATATTTATTCATATGTAATATAAGATATCTCTTTATATATTTACTTTTGTTAAAAAACACGTAGTTAAGTTTTCTCAAAATATTTTAAAGACATTTGTCTCCAAAAAACAAACAAAAAAATTTAATAATTAAACCTTATAAAAATGAAAAGAAACTATTGAAACAATAGCGTAAAGATGTTGAACAATTGCTTGACTAATGAATAGACTCTTAATCACGTCGCTTTAATATCAGAGCTCGTTTCAGAAATCTAGATATTAATGAAAATGCAGCACTAACTAGAATGGTCGTTTCGTCCAAGCTATTGTAATAATTAATCGGAAATTGTTTTATATAAGACCTACAAAGAGCCCTTAAATGCAGAGGCTTGTTCTCTACACGTTTATATATATAATATAATGACAATATGGAGATGAATTGAAATATATTATTAAATAAACGATAAAGCTTATTATAGCAGACAGCATACAGGAGTTTTTGGTTGATCGTATTTCGGTCAACTAAAAGGTTAGGTTGTGGAGCTTTGCTTGTTGACTCATTTGCGGGATATTCTAATGTATACATAAAACATTGTTAAATTGTTTTTAAAAGAGCAACTGTCGAGTTTCTGGCCAGCTCTTTTCAGCAGAGCAGCATTCCCAGCTGGTGGTAGCTGACTCACGGACTGACATACTGACATACTATACCGACATTTTATTTTAATATAATGTAATGTAATTGACGATTCAAAAGTGCATGTAAATGCCTGCTTGAATAAAGATATTTTTGATTGATTAATTTGATAGGTAATATCGTAAATTGAGAACAATTTATATTGTTTTCTATTATTAATTATAAATAAATGACTCAAGAGGCCCATATTGTTAGATGGATTCTTGCTTATTTTTATTTACACAATTGATCTGTCGAATTTCAATGGCTCTTATTCGTATTTTAGTTTTTGCTCGTAATAATATCCCAGCAAGAGCAGTTTTTGTATTTTATAGTTGGCTGTAAAACCCATTAAATCATTTATTAGTTTAATATATACTTAGCTTGAATGGTACTAAAGATTTGCAAGAATAATACTTATCTCTATCTCTATTTCTATCTCCATCTCGTAGCTTTTACAAACTGTGTGAATTGGATTTTTTTTTATGATGTGCTTTTCTTGGTTAATAAATCCATCTATCTATAAACGAAAATACTAACAAATTCTAAATAAATCTACCTCAAGAGGTCGTTCGACCAATAGGTGTATTACATTAAAAAAACCTAAAAGTCTTTTGTGGAACAATATCGCATTGTTAAACTTTCCATTTTATAATATGTTTGTTTCTTTTGAAGTTTCATCTTAGTAAGTTTCGATTACATATTTATTTCGACTAAATTAAACTATGTTTATTTAATATCATACATTAACTAGTTGAAATCGTATAATTATTTATTACAATATTTATAATAGTAAATGCTTTGAGTGCTTACTCAAAATTTAATGCATTATAAGTAGTAAATTAGAAATAGTTAGTCGCTATAAATAATTTTCTACAGTAATAAGATGCACGGGTCTGCGCAAACAGATCTAATTGGCATGAAGCATCGCTACCTAGTAATCGACTTAGCGTCGGGAGCAAAGAAAATAATTTTTGTTTTGATAGTATATTAATCTTTTTACTTATTTAGCCATTTGCTGTGTTGTATTTTGCCTAATTAATCCCTTTACTCTCCTTTTTTCTTTTTTAAATGACATAATATTGTTATAGATGGTTTTATTATTATACCAGTTTAAAAAAAATAAGTTACGTATTTTGAATTGTATTAAATTAAGACCGCATAATATCAGCTTAAAACGAAGAGTTATATCTGGTTAGTTGCATTGTGTTTAATTGGTATTAATGGCTCGCCTGAATAACCAAATAGGGCGAATATAATCTAGTTAGCCTATCATAGAGCTACGTTCTCAGGCCCCTCATGTCATATACATTTTCAGTGTAGGACGAAGTAGGGTATAATATTTTCGATTTTTCTCTTGGTGATCAATTAAAACACTTCAATTTCGGACGGTGTTTTTTTTGCAATGCAATTTTGATTTGTAAAAGTTACTTTTATTATTTATTCTTTCAGAAGCAAAATGTGTTTTATAATGTTTGTATGTGTAAAGAAATGTTAGATTATTTGAATATTACGAAAAGACATACCTACAGATTATTGTTTATAATAAAAATAAATTTCTATCCAAACATTCTAATGGAGAATATTAAAAAGTGTTTTTTATTTGGTGTGAAATTCCAGTCCTTAAGTTCAAAAAGTTCGTTTTTGTATACATTATACTCTAAAGAACCGTTATTATCTTTGTTTTATTCTGGTTCATATTCCCGTAAGCAAAACTTAGGAATCAACGTCAAAGTAAGCAAACAGTTACAGAACATTCCTGTTAGTGGCAGTTGAACCTTTTGAAAACTCACAAAGTAGTTATTTTCCGCTCAGACTCCCTGCTACGATTAATCATCAAGCCTGCGGGTGGCATGAATTGACCTGTGTCCCATGAAACAATATGTTTGTTTTTAAATTTAGTTGTAAACTGTTATCAAAATAATTTAAGGTCTAGAGATGTAATGATTACCGGCCGTTGTTTGGTTTATAAATAGATAGTAGCCTCTTTATTTTACCTGGAACTCATGTCATTGCAGCTATCGTAATATAGGCCTACCTTCGTAATGTATACCTTCTATGTGTACATATTATTGTCTGAGAAAAGTTATATGTTATCACTAATTATTACTTAGTGATTGTTCAAAAGTATACGGAACAATAAAAAAATTTGATGCTTATAAGTCATGATTCATTACTAAAAATATACGCATTCATTGCTAAAAATATACGCATATTCGCGTGTAAAAAAAGAAATTTTCTTTATCCGCTCTTTATAGACGAATTTCCAAAAGATACTAAAATATTTTTTTTATTTGTAAGCAGAAAACATAATAATATATATTTTTTGACTATTTCAACTAATAAATAATAGTATTATATTATAGTATTATTTATTGAATTCCTGCAAAATAATTATAAACCAAAAATGTTAATCAAAATCTCATTTAGTTAAACCATTATTTACTTGTTAAAATATTTTTGCTTTAAACTCTATTCTGCCATCCATTGCATTCGCGAAACTCGATTATTCATTGTTTGTTTAATAAATACGAATAATTGATGCGTAACGAACACCACAACATTTTAAACATAGCTAACGTGCCCGCTAACTGCCATATGCAGCTTTAATCAATTGAAGAGTCGATCGAATGAGCATTGTTTACATTTTTCAGTTATGAGAATTCTAATTCGCATACCGAACGAATTTCTATTTGAATCTATATTATCATAAATATGGATGTATATTCGAATTTTTTTGTTATAATTTATGTAAATTATTATATAAAATAGATATTGAATTGTTTAAATTTTTAATTAAAATCCATGAATATAGACATGGTAAAAAGGTTCCGTCGAACCATAAATAACTTTTGGCAATAAAATAATGTCCCAGAGCTACCAATTCAGCAAAAGGCCTAAAGGATTTATTAAAACAGGTCAGGTTCGTGAAAACGACTGAAATATTGGGCACATCGTTCAAATGTATAGACATAATATGTTGTACGGAAAAGCTCAAAGCCGAGGGTTTGTTGAGATTTTTATTTAGGATGGGGAAAAATTACCGCTGATTTACCCGTGTTTAGAATATAATCTAGATATATATATTTTTTGTAATATCTTTTATTACAGTGTAGGTCTTAAAGATGGTATCAAGAACATAATAAGAACCTACTGAAATGTAAGCAGTTTAATTATACGGAAATGAAATGATGTTAAAATTCTTTATCTCCTGTACAGCAACTATGAATAATATACTGCAAATAATATGATTTATCTGATTTATAACATATTTATTCCTATTACAAAAACATAAAAAAGTGCTTGAGTTTCTGAAATAACGTAAATAAAAAGTAATTTATCAAATAGGAAATTTACCTTCGTATTCTCTATTCCGGTTTCATATCCGAACAGAAAGCCCATAAACATTTACCAATTTAATTTTGACTTATCAATAACGATAAATATTGATGGCGAAATAAATTCTATCACAGCGTAAATGAGATATCATAAAATTGTAGGGACATAAACGAAAACAGTTGATGAGAGCGATCACGGTTACGAGTGACACATTCCTTACCGGCCCCGGACGCCTGTAAACCTTGAGGCGTTTGCCTTAAGTGCCGTAATGTATCATTTTTATGGGTGACGCTAAAGTGAATTTGCAGGACGAGATAAGTTTGACGCCTTATCCGCTTAGATCTGCTAATAGTACCTACTTCAAGTTTATGTAACGACATCATTATGGAATATCATTTTACTCTTATTTTTTTTTTGGTTTCGAGTAAAATGACTAGCAAATTAATATTCGTATAAGATTTCTCTTTGTTATAGTTTATCTAAATGTATATTTCAATTTCGTTAAAGGTAATATTAATATATTTGGAGATTGTTTTGTTTTCACAGAAGGGAATCGGAACAAACTGTAAAAGTGGGTGAATTCCTAGAAGTCTACTCTGAGGACATCAGTTCGAGCGTTATTAGTCTTTGTTGGGGAAAACTCGACTAACTTTTCTAGTTTTAATATAAGGAAATGAAAGTACAATAATTGTTCTAAAAGTTGTTGATGTCTTGGTTCTTGGCAATGTTCAATTTGCGAAGACTACACGGGAAGAACAATCAACATTTATCAAAAATAATCGTTTATTGGTTGCGTTCAAGGAAAACGTTCTGTCATTGGTAAGTAATGGAATTCCTAGTTTCTATACTGGAACTCATTTCATATAAACCATTAGCCATGGCTGTAATTTCTAATTTTTCCAATGTTCTTGTAAGTTTTGTTTGTAATAATGAACCCACTGCAAGTGTATAATTAAAATGTAGTGTAGTTTTTAAAAAATTGCAATGGCTTTTACTAAATTTTCAGATTCTATAAATTATATGTAATTGGTTTTGTGTAGTTTTTTTAATCACCTGTGAATGTGAATCTGACTTTCTTTTTAATAAACAGCGGTAGCAAAATATTACTTGGGTAATATTTTTTAACAACATATTTAAAAATACAAATGACACAACAAATTTAAAAAAAATAGTGGCAAAGGAAAAAAGAAACCTATAGAAGAACTTTACATGTTAATTTCTTCTATAGGTTTCTTTTTTTCTATTGAACATTTCCTGTGACTGTAATATACCTTCAGAAGTTCAATTAGAAGAGCTTCTTTTTTGTTTTTACTGTTAACCATTACATTGGATAAAACTTTCTTAATATCATTTTTTACATGTAATATAAAAAGAGCACCCTATACATTAATAATATTTAAATTATAAGTAGTCATTTCACATTTGACATTTTAATACATAACTAAAGTATTTATTTTGAATGTAATTCGTAACATCAATAATTAAAATGTTTACACTCCGATAACAGGTGAGGCTTACTTTAATTAAAGTACTTCAAAGTTGAAACACACGAGTGAAATGTCTTGTATATTTCATGTCTAATTTATGTATCAAACGAGATAAATTTATACCGGCTTAAGTTTCAAATAACATCCGCTTAATTAAAGTTAATCTCGAATGTCGCGCAATACGATTTCATTAGCAAGTACATCCAAGTTGAGCCAAAGCCAAATTTAAATTCATAACTCATAGTAATAAAAACTAAACTAATATTTTTAATAGATATGGAATTTTAAAAATCATTAACACGCGCTGAATTCAAACATTTGAGATCGATTCCTGCCTGCATGGAGTTTGCATTGTATATTTATTTAATATTTAAGTTAACTTAGCCTAGCTAAACATTTTTTTCGACCAATTAAAAAATAATATTCAAGTCATCAATAAAAATATACAAATATATTATTATACGAATTTGTTTTGATCTTTACATTTATAGGTTATAAAAATTCAATCGACCATCACTGAGTCAATTGCCATTTATTTGCTTTATGGAACCTAAATGGAATAAGCTTAAAGGATTTTATCAAAATATTTTTATAACCATAAACTGCGGGATAACGAAGCCGATATTTTCTCCGCTGCCGAGGCAATTGACGACCTAAATTGCTTAAAGTGCCATTTAATCGGCCTTTAATAGTCAATCAGACAAAACTTCTGTATTAGTGGCTTTTAACCCTCAAGGGGCTATCATTTTTATCCTTCAATAAAGATAATAACTTTTAAAAAAATACCCTTTATTTTTTAATTCATTTTTTAACTTTTTATTGAATAAGTGTTTCCTTATCTTAATTGATTTTTTATAAAATCATTTTGCCTGGAAATAATCAATGAAATTTTTGTCTTTTATAAAATTATAAAAATGTGGTCTGAAGTTTTTAACTAGAAGAAGAATAAGAATAGTAAATTTTACGAACGAGATTTCAATTATAACAAATATTATTTAAAGTTTTGCTCCAGAGACGTATTCATTAAACTTACACCTAAATGAATTTATATAATATACCAACCATTAATTAAAACTCCCCTAGCTTAAACATGAAGATATAAATAAATAAATTCACCCATTTCATTTATTATTCAACATATTTTTCAAGCACAAAGTATCTCATTACGCATTTATTTCATACATTTTTAAATCCACAGACGCAAGGAAATACTCAAACACTAAAAAAATACTCTAATTCATTTCTTATGGCTGAACCACTTCGCTTTTAATATGCATGCATGAATTACTTTCACTTTCGCTGTTCGAGTTCCTGAATAAATAAAATGAGAGCCGTCCTACACCGTTGCTTCCCTCCCTTTGTACTCATACTTCCTGGCATGCGTAATGGGATACCCTAACAAAATGGAAGACCAAAGGAGCTTTTGTACTTAATAAAAATTGGTACAATAGGTACCAGTAGGGATCTTCATAGAAGGTCAGTATTACCCCACAAAAGCCTTAAAGTTTTGCATATTAAATATTTTACTTTGAATTTGTAAGCTATTCCGTATCTTTTTTATATTGTAATTTTTTGTAACTTAGACATTTAATTATGATTATTTTGATATATAACTTATATTCTATATAATACGTTAATCTGAAATTGCCTTTAGCTTATGATGTTACAAGTTTGGTTAAGACCGTATACAAACAATTTTACATTCAAATTGTATTCATTTTTACATAACAATAATTATATACAGCATTCTCATTAATTTATTAGAATTATATAAATATTTGCCTTGTATTTATTAATACGGAATGGGGTATATTTAATTTAAATATTAGTTATAGCTCTTTGTTCCTGTTTAAATATAAAGAGCATACAAGAAATAATAGAGCCCTTTTACCCTCCCAAGACCGCTGCCCCAGACAATTCTATAGAAACTACCCCTACTGGTTAGATTTAGCCACAAAAGTAGTTTATATAAAACTATTGCTTGTAAAATGTAGAACTATTTAAACAGTTACATAATTTTCATATTAAAATAACTGTTACTACATATATGGCGAACTATAGTAACCACAAAATTAATAAAGTACGGAAGCGTTTTTATAAACTACAACGTAGGAATAAATTGCTTAAAAATATGGGATGGAAAAAATAACATACCAAATCAATATCAAAACGATACCATTCATAGCCTATGTAAAATATTTCCAAGCAAACCCCTATACCAAAGGTAAACATGTCCAGTTTTGGCAACGCTCACGGCGATATATCACCAGACATTGACAAACACGACTGCGCTGCAATCACGGATGTCGCTGTCTGCACTTCCGCGCTGTTTTGAGTAATGTCGGTAGTTACAACTATACATTTTTAACATGCGGTCATGCAAGCCTACAATCGTTACGAGCCTCGATGTTGTTTATTCACGCGATTTGTATTCGAAATAAATATTAAGCATGGAAATGATATTATTTATTACAAATATACATATTTTATCATCGCTGCTTAAGGGTTAAACATATTGTCGTCATGTCACTCAATATAACATGGATTGACATATAGTGTTGATACGATTACGACAGTTTAAAATTGAGAAAGCAAGGAGGAATATTATATTTCTTTCTTTACATTATGTACGACTCTACATATATTTACTTCATAAGAATATCTTCACAACGTTATTCTTTATTTAGATCACAAACACACTTTCATAGTAACAATAAAGTAAAGAATAAATTGTGACCAAGTAAGATGTTAAATCACTTGTTAAAAAGTCGTTTGTCCTGAACATAATAGAAAGTATGTAACAAAAAATATTATTCCAATTCCTAAAATAGGACTGGACCAACTAAATCAAAAATATCCTTATGATGATGGATATTTTTTTCCATTTACCACTTTTATAAAGGGATGGTGGATTGACAGGCTGGAGTGCGGATTACGGAATAGATGTAATAAAAAGTGACAGGTATCCATAAGACCCTCATATGATGGAGCGGTCTATCAAACTTCCTTCAGTGGCAATATAGATTGGTTTATTTCCTCGTTTAATTTCATAAAAAAATCGTTACATCTTTGACATCGAATTGATTTGATTTTGAGTTTTTACCTTGTTGAATGTTCATGTGTGTTGTATTTATAGGATCTTTATATAAAGTGTAATAGGTATAAAGTTTCTGAGCTTAAAGTATTTAGCAAGCACTTTATATGCAGTCAATTAAGAAGTGAAGCCTTTGTATTGTTTTTCTTTGCAAGGTATAAAAATTCGAAGAGATTCATTAAGAGCCCTTCAAATCATTTAAGAATTAATTTTCTAAGTTACAAGGATTAAAGTTACAAAGGTCTTTCATTAGCAAACTTGAATTGCGTTAGAGAAGAAATATGAGCGAACTTCGATCATTTAATAGGGGACGCTTGATCGCCTTCCAACGGAATTTATAAAAAATTCTTCGAGTATTTTACTTATTTTTAATAATGCTTCGTATTTTTTTCTTTTATATCATCAATGAAGTTTAAGATCAGTTATTGCGATTCTTTTGTACATTGTAGGTTTTTGAATAGGTATTGTGATTAATGGAAAATCAAGAGTATATTTTTAACAAAAGCTTTTTGCTACCCAATTTGAATAGATGTTAAATATATTTTAGCAAAGATTTATATTCCTACTTTCTAAAAATATAACTAGCTTTATAGAACAAGTCATGTGAGGCTGCAATAAAGCCAGTTAGCTTAATTGGCTTAAATTCGAGGAAGCAGTAATGCTATTCCAGCAGATTAATAAGACGTCGGTAGTTAGGATTGTACGCTATAAATTCTTGTATCCTTGTTATCTAGTTGTTCCTAAGCCTAACATTTAGAATATGTAACATACGTTGCTATAATACTAAGTTTATTTTTATCACACGTAATTCTGGTTTAAATTATTTTTTTTTTCTTATGGTTAATATCAAAACTGAAGAGCTTACTGCTAATAAAAATGTCGTTGATAAATAAATATAATAGTATTAGAATTTCGATGATAATATTTTTGAATTATCATGGGAATAAAACTAAGTTCTTGGAGTTAAAACAAGGTTGTTAGAAGGAATACAAATCAGTGACTTCAGTATTCCAAAGGTGACTTTTCAGAGAAGCCGAATGTAGATATACCCGTGTTATGAATAGAGTTAACAGAGAATATGTCTAAATTGTCTACTACGCTTGCCCTGACCGGCCCATTTCGTTTTACAAATAGACCATTAGGCCCCAATCCCTTTGCTATTTCAAAAGGATGAAGGGTTAATTTACGAGCTTAAAATTTAAATCTACGACCAACTTGCCTAATGCTAGGTGCGGGTTAACTGTGTTGTTAAACTGTATTATTATGAGGCTTTATGATATAGTTTTACGTAAAGTAATTTTCGAAGGTTATTTTGTTATTATTGGTAAACTTTCTGACAGTTTCTCTAAAATATAACGATTTATAATTCGTACGGTTGACTTATTATTTTACACGTAACAATAACACGCCTTGGGTTATTATTAATACCTATAAAAAGGTAGAAAAAAAAGAAAAATGCGTGCTTTAAATACATTTTTTTAAAATTTAATGCGTTGTAGTTATATGAGACAGGTATAAAAAATATTTTTTATTCTTTTATTATTGGTAAACTTTCTGACAGTTTCTCTAAAATATAACGATATATAATTCGTACGGTTGACTTATTATTTTACACGTAACAATAGCACGCCTTGAATTATTATCAATACCTATAAAAAGGTAGAAAAAAAAGAAAAATGCGTGCATAAATACTATTTTTTTAAAACTTAATGCGTTGTAGTTATATGAGACAGATATAAAAAAATAGTTTTTATTCTTTTGGTTTCTTTGTTTACACATCAAGTAAAAACTACGTAAATAATATAATGAATTTGGGTAAAGTTATAAGTTATTGCCCCGATCTACACATGGGATACTTTTTATTTCTGAATATTCTCTCATTCCAAAGGAAAACTCAATAATTGCTTTAGCCTGTAATTGGAATTACAAAACAGCGGGAAGGTCTTTTAACGACGAAATCGCTGGCAATAGGTAATAATATATTTAAAAGATAAAACGACGGATTTATTACAATGGCTAAGGTTCTAAAATTATATACGGGGATTCCTTTATTTACGTTTTCATAATAATACAAAATGTCAGCTAAAATGTCTGCATAAAGAGTCTGAAATATTAATAGTAACATAATTCTCATATTTTCTAGAAAATAAGCTTATTATTTTAGAATTTTGACGTGAATTGTACTGTTCACGATACTTGCTTGATGATGGTTCAAGATAATGAATACGAATCTCGAATAGCTAACTAACCGTTCAAAATTTCGACCAATGAACGTTTAACCGGACAAATATATATAATATCTATACATTACTATGAACTACTAACTAATAATATTTTTTTTAATAGAAATTATATGTACGGATGGATGAGGACTTCTCAGAATGGACGGATGTCTCTGCAGGTATACCACAAGGCGGAAGCGTTACCACTATGTCCTACGTCCTCTTCTCTTTCTGTTGTTTATTAACCAAATCGTTAATGTTGACACATTACAATTAACAACCTGGATTTGACTATATTGTTTCTATATTATTCAAAACTATGATATCTCGTGATCAACACAACTTGATAAAGCTAGCAGAAAATGTAATAATAGGCTTCTACTCCTTATTATTCTTCTTCTAAAAATAAAAATAATGCTAGCACAAAAAAAATCTCCTACCACTACTCGACAACGCTGATGTCATCTTACTAGGATGTATCTAGTAAGATTTCATTGATTTCAAAATTCATTCTGACGTACCGCGCAAATTCGACCAATTGTCGAAATCATTTACAGTGGGTCCCTGTCCGCCTTCACGGGCATGTACATATTATATCACTACTTTACAATATTTCAATTAATTCATCACCCTTTACTTACGTTATGTAAACGTTTTCAAGTACCTTATTCAATATCTAGAAAATATGATCTTTTTAAAATCCCTAAAAGTACCTCATTTTAATACCAGTTTCCATTACAATTCTTCGACCGTCGTCGCGGTCCTCTGTATCATAATAAATCTATGTAAATTATATATACATATGTATTTGAATTATACTATATATATTTATGTAACTATGTAATGTAATAATAATGTAATATTTTTTTGTGTTCAAGTGTATATCTGTGAATGAATATCGTGTATTTGTATATATTTAAATATTGTAAGTATAGATGGGGTCAAAATAATTATATTTTTCTGATTTTTTTTTATATCATAAACGTACTAGCCGGTATAATAATAAAAAATAAAAAATCTCTTTTGAGTCAAAGGTTAACTAGTCGATATCACTTAAAGAAATAGATTGAATCTTTGTACACTTTTGCTATTCACTGTATAAATGTTCCCCCTAATGTTATTGGTATTAAAACATTAATTAAAAGTTCGTGGACCAATTAAGCTTTACCAACATTACCAAAATATGAAAAATATGTGTTGAAATAAAATTACATTTCAATGCTCTGTTGTTCCTAAAAGTTTTTCAAATTCCATCTCACGTTTCCGCTTGAGGCCGCAGAAATATTTTTGTGCTTTAAACTTCGAATTAGATTGTGTCCCCTTGAGATACAAGCTTTTAAACAATTCGGATGGAATCGGGTTATAAATTAATTTATATCCAAACCATAATAAAAGTATATTATTAGATACCTGATCCATACATACTAATGTATGTATGTACATTTTATTCCTAAAATATACTCGCTGTATAGTTACAACTACAGCCAATATTAACTAAGATGTTAAGTTTGTAGAAGATATGATTTTTATTAAAATTTAAATAAGTTTCATGCGGCTGGCTCCCTTAAAAAAATGCCACTTCGAATACTAGTAGCAGGTCCACTACCTGTAATAATAAAAAAAATAATATCAAGAAATCATTTAAAAATCTCACGTGTACTATATTGACAATTTATTCTAGTAATAAAATTAATATTAAATTAAAAAATTACAAATGGTCGTATCAATATTTTGTCTTTGTGTATATTTTAAGAAAGTGTACGATGTACCAGAAGTACGACTATATCTCTAAACTCTCTCTCTTTCTCTCTCTAAAATCAACGGTAAACGGAGCACATTATTTGACCAAAAACTTTCAAGCATCTTCATAACTCAGTTCAGTGTTTCTCAGTCAAACTGTATATAAAATTATTTATTATTATTATTTGTTATTTTGATTTAAAATAAAAACATAAAAACATTGTATAAATACATTCATGCTCCGATTAAATGGGTATATTCCAACATTTATATGTTTATTTATGGGGCCAGGTCACGCAGTGAGGCTGAAAGATAAGAGATGGACGAAAAAAATCCCATCTTTGAAAGGACCGATTGGTAAAGGCAGACGAGGTAGATCTAACTCACGCTGGGAAGAAGAGAGTATACGCACAGCTGGGACACACTGGATTGATATAGCGTTAGCAGGGAGAACTGGAATCTTCTGGAGGAGGCCTTTACCTCAGGGGTTCCCAAAGACAAACAATATAAATCTAATTTAAAAATTTCTTGTAAACTTTTTTATCTTGTGAAATATAAGCTTTTTTTATTTTATTTATATTATGTTTATTTATAAAAAAAATGATATTAATTGTTATTACTTAAAACTTATTCTAAAATTTTAATAAATATCAACTGCGTTAAATTGCTGTATATATAATATATTCTCAGTAGATTAAATAAATACCTAAATCATTTTTAAAAAATATATACCTGTTCTGAAGTTGTTTTTGAATATGTTGTGCTTATAAAATGAAAAATTGCACTGCAACCCAACCCAACCCAGACGGTTAGCGTTCAATATTCCGTATATTTCCTGACAAATAAATCATTTTTTAATTATTTAACAGTCTACCTAGTGTGTTATTTAAGTCGTACAAGATATTAGACCGAATTTACTTCTACCCTCTTGTTTATATAAGAGCTGAAAATAAGTTATACTTCCCCTAACACTAATAAAGTGAAATCCATAATAAAAACTATTTTTACTCTAAGTCGTTAAGAATCGACGTTTATATCTTACGCTGTGCGCTCTTCGTTTTACTACGCACATTTGTGTCGGTTTATATTTTAATAAAACTATTTTTACCCACGGCTTTGCATGCATATAACAAATATTTTTATTCATATAATACAATAGTTCGTGGCTAAAATATATTTATTATTTAAATTAAAACACCCTATACTAATGCTGAGCAAAATTAGGTATTTATATAGATAGAATGGTTCACTTTTAAAATATTTATAGATCCAGCATATTCCTATTTAAAATTACTTAGTCTGATCCGCCATCTTTTTCTATTCCACATGCGTGGCAAGTCATTTGCGAATCTTATTTTTTGCATATATGTCACATTCTATCTTAAAACTATTCTTGTCACATACTTATTGTTACTGGGAATGAATGAATGAATGAATTAGTTTTTTTTTTGTTTAGAAATAATTAGAAATAATAATTATTATTTCCATGGCTGTATGCACCTTGACAATTTAAGAAAAAGTAAATTTTAGAAACAAAGAAGTAATTATTTTCGTCGCAGTATAATATAAATGAGACTGTGACTTTTTTTGTAAATAAAATAAGCTAGCACTTTTAACAATATAAACTGGAATAATTATAAAGAAGTCTTTATAATTATTCCGGTTCTTTATTCTGGAACAAAGACGTTCCTGAATAAAGAACTGATTTAATGATGTGTGTCTTCTTATAATAGAGAATAATAACGAAATACTTGTAAGACATAACTCTTTTACTTTAGTCAAGAAATCTATAGTTAAGCCATATAGAAAATATGTATTCTTTGGGAAAAACAACACACAGGTACACTTATAGGAACGATAAAAATAATATGGTCAGCAGACCTATATTGAACTCTTAATATATATATATATATATATAAAGCTATTAGTTTTAAGAACTTTTATTCTAATATTACAATAATATTACTTTGATTCATACCAGCTCTATAAAACAATATCGTATTATTTCTGCTTAGGTATGTTAGAGAATGAAAGAGAAGGCTCTTGGATATGACAATAACTCCAAAATTTTACATAAAAATAATATTTCAGAACATACTTCATGGTAAAAAAAAATAGGATAACGACATCGAAACATCTTATTAAAGTGATTTTTTTTTTCAAACGAATGTAGAAGTAAGACTATTATAATAATTCTATAAGATTTCATAGGCCTGCAGTTGGCACTGGCAATCAATAATCCTTGTTCGGAATCTGTGACATGACATTACAAAAGTAAATAACTTTTTTCTTCCTGTCTTTAATATAAGTATTTAATTTAAGTAAATACTTTAAAGATATTTAAATAAAGCAAAGCAAAATAATTTAGACAAAATAAGACCTAAAAAAATATTCGTAAAAATTTATTATTTTGTCCTTAATGTCGGAATAGACTATTCTTCCAAATTTTAGTTTTTACAGTGTGTGTACTTCCTTGACTAAACTAAATAACAGGATACATTGTGTCGTGGATGTATTATAATTATTTATACTAAACATTTTGCTTTAAAAACTCCCATTTTCTAAATATGCTATTGTATCTAGACTTGAATAAATATGAGAAATAAATAATAATTTATCTAGATATTTGTGTTAATGTTCGTTTTGTACTTCCAAAATATGATCATGGACAGATTTGTATTATCGTATACGTATGTGTGTATCTGTGTACGTATGTGTGTACTTTTTTGTTATTTTCCTTACTATATGTTGTATCTTATATCGTGTATAATAAAAAACATTAATTCATTAACCATTAGTCCCATTTTATTTCTTCTTTCCGTATGATCAAATCCTAATGCTCTTAACATGTAACCGAATGACTAATTGGGATAAGGATAATACAAACAAACCTAATTTCGAAATGTTTATTGTTTGTCATACAACAGTCCCCTGACTGTTTCTATCCAACTATGGCAGAAGTTCGATAACATAATATTTGTGTATTGTAAATATAATACGTCAGCTATCAAAATGCTGTATAATTAAGTGCTTTTGGAAGTGAGGTAAATGACTTATTTAGTATAAAATATATATGTATATTTATTACATGTTATAATGACACGTAAGACCTCAAAGGTGTTTACAATGTTTGTGGTTAAGCTGTAACATTAAAGCAAATGAAGATTAAACTATTTAAGTAGTCAGCTCATTGTGTTATTACTTAATCTTGTTCTTAGAAAGTTTACTAGGTATAAATTCGAGGCACTAAATGGAAGGATGTCACGTACCTAGCACTTGTCCTCAAGTTCCTCGGAACAGCCACATCGTGTCTGCAAGTTTTCACATAAAATGCACGACTTTACAAACTGTCTAGAAACGAACGCCAATTTTCAAGTCAACATATTGACTGTTTAAAATATAGCTGAAGTATTAAAATATTTCTTCATTTTGTTCAACGGCCATGAATACGTAAATTTCTGCAAGTAATATTCTTGAAGAGGTTAAACTTTTCGTGTTTAAATATTTGGCAACCATATAAATATTTCTGCATATGGCGTCCCTGCACTTCTAAAGTATTGTCTATTTTTACACATTTTAATGAAAAAAGACTTCTTGAAACTGGCGAACTTACTCATCAATTTATTTTGCACTACTTCCTATTTGAACTTCGCTTCCGAGGTCTTTCTGAATATGAAAGCAGGGTTTTTTTTCTATGAAGATACTATTTATCAACTACCACTTATTTAAACATTAATAAACTAAACAATCTTTTATGAAAAGTTACATAGTCGTTAAATGTAGCGGTTGATTGTGATCGAAGACAGTTTTTAAACATTATTGAAATATAAAAGCGCCTTTGAAAGTGTGTTGGCTGTTGCTTTGCTGAAAGGCAATATAAATTGCTTTTTGTCGTGGGCAGTGTACAATTTTGAGTACCTACTACTAATTTGTATAAGTAATAAGTTGAAAAAATAAATAAAAAATTGTTTTTGACAGAGGCTAGTTTGTTTTTATACCCCTAAATAAATTATCTTTATCGAGATGGACGAACATTTACTGCGTTCCTTACTTATGCTTTTAACACTGCAGTACTTATAAATAATATTATAAATGATGCGACAAAAAAATAACATTTGTAAAAGTCTATAACCATATCAGCCATGTTATATTTACTAAATGTTTAAAGAAATATAGAATAAGAAGTTTACTACCCCTGGCAGGACTCGAACCTGCAACCTTTGGCATACCATTTCAAATTAAAGATTACATCAAAATCAGTAATTGATAACAAATTCGCGGTCTAGGTTCAGGAGCTTTATTTCAGAGAAGTTAAATTAGTTCGTATACGTTTATTATAGTATTTTATAGTCAATTGGTAAGTTAAAGTAGTGGTTTCAAAAGTAATATTTGGGATGCAATTTTATTATATGAGCTAGGAGCTAGTGTAAAATTAAATCCATATTTGTGGGGTCACTTGTCTTACAGCCGCCATCTTGAACAAAACGGAAGGAAATGGTTTTCACTCTATACGGGGCCAACTATTCATCTCACTGAATTTTAGTACAATTTTCGTTATGTAACTTGCTGCTATAGAACGTTATTAGTTTTTTTTTCTGGTAATTTTAGAAAATGGACCGGGAATTTTGACTGATCGTATCATATTAATGCGTACTATTTTCAAATACTAGTATTATTTGAAAATAGTGTCAGTTTCCTTGTAAAATTTAATAATAAATAGAATGTTAAAAAGTTTTTAATCGAAATTAGTCCTTTGATTTTTTATCTATAACTTTATTTTTGACTGAAACTTAATATTTTTATTTCAAAGGCCGAATTCAAAGCATTTTAAAAAAGCTTTTTGTAAATGTAAATTTTAGAATTAATTTGGCCAACAATAGGCTTCTATGTATGAATTAACAATGTAACTTTAGAAAACTTGTGTTACTGGAAGTTGTCTATTGTTCGTATCCATACGTACTATGCATAGAATTATGCTAATTAAAAGCTCAAATTTACTATACCTTCCTTAACAAAGGAATCACGGCTTTGTAACGGCTTGTCTAACAATACATTCAGCTGAACTGATCCAATATTCATAAAGCAATTGCTTTGAATTCAACCGGCATACTACTCCATCCCATAACAAATTAGTAAATCCTTTTTACAAAAATATCATATACCTTCTATTAAATCTGTGATGAGCATTTTTATTAATATTTCTACAGAAATACTTAACCTTTGATTACCCTTAACATTTCTGAAAAATGTTTTGAATTACTTTGTTTATTAAATTTACAAGTTTATTTAAATATTTACCATTTTTTGTTAAGAAATAAATAAGCAAGTCCCTGAATTATTTTAAGATATAAAAACAAATATAAAATATATTTCATGTTTTAACTAATATATATTATAATATATTAGTAGCGAGAACTGCAGACGTTGTCCTGAAGGACTAGGTTCTTGGTAAACAAAATACACAATATATAAGAAAATTATATGTGTAAAGATGATAATTAAGTGGACTGGGTACGGTTGAGCCAGGGTCCGGAACTGACAGTCTTCGTATTAGGAATCTTTAAGGATACTAGAAAGCGCTCAAGGCGACAGAGGAACGTCCTGTCGGTTTGAACACACTCTACAATATTACGTTTACGTCTTGACATATAAACGTCAACAAATGTCTTCATTACATTTGAACAGTCAAAAGAAAATATTTTTACTGAATTTCTTTTCCTGACTGTTAGTATTTGTGTACAAATAGTTTATTTTCTTATCCTCGTTATAAATTAAATGGTATTTAATAAATATCATCTATTTTGTTCGATCTCATTTCTATTATTTGTCATGACGATTGTTTTTCAGGAATGAGTGCGTTAGGTAGGGTAGTTATATATTTTATGAGTGTGGGTGTGACACAAGAATATTTTTTTTTTGTTTTTTGATGACCAGAAAACGTCTAAGGAATAAATATAAGCATTAAGTTGCAGAAAAGAACTAAATACGTCATCTGTCTTTGTTCGTAAGTGCTATCGAACCTTCCCCTATCAATACCAAGCTCTGTCAGAACCACATCTAGGGTGTAGATGGTTGTGACAGTTTTCCTTTTTTCCTATTTGACCTTTAGGCTAATTAAGTCAGGAACCCAATTGTAGTATTTATTTGCATGTATAAGTATTTTTTATAAGACCTTTTTTACTAATACAAAATATATCTCCATTTAAATGCAAATCAAATATTAATAACTACACAAATAATTATAACTTGAATAGGCCTTAACTAAGTTGATGCGCTTTACCACCTACGACTACATTTCCACTTCCCATCAGGTGTAATGTAGTCCAGTGTCAACTTACGATACAAATTACGATAAAAAAAATATGAATCGAAAAGTATAAAGTACCTTTATATATTAACATAAGTTTGCTTACAGAGTAAATAAAAGAAACTCCTCTTATTTTGGGGATTTATCAAATCTGTATATTTTAAGCAATAGAAAGCAAATTATGTATCCGCTATATTTAGAGGTTAGTTAAGCTCATGGAAATTTCGAAAAGCACGAGGTCAACAAATTGTAAGAATATTCTACTTACAAAATCATAAAAAATAATGTTACTGTTATGTAGGAATTTGAGCGCCTGAAAATTCGAATATAAACACGGTGGAAGAAAATGGCTATTAAAATATCACGTGCGACGAGAATAACCAATTTATGTTAAAGTCAGACTGAAGCTTGAAAACCAATCTCCTTGATTATTAAATATTTTTTAATCTGCCGTATATTTTATCTGTACGTATTAAAATAAATGTTTGCTTTTAAAGCAATCATTTTAATGACTTGTTGTGCTCATTCTAAACAAAGAATTGTAATTAGTACAAAAAATGTGTTATATGAGCCTTGGGAACGTATCATGTTAACTAACAAATAAATAAAAATATTTATACTGTGAATAATAAGTAATTCTTCTTATAAGTAATTCCAAACAAGGTTTAAATTTTAACGGATAATCTTTCAAAACAATAGTTTATTATACATATTACATATACTCAAGAAATCTTCTACGAATCTTCATAAAATGTTGTAAATACAAATTTACTTTACAAGAGAGTGGTTTAGAGGTGACACGTCGTATGAAAAGGAGTGATGTGTTTTTTCTTTACCTTCAGAAACTTATTTGAATAAAGGTCTTTTAACTATATGTAGACTTTATATAGTAGAATTATAAATAAAGCAATATATTAACTAAAAAACGTACGTATCTTAATATATAAGTTTAAGTATATAAGTTAGACTTGAACAGACATATGTCTTTAATCTTAAATATATAAATGTAATTTTAAAACAGTTTTATGATCTGTGGTTTCCAAAGGTTACAAAATCCTATGGAGTGATTGAAATCTAAATCTAATATACCTACAGATATTTATTTTTAACACATAAAAGTTATTTTTTTAATTCGTTATTATAAGTACAGATTTCACAGTACTTAACCTAATGTATGTTAATCTAATAAAAAATGGTTGAATCAGAATTAAAAATGTAATAATTATTTATTGCATTATAAGTCCGGCGGTGGAACAAGTTCTCATTGGCTGATAAATCATTTATTTTTCTTTCTTTTATGATTACAAAAATGTACTATTTTTATAATTTCTAAGAAAAACTAAATTCTATATCAAGTAACAAAAATGAACGAGGTCTTAAAAGTTAATTGTTTATTGAAGATAAAATTTTACGAATGAATAGTCTTGAAAGCTGCAGTTTAAAAATATCATGTAGCTTATTATAAGAAATAAGCTTCTAATTGGAATATAAAATATTCTTGACTTAGTAAAGTAAAAATATCTATTGCTTACCTGGATGATTGTCCATAAACTTTTTTGATGCTTTATGGCCTGCTAAGAAGTGTCTGGTATTTCGTAAGAGTTTATAAATACATACAATCATAGATTTTCAATATTAGTAAATATTATATATTTCTTCTATGAAAGTCTGAGGCAAATATGCTTATTTTCTAACCGGTCAACGAATGCACAAATGTTTCGTTCAGCTTTATTCGTGGATTTTAACAACACGGTGACTTTTTGATGACTTTTTCTGAACTTCTATCGAGTCGAAAATGTAGCCTGCAGTTTTTGAATGTTTGCCATATTGCAGAACTGGCTCCAAACTATAGTCGTATTTTAGTAAACTGCAACGTGTCGTGTATAAAACCTAAAAGATAAACGATTTTATGTACGTACACTATAGCTGTGAGGCGTTATTCGGTGCGGTATTAAGGTGTCAATAAAATGGGTCGCTATGAGTATCGAGGAGCAATAAATTCGTTTTCAGCTACGTAGAACTAAGAGCTCAGATTATTTCGCACCATTTACTCCTTTCATCTACCGTCTTCATAATACCGCTTCTATAAAAAGGACTTTTCCCAGCAAGATTGAAGTTTTTGACTACACCCTTCGTTTAATCGAATTCCATGGATATTAGTTACCAAACTGTATATATATTTTTGGAAAGAAAGTGTAAGGTACTTTATAACAACATAAAGGAACTACAGTCGTAATTTTGTTATATTCCATAAATTATCGTTTTTCATTTTCAAAAAATGTATTTTATTCTGTCCTATATTTTAACTAAGCTACATCATTTTTATGACAAGCTCTTGAAATATTTTCATATTTGCAAAACCTATTTAGAGTTGATTAAACAGAAGTGATTGACATTCATAAATTATTCTATCGGTTTTATGTTAGCTTTCACGCTTCAATCAATTCACGACGTGTATGATATCGGCAACATATTGAACGATGGTCCTCGGATGGCAGTTTGAAATGTGTACATCTAGCCAATACCTACTGTAGCTATACTGTAGCTATACCGTAGCTATACCAGTAATACAGGCACTGGCTTGCTCGTATATCTACAATGCAAATATATGTCAGCATAATTTAACTATCTAGTCTTATATATAATACGATTACGTATTCGTATTTTATGTTTTAAGACAAAATCATTAGGAATTTTCCCTGGTCTACAAATGTACAAATGTTTGTATGTAAAAATGTTGAGTCATACTTTCTATTTCATTTTCGGGTGATATCACAAGCGTTTTATCGCAAAAAGGTTGAGAATATGTCAAAGATAAGAAGCTTGTGAACATTTCAGAATATTTATACAGTTTAAGGCTAATATTATGTACTGAAAATTACAGAAACTTTGTTAAAAATGGTAGATTAATTTTGTTTAACCAATAACAAAGCAATTCCTATACAGAAAAATAAAGAAATCAGATAGTCAGAGAAAGCTATTGTCGTACTACTAGGTCTATCATTTTGTTTTCATGTGTTTCATGCAATATTTAAATCTTACAACAACCCGAGTTCGGTAATGGAGGTGGGCATAGGTAAGGGTTGTAACCACTTCACTGTGCCTACATTCACTTTGAGGTCTAGATTAACTGATTAAAACGAATATACACTAATACTTCGTTGAAATATAGCCACAGCCACAATCTTCAAATATGTTACACAAAATGTAGAGCAGATTTCACAAAACATACTTTACATCGAATGGAAATTCCAACAACACAAACATAAACGGAAAGAAAATAGAGATATGGAAAAGATAGACGTTGCCAGCCTACGCTCGTGTCTTATTCCCTAGCTTTGTATTGTTAACTATATTTTAAAGCTTTATAACAATGGCTCCACACGAGCGTATTTGAATATTGCATTTAAACCGCAGATGTTGTGTGCATGCGATATTAATATTTTAAATTATAATTCCCAAAATTTTTACAATGATACTCAAATTAAAAACCTATTTACACAAGATAAAATATTTTATTTCGATCATTCAAATTTACAACAAAATAGTAAGGTATTATCAATATCTATAAAACAAGGATACAAAAATATGTGAAATGTTTTTTAATTTTTTGTTAGAATATAAAGTAAAAACGACTTAAATCAAAACAAATGTACTCAAACAAGAACAAGTAGTTTTATGATACAATTTTAACAAGGTTACATCTTTTAACGAGATCTACTTATACGAAATTACATGTTCAATGTAAGCTCAATAATTAATTATACGACGCCCAATAATTCACACGTATTACTTCACTTCTGCACTCTATCAACCTTACCGAACGCCTAACCAAAAGAAGAGAGCGTGCCGCCCGCCATTTTAAAGCAAGATAACGGAACAGCATGACATCATGGTGACACTTGGTGATAAGTGTTGCCAACATTATTTAAATAAATGTATAAACTATTTTTTTTTAATTTCTGTTTACCGAAAAGATATATTTTTTTACCGAAGCTATTTCATGACTAATTCGCGGTTTTAATTTATATTCGTAATTGCTTTTTAATCCGCTTACGATCGCAAGCAATAGTATATTTCTTTAAATAAAAATATAACACAATACCACGAGAAATCGATAAGCCGAGGTTAACACTACAGACCGCAATGCTGATTATGAAAATTAGTAATCGGAAAAATATTATTAAATTTAGAATGAATATTCTCTTTGTTCCTTTGTTGAGTTTATTTCTTTTTATTTTAAGAGTCTTCCCTCAATTTTATTAATTTGCAATTTATTAATTTACAACAACAAAGAAAATATAAAACCATAAAGTAGAATATTTAAAAGACATGCCGCGCCTCCCATATGGAAATGATTCTTCTACGGAAAAGTTTTATACAAATATAGTATGAAAAGATTAATATTGTTTTATATTTTGGTATTGATAATATAACACTATTTATCACAGTTAATGTTGCGACATGTGATTTATTGTATTACAAGCTTTTTTAGTGGAACAATCTACTAATATCTAAATAGTAGAGAATTCTGCTGAATGAGTGAATGATTGAATGAATTTTACTGTTACCTACTTAATATTATTTTCGGTCTTACATGTTATCAAGATTTTACTGTATTACTTATATTATTTATCATTTGTCAATGACAAAAGAAATAATTAAAACGAGATAATTCATATGAAAATAAAGAATCTTTTTTGTTAGATTTGTTTAATTTATAACCTCATAAATAATCGTGAATGTAATTTTTGATAGTTTTGTAATTCTAAAATTACAGTAAAAATAAAAGCTTTCAATAGGCTGCAATAATAATAAATAATTTATGCATATTTAACTTTCAAGTTACGGCCAGCGCTGTCAAAACCGGTAAACGTGAAATTAATTCTAATTCTAATTTATACCTTTATATTTCAACAGAGCGCGGAAAATTAATGTTTAGTATATTTGTTATATAATATTTTATTCAATGGGCAAAGGGTTTGAAGCGGCGAACGTTTCATTATTCTAATGTCTGCGGTAGGCGGTGTCTAGCTAGGCCAGGTGTTGCAAAGTAAATGTAAATATTTTATTGTGGAGGAACAAACAACGCCTGAGAGATCAATAAAATTTGTTTGTTCTGTAAAATGCTCTCCGCTGTGTGGTTTATAGATTGTGTACATGAATTATTCAAATATTCCAATGGAAGATACCCTGCCAGTCCATTTGTTTCGATGTCTCTCTTGATGAAACGTGCCGTTTACAAGTTTGGTGTTAAATATGAAAATGATCTTTTTTTTTTGATAATAAAATGTTTATGTATCAAAACGATAATAAAATGTGTGTTTAATTTATTGAAACCGACTGTATAATATTTTTTTATTTTATTTTGCGAAACATTATTAAAAGCTTTTAGACAAAAAGCTTTTTATGTAATACACATCCTGTTTTAAGTAAAATTTGTTTTATGAATATATTTTTTGTAAATGTGTACAAACTCGTTAAAGTCATCATTAGATTACAATTACGTACCTTTGATTTGGAATTTATACATTGATTGTATTATTATCTTAATATAATACCATATATATATTAACTGAAATCGTTTGTCGTGGTGAGCTTGCGTAATGCGGTAGGGTGATAAGCACGTCTAAGAAGGGTCTTAAGTATGAATGTGGATGTTATAAGAGAAGAGGGCTACCGGAGGAGACATGGACGAAGTGCGTGTAAAATGATATGGCAAAGAAGGAAAATTCCACTGATTGATCCGAAATACTTGGAATAAGGGCACGTGGGTAATAAAGATATTATCGTAAAACAAAATATATTAATAGATACAAGTGATTCAGTTTTTTTTTTTATCAAACATATCTATGTAATTATGAACAATTCTTATGATTTATTTGGCTTATAACAATAGTGGTTATTGTTATTTATTATTATTTATTATTATTATCATTTGGTTATTATTATTTATGATTATTATTGGTTATTATTCTTATTTGGACAATTTTTAAATAATCTTTTTTTAAATATTTTTTTTTACGTTTATGGTTTAAGTTGCTTGTATTTTTTTAATGGGTACACCTAAAGTAGTATATTAATAACATTGGTACAATAAAGTTAAGTTTCTTATCCTAAATTCTAGTGATTGTAATCACATTGCTACTATAAGAATAGCTCAGTAGTTTTACAAGTACAAGAGTCTCTATTTTTCATATTTTTACATTTGTATTCTTTGGTGATACATATCTATAGATTCTTTAATAACTTTACGTTTGAAAATATTTTATAATAATAACAATATAACTTTTAAAAAGATGTATTACAGGAACTTTCGTATTTATTTTGACATATTCATAATATTTTACTGTGAATCCGAGACCAACCTGATCTCAATTACGATGTTTCGTCAAACTGAAAGGGAGTCTTCGACAAACCGGGTAACATAATTAGAAGGCCCTTTTACAAAAGAGACAAACGGAAATGTTTTTAAGCAATCGGATACTAACAATTTTATTTGAAGGTTAAATAAAATCTAAATAATATGATAATAATAAACATCAAATTCTTTAGCTTCAATTGAGTTACCCTTCTTGAATGTCAATTTTATATTCAAGCAGTAATTAAGGTTTTAAGCTAGCAAATCGTTATTTGCATGATATACATTTTTTTTTACTTAAACACATAATTTAAAAAAAACCAGTGTGTAGTTTAAGTTCAGAAAACAACTAATATCCTACAATATTCGTTTAAAAAAGATATTCGATCCTACAATATTCGTTTAAAAAAATATTCGATCAAAAATGAATTTATTAGAAAAACATTCGAAATAATGAGAATATAAATATGTAGCCTTATGAAAACAAATTACCTTCGTAATTGCGGTTTCAAATATAAAAGGGATTTGAAATGAAAGGTTAGAATTTATTTCATTAATAGACATATTGGCCATCCAAATATTCACTCCATTATACACTCTATATTCCTTAAGATAAGAATGAGGTTTTTGGAAAAATAAAAATAAAAAACGTAGGTTTGTTCTTCATTCCCTTTTGAAATTAATCTGTTCATGTACCTTATATTTTTTCTCTGTGACAACAACTCGGAAGTTAAAAACGGTCGCTTTGACAAAGATAAATACAAACTTTTTTACCTTAAGACTTTCTCTTTGAAAGGTAGCAAAACATTATTTATGAGAAAAAAACTTTTGGCATCTGGTAAAAAAGGCATTCTAACTTTTAACGTTAGTTGCCTTTTATTTACTTACTTATAATGTAAATTAGTTTTTTATAACAAAAATTCTAAAACTATTTCATTTTTTTTATATTATTCTAAATATTTATACAAAAGAGTGAGCGTAAAAATGCTTTTTTTTTGTATTGGAGGAGATGAAACGTTTTTATTTATAAGTCTTACTGCCTCAATATAAATGTAAAATAGGGATGAGTTTGTAGATCGAATGTTTACCGGACAGGTCTATTTTATTTTAAACTTCCTTTTGCTTTCATGTCTGGTTACTGTATAAACATTTTGACAGACTTTAAATTATTGTGAAAGGAAAAACTCAAAATATGTCGGGATGTGTAACTGTTCATACAGTTGAACGTCACGAGACTAATTATTAATATATTTTACATTTAAAATTATAAAAAAAAAAATCGATTCAAATTATCTTGGTTACGGTAAATATTATCTATCTAACTATCTGTATCATTTTCTTGTAAATTCGTTTTACAAGCGAACTCATCCGTATGAAACTGCATAATGCATTTTACTAACGAACGCGTGCTTAAAAGCTACGGACCCAAATTTGAATACAGAACTTAAAATGGATAGAATTGTTTAGCCTTTAGTAATACCTATACATATACTGATTCGGTACTTAGTTTGTTATGTCTGTTAGTATAATATGTCATTTTTGTCATAGTTTAGTAAATGTGGGTATTTCGACAGAATCAAATAGAAATATTATTATGTCGACTCAATCAATAGAGAACAAATCATATTTAAAAGTTGTATAATAACATAATATGCTTACTTCAATTTTAAATGAAAATAAAATGAAAAATACCTTCAATGTACGAGGAAAGTAAGATATCAAAGAGGTTGTGGATTTAATTCGAGCTTAATATATACACTTAATAATATATAGGCACTGAAATATATACTCAGTCTGGCCATAAATACTATTTTTAAAAATTAAGCGCAAATAACATTTATTACTTTTACAGTATGTTAGTTTAGTACATAAATATAAAACAATTAAAAATATACAAAGCTTATTCGAAGTGGTCTCCATTGGCTGCAACACAGTCCTTTAAACGTTGAGGCCAGTTATCAATAGAAGCACGCACTCTTTTCAAGGGAAAATTCTTCACTGCCAATCGTATAGATTGTTTTAGGGACTCCAAATTGTCCATAAATCATAATTCAGCCGATTAAGATCAGGACTAGACGACGGCCAGTCTTCATAGACCATACTTGGTTATTGAACATGGTGATGTTAAGGGGCTTAACTACCTTCTCAAGAATGGTATCTTAATATACTCGTGCCGATGTTTTGATACCTTTTTCACAAAAATATGGCTCAGTCACTCCTACATAGCTAGCACCCTACCAAACCATTATAGAAGTCGGATAATGTCCACGTTGCACTCTGTCGATGAATTGGGAAGCCTCCTTAGAGTTTTGAGCATAAATACGGTCATTTTGTTTGTTAAAATGTTGGTCAATTGTAAAAAAATTCTCATCTGTAAACAATATTTTTCTGTGACCTCCCTTTGCGTACCGCTTAAATAGTTGTTTCGATTTTACCACCCTATTGTTCTTTAAATTATCGTTAAGATAATATCATTATAGTTAAGAAATGGCCAATGCGTCTCTTATAGGTCCTAAGTCATCTTTTAAAATACGCGACATGGTTCTAGGTGCAATCTTCCCCGAGATAAAATCTCTTGCTTTCGGACAGGATTTCTTCGAATTCTTTCCCTTACTGCTTTGACCACCTTTTTTCTACGAACACTACGTGGACGGCCAGATCTTTTTCTGTCACAAACAGAAAGAAGTCTTATTGTACCTATTAATAGCCCGGTACACAAACATTTTACTAATACCAAGTGTATGGAGAGTTGTGAAAATTGCATTTGGCTCCATACCTACTTTGTGTAATGCAATCACAGCGATTCGGTTTTCTTTATCACCCCACTCCATTTTAAAATCGCAAAATATTGTACAATGTATTGGCGCCAAAATGAGAAAACACAATGAACAATCGTATAAAAATGACAGATTCGAAAATGAAATGTAATATTTTTTAATTTTTAAGTACCGTATTTATGGCCAGACTAAGTATAAACACCGAATTTTGAAATATATATTGATTATATTTCAAAATAAAAGAAGGCTAGTGTTTGTGTTTTTATCGCCATAACCTCATTTAAAAAACAAACAAAAAAAAACCTGAACGAATGTATTACAAAATTTTGCATATATTTCGAATTTTAGTGAAAAGTTACGAGATTCTGGTTCTATATGCTGAGGTATATAATTTACCAGTAGGCCAATTTGTTAAAAGCTTTTCCAAATGACAGAAATACGTAAAACATTTATTCGCTGTTAGCACGAAATGTTTAAGCGGTTTCTTTTCAGTTCTGCAATGTTCACGTCACTCTTCATAGGGTAAAAAGGATGTAAACAATTTCACGAACAATTTGTCCATTCTCCTTTCTATTAAATTGACAATCGACAATTTAGTTCATTGCAAGCTCGAGAGTAATCACGCTGTTATTTTACTAAAAGTTATTATAGAAAAAAAATGTAATTAAGAACATACATTAGCGCCCTAATTGCAAAGCAATTATGATAATGTTTCTAAAAATAACAAAATATGTTTCATCTTGTATAATTTCATTAAGCGCATTATTTAAGAGCTGTCCGAGTTTGAGAAAACATAAAAGTTATTTGTTGGAAAGCCCCAATTAAGGGCGAAGCTTTCTGGACTTAATCCAATAAACCTACTCATTTAGTGAACGGAATGAAAGGTAAATAATTTTAGGGCACCGAACGGAGAATTGCGCGACAGAGTCTCGTTCCAACTGAAGGGTTACGCAAAACATAAAATGTATTTGCCTGTTTGCTTCAGAATTGATTAAACAATCTAAATCAGAATTCTGAATACTCGACGATAAAACGTTACGGATTTTATCATTATTAGTTTTAGTTTTCGGTTTCAACTTATTATAAATGTACAAGTGCCCAATGGGTGAATATAAAACTATTATTTATTATTTTGGATTATCAATTATGAATGTTATATTTGAAACATATAAAATTATTGTCTAATAATTTATAATTTTACTTAATGTGGCTCCAGAATGTTGTAACGGAGGTTGCAAGTCTAGAAAATTTGCAGTTTGCAATGACAGCTTTTTTTGCTGTTTTACGAAATAAAATGTCGTCCTTATTAAGCACTGATACATTTTATGGGCTCTTGATATGACAGTCATATTTAAAACGAATTTTGTCTTAGAATTTATGTAGTTGCAAAATATCTATAGACACTTATTTTACAAACACGTCACGGCTTGGAACAACTATATGGATAGTTTGATTTGAATAAATATATATATATATATATATATATATACCTGTTTGTATTGTACACCAAGGTAAAGAAAAAAACAACAATAATTTTGATGAGAATAATAGAATGCGAGGTGACCTGTACAAGTCTGTCATTAATTAAACATTCTACAAATAATATAAAAAGTTTAAATTTATTTAACTTTAATTTTCTATTTTATCAGCACTTCTAGCTCTAATCGAAGCCAATGAAAGTTGAAGTAGCAAACGTAAACGCTCTGGCACACTCAATTACGGCATTTTATATAAGAAATGCTTCTATATTATGTAGGTTTTATTTGCAGAGCAAACTTACTGTAGATTTCTATTGGAATTTGTGTTCGCTAATGACGATGTTGGAATATAACGTATGATAGTAACCAACAAATTATTTCTAATAATATATATAGATGATGTTATTTAAATTGTAATATAATGTGTGCTTTTATGATTCATTAAATCTCAATTATATTTTAAATATTATGAAAAAAAAAACTTATTTTTATTTAAAATTTAATACGCCTCACGCTGTATAAAACTATACAAGAATAGGCTACAACTCTATAAGGAATAATATTTAGAGACATATTTGCGTGGGGACTCAAGCGCATTTCCCGCTTTCCCTTATTTCCCCCGGGACATGCCAACTTATAGAGGATAAGTTGTGCCCGATATCTTTTAGTATGAATAATAAACCACTAGTTTATTGGATGTCGTAATCTAGTATATTTCTTAAACCTTTCATACACATTATTACTTAAGTTTTTATCTACAGTTATGGTGGTCATATATGGCTTGACGTTATATTATATGGTTAAATGAATTGAAATAGTATGTTGGATATACTTTTTTAATCATATATACATGATGACGTGGTATATTATATGATATAAGTTAATTGAATCTTACCATCGTACCATCGTAATAGATGTTATAGTGACGACCGATTTACCGACCAGTTAAGCGCAAGGGTTATATGTAACACTTCGATCCTTGATACGTACTAACAATATATACAGATGGAATTAATAATATAAATAGTAATTGAGTTAATTGCATCCAATAAAATATTCATTAAACAAACTGATTAGATATTATTTATGTAAAAATAATTATGACATATTCTGTGATATGTAGCAGATTTGGACACGTTTGAATAATATAGCAAAAATTACGAAAATCTTTTAAATTTTATATACTTAGCTTATGTCATACAGTTCACAATTCAAAGTGATTAATATTGTAAAAGAAATATTGTTACATGTACAGGAATTATAATAAATATTTAAGAAATATGATCGTTAAATCACGCTTTCACATTTTAATAAAGTAAACCTCTTAACCTTAAATAACTCACAAGGGTTCAATCTTACATAATTACATAACCTCAAAAAGGCGTATTTCATTACAGATCCATAATGCTTGCTTAGACGACTGTAAGTAATCCAATGTGGGGTGAATTTCAGCTAATAAGATTAAAAGTGTCTAGTACCACAATAAAATTAAGTAAGCACGAAGCGAAATGAGTTATATGAATGCGTAATGACTCTGCCAGATGCTCGCTCGTCGTACGCATTGTAGGCGTTCTACCGAACATAATTTTTAGGTTAATTATGAAGCTAGTGGTAAGAAAACATAAAAGGTTCTTGTATATTATTTGTATTATATTCATTTTATCGATTTTTTTTTAAACTATTTTATAAAACCATATCTTTAACATATTTTTGTTTGGTGGGTCTATTTAATATAAAATAAAATAATCAAAAGTTGAATTTATATATATCAATTCATTTTAATATTTTTTCCTTGTGATTTTTATGATCAAAATAATAAAATGTTAGAAAGGTTTTTACTTAATAAATATGCAATGATATTCGAAAAAGAACAACCTTTTGAATTATGTATAATGCAAATGTATGCAATGCGTCCAAAAAACAATATATCATTAATTGTTTTTCAGCACTTTGCTCGACTATTTCAGGAATAAACTGATTATTGATTTGTTTTTTGTCCACGCAGTTTCAACTGTGAATATATTTTCATCGAATCTGCTACTGGATAAAAGTCTGTACATTTATAAAGATAACAAAAATAAGCCTGAAAACAAAATTATAGAAGATGATACAGATTTAAAAATAGCGTGTCTATCCGTCTGTCGCGCATAATTTGAAAACAACTGAAGCGATTGAAATTACGATTTCATAATTGTAAAGCCTAAATTCTAAAGCCGGTTATTGTCTATGTTACATTTGAATGTAACTAAGTAGAAGTTGAACCATTAGTAATGAACTATTTCCATTACGGCGCATTATTTAGACTAATGTAGTACCAGTTTAGTAGATGGTGCTAGTACGTAGTATAGATTGTGTTGTCATTTTTACAGTATTTACTTAAATATTCTAAAAATTTCACGCCATTGAAGCACATTTTTCAAGAATACTAAAACATCGAGTTTTTAACATATTCGTATACCATTATGACACTTTAAAAATTTTAAACTTCAATGGGACTGTCGTAGAATTAGCCAATACAACTGACAAATATATATATATACCTTATAATTAATTATTGTATCGCAATATCATAATTTCTCTCTGTTTGTACTTATTGAAGCTTGCAAACACTCAAATTATAGTTGACACGTAATACGATGTGTTAGTTATAGCTAGATTAAACTTACAATGTTATTTTAAACCTAACGTAGTGAATACACATACTAATGAAGAAATTAAATATTTATAACACGTAATATTATGTTACGAAATTTTGTACTATAATAACTATAAATATACTGTTCATTGAATATTTTAAAATGTAGGTCATAATAATTTTGTTTGAGTTTAATGTAGAACGGTACAGCGGTAGCCAATTGACCAAAGTTCGTATACGGGCTGTGTCGGACTGGGTAATGCCACTCTCGCAAACAAGATCGGTGTCAAAGGGCTTGTCTTCACACATCAAAGTTAGATATATCGTATTGTAATGGTATATGAGCGCATGATTTCATGTAGAAGCAAAAAAAAACCTTAGAATAACATATTTATAAGTGGACCAAACGTCTGAACTGTCATGAAACAACTGATTCTGTCCAAAGTATGTGCCGATTTTTTTTATTAATTAATATTGTATCATAATATGTATAAGGAACCATATCTTAATATCGTATTAGAGTATAAATGCGTCTAATCTAATAATCACGTAACGTTTGTACGATATATTCTGTATCTGGAATGAATAGAACAATTCGCTTATAAACAATCATAAATTATGCTTTCGTATGATTTTATATATTTTATATTGTTTGCAAAAAAAAAAACAAAAATTAATTCTAAAATCCGTCAGCTAACATTAAACGATAATATACAAACATTTTCCGAGTAGCACAGCCATTAAAAAAGCTAAAAAAACTATAAATATTAATTATGAGATAAACTAACAAAAGCTGTTGCCATTTATAATGACAACAAAAATAATCGTTTACATAACCGACCATTGTTTGTTGTTACTGTTATTTTAAATTTGTTTATTTTATATCTTTTAAAATGGTATTATTCATCAAATATTCTAACAGCTATTGATTTGATTTTAGGTAAAAGATAACCATTTTTGACGACAAAAATGAATAATACTATTAATATTATAATTTATTAATAAGAATTGTTTCTTGTGTCATTATTGCATGAAGAGATCCAGGAAGTTCCGCAAATAACACCTTTTGCATCATGGACGTAGATAAAACAAAACGATAATCTAACAGGGTCATTGACTTCACAAGATTAGATTTATCTTCATTGGACGTAAGTACCAGGATACTGGTAAAAGCATTTTGATCTCTAACAATAATAATAAATATAACACAGATTGAATCATGATACGATTTATTTATTTTAAATACATTTAAGACTATTCCTAGTATGTGTACATTATTTTTAAAGCGTTAAGAAATTCTCCTATTAAATTTAGAATCACAATTAATTATAATTGTACGCTCGTATAATACCTTACAAGCAAAATAAATTGGTATAATATATCCAAGAGCCAAAATATTAATCTTAGCGATGACTGATTTTGCGGGTAGTTCGACATCACTCAATAGAACATTGAAATTACTACAATAGTACAAGCAGAATAATAACCTCTGTCTTAAGGGACATATCAGAACGGAATTGTGCCGTATTAATGAAATATGCTTATGAAAGATCAATACGGAACACATTTGATGAAACTTGAATTATCTTTTATATGTTAAATATAAACATCCTTGTTTAGTTATATTTCAAGTAATTTGTTCTTTCTTTTGCATGAAAATAATATGTTAATTAGAAATATTATTTTTGATTGTATAATTTATAAAACAACTATTGAAAATTACTTCTAATCTGTTCTAACTGTTTTACCATATAAAATTATTATGCATAAATCATGAATATATATTTTAAATGGACCATGTAAAGTTAAAACGAATCCGATCATCAACATCGAGACCACGCTGGAACACATTAGCGGAGGACTTCAAACTAATCAAGAACACGGGCTCGTTCAGTTACGTGTGTACGATGTTGGTAATTTATTAGCGTTTATTCCCATATAGCAATCTGTAGGAATCCCGTTCTATTACGCAGACTCCGTCGAGATCGCTCTGCCAGTGAGCTGCGGGAGTAGACACGACGCGGACGCTCCTTCGTACTTGGTCGTTTCCTAAACTATATCGTTGGAGCGAGCGCGCATTTGAATACGAGTTGTGTTTCAGATGAAAAGTTTTATCATTCTTGCTTTGGTTTATTAAAAGTTTATTGTGTGTGGCATTATGGAATTTAATTTGAGATTTGGTCACACTTTTAATATGGTAAGCTTGTTGGTGTAGTTTTTATGTTTTATTTATTTTTTTGTGGAGAGTTACAATGAATATTAACTAAATTTAGTATTAATAAGACCTTTAAACAAATATTTTTATTAAAATCGTCCATACTTAGTTTCGAAACAGTCTATTACAAAGTAAATTGGCACCAAGTGACTATATTAATTTTATTATAGATTTTATTGTGTTATGGAAATGCCTCTTATTTAGAAATAATTAAAATACCTACAGTAATTATTCTCGAATAACATCTGTAAGCACACAATCAAATTATATATCATTTTTTATATTGAAAGAAGCTACTTTTCATTTCTATTTCGATACAGAAAACCCATTCGATTTATTTAGCTTATTCGCTTATAAGCAATGAACACCAATCAATAATCCGTTCGGAGGCGTTTGTAGATATTTCAAAATCGACGAGCTCCGTCGCTCAACACTCCACTGCGGTCGTTTATCTCTTGAGAAGCACCATTTGTTAGACCTAAACGAAAACACCACACAAATATTTTGTGTATTTTTTACTTTCTTTCCTGAAATATAATCTTCTGTAATATTATTTTAGTTTTACATACGTGGTATGTTATAATTATATTAATACGTATGTATTAGTAATACATATGTATTAATATAAGTCTATTTATTCTTTATCAAGTTAAACATTTTTTCTTAACTTTTAAAAAACCTGTTAATGTTTTTGGACAGAGTTACGATTAATTGATTTTTATTTTTTTGTATTCTTTTTTCTAGTCATCTTATAATAACAATATACTATAAAAGGGTCTATCTTAAGCAGTTAATTAATACTTTATTCTGAGATAAATTTACCATGACAGTCAACGAATTCAGAAAGCATTCCTAATATTCTTCTATCTTAAGAATTTAATGTGAAAATTACTTAAGAATAGCAACTTAAATAAATAAATTATTATTATTCTCTTACTGGGCAAAAACATAGATCTAATAAGTAATTCGTTTGTTTGATAAATGTTTTAAATCCTTATTTAAACACTTGGCTTGCACGACCACAAAAGTATACTTCGAAAATTCACTATGGGATAAGTGCTATAGAACCTACCTTTATCCTGAAAGTTTATAAAATATATTATGATACGCTTTTGGTTCAAATTAATTCAAGATGAAATTAAACAATGCTTCGAAAGACGCGCTCCATCCATGGTCCGATTAATAAATGTTTTGATTCATGTTCGTTCATTGATTGTTTCCGTTCTTGTTTATTTTGCTTTGGGAATTGCTTAAAGGATATTATAATGTTTCAGTTGTTTCGAATTTTTTTCTTGAATTGCACATTTTATAAAGAATACAATGGGTTCAAACTTTTTACCTTCTCATTTGTCTTTACAATATCAACTTAAAATACTTTCAGTTATTTTACCATCAAGACATCCTATATATTTATTTTTTTATTTTTAATGATTAATATTCATTAATAATATTTTTAAACTATTATTAATATTATAACTTTTTTAATTTTACCATATTACCAAATCTATCCGAAGATTTTATTTAAAGATCTTCACGAGAATTAAAAAAATACTAACACAGTATTAAAAACCAGGTTATTTCATGCCGTACTGGTAAGAAATGAGAGATACATTTCAGAACATCTGAAATTGCTTACTGTAGCCACTGCATGCTAGTCAAAATAACGAGCGGATTCAAGGTATATACTTTTTAGAGTCTCAGCAAATTGAAATGCAATCTCCGAATAAAGTATAAGATATCGTTTCTGAGAGGAGCCTCGTACACCAGTTGTAATTCAATACGTTATCCGATATTTGCGTGACATATAAGCATTCTCTTGTACGGAAGTTGTTCTCATATATTGATGCTATAATGAAATCAGTAATTAGGGCACTGCATAATGAAAGACTGTTGAAATGAATTGTGCAACATGCTTTATTTAGATTGCATATTTCCCGTTTGAATGTTTTAGGATTATTTTATAAGTCTTTGGTTCAAAATGATCTATAAAATATAGAACATAGAAAGATTGCAACAGAATTTATATTGTTTAAAAAAAACTATTTGTATATTTCAAATAAGGGAATTAAGGTTGAAAACCACTTGAATATCCATTAAATATGTAATTCATGACAAATTTGGAGCCCTCTCTATTTAGAAGCATACCAACAATAATTTACTAGAGTTATTCTCAATTTATTGTTATTATTATCATAAAATTTATACATTAATAATAAACTACTTTGCACTGGTAAACTTTGTACTTTAGGTAGCAACCTAAGACAACCGTTTAGCAGTTTAGCTGCAAGAGAGCGTACCCGACTGTAAAATGGTATTCTCTTAGGGTTATCTACGTTTATAAATATGACAGAAGCCTTTAAATATAACATGAAATCCTGGATGGCTTACATAAAGACTATAATATAATATGATATTATATTATAAATTAATAATTTCTGACATTGTAGCTAGTTTATTTGTGTGTGCTACTACTAGAATACGAAAACAAACTGCAAGCCTCATTTTAATGAAATTTGGTGTCAATATATCTTTAGTTACAATCTATAAATATAAATAAGTATGAATTTCAAGTGATAGTAAATGGCTTATATTAATTATCGTGGGAACGGTATGATATTTAAAATCCCTGGCAGCAGCTGGTTTATAATAAAATACTACATTGGTTATAATACTATTGTACTACTTTCTTTTATACCAAAGTTAAACTAAAGTATAAAAATAAGTTAAATAAAAGGAGTAAGTTTGCTAGCCTTACATTACAGCTTGAAATGGTGGACTTTGAACTTTTAAAAGAATATTTATGTTACTCAACTAGAAGTTCATGAGTTTGATTAAGATTTTAAAATCGTGAAATATTAATGATGAATTCTAATATAAAATTAAAATGCTACTTACATACGTTGTATAAGACCCTTTTTTTCAGGTAATCGAATTATTTTTGTATATCTTTTTGTGACAAAGGAGTGTAGGTTTTTAATTTAAATCACAAAGCCATATTCAATGTCTTTAGTTTTACCAATCTGATTTATTAATTAGCCAAGTTATTACCTGTTATTTATATAGTATTATACAGAAAAAACCTTAAAAAAACAATTCTGTGATTGACGCTTACAACATTCATAGAATAACTTCTTAGAGCCTAACTTCTATGAAGTCCAATTCAATAAATATAAACCTTCAAAATGATGCAATCCCGTCGGACAATTTACAACAGTGCCAGGTGGTACTCGAAAATTCTCACACGTTCCTTATTTTCGCGTAGAAAATGTCAAGACTCTACAATAAAAGTTATTGTTAGATTATTGTTTTCCGTATTAACTTTATCTTATATATTTCTCAATGATATAAATTATAATAAATATACATGTATATACTTTATATAAAGTCTGTAATACTATTGAAATTAGCCTTAAAGAGAATATATGGCTATAGCTACTTTAGTTTATGAGCTGCCACTTCAGTTAACGTATTTCCTCAATAAAGAATTGTCTTAATGTATTGTAATTAATAACTATATATTTCAAAGACGTTCCAGGCAGTTAATAATATGTCAATTAGTTATATGATAAATAATAAAATGACATTGGTGCAGAGTCGTAATACTTTCTCTATGTATGGCAGACGTTTAATTGGTCTACATTTGGCTGAAGATTAAGGGCAGATATTTAATATGCCTCAAGACTCGAGGGACGGGCCATTTGTCAGTGTAATCATCTTTTCATGGGTCTGAGTACTATCAGAGGAATAGCATTAAGATAAGACCTTTGTTGAGTAAAATTGACTGCTGAGTTTCTTTACGTTCTTTTGATACACGTTACACAGTAAAAATTCTTTTCTTTATTCAGTTCTTTGAATATTAAATCATAGAGGTTTTTAATTGGTTGTATTAATAAATATAATGAAACTTTTAAATAGAGAATATAAATTGAAAAAAAAAAACAAATGAAAACATTTCTGAAATTCTACATCATTTTTATTATTACGAAAAATCTAAAAAGCGGATGTCTAAAGCCTAAAGCTTAAGAAACCTCAACCACTTGTCTCAGTTGATCGACGACGTTTCGCGAAAACAAAGCTTTGTCTTAGCAACTTGGGAGTATACAACTAATATTCAAAGACGTGACATTCTTGTTACAGAGCCTTTGTTGACCTAGAAACAATTTTAAATGGGTTATTCGTGTATTTAGAACAAAAAAATACCAAAACAATATGACACTTAAGTAATTTATAGTTTTAACGAAGTATCTTATTATTTTATCCTAATATCTATAAATATATCGCAATATAACTAAGATCAAGTTTTTCAAAAGCTACACGATCACTGACAGTCCTTTACAGGCGACTATATAAAAAAAGTCGTTATAAATATTTACATAAGAACTCCAAGGACGGTAGTTACATGGCAATGTTTTAATTTATTTGTATTTCAGAAAAGTTGTTTAATCTATTCATACTGCGTCTCAACTTACCTTTTAGAATTATATGTATTTATTTTATTAAATCCAACAAGCAAACATCAGTGGCAGCAAATAACAACAATAATTCGAATAAAATATCAAATGTATAATACATTTTAAACATAAGAGAGGATTTCATTGTACAAAGGAATAAAGTTACGTGGATACAGTTTCCATTGTAATTCTCTAATCCATTGAGATTTATCAAGACAAAATATCTAAAGTAAATGAGAGAAGGGTTAGAAGATTTTTTTATGTGACAACTACTTAGTAAAGAATATTGCAATAAGAGATTAGAACTGCTGAGGGAATAGTATGGGTGCTATTTATAAAGGATAGGTTATTCACAGAGAAACGTTCGCGGAGAATACAGTGGCCGCATAAATTATTCATAGAGTAAAAAATACATATATACATTTAATATTATTTAGAAAAGAACAGTGAAATAGGCTTGAATGAACTGCTATCTGACATTTATATCTTCTTTACAATGCAAATATTTATTGTAATATAAAACATATTTATGAATGCATGCAACGTTTTTATAGTTTAAAAAATGGCAATCAGTTAATCCTATAAATAGCTTATTTATATATTTCTTTAAGCGTCTCCACGTTATTAAAAAAGGTTTACTCAGCTTTCTTCGGCTTTACATAAATTTTAAATAGAAACGAATTCTTAAAACAAACTCCGTAAATAACATAATTTTATTTATATGTATTAAAGTCATATCTTCATTTTTTTAATAGAAAGTAAATATAATAATTAAATGATAAAGAAATCCTCTAAAAACGGTACCTATTGCGATATATAACAATTCCAGCTTTACAATTTTTCAGGCTAATAAATTTAAATATTTTATTTTGAAAAAATAAGCGGGCAAAGTTCTTATGTGGGTGGTTCTTTTATTTATCCGGTTCTAGTCTGATACTATTTAAAGTTACTCGTACTTTGATCTAACTTCCGTATAAAAGAGTTGTCGATTTTTTATTTCAATGAAATAATTAACCACTTTAAAAAGGGATAGAAATATATTAGAGCATTTAACATAAAATGTACTGTAATTTAATATCATACTATCACTAAAATGAACAAATAATAAGCTGTCCATTTGTATATTAACATAAACGATAAATTACACATCAATTTAATCTAAATAATTTAACCCAGCGGGCATGACACTGTTGATAAATCAACGATCCATTATTATATAAAGGTATTCGAGTATATAGGTTAAAATGATTGGATACTTATATATCCCTATAAAAACTAGAAAAGCGTTTTTAACTAGTTTTTAAACAATTAACTTCGCTAGATCTTTTTTGAAAATGAGGATCCGCTTCCACTTGGTGAGTATATGTAAGTTGTGACAATTGTTATATTTAGACTAGTTAGAGCAATAACAAAATAATTTATTTGAGAATTTATCATAGCTAAGTATTCAATTTTAATTATTAGCTTGAATCTTTTGTTAAATAACAGAAAATAAATATCACAAAACATTAATAAAGAGAGTAACTGTACATATCCACCCAGAAACAACGATTAATTAAGCCCCTTCCTAGCGGTACACTTAAATTAGAAAGCAACGCCGCGTTTCCTTTGTATAATTATAGAGGTTTTAGACACCCTTTGTTTATCGCCTTTAAAGAGAATTCGAAATCAATTGTAAGTGTTGAGAGCTGTGACTAAAAATAATCAATTGTAAGTCAGGTAAGCTAATTCAAAGCTTTGTAATTGTTGATAAAATTGGAAAGGACGAGAATTAAGGAATCCTAAGTCAAAGACAAAATAATACATATCATATATATATTGTATGACAAACCTATTTCCGATAAAAGGTAAGCCTTAGGAAAATTATATGCATCCACTTTATGCGAGTGATTTTTGGAGATATTGCTGTCGAATCTTTAGACGCCGAAATTAATGAGATTTTTTTTTTTATTCTTTTAAAGGAAAACAAACAATTTAATAATATTTATAGAAACAACAAATAAATTAACATAAAAATCAGTAAAGTTTCCACTGACCAATCCATAATAGAATATCTATAATATTATTTTTTATAAAAAGTGATAACGTGAAATATTATGTACTTGATACTGAGGCTTCAAAAAAGTTTGTATCTAATAAAGTAGATACAATTTTTTTTGGTGATAGTTCCACTGAACATGTGCTAGGATATTTTTTATTGCAAGAAAATCTTTAATTTGATTTATTAGTATTAGTATCACGTATCAAAAAGGTTATTTTTATTAACATGGTAAGAGGCATTTTCATTATTCACATTATATATTTTCCAACATAAAAATATTTTATATCTATTATAGATTCAACGAATGGAAAAATTAAATAATCCGTATTGGAAATGGTTCTAAAATAATGTTTAATGAACATGAGTATGTTTATTCGCTCACAAATTGTGAAATGTGGTATATACGCCTTCTTTATTACTATCCACATTCCAATACTGCGCGGAGAAGAACAACCACAATGCCCGAGTTTGACGGAAAACCCAATATGTCCTTGCTATAATTTTAAAGAGGGTACGTGACTTAAATTTTAAAAAAGGAACTAGTATCTTATACTATATTGTATGTCCTTACAGTAAAACTTTATTTTGATTGCAGGATTGTTTTTGGAATGTCCCAGTGCCACAGCCAGTGTTGTCAAGAATGTATTGTCAAAAATAAAAGGAACGATCCACTCTTTGTCTATCTATGATTTAGAACGCTCGACGACAGAATTGAAAGTTGATTTTTTTCCTACTCACGTTAAAATCAATAGCTTGCAGATAACACAATCTGGTATAAATAAAATTGAACCAAACACTTTTAAAACAATCGATGAATCTTTGAAATCTTTAAGTATCATCGCAAGCAAGTTAAACGAAATTCCCCATGATTCATTAATGGAATTGTTTAATATAGAAATGCTTGATTTTCAACTTAACGATATCAAGAGCATAGAAGAAAATACTTTCAAGAAACTCAAGTTAAAAAAGATAAATTTAAGAGGAAATAAAATAGCGAATATTTCAGAAAATGCATTCCAGAATTTAGAAGAAACTTTAGCTGAGATAGACGTAACGGAAAACTATCTTGATTTTTTTCCTTTGAAAGCTTTAGGTAATCTTAAGAATCTTACCAATGTAAGACTGGCATGGAATAAAATTAGTTCAATTCCATGTATTAACGTTACAATACCAAATTTGGTTAGTTTGGATTTAAGTTCTAACTTATTTAATAAAATCGAGAAGAATTGGTTTACAAGCATGCCTAATATAAAAACTCTAATTTTTTTTAGTAATGAAATTAAGGACATAGCGGAAGAAGCTTTTTACTCATTACAAAATTTAGAAATAATAGATTTAAGTCGAAATAAAATTGTAAATATACATAAAAGTACGTTTCAGAGGACCGTTAATATCCGTTCGGTAGATCTAAGCCACAACCACATTCATCACATAAAAGGACTTTTTGCTAACCTCAAACACCTTTCTGAAATTTTTCTCTCAGAAAATAATATTCTAGAAATACCAGCAGATGCATTTTATAACACATTGGGGCTAAAGGTATTGAATTTAGAACATAACGCAGTACAAAAAGTACGTCCAAAAAGTTTTGATTTTTTATATAATCTAACACAACTCCATATGGGAACAAATTTTTTAGAAATGCTTCCAAGTAATATTTTTCAATTTAATCGTAAACTTGAAATATTAAGTTTAGATAATAACCTTATCAAAGAATTAGATGACTTAATATTTGATAAACTTATTACATTAAAGGAAATTAGGTTACAGCATAACAAAATAAGTCATGTAAGACGAAATATATTTAACCCACTACCAGAACTTTTAGAGTTACATCTGCAGAATAATGTCATTCAAAATATTGATTCTCACGCATTTATAACCCTGAAAAAGCTTCAACACATTAATCTTCAGAGCAATAACCTGACAACAATCGGTGACATATTTCCAAATCGTAATTCGTCGTTAGTTTCCATACAACTGAGCTCAAATTTTTTAACACTGTTAAAAAACAGCTCTTTAAGAGGACAGATGAATGTACAGATTATGTGGTTAAACCACAATAACATAAAATCATTAAATTCCAACTTGTTTAGTGATTTAGTAAATATACAAAGATTGTATCTAAAAAATAATAGCATTATGCATATTGAGGATAGAACATTTATGCATTTGAAAAAAATTAAATATTTGGATTTCAGCAACAACAAAATTAGCAGAATTGGTAATGAAACTTTTTATAATCTTGTGACATTAGAAGAACTTTATCTTAAATGTAATAAAATCAATTTTATTGCAAAAAATGCATTAATACACCTAAAAAGACTAAAATTATTAGATTTATCTGAAAACCAAATTATATCTTTTAATTTTAATATATCTACGTTACCAATAAAGCAAATTCGTATAAATGCTAATGCAATTTCTACTATTCAGACAGACCTACTGAAATTGCTACCAAATTTAAATGATTTTGAATTAAAACTAAATATGTTGACATGGGAAGACATTTTACAAGTACAGATACCAGGACTAAGATCACTAGTACTGTCGAATAACAATTTTACTCGTCTTGAAAATAACACCTTTTCCCACTTGCTTTCCCTTCAAGTATTAACCTTGGAATCATCGAACATATCTCAATTACCATCTTCTACTTTTATTAAGAATCAAAATTTATTGAGAATTAATTTAGCTCACAACTATTTGAAAGATTTACATAAAGACATTTTTGCTTATACGACTATTCTTCAGGAACTCAATTTAAAAGGAAATCGTTTTACAGACTTTCCACATGTAGCTTTGTTCAATATAACTTCATTAGAAATTTTAAATTTGTGTCATAACAATTTACATACAATAGATTTTTTTAAATTTGTGGGATTACAAAACTTAAGGACTCTAAATTTATGTAATAATCACATTTCAATTCTTAATGGTTTCAAGTCTCCCTTGCTTAAAAATTTAATAACATTGAACTTGAGTAATAATATGTTAACAGTACTTCCACCAAACTTCCTTCAATATTCAGCTGCTTTAAAGGAAATCGATTTATCATACAACTATTTCAAGCATATTCCTAGTACTGGTCTATCAGAGTCAGTTTTTCCCGCATTGACAACTTTAAATGTTTCATCGAATTTTATAGAACAATTGTTGCAAACATATCCAATCAAACTATTCCCTCATTTAGAGGAATTGATTGTTAGAAATACTAATTTAACAATTATAACCAGTAAAGATTTCGAGTATTTTCCATCATTAAAAAGATTAACATTAAATCAAAATTTTATAACTCGTTTGTCACCTGGTGCATTTTTAAAACTTCATAATTTGGAAATGTTGGACATAAGCCAAAATAAATTAGACAATATTCCAAGAGAAAGGCTCCAAGGGTTATATGCGGTGAGACTCATAAATATTTCTCGGAATACAATACGGGAACTGGAAGAATTTACATCAGATTTACAGAACCTACAGACATTAGACCTGTCCGCTAATCATATAACGAGAATCACCAAAGATGTTTTTAGAAACCTTCCAGGTCTTAGTGAACTATACTTAAATGATAATTGGCTATCAGCTATAGCATCGGATGTCTTTACGAAATTAAGGAAATTGTCTCACATAGATCTACGGAGAAATTATTTTGAAATAATACAATTAAAAATGCTAACTAATCTTGAAACCCAAATAAAAACGATTGCATTTGATGGTAAGTAGGAGAAAAACATTTTTTTTTAATTGGGTATATTATAAACTATATAAAAACTACTTTCTTATTTATTTAGTATAATAAATATTTTTAAAGATCACTTATTACGATTTGGTTTTAATCATGAATTTATTTTTCAGAAAATCCCTTAACATGCAATTGTGAATCACAAGATCTTTGGAAATGGACACAAGATCACCTCAAAATTGTTTTGGAAGGTAGCAAAAATTTGCGTTGTGAATATCCTGAAGAACTTCATGGTATTGGCTTTATAGAACTAACATCGCAGAAGCTCTGTGACATACCGATAATAATGAGACTGGCGATACAAGATATTCAGACCTATTCGGTTCTGGTTTCTTGGCAAAGCCGCAATCAAAGTGGGTTAAACGGTTACCAAGTAGCTTATTACAGGGAACAGACGCCAAATATCGTAAGCCTAATTTTCAATGTCTTTAATATTTAGATAGAATTAGTAGTAAGTAACAATTATTTTAATTGTAATTTGATTTTTATAAAAATATGTTTAAATAGGAACAAATATTAGTAAATATATCATATCTGATAGATTTTACTTAAAAATATCACGTCGAATATTTTTCTGCATATTTTATCAATAACTTTAATGAAATATCATGTTCAATTGTTATCATGTGTGTTATGATTCAATGATTCAAAAAGAAGTTTATATAAAACAAATAGGAGCACTCAGTTTACAGCAAAACATTTGAATACAAAGGCTGTGCATCACTTCAATGGACCATAAAAAAATATTTATGTTTCTCGCCCGAGGTTATTCGGTTGTACTGTAAACCATTTAAATCTTCTATTAACAATGGTTTATGCGACCAACCAACGTTCCTGAAGCGTGCAAATATCATGGTAAATAACTGTCACAATATATAAAATTATATTGTTTTCTTCACAGATACGTGGTAAAGTTTTGAACGCTACTGCCAGGACGACCAGATTGAGTCATTTGACGCCAGGAGCACGTTACAACATTTGTGTCCTAGCTTTTGGTGACTTCGGTAATGCAGAGTCCTCGTTACCATATGCAAGGACAGCACCATCGTACACAGAACATACTGGAATAAATTTATACGGTGACGAACAAATTTTTACCAATCTAAGGACCTTCATGAATAATTCTCATACGAGCAAATGTACAAGTGTAACAACAATAGAAATATTTAGTGCGGCTTTAGACAGTCCTTTCTCAAATACTTATATGGGTATTACAGAACTTTTAGCGAGAAGACTCAGTTTGGTTGTGGGCGGCTGTATAGGCCTTATTGTTTTTCTTGTTTTAGTGTCAGTTTTAGGCTATATGAAATCAAAAAAACGACAACCATTGCCGAAAACGGAGGTCCAACAGCCGCCACAGTATATATCGTATGACAATTTCTCTGCAACGAATATAGAAGTTCAATCAACAGAAATAGATATCAACACTATTTCAAATAACACACCGACACCATTTAAGCAATGTGAATAGGCAGATTAGTATATCCTTTTCATACTTATTTAACTTTTATTGTATTACCTTTAAATGATTTTGATATTAACCGTACATTTTGTACTTCTCTTTATGTAACTTTTGTACCAAAGTTATTAAGCATACCTGAAAAACGAATTTTGTGATAATATTTATATATAATATGTTTTTTTACAATATTATTTTAAGATAAGTCTGATTAGGTAGTTCTTTCATTTGGTTATCCATATTCTAATATTATTTAAAAAAAAAAGTAATTTATTAAAATATTTAAATTTTATAATGCTGTTACTTGATCTTTTTATTAGATTTTTGAGACGTATAACGTTTTTTGTAAGAATTTATAATTGCTTTGTAACAATATTACCCAAAATAATATATATTGCCTAAAATGTAAATAAGAGTCGTGCCAAATTAGAAATTTTAAGTATGTATATTTAATATATCAGCCATAACATTAACTTTAGTCGTAAATTGCGTTCATATTAAAATGCAGAATAATTCTTTACTAAGATAGATTAAAAAATTTAGACCTAATATGTAAGATTAATAAAAAAATATCATACTTTAGTTTAAATGAAGAAAATGTAACAATATAGTTAGATTATTGTTGTTTAAACTATGACCTGTCTGTTTAAGTTACTATTGTAGTATTAATAATAAAAAATGAAATATCATGATTGTTTTATTGCCTTTTTTTATTTAAGATGTTTATCTTAAAGCGATGTTGTGAGTGTATCTTCTAGAAGTGTTGATGTTATTAAATCTTAATGTCAGTAATAAATAAATATTTTATTATTTTTAATAAAAAAATAACTTTAATCATAAAAGGATGATGTAACTGAACAAAAGAATTAAGATTCATAAAATGGACACTTTTAATAACGTTTGGATGAAATTAAAAAAATCTTTATATGTTATGTAATACAAATCTCTTATTATTTGACAAAACATAAATTTATTACAAACTATAAAGAAGTCAGAAAAGTATTTATAAATTTTAATTTCAACATAAGTCAATAGAAAACCTCTATGTAACTTTTAACAGAATTAAATGAATTATTCAATGCGAGAGTCGTTGCGGGTTAATTCCTTAAGAGCAGCACTTTGCTTTACACAAACAGTTCAATCTTATTTAGGTACTTTATAAAGAAAATCCTATAGTTAATCTTAAAAACATAATTGATTCAAGTCAAATCAAATAGGTTTATAATCAAACTGCTCAAGGAATACCAATCGTTTTTAATACAGAAAATATCAATCGTTTTGAAGGAACAGTTTTATAAAGAATACGTCTAACCTTACAAAATCCGTTTATACACGAACTGATTAACCAATTACTTTAAAATATGGCCTCTCCAAATCGGCCCTCAAGCCTCAAGCTTAGAAAAATATCTTACTATTACCAGTTTTAAGCCGAGACGTTTTAATTTTAGTAGGTAAGCATATATCTTTTGCTTCAATTTTATTATTTTCTTTAGTAGTAGTCTATTAGTAATAGTAGAGCAGTAGTGTAGTATCCAACTTTAATAAATTTTTGTCCCTGTGTTCGTTTGTGGTTATATGGTTAGCTGTAAAGATCTACTTTGGCATTGGTACCCAAGGAATTGGAATGGGTAGTCCCATTAAAATTCCTGTATTTTATGAAGAAATTCCGAAGGTAAATTATCTTCCATCGATTCTTAAACGGAATGCATATATGCATAAAAATCATCAAAATAGTAGGTAGTTATGCAATTATTATATTATTTTTAAATGCTTCAAATAAAAAAAATATATATATTCTGCTATGTAGCAATTCATTATATATTGTTTCAAATAATAACGGACCAACTCGTACTTATGATAAGCCAGTAACTGTCAGAACGTTACTTTCAGTATAGAGTAGAAGACTTCTCAACTCCGAGCCAGCCTTCCGGGCGGAGATACGCCAGCGTAAACTTTTATCGTACGTATTTCATACGTTTTTATAATAGACGAGTTAAGGTGACATGTGATAACCGAACTGACTTCCCTTCTATGAACGTTCATAGTAAGTATGTACTCGAGAAAGTTAAAAACGTAAACGATGATACTATCATCATATCATATAATTCGAAAGTCATAAACCCAACAAAAAGCGTTAAAAGCCCAAAAATTATACGACAAAGCGTATATTGTATTACAACAGTCATTGAATTTTAGCCGAAGGAAGTCGTAAAACAGGTAACATTAAAGAAGACGGTTGTATTCGATCATTAATGTCTATTCAAAGATCTGTCCAACAAGCCGGGTTTGAAACAGGGTCAAACACGTTTCCGGATAGAAAGTGGCAACTTTTTTTCCATCCATTGTGTAGTATGAATATCTCTTTGATGTGAATTATTGCGTACAGAATGCTCGCATAAACGTTGCAACTACCACAGATAAAATAAATATTTATGATTCTCTGCATATTGATTACAATTTTTAACTAAAAATGTATTTTTTTTAAATATTCATAGTGAATATATATTGTTTCATACATAATATTTCACGAAATGCCGGAAATAAAAAAGATATTTTGAATTCTTCTGAGTTAACTATTTAAATTTATATACATTAATTGTAGTCACTATTTTATGAGAAAGAAAACCTTAGTTGGCAAAATTTAAGTACAAAGATCTTTCGTAGAATGTGTCTACACCATTACAACGGCAATACAATACCAATACAACTTTAGGTGTAATCTAAAATCAATAGCCTTTATTAGCCAATTTTGCTTTGGATTGTGTAAATTTTCGTATTCAATATAATTTTATTATATAAGGTCCGTGATTTCTATTGCTTACTCAGATGTATTATCTTTATTATTACAGTTCATATTGTTCCTATATATTGTAGAAGTTAATTGTGGAGTTTTAATAAATTAAAGAATTGATTTTAATGACTTTGCTCTGACTTCCTGTTACACACTTCCGGTACACGAAAAATAATTCCAACAAATTGCAGGAAAGGAATAAGAAAGATTTTATACATTTTGTATTAGCTTTAAGTGATGATACATAAATATACCAGTTTGAGGGAAGATTGAATCGCTGGTAACGGCTAGTTAATATGTATAGCCCAGGAAAATGATTGCGATCCAACAGTCTGTATTGCATTTTATAGATAAGCGCTATATTTTCTAAATTATTTGTGACTTCTACCTGTTTTATTTGTTTATTTAATCAGTTACATCAATCGTTTTTAAATATTTGGCGTTTCATGGCACCATTTGTCGGTAGGTGAATACCTAAATTTCCATTAAACGCACTATTTATTTCTTATGTACACATTATTGACATGTTTTTAATTTGTCTTAAATATAATATAAATCTACTCACTTTCTGTTTGGTTATATATATACAGAATAATAATCGATATCAATGAGGAAAACCAAAGTCTCTTCCTGTGGTTCTAAAATAGTTCTTTTATCTATTTTAAGATGTTTATTCAAATACATTTTGTTTTAGATTGCGGTATTTTTATATAAACTAACGCTTAAACGGATAAACTATTTATTATGAAATACAAAAAGAATGAGTGATACAATTCTTGCCTCAGTTTAAGTATTAAGCAATACCAATATCGCGGCACTGAAACTAAGACGTGTAAATGTAGACTACTCAGGTGCGTTGACGTTCGAAAAATTTGTACAGAAGTATAGAAAGAACCCTCGAAAAAAACAGAAACAGAAATTTTACGAAGTACACTTTCCATTATTTCATATATTTTTAACAGAATACTCCCTGTTGGATCATACAATTCATACGTGACGTGGATTCTGATGAATTAATAAATATATATTTACAATGTCACAGACGCTCACATAGTTAGATATTTTAGGCTTTTTTCTTATACCTAAGACTGCATTGATGATATTGAAAATGTTTATATTTTGTAGCGATGTATCTCCTTAAGAATCAACATCAGCCACAAACACTGGGATATAAATCATAGCATCTATTATAATATAACATAATATAACAAAATAAAACAATATATAACATAATATAACAAAATATAACATTATATAACATAATATAACATAATCATACAATGTAAACCCATAGCATTTGATCATGGCTTTCTTGTGTACGTTCTTACAAGTAATCAAATTTTGGAAACAAATTACACTAGCGGCAGCATTAAGAACTATTAAATTTATAACAAATTTATATAACAAAGATAAGAAATAAAAAGCATTGAGCATAGTCCACGTTTTTATTAACTTATATAAGACTGGCTACAATTTCTTTCATTAAATTGTCTTGTCGATAGAAGAATGAATTGATAGGTTTGACTGTTTCTCAAAGTTTGTAACTTCAGTACGAGTATAAGTTAAATGATTTACGTTAAACCTGAAGTTTTGCTTTTGTTTTCCTTTTCTCGAATTCTTGTAATAATTCAACATCGCATCTTTGTGAAAAATTACTCGAATTTTATTTCGTTCTAATTGACTATGGCAAAACGAAAAAACTAACCAAGATTTCTACGTAAATAACTAATTGAGTCAATATTAAATTTAACGTCTGCTTCTACAAATATTATTATACTTAATACTAATTAATGTATTTGTAAAATTCGTCTAGTATTCTAAAGTAATCTGTTATGGGTATTTTTTTTTAGTATTTATATATATATATTTATTTTCATTCTATAACTTTTAAGTAGGTATATAACCAAAGTGAAGTATTTATTGCTGTAAATTACTTTTTAACATTATAGATATGTAACTGTAAATGTATGTATGTATATATGTAAATAAATAATATGAAAAAATCATCAACACGGACAGGATGATAGTGTAGGACAGGGATAGCGTCCAAGTCACTCTGCTAAATAAGCTTCCTAATCTGAGGTATGCTATTTAAAATTAACACGAAATATAAATATGTCTGATTAAAATGTTGATTATAAATATTATCAAATAAAAATGAAACAACTTACAGTTTTCATCTTTTTAATTTCTTAAATACTGCAAAGTTACCTAACTTATACTGGTTAGAATTTTCGAATAAAATCTAATAGATGTAGATCTCGTCCCGATAAAGGATATTAAATATACAATAATAAATTCAACAATTCAGATAACAACACGGTAGCTTAGCTCGCAAAGTTTTGTGGACGATATACCGGAGGTCATAGATTCAATTCCTGTTTGTTTTAATATATTTTTTAATCTATATCGTTAAAAACTCATTTTTAAAAAAGTTTTTTGTTATATCTTGTAGCGCTTGTAGCTCAAACTGCCTGTATCCCAAATTTACTTAAAGTGGGCCTCACAAAAATCACAACCTTAAATATATAAGTTTGCATATTGTTTCTGAAGTCTGTTCTGATTTTAATTATATCAAATGTTTTTATTAAATTAAAATAGTAAAAAAGAGTATTAAAACGTGAAATAGTTATAAACTATCAAGTGAAGCAAAACAAGAAGAAGTAAGTTTGTCAATTGATCAAGGCGATTTGTTATAAAATAAACTTTTCGAACATTTTCGAACATTTATTAATAGTATTGGTCAATCTTAACTCTGTGCTGAAGTTTTTTTTTGAGCGTAATAAAATACATGCTGTAGCGCCAAGGGTGAGTATAGGTAAGGTGTTTTGTTTTTTCCACAAACTCGGAAAAAAGTAGTACTGGTTGTTTTAATACAAAGAATATTAACGAGCGATTCGTTTTTCTGTAACAGCAACAGATGGCGCTGCGTTGTATCAGCCTTTATATTCAAGCAAGCGCTTTGAATACTGTAACCAGGAATAATTGTTATATACTTGTTATATGCTAAGTTCTTTGTATATTACTGATCAATTCATCCGTTTACGACAAACATTTAGTAATTTATAGTATGTTATTAGTATTTATAATTTTTGAATTAGAATTTTCAAGATTTGTTTACCACGAGTATATCCTTAACGACCAAAATTTAAGGTATTATATTTATTTATGAGTAGAATTGCAAAGCTTTTTTTTAGAAAATAAATTAAAACTAAATAATGATTAAATCATAATTTAATATTACTTCATGTTATTGTTAAAATATTATATTTTACGGATAATACCTTTAATAAAAGTAAACTACGTTTATCCACATCATTTGTTTATTTAACAAGAAGGATACACTTTGAGAGTAACAAAATGGTTTTTTCACTTCACGGTGCTACCATTTACCATTATTAAATATTGAAAGTATTGTAAACAAGGATTACCAGGACATATGAACTATTAAATTTAAGACATATTATCTTCGTGATATTAACAATAAAGAACATGGAGTGAGTATTCTAGATATATGTATGTATGTATGTCTTGTATTTATCATAACTTATAAAAAAATTATATTGCGACATTTTAGATATAAGTAAATTGATCCTAAATAAAGTTTTTTATAAATCATACATGAGTAGTTGGTATAAATAAAACCAATAACATTACGTGATCAAGCTTTTAAACAACACAATGTACTGTCTAAATAAAAAGAACGTTCGGCAGCAGTACTGGCGCATGAGAAATATATTTATTACAGAGAGCGGGCACTGACTTTCCTTTGTAGAAAAATATACCAATAGTAATGATAGAATAGCGGACCTTTGGCGTTATGCCTCATAATGTACGCTTTTTATGAAACTAATTTATAACATCGGGCACGTATCGCATAAAGGGGAAGTACGTGTACGAATAATATGCAGGTTTAATTTAGCGGCCTTTTGTAAGAGAATGAATGAACGTATTATAGTTATGGCTGTTTGTATGCTTACATTACTTTTTGCGCCATTATTATTTTGTTGCTCGTTAAACTCGAGTTGGATAAAGATGAAACTACATAATGTTATTATTGAAATCGTATAAAAGAATAAATAGCTGAAAAACTTAAAAATGTAAGATTACTAACAACTTAAAAAAATTTTTTTTTCAATATTTGACATTAAATGTTTTATGTAAGATGAGTTTTTGAAAAGTGAAGGTTAAAAATAAGTGACGCTTCTATTTCAGTACAATACAATAACTACAAACAAGGCATTTATTATTGAATGAAGTATTTATTTACATTTAAAATATATTCCAAAAGATCTTTTGAAAAAATAGGGAACACACCAAATAAGTGTAAAATTTTAAAACTATTTTTTTAAAGGGAAATAATATTTAATATTATTAACACGATTATAAAATAATAGAATATACGTTGAGTTATCTAGCATATACTTTGTGTTATTAACACGAATATAAAATAATAGAATATTCGTTGTATTATTTAGAATATACTTTGTGTTATTAACACGAATATAAAATAATAGAATATACGTTGAGTTATTTAGAATATACTTTGTGTTATAAACACGAACATACAATAATAAAATATACTTTGTGTTATTTAGAATATTCTTTGTGTTATTAACACGAATATAAAATAATAGAATATACTTTGTGTTATTAACACGAACCTTATTTTTCAAATATATATAATTGTTCTATACGTTATAAAAAATCTAACTTGAGATAAAAGTTTTGATTTTTACTCAAATACATGTGAGTATAAACACACACACAGTAAAATAATTTATTTCTTTGTATGTTATTGTTTGTGAGAATTTCACAAACAATAACATACAAAGAATATAAATTATTTTAACCAAAAAAATCTAATATGATGTCTAATATGATGATGGATAATATGACTCCAAAGACACATATACCCAATTTGGTACTCGGGAAATATGAATCATTTTCTAGTTTAAATATTACAATTTAGTATTTTTTGACAATTTATATTTTGCCCTTCAAAATCCACTATTAAAATGAATTGTTGGTTTGTTTGAACTGTTTATATTTATGTTACACTAAGCTTAATTATCTAAAATATTATACATAGAAACTTTGTATGATATTTAAAAATATTGGTTTATATTTCTTAGCGGAATTCATCACTATTTTTTTATTATCGAGCAACCCATTAAATTTTTTAACAATGTTTTTTTGTATCATTAGTAAATGTAAAATGATACAATAATTACTGTTATTTTTAAACAAAAAATAGTATTTTCAAACATTGTATTATTTTAACCTAACAACAATATAAAAATAGAAACTAATAAAAAATATATGTATAATATATTTTATTATAATCAAAGAATAATAAATAAAATTATGATTTCTTATACAATTTTATCCTATAAAAAGTGCAAAATAGATTTTCTTTAAAAAATAGCAGCGAAATTGTAAATCGAAACTTTTGTCACCGATACGTTTAATGGGGTGTAAGTGAACGATAATTCCTTAAAGGGTCGTCTAAGAAAGCCTTAAGGCTTACCACGTATTACCACCGGCTTAGAGTCGATACTTATTATACTATATATTGGATTAGCGGTGGATTATTATACACACATCACCGATAATGTATTTAAATCTCGTCTCTAGTAATACTTTGTCATTAAAAATAAAATATATATATATTTAACGAGATAGTTTTCGGAAAAAAATTATAACCTGATATTGGAAAAAAAATAGAAAAAATATTTCACAATCATGCATTTTTTATAAAATTATCGATCACGAGTAATTAATTTTCATTCGTAATTGAAAAAAAAATTACAAAAATTTCTTAAGTTTGTTCCAGTTTGTACGCAAAGTACAAGTAACAAACTGACTAAGTTTTGTTATCTAAGTAGCCCGACCAAGCTTTGCGTATTTCTTTTTATGCGCCCAATATTAGTAATAAATATCATAGGATTTATTCTAAATACCGACATAATAAGCAAATATAATATTTTATATCAAGTAAATAGCTGCTTTTCAATTAGAAGTTAATGATATTTTAATTCAAAAAATCAATTTTTTACATTTCTGCATGAAGTATTTATTATTCCAAAATTTTATTAAAAACACGAATTAATTAAAGATTTTATCTGTACGTAAACTGGCTTTAATTATAACATACGTTGAAAATAATGGAAAAACAATATGAGTGATGAGAATGGGTTTTATTAAAGGGCCTTGCAAATAATTAACAAAATGAATATAAGAACAGTTTGAGTAAAAATGATTAAATATGTTATTATATTATAATATATTAAAAAAAATCATTACTAACTAAAGTAACATAGTACAAGTAAAATGAAATATGGCATAGGATCGTGCGGAACGTTAGCACTGAACCACTGTTAGAAAAAAGGAAGGAAGGAAACGGTTACACTAGAAATAATACATTATTTAAAAAAAAACACAATTTTATAATACGTGTTGAAAAGGTCGTGTTGCCATGTTAAATCCCTCAATATTTTAAAACTGACTGGTTATACCAGAAATTACAACGCTAAAAAAAATAAACTATTTATCATTATTTATATTTGTATGACTTGAAAAATAAAATGTGTTTATTTATATTATTCAATTTATTATGCTTTACAGATTTACATTATAAACATTTATTATATTCATAATAATTTTATACAAGTTTGACTGAAAATAAATAATTTGACTGAAAATAAATATCTGGTTTCATCAAAGGAAATTCATTATTTATCCAATGTGACATGAAGTTTAAACAAAAAATGTTAACCAAATACATTTCGTGGAATCCTTGTTTCTTTTAGGTAATATTTCAAAGTATTTTTACATAAAATTACACGTCTGATACGTAGCTACAGTAGGCAAGTTTAGTTACAAATAAATAATGAAAAATATTAGTATATTCGCAATTAACACAATTGTGATTTAGTAACCAGTATAATATTATTTAAATTTACCACAATGATAGTCTTGTTCTTATAAATAGTAATTAATATATGACTATATTATTATTTTCATTATAGTTTTTTGAAACTACATTAACGACATTAGGAATGAATTTCTTATAGAATCTTACGAACGAACAATCTGTTACACTTACAAATAAGACATACTCTGCACTCCTCTAATGACTTACTCTTATGAGTCCCACATCTGTGTCTTAGATAAGAAGTCTAATGCGTTCAATAACAATTATTTTTAATTACCACAGTTTAATTAATTTCAAGAGTCATTTGAATGGTTGCATTTTCATGAACATGAATTTTAATTATTGCCAAAAAGTATTCTGCGATTTTTAAATGATTACGGAAAATAATTTTATTTTGCATGTACGAAAAATAACACATATAGAGGTATTTTTTTCTTTTATCCGAGTCCATAGACTATTTTTTTGTTTTTTTTCACTTTAATCTACCATGCTGTAGTTTTCTATTCGACTACTCAGAAGTTGACTGGACGAGATCCCTTCATGGGATAAGTCCGCCTTTGTGCATAAATTGCATCTATGTAGAATTTTAAAAAATGTACTTTTTTATATTATTTGTGTACTTTTTTATTTTATTTATTGTAATAAAGAACAAACAAACAAATACTTGAAAATATGTTACCGTAAATACCGCTACCGGAATAAGTAAAAAAAGTAAAAACTGACTGTAGGCCCAAGTAGACAAAAATACAGTGAACTTAAATAAAATAAAAGATTGTAAATAAGAGCTGTTGTGACATTTGACATATGTGTATTCTTATTTCGTATCAGCCATTTTATTTTTTATTCATTAATAATTTTATATACTTGTACTAGATAAATTTTAATTAAGTTAAAGTCAAAATGAAATTTTTTTTTTTAATATTCCAATAGACAGTGCACTCATGAAACGTAATATATTTATAATTGGCTTATATAAAAAAATAATATTTGAAATTAAACAATTATTATAGAATTTCGAGTATGAAATTATTTGAATATAAATAACGACCAGATTAATGAATTATAATTCCTGACCTACATCAATATTTTACCCGATATGTGTATTATTATTTGTACAAAATAATAAGGTTATAATAAATATCGTCATGTAACACAGACACTCTTTCATTAGTTTATTAGATTGTCTGATAAAGGGGATTTCGGGAGGAACAGTAACGACATTGGAACTCTTGATACAATAATAAAATAAGAAACAGAAGACACACAAGTGAAGTTGAGTTCTCGCGTCAATGGATATCCCTCCTGTAAGTAAATAACAACAATAAGACAGAGCCTGTGTAAAAGAGGGCTAACTCCACGGCAATCTAATAAGAAATCAGGCGATAAGGAAAATGTAACAATAAAGGATACCGGTTTTATATGTTCTTAACTACAAACCAGTTATTATTGTATAAGAATGATATCTTACTTAACAAATTAGTAACGTAAAATAGATTTTGAATAAACAAAGAATGAAAATTAAACCAATATGGGCAGGGTTTCAAACCTGTAACTTCTGGGTTTCTAGTTTCCCGGTTTATTCATTTAAAATTTAAATAAACTTAACATGGATATAAATTATACATTGTCATGAAATAGTGTTCGAATTGCTTTAGTCTCATATTAATATTTTAAAACAATTAACCTTTTAAGTTTTTTTAACTGCTAAAAATATTGTTGCTTATTACATAAGTAATGAATAGAACTATGATTTAATCTTTCAAAATCAAGAGAATAAGAAACGAATATGCAAGAAACAGTTGTCACTAGTAAGAGAAAAATATGGCGGTTATCGTGTGGCGTGGCTTGTATTTGTCTAGTAGTTTGACAGCGGCTTATTAAGGCAGGCTCAACCGAGGTAGAACCATCCCTTTACAAAATATTTGCTTGATATATAAGGCATTTTCTACCTTAGAGTAAACGTCTGCTCGTTTTTCATCTTCTCCCATAAAAAAATGATATACAGGTTGCATTGCTATTTAAAAAGATCTATGAAAATATCCATAAACCATGTGAAAATTGTTTGGATTGGATAAATATGTCTTTATACTGTAATAAAATATGCCTCTCATTTTATATATTTTCATATTTTTTTTAAAGAACCATTTTCTACAAATACTATTTAATAAATTAATATTGTAGAATTTTCTTCTATCCTTTCTCACTATCGGACTTAAGGTTATGTTTTGTTTTATTTTTGTTGGTGTGAATAGATGTTTTTTTTACTTCTAAGCACCAGCATCATGCGGAGCTTAGAAGTAAAAAAAATGTTCGAGAAATGTTTCGGGAATGACCGGCTTGTACAGTATTGTTTACCACCCTTGAGTGACATAAATATAATCTAAATGTATTTTCATTTTGGTTATAACTATTTTTTAATCAAACCAAAATACATACTTAACATGTAATTTATATATTTTATCATTTCATTTCTATTTGCTTTTAAGTAAACCGTAAAACTGACGCGGCACGTTACTTCACTCTTCGAAAAGTAAAAAAAAAAGTTTTAGTACGGCCACACTATGCTATTTTATAAACAGATTTTTTTATTACGAACTTAAAAACTTCATCAATTGTATGTTTATTATTTCAATCGTATAATGCAACATCATCTTAAAACAAAATAATGAAATAAATAATGAGAGTGCGTAAATAAATATATAAATAATTATTTATCACTTACAATTCATTTTAATGAAACCTCACAAAATACTCATGAAATATGCAATCTCCGTGAGAACTGCAAAAAAAACCTTTAAAAAAATACTCATACGTAGCAATGCAACGTGATAAAAAATCAATTCAATCCATTGACTACTTTGCATTTTGTGGACACAAATATACGGAAGCTGAATTTTTAAACCAAGATTCTCACAACTAAAACATCACTCTTTGTCTACTGTTTTTTAGTCACTGGTTCTGACCAGTGACCAAAAAACAGTACAAAAAACAGTGACCAGTGATCAGACCAGAAAACTATAACAAGGCAAGTATAACATTATAATTTTAAACTGAATAATGAATATAAAGTTTTCAAATGTTAATTGTTATACATTTCAAACAACGTAAGTCTTTAAATTTATAGAGTTAATTTATAGGTTAATAATTTGGTATATAAGTTAACGAGACAATTTATAACTTCGAAGTTGTTATGCGTTTTCGTAAAAAAATTACAGTCTGTAAAGATCTCTTTACAGACTGTAATTTTTTTCTAATAATCAAAAAGAAACTTAGATAATACCAATTTTGTTTAATTGAAAATAAATTAAATATTGAAATACTAAATTGGAACGAAATAAAAATTTTATAATTAATTTACAACTAGAAATTGAATCATTAAATTTAACATTTCTTCTTTGTTGTAATTTGAGATCAGGCTTACGTATAATCGAATATTATTATTTCTCTTTATTACTGGTATATAAATTAAGATAATAATACAATATCCAATTTAAAAGACAAGTAGTAATTAGATTATTAGAACCCTAATTTGAGTTACTTCTAATTTTATCTCTTCCAGATATCTTAGACGTGGAAATTAAATGAAATAAAATGTCAATTAAATCTTATCTTATCTTATCTTAGTGTTCTTGTATTTTCTAAGTGTTTTTTCAAGGTATTATAATCTAGTACGGCCAAAGTGTGTTGGAAGACCGGTTTTCTAACTTTGTCATATTCACAAATTATTGTAAGAAATATTTACTTGACACTACAAATTACAACAATAATTATATTTTGCATTATTATGACCAATTTTCAAAAAAATATTAGTGTTTAAAATAAAAGACACTAGCTATTTCGAAAAAAGACTTTTTTTGCTAGGATATTTATATTCACCAAAGTGAACGTACGGAACGTACGTACGTACATACATATTTGTAGGTTTAGTAAACGTTTAGTTAAAAAAATATTATATAAAAAATATAGAATACAAAATAGATGGTATAGTTTGTACGTACTTTAAAGCGTCCAGTGGCGTATAAATGTATTGCCTGAATACAGACATAAATACACTCAGCCTCAATATATAGTAATACATTTGCGTTCAACCCTTGAAATTAGCGTGAGAAATATCATTGAAGCTAATATGAAGATTTCTGTAACACCCTAATGGTTTGCGCTTATGAATGGCACATATGTTTCTAAGTAGATCAGGTTTATGCATTTAGCATGAATGGATTTAAATTGCTTTTACTTAACGCATTACATTACGTTTAATGAGATAAATAAAACTTAATTTGTATGTCTAGTTGATGCTTATTCAAGTTAATTTTACTAAAATATTTTGAAAATAAATCCTGAAAACATGAGAGAAATAAACTTAGAATTTCTAGATCAAATAATGAGGATCGATGACGATCCGATAATTAGCTTAGTAAGTTTGATTGGGAAGAATTTTAATATTAAATGACACTGTCTTCTGTTTTGACGGTATATTTTACCATTTAAAAGTACTCACGGTTACAATTGAGTTTAATTATATTACCATTTGGAGTAAGAATAACATAATAAACCTTAGTAATAGCACAACTTACTATTGAGAATGAATAAAATAAATCATTTTTATTTTATGGTTGGTACTTTATTACAGAGCACCGTCCAGCTATCATTACAATATTTCATCGCTCCAAGAGACATTTAAGCGATTGCCCTGATTAAAATGTCATTTTTAATTTAATAGTTACTTTTGTGGGTAATAATTTTTAGATATTTGCCAATTTGTTAAACATTAATTATTAATGGAAATAGAAATTACTCTACACCAAACATGTTGTGGTCAATAGCTAGGTATATAATATTTATTTAATTATATATTTTTACAATGATAAGAAGTCTTGATAAGACAATTAAAGGTAAATTACTCTACAAGTAAACCCTCCTAGTAAACAATGCTATAAGCTGAATCACAAAGTTCGTAATAAAGTTTTCACCCACATCTCATATGTTGAAAGGTTGGGAAACAGAGGACAATTTAAAGCTAATATCTAAAGTAACATAGTGGGGAATGGAGGCTGAGCTTCTTTTTTCAACAAAATCTTCTATTTTGCCAGGGTTTTCAATAACCTGTATGCTTCTTCAAGTCTTTCATTACCATGGTCTAACATAACTTTATTTGTGCTGTCTTAATATAATAAATTAAATAAAGATTTGTATCTAAAAATCTATCAATAACTTTTGCGTAATTGAGGGACAATTATCTTAACATTGTACTTTCAGATTTATACTATATTACAGTCAATCTAATCTAAGAAGTACCATTTGACAGGTTGAAAAATAAGGATGTGTCAAATATACCGTTTAATACACTGTACGATTAGATATATGTATATATATATATATATATATATATATATATATATATATATATATGATTTTTAAAATATATTTTGTGAGTATTCTTTAATATTAAGTGTATATATATACTTATTATACGCGAGCTAAGTTATCTAAAGAATACCCACAATATTTTGTGGGTATTTTAAAAATCAAATCTTCATAATTCTATTGTTTTCAAAAAAAAAAAATTGAATTTGTAATTGTTACGCCTATATAAACTTGTTTTGACTTCAAAAGTATAAAAGTCTTAAGATACCTCTTAGATGAGACGAACTATAGTAGGAAAAGTCATTTAGAGAAACTCTACAATCTTGAAACTGGTGATAATATCACCAGTTGTTTGGTTAAATAAAAAATAAATAGAAGACATCACAGCGAAGTACAAAGTTTGCAACAGTAGATTTCTTCTGTAACAAAATATCAACAATACGAGAAAGCCTGCTTGTTGATAAAGTTTAACTCCACAGCGATCTAATAAAAAACATCTGTAAGGAAAATACAACAAAGAATACACTTCAGTTAATCTTATTTTTACATAATCTTATCTTTATCCAATCTTAACATAAGGGACAAAGTAAAAGATTGCTATATTGACTGCTGGATTTAATAACATATAAAGAAATAGTATAGCGAATTTAAAACTATGCTTGATAACAAAAAATACCAATAACTTTACAACCTACATAATAAATGGGAATTATTAAATTTTACTTACGGTGACGAATAAATTCAAAATAGTAATAAACATACATAAATAACACAAAAAAATCTGAGAAAAGATTCTTATCTCGAATATTCCCTGTGAAATTGTTCGTAGGACAATTTCTGTGGAATATACAAGTGTCCACTTGGTTTGGTTGACGTGTGAAAGCCAATCAATCTGCGAGGCAGTTTCCGTCGGCAGTTGATTTTATCGAACTGTCAAACAATTGTAGCAGAAAGTAAATTTCGTGGGAAAATTTAAACATTTAGGAATATTCAAGTGAACAGTGGCTAATAGTACTTTCTTTATCTATTAATCCAAGAGTCATAAATATGTGAGCCATTGTTACAAAATAGAAAAAAATCCCATAAACCATTAGTATAAATTACTTGCAGTTCACTTCAAAAACATTCTGAATATAGGTCCCACGCGGTCATTGATCAGTTTTAGTGCACTCCTTGCAATAATACACATCTATACCGCAAACAAGAGTAACGTCGGAATTCAATATTCATCGACCTCAGAAGAGTTTCCCTGGTTTCCCATCAAAGATTAAAAGACAACTCATTGAGAAGAGATCTAGCAATCAAGTTGAATTTTGTTTTTATAGTTCACGAAAGTTTAAATTTAAAAAATCTATTATTGATTATTCTAGATTTAACCCAATTATTTTAATTATTGCAATTGTTAAATATCGAATAAAAGATCATTGAACTAAAATATATTTTTTGTTTTTATTTACAACACGACCATGGCGATTTTTTTAGAATGCGACCACGATGTATACTACAGGCACAGTGTAATAGTAGGTATAATAAAGTGTTATATTATATATATTAATATATAGATGACTTTTACGATCAGCTAAATACAATTAAAATGTACGAAAATAGATATAATATCATAGTTCATATTTAAGAAAATAATAAAAGAAAGAAACACAACTACAGTTACAGTTATTGCAAATATTAACATGTTACTGTATGTCCTGTTCATGTTGGCATTCATTCATTTATACGCAAACATGCGGATTTCGATATAATAATCAATAGTGAACTGTATGGTATTTCAAATATTCAAGTACCAACCACAGTATATAATAGGTGATACAACTTAGCTCTACACTTAGATAAATATCTAATCCGTTATAATTACTATTTTTAATCTATTCTAATCTAATTACTATTTCTAATCCGTTCTAATTACTATTTTTGCCAAAAATATAATGATTTTTTATATTAAAACTGTAGTAGAATTATAAATTGTTAACTTTTATTAAATATAGAATGAAAAAAAACCGATATGGGCAGGGAATTGAACCCGCAACCTCTGGACCCGACCCAACCCCAAACATGTTCGTCTTTATCAAGGCAGTGGTGACATCTATTAGGCTTTTTTCGAAAATCCTAACCTATGCTTCTAACTTTGCATTATAGATGAACATTGAAAAGATGCCACAATCAATATTAATGTTTGAAAATATCTGTAAACATGTATAGCCACGTAAAGCTTATTTTAATTTTAATAAATATAGAATGAAAAACCGATACGGGACTCGGTTTCATTTCGTAACGGGTTATTTTTTATTCCATATTTATTAAAATTTAAATAAGCTTTACACGATTATACACGTAGATAGATATTTTCAAAATTGTTAACTGTTTATTTTATATTTCAGATTTTATATTATGTTACTATAATGTCATTTGATTATTTTCCTTTACTCTTCTTACAAATTAATAATTTACGCGGTTAGTTTATGGCAGCTTGTGGCGGCCATTTTGTTTTGGTATCAGTCAAATCTTTTGATTATCATTTAGTTACTGATGACAAATCACCATGGCGAGTTATATGATAAAATAGCACATCTCAATGATAATGATATATTAACAAAATGAGTTATTGTTAGTGCAAGCGTTCCATGCGTAGCGCTTATTTTACGGTAGACGAGGAAAACTTTCAAAGTCAACTTTTCAACGTTTGGTGGCCCAAATTTGGCTTGGGGCAATCAGTTTGCTAAATCAATCATGTGGCTCATATATCAGAGCAAAGTACGGTTGGCCAAAAACATTGCGGTCAGTGAAAATGTCAACCAACGTCATTTTCCTCAGTACCTGAAATCCAAGGTTCATTTACTGAAGATGACTTACAATCTGAATCTTCTTACGTCGTGGAACCTTATATATGCATCACAATGGTTTTTTGACTTCCTCTCTCTCAGTACACGCATTAAAATTTTCGAACGCCTCTTCTTCTTTCTTCTTTTAATCCGTATCTTCTTTGACGTGCTTATAATATGTAAGTTCAAGAAACGTATCTATAGAAAACATTTGACATTATCCATCCTACACAGCGTATTAATATATTATTCTTTAATATTTTAATATGTAGTTTATATACATATAGTATAATTAGTATATTATATGTAAGGTATATGTTATATTCTATATAATATCTCTAAATTAATAATATTTTGTGAGCTATATGTTTTTGTTTTGTAATGGGTCACAGTTTTAAGATATATTTTCTTTTCTTTTTTTATATAGTAACCCTTATATTTTTATCTGTATACTCCTAGTGTTTCGGTTGTAGATAATTCTTTTACATTAATTCCGCCAATTGTAAATAAAGTTTTAATAAATAAATGGGTAAGTATTGCAAAATACAGCGTTTAATATTTATAATGATTGTAAAATAATGGCTGTTTATTAAAAAATAATTGTTATTGATTTTTTTAAATTAGAATTTTAAAAAAATAATGGCTTTAAAACTTAACGTACTTAAGTAGGTACATCAGCTTATATCTCTGAGTTTTTATTATTATATAATTCATAGAAAAGTCACGAATATTCATCACAATTTATGAGATATGTAACCGACATAATAAAATGGGTCTGAAAAAGGTAACATTATGAGACACGTTATTGCATCAGGCTGTCTAGGGTTTTTCTATTACTTAACTTGGTGTCCTTGAATTATTCATGACAAAAACATTTTTAATACTTGCTTGGACAGGATTTATTTTAACATAGTTTTATGTACTTATATAAATAAACATTTAAGTACAAAGACACATTGTACAATATTATATTTATGTACTTAGACTTCTTTGAAGAGGCTAGTAATATGAGTAGATTTGGTTTTTTCTATACAAATGCCCAACACAAATGGTTAAAAATCTGTACAAGATGCAAACGATTATAAATAAGTCAACTATAAATTTACAATAACAAGATTTAGGATTGTTAATAACTAAACCTTGAATGTCTACTAATTCATATTTTTTGACGCCACGTCAAAATACATATTACGTATATATATAAATACATATGTATATAAATACATATGACGTAGAATGCTGTTTATAACCCGGTATCTTCTATTGCAATCACACGAGAATGAAGCAAATATTTGCTTAAACCATAAATAGAAATGAGATACAGCAATAAACATTTCTTGTTCCACTCATGGCCTTTTTTACGTTTGTTTTGCAAGGAAAAGTGCAAAATTAATCTCGACAGCTTGTCTTAAAATTGAGTACTCTGTGCAAAAAATATTTATAAAATTGATATAATTTTGGAAATTTATTATGATTACCAAATTGTGGATAAATATTTGCTTTGAAGAGTTAGAGTTAGATTTATAAAATAGTTCAATGCGAGGGATTGTGGCGTAAAAATGACAGTGGAAGTTCCATATTTCCTTTCCGTTCGTAACAACAACGTAGTCGACTATTTAACTGTATTGTATATATATTATTACTAACGTACATTTTGTAGACAAGATAACTTTTAACTAATATTGCTTAATTTTCATATCATTAACAGATCTGCTGTTGGCGTTGATTTCATTGTATTTTTAAATAACACGACTACATTGTTTTATATCTTCAAAATTTGTAACTGTTACATTTACAGTATAAAATGTCATTGAAATTTACAAAGTGATATTTTGTATCTTTGTAATTATTGACTTAGTGATTTTGTTGTAAATATAAATTTCTATGATATTTGGGCCCTGTCTGAATAAATAAAAAACATCAACCGACATTTTCATTCATCTACAATATTTAAATTAAATAGCCAAATAAAAGCCCACCCTATATATGACCTTGGTACTACTACCGTCTAGGTACTCCATATACGAGTTGCAGTCTATTGTTTACAGTTAGACTTACAAACATTTTTAAACTTGAGTGTTGTTTTATTTTCTATATATAGAAGAACTTCTTCTGAAAGACTATTTTATCGACTTACATTCTGAACTGCATGGGTTTGAAACTTATATTTCTCAATGTAGGTTCTGGATACAATGTAGGCTCATGTGAGAATAAAAAAATTGGGTTGATCCAATAAGTAATGTATAAAAATACACACATATACAATTTTATTGTTTGAAAATTAAAACTTTCTACATACTTTTACTGTCACCGATCTTGTTGAGACTGTTGACATTCAGCGAGGGTACTTTTTTTTATATTTATTTATACTCATTTTAAAACGGTTTCTCAATAATTTAGTGTTAGTAAATTTTATGAGATAAATAAAGAATCTTTAAATTATCTAAAACATAAGCTTTTAGTAAACATTGTAAAAGATGCACATTATGTTCAGAAAGTATTATATTGCTACATATTTATCCAGAAATCTGAGATAATTATATTGGCTCACTGTAGTGTACTATCAAACACAATACATATCTCGACTTACTGAGCACTCGTATCGGAAAAATATTTTAAAACGCAAGGGCTTAAAAATATTCGCTACATAAAATATTTTACTTTAATCTTTGACGTATTGACGTATGTACTTAAAGTGTCAGTAAATTATTTTACGAAATCCTGAATCATTCAAAAGGAAAAGTTCTAGTCTAAATAATTTTCAACATAATACCTAAGACGATATATATACCTTATAGAAGTCTTATTCAGTGTCCTTTTATAAGCGCCATTTATAAAAGTAAGACATTTAATGTATCCCCTGGGGCAAACCTTAAGCAAGTCCAATGTAAATTGGATCGATATTCTTTAGCAGAGTACCGGGCTTGGGCGGAGCTGTGATGAAGGCCGCGCAGTCAGCGGAATGGACTAAGCCATTTCAAGCTAGAATGAATAGCACGTCGTGGACTGCAGGTTTGCTGGAAAGCTGCCCACAGAGAACAGATACATACGAACGGAGCGTGTCTTCAACAACATGGGATAATGTTTGGATACAGTATGTGGCTCTTCTGGAGCTCTAACTTAATCTATGTATTAGTTATATTCAATTCATTTTTCTAAATATGGAAGTATTTTATTGACAACACGATACTTTTCCATAACTGAAGTATGTTAATTACCCATCGAATTTTCTATTTTTGCCTAAATATTAATTTATTACACTCAAATTACAGTCTTAATCATATTAACTTAGTATAATATGTATTATAACAATGAATATTGGTGCTTTTTTACTTATTCTTTAATGTCTGTGTGTATTTAACGAGGCGGAAAAGAGTCTAAGTGGTTACATATATAAATACTGCTGCATCTGTAACAAAACGAGTATATGTCACTTAAATTATTCTCTGTTCATCTGTTTTGTTTTTAAATATAGCAAATTGATACCATAAAACATTTCTAACATATTATATTAAAAATAAATAATAACATACTATAATTAAACATTTTTAAAATCCCATAAATGTAACAATAATATTAATAAAAAAATAATTAAACATACATAGTAAAACTTTTTAGGGAAGACTTTTCTTAAATACCATTTTTATAATTCAATGTCAACGATGAAAACGGTAAATTGTATATTTATATAATTGCAATGTTATATATACATACATATATATATATATATATATATATATATATATATATATATATATATATATATATATATATATATATATATATATATAATTCAGTATTGATATGATATATAGCATGTATTTTTTTTGTTTTATCAAACCAATTTTTTTAACAAGAATTATTTTAAAATACCGAGCAGTATTTGCGTTTTATTAAATTCATAAATCCTGTAATTTCTAATTCAGGGTTAATTCAACTAAGCAATGAATGACAATACTTTTTCTATGGAAAATTAATTTCATGATTGAATTATGATAAAATAGTACATTACCAATACATATATATTTCTTAGTAGAAAATATTAAAAAACAGTAGATTGCTCCAATAGTATTATGAAACCCATATTAATATTTAAAAAAAAACCGTTATTAGAAATTTACATGATACATTATGAATCTTTGAAACACAGAAGTACTCAACTATTTTAAAATAAACAGCAGTGCTGTATTAAAATTAAAATAGAAAAGTACCTCAATAATCATTAATCAAGTTTTTTAATTAATTAAAAAGTCGAAACTACGAAAATATAATTTAAAAGGCTGAGATATGTTTTTATTCCATTACGCTTATCTCTGGAATTATTAAGTTCATTTTCCGAGGAAGCTTATAGGTTATATTATATAACGTATATTAACAACAAACAAATACAGAGTAAATATGTGTATAAAAAGGTTTTATGCCGGTTCGATGTAATAATACGAACGTCGAACGCCCTTTTGTAGTTAAATGGTATGGAGTCACGGGAACAGCTATCACTAAAATAGAAAAAACTAAACCTAGCAGATAGTATCGACGGATTTACGAATTTAACATATACTATAATCTTTATGATTAATTTCCTCATTGAGAAAAGTTAATGTTATTACAAAAACATGAATATATATATATTTGAGATCAATATTTAAATACTAATCCTAAAAAAAACCTAAACTAAACCTAAACCTAACCTAAACCTAATCTCACTAGCTTTTTAAAGGTTCATATAAGTTTAACATTGTAAATATCACAAACGTAACCGTTTAAGTCAGAACCGAATATGCTAAAGTGTTTTTTTTAAACATGCTTAGCTCTGAAACATACAGCGTTTTTTTAAATATATTTTAGCACTTATAATATTATTTATTTAGGAAGGCGTAACACTCTTAAACCCTGATAAGTGGTATTAGACAGTTATTAAAAAAAAATATATCGAAGTAATATATTATATATATAAACTATGTTCTAAATTCTGGGATGAAAAAAAACATTTTGTTTTATGAAGTTCTGAAAAGTGTCTATATATATATATATATATGTCTTATCCAACTATTACTATCAAATGTATTATTTTATGTATTCACAGATATTCTTATTATATAAAGATAAAACTTTTTTACTTAAGAAAGACGATTATCAAGTGAGCATCGTAAACTTTTAATGGGTTTATTTATGAAGTACGCAGAATAGACAGAAGGAAGTGTGAAATAAAAATAATAAGATATTATATGAAATGATTATAATATAATATCAATCTATTTTTATAAATGCATAATATTGAAATTTACAATATTAAGTTTTAAAATTTATAAAAGATACCTAGAAGTTTAATGTATTATTATATAATTTATTATAATGAGTCTGCAAAATGATATTCGATGGAAAAAAAAGCTGTTTCCTGTGCCTGTATATTTTACTTTATTTTTGCCTGTATGTAAAAAATACTTATTTCATTTAAAGGATAAAAGTCTCGGATAAAATATTCCCGTCACATTTGCACACAAATTCAGGCGATCAGCCAACTGTAAAATAATGCAAACACGATAAAGTTATGACAATTTTATGGGGATTGGTGTCAGTTGTGCAATTTATTTTGTGTTATAAATTTTACCTGTAAAAGAAGTGCTTTATGCAAACTTTAACAGTGATATTTTAATACCGTGAGGATTCATAATTTAAGTGATTTGGGAATCAAATTTTGTAAAAAAGCTTATACCGTATATAGATGCGTTATTAAGTGAATAGTCACTTAATATATTTTAAATTATATTCGGTTGTACTGTCTTATGAATGATTTTAGAATATGTAATCACAAAGGAAATAATAATAACAATCTGAAATTAAAACTTTTAAAAACATTTTTAATTTTTTGTTTAAATAATACTAGTACTAAAATGCAAAAATTATACTTCCTAAAGTATTTTTGTGTATTTTATATTTCGGAAATGTTTACAGTTTGTCATTTATAAATAGCTTAGGCCACCATTTAATAATATTTATTTGGATATAGAAATTTAAGAAACGTTCAGGATTTCAGTTTTTACTGAAAATAAAATACCGCAATGAAATATATGCTTGATAAGGCTTAAAAGAATTTCATAGAGTTAAGTATAAAAGTTTTATAGCTGGAATATTTTACCTATAAACCGATCACAAAGGAATTGGGCACAGAATTTTAGTGAAAGATCAACTCATTTTGCCGAAGACTATTTCTTTGAGCACAGTTTGATAAGAAAACATAAACAACGTAAATTTTATCAAGTAATTAATAATTTAATGTAAATAAAATATTAATATTTGTAAGGTAGTGAGATGAGGACCAGGGTGGTTAAAAATATGAAGGTCAAAAGCGAAATCTATATAAAAAAAAGATAAACGCATCTGTTGGGTTTTCGAGGGCATTCTTGACTTTTTTATGCCGGCGAGTCAAATATAATTCTCACCGTCAGTGATTTGGGTGTTTCTTTAAAGAATTTTTCAACGAGAAAAAAATAATAATATAAGGGATAATGGATGCTGATTGACTCATGTGAATTTACTCAAGTGATCACTCCCTCAAGGTAAACAGTCCATTGTGTTTGGAATAATTAATTGAAAAAGCTAGAGACGAAGAAAAAATACTTAAAATGAAGAACATTTAAATCACCAGAAATCATTAGAAGGTTTTAAAATCCAAAAATATTAAAAATCTGGTTGAAGACAGTAGATATGAAAAGAAAAGAGATAGAGAAAAGCTAAGGATAATACAGTTATTACCGGCAAAGATGTTACAACCGGTTTACCCGATATACCCGGTACACTCCATGGGTAAAATAAATGTAATAAAATTACTGATAAAATATAATACTTTTTGCTGATTATTCCTAACTGCTTTTTAAATTCGAGGACTTTTTCTTCTTTTTGAATAGAAGGACTAATTATGATGAAGTAAACAGTGCTCTGTCACGCTTTCTTCTTAAATTTGAAATTAATAATTTGGTTTTAAATGCTAAAAAAAACGAACTGCATAGAGTTTATACTTTCTTATTTAAAAAGTTAAAATTGGAGTTTGCTCCTTAATAATGAAGTGTTAGAACTGACGGACTCAGCTTTTCTAGGTATGAGTTTTGACGTAAAAGTCCAGTGAAACCCCCATTTCTCAACACTCACAGGTGAACTCACCTCGACCGTATGTGCAATTTAAAAAGTAAGACAATTAACGGATGTTAATCGTCTCGTTTATTTTAGTTATTTTCATAGTATTTTGCCTTACGGGATGGGATAATATGCTAGTGCTATTGAAATTAATTCTGTTTATTAAATAAAAAAAAAGAGCTGTGCGGGCTGTATATAACTAAAAATTCCCTGCGAAACGTTGTTAAAGAAATTGGTAATCTTGCGGTCGTTTCTCAATACATAACATTATTTATGCGTCAAAATTTAAATACTTTTATAAAAAATCCTGACAGACACACGAATAATACAAGAAATTTAAATAAACTTGTAACGCTCAAATTTTGTCATCCAAAAATTTAAAAATTTTTCTTGGGCTTGAGTGTACGATTGACGGAAACTTTTGTATGCTATATGTTAAAAATTGTGATGTTAGAATAAATTTGAAAATACTAGGGGAAATTAGTAAAACTATCCACATTATTACTAGTTTTAAGATATTCTTACATTGTTAAGACCTTTAAAGATTCCTTTAAAGATTGCAAATATAAATAATAATTCGGAATTCCTTTGCAGAAGGTCCATAGGATCTAAAAATTTTTTCTCGAGCCAGTGAAAACCGAAATCTGTCGTAAATATAATTTGGCGTATAACCAGCTCATTTACATGTACCATGATATCCTTTAAAGTAAAGACTAACAAAGCGTAGATATCTTTTATCAAATGTATCCTAATTTCTCGTAGGTAAACAAATTTCATGTAGCCTACGTATATTTATTCTATAGAAATAAATAAATATAATAATTTATATATTCCAAAAACCATTATTTCTCTTTTGTTCCAGTTTCAGAGTTTTGCTACTTCAAGAAAGCAATTCGTAAGTTTTCTTAGCAACTCGCATAAGTGTTTGCTGAAATTCATAGATACCATATTTAAAGATTAAGTGATCTTATTTTTATATTTTTTTAATGCATTACACTAAATTATCATAAATTACTTTTTTTGGTTTACCGTTAAAATTTTAAATAAATAGGTAAATGATTTACTGCGCTTAATGAATTATACTGCACCAAACAACGCATTTTCACAACGTCGATTGGAGCTTTTGAATCTTGATGACCACGACTTTTGTTATTGTCTGTTATCATACATAGTTACGTCAGGTTGAGTAACGATCAATCATTTTAATAGACGAGGACATACGCTATAAATTATACTCTTATAATTGGAAAAAAATACATTTTTTTATAAAAGCTTCTTTCGCTTCTTCGCAAATTAATATGAAAATTAAATTCTTTAACAAATAATGTAATACCTACAATTTGTTTGACAAATAATGCGATATCACATTAACAATCACTGTTTTAAAATTGTTAAACTCTAAAGAAATTCAACTCGATCCTGTCACAAAAATATACTCTAATGAAACATACTTATAAATGAAGATTTTGAAGTTTACTTCATTAAGAGGCAAACTTTATTCATTAACGTGTATTGTCTGATGAATTTCATTACTTGTCAGGTCAGGCGCGGCAAACATCCCATGTTTTTAACCTAAATATTTAAGTAGAATTTTGTTTATCTTACATATTCAGTCTTCTAACTTATCTCATATTTAATAAGTTTTCCTGTTTCTCTTCTCTGGCATAAGCCTCTGTGATGTTAACGTAAACTTTGGCACGTTGAATCGGCCATCATCCTTTATAAAAAGGTGTCACCTATTTTAATTGTAAAGGGATTTACAGAGTTACAAATATAACCTGTTTATTGATAGCATTAAAAGTCTAAAAACTATATCAAAATAAATGAGAATGGTAAATTTTCTTCACTTTCAAGATTAAAGGCACAAATCATAATATAATGCCTATTAGTCTAGTATTTTTTAGAAGTCTATATACAAATAGGAAAATCAGAACCATTCTTTTATATTTTATGTCCATGTCTATCCCTTACATAAGCCGTTATAATATTAAACAATAAGGCTAAACAGAAACTCTATTTAGAACTATTCTGTATAAGTACTAAGAGTTGATTATTTTATATGCATCTGAGAATTTAATTGTCTATAAATACTATAATATTTTCATGCTTTTAAAATGTAGATATTGATTATTTGTTTAATGTTGAAAATAAAATTTAAATTATGAAAAACTATAATAGCAGCTTTTAAAAAAACATTTTCAATACGACATATTCACGAACACACAGCACATTGGCGCAGTCAGAAAATAATTTATTAGTCATTTATCTAATTAGGTAACCAAAATGAGAAGAGTAAAAAAATAAAAAGAAAAAAAATATATAAATAAAAATATTACAAAGATATATTTATCTTAACTTGCCTAAAATGTTCGAAGCGTTTCAATATACCCAAGTTATATAATTCGACATTATTATATGGCGGTATTAATTCCTAGTGTGTTAAGCGTCTATTTATTAAATTCTGACATTTGACATTTCATTGACATTTCATTGCGCAATGTTTTGATTGAAATAATAATTTTGATAAAATGGTGTATTAAAATAATAAACAGTTAAATAGTTTTACACTCCTCGTTCTTATTTTTACGTTTTGTAATTTTATCCAAGACAATTTACTTCAGGTAGAAAGAAAGCCTCTGGAGGCGTTTTAACTTAAATTAAGCGTCTTCGCTAAAAAGATCCCAGAAACTTTTTAAATAAGTGTAATAAGAATTTTGTACTAGATTAAATAGTAATTACCTTTAAATTTATATATATTTATTATAATAAAGATAGTCTTCAATCTCAACACAAGAATGATTCCCAATTAAATTAGAACGGAGCTATTTGGCAATCCAAATTAATGGTTATATACTTTTTTCCAGCCGTGGCCTTTGTGAAGCGTGAATCTTGACGTCTGCCCTCTTATATTCTTTGAATTATTTATTTTTATTAAGATTGGCATTCAGAGTATTTCGAAACAGGACTCTAAAAGTGTATACAGGATGGTGTTCAAGTTGCGGCGATTATGATATATTTTTGCGATAATTATGTAATCTTAACCACAAATGATTGCACCGCTTTCAAGATTTGTTTTGCTAGTTTATGAGTGGCATAGTCAATTTGATCTAGTATGGAGCGCCGTGTTTAATGTATCCTAAGCAAACCATACCTTCGGGAATTGAACGCTCTTTGATCTGAATGTCACTGTTAAATCAGAATAGTTCGTGAAGTGATGAAAATTACAACACTAAAATTCAATCGACAAAATGGATATCACCTGACATGATGATGAATCCGGTGTGAAAGTGTTATTTCGTCGAAACACAAACCGCCAGTGTATAGACAAAGTGTTATGTCGTCGAAACATAAACTACCAGTGTATAGACAAAGTGTTATATCGTCAAAACATAAACCACCAGTGTATAGACAAAGTGTTATATCGTCGAAACATAAACCGCCAGTGTATAGACATCGTTAGTATTGTGTATCGAGATCCCGCGATTCAAAGCTTGATAAAAATTCAAATAGAAATTATGAAGATCAAGTGAGGACAGTTTCTGAAACTGAAATCAGGCATTCCATGACCATGGCTAGTGAGTTTGGCCGAAACGTCGCGAAAAAAAAAGTATTATATATTTAATTTGTATCGAAAAAGGGATCCATTATCTTAATTTAAATACAAGCCGTTATATGGTTTTAATATTTATTTATCACAAACCCATCTGTTATTTTATGGGCTGATATTAAGAGAAGTGGCCGTAATCAAATATTTCATTATCTAACGCAACACCGAAACGATGCAATTAAAATTATCGCTAAGTTTCAGAGCTAACTAATTAGCTTTAGCGCCCGTAACTTTATCGAAATCTGTGAAACAATTCTAGTAATTAATTTTTTTTTCTGTTTATCAGCTGTAAATCAACGAGCCGAAGTCGATAAATGTATATAATCTATAATTTAGATCTTGTTAAGTGATGCAACCTTTCAGTAAACAAATTCATACCAATGGTTGTCTCTCATGGCGTTTCTCAGAGCTTTATGCAGACCATCCAATTGTATACATTATTCATCGTGATGCGTGACAGTATAGAGTATAAATTGATTATTCGAGTAATGGATGTCGGTAATACCAACATTCGCATGCAGGTTGTGATCCCGAGCTGCTTGTTAATTTTCCACGTTACCCTTAATGGCGAAGTAACACACAAAGTTCCCTTTACGGATCAAAGACTAAAACATTGATTGGCTAAATTAAGCCAGACGCCTTAAGAATATAAAGACGAATAAAAATAAAAAGATTTAATATTATACCTCCAAGTAAGTTGAGATGTTAAATTGTCTTTAAAGAACCTAGGTTAATTTCAATCTAAGTCTACATTATATGTGGCGATTTACTTTTCATATGTGTTAATGAATTACATATAGGTTATATAATGATATAACCACACATGCTAAAAACGTTTGTTCAACAACTATTTATAAAATAAAACTCATACAAATTCTAAAATTATGTACTAGTAAATTGACCTATGTTGTTGACTCACAATGACTATTGCAGCTGCAGTGCAGTCCTTTGATAAAAAATATTTCAAAAATATTGTTTAATTTAAAAAGTATTTTTTTTTCAGTATATCAAACAGATTTATTTGCCAACAAATTCTGAAACAGATGACCTCACCTATATAACAAAAAAAAATAATATATATATTGTTAGCAGACAGCAACCATATAGCGGGGTAGCCGACAATAAAAATAAAGCAGGCACGAATTAAAACCTCTTCTTATTGCGGTGTGCATTTTTAAAAAAGGAAAAAGAAGAAAAAAAGCTCTGCCCGTTTTGAGTGGGCATTTGTTTTTCATTAGAGAACGCTCTGATTGAATATAACGGTGGTGTTAATTATTAATCTTAAATGTAAATAATTTGTTTGTTGTTAAACCGTTTTGTTTTTCTGTTATAATCCTTTTCTTTTTATCTTTTTATTTAATTAAATAGTAAAGTATTGTGTTTAGCGAATTTTTTCAGTAATTTGCCCTTATAGTTTTTAATAATATATATATTGATAAGCCTGATAATTTTTTGTTGTTATTAATATTTTATAAAAAATCGAAAAAATAATGTTTTCTATTTCAAAGACTACACAACCATAAAAATCCCGACTTGTACTTGTACATGTGTACAGACAGCCACAAAAGTGGTTGACTATTGACTAGATCTAGATTTCCAAACACATACGTTTTAGTATATAAACACTGATAAATTCAAAAAAAGAATGCCGTTATACTTACGACATTTGTTACCTCGGTAGTCACTCAATTTCATCTATTTTAAATTTAAAAATAAATACGCAAGTTCATAATCACTTTATTACATATGTTAAAGACAATTAAATTTTTGCTTTCTTTATTTCATCCAGCGAAGAGAATAATTCTGATGTGATTTTAATATTTTTCAGAAAATTTGTTCTACAGACTACAAATGATTTTAGACTATATTTAAATTACCGTGACTTGTCACTGTACCATAACTACGTAACTGTGTAACTTTAACGTAACAACATAATACACTGTAACGTAACAACATAATAACTGTAACGTAACAACATAATACACTGTAACGTAACAACATAATAACTGTAACGTAACAACATAATATGCAAATGGCAGTGCAAATTAAAAAAAAATATGGCTTTTGAAAAAATATATTTGTAAAAATCAAGTCCTTCTTTAGTCAAGTAGCATTACTGTCCACCATTAACGGCCCGTTCGCTCTTCTCTCTTATAATTACATCAGATAATAAAAAAACATTCGTAGGGAGATTGTTATATTTATGTTTTGGAATTACCGAGTCAAAAAGTAACAAAAAATATAGAAAAATATGCCTACATTGTATTTTAAGCACCAATGTTATTTTATAACTATAATAAAATACCTATGCCAGTAAACTTTTGTCTAGGTACGTCTAGGTCTAATACGTACAACGTAAGTGCCTTGTTTCCCGAATCAGTAATAGCTGTAAGTCTCGTATGAGAGGCCGGGATCAAATTTCCGGTTATTTCTTACTTACTTGCTTACTTGCTTTCCCTTTATAGTTTTAAGTATTTTTATTTACTAATTATAACTCAGTATCACCTACAAAATAGAAAAATTAAATAAAGTTATTTTACAAAGTACTTAAAGAATTGGTGAAAAGTTTGCAGAAAGTATTAAAAATACGACAACAATAGCCGTCGCAATCAAAAGAAATACAATAATTATTTTTTAATTACTCCAATTTTACTTCCATTTGTTGTAACGTATTTTATAACCTATATGTTTAACCCTTTTACGATTATTATTTCAATCCACAGCCGACAATACTGCGAAATTCACATTTGAATCAGTATAGTACAATCAAATATATTAATTACTTGAAAAAAATAGTCACGATACACAACTTTTTCAGAAAAAATAATTCTTGTTACACCTCTTATATAACTTGATTAAAAAAGATAAGTATAAAAGAAATGAATAAAATTAAAAACATTTACATTTCACATTTTACAATAATGACGTTAAACATGACATTAAACAAATTCAATTCTCACGCAATCTTACCTCTAAAATGCTATTTTATTTTTAGTCTTTACACACATTGGTCCGTAACTGGACACAGCTTATAGAAAATGTCCACCCTCTTATATTATAACAATACTCTAAAACCCTTGCAGTTGGAACAATGAAAACGTAAATACTAAAATTACTTAATAAGCTTTTAACTATTCTAGAACTTTAAATTCTATCGTAATCTTATTACACATGGAATAAAAAATTAAAAAGTTATCTTTAGATAAAGTAATGTTTACTTTTAAATAATTAATATGCTTAACGAATATTTTTTTTTTGTATCAAATTATAAACAAAATCTTTTAATAATAATTTTGATAGACATCTAGATATTTAAATGACTTTTGTGTGCTATTGTGATTTTGGATAATGTGATCTGATCATTTCTAAAGCTGAAGGCTTCTTTTTATTGCTTCTAAAATAAATATTAGTCTCGGAATCCTAATTCGTATTTTCTGCTTCAAAACGAGACTGTCAATGTAAAAATGATTTGGCTTTAACAATGTAACAAATTCTACAAAGCCATCATATTTTTCTATTGATACATTTGTACGTAAAGACAACCGGTCTGTTATAATATAAAATCCTGGGATGATAAACAACTAAAACCGATATTACTAATAAAATATAGACAAGAAACTCAATAAAATAACTACAGACCAATTTATCTCATTGACTGACAGATTGAGATACATAGTGTAATAAGTTTAATAAGAATTTTATATAAAAATGAAGCCTAATGAATCTCGTTGTAGTTATTCCAAGTTCATGTTGGGTTCATGTATTTGTAGCATTTCAAACAATTTTAATAACATTTTATGAAACTTTACAACACGCGCTGGCTCATAGGCAAAGGAACTTTACACCATTAGAAAATCTTTAAAATGTTTTAAATTAAAAAAAATCTTTAACGAAAAGTTTACTTAACATTTAAAAAAATAAAAGGTTTTCTGAATTGTACTGATTTTTTATGGACTCAAATTCGTTTTTATATACTCAAAAGCAATACCCATTTGGTATTACTGGATGTAATTAAATCGGAATATTTCCGAAAATGTATTTCTCGACAAAAGTATAATTTTGGAAACAATTGATACAGAAGTTTGTATTTAATCATAGGTACGTGCATTGTTCTGAATTCACTGAAAAGATCAGACCAATTACGGAGGATCATAAAAATAAAGGCTCTTTATTACGTACCCAGTGAAATGTTCTATTGATGTGATTAGAAAAGAAAAGTCGGCCATTTCTTTCTAGTACCTAAAATTTATAATAACTCTATTGTTAAAAATAAGTTGAAAAAATCTCAAAATAAGAAAAGGTTATTAATAATTTTTCCTTTTCGATTTCATTCCATTCATATTTTATATGCTCTGCAATATAATTGTATATGTAGTGTGAATTTCTTTCAAGAAATGAAGAAAAATAATAAATATTAACCAAAAGATCATAAATTTAAGTTTATTTCGTACTCCATTAGAATTTAAATGTGTGAAACAATAGTCAAAGTTTATTTGTTTTAAAAATATATATAAATTTGTATTAAACTCAATTGAAAAGTTTAGCTTTCGTTAAAATGACTGATAAATCAGCGAAAGATTTTCTTTTACGGATTGCATTTTCTTTGCATTTAATTATAGTATAGGATTCAATTGATTTAAATTAACTTAAAAGATCATAAATTGAAGTATATTTCATACCTCAAAATATCTAATGTGTGAAACAATAATCAAAATTCATTTGTTTTATAATTATAAAATAAATTTTATTGTACGCAGGTAGAGAGTGGCACATAATACGACTCAGACATTAAGAAAGCGTTCTGAGCGATTGATAAATGACAAAGCGCGTTTTGGACGTTAGACAATTACAAGAACGCGTTGCGAGCGTTTAAAAGCAGCTTAAACGCGTTCTGCGTATTTAAAGACAGCCAGAACGCGATGTGGCCGTTTTTTCCGTCCACTGAGAGTTTTCGGCCTCTGAGCCTAACATGTTATATACTCCATATATAATTAGAAGACAAAATATGGTTGAAATTAGTTCCTTTCATACTAACTTCAAATCCCCATTTTACAATAAAGATGAAAACGTATATACATTATTTTAAAATATGAGCCATTAAATTACAGTATATAGATCTTTAAATAGTATGTAAAGAATATATATATTGAGTTATTGAAAATTCAATACCTAAGGGTTTTAAACGATGAATGAAAGTATACTTATAAAGCCTTTATTTTTTTAATTGCGCTTTCATGTGTTTGAACTGTAGTTGTTATCGTAGTTAAGATTGTATCGTATTGTGAATAAAAACAAATTTGAACTGGTCTTTTTTTAGTCAGTTAAATATTGGAAGTTCGCGTAAAAACTTTTCTGTCTATTATTTTTTATTTAAACTTTGTTAGGATCAAGTTATGCTCATCTACCATAATGTATATAATGTTAAAAAACGAGTCTTAAAACATTTACTAGTACTGTAGTGTATTACAAGATACTATGTTTGATTGCGCTGTCTTCGTGAAGTATTATTTACGTAGTGTTCAAGTTTTCTTAATTTAAAACGCAGCGTGTGTGCAATCTTTAAAGATTTTGAAATTCCTATGTGAAATAACCTATTCTTAACCTGGTTTTAACTAATAAAGGAAAATGTAAAGATAATTATATTGCTTAATTAATTAACCCCTTAGCCTTTTAGAATCTACAAGAAGCTATTAAGCGTCATAGCCAGTGTAAAACGTTACAAAATATCGACCATAAACGAACCTTTATCTGTAAATAAGAGCTTTTGAAGTTAGTATCAAGGGAATTAATTTCAACCATACTTTATCTTCCAATTATATATGCAGTATATATAGCCTATATGATATTTTCATGCTTAAGCTATATTATAAGTAAATTTCATCTTAATTAAGTTTTTTTTTTGTTTGTAAAAGTAATAAATACTTAATTACACATGCGATGCGAACAAATGCCTAAAGGCAAAGTGCCTGCTCAAAGGCACTAAATGTCAATGACGAAATTAATTAATTCACTGTATTTAAAAAAGAAAGAAAGTTGTTTCCTATCTGTGAAGGTCAGTTACTTTCGAATTTTAATGTAAAATGACTATTATTCAAAAGTAAATATAATATTTGGTAAAACATTTCTTTTAATAGGGTTTTGAAAAATACAAATAAAAGAGAACCCACTTCTAACTGGAAACAAGGTAAATATCTCGACGTTATTACAATATGAAATCAACACGTGCCATTGTATTTTATATTGCTTTAAATATATTCTTAAAGTCATTTGGCTTATATAAAAATGTATACAAAAGATCGAAAATAACAATTTAAGCACAAATAACGCGAAAATAGCGGGATGGGTTGAAATAACTGAGAAGCTTTTTTACACCATAATATATTTTATTTTACAACCTAAACAATACAAAAATCGCATGATTATTCCTAAGTTTTCTTTTGTATTTATTTCATAAAATGTTTCAGTGATGAATTCAATTAATGTATCGTATATTGTTTTAATTTGGTGTTTTATAATACATACGTATCATCTCTATATTATTATAGAAGAATTTCGTTTTATACTATAATTGTCATTTTGGAGTTGGAAAAAAGCGTGACATCTTGTTTATAATTTGAGTGAAGGTGGGAATAACGAAGAAATAAAATTTATTAATACTTTACACCTCCGTTATCTTAGGTTACACCAAGTTTTTTTCTTCTTTCTTTGTTTAAGTAAATCCTCTCAATCTGTCAGTCAACGAGATAAATTAGTTTGTAGTAATTTTATTGCGTTTCTTGTTTATATTTTATTAGTTATATTGGTTTCAGATGTTAACTATCCCATATATATTATAACAGACACCTGATAAATACAAATGTGTTAAAAGAAAAATATGATGCCTTTGTAGAATTTCTATAATTATTAATGCCGAATTATCTTCCCATTGCCAGTCTCACAAAATCACAATACCACGTAAAGGTCACTTTAAATGTCTATCAAAATTATTAATACCTAATACAATTTTTTTTTTAATTTTCATACAAAATAGAAAACTATTTTGTATGAAAATTAGCATTAGCACAAATTAATGTTCAAAAATAAACATTACTTTACTTACACGAGGTGACTTTACTCTCAAACTGCATGTGTAGAATTTCCAATTAAGCATAATTTATGAAATCATACGTCGTTCGAGCCCGTATCGTCCAAGTTAGATAAAAAAAAGGTAATCCGCGTATATCGTTCGCTGTTGATGTAATGGTCTGGCAAACGTTGTTCTCAAGGAAAATGTGGTCCGTTAGCGCTGCCATCCTAAAACCTCCTCCAAACTGTGAAACGCAGAGCATTTCCCACATAGAATGCCCTAATTGATATATCAAATCTATGGCAATTTGGCCAGACAGACTAAATAAATAACAGTTTTAATTTTTACGATATAGTCACTAACAGGTGTCAAAGTTCGGAAATCTATAAAAGAACCTGATACAATGGTTCTGAAATAATATACTATGTATTGTATTTAGCACTATATACATGAAATAGGAGAAATTAATTAAAACAGTAACGACGTCTAACTACAATAGTATTAGATAACGTTAATTAAACTCAAAACTCATAAGAGTTAGATTTGATACCTGAGATGCTTTTATTAGAAATGGAGGCTTCGTTATTGTACATAATTTTATCGACTTAAACTAAACTAACAGATAGAGATAGTTTTGGATGGAGATGGATTTTATAAATATAAAAAAAAATGCTGACAGTATTTTTTATGTGATCTTGGGGACGTTTCATTTGGAAACACGAATTTAAAGAGTCAGCAACAATATCGATCGTTTTATTTGAAACTCACCACAAAGGTGAAATTTAATTGTGTCAAAAGACAATTCATTATAAATGTCAACTTTTGCGTAAGGTTTTGTAATTTGAGACACTTTCAGGGAATGTTTGTTAAAAAAATAACATAAGCTCAATTAAAAACAAATATATTTAGCTAATTTGTTGCTACAAATAACGTACAGAACTATGTAAATTGAATTTGTGTTAAGCGTCGCTTAATTATTTCTATGAATTTTAGAATACAGTATCACAAATCGTTTTGTTACGCCAGGGTGTACCACAACATTCAGTTGGTAATTTGCCAGGGTTTAGGTCAGTTTTCTTCTATTCAGGTTTTTTTTTCAAATAAAATAATATAGATCAGTATTTAAAATTTTGAATAGATTTTTTAGTAGTTGTTTTATGAAATATTTCTTTTTTCACAATTAAAATTTTGAGTTTTGTTTATATTTCTTTCAATAGTAATTAACATTTTCTTTCTCTGTTCTATTTCATATTTGTTTAATCTTCTTTAGTTTCACGTTGACTTATCCAATTTATATATAAATTTATAAGAATAATATTTTATCTAGAAAATATTTTCTTTCTTGTAAAAGTAAATATATATGTTATTGTAATGTCAAAATCAATTTCTACCGAGTTAATTAATATAACAAACATAGGCAGTAGATTGCCTACGAATATAATAACCGATAACGGCGTTTAATCAAAACTCTAAAATACCTACTTTCAGGTGTGTTTCAGTAACGGTTCAATCACCAAATTGTGAAATTATGTCGGAATACCAAAGCTTAAAAAATGGATATAATTATTGAAGGTGATTGCATTGGATCCTGCTACTGCTATGAATACGATTTTTCGTACAGACTACCATTGCTACTAACAAATATTTATAAAGATGTTACTAAGTTATACAATAAGTTGATATTAGTAAATAGATTGAATAAATTCTCATAAATTGTATTTTTACCGAATGCGAATATGAGTAAAATATGAAATATAATTTGTTCTAAAACCGTGTGGTAAATCTAAGTCCACATAATGTTATATTCAAAATCAAACTGAACTAAAACCTAATTTTAGATGTATTTAGGGTAGCGTGGTTAGGTTGGCTAGCAGCACCATGTCGTGATTTATTACAGACTCTATTACATAAGGGTCGGATTGGTAAAATATACTTAATGACCGGCTAGTAGTGCAAATATAATATCAAAAAATAATTTATCTATCATAGAAATAAGAATATCGTAATGCCTATTTTATAAATAGTCAAAACAATGAAGTTGCTAAAAAGTACATTTGTTTTATGGTCAGCATTAATTCGTAAAAAAAAATATGACCATTTAAAATACGTATTAATTCTTATTGTTACTTCTATAATTTAAGCTATTGTGAAAAAGAAAAGTTTTTTAATTAATTTGAATAAATATTGGTTAAACCAATATTAATACGAAAGTGAAGGCTGGAATCTGAATTTTCAAGACTACATCTGTTATCATAAAGTAAAACTTTCATCCATTTTGGTTGGTTTTCAGTTGGTTACATAATTTTTATATGCCACGTGGGTTGTCTTATGTTCACTACCTTATACAATTTTAAAATCTAGATACAGTATTACGGGAAATATAATTCGTTTACTTAAATCCTACACAAATTACATCTTAATAGATATATAAATTACGTGTCACTAGGTTTGTCCGCTATGGATTCCTAAACTACTATACCAATTTTTATCAAATTTGCATACCGTGTGGAGTTTGATACTATAGGATATGAAAGGATAGTCAATTTATTTATTTATTATGAATTATTTATAAATTATCTTAAAGGTAAAATTACTCGTCACTTCCATACGATTCTAGCAGATGTCGATATAAGGCGCTGTTTGTTGATTAGATTGAAAAAGTATCCAATAGATGGCGTTTTATTAAAATACAAACATTTCATATGAGCAAAGTTTAACCGATTAAGATAACCGACTACGTGTCGCTGAGGCTAAAGTATAAACTTATATTTATATTTCACGCAATACTGTGAAATAAAATAAAAATATATCATAATTTTACTAGAGTTAGACATCAGACTAATATATATATATAATTAACACTGACACAGTGAAAGTAAACAATTAACGTACCTATTCATTACGAATTTTTAATATAATTTTAGCTTTCAGTACTCTCTTCATATACATAAAAATTTTATATTATTTTTATATTATTATTTTATAATTAAAGTGTGCACAAAATAGCTACTTCAGTGGAATTTGTAACTTTGATATTCTTGTATAAGTAACCACGAACAAAATAAGATCGAAAAAGCGATCCGTTCCGTGTCCGCAAATGTTTATGGATTGAAATAAAACTTTGACGTATCGTGTTGTAGAAATTCTGGTCCAATTTAGGCACGATTCGATGAATGTCCCGTGAGACACGCAGTTTTATTCATGAAACGAATTTTAACGGGAGAAAGGAGAATTCAATTTCGCCGAAATACATTATTGATGTATGTAATACACATGTTGAATGTGGTTGAGTGACAGCTGCAAAATAAGTGAAAACGTTAACGACAGATTGCTATGATTCCCGATAAATAAATGTTTTGTTTGTAATCTACATCTCTCTATGATTTACTATGATTAAAATATGGAAAATAAAACACATAATAACTTTCTACCAAGATTTAAATAGTCTATAATAATAATCCTGGAATCCGGAATATAAATTTCTTAAGACATTATTTTATAGCAAAGCAGAGAAAATTCTTATTTTATTTCACAGAAATCTAGTTTATCTAAATAAACAGATCTCAAAGTAATCATTTGACAGAACTGTCTTAGTAGATTTATACTGGATAAATAAAAATGTATAAATTGCCTGTAAGCATGGCAGTGAACATATTTCGTTTTAAAAATAAATGATTTAAGCACCGAAGAAATAAAATTTGTATAAGCTGTGATCTGTTAGGACTTGCAAGTTTTAGGACGCATTTTTTCTTTTTGGAAATCATGGCCTTTTTCTGACATCCCTGAACCACCGGAATATACTGCATTCCTGGTATTTTTGTCCGCGTAACAATGAATATTGGGTCTACCCAATAGATTTAACTGTGTAAAGGATAGAACGCACCTTAGGGAAAAAAAGCACAAGCTTGAGATCCATATAACCAACTGTTATCCTAGCCCAATAACAATACTGGTGAAGTATTTTTTTTCAGTAAGTACCATGCTCTAGCGATTTTCTATTGAAAGATTTTCTCTAGGCACGTTTTTATTCCTAAGAAACATTTAATGATTTATTTAGGTAATAGGTTAAAACGTTATTCTTGTCATTTACAGGCAGCTATAGCATACACATTAAACCAGGGTCGCGATTTTCCACCGATTGGTGTCACAGGTCTTGATTTATTATTATTTATTTGTTACAACTTTATTTAACACTAAAGAATATATATTCGCAGACTTAATTCTTAATTATTCTCTACTGAAATACCATACAGAGAAATATACTATGAGGGTTACAATAAAGTAAAAAACAAAAAAAATAAAAATCAATGTAAGGACGGAAAACTTGGACATGGTTTTTTAAATACTTACTTTTTAGATATGCGTCGAAGAAAATCAGGATAGCCGTGTACTATGAAAGGAAGACCAGAAAACTAGTATGCTGTAGAGGAAGATTTATATCATGTATTACTATTTTATTAAGTGTCAACAAAACAAAAAGTAAAAAAGTATATATATATACAGGTACAGGAAGACTTTATTATGTCAACTTTATCTTTCAAGGTTAATCTATCAACTGTATTCTGCATTCTATTCAGACAGTCACTGTTTACATGTCCAGGCCTGCGAAGGAAGAACATGTCTGGTATATGATCGCTGCTGCAGACCCATTTTTTTAATTTATACCTTGTTAACTCATTTTTTTCATAATGAGCAGGCAACCTCTCTGTGTATCGGAGTACCAGTGTACTTTTCCGTGTATTTGGCGGAAGTGCACACTGTTTCCAGAGTCGATATGCCAATATTGGTTGTTAAAGTTTCCACTTAGAAAGACCTCACTAAATGCATTTATTGTTCATTTCCTTTCTTATTATACACTTGAGCCGTCATTTGAAAATAATTAAACCCCCATTGCTCACAGAGCTTTTTTCACTGACATGTAATCTGAAATAGGGTTATTGAGTTGTAAAAGAGAACTTCTTTTGAATATGGCGGAAACATTCAACTATCCATAAGAGTTAGCACCATATTGCTTCGCTCATAATCTTTATTTACTTTCAAAGTAAAGTAACTAATATTTATTTCATATTAAGGGCCTAATTAATGCAATTTTTTAAAACAATGTGTAGATTTCACTACTACCACAAAAAGTCATTACTTATTTAAAAGGTAAAAATATAATTCAGTTTTTTTATGTAATCCAATATTTGAAATAATATATAAAATTCCGATTCAAATTGCAAATGGAAAACAAATTAAATTTCAGAATCTTTGATCTCAAACATGTTCATAATCAATGATTAAAATGTGGCGACCAGTTTAATATTGCTCAAAACTTAATTAACGGCACCAATTTACCTAAAATAATAATTGCTCAGAGTGATTTTGTTCAGGGAATTAGTTTAGGTAAATCAAAAAAGGTATGAGAGAAAATTTTGAAAATTAACAATGTAGGCTTTAGATAGCAATATATAAGATTTTATTTTTGTGTAGATTTTTTTTGGAAAATTTATGATTTACATTGCATTTCTGTTCGAATATATTTATTTACAAAATGGGTACATTGGATAAGAAGTTATCCATCAGATTGTTCTTTTGTAAATTATTCAAACAAGGCACAGTTTAGAGAACCATCATTATCTTGGACATGATGCTATTGCTAGGTTTATTTCTTTGCAAAGGAAAAGAAATATTATTTTATTAATCAATAAACAATGAACAAAATAATTACGGGTAGAACTCGATCTTTGGGACCATCCATCTCGGTCGCTTTAACAAGTAAGCTACCATATAGCTATCCGGTTCGATGAACTTGAATTGTTGATTTATTCTAACGTCTATTGACTTCTATAAGGCTTCTTTCGTACAACTTTGCAGTAAATTAAATTAAAAAGATACCACAACAGAAATTAATGTTTGAGAAAGTATTTCAGCTTATATAGCCATGCTATTTATAGTTTATTTACAAAACTAAAAACAAATATAAACTTGCTATTCCTAAGACACAAAAAGTAGGAATAGGAAACACACGGTATAATATATATACGGCACCAAACTTAAGTTTAAAGTTCTTAATCACAAAATTCTAACATTTGAAAAACATAATCACAGTATGAAACTGTTTTATTATATAAAATGCTTTACAAAATAGGGAAGAACTGAACTTGTGTATTACATTTTAGTACTTTCTAAATTTAATATAGTGATATGATTGTAGATCTCAGGTAGTTAGGTAATTCATTAAAAAAAATCCTCACAAAATTACTATATGTGTGTTTGGACGCCAGCACACTGCACCTTAAGATACATCTACGAAAATTGTATTTATTTTAATTTAACATCATTCATTGTATTCAAATAAGTGTTGCCACCACACTTCTTCAGTGAACTTATTTACTATTAGATTAGTATACAACAAAAAAAAAGAACGGGGTACCATGATTATCTATGCTAATCATTTTAAATACAAAGAATAAATCAGAGCTTGTTCGCCTTAAAAAATTAAAGAATAATTAAAAGGTAATAATATTCTTTGCGTGTACAAAACTCCTTTATCTAACCAATTATCTTTTTTTTTAATTCTATGGAAGATATATTAAGCAAAATGTTTAAATGTAATAGGCACTTTAAAATTATGATTTTATAAGTGAACCAATAGATTTCGAAATATAAAAAATAATATATATTTATTTAATGTAAAGAAATGTAAAGAAAATAACTTTATATTTCATATCATATTGTATTTTGAGCTTTATTAAAAATATCATACTAATTGTTCAGCTCAAGTTTCTAAAGTATCTTAAGGGAATATTATTTAACTTTATAAGTGTTTCTTTTTTAACTTTTCCTTGAATAAAATTGGCTGAGAGGTCACATCATGACGAATTAAGTCAGTTTGTTACCGAGTATGACAGTTGACGACAACTAATTATAAAACACAGTACTCGTAGACACGGAATTTACAAGAATAATAGAATTAATATATAATTAATGTTAAATTCATTTTGATACAATTATATGTATTAAACCTTTAAATAATTTAATTAGTTAATGTAAGAAGAAAGTTTAAGACAAGAATAATCTCCTATTTTTTAGGTCAACAGTCTCCAATATTTATTTCAGTCAGTTACAGTCTACTCGGACCCTCAAACCTTGAGACATCCGAAATCAACAGAAAGAGACTAAAAGATTAGCCGACCCTATAAGCACGATCGCTCAGACACTAAAACCTACCCGTATTAGTTTTACAGTTACGTATTAGTACATGACTAGTAGAACGGTTGTACATATCAGAGATCAACTCTGCATACCAACTTATACACATACCATATATCCACTTAACAGACTTATTAAAGCCATCTATGGTTACTTGCCCAAACTAGTTTTGGGTTATGTAACTTTCGTCACGCAGTAATTTTTCAATAATACTCTTCCATAGTTTCATACAGTTTGAGGTGAATTCTATTTCTTTGATAGTTTTTGCTTATTTATCGTCCTTATTTTTAAAGATATGCACTGTTTCTTCTAGATGAACTTCTCTTGCAGCAACTTATTAAAGAACAAAGTTAGCTACTTTTAACTATCCTATTCAAGCAACTTCAATATATTTAAAGCTGTTTTAAAGCAGGCTTCCTAGTTTTCACTACCGTATTTAATTTATCCACATATTTTTGTCGCATCTATATTCTATATCCATATTTGCGTCTACAGCTTCCACCGATGGATGGGCTATACTGGTCAACACATTTTCAAAACATTCATCCCTTCGGTTACTTACTTGTTGATGTCTTCTCAGAATCCTACCAACATTCTCCTTATTTATCTGATATCTGTAAAATATGGAATCATAGGTTGGGCACGGCATGGTGTTATCTACAGAATGTCGTTTTATGTCTGGTTGTACTTTGTGTCTGTTATTAATATGTTTGTAAAATCCCCATCACAGAGATTATATAATCTCTAATACGGGAATAAATCAAATCTCGGACAGACAATGCTGCAGACAACAATATATTCTATAGAATTCGAGCAAAAATATAAACTTAAACCGTGTAAAGAAATGAGATATATGTTTCTATGTTCCATCAGTTTACGGTTTTTTCGTTTGATTCGTGCGACTATGTAAAAATAAATTTTGACAGTTTATTATAGAATCAAGTAATTTGAGAAAACAATAAAATATGTATAATAGTCAACTATTATACATATTTTTTTTCTTGGATAGATGGATAGTAAATAAAAAGCCCCATTTTAAGTAGTTTATACTTAAAATGGGGTCTTTTTATTTACAGTTAACATCTTTATGCAAGCACTCTGTTTTCCACACTCCCACGCACCCATGGAATTACCTACTATAATATACTCCAATACTCTATAGAATTCCGTATCTTTTGGGTAAGAAATATATCTATTCAGATACTTCGTTAATGTTTTGGACAAGTAACAAAAATACTAAAATATTGTTTATAACATCAAATGGCATATTATTATTATTTGGAATCGGTTGTAGTGGGAAGCTTTACTCGAACGGATTTTTATATTCGCTATGAAAGTAGGACAGATAAGGCAGTTTTTTTGTCACAATAAGGTAAGAAATTTGCACAAAAGCCAATAGTGGATTTGCCAGATTCTTAATGTCACTTGTCAATTGGCCGAAAATACAGTCCATATACCTGTTACGTGTTTTTTGGACATTGAAATACTAATGTTACTAAATATTTTTCCTTTTGCATTGATAAAATGTTTTGTGGTAATTTTGGGCACAAATAATACATATATAAAAAAAAAACTACACGTTTAAACAGACGAATATTGGTATTTACAGAGGGGGAACAAATATAACTTATACAAGTTGTTTATTAAGATTTAAGTATTAAACTAAAATACCACTAATAATTTACTAAGGAATGACATCAACGTAAATCAGTGGGAGAGTGATATTTTGAGCCCGCTTACTTACGCTTATTAAACTAATCATTCAACTATTATCTGTCTAATCCTTTAAGTCACGGGAAGTTGTTAAACTTACTATTCAACTATTATCTCTATATATATATATATATATATATATTCTTTATTGCATACCACAAATATGTAAAGTACAAACAAAAAAAGACAGGCAAACAAAAAAAGATATATAAAAAAAAAAAGAAAAAAAAGGAAAAAAGGAAAAAAAATAAAAAAACAATAAAGTAAAAGAGAAAAAAAAATACATTTTGGGTATACATTCTATCTATTCCTTTAAGTCCGAAACTTTTTAAATATCAACCCATAATCCAATAACTTTAGTAAACTCTTTTTGAGAAACATTTGCAAATGTTGTGATATTATGCTGTGCAAATTTGGCGAATTTCTTAGAAACTAAATGTCCCTGTTTTATTCAGAGGTTTATCCTAATTATACGCAGCGTAGGCAATCTATAAATTTTAAAAGTAAATTAAATTACATTCTGAATCACAATTTCATAATACATGCACCACAATCGGTTAACAAGCACGTTACTCACCGCAAGTCTTGTGCCAGAGCGTAACAAGATAGACGTCACTAAACTTGTCTACCCATGTCATGTTCCTTGTAACTGACATTTGTAGGCTTCTCTAAAGAATACTTCCATGATTTTTATCTACATAAGTGATTAGTAATCAAGGTAACATTTATTAATTCAACTATGTAAAGTAAGTTTTATAATTTCTGAATAACTAAATGTAATATAACAATATGAAAAAAAAAATGTGGAAAAATACCGCTTTATTATTTCTCAATTTCGTTATGCGAGTTTGACAGTTTATTTTGTCAGTTTTGTTCTTCTAAGCAAGTATAATTAATTTGATAATGACCGTCCGAATAGTTAATACAAAACAGGAGCTGTCTTGAAGTGGGTAAAGAGCACCCACGCATAACGTTCGAAATGTTCAAAGTATTTTTAAGTCTTGCAAGTATTGCTTATAAATTAAAAATGAATAAATGGATGAACATTGATGACCTTGTACAACATACCAATTTTTTTATGTATGAGGAATATCTGAAAATTATATTAATGTATTTACTTTTATAAAAGATGTCTTTTCACAATATTAATAATGCAAGAAATCTAAAAACTATTTAAGTTGTTCCTATAGATCTACATGATAACGTTTAGAGATTTAGATTTTTCGGAAAACCATTTAATACTAATATACATCAGATTCACTCAAAAAGCCATTTTACCCCATTGTTCATATAAAAAGGTCCTAAACTCATTCATTTTACATAAAATATAAGTAGTTTAATGTTTTATGAATAATATTTTTATTTTTATGAATAATATATCAAAGGGATTTCCAATTTTTCTGAATGCTTTACAAACTATAATTTTTGTTTTTAGTTATGGCGATTTCTTTTCAAACACGTTGATATTTGTTCCTCAAGAGATAATTAAATTTGCGTTTAAGTTATTTTAGGAATATTTAGTCACAATTTAGCAAAATATCAGTAAATCAATTAACTTGGCAGCTACTTTGACAGTTCCTTACCAACATTGTTGACCGATTAATTTTAAAGCATTTGTGATTGATTTATCTGATTATTTTGCTTTAAATACAATTGTTTAAATAAAATTAATAGCCTACATTTAATAAAATTGATATTCATTTAAAATAAGTTTTTCTTATGGTAATCGTTAATTTGCACCAGGAGATAATACTTGATTTTCTCCTTGTCCACAAAAAAAAAATAAGACAACCTCCTCTAGGTTTTATTTTTCTCAACGCCCAAGTTAATATATTTCATAGAACAGATTTATTATAAGAAAATATACTGATTTGTTTTTTTTTTTAATTCATATATAACGTCTTAAAATTTGTTTTTGATTCCGACACACAGTTAACTTCTACCTAAGACTGCAAGCTACAACTTGTAAATAATAATACATTAGATATATATACATATATATATCAAAAATTCGTTAAAATTTATGTTTTATTAATATATAATCCCCTTTTTTATAAAAATACTATATTTAGATTAAGATAAAATCACAAAATTTTACTTACATAGTGACTTTAAGACAGTAACTTAAGTTATCGAGTTCTTTAACAAATGAGCACCTTGGAAGTAGTAGTACTAGCAATGGAGAATTTACTGCTTGCACTTAGCAATCTCACTAGCAATGCTTTTCTAAAAGCCAAGTAAGGCAATTTCTATTTCTTATACTATAAATATATTTACAAATTTATACATATATTTAACATAGAACATACTTATAAGTGTTAGCATTTTATATAAGTACGACAACGGGTAAATAAATAAATGCTTCCTGTATATTCGTAAAGATACAATATTATAATTTAGATCCTCAAATATTTCATAAGCTTTAAAGAGGCCCAATGATTTTTATTAAGTTTATAAACAACATATATAATAAATCTTGTTATACTCAAAATGAATTAAAATAACAAAATGAAAAATCAAAATGAAACATGGTATTCAAATCATTTACTTTTAACTCGTAGCTTTAATATCAATTTAGGAATCAACGATGCAAGAAGAAAGGATTCCTAGATAAAGTTATCGGAAATTCATCCGCTTCGCACCGCCCTCATATGTAAAATACAGACCACACCGAGCGCTGTTCTTGACATAAAGAGTCGAAAGTCGAAAAAAAAAACAAAAGTAAAAGAATCAGAAATCGTTAAATCACATGTTTGTATAATAAAACATTAATCGACTAGCGGTACAATAGGATTTATGTGCAGCTTTCACCTAAAAGTATAAAATTTATTTGTGAATAAATACATAAAAATCTTCAGCCTTATACAGTAAAACAGTATACATTTAATTTTACATAAGCAAAATTAGATCTAATTTTGCTTCATGGCTATAGCTTGAATATCCTCTGAGAATTCTAATATTCTGAGGGGCAAGATGAAACTATGTACTTCGATTTGACCACAACCCATTGCTCACTTACACATTATATACGAGTTTACTGATTTTATAAATATAATATAACATATTTTACTATAATTTTTATACGTACCTACTATAATTTTTTTTCATCTATCGTGTCCCTCGCACGGACGCATAGACTCTCACGCCTTATAGTGAGATGGCATTAGTACCGCCTTTTTGATATATGTTTTTATTTAATGTAAATGACTTTATTTTTGAATCAGGATATATGAAAAGATAAGCTGGCAAGAAATTAACAAAAAGGTCTAATTTAATTTTAATTGATTATTTATTACTTAAATGTTCTTTTTTGTATTGAGACGAAGTAGCGCGACTTATTCGAATATTATTGAAATTAGATTATACTTATTTCCCGGTTTATATATTTTCCATTTTCCCGGGAGTTGTTTCCGTACAAATAAAGCGAGATAGTATTTGTACGCAAACCGTTCGGTCGTAACACCGAGCTTGATGGAGTCAAGGTAACGACCGCACTTCGTTTGGTCAACTTATAAGCTTCATTCCCTATAAAATCTCTATCCACAAAACGGTTTGTTTAAATGCTTTACGGTGTAAAAATAAACTAATTTAGTGATATTTGCATTTTATCAATTTCGTTTATGAATAATTTCTCTTGTAAAGTATTATCATATTAGTGAATAAGTATAAATTGATGTTATTATAAGCGTATTTGACACAGCTTTATTTAACAAAGGTGTTTGGTGTAACGAAATAAATATTTATTTAAAAAAAAATTATTTTAACGAATTTATAAGCTATATAGAGGAATCACATCAAAAAACAAAATTTATATAAAATGTAGGTAAATAGATAGCTTATACGATCTAAAATAAAACATCTACTTCTACTTCATTACGTGTTTCGACTCTAAGAAATTTATTTGATTTCAAAATCCCGTAGCTCTCAAAGTAAAATTCATTCATGTACGAACAATTTCAAACATGGTGTTTATACTCGAGCTTAAAACACAGAGAGAATAAAAGCTTTTCAAAAATCTTGCCTGGCCGTATTTATTTTTTCGCATCAGTTCAAAACTCATCGATTTAATTCTAATTTCCACAGTTTAAATAAAACCTAATTCAGGTACATGATGTTAAAAAAAAAAAAACAAAATTTAACAATTAGAGAAAAACTTTTTGCAAATATGTTTATATCGTAAAATTAGAGATAGTATAGATAAGCAGGTGGCATTAAAAAGTTATCAAGTAAAAGTCAAGCTATTCTATCTATTTTTGACTGCTTTTTCATATACCTACCATTAGTAAATTTGAAATTTCGTTTGTAGTCGTTTTTACCACTTTGCGTATTACTATTTGTAAAAAAATTGAAGTATACTATAAAATAAGTATATTGCTACTTACTATCTATCATATCTTTTATCTACTACATTTAATTAAATTTTAATTTGCCTTTTGTAAATCAAATTGAGACGGTGTCTGCGGTTAGGTGTCGAAGCGTTAAATCGGCTTTCGTTTTGCTTGCTTATAAAAAATCATGGGCGATGATGGGCGAAACAATAGATGTAAAATCTATTCTTCAATATGATCATTTCTTTCTATTTTGTATGTGTCTGTCAAGTTTAAGTAGACTAACAACTTAACTTCCTATTTTTAAACTTTTTAGATCCGGCGTACGTGGAAAAGTGTAAGTTTGTTATATAATATAATATTTGTTTTATTTAATAAATAATTATTTACTAAATGCAAAATGTAGGTTGCGTTGGGTTTTTTAATGCTGTTTGAGTTGTTGTTACGAGTTGATAGATCTATGTCACATATCAAATAATACACCAGATAATATTCTATATTTATAAGGTGCTATTGCAAATTTTTCAAATGCTAAATTTACGAATTCGGAATGAGTACAAAATATATATGTAGAGTTGAACGTATTGTAGCCGTACGATCTCTTAAACCTTTCGTGGCATCAGATGAAAGTACGCAAGCGTTAAAATATCGCAAGCAAATACTAGCAAATACTCTTACTGTTAAGTTATTACACGGTAAAAAAGAAGCTGGAAGTTAAAATTCTTGTTAGAAACTCGATGACGTTAAAATTTATTTATTTTTTTACCTCCAGAAAGAAGTATGCCTATTTATATTTTAATTTTCTGGATTTATTTGAAGATTGGTATTTTGTAAGAAATATTAATTGAATATTAGTAATTACATGTCTTAGTTTTTTTATTAAATGTTTTTTATTTAACACGCCATTAAAAAATTAGGAAAACTATTAAAGGAGTAATAATAAAAGAAAACAAAAAAGTCATAATCATTTTTGCAAAAAATAAAAATTAATGAATATGAAAGAAGATTTTAAATGATATGAAAAACAAAACTATCGGACATACTCTAGTGATAACATAATACGCGTTATATATATCGTTATATTATAATAACGATGTTAAATAAATTAAACATATTTAATAAACTGTATAATATTTTAAAGTAAGTCACAAACTATACAGTGAGTGTAATTGATATTAAATGCATTTTTAAATGAAAAGAAGTAACACGAGTTTCAGAAACGCGCATTACCTCCGGATTGTAGTAGAGCCCGGAATTGAAACTTTCTTGCGGAACCGTTCCCTCGATATGGTAGATACTGCTTTACAAAATGTTCAAACGGAAACCTTTCACATACGTCTTATTGGTTTTATAAAACAACAGAGCGTTACTCGAAATAAAATAAATGTTCCACGTTGCATGACTTTATTGCTTTTGTAACAAATGTATCTGGTTTAAGAGAACTATCGCTTAAAGCTTTAGTGAACTTCAAGTATTTAATACATTTATATTTAACTTCAACAATTGTAATTAATTAGTTAAGAGATTTTAAATATTTGGTTATGGAATTTACATATTTACTGATACGATATGCTACAATAAATATATATTAGAATAATTCTGTCCGATTATTTTTTAAATGTAGGTACGTTATTTTTTAAAAATGTAATTGTTTTTGATTTTAAACGACGTGACACAGTAGCTGGAATATATATTAAAAGTTGAGAATAATAACAAAAAAGTTATTGGCCTATGAAATAGGTTGCATAAATATGAAAAAAATCTAATCAGCCAGCGCAACCAGAATCATGGAAAAAAGCTATATAACTTATTAAATAGTAGCGTTGATGTTGGTATAATACAAAAAGCAATCAACACATACACAATAGTCCTCAAGATTTTAGGAAATGTGATATATATAGAGAGGGAAATCTGAAGCTTCTTATCCTTGAAGGTGTAGCGGGACTTCAATAATACCGGACTTATAAGTCCGTGACAGCCAACATAATAAGAATAATAAATATGTTTTTATTCTTCACCCAGAAAATACATTAAAACAAAATAATTATATAAACAGTCGTAAAAAAAATTGTAAAAATTTTGGTTACAATTCGGTTTTATCACTAAAGAGCGATCTTTTTCAAGCAACTATTTAAAGTAAAGAAAACTATAAAGAAGAGGTAATATAGGCGTATCATACAGACAAGGATTATTTAATAAAGAAACTTCATTTATGACAAGGTACAAACACTTATTATTAAATAAAAAAACATAAGTAATAACCACCAAAATGTACGTGAACAGACAAAATTAAATTAAAAAGTTTGATCTATAAGCTATTAATTTTTTCAGATGACGTTCAAGGAAATCGCATGACTTAGCGCAATCAATTTTTAAGGGGAGATAATTTAATAAAGGCGGATGGCATAAATAGTGAAGAAATCAGTGCGAAAGGAACTTGAATGAGAAATAACTTTAAGGGAAAGGGTTTGATCTCGAGTTTTGGGGTTGTCCTATTCATCCCATGTTGCTTGTCATGTCACCATACTGGCAATAATTGAACACGAATCCAAGGTTTCATCAATGGATCTCTCGTGAGTATATTGGTATATATATTCCAATACACAAATTACAAAAGCTTTACTGCCTTAATTATTTCACGAATTGAAAGACATTACATTTCAACTATGTTACATAAATTGTCTAGTCCCAGTTAGAAAATATCTTTTATAAAATTGCAAAAGAAATGCCTTCTCTAAAACCAATGCTAATATTTTCTTTCGCTCTTTCTTTTCTGAGTTTGATAAATCAGTCTGAACTAATTATTTTTTTACTTTTTACGAGCACAGACAAATAATTTAAATTCTCATAAATATGCTAATTTAAAAATCCTTCAATATACCTACCAAAATACCTTACATTCTAATTACATACACAAGCAAACCCACTCTTTAAACAAATGAAGATTATGAGTCTATATCGGCTCATCTACCATTTGATAATTACTACTGGATAATATACTTGTCACCTAATAACTACGTAATATAATGAAATGCTTAGTTCTAGTACGGTATGGCTGAAAACTCATACGAATTCCATTGGTTCAATCCGTTTTTTTGGAGTCTACGTATCATTTATGTCCGTATGTAAATATAAATGCGGGTCAGTGCAATGAACTGGCGCGCATTAGCGCTGCTTTGCACGGAAATGACTGAACTCAATTTCTCATGTTCGGTAAATTTACCAAGGATGGCTATTTATCCACACTGATTTTCTAATTGGCTTTCGGTATTTTGAATTAGTTTACAATCAAATTAAAAGATTAAATAAAGAATAAATAAATGAATTTTCATTACACAAATTTCATAACGTGTATCGCATGTGTAATTTTAATGTATTTTAAATTCTGCTCTAAATTTAAACCAATGTATTTTTTTTATTATAATTACAAATTGTAAAGCGGCAAACCTACGTAATTGTATGCGATGCATTTGGGGAAAAACTATTGGGGGGGTAAATTTATATCAAAAAAAGAAAAATAATAAAGAAATTTAAATCGTTATCGATATACTTATTCTTTGTTTCTTAAAGCACTGATTTGTTAAGATAATATAAATGTCACTTTATAGAAAAACACTTATATAATTTTTACGTAATAATGCCTTCCCATTCGCAGAAATAAACGTGTTTTTAAATATAATAGACTAAGAGAAGGCGTTAAATAATTAATTATAACGATCTAATTAATTTTCCCGGTGACTATCTGCACATATTTTTCGGAGTATTTATAACTTTAACAAGAAATATTGTATATGAAAATCGTTCTCAAATTAATATTATTAACTTTTTAGAAAGTGTATCTTTACTATTTCAAAATAATAAGTACCTTTTAAATTAAATCCATATCTAGGAAAAAATATTTATTTATTTATTTATTGTACCACAATTAGTTACACAAAAATGAAAATGAACAAAGACGTATACATTGGACAAGCTTATCTCTACAGAGAGATCTCTTCCAGCTAGCAGATAGTGTTGGATATGTTTTAGATGTCAGAGATAGGTACATAGATACTTAATTGTAATACTAATTATGATATATATAAATAAAAAAAATACATATAATAACTATATATAGAAATAAATACATAATACTATGTATAATTCATGATTTTGGTAGATAAAGGTACTTCAGTCTTCTGTAATATAAATAATAAACTAGCCTGGTAACATAATATTACCAGCCAACGAAGCCACTGAACAACGGCTGTCCCGGACAGCACGCCTCGACGTTTACCTTGAATACGATTAATCTGACCTCTTTCAATATCCCTGCTCCATTAGAAAAAAAAATGTTACGTTCTAAACGAATTCCTTGAACGGTTTTGACGGCTACAAGCCTTATTTTATTAAAAAAATGTAACATGAATAAATTATGATTTTTTATTGTTAGAAAGAATACAATAATTTTTACAGTAGTATTCTAGACAATTCACATTTTCATCACACTAACGTAAATTATTACTATTTTTTTTTATTCTTATAAGGTTTGACTGCAATTCGTTTGGAGAGGTAAGTTTGCTCGTTTTAGTATCACCCTTTTATAAAATATCTGCGTAACTTTACCTTTTATAAAATATCTGCGTAACTAACTTTGCTAGTTTGGCTCCGGAACCGGAAACCTGCCTTTAAGTGAATAAGAAATGTAATGTCCCTTCATCATCATCATCTTCATTAGACCATCTCAATTTCTTAAGAGTAGCATTTGTATATATTCTTTGAAATATTCCTGGGTGTCCACCCGGTTGACCGTTTACTCTTTTGCCAGCCTATCCCGTTAAAGAAAAAAATTTATGAATGTTTTTAAAATGAAATAGATTATCTGTGTTAGGTAATCATTGTATTATACATTTGATCAATGGATTTATACTAACATATTTTTCCAATAGTTTTAGTTCTACTAACGTCGATTCTTTCTGTTACAAGAAGCAATAAGAATCTACCCATTCAATGCAGAATCTAGTTTCATCTAAGAACCCCTTGGGGGAATTCGCTACACATTTACAGTATAAAATTCTATTTTCGCTAACAGATACATATCCTTAAAAAGGGAATCCAAGTAAGTATGTGAGGATACAATACACTTACTTGTATATACTTACTAAACTCCTGTTTTTCAGTACCATTAAGTCGATATAAAAAAAGGCTACATTATGTTCTTTGTATAAATATATATGTCGGCGTATATAGCCCATAGTATTATTTTTAAAGAAATTAGTTTAAAAGACAGAGGTAAGATAGAGGTCGCCTATTTAATAAGTTAAATAATTTATATATTTAAATTATGAAATCAAGTTAAGGACGTGTTTACGAAACATAGGTAGCAAATCACATAACTACATTCACAAAGCTTGACTACGCACACATAAGCATGTATAGTCGCGATCTAATGGCTACATGAAACAATTTTGATAATTTGAATTTAACGGTTTTTCAAATATCATACTTTTAATATTTATGCTAAATATTATGTGATTTATTATATGATGTTAGTTTTGTTTGTACCTGAAGCTACAAACGTTGGAGGCTGCCACTAGATCTCCTAGACGAAAAAGGCTAGGTTAGCCAAGTTTAGGTTTGTTTTGACAGTTTTGACAAGATCTTTCCATCAGACTTGACGGAGTAACCTGAGTTTGTTATGTTGGACGCGGACTTGAGGGAGTGACCTGAGACTATTGATAAGAATACGGCCACCGCTGGTATGTGCTTATATGCCACTACCATCTTCAGACTATTCCTGTTACTAAGGATTGTTTTCTAAAGCTAAACATGTCATTTATATATATATGAAATATTTTTAAGGAACATTATAACATATATATAAAAGACTTCAATCCTAATAATAACTAAAATTAAGAATCGCAATTACTGTTATGTACGGCTAACCTACCAGAAGTAAACATGTAAAGGCATCACTTGAAAATGCGTAAAAATTAAATTTTATATTTATAAAAAGCAACAAAATCAGACGATCTTACCTCACAAAAATATAACCGATATTGATTTTATTTTATCAAGTTTCCAAAATGTATTCAAAATTATTGATGCTAAAACGTGTTTAACGGAGCACAAATAATACATTTTAAATTTGCACAAGACCGTTCACAAAAACGGGCGTTCAATGCAATGATACCGCCGTAAAAAGCAAGGAAGTAAAACAAAATAGAGGCACTATACTGCAGCCTACACTGCAGGCAAGAGCTAGACAGATGCCACCAGAAATCGTAGCGCGTGGCATTCTTTAGAGAAGGCTTTTCCCCGAAAAGGGGTTTATAGTGTATAAATGTTACAATTATAATAAATTAATTATTATTTTATTTAAATTAAATCAAATATTACAATTATACAAATAGTAATAGTACAATTATTATACTCATTCGATTTTATTCATCAGATTATATTACGAATATTAAGTACAGAGATTCTCAAAGAACGATAAGAACATACTCTGAATGCTTACTCGTATCTTGCTCAAAATAAATATGTTACAATAATATATTACAAACAAGCTTTTTTAAAAGGTGCGTCTTGTTAAATTCCTGTCCAAACATTAATTTTATTTAAATAATATATTTTATTTTAAAAAAATATATAGCGATATTTTATTTATTTTAAACTTAGTATCATACCTCTCTTATATGTTTTTTTAATACCTTTGAAAATTTTGAATGAAATAAATTCAAAGTTATAGACACTTTACACGATTAAACACGGTAACTGGATAAAGGTAAAATAAATGAAAAAATAAACCTAATACAACGTGTATATATAATGGCCCAGAACTTACGAAGCATGACAACAATGCAAACTTCCTCCTAAAGCTGTAAATTGAGAAAGTATACTACCATTCGACCGAGCCGCAATCGCGAGTACGAATTTGCGTTCTAATAAAATGGATAATCTACCAACCGGAAAAATGCTCTAAGTCGATGTAATAAAAGCTTTTAGAATTGGTATGCATTTGATAATATAGTACCGGATTTCTTTACTCTCTCTCTTTGCTATCTTATATAATTATATTAAGTCATCTTTTTTTGATTGACCATTAACATATTTCATGATCTTGAATTTATATTATAATAATAAGACATTATTTTAAACCAAGTATATTATATTCCTTTGATCCGTTAAATCATGGGTGTTTTGGCGTAGCTCGGTATTTTGTTACAGTATTATTTTATTAAAAGGCAATCATATATTTATATAACTACTGTTGACATCAGTCGTAATATCACGTAAGTTTATTTTTATTGAAATGGCGTTTCATGCGTCCTATATATAAAATGGCATTATCTGTGAAAAGTTTAACACGTGATTTAATACATAGATTCCTTGTAAGAGATTTTTTTTTTTAGTTTATCTAGATAGTTTAGGGCACAAGTTTTTTGAGTTGTTATAATGTTTAAAAGATAGATAAATAGTTTGAGTTTGAGTTGTTATAATGTTTCAAGGATAGATAAATAGTTACTGACCAACAAAGACAGTGTCTTTATATAAGTATTTTGATAATTGTCTTATATTTTAATAACATCTGATATTATTATTTACACTAGAGCAGATTTCGCTGCATTTACATAAAAAAGTCAAAGATTATAATATTTAGTATAAAAAACAATATTAAATTTTCTGAATTATCTATTCAGGAAACTATATTACGGTATTTCAGAGGTAACGACTTCGTGTCCTGTCCGTGTTGATAAATTTACAAAATTTTCATTACAAATTTAATCAAAATGATAAGCTTCTAATCATATATTTATTGTATATAAAAATATTTATTTCTAATATAAATTATTCTGAAATAATCTACCCAAATATGTCTATTATATATTTTTTATTGAGTATCTATCTACACGTATAAATATAATATACGTAACTAACAGTATGACTATTATTTTGTGAAAATCGTATCAATAACAATAGAGCTATTTACATGTTACTAAAGCACTCCGTCTGTCTATCGGTGTATAAAGGATAATCTACAAAAAGACTGAACCAATTTTGCCGGGGCTTTCTTGGTCAGATTTGAAACTTTTCAGAGATATCGCGTAAAAATTTAAATTCTTGCGTAAAAGTTCATTTACTTGACGTGGACGTGGAAATAGATCACGTTGTGATTCGTCTACGCCGAGCGTAGTATTTTAAGGATATTATTTCGAGTTATAGTTAAGCCTACATACAAAATATGAATAATTAATACATATAAACAGGAATTAATTGCTTAAGAAAAAAATATTTATCTAAGGAAATTATCACTTTCACCGTAATATAAAATTAAACATAATAAGTATGTATATATTAACATGTATGTATGTATTTACATGCTTACATTTTTTTGGCGAGATGGAAGAAAATACGATTGATGAAAAGCATATGGAACGTCGGCCTTAAACAAGATATAACCAACATTCGCAGGTCAAAAGCAAAAATAGTTTTAATTTTAAGTCAGTAACAAAACATAATATAAATCTAATTTTATTATTTACTAACTCTTTCTATGATGTTACATAAAATTAAACGCAAAATTTGATCCAATACCCAGTTTTAAATATAAATTATCTGAAATTGAAAGCTGAAGTAGTAATATTTTTTAGGTAGGTAGAAACGAATATCAAACAGAGAAAGTAACAATTGTTTTTAGTAAGGGATAATATAGCTATATTTTTTAATTTATTGTAATATAAATAATTAAGTCTTACTTAAATTACTAGTACTTAACAAGCACTATAGCCTAATTCTATGATAATATCGGACATCAACGTAGTCACTCAAGATGACTATTTATTATATGTTCTGTGCGTCATTAAAAGTTATGAAAGCAGTATCAAAATACCATAACAAATAATGGCTATAATTTATGTGGTTAAATTTCTAAATGAGTATAAGAAATATTTTTTATATATTACAAAATTTCAAGATAAGGATTTCTAATTATTTATCATTTTGAAATTATCTTAATATTTGGCACTACCTACTTGTATAATAATTCTGATGGTGTTTTTTAATACAAGACTACTGCAGCACAACTAAAGATATAGTATATAAATAACACATTATATATATATTCTTTATTGCACACCACAAATATGTAAAGTACAAGACAAGCAAACAAAAAAAGATATAAAAATAAAAATAAGAAATAAAAAGTAAAAAAAAAAACAATAAAGTAAAAGAGAAAAAAAAATAAAAAAAAATATATTATATAAGAAAAAAAAGTAAAATAAAAGTAAAATGTTTTTTTATTTGTGTAAGAGCCAAAAGAATAGGTTCCTTAAGTGGCTACTAAACTTCATTAGACCGCTTACAACTTAGGGAGTTCAAAAAAGATTTGTGGTTTATTTAACTTTGCGTTTTTATCAGCAAATTACGTAGATTTTGACACAGTTACTGTAAAATTAGATTGACAGATGAAATATGAACGATTGATAAATGAAATATTACAAATAGCAGAATGCAAAATAAACTGAAAAATAAACTGTAAAAATAAACCATCATTTAAGGACTACAAAACACAGACCCTTAAGTTCATTATATTATTATTTTGAATCTATCTTAAAATATATTCTTAATACTATCTGCGTCTCTAAAAATAACTCTATATGTGGTGATACACTCGTAGGTAAACCTACTAAAAGATCCCTCTCCCACTATTATATTCAGATCATTGTTAAAATTATAAAAACGTTTAATGTTATCTAAGAAATAAATGTAAAAAAAATTACTTCTACCAGTACAAATATAATTTTTAATAAGAAAATTTCTAATAAATACTTTGGTCGTACCAGTAATAACCAATTTTATGACAATTCTGCGCATGATTTACCATTTCCAAAGTCTTGTCTATCGGCGTTCTTGATTTAAAGCTAAGGAATTATATAATTACTATTATTTTGAACGCTTAAAGCTAAAATTTTTAAATACTTATAAATTTGATACCATTATAGAACTAGTCATGGCGTGTTAGATAAGTACCACACTGACTTAAATTATTATTTATTCTTAGTTAGTGACTCAAATAGTCTGTAGTACAGAAAATTTATATAAAAAAATAGTTAAAAGAGTATCCATGCAATATGTTGTCGGTTCTTCTTCATTTATTTTATTTTTGAAACCATGAAACTAGAGTTTCACAATAGTTTCATAAGTTGGAATTAGAATTGGACTTTATACATGAAATACAATAATTTCTTCCCAACGCTAGCGCGATCGCATCTTGCAGTTAACGTTCCTCTGAATAGACTCTCAAAAAACTACAATAATATACACAAAATTATAGACTGTGCCGATAATGAAGAGCCTTTTAGAAATAAAAAATATTACACACAATGTTATGTTGACACTTTCAATGTCAATATATATATTTGCTTAGAAATGCTAGTTTAAACCTTTTTGAATATTAAAAGCTAAAATAATGGGTGAATTTTGACCACTGCCAACTTTGCGACCACTAGTCCTAATGAAACTATACCCTGGGTCTCTGAATTTTTCCGCACAGATAACTTTTAAGCATATTCATTTTTAATTTTTAAAGAAAAGTTATTCTATAGACACTTAGGACTTCTTATTCATCAAAAGCGAAGCGCATTCTCTATCCCATTGAACAGGAATTTAATTTAATTTTAATAGCCGTCTACATTCACTGAAGATAAATTTAGGTTACGTCAATAATATAATCTGATCTTAAATAACATTTCAATTTATATGATAAGACGAACGTAGCAAAATGCATAAATAGTTTTAAAAAAATAATAACCGGTTTGCTTTTCTTTTGGTCAGATTGGTGTAATTGTAATTTGAATATCTTAATTAGTCATTGTTGCTAAAAGCGACGTAAGCTATAAAATAAAATCACTCGTGTAAAGCACAAGTGCACGAGCTATTTTATTTTATAGCTTACGTCGGCAACACGACAACTGTAGCATATTACTTTAAAATGATACCAAACAAAAAAAAATCTGTTTAAGCTTTTCAGCTACGTGTTACTTTTTCAAAGTTGAAAACAAGAGGGACATGCGTTAAATAAATTGTAATCAAAATAATTACAGAAAAACAATTACGTAAACAAATTTTTCGGTCTGCGTGACTTAATATAATATATTATTTTCCAATTAAATAATATATTTTCCCGAGCATGTTGAAGGCTACTTACTACCTATAAAAATAATTTCTTTGTTCCATGAAATACAAACAGTCTCACTAGTTACGTGTGTGAATTACTACGATCCCATAAGTCATCAGAAACCTTAGTTTTATTAATACTATTGTGATAAGGGCGTCATATATTTAATTTAAAAGGCTTAAGAGAGTTTAAAGACAAGTCACACAAAGCTGCATTTTATGGGAGCATTCTATATAACATACCTCAAGTTCAGCGACAGCGTGCTTGGTTGTAAATATAATAAATACAATTTAGTAAATTCAAAACAGGCACGTTACATCAAAAGACTATTATATTCGACTCGGTCACAATTAGGAATATTAATATAATATCCATTGAATATCAGGGTTATGATATATAATGTATCGTCTTTAATACAAAAAAATACAGTACACAAGTTTCTTGCGATTCTTCTTGAAGGAACGGTTTCACGATTTTGAAAGGAAGGTCGTTAGAATCGTGCAATCGTAAAGATCAGACAATTTGTCAGTTAATTTGTAAAATGTATGATTATACACAATAGCTTTAATTTTTTTTGGCAATAAGTAACATTTTACTTTGACAACAAAAATTAGCAATGGCTGGTCAACGACGTCGACTGAATCAACGGCTGGTTCAACTCGATGTTTGCTCACATACTATTTAACTACGTAATAGTTACGTAAATAGTTTTATTTTTTACCCAACAATAAATAAATAACTTTAGTAAAACCCTTTATTTGTAAACAGCATTATATCAAATGTAAAATTGGTAATGTTACATTTGTATGTAAGCCATGAAAGCGAAATCAAGATGTAAGATACGGAATTTAGGGTTTAGTGCCTTGTGCCATTCAAAGTTGAAGTGCTACTATCTACGTAGTAAGAAATATTATTGCCACATTGTAATCATTGCTGTATCTTTACCTCATTAACATAAATAGTCGGCTGAAAAATTAATCAGCACGGGAATTCTTAATTCTATTATTTAACATTTTGATAAAATTCGCACACTTCTAGCTTTATTGTAATAGCTAAAATCTGTTTTTAAATTTCCATCTACAATTTTTCTTTTAAAAAATAAAACCTACTTTAAGCCGTCTGGAAAAATAAAGTCTGTCTCATGTAGCAATAATAATTGGTACGACAAATGGATAATTAATGATATTTAGTAAAATTATTTGACTTTTATCTCAACTCTTGAGGGCATTGAAAAAAACGGTTCTTTATGAGTATCAATAATTGGGTAAGAAATTAAGCAAGATTTATATAAATAAAATGACGGTAATTAAATTAAATAATATTTAATTTTAGGTGTTTGTTTTTATTGTATTTACTCATTTGTCTATGCATAGATCACACAAGAATTACAATATCAATCGGAATGAATCTAACTTAAATGAAGTACACAGTTTATGGGTGGATCAAGTCTTATCTATTTACAAGAAAAACTGATAACCTAAGCACATATTAAATATTTGTAACTTAAATATATTCTGACGAACGTTTGTTTATCACTATTGCGATTAATTTGGCATGTCCTATATATACGTATATTATGATTCTAAAATAAAAATAAATATACTATTTAAAATTACATCTAAATGTTATATCTAACTTTATATAAAAATACGGTAAAAAACAATTTGTACAGAATGTAGAAGATAAACCTAATTCTAAATATAAAACTGCTTCATCGCTTTATCAAATATCACTAAATTTGTTAAAATAGTTTTAGTTTAGATAAAATTTGACGTAAATTATTGGTTTAAATGCCGATTGATAAATAGGTGAAGGAATTACATAAAAAACTAATATTGCGACCGATGTGAGAGCAAATGGCGCATAAATACCATACTATGGAATATTAAATTTCGCTAAACATTAAGGCATGCCATTTGCTGGGTAAAGTATTATTAATTTTGTAGTGAGTGATATAATACTAATACCATTAAAACGGTGATTTTTAAAAGTTTGGATATAGACTTGGGCACCTTACTAAAGCTCTAGGTAAAGTTTCTAGATTTGCTTTATAATAACATTTAATACCTTCATCAAATTAGATCACCAGTTCGAGTCCTTCCCGTGTTGATGAGTTATTTTAGGTTTAGAACAAAATAACGACGCGTTTACTGTTATTCCGCAAATTATCAAGTTTACGGTACATAATGCTGAACAATCAAACTTGGTTCTCGATTGATCAAGATAAGATAAATAACGAATAATGAAAAGTATTTTAAGATTTTGATTCCTTTAAAAAAACTAATTTTACGATCATCAATATTAAAATTACTATTTTCAGTTACTTCACATAACAGGAGTTTCAGTACATATACAAAATAATGTGTTAAATCGAACTTGATACTTGACAATATTCTGTATCCTCAACTTGACAAGCTATAATATTTTTAATTTACTTTTTAGTTGTTTTGGGTTGCTACAAGTATTTAAGAACTATTATCAATTTGTATTGACTTCACTTGACTTGAATGGTACCGATTGAATAGAATAAACGTTATTAAAGGGGCCTACTCCGATATATTCAACAACAACATGGTATAACTTTTTACGCAGATAACCACAAATATCCACGAAAAAGTATTTCCCAAAAAACCGTCTTTAGCCCAAAAATCATGTAATACTATATTATTATGAATTTTCTCCCGTAATTTATACCTGCGATACGAATGTAATTATTATTACGAGAGTCAAAGAAATATATAGGTCGAAATGAAGTGCTCTTTTAGTCACTAGGGATTACTGTCCATCGCGAGTCTTGTTCGCTCTTTTCCCTCTTAATAAGAAGGAAAAGAGCGAACATATCATTATATCATTTAATTAAGAAGTACATTCGTGAAGAGATTTTGATTATTGTTTATGTACTGCAATTGCTAACTCAGATTATAATGAAAAAAAAAATTATAGAAAATTATTAAATAAATTATACTTTAATAAGTAAAACGACAAAATTTTCATTTCAACAATGTAAGCGTACTGTTGCTTAGGAATTAACAGTTCTGTTTGCTGCTTACGTGTGCCAAGGTTCAAACTCCGAGAAAGATTATATATTATGTACAATAAATGTATTATTTTTTTAGAATCTGATAAATAATACTTAAATTATTATTAACTTACGCGTTCTGTTTGTTGTAGTATATTTTTATTACAGTAAGTATCCGTTAAAAGTATTACTATTGAGTATATTACGGCTACTGTCGGACATACCGACTCAAGAGCGCTGGAATATCGGACGGTATCGTTCTTTGTTCGGTCTTTGTAACCCAAGTACACCACCCGATATATATTGTAGGATCTTTTTCTCGGCTCGGTCGACCTCAAACTCTGGCAACCAACGAGCATTGGTATTACTAGCGTACGTAACTCCGAAATGGAGCCATACAAATTCATGAACGTATTTGACGATTCGTAAGCTTGTTAAGTATATATATTTTTTGGAAATAAGATTGCTTATTTCCTCTATAAATAAAAATAAATATTTTAGCTTCCAAATATGGTTGCTTTATTAATTATTAGTTACCTATTCATTAATTTTTAATCATAAAATTAAGGATAATAATAATTTGTTAAGAAAATCTTGATTTGTAATTAACAACTAAATTATAAAACCTGAAATAATAACATTATAAGCGCTATTTTTGATTCGAGAAATGAATTATATATGCGATCCAATCAATTAAAACCCCAAAATTAAGTAGAAACAAAATACAGTATATAAATTGTCAAGCACTTAAAGCTGCTGTGACAAAACACCCCATTTTGTAAACCCTACTTCAGTGATTTTGTTTTAAACTCTGGCTGTGTTTGAAACTGTGTTTAAATCACCAAAAAAATAATAATATTAAAAATCATTCTATCACATTTTAGCCGATTTTCACTAAAAAATAAAATATCTATATGCCGTTTGTCTAATAACAGTTATACATTTATAATTTTACCCGAAAAACGATTAATATTTTGAAAATATTGTTATTACATATTGATTGTCCTTTACAATAGCTTAAGCAATTTATAACAGTTTTGTTAGTACAACTAGACAGTACTTGATTATTTAAATGTCACAAAAGTGTGTGTCACTTTCACATAAAATGTTAGGTATTTTTCTAGAAGTATATGATATTTTCGACTTTACATAATGAAATGGTGGAAGCGTCAAATTACAGCGACTTAATAAATAGTATTAAGAGACTCCCAAAGACCCTGATAAATGTAACTGAAATTGTTCAAATAAAAGTTTTTAAAATTAAAATTAACTCCACGTCGGCCCCTGATCCCTAGACCAGAATTCCGAAGCTATTGTGCAAATATTTTGCAAAGTAAACAAACCTATCTGTGGCGATATCAATTAGCTATCTTATTTTCCTAACCACGTTTCCCACTAAGCTTAAACATTTGGTGTTGAAATATACCCAAAAATACGGTAAAATTCAAACATTTGGGTCCTATTTGGGATAAGTAAAAGAAAAATAAAACATTTGATTTTGCTATTATTAACCTTCATACGGTCTTCAAAATGACCAACGTCAACGGGCCTCGGGTCTAATTTGACCCGTAACATATATTGCCTTCATTTATGTCAAATGATTTCAAAGCGAACATTGTTTAGGTTTATATTTTAATACAATTATTTATTGACAATGAAAACAACAGTTATTTAGTATAAATTTTATTAGAATTAATGAAGTTTTGAACATATACCATTTTTACTTATTAGGTCCATAGTACTACATTACTCTATAATAGCTAAATAACATAATATTCAAAATTAAAAAAAATCAGTTACTACATTAAGGACAGAAAGTAATTGTTTTCGAATGCTGTTTACATATACATTTTTTGCATGTGAGGCAAACCAATCCTGTTTTATAATCTGTTCTTTGACACAAATGACATCCGCCTCTCTTGGTTGTTTTTTTTCACTGTATTCCTTTGAGACTGGGATGAGGTTGACGATTGTGGATATTTATACATTTGTTATAATCTAATATTATAACTGGCTTCTTATCTGCTAGATTACTAAGTCATGAGTCATGATGCAATGTGCTCAGAAGATTTACAGATTATTATTTTTTGGGATGTAAGACACGAGAGTATCCTTGGTAAAAGCAAAGTAAGATTAAAAAATCGGTCTATCTTTTCAGATTTCGTTACAGATATTTATAATGTGTGTAGTGATTAAGAAGAACACAGAGTAGATAACTATTGCAGAAACTAACTCAAATGTGAATTCGCTTTAGGCTGATAAGTACGTTTTTGAACCTAACACACTCTCTACCTAACACACGATCACAGCAGCACTGGGTCCAACTTGATTAGATGATGTGATGACCTTACAATTGCGTTCCGAACTCATTCACTTAAACTAAACTAAACTTAAACTGTTTCAGCTTATCTGTTCTTAGTAAGTAAAATTAATTCAGCAAATTGTACACAGTGTGGTGTTGTAAGAACTGTTTACCACGTGTTAGTATGAAGTATTCAACATGTAACAAAGAGGGTCAAATTATGTAATAAGGGTTTTTGCACGAACACGATGATTGTAAAAGCATTTTAGCTTATCGACTGCCAGAGGAGGCTAAATACTGTACAGGCATAAAAAAAATGTGAAAATAGTTTGTGTGTGTGACAATGAAGGTGGTATGAGTAATTGTAATTAAGGTAAACTTGCTGATTTACATGAAAAATATCATTAAAGTAAAATTATTTGTTTCGAAATAAATGAACTATACTATATAAAGATGTGTAACAAACACAATAATATTCATCATAGATTTTAGTTTAATTGAATTAGTGAATAGGCTAAAATTTATCACAAGAACGGCACACATAAATTTGTGCCATTTCATCCCAGCTATACTGCATCTAAGTAGAAAATGCAAGCGTCTCACTCTGAGCCTTGACTATATCCACCAGCAATTACATCTGGCTTTAGGGGAATTCGGATTCATATTCTGGATATTATTACATAAAAGGGAATGGAAGAAAAACATTATGTATCTAAATAAGGACGACATAAGTTTATAAGTAAACTTTAATCGTTTTTTGTAATTTATTTTTTATTTATTTAAGCTATGGCATAAAATAAAACATACAGATTATTTTATAAGAGATGGCATTTGTCTAACTTTCAAAGCGTCACGGTAACATAATTGAAAGTTGTCGGGCTTCGAATCCTGTCCATGTCGATATTCTTTTTATCGCATTTTAAACTAAAATAAGTTTAAAATAGCTACAAATGGCTATCCATAGTTTCTTATAAAGTTAATCATTTTCTAACATTGGCATGCGAGAATAAATCAGACACCCTTAACGATTTCCTGTATTTCAAAGTGGGTAGATTTAAAAAAGAAGTTTCTTATTAAGTAGCCTAAGAGTCACTTTTCCCACAGAATATTTCGATTCACGTTGGTCTTTTCGTTGTTAAATGCTGATTTTCTAAGATTTTCCTAAGTAGCAATGAAATATTTTAAATTTAATTCGGATGGTTTCACAAGGAACACATAGTGTAAGAATACAATTTTAAATGAAAATGTTTTATAACTTAAACCATACCGTTCAAAACTATTTTTAAAGGCAATGTGTACGTAAACACTGAATTGTCACATTTTAACACGCATAGGAGTTTGGAATTATTCTAAGCACTATAATTGTAAATAAGCTGTGCCACGCTCAATAATGAATAAACTATTAAATTGTTTATAAAGTCATAATATATAAATCCTTGTGTTAAAATGAAGCTTACTCTACATGTCATGTGAAAATGACAACGTTTAAAGTCCTCAACAATTGCTGCGGTTGAATAGTTGAAATGAAAAAGTGAGATCGTTCTCTATAAATTATTTCATTTACAAAAATATATAAATGGATACAATATGTTTTATACGTGTTATAGTAAGAGAAATATTGCAACCCATTGATATGTTTTTATCTAGAACGGAAATGGAAAGAAAGTAATTTAAAAAATAAATAAAAGCGCTTAAGCATTTCCTGTTACTATCAACTATATTGCATTAATTTGTAAACATAAATACGAGTAGATGATTCAAGATAAACAATAAATCACTTACTACAAAAAAATATATATCTATAAAATAAATTCAATAAATAATTATAGTTTTTGAATAAAATATTTTTACCTCTCGTTTCGTAAAAATAAATCATTAATTATCATTCATACATTTTTGTATCGAAACGATTCATATGTTCGGAAAACGAGAATAAACAATATATTTCCCCATATTTTAGTTCTTTATGAATATTTAACTAGTTATTTGGTTAGAAGTGGTTAATAGTCTGATTTTGATTTAACTGTAGTATATTTTTAAAACTTGCACTAGTAAAGGTTTAATTTATATTTAACTGTTATTTTTATACAGGACGTGTTAAAATTTATATAAATATAGATTAAAATTTTATTGTATGTTTATAAAAAAAATAAACTAGCTATCATATTTTTAAATAAATATTAAACAGTCAAGTGTACAAAAATAATTATGCTTTTAAAAGAATGGTTATTTAAGGTAATGTTTTGATATGCCTTAAATGATATTGAACGTGTCAATTTCTTACAGACAATTCCAATTTGTAATGACACTTCTGATTAAGAGATTATGTAAATTAAACAGTATCAGGTATTAACATTATCTGAAATTATATTATTTATCTTAAGAACTTATATTGGGGACACTTTATTTTATTATGTATAACGATTAAATATAAAAGATAACCTTTTTTTTAATAAAGGTGTGTCCAGGCGTGGACTAGTAAAGAAATGTTATCTTCTAAGTGACCCACTGTAATAAAGAATCCAAAAAAGTAGGCACTGGACAATTAGCTATAATAATAAAAAATTCACTTCTAAAATAGTGAAACAACCATAGATGTTTAGTTTAGTTTATACGTCATGTCAACAATAATAATATTTACTTAACTATGACCTTAGATTTTGGGTTGTAAAAAATCACCTGCTATTACTCCTAGACCGTAAACTCTTTTAGCCCGCTCATTACCATTTTAATACCCTACGATACAATAATATTCATGCTTTTTTGAAACGTGACAAAAATAAACCAAATAAGATTTTTAAGTTAAGAAAATATTTGTTTCATTATTTAACGCAAAGATTAATTGGAGAATTATATTGCCTAAAGAAAATTAAATTTGTATCCTAATAATCAACTGAATTCTTGTATTTTTTGAGGTATTGCTGTTAATACAAACAATATGAGATTAAGTATATTGAATATAATTATAAACATAAAAAAGGTTGAGATAGTATATATGACGCCAGCCATGGTAGAGCGACAGGGCCATCATCATTAAGACTTGGTGTTACAGAGTGCATATTGCCAGTGTGGTAAAATAATATCACTGAAAATGTTACATCTCAACTTTACGTCCTCATAAATATAATTCTTAAAATACACTATTTATGTATTACCAATAATTATACTTCAAATGTCGTAAAATTTCGAACAAGGTTCGTTGTTATAGTGTGAAAGTATAAACTAGAAGCTTTTTTAATTCAAAATGGATTTTTTTGTCATTCCTCGTCGCCCACTAGACGTTTGAATTAAAAAAGCTGCTAGTTAGTACTTTTTTAACTCAAACGTCTAGTAGGCGAAAAAGGAACGACGAAAAAATCCATAACTTGTTACGCCGGCGTTCAACAAAAGCGATTTATAAAGTCTTGGAGAATAATATTTGAATACTTGATAAGATATTGTTTGCAACATCTTGATAGCTGACAGTTAATGTTGGCAGGTTCGTGTGACTTGGGGTTTACTGTACAGAACTGAATGTGACGTTACTTCCAGTGACTGAAGCTCTGTCGGTGTGACCAAATGGTCCAAGAGGTACTTGTAGTTTGGACATCGAGAAAACTATTATTCCTGATGCTTGTGAATTCTTTACTAATTATTTGTGTATTGAGTTATCATTTATAACATACCAGTAGCTGCCTAATAGCTAAAATTATACCGTTATTATAAGTTTTAAAGTTAAAGTACCTATTCTTTATTAATTTTTATTCTTATACATTAGGCAGAAATAACCTCTTTGGCATTATTTTGTACATGACAAATATCTTCTTGATATTGACAAAAACAAGGTAATCAATACAGTAATATGTATAATTTTTCACATTATATGGTAATATTTTTCTTATATATGTATTTTCTTTTTTTTTTCATTAAATATAAATTATAACTGTGACAAAATTCATACATTCAATTCCCGTCAGCATATATTTCATAGTAAAAGGTAAGAAGTTAATATTTCACGTTTTAATATTATGTTATTCTATTCATTATTATTTTATTCTATTATTTTAACTATAGCTTTAACTTACAATTTCTAATAAAATCCACTTAAAATATAACCCTTCGTAATTTCAAACTAAATCATGTTTATCATTGTTTTGCTTTAGTATTAATAATGACAAATATACCTACAGGTTTATGGTTCAATATCTCATAACATACAAATATATGGAATACAATTGGTAACATTTGGGATCTGACGACATTTTAGCGCGTCATCTGTCATCGCAAACTTTTGTTCTAAGAATATCGCCAAGATATTAAATTTCCGAGTAACAATGCCTTCTTGGTAGCTCAATGTCACTTATAGCTTATAAGGAATCTGGTGCGATTTGTACCTTACAATAATTTGCACGAAATAATATATAAAACAAAAGATTAAGCCTTTGTTTTATGTACTAAATGTAACATTTTCAGTCAAATTTCAGCCTTAATAATTTACCTTCGATCTATTGCACTGACTTATTGAAAATAGTATTATATATTCTAAACAAGGTATAATTTACTTTTACTCATATGCTACTATTTTTAAATGTGATCGTCAAATAATTGCACTCCTCGCCAAAATACACTTTTAGTATCTAACCTGAAAACTATTGTAGTTGCGACCAAAATCAGGGCCATACACAAAATGATTGTAGGTGTCAATAGCTGCTTTCCGCTGGCTTCAAATAAATGGTATCTTAGACGTACATTATGGTAAATAAAGCTGAGGAAAAATACAGAGGTGGTTACCGGTGTCGATCAAAATTGTATTTTGCTACTGCGGTCTGTCAGAGATAGAGGGCAATTATTACCACATTTACACTGATAATTGCGCTATTTCTTGTCTTGTTTCAACAGGTGTCGAAAAAGATGCGACGATTTTCTGTCACCTTTCTCTGCAAGCAACGGCTAACTAATCTTATTTTCATTGAAAGTGGTAAGACGATCAATCAGCTCCGTATTTAAATTATAAAAGTAATAATTCGCATGAAGCCTGTTAAAGACGTAATTGTAAATGCAATTACCACTTTAACATACTCGTACTTCACATTCTTAATGTTCAAGTTTACAACGATTGTTGTATTTCAAAAACTCATCCGTTATATTCCAAGTTTTAAAACTGAGCTTCCAGATGTGTGTACCAGATTTCCGGATTATCGAAAAGGATTAATCAACTTTGAGACGTCATAACGGATGTGATGAGTCGGATAAAGGATGGTTAATAAAAACGTTTGTCTTATGACTGCGCCTCATTATGAAATGGCCACTTCTAAAATTTGTCGAGTCAATGTTATCGCCCTTTATGCGTTTTTAAGTTCAATAAGTGTTACGAATTTAGGAATGATTTCTGTCACTGTGAATTACTTCATTACAAGTCTGTTATACCTACAATATTAATATAGCCGAGAAGTTTCCATATATATCTTTGCATTGTAACGCCTTACTTGCACAAAGGTTATTAACGTTACATTAGAAATAGTAAAAAAAATGGCATTTTTTGGAGTCGCATACCGAAACCAAACTTTGTCTTGAAAATATTTTCACATGCGGGTCAATTATATTATTCGCTAGCTGATTAAAAATATAATATTAAATTTATACAAACATTTATGTTATGTAAAAATGTATATAAATATTATATAAAAAATAATGAGTAAGTTAAAAAATAATATAAATAAAATTTGTTAAGTAAATGAAATGGTGTACCTATATGTATGTCCGAAATATGATCATAAATATATTAAGCCGACACTTATATAACGTATATTACACATACCATTAAAATGTTGACTGTCCATTCATTGATGAACTGGTCATATATAATGTTTGCAGCGACGTTCACTTTGGTAGGGATCTAAATCTTAATATTATTGTGCAAAGGATATATAAAATCATGTTTTTTTTTTAATATTACACTTTTTTAATATTATGTTGGAAAAAATAGTAAAGTTCAAACTCTTTTATTTGCTATGATTTCATTTAAATTAATATGGAAGGCGTACCGTTTGTGCTATGGTATCGTAAACAAAATAATATTGACGAAATATAATTTACAAATATCTGACTGCTAGCGAACGGCTTGTTAAATACAAATGAAAAATAACCAATTAAACATTTTATAACATCTACAATATAAACGACCATAAACTTTTTCACTATATTATTTTTTAAACGAGACAAAATTTAAATAAACCAACCGTTGTGATTGTAGAAAAAATCTTAAGTCTCAAATCACTTTCATATAAAATAAAGTTTGAATATATTATTTGAAAACTACTCAATATCTTAATAAATATATTCATAATATTAAAATCACGAGAAATAAATATCAAGCAATCCGCCATTATATCCGTTCTGTTCTGCGCCGGAGCAAATTGAAGCAGAATAACAGCTCTCGAGATTAATAAATCACTCATAACGGAACAATCAAGATCTCACTATCCTCCCTGCAGATATAAGAAACGCAACTGTTACAAATTATAGAAGGTGGAAAAAGATCCAGCCGATTAAGTTTTAAAATAAAAACAGCCAGTATTAAATTATTATTTTTTATTATCATATATTTTATTTCAGACATAGTCCATAACATTAGGTAACCTTATATCTAGTGTTAGTAAACAATAATATAAGCGCATTATCAAATTGGTAAACAAAAAATTAAATAAAAGATTAAAATGATATATACATATTATACTCATGCTATAGCAAAATTAAAAAAATATATATTGGTTATCTAAAAATACAATCAAGATTATCCACTACGTGCTATCGTCAATCTTATTGATGCACCTACGAATAAACTGATTTAACACATTACACATCTCTAGGGAAATACACAAATCAATGAAGAGGATTCATCTGTTTGTTACATTCAATAACTTTAATTAACTAACAATGACATCATAGCTAGTTTGAATGTACAATTACTATCTATTAGACTACCAGTTGGTGATAGCATTGAAATTGTCAAGAGTAAAACTGGAGGAGAGTAACATATCTGTGGCGTTTCTGCTTACATACACGCATTCACAATCCATAATGATAGTATATATAATGGACAATATATCTTCTATATATATATATATATAATTTAATTACAACGCATTTCAATGCCAAGTCCAAGATATTGTATTATTTATACAAATATTAATAAAATTGGAATGTCTCTTTCTACTATTAAAATAACCGCTTATTCTAATTACTACATGCATGCTATGGATCTATATACGTGACATATACCCAAATAATGTTTAAAAAATAAATGTCTGTTTGTCTGTCTTTCTCTCTGTTTGTTCCGGCTAATCTCTGAAATGGCTGGATCGATTTTTACGGGATTTTCACTAGCAGGTAGGTGATTCAATAAGGAGTAACTCTTAGCTTACTTTTATTTCAGATAAAATTATTATTATCTATACATCTTTACAAATAATCTATACAATATAAATAAATAAATTTGCAGTGTCTGATTGTTATATAAAAAAAACACTTTTTCCTCCATGCATATAAAATATGTGTTTATGGTAAGGCAAATGAATATACATACGGTACGTATACCAAAATAACAAAACCGATGACAACGGATAAATAATGACCAAATAAGAAGAACTAATAGACGTCGTCGTCGACTGACAAACCCCCTTGTCCCACCCTAGCCAGACTTAGTCTTTAGAGCGGATGTCCAGAATTAACGGGACAACCGGATCTGTACCTGAGTCTAGCTAAAACGCGGAGGAGGCCGAAACCCCCTCCTAGCAAGACCCAGTTTTTAGAGCGGAACTCCGAAAGATCGGACAACCGGATCTGTACCTGGGTCCAGCTCCCTCGGTGGCGGTCTCCCCGAGAGGAGACCACCAGGCCCCCAAAATAGGTGGACAGTCGAGTACGACCCAGCGGGAGCGCAGATGGCCCAGTCCACGACACTATAAATTGAGTGCAGATTTCGTGGTTTGCACTACCAGCGCCTCCTAGACTTAGGACGACGAAAGCAAGTCGGAACGTCCGGTGTTATAATATCCGCCGATATTGCGCATCCCATAAGAATTCCTTATAATATCAATTTATGAATTTCAAAAGCTTTTTACTGTAAATAAAGAATGGAAAAGCATATTTCATTTATTTATTATAAATGAAACATGCTTATGAAATGAAATACCTTTATATTAAACATACCAGTATATAAAATTGCAATTAAAATAGTAAAATATCAAGTTCGCATTGGTTCATTCATTATTGTGTTAACTTTTTCAAACATTCCTCGTAAGAACATTCATTTAAAGCAACAATTCAAACTAGTTGATATAAAAACTAAGTAACCTATTATAGTAGTATAATCTATGTATGTTAAGTAACCAATTATCGAGAGAATAATTTGTACATGGAACACAAATTGTACATTATTTTAAAGTCTTTTATATTTAGGAAAAAAACATATTATCATTATTTTTAGTGTGTTTATAATCCATATTATTGGTTTATGTATAAATATATGTATGTATATACAATTATTTATCTTCGTGTTATTACATAGTCCGTAAAGGAGGAACATCTATGCGTTACAAAAATATAAATAGAAGAATCTATTCCAATAGAAAAAGTAGTAATAAAAGTTTTGTTTCATTTAATTGTTTTCATGGCTATGACTTAAGAGAAGTGTGCTAGCACAAGGAAACGTCACAGATAAAGTAATAATATTATTAATAATAAATAAACAGTGGCGACAGTGTCCCAAAGGTAGAAAGTTGAAGTCTTGCCGTGCTGGTGATTATTGTATTCTACATTAGTTATATCTATACTAATATATAAAGCGGAAGAGTTTGTTTGTTTGTTTGTTTGAACGCGCTAATCTCAGGAACTACTAGACCAATTTGAAAAATTCTTTCAGTGTAGGATAGTCCATTTATCGAGAAATTCTATAGGAATATTCTATCTATCTTAGCATGATGTTATATATTCTATAATATATAACATCATGCTAAGATAAATAGGGGAGGAGCAGCATAAAAATATGTTCCAAAAACTGTCAAATTTAGAGTTTTCCTTGCGTGCGCTGAGTAAAGGGTGAAAAAAAATAGTTACCCTTAAAAAGTTCTTAAAGAAAATCCTCTATAGTATATATCTAGCTTTTAAGATTAACCCACTTTAACCATTTTTATGGTTACTAAGCTTATATACTTAACTTATGTAGCTTATGTATTTAGCTTATGTACTCAGCTTATCTACTACGCTTATGCACTAACCTTTCTGGGTTTTTTCTCTGCCGCTGTTGTAATGTGCTTTATATGGTGTCCGATTCTTTCTTTTCTTCAGATGTCATGGACACCTCATCTGGTACGTCCATGTCATTAGTCAAAATGCATACGAAATACGTTTCTTCCAAGGCAATTCTTTTGTCTATATAATTTTATTATAGAATTTTTGTACCAAATTCCTTTTAATGTATAATTTGAGTTTATTTAACGACAAACGGAAGGTTTCATTGGGAAGTTTATTGTTAAAACGTATACAATCAACCCCAAATAAAATTACCTATTTTATGGAGCCTAGTCGTTGGCATAGTAAGTTTATATTTGTTTCTAGTGGTTATTTTGTGTAAATCACAATTGTTGTTGAGCGTAATAGTATATTTATTTACATAAGCAATATTTTAATGAATATATTATTTTTAAACTATCATAATTTTAATTTATTTGAATTTATTTCTTTACAATTCCTAGCTTTATGTTATACATTTGTCATTTCACGAAGTCAACAAAATCCGCGAATCTCTAAAACCATACGCATATGAATATACATATATATATATATATATATATATATATATATATATATATATGTATATGTATATGCACTAGTGACATCCTTTTATGTAATGAATTCGGGACCCAGGCAATCCAATAACTGAGACTCGTGGCTGAACATTAAACCGGACCTATAAAATGGCGAACTTATATGTTGACAATACTGAAACAAGAAGGGTGGCTATTAATGGGCTAGATTGATGTGTATCTTCAATGAATTGGGGCTATAGGAGAAACCGACAAATATTGACCTAGAAAAAGTAGTCTCCTCAGTGAGGGATCTTTTTTAAACTAGCATACGAGGTAAAGCTAGATTTACTAGCCATATAAATGTCCCTTTGGTATCAAAAATCTTTCAGCGTGAGTAAAAAAATCAATCTATACCTGACTGATATTTTGATTCAGATGGTGATAGATGACTATAACAGCTAGGTAATAAGATCAATAAGGTGGATAAACCTTAACCCCTTCTTCTACCCCTCAACTCCTACGCTTCCTTCTCTCCCCGTTTTTCGCCTATAGTTGCAGATATCAATAGTTAACAATACTGATATTGACCATCAGTTTTACCAGTTTTCAGTTGTACTATATGCATAATATAAATAAATATCAATTTACAAGCTATTATCTAGTCAAAAACATTTTACATACGAATGATAAGATGACGAGACGAGACAATACGTTATACTGCGTTGAAGCATTTAATCTAAAAATCCTTCAAAGGCATTGTTTACCCATCATGTGTACTAAATTAAACTGTATTTTCAAAATGAAAAACAATCATTCATTTTTATACCAAACTATTTTGTACACATTTTTCTGACATTTGAATGAATCAATAAATACTAGAATTCACTCAAAAATAATATTCGTGAAACATTAAAATATTATCTTCTTTTATTTGTTTACCTGATAATATCTTTCAAAAAGTTTTTAAGTTCGTGTTAATTTTACTTTGATAAATAGCAATTTAAAGCGAGTGTTTGTTTGTTACGCTTTCACCTCTTAACTAGTAGGCGATCATCATAATTTTTTTGCAGACATATTGAAAAAAGACATATGGTACTTTTCCTTCTGAAAATTCAGAATGCTATTCTCAAGGGACACAAAAATATCTTTTAGACTTTTTGAGTGAAATTCTCTGGAACACAATGCACAATTAATGTTATTTTTATTACATAGCTTGCTGTTACCAATTATGTATTTAAAAAATATTTTCAATGTAAATAAATCAATACCATTTTTACATTTCTATGCGGATTATATACTATTTTATACTTATTATTTTATATACTTAGAAAACCATTTGTCGACACTTATCATTCTAAAAATATATATTTTTTAGATTTACTGTAAGTGTACTTTAAATTAATTGGTGTATGTATCTGTTGTGTATTTTAATTTAATATGAAAACGTGTATAAAATGAGACATTTTTTTAATTAAAAGAGCAAACGATATGTTGACCTAAATAATAAGGTAACGTCACATTAAAATCCACCAGTTTTTGCCCAGTAGTTTTACTGTATTAAGAATATAGCCCGAATATTTTTTTTGTTTTTTCCTACGAAAGTTATGTATTTTTCCGGAGTAAAAGTAACTTATATTTTAAATGAAGATATATTTAATGAAATATATATAAAAATGTAAAGTAGTTTTTACGCGATGGAACAATCCATGAAACAGATTAACGTACAAAAAAAAGTTATATTTTTAATTTCCTTGTCTGGACGAAGTAAGTATTTATTTAAAAAATATATAAGGTACAGATTCCGCCTCGTAGATTATTAATTATTAGTTAAGCTTTCCAACAAAATATCACAACAATCATACAACTGCTTTATTTTGAAAATAAGTTAAAATAATATATTCACTTAGTAGATTTCTTATAGATTGTCGTACACTCTTCTAATATCGAGTTATTATACCGTAATTTTAGTTCCTACACTTTACGATAATATTATCACATTTAAAGGGATATAAATATATTATGTATGAGTACATTTAACTCTTTACTGTATACGTTATATAGAAGAGGAGCCAGCATATATCATGGTCCCTGGTATTTAATGTATACATTTTCGTAATTATTAAGATTCGAATATTTTTGTCTTGAATCTAATGAATTTTGTCTTATCTTCGTCTTTTTTAAAATTATATTTACAGTTGATTATTATAATATAAAAATATAATATATGATCGATCGCACGCTGTCGTGAACTTGAAATATGTAAATGTAGATGTAGATAAAAAGCTTTCATTCTCGTAAGCTTCTTTTTTTTAGATATATTAAGCTCTTATCAGAACGTAGTAGATTGAATATAATTCTTGTTTCAGATTGCAGATGACTTATCGCAGTAATTCACAGACAGATAACTTGTGAAAGTGTTTACTTTTCATAGATCATACACAACATTTTCCTTTAATGTTGAACTCAACTAAGTTAAACATTTTCAGGAATATCTTAAATTGAAAAATGATATGTTCTTTCTGCTTCGAAGAATTTTACTATCACATGTTTAACGGTCAATATCAATAGATACATTTTTAAAAGTTGATTGTAAGAAACAATAATGATTTCTTATTTCCATTTTTTCAGCACCGTACTCGTGTTTGAATAACAGGATTTTAATAAATATTTTATTTTAAAAATATATCTTATTAAACATTGTATTTATAACCAAGTTCAAATTATAAATTGATGATATAATTCTAACAACGACCAATCCCTTTTCAATTATTCTGATTATTTATGCGTACTTAGAAACTGATTAGATTTGCATTCAACCTATTTTGAGGCTGTAATGTCATTATCAAATCAATTAAGTTGGAGGTTATTTTGACAAGTCCTTACTCAGAATGATAATTTGTAAGGGTTGTTGTATATATTTATATATTTGCTAGGTAGTTCGTGGCAACCAAAAAAGGGTCTTTATTGATTATACTGGACTTCAACATTTGAGAAGATTACTGAAAATAATTATTTGCAATATTGAAACATATAATATAGTATTAATGAAAATAAATATATAAATACACTTTTATTTTGAAAATTATTTTGATGCTTGTTACATTCCTTTAGATTGCAAAATCGCTGATAAAACAATTGTTATATTACCTGTGACACCTTTCATTTTAAATTTGTTATTCTGTTATTATTGTTATTTTAATTTATTTCACTGAACTCACTCTTATCTCCAACTTGATTAATTAATATATTTAATTTTTTTTTGAGCCTCCATGTTTGACCGTTGTAATTTACTCATTTTTTTCTATTTATTATAGACACAACTTATTATGAAATAGTACAGTTATCAGCAAGATTTTTTTTATTCCTCATAGAAAGAAGTTTTTCACATTCAACGTTCCAGATGTGAAACTTAAACAATGTAGGCAATTGTCGATAATAATCGACATGATTTTATCCGATATAAACGGACAAAGAAAACTACAATTACAATGACCAATTTATGGTACCATCTATCAATACTTATCTACGTCAGTCTATTTATATGCTTATATTTATTTATTGAATCTTTATTTTCCAATTATATTGAACAATGAGCGGACTTCATGCTATAGAACATTCGGTATTACTAACCCGAAATAAAAATGGTTGTCTGTGAAGTCGGTTTTTGAAAGATCATATTACACGATGACGTAATGATGTCCTCATTGATGAAAGTTTCAATCTTTTATGAATGAATTTGAATTTTTATCATGATTTTGTATAATACACCCAAGGAGTTAAAATTAAAATTCTTTCTATAAATAAACCTTTTTTGGATTTGATATTTTTTTTTCTAAAATAGTAGAGTTTATTAACAACTTTCATACATGTGTGATATTTAAAATGTTTTATACAAAAATTTGCAATAGTTATTTAATAAGCATCTTGAGATAAGACTAAGTAAAAAAATAGCGTTAAATTTATATTACAATAGTAAGAAAGCATTTCAATATTTTAAAAGAAATGTTTGGAGAGAAATAGTAGTACAAAAAATACAAAACAATTTTAAAAACATTAACAAGACGCCGTTAATTAGCTTTGTTTGTAATTCATATTTATTCTGAGCAAAATAAACATTATTGAGAATTCGTGCTTTTCTTTCTCTGATAATTAATTTAATTAATAGTAATAGTGTGTTACTAAAATTCTAATGTTTATAACAATTGTTTTAATATTTTTATCATTAATTGTGAATAATATTTGATTAGATGTTAATATAACATAATTAAATTCCTATATAATTATACAATTTAAGCTCTATGAAGCCCAAAAAATGCCAAGCGTCCCGATTTCTGGTGTCATCTGTCTAGCTCTTGTGTACGCCGCTGTATTGTCATTCCACCTTGCTTTTTACTGCGGTATCACTGCTTGAAGCTTCAGGTATTGTGATCGATCTTCTGCAGATTTAAAATATATTTTTTTTGTGCTCTTTTAGAAAAGTTTGTCTTTGGTGATTTAAAAAATTGTATGAGTCTTCTTCGAAACAGAGACAGAAATGCCAGCCCCATTAAATTTTTAATATTTTTGAATTAACAAATAAGTAAACTACATTTTACAATACCTCTTCCTTCCTTCTTATCTTTCAGGTTGAGATAGTTTAATTTTTACTATATAAGCACTAGATATACCTAGGTATTAAATAATATTTCCTAAATTTAGACTCATTTAGGCTCATTAAAACACAAAAGCTATTTTTTTATAATGGAATTTGTTTTTTACAAAAAGATAAACAAAATAAAGTTTTCGTATATATGTATAAGTTTAGTGTCATACGAGAGACTTGAGACTTTCAGCATTATGACTACCACCATTTAAAGATTATACATATATATATATATATATATATATATATATATATATATATATATATATATATATATATATATATATATATATATGTCCCCTTCCAAGAAAATGTAAGTATTACCGAAAATAGAATTTTATACTGTCAATGTGTAGCGAATTACCCCAAGGGGTTTTCAAATGAAACTAGATTCTTCTTTGAATAGGAAGGTTCTTATCGCTAACTTGTAACAGAAAGAATCGACTTTACTTGAGCTGCTGAAGGACGTAGGAACTTCGATCTATCAAAGAAATGTACGTATCATTTTGTATACAAAGAATACAATATTCTTAGCAAAATATATTTTTCTTTAAAGTATGAGATATCGAAATATATTTTTCTATTGCTAATTATAGTTTTGATTCGGTAAACCTCCTTAGAACGTTATATTGTTTTTTGTAACCGTAAGTATGTAATCTATATTCAATGATTGTAAGTACATATATATGTATGTATATAGTACCTACAATGATTAGTTGACATTGAAAATATATTTCTAAAAAAGAAACGACATGTTTTTTTGTTGTAGTTCGGTCGTTTTTGTGGTCTTTTCGTAAAAATCAATGATTGAAAAGAATAAAGAAGTTTTTTTTTGCACGGAAAAGGGGTGTTGAAAGATGTAAATCCGACACATATAATCGTATTCAAGTAAAAAGTCGAGGCGTACTGTGCGGGACGGCCGTTGTTCAGTGGCTTCGTTTCCTCTTAATATTGTAGTACCAGGCTAGTTAGTGTACAATTTCAAAAAGAATATGTTCATTGTCTTTTGGTACTTATAACGAAGCAGTGTGTTAAAAAAATAAACAAACTCTTTCTGAAAAAAAAAAGTGTTAAATACTCAAATGCATACGCTTTTAGTGTCCAATATATTGATTTGTCTCTGGAAATAATTGTTTCAGCCTAACAGCTTCTGAAAGTCTATTTTTTTTTATTTTACGCATATTTTTTACTAATAGTGTTTTAATGTCCTTTCCCAATTAAAAATCAAAAACAATTACAAAATAACATCCATATTATAATGAAGAGTAGCGAATTATTTAAAAAAATATTTTTTCATAAAGTATTTCGAAACAATTAACCTTTGAATTAAATATTTAAATATTTAAAATCTCTTAACTGATTAATTACAATTGTTGAAGTTAAATATAAATGTATTAAATACTTGAACTTCACTAAAGCTTTAAGCAATAGTTCTCTTAAACCAGATACATTTGTTACAAAAGCAATAAAGTCATGCAACGTGGAACATTTATTTTATTTCGAGTAACGCTTTGTTGTCTTATAAAACCAATAAGACGTATGTGAAAGGTTTCCGTTTGAACATTTTGTAAAGCAGTATCTACCATATCGAGGGAACGGTTCCGCAAGAAAGTTTCAATTCCGGGCTCTACTACAATCCGGAGGTAATGCGCGTTTCTGAAACTCGTGTTACTTCTTTTCATTTAAAAATGCATTTAATATCAATTACGCTCACTCTATAGCTTGTGACTTACTTTAAAATATTATACAGTTTATTAAATATGTTTAATTTATTTAACATCGTTATTATAATATAACGATATATATTCAACGCGTATTACGTTATCACTAGAGAATGTCTGATAGTTTTGCTTTTCATATAATTTTAATTCTTCTTTGATATCCATTATTAATTCATGGCGAGATAATAAAAATGTAATAAAAATGAAATAAGTGAGTAATTAGTAAGCACTAATATTATATTAATATTTCTTAATAGCTGTTGTGACTCCGTCTCCGAGGACTTCAGACCACAGGGCTCATAAGAAACATTATTACAAAATTGTTCTCCATGAAAAGGCCTATTATTTTTTCAGGGGAATAATATAATACCTAGGGTGTAATCTTCAAATCCAAGCAATTCAATTATTTAAATATTTTCATTTTATTATTCAAATATTATTTAAGAACTTTTAAGATTTGGATAACTTACTTTGAAGATTAGCTCTAACAAATAAACTTGTAAATTATAAACTCACAAACATACAAACTTTACCTCTTTATAATATTAGAATAGATTGATCAAAATCAAAATATGAGATTGTTCTTAGTTAAAGTATATATTGAAAAGCTGAGCTGAAAGCTGAAACTCTATTACAAATTCGTAATAAATAAGTTGTTTATTTACTTTCATATTTATTAAGTTTATCTTAGTCTGATGTCTTATAGTCACTAAATACTCGTAGATTGTTGTAACCTGGTGCCATAGAACAAAAATATGATATATGTATGTTGAATTTCACAGTATTGTGTTTACTATAATATAATTTATCTTATACCTTAGACTCAACAAAACTTGGTTGGTTACCCTTTTAAGTTTTAGCTTATATGAAAGATGTGTACTTTATTAAGCATGACCTTTTGGATACTTACTCAATGCAGTCAACGAATAAGCTCATACCGCCATCTATCGGGATAGTATAGAACTAACAGATAATGGTGACTGTCAGATCATAAATAGATAATTCGTAATAAAGTAAATGAATACGGAAATAAAAAAACGGGATAAAAAGTAGCCTATGTTCTTCCTCGAGATCAATTCTATTAATTTTTAATATTAGTAGGGATAATATACCAATCATTTAGTAAATCCATTAAATTTAAAAAATAAACAAAGAATTTTGTATGGAAAATATTTTTACGCCATTGAGTTTGTAATAAGATATTCAAATCCTAGCTAATGAAGCTAGAAGTGTGTATTATTCTTACAGTGAGGGGATATGTACGGTTTTTCTTGTGTTATTTTTGGTTTTTCTTGTGTTATTTTTGTATGAATCTATGACTTATAATACTTGCGCACTTTGCTCTGCCTCAACAAAAAATTCGGAAGGTCAGACAGCTGTGAGTTGTGAACATATTTCTTAAAATGTATATTTTGTGCTTGTTCTTTATTCATCTCGTAAATTTAAAGATTTACAATAGAGGCTTATAAAATGTATTGGTATGCATTATCTGACTTTGTATGTGACATAGATATATTGACTCCTAACAATTAAAATAATTTTAAGGAACTTTTCATAACCTACACTTAGTATTTAGTAAATATTTACTAAACCAGTTCGTTAAACAATAGAGATATCATATAGTTTACCACTAAAGCCGATGTTACAGAACGGAATGTTTTATTTTGAGAAATTTAAAAATAAGCTTTTAGTCAACTTAGACTTAAAAATACTATGCGAAGTAAATAATGTTTATCATATTTAAATATAAGATTGGACATTTCAGTTCGTCTATTGGTTTAATTTTAATAAGTAGGCAAAGTAAAAGCCGATTGAACTCAACGGCACCTAACCGCAGTCACCGTCTCGGTTTGATTTAGGTACAAACGGCAAATGAATATTTAATTTCAATATATACAGTAGGTGTAGTAGAAGGTAAATAGCAATGTACTTCTTGCATATTTTTCAACTTGTTGAATATAATAACAACAAACATATGATAAACTAGTTGTATTGATTATATTTATACTTTATATTGATTGTATTGATTATATACAGCCGGGTGTATTCACGTTGATTTAAATCGGAATATGAACGACTAGTTTCGAAAAAGTTCTTAATCATGAGCTCTTACCGCGGTGGATTCGCGGCGCGAACTGCGTTCAGCGATTGGGCACACTCCGATTTAATTCAACGTGAATACACCCGGGTAAATATAAATATAATAGTCATGCTCCACGAAAGTTTAAATATAAAAATAGTTGTATTGATATTTAGAATTTTGTACATATTACTTTTGTATTTTTATCAGTATACTAAAATTATTTATAAAACTGATAGTAAACAATTTCAATGGTATGGGTCCCTCTCACGTGAAATAGTGACAGAAATTAAAGCCCTATTCATAATTTTTTAAACGGATGCAGACTTATTTATATATTTATATATTTAAAGTGGTTGTTTGAAAGGTTCTTTATTAATACCAAAAAAAAAATATCGCAAATATTTAGTTCACTGCCCTTCTTTGGGCCATTTTTATGACCACTTTGAAATACTTATAATAAATGGTTTGATATATAATACTGATATTATATTGATTAAATGTACTTTACTGTACGTAATCATCATTTATTATCAATTAACAAACGAGTAGTCTTATTAAAAAATTTTAAATACCTTTTTTCTTTCTGTCTTATCCTCCAGGTATATTTTTTTCCGTAAAGTCATAACTGAACATTATCATATATTATTATTAAAGTACACACTATAAAATATTGTAAAAAAAATACGCTAAATATCAAAATACGCATTGAAAGGTCTCAACATCGCGTAAAAATTTAAGTTATAAATGTAAATCCGATAGAAGAGGATTAAACTCGATAAAAAAGAATTATTTAAAAAACTGTTTTTCTATTGAATAAAATCCCTTTTTAATAAATGTATTTGTTTAATGTATCAAATATAACAGCTAATAATAATATCAAGCTATACTGATTCAATAATATGGTAACGCATCTCATGTAAGAAGTATCATACAAATGAAATGGTATAAATGCTAAGAATAGTAAATAAGATTATTGAGCAACGTTAAACATTTGAACAGAGAACGTTTACGGGATAGATATTGTATAGGAAATGAAGCTTATAAGTTGGCCAAACGAAGTGCGGTCGTTAAATTAACTCCATCAAGCTCGGTGTTACGACCAATCGATTTGACTTCAACTAATATCCCGCTGCATGTACGGAAACAACTTCCGGGGAATTAGCCATATCATTCCGTCTATGTAAAATAAACAACATTTAAATTTATAAAATTTAATCAAGTAAAAAGTAATAAAGGCATTTTAGTTGATTCTTTGCTAGCCTATTCTTTCAAATATTCTTGTTCAGAAACGTTTAGAAAAGTTTGATGAATAAATGCGATAAAAAAATATATTACTAATGACATAAGGCGTGAAAGGGATAGTCTTACAGCCAGTGCGAGGGAGAGGACTGATGAGAAAAATAAAATACTACGCGTACTCAGCTTTCACCCTGAACACGAGCAATAAATACATTAAAGTATATTTGTAAAATCATTAAAATCATAAACAATGTTTCATGTTTCAGCTGCGAGCAATGGACAAGAACATAGTTTTTATCGACCTTGCGGACATTCAAGCGCTGTATTCAAGTACGTATGAAGCAAAATTAGCTCGTCGCGAATGCAGGACCTATGAATATGAATTATAATTATATTAGTATTTGGTTAGGAACTTTATACCTTTTTCTTATAAACATGTGTAAGCAATAGGCTGTTACTACACAGCATTGACATCTGATCTGATCTCAGTAACATTTATAAGTAAACAAATTCTACAGCTTTGGTGAAAGCTGCATTTAAACTCCATAGAACCGCTAGACAATTTACGTTTCATATTCGAACATATACAGATATAACAGTTTCAAATTCTTTTTATTTTTAAATTCTCATTTCTTTCGACTCTAATGCATCTTACGTCAAGAACAGGCTCTCCGTACCGCCTCTATTTTGCATATGAGAGCCGGGTAAATCGGATGAATCTCAGATAACTTAATTGGAAATCCTTTCTTCTTGCACCGTTGCCACCTAAATTAATTAATTAATAAAGCTCCTTGTATAATGTAAATTTGAATAGTATGATTAAATATTTCAGTTGCATTTCAAGTAGTTATATTATATTATATGAAGACTAATTACAAAATTATTATTTTTAATATTTTTACCAGATAAAGTTGTTGCTTTGCGAATATATGAGGATATTTATTTATTATAACTTTGTTACAAGTTTTAAAAGGATAATGCTTTATTTGGTAATAAGAAAAGCAGAATACCAAAAAATTTTCCAGTGCAAGGATTATTAATTCCCAGGTACTCAATTATTTAGTAACTTGATAATTTTAAGTTAAGGTTTTATCGGCTAGTGTCTTAAATACATATCACTGAGTGAGTTACATAAAGTAATATTTGTAGATAAGAGTTAATCTAATTATAATATTTGTATGAAAAGATTCGTTAAAATATATAATTTTAAAGAATCTTTGAAATATTAAAATATATATCTAATTCGCTTTAGTTATACATAACAATTGTCCTTAAAGCAAAGTGTCAGCAGATAAATCAAAATTCATAAATAATTTACAATTTTGGAAATGAACTGTTACAGTAGCTGTTAATTTGCTGATTTTATGCAAAATTCTGACGAAAAAATCATTAGTAGCTTGAACTTATATATCTTAAGTAAGCACAAATATCAAAGATAAATTTATAAAAACGTTCAATGAAGTAAGTAATCTCTAAGATATTTTTATCATAAAAGGATTATTTTATTAGATTACTTATAGAAATCTTTTTATATGAATAATGGAGTAAAGTGTCTGACAAATCTGTATATACAAATATAAGCTTATGTCTGAAGTAAGTAATACTTTGTTCTTTTAGAGTGAAGCTGTAGTATATTAGCATTAAATGGTTTTCCGATAAATCTAAGTTCCTAAACGTTATCCCATGTAGATTTATAGGGACAAACTTTAGTAGTATCTCAATTTTTCTCGGAAATTTTGATATGATTTTCCACTAAATTTATTATGCAATGTCTTTAGGAACAGGAACTCCCTAAGCTTACTTCAACTCTAAGCAAGTAATTACAGACCCTAACCTTTTTATGTAACAGTTTTAGTTTAGGTTCGATTTCAATATCGCCACAGTATTAATGCTCTGATGACTATTTTCATATATGATATGGTATTTTTTAACTGTACAAGAAGTAATGTTCATTTATTTCAAAATATTTGAATTAATAAGTTAAAAAAAAGTATTTTTATACTTTTTTGAACTTAATGCATATTTGCTATTTACTCACAGGAAGCAAACTTGCTGGTCACATTTTATATACAAACTATTCTGAGGCTAGTTCTTAAACATAACTTAGCTTAGCTTTCTCATATTGTAATTTTAAATTCAGCAAATCAGGAAGTATTAAAACTCTTATTTAACAAAAATATACCTTTATAATAAAGAAAAAAAAACAATTGTACTGATTTAGATTACACAATAAAATTTAAAGACTAATCCTTATTTTTAATTAATTACTTTGATGACAATGGTGTAAGTATTTTAGAGAGAAGAAAGCTGGGCAAGTAGACGTCCCTACAAATGTCAGCAACGAGGAACATGACATGGGTCGACAAGTTTAGTGACGTCTATTTTGTGACGAACAAGACTTGCGGTGAGTTGCTTGTTAACGGATTGTGGTGCGTATATTATGGCACTTAAAATTTATAGATTGCTAATTAAGATAAGGCTCTGAATAAACGAGGGAGATATCGTTTGTTATAACTTTGCCAATTCTCATGCAGGTTCCAAATTATTTTTAATCTGAAAATGTTTATGTTCCAAAAAAAAACTACCAAAATTAAAAGAATTGTCAGATTAAAGCATAGATTATTTCAAAATCAAAAGTTTGTGACTAGCAAATAGATAATAGTGGAGTTATAAGTTTAAATACTTTCTGATTTTAGTAGTAAGAGGGGGCAAAACGTCACTCACGCCTGAGACTCCCCCCTCTGATTTATCTTTTAGTTTAAAACACAATATTTTACATTAAAATCGGTATTATTTAAAAAACTATCCCTTACGTTTTGTACAATTTCTTGTTTAAAGTTTAGTGCAGGGAAATCCATAGATCTTTGAATTAAGTCTACACAAATAACTTTAGCCTTTATTTCACTGTCTTGCCTCGGTTAACGATATTATCAAATGATTTGTAAATTTTTCTAAACATGGCAAAATTTTATTTTAACTAAGAATAGTAATAGCAGTAGTAGTTAAAATAGTTTAAAGGCATTCTCTTAATCTTTTTGAAATTATCATCAACAATGAATGAAAACCACAATAACTTTTCACTTTACTTTATATACAGTTGACAAAAGAGTTCACGAGTTCATCGGTTTAGCGGCTGATAAAATGGAAGAGGGATAAATGCGTCCAAGTCCAGCGCTTAGGACGATCGTGCCTCTATATTGTTTATTACGCTAGTAAACAGCTATAATAATGGAGGAATAGAAATTGATATATCTACACAAATATTGTAAAACAAAGTCTGTATAACAAATATTTTCGACCTCAATACTAGAAAAAGAGCTAAAGTAAAACGAGTATCTATACGAGGGACCAAATGGGTCTAATAAAAACAGTGCCAGTTCACTGTTCTAGAATAAACAAGACTAAACAAGAATCCTTATATATTATTTTTTTAAGGGTTATAAATGTTGAAATATAAATGTATTAATTGCGAATACATGTAATATATGATAGGGTATATCAAACTTGATGAACCTTTAAACTAATATATATAACTTTTGAATTTACAGTATATATCGTTCGTTCGTTCGTTACCGGCCTTGATCGATTAAGCATTTATTGAGAAAAAAATAAAATGAGAACATGGCTACCGTTTTTATAAATAATATTAATATTGGTTATGGCTTCTTTTTCAATGTTACTCTATATTGCAAAGATGATATCATTGGTTGATTTTAAAAACTGAAAGTTAATAGATGTCTCGATGATTATAAATAAAATGCTCAATCCACCAAGGCGAGTAACAATAATAATAGCTTAGTTGGTAGAGCGATAAGAATAGTGTCGAAGATCAAAGTTATAATTTAGTGGTGCTTCTTGACAAGTTTATTCCAAACTTGCCGCAGTCGTTCAAGGTCATGGTGAAATAGATCAAACCGCCAATGACAGGATCAATGCAGCCAAAATGGTAATATTGAGACAGGTTACATAAGAAAATGAAGAGGAGAGCAGTTGAACATGGCAGAGAATTACTTTGTCACTGAGATGACAATGATTATTTCTATAGAGGAGTGTGGTGGAATATAACATACGGTGACAATAAATAAAGACTCTAAATAAATTAGGATAAGGACGATAAGATTATGATTTGTTGTTACATCCTTACCCTAGGCTTTATTCACGTGGAAGGTAAAAGCTTACCTAATAATCAATTATACTATGATCCCACTACTCAAGCTCTATGGCGATCTTAAATTTACAACGGTAGTTGGATTATAACTTCAGTTAAAAAATAAATATTGTAATTAAATCATCTCTTATCTTTGAACTATGAACGTTAACAGACAATCCCTTGGTAGTGGTAATGGAAATATCATGAATTGGTTATTGCTAAACCTGCCGTTTGTCAACATAGTCTCTACCATTATAAAAGGCTTTGAATAAAATACGCTTAAGCCTTACATTTTTTGGTTGGTGATCAAATTGTACAATTTACTTTTTACAAAAACGATTTTCATTGCTTAAATTTTTTTTTTTTTTAATTTATTTATTATAGAAGCAATTATTTTATTTTCATATATCGTTTTAGTATTTAGGTCACTTTTTATATAAAATGTTTCCGGATGTACATAAAATTTTCTGAGATATGGTAATAGGAGCGCAAATATTACGCTAACAGTATGTCATAAATGATGTATTGTTATTTAATTTACGGTTATTAAACAAAAATACTATTTTATTATATATACTTATTTCTTAATAAAATGAAATCTTGGCAGAATGCAGTTTCTTACATGCTCTTATTGCTTTTATAAAATAATAAAACGTTACTCAAATTAAAGTTCGGAAATGGTTCACGCTACATGAGTTTATTGTTTTTATAATCAGTGTATTCGATAGACGAAAATTATTGTTGCAGTACTTTAACTCTGTTTCAAATATTACTTTGGATGTTTATATTTTAATGCTATTACTAATTTAATTTTCCCTATGTTAACAGAGTAAACATTTGAACGTAGATTGCAATAATCTTTGAATATGCTTTGATATTTAAAGACCTTATATCTTAAAATAAGGTAATATTTAAAATATAACACATTCAATACCAATACCTATGTATACACAATAGCACGCATATCAACATATACAAATGCATACATATACAGACTTATAACCAGAAACATACATACTGTATTTTTTTGATAAAATCTTTTGAAGCCTTTATCTGTATAGCGTCTGGACAGTCTTAAATTTTTTTGTTATTACTAAAAATACTAAAAATTACATTATATTTTAATACATATTTTCTGTGGTGAAATTTTTTTGTGTTTTTTAAAAAAAATCGTGTTTTTATTTTTTTAGATATTATTACTTTTTCATTCTCGATTTGTTTTTTCACTCACCACACATTTCACACCGAACTTGTTTGAGGCCAATTTGACTTAAACTCAATATAACTGTGGAAGTTGACCTCACTCGATATACCGACGCCAAGGATTCCAATACTGGCTGCGGCAGTTAGTTCCTCTATAAACAAGGTGATACGACAAACGGTATCTTTTAGGCGGTGACCGCGCAATGTTAAGTCAACCCCAATTTGAAAATTTCCACAAGAAAGTTTTGATTTCCTACAAAAGTTAGTTTCGGCTCTCATTGACGTTTTCCTGTTAAATATTTCGCGGTATAAATCATATGCATACTAATGAATATGTCTACTTTGCAGCATTTTATTGATATGCTGATGAAATAGTATGGTTGGGCAACAGTCTTGAAGGATTAATCGACTTAAAGTCGGGGTATGCATCTTCGATAACGACCTCCATGCTTCTGTTTGCCAGGTAACTGATCACCCAGTTGCACAATTTCTCAGGAAACCCATAGGAAGGGAGCATCGAGAGAAGCGTTCTATGCCAAACCCAATTATAACCCTTTTCCTCATAAAAGCGTTGAGACATCAAGTTGAAACTCATATCAAATACTTGGGTTTAATTTCTTTGAAGCTGTGAAAATATAACAAATTTCTAGATCGACGCAAAAAACACAAATGCACAACCATTTATATCGTATATTTTGAAACTCGCTTGCAAGGGGATTATAACCTAAGAATTATACTTTGTTTCTAAATAAAGGTACTTTTGTGTCTCTTCATGTGTGATGAAGATAAAAATATTAATTTAATAGTTAGTAGTAAATAGGCTTAAGTTTATTGCAGTACCTTCAGGATACACAAATTTGTGCCATGTCAACCACCAACCACACAGTATCTAAATAGAAAATGCAAGCGTCTCACTCTGAGCCTTGACTGTCCATGAGCAATTACATCTGGCTGTAGGAGAATTTGCATTCACATTCTAGATATTATGCAGTAAATTGAATGGAATTGTAAACATTCTATTACGTTCGTTTAAATGGATAAAAAAATGGTCTAAATAATGAGATCGTCGGTTTATAGATGACAATTTTGATCATCTTTTTCATCCTATATGACATGAAAAAAAACATACGTGTTACTTTATGAGCGAGTGAAGGCATTTGTCTAATTTTCTAAGCAACTCGTATTTCAAAATTAGAACTTACTGTAGGTACACATTCACAAATATTTATTAAGGTTGATTATTGTCTAACATTGGAATGCGAAAATAAATCTGGAGCCAGATAACCATTGCATATTATATTTTATACCGCCTGGCAAGCAGCCATTTAAGACACCCCAAACGATTTCCTGTTTTTCCCTAATGTACCCACTTAAGAAACAACTTTCTTATCAAGTGACCTAAAAGTAAATAATTCGACAGAATATTTTATACTCTGGGTGATGCTGATTTTTTGATATTTTAAATCATACCACAAATATTTTTAACATCCTTTCATTTGTATATAATAGACTAAAGTTTTCATTTTCTCCTTTTAGTATTTTAAAGGTTTCCTCGTTAAATTCGAAGTGCCTCCTTTGAAGTCTTTTAATTTAGTTGTATGTATATTACAATGTACATTTAAAAAAGGAAAACATTATAAAAAGTTGTACTACTCGTATAAAAAGGTTGATTTAAATCTTAAGCCACTTGACAGAATATATGTGATTATCGATCCCATATGTTATTTCAAGTTCTTTCATAAAAAGTATACCTTTAAAAATATAATGAATATTTTACGTAAATGTAAAATGAATCAATACGGGCACCTTTCAATATAGATTGCCTCTTATAGTGATAGAGGTGACATCTATTAAGCTTTTTAGAAACTCTTAACCATCGTTTTTAACTTTGCAGAATGTCATATTTGAAAATGTTTTTTATAATCATTTATAGACTACATATAAATCATTATTAATTCTTATATGATCATGTTTTTTTTTTACCCGGGATGACATAAAAATATTTTACAACAAGAATCAATATTTTAAATTGATTAAAAGTTTTTATAGACAATTTCAAACGCTTATGAATATTTCGTATTAGAAATTAAGGCCTTTAGAAAGCAGCTTTAAGAAGCTTAATCAACGTTGTGTTTTTCACAGTAATAAATATAGGTTTTTTTTAATGGGGAATGACTATTACATAATCCTACGGCATATTATTGTCACGGCTAATATAAGGCGGGCACAGATTAACCGGATGAATTTAATAAGGATTCCGATTATTCAGTTTTTAGAAAATTAATTCAGTAAAAAAGTATTGTTATAGATATTTAGCTATACTGATGGGTATTGCTTTATTTTTAAAACCCTTGTATCAATAAGTTACATATTTACATAATTTCATGAAAATCAATAACTTTTTAGGTGACAATTTTTCTGTCAAAAACCGCGTTCGCTGTAGCTCCAGTGTTGCGAAATTTGCCTTACTTTCATATAATACAGGATCAGGACAGAGGGGAGAAACTCAAAAACTTATTAAATATGAGCGACGTTAGAAGCTGAATACGTAAGATAAACAGAATTCCACAAAAGTATTAAAGTTAAAAACACAGAATGTCTGCCGTTCCTGACCTGACAAGTAATGCAATTTACCAGACAATGCAGGCTAATGAATAAAGTTTGGTTGTTAACGAAGCTAACTTTCGGATATTCATTTATAAGTGGAGCTTATTTTCATGACAGGATTAAGTTGCGCAATTTCTTCAAAGTTTATATTGATTTACATTAACACGATTCTGAATAATATTGTGATTATTTTATTTGCTTATTCAACGCTCTTCATTTACAGTCTATTTAAAAGCATAATTAGACAGTGAACTAGAGCGTAAATGTATTAATTTCGCAGTCATTTAAGAATTTCGCATGCAATGACATTTTAAAACGAGAACAAATATATTTACTTGTAAAATCACCTCAGGGTTTAGGGGAAAAATATGACCTAGTTATAGAAATTTAAAGAAACACTCTTATTGTTGCAGTTATATTTAGCAAGCCGTAACATATCACCGAGGCTAAATCAAAGTAATGTTTTATTTGAACTATGCTGAGTACACTTATAAAAAATCAGGTTCCTGCAATAAGTTCTTTATATCTGAATGGTTACTTTTTTGAACACTTTAATTTGTATTATATTATACAACAATATATAACAGTAATTTAAATATATAAAAAAATGATAAAACCTTTCTAACCAAGAAGACAAAGATGGATATACGTGTAAAATTACAGTCGTAGCGGGAGAAATGAAATAAAATGAAGATTTGTATGCAAGGCATAGCTAAAGGTTTTAGATCAAAAAAGTAAAGGTAAGTGAAATATACTCGTACAAGATTATGTTTTTAAAGAAATGCAAAATATTGAGAATCAAGACGTTAGAGTGAAAGATGGTAGAGATAAAGTGCAAGGTATACGTATATTGAACGTAAAACTTAAAACTAGCCGATGCAGTTGTGGAGCATGACATGTTCAAAGCTGTGACGAGAGATGAGTATATAAGAACGGGAAGGAAGTTATATTTTAGAAAGTTGTTGTGACTGTGAGCAAAAAGTTCTGATATTACTATTACATATTATTTAGAAAGTATACAAAGTTAGTTTTTTAAATATTATTTGTAAATTATCTATTGTTGCATATTAAAAAAATATATTCGACGTTAACACGTGATCTCTTATGGTAAAAAGGTCAAGTAAAGAGAAATAGTTTAAAGTGATGATATTTCATAATTTAACGTGGTTTAGTTTAAGAAGTTAACCATAAATCACAAGTTAAGAGTTAAAAATCATGATCAGCTCTTTTAAAAAGTTACTAAACTGTTAAATTGTAGGTAGCAAATATACGATGGCTATTCTCTAGTCAATTTTCTATCAGTAATAATCCGTTGTATAGTGAAATATAACATACATATTATGCAGGAATCATAACACAATTTACACTTTATTAAAATATGACTAAAGGTAGTATTAGAATTAATTGGAGTTTTAAACGTTTATTTACTATTTACTTTTTGTATATAATACCATATTAAAAAACTAGTATAACATATTCATTGTAAATATTGTATTACTATATAATATTTACTGTCTTCTTATTTAATTCATTTTTATATGGAAATTTATTTTATATTTTTATTAAAATGGATTTGAATGTTTCAGATTGTTTCTAGTTTTAATACACCGTTAATCAGCTTCACCTGTCACTTTATTTTGTATACATATATGTAATAAAGTATGTATGTATATCAAGTTATATTTTAAATACATTCAACAATTCTCTTCTCTTAATATATTTAAGAGTATTTCCGGTATAACTCAATAGATAAGAAAAAACAAACAAAATTACACATTAATAGAAAAGCAAACTAAAATAACTTAATAGGAATTCATTTAATTTGTTAGTCAATAAGTTAAGACTATCGGTGCAAAACGCTGTTATGTTCAATTTATATTTTTCCTTTGTGGCTATATAAGTATTCGATATCAAATTGATCTGCTAATTTATTTATTGTTTAATAAGTTAAATTATTATTCTCCTTTTCACAATATTAATGACATGTGTCTTCGAACAGTCGATATTATTTTGTATGATAAATGTCTATTTACAGAAATCTAGTTCAAATCATGAAAAAATAATTTATATCAATACGAAATTATATACGCATAAGTATCTAAGATTTACATAATTTTGAAATAGTAACGTTCTTTAAATTTATTAAGATATAACTTTTCATTTACGAACATTACTTCTTCTTATTGTTGTTTGCAAATATTATGTATTTTGTTTTGATTTTAATGCAGTATTTGTTAAACTCTTTTAAGATTATATTTGGAATATCACGAAAAGTTTCAATTAAAAGATGGCTAATGAAACAAAGCATGAGAGTTTGCTAGTCAGTAAATATAGGAAAACGATTGTGCTGTGACTTCACAATATTTACAGTGGCTAATGAGATACCTTCTACTTCCGTCAACATAATCTGTGATTAAAGTTGGGACAGTAAGTGATATAGAGGAGCTGGGAAATGAATTACAAACAGTAGCGCAATTTAATGTGTTTTTATAATTAAAACTAGTGATTTACTTTATATTTTAGTTAATCTGCTATTGAGAGACAATAAGTAATTATTCAATATTATCGACCTAAAGCTGGTACGAAACCGTTTTTTTATAACCCTTTTTGTGAATTGGCGATCCAGAGGTCAAAACATAAAACATAAACAATAACATTTGCTGATGACTTTATTTAAGCTTAATCGGTGGTAGGTTACTTACAGCTGAACTACGGATCAGCCGTCAAGATAGATCAGGGCACTGAAGGACGCCGATTCCTAAGCTCTCCGCCGCTAGGATTCGCTATGGTAATGAGGTTAGCTGAAGAAATTCGGCAAATTCTTCATCTTCTCCTTAGTCTCCACAGTTATCGGAGGCTGGCTAGATAAATGACCTAGAGATTTATCCGGTCACCCGACCGTTGAACGAGAGTAGGCTTGTGAACTGACTCTAGTCAGGAAGTAAGCGTATCCCACAGCTTTATAAAAGTACATAATTACAATTTAAAGATATTACAATATTTTTTTCAAACAACGAGGAGGATCAATTTTTTTTAAGTTTAAACAGAAGTTTTTCGAAAAGTAGTTATACATAGTAGTTAAAGCTTTGATTTATTTAGTTTTTTTTACTGGCTGTGACTGTAGAGACGTGTGCTAGGACAAAAAATATCATAGATCAAGCAATAACATTGTTAATAATAAATAAGTAACAGAGAGGATATCCCAGAGGTTTGAAGATATTGCATTCTTATGATTTACAAAATACATTAGCTTAAGATAGCTTATATGTTTATAGACAATTTCAAATAATGATATTGTTGTCAAAAAAATTCAATATATGTAAATAAAACTGAACTTTATTATGATCATTAAAATTTTATTTCGTTAAGAGTAGTTTAAGAGAATTCATTATTATTTTTTCACTTTCCCTCAGCAGATTTGGATTCTCCGAAGGTTACTACGTCTCATTTTGTATTAACATGGTGAACAAGTTATTTTTTTTTCAAGTTTTATTTTTAAATATTTTATTGCTTCGCAAAACTGTAAAATAATTTATTTTGTGAATTGAAGAATGGTGAATATTCTATAAGCCGCTTATTGTATGAAAAAATAAAATATGTTTTTTTTACATAAAACTCAATCGATTAGATTAAAAAATAGTTGGCTCATTTGATTATTTTTTTTTCAACTCACGGCAGACTACATACATACTTACATAAAAATACAAATTGGTGGTTCCATTCTTGTGGTTCTCTTGTTTTCTGAAAAAAGCGCTGTAAATAATTTTTCATTAGGTAACCTAATAATATCCTTATAAACTTCTCAGCATCGACGCTCACGAAGCTGTGGACAGATCCTAGTTTTAAAAAATAGCTTAACCCTTCATATTTACTGGACTCAGACTTTAAAGGTACTGTTTTATAAAAGTATGTGATATTATATGATTTATTCTTTTTAAAAATGTTAAAACGGGTTCACAAAGTTTGCAAACTCAGTAGATGAAAAAACGGTCAGTTTTCTATAAGCACGGGCAGCGTTCACTGAAACGGTTCTGTAGTTGACACGGAACTGGTTGCCGTAAACTTTATTAAACATTGATTTAAAATTTATATAAACATCGCGGTTAAACATTTTTGCAAAAAAATCAAACTTTGTAACTACTTTATTATTTATCTGAGCTGATATGTTAGGCGAGTTAATTTTTATTCCAATTTATTGTAAAAGGTTTTAAGTTATTTATTATTTTATTTAAAAAATGTACCAATTTTTAAATTGAGAAAGTTTATTGCATTAATGAACTTTATAATCATTATACAAACACTACAACATTTTATTCAACACAATTACGCGCATGTTCGTTAGCGACTATAATTTTATAACTGTGACCCATTTCTTTTTAAGCATTTAATATATTTTTTTAATATCTTTAATATTTATAATATATAAATAGTTCGAAAAACACATCGTGAGAATTAAATGATGAATGTTAAAAAAGGAAGAGTTTTTATATTTTTAGATTTATTCATAATTTTCGAAGAAAATACTTTTAATAGTGTAATACCTAATATGATGTAAAAAAAAAGGAAAAAATATAAAAGAAATGCTGTTGTGGTTCAATGACCCACAATTTCTTTTGTTATGATTTTTTATATCACGGAAATAATTTGACTACTTCTAATTTTAAGAATTGAAGCAATAACTTTGTTAGTGTAATTGACGTATATGGATTACGTACGTATTACTTTGTCACGATTATTTATTTGAATTATAAGGTCTTACTTTGTTTGCTTAACTCTTTACTTCACAGATGTTTTACCTAACTTTTACTTACATAAACGCTAACGGTAAGAATATACTAGCGCTTTTCGGTTGTTAATATTCGAAATGAAATATTATACGTCTTAAATATATACTCATGACCTTAACATAATTTTGTCTCCGATAAGTTTTCCCATTAACCCTTTAACCTAATATCTTATAAAGTCTATTTGTAAGGACATTTATATCTTATTGGTGTAATTATAATTACAATACTTTCGACGCTACTTAAGTGACGGTCATAAGTAAGACTCACATTTCAAAAAAATAACAATAAATTTTACTAGTACCAACTACTCATCTTCATTAATTTCCTGTTCTTTTTAATTATCGGGATGGATGGCAAACAAGCCGACGGTTCATTGGACTTTGAGTGGCGCCGTCGCCTTTAAACTCAAAAAAAATAAAAATTGCAAAATTCAGTTCATGAAAAACATTAGACGTTAATCAATATATGGAACATGGTTATTGTAAACCCAGCTCAATAACAATACAATTCCGTAATGTTTGTTGTAATACTAATGAAATATGGCTGCAATCCATCCAAGATTGTAAAATTAATTATTAGACAGAAAATAAATGATAGCCACCATATAATTTGACAAAATTACTACGAGTTTCTTAGATTCTAATGCTATTATTTATAATTTTTATCACTATTATATCCTTCAAATTTTTAAATTTTATAATTTTACGAAAGAAATTTTACTTCCGGTATTAAAAACCTCCAGAAGGTGCTTTAAACTTAAATTGAGCGTCTTCGCTGAAAAGATACAACCCTGAAACTTTTAAAATAAGTCTCAGAGGAAGTTAGTTGTAGACTTAACAGTAATTACTTTTAAAAACATATACTAATTTTATGTGATCAATAATAATTGTATCGTTCTATTAATTAAAAATTGTAAGAAAATAATGCCCATTGAAACGCAAAATCAAGTTTTATTCCTGAAAAGCATTGAATAATAAAATGTGACGACTGATAATTCCAAATATTGGGTGATTGTAAATTTGATCCCCGAACTATAAAAAAGTAGGTGATGTTTTTGTTTGTAATAATAATATATAATAATCATTTATTTATTTCGAGCAAAACAGGCACATTTTGTAATTGGTCATGTAAAATAAAATTATCAAAATAAATTCAAATTATAAATTATAAATTAATAATGCCACAAATATGAATTTTTAATTATTATTACTCAAATAAAAAATTATATATTACTAAACTGAATATTAGACAATAGTTCATTCTATCTTAAAGTTAAATATTGATGACAGTATAATAATAAATTAATATAATTGGTTTGTAAAATAATTTAGAACTGAACGTTTGTATTTAAAGGCGACACGAGTTGAAGAGGATGCTTGTATAATATTTATATGTCTAGTACTTATATTTTAAGCTTTAATTAATTTGGGGCTAGATTGGATTTTGTGTAAATCCTGGTATATTTGCGAAACAATCTTAAGTAAACAATATATTTCGTTTTAAAGTAGTTGATATTATATCAACATATCTTTGCATAGACATATACCATTATATAAATGGAAATCAATGGTGTCAAAAAACCTATAAAACTTCAGAAAACCATCTGCTATTTTTGAGGCTGGAATTTAGAAAGCGGCCATGATAAAACTTTTCATTATCCAACGCAACACCGTAACGACGCAATCTAAATTATCGCTTAGTTTCAGAGCTAACTAATTAGCTTTAGTGCCCGTTACTTCGTCCCCTCCGTCGAGTGTAACGACTCTAGTAATTTAATTTTTGCCACGATAGCATCCCCGTAAATTATCAAGTCCATGTCGATAAATTGTTTTGGAGCTTGTTAAGCTATGATGATGATTACAGTAAACAAATTCACCGCCATGTTTATCCTTTAAAGCGCCATAACGCGTTTCTTAGTGATGAATCCCAACAATCCATTTCTATACATTATTCATCGTGATACGTGACAATATTGCGTATAAATTGATTATTTGTAGAAGCATAGTAATGGATGTTGGATGTACGAATTTGCATACATGTTGGGAACTGGGACAGCTTGATAATTTTCCAAATTTCTCTTAAATGCAAATGACCTACTATTTCTCTCTATGGAACAGAAAATAAAACATTAATTTTCAAAATTAAGAGAAAACTTGAATAATTTCAATAATAAAAAAAAATCATTGCTTGATGCGCAACTTTCAAGTTATACCACAAACTAAGACGAAGGTTGAGATATTAAAATAAATATAATATTATACGTTGCTTTTTTTAATATTATACATAGAATACATATACAGGCAAATTTACAATGAAGACCTGTGTAGTCACATCTCACATTCAATTGTAGCTGCAGTGCTGTCTTCAGGTAAAACATATAAAAAAAATATACATGATTTTTGCACAGTACTGCAAAACTACCAAAACTTTATATATTAATTTATACATGTATCAAACGCTTTTGATTACCAGTTAGCGTTACCCAGCGCTTCCGACTGTTTATACAAAATATTAGAGCCAGCTAGATTAAGTAATTTGAGTAATACATTATATGCAATATTTCTTATTTAGCAATGGAATGGGTATGGTCTCAATGACGTAATATATTTCATTGATTGATCGATTGAGACCAGAACTTAAAATAATTGGTTCTCGAAGTGGATTTATATAAGAATAAAACCAAACGAATGACATGTCCAGATCCATTCTTACTTATATTGAAAAAAAAATATAATATTGGTTACTATCAATAATTTCTTATTATTCTATCCCTATTTCCCTATTTCAGTACAACGAATGGCTATTAGCCTCGATACATGACGACTGTTCGACACAGACCAGTAACTATATTATATGATATTTTAATTTTACGTAGAAGAAGTACATAGCAAGTAAGTGTTGATTTTTTAACACTTCTATTTGTAGTGATTTTGCATAAAAAACACAAATCTATATAGTATTCACAAAATTCTTAGACTTAGTTAATAAAAAAAAAAATCTCTCTGAAATTTCTGACAAATCCATATAATTTATTATAACAAGTTTCATAGCTTTTCATTCCCTTACACAAGTAAACTGTGTAAGTGTTGTACTATTTAAATATTTACTTTTATGAAGGCTTACTTTCTCTAAGGCCTAAATTTGACTCTTATGATAATGGAGCTACCAATATAATATATGTTTTCTTTATCATCATAGATTAATTACTAAATGTTTTTCACAATATATTTCAGTTATTCAAACTTATACAATATTAATTAATGTTCGAAGTAGAAATTATTGGATATTTTTCGAATATATGAATGTATGATAATACATAAGAAATATTATATTCATAAAAAAATATTTGAGAAAAAGGTAATCGTATATTGTATAATGTATTTTGTAGCAATTAAATAATGTTGAAATACGAATATCACTAAATGTTACCTCATAAATATTTTAAAAAGATACTTAAATTTTGTTGTTTGTTTAAAAAAAAAATACTATATTTTTTGTACAAACAGCATAAATCATACCATAGGGTTAGCAATGATTTTATTTTTAATTATATTGTAACGAATAAGCAAAAGTGCCTCTAATCCAATTCAACGTATTTGGCAATATAACTGATTTCAATTTTAGATAACGTCTGTAATACTTGTAATTGTCCATAAAATTCAGTAAAGGAAAACTGGCATGAACCACTAATGGGTTGGTATAGAATGCTTTGCCAACATTTCGTTAATTATAGCTTAGGTTGTGGATTATTAGTAGTAAATCATTGTTTTTCTTTAAAATTAGTTCATTAAGGCATTTTTAGTTAAGTCAATGTATTATGTATTAACTATTTAGCTAGTAAAACCTAAATATTTTACAAGTAAATTTATATAAAAACTAGAAATTAGTATTTCTTCTATTACTAGTATTAATATAGACTTTTCAAATGGTTTCTACCTTAATATATTCAATTTCTGTTATAAAACTTTTCCATTTATATGTTGATTTACTGAAAGTAATTGAGAGCGTGACGAAAACAATAATGCGTCGTATAAAATTAATATTCATATACATTTTTTTAATAGGACAGTGTGGCAGATGAGCAAACGGTCTACCTGAAGGTAAATGGTGGCGTCACGGATATTTGCAGCATATAATTCATAGTTAAAAGAACTGCTTGGTTTAATATTAATCGTCTTAGCTATTATTTTTGTAATCTTGGTTTTTTATTGCGGTAAATAGACTAACAAATATATAAATATAATAGAAATACATGTCTTTACTTGTAGAGTACATGCATGCTAAAAGCAAAGCTTATTTTTAAATAAAATGAATGTAAATATAATGAAATGAAAAAAACAGCACTTTTATTTATTTGTTATTTAAAAAAAATGAGTTTTAGAAGCTACGAAATAAAAATCAGACTGTAAAACCGTTTCAATTTTTATTTATTATAAGCCACGCTTTACCTTTATTATTCATCATCTTAGAGCTTTTCATCTCATAATGAATTAATTAAATTTTCATTAGACTTTCAACCAAAATAAAAAAGCCGTTTTATTAATTATTTTGACCAGCAAGGGGCCAGCTTTTTTTAAGATGCTTATATCTTTATATAAATCTATCAACAACCATAACAAAAACAAAATATATAGTATATTCAAAATATGTGAGAGATATTGCTTAATTTTACCGCACTGAGGAGAGCCAAAATAATTTAAAATTTGATTTCATTATTTCCTGTCAATGTTAAAATCTTTTACACGTAGCCTTATCTGAAACTTTAAGTTTAATTTGCAATGTAAAGTTTTCAAAGCCAATATATATGTATGTTTATTTTTTTCATCTTTACATACATATAGAAAAACTTCTTCTGATTGACAAATCTTTCGACGTACAGTATTAAGTATTAGTCGTACGTACGTAAGTGTTCACTGTTGAAGTTGAACACTTACATGTCACAATGTGGGTTCCTTGTGCTATAGGAGGTCAAACACACGAAGACAGAAATGAAGTAAGGTTGAATTAGCCAGTAATGTATTAAAATGCAAATATTTGACTTGAATACATTTGAACTTTTAAGGTTATTACTTATATTTAGCTACCATCGCATAACAACATCGCAGCGAACTTCTAGCATGTTGTATTATTTAATTAGCATTTAGCCATTAACTACTAGACAGGCTCTTAATAGTACTATTGTTTTTTAAGTTGCGATAAATGCCGAGTTGGCTAGTCATTATAATGTGTAGAAATTGTTCTTAGAATATATATTAAATACGACCCAATATTAGGTTATATCTATATATATATAAGAGATAGTGGTGTTAGTCCAACTATTTATAACTTAAGAACGGCAAAACCGATTTGGCTGAAAATTGGTGGGGAGGCGGCTTAGCGCCCGGAGACGAACACTTTTTATCCCTTTTGATCGTACCTATTTATTTATTTTATAACAAATTATTAAATAACTATCTGACAATCACAATTATATGTTAGTTCTATACTATTCTAATAGATGCCGGTATAAGCGTATTCGTTGACCGCATTGAGTATATATCCGATAGACGGCGCTTTGGTAAAGTAAAATGTTTCATATCAGCTAAAACTTAATAGGATAACTGGCTACATGTTACTGAGACTAAGTATAAATAAATATATTATAGTAAGCACAATACTGTGAAATTTAAAATAATATTTTTTATTATATTGCGCCAGATGACAATCTACGAGTATTTAGCGACAATTAGATATCAGACTAATATATACTTAGCATTGATAAATATGAAAGTAAACAAATAACTTATCCTTTACTAATTTATAATAGATTTTCAGCTTTTTCCTTTTTAATATAAACTTGAACTATGACAAATCTTATATTAAGATCTCAGTGTACACTGAGATCTTAATATAAGATTTAAATTTGTGTATATAGATATACAAAATTGTACAGGGGTAAAGTTTGTATGTTTGTGGGTTTATAATTTATAAGTTCATTTGTTGGAGGTATCTTCAAAGTAAGTTATGCGAATCTAAAAATGTCTTAACCAATATTTAGAAATAACTTTCACATTGGGTCTATGCTATATTATATTATTCCCTTGAAATATGAATAGGGCTTATCGTGTAGAATAATTTAGAAATAATGTTGACCAATAAAAGCTCGAGCGAAGGATTTTCTTACGAACCCTGTGTTCTCAAATTATCGCGGACGCAGACGCGGGCAACAACTAGTATATCATTAATATTATTATATTTTACGGTAGAATATAATAATTATTGATCATACTAGTTATTATTTATTATAATAGTATTACTATATTAGTACTGCATAATTATTTACCGTCATTAAACTTAACTCTTGTAAGCGTTTAATACCTCTAATGGTTTTCTTACCAACATGGGCTTTATTGTTTTTAAATTTCTATTATACATAACTACATAACTTTTAATTAACGTAATTGTATTTTTAATTAAACTTGAATTGAATGTTTGATTAAAGTAATTTAATTAAAGGATGGAGATACCAAAGTAGCTTTTATTGTTCACAAATACGATTATATAGTTTTATAATGACTTTTAAAAGATGAATCGCTTTTTTGTATAAAACGTTTGGTAAATGTTGACGAGAATGATACAGTGAGCGTGAACTCCAGCGAAGCTTATGTCCGCAATACCAAGCGTTTTAATATATTACTTCTACCGTAAATTTTAAAAGTACTTGTAAGTTATAACATATTTGATTATACATAGAATTAATGTCTAAGATAAGGTCTTATGTCGGAGATTAGTCTAACATCAAACGTTGATATTAACTAAAAAAATATTTTTTATTAATGAGTTATATTAAAAAAATGTAAATTGAACAAATTTCTTGCTACATACAATATAATTTAAATTGAAGCTATACTTTACATAACAAAATTATTTCTATGAATTTTAGAATACAGTATCACAAATCGTTTTGTTACGCCGGGATGCACCACAACATTCAGTTGGTAATTTGCCAGGATTGCAAGAAACGAAATCGAGTTATTTTTTTTAAATAGCTTTAATATTTCAAATTATATAATAGATTAGAATTTATAACATAGCATTGGATCTTTGTATTGGTTCTTCAATTCATGTACTTACTTTTTAATACCACTTGTAACACTTTATATCAAATACTTATTATTATATAATAAAGAAATTAACAGTCATTCAGACAATTTGAATAACCTAATAGGACCAATTTTTATTAGCCTTGTGAGTGTAACAAATCTAGGGAGTTCTGTATTTTTTCTGTCCAATCTAAATGAAACGTGCACTTATAGTTTTTCAATCTTCTGTATTTGAATATTTACTTATGAATAGAATAGAAATATCATTTTTTTTATTTATTCAAAGGCTTAATAGTTAGATTTTTATCTATTAAATATTTATCTTATTAACGTATTAGTATGCCCATCATTAATATGATATTTGACTTCAAATAAAACTAAAATAAACTATTACTATAAATATTTAAAAAACAGATAAGTAAAAACAAACACTCAAAAATTGGAATGTATTTATCTTTTAAATGTACCAATGTTCTCAGAAATATGGCTTAATTGTGTTTGGAAAAAAGATAATTATAAATAATTCATTTAAAACTCTGTAAAATTGGACCGTTCTGAAAATATAATTATGATGCCAATCACAATATGGTAGTCACTGTGGTTGTTTATAATTAAGTGCTCTAGCTGGGGGGCGTATTACGTTTATATTTGCTTTGTTCCAATGTTTTCATGCTAAAGTATGTATATACTTAAAATAAATTTAAACTTTTTTGAACTTTTTTTATTTATTGTTAATAAAAAACAAAATGCGAATTTAGGCATAAAGGAAAACAAATTCGACAACAGTAACCTAAATGGTTATGCATGACAGCATAGGACATGTAGACTAAAAAGTTTTCAAAGCAGTTACTGATTTAAAATCTCTGATATTTTAACCCAAAATAAAACACATCGTTCATAGATTTTCTCCGATAACTTGATAAATTTTATTGTTAGAAAGTAATTCGATATCCATTAATACTCCAATTTTTTTTTTATTTATGATGCCTGATTAAGCTCATATACATTAATCTTATATGAAGTGTCATAGTGTGTTTTTTTCTCAAGAACTTAACATAAAATACTTTTATTCAAATTTATTTCCTTGTTTTGATTTTCACATCACACAAATTTTCTGTTAATGTCATAATGACATCTTAAGGATTTTGTTTTTCAAATGTCGAAGTAATATTTGTATATAATTTTATTCATCCGCATATAGTTTTAATTTAGTATTATGTATACTTTCTCTAATGCCGTCGATAAAAAATCAAAATAAAATAGGTCCCAAATGAGATCCTTGAGGAATACCTTAGGTTGGAATATGATCATATGATTTTATTTCTTTTAATTATTATTATTTTCCACGGACACGTCATCCGTGCTCTTTTTTGACGTTTTACAATTTTTGTCATGTGAAAATGTAATTTATAAATAGAGATTTTGAAAACATGCATAACAGAAGACATTATTAGTAGGAACCTTAAAAAAACTATGTCAGCGAGTCCTTTGCACAGGCTTTTTTTTAAATTATTATTTTTTTATTTATTATTAGTATGTATATATATTGAAATATATTAAAATATGTGATTTGTTAAATTTTAGTTAACTTATTATATTTAAACAATATTACATTAACGTAGCCGCCTATAGACTATCATTTTTCTACCAAAATACTGCTGTAAGAGCCCACTGTTGATTTGATTTTGACTCATCTCGACACAACAAACTCAGATAACTATTTCTTTATTCCGATAGCTGTTTTAAGTTCAATTTTTTTTCGGGTATTTATTTTGAGAAAATCAAAATTTTTCTAGAATTTTTTAAGATGCTCATGTATTTCATAAAATATGTATTGATGATACAGTATATATTTATTTATTAAGTAAAAGAAGCCACATGTTGAGTAATATTCTAACTTTTTTCTTTTTAACTTTTTTAAATGAAATTGATCAAACATTAGTTGTATCTAACGTACTGCCAGACTTAAATAATGGAGTAATTTAAATATATCGCAATTTTTACTATTAATTCTAGGTATATTAATTCTAAGTATAGCGCAACAATGTCTATTAGTGACCTAAGTACGTTAACGGATATTCACCATAGATCACTGGTCTTCTTAATATTAATGTTATTTTTTATACATTTTTTGAAGTGATAACTTCTTATGGAAGGGTGAAACGGCTTTGTAACGTAGCGCGTTACGTTGCCAGCTTGTCTGGCTTCCCTTTCTTTCAAGCATATAACAGCAGAAGGCAGGCTCCTCCTCTCGCACTCTGATAAACAACGCTAGCCGTATTACTTACGTAATGAGAATTATTATAAAATAAAAGCGTCACGAGACGTACACGTTTTGGTTTTTTACAATTTCTTGGCATAAACCTTTTCAAAATGCAGTCGAAGAGTTTAAAGATTTATACTGGAATATCAGTAAAGAAATTCTCAAATCAATGCGAACCTCTAGGTCAGAAGTAACATATTTACTGTCTGATTAATTTAGAATCGATTCTGTGAGATGTTACTCATTAATTTATTCAAGATTTTTTTTGTTTACTGCTAATTAAAAAAAAAGTTAATTTCTTACAAAAAATATCTTTATTTTAACTTTGTTCTTTATTGATATTGAATTTTAAAAAATTACAAGATTCAGATCTGATGCTAGCGTATTTATTTAATATTTGAAATTGTAATGATTTTTGAAAATACAATATTATCATAATACAGAAAACTAGCGGCAGTGATTCTAGCAGGCTTTATAAACATGAGTGATAAATAATATGAAGTAAACAAATTAAAAAACATAATATTTATCGAATTACGGTTTGAAATGTTAATATTTAAATCTCCACAAATTATCAACTGTTTACTTAAATTGATTATCTTATCTTATACTTAATTAAAATCTCATCAATTATCTTCTCGAATCGCATAAAGTGAGACAAAGTGGGCTTAAAGGCGCTTATAATAATAAATTGCTCTACTTCGACTAAGGCTAGTTTTACTGTCCGTTTAACAGAAATGCTTAATATGTCGTTACATCTTTATTGGTTCGTATTTTATCCATGTATTAATTAGAATCAAAGAACCACTAGTTTAAATTCTATTTAACGAACTAAGAACCTGGTCGTTATTAAAATTAAACAATAATTCTTCACTTTTAAGTCAGTTCAGTAACAAAAAAAAAAATATTGAAAGTATTTATTAATGATTCAATTTCTTAGTCCTTTATTTCTTATTTCTTTTAGACTGAATATTCTCAGTCACCAAGTTGATACACCTAACATTATTATCCTCATAAGTCAATTTAAAAATACCTGTTTTTTTTTAATATATTAATTACTGGGATATTATATTATATTCATATTACTGGCATATCTATAAAAGAAGTCGTGTTAGTTGAATTATTTATCACCCAAGAACGGCTGACCCGATTTGGCTGAAAGTTGTTGAGGAGGAGCTTAAAACATGGAGACAGACTTAGTTCTATCCCGTTTGACTGCGTTTATTTATTTATTATCTGACAGTCATAATTACCTTTTAGTTACATACTATTCTAATAGATGGTGGCAAAATATTATTTGTTGACTGGATTGAGTATCCGATGGAAAAGTATATACTTTATACTTTGTAAAAGTATATACGTTTCATATAAATAAAATATTAAAAAATAAATAAAAAATAAAAGCTAAAACTTTTTTAAATTTTTATTATAGTTAACTCAATACTGTGAAATTCAATATTTTTTTTATTTTTTATTTTGTTGCGCGAGGTGATAAATCTAAAAGTTTTTAGCGGCTCTTAGACATCAGACATACTTGTCATTGACAGTGTGAAAGTAATAAAATAATTTATCCATAACGAAGTCTTAATAGAATTTCAGCTTTCAGAACTCTTTTTCAATATAAACTTTAACTATGACAAATCTCATATTTTTATTTTAGTGTATATTAATCTATATCTATATAATGAGTAAAGTTTGTTTGTTTGTGGGAATGAGCAATTTCCAACAAATAAATTATAAAATTTATTTGTTGGAAATTGTCGTCAAAGTTAGATATACGAATCTAAAAATGTCTTTAACAATATTTATTTCGAAATATTGTTTTCTAACTTTCATGTTGGATCTAATGATGATGATAATAAATTGACGGGAAAGATTTAATTTCATAGATTTAATTTAATGGTTTGATACTGTACAATGGCATTGTTTATTCTGTACAGAGAAAGACAACAAGACTGATGGGGTTGCTGCTTCCGGTCTCGCTGAGCCGAACTACTATCCAGTACGTCGAGTACGAAGAGATATATGAAAGAGTCTGTTACTCTTCTAAACGTCTCTTCTTGAGAAAATATTCCAGAAGCCTATAGTCAATTTCGAAGACAGAACATAAAAATTATAAGATGGGACACAAGGACGGCCCATCATTAGGAATGGCTGTGTAGAAGAATACGAGGACTGAAACAACAGGGGTGGGGACAGTTTTTAAAAGGAGATGTTCCATTGAAATCATCTTTGTTTTCAAACTTCCAAGTTTGAATTATGTTATGTTCAATGTCTGTTATTAAATAAAGATTTTTTTAAATATAACTTCTGATCTAATTCACTCAAATATTGTTTCATATTTGAAAATATCTAGAAATTGTAGTGTCTGCTTATAAAAAAACGGTTGAATGAGTTGGTTACGATTAATTACGATGAATTATAAGATTATGACTTGTCACAAAATCAACTATAATCAGTAGAATGGTATATTAAGCTTAGACATTTCATATTAATTTTATAAATAGGAATATGAAATGTTAAGTCTTTCAAATTAAAAAAAATGTATTTAGACATCCAAGCGACAAAACGGTAAATCTTTTAAGTGTGAAGTTACAATGAGATGAATTCAGAACCGTTACGAAAAACAATAATAACTCATAACTGCCAGTTTTTTTGTCGTCCGAGCAAAACTGCGCGAAAATAATATATCATGGATTTAAGCCAAAATATCCAAAGCAAAACCAAGCAAATCCTCGTATCGGAAAGTTAATGCACACCAAAAACGAAACACAAAGTAGAAATTCTTGATAGAAACTCGCCGGCGTAAATATTTTAAAATCCCTTTAGAATAAATTTACTTTTTATTTACTTTTTTTTTTATTAAGGATCGATGAATTGACTTATTATGTTATTGAAAATGAACAATCAATTTATTATCATTAAATAATTGAAAAAATATATTTATTCTTATAAAGTAATTATTTATTGCCAATCCAAATTGACTTAGAACCTAAAACGAAATGAGATCAAAATGTATAAGTTAAAAAAAATATAGTGAGAGTACTTGATACAAAATGGTACTAAACAGTATTTTGGACAAAAATAAGACACATGAGTTGCTGAAAAAGGGATTACTTTCGGATTGTACTAAAGCTCGTAAGAAAAATATTCTTGCGGAACCCGGTACTTCGATATGGCAGATATTGCTTCACGAAATATACAAACGGAAAAGATTTCCATATACTTCTTATTGTTTTTAAAAAACAAAAAGCGTAACTCGAAATAAAACAAATGGTCCGGGCTACATGACTTTATTGCTTTTGTAACGAATGTGTTCGTTTAAACAGAACTATCATTTAGAGCTTTAAAGAATTTCAAGTACCTAATATATTTATATTTAACTGTAACGTACGCCGTTGATGTAATAAAGAATTTTGAATATTTAGTTATGAATATGCAGATTTATAAATTTGATAAAATTATTCAGACCTCTGTTAAAAAATATGTATTTTTATCAGAGGTCTGAAAAAAATTGTCAGTCATTAATTCAGATAAAAAATACATTGTCCTACCACATTGGTTGTATATGAATACTGCATATCTACTAAACATAATAAATTATCTACTAGCCAACTTATATATTTTTGTCATAGTAAAACTATCAACGACGTTTTATTTTTTCTAACCATCAAAAGATTGTTGTGGAATTAAATTGCAATCAGTTTTCAAATATTGCAATTTCCCAAGAACATGGAAATACTGTATATAGAGCATAGAGGCACAGCTTGCTAGCAGCCATATCGTATCACCATGTATTTTTTTCAGCAGTAAGTATATTTATAGCGTCACTACTTCATATATTTTTTAATTTAGTTATTATAAAAAGGCCAGAATAAATAATTATTGCAGTTTAAATTTCATCAGAACATAATTAAACTCCCTAAAATTTACTAAGGAGTTATAAGCCAATACCCATAGTGTCATAGCAGATTTAAGTTTCATATTCAAAAAACAGAAATAGAAATCATATTTTGTTTGCATGTAAAAAATATTTTTCTTTCTAGTTTGGCATCGTGAATTTTACGCCAAATACAGGAGCTTTCGAATCGGTCTTTATTTTGCATATGAGGGCGTGGAATATTGAATAAATCTACGATAACTTTATTTCGAAATCCTTTTACCTCGCACCGCTGATTTCTAAATGAAGATGTAAGCCAAGAGTATTATTCAAATAAATTTTGGTTACCTCTTTTGTAATTTTATACCGTGTTAGACTTTTATATTTTGATCACACTTCAAGTCTCGACATAATATCTATCGTTTTAAATACGTTTGTTTTACAAAAAGTTACAAAATTATATATTTCTGATTTTTTTTTGGACCTTAACCAACGTTACTTTGCGGATATATAAAAAGTATATACATATTACAAGAAAAAATATGAAATGTTATTATATTATTTTAAATTGAATGTATGAAGTTGCAATTATTACCTAATTAGTATCGAGTGCTTTGAAAAATATACAAATATTTTCATGTTTAAATTACATAAAATAGTTTGAATAATGTACATATTGTATTTATATTATATTGTATTTATATTATTGTATTTATATTATATATATAATTATATATATATATATATATTTATATATATATCGGCGCAACAACGAATTGTACGACTAATGAAAATCGGCAAGTCATCGTGCAGGTGTTTCAAACTTTGTAAACAAGTGATTAGTGATATTTGACCCACTCCTTCGACTATGCTGTGTATAAAAGCGAGGCACAAGGAAGGGAAATGGTCGATTCGTTTGTTACTGTTCATACGGATAACAACTGTGTAAAATTACTTTACTTAAAATAAAGTTTCAGTTTACTGTATTGGTTTATTTCTATTATGGAACACCAAAATATCAAGGAAAATAGATAATGACGTAAGCTGTGCCTGACGTCATAGTTTTTAATAGATACCGAAACGGCTTACTCCGACATCAGAAGTGGGATCTGAAGCTAGCTCATTGGCTCACTATGTTCGAAATAGAGCTGAAGCATATAAAGTTGTTTGAGCTTGAATAAGCTCCTAGTGAGGCACTCAAAGGCGGCGACTCATCACGACTTTTACAAATCTTACATGTGGGTATGACGGAAATAATTTAATGAGTTGTTCTTTTTTTAGTGCATTGGCGTAATTAATGGCAAACCGAAGAATGATGAATATTTGGAAGCTTAAACTATTCGTTTTATGAGTCCATTGATGATAAAGTAGAAGAAATTGCCGCGTCAAGTGATGGCGAGTAAATTGGTTTTATCTTGAGAAAACGATAAAGCTATCTTAGACGTTGACATTCGCGAGACAATCAAACAAGAGGTTTGTTTCCGTTTGTTTGTTGCGGCAAAAGCGGGTATGTTCCCTGGAGTGATCGTCGCACCAACGGAGGCGTAGGCGGTGCGTCTTCGGGCCATGTGGCCCCTAGAAGCGGAGGCAATAGCTTACCTAACATGTCGACAACTATTACATCGCGGATATTCGCAGGTGATTGCTATTATCTGGTGAGTTGTAATATTTTTATTTGTATTCTGCTGCCGTATACTCTCTTGTTACGACATACGTAATGTGGTAGAACAAATTATTTGCGACGTTAAGTCACCCGTTAAGAGTTACAGATTTTATTGTCCATACTTTCCAATAATTATTTTAAATTCATCATCACTTTGCTCCCGTGTGGACCACGATCATATTAAATGATCCAGACCACACCATCGACCTAGATCCATTTCCTTTAGAGCCTCTGTGGACCACGGCGCACAAGACCGCCTAGACCACAGCATCATCACTTTGATCCCGTGTGGACCACGACCATATTAAATGATCCAGACCACACCATCGACCTAGACCCATTTCCTTTAGAGCCTCTGTGGACCACGGCGCACAAGACCGCCTAGACCACAGCATCACTTTTATGTACTAAAACTTAAACAATGCAGATTTACGTGGAGTGACTGTATTGAAAATCAAATAAGCGGTGGCATGATGCGCGGAGCATTGTCATCTCTTTGTACTTAATCTCATTATACTTCGCTAATATGTTTATGAATATTGAACTATGGCTGATGACTTTGTGAAGTTGATTAGCTAAAAATCTACTGTTTACATTATAATTCTGCTAACTTTGCTAATGGAATATTCTTGCGCTTTTGTTAATTATTAATCATAGGCCAAAGATCTTGTGAGAATCAATATTCAATTACATTACCTCTTAGTATCTACAAGAGTGGTACCTCTGAGCTAATTATGTGTTACCCTTGTGCTATTACCATGGGTCCTTGATGAATCCATAAGAGAACCCTGAGATACCATTGGGATGCCTTGTGGAGCCTTAACTAGACACGTACACACCATAATCTGGAGAGTAGTACCTCTGAGCTAACCACGTGTTACCCTAGTGCTAACCACGGGTCCTTGATGTATCCACAAGAGAACCCTGAGATTCCGTTGGGACGCCTTGTGGAGCCGTGGTAGACACGTACTTACCACAGATCTACGAGAACCTTAAAGTGCTAGCTAACCTAGTGCTCACAAAATCTTCCTATGTTTACAAGACAGTGCACGAGAGGTGTCATTGTCTACTGATTTAACACTATTTGAAAGGGCTGTATTGCTTACAGATGCCTACTCAAAAGAAAATGTTTCATTTGCTTTCAGAGTACGAAATTTATAAAACAGGTAGGTGCAGAGTATGCACCGCCTTTCAGATGGCCGTATCGGCGGAAGAACCCCAGCATATCGACCAATGACCCAGGGACTTTCAAGAACACGGCTGGTGCAGAGCGCGCACCGCCGGTCAGAATGGCCGTATCGGCGCAACAACGAATTGTACGACTAATGAAAATCGGCAAGTCATCGTGCAGGTGTTTCAAACTTTGTAAACAAGTGATTAGTGATATTTGACCCACTCCTTCGACTATGCTGTGTATAAAAGCGAGGCACAAGGAAGGGAAATGGTCGATTCGTTTGTTACTGTTCATACGGATAACAACTGTGTAAAATTACTTTACTTAAAATAAAGTTTCAGTTTACTGTATTGGTTTATTTCTATTATGGAACACCAAAATATCAAGGAAAATAGATAATGACGTAAGCTGTGCCTGACGTCATAGTTTTTAATAGATACCGAAACGGCATACTCCGACATATATATATATATATATATATATTAAAAAAATATACAAAAAGCTACCAGTAACTTAAAGAAATTTAAAAATTAGCCACGTGCCGGGCATAATGTTTTTAATTTTAAACCTTAAAAGACGTCGAATATTTATTAATTTTCACAAGTTAAAGTTGGCGCCTGTTAAGACAAGTTTAATGTCTGTTCAAAACAATATGAATTTTAATTCAATGCTAATTCCTTAAAATTTATATAAAAAAATGTTGGTATATGTTGATATTAAAATTACTTACTTTTATTACTTTCAATTTTAGTTTTAGTATGGTATATGTTTAGCAAATAAACTTATCTTGTATATATGGTCTATAATCATATTTAAATAACATTCCTTAGTGAAAACAGTATGTTCTTAATATCAGATAAATCAATATCAATTAATATTTAATAATAAATTGGTACACAATTCCTGAAGGGAACTGTCAAAGTAGCCGCCAAGTTAATTGATTTGTTAAGGAAATTGTGCGGCGCTTTGGAATATTTAAACACAAATTTAATTACTTCTTTAACACGCACAAATAAACATGCTAATTAATAAAATAATTGCGCCTGAAAAAAAAAACAATTGCTTATCAAGATTAAGAAAAAGGATACACATTTTGGTTTAAATAAATTTAAATATATTATTAATATTGGGTGGAGAAAAAAGGTTATTATTTAATCATATCTAGTTATCATGACACTCATTATGGTAGTAAAATACCATATATATAAATTAAGTGTAATGTAATCGTATATACTTTTAGAATATTCTGTTGTACATAAGTATTAAATGATTTTCCAATGAATAATGGTCCCCTCAGCGTTATCTGAAGATATTGAAATATTTTGTCAAAATAAGCAAGAATTTTCTAAACCACCTTTGGTACAAAAATAAAAATCTTTGTACCCTGCATTTGAAGTAAAACCTGAGCAGAACAATGTAATTTAAAAAAGTTCTTTGTTAGTGTCTTGATAATGTAGGGTAATACGAATTAATTTGAACGAATTTTGTCTCGTTATATATTATAATATACTTAGTCTGGCTATAAATATTGTTACGTAAAAAAAAATACTTTCAAATTTGGAATCATTTCATATGTTTGTGATGTTGAAACGATAAAGAGAACCGAATTGCTGTGATAGCAAAGGACTACACTGGGTAGGTATGGAGCCGAATGCAATTTTCGAAATTGCCCTATCCGCTTAGTATTAGTCGAATATTTGTGTACCATGCTATTGATATGTATAATGAAACCTCTGTTTGTGACAGCAAAATAGCTGGCCGGAACGTGGAACTCATACAAAAAAGTGTCCAAAGCAGGGAATAAAGAAATCCAGCCCAAACAGAAAGAAAACAAAAATTTTATCTCTGGAAATAATTATAGCTTATAGAATCATGTCGCTTGTTTAAAAAATGACCAAGGATATGTTGATTTTAAATTACGCAGTGTTTATTATTTGTAAGATAAATCTTCTTAAGTATTACCAACAGCGGGCTGCACATAAAAAGATACAGGCTATACTTTTCTTGATATATCAATATCATCATATTTTTATAAAAAATACAAGAGTAATAAACTTATTAGGCATTAGAAAAATTTTAATTTTCATTGTAACAATATTTTTGACAAGACGGTATATTCTTAGTTAAGGGCTAGTTCAGGCGTAGTATACATATAAATGTATATAAATTGAAGACGAACGCTTGGTCCTTTTTAAACCCTTATGCAAATTTCTCTCATACAAAGCAAAGAGGTTCGTTAGAGGATACACCTACCCTCTGAAATTAACTTTCTAAATTATAGCGTTAACAACATTAAAATCTTTTTTATATTTAAAAAGAACTAAAAGAAACCGACGATGATGGCGTTGATTAAAACTAACAAAAGATTTAGGTATCTCCACCTTTTTGGAAAAACAAAGATCTGTTCATTTTCAGTAATGGAAATCCATAGTTTTAAAGAAATCTGATTTCAAAGATATTGCTGAAATAAGACTGTTTTACTCAACGAAGTTGAAAATTGTTGCCATAATCTCTCTTGCTTATATTAATCATATAAGTATAATACTGAAAAGGCTGTTTGTACCACGTACTAGGTACGAAACGTAGGTCAACTATTTTAGTGACGTCGAACTTATTGTCGTCTCTGGTGCAAAAGTTGTGGTGAGCGAGCTGGATAATCGATTGTCGCACGTATGACTTCAAAGTTTGGTAAATCTGGTCTTGGCGATTAAATTTATCTCTAATTAGTTAGACGTAGTGATATTTAAAGTAAATATAGCAAGGAGCGAATTAAAAAAAAATATCAAAAATATTTTTGAATTGCTTTATTAAAAAACTGCCAATGTAGTTGACCCGTGATTAAACTACCACCAGAAGCGCTGGCAAAAACCTTATCAGTTGTTCTTTTAAAATAAATTTAACAATATTTAATGTATACATTATAATATCAACCTTGAAAATGATTCAACAACCAAAGCTCCACAACCTAAGTTTGTAGAAATGCGATCAACTAAAAACTGTTGAATGCTATAAGCTTTATTTAACAATATACTTTAAATTTTAGATATAAAATAAAAAAAAAATAAGGTGTAAGACATTTTGTGGAACTTTATTATGTAGTGTGCACTTAAGGCACCAGTACACGTATGCACTTAAAGGATTTTTAACTTTTTGAAGACGAAATATGGGCGTTACAAGTTTATTTTTATTCTTGTATTTATCGAGTGATCACTGTTTTTTACGTAAGTATCCAAATTTTGACGTATAAATTATATTTTATTAAATATGTATTGAGAAACGACCGTAACAATAGCAATATATATATAATTGTAACTTTCAAAGATCCCCTCAGATTCTCAAAAATATTAAACTATCATTGCTGCATTAAAATAAAGTTTGTTTCAGCCCTACAAGCTTCCCATCTCAAGTTGAAGTTACTGAAGCGAAAAAATTCATGTCGCTATTTATTATCCGATCAAACTCAAACTTGGTATTTATATTTTCTTGTATATTTTCTTGGGTTGTATTGCACATGGGTAAAATAAAAGATTTTTGATCCAATACATTTTTAAAGTAGCAAAAAATAATAATAATAATTATATGAGGGGAAATTACCTGCTTTTGGCTCTGCCCAAGGGCGCTTTATTTTTCTAGGCTAAATTACTTTCTCGCAAATGCTAAGAGTTTTATGTTTAAGCTCATACGAATAATATATTTGAGATCAAAATTTGATATCTTTGCCAAATAGACCATGGTGCAATAACGAAATGTTTTAAGATAATAATGTTTTAGGGTTTTTGAAAACGGGTGTAAAAAGTAGCTTTTGAAATGCAAGTTGCATTTTGATAAGTGAACTATTATTTAATTAGCGATTTCTTAATTTACATAAAAAGCTTTGAAAACAGTAACCCCTTATTCAAAAATGTTCTAGGTATAGCACATAAGCGCTACAATTGTATTCGATAATGTCTGATACGAAACAATTTGAAATAGGCTTTTCAGATTAATATTATATATAATTATTTCAGTTACAAAATAGAAAAGAGATTTTATACAAATTTCAAATTATTGGAATTAATTAAAACTTATATGGTTGCACATATTTTACAAATATTTGTAGATATATACCTATAGTTTAATTAAATGAATACTATTAAATTATGAATTAAAAAAAAACTCGTTATAGGCATTAACTATAATCTGCGAAATACAAAACTCTAAAAGAAAAATGATCAATTATTCAAAGCATAGCATTAATGCTAGTTAATATGAATGCAAAAGTTATCGTCAAGTAAAGTTGATAAGCCATACTTCGTAACTATACGAGGGAGCTAGTGAAATAAGGCTAAGATTTAAAAGTTATTTACATGACAACCAGTACGACTTCCTTCCTGAGTTATTATCTGTTGATCAGTCATTCATTCACTTTGAATATCATGATTCGGGCATGCAAAATTAAATCACACAACAGTATATGCCGCATTTTGACATGAAAGAATGAAGTTGTCTCTCGACAAACACTATGGTGGAGTTTTCGTAAGATCGATTTTGGAATGAACATATTTGTCAATGAAAATTGTACTCAGTGAATACGACTGCAGTCGTTAAAAACAAAACCGATTAGCCTTAGCTTGCTAATGGACGAACTACTTCAGTCTGTCTTTTGGACATTAAAATGACATAAATGAAATTGCATTTTGTACAGCATCTGAATTTTAACTAGCGAAGACTCTCAAAAAATAGGTTACAGATCGGGGTCTAAGTGTTGAATGTCAATAAATGCAAAATATGGGAAAAAAAAACAGACGATACGTCTGATAGTCAAAAAATGGCACATAGCAGTGAATAAATACATTCTGTAAAATCAATTTACCATAAGTGTTATGAAGTTGTTTTTATGTAAGAAGACAATCTATCGGACCAGTAATCAGTTTCTGAAATAAAGTAAACTGAGCATCTATACGGGGCTCCAAAGGGTTTCATCAAAACGGCGTCGGTAGATTGCTCCCGAGTATAACAAAAATTCTTGTCTTAAAATAACCTTAAGAAAATATTTAAGTATTGTAGTTAGATATTGTTTTTGTAAAAAATTGAAATTACATAATTTGTGTAATAATTTTAATATATATATATATATATATATATATATATACATATATATATATATATATATATATATATATATATATATATATATATATATATATATATATATATATATATATATATATATATATATATATATATATATATACATATATATATATATTAATGGCAAAATGTACATTGCATATACCATATATGTTTATATTGTATGAAAATAAATATTTACAATAAACTTTCGTGTTTATATAATAAGTAGTTCTAGTATAATTTGGATGATAAAAATATAACAAACATTTTATTTTATAATAAAAACGATGTATAAAGCCTCACATTTAAAGAATATTTCAATTTCTTATAAAATGTTTTTTTTTTTCCATGCCACAACGAGTGAGATGATATACGAAAATCATTTAAATACAAATTTGGTAAAAAATAAACAACTTAATAAAAGTATTTTTAACGGATTAAGCTCGCGTATAATAAAATTTTCACTTTTTAAGCTGACTTTTCGATTGTTGCAAAGCAAGTGTTCACGAGACGATGAGATGTAGATTTATGTCAGAAATTCAGTTAATTAATCTGACGTATAACTAATTTACTTACTAAATTTTAATTCAATTATACTCGAGCTTATAGTGTTAAAAATGCTTTACCAAACCTTTACTAAACCAAAGAAACCAAACCAAAAATGCTTTACCAAACCAAAGAAAATATAAATTAAACAACATTATTTGATGTATTTTTTTAATTCTTACCTTCATGTAACCATTTAAGAATTATATGGTATCTTGAAAAACATATTAAATATGACGTTTGACAAAGAGATAGATAATTTATAAACGAGAAAATATTTTGACGTAAACTTTTTTCATTAAATAATGAATATTTGGAAAAAAAAAGAAACGTATCGAAGAATACCTTACTTTTTTACACATTAAGATACTTTCAAGTATTTTAAAATAAATTACTAACTTTAAAATTATTAATTTTAATTCCTAAATATATTATTTATATATAAATATATTATCGATAATAGAAGCTTTCGTAATAAAATATCGAATATTGGAGTTGTATTACCTAGATCATTGTTAGTAAAAAGTTAATAGAATAACTTGTAAGAGTATATACTTCATTGATGTATTATTATAATTGATTTGATACCATTTATTTGTGGTATTATTAAAAAGTTGTTTAATAACTGTTTCCTTACAATTGTTTTTTAAGTTAATCTCACTCAAATCTAGAACTAATATTTCTTTTAACTTATTCTTGGCGAAGATAAGTTGTAAGGCTAAATCAACTCATGGTCTCAAAATCTTTACGGGATAAGATATTCTTCTTTTAAAACAAGTTTAAATATGAAATTGTATAAAAAAATCAGCTAAGTTATAAGGCTCATTATTGCTTAATATTTAGAACATGACTGCACATAGACCCTGACTGTCAGGCGATTACTGCCCGACTATTGAACGATATTTAAGTACTACATTATAATAAATTATATATATATATATATATATATATATATATATATATATATATATATTACGCAGTTCTGTGACAGTCAGCCTTCCTAACCAGTGGCTTAGATAAAGAAAAAGTTTAATAAACGAGAATTCTCACTTCATGAATATTTGTTCATCTTTGCTTACTTCCCTTGAATTGTTTGAATCCTGGGTTTCTTTGTTCAGTTTTAAGATCTGGATGTAAAAAACATATTCCGGTCACTTTATTTAAATAATAATTAGCGGCTTCTATCACAAATATACGAGAGGGTATATATATATATAATAAATGATTATTATTAGACAACAAACTGTTAAAGCAAGTAGATATTTAAAAAAATATAATAATCATAAAATAAATATTAATTTAAAATGTTCAAAAGAAAACTATTCATTCATGATGAATAGCTATGAGACAAGTTATATTAAAAATATATAATATACATTGTATATTAAGAATTTATTTTATTCAAATGGCCGAATTCTAACACCCTTTCTATAAAAACTGTATCATTGTGATTATGAGATACATAAATTTGTTCTATCCTGGTTTATTCCATAAATTTCATACGATATTGGGGCGTTCATCAACTGTCACGCGTCAATCACGCGCCACATGCGGGTGACAGTCAACAATATTCAAATATTATAGAGACATTAAATGCTAGCTACTATTAATTTATTTTTATTCTGGATTTATTGTTTTCTGTCGATTTAATTTCGTATAGCTTTAGAATTATTTTTTTCGGTGTCATAGTACTCTTTGGTTCTTCTTTAATGTCGAAAATATATAATTATTAATTTAATTGTAAATATTATTTATTGCTTATAAAACATATTGATATTAGTAAAAAAAATGTTATTAACTATGGTTTTGTTTAATATTAAATTTAGTTATTATCATTATTTCTGGCCTTATTCGAATCTAGATGGGTTGGTGACATTTGTTTGATTCTTCCATTAAGTAATATCAACCGTCAGTTTTGCAATTACTACTTTTATTCTTTTGTCATATGAGATTGATTTACATGAGATATTTACAAAATAGCTAAAAATGTTTTCGTCTAGTTTCAGTGTAAACTATTGTATTTATATTATTCTAATGGAATTAAAGATTTTCGAGTATTTTAACTTTAGTCTACATGTCTTTAGTAATAAGTTAAAATAAAAAATATAAAGTTTTATAAAAAAAATAGAAAAGTACGCATTCTGATAAATATATGAACTCAATTTTTATTGGATTATTTAAAAAACATAAGATTTTCTATACGAAAATAATAAGTTAAAATATAGTCATAAAAAGACGCGCATTTTCTCAAATCATCAATTTACTTTCAATTAAAGAACGCTGTTCTGTTAGTTGGAAACTTTATCGTGAAAGTTATGAAGTAAGTACCGTTTAAAACTAATTTCAGTGTTTCAGAATGAAGAAGATACACGAGTTACACAAAAGGGGATTAACTCCAGATTGCACTGTAGCTGAACTAAATCACTACGGAAACCTTTTTGAGAATACAATTTTAAATGAAAACTCTTTTTCACATACTCCTTATTGTTTTTATAAAAAAAATAAAAACTTACTCGAAATGAAGTAAATGGTCTGAAATGATTTCACTGGTTTTCTAACGAGTGTATTTGTTTTAAAACAACTATTGTTTCTATGTATTATAGTATACTCATTTAGCCCTCTTTAAATATTATGGTGGTTGTACTTTAATGCTATTCTTATTTTACTACGAAGCAAAAATCTTATACTAAAATTTTCATATTTCCGGCGATAAACATCTCTATGTGTAACAAATGTTTAAGTACTGACAAGCAAGGAAACGATAAATGTGTCTTCGCCTCTTCATTTTCAGATGCGGCTATAATTTATTTATATGAAAGAATCTGATTTAATAGTAATCGTATTAGATATGAAAGAGAATGTAATTTATTAATAATTCTTTTTCATATAAGTAAATGAATGTAACCTAAAAAGACCTGCAATGTTTGTAAATAAGGTTTATTTAAAATGTATTCATCATAAGCTGGCTTTCATTTGAAAAGTGCGGAGTACATCCACAGGCTATTACACGTATGTCTGAATATAAGATGTTTGTATTTAGACGTTAGATATTTTGCATAATAGCAAATAGCATTACATAATCAATAATGTTTATATAAATTAATAATATTTTATGAAAATATAACATATTTTGTCCAAATTTGTTTCAATTGCTTATTGTTTCAGATTGGAATGCGAAAGTAAATCCGACGCCAGATAACCATTGCGTATTATATTTTATTGTGCCTGGCAAGCAGCCATTGAAGACACCCCAAACGTTTTCCTGTTTTCCACTAACGAAAAAACTTTCTTATCAAGTAACCTAAAAGTAACTTATTCGATAGAATGTTTGCAAAGTTATTTAATATCTTATATTATATCATTTTCACGTATTAAATTGTTTTAAATTTTAAAAAATACTGGAAGAGATCGCTTTTGAATCTGGATTTTTCATAAACAAAATGACATTATTCGTTTCAAGAGAATAAAATATTTGTACATAATTGAATAGTATTTATAGATAAATTCACAGCTAATTTAGATTATTTACAATAATGAAAAAGAAATAAAAGCTGTACAGAAAAACCATTAAAGTTCGCAACGAATGCCAACTTTAAGTTGTAAAGACATAAATATTGAACATTTGTCAAGCGCTTATAGCTCGAGTGTTAATTTGCTATCGTATTGTATTTAGATTCAATACCTATTTTTATTTCATTTATTATCTTGACAAGAAAAAAAATCTTATTTGATTATTTTTTACGAAAAAATATTTAAGTGAAGCCAAAAATAAAACAATTTTAAATATATCTTAGTAGATAAAAAAATATATAAATATAAATATATATATAAAATAGTGTAAATATAAGGACGGATCATCCGACAACATACGGTATGCGTAGACGACAGGACCTCTTCGGTCTGTGATGGTAGCTGTCAACCATTATACTGATATAATGTGCTCTACTAAAAAAGTTAACTGATGCTAAAAATATATATATATATATATCAATACAAAGTATATACTATACTTATTTTTTGCCTAGCCATGTGTGTTATAAAATGATTTTAACTAAGATTTACCAGTAGAAAACACTTGGAAGGTATTTGCTTTTAATTTAAAATTTATTACGATCACTGAGCAATCACCGGTAGGGTTTTTTTTACTTAGATAAGCACTCCTTTGAACTAATTAGTAATTTATTTGCGTTGACTTTACTGTACAACCAGAACTAGTTAGTTAAGTTAATTTGAATGAATGGATAAAAGGAATATTTTTTTATGAAAAAATGTAAAGTTAAAATCCATTAGGCAATGTTGTTATTTTCTTTACAATACCACGCTTGACTTAAGTTCTAATTTATTCTCACATACCAATTCCGTCTGTGACTAAAATAGTAAATACCATGGTTTATTACATTTTAATTTATGAGTTCCTTGCCAGTTCTTTTCCATGGACCTTGGAACCATGCATCTAGAGTCTGACGTTTCATAATTACAACGTATGCCTTTTAGAAAACAAAAAAAAATACCTTGACTTTGAAGTTCTTATAGAGCTCTAAGTAACATGAAAATAAAAATAGGACTATAAAAATTTTGAATACACTTTAATATCGCTAAACTAAAATATAGCAAGACTCTCAAAAGATAAATAAACATATTATTTTGAAGTTAGTCATAAAATTGTGCTTTATATTTAAAAAAAAAATAGTTGGCTAAGAACTGAAAAATAATTCTATGAAACAAATACTTAATAGAGTGAGATAAAATGCACGACTAATTTTATTTCAAATAACTCAAGTAATATACTGTTGTTTTAAAAGGCAATAAGAGCAACGTCTAAAAGGTTTTGGTTTACAGATTATGTAAGTGTCGACCATATCATGGAAAATGGTATCATTTTAGTAACGAGTCGCAGTGCAATCCAAAAGTAACCTTCGTTGCTGATTGTGTATTTTATTTGTGTATCCTGATTTTAGTTGCAATTTTGCTTTTTAAATATTATTGTAAAAGATCAACTTAACGTTGATAATTTGATACAAACATTTTAATTAGTTTATAATATATAAATAAGCAGTAAAAGTAATATGCTATCGTTTTGATACATTTTCAATAAATAAATAATGAATAATGAACCAATAAAGGCAGCTCCGAAAAATCAGCCCGTCAATATTCTAGTTGGGCTACCGTATTGAACATTTAAATTAAGTTTAACATGTTCAAGATTAACGTTGTCTGATATTTTTTTACCTTATTAATTTGCAGTGCAGTTGATTTCTATGCTTTAAGTCATTGACACCTTCTAAATTTTCACCAGATATTCAGATCTTCTTCTCTCTTTGGTTTCTTCTTCATTCAAAACATGATCTTACTTCCGTTTTTTGAGAGTTTGTCTTTTATTTTATATTTTATTATTTCCAATTGTTCCTGACTCCTTGCTTCCCTCACCTTCCTTGTTCTTATGTTGTTTTCCCTTCCTTTTTTGCCCAGCTCTTCCCTAAGTTCATACCATTTGGCTATTTTCGAATTGAATCTTTATACACTTTTAGGTACAAGGTGCTCAGTTGATAACTCTAACCGTTACTTGAACCGGTGCCATTTGCCACATCGAGCTCCTGTTTTCTATTCTACTTATTATTATGCAATTTATGTTAAATTATAATAAATTAATTGGTCAGAGCTTTTAGATTGCTATGATATTCGATTAGCGTTGAATTTTTTTTATGATTTTATTATTATTATTCTTTCGCAATACATGCCATTTAAAGATCTGGTTGATTGTAAACATCCACCTTGTTATTCAAGATCATTAAAAAAGGTGATAAATGAGAAATTTAAATATCATAAAAAGTGGAAATCTCTCTGGAAATGAAAGATCGTTTGATTATAAATCATTTAGCTACTTGCGCGATCGTCAAAAGCGTGTCCTATTGGAGTGCTATAATTATTCCATTACTAATGCTGAAAGAGATATAAAACGCAAAAGTTAATTTGTGCATTTGTGCAAATTAATGAGGAAACTGGAAGAGATAAGTCTCAAAGGACTGGTTTTAAATTAAATATGTTAGTTTTGACCAGAAGTTTTCAAATGCTTTTGAGACCTTCCTTACTAAGACTCCAGTTACCATAGCTAAATCTTTTAACAGAAATCTTTTAAGTCTTACTCTACTATCGCTTTGACATAACTGACGGATAGTGTTGATAAAAGAATTACAGTTCTTCTTAATAGACAGATCATTATTTAGAATCGATTTGGAATAAAACAAGTAAAAATTATTTGTATTAAGAATATTTTGAATTGCATTTAAGGTTAACAAATCTATTTAATCTATGTTAAATTTATTCATCGTTTATAATGCTAAAGCTTTATAATTGAAATAATTATAATATATTCTATACCTCATCGGATATCATTACAAAATAAATGCCATGTCAATATGATATAACAGACAAATATTTTATTACCTTTTATTTTGTATACTTAGGAAAAGTATCTGTATAATATTACCGTAAAGAGCAAAGGACAAAGGGATGTTTGACAATATTTATCTATTTTTATACCTTTGTAAAAATTTGTTAGCTATTTCAATTTTATGTACATTTTGTATCTGAATCTAAGTCTAAGTTTTAATATTGATAGGTTTTATTCTAATATCACCTTATAAAATTTACATGCGGTTTCTTTGTTCGGAAGCAGCATTGAAATTTATATAACTGATTAGATATACTAATATACTGGTCGTATATACTCGTACTTCTCTGTCAGTCGATTTTCTGCTACCACGGGAATTGTTTCCTTACGTAACGGGCTGTTTTATTCGTATGCAAATTCGATCGGTCGTGAACACCGAGCGTGATGGGGCTAGGGCAACTACCACTTCGTTTGTTCAATTTATAAGCTTCATTTTCTTCGGAATCTCTATCCCGTTAACATTAAATGTTTAACAACGTTGTCTGAATTTCCATTTTGCTTGCAATTTGACAATTTTACTATTTCTTCCATTTAATTTTCTTCTAATATTTTGGTGTCCAATATTAGGTTCAAAATCTCTACAGTCTTCAAATGTATACTCTTTCACTGAATGTTTTTCTTGAATAGTAAAAGTTAAAAATTAAAATATATAAACCTATGCAGGAAAAGAACCTGCGATGGCTGGAATATTGCCCCATTGCTCCACTCTTTGTATTACTTTACTGTATTATATATCTTTATAAAATACATTATTAGCGCCATGGGGAAGACATTGGAAAATATTATGGTGAGTAAACTTTGTGGTTGTTATTTTATTTCAAATCTAACTGCTTGTATTTACAAAAAGTCATCACTAAATAGTTTGGTGCTCTAAAAAAAATCATGAAAATAGTATCAAATTACATACACTCATACATAACCCCTATTAAAGTCACACACACAATCAATTTATCCACTATCAGATGTAGAGCACAATAGAGATTGGTTATTGATTGGTAATTTCGATTGGTTAAAAAGCTAAAAGTTATAAACTCGCATTAACCTTTAGGTTATGTAATTTATCATGAAAGACATTTTAAAACTGTATCAACTCTTATCATCTTATACAATTCAGAGATGAAAGCTAGAATTTAATCGGTCTATAAAACTTTAATAAGTTAGCCCATAAAAGTAAAAATTTAACAGCGACAGGATTGCGTTCTTTAAAATTGAGATACATCTGATAATGCTGATTGTATCGTGGATTTGAGAAGTCTATATGTCTGTTCAAAATTTTGAATATTATAAAACAATATGTTAAATAAGCTTTTTGACATTATTTTAAATATACAATTAATTTACATAAACATCTTATATACAAGTTAGGATTGAAAACATAGCATCTTATTATAACTGACGGTACTAATTCAAATATAAGTTTCAAGATTTTGACTTGTCGTAAACTTTACTTAGAGAAGAATAATAGAGTAAGTGATACAAAATTTTTGATCGTACATTCTTCGATTCGTCGTAATGTTATATTTTTGCTTTTTATGCCTTATAAATCTTATTGGCATTATTGCAAGAATCGTATTAATATTCAATACACACAAACATATACATATTCATAACAGCCAATTTTGTATGTTTCTAGCAATTATAAATAAATTTAGTACATAATTATTCGTACACAAGCATTTAAGACAAATTTCATCAGCACGCCTCAGATGGGCGTAACTTTAAAACAATTTAACTCTCATTAAAGCGTCATCTTCCTGGAACATATCCTTATTTAAAGTAATAAGCTGAAATAGATGAAAATATCATATTAATTTATTAACATTGGATAAGTCATAAAAAATTAAACATATCAAAATGTACAATCCTTTATAATGTCTAGCCTATTGCTTTTATGATATATGGCATTTATTTTTAATATTAAAGCTTAAATCATTAATCACATCATCGATAAAGTATGACATTAAGGTAAAGATTTTCACTTACCTTGCTGATATATGAAAGATGAAGGTTTAAGAAAATCCGGGACGCCAACATTAGCATATTTATTGGCATCACTTCAGTCAAATCCCCTACCTCCAGGACGCTATTATTAATAATGAATGTGATATTATGATTTTATATTATCATTTCAAAGTTGATCCAATAATAAACAAACCTCTATAACAGATTGGAATATTTTTTTCTGACATCTAAATTGTTCTATATTGAATGTGGCGACGTCGTCTACATTTTGAACTTTATTCATATTACGTACAGTATTATATTATAATTAAATATTAAGATATGATTGCTTAATTAATTAAGAAATTAATTGGTTTGTTTAGATATTATATATAGAGTCTTCTAAAGTAGTCGTACTCATATATCAAAATATAGGCCTGTATTACATCATTTTATGTAACAGCTTGCTTAGTTCTAGTATAGTGTGGCTACACAATCACACAAATTCCATTGGTTTAAACCTTTTGTCTGGACTCTACGTATCATTTATGTCCGTATGCAAATATGATTGCGGGTCAGTGCAACGGACGGGCGGGCATTAGCACTGCTTTGTCCGGAAATGACTCAGTCCATTTCACACGTTCTGAAAATTAGCCAGTTCGGATTCAAGAATGACTAAATTTCGACGTTGATTTTATAATTGGCTTTTAGTAAGTATTTTAAGTAACTATGTAATAGTCCATATCTATATATTTTATGAAATAGTGACAGGGTCAAGTCTGTACATAAAATATATATCTTTATATTAAACGTGCAAATACATTGCACAGAATTCAAAACAAAAGTTTTAAGAATCTGTGACTGCGTTATTGATTTGAACATCTGTTTATCTAAATTTTAATAAATAAAGAATGAAAAATAAACCGATACGAGCAGGGATTCAAACCTGCGACCTCCGGGAAACTGTCTGGGAAAGTGACGATCTGCCAATAGAACTACAGTATCACAAGCTTATCTTTATCGGGGCGGTGGGGACATCTATTGGGCTTCTATCGAAAATACTTACCAACGTCTTTAACTTTGTAGTATAGATGTCACAACCGATATTAATGTTTGAAAATATTTATAAACATGCATAGCCATGTGAAGATTATTTAAATATTAATAAATATAACATCCCGTTCTGGTTTATTTTTCATATTATATTTTTATTAAAATTTAAATAAGCTTCATATGGCTGTACATATTTATACATATTTTCAAACATCTATTTATCTGTCAATGCGTAGAAATTACTGGACGTTCTTTTATAAAATCTGCTATGGTGTTAGCGTATGTTATTTCAGTCCAATTATAAGATGGTTTTTCCTCTATATAATTTAAATATTTTTACGGAAAACAGAACAATTTGTTTGGTTTATTATTAAACAAAATTAGATTAAAAATGTACAGATGTGCATATTTGAAAATAAAAAAATATAAATGTGATTTTTTTTTTCTCGTAATCTATTGTAATGTACGCGTAAGTGAACACTTCTTTTAGTTCAAAGGAATAGAAGAAGAATATTTTATTATACCTCGTTATTTAAGCTATTATGTTATTTTGACGTTATTAAGTTAACTTGCGAAAACAGCATGAATCCAAATTCGAGAAGCTTTCTAGCAGCCGTCGATAAGTACTTTGAATATTCCGTTATTCAGTTCAGTACTCCACAACTGTAATTTGAGTTAAATTTATTTTAAAAAATAAGCGTTCTAGAAGGCAGCAGATTTGAGTCCTACGTGAATTTTTCGGTCTTTAATTTTATTATATATTCTAAATGATATTTATATATTTCAGTTTATATAATTATTGTTATAAATATCATTACAGAATATAATTAATTTCAAGGTCTTAGTTGATTTTTTATATCATTTATATTCCATTAAAGTCGTCATCGTGTTAAAAAATAACTGAAAAGTCGAATTTAATGTAATTCTGCATTAATGATTAAATACCAATTACGCATAACTTTTAACGGCAACAAAACCAGTCAACAGCTTCTGTCCCGGACATACTTCGAACACAATGTATGTACGAGTAACAACGTATCTGACCTCTCTCAATAAACCTTTTCGGAGTGAACAATTTTTATCTTTTTTGTTATTTCCACCCAATGAACTTTAACTCTTTGAATGTTTTCGAAGGCTACATTTCACTAAAATATAATTAATCAATATATATATATATATATATATATATATATATATATATATATATATATATATATATATATATATATATATATATATATATATATATATATATATATATATATATATATATATATATATATATATATATATATATATATATATATATATATATATATATATATATATATATATATATATATATATATATATATATATACAGTCGCGTGCAAGTAAATCGACTCAAGCCTCAAGTGCGCATAAAAAGTGATATAACTTAAAAATGCCTTAATATACCTCTATATAATGTTTTACATAATTAAAGCCTAGTAATTGAGCTTTAAAATGGTGCAAGTTGCATGAAAATCGATTCAGTAGTTTAGTAAAAAAGGTTAATGCCAATGATAATGTAAAAAATGTTGAAAATTCATACAATTTCACAGTATGGGGCTATTGTGTTTAAATGAAACAAAATGCGCGTAAGATAAAAAATTTATTCGTGTCAATATTTGGTATTTCCTCCTCTAGCTCTGATCACTGTTCTCATGCGATTCTTCATCGACCTTATCAACTTTTTAATGGATGATTGTGGTATTCGACCCCACTCTTCTACCAACGCAGTCTTGAGCTCATTGATGTTTGTCGGAGCTGATTTCCTCGCTCTAACTTTCCTTTTGAGCTCGTCCCATATGTGCTCAATGGGATTTAAATCGGGGCTGAGCGGTGGCCAATGCATAGTGTGAATTCCAACTTCGTTCAGGAAATCACGTGTGGCCCGAGCAGTGTGACATCGGGCATTGTCATGCATCAAGATGAAATTTTCTCCAATAAAGCCTTGATAAGGGACAACTTGATCCAGTAGAACATTTTCAATGTAACGATCACTGGTCAGACCTCCTCCCCGGCCTCCCCCAGGAACGAAAACAAGCTCCGTTTTGCCTTCTAAGGAAATTCCGGCCCACATCATGCAAGATCCGCCACCATATGCAACGGTTTCCACAAAGCAGCACTGTGAAAACCGTTCACCGGGACGACGGTATACCCGACCTCTCCTGTCGCTGCCATGGAGACACATCCTCGTCTCATCTGTGAACAGGACTGACTGCCATTGCTCTATGCTCCAATCCAAATGCTCTCGAGCAAAGTGAAGCCGTGCTTGACGATGAGCTGTGGTCAACTTCGGGCCTGTAGCGGGTCTTTTCGGAGAAAGGTTAGCTTCTTTCAACCTTCTTCTAACTGTCCACTGACTGACAGTCACCCCGCGAACTTGACGTAGCTCCTGCTGCACATCTACGCCGGTAAGGTGTCGATTTCGGAGAGAGGTCGAGACCAAAAACCGGTCGTCACGCTCTGAGGTGCACCGGCGTCGGCTGGTATTAGGCCTCCGAGTGAAGGCACCAGTCTCTTGAAACTTTCTGTATACTCTCGAGACAGCGGACTGACTCATATTCAAACGACGAGCGACTTCTCGCTGGTTCAACCCTTCTTGCAATAGGGCAACGACTTGAGCGGCTTCCTCAGGTGTTGTATCCATAATTTTCTTCAAATGACGGCTTTAATTTGCAGAGATGTGTTCAGGTCAACGTCTAATGAGCGACTGATAAGAAAAAACGATTACAGAGGGTTTTTATAGGGGGTTGTGTCGCGCAAGTTGTGTATAGAGCGCAGAGCAGTTTACGGGAGGTTGCGTTCAGTTGCATTCTAAGTACAAGTGTTTATTTAAATTACTGATATTATGCTACCATTTGAAAGCCTAATTACTAGGCTTTAATTATGTAAAACATTATATAGAGGTAAAATAAGTAATTTTTTAGTTATATCACTTTTTATGCGCACTTGAGGCTTGAGTCGATTTACTTGCACGCGACTGTATATTGATTGACTATAGGAATAAAATATCTAAAAATTATATCAAATACAATCAATTGATGAAATTGTTTAAACGTTGATTTTATTGAAATAACCTTAATTTTATAAGAAAGTTGATATAAGAGATTCTATTGAAATTGCCAAATGAATCTTTTCAGGAGCAACCTTGAGGAGTGCAAATATACCTTTCGATTGAAGGTATTTAAAATTAATCTGGGTATTTTATCAACACATTCAATACAAAATCAAAAATTGAAGAATTTATTATAAATAAATTATTATTTCATACTTTTTATAAATTACTTCAGACATTCGTTTACAACCTGATTAAATTTTATTAAATATATATTTTACCCGTGGGCAATACTAAAATGATGATTTTTTCCTTGCCTTTTCTTGAAAGTAAAATAGGGAGTATGTAGCTTTATATATAGTAATATATTATAAGTATTTTTTATTTTATCCTTATCATAAACTAAAAAAATGTTTTGTACATTACAGGCATTACACTGAATAAGATTTAAAGAGCCCGGTGCTTTTGACATGAGCAATTTTAGTAGCAAATCTATGAAAATAAAATATAATAAATTAATTAACGTTTTACTTGATAAATATTACATCTAAAATACGTTTCTAAATTACGCATACAATACTCAATATAACTAAGGTCGAAGTTGAAGACTTTAATAGTATGATATAAGAAAAGAATAACGGTTTACCTCTCTTTAGGTCTTTACTTGTGTTATGGTTTTCTAGAAAGGTATATTTGTGCTGGGAATACTCGTATAAAAGCACAAAACCCACCGCGACCGGTACATTAACTATAGAGGCCTTTCATCGTAATGAAAGCTGTAGCTCATGCCCTAATGCGATGTTAACGAGGTAGCATTGGAGGTCAATAACCCTTATTGTATGCTAGTGTTACAGAATATTGGAAATAATTTGTTCTTAGAGCCTCAGAGGGCATAACTTGAAAAGAGAAATATAGAAGATTTTAGATGTTTTTAATGAAATATACCAAAAACTTTTCTTAATGTGGACATTGTTTAAAATGATGCCAATTTAAAAATATACAAAATATTGTTTACGTAGATAAAAAGATCTAAATTTTGAACGAACGAATGAACGTTTACTGTGGTGATATAATTATCACTCTACAATTTTTATGTCTTTCATTAATATGGTGACTCTACAATTCGCAATTATTATTATATTTTAATAAAATCATAACCGATATTTTAAATAATTATTCACTCAAATTGTTTACATTAAAAACCATACACTTAAATATTATGGAATTTAGTTATACTGTCATTCATCGGAAATACTGCAGTGTATAGTAAAATTTCACACTTGTATTTTAAATTGTAAGGATTCGTTCATACAGAGAAAAGTAGGCAAGATGGCAAGAACGGCGAAGCTTTGTATTTTCTGGTAGGACTATCTTTGTAAGTCTTGGTAAGTAGCCTTACTTTTACGTTTTGACTTTTGAAATATAAAAAACTGTGGACAACGTATCACAAATATGTGTTCTAAGGTTTACCGTTCTTATGTATTTGCGGGATAAGTAAAGGAATTATTAAAAATTTACTTGTAACTTGTAACCTTACTATAAAACATATGTTTTGGTTTGACAAATCAGTAAAGCTTTTATAAAAGACTATATTTGACCTGAAAGAGATTAAAACAAACCAAGATACAAAATAAATACTTACTAAATGTAATTCTTACACGATTAAATGAGATTAGCATTGAATAAACAACATAAAAGGCTTTTTATTATTAAATAAATATACAATTCAAAAAATCTTAGACACGGGCAGGACTGAAACCTGCGACCTCTGAGAAACACAAAAGTTGCTTTGCCATTTGAGCTATCACTCCGATTCGTTGAATCTATAAATCTACATTTAATCATCATTATTGTTATATTGGAAATATATTTTATATATCTTTTGTTTTTATAAAATAAATTTTCAGTTTGAAAGACATTTCATGGAATCAGGTCATCCTAGGGTCTGACATAAAAATGTTTTCACACGGTTTCCCTTCGGGTAGAAAGTGGCGTTTCAGTCACGTTATCTGAAATAGGTTGGATATACTTCAAATATGTTTTCGGGATAGTCTGTGAGATCTTTGCTATTGTTACTGGTAGCCAATTATAGATCACTTATTTTATGTTAAGTCGTATAATTAATATATTTAATATATACAAATGTAATATTAAATGATCGTATCACTATCTTATTATGCCATTGTATTATTATAAATTAATTATATAAAATCTTTAGACGAAACGAATCTTTAAAATCATATTATTTGTGATTCGTGATTTTACTTACGTTCCACATTTTTATTAATTCACGATTTAAGTGTGTGTAAATGCCTCTTGAAAAAAATATATCTTAAACCGTGAATACAAATTATATAACCGCATCTAAATTGAATTTTGAAAAAACATTTAACATAAATAAGTATATATTTTTTTCATTGTATACTAAATTATTATATATGTTTAAATGTATTCCAATTTATCTAAGGCTAACTTTTAACCATAAAAGAACTGTTCCCAAGGTATTTAAAATTATAATTGCTGTATGAATTCATTCTGACATTAGAGTAACAAAATCTTGTTATTCAAATTTCTGTTTTTTGTGAAAAGCCATTGTAGCAAACAGCAAGTATGAAAAGCAAGTATGAAAAGCTAGCAAGATATAAAGTTCTAATAATTATTACCATATATTGATAGATTTATACAACTTCTACTTATAAGACGTTCAAATTAAATAGACTAAAAAAAATGGTAAAATGTAATGACCCCGAACTTATAAAGCAACCAGAAAAACTTACCCCTATAGATGTAATTTGAGAAAGTAAACTACCATCCGACCAAGACGCAATCGCGCCTTCGGATTTACGCTATAATAAAATAGATACTTTACCAATCGGAAAAATGTATTGAGTAAGTGGATGTAATAAAATATATATTTGTAGTCTAAATAATTTAGAGTTGGTGTCGTATTTATTTGATAATACTGTACGGGATGTCTGAAGGACAATCGATGAAATAAAATATTATGATTTTGAAAGTCATAACTTTCAAAGAAACAATTAGTTTATTTCTTAATCTCAAATAATGTCATATATAAATAAAATTTGAGCCAATTTCTCATATACTTTTCCAATAAATTTATCGCTATCTATATATCATGTAAATAATTTAAAAGATTATTGAATCTGTACTAGACACAGCACAGTCATTATGTTGATTGGCAAAATTTAAGTTATTGGATACATCTGAGGATAAATATTGTCGTACAGATTTGAGTCACATTTTAATGTTTGGATACTTATAAAAATTGAATATTACTTTATTAACAGTGTTTGTATCATATTCGAATTGTATAAGATGGTTCAGAAAAAAGAAATAAAATATAAAGAATAATATATATGAGAAATAATTATTGTAGTATATGCTATGTTTGTACTTCAACGTGATGTTATTTATATTCCCTGGCCCGGCAACTCACGACATGCGTAGACAACACGTCCTCTGTCGTCAGTCATTCTAGCTTATATCTCGTTATACCGCGCCGTGAGTACGAGACAGTATACTTACATAACTATTACATAGTTAATACCCCCATTAAAAACATATTCTTGAAGCTTTTTGAAATTAATTTCATAAAGGAAATCATTAATTACATATTATACTTAAACTTTAGCGATTATATTCAAAAAAATTAAAAATCTTTATTGAAAGTTAGTTTCATAAAAAAACATTTTTTCATTGTCAAAGCTACCACCAGCTCGGAAAATAAATTGCCAATGATCTGAGAAGAGCTGGCGAAAGAAACTCAGCGGGCTTGTTATATGTTTTTTATTTTTTTTAATCATCGTCAATTACATAATTACATTATATAGAAATACTCTAAATAAATCTTGAAACAGCTGGCAGCGATCGTTTTATGCCCACGGTGCATCATCCTCTAAATATTCGGAAACATTGTAATATCCGTAAGCATTCAATTCTTCTCAATTCTCTGCGATTTTTCCTTATATTTTGCGGGTCATTTCTTTTTATGTTAAACGCTACATTATTCGTGTGATGTCTGCAACTAGTTCTTCAGCCAGCAATCGGGTATTTAACTTAAGAAAATAGAATATTGCACAAAAAAAGTGTGGAAGTTTTTTTTGCAGCGTTCTAATTAATATTGGTCATAAATTATGATTACTGCGAAAAATAATCTTCTGAAAGGACGATAAAAAGAGCGACAACAACCTTATAAAGGATATGTCGTTCCAGTTCGATTTGGAAGCATTCAATCAATTGCAATTAATAACTATCCCGTCGTTAGGAATTTGTGTAAAGATTTCTCGCTGATGAAGATGAAGGAGCAACTTTGTATGAAGATTTCTCGGCTGTTATGTACCGTCAGTTAAACTTACAATAGACGACGAACCCCGCATGATGGCTTTAGAAGCTTAAAACAATATCGTTCGCTTAATATTAATATTAGTACTAAATTTCCGATCTACAATTTTGATACATGCGTTGTTATTTTTGTTACAACGCATGTATTACGTTTACGCTTGTTATATGACTTAATATACCACTTATTAATGATAATGCAATATTAAAAGAAACCCTAAATAACTAATTATGTTGTGAGTCAATTTACAAAATTTGGACAAATCGGTCGAGTAATTTAGCCATAATATCATAGTTTTTCGTAAAATTAACCACATGCTATAAGCTTAAATGTTATGTTACTATGTTATGGCTGATAGATCAACGTTTGATAAACGCATATTTCCACTAAAGGCATGTGTACATTGAAGTTGTTAGATGAGATAATGAAAAACTGTCCTTAAATTCTCTGTCTCTACACAATTACAAAATTTAAACAAGTGATAGTTACAAAACCGCTGTAAAATAATTTAGTACCTAGGCATTTTTATATACTTATTCATCCAGTATTAACAAATACTTTTAACAATTCCAGTTACGTATTGTGTCATCGTATTTATTATACTAATATACATATGAAAATGTAAAGAAAATTAATATCTTACCTCAATAAAAAGTATTAAGAGCATGTGCTTTGATATAAAAAAAAACCGTATGTTTAGGCTCTTAGCCTCATTTTGCAAATATTTTTTTCCACTTCCCTATAAGAATTCAAGTAAATTAATAAATAAAAGAGGAATAAGAGTCACAAAACATTTCTTTATAATAATGATTTAAAAATGAAATGTACTTTCATACTCACGCATACCTCTTACTCACGCATCATAATAAAAACAGGTTGTGTAAAAGAGACGAGAATAGTATATTTGTTGCGTTACGATTTATTTTTGTATTGGCTTCTGAAAGAATAAAGTAACCGTCTAATAGGGTTGGACCACCATCGACGACTTTTATTTTATTAATACTGTTTTTGTGACAATAAATAATATTGTTTATTAATAAAGTATTTTTCTTCGAAATCTGCAACTATTAATATATTTGTATTTCAATAAACTACACACGATATTACGATACATTTGTGTCAGTTTCTATCGATAAAAAAATAACAGTAACAATAAGTATTCATTTATTTTGAACAATAGATAAATGACAAAATGTTATAAAAGGTATCAATTCAATCATTTTTATTATCAATTACTTTAGTATATGCAAACCAAACAAAAAAAATATTTCATTCTCAATTCATGCAAATAAATTAATTAAGGTATTTTACGCCAGTTTTTATATTTAATACATCCTTGCGTGGCGGTTAGTACAAAGGACTTAAAAGAAGCGCGCCGCGTTGTGACCCCGCCTCTTTCTACGATAGTAGTACCGCACCTATTACACCGAGTGATTAATTATTTTTAAAAAATGTTTATAACTCTTATTTTACTAATTTGGAAAAATAAGAGGCAGCCACGATATAATACTTTTTTTTAAGATTTATAAAACCACCCAGCTACTGCCACTAATTGGTACGAATTAATTATTTACATATAAACAACATACTATTTAAAAAAAAAAAACTGAATTCCATTGATCAAAAAATAATCATTATCTATTATATGATTAATAAATGGTTTATTTATAATTAACGCGCAATAAAAATTCTTGAGAACTAAAACTTCTAAGTCGTATAAATGAAGAATATTAGGTAATGTTAGTGTTTCGTCGCTGCCCAGTAGTTTCTGCGAATTCTCCTAGGAATGTGTTATTAATTATAAATCAATTTAGTACAATCGAGTTTTACGTAATTTAAAGTGAAAGTGTATTGTATGTAAGAGCCGGTAAGACGCAGGTATCCAAGACCATTTCCTTCAGGTGAAGGTAAAAAATGAATAATATTTCCATTATAAATTTTAAAATTACTGCTACAATCTTATAATAATATTTTTAAACAGGATATATTCAACGTTCTATTAAGTACATTAAAGTGAAATAAAATATGTTTTTCTATATTTATAAACTGTAAGGTATCGAGGTTGCAATGCTTCCTGCCAACAAAATTTTGAACTCAGAGAGAAACTGACGTCTATTTTAGTAGTGTGATACCAGAATATTTTCAATGTTGGCACCAGCGTCGTTCAAACTGCACTTGGAACAGGAAGTGAAAAACCTTTTAAGCAAATGAAATCCATATATTAACGAATAATACAGTCGTAATTCAGTGATATAAGCCTCTTAGAGAATGGTCTTGCACAATGTAGCACTTGTATCGATATATAGATATATAAGTTTATTTTGGATAAAATTATTATCTTTGTGATAGTTTCATTCATTATGTTCTTCATTCATTCATTCTTGACTTTATATACGCTAACTAGTTATATCATTATATTTATTAATTTTTATCAATAAATAAAGATATCACTTCGATTATATTATACTTTTCAATTAAATGAATTCAAATAATTGTATTACCATAAGTGTTCTTAGAAAAATGAGAAAAATATTTACTTATGTTTTGTGTATGATATTTTAAAATAGTTGACATTATTGAAGTGACACTAACCCGTTTGTAATCTTTATCCTTTTCTAAAATATATATGATATAATTATTATTTTATGACACCACAACCAATCTTCTAGTAAGTACTCCTCAACTAAACTAGTAAACTGGTATGTAAATAATAATATATAAGTAAGGAATAATAAATGAACATGGACTATAATCAAATTATTTACATTTGGCATTACCATATATTTTTTTTTATTAAAGTTTTTTTAAAACCCACTTAAGAACATAAAAAAGCCCATTTATATGTCTTCTTTTGGCCTTAATTTAACATTTTTAAGAAATATTGAAAGCATTGTTTTCCTTTTCTCTTTGATCGCTTTCTGTTACTTAAATGAGCTCCATGGGCTATTATTTTTTTGGCAGATCACCCTTTTTAGTTTTATTATAAATATTAAAATCAAGGATATAAATATCCAGAATAACAGCTGGCCACAACATTCTAGGTGCGTTCTCTTGTTTTATGTAATTTCTTTTTATCATAAAAACGAATATTCGTGGATTAAGACAATACGGCATATGCGGGTCTGTGGGATTTTGATTTTTCTATATAAATATATATATATCTTGTTCTTTTATTAATGTCCACAGAATTAAATATATATTTCTGTGATTTCCATGAAGCCGATTTCACGTAGTCGTCGAGAACCACACATCGAATTCAATCATAGACTAAGTCCTTGCAGGACTCCCTCGAGGAGGAATCGAGGATCGAATCGATAAGGAACTAAAATATCGATGCTTTGTTTATTACCTACCTTTATATAAATAATTATAAATATTAAAACTACTAAAATTATAGTAATTATAAAATAAATATTGATGTAATATCTTATACTCTGGTGAACTAAAGCTTCTATATGTAGGATGACAATTTACTATTCTTTTATTTTGCAAAATAATGTACACGTTTCTCAATAAACTATTTTATTGTTAATCTACTCTAAGTGGTACCGTTATCGGTTTCATTCTTTTTAAGTCATAACAATTTTGTATTGTTACTCACACAATTTTAATAAAATTTTCCGAAAAACCATTCTGTAAAGTCACCTAGTTAGGTCCTTTATCGTTCACTTTACCTTTATTGTACCTATTCAAAATCACTTGTATATATTTAATCGTTAAATATAAAAGTATGAAATTTATGTATGAAAAAACATTTATTACAATCATGCTTTGCCTTTGCAGTATTTCAGCAAATGAATAAATAAGTGAGTGACTGGCTGACTGACTAGGTGAGTAACTAAGTGACCGAGTGAGTGGGTAGGATGAGTTAGTAAGTGAATAAATAAATAAATTATGAATAAATATTCTACAATATAGTTTTCTGACTAATCTTCCTTATCATTTGCAAGATAAATTATAATTTATTTTATTCACCCTAAGCATGAAAGATCAGTTTTAAGATACCAAGTGATAGCATAAATCTCATAGTTTAATTCTCGATGACATTTCCATCCATTCTTGTTTGTCGCAACTCGACAAAAACATTTTCTAGAATACGACGTAAAATTTATTGCGTAACAACAAACAAACGTAAGCTTTCAATTATTTCGGCTGCTTCATAAAATATTGCGTACAGAATTGTTAATCAAGCTCAAAAAACTATTACTTTAGTAATTCAATATAAGTAGTTGTACTTATAATTATTTAATAATACAAAAAAACTCCAGGCACGTCACAATCTATCGGCACCATTAAAATAAACAAACTAAATAAAAAGTGAACTTACCAAAAAAAATACACCGAAATCATAATAATGTGGTGATTTTTCGACAAAATAGAAAAATAATCTCTTACTTTTACTATTTACTTAAAAGCATTACAATTTCAAAAGTCAAAAAAGTCCATTTATCTTTTGTTATCATATTTTTTTTTACAAGTAACTCCTCAATTTAAGAAAACATTCAAGGAGCCGCGAGGGTCCAAAGTGACAGAAAATGTGACAGTAGGCCCATGCGTCGCGCAAATTACGCATAACTTGCAGGTAATATTCCTTATTTACCGTTCTACTCTGTGGCAAGAACTCATGATGCATCACGACCCTGCAATCAAAGAAAAGTGTAAGCAACCGTAACCGGTACGCTCTTCGTCGTTTCCATCTTCTCGGCCTTCTGAAAACATTTTGTACCACCGATAAACGTTGCTTTTGTCTAAAGTAGCTTCTCCGTGTGTCAACGGAATTCGGAATGCATGCGTGCACTTAATTTCGTTTTTCTCATAATATTTGATAAGATTTGACAAAATTTGATCAAAATTTGATTTGTTCCATTTTTTTGAATAGGTAAAAATCGAAGACAAACCAAAACACGTGCAAGCAAAGCAACTGTCAACAATTAACTGAACATTCAAAATGGCCGAACTTGTCAGCATAAGTGAGAGACATATGTATCAACATAACGCCACAAAAAATCGAAATTTGAATATACGTGACCCGCGAGAATTCAAAATTCGCGATACTTCTTGAACACACCTCGTATGTTTAATTAAATTATGTATTTAGTTTATTTTATTGTCATGTTTGTATCAACGAGTATGTATGTATTTATTATTGGCAAAATATAATAGCATTTTATATTCTTATTGAGATTATTAGTAACAGTATTTTTTCTGTTAATAAATTTGTTGTTTTTTTTAATCTGTTGGCTGTGTTTGTTGACTGGTAGCATTAAGTCCGTCAATTGTACAATATGAAAACTCTATTGAACAAAAATGGTACATTTTTAGTAAATAAATATATTCATCTAAGCCTCGACCATATACGCGAAAATTTAAATATTTAAAATGTTTGAAACATTTACAATTAAAGTTAAATATAAACGCAAATCTATAAATAATAGTTTTATAAAAAGTCCAATATTTTATTTTATATTTTATTTTCCATGATTGTATTTGTAATATAAAACATAGAAACAAACATACTTATGCATCATATTTTTAAAATAGGAGAGGAAGAACTGTGAGAAGATATTTAATAACTTAAAGTAGCAAAGATTCATATAGCAGTGTTTGGCTTTTCTGTTCTTTCTGTCAGCGTAGAAAATTGTTACAAGAATGTGTTACAATTTTACAGTAATTCTTTTATGATAAGTTTTACTTTACTTCTTTACCTTACCTGTCCACGTTTTTTTTAGTATTTTTTTCTCTCACCAAGTAATCATCACAGAAAAACATGAGAAACACAAATACGTCTATTATATGATATAAAAAAACTTATTTTTTAACTTAACAATAACACACTTTAATCCATGTTAAAACTTTAAAATAAGTTTAAAAATGTAAAAAAAGTTATTTTAATTTTAATACGTTCTTTATATCAATGTAATGTCATTTATAGCTGCTTTATAAATATATTATATTTATTAACTCCGCTCATAAATATTAACATTCCATTTCGTAAATATTGTTTAATTATTGCAGAGTTAAGTTTAAAATAATTTTACCTCATATATTCGTTTATAACATAAAAGCGCTGTAATTACATATTTGATAATAATATTGTATATTTTAGTAGTTAACTGTAATATAAATTTATAAATACTTCATTAATTAACTTGCAACTTATAGTATCACTAATACTGTAAATTTTCTATAAGGAAATATGATTTCATTCTGATATCACATTTTATTATAGAAATCTTCAGACCTTTTTATTTCCTAGTAAACATTTCTTTGATATTCGAAATATGTATTAAACAGATATTTTTTGTTCATATTTTCTATTATATTCAACAAATATTGTATGAAACAATACATGTTTTTCAAAATTAAACTCATCTATAAATATGACGGTGTAAATAAATCCATAACCAGCGAAGGAGGACGAAAAAAATTACACCCTAAATAGTGACAGCTAACTTATTGACCGCTATAAGCACTGGCATTAACGTACCCATAAAAATTTTCCGTTTTTTCACAAAAATACGCTGAAATACAATATTATATTACTGTTGGTTTAACAATCGCGATTCATAGCTATATTTAATTTCGCCATAAATGTCTGACCCTCATGTTATTAGTACAAGTATTATTATGTAATAACCTTTTTTTTTTGATTATGTACAACTATTTTTATTTCGCCTTTCATCCGTTCCATATAAAAAGTTCTGCTCTTTTTATAAACTTTTACATAATTAAGATACTGATAAATTATTACTTTTTCTCATGACACACATTTATCTTACTAGATAAGGAACAATATTGGAGTTGGCATTTTCTAAATATGTATTTGTTTTTCTAAACAGGGTAAAGGGTTAATTCTTATACCTGTGTGGGGAAAAAAACAAAGGAATGATTTTTTGATTTTTTTAATATTCTTAAGAACATAATATATAACCTATATTTATAGCAGAGTCATAGAAACCATACGTAAACGTATACGCATAGACGCTACAATAAATTTACGTGGACACTTAAGACTTCCATTCCTGAGTTTATTACAGTTATAACATTTATTTTTTAAATAAGTGTCTATTTAAAGTAATTATCTTCACATTGTGTATTTCTTTATATATTAATAAATCTAAATTTCATCCTTTTTCATCAATAAGCAGTTGTATTATGTCACAATCATAGTCGATTTTTTTAATTTCAGAATTTCAATAATTCTTATAAGTTATCATGAATTACTTCATCATAATTTGTAAGATTTGTATTGTACCTTATATAATAACAGAATAATCAATTATAAAATTATTATTACCTATTATAAAAGGTTGAAATATCTTTTGTGTAAAAAATAAATAACTTCAATATACTAAGTCTGGCCATAAATACTGTTACACTTAAAAATAAAACAAATATCACATTTGAATTTCGAATCTGTCATTTTTATACGATTGTTCATTGTGTTTTCTCATTTTGGCGCCAATACATTTTACAATATTTTGCGATATTAAAATGGAGTGGGGTGATAAAGAGAACCGCATCGCTGTGATTGCATTACACAAAGTAGGTATGGAGCCAAATGCAATTTTTAAAACTCTCCATACACTTGCTATTAATAAATTGTTTGTGTACCGGGCTATTAGTTGGTACAATAAGACTTCCTCTGCTAGTGATAGAAAAAGATCTGGTCGTCCACGAAGTGTTCGTACGAAAAAAGGTGGTCAAAGCAGTAAGGGAAAGAAATCCTGTCCAAAAACAAAAAAAAAATATCTTGGGAAATGAAGATAGCACCTAGAACCATGTCGCGTATTTTAAAAAATGACTTAAGACTTGCAGCCTATAAGAGACGCACTGGTCATTTCTTAACTAATAATTTAAAGAGGAATAGGGTGGTAAAATCGAAACAATTACTCAAGCGGAACGCAGAGGGAGGTCACAGAAAAGTTTTGTTTACGGATGAGAAAATTTTTACAATTGAGCAACATTTTAACAAACATTATAACCGTGTTTATACTCAAAGCTCTAAGGAAGCTTCCCAAATAGTCGACAGACTGCAACGTGCACATTATCCGACTTCAGTGATGGTTTGGTGGGGTGTTAGCTATGAAGAAGTGACTGAGCCATATTTTTTGTGAAAAAAGTATCAAAACATCGGCACAAGGATATCAAGATACCATTCTTGAGAAGGTATTTAAGCCATTAACATCACTATGTTCAATAATTAAGTATGGTCCTTCCAGCAAGACTCGGCGCCGGGTCATAAAGCTCGTTCCACGCAGTCTTGGTTGGAAGCGAACGTTTCGGACTTCATCAGAGCTGATGATTGGCCGTCGTCTAGTCCCGATCTTAATCCGCTGGATTATGATTTATAGTCAATTTTAGAGAGTACAGCTTGCTCTAAACGCCATGATAATTTGGAATCTCTAAAACAATCTATACGATTGACAGTGAAGAATTTTCCCATTGAAAGAGTGCGTGCTTCTATTGATAACTGGCCTCAACGTTTAAAGGACTGTATTGCAGTCAATGGAGACCACTTCGAATAAGCTTTGTATATTTTTAATTGTTTTATATTTATGTACTAAACTAAAATACTGTAAAAGTAATAAATATTATTTGCAGTTAAAAGTTTTTATTTTCAAGTGTAATAGTATTTAACCAGACTAAGTAGTGTATGCCTATAAACTACTACGCTACTACTTAGTAAGCTTTGTGTTTGCAGTCTATTTTATCAAAAAAATACTTTTAATTGTTTATCAAAAATATTAATATATTTATAAAATTACAATATTTACGAACTCATCAATCAAACTCACCAATCAAGCAAAATCAATATGAATATATTTAAATAAGGGTCCGCATAATTTTTCAGAAATAAAATATAAAAAATAGGTCTAAAAAATTATTTGTCATAGTATTTAGATACCACTTGTATAATAATATCATAACTTTTTACGATACCCAAACCCAACAAATAGAATCATCAATCAACTGAAACGACCCTAAAGAAGCTTATCCATACAGTCGTAAGATGATAACGGAAATTGTTATTGCCTAAATATATATCCATCCTGTATAAACTTAATATTTTTAAGATTACTCTGACCAGAAAATAAAATATCAAAAATTATTGGTTACCTAAATTTGACCCCTGTCCATGACTGAACAAATCAATCTTATCAGGTCGATATGAGATAACCTTCAAAAGCACCTACTTTTGCCAAATTTTAGCATCAATTTTTTAATTCCTATAGTGTTGCATGAGACCGTGACTGCGAAACCTATGCTAACTTTCCTATTACTAGAAAGCGGTGAATAGTTTGTCTCCAATATAGTACAAAAAATGTTTACGATAGCTAAATAAACCATCTGAGTACGAAAAAATATATAAAGCATTAATATTTTTTCTACGACATGGTATAACAAAGGAATTAAAAATATATACAGTAAAAAAAAAACTTAATACTGTATGTATGAAAAAGTAACTCTTGAAGCTTTGAATATTAATTCGAAACTACTTTTGATTCATATCCAAATTCATATAAATAATTTTCCACTTTTTTTTTGCAATATCGCACAAACAGAATTGCAAATTGCTGGTAAAAATAAGCGGTATACGGAAAAGTGAGTTTATTTCAAATAAACTGAATGATGACGATCTGAAAATAATAAACAGCAGGCCTACCATGAACTCTTAAAAACTATCATAATTTTGTGGCAATATTACAATAATATTACTTCGAGTCGTAACATGACCTTTGTAAAACATTAATAATGTTTTATTCCTGTTTAGCGACGTAAAAGAATGAATGATTCTTGTATTCCTGCTAAGACTGTACCATAAAAACCATTAAAAAATATTGATAATATATTATCAATATTTTTTAATGGTACAATCTTACTGAGATGGACTCATAGCCTGCATTACTGGGCTAAGAGACAAGAGACAATATTTTAGACAAGGTTTTTTATAAACCTTGTCTAAAATATTGTCTCGTAAATATTTTTTTTTGAATTTGAATTTAAATTTGAATATACTAAAACGCACACAATAATACACTTAAAAGCATTTGAAATAAAATTCTTTATATGATGAAAATGGAAAGCACAGTAAAATTCACCATGGACTTTGCTGATGGCGTCCTCTAAATAAACGAATGTAAAAAAAAGGCCATTAGCAAATAAACATATTTAAATAGACTTAAATAATATTATACATTTTAAAAACACAAACATCGGTACATCGTGTTCAGAATAAATATTTATATGTTATTTAAGGCAATTGTAATAATATAATGATGAAACCATTTTGGAAAAAGTACACATACACATACTCCGAGTACACATGAAAACATACTCCGAGGGTATGTTTCACTGTTCCTGCAGCATAACATTGGAAATATATCGATCACAATTGAAAATTTTGTACGGAAATGACGTCACTTCAGCGCAACATCCTTTCCTCTCAAATATCTTCCTTTAATAAAATCAACAAGATATATTTTCATGAAACAATTCCTTCTCATCGGCGCCTTAGTTTTCATTTCACCTTGCTGGGAAACCTGGCTGAATTCGTAGTATGAGATAGTAAACAAAGAAATGGATTCACGAAATGTACGTCTTTACTTTGTTGGCTGTAATTTAGGTAGGTTTTTATTTTCGATAGAGTAACCAGCAAACATATAAAATATAAAAATGTGTATCTGTGTGTAATGTGTATGTGTGTTTACCGTTAATACATGTAAAATAATATTTGGTCAATATTATCTGTTATTAACTTTTTTAACTATTAAGATTCTGACTCGATACATTTTTAATACTTAAATATCATTGTAAGAATATAAATATATCAATTTTCATATCATTATCAACTCAAATCTACACGTTATATATATATATATATATATATATATATATATATATATATATACATGTGAAGATGTTCCATTTAAAATAATATCTACATGATATATAGAATGTATTCGCAAGAAACTTGTGACTTCTTTATTTTTTATATTATCCTTTTAATTCCTTGCTTTTTAAAACAGATAGCCTATTACATATTATATTTTTAAAAGATTAAGCTCAAAACACTATTACTTACATTAATTATTAAAAATGATACTTTTACTGAGATTTTTCATTCTATTACTTTAAGTAAAAGTAAGTTTTTATTTCAGTTAGAAATACACTTCACCTAAGAAATGTCGCTTTCGGCTTCTATGTACAAACTTCTTAAAAAAGGGAATAGGACGAACCGGAAAAAAATCTCCATTAAGACTCTTTTTATTCATTAGACAATTTACAAATTTTATAATATTGTAATTTCACACTATTAACTGTAACGTAGCTACATCTATCTGTCTGATTTTTATCTACGTATACTAACAAAAGTATAAGTAGATAAAAATCAAACTATATAAAATAATACAAAAAATAAGTCTCACTCGCAATTATGAAGAGTATAATAGGAGAAATTTATAAAATTAATAAAGTAACATAATTATCAAATATAGGAATACAAAAATAAACAAGCATTTTAAAATAACAGCAGTCAGTTTTTAAACAACTCGTGGTTAATCGTTACTTTAATACAAAATTTTAATTTGAATAAAAACTGTTAATTGTGATTTTTTTTTTCAGCCACAAAATAAAGTGAAGGCGAGGATTACATACTGTAAAGAAAATTAACCAATAATTGTATTTAATCGTATCTATAAATAAGGAAATCAACAAGATGTTAACTGTTACAAAAAATATTATAAACCTGATCAAAATCTTCCATTTCTCAAATGATGTAACATTATTGCAATATTCATGCAAAACGTACCGCCTCACGAATACCAAGAAGATATATTTCCACGGAACAATGCCTTCCCGGTATCTCAATTTTCATTTCCCCTCGTTTGAACATCGGATGTCATTTGTACCAGAAGATAGTATACAAATCTTATGAACGAGTTACAACTTCACGAAATTCGAAGCTTTTATATTCCTTACTATTTATTTACTTTTATTTGTATATGTAATGGCTTAGAAATAAATAGATTATAACATTTATTTTAAGTATATATTCATAGAACTTATTCTCTATATTTAAGTCAGCTAATTAATTGCTAAGGTGTTTAAATGTTCTATACGTCTATAAGAAGTATATTTTGATATCATTTTAGATAGGAAAAAGGTACAATGTATTTAAGAAAGTTATGCAAAACTTTGTATAAAACGTTTAATTCTGTACTGTACTTAGTGGTTACTTATATTGACATTTAAAATATATAAAGCTCTTTAAAATTATAGATTAATTTTTGACTAGCTATTTAACCTTTATAAATACAAACTCATACATTTTATTTTAACTTATGGACTATTCTAGAAACTCAAAATTATCATGGCGTTTTAATGATTCCATATTCTATACGACAATCCGAATTCGTCTATATTTATAAACAATTAAAAGTATTGTTTCATTTCAACTTCGTCGTCGTATAAATCTATAAAGTTATTTTGTGTTATTAATAACAATTTTCTAAATTATAAACATTTTTAGTAAAATAAAAAAAAATATTTGGTACCTTTTTCCCTAGCAATAGCCTCAAATTTAATATTTTAAACACATATTAAATAAATTCCTTAATTATAATAAATAAACGAGAAATTTAAAATGGAATGCTGCAATAAAACTAATTTGATATTATAAAACATATCGGCCTTTAATATTTATAAAGATTATTAAAAATAACGTTTTTTTTTTAATTAATATTACTACAACGACGCATTAGTAAAACAAATCTAAATGACAAATAATTAATATGATAGTAAAATGTGGATTATTGAATGAGTAATTTTATTCTGGATATTAATAAATTATTTGCTTACATTAGTCAGTATTATTATTCTAGTATGCGTTAATGCACTGTAGCAGCTTAGACAAGCTTTAGTTGTAATTAATTTAAACATAATATATGAAAGGCTTAAAAAGTAATTACATATTCGATACCTATCTACATGAAAAAAGGTTACCCAATTTAAGGAAGAAAAAACGATTCATAATATTAATAAAAGTCTTTTAAAATAAAAACTGCTATAACCTTAGCCTAATATTGCGATACAATAACGTCATTAAAAATAGCACATGAGAACCGTGAATAAAATAGTATATATATATATATATATTATCGGAATATACATATATATATGTATATTGAAACTATAAGGTATTATATAAATAGCTCAAATCTTGCTCACAAATAAAATTATGCTAATAATTTAAATCATACGAAATAATGACTAGCTAATATTTCGACATATTTAACAACTTAATCAACGGTCACTAAAATATTTTTTAAGGTGGCAATACCTTCATCTACATCAATTCAACATGTTTTAACTAGATAGCATAACGTGTTGGCAAAGTCTTTAGAGCGCAAACTGTTTTGTACAGACTAAAGTTACCCCACTATGTGGGGAATTTAGTTACATTCACAACGGTTCCGATATGACGCCGGCTCTACCGGAAACATGCGTCCCGTCGTAACCATGAAACGTAAACAATGATAACGACTCTTACATGGAACATACTTTCAATGCTGTTGGTTCCTTTCATATGCCTATAGCACTGGAAAAAACTATCTTTACCTAGAAAAAACCGTTTTATGTAACTTTAGTGGTATCGTGAAATAGCTGAAAGGCCTAATATTATTTTACGTTATGTATTTTTTAAACATGCAAGTGTCAAACAAAATGTATAAATTATATTTCAAGCTGACCTGTGGCTGTACTTGACAGTATAATTATGTTTTTTACGGGCTGACAGCTCTATTAAATTTTATTTAAATTTCAAAACAAACATCTAATTAACAGATTTAATTTAAGTTGTTTATTTGTTTTTACTGAATTGTTCTGTGCATTTTACACTACTGAGCATATTTTCGATTGTTTGAAGGCTGCAAATTTATATTATTTAATGTCATTTTTTAATTAAGCATGTTGAGTTTATAAGTAAGTTCTTGCGCCTTTTTCAAGCTATTTATGACTTGTTAAATACAAAGAATAGTGTTTTTAATTTGTTGGTAGACTGAAATAAATATATAAATAAATCGTAATAACTTTTAATATAACTTAATAGTAATGAGTTATTATATAATATGTTTTGATGAAAATAAAGGCAACCTTATACACAATTATGCTATTTTGCTCCTCTGGTACGGGAGGAGCCAGTCTTGATGACAGGCATTAAAGTCCCCCAGAAAGACGAGCTGCGCTAAAGGGTGCTGATGCAGAGCCGATATCAGCAGCCTCACACTTATATAATCGAGTCAGATACTTAAATAATCGCGTTTTCTCCTTATCGCCGCTGTGCGAACGATAGATACAGTAATACAGGTTTAATTCTATTCCTGTGTTTACTAAAACCCATAGGGAAGAAAAAGTGGGGTCTTCAAGGTGCCGGAGATGTTTGATACAGAGGTCGTTCCGCGCGTACACAAAAACTCCGGCACGTGAATGGAAGTCGTACTCTAACGTATAACCAGGGTAATCAAGGTATGTAGCGCTCAAGGGACATTGTATCAGCGTCTCCATCAGAAAGAGTAGGTGCAGCTGCTATGTCTGTGCCGGAACATGACAGAATCCCTTTACGGCACGACTTTACCCGATGGGTAGCACGACCTTGCCAACAACCCGATGTTATGGCCTACCATCGAGGAAGATTGTAATGGTTTATTTAATAAATGAAGGTTATTTTATATTATTATACTATTTTATGCATGTCTACGATAACATTTGAAAAATCGGCTGTCACCTATATTTTGGCTATTAAACCAATTTTTATGTTAGTCGTTGTCACATAGATGCTCAGGAGTAGAAAATTTTATAAAATTACATCTCTGGTAGAACTTGTTAATAAAAATTATAGACACTAAAGTCAAGAGACAATAAATTCTCTCATATGGGTCTGGATTTTGACGATTGTTATTATGCGAAAAGTCAGTAGTCTCCTTAGGAACTATCTGGACATTCGGCAATAAGATTTTTTTTAAAGATATGTAACTAGAGATGGATTTGCCGGACTCGGAAGAGACGTTCAACACCCGAGGCCGAGCGTATGTCAGGAACGCCATGTTGGAGTGGCATAATAGAAGATTCCTTTGTCGATCGTAAGGCAAAGTATACGACAGTCTGCGTAAAGAGTTGCAAGAATATTTACGGTAAGTGGTATGTTAACCTGGATGTATTAAGGAATGAAATAAAAATGTACAAATAACTAAACACGATAAGGGTAAATATGTTAGATAGAGAAGTAAACAACAAGTGTTAGTATATCCAAAAGTAAAATTCAAAAATTAAAAAAAATACCTAAATTGAAAGTTACAACACTCAATATTTTTTTTAACAAGGAAATGATTTATTTGTGCGTAAACGCCAAAGCCTGTAGCGATTCATTACTAGGCTACTTTTTCTGTTTACGGGTGTCGGCTATCGCTGTCATCACGCGTCGTAATTTGTGGTTTTATAGCAAGTGTAATACTTCTAGTAGCAATATAAATCTTTATGACCAAGCAAAGGTTCTTAAACGTTTACTTTGTTAGAGTGTTTTTTTTAATAATAATATAAATATTGATATTAGGTAATCTACCTAACAAGTTATTTTTAATCTAATACGAAACAAACAAAATTATTTAATTATTTAAAACGAAAGTCATACTTAATAACTTTATAACCCACAAGCTTTTTAGTTAACATTATCATTATATATTATAATATGTTTCGATCGATTTCTTTTAATAATATGATGCTTATATATAAAATGACGGTGAATTGTCTATCCTACAGTTGAGTTAACGGGAGGGTATGCTACTGAATATGTTTTGGTTTTCTTAGCATTATAAGAATTTTATACCCAAGCTATGGTAAAGTGGGGTTCAGAACCATAGTATGATTGGCTTTAAATTATATAAAATCAGCTTGTTTGACAACTTGCAACCATTCTATTTATTTCCTTGTAAATTCAATTGAAAATAATTAGTCATTAAAAATAGTGGTGGATAGTCATTCACTAAAAAAAATAAAATAAATAAATAAAATCCTTTAAAATAATCTATAAGCAGGAAGCCATGTTAAGCTTACTAATTTAAATAAAAAGATAATAATTTGATTAATCTTATAAGAATAAATTTTACTTCTCATTTGCAAATAAAAGCACTACAATTCAATCGAGCGACTATATTGTCCTTATATTTGCGTACAAATACTTTATTAACAGACAATAACATGTCTTGTATATTATTTTATTATGTCCTTCTCTTTTAAGCTCTATTTGGTGGCGATGGGCTTGTTACCCGCTAAGCTTACAGTTTTCTCGGAAAAATTGATGGTGGACAGCAACTCCATCTTGGGTACTGTACAAAACTGCAGTCACCAACCCACCTGCACGGTGCTAGCGTGGTGACTAAGGACATAAACCCCCTCCCACGGATGTTAAAAAACCTATCTGGTGAAGCTTAAAACAGTAGATGGCCAATTATTTACTATCACATCCTTGAAGAGGTTGAGTATTTTTGTGGCCGACTGTACTTATCGAGTGCACATCGGCCAGACACCGAAAGACACCGAAGATCCACGAGCACCACTAACGTGACATTGTCTGCAAGCTATCCCGGATGTAGATGATGGCAAATTATTATGGCACTCTGGCCACTTCAGAAACAGAAGTTGATAACTTTATCTTTGCCTGGTTGTCTTTGGTCGAGCTCTTTAATGCTCTACCAGGGAAATGAACTGGACTAAGTAAACTAGCCTTGAAAAATTCCAACCACCGGAGCAGTTCGGGTTTCGAAAAGGCTACAACACCGTTGACCACATCCATATAGTATATATACATATGTCACTAACTGCGAGATTCAGCAACTAATTTAAACTCATTCAGGCAGAAGGTAGAGCGAGCTATGCTTGGGGTCTCTCTCTGGGGGATAAAATCAGAAATGATTGCGTTTATGAGAGAACTAATATTACCAACGTAGCTCGCTGGATCAGCAGGGGGAGACCTATGTCCAGCAGTGGACTGAAAGGTTGATAACGATAAGAAGAATATTATTATATGTTGATGTCTGTACCAAAATTCGTAAGAATTCGTCTAACATTTTGAGAGAAAAATCCTTAAAACATATTTCTGTATTCATACTCTAACTATCACTCTCACAAACACTGTATTTTAAAATAAAAATATGATATTTGTAAAAGTTACAAAAAACCTCACTTGATTTTTGTCGCTTTCTTAATATAGATTTATTAATGATAAAAAAATATTAATATGTTTCATCGAAATAATAATGATAATATTTCCAGTGACATATTCGCCACATCGTGCTTGCCATTACTAAAGTACACACTCGGCATATTTTCGCATGGAAATGCGAGAAAGCGTACTTGTTTAACTTTAGATATCCTACGCTAGATGTACGTGACATTTTTTTTAATGCACGCTCTTATATTTAATTATCATAACTGTAAATTTAATAATTGATAATATTATTTACCACATCACAAACAAATTATTTTTTTTTTTTGAACAATAAGGCATTTTGCAATAAGAAAGCAAAATAATAAATTAATTGAAATTGAAAGGCATATAAAACATTTCATTTCCATCATCCATGTTTATTTTTGTGTAGCAGAATTACACACATGTATACAAGTAATAAATATAATTTTAAAATATATGGTTTAGTACAAATAGATATGTATTTATGCAATATTTATTTAGGAAAACGTCAGCTTAACCAGCTTAGACATTTTTATGGACATTCATAAATTGTTCCTTTCTACACTCTACCTTTATTTAAACTTGTAACTATGCCACTTATGACACTGTTTACAGGTACGCAAAAATGTCTCTCAGCTTGTTTTCCTTTGGTTATTTTCTGGTATATATTTATTGAATTAGAGTTATTTATATGTTTAGGTCAAAAAACAAAACCAGTATTATAATTATCTTACTGAGTAAGTTAATGTCCTTTTATATAAATAAAAAGCAAAGCAAAACACAAACATGAACTACTTATTTTATGTCTTCCTATCGTGTTTCGACTAAACAACTTAACTTTCCTGTCCACAAGCCAAAATGGATGATGGAATGACTTGAGCCTTAAAAGTGAACGTGATCATTAAATGTAAATCGATTGCTTTGTCGAGCGTTTCGAAAACTGAAGTTTAAATTAAAATGCTACGCTTATAAATCTTTATAGGATACATTGTGTGTTTACTATAAAAGTGAAAAAATATTTGTTCTGTATTCCCAAAGTGATATAAGACCCAGAGAACAATAAATAACACAGAGGAGAAAAAATGATATTGCAGTGTACCTTTATACTCTGAAAAAGTCCATTTAATTTGTTTTCGAACATTATGAGATAATGTAAAAATATATGTGGCCTTTTTGTGCATATCATTCTTAAAAAATAAACAGTAATATTATATAGTAGTCAGTTATATAATAAAATAGATTTTCAATATAAGTACAAAAATGAATATATATTTCGGCGTCAGCGATGGCGGAGCGTAAAGGCCGTTTTATCATTTAGAATGGGTGTTACAGGTTTCATATTACCAGTGTAGTAAGATTACAATACTGCCACTTTAGACTTTACTAACCTTTATTTTCTACAGAATAACACCTTTTACATTATAACACAATCTCACCAGCCACTCTAAAAAATTCGACGGTTTCGTATTGGAGAAGTGAGCAGTGCCGCGTCTCTAGAAGTAGTGAAATCAATGCAAAATTTAATTTAAAAAAATAGTGTTAACCTACTGAAACCAGTGCCAACCAAAATTATTTCTATCCACTTTTAAACACTTTTACAAGCTTACTTCTTTATACAAAAGTAAATCTTTTACAAAGTCAAGCTTTTCTAAGGTCTTTTTAAATAATGAATCCTTAATTACAGAGGTCAAAGAGTTATTAAAACTAGTGATTAATTATCACAATACATTTTGTAATCAAAATTTATCTTTAACAAAAACACAAAAATAGCAAATAATTTAAATTATCGTTTGCATACAAACAAGTACTCGTTGACATCAATCTTTTAAAATCATCATATATTCTAAATTACTGATTATTTATGTACCCAATTAAAATATTTTCAACAAGTATCATAAAAAATATTAATTTTTCATTTTTTAAATATTTATCGGCCTATAGTAGAAATCTTTATATATTTAACTGTAAGTCCACTGAACCAATTCCAAATTCAAAGTCTGTCAGATATTAATATAATATAAAAAAATATTAAAGTGAATGCAAATACAAGGAATGGATGTACCTATAGGCTTATAAGTTTTATAAAGTAGATCACCAAATATCAGATTTAAAACAACCTACATTTTAAAGCACATTAACAGTAATTCAAACAAAGAAGATCCTTTCGCTATATCAATACAATATATATATACAATAAATATAGATAAATAAGTATAGATATAATACAAGTATTAATAAATATCTAATCAAATGTTATGATTCGAGATGCAATAATTAAAATTGTTTATAAAGTTTGAAGCCGTTTAATGTCTGCAGTAAGTACGTTGTATATATGAAGCTTATTACATGTAAATCACTATCGACTAAACTGCTTGTATCTCGAAGTTATATGTGTAATGTATAGACCACCGCCTTCTAAACTGAGATCGAAGAAGTTTCAGAATCGTTCTAACTTTGATAGGCTCAAACTATGTAGATTGAAATTTGCTCCCAAATTTAATCCCTGCTTGCATTCAGGTTATATTGAAATAATGTATCAATTTTAAATAATATTTTTTGCGTCTTAGTGGTGACGTCACGCAATAAATTGTTTTAAGGGCATTCATAATTAGTACAATGGAATATATATAAAAGAAACCAGAAAATAAAAAACAGATTATAATAGAAATTGTTTAAAAAAAGTGTCTTGTGCAATAATTATTAAATTAGTTTTTTTTTTGGCATAGAGATTGCATATCAAAGTAATAAATATAGTGAAATAAAATAATTTGAAAGACATAAAAACCGTTCTTTTGTTGACGTGGATTTTAGTTTTTAAAAATAATTTCAATTTAAAATAGAGATTTTGATCTACCTTCAGAAATAAAGTATAACCTGTATAAGCATAAATAATGAAACTACAATATGCTGAAACAAGGCGGTGACTAGTTTTCCATTACAAAAACGATACGTCCAGATTCAAAAACAATAAATTGCAGTGGCTTGTTTGGTTTTGTTTAGAAAGTAAGTTCAAAGTCATGATATTATATTCTACTCATTTAGATATACACATCGTATTTTAAGGAACTTTTTATAATTCTTATATTTATTTCGTGAACTGTGAAATGACTATTTTTATATATATTTACCTTCATGTTTGCACTTTAATTGCATCAGCATTTCCCCGACTTGTTATGAACCAATTCACGGTTTTAATGATGACTTGATCTGTATAAGACCTTTGAAAATGACACTACATTCTACTCCCCACCGCCACGACCTTCGCGGTGCACCCAGGGAGCAGTTACGCGCAGTTCACGACGCGAGTCCACACTGCTTCGAGCTCAAGATAGAAGGGCTTTTAAACTAGTCGATCAATTTACAAATTTATTGGGGTTAATTATACCGAGTATATTTATATAATGTTATTACAATTCGTAAAACAGTATTTGCTTTTTGCAACTGTGTCCATTTTTTAACGAATATATAGCAAATATTACATGACATTTTAACTTCCACACGATGTTAATATGTTAATTTAAACAACCCAGTACTTTAAAAAATAATATAATAGATATTTCTGTGCTGCTCAGAATAAAAGAAGTCCGTTATTGTTCCGAGTGGAGTTGACACAATCAAATATCGAACAAATTTATAAGTGCCAACTAGATTCTCAGGAGAATTATTTGTACATGGGATTGCTTTTTCTTTATTTTAAGCTTTTTTCTCAGACCTCATTATCAGATATGTTATCTCATACTTTCCATTCAAAAGTAAAAAAATATTTTTTTCAGTTATTTCAATCACAAGGCTTTTAAGAAGAAATGAGAACACTATATATGTACATATTATTACCTACCTTTTAAATATTGTATGATACATTCTGGAATACAAACGTAATTATTAAAAATGTATGCCCCTTTTTACTCCACAAAGCCACCGATTCAACATGCTACTTCAAACAGTTTAATGTATTATGCATTTACCAAGTGGATACATAATTGCCTCTACATACTATTTGAATAATGAAAATGCAAATTCAATTCTGATTTTTATATTCTCGTATCCTCATTTACAGAACCACTAAGTATCTTTGTTATTTAAAAAAAAATGCCGAAAAAAGGTATAGCGTTAAAAATATTGGATCATTTAATGTTATCATATTTTGGAAACATATTTCTTTTAACATTTAACGCCTGTTTAAATACGGATTTGAAAAATAATTGAATGTTTATTTTTTATTTACAACTATCACTAAGCTTACGACTAACTGATAATAGTTTCAAAGCAATGACTATTATTATTTATTTCATTGCTTTGAATTTATGATCGGTTGAATACAGACTGGACTTACATTTATATACAACCCTTTTCAAAAATATATGACTCATTACTCAAGCTATTAAGAGCTTTTGACCGTCAAGTGCTAACAAAACAAAACAACCACACTTGCTTCAGACCTAGAAAGGATTGAAATAGTAGTGGCAATAATTTAAACAACTTTGTTTTAATCATCGCTAGAATTTAAAGTAATCTGTTTATTGTAGATTATATATTTAAGAAAGGCAAAAGATAAAAGGAGACTGTAGGTAGCTTACCAACACATAAGTATTTTAATTATTGCAAGGGCCTTCTAAAAAGTAAAAAATACTTCATTTTAATGCTTTATTATTTTAGTTGTCATAATTTTATTATTTTAAATAGTATTTATTTTATACAGTATTTATAAAGGGAAACATTTTTTTATTCATTGAAAATTATTAGTACTTTTTGTGTTTCTGCCATTAGTCGACCTTCGCAAATATTTTTTTATCTTTTCCCGGTGCGAGTGAAAGCAAAATAATTCAGTCACATAATAATTATTTAACAATGAAATGAAATTCATAACTTTTTTACAGTCATCTTAATGATAACTTGTGGTGGAGACTACCAGCTGTTAGACAAAAATTTATATTTTATTTTTTGTATAAAAATAAGCATATTTGAAAATAATTAAGTATGTTTCAAACATAATAAATGTTACGTAATGTAATTAATAATTTATATAATTATCTGTTTAACTTTTTTTTTTATTAGAGAAAAATAAAACAATTTATTCTTTTTGATGTAAATTAAAAACATAATTGTTAAAGATATGGCGTCGATAATTCGTTTCCGCGAAGATCACAAGTCCGAGAAGGTTACACGTGTAATTCTTGTGAAATTGAATTTGTTGAATTGAAATTCTTGTGAAAATGGAAGTGAAATTTTACTCATTGTATAAAATATATTTTTTAAATGATTTCAATATATATTTATAGATTTTATATATTTGTATCGCAGTTGTACAAAAGATAGGAATAGCAAAAATATGTGCTTATTGATTATAATCTCACACACACAAATAAAAATTTTATTTATGATAAAGTTGCCGCGGCCATAAGCCGGCTTTCTTTGCAAGCTCATAAGCCATTACATTATCAGTGAAATGGACTGTCTCCACATTCTATTCTTTGTGCATGAAAGCGTTTAAGTCAAAGGTTTGGTTGGTTTTGTTTTTGACCAGTTTTGTTGTGTTTGTTTTTTGTTGAATGTGGCATGTTGAAAGTTTATGGATATTTTCCTATTAATGAAAGTACCTGTAAGAACCATGGAGGTAGGTCCATGGTTCTTAATGTCACTGTCATAGTTCAAGGTGCGCTGTTCTGTTTGACAGATGAGTGACCCTTACAAAAACAAAATTGATTGATTGAGATTTTTTAAATTATTTTTTTTTCCTTTTAGATTTCTAACATATTATTGTTCAATTTAAGTGTAGGTATTTAGGTATATAGATATTTTATCCACTCCTTAAATTATTGAAAGTGTTACATGCACCCTGTATACTATAAATATTTCTTACAATTAGTTTTAAAGTGTCTTTCACTATTATAAATTTCAAGAAATATCCTATAGTTTTCATAAATCAATTTTATTAATCAAATACAATGATATATATATAACAAATAATTGACTGATTCTTGTTTGACCACTTTTTTACTTGAGATGGAATTGCTTTGAAACAAAAAGTCAATACAAAAGAAACGTGGCCAGCTTACTGGCAATTTCAATCTAATTCTTCGGGCATCATCAAAAGTAAACAAACAATAGGAAACTCAATATAATTAACCAAGGAAATTATTGTGACCGTATGAATAATAAAGCTTAAATCTCTTTTCTTTTCTCAAATGAAATATCTTTGAAAATATAAATCTTTTTCAATGGAAATATCTTTAAACATAATTGAAGAACTAAGTCCGTGTGGGAGTATTCAATTAAAGAAAATAAAATACAGACCATTCTACCTTGATTGCCGGATTTAGTCAGTGGAGGTAGTTATACTGTGCCCTAGGATAAAATTTAAGTACAGTTTTGTCACTTTTTTTATTAAATACTTCCAAATAAAATATACTGATTCGATTATAATTAGATTTTAATTTAGGGAATAAATATAGGCTGAAAAGCGAACTATACATAAGTTATTAAAAAAATGTTGTTGTAATAGTATATAACGTTTTAAAAATATTTTATACAAAAAAAATTAGTTCACTGAGGCATTTCTTAATCTTTTGTTTTTTCTTTACAAATTAAATAATATAACCGCAGGTTATTCTGCCAATCTTGAGACTTTAATTTGAGTAGAATTACGTTATGAGACCTTAAAGAAGAAAGAAAGAAAAGAAAGAAGTTAAAAAAAATTCAAGTTCTTTAAAAAAAATATATTTAATTTTTATCTGTTCGTTTACTGTGCAGACTTATTCCAAGCTGTTTTTGTTCATAAACAAAAATAATATACCCTCATATACCACACAAACTTTGTCTGTGAAGGCAAGTCAACCAGTCTAAGGATATTTATGTATTAAATTATTCGTATAAGATTAATAAATTCATCCTTGTAATACGCCATTTTAAAAAGAAAAACCTTCAATTGAAAAAATATATTTTTTTCGCATGATGCTGGCATAGAGAAATAAAAAACAAAATAAAACTCAAAAGCCCTTAAAATAATTTATATTGCTATAATCTAAGCTTTCATAATATATTTTAAATAATTTGAAATATTTTCAACATTGGAAAACTTATTGATTACAATACAAATCTATTAAATTCTGTATAAAAACTTATAAAATATATTATAAAATGTTATTTATTGTATCATAGTTTAATAATTACCAAGAACTTAAAACAGGCTGAATTTTTCGGTTTTGGTGGAATCACATTATATTTTATATATTTGAGATTATCTTCATATTAACATGGATACATTTACTTTCTTAGCAGTAACGCAGTACATGAATCACATTACAAACACTTAATTATAAATAGCTTTCTTTTAATTATAAATACATATAACAATCGCCTTGAAACTTCACGACATTCTCAGGCCACAGCCACATCCGGCCGTGCCTGTCACCAGTTGAAACACTGCACCCGCACTGAACGCACCTATTTAATTTTTGTTATCTTTATTTTATATGTCAATGTTGCACTTTTTTTGCTTCATCATATCAACCGGATGATGTACATTGCTGGATGAAGGCCTCATCCATCTAATCATTCATCAAAGCTCCCGCGCAGCCCTCATCTATCTCCTGCCGGGGACCTTGACCTTGCTACTTCAAGTTTGCAATTCTCCGGGCTAGGTCGGTCACTCTAGTTCATCTACGGATCTCCTCATTTCTGATTCGATCTCGTAGAGCATAGCCCTCTCCATTGCCCTCTGAGCAACTTTGAGCCTGTATATGAGGCCCATAGTTTGCGACCACGTCTCAGAGCCGTATGCTTTAACTGGCAACAAACATTGATTGAACAATTCCGTTTTTAGACACTGCGGTATTTTGGACGAGAAGATATTTTGAAGCTTCCCGAACGCTACCCATTCGAGTTCGATTGACCTCTTTCTCAAAGTTGGATTTACCTAGTTGGATGGTCCGTTCTAGGTACACAAAATGGTCAACAACTTCGAACATCGAGCTCCCAGTCTTCACGGGAGTAGGTACAACATGGACTTTAGACATGACATTCGTCTTGTTTGTATTATATAGATTAAATTTTTAAATGTGCTACAGAAAAAGAACTAAAGTTTATAGCTACAGACGCTTTATGCTGTCGGTGCTGTGTTATAACAAAAAAAAATGAAAAGGGTAAGCCTATGCTTATGCTTCATTAAATGTAAGGGCAATGTTTTGAAAACAGACAAAGAACTGTTAGCTATTCCATTTGCAGTCATCCAAGCTTTCAGACTTTACCTATATAGTTAGAAATGGATGTATATTAATAATACGTTTAAACAACTAATAATGTGTATTTGTAATACATTTATATATAAAAATATTTTAAGAAACTGTTTTCAAAAACTGTTCTTGTGACACTCAAATAGGAATGCATAATCAAAATTTTAATTTAATGAAACAGTAATTGATTGGTCGTCTCCGTGGATTTTGATTCCTCCATGCCTTATTGCTCAGCAACCGAACAACACGTAATCATTATATGAAAATTCCGCTGCGCTTCCGAACGCAAACCCGAGACTGCGCATTGAAATCGTAAGCAAAATAATATATATGTGTATAATATACTAAAATAACGATACAAAAAGTCGGAATTATTTATTAAAAAACACTTTATTTTTCAAATTGGGATTATAAAAATGAAATTAGCTATATCTGATTTTTCTAAACCTTTTAGCAAATTAAATGACGTACAAAATTATAATATAATATTTTTTTTATTATTCAACGAAATAAGATACAGATTCATTTAAAATGTTTCCTACTACAGTTGATACTCCAAATGTACAAGTGTATACTAAGTCGGTTAGAGAGCCATTCTATCAGCTCGTTACTGTGACGGTAAAGAAATCAATGCGCAACCAAAACGCCGATAACAATGAGTGTGTGCGTGCGTGTGTGTGTGTGTGTGTGTATGAGTGTGTGTGTGTGTGTGTGTGTGTGTGTGTGTGTGGTTTATTATAAAGATAACTTATACAATACTATTGGCATAAGAAAACCCTATAAACAGCATCACCGCTTAAAATAAATTAAAGTCGTCGTGATGTTACCCAGATGCCGTCAAAGCGTATCTTCTTTTTTCTTATTAAAGGTCAGCTTTCCTAGCATAAATTATGAGAGACTGGAAAAGGAAAACATAATTTATAGACAACTATTGGACTTTATAGGAACGTTATCTCTTTTTTTATATAATTTTGTCACCAATCCCATCACAATCTTCTTATTTATTAAAAATTTTCAGGATCGTCCGAAAGCCTGACCGTTAACCCTTTTTGGAACGTGTAATGGTGAGATATCCGCCATTTTTCGGGAGGAGGGTGTAAACTTTTTTTATATCCTAGTCGGCTGTTACTTTAACAAATCACAAAAATGTTTTACCTGTGTAAATTATTTTCAAAATCATGCACCGCTTAAACATATTGACGCTGTCATTTAAGATATTAATTCTAATTGTAATTTAATAAAAAAACAATCTAAATCATAAACATAACCTATGATACTTTTGAATTTGTATAAATCAAAGGCAAGAGGAACTGCTTAATAAATTAGATCGATCTAAAAATAAACGTTTTCGACTGCTTTTCGGATTGCGTTTTTTTTATACTTTTCGCATTTTTCGATATTAATTTTGAAATATGCATATTACCGTCTCATCATGAAAACAAATGCTACGAAATAGCATCCAATATAATTTGGAAATATATAAATCGTTTTTACAAACTTGTTTTCTAAATTATTTTTCTGTTTACTCACCCACCAAGTAAAATCTTTAGATGTCGGTGTTATCAGAAGTAAAATAATACATATTAGATTTTAATAAACTCGTATTAAAAAACTTTATCAGGACAAGTTTGTATATATTTCTTTTATTTAAAATCATCGCAGAAGGTATCTCAATATTAAAATCTCAATATAGAGAATTCAACTTAAAAAAATGTATATAATTATTCAATGCCGCTTTTATTTCGTAAATCATAATTCAACAATATCACAATATTTAAGAATCGTAAAACGTAACTCGAAGTTTAGAATAATATATGTTTTCGCGGAACAGTGTATTTCCGGTATCTCAGTTTTCATTTCCTTTTCTTTTAATGGAATATAAAATGATAATATATTTAATACTATAAATAAAGTATATAAGCAAATAACATGATGTTGGAAGAGATCAAGATCGAGAGACACTCGAAGATTTTTAATTTACATAGTCAAAATATAAAATTAAAACTTTGAACACAGTTTGACTAAAAAGGAGTTAGCTAAATGGTGGGTCTCGTTGTTCTAAGAATCTTAGGTTAGTTATTGTGGAACGGAAATAAACCAGGATGAATTAATTTGTGTGATTGGAATCACGGACGATCATCGATTTACAAGACAAATTTATATGTTCCGTATTTTCTTATTTCTACATAACTACATACTTAATCTCGTCATAAGTCATAGTTTAGTATTAACAGATAGCATATATTTGCTTGTCATTGTCTTTAAAAGGAGGTTACCTCAGTAGAGAGTTTGCATGGCTTTGAAAGATATATAACATTTTTTTTTAGATTGGTTTATAAAAGTATAAATTAAGCTAATATATAAGTATAAAATATGAATGTTATTTATAAACCTTAAAAGATTATTTTTGTGATATTTTCTTTTATATTATTTTTATAATAATAGTTTTCACATTCTAAATTTAGTTTTTAACTGTTTCTTGCTCAATTTTATTGAATTTTAAATTATTTTCTATTTTACTATGAACTATATTTTTTCAGTGATTTCTGTGTTAACTAATTCGTTATATCAACAAGTATTATTGAATTGTTTGTTTACCTTTCAAATAAATAAATAGAATAAATATCACCGTTTGCTGAACCTACCATACCCATACCGGAAAATTCATATATAAAAGATAACTCGTTTCATCTATCTCAGGTATATCTAATTATTTTGACCATAAAATGTATTTACATGAGTTTATAATTAATTATTATTACATGGGCTAGTTTGTGTAGAATTTAATAGTAATCTACTTATAAACATGTTTAACAAAGATGGACCAAAAACTATAGAAACAATGTAAATTTGACCTTCATAAATATTCATAAAATTGTTTTCTTTTCGATTTTTTCTTAATATTATTTTATGGAGGCACTGAGCTGGTTTTAATAGAATTTGTAGGCTGTCAAACAATATAATTATATCGCGATCGCTCATAAGTCTCGATATAAAAAAATACTGTACTGATTTTTATATAAAGTAAGTATTTATATACATTTGGATACATTTGATAGAAATAAAATTTTCAGTTATAAAGATTGGTAGTTAACAAAATACCGATAAACCAACACCGAAAATAGAAAGAGACGGTCACTCTTAAAATAATAGAAAGATGTACTTTTATTTCAAATATGTTATAATATATTTTCTTCCAATTAGTATAAACATAACAAATTCCAGTCTCTAAATTTCAAATCTAGTGTTTGTGTTAAGTGAGTACGAACACAAGTGTGTGTAAGAACACAAGTTCTCCAGAGGTCCCAGATTCGTATCCTGTCCTTATATATTAATATAGCATTTTTATTTGTTTCTTAAAAAAATATATTAATTTCAAAAATACGATGGTTAAGCATACCATATATATGTCATTACAAAATATTAATTTCATTTGTAATATATATTTAATGTTAATTTATGCTACAAGAACAGAAACAAGATCAGAATTGAAAGTCTAATAGATGTCGCCGCTTCCCCCAAAGGAAACGAATATGTATAGAATGCTTAATTCATTGACGAAGGTAACACATATTTTTAGAGGACGAGACGATTTTTAATATATTTTGGATTTTATCTTGCACATATTGATATTTTTTTTATATAATGTTTATTTTAACTCGTATAATCTTGAAAGATATTTGTATTCTCACAAATAAAAGTATCACATGTATGTTTTTTTGAAAATTGAGAGATCTTGATTTACATTTAGAGCTGAAGCGTATCACGTAGTACATTAGTAGCGAAACAACTGAGACGATTAAACAAAGCGGTTTCTAGCTTTTCATTTCAAAGCGATACTCTTAGTCGAGTTTAAGTACCTACAGAACCATTAAAAGCATTCAATTGCAGTGCTTGCAGATTGTACTTAAATTAAGGTAAAAAGCAAATACAGCTGCCCATACATAGACGTATATAATATGATTATTTCTTATAATAAGGAATAAAGTTGCCTTTGCTTTCCTGTTGTTACTTTTTAAATAGAAACTTAAAACAAAATAAAAAGTGAGACTTTGCAAGACCAATTTTATCCTTTAAGGATCATCCAAATTTTACAAAGAATAGGAAATCCGTTAACACTACCCGAACTACAACTACATTTTACCCGAACAATTAAAGTGACATTATAAAGTTCAAATTTTTATACTATTATATCTCTTTTTTCATTGAATTAATCTTTAAGTATAAAAGAAGAAAAAAGACATTGCGGTAGTATTTAATAAAATAAAACAATAAAACTTCGAATAAAATGTAAGTACACTCTTCTAGGATTATAAATATTTTTATCAATTTCTGAACTCACTGAATTTACTAATTTTATCAAAATTGAAGTTTCATTTCAGATATTATCTGACAACATAACATCAAAAAAATATAATAAATAATAGTACTTAAGAAAAGTTTTATAGATCGTGTTACCTTAAATTTTTTATGTTTGTGGAGTTTACAAAGAGTATCCAATATTGTAATTCATAAAAAAAATCCTGAGTCTTATATGTGTAAATAAAGTCATAATTCCACAGGATAAATATTTATTGACTGAGAGAGCGTAGAAAATTGCTTCGAAACTTGGAAAAAAGCTTTTGTAATTTGAATATAAGTATATATGTACTCGCATAGAGATAACATTTCTAAATATTTTTTTATGAATCTTTGCGTTCGTGGTTAATAATATTGGTGTTGTGATGGTGACGTAACGAGCAACATAGAAACCTTACAATCACAAAACTTAAATAAAAGCTTTAAAAAAAGCGTAGTCCGAGAATTGTATAATCTATTAGAGTAAGATCCCAGGGCCCCCAGACGTTACTTATTTTTGAAGTAACGAATTTTACAGTATAGACACTCTTTTATGTGTATAAGAGTGTGTACATACTCGCTAGTTTGGCTAGGCGGCTCGTTCACAGGTAGCAGGTAGAACAGGTATACTAAAACATAACTTACTTTTGTTAAATTCGAAGCTTTGATTTTTATATATGTCACATAGAATATTATTCAAAATAAATATTTAATGTTGACAGACCGTTTCTGTGGGCGGTAATTCTTCCCAGACACTTTAAACCTAATAAAAAAATAAATGAACTTTTGTTATATGTCTTCAACTTCATATATGATGTTGAGGGGACAAAGATATATAGATATAACCAAAATCTATGAGCATTTGGGATCATCTCTATGTAAAAGCTTGCCAGGATTCCACGCCTTTACAGGATGTGATTATAACCCTGCTTTCTTCAAGAGAGACAAACAAAGACCTTTCAATATATTGAAAGGAAATGTAGAATACCAAGAAGCGTTTCTCCAATTCGGTGAAAAACAATTATTTACTGATAATAACACAAAATACAAGGTATTCGATGTAATACAAAAATTTATTTGCGATGTATACAATGTCCCCGGAATACTCGGTGTCGATGCTGCCAGACTTCAACTTTTTATTAATACTTACACAGTGAGTATTAATAAAAAGAAGAATGAAGAATTTGTTAAATAACAAAAAAACAATTGCAAAAGACTCGGTCAACCATCGCGGATTAGATGAAAATGCCTACTGAGGAGTCGAAGATACGTGACCGGAATTTCAAAGCAGAACTCCGGCTGCTAGTTAGATGTTTATTCCTGAAATAACATTTGTCATTTATACGTCTATTTATTGAGACTATTTAGTACAAAACTTATTTAGGTACAATTTCATACTTCATCCTCAATAAAACAACGTTCAAAGTCCAACTATTTCTAAAAATTAACAATACAAAATTAATAGTCGTGAGTATTCCATTTCCGTTGAAGTCCACATTTATCTAGATATAAATAAATTATTAAAGATACTTTAAGACCCAATCTCAACTTAATTTTGAATATTAATTATTTTGAGTTATATATACTCGAAAAGTAAAAAAAAAACCCATAAGTCAAAGAGATTATATCTCACTCCATTATGTTAAAGCACTTCATCATAAGCGGCCGCCATTATTCGAAACAATTAAATCAGGATGATAATAAAATAATAATTATTCCTATTTATAATATATATTGAATTTTATATTGCATAATAATTACATTTTGCAGAATAGTTTTTGTACATACAAACTTCTTACTTCTTCTTTACTTCTTTATTTTTTTAGGTGTCTGTTCAAAACACACATGTTATCTTTTAAAAAAAATCAAAAAGCGTACACATGTAACTTTATGCATACTACCCTTTTATTTTTTACGACGGCCGTCCAACATGGCAGTTCATTGCATTTGAAAGAATTCCGTTATGGTTCCTAACCGTGATAAAGTCTTTGCATTGTGAATTCTTTTGTTGAGTATTCAAGAAGTACTAACTTCAAAACTTTGTAGACGGACCCTGAAATATTTAACCGTAAATATTAAAAAAAAATTCACTATCAAACAAACCATTCCTTTTTTAGATTATGTCATATACGCATTATATTTTTTAGATTACTTTACGTTAGTCAATTGTCAGTTTTACAAACAACCGTGAATCAAATCTTATCTTTTAAATATTAGCTTATAAGATTTTGCTATAAGCCTACAAAAGTCCCGTCACTGGAACTTTTTAATTTTTACATATAAAGCAACAAAAGTGAGTAACTCGAATGTAACGTTTTATATTTTTTTTAAGTATTTGCTTGTATTTGATAAGAGAAATAAAATATTGAAATTTCAGATATAAATTTAAAAATCAATTAATAACGAAAAAAAACTTTACAAAAAATTTAAAAAGCTTAAGTTCAGTTACACGGAATTGCTAGAATCGTAATAAGAGGTATTTAGGTAGTGAAACATCTCCCTGCACCTCGGCTTAAGCCCAGGTCAAACACTATCAATCAAAGATGTACTCTTTCGATAAGGACAGCTATGTTCAACCGTAACCAGGAAAAAAGTACTAGTGATAAAACTATACCGATATGCTTATAGAGAGTTATGTATGTATGTTTATCATTGAAAGGTTTTGTGTGTGTGTGTGTGTGTGTGTACGGATGTTTAGTGCCGTTAAATTTTATCATTCCTTGAGTATTTCTCTCGATCTTAAAAATGGAGATTTTTTTGAATTACTAGGTGTAGGTAAAATGTCTGTTAAAATTAATATTCATATGGACTTAAACTTAATCAATTCTCATGTTTACTCTCCTTCTTTTAAAATTCTTCTTTTCAAATCTCTTCTCCTTCTTTTCTAGATTTTATATTTTTTCAACCTTTCCATTTGGTTTTTCTTTTTGATTTTCATCCATTCTATATCACCACAACTGCTTTACTTAAAACTATTTAGAATATCCGTTCTTCTACGACATTAAAAAGGTAACTAGTCTCATATTACTTGATTTTAGCAACGCCTTCAACTAAGTTGACTTTGTTGTATTAATTGGTATTTAGCGTTCTCTTAAAATCTCACGTTCATTAATCGAATTGTTTAATTTTCACCTTCGCGGACGCTAGAAAATAACTTGTCACTGATGAAGACAACATAGGCAATTTCTCTGCTATTATTTCACAATATATCGTGTTATCTTTTCTTCTATTTTTTTAAATACTAGGACAATTCTACAATACTATCTTTATATTGTAGGATTGTTTTATGTAAAATTACTCTGTAGTATTTTAAGCTTACATACTTATAAACACGCTGCGAAAAAATTACACTCATAAACAACTTAATTTATTCAAAGCTTTGAATTTTCAAGCATATTAAGTATAATATGCTCTCTATACTCGCCGCAATAAGACGTGAAACACAAAGGTAGATCGATTACTTCGCATTAAAGCTTCGCGGAGTTCTCCAATTAGTGTTGTTTTTTTTTCCTTAATAGAAGGCTCGTGCTATTATCGTGATCTTATTTACACTTTGTATCTAGTATACATTTAATTCGCTCATAATAAATAAACATGACCTAGTATTTGTGATATACTCGTTAACCTATACTAATTTCAACAAGCATAAAAAGATGACACCAAGTTTTGTTGAGATAGTTTATAAATATACATAAGATAGATTTAGGGATCGGAATGCATTTTGGAAGTTAGTACTTCAATTAATTTAATTAGAACGTACATAGTTTTCTAATAATATTGTTTTAAATACTAGTAATAAATCGACATTTATTATCTACAATTTACATAGAAGCTAAATCATAATTTATTTTAAGTGATGGTGCTAAAAATGTAAGCACCATCAAAAGAGTCTTAATACGAATACTTAGTCTAGCCATAAATACTGTTACACTTAAAAATAAAAAGAATATTACATTTGAATTTTGAATCTGTAATTTTTATACGTTTCTTCATTGTGTTTTCTCATTTTGGCGCCAATACATTGTACAATATTTTGCGATATTATAATAGAGTGGGGTGATAAAGTAAACCGAATCGGTATGATTGCATTACACAAAGTAGGTATGGAGACAAATGCAATTTTTAAAACCCTCCATACACTTGGTATTAGTAAAATGTTTATGTACTGGGCTAATAATAGGTACAATAATACTTTCTCTGTATGTGACAGACGATAAAAGACAGAAGACAAAAGATTTGGCCGTCCACGTAGTGTTTGTACGAAAAAAGTGGTCAAAGAAGTAAGAGAAAGAAATCTAAGAAACCTGTCCGAAAGCAAAAGATTTTATCTCAGGAAATAAAGATAGCACCTAGAACCATGTCGCGTATTTGACAAGATGACTTAGGACTTGCAGCCTATAAGAGACGCACTGGATAGATAGATAGATATAATCTTTATTGCACACACAAAAACAATAAAATATACAAAACAGTGAAATAAAAAAAAAGATACACAAAAGAGGTGCAAAGGCGGTCTTATTGCTAAAGCAATCTCTTACAGACAACCTTTTGGAGAAAGGAGTTGTTTACGAGAACGCGGTATAGTGCAAAAAAAAAGAAAGCAAATAAAAAATATTAAGAATAATATTACTAATACTATATTTATTCCGATACACATACATATATACATACATACATATATTCAATACATTATAATACAATAAATACACATTATTAAATATTAGTAATTGATAGGTAATGAGTATACAAACGACTTTTAAATACTGAGAGTGATCTTGAATGTCGGATTTCAGCGGGGAGATCATTCCACAATGCTACCGACTTGCAAGTAAACGAGTTACTATAATAACCTGATAGCCTAGTAGGGTTATGCAAACGATTGTCTTTACACGATCTTAGATTTTGTCTTTCATTATCCGAGCCGAGATAGGAGAAACGTTGTTTTAAGTAAAAAGGAGTATGAGGATTATAAAGAATTGAGTAAAGAAGAGTCAGCATGTGTAGGTCTCCTAAACCGGATCGGAAGCCATTTCAGGTGAGCCCTAAACTCGGACACATGATCAAATTTACGTAATCCAAAAATAAACCTAATGCAGGAGTTTTGGAGGCGCTCGAGCTTATCAAGTTATGTACTGGTCATTTCTTAACTGATATATAAAGAAGAATACGATGGTAAAATCGAAACAACTGTTGAAGCGGTACGCAAAGGGAGGTCACAGAAATATGTTGTTTACGGATGAGAAAAATTCTACAATTGAGTAACATTTTAACAAACAAAATGACCGTATTTATGCTCAAATCTCTAAGGAAGCTTAGCAATTAGTCGACAGAGTGCAACGTGGACATTATCCGACTTCAGTGATGGTTTGGTGAGTTTGTTAACTATGAAGGAGTGACTGAGCCATATTTTTGTGAAAAAGGTATCAAAACATCGACACAAGTATATCAAGATACCATTCTTGAGAAGTTAGTTAAGCCCATTAACATCACCCTGTTCAATATCCAAGTATGGTCTTTCCAGCAAGACTCGGCGCCGGGTCATGAATCTCATTCCACGCAATCTTGGTTGGAAGCGAAACTTTCGGGCGCCATCAGACCTGAAGACTGGCCGTCGTCTAGTCCCGATCTTAATTCGCTGGATTATGATTTATGGTCAATTTTAGAGAGTACAGCTAGCTTGCTCTAAATGCAACAATAATTAGGAGTCCCTAAAACAATCTATACGATTGGCAGTGAAGAATTTTCCCATGGAAAGAGTGCGTCTATAGAGAGTCTATTGATAACTGGCCTCAACGTTTAAAGGACTGTATTGCAGCCAATGGAGACCACTTCGAATAAGCTTTATATATTTTTAATTGTTTTATATTTATGTACCAAACTAACATACTGTAAAAGTAATAAATGTTATTTGCAGTGAAAAAAAAATATTTTTAAGTGTAACAGTATTTATGGCCAGATTAATTATAATTGAATTGGTATGCTAATTTATATAGCTATATCTAATTTAGGTGTAGGTTTATACAACTATTTATGAAAAATATATCAATGACTGTGTCAAAGCTTAAACAATGAAAAAAAAAGGATGGATACATTTTCTTTGTTATTATAAAGTGCTCAGTAATTCAAATAAGATGAGAGGCTATAGTGCTAAAGGCGGATTTATTTTTTTATTATAGTTTTTATATAACTCTTTTTAAAGTAAAATATTTAATATGTAAAAGATGTTGAGATAAAAAAAATATTTTTTGCGCAACATGGTTAAATCTTTTTTTTTATATTTTAACTTTCGTGAATCATGACTATTATATTTATATTTACCCGGCTGTTTTCACGCAGAAATTAAATCGGAATGTGCCCGACTAGTTTCGAATCCATTCGGGGTCCTTAATCATGAGCTCTGAGCGTGGTGGACTTAATTATTTTCTGCGTGAATACAGCCGGGTAAATATAAATATAATGGTTAAATCTTCTTCAGCAAAACAATATATTTTATAAAAGCTAAGAAACTGTTGCAAAATAAACATTGGATTATTACTCAGACTGATACCTGGATTTTTAACAAAATATTTTTTACTTATTGAAATAAGCACCTCTGTAAGGAAACACATCAAATTAAAATTATGAGGATTCCAAACGTTGGTCCAAATTACAAGGGTCTGGGAAGAGCCATACAATAATACTCAGCCGGCTATTTATTGCAATCACAACGTACAATATTTACTACGATTACATTAGCAAATCATGTATTTGAGTATATAAAAATTAAATTGCGAAAATATATACGTATACAAATTTAAAAAAAAAACCTGTGGCCAGCAATACTGTCAGTCACCGCAAGCAGTACCATTTAACAAGCATAACGCAAGGGTCAGCCATTATCCCCTTACCCATATTTGAGGGAGGGAGGGTGACCCGACACCCAACGCTACCGTAAGTAATTACTTCTGTGGAAGCGGTGTGATGCAGCCAGTTAATCAAACAGCAGTAACTATCAATTTCAAAAAAATACGCAGGTTACTAGCTAATTGCTAAAATACAATTTATTCCCAGGCCATACCATCGTTAATTTTCTCTGTAAAAGGATTTTTTCTCAAATTCCTTTTAAGGCTTCATAGGGAGGATTTTTTTTTTAAAGTATACAATAAACCTTGAAAAAATTATTTATTTCATAGAACCTAGTGGTGGGCATAGCAAGTATTATTTTTTCGGTGTAAATTTTGTGTAAGTCACAATTTTCCACGAATTCATTAATATTCGAATGTACAAACATCAAGTTCTCATAAAAAAAATAATTATATACAATGATCATTTTTCAATTCTTTGATTTTATTTCTTAACGCATAATTCTCTTGGCCTCATTTTATGGCGTTAAACAGTTAATAATCATCTGAGAACATCTGAGAGAGTATTGTTTACATCTTCAATTCCTATTTGCTATCTATTAATTTTAATAATTAAAGAATTATAATCAGCCAATCATGCTTAACCTTTATAAACTAAGGCAAGTCATTTGTATAAATGAGAAACAAGAAAGGCCCTCATATTATATAATGAACCAGGGGAACGCTTTTCATTCACTTCTACTTTTTGAATTCTTTTATTTAGATATGAACTAATAAAATCCATTGCTTTTCCAAATTCCATAATGTTGTAATTTCCGGATAAAAGTTTCAACTTCAACATGTGCAATTAGTTGATTAAATATTTATTAATTATTTTTAATATATATTTTTAAGCAAAATATATTATTTCAATTATTTTTAGTGAGGGTGGTTCAAGTTAAAAAAAAAAACAGTTTTAAATTTTAAATTAGTAATATTAAATATATATGAATATATTTAAAATAATATATGAAATTGTATATTATATTGTTTCTGTCCGATAAAGGGAATATCAATTTTTTTTTAATTTAACCATTTTATATGTATTTAAACAAATGTAAATTAATCTTGTAAAATATACTGTTTCGATCGTTGGCGCAGGACATGAAACTGTGACACGAATACGTTTAATTAGTGAGTGACATTACATTTTGCATGCTGATTTTATTCAGCAATACTGTAGGTTTTTGTTTGTTTTTAAACAAGTCTCTCGTATTTTACGTTTATTGTTATATATCTAAATTAAAGATCTATTATTTATCATAAATGTATAGCTTTAGAAAACAACGTTAGCTGTAATTTACAACATTATAAAATATCTAGTTAGTTTTTGTTTTCCTTTTTATAACAGCAACGGTTTTAAGATATCCTAAATCATAAGATAAGAGCACTGTCATTTTGGGAATGCTGTATACGGTTACGGTCTAGATTGGTCCAGATTTTTGTTAAGGTTAAACTTGAAAATAATTTTTGAAAGATAAGAAACTAGAAATTTAGACAAATTTTAAGTGTTAGTATGACAGAGATAGTGAAAAAGAATTGAGGGACAGTTTTAGGTAAGACTTCCTATAGATAGATTATTGTTGATGCATTGATAAATAAAGAAACGTATATATCAACCTTTGACCTGCGGTTTCTAAAATAAGAAATACCTTACCTACATCCTAAATACACAAAGTATCGATCCTAAGCTTTGACAGTATTATATAAATGTATTTTAACCTTGTCGTGCAGTAAGCCGGTCAACGTTTATATACTCTGACGTTCCGAACAAACAAAACTTTTTAAAATGTTCAACAATTCTTCTTAAATAATATCTATTTTTATATCTGTTTAAAAATTTCATAATGAAGATAAACGTTCGAGTTATTGAAAACTTAAACAAAATAATCTTATCTCCAAGCACAAGATGTTTATTAAAATATTTAAATGAAGACATTTTCTCGTCATTCCCTTTTAAGTCTATGTTATTTTTATCGTCAAATTTTAATTAGATTTTTCCTCTCACAATTTCTGCAATGAGTTGCGCTATTTAAAACATATAATATAAGGAATATCATTGAATAGTTTGCATCTTAATAAAATAAAAAAATAAAAGCTTTCAAACAGAGGCGTTACTAATTGCTCGATTCTTTTATAGTAGAGCTTATGTCTAAATCCTATTAGATCCCAATCTACCAAATCTTTCTGGTCCTAAAAAGATACTTTTCTTTTTTTTTTCTTACTTATTGCAAAATAAATATATACATACATGATTTTAGTTAGAATACATGATTGAATTATTTGGCACAATGCATTAGTTTTTTTAAATACTATTTCTCTATTCGGTATTTGGTGATCACGAATAATTTTAGTATGATATTTATATAAAAAAATTAAGGAAACACATTTTAAAGTAGTATAAGTTGGTATTGAAAATAGTTTTTTTTTCTTCTTTTACACCGTAATTAAGTTGACACTTGACTACATTCCACCTGATGGTATGTGGAGATGTAGTCGTAGGTGGTGAGACGTTTCAACCTCGTAGTAGCCTATTCACTCGTCTCTTGAAGACACCCACATTACTTCGTTGAAAAACTTTTTATCGATAACCTAAAAAGTTTTTTTTTTTTGTTAAAAAAAACTACAAGTATCTGTTGCATATTTTTATTATATGTATAACGTAGTCTTATCATAAATAGTAAATATTAGGTACATTAATAATTGCTTTAAAATGTTGGTGAAACATCTTGTTTTTGATTCAACTGGATAGTATTAATCAGTGCTTTATGTTTTCTGGAGAGTTGTTCTCAATGTCATTTTTTTAATGCGCATAGTGAAGGACTGGAATAGTTTGCCTGCCTCGGTCTTTCCGTCTGAGTACAAAGTGGGTGTCTTTAAGCGAAGAGTGAATACGCTACTACTAAGTTGATACGTTTTACCACCTATGACTACATTACTACTTCCCATTAGCTGGAATATATTCAAGCATCATCTTGGTTTTATCAAAAAAATAATAATAATAAATGTTAATCTCATCCATAACGTATTTGGTAATAAAACAATATCTGCTTTCTATCCTATTTAATAACTCTCGTCTTTACTTCTTAAATATAAGTTTCTACTTCTTGATTGATTTGTTTAATTCTTGTTTTTATTTCGAGATTGCTTCTATATCTAAATTGAAATTGTCAAGACTAAACTAACACTATTCCTATAAAATATGCTGAATTACTATAGATGTTTTTAGTCCTAATGTAGAGAGACGAATTCTATTTACAAATTTATTCAATTAGTACCCATACGTGTAGTAAAATGTTATATAATAGTAAAGTGAAAATGTCTTTAAAATAACATTCTCGTTCCAGAATTTAGGTAGGGTAATACATAAACATGTAAATGCACTAGTCTCGTAAATATTTAGCAAAGTGCTAAAATCCTGCCCACTTCTGATACTCGCTAGCTTCCTCGCCACCTCGATATCACCTTTGTTATTTAATAAAGAGTACTTCACTCAATTATAATAGAATTGAAAACAAATTTTTATTCATTTATAAATATTTATTATAAAAAAAACTTTTATATCATAAGGTGGTCTTTATAAATGTTACACAAGAATAATCTCTGGTCTTTTACGATCTATTGATCTATAGTGAATGAATGATCTCTGGTCTTTTATCATCTCTTGATATACTATGAATGATCTTCGTTGCAATTGCCTACTTTAAACAAACTTCTCAGATGAACTGATAACTTGAGAAAATAAAGTTACTAAGCCATACCTGGTACACTCTTACACTAAAATTTGAATAAATGTATACCAATACCAATTTATCGATATGAGCGAGACTTGAGAGTATTTCATTTATGTAAAAAAAAACACATTATTATTATTATTAAGTACAATAATGAAATGTAACTATCATGTAACCTAATCTAATGTATATAATAATATATCTTAATGTTTATAAATAAATAATATGTCACTTAGTTTATCCGGATGGATTCCAAAACTACTAAACTGATTTTAATCAAATTTACGCAACGTCTTCAGTTGGATCCACCTTGTAAGATGGTATAGTTTATATCTCAATGATGTTTTTTTAATTTATTATTTTATTTTTATATTTCAGTTACATTTATATGTTACCAAATGATTCTAATAGACAGCGGTATAAGGGTATTTGTTAATTGGATTGGTAAGTATCCAATAGGTATCCAATAGATGGCACTTTGTTAAAGTGTAAACGTTTCATATATTTTTAAATTACCGTATAACCGACCAAATGTTGCTTAGGCTCGAGTATAAGTTAAGTGAACGCAATTCTGTAAAATTCACATTCAAATATATATTTTTTATACTATTAAACATCAAAATAATATATACTTCATATTGACAGTGTCAAAGTAAACAATTCACTTATTCATTACGAATTCATAATAGAGTTTCAACTTTCAGCAGTCCTTTTCAATATAAACTTTAACTATGACAAATTTCATATTTTGATCTTAGTCTATACTTATATTATAATAAGATAAAGTTTGTATGTTTGTGAATTCATACTTTATAAGTTTATTTGTTGGAGGTAATTTTCAACGTAAGTTATCTGAATCTAAAAAAAATCTTAACCAATATATAGAAGTAACTTTCACATTGGATAGTCTAGGCTACGTTATATTATATTATCTCCTTGAAATGATGATGAACGAAATGTTTATTGATTTCGTGGAGAGAAATTTTTAAAACACACTTGATAAAAAAAGGAGCTTTGAGTTGTGAAGTCCTCATGGTCGGAGTCGCGGGCAACAGCTAGTTAATTATTTCATGATTTTTGACTTGGAAGTAAATTATTACGAAGCATACCAACATTCCTAGCAATAATTGAATAATTAATGCCAAGGATGACTAACGACTCAATTCAATTATCCTTAACAATACTAAATACATAACCGCTGATAATTTACTTATGAATTCAATCGTTCTGTAAACGCTTAGCACTTGGAAATTATCTAATAATATCTTAATATAATAATTCCAAGATGACGGAGAGTCGCTTATATAACGATATAGATAGATAAATAGTATGCAAGACAATGGAATATGAGTCGAGTAGTATAGACATTATACTATACACAGGTAGATGTCATTATATCGAGACGAAGGTTACATCTATAAGTTTCTTCTTGTCCTAGAACATAGACAGACTCATGAGGATGGTTGTCATGGTTAGGGGCGTAGGGAAAATATAAGCAAAGATATAATAGATTCATATTTGCCCCTCACATAAAGTAAGTATAGTTTTCTTGATACATTTAATTGAAAATGCAATTAAAGCATAACACAGAAACAAAAGCAAGTCATATTGAATTCAGTTCTATTTGCTTAGTTTTAAGTATCTTAAATAACTATGGAATAAACAATTTACAAACAAGTGATGTGGATTTTTTCACACAAAACCAAATTCAATAAATAGTTGTAGATTTTTGTGTCAGGTTAATTCTTGTTAAACATAAGAATTTCGTGTTGAATGTTATAGTTTCGTTTTCATTCAGCTTCACTAAAAATTCGTTATTCTTCCTTATTGAAATATAATATTTAAATACATTTTGTTGTATTCCCGCTGCCGTTCCAGAAATGTATTTTTAAAGCATGTATAAATTGTAAAATAACAAAATATTTATGATGAAAGTTAAAAAAAAATGTGAACATCCTTGCAATAAACAAAAATGTTATACATTAAATGTTCCAGTGCTCTAGATTTTAAATTACGTCAATGTTATTATAGCATTTATAGTTTCAATCAAAAAAATAAAAAATATATATCTGAAGTTAATTAGTTTCAATGGTGTAGAGAATATGTCGATAAATATTATCCGTAAACGCAATCGACATAACCGAAATTGAAATATTCAATCTTTAGAGCTTGTGAAATGGGGCGAGTTATTTTAAAGAAGGGTTAACATGTCCGTAACGGTTCCCATACGTTGAATTAACCTGAAATTATATTTTCATACAGTCTTAAAGTAATTCCATATAAATTATATATAGAGAATAGATTAAAAATCTGTTATTATAATTTGACAAATTAGAAAATTGTAGTAAGACTCGATTTTACATTTAAAGCAATGAATTAAGTGTCATAGTCTAATGTTAATATTTACTAACAATAGACATAAATCATTATACTAACAATCAATTGATAATATTAATGTCGATATTAAAATTAATGAAAAACTATAAGTTATAATAATAATAATTGTTCCATGTCCCTGTTGCTTGCAAACCGACTACGTGGGATACAGAAGAACGTTAACATGTTTGGACCCTTAATAGAGATCTATTAATTGAAATTTTAAAAAACATAACCCATATTAGCCTCATTTATATTTATAGAGGTACCTTCAATACTTAGTTAGATATATAGAAATAACTTTCTAATGCTGATTGTAAAGGTGATACGGGATGGTAAATTTTTTCCACAAAGGGGCTATTAAATGTTAAATTATTTATCAAATCAACACAAACTTTTAATTTTGTAAAGACTAAAATAGGGTTTCGGACTTCAACTTACATGTACGTAGAAATTTATATATTTTTAATTATTTTTTTTATTTATTTTGTTCCCAATTCCTAAACAAACATATATATAAAGATACATCCATATGATAGATTAGAACTTTAAAAAAAATCATACCTAGAAAATGATCTAAATAAATCATCCTTCAATCTTACATTATGCTCAGATTAATAGTTACTTAAATAACAATAATTAAAATAAATAAAAAATATGTATCATAAAATTACAAAATCTATATAATCTAATACTAAAAGGTTGTATTACTATTACAGTTACTTACATTAAATATGTACGTCACATTACTAATTCATTAGAAAGTGGACACATTTTATATTCAGTTCATTTTTGTGCGTTAAAAAAAGAGTTCACTAAAATATTCCGACATTAAATAAATCCTATTACATAATGAAGCCAAGTGCTAGTCATATTTTATCGTAATGATGACTAAATGAGAGAAAAGGGGAATTTTCCTTTTATGAGCATTTTACAACGTGAGCATCTACTTATTTGATATTAAAGTGGTAAAAGTAGCGTGCAAACTTCGTGAACATATCTAAGTAGGTGTTTTCATTTTTTATTTTTTTGCTTTATATAATTTACGCCAAAAGATATTATATATTTTTATTATATTTTATTTAGTGTACTAAAAATATCTATGAGCATGTTTAGCCATGTTAAGATTACTTTTATTGAAAATAATATTGAATAAAAATAAACCGATACGGGTCGGAATCGACCCCGCGACCTCTAGGAAGCCGTCCCGCCGCTTAACCAATTAAGCTACCGTGTCGCTGTCAGACTCTGTGAATGAAGCACTCCATACATATTCGTCTCTATCGGGACGGCGGTGACATCTATTAGGCTTTTTTGAATACCCTAATCAATGTTTCTAACTTTACAGTAGAGATTAACATTGAAAAGATGCCACAACCGATATTAATGTTTGAAAATATTATGTATAAATATGTATGGCCATGTTAAGCTAACTTTTATTTAAATAAATATATCATAAAAAATAAATATATACGGGCAGGGATTTGAACTCTAGACCTCTGGCAAACCTCCAGGTCACTCTACCAATTGAAACTCCACCTTTACTCTATCTCTTTCAAAAATTTAATAAGAATAGAACCCTTATAGTCTTGATGAATTTATATTTAAACGAAATTGTTTAAATTTTTGAAATTTAATAGCGACCCTATTTTGAACTATCTGATCGTATGATGGGGATTATCCGTTAACGTACTTCGGCCTCTAATGAACGTTGTTACTAATAAGCATTGACATTCTAACAGCTGTATAGATGTGGTATATTTCCAAATAGAACGTAGTAAATTTCAGCATTATGGAATTATAAGAAGCCCTTGATTTAATTAGTTCAATAATCTTGAATGGATCAACTCTTAATGAAAAAAATATTAAGTAGATAAAAATTATCATTCCGTCATTAACACGTTAAAAAAAATTAAAGTTTTGACTGTTTAAAATTAATCAATTTATGCTTCTATGATAATAATTATGAGAAAAAAAAAACTATTTATAAAAAAAATATAACTAGACTAATAACTTAAGATGCCCACCATAGGCTCCAAAAATATAAATAATAGGAAATTCCTTCAAGTTTTCTTACGCTTTTACAATTTACTCCCCCAATGAAGACTTAAATTTGTCATAAAATCAATATAAATGATAGATTAAAAATAATAGGCATAAAATCAATATAAATTATTAAATAACCTAACCTATAATAGTGTTTAAATGACATTACAACGAAACGGTCTGGAAATAATTTTATTCTCATGATTAAATGTACCTACAGTGGCAATACAAATAAATAACACGTAAAAATATATATCTTGTTAATAAGGAGCTATTTAAATAAATAAATAATAATAATAATTTAATCCACTTTCACTTCAAATCGGGACAAAACTTGTACTTAGTAAAATTATTAACCTGTTGACTACATACATGACCTTGTAAAAACGTTCCCGGTATTAGTTAGCGGCGGTATAACTATATAAAATTAAACATGACTCAAATCAAAATATTAAATAAAATAATAGTACACAATTTTTTTTATTTACATATTTTTTATGCATATAAGATTACATGTGAAGTATAAATAAAAAAATAATCATTATTAAAAGATAAAGATAAATGTATGCATGTAAAGATAAAATATTTTCTTTACTTATTCCAAACAGTAAAGTGTTTGACAAATATATTAATAATAATAAAGCAAAAGTTAAACGATCATATAAATAGTTTATACGAAATATTATAATAATACTAAATAAAGAAATATCCAAAATCTGTCAGTAATACCTTAAATATATGGTAGTAGTACCGGTGTCCGCTCAGTTGTGGGGGACTTGACGTACACGAATCTTCTGTGACGTCAAGTTAAATTAAAGGCTTATAATTCATATAATTCTAATCATTTTATTCATAATTGCCCGAAAGGCTTAAGTAAACTTTCGGACACCAAACGAAGGTATCCAAAACGTAACTATTCGTGAATAGTCGTGAAAAGTCTTTAACTGCCACGCTTTTCTGTTTGTCTTTTAATATAAATCAAGGCGTATCGGAAGTCAAGTAGTCGTTTTACGCCTTTCCGTTTATAATGAAGTGACCGGATGCGACATATATATATATATATATATATATATATATATATATATATATATTTGCGGTATCTTACTTTTATATATATATATATATATATATATATATATATAAGTGAAATACCGTATCGCTTCCTGTTTTGATAAATGTAGCATTCTGTATGTAATCGACTTTATCGAAACGAAGGCGACAATTGTAAGGCTTTTTTCGACCATCACCAACTTTGAAACTTTTAATATTTTCAATATAGGGTTTGGGTGTTAATTGTGTCTGCATTTACTACAAAGAAAATGATATATGTATGTTTATAATTTTTTAGTACCCACAGTAGCTTTGGGGGTTAGAGTTGAATAACCTTGTGTGAAACTGTCCAAATATTTATTTATTCATTTGTTTTTATTATTATTGTTTTTGCCCTTATTATTTTGAAAGAAAGAGACAAAGAAGATATGTAATATTATTTATTCATATATTTTATATTGTTCTTAGAATGAATGTTCTATTTCCTTTTTTGTTATAAATTAAATTGATTGATGAAATAAGTGAGTGAATCTATATTTTTTAAAATTTTTAATTATTATCTTTTTTAATTCTTGAATTATTTTTACTGTATCCGAACTTCACTACGTACATTTTATTATGTAGCAATAACGGTTAAAGTAAAATCATTGTTTTCCTGTCGTTGTGTCGTCTGAAATTGCCGTCCGTAGGTATACGTTCGTGCTACGTAACGTACATAACAATAGCGAAATCCGTACCGTGATTTTAAATTGCATGTTTAAGCTAGGCATACTATGAAATTAAAACAAAATAAAAAAAAATATGCAACTTTTTTAAATGAGAAATATGCTCTCTTAAATTTTTCGGATCGGTAAACTAGAAAAAATATAGAAATAAACCTCTGGTCAAAGTTTTTATTATGGTTTGAGGTCGACATTGTTAAAGATATACCGTTGAAAAAATTGAATAAAATTCAGAGAACTTAACATATACATGCTGTTATTTTTTTATTTCACAATTGTGTGCAAATAAATAAATGTATTTTATGTTCCTGTATGTTTGAAAAATATTTAATCAATGCTTTTTACTCTACTTCTTAAAGATACATTTATATATACCAAAACTGACAATATTATTAGGTATTTGAGACTTTTTCTAACGCAACAATCTTTCTATTTGCTACAACAGTGTTATTAGATTGTATTTAATTTAGAAAATGACGGGGTCTCAGAACTCTACACCTTTTTAAAATATTATGTCTAATCTATATAATGCGGTCTCTATATAATGCGGTATTATGTATAATTTATTAAGAGTGTTGTAACAAACTAAATTAACAATATTTTGTTTTCAAATGAAATCAACGTACATTTAGTTTATTAATACTTTATAGTGCAAATATTTTCTATTGTTTCTATATATAATAGTAATTTATTTAGCCAGTCAGATTAAGAGTAATTGCTTTTTGGTGTTAAATTGAGTTTATTTTGAAACAATTAAATTAATTTGGAATTGATTGAATTTTGTTTCTAAACCATAATCAAAATCTTTATTTAAAAATCGTTTTATAAAAAAATATTTTTAGTTGTCAAAACTATCATTAGTTTGGAAAAATAATTGCAACGGAACTGAAAACAGCTGGCAATAAATACTCGTGGGCTTGTCTTATGTTATTCTTTCAAAGTCGTTCTGGAAATCAAAATTATATAAATACAATTACAATATTTTATTTAGTTAAAGATAAAAGTGATCACTTTTGTTTTTGCTGTTTTACAACGTTCAATATTTAGTGATTAATTTCTGGACAACTAGAACCAAAAAAAAAGTCCATAGAAATTCCTACTAAATTGAAATTGCAAAAAGACTAAAGTTTATAAAGCAACAGTTAAAAACTATTTTACAATTCGAATAAAGTTACCGAAACTACGGTAGAATAGTATTTTTTAGTTTTGCAATTTGACAATTGAACTGACAGCATTGAAAGTATATTTATCTGAATAGCCGTCGACATTGTTACCATTTTATGAAATGACATAATGACATGCCATATTTTAGGATCGACGTCATATCGGAATCGTTATGCTTGCTTCTTCTGTGTAAGTAAATTCCTAACATACTATGGAAACTTTAAAGTTTTATTTAATTCAAAATAGTTTGCGCTCTAACTATTTGAAGTCTTTTGCAATATATTCTCTTGTCTTGTTAAACGCTGGATTTGAATTGACATAAACTTTTTTAATATTTCCTTATTTAATTATATATATTTGCTCAGACTAGGATGGAATTTTTGAAATAAAAATTTGAAAAATTGACCATTAAAAGCTTTCCTATTGTCAGTATTAAAGCCAGACTCTGAAAGTCTATGTGGTAATTGAATTAAACTAAACATCGGTGTGATAATAAGGCATTCGAAGAGTTAAATTATCAATAGAGTAAAGTCTATATATGAAAACAAGATATTAAATATGTGTAATTAATGTATTCTGAGGTGGAAACATCTAGAAAGTTGTGTGAAAATAAAACTGTTTGTTTATAGATTTTTGTTAGACAATTATATTCTAGCCTTAGGTCTTAATAATATTTTAATTGTTGTAAATACAACAAAATGTAAGTACAAGAGAATGTTTATTTTACATCTCTCTCTCTCTCTCTCTCTCTCTCGCTGATACGCGTTTTCTATTTATAACAAATTAATCCCTTACCTCTGGAGTAAATATATCGGTTTCAGATATCTGCACCATCTAATTTGTTATTGTTCTGGGATTACTATGCTGTTTAGAGCTATCTTTGAAATAATGTATTACGAGCTAATTGCATACCAGTATTAGGGTAAATTAGTAGTAGTTTACATTTTTATATTTCATGTATAATTTTTTTACTATATACGATCTTGGAGTTTGAGAACTTTTTTGTATTTTTCAGCTAATATTCAAAACTTTTACAAATTATTTTCATTAAAAAGCATCACACAATATAGATAGATATTTATTTTTAATTAGAAAATATTTGTAATGTTGTTCTGAAATATTTTAAATATAATATTTTAAATATAATATAATAATATAAGGCACGTCTGCGTGGACTACAGATTGCGCTACGACTTGCGACACGATTAAAGTCGTCTTATTACAAAAAAGGGCAACAAACTCCTCAGCTTTAGTTATTAGTATATACTAAATACTGATACTGCTAGGATGGATTGTTTGAAATACCCGTTCGTTATTATGTTGGTTATTCAAATTCTAAAAATAAGGCTTCTTACAAACATAAAAAATATATAATGACGAAAATTAGATACTGGATCAAATTCTTGTTTTTAAGTAAGTTTGAATAACTATTTCACAAGAAACTCTTAATAAATATTCAGTTTATTCTACAAAAAAACAAAACAAGGACAGTACATATTTCGCAAGATGACCTGTAAGCTTCTATGACAATAGAGCAATTGACATTTTCTCTACACAGTAACGCTATCCATATTTAAACGGCATGCTGATTGCTGGCCCTTGCTATGTAGAATGAACACTCTTTAATACGAACTACTTTGAGATCATTGTGTTTATACATTGATTTGGCACGTGGAAACAAAACAAATAATTATTTTATTTACTATTTATATATTAATATTATATAATCACCTATGTTAGCCTTATAGTATATCTTGCTTAATTAAACAACTGGCGCAGTAACAAAAAGTTTATTATATCTATATATATTCAAACCACAGTTGAGTAACAATTTTTTATGCAAGCATGCAATTTTTGCACAGCTTTAATAAAAGTCTTGTAGACTTAGTTATAACTTTTACGTAATCTCGAAAAAAAACATATTTTCGTGAGTAACTTACTTAAAAAAAAGAGTGAGTTAACTGACTTAAAAAAAATGTATTCATTGTACACATAAAAGAAATATGCGACGTATATGGAAAAGTTATTAGAAATAGTTATATTTAGAGAGTTATCTTAGTAATACATACAAGTTTTATATTTTAAACCTAGAAAAAATTTCTACCACAATTTCCAAAACCATTATACACGTGCCACAACCTATTAACAAGCACGCAGCTCGACGCACGTCTTGCGCAAGTTTGTAACAAATTAGACGTCAAAAAAATTGTCCCCTGTCAAGTACCTCGTAGCCGACTCTTGCAGGCTATTCAGTATAATATGTACTACCAAACTTTATTATGATAAAATTTTCCAAATTCATGTTGTGTTGCATAACGGTTTTTTTTTTACATATTGACCAATTTCAGTAAAATCATTTCTTGTTTCTTAAAATAAGTGACCATTCCTTAATCTATAAATGTTATATTAAGTAATCGTCCGCCTCTGTGGTTTTTCTCAGTTCTTGTTAACTATACTCTAAATATTATAACTGTAACGGATTTTAATGCGCTTTTCATAATAATTTGAGGATTACTTTTTGATTTATTTATACTCGAATATTACGAATGACCTGCTTTACTGGGAATAGGAACAATTTGCAGTAAGGTTTAAGAGGTCGAACTGTTCGTAAGTATTTAATGTAGATAAATGTATTATGCCATCAAAAGGTGTTTTAAAAGTGTATTTTCACAAGTAAACCAAAATGCTACATGCACTCCTACGAGGCAAGGGCATGTCACTAATAAATAGAATTAATAGCGTCGTAGGCGTATAAATATAATACTTATTGTCTTCACTAGATTAGATATAGATAGATAGATAGATATAGATAATAAAATGATTGTTCTGCCCTGACTTTACTTCTTAAAATATTACCTTTTTGATTATCAACAAACAACAAATAAAGTTTACTACCGTGATATTGAATAAAAAAGCATACAGAGCGCATAGCGCCGAGCGCAAATGCATACATACAGAGACAAATTGAAAATCAGAACTCCTTTAACAAATTTATAAACAGACGTTCAAGGATCTACTTATCAAGTATTTTATCCCATAAATGGCTAGCTACGTTAAAGATAAAATAGCAAGATTTATTTGATATTTAACTAAATACTAAATACTAGTTCTTTTAACGGCTATTTTCGTTTTTAAAGCAACATCTAGGTACACCATCTAAGTAGAACGGATTATTTATTATGTATTTTTTTATAACTCAATTGTTTTATTGAACTAAATAGAAGTGTGTGAAAAAACTCCGTTTCAACATTTTTTTAAGCACTGTCTAAAATATAGAGGTTTCGGGTAACATAAGAACTTTTTATATTCGTGATTTACTACCTACCATCCAGATGTAATCCCCGGGCCTAAAACTTGTGTATATAGTTTTTGCTAAACAGCTTTTTTGATTTTCATTTTGTATTAAACATAAACATAATACCTATTACAAACTTTTATCCGAAAATATTTATTAAGAAAAAACATTTACAATTTTTTTTCGATTTTCTTATGATTTTTCAAACCAAAATTTTTAGTTCTTAAACAACACTTATTCCGATATATATTTTAAGTAAATAATAAAAAAAGGTTTAATTAATGTATTTAACCGCGATCGCCGTCTAAATTCGATTCACAGATATGGTGAATAAAAATTATATTGAAACTTATTCAGTTCTATCCCTAAATAGATATATTTATTTCAAAAACTAGAAGATGCTCTCCTTAAAATATGTATTTGTTTTACAAAAAACATTATATTTAAAAAATATATATCACCTTCAAATGCAAAAAGCGTTATACCATTTTTTCGAAAACATGTTATTATACTATTCTTTACCGATATTATTTTAAAAATAATGCAGATTATAATTATTTCTAACATTGATTTTTAGTATTTATACTATACTTACATTATTAAAAAAAAATAGCAATAAGTAATGTAAAAAATAATCAAAACGAGTAGTTTCAATCCATCTCCGCATCTTCAGCATTTTACCTCTGTTAAGAATCGGACCAAACAAACAGAATATCTCATTATAAGAAAACAAATGCATTTGAAAAACTAATGCAATAACAAAAATAACATATAACAAAGTAAAGCTTATAAAACTAAAGAAACACTTAAAATCTGTAATGCCAATAATTTTAAACCTGAAAATCTTAACTAATGATTAATAAATAAATATTAGGGTAAAACTGCGACAGATGCCGCAGTTAGAAAAGGCATCTTGTTTCCTAAAAAAGTAATTTCCTAAAATCTTAAAAATCATCTATTTCAACTGATTTTTTGTATAAGAAACGTAGCCGACATACTTTTATTTCCGCCCCAAGTTGTTTGACTGAAATAATTTTCATGAAGTCGGAGCACGTAATGAACTAGAAAACAGCTGTTTATTTTTACATTGACTGTACTACTTGTTCGCCTTACAAAATAGTTTACAATGTTAACGATTCAATTGTGATATATAAAATTTACTTCCCCCCAAATTAAACTTTAAAATAAATTCAAAATCCTTTTGGACCCCAGAAATAAATAATTGATATTTAATAATAAGTTTTTTAAGATCTTGTCATTATTTTCAACTATTTTTTATTTTAGACCCTACAGATAGGTGAGGTTAATAGAACGCAACAATCCGATTCGCGAATCTTTCCTTGCAAAGATCACGCTTTTCACGAAGATAATGGTGGTTAAATTCTTCCTCTCACCTATACTGGAGTACGCTTACGTGTAATTGGATTTTAAAGAGGAGCATTTTAATAAACTTAAAAAACTCCAAAACTTTTGTCAAGGTTTCATATTTGGCCTACGTTATATGAAAATATCTCTGAATTTGTGAATTTCTTAAACAATTGCAAATGCTTATATTTTTTTACCATACCTTGAGCAATTCATCATCTGTACTTAAGACATATAGCACACATTTTTTTTTACATTCAGTGTCGCTAAACATTCAGATTACTTTTTTATTTTTTTTTTTATTTTTACCAGTGTTTTCACGAATTCCTTAAGGCTTCCAATTTCAATTCAATCTCTTGCTTATTTAAGTGGTTTTCCAAGATTTTTAATTATTACTGTAATAAATATAATAAATAATACTATAATATACAATATATTAAATAATAGTAATGATAAACGAACTTCAGATATTCTTTATACATAATATTGTTTGGTTTTTACTTCCATTATTTTTTTATTATTACTTGAAATATATCTATTATATGCTTTTTATTATTATTGGTACTTGTAGAAATCATCAAAATGCTAAGAATACTTAAATATAGACAAGGTAAGCAAACTTAAAATAAACAAGGAATGTTTCAGTTGCAAACGTTTGTATGTAAAATGAAGTCTGTAAGTTGGCCAAACGAAGTACGGTCGATACCCTGAGTCCATCACGCTCGGTGTTACGACCGATTTGAGAAAAAAAAAACAAAATAGGTTACATTTGTACGGAAACGGTTCCCATGGCAACCAAAAATAAAATAGAGTGACAGAGTTATAAATACAAGTACTAGACTACTCAGTCATATATTTTTTTTTTGCCTACTGATCAAAAATGGCATAAAAATATTAAAGGGTAGTGTAACAATAAAAGTTATTAAAATTAATATTTATTTTGTTTCTTTTTGTTATCTTATATTTTCAAAAATATTTTCTCGAATAGAAAATCTCTGTTATGAGAATATAAATATAAGAAAAGATAAAGGTCTAACAAATTACAAAATAAAAAAGTAAACGTTGTTAAACATCTTACTCTTTTATTCTATATTTTTGTAACATATTCAAATCTGCTATTTAAAAGCATTATTGTAATTAATTGAAGGATACAATTTTAGCATGATATTATTGTTTTCCGTATAACGATAAAAGAAACTTTAGATATTCTTAATATAACTATTACTGTAAGGAACGTACATAAACACGAACGCAGTGTACATTTATTTGAAATAAAATCTACCACTTTACTATCAACTCTACTTTTTTATTCCATTATCTATTTATTATAATAGAACGATTCAAAAAGGTGATTTTAAAAAATTATGTCGATGCTTTTTAAAATTTAGTCAATGAATAAATACAAAATTGGGTCTTTAACTTTAAATAAGCGTTATGTAAAAACTAATTAAAGTTCAAGTAGACCAATATTACTTTATTAAAAAAATATCTTTTTCAAATATTATACCTTCTTTTATATAAAATAAATAAATGAATAAAACAATGAAACGTTTGTTTACTATAATATGGAAAAAAAAATGTTGTCCATTATTCTTTTTACTTTGTTTATGAATATTTAGTTCGATATATACATTTAGAACGATAATTTTATGGTATTATTTAATTAAATACATATATATAAAGTGGGAGATTACGTTCTAAGAACCCAATACTAAATATCGTTTGGTATGCCTAACATACTTTATTTGAAATATTTTGCGACATAAATTATTTTTTACTCGATATTAGACTTGATAAAAAATGGGGAAACAATTTTTGCAAATAAAATGACTATTTTCTTAAGAAACCGCTAGAAAGGCCTTTCCCCGGTCATGCAAATTCGAGATGGATGCAAAGGTTTTGCCCAGGAGATAGGCTTTCTTTTTAGCGTCATGGACCAACGAATGGTCTTCCTTGCGTAGGGGTGGTAGGGATGTCCTAAAAAAGGTCCCTTCAACAGCTTTTGCTTTAGTTAGAAACCAGAACATACGAGTTCTGGAATGGAGACTAGTCAGCCCCTCACCAATTCTGACGATGCACTGCAACTTTGACTTACCCTATGTCTGAAAAAATAAATACCAAGATTTCAAAGTGAGGCTGTGTTATCACACAGATCAAGCCGGCCCATATGTGCGGAAGCATGGCTCTACCACATCTACCTATCATAATATCATATATAAAATATTCAAAAAATACGATAAAAAAAGCTTATAAAAGCTTATAAAAAAAGCTATATATATATATATATGAGTATTATATCTCAAACCACATCTTCTGGTGTATAATTATAATACAGTATTTTATTGTGGTGAATTAGAGTGTCTGTGAGAGCATTTGCTTGGTGCATGATATTAGGTAGTTGGCCATGTCTATGTGTATATTGTTACTGTGCCAGTGTTGGGACTGCTCCAATTATATGTTAAATTGTTTAAAGGTATTATGACATTTGCGGCATTTGTCGTTTTTTTATAGTCAGAGTCTTTTAAAATGTGTTTGTTGTTGGTGACTTGTTCTAAATCGTGGTGCAGAACCTTCTTCTTACAATCCAAATTATTTGTATTAATAGATCCGTAGAGATATCGTATTCTATTATTATTACCTCTTATATGTTTGTTTTTATCTTTCTCGTTACTACTTTTCGTGCTATTTTCATAATCCTACTGATTTTATTTGTTTCATCTGTCATCGTTATATGCTCTCACAATTAAGTTGATTTACTGATGGATTGAATTATTTAATAAATAAGAATTGTGTATATACTTGAACCATAAATGTTAGTCTGGACCAAATTATGAATTTGGTTAGTTTGATACTTGATAAAGACATTAATACATGGGACAATTGTGTAACTTTTTGTTTATTGAAATAGAAATATATAGAGATCCAGATTTTTTTGTACTAATAAATCCGTAATATCGTATTCTATTATTATTAGTCTATGTATATATTCTTTATGCCCCACATTTTTTATGCGTGTTTGTTTATACACGGTACGTTAAAAATCTCTTCTTTTCATCTATATTATTTTTATTATTATTTTATTTTAAGTTTTAATTTGTTTTAGTTAATATTCTTAAGTAACTTTTGATTTTGACTGTCTCCAAATTTGCACTTTTACTTACGTTGTATATTGTAAAAAAATCTCAAAATACATTAAATTAGTTCATATGTCATTAAAGACGTTTAAATATTGTACGATCGTAAAATTTACGACCAGAACCTGAAACATTTTCTTTGTTTTACAGCCTTTATAAAAAAATATTTTATCGAATCATTTCGTACATTTACTATTTTATGTGACTTTTATGTGTCTTAATAAAAAATTGGGTGTTATGGGACTCTCACAATATTTATAAACAATATTTTTTTACTTTAATGTATTTCTCCTTGCGTATTTCTCCTTAGTACAATTTTTTTTATTATAAATAGATAAAATCTAATATAAGTGATTTAAATCATTATCATACTATAAAAATATATATGTATTATAATTTTAAAATTATAACTTAATAAAAAGTATATTAAAAAAATTATCTAAAGTTACGTTTCAAAAATGTAAAAAAAAACTCTAAAAAAATTAAACTTGACATTTCATAAAATGAGTCTATGACATAAAAACAACAGCCTGTATGATCACTATTCAATAGACACGAGACGGCTATGAATGTAAGGTGAGGTAGGTGAGTCCGATGTAAATATTTTTTAGTAAGATATTAAATCCAATTGAAAAAATTTACAGACCTATTACTCTTATGAATTAAATGTGGATATTTTGAAAAAAATAAATAATAATCCCATTAACTTCTTACATCAGTTTATTCTCCTTAAAATGCAATACATACGTTTAAGTTCTGCTTTGGATCTCTGGATACATCAATATTGGCATTGAACAGGTTATCTTAAGTTCGAATATTATGCTTTTCAAATAGTGTTTACTAACTTACAGTTTGTTCGGTAAACAGAACCACTTACAAACCTGGTAACAGCTTATAGTGTTTACGAATTGTATGCGCGCTTATATAATCTTTTGACAAAGAATATAACTAGATGTTTATAAATACAAAATTGAAAATAAATGATTATTATATTAATCTGTTTTTTCATATTTCACAACACTTGGAAAAGTGGAATTAATTCTAATCTAAATGAGATTGCGTGAGTAACAAAAAAGAAAAAAATTCAAATGCTTAATTTCTTTACATTCCTAATTGATTCCTAAATGATGATTAAATCATTTTTAAAACCCTTCAACACTTTACTATAAATAAACCTACTTACAAATAAATTAATATTGATAGATTATCTTTATAGGAATCAATACAAATTCTTCAGTCAATAAGTTCAAGTTGAACTTCAATGATCGAACTCTAGTAGACGGTTTGTAGAAGTTGCTTTATCCGTTTTCGATATAAAGTAATTTTATTAATTAGCCGAAAGACATTATCTCATATTTCTTCGCTGATTATTAAAGACTTCTTTGGCTTAGTGCTGATATTAATTTGTGTCGTTTTACATTTGTTTTTAACATTTTTAATTCTTTTTTAATATAAGCTTTTTTAATAAATTTAATTTAACCCTTTTTGAATCATTTTAGATATTTTAAAACTTTACGAAAGGCCCGAGAAATTTTAAAAAATATAGGAAAACATTTATAACGTTACTACACAATATTTACAGTAGCTAATGAGATACTTACGACTTCCGTCGATGCAGACAGTAATTAAGGTTGTTGACTACTTTAGTGATCAAAAGGAACTAGAAAATGAATTACAAACTGCAGTGACATTTTTATTTTTTATTTTAAAATGAATCTCTTTATATTGACTACTATTAATATATGTTTTCAGCTACACTTTGAGATTATATAACTTGTTTGCTAAGGAAATGATTTAACATTATTTATAAATCCTAAGTATGAGTCAAATGGGATATTTACATTTGACATTACTTAGTTAATCTTTGAACTATACAAGCAGCAGACAACCAGACAAACAGTTATATTATTTAGCAGAATAATCAACAGCTATCGAAATATTTATATGTAAATAAAAGTACCAATTACAACGGTAGGATAATAAATGAAGTTAAGTTTACGGATTTTTGTAAATATATCATAATAAGGTGATACAAAAAAAATAATAATAAAGCTATCCAATAAAAGGTAGCGTTGCTTCGAATTCACTTTAATAGTTCTTAAAAGTAAATAATTTTAATGACACGTTTACGTTATATGGAGCAATATTTATATATATAACCAATAAGGCTCTCTTCCGCTGCGTGAAGTCAACATAGGCTTTATAGATACATTTTACAAGCAACGATATTTTTGTTTATTGTAAGTGTTGTACGTGTTATAAGTTATTCAGTGCACTTCGGTATTAAGTGTATGTGTGATTGTAAAGCTTGATAAACTTATTCCTGATAACAACAAAAAACCCATGTCTATTATAATTACATGAATTCCTTTTACATAGAAAAATATCAACAACGACAAAGACTTAGAAACAATAAACAAAGAGCAACATTCTAATTTGAAAACAAATAGTAGAGTGGCTAAAAACACAAAGCGTTTGTATGTATCTGTCTGTCTGTGAGAAGCTTACAAGCAAACCTGCCGTTCAGAACATGCCATTTATTCTAGCTTGAAATGGCTTAGTCCATTCCGCTGACTTCACGGCGTTCGTCACTACTCCGCCCAAGTCCAGGACTTTGCTAGATAATGTCCGTCCAATTTGGAGTTATTTAAGGCTAGCCCCAGGGGACATACTGAAATGTCGTTTATAATGATTTTTATTATTCTTTATACTGTTAATGTTATAAGGGTAAACATTATTGAAGCTTTGTATTTTTAATTATGTAAATTTACAAAATTATGCATTAAAGTTTGTGCATTAAAATTAAATAAAATTATTAATTTTTATACTGTTTTATATAGTTATGGCTCTGGATTGCTTATTTGATGTTACAATTAGAAATTATTTCTAACAAATATGAATTTCCAATATTTTTTAATATTTAGGTAATGTCCGGTGGTGGTTTCGAGATTTTTCCGTCATCGTGTTGATAAAAAATAATATATTTATGTATCAATTTCATATCATATCTCATAATCATAATTATCATGTCATATTGCGATCCTTCTTTCTAAACATTTCTTAATTTCAGAACACAAACAGAGATCCTCTTATGCTGACCTAAAAAAAAGTCGTTTTTTTTTAAATTATGGCTTATATTTTTGGACACTTAAAACACTCTGAATAATAGAGACTTTCATTGACTAACAGCCCCGGTTACAGCTATCTGAAAGGCTTGTAGGTACAGGTATTATCTTTAACATATACAACGTCACAGATCACTTATCTGATAAGGGTCACGATTATTATATGTGTTTTATATATAATATTTTTTTGTGTTTAAAGTACCTGTTATCACTTTACTAGAGTAAGAACGAGTCGAACATCTTTACCAATTTGTTGGTTAGTCTTTTAATCTGGTAGTGATCGTGTATCTTCTGATCGACTTAACGGATTGAAGTCAACATACAATATTCTAGGATAATGTAATTATTATTTTATTAAAACATATATAAATGAAGCACAAATACTATAACTATAATATTTTGATTTGTTTTCAAATAATTCAAAACCTGATAGATGAATATGATTGTATAATTATAAAATGTTTGTTTTTTCAGACAAAACACTGAAACTTTGAAATATGGTTAACCTTTTTTTATATTAATGATTCAGTTTTCTCTTCTTTTAATTATTATCCCTAAAAGCTCAATATTATATAAAATATCAGATAATATTTTATATAATATTAAGCTATAATATTATTGCTCATGACAAATATTATACCACATGTCTTAATTTATTTAACAGAACATAATATAATTATTTAACTTTTTTTGTAAAATTTAACAAGAGTTATTTCAAATATAGAAATGGTACTCGTATATATATTTTATGGTAAGGTATGCGTTATTGAAATAAATCTTGTTCAAAAATTGTTTATATGTAATTCTTAGGAGGACATAAAATTCAATAAGAGAAAAATGCTGGACGACATGATGAAGTTACGTGTCTCATAATGTTACCTTTTCCAGAGCCAATTTATGATGTCGGTTACATGTTTCAAAAATATATGTTATGATGGAAATATATACAAAATGATATACAATTTTGTATATTCGTACATTCCTATGACATATACAATACTATGTACAAAATCCAAGCTTTGATGCTTAAAAAGAAAGTGCAATCACCTTCTTGTTTTAAAATAAAGCGATACGCAGGCAGGGTTTCGAACCCGGGACTTAATTAAACGTTCCACGGCTCCACCATTTAAACTACTATATTGTTTGACTCGATAAATTCAGCATTTTATACATATTTGTCTTTATCGGTACGGTGGTTTCACCCACATTCCTTAAAATAATAACCAATATTTTTATCCTTATCACGCAATACTGGCGTACTATTAAGAGCCTTGATACAACGAATCAGTTTTTTGATTGGTAAATGTCTTAATAGTGATTTGTGTTTTTTAGTGATTTAACTGTACCAGATTCAGTCAACCCCATTCCATAACCTTTCCTAGGAAGGTTGCAATATTAGACACAAACTTATTTCAGCACTCATCAACGTTTTGTCGAGAAAGTCCTCCACTAGCAGAAGAAACATCGTCTCCAGTGCTGTTATCCGCATAGGAATTAGTGTCATGGAAATCGAACTCATTATTTGTATGAAGACAGAAAAGTATTAGGTTTATAGTTTTTTACAAGTTAAATGATAGTACTCTTTATTCCACACCAAAAAAAAACAAAAAACTTCCAAAAGGCGATGCTATCGCTAAATCAGCGATCTCTGCCAAGCAACCTTGAGGTACAGATACTTGAATTAGTAAGTAACTTGTACTAGTGAAAGTATTAAATAAATAATTTGGATTTGAGTATACGTAATGTAATACACTTATATCATAATAATACATAGATACATACATAAAACATACAAAATATATATAAATACATTAACAAAAAAAACAAAATAACAAAAAAATAAATAAATATAATAATAATAAATTACAGTGATAATAAAAAATAGTGGACAATTTTTTTAAATCGAGCAAGAGATTGAGCTCATCTTGCTTGTTAGGGAAGGGAATTCTATAAATGACAGGAATTTACAGCAAAGGACATCATAAAAAAATCGTGGAATGAAAAAAAAAATATAAGGAAATTTCAGCCGTTATTTTAAATCCAGAGAAGTGGATTGATTGAATAGCGTACAGTAAAAAAGCTTTTAAATATGTGTATTCCAGCGGAGGCGAATATGGAGCAGCTTGAGTAGTTTAAGAAATTCGGAAACATGGTAATATTTGCGTGGGTCTGATTTAAAATAGGGCTTAAGGTTTATACCTTAAGCCCTATTTTAAATCGTCAGCGTAGTCAAGAATATGTAAGAAAAGAGACTTAACCAGCAATATTTTCGTGAAAACCGCAGAATATTGCGTAATCTTCGAAGCGATCCTATTCCAAAAATAAAAAAAATATTTTTTGTTCAGCAAGAAAAAATATATGAAAAAAAATATAAAGGTACTTTATGGGAAGGATCACAAATAAAGAATAAAACGAGCGTCTATGCGAAGGTTTGAAAGGGTCTTATCAAAGCACGTCTGTGCCACTGCCCGAAATATAGTAAATGGTTTATATAAGTCACCTTGCCTCGCTTTGGTTTTCAGCTTCAAATTATAATAAAACCAAATAGTAGAGAAAATAAGAATTTTAAAATAGAAAATATAAGGTATATCGAAGTAATAAACCATAACACCAGAAAATAAAATACAATGGTTTCAACATTGTCAAGACACTACTATTCTGTGTATCAGGAATATATTTAAAATATATTAAATATAATATTTTATATACACAGAAAACCAAGTCAAGCACAGCTAAAACTTCAATATGTATTTGTAAGTGACTTTATAATATACTAAAGGGACTAATATATTAAAAAAATATACCTAGGCGCATGCAAAATATAAATACATTTTTTGTATTTGTATAATTATAATTTGTACAATTATGAAGACATGCTTATTTTAAGTTATTTTTGACATGAATAAAAATTAATTACGACAGCAAATCAACAACCGTTTTATAACGCTTGTGGCTTAAAAGGTGAAAAATATTTACAAGTTTTCAAAACCAAAAGTTCGCATTCGAAAATTATAAAACCGAATTTGAAATTCGAATATTCCGAAAACCGATTTTTTCCTCAAGGGATTATTTTTAATAATCTATGTATTTCCGTAAAAGTGCTTACTATTTAAAATTTATTTCAGAAAATTTTATCAATTAAAAATTCAAATAATCAAATAAAAATTATTTTAGGAACACAAAAAACTTTGCGTAAAACTATCTACACATCAAAACATGTTCTCATATAGATAGACATGAAAGGAAAAATAAAATATAATAATGTATATATAAATATATTTTTAAAGAAAGTTATCTTCGTTGAATTGGAATACACCAAACAAGGAAATAGCTTTTATAACCACTTGTTTAAGATCTGAAACGTTTACGCCTTGCTAGATTGAATAAAGAACGGGAAGTTAACTAAAATCATCTACGATAAAGAACATACATTTTTAATCTTTGAATAACAGAAGGGTTTAATGAAGCATACTTTTTATATACCGTCTCAAGTATCCGGCACGGCCAAGTAATTGCCGCACTTGATTTAAATTTTGTGGAGATGTGGTATTGGCTAAAAACTCAACCTTACGAGAGATTCGCCTTCTCTTCTTGACTTTTATAAAATATTGAGGTTTCCTATAAGACTACACGCGTTTTTAAAAACTAATAGGTATGTTATATAAATGTCAGTAGAGTTCAAGGGAGTATCTCCACTATTGTATTTTGCAATAAAGTAATATTAAAGAAATAATTAATTAAACTTATTTCCCAATCAATATTTTTATTATTAAACGTTAAACAACTTCTAAATAAACAATAAACAAATAGACAGATCAACTAAAGTTATAATAAGCAACAATAATTGCAATTTAATTAACGCAAATGATAATTAATGATTATATTTTTATTGATTGTAAATATTTCATTGTGTATTGTAGTAAATAAAATACACTTTTACAAAAATAATGATTACTAATTAGGTAATTCATTATCAATAAGATAATTATGCCCCCCTCTTTATTTCTGGTATATATAAGTAATTCAATATACTCGTACTTACCATAAGATAATTTATATCTTAGATATAAAGTCAAACTTTAGACTAATCTTGTCAAACTAGATCATAAAAAAGATGAATAACTCAATTGACTCTGGAGCGATTGTTTATACGTGTGGTCGTTGTGCTATGTTTTATTACGAATATGAGCATCTTGTGGCGCATTTGTATTGGAGACATGGCACAGAAAGCCTCTGGTGCAAGAAATGTAGGCTTAAAAGATGGCGCTACGCGGCCCATATATGTAATGTATTGCCAACCGAGGGGTCGATTGAAGATAGTGAAGTCAACACGTCATATTGCTTTTGTGGAAAAGATGAAAACGACTCACCGATGATAGGATGCGATTCACCCACGTGTGTATTACAGTGGTATCATTTTAAATGTGTTGGTATTGTGACAGCACCAGAAGGCTTTTGGTTTTGCGCGGATTGTCTGAAATTAGGTAACTGTATATTATAATAGTTTAGTATATTATAATAGTTTAGTATATTATATTAGTTTAAAAAAAGAATATTTTTGATTCACTTATTAAATTCCCAATGTATTACGGTTATGTTGTTTGAAATTAAGCTTTTATGTAACTACAACGTAACTAGTATAAAAATTGGAGTTCAATACTAATGGATTATATGCAAATGTTGTCCAAACATTTAAAATGATTTATTCTTAGAAAACTTGAAAATAAGAGCATGTCTTATTTAGAAGATTTTATTTTATTATTAAATATTTATTACGATTTTATCCAAATGTATTTCAATAAATTCGATACAACCAATACAATATTTTAATGTTAATAAATCTAAAGTAATAGTGTTGACAGTAATTTTCAATTTGTCTCTTATAAAAGAAAGGTAAAATTCACACCCGGGAAAGGAAATAGGTGACTAAGTATGGTGGAGCTTTGGATTCACCTTTTAAGGTTTTTAGGATAAATATTATTGACGAAAATATCTAGCAATATTCCGACCGCCAATAAAAGCTCCTAAGCTTTCTCTTTAAAAAATACTTCAAAAGGACGTGAACGAATCACGTCCGTATTTTATAACGTGTTTTCTAAAACGTAAGCAGTTTACAAGAGGTACATAGAAATATTTTCTTTTTTTGTCTGAAAAAAATGACAAACTCTTAATATAATAACTGTAAAATTTATTTATTTGCACATAACCTGCAAAGGCTAGCATAATGCCACAAGCATTCTCTTCCAGCTAGCCCAGTAGTCAAGGGAGAATAAAATAAGGGTGTGTAAAAAACAAAACAACAAAAAAAAAATAAAAATAACAGAAATACAAATATAAATATAGCCTAACTACTTAATTTTCTAGTCTCCTAGAAGTAAAAAAAAAAAAAGAAAACAATAACAAAGAATATTGATATAAACTCAGTCGTATAAAAATATCAGTAAATATAAAAATCAACTTAACTCACAAATTAGAAAATAAACAACAACAAAATAAAACAGACGGAGGCAAGATTTAAGGTATGAAAAACTAGGATAGAAAATGTTTTTTAACTAAACTTTTGAAGATATTTCTATTGGGAGCTTTTATAATGTCAGTAGGTAAGTCATTCCAGAGTGGTGAATGAGTAATGTTGAAAGTCGGTGCGACAAGAAGGCAGTCTAAGGGTTAAATTTTTAGATGATCGAAGCTGATGTCTATGAGTACCTTCAAGGAAATAAAAACGAGATTTTAAATAATTAGGTGAGCAAGGATCAAACAGAAGGGAGAAAAGAGTACATAAAATCCTTGAATTTCTAAAATTATAACTGAATTTTACGCAAAACAATTTTTGCAATTGCCATCATCGTGGGGGCTAGTATAAATATATTTTCACATCATTTGCTTTGATGTAGAAAGTGGCATTTTAGTTGCGTTGTGGGAAATGGCTTGGATATACTCCAAATCTGCCGTCAAGATAAGCTGTGAGATATTTCATTTGATAACAGAGATACTATGAGCGAAACCTTATTTTATGCAATAAACAAACTATAATTTATTTATTAAACATAAAAAAAATAAAAACAGTTACATTGTTAAAGTTTATATTGCGGTTATAGTACCCTCATAAATGAAGAACATATGTCTTAAAAAATTAATCTTACAAAAAGTGTTATTTTATAGTATATATTTTAAGATCAAACGGGCTAAACAGATATTTACAAACCTTTGCACGAAGGACATAAATTTTAATTAAAGAAATAAATAAAAATATACAACATTATTCAATTTAATATTTTCATTTCGGAATTCAAAGCCTCAGTGAATTCTTCACATGTTGATTATATTTTAACAAAAATATATCGCAACTAATGGAAACGAATATCTGAATTGTTTGTATGTTTATTTTTTTGGCACGGTCTGCCCAAGTGTATTGATTGATTAATCGTAACGTATGGAAGGATTGTCTACTGTGAACGTATCACACAGTGTTGGCTCTTTTACGTCCTCGTTACCCCTCAGCTATTATTATGTATCACAATCATAATTCGGCTATCTGACCCACAATGGCCGTTAAACATTTATTGTATTCTCTGGTGTTGCAAGAGTCTAGGGCGTCGGTCTAAGCTGCAGAGTATTCGAGATGCCAGGCTAAATACCAACATTAATTTTAAAAAAATCTAGAAAAATTAGTACAAATAGTTTTATTCCAATATTGTAAAACTAATTAACCCGCTGTCACTAGTTTTTAAATACATAACACATTATGTTAAAAAGATCTACTTTATATACTAACAGTAGTGATATTTAAATAAAATACAATCAATTTTATTTATTTATTAAACATACAAAAAAAAGTACGTATCGTAAAAGACCCCAATGGCTATTAACTATGTCACAGCCATTACCGCCCACTCCAGGATACGGTACTAATATATTCCAATAATATTATGTTAAAATAAATTAATTGCTTTAAACGGAGATATCAACAAAATATTACATAACTTAAATATAAACTTGCACAATAAAAACAATTTTTAAACAAATATGTCAACAAAACTAACTTCGAGTAATATCTTGAACTTAATATAAAAACAGTACTCAATTTATATTATTATGTTTTTAGTATTAAATATATAAAGTTATGTTACTTTGCAGAGAATTGTATAATATTACGTATCTGTAATTGAAGTACAAATTTCTTTGTAGATAAATTGATGGAGAAAAAAGAAACTTTTAATGATTTTGGTGGGAATAAAAAGTGTCAAAGCTGTTTAAAATCGTATTTTGTGTAAAAATTTCTATTCTCATCTACTGAGAATATCTAATAAAATACAGTTTATATTCTGTTATTGATATTTAAAAACAACAATCAAATAAAATACGTCTACATAATAAGCAACCAAGATAAATCAATAATCTAAATCGAATTAAAAATAATCGAATTTTACATCAAATTACTAAAATATGGAATTGTACATATGAATTACATTTTGTCCTGTTTTATCTATAATTAATAATTTAATTATTTTTACTCTAAAAATTATAAAAGCTCCTCCACGGTATTGAATATATAATCTAAAATAGGTGACTTCGTTATTGCTCCGGGTTTATTATCACTCTGTGGGTAACGGCAAGCTTGACATATCCATCGCACGGGGAGCCGGGATTCAGGGCTTATATTGACGCAGGAACGTGGTACACTGAGTGGCATTTATTATATTTTGCACCATCGATATGTGATAAAAACTTGCTACAGTGATTGCATTTGTTAGCCATTTCAATGATTGTATAATGAATCCAAAGTATTCAGATGTCATAACATTCAATTTTAAGTAATTTCCCTGGATAATGCTTAAATAAACTTTTTTCTCACATAATGGAGTTTTTTTACTTTATTCAGTATTATATAAATTAAATAACTAGTTGCCGTTAAACGTCCAAACATTACAAATGATAAAATATAAGTAAATCAACCTTCTAGAACACAATCTCGATCTCATTGCTACAGAGGTAAGAAGCAAAAAACGAAACGCAAGCGGACCATGTGACACTAATAATTTCGGAAAACACTTAGAAAACTTCGGAGAAGAAGGCAAACATAATCTTTTAAACAGTGGTGAAGTGAGAAAAACGGAATAAATATTATAATAAAACGCCATATATTCCATGCTCTTGAAGACCAAGTTGGACTACGATAAACCAAATTTCCACGTGGCTGGAAAAATAGAATACAACTCTTGTTGAATACTCGTGACTGATCGGAAGCTCAATATCAACTCACATACTACCTCAAGCCAAAAAGCTCCGTAAATATATAAGCAAATAGCGCGTGCCGCGAAGCTTACCTGGGGATTGACCAGTGACATACGAGAACCATCTACGTTCCCATAGACGTTGACATACTGAAAACTATTATGATGTACGCCTCAAGTGATCTTAAACATCTCTCTTCTCTAATTCAAGGGTCATCCAACCTTATCAGGGATAAATGAAGAATATAAAATCATCAATCGCCACCCGAAATTATTGAAGCCATTCAAAATACAGGCTTCTTAATAGCCACTGATAGGATTAAAAATACGGAAAGAATATGAGCAGTACTAGCATGGTGCGAGGAGGGCAAGGAGAAAAAGAACGCCCATTCAGTCTGGACTCTTCATACACAGTCTTGCGATCAGAATTATACTATTTTGTCATTATACTAGGCAACAGTTATGGCTAAATAAAGTACAAAATAAAAACGCTGGATCTGCTCCGAAACAAATATAAGCCAACCTATGTCAAGGGCCTACATCATGAAGGAAAACATTGAGAGTAAAAAACAAAGAAAGAAACTTCAGACTCCTCTGGCAATAGGCAAATATGTGTACTGTTTAAAATGAGAGAGCGGACGAATTTGTGAAGACGGTAGGTCTAACTATCAATGGCCACCAAAACAACAAAATGACCGTTTGCAGCGACAAAGCTACTATCAGGGGAGATATGGGCTGCAAGTGGCAGAACTGTTACTAAACTTATATCAAAAGGTCCACGGGCCCAATATTCTTCAAACAGTAGTCGAAAATCCAATTAATCGAAAAAATTCTGTACTAATGACAATGCGATTAACTCTCATCAACCATAGAATTACTGAAAACGACACTAACTTCAAAAATAATATGAAACAAAATTGCTTACTAGCTACTTGAGAATTTAATAGATCCTAAACCCAAAAAAAACATTTTTCTTAAATATACTTTTCGTAAGGGTTAAATTATAAGAAAGTCTTAACTATTACAATACATCTTTATATATTATCGAAATCAATTATACGTATTGCCCTAATTTTGCTATTTTAATTTAATACCTAAAAGAATCCACTATCGGTTTATTGATTTTCGAAATATGAAATCATCTAAATTCAAAGGACAGTCTCATGTCATTAGCTTTCTAATTTCTATCGTTTATTTAATTACAATATATTGAAAGCGTACCGTTACAAACATCAGAATTATATGTAAAATTATACTAATATGTTCATTTAAAACCTTTAATCTGGTTGCAATTATCCAGTTAAATCCGGAGTCAAATAACGCCCTTTACCCAAACTGACTAACCTGCACAACTGTGTGAAATAGACCGAGCCGCCTTAGTACAAAGCACCACTAATTGTTCACCGGCACTTTGCTTTGGCGTCCTGTATTTGCATTCGTCTGTCGTTTTCTAGTCATTAAAATTAATCGAACCTAATCTTAATATTTATATAGAACTTATATATTGCTTAAAAATGTATTTAACCTACTTACAATAAAAATAAGTAAATAATAATATACGTATCATTGTGACGCAATAAATTTCTATATTAAAATAATAACACTTCTATAATATTTAATTTTGCCCCAAACTTATCTGAAAATAAAACATATTATTTTATTTTGCAAACAATGTAATGAAAAGTATTGTTTGTTTATTTTTTGTAGCGAATTGTGGTACATGACATGACAATGTTATACTGAGTTTAAAAGTAACATATTTTTCCAACGTTATTTTAAGTTAAAACCGAATATAAATATTCATAATATAACTATAGAATAGTCATTGAAGAGTGTTTTTTTTATGAATAACAGGGTTAGAGGTTATTTTATATGCAGATACTATATAGTTTTGATTAATACATTAAAATTTAAAATAAATGCAACGTTATACGGTAAAAAAATAACAATAAAACGTGCATTGCACACAATCCACTTGTTAACTTTAGTGATAAGTGAAATATTTGCAGCGAACGTAAGTATTAATTAATAATATTCGCGTTAAAGAATTACAGGTGTTTAAACCCAGGCTAAGGAAAAATGTCTTACGCCTTACCTCTCATTAGTAAAAGACGGACATGGTATTTTTTTTTATCTATTTCAAACGATTGTTACTAGTCTAGTATAAACAATTATATAGGTTGTATTGAAAACTAGCTTGATTGGTTTTTCCTAATTAATATTTTCCCTTTCGTAAAGATAAACATACGACAGTTCACGTGGGGCTCCACTGTAATACTAACGAAGCTTTAGGTCCGTATGATGAATGGAAGCGGTCACTGCTATTGATACTCGAGTTCGAAGAATGTTTCTCCGCTATTCGATTTGGCTACTTTCTTATTTAATTTATTTTCCTTTAAAATTATTTCTATTCTTGTGATATCTAACAAAGTATTTTTGTTAACGAGTAAATAATTTCTACCAGTGTTTAAAAATATCTATAAGCATGTAGTTAGCCTGTCTAAACTCATTAATTTGTTAACTCAATTTTTTGTTTTTCTTGTAAAAAATAATATTTACTTATTTTTTATTTATTTAAATCTTTTCCACTTTGAATTATTCTCAGTGATCACTTGTGTACGTCAAAGAGAGGTGTCAGGAGGGTCTATTTTGATATCATACTTATCGAAATAAGTCCTTCTGCAAGAACACCTCTGAACTTAAAGGGTTCCAAATGCGTCCTGGTCTGAGAAGAACCACACAACAAACTCAGCCGGGTGTTTTTTTTATTGTGATCACTGTTTCACAAATGTCAATATAAGTAAAATGAACAATTCACGAACAACTAGAACCATCGCAATCAATTCGCGTAGAAGGCTTAATAATTTAAGAAATAAAAAAATGAAAACACAAGAACCGTTGCCAGCAACACGACCAGTCACCGCAAGCAGCACCCGTTCACGAGCATAACGTAAGGGTCAGCCATCACCCCCTTCGCCATATTTGAGGGAGGAAGAGCGACCCGACCCCCAACGCTACCGCAAGTAATGACTTCTAAGGGAACGGTGTGATGCGGCCAGTTGATCAAACAAAAGTAACTAGCAACGTCAAACAAATTGCGCAGGTTACTAGTTTATCGCTACAATATGGTTTATTCCCAGGCCATACCATTGTTAATATAATCCTTTACACTATAATAGGATTTTTTTATCAAATTTCTTTTAATGTATACTTTCAATTTATTTAATGACAATTTTAAGGCTTTATTTAGGAGTTTATTATAAAAACGTATACAATTAATTTTGAAGGAATTTCCTATTTTTTCGAGCCTAGTGGTGGGCATAGCAAATTTATTTTTGTTTCTGGTATTAATTTTGTGTAAATCACAATTGTTCTTGAAGTTATTAATATTCTAATGTACATACATTAACTTCATAATTTTGAATTTAATATATATTTAAAAAAAAATAACACCTCTAAATGTGAAACCTTATATTCAAGACTTCTCGTAAACAAGTGCGATACGAACCCGGTAAAGTACTCAATAGGACGTTGCTTAACGAGTTACTCAATACAAATATCTGAGTCACTATATTACGCATAATTTTAGAGATCAGATGGACATCGAACAAGAGCTTAGATCATTAGTTGTAACGTGTCGTACCTTGGCTCGCAGGTTTGCCGGAAACTAAAATAACGCCGTTCAAAGCATACTGTCAATCCTTTTATACGGGGGCCTTGTGGGTAGTTAACCCAAAGTTACCCAAAAAGCTATGAATACATTTTAGGGTTCAGTACAATAAAGGATTAAGGATGATGTTGAGATTACCCCGTTTTTGTTCCGCTTCAGGCATGTTTGCACTAGAGAAGACAATTGACTTTCATGCCATAATCCGAAAGAGAAGGTCATCCCTGCTGACAAGGATACGTTTAAGTTCTAACAGCATCCTGGGAATGTTAGCGGCAAAAACGGATTCCTTTTTGTTGCAGCACTTTATCAGACTCCTAGTGTGGTGTGAGCATCAATGTTAATTTTAAAATAGATTTTTTTTTACATTTAATTGAGTAACATAAAAGTAGGTGTTTGGGTTAGGATAATTTTAAATTAATATTAATTATATTATTAATTTAATATTTTTTTGTTAAATTTTCGAATGAGGTTGGTTAATTTTAATTTACATGAAAGATAACAAAATGTGCCTGTGTTGCTCGAAATAAATGAGTAAGTTATTATTGTACTATATAAATATAAATCAATAAAACTGTATCATATTTATACTTCTATATTTGAGAAAAAAAAATAAATTTAAATAAATTGTTATTATTATTAGGAATAGCGGTCAATATTAGGAAGGTTAATATTATATGTTAATTAGAATCCGGTTTATTTAATGTCAATTTTATAAACACATGCTTATGTATTCAGATAACAGTAGTATTATCTGTAACTTAATTCATAGTTAAAATTAACAAAGTAATGGATTTCTTTCAACAATGTACTCCAGAGTATTCTTAAGATAAGAGACAATGAAGTATTTACCATAAAAAGTTGAATTGAAGAAAGGTTCTTCCAGATATTTGAAACGATCTTATTCTTGAAACACTAACTTAAGTATAAAGGAGATGAATTGTTTAGATTGTTTAAAGGAATAAAAAGAAGGTGAAGGGGAAAAGAACTTTTATCTACAGTATAGACAGCTAAATTTGAAATCGATTTTCTATAAGAGATTTGCAGTAAAGAGTAAGACAAAATCAAATTATGAATTTGCAGTGACGCGGTTATATAATTTTGAATTAAAGTAAATCCACAGATATTAGTAATTATCCCACACGCACCCCATGTGCACCCCGCATACACACCTAAAGCACCCCGGACACGCCCCACACACACACAGCGCATACGTGCCGCACACACCCCGGACGCACCCTCCATGCGCGCCGCACACACCCTGCAAACACCCCGCACATACCCCGCATACACCTTGCATACACCCTGAAAGCACCCCGCAAGCACCACGCAAGCATATATTGACAATGACTCCTATCTTTACATTATATTTTTATTCTGTTTATTTGCTGTTAGTCTTAGATATGCCTCGTTACTATTTTATTACATATTTTCAATACTTTTTTTCTTAGAATGGCGTTATAATTCTTATAAACGTTATGTCTTTATCTATATTATTATGTCTTTATTTATTTAATAAATGGAACAGTAAAAAATAATTAATAATATATTGTATTAATGTTTTTAAACTGTCATGACTTGTACTCATATTCAACAGTAAATGGGTCATTTCATGACACAAAGTAACACATATCGCAGTTTCGACCCACTACACCAGCGGCGTCTACACATTTGCGCTTTATGTCGCGGCGAATATAACATTGGATTTCATGCTAACGAGAGCTTAACATGCAATTCTGGAATAATAGTGATGTTCTCTGGAAAGGACTTGTGGGTGCAAGTCAATCTATTTGTTGTGTCCTCTCTAACAAGTGCACAATTTATTTATCTGTTGGTTTTTATAGCTGCAATATGATCTTACTGTCGCTCTATCTTGGACGTCTTAGAATATACGGTATTAATGGAGGGAATATGTCATATTACAAAATACATAAAGAAATATTTAAACGTCCCAGCAATTAGCCGTTAAAATATTTTAAATTGAGAATATGTTTTTACTAGTAAAATGAATTAATAAATAATATATATATATATATATATTATTATTATTATTCTTTATCTTTAATTCAGTGAAATCAGAGGTCTACATTCTGTATAAAAAATATCGAATATTTGATAACGTAGCAAGTAACTTAATGTGTGGTATCCGTAATATAAGCAATATTTAAATTAACAACACGTTAATTGTAAGAGACAATAAGTCAATATAAAACTTATCTAAAACATCAAAACCGCTTTCATTTCTCAAGTGACGAATTATTATCGCAATATTTATTTGGAACGTTTCGCCTTGAGAATATCAAGAATGTATATTTTCACGGAACAATGCCTCCCGTTATCTCAATTTTCATTTCCCCTTGTTGGAATATAGGGTGTGATTTGTAACAGTAGATAGTAAACAAGTCTTATGAACGAGCTATATACACGAAATTTAAAGCTTTATATCCCTTACACATTTAAATTATTTTGTATATTTTAAAAGTTAGCAATAAATATATATATATACTGACTCTTTTCTACTATCTGTACCATTTTTACGTTTTATTGTATAATTTTGTAATGCTTACGCTCAAATGTTAAAATGTAATAAAACTAAACATTTTCATATTTTTTTAATAGTTCCGACATGGTGTTTAAATATTACTTCATTTATTATTCATCTGCACTTGGGTCCTCGTATACTATGAAAATAATATTTAAATATTATAAATAAATATTTTTTAGGTATTTATAGCTTAAAAACAAATATACAATCAACAATAAAAAAGCCATGTACTAAATATTTTACAAAATCCAAGATTCATTTCCTCATAATAAATTTAAAGAATGATCTCAAGTAAATTAAAAAAAATATGAAACGTAGAACAAACTGTAAAGTGCTAAAAAGTAGGGGAACAATATAGAATAATTAACCTTCATCCGGTTTTCGGGTCAAAAATGACCCGAAAACCGGATTGATTGAAACAAAGTTTTCTATTTAAGTATTTGTTTATGATATCTGATATTGAATGACTTTTTTCAATGTTCTTAGCTCAATATAAATTTTTGACTATTTTATAAAAATATATTAAATTTTTCCATATTTTTTACTCTAATGGCCTTCGGGTCACATTTGACCATTAAGTATAGAACAATTATATTTTACGGCGATTATTAGATAAATTTGCTCCGATTCGCGAGCTTTGGAATAAGTGGGTTGACATATTACCGAAACTTTATAATTTTTCCCAAAATGTGACTCTAGATGAACTGTTAGTAGCATTCAGAGGAAAGTGCCCATTTCGGCAAAACATGCCATTAAAACTGGCAAAGTATGGCAGGAAGTTTTGGGTTCTATGTGATTCTGCAACTAGTTGTGCTTGGAATATTCAACCATATACAGGCAAAGAAACCGGAAGTGTTCCTGAATGAAATCAAGTTCTGCGTGTGGTTCTTGATTTGGGCCATATTTGCTAAAGGGACATAATCTCACAACATATATTTTTTTCACATGGTATCAACTGGGACAGAAGTTACTAGAAAAGAAAATTACGCTAGCAGGAACGAAACGTAAAAATAAGCCTGAATTACCACCAGACTTTGTGAACATCTAATTTTGCTTTTACCAAGGATACTACTCTCGTGTCTTACATCCCTAAAATAAAATATATGTAAACAGCATTCTAAAACAATTACTTTCTGTCCTTTATGTAATAACAGATTTTTTTTTTAATTTTGAATATTATGTTATTTAGCTATTGTAGAGTAATGTAGTAATAGTACTACGTTTAGTTTAGTACTACGTTTAGGTGCATAGGCACCTAAAACGTAAAAATGGTATATGTTCAAAACTTCATTAATTCTAATAAAATTTATATTAAATAACTGTTGTTTTCATTGTCAATAAATAATTGTATTAAAATATAAACCTTAACAATGTTCGCTTTGAAATTATTTGACATAAATGTAGGCAATATATGTTACGGGTCAAATTAGACCCGAGGCCCGTTGACGTTGGTCGTTTTGAAAGCCGTACGAAGGTTAAATATAAGATAACACTTATTAAAAATTATGCTACATACGTATATTTTTATATTTGTTTTGAATAAAATATATTTAAGAACATTAAGTTAGTGTTAATGGTTGACCTCAATTTATCTTTTCAAAATAACAAGACATAGGTATTTCTATCGGTTGTGGCATCTTTCAATGTTACTCTTTGTTGCAAGGTCAGAAATATTGGTTAGAATATTTCAAAGGAAACTAATAGATTAAGAGATTTAAATCGTGATAAAGACGCAAATATGTAAAATGCAAAATGCATAAAGGTAGCCAAGCTGGTGAGCTTGGTAGGTCAGTGGATAGAGCGACGGTGATAATCCAAAAGTCCCAGATTGATGATCTTTAAACTATATTTAATCAAAAACTTTTTTTATTACCAACTACATTGATAAACAATCACAACTAAAAGTGATATAATTTATATATATATATATAGCAGGGTTTAATGGTCATGACTATATTGCATAAAGCCTTTCAAGAAGTCATTATGGAGGCTTGTATAAGTTTGTTTTCATTTTATCACGAATTAGAAAACTATATTTTGCCACCCCAATGTTTATGTGTATAACTAAATAATATATAATTACTTAAATGCCAACCAGTGTTACAACAGCGTACCACGAAAATAAGAAATAACTATATATTACTTTTTAACTTCACAAAACCATTTACGTAAAAAAATACAAATATTACACTAAATTAAGAAGATAATAAAATAATATATAAAAAAAAAAACAAATTTATGCTTCTTTTCAGTCAGTTACATTTTGTTAAAGTAATAAGAAAATGAAAATTGCTAATAATGTTCAGAGTTCTGAGTGTACATAGAAAAATTCAAATAAATCTGTCCAGTAGTTAAGCTACAATGTCATAGTTCTTTTTCGTAAAATTAACCAAATGCTATAACTTAAATGTTATATTACCTTTATAGGAAATTAAGCGATAGCTAGTGGTAATTAAGTGCTCAATAAGAAATAAAAGAGACAAAAATAGGAGTTTTCAAAGAATTAGTAATAATAATTATATTTCCCAAGTAGAGTTGGACAAAAATCGATGATTAATATTTTATAAATACTTTTTTATATTATTTATTACTTAATTACGTTAAGTTAATAAAGTATTTTCGTCTGTCTGTCTGTTGTCCAGCGCCATCTATTGACTACCTGTCAAAGTACAATATGACATATGTCTTCTTGTCATAGAATAACTTAAATATCGGGTATAGAGTTTAAAGCCAGCGCCATCTATTGACTACCTGTCAATGTAACTTATCTATAACATGTTGTACTTAAAAAAGGGATTATGACAGGTTATATGATTTATTATTTGAGTATCTAATTCCGAGCTGACGAAGTCACTTTCAACAGCTAGTCTTCTGACGTTAAAATATATATTATTATAATATTTCAGCCGCCCTAAATGTAAAAGGTAGAGCGCACCCTGTATATAAAAGTCAGTTAAAGTTATTGCTTACAGAAAAGAAGTAAAAACCTTCTTTGCATTTTTTAAAATTTTCTAGCTAGTTCCGACTGAAGTCAGTTGGATAAATAGTTCTTCAATCTCTTTAAAAAATGGTATTGATTGATTTTAAATAAATGATCACTATAAAGTGGTTCTTCGTTTGTGAGTGGGTGTAAAATCTCGTAAATACTAATATATTCGAACCATTACTCAACTTATAACTAACAATATCAAAGAACTTTACAATATCCTTAGAGAATAATTGTATTGTGGTTAATTATTTACTTATTATTCCACCTTTGATATTAATACGCTGTAACAGTTTAGACAAGCAGATTAAATTGTAAGTATCTTAAACATAACATATGAAAAGTTTTGACAATGACTATATATTTAACAACTATCTAAATATTTAAATATATGGCTAATTTAAAGAAACATAAACACGATACATAACGGTTCGTAAAAAGATTGTTTTCTAAATAAAAAATACATTATAGACCCCGGCAAGATATTTGTATCTGTTTGATGCTCTAAAGTAATAAATTAACTAAAAGAAATTATTTAGCCAATAATCAATAGTAACGTAAAAATACCTTTTTTACAATAGTAATTCTGACGACATTCAAAAGGGACATTCGTAATTCCCGCGCCTTCACTAGACAACATGATATATTCGCAAAAGTGTTTAAACAGTTTTTTTAAACTTGCAGATTAAAGTTTCTTTCCTATGAGTAGGCTACAGTAGCACAATATCAGCACGCACAACGGTTCCGATATGACGCCGGCTCTACCGGAAACATGCGTCCCGTCGTAACCATGACACGTAAACAATGATAACGACTCTTACATGAAATGTTCTTTTAATGTTGTCAGTTCATTTGTGACGCCTATCGATCGCTTTGCGAAACTAGAAATAACACAATTCTATCGTCATTATGTAGCTTTAGTGAAATTGTATGATATCTATATAGGCTTTATGATGTAACTGACTCTACTCATTATAAAAATAGGTTAAGTTTTTTAAATATCAACAAGCATTAAACATATTAATTTTAACATCTGTCTGCTATTGGCTTAAAAAAGCTTGAATAGAAGGAAATCTTTTATATTCATCTACTTTTTAACCTAATTATGGATAGACTTTAAAAACCAACCTCATGCAAGAACTCGTTCTTTTTTCGTAATGACTACTTTTATTAAAGTATTAATATTATGTAATAAATTTCAGCGCACCAATAAGCTTGACTGTACATCTCCTCCAATTAATTAATTTAATCAATATTTTGTTACATTAGAAATATGTTTCTATATTTAACGTGGACGTAAATTACACTTTTTCTATCACCCGTGCAACACTTTGAAATCCGTGTGCGAGCAATTTATAATAAACTATTAACTACCCCCATTATAAATGTCAAACTTATCAATTTTGATAATCACACTGCGATAAATATGAAGAATAAATAACCAGTGATAAAATATAATTAAAATTGAAATTAAAATTAAAAGAAATATAGTGCAAAAGAAACAACAAAAAGAACTAGAATGAAAGAGTGAAAAATATACTAAGGCTTTGATTAGGTTAGAATAGTGTGCAAAGACGGTTTTCTTTTGAACAGACAGTTGAACTAATAAAAAGTATAACCTAAAACTAAAACCTTATTTTATCTCGCCCTTTTTATAGCCTAATGTAAGCAAGAACAAATAATTCTAATGAATGCATAAAATTATATTAATTGCACAAAAATTTCATAAGATAGTTAGCCATGTAAAAAATAGGAATTCTGACAACTACAATCCAATCAATCAAAATTTTAACTATCTCGTTAATGCATGCAGCGTACCTCGGAAATGACTAAATTTGCCTTTAACCTATTCTAAAGAAGTAATTTCTTTAACAAATCAATTGAGTTGTGAGTTGAATTGAGCTTTTCGACAAGTCCTTTCTCTGAATGTCAATTTGTTAACGTTAAACAATTTATTTACATGTTTACAATATTATTTACGGATACAAAATGGCGGATTGTAATTGATTGTGTTCGTATCTTGCAAGTCACTGATATCATAGCCTTTGGCCAAACGGCAAGCGTTCGTTTGGATTCTATTTAAATATATGTACGTAAACGAAGGTACAGCGTTGTATTATGTCAAATCCATAAATTTATCGTTCTATTCGATTAGCGTCAATGCCGTTTGTCTAGGCTCTCTTGTTAGAAATAGAATAGAAAGTTCTTTGACCGACAAACATTATATTCAAAATATATACTTACTTATAAAGAACCAGTAATGGGGTCAAACCCGTAGGTACCTAAATAAAACGTTCTTTGAACAAAATCATGTCCATATTAAATATATCATCAGATACCGTTGTACGCAACAATATTTATTGATTCTTTTTTGTCAATATGTTTTATCATTTTTTCATCAATATAACGTTATTCAAAAACTAATAAATCAATAATTAAAAATACCGTTAAATTCAAAGATTTAATCTTTAAATTTCATTTTTTTGTAGGCAGTATTTGCTAAAAAGGTTTCGTTTTAGAATTTGTTGTCCAATTAATCACAAATTGTCTAAACGTGCGTGAAAGCGGACGTCTTGTTTCATACAATGCGCTAGCGTGACTACATATATTGAACATTTTCGGATTTATCACACGACAAGTCCACCGATATGTCTGCATACAAATCATCGTTCTCGGATCGATCGACGCTGTCATAGAAGTATTTATCATTAATATTTGCACTCACACATCTAATTCAAATAAATAAGTAGTGGGGCGCGTCATTTCAGCTTAGACGATAACTCTGTACATGTATTTTTTGATGACTAGTGTTAAGATAATTCTTTTATAATTCTCAACAAGATATATAATATTTTCCAAATAATATACATTTCTGTGTAGTAAGCTTGTAGAAGCTATGTTGAGACGGAGTAAGGGGACATGAATATTTAATAACGCCTTTGTTACTGACCTACAAATTTCAGAGTAAGAACAGATTCAAAACAAAACAAATGAATGCAACGTGACGTATTGTCTCATTATTTTTCAAAGTATTATACATTTGGATAACTTCCAAAATAGAAATAGGAGTGTATTATTCAGAATATATTTATTAAATAAAATAAAAACAATAACAAATCTGAAAGTGAATGAGTATTTTTGGTTTTTTTAACACTAACTTTTCTATACACTAAAACGAACATGATTAAAATTTTAGTGTTAGAGTTGGTTTAATCAATACATTAGATAAAAGTTTTTACCCCTATAATAGGAAGTGCAAGTTCAAACCAGCTCCTAAAACTATGACCAACATATATTATTAGAAATAAAAGTAAAAAACAATATCAAATTAGCCCGCAAATTGGAAAGAACGTATTATGAAAGTATTCACTAAACCAATTCAACAAATATAGATTTTTAACAATTTTAATGTCAGTTCTAAATTAAGCAAATATATGTTTAAAATCAACTTTAAATCGTTTAAACTTTTGAATAGAGTTGTACGAAAGCAATGACAATCGATCAATGATGAATAATGATATCCGTCAGGCTTAATGTTTTTTATGCATTATTATGTATATTGTGCAATCAAGAAATAAATAAATAAATCAATGATGGTATATAACAGGTAATTCCTTTAAATGAATCGTTAACTCTTATAGAAAATGTATAATTGTTTCAGTAAAACTCAATTCAAAAGTTTCAATGAATGAAAATAAATAATAAACATATATGTTTTTAATTCATGATTTTAAAACTGAAATAAAAAAGATAGTATAAAATACTATACAAAAAATTTAAAATTTTAATGATAATTGTGTGACACTAAATAAAATTGTTCTTAAAAAGAAATATTTGATAAGTTTATAAGCACATCCAAGGAGTCCATTACAAGGAAAACTTCGTGGAGTGTTCTAGCTAGAAGTGGTGTTTATCGTCGATTTTTTCATCTTTGACTTAAGAAATTGACTTTTTCAAATTTTTTATTTCTTTCTTTGAAAATATACATTTGATAAAATCTATTTCAGACCGGAAAACATAAATTTTCGGGAAATCTTGTACGGACGTATGTACGTGTTCCGTGTCATGGAAATTTTAATATCAAATTAGGATTTATGGTTTTGAATTTTTCATTCAAATTCTAATATTATACATTTTTTATTGACTCTACTTGCTAAATAAACTTTATAATTATGTTTTTTTGTATATTTTTTTTCCTAATAGGTGTCAAAAAAAATACTAATGTTTAACTTAATTTAGCATTTCTATAAAGTTTCTTAAATATTAATGAATTAGTTTTTTAAATATAAGATGAAGTGAAAAAAATAAAATAAAATTGTCTCTAATAAGTGACAGTGACATGGTTGGAAGACATGTTATCTGTTTTTTTATAATGTAGACGACCACTTTTAAGGTATTAATTTTAAATTTTCATTATTTCAATTCCCCAGTAAAGTTATTTCACTAATAGGCATATTTACACTCAACGCTTTTATATGACATATCTTTTTTATAAATAAATTAAATAATATATAATTTTATCAAAATTTAAAAAAAATCGTCTAAAATTGGTATTTTAAGATTTTTTTTCTGTAGAGTTATAATTTGATTACAGGAACGTAACACGAATTAATGAGCATATTGAAAAATAAAACAAACATTGTGTCTAAATATATAACTAAAATCGTATATTTTTCGGTAATCATTGTATATTTATATGTCAAATTATCTTAACAATATTTAATCTAAAAATAACGACGTTAACACAAATACGTAGATATGATACCACGTATGGGGAGTGTATTAGTAGAGCATTCTATAAAAAAACACGGTCCATATCACACGAATTATTGAAATAATATTAGCAGTATTAATTTTTATTTATAACATTGAATATACAAATACTTACTTACATAAATTTGAAAAAGCTTAACATGTCTAAACATGTTTATAGACCATTCGAACAATAATTTGCATCATGGTATTTGATTTCAGTTTTATTCTACAATAAATTTCTATTTAAGGAAAGCTAATAAATATCGATTCAGTCCCATTACACACATACACACACAATTCATCAAGATGGCGGCCCGGTAGTTCAACGAGCACAAGAACTGGACTTTTTCTAGAGGATGCAGGTTCGACTTTTTTCCTTATCGATGAATTATTCGTCTCATATAAAATTTTAACTGAATTAGGCTTAATATGCCTAAACACGCTTAAAGACAACTTCAAACCTATCTTATTCTGTTAACAGGATAACAATTTTATTAACGGATAGGATAATGTCATTACATAATACACTCCAACATTTAAATATTTGTCATTAAAATCAAGAATATATCAAGTAAATAGAAGCTGCATAGTGTTCGAACTTATTGCAAATAATGTCAGTTTTAAATAACGTTGTTACTTATAAATTAAAATTCAGATTCATTTTAAATATTAGATATGCTGTTTAATGAAAAACCTATCATCAATGTTAATAAAAATAAGTAAATTATATCACCCTTATACAATAACCGGTCGGGAAAACTTACTTGGTCATAAAATTTTATAGTCCCACTAGAAGTATCACACTAGAAATAAATCCACGATACACGAGGCATGGCGACAGCAATACCGACGCCCGTAAACGGAAAAAGTCAACCAGTAATCGATTGTTACGAGTTTTGATGTTTGGGAAGATTTAAATCGTATCTTCTATAACAATACTTTCGTGTTGTTATTTTAAAACGATAATTATTATTCCAAAGCTTTCATTTAAATCATCATTAATATATTTTAATGTACACTATACAAAAAAAGACAGTAAGAAAAAAGAACAAAGCCATACATAGCAGATATAAGGCACAAGCAGTCGATGTAGGAATATACCGATTTCTTCCGAACAGCCTTTGCGAATAGAGACTGTATTAAATTTGAGAGGGTTGCAAAATATACAAATATGCAAAACACTTAAAATAAAATATCTCATTACATATTCAGCATATAAATATAACAAACCTCACAAAATGTACGATATACGATTTACTATGTCTATGATTTCGGAGAAATCTTGTTTTCAAAAATAACTGATCATTTATCTGATTACATAAATAAATAAGAAAGCAAATGAGAAACAAGAAACATAAGAGTAATGGCCGATTGCGAGGTTCAATGAAAACAAGCAAGTTGTTAATGAAAGACGACTTTAAGTTTACGTTCTGTTCTTGTCTGAGAATTGTATATAAGCATTGTATTAATATGTACGGTTAAATATATAATTAGGTATAAATAAACACTGAGAAACTTTATAACAGGAATAAAAATAGTACCTTAATATACTCTTTATGGCATTGCATTATATAAGCTTTCTTAATGTAACATTCCATCTAAAAAAAAAGATATAAGGTTTTATATTCAGGAAATTGTCATATATATTAGTATAAAATTTTTTATTAAAGATTGAAACAAAAAATCAGCGATATTCAAAGATTCGTTTCAAATAAATAGAACCTGAAAGTACTTACATTCTAGTTCATCACTTTGACCAAACATTTTAAGTAATGTTGCCAGCAAGAAATCCTTAGCTATTTCGAAGTCGAAGCTAGTCTCTTTGTAGGAAGTGCGAGTAAAGTGTAATCCTAGTTTTCTCTCACCATGGCACGATCTAAATACAACCATGGTGCTAACTTTCACATTGTTACATGAATCAATGTTAGCCATGTTACGTGTATTTATACTAGTTGTAGTATTAATACAGACATGTAATCTAAGTAAGTAATCTATTGGTCAAATATTTACATAAAATTAAAAAGTAATCTAATGCACGGTCGTAAGATTTAATATCACTATAAGCGACAGGAGTAAACAAAATAGAAGAGTAATCGAAACAAAATAGAAGAGTAATCAAAACAAAATAGAAGAGTAATCGAAACAAATTAGAAGAATAATCGAGAAGAGTAATCGAGAATAATATATAATTTATTTATACGTTTAAATATTTGAAACCTAAATAATATTTAAGTCAACCATTTTGTTAGGTAATTAATTAGTAGTCCAGGTTTTTGAAGCGCTTAACTTAACTCGTTGCTCTGAAGGAAGCACAGATTAACCATCACCGACGCCTTTCTCTTAATTTTTCAATAGCGTACCATTTTCCACCAAAGAAACAGTTACTTTCGCATAAACATAGAGACTTTGAGAACTTGTTAGAGCTTTTATATTTTAATGTAGTTCTTACATTTTAACGGCTGTTGGAATATTAAGATTAGTATGAATAAGTCAATATTATAAAACGATTATACGATATAATAATGAATTTTACAAAAAGTTTGTAAGTATCTTCTGAAAAATGTCTTACATATGTATTGAAACGTTATCAACTAACTTACAATAAAAAGACAGCCGTTAATCTTATTACTTGTCATAGATAATAATAAATATATTTTTGATACGTAACCAATTTTTTTAACAATCAGAGTCACGCTATAATGTGAAAATTGTTTTTTTAATATGGACTGTGAAACTGTAGTGTAAAAATATTAATAATACCATAACCGTGTAGATTGAATTGCGAATAGCTACTGGCATTAAATATTATATAATACATACAGACTATTCCAACAACACGAAATATATTGATTTTTCAGTCTCTCTGTTGAAAAAATAGTACGTTTTAATAAAACGATATATTCTTTTTAATATACTACAATAACGTGGAATAATTCGAGGAATAATTTTGGTATTTATACTCTGTAGTTAAAAGCGATGTTAGCTTGGCACAGACTAAAAGTCTTAAATTATTTTTAAGTACTGCATATTTGTAGGCATCAAAGAGCCGCATTTAGTAATTATGAATTAAATTATCATCAGAACGAAGGCGAGATATAAATTAATTGAAAGTATTATTTGAAGCACATTTTACTTACGTGACTTTATTATCTAAATCAAACCGTTAAAAAAAATAAAGTGTATGAGAAGTTTCTCATTTAAACTTTTCATATTCTCTGATATATACTCGTACCTACAAACTTACAAAGGAAGCATGATTCTAAACTGTGCTTAGATACTTGAGCAATGAAGACACTTCTACCGGCATCGCTTTGAACGCTTTTAAATCTCTTCTAAAAAAGATTAAAACAAGCTGCAGTTAAACATTTCGCCTTAAAACATCTTTGGTAAAGTTTTGAAATTTTGGTTTCGATTTAAGTTCCTTTTTTTAAAAATTATGTCATTTTTAGCTATAAGTATCTCATAGTTATTTTAGATAGATAGATATTTAGCCTAGAAATTTTCAATTACCGCAGAAAGAATTCTTGTAAAGATAAATCTTACAAAATAGGGATAAGCAATCACTAAAAAAATTCTAATGAATTTACAATTTAGTTAAGGTTTCTCTAGAGTATCGATGTTCGGATAGGCCTTGCTGCGCCACTTGGTAGATTCAAGATACCCGTGTCGAAATTTAACAACTATTCGGATGGACCACCAGACGTTAATCTCGATTACAGAAAGAGATTTATTTTCGTTGCTCGCGACAGCCCGCGAGTATCCTACCGAGTGCGCCAATTACGTACGGTGGCGCCGAGGATTAAAAAAAAAGAAATGTAAAAAATACTTTATTTGAAAATATTAATTTAGATTTTAATTAAGATGATGCTTGCTCGATTTTATAACACAAGAGTTACCATTATATTTTTAATTACTTATAAATACAAGTTATATGAAATGAAGTTTCAGCTTTCCTATTGTTCTAATACTTGGAGATGGATGCAATGTAATGGCACCTTGGCTTGCTCAGGGGTTCCCGAGGTGCGAATTGCTTTTAAGTTTGTTTACGTTAAAATATGTTTTTGATTGACAAAATTAATGACTAAGTAGTTGTTTTTTGTTTTTTAGAAAGTATAAAAATTACTTGTAATATTTATGGTAGTAGGCTAGTCGTAGTGATCTCGTGCTGGTGGACGACTTGGCCGGGGTACTACCACCTCTCTCTCCTCTCTCCATTTCTCAAGGCTACAACGCATATTGAATCTATATTTGGTAATGTCACTACTACCTTCTGCTTGTTAGACGCTCATGTCTTGTTGAAATTGGTAACAAATATTAAAAGATGTATTCAAAGCTGACGATAAGAAGCTTAGACCTAATGAGGCTAATACCGTCATTCCTGTATGTTCCCCAACTCAAAAAAATATTTATCAAATGCTTTATCGTTCTTTTGATGTTATAAAAAATAAAGGTAAAATCACTAAACAATAATTGGATTGGAAATGGTTCGTGGTTAATAAATAAAAAAATATATTTTAATTTAGGTTGTTATGTAAAATGTTAGATTCGTAAAGGCAGCGTTACTAAATTAGCAGATTATTGAGAACGGACATATATATAGGTAAATAACTAATATAATAAAAAATATAATAAGGTAACATAGTAAAAAATATTGCATTTACTAAATGACTTCGATTTGTGTGCTGCTGCCATGATTGAAAGATTAGGAATTTTAATATTGTGTACTTTTATTTATATTTCTTTCATGAAAATAAAAATATAATTTCAATCGTCTTAGTTTAGTAGCTTGCTTTATCAATGTAGGTATTACTAAATATAACGTTCAAGAGGTCTCAAAGAATCTAAAGAATTATAATTTATTGATGTTATTTATTTAAAATGGTGATAAAAGGTAATATTTTATATTGAAGCGGTTTAATTCAACAATATATTTCATGCTAACATTTATTGATATTAACAACACAAATAAACTAATATAAATTTAAATACATAGAATATATAGCAAACTTACATAATGTTTAAAAATATACATTTTAATAAAAGACACAAATACGAACAAGTAATATATCCAACAAGTGTTGAGTTTCTGGCCAGCTCTTCTCAGCAGACCAGCATTCCGAGCTGGTGACGCCTTACTCACGGACTGACTAAACTGACAATTTTATAATGTAATAATTGACGATTCAAAAGTGCATATAAATGCCTACTTGAATAAATATATTTTAAATTTAAAAAGCAACATTGGTAATAATAAACAGCCATGCAAACATTTATAAAAGATTTTTTCTTATTTTTTTATACTATGGGATATTTTGGTATTGCTGGAAGAAATTGTCTCGACAACCGCATTTTGGAAAAGACGCTACTCATCCAGATGGAAGTTAGCGGCCAGAGAAAACGAATCTGTACAACTGATTGGCGCAGCGGTCTTTACTTCGTCTATGGTGCCGATGGTCATGTTCGATCGATATTTTCGATTCGATTCGATATTTTAAAAATATTTTATTAAATATCTTTTGTAATATTCATTTATGTATAAATAATAAATTTATAATTCAAGTAATTGTATTATTTTTTTAACTCGTATAATTGGAGTTGTTCAATACTATGGGTAACCTTACAACGATCTAAAAGTAGTATAATTAAAAATATGTAAATAATATAAGATTTTTATTCCAACAGTTCCTTGTTATTAAAAAAATATCTTTTTTTTTGCGATTCGACGGCTATCATGATAAAAATTTTATTAAAAAACAAATCTAGTGTATTAAAAGACTATACTAAAATAGATTGGAAACTCTTTCTTATACCATTAATTCAAACCGGTGCATTGGGACTGGGAAGAATAGTGTCAATAAATTTGAAATGAGTCTTTCAATTACGTTATTCTCTCTATATAACTCTTTTATTATTTGTAAATAAATACACTTTTATAGAAGACCCAAGAATAAGTTTCTCTTTTAGTTGTGTTATTATATACTCATAAACAAATAATAAAACAAATAACTTCCGTTTCCAAAAAAAAATAAAAATTAATATTTTTTATGTAAATGGTACAAGCTTAGTACATGAGATAAACGTTATTAGTTATAAATGAAAAAAATAAATAAATAAATATACTTTGATAAATTCTCTGTGAAATACCAATTAGTTAACTATTCTGCATGTAGCTTTGGTGTATTTACTTCCAGGGTGTGGTCCGTTGGGGGACAATACCCTGGTAGTAAAGGTATCCTGGTAGTAAAGTAATGTTACATGGTGTTGTCCCAGTACGAAATGTGTGCTGTAAAGGTGAGGTTGTAATTTCGTGAACTGAACTAAAGTGTTATTATTTGACCACACTAGTAATATAAACCCTGTAGCACCAAGTATGAATATTGATGCCACTATCGTTCCGCCATCTTGTATCGTCGTTTATATTTATTTCTTAAGTTTTAGATATATAGAAATATGTAAGGGATATAAAGACATTAAATTTCATGTTCTTAAGATCTGTATACTGCCTACTGGTACAAATCACATCCGTTGTTCCTATGAGATGAATTAAGATATAAATACCGGAGAGGCATTGTTCGTGAAAATATATCTCCTTGATATTCTCAAGACGGTACGTTCCACATGAATATTGCGATAATGTGACCTCATTTGATAATGGAAGAGATTTTGATATCTTAAATAAGTTTTAAATTTATTTGTTTATATATATATATATATATATATATAAACAAGTAAATATATATATATATAATTAAAATAGTAATTGCTACGCTATAGAAATATTATCGTAGATGGGATTTCTAAGTCTAACGCCTAATACGCTCTAAATAGATTGTCTCCATTTAAGTAGCAGCCGTCTCAAAAGTAAGTATTTAACGAGGTTATAATTAGAGTAACCTTTTTCTTTTGGTTGTTTCTTCATATAACCTATAAAATATTCATATATTAATAGTGTTTATACTTCAAATTGTATCATTGAATGTTTGATTTTCGTTTTAATGAAATGAAATTTTAATTTTATTGAAAAAATTTTATTGAAAAAATTTTAATGAAAATTTAACAAAGGCCATTATGTAAATGTTTTGCTATATCTTTTATTTTGACGTTATTACTTCAATTATTTAAACATGTTTCTTGGCAGCGAACCAACTCATGGTCATGCAGCTATGAATATTTAATTTTATTCTTTTCTTCTTGATATATTAACATCAGTAAATAGGAAAAACAAAACATCAGGGAGAAAGTAGACTATTATTGTGACCAGTTGATAATACGTTATAATTAATTATATAAATTATTTGATAATATGTTCTATATTGTCTGACAAATCCATGTTCCCTAGAACGCTTTAACTTTTATATTTTTGTAAATACTAATTTCTGATTACATATAATTCGATGCTTAAACAATTCAGATGTAAATAAAAATTAAAGCGCTTTTTAAAACTAAACGAAAAATACATAATACCTAACATGTGATCTTTTATCTTGTCAGCATTTTATTGTATTAAAAATAACCCATAGGATTACTAAGATAGATCCAAGTAAAGGATTCCTTATTCAAAGGTTCTCGTTCCCAGCGGCCCGCTCTGAAATCCGTACCATCGAAGAGAGCAAATGGCCTAATAAATTATATTTTATGACATATTAAATTCAGGTAAACGTTAAATATGCCATTTTCAAGGATTAAGTTTTCTTACAGAAAATGCTATTTATTCTGCTGTAAATAAATAAACCTGTTCAAAGCAAATCCTTCAATAAGTTTATAATATTTTTTTAAATATCCTTATAATGATGATGCAAGAAGCCATAATATAGACATAACTACAATTTTTCTTTAGAGAACGTGACGTGGAAAAAATATTAAATTCCTTTTCAATATTTTTATTATAAAAAAATCATTGGAATGTAAATAATATATTTTACATAATAATAATGTATAATTTCTTAGCTTTATTTATTATATTAATTTATCTTCCAATGAAAATGAAATAACTTTGATACAGTTTTTATTTAAATAGTGTTTTAGCTTTTTTTTTCAATATAAAACGCTTTATGCTAATTGAAAGTTCCTTAACTCCATTTAATTTGTAACTTATAAATTATTTCTATTAACTTAAAAACAATTTCATATTATTATTTCTATATATTACAGAATTTAATAATAAATGTATATTTTTGTGTGTAATATATTATAAATATATGTCTCCCTCACTCACATCTCACTCACATCTTCACTCACATTTCACTCACATCTCACTCACATCTCACTCACATCCTCACTCATAGGTAGCTAGAAGAGATCTTTTTAAAGATATATCTCTCTAGCTTATCCTTTATCTAAATTGTTGTTATAATATTGTTTCAGTGCAAACCCTGGTACATGAAATAGATAAAATTAAATATCCATTTCAATATGAAACCTCTTGAAACTAATAGAATTACTCCATAAAAGACATTTAAATCGGAAATTATGTTTGAAATTATAATTGGAAATGGTAGGATTTTATTATACGTCCCAACATAGACTAATTTTGTTGGTCAAGGCCGAAAACAGTATCAGCGTGTTTGCAATTAAAATTGAGTTAGTAATTAAAGTATTCTGTTTCTTTATTATGGATTCTCGTGTATAACGAATAACGTACAAATAGTGTTTAATGAAATTTAAATTCTAAATATTTATACGAGTTGAATATTGTTTAATCGAATCGGTAATAGAATTTTAAAGTAATTGTTTCGTGTGAATTATTTAATGTGTGTAATTTGTTGCTAATAGTTGTAAAAGATATTTTCGATGAAAATATTTTTGATGACTTTCGATGACTGGTCACTATTCTGTTACGTGTATGTGTGGGTGTATTATACACTTACATAAAAGTGCTCTGCCTTAATATTTACAATAATGTTTATTTGATTAATTATTTATATTCTGGTTGCGGCTGTTAAATAAACTATGATATAATTAAAATAAACTATGAGAATACCTATCAATACATACATAGATTATTGAAAGCAAGATATAATAAGGAAAAATATGCTTTTCGGAATCCATTTAAATTTTGTTCGCAATGAATGTCAACTTTAAGTTTTACAGACTGATGAATATTTTACATCTGTCAAGCGACAAGCACTTACAAAACGGTTGTTGATTTGATGTCGGGTAATATTAGATTTCAGTACGTCTTAAATATTTTATTTGTTTTATTATTAAAATTATCAAAATGATGTCTTTGTCAAGTAATATTATAACAAAATCACAAATTATTTAAATAGAGTCACAAAATAAATTATAAATATATATACATTTGGCATTGACTCTACAATATACGATATGCGTAGACGAAATATCTGTTTTACAGTAACGAGAGCTAAATTACCTTTCAATATATGTTTGTAATATACTCTGTAGTATCACCAAGCACTGATACATAGATCGGGGTTGTATATTTTACTGCTAATATTGTATTTTCACTCTAACACAAAGACACATTTCTCATACACGTATATTAGCATTATACGTACATTAGCACTAGGCTTATTTTTGTTATGTAATAATGTATATTGAAAAATACTGTTGAGGTTACATAATGGGTTTAACAAATTAGAAAGGAATTACCAAGGAATAAATTGCAATCACTTAGCAAACTTTACTTGTAGCTTGTTTTAAATTAAATAATGAAGTAACCACTTCTTTAAACTAATGACTAATTTGATTTTACAGCTTAATCAATTATAAATAACGTAGTAAATTTTATTGTCGGTTTAAGATTCTCCTTTGAACTTATCAGTTTGTATATCATTGCTTTTACTATTAAAATAAAAATGATAAAAGTGATTTAGAAAAAAATACGATTAGTTACTTAGAGCAAAATTAAAAGAAACACAAAGATGACGTTGGGCATTGATGGGCCATTTTATATTAATTAATTTAAAATTGGGTATTATCTGAAATGTGACAGTCACTTTTTAGACGTTTACAATAAAGAGGCTCTCTTATTTGCAAATGAAAGAATGCCAAGTGTGTAATATTGTAATGGCATGCATGATTAATGAAGGAAGAAAAAAAATATGGAGTGTACTTCTTGATTTTAGCAGATATTTAATGCGGTATATTACAGATTGAATATATATAACAATAAAATTAAATATTTACATCCATTCCATTTAATACGTATTCAAATGTTGTAGTATAGTATAGTTATATATAGGGATTGTACTGAAACAATATTATAACAGCAATTTAGACAAAGAATAAGCTAGAGAGACACATATATTTATAATATATTACACACAAAGAATGTAATAATAAATGTATATTACATTTATTATTACATTCTGTAATATATGAAAATAATAATATGAAATAGTTTATAAGTTAATAGAAATAATTTATTAGTAACAAATTAAATGGAGTTTAGGTACTTTAAATTAGCATAATGCGTTTTATACTTTAAAAAAATGCTACAACACTATATGAATAAAAACTGTATCAAAGTTATTTCATTTTCATTGGAAGATAAATTAATAAAATAAAAAAAGCTAAGAAATTATACATTCTTATTATGGTCTATTATGGAAAAAATATTATTTACATTCCGATGATTTTTTTATGATAAAAAGCTAAGCGCGTTCTCTACCCTATTGAAAAGGAATTTAATATTTTTTCCACTTCACGTTCTCTAAAGAAAAATTCTAGTTACGTCTATATTATAATATCCGCAGCTCTTAAATACCGCTTAAGTAATATGATTCTGTACTTTGTCTATCAACTATCATTACGAATATCATATATTTATTTTAACGTCAGTGCTGAAAAAGTAAAAATTATTATATATATTATATATTTTTTTATTTTTAATATACTTTTTTATATTATTATATTTTTTTATAAATAAAAGATAAATAACGACTAAATACAATACTACTTTCTTCTTCAATCTTAAAGGGCGGAGTATATTCAATCTTAATGAAGTGTTTCTGTAGGACTTATCTAACTTAGTTCAAAATATTCTTTAAGTACGCCAGGATTGTTTGTGCTCTGAACTGAGGCTATGCGTGCCTTCTCCTCTTGGTGTCGAAAGTTAAAAAATATTCAGTATTCATTTTATGTGCATTCACTATTCAAGGTCACAAAAGACGAATGTCTATTTGAGCGGTGACACTAAGTGTTATTTTTAAATATACCGTGAGTCCTTTGTTACACTTTTCAATCAATGTTTAAAATGAGTACAATTCGTGATAGTTCACAAACATTAACATGATTTTTATTATAAGACAGAAGTATTTATCAAGAAAAATGCATCAAAATATCCATCCATCATTTTCCATCGCTTTATAGAGAGAAATAGTAAATTTTGGATATCGTGAGATTTTACCAAATTTATAAGTGTAGGAGAGACTGTAATGGTACAGTTCTTTTTTAAATCAACCAAAACGAAACCAACGAAGATCTTATAGAAAACAATGTATTATGTAACAAAATACTTAAAGCATTAAAGTGGGATGTTTTTTTTTTTGATAATAATATACTTAAAAGAATTTTAAAGGCTAATGAAATTTGTACCACAAAAAGGATAAAATTTGAGAAAAGTACTTCCAGATACTTTAAAGTAACATATGAAAGAATCGACCTTATTGTTAAAGGGGATCTTTGGAAAGACTACGTAAGTATAAAGGAGATAAATTGTTTAGAATGGTTAAAAAAATGGAAAGAAGCTTTAGATCCGTTAGGGGTAGAGAGGAATGCAACCTTCGTTGACAGCGGAGAGTGTTGAATTTGAAACCTGATTTACTAACAGTTTTTAAATCAGTTACCAACAATGAATTTGCAATAAAGAGTTTTACATAATTGGGTGTGCACTGTGCAGTGTACAGTAGTATAATTTTTCAACTCCAGTAAAACTTTATTATTTTTTTAATGTTATTGATATTTTGATTATAACTTCTTGCATCATCATTATTAGGAAATTTAAAAAAATATTTTTAAAAATATGGAACGAACAGGCTTATTTATTTACTGCAGAATGAATAGCATTTTCTGTAAGAAAACTTAATCCTTGAAAATGGCATATTTAACGTTTACCTGAATTTAATATGTCATAAAATATAATTTATTAGGCCATTTGCTCTCTTCAATGGTACGGATTTCAGAGCGGGCCGCTGGGAACGAGAACCTTTGAATAAGGAATCCTTTACTTGGACCTATCTTAGTAATCCTGTGGCCTATTTTAAATATATAAAAATGCTTACAAGATAAAAGATCACATGTTAGGTATTATTTATTATTATTCGTTTAGTTTTAAAAAGCGCTTTAATATATATTACAACAATTACAAATTACAACTTGCTATGGTATAAAATGCAAAAAGCACGGGTGCCGCCTGATATTATTTCCATTTTAAAACATTGGTATGAATCTCAAAGTAACGTAGTGAGATGGGAAGGCACTTGCTCTAATGAATATGCACTCTCTTGTGGCGTAAGACAAGGTGGTTTGACCTCGCCACTCTTATTCAATCTTTACATAGATCAGCTAATTGAGGAGCTCTGCCAGGCCGGCGTTGGGTGCTTCATAGATGGTATTTGCATGAATAATTTAAGTTACACGAACGACATGGTCTTGTTGAGCCCCTCGGTCGGTGGACTAAGAAAGCTCTTAGCGATTTGTGAATCCTATGCAGGTAGACATGACCTAATCTATAATGACACTAAATCAGTAGCGATGCTCTTCGGTTCCACCGCTAGAGATTCCTATTTACCTGTTCATCTCAATGATCAACCTCTTAAATTCGTCTTAAGTTTCCGATACCTTGGCCATATTGTCACGACTGACCTGAGAGATGATCTTGATATAGACAGAGAGAGACGTTCTCTGGCTGTTCGTGCCAATATCATAGCAAGAAAATTTTATAAATGTAATCATGACGCAAAGATACTTTTATTTAAAACTTATTGCACAGCCCTGTATACTCCGCAATTATGGTGTAAATATAAAAAAGAGAATTTCCGAATATTTAAAGTTCAATACAATGACTCCTTTAGAGTTTTATTTAAACTTAATCGTTGGTGTAGTGCATCAACGATGTTCGCTGAGGCCCGCGTGGCGACTCTCGATGCATTGATCAGACATCGGGTTGCCAGATTTAGACATACTCTGTTTGAATCGGGCAACTTGATAATCGCTGCACTGCGGAGTGTTTCAAATGAATTGTTCTCACTCTATTCTAGGCTTCTTCGTTAAACCGCAGAAATCTAGCAAAACATTTGTATTTTTAGCTTTAATTATAGTTTTTACTTCATTTATTTTATCTTTGTAACGGGTCTTTGACACCTACTGTTATTATTATTTTAAATAAAGGGAATTATTATTATTATTATTATTATTATTATTATACCTTAATTGTTTAAGTATCTAATTATACATAATCAGAAAGTTAAAGCGTTCTAGTGAACCTGGATTCGTCAGACAATATAGAACATATTATCAAATAATTTATATAATTAATTATAATGTATTATCAACTGGTCACAATAATAGTCTATTTTCTCCCTGATGTTTTGTTTTTCCTATTCACTGATGTTAATATATCAAGACGAAAATACTAAATAAAATAAAATACTAAATAAAAATACTAAATATTCATAGCTGCATGACCATGAGTTGGTTCGCTGCCAAGAAAAGTGTTATTTAAATAATTGAAGTAACAACTTCAAAATAAAAGAGATGGCAAAATATTTACATATAAAAATGGACTTTGTTAAAAAAAAATATATATTTACTATTTTACAAAATTTCAAACGTTCAAATTTAAAAATCAAACATTCAATGATACAATTTGAAGTATATACACTATTAATATATGAATATTTTATAGGTTATATGAAGAAACAACCAAAAGAAAAAGGTTACTCTAATTATAACCTCGTTAAATACTTACTTTTGAGACGGCTGCTACTTAAATGGAGACAATCTATTTAGAGCGTATTGAGCGTTAGACTAAGAAATCCCATCTATGATAATATTTCTAAATATGTATATATATATATATATATATATATATATATATATATATATATATATAAATAAACAAGTAAATTTAAAACTTATTTAAGATATCAAAATCTCTTCCATTACTCAAAGGACGTCACATTATCGCAATATTCAAGTGGAACGTACCGTCTTGAGAATATCAAGAAGATATATTTTCACGGAACAATGCCTCTCCGGTATTTATATTTTAATTCATCTCATAGAAACAACGGATGTGATTTGTACCAGTAGGCAGTATACAGATCTTAAGAACATGAAATTTAATGTCTTTATATCCCTTACATATTTCTATATATCTTAAACTTAAGAAATAAATATAAACGACGACACAAGATGGCGGAACGATAGTGGCATCAATATTCATACTCGGTGCTACAGGGTTTATATTACTAGTGCGGTCAAATATTAACACTGACATAGTTACACTTTAGTTCAGTTCACGAAATTACAACCTCACCTTTATACTACTGGGACTACACCATGAAACACTACTATACTACCAGGGTACCTTTACTACCAGGGTATTGTCCCCCAACGGACCACACCCTGGAAGTAAATATAGCAAAGCAACATGCAGAATAGTTAACAAATTGGTATTTCACAGAGAATTTATCAAAGTATATTTATTTATTTATTTACAACAACGAAAACATAATATACATAAAAAATGTATAGTACTCGATATAACTATATTACATAGAGAATTTCATGAACCTATCGTCATTTGGGGGACCCATAAAAATATATTTCCACATCACTTGGCTTCGGGAAGGAAGTGGCGTTTTGGTCGCGTAGTAGCAAATGGTTTGTGTATACCCTTATTCCATCGAGATAAGGAGAGATTTCTGTTATTACTGGATATCGTATTAGCAATCCTTCAGTTTTGAATTATTTGTGGATGTCCTAGAAAGGATTAAAAGGCGAGTAAATATCAAAAAACATGAAAGGAAAATAGTAAAAAGACCATTTTCGTTTTGCCTTAAATATTATTCCTGAAACTATGATATTTCAACTCAAATGTTTGATCTCCGTCCCGGCGTTCAGATATCAAATTAATAGTAAAATAATAATTAAGTCTTTACTGTCATTGATAACCATCAACTTTAAATCTAAACCACAATAATTAAGTTTCTTGGCGGGAATCTGGGCGTATAGGGTGCGCTGTCTCGGTTGATTTTTTTTTTTGCGCATAATGCGGCTTAATGTATGATGTAAGTGTATCATATAGAATATTAGTGTATTAGTGTGCAGAAGTTGAAGTTGATCCTTTATGACAGTGACACATTTTACCGCTACGCTTTTTTACGCTACGCTTTTTATAAGAAATGGAATTGATTTATACATTGTGTAAAATTATTGTGTGAATTGATCATTTCAAAATCTATGAATACACCCTCATTATTTGTTAAAAATCAAGCACTGTCATCCTGGTTTTTCTGTTAATTCATATTTGTTAAAAATTTAGGTTATAATTAGTTAATATTGTTATTTAACCCAATTTAAAAAGAAACATCGTGTCAATAGTTCATGTTTATGATCTTGAGCCCTGGCAGTTTAAAGTATATCGTGAAGAGTTCACTGCTCTCTTATAATAAAGTATAAAACATTAAAACGTTAACCATTTTAACCACGATGTATTAACTTCATTTTACTGGAATATCGTATTAACAAGCCGATATTGAAAATTAATTCATAATTACGAATAACAAATCCTTTAATCCATTAACGTATTTGCGAAAAATGTAAACTGTACTCGTAAAAAATATTCAATGAGTGAGATTTTAATTCTACGAAAATATTCCAATATATTTTATAAACATTTTTTTTCAGCACAGTATTTCAAAAAATATATATTAAAAGATAATTGTTGAACTCAAAATAATGAAGATGATTCGCAGATATCCTAATATCTATAATATTAATAACTAACTAACTAACTAATATTTTGACACTTTTACAGCTCTTACTATTACAGTTACAGAGATCGAGTTATAAATAGTTCGTAAATATAATGTATATGAAAAAAATATTATTATTGCTTGTTTTGTTTAAGATTATTTAATTTGTCATCAACTGTTTAAAAACAGTACATTCTGAAGTAAACACATCTGTAAAGTAAATATTATAGCTATTTGTAGAACAAATCTTAAAGGTAAATAAGGTATTCTCTACATATACTCATACGTTCTCTGTATAATGGAATGTATAATCGTAATAGCTTTTTCATCATCCTTAAGCATTTTAAACAGTAAAGCAGTAGCTATATAAAAATAATTAACGAAAATCCTGTTATAAAACAGAATTAAAAAATAATGTTATTCATAAGTCGAAAAACATTAAAAGTACCTAAATTAATAAACACTAGTCTCAACTTTAAGTAATTGAAGTTGCAGCTTTTGTTCGAAATAAAGTCAAATTGAAACACAATTGCATTGAGAATATTTTGATTGCCATGTTACCAGTGCTACATTGTATCAGGCAATTTTCTGAGTGGCTTATACTAACGAGTGCTTTATTCGGTGATATATGGATTTCATTTGCTTAAAAGCTTTGGCTTCAATGATGTGGCTCCGACGTTTGAATTATTATCGTGTTAAGCTGTTTAACATCCATATTAATAGAATTTATATTACATTTATAAAAATGTATTATACATAGTACAGGTCTTTCATATCACAATATTAAAATATGTACACAAATAACGTAATATTTATACAACACAAACAAAATATTGATATTCAGTTATGATGAAAAGTATCATACAAATAAAGTTGTCTTTTGTTTGTTTAGTTTGTCTTGGAAAATGTGGTATTATTTAGAAATACTACTTAATATTTGTAAAGCTTAGAAGTCACAAATTTTGAGTGTCGAATTATATTGTGTAGCTTTCAATACAGACGGTGTCATTATTTTTATGAGAAAAAAATATTCAATTTCATTATTCACTCTTGTTCAGTATCCCACATTTTACTAATCTCATAATACATAAATATTGTAAATAAGCATTCGTAAATTACACTTCAATATTTGTTTGTTAAATAACAACAACCCTTATACCACAGATTGGCCCTCATCTCTTCTATTTCAAATCATATATATACTCCAAACACAAACACATTTTCTTTCCGATTTTATTTCCTTAACCTTACTCTGATTCTATATTCTTAGTTTTATTCTATTATTTCCTTATTCTATATCTTTACAGTATATTAAATAAGGTTACTAGTTTTTAAATTATGTACGGACAAAAGGGTGAATTTTTATGAGAAAAAAATATTCAATTTCATTATTCACTCTTGTTCAGTATCCCACATTTTACTAATCTCATAATACATAAATATTGTAAATAAGCATTCGTAAATTACACTTCAATATTTGTTTGTTAAATAACAACAACCCTTATACCACAGATTGGCCCTCATCTCTTCTATTTCAAATCATATATATACTCCAAACACAAACACATTTTCTTTCCGATTTTATTTCCTTAACCTTACTCTGATTCTATATTCTAAGTTTTATTCTATTATTTCCTTATTCTATATCTTTACAGTATATTAAATAAAGTTACTAGTTTTTAAAATATGTACGGACAAAAGGGTGAGTGAATATAATCTAGGCAAACGGCCAACTCAGCTAAACACAAAAATTTAAACCGTAATAAGGGTTTGGAGTAAATTTTTGCATGAGGTACTAATTGACTAGTTAAATAAGTTTATACGCCTAGTTTTATTAGTTTATCTGTTAATCAGGTTTTTTCTATGAAATAATGATATTTCTAATTTATGTAATATTAAATAAATAAAATCATTAACAGTTCGTCAAAGTGTGTGTGTACTTTATACAAATTGTCTGTATACAACATCTTATTAATCATTTCTCTACATAATTTGTATTTTGATACCTTCGTTTTTTATATTTACAGATTGATTTGCCAATAATTATATGTTATACAAATATATTAATAAAAAACGCAAGACATCATTCGTTTCATATAATACTAAACCTAATATAAATGATAAATTTTAATTGGTTTTCGGTTTGTTTGTTAAGTCCGAGATTACTGTACCCTAACGAAGAGTTTATAATAAGCTTTGAAGTTTAAAAATGTTCTTGTGGCAGCTATCAATGGGACCTGGCTAAGAAATGGTGAAGAAGAGCGTGCTCCCATACCTACATGGATATCGTCAGCCCCTTGACGACAAGAGATACGTAGCTGACATGGGATCAGTCTTTATATATAACTCACCCTTGTTTAACCGCACTCTATCAAATAAAAAATTAAGAACATATATATACATAGCGATGCTCGCGGAACTTGAACATCCTTTTTATTACTTTAATATGGTGTGAGTGCTCGTGTTGTAAAAAAGTCATAAAAAGAGAAATTCATTGGTTTACCTCTTTCTCTTACTCTCATTAAGTCGTCATTAAGATAAAACATGTCTGGCACATGGCTACATAAAATAATAGGATTTTATTTTCAGGATATTTACAAAACCTGTTTTTTTTATTATCGAACAAAAAACAAACTGAATACAGGGTGTTTCCGCTTTCTGTTGAATTAAGAATATTGAAAGGAACTGTCATGATATTTTTTTATGGTACAAATAAAGGTATCTTTTAAATACATATTAAGTATGTTTTTGTTTAAAAAAACCATTTTATTATTTATAGTTAATCTGACTTAAAGATAGCACTCAAGGAACCAACACTTTTTAAATATTTATTAAATAATGTTATTTTTTCATATTCTATGTTTTAGAGTATCAAAGAAGTTAGTTAAATTTGTTTCCATACCTTTTTATCTTTAATATTTCCTAAATATTTTGGAAGCACTTTATTTCTTAAATAAAATATAATTCCTAAATACCATCATATAAAAATAGACAAGATATAATAACTGTTTATTTACAAAATATTTTGTGAAAAAAACAAAGACCATTTTAGAATTTGTATATTTTCTTGTACAATAAATAATCATAAATAAGATATCATTAGTTTAAGTAAAATGCTTGCTTCCATTCTAATATACCGAAGTGCTCTTTATTCAACTTAACGATAGCGAAGAGGTATAAGAATGGCAATGGGATTAAAAGTGGTGGAATTTCACAGCTGCAATATGTTCCTTGACCCCTTCTGCAGAAGTCTTTTGAACTGTCCGATATAGGAACACCCACAGCAGCAGTCCATCTTGTAAATAGTATATACTCAGTGTTTGAAAAGTAACTACGTCCTAAAGAGTTCGTCAATGACACGCGATCAAAAATACTCACTCGTAATTACTAGAATTAATTACTACCGTAGCGTTTTCCTTATCAATTTTAAGTACTTATTAATTATGAATAATTATTTATGCCCATATCATTATATCCATGTTCTCACGCTAGTCCTTTTTACAGAAGAACCTAAAACACTAAGTTTTTAAATTCTTCTATAACAGTATTTGGTTCTGGAAGCGTAAAGTTAAATAACTGCTACATCTTGTAAACGTGGTTATGAATTCCTAATACGTGCCGCTATGCTGACTTGATAGATATTTTGTGGTGGTTAATGGAGTATCAGTAAAAAAATTGAAAAGCATTTGCAACATTAAATAATTTTACGTAAAAATCAGTATTTAAATTAGCGTTAACCTAAGATCAAAAGATAAGCAGATGTCATCAGAAAAGTTATCATTTAAAAAGATATAAAATAAATTAAGTGATAAGTCTAATACGGATCAACGGGACGGCCTAAGAAATAACAATGGACGGAAATCGTGTCCATTCAGGCGTGTATAGCTTACACGCGATAATGGCACCGCCTTACTTAGTGTCTTATACTTAGCTCTGAGGCTTAGGTTTGATTGTAATGCCATGATGAGATATTGTATTGAATGACATTTATATAAAAAAAATATAAGTACCATTATTTTTATTTATTAAAAAATATATTTTCGATTTAAATATTTTAATTGAATTAATTATTTTGTTTAATTATTGTTCACCAATGGTTATTAATTGCTATTAATATAACGGTACCTTAATTACAATTTTTGAAAACTTTTACTCAAAATAGAGTATCAATCCCTAGTTTGTTAAAAAAAGCCATTTATATGAAAAAATATTAATATAAAAAGTAACAAGTGATGAAACATATGCGAGATATAAAATACCGTTATAAATAATAACTTTACGTCAAAATCCATTTACGAATTTCTTTTTTCGTTTCCAACACAGTGTTTGAAATAGTTTTCAAAAACTATTTGTTTTTAAAAATATTTATAATAATTTATTTATAGTAACTCATAATGGCTTTGAAATATTTAATAAATAGATCCAGTACAAAGCTTCAATTTGTAAACAGAACGGTGGAGTTTATTTTTTAGCCATATTCCAATGTACTTTATGTGTTAATTCTAACAGGAAGGTAGTTTCAGTTTAGTATAAGTAATAAAGTTATAACAGTTTAGTCTTTATTTATACTTTTCATTGTCTTTTCAATATCGAGTGCCCTTAACAAATATATAAATATTAAACATGCGAACCCGTGCAAAGTACTCGCTGACACAGTTTTTAAGAATTCTAGTAATAATCTCTTCTATTATGCGTGTTTTTAAAATATCAATTTAAAAAAACGTTATAAAAACGTTACGTCACGTCACGTGTTTGTCGACGTGTCCGCGGGTAATAATTATAACACAATATATAACGTACCAAATATATTGGAACACAATAAAACCTCAGCTTTTCAAAATGGTAATTACCACTACATAAATAATCTTATTTATTTAAATAGTAATCTAATGTGTTAAGGCAAATACTTACAAAGGCCAACAAATAAAGTGGGTTCGGAGCTTTTCAATAACAGTCTATTTATCTTGTTTTCTAAACGCAATAATTAACTAATTTGTATTCCTGTAACAACAGGGACCAGTTAAGGACGAAAGGAAATGACATTTAAGATACAATATACAGAGTTGATATTTACCTAACGACAAATAAGCAAAAGCTGTCACATAGCACTTATAAACTAGTTGTATTATGGCTTTATAGCTCATACTCGCTAGTTTATTAATCTAAATTTGAACGTCACACTAATCTTATACAACTAATAATTGGATTTTCGTCACATGTTTAACTAAATTGCTAATGTCTCGAAGTTTCAATCCGTTTAATATATCGACTGTGGTAGTCTAAGTTTCTAAGAAGTTTTAACGCTGTTTTAGGTTTGATAGAGTCAATCTATGCTGATGTAAATTTGATAATAAATCTGTGTAAGCCACCGCATGCAATTAAAATTGATATTCCTGGTATCGGTATATCTTAGAGAAATGTTTAAAACTAACCGTCTTGTCACCTTTATTCCAGGACGTTCCTTTTAACGCTAGGTCAAGTATCTGAATAATGTTGAAATTTTCAGTGATTATTTTGGTTATTCGGAGAAATTGATAAAAAGTCAAGTATTATAAAATAAATATTCCAATTCACTTCAAAAAGTGAATAATTTAGAGGCAACTAAACGATTAAAACTATAAACATAAAGAATATAGTAAACGTCTGTAAAATATTTATATATAGGAGTATAATTATTTTTTTACATTTTATTTATTATATTATATAAGCATATTTTTTGATTGCTATATCAATATACAATCAGTTTATTTTAGATCACGGTAAGAAAATTAGTTCACTGATTTCATGTTTATTACAACAGATAACTAATATTTAAAATACCTTTGAAATAAAAAAAAACGGATTAGTCTCGTGTATAATTAGATTAACATATTAAAAATTGAAAATCAACCCTTCGTTTTTTTCAGCAATCGTGTTCAGGCACAAAGGAGATGTGGGTATATGTCAGGGTGTCAGTTAATTTCCCTTACAATTAATTATCTCCAACGGTTCCTACATTAGAGAATCACACAAAAAATATTTTACTAAAGGTTTCACAGCACGTTCACATGGGATTTTACATATTTTGTGTGTGTCTTAGATAGTCCTAAACCATTTTCTCTATTAAAATTAGGATGGGTTTTTATAATTCTAGTTGCCTCGTGAATAATTCTTGGATGTTACGGTTTCCCTTATCGGAAATTTGTTATTTAATAAATCTAATATAATGATTGGACTTATCTATGGTATGTTCTTATACTACATTGATGTATTTTGATATCAGAGATACGTTCCCTAATTCGTGTACCGATGCTCGTCTTGTATGACCTATATATGTATATATGACCTATGTATGACAAACCACAATCACATACGAATTTAAATACTTCGGCAAATTGTAAAGGAATATTAATTTTAATTGGTTAATTACGATGGTTGGAATGAACATGGTTATGTTACGATATTGCCAACTCTGTCAATAAGACCTTTGACATGGGTATAGTAGTAAGGCAAGTTGCCGCCTAGCTGTGGGTGGCTTGATTTGTATTGGCAGGTGGTTTTTTTATCGAATACATAGATTTATTGTCGATCAATGGTTGTGAATTTGACTGGAACCCAAGCGTTATCTTAAAAAGATTATCGCTAACACAACAACAATTATAGAAATTGCTTAGTAAGCTCGTAACAGGGTCTAGACCCTCAGTGATACTGGCGGAAGAAAGACCGTCCCATGTTATACTAGCCTCAGTGATACTGGCGGAAGAAAGACCGTCCCATGTTATACTAGCCTCAGTGATACTGTCGGAAGAAAGACCGCCTCAAGTTATACTAGCCTCAGTCATACTGGCGGAAGAAAGACCGTCCCATGTTATACTAGCCTCAGTGATTCTGGTGGAAGAAAGACCGTCCCATGTTATACTAGCCTCAGTGATTCTGGCGGAAGAAAGACCGCCTCAAGTTATACTAGCCTCAGTCATACTGGCGGAAGAAAGACCGTCCCATGTTATACTAGCCTCAGTGATTCTGGCGGAAGAAAGACCGTCCCATGTTATACTAGCCTCAGTGATACTGTCGGAAGAAAGACCGCCTCAAGTTATACTAGCCTCAGTCATACTGGCGGAAGAAAGACCGTCCCATGTTATACTAGCCTCAGTGATTCTGGCGGAAGAAAGACCGTCCCATGTTATACTAGCCTCAGTGATACTGTCGGAAGAAAGACCGCCTCAAGTTATACTAGCCTCAGTCATACTGGCGGAAGAAAGACCGTCCCATGTTATACTAGCCTCAGTGATTCTGGCGGAAGAAAGACCGTCCCATGTTATACTAGCCTCAGTGATACTGTCGGAAGAAAGACCGCCTCAAGTTATACTAGCCTCAGTGATACTGGCGGAAGAAAGACCGTCCCATGTTATACTAGCCTCAGTGATACTGGCGGAAGAAAGACCGTCCCATGTAATACTAGCCTCAGTGATACTGGCGGAAGAAAGACCGCCTCAAGTTATACTAGCCTCAGTGATACTGGCGGAAGAAAGACCGTCCCATGTTATACTAGCCTCAGTGATTCTGGCGGAAGAAAGACCGCCTCAAGTTATACTAGCCTCAGTGATACTGGCGGAAGAAAGACCGTCCCATGTTATACTAGCCTCAGTGATTCTGGCGGAAGAAAGACCGTCCCATGTTATACTAGCCTCAGTGATTCTGGCGGAAGAAAGACCGTCCCATGTTATACTAGCCTCAGTGATTCTGGCGGAAGAAAGACCGCCTCAAGTTATACTAGCCTCAGTGATACTGGCGGAAGAAAGACCGTCCCATGTTATACTAGCCTCAGTGATTCTGGCGGAAGAAAGACCGTCCCATGTAATACTAGCCTCAGTGATTCTGGCGGAAGAAAGACCGTCCCATGTTATACTAGCCTCAGTGATACTGGCGGAAGAAAGACCGTCCCATGTAATACTAGCCTCAGTGATACTGGCGGAAGAAAGACCGTCCCATATTATACTAGCCTCAGTGATTCTGGCGGAAGAAAGACCGCCTCAAGTTATACTAGCCTCAGTGATACTGGCGGAAGAAAGACCGTCCCATGTTATACTAGCCTCAGTGATTCTGGCGGAAGAAAGACCGTCCCATGTAATACTAGCCTCAGTGATTCTGGCGGAAGAAAGACCGTCCCATGTTATAATAGAATACATGAGAATAAACGAATAACTAGCACAGATCCTTAGATCACTCTTAGAAAACTTTTGAAGCCACGGAAGGTATTTAAGCTTTTAAAAACTTGCAGTGGCTGCACTTTTCGGTTGTTCTTCGCAAGAATTGAGGGTAAATGGAAACGTATCTCACTACCGTTAGCCATTACATCATGGCAGATTATCGAGCAAATGGCATCAAAACTTTTATTGTTATATCAAATTTAAAAGATTATTTTCAACTCCAATAAAAAAACAATCTTTAAACAATACATTTTTCACTATAAAATCAGTTTGTATTCTGAATTTAAAAGAGACGTTGACAAAGTGCCAGCATAAATATGAAATGTTTAAGCTTTGTTCACACTTGTTCGGATGGAATTTAAAGCAAATTGTTTGGTTAAATTTTGTTCTTGTAGTTCTCAAAGTTCTCTTATTTAATCCTATTTAAATCTGAGAACTTATTTTAAATGTTGACTCGTTGGACACTTCTATCGCTCATTGCTTTAGTGTGATATAGTATTTTAGTTTTATTTTCACTTTCGACTTTAATAAAAATTAAACTACATTTTCAACAACAAATTTTGTCACGCAATCTTCGTTTCTTACTTTATTTTTCTAAAACATACCTTCTTATGAACATTATATTTATAATTTTTTTCTAATTATCAGGATACATATAAAGATTATTTTAAAAAATAAATCTTTAAATACAGGTTTACTTATAATTTTATAATAAGTAAAGTAGTCATTATTACAAAAAAAATAATTGAAAATTTATTTTTAGATTTAGAACTTAATTACATAATTAGTTTAAATACAATTTTTTTTTAATACAAGATCTATCCTGAGGATATTGTTGTCTCGTCATCCAGACCGGACATATTCCTGTACTCTAGACAGTTAAAGCGCGTGATACTTGTGGAGCTTACTGTTCCGTGGGAAACTAACATCCCCAAAGATCACACAATTAAAGTAAACAAGTATTACGAACTGACCAACGAACTGACCAGGAATAGGTATATAGTTAATTTGTACGCGGTAGAAGTGGGAGCAAGAGGTATAACAGCGAAATCTCTCTATAACCTACTTAAAGATCTTGGCCTCTCTAGAACTATCATCAGTACATTTCTAGAACGTACTTCAAAGGCGGCATTGCTAGGTTCATTCCAAATTTGGTTAGGTAGGGAGAGGAGCGCAACGAGTTGATGGTGAGCGTGAATGCGCATTTTAAAGGGCCCCTTAAACCTACACTTGGGTCGCAAGTCCCAGGGGCTGTTTGCACTCCTCTCCCTGCAACGCGATGGGCCCGGCACCCGCACGGTGAATCCATGGAATGCTAAGAAGCTTCGTCTCGTCTCTGATAAGTCGTAAAACAATAAAGATATAGAAGGCTTTATATATTTTTAAATTATCCTTTGAAACCATATATGTAAAAAATAATGAAATATACAATTTCTATTTACCAATTCTAAACGATTTCGTAATCAGTCGTTATTATTATTAGTTTGATATCTTCCCTTATGGAAGGCGTTGACGCTATTTTATAAAATGTAGTACAAGAATTAAGGATGAATACCAATACTTAAAATATTAAACAAACTATAGGTCGATCTAAAAACATATTTAATATATTTTCGTTAAGTGTTCAGTTTTATCTCAAGTAAGAATTTTTATTATGTCAAAAGCAACGTTAATTCTTTGTCATTGGCAGTGGCCTCAGTGATACTGTCGGAAGAAAGACCGCCTCAAGTTATACTAGCCTCAGTGATACTGGCGGAAGAAAGACCGTCCCATGTTATACTAGCCTCAGTGATACTGGCGGAAGAAAGACCGTCCCATGTAATACTAGCCTCAGTGATACTGGCGGAAGAAAGACCGCCTCAAGTTATACTAGCCTCAGTGATACTGGCGGAAGAAAGACCGTCCCATGTTATACTAGCCTCAGTGATTCTGGCGGAAGAAAGACCGCCTCAAGTTATACTAGCCTCAGTGATACTGGCGGAAGAAAGACCGTCCCATGTTATACTAGCCTCAGTGATTCTGGCGGAAGAAAGACCGTCCCATGTTATACTAGCCTCAGTGATTCTGGCGGAAGAAAGACCGTCCCATGTTATACTAGCCTCAGTGATTCTGGCGGAAGAAAGACCGCCTCAAGTTATACTAGCCTCAGTGATACTGGCGGAAGAAAGACCGTCCCATGTTATACTAGCCTCAGTGATTCTGGCGGAAGAAAGACCGTCCCATGTAATACTAGCCTCAGTGATTCTGGCGGAAGAAAGACCGTCCCATGTTATACTAGCCTCAGTGATACTGGCGGAAGAAAGACCGTCCCATGTAATACTAGCCTCAGTGATACTGGCGGAAGAAAGACCGTCCCATATTATACTAGCCTCAGTGATTCTGGCGGAAGAAAGACCGCCTCAAGTTATACTAGCCTCAGTGATACTGGCGGAAGAAAGACCGTCCCATGTTATACTAGCCTCAGTGATTCTGGCGGAAGAAAGACCGTCCCATGTAATACTAGCCTCAGTGATTCTGGCGGAAGAAAGACCGTCCCATGTTATAATAGAATACATGAGAATAAACGAATAACTAGCACAGATCCTTAGATCACTCTTAGAAAACTTTTGAAGCCACGGAAGGTATTTAAGCTTTTAAAAACTTGCAGTGGCTGCACTTTTCGGTTGTTCTTCGCAAGAATTGAGGGTAAATGGAAACGTATCTCACTACCGTTAGCCATTACATCATGGCAGATTATCGAGCAAATGGCATCAAAACTTTTATTGTTATATCAAATTTAAAAGATTATTTTCAACTCCAATATAAAAACAATCTTTAAACAATACATTTTTCACTATAAAATCAGTTTGTATTCTGAATTTAAAAGAGACGTTGACAAAGTGCCAGCATAAATATGAAATGTTTAAGCTTTGTTCACACTTGTTCGGATGGAATTTAAAGCAAATTGTTTGGTTAAATTTTGTTCTTGTAGTTCTCAAAGTTCTCTTATTTAATCCTATTTAAATCTGAGAACTTATTTTAAATGTTGACTCGTTGGACACTTCTATCGCTCATTGCTTTAGTGTGATATAGTATTTTAGTTTTATTTTCACTTTCGACTTTAATAAAAATTAAACTACATTTTCAACAACAAATTTTGTCACGCAATCTTCGTTTCTTACTTTATTTTTCTAAAACATACCTTCTTATGAACATTATATTTATAATTTTTTTCTAATTATCAGGATACATATAAAGATTATTTTAAAAAATAAATCTTTAAATACAGGTTTACTTATAATTTTATAATAAGTAAAGTAGTCATTATTACAAAAAAAATAATTGAAAATTTATTTTTAGATTTAGAACTTAATTACATAATTAGTTTAAATACAATTTTTTTTTAATACAAGATCTATCCTGAGGATATTGTTGTCTCGTCATCCAGACCGGACATATTCCTGTACTCTAGACAGTTAAAGCGCGTGATACTTGTGGAGCTTACTGTTCCGTGGGAAACTAACATCCCCAAAGATCACACAATTAAAGTAAACAAGTATTACGAACTGACCAACGAACTGACCAGGAATAGGTATATAGTTAATTTGTACGCGGTAGAAGTGGGAGCAAGAGGTATAACAGCGAAATCTCTCTATAACCTACTTAAAGATCTTGGCCTCTCTAGAACTATCATCAGTACATTTCTAGAACGTACTTCAAAGGCGGCATTGCTAGGTTCATTCCAAATTTGGTTAGGTAGGGAGAGGAGCGCAACGAGTTGATGGTGAGCGTGAATGCGCATTTTAAAGGGCCCCTTAAACCTACACTTGGGTCGCAAGTCCCAGGGGCTGTTTGCACTCCTCTCCCTGCAACGCGATGGGCCCGGCACCCGCACGGTGAATCCATGGAATGCTAAGAAGCTTCGTCTCGTCTCTGATAAGTCGTAAAACAATAAAGATATAGAAGGCTTTATATATTTTTAAATTATCCTTTGAAACCATATATGTAAAAAATAATGAAATATACAATTTCTATTTACCAATTCTAAACGATTTCGTAATCAGTCGTTATTATTATTAGTTTGATATCTTCCCTTATGGAAGGCGTTGACGCTATTTTATAAAATGTAGTACAAGAATTAAGGATGAATACCAATACTTAAAATATTAAACAAACTATAGGTCGATCTAAAAACATATTTAATATATTTTCGTTAAGTGTTCAGTTTTATCTCAAGTAAGAATTTTTATTATGTCAAAAGCAACGTTAATTCTTTGTCATTGGCAATTATAATAATATAAGTTTTAATGAGTATTAAAGTTTTTTATAATGTCAAAGATTACACCAAGATAAAATTTCAAGATTCGCTACTTAGCTAGTTTCAACGATCGTAAATGAATAAGTTTAATTTGTATGCAGGTTCTTATTTTTTTAGCTATGTTTGTCCACGAAAGAATTTCTTCATATATTTATTATAATATCTTAGCAAACTGACTATTGCACTTAAAAGTATTTCTATCTGGAAGTTGAATAACATTCATCTTCTAAGCCGAGATAAAATAAATTTAAACTTTCTTATTGTTGCACTCAATCTATACAGATAGGAATGAAATCTGAAACGTATTTTGTAGATACGGAATATTATGGGGTTAAGAATGGGATATTATTTTAATAGCATTAAATTAAAAAGAGAAATTACCTGAATGATTTTGAAATATCTGAGTTTTATGTATTTTTAAATGAAGAAAATAATAACTAAAGAAACTTAAAACATATTTTACATAAAATATATTAAACAAACTATAATAAATACACAAAACAAATGTACAAAATTATATTATATAAATAATATATCGTTTCACTATATAAGAAGGGATATTTTGGAAGGTTTTCCGAGGTTTTATACCTGGATTGCTTACCTGTTTATTAGGGGCGCGTCAAAGAAGATCAAGACGGCCGTTCTTGAATTTTATTGCGTGTACTGTGGAAGAGGCAGACATAAAACCAGTATGGTGTAGACGGATACGAAAACTAAAGTTATACGACGAACGAATCAAATTATGAATACTCGGTATACAAACTTTGGAATATTGAAAGTTCGTACTTTGTATTTCAAGTACAGAAGAAAAAATGGATTATTTAAGATGGAAAAAAGAAGCCTTATTTATTTAATTACTCAATATTTATTATTGTGGGGCAGTGCTGCTGAAGTAAACTCTGTATTTATTTTACAAAAAAGAGCTGTGCGGGCTATTTTAAATTTAAAAGCTAGAGATTCCCTGAGAGATGTTTTTAAAGAAATAGGCATTCTTACGGTCGTTTCTCAGTACATATTTAATAACATCTTGTTTGTACGTCACAATTTGGATACATATGAAAAAAATAGTGATAGACACCCTATAAATACAAGAAATAAAAATAAACTCTCAACGCGGAAATATCGACTTCAAAAAGTTAAAAAATCCTTTATGGGTTTGAGTGTACGCATATATAATAAGGTTCCACAAGATATCTTAGACCTTCCTTTTCTTGCTTTTAAATGTAAAATTAAAAGTATTCTCTTAAAAAAAGCTTATTATAGCATACAGGAGTTTTTGGTTGATCGTATTTCGGTCAACTAAAAGGTTAGGTTGTGGAGCTTTGCTTGTTGACTCATTTGCGGGATACTCTAACGTATACATCAAACATTGTTAAATTGTTTTTTTTTTTTTAAAAAAAGAGCAACTGTTGAGTTTCTGGCCAGCTCTTCTCAGCAGAGCCGCATTCCGAGCTGGTGGTAGCTTACTTACGGACTGACATACTGACATTTTTTTTTTTTTTTTTTAATGTAATGTAATGTAATTGACGATTCAAAAGTGCATGTAAATGCCTACTTGAATAAAGATATTTTGATTTGATTTGATTTGATTTAGTTTCAGAGATGAAAGAGCAACATTTATTGCCGGAAAATTACTCCGAGCTTGAATTACCCATCTTTATAGCAAAAGCAGTACATATTTAAGATATCTAGCAAAAGGTCACATCCAGGGTCTTATTTAAAAATTTCGTCAGTGTCACCTGCTTATCCATAACTTAGATGATATTTCAAACATATTTATATTGTTTTTTCATTTTAATGTTTTTTTTATTTTCATAGAGTATTTTATGAATACAAATTAGGACTAGAAATATTATAAAATAAATAGCCGTGTATCATAAATCTGGATATTAAACTCATATAAACAAATACGTTCCTTTCTGTAATGTATGTATTTTGGAAAATAATACAAAAATTGCTCATAAAATTATTTAATACTTTTAAAAATATGTATTGCATCACCTTTCATTAAATTACCTAACTTCTATTCAAACTGAAGTATTTTTTTTCCATAATTATTAATATATGTAATATATAAGACATTTTAAAAAAGTAATAAATTAGTAAATATAAGAGACATTTAATATAAGACTTCATTTCCAGTTCATTTCAAATTAAAACATATTTCAATTGCACCCTCTTTAACGTATAAAATATAGAGCTTAATATAACTTGTTAAGCCTTTTCATTGTTAAACTTGACCTGTTGAATTTTGGTAAGTCATAAGTTACTTACCTCCGTAGCTTAAGTGAAATATAAATTTTTAATAAGATATCCATAAGACACTTAATTAAAAATGTATATGGATAACATATATCTTATTTGAAATACATATATATGTATTCAACGAATATATTCTGTTTCTTTTTTAAATCACAATGAATATTTCATAATTTGAATAAAATAATTTCGACTGTCATCGGGGCAATGGCTACCAAGTTGTATATTAAAATTATTACAATTTAATTTAAAGTTAATTATATTTGAAGTTTGTAGGTCTGAATGTTGGTCTGTCACTAATGCTAAAAGGACTCAACTGATTTGTATGAAATTTTCTTTCTTGTCAAAAAGTTTTTATAGAATGTAATGTCCCCTTGATCTAATGATAAAAAAAATATTGAATAATCTGATTTATATCAAGTTCATTTGATTAAAATTCATTTTTTTTTTCACTGAACATATGCGTTTGATTTGAAGAGGGCTATATTCTAACGAAAATTATTGCATTTTTTTTTAAATTGTGGATTGAATGTAGAATATATTTTAAAACTTAACGTTGAATTAAATAAAAATAAATGATTAAAACGCACAAGACTACGTCAAAACTACAAGTAAATACAATTAAATCTGTAAATCAGTAGTTTTACTATTTTAATTCCTATTTATAAAATATAATTCCTAAAAGACCTCAACCAAATTATAACTTTCCTACACAATTAATTCCAGTGTCACATATTACTTAATTAAGGCCAATTATAATAAAAATTCTCAGAATAATTTTAGACTAATTACATAATTAAGTCTTATTTTTGGTATAAGTAGAAGAATCTATTCATTTTTATAAAGTGGAATACAATTTATGAAGTTCTCTAGAGGTTAGTATGAATAATTTTATAAGAAAATTCATATTAGAAAAAAGAAGGTTTTATTGAAATTGCTAAGTGAGGCCAGCTTAAGGAATATTAAATCTACATTTACAGCTGACTAATAGTGAAATGATAATAATTTCGTTCCTTTTAAATAAAAATAATAACTGTAGTAGTTTATTAAAAAATAATATCTTTTGGCCTTAAAGCGGACATAGTGGCATATAAAAGAAAAAAAAAAGTTCCTTTACCTAACTCTACTCTAACTATCGAATCTCGGTTTCTTTGAAATCTATTGAAATCAAAATAACTATTAATATTTTTTAATAAAAAAAAGGATACATTCATAATAGTAAGCTATATATTTCCGCTCAGGCGTAAATTAAAAAAAATAAATATAAATTATGTCAAAGCTTAAGACCATTATATTTTAAATATTCATAGCACTAGCAAAGTAATTATTTACCACTTTTAATATCCGTCAAACTATTACTTATGTTATCGTTTTACTTTTTAACTTCAAAGGTAACTTGTACTGAAAATAAAATAAAGAACAAAAACCAGTGTAAGCGATAAATTAAATATAAAGATCTTGCATACGATACGATACGAGCTAGTAGTTCAGTATCCATTATTGTATGCTATGTAATTGTTTTTTTTTCTTTTTTAATTATTTTTTATAATTACTTATTATTAATATGGTTTAAATAATACTCATAATACTTAATATAATTAAAAATATTAAATTACGTAAGCATATGAATTTTAATATTTAAAAACAATATAAATATAATTTGTAGTGACTTATTATTCTCCTATCTAAAAATAAATAATACACACTTTTTAATTATTGTCAGATATATTTTAACAAAATCGTAAATTGCAATCAAACAGAAATATACTACTGCTTTAAGTTTGTGAAGATTCATCACAATTCAGTTCATTTGTTTTTCAAGACATGACCGTTTCAGTAAATCTATCATTATATTATATTTTATAACAATACATATTCAAAAAATCTTTAAAGCTTTGCATTGAAGTAAAATAAAGTAATATTCACCAAAAATGTTATTTAAGTATCTAACTTTGGAGATTGATGGAATGGACTACGAAAATCTCAAATGAAGTTACTTTAATAATATAATTTAGATCAAACACGTTAATTTATAAAAGGTAACGTCATTACAAGCTTGTAATATAATAGTTAGCTGTACCTTACTTTCTAGTACTTTTTTTTACTTTTTTACTTGGTTACTTGGTAGTATATCAGAAGTCTATGCCTCTAAAGAAATATAATATTAATTACAATTTTAAAGAAACCAGGCCATGTCTTTTTGTGTTTAAAAAAATACTTTGGTAATAGGCAGTTTAATTATATTAATATTTCATTAATTTTTATGTGTCTTAATATGAGTATTACCACGCAAATGTCGATGGTTTTAGGCAATACAAACAAATGTGACCAACGAGCCAATAAAAACAACTCAGTAACAAAAATAACTAGCTGGCAACATTCCAAATTCAAATAAGGAAAAGAAAAGATCTTTAGTTTGTGGACTTCCGTAATTCATAAGGCTTTTGCTGAATCATAGACAGTTCATGCGCCTTTTAGTCACACAAAAATTAAAAACAATTGAGAAACTGTTAATATACTCGTAATAAAGGCAAATATGTTACAATAGGATTGCTTTTTCTAAAATAAAAACAAACAAATAAATAATGTTTGTCAGATTGGTTACCAATTTTCTGAAAAACATTTCATTCAGTTATCGTCACCTTCTGGGCTTTCATAAATATATTTTCACATCATTTGCCTTTGGGTAGAAAGTGGCGTTTTAATCTCGTTGTCGGAAATGGCTTGGATGTTCTCCAAATATGCCATCGAGATAATATGTGAGATCTTTATGTTATTACTGAGACCCACAATCCCTTATATTATTATAAGTAACGTATATAAATGCTTAATACAATAATTTATAGTAAGATAGTATAATATTATCTGACGTGGTTATTGATTTTCAAAAATTATGAAAAAAGAAATGTGTCATAAAGTGCCAATTTCCTTTGTTCATGTTTTTTAAGACCATATTGGCTCAGCAGACATTTTCTTTAGATTGCATTCAAATTAAATGAAGCTTGAAAGTATACTATCTTTACTTTACTATACTTTAAATTAGGAATGACTTTATTTTTCCAGAAATATATCGCAACTAAAATAAAAATATCTAAAATAATAAAAAATAAGACAAGAACAACTGAAATATATGTATGTTTATACCTTTGGCACGCTCTGCCCGAACGGTTTGACAAATCGTGACTTGTGAAAGGATTGTCTACTTTAAGTTATTCCAGTGTTGGTTTTTACATGTCCTTACATACCTCTTATTTATTATGTAGCGTGTTTCATAATTCTGTCGGCGCTCTGCTTCCAGGCGATACATATGTGCGTTTGAAGACCAATATTTAAAAAAAACAGAAAATTCGCAATGCCACAATAGAACACAAAAAAATAATCGAAAAATTCTAGTTGAAATAGTAGAAAAGGTTTATTTCAATTTAACTACAATGTGTTGACATATCATTAATTATTTATATTAATTTATTATATATAAAAACAAATATTTTATCCAAAATTTGAGACGCTTTTAAACGCTCGCAACGCGTTCTGGTAATAGTCTAACGTCCAGAACGCGTTTTGTCATTTGTCAATCACTCAGAACGGTTCTTAATGTTTGAGTTGTATTATGTGCTACTCTCTACCTGCGTACAATAAAGTTACATTTTGTAATTATAAAACAAATGAATTTTGATTATTGTAATGCGCCCTTGTACCAAATGTTATAAGTTACCTTTAATTTGTTGTTCTTTATTATTTCATATTTTGTGTGCAATAAAGTGTTATAAATGAAAATAAAATAAATAAATTATATTTTTAATAAGGGTATATATTTAAAGAGTTTTTATCCAATATGAATATGTCAGCCACATGATCTTACATATGAACATTTGTTTAAATGAATGATTAAAAAATGCTACTAAATGTATGAGTTGTATACAAGGGACTAAGCTGGCTACTGTTTTTTTCGTATTGTTTATTCTATATACTTTACTCACCTCTTTGTATCCACCTACACCTCCACCAGTGCATTTACCAGACAATATCAAATTTATATAAGTTCTTCTTTTAAGGTGTTGTATTTATCTGAAATGGATAAAGTTAAAATTAGATAGAAAAAGAGACGAAATAAAACGTAATGGTCCAGAATTTACGAAGCATGATAGCAACACAAAGTGGAGGAACTTTACAGCTGTAAATCGAGAAAATAACCTACCTTTCGACCGAACCACAATCGTACCTTAAGATTTGTGTTCAAATAAAATAGACACTTTACTAACCAGAAGATTGCTCTGAGTAAGATAATGGTTGGCTCTGAGTAAGATATTTGTACTTGTATCTCAAAATGCTTAGACGTTACGATATTTATTTGATAAACCGGATATCTCACAAACATTAAAAGTCATCGTCTTATGAAATTTGATTTTAGTATCGTCTGCTTTAGTAACATCTGACCCATTTATAAGTCATCAGATATGCAATTAACCAACCACCTGTCATCCATCTAATAAATAGACTTATTATCTATTTATTGTAATAATTTATTAGGTTAGTATTTATCTTTTAATATTATGGATGACAAAGTTCAATGCCTTGCGCTTCGATTTGGGGACGTCAAAAAATACTCCAATATTTGTGTTTGAGCAACAAATGGAAAGGGTTTACGCTTATATTTTTTAGCTTGGAATCTTACCAAATCTAACACAAACCAATTCTGTCGGACTGCCTATGGAAAAGTTTATTTTATAAAACAAGATACTTCCCCAATTATTACGATTGATAACGAGGCCCAGGTCCAGCTGTTACTACAGGGCATGTAATAGATATTCAAGCAGTTTTACATTTTAGTGCAATTTCAAAGTACCATTCTGCAAGTCCTATTATCTTTTTTTGAATTTATTGAGCACAAACGAAACTCATACATTCCCTTAAAACAACTAGAAACAATATTAAAGATTTAAAAGAAAACATACAGAAAAAAAAAATTAAAGTATTTTATAAATTTCTTTTTAATAAATTTTATTCATTTGACTTATAAAATCGGTTATATACCCATATTTCTTCTAATAATCCTGAGAAGAAAGTAGGATCGGGTAATATGATTTATGTTCTTATTTCTTATATGACCAATCTATTAATAGATGTTTCTGTTTATAAAAATTTATGGCATTAAACATTGCTTTAATCTCAAAATTAATCAACGAAGCGAGATGTTTCTTTTGATAATTTTGAAAATGTCAAAGTGTTCCAAAGACCAGTAAAATATCTACCATGAAAAGTAGTATTTTAGAAAGGTTCTTCCAGATATTTTAAAGTTACATGTGAGAGAATTGTTTAAATGTTAAAAGAAATGTCAAGAAGATCCGCCGAGGACGGAGAGGTATGACACCTTCATTGACAGCGTAAACTGTTGAATTTTAAATCTGATTAACTGGCATCATGTAAATTCGATTTCTAACAGTGGATTTTTTGTTTGCAGTGAGTTTTGCATAATAAAATAGCGAATTTGAAATGTTGTGATTGTATAATTCTGCAACTCTTCTAAAAGTTCAGACACTTTAGATTTTATAGATTTTGAAATATTATTCTGCTTTGACAACTTGATGTAAGTAAGAGGAAAATCGCAAAATTCTTGGCAAGTAAAGCAATATATTTTACATTGAACCTTTTAATTTAATGTATTGTGGTGACGTTTAGATATTTATATATCATCAAAAATAAAGATGAAGAAAAGCTCAAATTACTTTGTATTTTTGACTTACGTAACTTTCTCTCTCCTGTCATTAATAAATAATATCATTTTTAAAATACTTTTTATCTCTTCAGTAAGCTTATTTCTTCTTGCAGCATTTTAATTATAAATAGAGCTAAAAAATAAATATAGCTTATATATAAAATATTTATAAATGTTAAAATTATTAACGGATTTTTTGTGTATAATTTATAAATTATACTGTACTGTAGAACAAATAGGATTTAATTAAACATAACAAGAACCGAGAAAAGGGAATCTTTAACGTAACGTTGAATTTAATATGTTATAGAAAGTAATTTATGGGCTATTTGCTCTCTTCTATGGTACGGATATCCGAGCGACGAGCTGGTGCCTATGAATGAGAAAGCCATTACTCAGGTTCTATTATAGAAATCCTATATCATCTTGATTTGTTTTTACACAAAAAACATAAATACTCATCTTATTTCTGGTAAGTTGCTTATTTATTATTATTAAATTTATTAGTTGGTATATTATTTGAAAGTAAATATCAAATGATTATAAGTTAATAGAGCATACGATATAATGGACTTTTGTTTGTTTTTTAACAGGATCTTGTAATTATACTTAGGCCTAAGATTTTTAATGGATAACATGCAAAATCAAAAATATTTATAAAAATACAAACGTTGTTTTATGCTTTCAGTTTTATATAAGTGCCTCTAACTTTGAATTATCTTTAAGTTTTGTTGACGACTTTAAAACTATGAATGTGCCAGAATAATTCGGAGTGAAAAGATTATAACTTATTTTTCTAGCTTTACCAGGTCACGTTTCGCCATAATTCACTGATTTATAACTCAGTCCAATATTCATTTATAAGGAAGTATATACTAGTAAAGTTTAAGCATTCTACTAAATATTGATTCATCGAGGCAATTAACACATTGCTCAAACAAATTGAGATGATTTCTTGTTTTTCTTTTATATTCTTGTTAAACATAGATTTTTTTTTATTGTACACCAAGAAATATTATTTATACATAAGAAAGAAACAAAAACATAATGGTTAAAAATGGCGGCTTTATCGCTTAAGGGCGATATTTCGTACCAACAATTACAAAATGGCCGTTAGGTCTTATATGGTGGCGCGATATTATAATATAGCAATAGACTTACATAAAATAACCGAATTATAAATAAATACAAACTAATATGTAAACATGACTTATATAACTTATATAATAAAAATAAACAACTACTGCCTATTACTAAAAATATTATTAAAATTAAAAATATTTAAATAATTACAAATTACACACACATAGTAATTATATAAATTATATTCAACTAAGTAGCATACAATTAATCGGCCTTATTATACAAAAGTATAAGTTATAACTCTTTACAGATGTGATAAAAGATTTCGACTTACGTATATCAAAGCCCGATTCGTTCCACAACTTAATGGCAGATACTGTACAGAAGTGTTTATATAATTTAGTGCTATGAATAGTAGAAGTTTTAAAGGTAAGAAGTTGTGATGGAAGCAAGTCTACTGACTTGCGTGAAAGAACCATCCAGAAACTCTCCTGATATTATTATATGAAGGTGATTTCGGGCGAAATAGCACACGTAAGATAAATAAAATGTAAGTCCCGGCGTAGGCAAATAGGGAGCTACTTGAGTTGTTGACGAAAATGAAAAAGTGTTCATATTTACTCAAGCAAAGTATGAGCCAAATAGCAATATTATGAAGTCGCGCAAGTTTATTTAAATAGTCCTCGGTCAAGTTAGAGTAGCTTGTATCGGCATAGTCAAGAATAGAAAAAAGAGATTGGGCTAACATGGTTTGGGTAGCAATTGAAAAAAAATATCTCAGAAGTTGTAAGGACAAATATATTGTATATTGTTAGGTCAAAGCCACAAATATTCTCCTGCTGATGTCTTTAAAATGGCAGACCCAGATAATGTTTTGTCTAAGTATGTACAGAGATCTTTAGCGGTGTCACAGTAAGAAACATCAGTACCAACTTTATAAAGTTGAATTAATCCTATCGTATATATACACATTATTAATTGAGTGTGATTATACTCTAATTTCTCATTGATGTTTATTTTTAATTTTCTATTTCAGAAGAAAAAACAATATAAATGATGAGTTGAGCCACAGAAAAATATATTATTCATATAATTCAAAGTTTTTTATTCGTTTTTATTAGAAAATAGTCTTCACTTAAAATGAACGTCAGATTACGTTATTTTCTATTTAATAAATCATATCACTCACGTAAAGAAGACGGAACTAACGAATAGCACTAGTCTTTTTCATCTTCGAGGTGGCTTAAAGCGCTTCAAGCCTCGCAGGGCATGCCTGGACTGCAAGAGGGCGGTGGAAGTACGGATGTGAGTTAATGTTCCAGACGACGCCCGTTTTGTTGTTATTTTAAGCTTGTGTTTTATTTTAACTTCAAATATCTTTATAATACTTTTTCGTTTGAAGTAAGCTATCCCTATCGAATAAATTACTTTCTCTTCTTTTTTCATTGGAGCGCCAGGGAAAAGTTTGGCTATACATCCATCTTGTTCCAATGTCAGACCCATTTTTCCACCCATTTCCCATATTTTCTGGTCTGTTGGCTACGCTTGTTGGCACTACGTTGGCTCTTTGGCTGGCTTGTTTTCGCAAAGGCTCAAGTCTGGGCGCAAGTGTTGGATTGGGATCAGATCATTACATACATATTGACAAAGTATCCTTATTAGCCAGGAAAAGTCAATGAGATAATAAAGGACAATAATATAAGCTTAAGAGATTTCAAAAGTTATTTATACAAACCCCGAATGGACTCGAAGCTACTCGCAACTAGTCGGACAAAATTCCGATTTATTCAACGTTTACAGCTGAGTAAATATATAAATAAGATCATACTAAATTCACGGTAAGAAAACTCGATGTTTGAAAGATGCAGTCAAGAATAAATTACAAATCTGCGAAGCGAATATATTATATCGTAACTTATTTCCAAGAGGTAATATCAGTAAAATGTTATTTTAATTTTGTGTTGGATATGTTTAGGCGTTGTAGAAAACTACATTAAGCGACGAAAAAAAACAACATCATTTTAAAATTAATTTTAATTTATTTAAGATCTACTTTTAAAATAAAACCTTTCAAATATTTAAAACTTTTATATTAAGTTTGACTCACGATATATTTAAAATTACAGTTAATGGTTTAATTTAAATAAATAAAGCTACCAATTGAGCTGCCGTAGAGCGACGGGACGGTTTCCCAGAGGCCTCGAATTTCGAATGTCTGCCCGTGTTGGTTTATTTTTCATTCTATATTAATTGAAATTAAAGAAAGCTTAACACGGCTACAAATGTTTATAAATATTTTCAAACAATGAATGGTTTAATAAAAAATACCGAAATTAATGTTCGAAAATATCTATAAATACATATAGCCACATAAATTTTAAATAATTAATGAATAAAGCATAAATTATCATTAAAAAATCTTAAAAGTCGAGATTCTTAATTCCTTCCAGTAATAATTTATTTTTATTATATTTTGATTTAAAATAAAACACAAGTTTAACATACATAACGACCCTGCGACAACAAAACGGGCGTCATCTGGAACACTAACTCACAGCATTTGTAAAGAATGTTTCTGAATTTTAAATCAGGTGGTAGAGCCTAGCTGCAGTCCACTCACTGCAGTTCGTATTGGGCTGGCTCGACCGGGGAAGGACCACCCTCTCACAGAAGACCGACGTGTAGTAACCAAATTCCTTTGGTTATGTTCCGTCGGTGAGTGAGAGATTCCGGAAGCCCAACCCCCCCCCCCCCCCCCCTCCGCGCCAAAGAACATGAATGCATTGTTGAAAGGAATTGTACCCCAGGAGGGTACCGGCTTCGATGAAGCCGGCCAATCCCTCCTCGGGCAAAATCGGGGAAATGATTCTTCGATTTTGATCGGGCCGCCCGTCGTATCTGGGGCGGGCATAACACTGCGTTCCGTGTTCACCGAGGACAAACGACGAGCAAACACAGCGGCACCCCGTTCCACCCTGAATGTGGACTTTTGCAACATCCGGGGACTTCACTCCAACTTAAACGCCGTCCACTATCATCTTGAGACGGCGCAGCCGGCCTTGTTGTTTTTGATGGAGACCTTGGGGACTTCAACGCGCACAATACCGACTGGCTAGGGTCACGTGCCACTGACTACGCGGGGAGATCTGTTTTTAACTTTGCTCTGGCAAATGGTCTGTCCCAATTGGTTCAGACGCACACTCGTCTACCAGACGTGGACAGCCACATGCCCTCTTTGTTGGATCTTCTGCTGACTACACATCCCGGAAAGTACCAGGTCATTGTCGAGGCCCCTCTAGGGTCCTCTGATCATTGCCTGGTACGGAGTGTGGTGCCAATCCAACGTCCGGCTCGCACAAGACCCGCGACCCGACGCGTCTGGCACTACAAGTCAGCGGATTGGAATGGACTGCGGTCCTTTTTTGCGTCCTACCCATGGGGGCCGATTTGTTTCCCTTCCAATGATCCCAGTGACTGCGCTGCGGCTGTAGCTGAAGTGATACTACAGGGCATGGAACTTTTTGTGCCAAGCTCTGTGGTACCACTTGGTGGCAGATCGCGGCCTTGGTTTGATGCGTCTGTCAGGGCTGCAGCAGCCGGCAAACGGCAGGCGTATCGTGCTTGGGCTAATGCGTTAGTCACCAAGGATCCGAACTCTAGAGATTTGAAGAGGAAATATAATCGTGCCTCCAGGTTCTTCAAACGGCAAATAGCTAGAGCAAAGTTCAAGCATGTCGTCAAAATCGGGGAACAGCTGGCAAAGTACCCACCTGGCACGCGCAAATTTTGGGCGCTATCCAAGGCCAGTCTGGGCAATTTTTGCCAGCCGTCCCTACCGACATTGCACACGGGGAATGACTCTCTGGCCCACACGGCAAAAGAGAAAGCCGATCTCTTGGGCACTCTTTTTGCCTCAAACTCGACTTTGAACGACCAAGGGAAGACACCGCCTACCATCCAGCGGTGTCAGAGCTCTATGCCGGAAATAATTTTCAGGCAAAAAAATATACGACAGTCTCTGTTTTCCTTGGATGTTCATAAGTCGAGTGGGCCGGATGGGATTTCCCCATTGGTGCTACGAACATGTGCTCCTGAGTTGACTCCAGTGCTAACGCGTCTATTTCGGTACTCCTATATAAAAGGCGTAGGTCTCATGGAAGAGCGCCTTTGTCCATCCGATCCCTAAAAAAGGGGATAGCTCAGACCCAGCTAACTACAGATCTATCGCCTGATGACTCTCTACTCTCCAAAGTCATGGAGAACATCATCAACCGACAGCTCCTGACGTACCTCGAGGATCACCAGTTGATCAATGACCGGCAATATGGCTTCCGCCATGGCCGATCGGCTGGTGATCTTCTTTTATATCTTACGCATCGTTGGGCTGCGGTTGTTGAGAGCAAGGGAGAGGGTCTGGCAGTTAGTCTGGATATAGCGAAAGCCTTCGATCGTGTATGGCACAAGGGGCTTCTTTCGAAGCTTCCTTCCTATGGGCTTCCCGAGAGTTTGTGCAAGTGGATTACCAGCTTTCTCACTGGGCGGAGCATACAGGTCGTTCTCGACGGTTTTTGCTCGGACCCCAAGCCCGTGAACGCAGGTGTACCCCAAGGCTGCGTGCTATCCCCAACCCTGTTCCTCTTGCATATCAATGATATGTTGGATATTTCCAACTTACATTGTTATGCAGATGACAGCACTGGGGATGCGGTATATTCCGGCCGTGCAGGTCACTCTCGGGAAAACGTCGACGAGTGCCGAAAGAAACTTGTGTCTTCTGTAGAGACATCCATCCAGAGTGGGGTGAACTGAACCTCGTTCAGTTTAATCCCCAAAAGACACAGGTTTGCGCGTTTACCACTAAAAAAACCCCAATTGTCGTATCGCCGCTTTTCGAAAGCACACCCCTCAACGCCTCGCCAAGTATCAGTATATTGGGCCTCGACATTTCGAGCGACTGTCAGTTTCGTGGTCATCTGGAGAGCAAGGCCAAACTTGCCTCGATGAAATTGGGTGTAATCAATAGAGCGAGGCAGTATTTCAATCCTGGCCAAAGACTTGCGCTCTATAAGGCGCAGGTCCGACCACATATGGAATACTGCTCTCATCTCTGGTCCGGTTCACCCCAATATCAGCTTCTACCTTTTGACCGCGTACAGCGGAGAGCCGTTCGAATTGTCGGGGACCCAGTGCTCTGTGAACGGCTGGACTCTTTGACATTGCGTAGAGACGTGGCTTCTTTGTGCGTTTTCTATCGCATTTACAACGGGGAGTGCTCCGAAGAGCTTTTTGATCTGATGCCCGCCGCCGAATTTCACCACCGCACAGCACGACATCGCCTGCAATACCATCCTTACCACCTGAATGCGTGACGATCCTCTACTGTGCGGTTTTCAAGAACATTTTTTCCACGTACCACAAAGATGTGGAATGGACTTCCTTCGGCGGTGTTTCCAGATCGACACGACATGGGTACCTTCAAAAAAGGCGTTTATACCCACCTCCAAGGCCGGCAACGCTCTTGTGAGTCCTCGGACGTTGCAAGAGTTCGTGGGCGGCGGTGATCACTTCACACCTGTGATCCGCACGCTCGTTTGCCCTCTTATAACATAAAAAAAAAAAAAAAAAAAAAACATTATTGCATTTTTTTTCAGTGTTGCATTTTTTTTAATTCTTACTAGATAGTATATATAGATTTATTTATTTCAGAATAAACTTTAAACAGTAGTAAAAAACAATATGACTATGGATAGGAAATCCATAGATATAATATAGCAATTAAACCTAACACTAGTTGGCGTCCATTTGAAGAAATTCGACAATAATTTTAAATTTTGAGGCTTATGTTTTATTTAAATGCTTCGACCAATACCAGGTCACGTCAGGCCAGGTAAGAATAAACTCTTTGAATTTGCCGTCAGTCTAATATATACTTGGCACAATATCAACGTAAACAATGAAGTAGTGAGTATAATGTTTTTTTTATTGTACGTTTTGTATGTGGCATTGTTGTTTGTGAAAGTAGATTTTCTTTAAATTTTGATTCAAAATTAATTATTATGTAAAAAAAACTTTCTGCTTTTTTTCTCCAAATAAAATGTATTTTTCCACATTTCATATTCCTCGTCCGTGTATATTTTGTAAAAAGGGGTACTAAGTTTTTGCTTCACGTATTATTATAAACTTTAAATGTATTTGTCAAGCCCCCCCTCCCTTAAATATAACAGGCGGAGAACACCTTTCCGACCGATCTTGCTCGCGTCACCCTTTCTACTTTGAAGAGGCCAAGTATCGCTTATTTACAAGCACAAACGATAAATTTACTCTTTAGTATTCTGTTGCACGTTATTCGTACTATGCCCAATTATTGTTCTCTTATCATATAAAAGGAAATATATTTAAATATACTCAATAAATGGCAGTCGTATAACACCGGCGTTGATAGCATTGTTTTCTATATTTTCAAGAGACCTGAGCAGTTTACCAGTTTGGGCATCACGCATTAAGCAAATTTTATCGTTATATTTCATTGTACTGTTTATTTTTAACTTTCATTATGATTAATTTAATCTCTCGTGTATTTTAATCTACCATTTTTTATTTTTTTTTTATATTTATATTTTCTTCGTACTTGTTATTACTATTTTTGTATATTCCTTGTAAAGTGTTGTCAAAATAAAGCTTTCTATTTTTTTTTTTAAATTTAATTCGTACAGAATTGAAAACATATTTTGTCAAATGACGACCTCCGGGAATCCTTGCCTCGCGAAATTGTCGCTCTCAGAAAATCAAGGAGATATTTTATCATGAAACAATGTTTTCTCGGTATCTCAATTTTCATTTCACCTCGTTGGGAAATCCGGATTGATTTGTAGCGCGACAAAGAACATAAAACATTTTTGTTTCGTTTCTTAAATTTATCAATAGTAAATTGGGTAGGCTTTCCTACTGCAGATTCTATCAAACTACCTCCACTGTGCAAAAAAAATATAAAAATAAAAAGTTCTTTTACATTTTATACATTCAATTGAAGTAAATCAAAAATATTTTAAATAAAAAAAATTACTGGCACACATACTAAGAATTAAAGTTCAAAGGGCAAGTGAAAAACAAATTGCAATGGACAAGTGGAAAAAGAAAATTGCAAATTAATTTGAACTTTAAGTCTCACGAGTAGCTTTACTAATTGGACAAATACGGGAATAATCTGCCCATTTTCACTCACGTTATTTCATTGCCATGAGAATTTTTTTTTGAATTCACTGTGTATTTTTGTACTGTGAATTAATTAAGAAAAATATTGCCACTATTTAGAGAAAAATAAAACTATGATTACAACAATAAAAATATACGTAATATTCATATTTTATTTATTATTATTTTTTTTTTTTAAAGGAGGTAGTAAGACGCAATTATCAGATAACAGAACGAATGTTTATCTACATGTAATACGTTTTACGATAAATTATTCTATGTACGTAAAATATATTATGAGTAATATTTATTATCCAGTTCCGAATGCCATTCTTAATTATCGTTACCTTATAACTACTGCTTCTGTGACAGCAGTAGACCTTCAGATTCCAATTTACAGTATAACTTTCACACTTGAAATGGTATGACGGGTTCATCAGATGTAATATCCGTCGAGATAGTCTTTGTTAAATTAAATCATTTGAAAGAGAATATATAAAATATTTATAACTAAATTGATTAAGGCAGGGAAAAATAAAAAAAAAATGTTCGCTCGTGCAGTTAAAGTTGTTTAGTTAAAGTACAGTTAGTAGAAATGAGTGAATCTACTATATAAAAATATAAATTGTATTTAGAAATCTTATTTGAACTTCAAATAAGTAAAACAACAGCAGTTATGACAAATAATGGATGTTATATTAACAATTGGGAGTGAATTAAATCTCTCTCTACTCTCCTTATTTCGAGTGTGAGCACATCACTATGCACTCCCTCCAACGATTATGCAAATCAAAGAACTTTGGAATAACTTTAAGTTAGTTAGTAATTATATTGTAAATTGTTTGCTTGTTAGCAATAATAATAAATGTTACTCTACTTTTGATGTTAAATATTTTATATGAACAAAAATAAAAACTTGAGTTAAAATTGTGTGATGCTTTTTTAGAAAATATGTTACAAGTTTTTAATATAGATAATATCAAAACCCATAATACAATATTTTTTTTCAGATACTTAACACATTATAGAAATAAAAATGTTACCACGCCTAATAATTATTGTATTGCGATATTATTGTCTCATTCAAAATACGTAATTCGGAAAGATAGCTAACTATACCCAACAGAGCCACGTAAATAACAAAGTAATCCAGAACATTAACAGATTAGATAGCGCGGTACGAGATCTGGACCTGATATATTTACTCCAGAGGAAAGGGATCTATTTGTCATAAATAGAAATGCACAGATAAGTGAAAATTATATGCGATAATTTAAAATATATTTTTTTGTTACTTACATATTTTTTTTATTTATTTACCTTTTTTTTTCAATAAGCAAACATCATATCAGTTAGAGAAAATATATAAAAAAAATAATAATAATAAATTAATATTATTGAACATATTTACAAATAATAAATATTGATTACAAAACATAGTATATATATAGGTACTATAAAATAATATACATACATATTTTATATAATAAGCTTTGTTGTACTTGAAACAATTCAAATATTATTAAGAATTAAATTTAGAAGAGGGTTACATGGCATTGTTTGTCGTTGTTTCAAAAGTTTTTAGAGAGCAAACTGTTTTGAGTTTGTCAGAGCAGCAGATTAAAGTTTTCCTACTCTGTAGTATTTTGTCATACAGAAGCCGCACAACGTTTCCAATATGACGCCGGGTCTAATAGAAGTATGCCGAAACATGAATAATGATAACGACTCTTACTTTAAACGTATTTTCAATGTTGTTAGTTCGATCGATAGCCAAACTAGAAATTACTAGAAATTAACTAGAAACACAATTCTAGAGTCAGTATGTAGCGTTAATAATATTGTATATAGGTTTAATAAAATCGATACTTTTATCACAACAGTTTTTGGTACAAGTAAACATTTCGATACAGTTCATTTTCAATTAGTGCTGTTCGGTAAAAGATGGTTTTTAATTCCAAAACAATTTTGCTGACTTTTATGTATGGCGCACTTTTAAAGAGCTAGACACTTTATCCCCAAATTGAATGATATCTTATAATTGTTATATGTGATAACAATTTAATTATTGCTCAATTTTTTTAAGTTCACATTTAATTTTCATGAACTGTAAACAGCTTGCATGGTATTTACAATTATAATAAAGATATTTAATAGTAAAGTTAGCTAAACGAAAAACCAAGCTCAAAATATAATAATAAATGTAGAGTAAGAGTACTCGGCGTACCTATTCTCTGTCTAATGAAATATGTAATCCTTAGATCTCGGTCATCATCCTTGAGCATTTGTATCAAAGGAAATAAACAAGAGGAACATAAAATAAAGAAATGGAATATAATAAAAAAAATGATAAAAATACGTCATTAAAATCCAAACGAATTATTCAAAGCCTAAGAATGTTGTTATTTAAAAGTCAAAAAACATTTAGCTTATTTGAAAATACCTAACTTAATAAATATTAATATAAACTTGAAAATAATAAAGTTGCAACGAAGCATTTGTTCGAAATAAAGGCGAAGTTTTAAACAGTTGCATTGGGCAAGTTATGAATGCTATATTTATTTTGCTGGGTAATTGTTAATTAAAAATACGTAATCGAAATAAATAAACTCTGAAGAGTTAAAGTGTTGTTAATAAGTAAAAAATAGATTATATGAAAATACCTAACTCAATAAAGATTATTTTTTACCAATCTCAAAGCCAGAATAATAACTAAGACCAATGTTTTAGGCAAGAGTCCAGGTTTATTTCAACATTTATTCCCAGTTTACCGATCCAATATATCAAGCTTATATTAAAAAAAAAACATTTTATTGTTATTAAAGCTTTCTATAATCTTACATTTACTTATTTAAATATTATATTAATTGGTCAAATTCTGATATTCATAAATAAAACATATTCTTTTGCCGATTGCAATACTTATAACGTTTAGATTTACATTACAAAAGATTTATTTCATTTCACCTTATATGTGTATTTTTCAATAGCTTTTAAACTGTTACTAAATATAAATTGTAACTAAATTAAGGTATCGGAAAAGCGACATAAAAAATACATTTCGAAATAAACAAATAATATAATTTGAAAATGGTAAGGCACGTTAATATGTTCGCGAAGCTTGCACGCCATTTTGATCTCTTTTATATTCTGTAAGTAGATTTTTATGTTTGAAAAAACACTTATAAAAACAAATTTTACTGCTGGGCCTCCTAACGCTCCCGAGATACCCCCTTTACTTTTATTAAGTCGTCATTACGATAAATCTGGAGCACATTGCTACATCATATTAGAGGATTTTATTCACTGAATATTTGCTCTTTTTTGATTTTGATATTTTTCTTCAATCACAACAGAAGTTTTAATATTTACGTTCATAAGAACCCATATTCTTAGAAATTTACCACTTCCCAGTTCTAAGAAAATGCTGCTAATTACTAAGAATCAGAAAATTAAAAATCATAGAGCATAGTCTAAGTACGTCGTCAAATCGGCGAAACAGTTTCAGTTTGTGTCATCCCACCCGCCGTTGCAATGGTGGAATGACAATATGGCCCATACGGCAAAAAATAAAATCTTTCTTTCAGACACTCTTTTTCCTTTATGCTCGACTTTGAATAAACAAAAAGACACACGGTTCCCCATTCTGCGGTCTCAGAGTTCATTACTGGACAATGCGTTCAGGAAAAATCTTTACGATAATTTATTTTTCTCTTGCACTTTTATAAGTTGAGTGGGCCGGATGACATTTCCTATTGTGCTCCAAACATGTGCCCCGCAGTTGACTCCGCAGTTAATTATTTATGTTTATAAAAAAGACGGCTGTCAAGTCTTTTTAAGGTTTTGGTAGAATTTATTTTTTATAAGACTACATAATGTGGCTATTAAAGATGCTGTTAACTTTTTTTTAATAATAATAAATAGAAGTCAAAGACTTTTTAAATCAAATTGCTAACAAGCAGATGATACACCTATCAGCTGTGTTGTCTCCAATGAAATCTGCAAAGCTTTGCAGATGCGTTTCCACCCTCATTCCTCATGGCTTGGGATAGGATAGAGAACTATAGGAAATATGGAGAGTAGAAGGAAGTTCGATATAAGCACTCTCAGATACCGTATGTAATGTAGCCGCCTAATTTACTCTAATATTCAGTATGAGGGTAGTTATATCCCCTTCCAGCCAACGCGTGTACGAGGTTCAGTTGAGTGACTACCACCCTACCACCTCAATGAGTGACGTTTTTACACGCACCAAATATTATACTATCCTGTATAATAATTGTTATAAGCACTACTTCTAACCTATATATATAACTAGTATATATGTATATATATAGTAGGTGAGTTAAATATATTTTTACTTCATCTATGAGTAATTTTTTTCATGTATCTCTGAGCAGATATGTATTATTTTTTTAGCAAAGTAAAATCAACACTGCAGCTTGATAAAAGTTATAAATAAAAAAAAAGTGTCCAGTACAGTAACAAACATAAAATGATGATGTTATTGAAAAATTAATTAAGGTGTCGTTATATCTCGTTCATTTCATCTCGTTCCATATTATAAATCGACATTACTCCTACAAACGTGTACATTAAAATTAAAATATCGTAAAGCTTTAAGTGAACGTTATGAATTAGAGTTTTTTTTTTAAAACTTTAACTAGCTTGAAATTATCTACCAACGAATTAAGTGAGAATTACTAAATCTAGAATAACAAGTTGATAAATGAGATATTTACTTGCCCTTTGCTAAATTACACTGGCCATGGTAATAATAATTGAAGTAAAAAGTTTATCATCCTTTTTCAGTGTCTCTGAAATTTCTAGTTATCTATTTTTAAAATTATGATTTTCGTATTATTAAATATATAAAATATTCAGTACTACTTGTAACAAAAAATACTATGTCACTTTTCTGTTAAAGAATCTAATATTACATGCAAAATCAACATCCAAAACTTACTTTTCAAAATAGCTTAACACGTTTATAAATCTGTAGACTAACTGGGTTATTTAAAATGTTTTATATTAGTATGGATTAAAGATAGAATTATGAACAGCAAAGTGGTTTTTAAATGGATTGAACGAACAAATTCTACCCATTTATAAAATGAAATTTCTATTCAGTTGCTGGTAAATCAATTCTAGACGGGGATTGAGGTCAGGTACTACCTATTCGCTTATTCGGTATTTCAGTATTCATTTTCCGTGATATTATAAAAGTGACCGGAATAAACGGATATTATATAATATAACTTGGTTGGTTGGTTGGTTGGTTAAAATAAAAAAAAAATCTATGGACAATTATAAATATTTTGTTTTTATAATATTTTATTAGATTGATGACCTTCATAATAATATTTGTACATTTATTTTTTATTTTTCGTGAAAAAACAGAGAGACATTTGTTTCAATACTGATATTAAAATCAAAGGAAGAAAGACAAGACCATCTTTTTTTACGCAAAGAAAAATAATTCAGTACCAATCTAAAATCGTATTTTAATAAATCTATAGAAATTTATAGATTTGTTTTTTGAGATCACCTTTAAAATACATCCCTGGGCGCTTTCAACTTTAATTAGAATACTTTTACTTGTGCCACACCAAGAAGAAATACATAACCATAAACCGTACATAGCTATACATATTGGCATATGGCTGCATTAACTATTTTATTAGTATTATGGACCTTCATATTTCTTAATTTTTCAATTATTTTTTTAAGATTTTTAAAAGAATGCCGATAAGATGAACGTAACAAATACGTTACTTTACGGGATAACTTAATTATATCATTATGTTTGTTTAAAAATGTTGGTTGATCATTTATATAATCAAGGAAGAGAAATGGACCTAAGATTGAACGTTGTCCTTAATTCCATAGTGGTACATTTTTTTTGTTTTCTTCCGTCGCCCTTTTCTTTTATATAACCATCTACAGTCACATGTAGATACTATTATAAATGATTCTCATCCTTTCTATCACCAACCTTGGTAATTAAAAGAATCTATAAGTTTAGGAGCTATTAAATCATTGTATAATGACACTGATGCTGTACAGCAAGTTGGGTATTGAGTAGTATTGTAGGAGTAACAAGTTAGACGTCCCAAGACTTGCCAACCTATATCAAGAACCCCGTACCCGTCTCTTGCAGGCTAATAATATAAGCTAATTTATGATAACACTTTCCAATTTCGTCCTTTTGTGTATAATGTTCGTTTTTTATACAGGCCGATTTCACGACTGAAAAATTGGATTGGAAAAGAACAATTTCTAGTTTAAATACGATTATGTAAAATTTCAACCAATATCATTTATTTGTATATATGAATGGTTGCTATTTTACTACATTTATCAATACTTTTTACTTTTTTACTACGCGATCAGACCTATGTCTCCATAATTAAATATAATGCTTGTTTTTGGAAAACTAATAATCTTTCTTCTGTGTAATAACTTTTTCATAAAATAATTATTAATACAATTAATAAAAATAAATTTTATTACTCATAAAAAAATATTTGTAAGTGTCTTTTGCTTTTTATTAAAAAACTGTACGAAGAAAATAACTGCGTTCCTGATAAGAGCAATTATTTTTTAATCAACTTGATCGTTTGTGCTCAAGATGTAATTAAATTTCCGTTTAAGTATTTCCTAAGGTCACACAATTTCGTAAGCAAATGAATTAAGATGGCGGCTACTTTAACAGATTCTATTTAGAATTGTAAACACTAATTTTGAATTATTTATTATTGTTAAATTATCTGATATTACACCTGTTTTTTTAAACTAAGTACGGCAATTGATTAATAAAGTTCATTCAAAGGCAAGAGAACTTTGTCTGCTAAGATAATACGGTTACACATTTGTATTGTAACTCACATACATACATGGTAATTGTCAGAAATGCGTTTTTTTTTAATAAACTTTTTTTAAAGAAATTATATTAATAATAATAATAATAAAGAAATATCTTTTCTAGTAATTTCCCCCTACTATTTATTTTGTACCACAAGTAGCCATTAATCTAAAACAATATTTCATAAAATAGTAGCGATTTATTTATTTCATATTTTTGAAAAATATTTCATAATTAAAGTTACAAAAACAAGTTACAATGAAGAAAAAAACTATTTATAATCACTTTTATAATAATTTAGGAATTATTCTTGGTAAGTAATAATAGTTTGTCCGTTCCGATAAAGACGATACGATAACGTATGCTAGATTTATTTATATATATATATATATATATATATATAAATTGCCTATTGATTGACCGTTATGTAATGTATGTATACATAAGGTCAATAAATATGCAAAGCAGCGCATTTAATTCATTTTCAATCTTAACTTTACAATATAGTACTACATTGAATAATTTCGCAATTTTGTACTATACTATTATTATAATTATACATATTATATAAACATAAATTTTAAAAAAAGTCACATCCGTATATTATTTATATACGTATTTAGTATTTACTTTATTTATAATATGAGACATTATTTTCCTAAGTAAACACGATAAGACGGAATAAAATATCACAGTCCGTTAAAGGACTATATCATGGCAATACGAAACATATTACAATGTCATGAGTTCTGAAATATTATAATTACTTCAGCAGTAAAGTTTTAGGATTACATTTTAAATGTTTTCTGTAAGTAAAATGTAAAATAAACTTTCGACAGTTTTAATTTAATTGCGAACTTACAGTAACCTGTTTCATAAATGCTTTATAATTATATTTGAAATTGGAAGGCATATTTTTTTTGTATTCCCATTTTTTATTCTGATAAATCAATTCTAAAAGGGAAAAAGTATATACAGAAGATTAAGAAACTTTTTAAATAAGTCAATAAATATAAATAGAATTGCATATTTAGTTAATATTTGGTGTAAGCAAGCATTTCCCTCAAATTTCAGCACCACGCCTCTGATGTTGTAACTTTACCATTTTAGCTCTTATTAAGCCGTCATCTTTGTATTATTAAACAATTTATTAGTTGTTAAAAAAAAAAGTATTCTACTTCGATTAGTCCATATATACTAAGGCATTATACATCTTGAAGATTCGTCTATATTACATACAATATTATAATATAGTTCAAACATTTATCATTTATAGAATGCTTTATGAAGGTGCAGTCGGGTCTTGCAATAGGAATGTCTGGACTGACATATATTCTCGACAGTGCCATAAGATTAAAAGACAAAAATCCCACGCAACTTAACCCAGAGATAGCTGAAGTCATACCGACGCCAGGAAGGTTGACGGCGTCCTGTTTTTAAACCATTCTAAATCTCGTGCAAAATTTGAAAGGATTGAAATATCACACAGACCCATAACAATTAAGATAAAGACAGGAACGTTCTGAGAATACCTTATACTCGTAATATGGTGACATTTATTTTTTAAATTTGTAAAGCAATTAATTCTTATTATCAAATACAATCTATGTTTCTAAAGTACTTTTAAAACGAATTGATAATATAAAATAAAAAAGTTTTAATAATTAAAGATAAGATAATATTTTATTATATTATCTTATATCATGTTATATTATGACTTACTCAGACTCAGTAAAGTATTGCTGAAATATTGAAAGACATATATACAATTGGCATACATGTTTTAAACAATTGAACACTGTTGTTTGGTATGAAATACTGCCTTTTCTTTAGATTATTATATATTACTACATAACTATTATAAAACTGTTAAAAGTTAACTATAGAAATTAAATATCTAACAGTGGATTAAAAGTGAATTTCATTTTAATGATTGTTCTTTTACAAGTATAAATATTAATCTTGAAAGTTTCATTTAGAAATCTAAATGAAACCAAACCTACAGAAATGCGAACACAAAATGTACAATTGAAGCGTTTAGTCCGCTAAATTTGGATTTATACTAGTCATTTAATCAACATGTTTCACATTAAAAAGTAAAGATAAATAAACTAAAGGACTTCTCTTTAATTTATTTTTATATTTTATAAATTTGTTTATGCCTATTTTTCGATCTAGTTCGTTTTACCATCTAGTACATTTTCATAAGACATACATTTGCAGCTCACCAATAGTGAATTAGCTCTTTCCTTCCCTTACGATTGAAAGTCAAATAGTAAAAGTTAAATAAAAAGATTTTTAAAATTATTCATTTAATTTAAAGAATATGTTTCGAAATAATTGTTTCTTATTTAAGCAGCAGGATATAAAAAAAGTATTTTGGATCTAAGGCGGGCATAAAGCTATATAAGATACATAGAGTGCCTGTGCCTTGCACCACGAATAAAGTTTTTTACTCGGTTTCTTTCAGTTAAATAGAGATCAAGATAAATAAATTATTTTTACTAATAAATGATTAAATCTACTTATATAAGGGTTAGTCGAATATTTCCGCTTAGGCTTTTATTAAGCAAAACATTCTTTATATATAAATAAGGTCAAATTCCAGATCATTATATTTTGAATACTCATAGCATTAAATTACTGTAATAAAGTTTATTTTCTTTGCATTTTTGTTGATTCTTTATAACAAATGATTCTAACATTTAAAACACCACCTCAGTCGGTCTAAGACCGTTGGCCTGAGTGGTCCAGTATCTCTTTTAGGTAAAATTTCTGCTGATACAGATCGCTGTACGAATACAAAATATTTTATAAAACCTAACTTGAACAAGAATACCTAAAAGAAAAACGTATTCGTTTCGTGAAGGCAAACGTAATCAACGTTATTATAATTATATTACTATTATTATATAATTTTTCAGATATTTATTGACTTCCGTGATGAGGGACGGGTTCAGAAATTTTATGTGATGTATTTTATTACCGCTCCAGCGGAGGCCGTATTCTTATCATTAATCTCAGGTCACTCCCTCAAGTCCGACGTCCAACATAAAAAACAAACCTAAACTCAGCGCACCTCGTCCAATTCATCTAGGATCCATGGGATAGGATCCCTATAGCATCCATCCATCAGTATACCCTCACGTCACTCCGTTAAGTCTGATGAAAAGATCTTATCAAAACTCTCAAAACAAGCCTAAACTCGGCTAACCTAGCCTTTTTCGTCTAGAAGATCTAGTAGCAACCTTCAACGTTTGGACCTTCAGGTCACAAACAATACTAATGTCATGTAATAAAACATAATACTTAACAGAATAAAATAAAATAATTTAATATTTGAAAAATCGATAAATTCAAACTATCAAAATTGTTTCATGTAGCCATTAGATCGCGACTATACATGCGTATGTGTGCGTAGTCAAGCTTTGTCAATGTAGTTATGTTATTTGCGACATATGTTTCGTTAACGCGTCCTTAAACAAAACTTTTATAATTATTATTTTTTTTTAATTTACATCCTATGCTTTTTTATAAAATCGGTTAATTTGACCTATGTTTTCATAAATGTATTTTTCTGATAATCTCAAAAAGAAGGTAAAATTATATAGTATGATTTGAGTACTGATTTCTTATGTTATTATTTATAAAAAAAATATATATATGGCATTATCTTCAAATCTCAATTTCAATCAACAAAACAAGGGAATATTTTATAATATATATTCCAAATAATTCCAAAGGCCATGACAATGAAATATTTGCCATAAAAAGTAGAATTGGAAAAGATATTCCTAGATATCTTAAGATAACATATGAGTGAAGCAAACTTGTTCTTGAAAGTAGATCTTGAAACGTTAACGTACTAAGTATAAAGGAAATGAATTGTTTAACAATTTGAAAGGAATGGAAATAAGATCCATTCGAAGGCGGAGGTGTGCAACCTTTATTGACAGAGGAGATAGCTGAATTTTAAATCTGTTTTACTGGCATCATTTTAAATGGATTTCCAACAATTTGCAGTAATTACTTAGCATAATAAATAAGAAAATAATTAAAGAAGCTTATATTTCCTTTAAAAGTTAAAACCATAAGTGCTCCAGTTGTAAAACATTCAGAAAAAGTACATTTCTGCTTCACGCTTTTGAGATTGCTCTTTTCACTCTGTCGTCATTACGGAAAATCATATCAAACACATGTTTATCTTTTTTATCAATAAATAGAAAACTTTTCCTTAACGTTAAAACAACAAATATCTTAATAAAAAGTATGTTTATGTATTTCAATTGTGAAATGTAACTTTAGATATAGAAAATTAATATAATTAATAATTTGAATGACTCTGGTTTTTTTCTATTTTATTTGATATATTCTGTTTTTTAAATAAATTTTGGCTTCTTAATAAAAAGTGTATAGAGTACTGTAAAATAAGGTTATAATATATGTATTAATTATTTACATTGAATACACAAAAACCAACATCCCTCGTAAAGAATAATATTCCATTTTAAAATTATTAGAGGGAATTTCATTTTTATAAAATACAAAATAAATGATTTACTACAATTTATTATTTCTTACACTGAGAACTTATAATTCTTATGAATTTTATTTTCATTTTAAATTTCATTTTAAATTCATATATTTTTTCATTTCCTTTGTATTTCTGACAATCGGTTATGTTTATTATTATATATTAAAAAATATAATAAATATGGTGACATCAACATAATTTTTCATTCATTCAATTTAGATTTTATTCGTTATATTTTAAAAGGTTATTTTATTCGTTATATTTTAACGTGTATTTTTATTAAAGTCATAAGTTATTTTATAAGAAGTTTATATGATTTATTAATATGAAACTTATAAGTAATAAGTTACAACAGTAATTTAAGACATCCCTTAATATGTGTCAATATCACTACAAGTATTACAGAGTAAATAAATCCGGAATTAATGATGATGGAACCGACGTGTCGGCGTCGGTTCCATCATGAAAAAAAAGTTAACTAGTAATCGAGCGCTACGAGCTATGTTATTTAAGACTATTTCTATTAACTGTTTCTGTATTTACAAACAATACGCCATAATTTAATATTATATTAGTATTGGTTTAGTATATTGAACACATAATCAACACTAATAACTGTATTTGTAAGTTCAATATAATGAAAAATGAAAAGCTACTATTACCTTATTTCAATATTGCAATTATAGCTCCTTCGAAACGTAATTTATACCCAACAGAGCCACGTAAATAACAAAGTAATCCAGAACATTAACAGATTAGATAGCGCGGTACGATATCTGGACCTGATATATTTACTCAAGAGGAAAGGGATCTATTTGTCATAAATAGAAATGCACAGATAAGTGAAAATTATATGAGACAGTAAAAATTGACCAATTTTTATTATTTTTCTTTTTTGCATTTTTTTTGAAAAAAGAATAACACAATTTTAACGTCAGTTTAAAAGCTTTAGTTATAAACTAACGTTAAAATCTAAAAATATATATTGAAACTATTAATAAAAACAAAATACTATATACTATATACTGGTTATTACCAAAATAGATTAAGTATTTTTTAATGTATCTGGTATTAATCAAATTTAAACATTTAAATTTCATTCTTGACGGTTGGTTTATTTCAAGTACACAAAAGTCAAAGTATTTGAAAAACATTCATTTATTTTAAAGATAATTGATGAGAACAATATAATTTTTCCGTAATCTTAAATATTACATTTATTTTTCACCAACTGTTGACCCGACCTGTAAAAAAAGCTATTATAATGACTTACAAAAATTATGACCTTTGACAGAAATCTTTTCAAATCAGAATTACAATTAAGATAGTTAATTGTAAGAAAAACATTATAGCTTATCGTAAAACAGATCTCCAAGTATAACAGTAAATGTAGAGTAAGTATATCTCGGTATACCATTCTCTGTCTATTGAAATACGAAATATAGAGTTCTGTCAAGATCCCTTTATCAAGTAAAATTAAACGAGTGTAATGAAATATAAACAGTAAAGCAGTTGAAAATTATAAATACTTAACTCTGACCAAAATTAACTATTCAGAAATTAAGAATATTGTAATGTATATTATTTATTTTCTTTTAAAATAATAATATATATTAATTTCAACTTTAAAATAATTAAGTTTGAGTACAGTATTTCGAAATAAAATTGAAATAATGAGCTATTGTTTTGAACCAGTCACAAATGAAGTTTTAACTGTACTTACTTACGAGTTTTTTATTTGTTATATATGGGTATCATTTTTCAAGTCATACTTGTTGTTTGAAAAGCTTTCAATTTTAAAGCACCGACGTTGGAGTAAATAAAGCATTAAGCTTTTAAATATTCCTTTTGATAAATTTGATATCACAATCATACAAGTGTATCATAACCGTACAAGTTTTATAAATCCTAGTATTAAAATATGAACATCGATATTATAATATTTATACAATACATGCGACGAATTTTTATTTAATTATAATAAAATCATTATACAAATTAAAATATGAATATCGATATTATAATATTTATACAATACATGCGACGAATTTTTATTTAATAAAATCATATTAGAAAATTTCTTTTTTGTATTAAAATCTATATAAAGTCAACTAAAGAGTTATTTTGGAGCTGCTTAGTAATGTAACTTAATATTTTCTAATTTTTTTTGAAGTATTACGAATGACGAGAACTTGTGGAGAAAGTTTTATTCATTCAGAGTATCGTAGTATATATGTAGTTTTGTTACATATTCCCTGATAGATATTAAGACTTGTGAATATTATAAGTGAGTATTCGTAAATTCACAATATTTACAACAGAACTAACACTATCCCTTTTAAATTGTAAATAAATATAGAATGAAAAATTAACCAACACGGACAGAAATCGAACCTACGACTTTTTGTATACGCCATACTTGTAAAACGTTGCTGGTCTAATTAATTGGCGGGCTGGCTTATATATTTATTTCGTGTATATTCAATTTATGCAACGTGAATTTAACGTGTTTAAACATACAAACTTCCAATCACTCAATTATTAATCGCAATATTTAAGCTTAATAACATTTTTTTTGAAACACTAATAAAATATCACCAAAAAATATCACAAATAATAAATAACCAATTTAAGTATGATATTTTTATTTTTTTAATTTTCTATAGAATAATAATTTTATGACAAGACTAAAACGAAATATATCTCGTAACTTTGCCAAGCATATAATATTTGTATTGAGAAAAATATAAATATTTTTATCAAAATATTTAACTCAGCATATTTTTTTCATAATTGCTAGGTATATACACATCTATTTATGAAATTATTGTAAAATAATTTTAATCTAACCACTAAATATATATAATTTATGTGAAATGTCTGTATGCAAATATAACTACGGGTAAATGCAAGCGAATTAGTGGCGCGTTCTATTAAATAACTCGCTCCATTTCACTCCAATTATGTAAATAGCTTATTCGAACAACATTTATGCACATTTTTTTAAACTGTTGTAATTAACTTTATTTATGGACATTAAAAAAAATATTAACGTAGTTAAAAGTTGTTTATAGAAAATATAAACATGTATTTAATTGTGCTGATGCTATAACTGATGTGGTGCATCAAGCGATGGAGTATTTCATTTCTTTTGCTAATGTACCTATCGGTGGCAAAGCTCGCTCATAGTTCAATGCCGAGTGTGGTCATGCTGAAAAGCAGAAGCTTTCGGCATATGGTTCTTAGACTGATGCTCGAGACCGCAAAGCTCCAGATGTAAGTTCCAAGAAGACTTTAATCAAGCTGGTAAGTCCTATAAACAGGCATTACGGAGGAATCGGCTCGGTCGAATCGCTAAGATTGGTGAAAAGCTTTCAAACAAGCCATCAAGCAATCGAGCTCTCTGGTCCCATGCCAAAGCTATCGAGTCGAATTTCTGCCAAACTGCCACCCCTGCTAAATCCGGATGGAACACTGGCCCACGAACCAAAAGAGAAAGCGAATCTATTTGCTTCTCTTTCTGCTAAAAATTCACATCTAGACACTGGCAACGCTACCCCAGAACATCTTTTTTAGATTTTAATGCACGAAATCCGCATTAAAAACAAAGAGGTATGGAAAGCATTGTGTCGTCTAGATGTGAACAAATCCAGTGGTCCTGATGGCATACCAGCTATTCTGCTCAAGATATGTGCAGCTGGTTATCTCCTATATTGACACGTCTTTATGGCCTGTCTTTTAAGACTGAAATAGTGCCGAAATCCTGAAAGCTTGCTAACGTGCAGCTATTGCCCAAAAAGGTAGCCGCGCCGATCCTGCCTACAGACCGATTTCAATCACCTCCATACTCTGCAAGATTATGGAGCGTGTATTGAACTCGCATCTTTTAGCATACCTAGAAAGTAATGATCTCCTCAGTGACCGACAGTATGGGTTTCGCCAAAATAGGTCCACTGGGGACCTTCTAGTGTTTGCTCCACACGTTTTAGGCGAGGCTTTGGAGATGAAAGGAGAAGTGGTCGCCGTAGCTCGAGACGTCTCGAAGGCATTTGACAGGGTCTGGCATGAGAGCCTTATAAGCAAGCTTTCAGCGTACGGTATATCTCCTGGTCAGATCAGCTGGGTAACGGACTTCCTGAATCTTAGAACTATCTGTTGACGTAGGTTGTTGACGGGTGCTCGTCGGAGCTCTTAAAAATAAATGCCGGAGTTCCTCAGGGGTCCGTTCCTTCTGCAACTCTCTTCCTGCTGCGTATTAACGATCTGCTAAAACCCAGTATCTACGGGTATGCAGACGACAGCACCGTTGTGGAAAGATACCTGCCGAGTATTCGGGCCAGTAAGAATCAAGTACAGCTTGAATGTCAAGCTGGAGGCAATTTCAGTTTGGGGCAATGCCAATCTTATTAAATTCAGAGCCACCAAAACGCAGACGTGTTTATTCACCGCCAAAAGGAGTCCTTTCACCTTTACTCCTACTTTCAGAATGTATCTTTGGAATACAGTGACCGACTTCGGTTGCTAGGGATAGAAATTTCCTCGAACCTCAACTTTGGTCGGTTCATTGAGTCTAGAGTAGGAGCAGCTGCCAGCAAGCTTGGCGTTCTTGCAAGGATCCAACAGTACTTCACAGACAATTGCTAGTACTTTATAAAGCACAGATCCGGTCGTGTGTGGAGTACTGTGGCCATATAATGGCTGGTGCCACAAAATGTCATCTTGCAACTCTGAACTCAATTGAGAGGCGCGCTAGGAGGTTAATTGGCGACCCTGAGCTGGTTGACGCTCAACTCTATAACCACGAACACAGACGCAGAGTCGCACAGTCGCGCCTCTCAGTATTCTATAGGATAAATTTTGGAGAGTGTGCGTTGGAATTACAGGACCTGATTTGACCCTTCCATCACCGGACGTTCCGACACAAGGCGAGCATCCATCCTTTCGTGGTGGACATTCTTCCTGTCCGAACGAAACGCTTTGCTTCGTCTTTATTAATTCGAACAGTAAGGGACTAGCTTGCCTGCGTCGATATTTCCGTCCGAATACAATGTCTTCAAGCGAATGTCTTCAAGCGAAGAGTGAATAGGCTACTACTAGGTTGATGCGTCTTACCACCTACGACTACATCACCATTTACCATCAGGTGGAATTTAGTCAAGTGTCAACTTAGTTATTATGTAAAAAAAAAAGTCTACATTGTTTTAAACGTATTAAAGATAAATTTGGTTTTAAATCACTTTGTAATTTGTTAGTTTTGTTTTATTTTACATAATATTTATGCGCTGGAACGGCAAATCATATATCAATATTTATAAAAACAATAATAGAAAATAAACTACATCATTCTAATAAAGTAAACAGTCAGAAACATTTACTTGCTCATTTGTTTTTATAGGGCTACTAGAAGTATCGCACTAGAAATATCCACGGTATACCACACGTGACGTCAGCTACTCGTATATAGACGCCCGGAAATTGAATAGTAAAACGCTAAGGTTTCTGGCGTTTAAGTACCCGTAAATCGTTTCCTTTACGAAAATACTTTCAAATTGAAATTTTAAGACATTTATTATTCCTAACCTTAAATTAAACTATCCATAATTCATTTTATTCTACACCACACAGACAAATAACAGATACAATTGACAAAGACAAAAATAATAAGAGGTTGACGCTTAATATACCAATGCATAAAATATTTAAAATAACATGGCCGATCTTATAGTAAACGGTGCCGTGTTCCATGGACACTTGCAAACAAAGATGAAAATGTGTTACATCCCATGAGATATGGAGATGGATACAGAAAAGAGCTCCCGGTTGAACTAGCTCATAGCAGCTAAAATCAAATATATTATAAAGTAATTGTAATTTTTATTATAAGTATTATTTTTACCTCCTAATTGTTTTTTTATTTCTTTCTCGTTTATTTTAGAGTTGACTGGTTCAGGGTGCTTTGTTGCGATAAATTCGCTTATTGTACCAATGACTTTTTAGGCATGGTATATATGAAAGTATAATTTTCCGATTTTCTTAAATGTTTCAAATATCTAAAACTTGTTATATAAATAACATGGAGGTCATATGGCAAATTTTAACGGACCCTTTTGTTATACATAATATACCTGAACATTGTATAAACGTAATATTTAATCAATTAAACTATAAACAAAATTGTAAAATACGGTAAAATTTGTAGTAATCCAATAGCACACAAAACATTTTGCTTTGTAAAGTTGTTCTTTGCTTTAATTAGTAATATCTCGTCTTAATATTAATTAATAATATTAAGACGAGAGCCGGTTATAAAATATATTGCTGTGAGTCTTAAGATAATGATCGAAGGCGATCTCTTGATACAATTTTGCCGAAATTTTCAGTCCTTATTCACCAACAATAGCTGACTAAAATTCTTCCCACTAAACTTAGAGTGAGGCAAGACGATGAGCACATTGTACCTTGCCAACCAATTTTTCTGCTTTATTTATACTTTGGACCTTTGTCATATTATTTTTTGTTCAATTGTGATTTTTTAAACGTCAAAAAGGATATTTCAGGAGAGGAGAGGAATAGATGGCTTTTTGATCGATCCACTCTTTTTATTATAGGTGTTAATTAAATTGTGTCCTGTATATTAAAGATTACCGAACTTCGGGTGTTTTTTTTATAACAAGTCAGAGTCCTAGCAGGAATCGTTTTTGCGATAACATTTTATGTTTCCTAGAGATTTCTATTCTGACTTCTAATTTCCGATCGCAAGGCAAGTTATTTATTGGTTATTGATAGACATTTAAATAACATTTCAATGTTTGTTCTTATATCTCAGAACTATATATAAACATTGTGTTAGTATGTTTGTTTAAGTAACATATAATTAATTAAATAAAATACTGTAAGATTTTTTAAGTCGGAAGAATCATTTTATACATTTTTTTTTCGTTACTTCTTCATATAAACTTGAACTATTGTTAATTGTAATGATCCCTCTAAAATAGGATAGAACATTATCTCTTCACGTAATAGCATTTGATAATTTTTCACTATTTCTTTATTTATTCTTAACATAAAAATACATTTCACTCTCAAAACAAAACCTACAAAATATACCATACTGACTTCGTTTACGAGTTTGGATTCAATAAAGTACCGTAATAACATGGAGACAAAATAACATTGAATGAGCTAATTTATATTCAGTTTGGAAGCATATTTGAACAACATGTGCCACTCTGCTTGTAAATCTGTTATAAATATATAATTTAATACTGGAACTAAAACTCAACGTTATTCAAAGATTTGTCTTTAATTAATTAATAATATTTCTTACATTACTAATTAAATTATCAATTGTTAATCTCGTTATAAAACGCTAAGAAGCTGTAATCCTATGTTTTTCTGACCAAGGCACAAGCTAAATACAGTTATTGTGTGAGAAATATGTCGTACTATCAGAATACATGATTTTTTTAATGCCATGTATGTACTTAAAGACATGTATTGATGAAGTTATACCAATGCATGCCATCATACAGCCATTGGTTTCTACTTTTCTGGGGTGGTGGGTGGAGTAAATTATAATTGATTCTGTCTAGATAGGTAAGCACTTTATATTCTACAAAAATTATAGAAATAAACAAGTACGGAGTTAAAACAGAAAAATCTCTTACAGCGAACATTTAGTTTGAATACTATAAGTAATTTAACGTATGGCATACAAACAAACAATTCAGTAACTCAATAGTGAACCATTTAAGGTAGGTATGGTCGAATTCGTGTAGGCTATAGATAAACTTTATACACAATTTTGATGCTACTTGAGCTGACTTGTTACGTTGTTGAGCAATTACGTCGAAATAACAACTCTGCATAGTCCAAAAGCTATTGTATAGTATAGATCTAAAATATTGTTTTCATGAGATTTTGATGTAACTTACAAAAGGTTTTTCCAACGTGTGTTTGAGCCAACAGTAAATAATATTTTCCGACTTACTAATATTAAGATGGGTTACAATACCCATCTTTATATCAAATTTTATTTTAAACTGAATGTATAATATATATGCATGAATTAATCTTGTTTTGTATTTTTTTACCATTTAATCCAATGTTCCAATTTTTTTTTAAATTACCACAAACTTTTTATTGTAATTGTTATATACACATTGATTATTAAATTTAAAATTTATCTCATAGTGGGAGGAAATATTTCATAAACTTTTGCTGAAACCATATCACATATATAAATAACTTACTAACATTTAATAGTTGGGGTCAAACGCTTAATTCGGTAAAAGGTTTCGGAGCGTCACTTTATTTCAATTAAAGAATCATGAAACTATAATAATATAATTTACTTATTTAATATGTCGTGATATATATATGCAACTATTACCCTTTTGTCTCATTGCACTAGCTCTCGTATTAATAACATGAATTAAATTTTAATTTGGCTACAATTATAAAACAAATACACCGGAACCTTCTATATTTAAACAAAACAAACTGAAGTAAAGTTTGTAAAAGAAACACAAAGAAATAATAATGGGATGGTAATTTACCAGTGGTGGTTTGTTTGTTTATTTGTAAGCGCAAAATTTAGACATCCAAGTTAAATAAGTGATGTATGTACGTTACGTTTAAAATAATTAACTAATTTATAAGATAAGTTCGTGGCTTTGCAATATGCAGTGGAGACTGTTTTTTAATTAGAATAAGAAAATACCTATTTCATGAGACCGAAAGTATATTACATTTCCAGATTTTTTTTTCTAACCGAATAAAATTAATAAAAAGTATTTTTTCAAACGATATACTTAGTGAGGTTTTATGCGCCAAGTATTAGGGAACATTAAGAATTATTGAAATATATTATTTGGCTGTGACAAGTTCAATGTTTAATAAGACCTTCTGATGGAGCCACAAAGAAAAAAGTTTGAAATGGACCTCAAAAAAGATATGTATATTTTGAAATCCATATGTTTTAGTTAAACAGGTATCAAAAAAGCTTACACTTTTACCTTGGGAGAAAATATCTTTCAATCTTTGGCTACTGCAAATTTAGAAACATTAGTCATGATTTTCTATACAAGCCTAAAATATATTACCTCCGTTCCGATAAAACAATATAATATGAATACCATAAAACAATCGAAATAGTTCCTGTGATTTGTGTTTTTTTTAATGTTTAATTCAACTTCTTTAATTTTATATATAACTAAATTTAAGTTTAACTCAATTATAACAAATAACAAAAAATAATAGAGTAAATAAAAAAATAAAATTTAAATAGTGCACTAAAATGTGACGCCGTTAAAAGGTCTCAACTTATCTTTTGTAAACAACTATTCCCAAAGCTCATTTTCAGTTGTACCCTTTTGCTTAGTTCGTTAGTGAACAAGCGAAAATATTTGTCCAGTCACGTTGGCACCCCTGAAAGCTAACGTATTGTGAGATTATATAACTACTATGTTAGAGAAAACCTAGTATTGTGCTGTGGTACTACTAGATAAACTCCTGTGAGTTTATCTAGTAGTACCATTTTAACATTCTAAACATGTAAGGTATAACGTCAAATATTACAATCCCGAAGTGTATATGTAAGTATGGGGTGAAGTGTTTTCGTGGGAAGACGTTAAAATAATATCAGGCACAGGAATTATATACACCGATGTATTCAGTTTTAAATTCTCGTTAATAGTCTGGCCTCAAAATAACATCAGCGTAGCATCAGCATACATTTTGAAATTATTATCCTTGATTACATTTTTAATTTTGTACAGTACTTCAGTCTGCTTAAGTATGAAGTAATTTATTTTTCTAAACGCAAATTTCGGTCAAAGATAATACCAAGAAAGATCTTTGATTATATATAACGTTTATTTATAGTTTTATAATACGTAATATTGTTTTTTCTTACATTCTCAGTACCAATATTCTGTATTGCTATTTAGATTAGATTTAGACATTATATTCTTACCAGCATCCTTAGTGTTGTCTGGCTTAAAAGAAATATATATATATATAAAGATATATCTTTTTAGATATATCTTTTTAGAATGTACGTCTAAATATATATATATGGCACCTGTATAACTATGATAATTGCAATAGTTCAGTATCAGAGATAACCCTCTCTAATAGGACACAAACAATATTAACAGTTGTGTTAGAGTCTCTAATTGCTCCGGAGCTAAACCCATCACTATGACAATCTTAATTTGGTTAATAGTAATTGAATATTAAACGTATCAACAGCGCTCATGAAATCCACTAATACAAGTATGGTATTGTTTCCTAGAACTTAAGCACTTAGTATATCATCTCTACATTAGCTAAAGCGATGAATTTCAGCATAAAAGAAAATATAATATTATTTGCTACAATGAATTGATTACATACTATTGTTTCTAATTCCTTTGAGAGGCCTGGCTGGATAATAATAGGACGTTAGTCTTTGTATTCAGCATCATTCAGGTCATTAATTTTTGGAGTCTGTGTAATGAGTGTTCTAATAACATTAAATATAAATGAAAGTAACATTTCTCTTACATTTTTATTAAAATGACGTCACATCCACTCTTATTTGATTACAATAATTTCAACAACAACAAGAGTTTTTAAAGCAAGAGCTTTCTGTACTTTTTTTAAATTGAACTTGGTACTACTTTACTACTACGTACTAAATTAAAATTATTTGTACAATGGAACACTTGTGGAAAGTACATTTGAAAATGTTAATTTATTTATTCGGGACCTCCAACATTTTTAAGAAGCAAGCTATCTTTCCAATCGATATTTCTAGTAAGTGTAGCTTATTTCAATGGATCAAATGGGATGAATCAGTGTTTAGCAATGTTCGGTAGGTCGGGTCAGTAATATGTTAGTGTACGTCAGAAAATAATTCAGCATTATAATATTGCCATTAGTAATATCTAGGTAGTATATGTTGTTTAATCCCGCGAACAAGTGCAACTACCTGGACACCAGTTTGCGGGCTTACGTTATGTGAACTAGTGCAATGACAAGGACACAAGTTTGCTCGCTCACGTTATATAAACGAATGCAACGACCTGGACACGAGTTTACAGGCTTACGTTATATGAACTAGTGCAATGACAAGGACACAAGTTTGCTCGCTCACGTTTTATAAACGAATGCAACGACCTGGACACGAGTTTACAGGCTTACGTTATATGAACTAGTGCAATGACAAGGACACAAGTTTGCTCGCTCACGTTATATAAACGAATGCAACGACCTGGATACGAGTTTACAGGCTTACGTTATATGAACTAGTGCAATGACAAGGACACAAGTTTGCTCGCTCACGTTTTATAAACGAATGCAACGACCTGGACATGAGTTTACAGGCTTACGTTATATAAACGCGTGCAACGACAAGGTCATAACTTTGCGGGCTCACGATATATAGGCGCATGCAAGGACAAGGATACAAGTTTGCAGGTTTTTTTACGTCAAAAAGGTCTACATATGGCTTACCACAGAGCACTTTTTATATAAATGTAACACTCTACAAAACTAATAAAAGAACCGGATTCCTTTGGGCCATATTTTAAAAAATAAATATATATTTCGGTAATCGAAATAATCATAAATACGATAAATCATGAATAAATATAAATTAATCGCAGCTACCAATGAATATTTCTCTACAATATCTGAGCACTGTCACCCACATGTGCCTCGTGATTGACGCGCGACGGCTTCTGAACGCACCAATATTGTATGAAATTTATGGAATGAACCATTGTATGTCGAACATAAATAAAATTTGATCTAATACAGTTTCAAAAGGTCTTTCTGAATAAATTTTATAGTAAAAATGTACCTGAATAAAGAAGTCCAAATTTTGTATCGACGTAATAAAACACCCAACTTCACCACAAGTTAGAGTGCCCACTAAGGGACTATGCTTGCTTACTTGAAAAACAGGAAAACGGGAAGTAATTAAACTTACCGCCAAACTATTATCTGTCTATATATCCTAAGAGTTACGATATTCTTCTTGAGTTAGGAAAGTTTTCACGTTAAAGTAAGCCTTATCTTAATCCAAGAGTCATAGTAAAATATTTTTGTGGACTGAGAAGCCATGATAATAACAAACTTGCTCATCTGAAGAAGATATTAAAACTGTTAGATCCCCTCTATGTTTAGACACTTATACTAGTTAGACGTAAAGTTCGTTTCACATTGTTAAAATTATAAGATATTGTAACATAATTTCAAATATGATACCTGCCACGATCTTTGAACAACTTCGCAACTCTCCGCACGTCTTCTTCAAGTGCGTTACAAGATAGACGTCACAAAACTTGCCAACCTGTATCAAATACCTCATACCCGACACTTGCAGGGTTTTCTATGTTCACTGGATTATTATAAGGAAGGATAATAAACTATAACAACACTTTACAACTTCGTTGTTTAGTATAAGATAGTTTAAATTGCTTATGTCGAACGATTTCGGTAAAATCAAAATGGCTGGAAAAGATCAATTTCAAATATCTTTAAATTTCTTTATTCAAACATAATCCCGGTTATTAATCAGCTGGAAAATGATTTATGATATGTTTCAGAGGGAATATCATTGTCACAGTAATAAATATTTTAATGTAATCGATAAAAATCTATTTTCCCTTGTATATATATAATAATATATCCTGCTCGCAACACTAAGTATTATTTATATATTTTTAAATTGAAAGGATAACAGAAAACTACGTCATGATCTTTGTCAAACTAGGTTAAATATTTTGCTCTAATTGAATAATTATAATCACAATAAATACCTAGATAGTCTGTTGTCATCAAAAATCCACAAAACTTCAATAAATTACAATTTGTTTTGTTACAGGAAGCCGTTAAACTTTCTCATACAAGTGCCAACTTCAACTTTTCAAAACGTATTCAACGTCGTCAATGTTAGTCAAACGTTCGTTATGGTGCCTGGACTTCATTTTAGACTATGTTGAGATACACGGTAACTTATTTAAAAGTTGTTATAATTTGTTACATATTATAACTTAAAATTTAAATAAAATGTGCATTTTATATATATGTTTGTTTTTATTTAAACTAAGCAATTTCTTATATTTTAAACGATTACTAAGTATGAATTTCGTTTTATGCCTAAAAATATTCAATTATTTTTATGCAATAACAGCTGCTAGAAATATTAAAATCGTATCTTAAAATTAACGATTTCTTTACAAGTGAGAAATGGCTTAGCACTTATTTGCGAGCACTTAGCAACTTTACTGACGATGGTTTTCTTGAAGTCTAATACTGATATATTATTTTTCTGGTACTTTAGATATAATTCTTATATTTTTCAAGGCAGCAATAGCTTAAATAACTTAAATAGAATCCTTAACTTTTTATATTGGGCTTTTGCTTTTGCAAGTGTTTAAATAAAAAAGTGAAAGCGTAGTTATGAATTTAAAGTAAGTATACATTGGTTAAGTAATGCTAGTATTACATACAATGGGTGGAAAAACATTTTTTTTTATAAAAATTCAATCTTCACTATTGTAGCTACCCTCACCAAAAATAGTTGACAAGACCGATTTTATTTAAAAAGATAAATTAATAATAATAAGTAAATAAATATTGCCGGATATTATTATACATGGCCGCTTGATCCCAAGCTAAGCAGAGCTTGTATTATGGAAATCAGTCAGCTGATAAACGTACATATATAAATGACTGACTAAATATTTTGCACTGAATGGAGGTCGAGCTAACAGTATTTGGCTTTGTAGCAGTCCGTACGGACCACGAAATCAACTGGCTTATTAAAATCTGCTTTGACATCGGTTTTTGTGAATATATCTAATAGCTACATAAATAATGAAGTATTTACAGTTCCATTGTCATTAATTAATCTCAAAACTAAGACACACATGCTCTCCAAATTTCAAGTTCATTTGACCAACGGCTGAGGCTGTGCGCTGTCTCCAAGTCAGTCAGCACATCTTCCTTTACATATGTAGAGTTTAAGTTAAATACTTCCAGTTAACTGGAACACTAACTAATAGATCTCTTAAAACGGACACATTCGTTACTAAAGCTGGAAAGTTATATATCACGGACCATTTATTTTATTTCGAGTTATCGCTTGTTTTGTGAAACCGATAAGACATATGTGGAAAATGCGTCCGGTTAAACATTTTATGAAGTATGTTTGGCAAGAACGTTTTAGTTCTGAGGTTAAATTAAAGGTCAAATTAGAGATAATCGCCCTTTCTGTGTATCTTGTTCTAACTAAAACGATATATTTTTTTAGTTTTTAATTGCAAAGTTTTATAGAGTAACTGAAAATTTAATTATGTATTAATTATAATTAAGAAGTCAGCATTTGGCTATCAGAAGATTTTACTTTTTTTATGTCAAATAAGTCTTCTCTGATATTTATTACTTATTATAATTTTGTGTACAGTAAATTTTTTATATAATTTTACACAGTTAACGTTAAAACTAACACAAAAGCTCTACAACGTCGACTAGCTATGAATTTTTAAACTCTACAAACGTATTTTTCGGGGTCGTTCTGATTTTTAAAAAGACGCTTCGATTAGTATGTACCATTTAATTAATAGTTCTACGATTTTGTGATATTTCATAAACTTACAACGAATGAAACAGCAATTTAAAACCTAATAAACTTTCATTTTGCATTAAGCAGATACATTTTCTGATTATATCATTTGATACAGTTTACTCAAATATAATACTTGTTACAAGATATACTAAAACATATTAAAATAAGGTTCATTCATTCGTACCTGACTGCAATCGCCGTGTAGATTTGACTTTCAGTTACGGTGAATGATATTGTATTTAAAATTAACTGTTCTATATTAATTATTAACCTACTTTAAAATTATTATGCTTTGCTTTAAAATTGTATATTTTATATTGAATTCGAAATATATTTTCGGCAGGTTTATAATAATATTTTAAACGTCATGCAAACGTCGAAACATGACGGTTTTATTATTTTTATTATAAAGATTACTATTATATTATATTAAAATTTATTTCTTCATTTATATTGCGAAATCATTAATTTTATCACAAGTATGAAGAAAATTACAAATAAGTAGCAAGTAACACAATCCTCAAAGAAATAATATCTATAAATAATGCAAATTCGTTATAAGCCATGAAATCAGAAATGTTATAGAGTAAGTAAATCCGCCGTCTGCGATGCTTGGAAATAAAATAATAATCGAACATTGCAATAATAATTATTTTGTAATACATTTTAGTATTTTTTTGACATATCAGTATGAGCAAGCATTTACCTTGAATTTAATTAATTCACGGCTCAACGGCTTTTCCGAACACGCCACAACGTTTGAACACGAATAAATATTTTTGACCCTTTACTCTCGTAATGGTTTTGACGGCTACAAATATTTTTATAAAATATGCAAGACTTATTTAAAATATACCTAAATGAATAGTTTTAATGATAATATTTTAATTCATAATATTAATTCTTTTTCACTAGAAAAATAATATCCTGTACCTTCTAAGTCGCATAAAAAGTGGTGTAATCATGTTGCAGCATTCTAAAGCACACTGCAGACTAAGCTGCGAGGAAATCCATTTGAAAAAATTGTATGTGAAATAGAAAAATATATACAGATATTAACTAAGTTATAATCTTTCTTATACAGTATTTACTGTTTCACTTATAACTTAATTAACGATAAATATTGTTAAATATTATAATGTTATAGAGTGCAAAATATTACTTAAGATATAGTAAATAAAAATAAACTTTTCAGAATAATAAAAGCTAAGGAGTTAATTCATTATAAATTATATAACTATGCTTTTTGGTGCAAGTATTTTTGATATAAATATTTACAAAAAAAAAAAACTAACCTTTAGATACAATGTTAAATTTCGACTAGTTTGGACTAACTGGATCACAATAAAAATTAGTCAATTAACTCTAGAGCAATTGTTTATACGTTAGTTCGTTGTCTATATTTTAGTATGAATATAAGTTGGTTCAAATTTGTATTGGAGACACGGGACCCATAGCTTTTGTAGGAACAATGAAAACAACTCACCGGTGATAGGATGCGATTCAACCAAGTATACATTAGAGAGACATCAGTTTAAATGAGTCGGCTTCGTGACAATATCAGAAGGCCTTTGGTCTGAAACTAAGTGTATTTAGGATACCTGGGGAGGTAACTGTCTATTATAACACATACATTTTAGAAGAATAATAATATTGATCAATTTATTTTATTAACAATGTATTAAAGTTATGGTTTTTGTAATTTTGTTTTCTCTTTAAATATATATATATAATTTTAATAAATAATATATTAAATAAGCAAATACAATAATAATTAATTAATGGAATTAAATATCAAATACGATACATTTTTGGTGCTCAATTGTGGTTGTATTTGAATTTTTTTTAGAAAGTTAGTATAAGACGGTGTGGACTAAAGAACTATTTACTATTTACTAATTTTACCAAAAAAAAATATTTTTATTATTAATATTTTTTTCATGATTTAAAAAAAACCCAATAATGAAAATGGCATTCCTAAAAATAATGGTTAAACTTAAAATATGTAACAACTACGAACGGCCGGAAACTAGTCTATTCCAATATAACTGACGGTAATGCAGGCGGATAAATTTATATGTATATAAGATTAAAGTTGTTTATTATTCTAGCGATACACCAGTACCAACAACTAAATAAAATATTCTTTATATTTGTATAAATAAAAACGATATAATATAGTAAATTAATACAATATTTACGAAGTTGAAAATAAACTTAAAATGAAAGCATGAATATTAATTCGAAACTACGTTTGGTGCATATTTTGTTTAAAATATATTCCGATATTTACCAATCCTACGATATCCAATATTTGTGGTAAAAAGCTATACAGCGAAACAAGTTTAATTCAAATATGATATTTTTATATATTCTTATTGTATAAAAAAACTACCAATGTTCAATGTTGATCCGAAGAAATAAGAAACGAAAATTAAATGTATATATTTCCAAATCTCCCCTAGGAAAAGAAAATTATCTTAATAAAGCTATTATTGTTAAAGTAATTCTTGGGAAAATTTAATATAATATTTTAATTAAATACCTGCATAAAAGTAAAAACAAACAACTTTTATAATTAGGTCTCATAATAAGTTATACTAGATAAAAGAAGTTTCATCGGAATTCAATAAAAAATGTTTTTAATACTGGCTCTTTTTTTATGTCTTCGCCATACTTAGAGAAAGAAAAGTTTAGGTTGTCCGTTATATTATATGATATGTCAATAAGACAGTGAATTAATGAAATAAATATTCAAAGCATATAAAAGCTTCAAATGTCGAGTAAATATAAATCGTTCTTAAAATTTCTATACTTTCTACTGCTACCGTGTACAGTATTATTATTTAACTGATTAAAAAATAAATTTAAATAAACATATGTTCCTTGTAAAAGTCAAAACCTCTTTCATTTCTCAAATGACGTTACATTATCGCAATATTCACGTGGCACGTTAGTACGTACACGTGGTCCTTGAGAGTATCAAGAAGATATATTTTCACGGATGCCTCTTCGGTATCTCAATTTTAATTTCCCCTCGTATAAACAACGGATGTGATTTGTAGCAAAAGATAGTATAGGAATTTTAAGAACGATATTTATTTACCCGAAATGTAAAGCTTTTTATGCCTTACATATTTTTTATTTAATATATTAGAAATAAATAAATATTTTACCGCTATGTTAATATTTGTATGATTTCTTTATTTTAGTATATTCATGATAGGTACTCGGACACATAAAGTAGGATTGGATCTAGCAGAAAAGTACAGGATATAGACTTAACAAAATCCTTTATTCGGTAAGATGAAAACGATCAGTATCGAGTGCATGAATGAATCGCGATGAATCTAGAAATTCAAAATGAGTGGGTGACAATAGGAGACTTTCGTATTCCATTAGCCTTGAGGTGGCACACCCTACTTGATGATTGGTCTGCAGCGTTATTAAAATTCTATATAAATGGTAAATCCATGGATAGCTTATTGTAAATAAAAACTCAAAGATAATTTAACAATATTTATATTTATAAGCGTAAAAAACATATAGCTCATTTTAGAATAAATCTTACTAATGTCATGAATGCCATGTTGTCAGTGCTACGTTACACCAGGCAATTTTCTGAGCAGCTTGTAATACTGAGTTACGAGTGTGTTATTCGGTGATATATGGGCTTCATTAACTTAAAAGTTTTATTCGCTTATTGTTCCCAACTCAGTTTTCAATGTTAACGTTACGACGCTTGAATTATTATCGTGTTAGACTATTAAGAATTCCGTTTAATGGAATCGATATTACATTCATATAGATGTACTAGAAAATAGTACAAGTCTGACATATTACAGTATTTAAATATGTACAAGGGTAACAAAATTATTGTATGATATATATAAAATATTCATACTAGGGCAATTTTAAAGTTCTTAAGTAACACTAATTAAGAGGCAAATTATAATTATAGAGTATTTGTGGAGTAAGAGTATAAATTCAGACAATTTCATCCTTTTTGTAAAACAAAGAACCTATGCCATTAGTTACCCCAGTTACATATCCACTGATAAGACATCAGCTCTTAGATCTTCTGATCTGATAACTCACACAGTCATACATATTCTAAATGAGCTTTTGTAAGTTAAGAGTTCAATATTTGTTACTTAATAAAAAACAAGAGGCCAGGCTTATTTCAATATTTCTTTCTTATTCCCCGAGCCAATATTATATAGAGATAGATCTTAAATATATTGGTCTTATTATGAACATGAAAATAAAATTATTTAAATAATAATTTTAATAAAAACAAAATAATAGATATTACACAAACATGTAAGAATTAAAATATCTGAAACTGGCATTTAAAGAGGTCCCTTAAAATGTTACCTTACTAGACTGAGACGAAATTTACCTCGTTACTTCGCCAGCCATAGCAAATGTTCAAAAAAACACAAATACTATTATCGATATATGTATAACTCAGTATATATTATCAATAACTACCATATATTTCTTTTTCAAAAGATTTTTAATCTAAACTTTAAATATAATTTACGAGAAATGTCTGTATGCAAATATAACTACGTGTAAATGCAAGCGAATTAGTGCGCATTCTATTATATAACTAGCTCCATTTCACTCCAATTATACAAATAGCTTAGTCAGATAACATTTAAAGATATTTTCTTTAGACCAACAATAACAAACAATATTTCAAGCTTTTTAACACACATATACGAATAACATTCATAAATAGCTAATATCAATTGAAATATAAATTATTTGTCATTCAGTTAATACCTTTTACTGTTATAAAAAAAAAATATTTACATAGAATTCTTAGAAAATATTACGCTATCTTCTTTAGGCAACCGTTAAGAAAATATAAAGAAAATAACTTCTAAAATGTTCAGTTATATTATTCTGTTGCATAAATTAATCATGTTATTTCTTAAGGTTGTATATAAATACATGAAATAAGATGAACTCTTTTTCCTTCTTCACTTGTTAACTCTTTGTTCTTCTTTACTTGTTAACTCTTTGTTCTTCTTCACCTGCTAACTCTTTGTTCTTCTTCACCTGCTAACTCTTTGTTCTTCTTCACTTGTTTTATCGGATTATTTAATTCAATAAATAATTATATTAATTTATGTATGTTTTCCTAATAAAACATGTTTATATTATATCAGTACGGTTTCCATAACTTATACATTAAGAATAAAAATTTAACTAATACTTCATTAGTGTGTCCTTGCTGTAAATAAAATATTTCTTTTATTTTGTAATTGTCCCGACGATGACTGTCATAAAATATATATTTTTAATATTTTTAGTACCTACTGATAATATTAAAATAAATAGAAAACAATTTCTTGTAGGCACCAGTAATAAAACTACCTCATTTAATATTACGTCCCGCATTTTGAGTGGGCAGAGAAGGGTTACAACTCATCTGAAATGAGTCTTTCAACGACGTCGTTCTATTAATATGCTACTAGAAAAGCATTTTTATATTATTATTTTTTTTAAATTAGAATTTGGTTATTTAAAATAAGACTTACGGAAAAGTACAAACCCTAAAACAAGTATGATATTATCTTTACAAACTGTCATTATAAAAAATAGAGACTTCAGTTCGACAATGAAACATCTTAACATAAATAATTTTATAAGGTAATTAAAATATTCATTCCGCTCAAAATAAATCAAATAGATATGCTTTAAATTATGACATTTGAGACTGTACGGCTCTACTTGAACTAAGAAATACGATTTGTTATTAATTACAGAATCATTTATGTATAAAATATATAACACTCTGCCCTTGACTCAAACTCTCTCTGGGATTCGAACCCGCGATCTCTAAATTACAATATAACTGGTACATCTAAATTACATTATAACGAAGCGAATACTATTCGTATACCTCCAACAAGCCTTATAAATTACGCCAATTTCAAAATAACTGCTTTATTTAAACATATTGGATTTTATTTTTATAAGTAGAAATTTTAAATTAAATAACTGTGTAACGTAAATAGACTTCCCACAACACAATTAGGGCACCCTTGTTACTTATTTTATACTTATTGCCCAAAAAAGACACAATAGAAGGTCTTAATGCTAGAAATATTGTCTGCCAATCAAGCCCGAAATACAAAAGATAAGAAATAATTACATATAAGGCGTTCAAATTATATAATAATAAATGTATATTTATTATTATATGAAATATCGTGGAATCATTTATTTTAATTAGCTTTTTTAAGATATTTATTTCTCTTAAAGAACATACTATTATACAGAGATTAAGTATTTCTATACATTTAGTTTGTTTTGATGCATGCATTATATTCGTTTAAGCTATTTATTAACATTTACATCTTAAATTTAAAATTTACATCTAAAATTACACTTTAATGTAATTATTTATATAAATATAAAAAGCCAAACAAGTAAATTAATATGAATAATTAAAAATAAAACACAACATTCTTTAACTTATTTAAAAATAACTTTGACTCTACTTAAGCTTTACTTACGTGTTTTTTGACATTTATTATAATTAATAACATATTATAAAAAGCTTGTTGTAGGCCTTCGGTGCTGTAGGCCTTCGTTAATTGTTATTGCCTATAATAGTAGACACTTGACTATAGTATACTATAAGGTTTAATATTAGGGACAAAGAAAAACAAACCGTGCAAGAGCAAAAGCTACCTGCGTTATAACATATTAAAAGTAAATTATTCGGAATTAATGACATCCGAATTGCTTAAACTCATTTTATTTTCAATTATTGTTTATTTTCATGTATTAAAAAAATGAATTAGATATTTTTGCTTTATTGCACAGAAAGAATACATGTGAAGGCTAAGAGCATTTCTTCCAGAGGTGAAGAGCAATCAAAGCATTCCAGTTTTAGAAAGAATCTAGGGTGTATTTTTAAATTTGCTTACAAATAAAATTTAAAAGTAAGTTTTGGGGTTAGTACGCAGGCTTGAGGAGCACACTAAATCTGTCGTGTCGGATTAAATGACCTCTAGTAACAAGGCCGGTGATCCAGTTGGATAAACTTTCAGGGAGCAAACAGAATGGTAGCTTAGAAAGAAATGCCCTGATCACCGTCGAAGACTTTCGCAATATCCAAACTAGCTGCCAAACCCTCTACCTTACTTTCAATGATAAAGTATACGAAAAGATCACAGGATCGGTTATTTAAAAGACGTGTAGAAAATAACAGTATTCATTTGTTAATTAGAAGTTGAAATGTTGTTGACAATTCCTCATTAACAGGTACCTGAAGACAAGGCTTCGTAAATCATTGCTTTTTTCTCCATTAGCCGTTCAGCTACATTCATTCCGACTCACCATGTTCGGACGCTGACGAAGATTTTTTATTTTCTAATTTGATTATTACCACTTAACGTTCAAATAGTAATATATATTTTAAATAAAGTTCATTTAAAATACCTATCCGTAAATATATTTTATTTTAAATAAAGCTATGAATTTAAAAATTGAAAGTTATTAAATGTTATAGCAGTTACGGTGGCATTATAGAGACTTTCGTTCCGTGAACCCATAGAAAGGAAAATATAAAAGCATTGAAAAACAACCTCCGTAATACTTTAAAGAGAGTAAAGTACTGAAACAATAGTACTCTCTAAACGAATACACTCGTTACAATAGAAATAAAGTCATGTAGCGCGGGCCATTTGTTTTACTTCGAGTAAAGTTTTGTTTCATTTTGAAAACAGTAAGTACTCGTAGTATTTCAGAAAGGTATTTGTTTTTCCTCGCAATAAGTATAAAAATAGAAACTCATTTATTAACCACATAGCACATTGTTATATACAGAAAATAATTTATTAGTAAGTTATGTAAGTATATAAAATAAAGAGTGTACAAACGGAAAAAAAAGTAATAACCGAGCAGAAACATAAAAACAAAGATAAAATTACCTTTAAAAAATATATAATAATAATAAAAAATATGTGTATTTTAATATGCATATATTATTATTATTGCTTGTTTTATTTTCTTTGTAATTCAATATTGCTTTAATTAAAGTTCGTCAGTTGATTACTTAGAAGTGGGACAAACACAGGGACGTCAGTTAATTTGTAATGGCGGCACGTGGACAGAGTCGTTTTAGTAAAGCATGAATAGTCCAATGGTCTCTTCTTTTGAACACATAGATCTGGTGACTTTTCCAATACGAAACTGTTGGTTTGCTTAAAATAATTTGTGACTGAGTATTATAGAAGTGAAGCAGTAATTCTGTGCAATATAAAGGAAAAATATAACAGTGTTAGTATTATTATTTTACAGACATCCAATATGAACACTGTAACCTCGGGGTTACAGTGTTCATATTGTATTCATATTGTTCATACAGTCTAAATGATATTGGCCCTATCACTCCGTCATTGCTGACGTCATCAAATATGTGTAGATGTACAAAGTATATGGAAATGAAAACAATCACAACTCTATATGCTGTGTCCCAAACAAATATACAATTTAGTAACGAGTTAAGTTAGGAAACCCATTGTTGATTTTCACTGGCATCCTTATCTTTGCTGTCACAAATGACGGAGACATATGAAATAAAAAAAAATTAGCTCAACAGTTGTCCCTCACCACTTTAAGCTTTTTGACTCGTACGACGAATCTGTGGATCTAATTACCGCCTAAGGTATTTCCCGACTGATACGACATTCAAACCTTCAAAAAAATATCGTATTCACTTCTAAGAGGCTGGCAACGTACTTGTAGCTCCTGAGTTGAAGATGCCCATGGGCAACGATAGTCGCTTAGATGACCAGTTTGCTCGCTTCCCTATTACATAAAAAGTAATACATACCTATTAGTTATATATTATTGAGATCTAAAAAGTAGTTTGTGGTACCACATAGTACTTTTTATACTAAAATAACACTCACTAAACAAACCATGAAATATAAAAATCAGTATATATATATATATATATTATTGATATATATAATATATAAACAATCGTGAATAAATATAAATTAATAGTAGCTTTTATTTAAAGTGACTCTACGATATCTGAGCACTGTCACCCGCATTTGTCGCGTGATTGACGCGTGTCGAACGTACATAAAGCGCACTTGATTTATTACAGATTTAAATATTTTTTTAATATAAATGTTGCAGTAAGTAAAAATGCAAGTAAATTACATACAGGCATATTGATAAAAAATATGAATTATAATTCAATATATTTTGGAATTGAGGTTTCTGCCTTTTTTTCAAAACTTGTTTGAGTTTAGTTTTACGCAGAGCCTATTAAAGTATTATAAAATTTTAAAAACTTAACGTATCAAAAATTATGTCAAAATAATATTAAGCATTAAATTAGTCGATTTTATACATTTAAAAATTGCTGTTCGAACCAAATTCCTCATTTCTTATTTAACAATCATTAGAGTAAAAGTTTATTGAACCGTTGAATGAATGTTTATCTCAAATACAAACATCATGTAAGATCAAATATAAAAGTTATCTTTAACATTTGCGATTCAAACAATTAACGTCAAGTTTACGCTAACATGTGCTTTATATAAAATGAGTGTAAGTCTCGAGATAAAAAGAGTCCATCTTCACTACAACAATAACTTATAGAGACAGAGATCTAACCACAGTTCAGTGTGCACGCTGACGGAGTACGCCCGCTTACTTGTCAAAATGGGAAGTAATTAAACTTACTGCTCAACTATTATCTGTCTACTCCTTAGAGTCACGAACTTCATCTTGAGTTGGGAAAGTTTTCACGTTAAGATAACTCTTACTTAAATCCAACAATCTTTGTTAAATCTTTTTAGAACTGAAGAATCATTTGAAGAATCATGATAATAGGAAATCTTCGGTACGCGTGAAGAAGTTATTTGAAACTGTTAGATCCACGTTACGACGTAAAGCTAGCTATAAATTATAAATATTATAAGATTTTGAAGAAATATCATGATGCACGTACAGTTTTTGAACAACTCACCGAATATTTTGTAAGTGCGTAAGAAGTTGACGTCACTGAACTTGCTGACCTGTATCAAGTACCGTATACGTACCGTACCGTACCGTACACGACACTTGCAGGGTTTTCTGCAAAATTATTATAAACGAAGGTAACAGAAATAACTTTATAATTTAGACGTTGTGTGTGAAATGGTTTTTCTGTATAATGGTTTAAAAAATCGTTTCCAGTAAAATCACACTTCTTTTCTATTCTTAATTTTCACGACTGGAAAATGGCATTGAAAAAGGACAAATTTTAAGTTTATTTAAATGTGATAGTTCCTCCTCTATAAAAAGTATAAAGCAAAGTCATTATTCGCGTCTTTATGTCTCCTTAGTTCTACTTAACGAAACAATGAATATTCATGCAGTTTACACTATTATTTAGAGTATTACTTACTGAAGGTTACCGAAGTACATTTTAAATAAGGTTAAAAGGAGGTTTGCAATGAAGTACTTGTAAGTCTTCAAATTAGATTCCTGTACTATACCATCAAAAGTTCTTTATCGAGAAAAAATATTAGTATCAACGGTGATACTAAAATTGAAATCTAAATATAAATTGCACCCTTACGACGCAAGGCTGTGTAGCTTATAAGAAATAAGCGGGCTACTAGTAAAATAGATAAACAATACGTTCCATTATCCAGTCTTTAGGTATCTATACTAATATTTATGGAGTACTTTAGAATAATATTTTAATTATTGTTCTTTTTAAACTTTATATCTTAAGTTCACCTTAGGATGGTAAAATTGTTACACAAAACTTACGCAATAGTCTCTTTTGATGTAAATGTGGAATTTTTATGATTGACATTATATACTGCGACGAAAATTCATAACAAATTTAGTTAAAAAATATTCGACATTTTCCGAAAAATTCGATACACTATTAAATTTTGTCTCATAAATATCCATAAGGTAATGTAAAAGGGACTTCAGTTTATCGGTAAACCATTAAATAACACATCTATAATCTAAAAGTGCATACCATTACTGAAATATTAAACCATAATCTTGTATTTATACATAAGAATGTTTGTTATTATAATATATTTATCAATATCATTTGTTTTCAGTCTTCGCTATATATCTTTAATATTATCTCCTTTTATTTTAATAATTAATTATATTAGTCCATATTTAATGAATTTAAATATATCAACCTCATAGAAAATGTTAGAAAAAAGTATCCTTGAGAACCGAATTGCTCTTGTTACCGTAACAAAAAGTATAAAGAATAAAAAATAAGCCGATATACGCAGGTATTCAGTATGAATATTACTGTGACTGATACATATTTATATGAAAAAGGTGTCACACAGCTCGATCTATCCAAACGTGGCTGGAAACGAACGTTTTGTATTTTTCTTAAGATCGTTTTTTGTTAAGAAACTGTAAGACCCACTTTTTCTTATTCTTTACACTATAAGAAAATACCTATTCCTAACACACAAAAAAAAGAGTAGGTATTTCTTTGTATTTTTTGAATTAAAAGTATAGCATCAAACAAATATCAACGAAATACAGATGAAAATGGCAAATCACGAGTATGAGATAGACAAACACCCCTCACCTCCCCCCCCCCCCCCCCTTTATGCAAAATAAAGGTAGATCCGAAAGCACATGCATTTGACATAAAATGCACGCTAAAGACTCAAAGGAATCTACAAAATTGAAAATTTTAAGCATCGTTAATTCTTATGCTTATATATAACGTATATTGATGAGTGTCACAGAGTTACTTATTTTTGTAAATGTATAAGATTAATTTAAGCCAACATTTGCTGCAGAAAAGAATACAATACCACAACAATACACTATGAATCCTATATCTGTAGTTTCCTATATACTGTAGAAAGTAATTTTGATCGATAACCAGTGCGGCGGAAAACCTTGGCATATTACAATACTTGGCGTAATGTCAAGAGACTACGAGGGATAAACATTTTTACTTCAACTGGACCACAATCTAGTATTTTGCAAATATAATAGTTATAGATTTTTTTATGTAATATTTTTAACCCATGGACATTATCCGTGATCTTTGAGACGTTTTTATACTATTTTTAATAATAAAATACATCATTCTTCGGTTAGCCTTTCACTTAAAGAAAATTTAGAGTCAATTATATTAGTAATACAAAATATACCTTTATTCTAATTATTATAAGACAAGTTACAGACTACAGACATTTTTTAGCATATTGTCTTTTTTTTTTCAAAAAGTTTATGTGAAAAAACTAAGTCTATTTGAATTATGAGTTCTTTACCTGACGACATATATTTAAAAAACTATTTTGTTTGTTTTTACATGAATGTTTGATGTACTCTTGTGGTGTTTGTTGGTGCCTTTATTTAATGTTGGCATTTGAGTTTATGAGCTTTGTGGTTGATTAAATTTCAAAGTTATAATTTTAAAGCAAACTGAGAAAGCATCCAAATTTCAGCAGTTAGATAAAAACAAACCTGAATTTAAAGTGTAAGCTCTCTAACTTCAGGTTTCAATTCAATTATAGTGAGATATATGTGCTAAGATTGGACCAATCTTGTGATACCTAAATACATTTTAATATGGTACCTTTTGCGCCTTTGCAATTTTTTTTTCATTATTTTTTACATGTACAATAAATAAAAAGTTGAATAAAAGATACTATTAAATCAATAAAAGTTTTAAATATTTTTTCATTGTTTTTTTAGCAAATATTATTAAGAAGTATTGTAATTTTTCAACAAAGCTAAGATTAGCAATTATTATATACCTATATAATTTAACTGCGTTCTTAAAATGTGTTTATAAAAACAGACAAAAAATATTCACCTTATCTATAATTATTCCACATTACGACAGAATCATAAAAATCTAGAAGTATGAAGGGTCTCTATTAAAAAAAAATGAAAAAAAGAAATTATATATAAGAAACAAAATTAAATATGATTATAGTTTCAAGATCATAAATTAATAAAATACCTTATTTGTATATTCGGGAAGCTTCTATGATGGGGCTCCATCTCTATATATCTGTTTATCACGACTAATTTATCTCGCCCAAATGAAACCAGTGGCGGTAACAATACTCGTATGTTCCATTTTACAAATTAAATGTAACTAGACATTTAAATTTGCTATTGTTGTAGTGTAAAGTATTATAAAGAGATGGTTTTCGTACATTTGCATGTTTGTTTATAAAAAGTAGGCTCAATATATTAATATATATATTTAATTTCTTTGAAGTGTAGTGTCAGGAGAGTTTAAAACGATATAACTACGGACTACAGTCTAAGTCAATGAATTAAGATCGAGTTTTTAATTATTTTCAAACAAATGATTATGAAATTTTATTTTTGGGGACCTGCATTTTTACTTTAAATATTTTCATCTAAATAAAATATTAGTGTCTTAATAAATATCCATTCAATATAAACATCTATTCAATATATCGGAATGAAAAGAAAATGTCAAGGAAGGAGCGACAACTGCATTGTATAATGGAATTTCTTGTCCTTCTTGTTTGACTTCTGGAAGTTTAGTTAAATGACACGAGCCCCATTAATGTTTGTAGATAATTAATAAAAATAAACAAATGTAGGAAAATGAAATAGAAGAAAAATATATAAATATTAAAACATTTTTCTGTTTATAGACATTTTACATACATATTATATTCTCGTTTAAATCAAATATTTTTTCGACTTCATTCATTTGTGTAATAGGTAAAGTATTGGAGTAAACATTTTAACTGCCCTGTATAAAATGGGCTTTTACTTTCATGTAACATGTTTAATGTTACGTCATTGTAAAAGCCATTTTTCCAACATTCTATAACAACGAAATAACATGTGATCGAAATTTACTTGAAATGAAAATATCATCGTAAAATCGGTAGCGGGTTTTTAATATTTTTTTTGATCGGGGATATGCAAAGCAGTTCTGATATTTTTCAGAAAAAACATGAAATTCCTCATTTAAATTCATTCATTTTAACAGTAATCCACAGCTTTAACGTTTTCGCTCCAGACACTACTAAGGTCAAAGGTATAATTTATGATAACAAAGCAGTAGGATTACTGACCTTAAAGGGAACGAAGAACAGTACTTTGATGGCACCCGACAAACATCACAAAGACAGTGTTTAATATATGCGACATCATTCAGAGTTATTAATAATAATACTAGATAAGGATCTAGTACCATCAATGTGAGGCAGTTACATTTGTATACTCTAAATCTATAAGACAAATATAATATGTTAGATTTAAAAAATATATTACATGTTAAAACGTTATTTCAATGCTTTAACACTAAAACTGACTTATATGAGTATATAATTGGCTTTTTTTACATATATATGGCTTTGAAATGTGTATAATTTGAATTGATTATTTTTTTTCCTATAAAAATCCATTTATTTATATAAAATTATATGTAAGTAGGTTCTAGTGTCAGGTGAAACGTAAAAAAAAATTAAACTCAAATAAATATTATGTAACAGATACATTTGTCACATAATATTTATTTTATATTCAATTTATCTAAGAGTGTACATTGTCTGAATTGTGACACTGACTATATTATGAGACGGGTAGTTCGAAATCGCAAGTACAATAACGGCGCTCTGTTATTTAAATAAAAGAGTATGCCAGGTTTTACTTTAGTAAAGGCATGCATGATGAATGATTTTAAAAAAATAATTTGCAATGAGAACTATAAGTTTGCTTTTATGTTTAAGAATTTTAAATTCAATATCTTTATGGTATATTTTTCAAGTTTCCAGTAAACAGCTAATGCGGTTATAAGTGCGAGCGTTATAAGATATTAATAAAATTGTATATAACTATCATAAAATATATCCAGAAGGACTTCCACTTTTGTTTAACAATTTTTCTTTTAACAGAAAAAAAATAGTATGTGTGTACGAAGTATATTTTATTAGTATGTTAATATATGTGTATGAAGTATATTTTATTAGTATATTAGTGTATGTGTATGAAGTATATTTTATTTACGTTACACATAGGTATTCATTTTAAAACAGTATTTATAAATATAACATTCAAAATGGTTAAATAAATATTAGAAATGAGTCTCGCAAATTAAAGTTATGAATTGGTATCACGACATTAGTACGTGAAGCCAAAACTTTTTACGAAATTTACAAGGATTCATGCAGCGGAGTATGAATTATGACTCAGTCAAAGTTTATATGAAGAAGTGCAGAAGATACTGCTTTTTTTGTAATTCATTTTTCATTTATTCCTTCTTGAAAAAGTCGAGGTTTTTCTATTTTTCTGTAATTTAAAATGTCAGTCATTCTTCATTTCATTGATCATTTACTTTAAGTCATTTACTTGAAATGTTAATTTAGTTTTGTTGCACTTTATATTAGCCTGGTTATATTAATTACTAATATTATAATTAAATATATTTTTATATAATATTATTTATATTTTTCTCCCTCTTTTAATTCAATTATAATTCTTTGGTGTCTATGTTGACCGTATTATCATGTCGTATGTCATTTAAGCAACCGTCTTAACACACATCAATATAAAATTTACAATCGTCTTATTCTGCAATGGAATTAAAATATATATGTGTATTTGAAATAGCATATAACACAATTATGTTTTAAATGAAAAACATTCCTAATTAAGTAACTAAGTTAACGAGAATTTTTTTAATTTAAATTTTTGGTATTAAATTTATTATTATGTTGCGGTCGGATTATTCTAAATTTAAGCAACACTTTTACTTTTAATACCATTTTTTTTTTATAAAAACAATAAGTCTGTATTAGGTCTTTTTAGGGACAATAGATAATTTAGAGTAGAAGGAACGTTGTTTAGGCGCTTGATAGATTGGAAAAATGTACCAACGTATAAACGTAGAAAAAAATATTTTTTATAGATAATTAGTTTCAAACGTTGCTTTGGGGCGATTATCACATGTGAATAAAATAATAATTATATGTACGTTTTTCAATGATTCAATCATAGTATTCGGTCAAAGGTTAAGTAATCTAATTTTAAATCTGTCTGCTTAAACTATACTATTCTTATCTCCGGTTCAAAGCGCTCTAGTATCAGATTGTACCATTTGACTGCAAGCTACGCGGAGCTGCTTGAATTGTCAGGGACCCGGGGAGTTCACAGAGCGTGAAAGACTTGTTCGTTGCTCGTTGTCATTGTTTGGTTTACTTGCTTGATTGTATGGCGTAGTTTTAAGTGTTTTTTACCGCCTATCTTGGAAAAGTGTTTCGATCTGATTCCTACCGCTGATCACAATACTATGCCCTCCTGGATTTAGGCCCCCCAAGTAATCTCCTACAGTGCGGTTTTTGGAAAACACTCTTCCCCATACTACCAAAATACGTAATGAGCTCCCTTCGGTTTTATCGGCAGGTAGATATGACGTAGGTACTTTTTCCTCAAAGGATCCCAAAGCACTTTTGATTCCAAGAGTGATTGTGGGCGGCGGTAGCCACGTGCCTCTAGACACCCGAATAATCGTATGTTCTTGCTCTTTGATACAAAATATAACAGTATTTATTACACCTAGTTTTTGAAGATTGCCTCTCAATAGATATGTGTAGGTCTGTTGACGTCAATGTCAAATTACGTATAAACGTTTAATAAACAACGTAGTCAAGGGAATCTTAAAATAAATATAGTCCATTCAACTCGCAGAAGTCGATATATGAGATGCTGATTGAAGTTCACGCCACCTACACTCGTCGTATTTGGCTTCTCTCATTAATTACGCGCTGGCGTGGTGTGATCTTCTAGAAGGTTGATAGAAACCAACTAATATTAACATATATTTTACACTTAAGAAATTTATAAATGTAGAAAACGTTTAAAATATATACATCCATATACATATATACAGTCTTTCCTTGATGTCGTGGACATTTAATATTTCCGTTCCACAAGACTTTTTGCAACAACCTCTTTGATTAATTCCCAGTCCCTACGCCATCTTGCCAACGTCATCCCAAATGATTTATTTTATTGCTCATTTCTTGTAAAATGTTGCATTGGAATAATTTCTCGTTTTGTATAAAATGTTTCTTTATTTTAATATCCATTATGTTTTAGAATCGTTAAGTTAAAATTGCACAATACTGTGGTATTAATAAATAGAACGAAAAATTTACCAAAAAAAATAAACCCACAACCTCCTGGTAAACGTCCAGGAACCGAAACTGAAACGGGAAATTTATTTCTTTGCTGCCCCGTTAGTTAAATCCGTGATCATCAACTACAATAACTACAATATCTATTTTACTATAAGACTATTTAAATTATTTTCCTAATGACTTACTGTATTAATAAAATATAACTTTCCTTACGTTATATTATTGAGATAAGTAATAATGACTATTTAATTTCTAATATTTATGAATATGTTTATACTCAATAAGACATATTTTTTTACCGTAATTGTTAAATGAATATAGTTATTGGCTCCTAGCTGTCAAATGTACTAAAAGTGTCTTCAGGTCTGCATATAAATTTTCACCAAATTATACTACTGGGTAGTAAAAGCACTGGTAGCAGCAGCACAGTGAGCACAATTTCACTCATTATGTTACTCAAGTTGGAAAACTAAAATCATATTATAATAACATTCAGATTCATATTAAAAAAAAAATACAATTGTTTAATATCCCCAAAATTGTGTTTAAAAATATCTATAAGATTTAGTAACATTAATAAATGCTTCAATTTGTTTAACACATCAAAATATATATTTTAAACAATTAATAGTAAAATCACTGGAATATTTTGTGGTTATATACGAGGATACTAAAATATACAAATCAGTATTGCATCGAATTTCCATTTTTATTCCTCAAATAGTATATAGAGACAGTTATGTATCCACTTGGCGACTGCATAATATATTTAACTGTTTGAAGCAGCTCGTTGTGTCGGTGGCTTTGTGGAGTGAAAAGGCATGAATTTTTAATAACGTCGTCTTTGTAATCCAGTACATATAATAATTACAAAATCAAAATATCTACATACATTATAATGATACCATTCACAGGTACTTAAAGGCCTTGTGCTCTAATTAACTGATTTAAAAAAGATAATAAAGATCTTAACTCTTAGCTACAATCTTTATTTATGTTTTGGAAGTTGTTACAATTTTAGACAGTCAACACGTTAACTGGTAAATATTTAACAACTTAATTAAAGTTTAAACCTTAATCCTACTTAAAATAATAAAACAAATTGAAAATATTGAAATAAGATTGAAAATATTGTACCTTACATTACATGGTTTGCTTTGCAACAATTGAATTCACGAGAAGACGAGATGGATGGGTGGATGGCTTGTTTATTTCCTGTTGAAGCGCTTTACCACCTACGACTACATTTCCACTTCCCATCAGGTGGAATGTAGTCAAGCGTCAACTTAGTTTAAGTGTAAAAAAAATGAGTGTCTGTCTGTAAGTCAGTTAATTAGTCATTAACCTCCAACGGTTTCATAGTTTCAGAATGTAGAGTTTAGAATGCACATACAAAACGAATCAACAGTATCTAGATGTATTAAGGTACGGCGATAGACACGGGAACTTATATTGTTCATTTTTCTCCAAACATCTTGTCTATTAAAAATAGGATCATTTTGAAATCACTTTCAACTTTCTAAATACCAGTCTCGTTAGATAAATAGATATTAAAAGATGAAGCCACAAATTAATAATTTTAATTCTAGATAAGTTCATTTCTTTGTTATCATGACATAACGCAGGATCTCTTAATATTTGATGAATATAATTCTTAATCCTCTATTCAGAAAGTAACAATTAGGTATATAGCTCAGTTCAGCTTCAATTATCATGAACCGTCTATTAAGGTTTCTAATTGTCTTTTATTATTATAATAATAAAATTTATATGGCTTAACTTCTATATAACACGTTAATTTATTTCCAAGCAGTAAACAAAGTTACTCAGTGCACCTGTTCTTAGAATATAGATTTGAGCTTTAATGAAAAAGTTTATTTTATTACAATTTATTATTATAAATTGTAATAAAATAAACTTACCTTTAATTATATAAACTTAATAAAGTTTATATAATTTCTTATAAATCATAAGATAAAATGGTGATATCTGATTGCAGCAATAAAAAAAAGTTTCTTTTTTTTTTATTTTCTTCGGCTATAAAAAATATTTACAACCAACAGATATACAGTTTAAACAAAATATCGCAATACAACTGCCATGAAGCCATATTTATTACATTATTTAAAGGACAGTAATATAACAGTAATATTCTTAATACTAACATTATAAGGTGCTTTAATTAAATAACCTAAATATTTCGAAACAGATTAAGGCTTTTAATCAAGGCTTACTAACTTTCATAATATTTTATTGAGGGTTTTCAAAAATCCCTAAAAATTGAACACTGGTCTTGAATTAGATACTACTAAATATCTTTCTCAATATCGGTGAAAACGTTTCAGGGGATTATTTATGATACAGAGTGTTGAGATAAACCACTTTTAACACTACGGCTTAGGGCAAGGATATGATATGAGCGATGACGGCGGCTCGCAGAAACCTCCAGGATTACAGTACCTTATTTAATATTTGCCAGAGGGCTTAGGACTTTCTATAAAGTACATAGTATGACTGGTTATATAACGTAGGACTGGATTAAATAATTTAACAGGACATAAGGTTACTATAAAATCAATATTTATATTAAGTTAACTTAATAGTCATTGTAAAATATATATGTTCCTAGTCTTTTCAAAGTAAGTCATAATATTATAGATTATTTTATAACCTAGGTAGGAGTACAGTACTTCACCCAAAATATTATACAAATATAATAGTAAACTACATTTAAATAAATAAATTAAAATACAGTACGTTATTATAACGTCAAAGTTTGTTAAATCTTGTAATAAGTATATTTATTGTATTATAATTATTATTTTTTACGCTACAATTTGAACTAAAGTATTTTTAATATTTTCCTTAAGCAAAGCAACACTGACGTAGCACAAATTCTCATTGGAGTTTTCAAATAACGAATATTCCTTTAGTAGGCTGATTCCTGGTTTGATCTAAGGAAGCTTGTTGATAAACATGTGTTTTGGAAAAACCATGGAAGCCATGATTTGAAAATCATTTTATATTTTATATTTTTTTTTTCAGTATTTTATATTTTATCAACAGGGAAGAAAAATGCGGTTAATTTATACCTACAAATTTAAAACCTTATTCAATGTCGGACTAAAGACGAAAGCTTCTTAATTTATTTTCGAAGTTTCAGATATACCTTAAGGGATAATGTATAGTTTCCGTTTAAAAACTTAACTCGATTGTGAATTATCAAAGATTGGTCAAATAAAGAAATTCTTTAGTGCAAGAGTTAGGGACTACATATCAGATATTAAAAATAGGGTTATATCGTAGTTCTCAGTGTGTGAACATACTATATATACCATATATACGATATATACCTTATATACCATATGCAAGCCAAATCATTATGTTAAATTTGATAAACCATAATTGCTCGTTAAGGAATAGGTTATATGATAAGGCTAGGATATTTAATTTATGAAACATCTTAATTTTAATAGGATATAATATGGTTTGAGACTATCAAAAACCTGGAAGCCACTCACAAACAATGTAAAATCCTCAGTGACCGCACTGTGAGATCTCAAGACACTGTTAGAGCGTTTTGTGTGCGGTTTCTAAGATTTCAGACCTACCCGTTGGAGGCAGATGACTAATTAATTTATTTACACACGATTGCTGCAAAGCCTTCGAAAAGTCAGTATTAATTTAAAAGTTTAAAATGTAAAAATAGAAATCCAATTAAAAGTAACTTAGATCAGTTAAAAATGTATTCTTTAACTTTAAATATTTTATAAGATATCTACATTTGAACTAATGTATATTTTTTTCTTTATATAAATTAAAAATTTGTCGCAATCGTTTTCAAAAAAATTTTTCGTTAATGTTCGTAAATTTAAAGCTTAAATTAGATACGGAAAAGGCTATTAATGTGCTAATTAATTAATATTACACTTTTAATTAGATTTTTCATAATAACACCATCGCTTAAGATGATTTACGATTGAACTTTGAAAATATATCGTTATGTTATTAATAAATTTGAACACTATATATAAATAAAGAAAATATATACTTCCGTCACATTATGCGTAGTTTTCTATACGGCTTATAGTTTTAAATCTAACTGCTTACTGATTTTAATATGTCGATTCCGGAAGCGAGTAAATGTTCATTTGGAGTAAGAACACTTTTATTTAAAATTACAGATAAATTGTTTTTTTTAATGTATCGTAAAATATAATAAAACATTATTAGAATTAAATTATGTAATTATAAAATAGTTGTAAGTGAATACTTAAACACAGACTTACAATAAGTTTTGGAATATAAGTTTCAGTATTAGTATTGTAAATCTTAAGATCACAGGATGGAATTTCATGCATGATGTAAAATAAATACTTATATATTTTTTTACAAGTGTGGCTATCTGTAATGGCCGTCTTTATGTCGATGAGTGAAGCGAATTGATTTCGTTTGCTTAACTCCGTTTAGGACTAATTTTCAACTTTATTTTATCTTAATACAAAAAGCTGATATGACTTGCCACATTTATTAAACCTGAAAGTTTACTAGGTCAGCTAATACTAAATAACAAATTCTTACAAGTGCTTATATCTACCTTATATATTAATCTGAAGGATTCAAACTGGCGACATCTGAAAAGCCGTCCTGTTACTCTACCAATTGAGCTACCGCATCACTACCCATAGACGTTTAAAAAAAAATAAATATCAATCAAAATACGTCTTCAATTAATCACGTTCGTGGGGCGTACCAATTTCGGTTATGACTTTAAATTAAAATTAAATTAGTATATCTTTTATTGTACAAATTGTATGCCACCGCTTTTCACATGCAATACTATATATTTAAAGGTTTTCATTCAAATTGATGACGGGCTGTTCCCTGTTCCTGTTCCTTGTTCAGGTACATTGCCTTATTAATTACTATGTCTCAAGATTAACTAATGCCATTATTATAAGGGTCTATTCGCTGTATTTATGAGGGTTTTTAAATAATAAAGATCCCACATTCATCTAATATGAATTAAACTGCTTTTGCAGAATACTTTTATTTAATATGAAATCGTTACTAAAAAAAACTTTTTACAGATCACTGTGCTTCTCACTCTCTACACAGACATATATATATATATATATTTATATATATATATATATAAAGCTTTATATACTATACCCAACTTTACCTTATACTTTACATACATAAGGTAAATTTGGGTGTAGTATATAAAGCTTTGACACGCCCAATCTCTAAAAATAAGCATCTAAATTCTTATTCTTATCCTTAACTAAATATTTAAAATTCTATATTTTTATTCTGAATTCTTATTTTTTCTTTTTTAATCAAAATTATAATTTTATTAAATCAGACTATAAAGTCAGAAAAATTGATTCCGTTTCAGTTGAGAGAGAATTCTGAAATGAAATTAATATTGTTAATATATTATTCTTCAAGTAACTCCAATCTGTTTAATAAGCACTGTTTTACTGCTTTACAAGTCTTTTGATCAGCCTTTAACAAATTTACAGAACAACATTGTTGGCACTGGTTAATAAAGAATTCCAACGATATTCAAACAAAAGTTCGTTTTATTTTCCAGCTTTCTGTCGAGAGATATTGAATTAAACAATTTGTATAAGTGTTATAGATCCGGATAAAGTTTATATGGCTTTTGTTTATTAATTATCAAATAACTTGATGATAAAATTATATTATGCTATTAAGCGACTTGTTAAAAAAAGAATCCATTGATCCAATCAACTTGGCTTTAATAATATTGTTATTACATTTTTGTGTACTTTAAATATAGAACTAATATTATAAGCAAGTAAAAGTGTGACCAGCGTAAATGCTGTCGACTTATAATTTATAATATATTTCAAAAGCGGCATTGGTACCTACCAAATATGGTTATCATATCATTCCAAATATGGTTAGGTAGGGAGAGCAGCGCAACCAGTTGATGGTGAGCGTGAATGCGCATTTTAAAGTAAAACTTAAACCTACACTTGGGTCGCAAGTCCCAGGAGCTGTTTGCACTCCTCTCCCTGCAACGCGATGGGACCGGCACCCGCACGGTGAATCCATGGAATGCTAAGAAGCTTCGTCTCTGTACTAACTAAAAATCCCATTAGCAGCATTGGCGCGGTCCGAACTAGCCGTATCTCGTAAGTTTCAGCTCTCAGTCGTATTGCAGATTTAGTATTTATTTACACATTAGATTTATTACACGTAATTTGTTATCACAACTGAATTTTTAATATATATATATATAAACTATATATTATTTAATAAATCGAGTAAATATATAATGTTTTTACGAGTTATCTTAATTCTGACACATATCTTATATATTTGTATTTGTTTTTTATATACGAATATATATTATGTATCTACTTAGTTACTATATAATATGTCTAGTAACTAATATGACTGGTCTGTTGTTTTCGCTTGTTCACGAACTAAACAATAGGAAAAAACTGAATATCACCGTTGGGAATTCTTCTCAATACTAGCTGAATTAATGAAATGAATGACATTTTTATGCACATTTATTTTGTTTTATTCTTAATCAACTGCTTTATTTTCTTTGTAACCTTTTTAATTTTCATTATTTTTTTTATTAAGCTTTTGCTGTTTTTTTAGAATTAAGAATTACTTTAATTACGGTGCTATACATATATATTTAATTTGTCGAACGAAACACTTTTTATATAATTTAAAACACTTTTTTAAGGTTCTTATATTTAAACAAATTAAACATTGAGATTTGCATTTATAAAATAATGTTATGAAACCACTGTCCGAACAACGTTCTAAAATAATAACTTTGGACATATTTAGAACCCAATAGTTCTCGGGACCTGGAGGGTTGACTAGTTCTGTCATAAAGCATAACTGTGATCTTAGTGAGTTAGTTATTAATATTGAGTCCGACTAGTTCACGCTTATACTCTACTCTGCGGAAAAGGTCAGCGAGCTCTGCCTCCGTTGCCTGTCTGCAAATAGTGTCACCCGCGTGTCTCTGGTTATTCATCTTTAAACCTCCGACAGAAATACCTTCCCCCATCCCCTCTAAAGCCTTTTGCATAATGTATTCACCGTATTTACTCACCGTATGTGAAAGAAAATGGAAGAAACAATATTGAATATGCCATATCCCTGCCTTACTCCTTTCTGTGGCTTGAAAGACCCTGAGTTGGTGTCGTTAACTCTTATCATGGAAGCACCTTCTGCATACAAATTTGCTATCAAAGTTATGAGGTATTTAGGCACTCTTATTTCCATTAATCCAGAGTCTAGACTTACAAAGAATGCTCGAATCTAACTCTAGATACTTGAGCAATCTTAAAAGCACTTCTAGCGTCCCATTTAACGTTTTTAAGAATCGTTCTTTTGGTTAGATTGTTGGAGATGAGGTTACCATGCTTTACTTCAGCATTTTGATTTATAACATTTATAGACATATTTTGCAAAACAAAATGGCAAAAACATGTATCAGAAATTAAAAATATAAAATATTTGTTTTAAGTTCCAGCAGAACACAATACAGAGCAGTAATAAATGCAGTTCCATCCAATTATTTCAACTTTGCTGACTCCGTTTCATCATTTGTATAAATGGCATTGTACCTTATTAAATCAATCAAGTATTAGACTAAACGTTCCAATTAAATTATTACGCTGTTTGGAAAAATATTAATGAGCAGTACTTTTAAATTTTCCATTTAAGAGAAAGAAGGAGAGAAAGCTAAGAAATTATATATTTAACACTTTAGAAGTAGGATAGTATGAAATTGCATGCAATGCAATGCAATGCAATACAATACAATACGATACAATACCATACAATACAATACAGTACAGTACAGTACAGTACAATACAATACAATACAACGATCTTACATTTTTAAAATTAATTTGTTTATTCAATGTAAAGCTTCCGAAATAAATCGTATAAATGACAAAGAGCCTTGCATTAATATCCATTCCGTACTATAGAAAAACAAACGGATTATTATTACTTTCATATTAAAAGTAGACTTTGACTCGTTTTGTTCTACCTATAATAGGTATGAAACTGCTTGTTTTTTAACAATTGTGGTGGTGGAAAATCATATTTTGCATTTGATTTGAAATTCAAAATTTTCATCTGCCTAACACTAAATATTTATTTATAAAAGTATAAGCCTTTCATAAAAGTATAAGCCATTTGTTTGAGTGACGTAGATTATTATTCATATCGCTGTAAGTATGCAAAAAAGTATTTTATTTCAATTTATTTACGAGTTCGGTACACAATTTTAACCTCAATCTAACTATGCTATATATTATATACTTATACATAATATTTGTACATACAACGCATTATCCCATTTATAAATTATATAAAAATAGAATATGTATTATATTAGCTTAAGAAGTGTTTGTAACTTTATTTTAAATTCAAACAATTTAAATTGAATCCGGATCTCTGACAATATAACCTGCAGTTTAGTTTACACCACTTTTATAAAAAGGGTAAGTGAACGCACCAATCCCAAATACTACCTAAAAGCAATCTCCGTCTAAATTTATTTCACAGCAACTGAAATGAGATTGCATTTGAAAATGGGTACAATTGATTTATTTAATCTGTTCATAAATTACTTTTACATTATTCGTACTAATAAATTAACTTACAAATGCATATAATGTAATTTAAAATGTTTATTTCATCAGAATTTTGTCTTTCGACGGTTTTATGCGAATAATAATGATATTAATAAATATTAAATAAAAATAATAATCTTAAAATTATTTTATCTACCAACCCTCAGTTGTAAAAATAATGAACGTATTACAAAAAAAAAACATTTAATGGTTACTTTTTACATAAGTGGCTTACCATGAACTGCAATAACAATGCTATTATAATCTTTTTAATTCTTTCTGAATGAAATATTACTTTGATAATATTTAGATAACAACGTTTGATGACGTCATCCTAAATCATTCAGTATTTATCACAGTAAACAGAATTAGCTGTTATCAAATGCATTTTGACTGAAATAATTAAGTAATATTGTTTTTTTTATAATTTACAGAAAGCATTCCTTGTTTTACGTCACTAAGCAGGAATAAAAAATATTATTATATAAAAAACTCATAGAACGAATCAAAGTTATATTATTGTAATATTTCAATCATATTTCTTTAAAATATGTTAGTTTATAAGAGTTCTTGGTAGGACTGTACAGTAATCTTTACAGTCCGAAACGTTTTATAATAGGTATTAAATATTACTTGGCAGCTGTAACACTGACCTGAAAATGAAAAACCCTGACATCTTATTTCAACAAGTTTATTTCTGAATCCAAAACATTCATGGACTGAAAGAAACACGAAAAAAACATCAAATCGGTCTAGCCTTTTAGGAAAAATTGTGACAAGCTAAAGTACAGATTTTAATTAACTACTACTTTCTAATTTTCATATATTTACAAATAATTTTGCAATGTATTTAGAATTGATACTATTTTTTGTTTATTAAAACTTTGTCACAATCGTCTGTATAAATTGAAGATTAAATTAGATTACGCGACGGCAAGTAGCGTGCCAATTAATTTTAATTATACTTTTAATAAGATTTTCAGTAATACCAACATCGCTTAAGATAATTTATGATTTTACTTTTAAAATGTATTTTAATGTTATTATAATATTTGGAATCGTGTAAATAAATAAAAATATGTATTTTCGTATCATGAAGTAAAGTAATTGAAGTACTTATTAGCTCAGTAATGGCGTTCCGGTCTAATTCACAAGAAACTTGGTATCATCTTTCTAATTTTCTTATAGTTTCTGAAATAAATATAATTTTATATCTGAAATACCAATTCAACCATTTTATAAAGATCTATCTACACATACATCCGATGAGAATATACCATAAGTGTAGATACGATTGCGTCAGCTATCAAATATGTATTGAGAAATATTTAAAAAATAATAATGCTTAAGATTTATGTTAGCTTTGGAATTAATTAACAGTTACATTGATTGTTCATCTTTATTATCTTAAATAAATATAAACGTGAAGGTTCTTAGCTAGAACATTTAACTATAAGCCATTATGTAAACGACAAAGAAAAAATCATAGGGTGCTAATTCACCGTCTTTAAAATTTTAAAATATTTTTAACAACTATTGTGAAATAGTTCACAAACAAAAATAAAAATGTTTTTTGTTCTGATTTATTGATTTATTTTTGGTTTTTCTCGACTCGCCCCCTAAAATTGAAATAATATTTTTGCGTCATTAATTTTGCCGCCAGTTCCTGTCAGGTGCCACGTCGGTGTAGAAGCGACCACGTAGCTTAACATATGTTGGTGGCCAAATGGTTCTGACTGCTGATTTCCGCCAAATACTACCAGTAATTGAAATACCGACTGCTGGAGATGAATTTACACTTTCTTTCAATCATGGACTCTGTGTTGAGAACGTAAAAAAAATGAGCTGACCACAATCTAGAATTGCATTGCGATTTTACTACCATAGACTTCTCCAAGCAATTTCAAGCTATTAGTAATGACCGTTTTCCTCTCGATGAGCCTATCAAATTAATTTAGTTTCTGACCCCAAATTTGCATTTCGTCTCAAAACAGGACGTTTCTTAATAAAGTGTTCACGAACATCAATTCTAACCGTCATACATAAAAGAGTTGTCTCTCTCATGGTATGTAGCACGTTGCTGTGGGCGACTCTTTGTTCATTCTCGTTTCTGAAAACAAAAGCAAGTGTTCATTCAGTAAATATTTTTTCAGAGAGTTGTGCAACAATGACAAGCAAATCAATTCAATTGCATTCAATAAGGCCAATGCTTTGTTACCACGTGATTTAGCTCCTTTTTAAACTGTTATTCAACTTTATTTTATCATTATAAAAAAGTTTATATAACAAAGTACATTTATTACATATAAATGAAGTTCCTCGGATCAATAACAAAGCAGATTTATTACATATAAGTGTCTATGAAGTTCCACGGGGCAACTAGTGTCATGATATATTAAACAAAATATTTTACATATATTACATATATTATTACCTATGATAATGTTCAACAATCAAATTGTGTTTTAGTTGGTTTAAAATTAAATAAATTCAGGAAATAATTGCATTTTTCATATAAATAGTAACAAAATACGTCCACAGTTTGTCACTTTCATGGTCACTACCAATTTAAATTAGTATTTAAAATAAAAATGACATTTGGATATCCTTTATAGATTCCACTCTATATGCCTCATTATCAATTATTTACAGATATGCTACCTCCTTGTACAGTCACAATGTAAAGTTAATTCGTATTTCTCAAGATTATATTATTACGCTATCTAAAAAGGTTCGTATTTAGAAAAATCCTACATTCAAACTTATGTGAAGTAGACTGCCTTTTCAGGATCGTTTGATTTAACTTGAATTATAAATAAAAACAAAGTTTGAGGAACTATTTTATGATAAAGTTTCCTACGATTTAGAGGCTCAAGGTACAATATATAAATATATATTCACTCATATAATAAAAAGATGGAGTGTGCTGATAGAGTGTGCTGGTAGAGTGTGATGAGTGTGCTGATAGAGTGTGATGAGTGTGCTGAAATATCATAAAAGTAAGAATATAAGCTAAATTAATCTGCAATGCTTAATTATTAGTACCAGTTTGCTATCTTTAAATATATAGTTCTTAGTTATTCTATTTAAATATATAATAATAAAATATTAAAGTGAAGTCGAGAAATTGATTTTATACGTGACAAAAATATTTAAAAGAAACAGAATATTGTGTTGAAATATTAAAAGAAAAACAATATTATATATTTTTATATAACCTGTATTCACGGAGAATTATATCTGAATGTGCCCGATTGCGAGAATACAGCCGGGTAAATATAAATATAATACTCATGGTTCACGAAAGTTTGTATATAAAAAAATATATTATATTAAATTATTACTTAGACGACTTTATTTATAAAGATATGGTATCGGTATATAGCTATTGAATAGTAGCTTCGTTAGTGCAGTCGCCTGGAAGTATCATAAATACTGTCACCATCTTCAGATGCAGTAGCTTGCGGCTATATTGCTATTTTCATCACACACACACACAAACATACTGTTAAATAAAACATACGATACGCTACGGTATCCTTTATTGTACCATAACAAAGAAAAAAAATATATAAAAACAATAACAAATAGAAGAAAGGCTGTGTAGCCTTTGTGTAAAAGGCGGCTTTATTGCTAAAGATATATAAGAATCAGTTCCAGGCAACTTTTGGGTAGAGGACACGAAATATGAAAGTGGGTATTTAGGTACAGTACAGTACAGTACAGTACAGTACAGGATAATATAATATATTAAAATAAAAAATAATAAAACAAATATATACAAATATATACATACATACACACATATATACACATACATACAAATACACATACATACATATACGTATGTGTAAGTTTGTATGATTAAATATTCGTTATTTTCGGTCAACCTTCATATTAAGTAATTTATATAACAATCATTTATGTCTGAAAACTTCTATTTCAAAAGAAGCGCCATATGCTCTGAATACTGGGAAGTAAATACCTAGATACTAATATTCTGTCTGCTTATTTTTTCAATAGCACGTTATTGAATCATTAGACAGTAAAGAAACAGTTTCTTTTTTCAGTTTCTTAATTTTAATAGGACACGCTTTTCATATAACTTTATTCCTTAAATCAAAACAGATTACAGTTGTTTTCAAACTATCTTCTTCTAAATGTAATGTATTGAAACTAACACATAATAACAAGGAAGCCGATGACTTACTACTTAACTATTTAATAATAAATAAATAAATAAATAAATATATTATAAAAATCAACATTTTTATTAACCAGAGTCAAGTTAAAATGGGTTACGGTTGCGTTTTCAACAGAAATTCTGATGAAATTATAACGTAACATAGAATTTTTAATAATAATAAAGACTCTTATATTTGTTCCTTAACTAAATATAGTTTCAATTGAAGTCAGTATAGATAAATGTTTGAATGAAATAGTCAATAATAGCAGGCATTAAATATTTTATAATACCAAATATTATCGGCATCTCTGTCCGCGTCGACTCCCGAAGAGAGTAACCGTTTTCGAACGTTCGTTCATTTTTATAATACGATCCCAGTAACCGCTAACACAAATTTTCCGTTTATAGCCTCAGAGATAGCATTTAACACTCTTAAGTTTTAATCTAAGCACACAAATTCTTATTTAATGTTTAAGATACATATTTATTGTAAGGGTACATAAGTATAAACTAAATTATTAATTAGAAATAAAATTAGATAAGTACATGTAAAATTTTAAAATAATCGGTTAATGGCGAGCGATAAGAAATCGTTTGCATAATTCAAAACACCGTACTTACGTGAGGCTCAACAAAATTCTACACCATTCCCGTATCTATATACTTGAAGTCAAATAAAAACGTTTAAAGTGTATGAAAAGTTTTACGTCAAAACGTCTCTTATTGTCAAAGACATACATAAACTCCCAAAGATTCTAAACCGTGTCTAGATACGTGAGCAATCTTAAAATCGCTTTGAACGTTTTTAAAAAACATTCTGTATTATAGCTATGGTTATATTCTTGGTAATAAATAAATAGGTAAATAAATAAATCAGCAATAACAGCTTTAAACCTTTTAGTTATATTCTACATAACATAATAACAAAGGAGTAAAAAAAATGTTTTCCCTTTGAGACCCATCAGAGCATAAATAATAAATGCAGTTACATCCAATTATTTTCACTTTGCTGACTTTGTTTCATATTTTAGTTAGCATTGTAGTTAATTAGGCCAATCAAGTATTATACATATAAAAAATATGCAACTAATTTATTACGCTGTTGGGAAAAATATTAATGAGCAGTTCTTTTAAATGTTCCGTTTAAAGAAAAATAATGGCGCAAAGGCTAAGTAATTATATATAAACACTTCATAGCTGGGACATTTTAAAAATTATACCTGATTAAATTTTGATATATCTAAGGGAAGAATTTATAACATGCAGTACTTTTAATTTGCAAACATTTTGCTATTCAATACTAAATTAATATAAAAAAAAGTAAACACTGACATAGTATTATACTATTAGTACAACTATTGGGTATATTACTAACTTACTAAAAATAATATCATATTAGAGAGCAGTATTAGAATATTTCATGTTGATATATTGTCTTCTGTTTGGTTGAGATGTCCAGGTCTCCCAGATGTGTCATATTCTCCCTCTCATAAATAGCACTGCCCCGCTCAGTGTCTGGTTGCCAAGTGCTCATTTAACGCCCACCTTGCTGAACTTCTGCAGCCTGACTCGTCAGTATTGGAAGGGGATGAAATGCTGACTCAACTTTTTTAACCCTTCAACCTGAAAAGCGTAATCAATGATGTAATTCTGTGTGCGTGAATTTTCTCATATGGTAAATTATATTAAAAGGTCTTACCAATAATATCTAAGATTTCACAATTCCAATAAAACATTTAACTAATTTTACTTTATTTTTTTGTTCTAACCATCTTGTTTCAAAAATGAAATCACACAATATTGCGGTTAATTTATTATAAAGATAAGATTTATATATCATAAACATTTAATATTAAATATAAGTTTCATTATTGTCAAAAAGATAATAAATAACAGAGCAATAATTAAATGTATCTTACAACTACGGGTCAAATCTGATCTTTCTTGTTTGATTTAAATTTACTTTGTCTTAAATGTTCACTGGATTCTAATTAGATTTATTTTTGATGTCGGAATAAATTTATATCATTAATCCTTTCGCAGATATTAATATTAATGAATGTGAAAAGTTATTTCGAAATGACTGATGTTTAAGTTATGCTACAGTAATTTATAACTTACCAGAAGTCAACGCGTCAAGTTGAACAATCAAAAAAAATAAGCAATGTTATATTAAGCTTTATATTTTACATGTTAAACAGGATGCAATTTACATTTATATTATAACTAATGTCTTATAGTACTTATATGAATGATTTCTGTAACTTAATACTTTTTGATTTGATTAGCAATTAGGTTATTTAAATTAAGGTGATTAATTTAAAAAAAATATTGAATCGTTCTATTTTTATTCAAACCAAACGCTATTTTTTGTATTTTATCCAACAAAACATATATAAAATATAAACCAACTTATACTTATCAGTAAAATATCCTGTTCTATGATATACTGAAATTTATTTAATAATATTTTCGTTGCCATTTTGAACAAGATTGCCAGTGCCAGTACAATACAACATTTTATACAAGGTTAGTTTGATTATTACATTTATTATTATATAAAATAAAAACGCCTTTAATTATTAAGAAATAATATGAATGTCTATTTATTTGGTCTGATCAAAAACAAAAAAACCGTTGTTGAGAGCGTGCACTGAAATCGTTCAATCTGAGATATCTAAATGACGAAATCTTTTTTATCTTAGCGCGAACAAGAGTTTTAAAATTATATTTACAAATAAAAAAGTGATGATAATTATTATTTTTTTTCTCTATACAAATTGAATGTTTATTTTTTTATTTATCCAGGTTTCGCCCGAATTTCATCAGCCATCATCATCACGTGATGGTGATGACTACATTAGTTCGAATCGTCTTTGCAATTTGAGATTCTCTGCAACTATCGACTTGAGGGTACTTCAAGACATGCCACTAACGTTCACTAAACACTAGTGAATATGACACTTACCTAACACTGGATTTCATGTTCATGAGAAGAGATATACATGTTCTCGTTTGAAATTAGTATGTTATTGGTATGTACGTACTATTGTATAATAATTGTTACGTTCTGTGGATAGGAGTTGCTGCAAATAAAATAGAAGTAAAAAGAGAAAGAAGTTGAAAAGTGAAGTGACCCAGTAAAGTGCTAATGATAAGTCACTATATAAATTTGGAAATATAAAATTTTTGCAAAAAAGATTAAATTGATTGATAACATAAATGTTTTTGCATATTTCTAGGCAGTGAACAAATAAATACACAGTAGGATGTATAATAAATACCCACGACTGGCGAAATAAAAATTTATTTAACCTTTAATCTGTATCGGGAAATACCCTTTCCCTTTTTTTAAATTTTGACGTTCTGTGCACTTAACAACAGCGTTCGTTCATTTGAATATGTTTGAATATTTAATTTGAAGTCGTGTCCTTCCATGTTTTTTTTTTAAAAGCACTTTTGAATTTCATTTTATAATTAGCCTTTTGAGAGATTAAATATTTTGTGATAATCATAGTTCATATTGCCACGTTTCTTGGGTAAGTTTAAAATTTTTTGGAACAACATTCCTATTTGTCCTCTTTTGACAATTGGTGTCGATACAGGCTTTGACATCGCTTGCGTGGCTTTTTTCCTCAATAGGGAGGTTTTTTATGCCAATTTTTTATACCAGCGCTTGTTTTGGAATGATGGATCCCGATTTTCGATTCCCGCCTCTGACAAAATCCTTGCACTATGAATTCTTATATTGAGTTTTCCAATTGGTACAAAAACACTTTTAATAACCTCGATTAAATTTATATATAAGTATTTTATGGATGGGGCCTGAAATATTGAACAAAAAAGTCTATAAAAAACTTTTTTATATTTAGTTGTAAGTTATTATTATTATACAACTGGAGTATCCTATCACTATCACTTTGCAAGTACGTAATATCCCTGCTATTAACTGTCCTAACGACCTTTAGGTCATTACATACATAAACGATATAGAGCACTGAAAACAGCGAGAGATATCGTTGACGGAAATATTAAAAAGATACGAGTTCCAAATCTGAACAATGGAAATGCCAAATTTTATATCATCAATTCGTAATTTTGATTAGGAAAAATCTACTAAACTTTTTTTGAACCTATTGGATTTTATATTTAATTTGGATTTTTAAATTAAATAACTGTAACGTAAATCGAACAGACTTCTCATAACACAATTAGAGCGCCCTTGTTGTACTTGCCATTTCAAACTACACAAGTTAGGGTCACATTTCAGATAATTCAGACTATTAGATTTAAAAAGCGGTATTTTACATCGTCATTAAGTTTTCTTACTAACGTTTTACTGGAGAGACTAATCTTAGATTGTTCAAGAGCTGTTATCTCATGGTTAAACCTTAAGCCCAATTACAATCGCTTCACACCCGTATGTTAATATCTTAATCTATATAGACTTAATTACCAACTACTGATCTGACAACGAACTTTCTATATCCTGAGAATTTAATGTTTGTAATGTTACAGTAGAGTTTCAAACAGCAACTCGGAATATCATTCCTTAAACATTTAACTTAGACTTAGACTTAAACAGAAGAAGTAGAACCTTCAGAACCTTCAGAACAGAAATGCTCTGGGACACGTCGATATCGATGGATATCGATGCTAAATTAAATTTCAACAAATAATACTATTGCATATTTACCAAGTAAATACAGAAAATAATATAGCGTAGAATTTGCGTCGTAGTAGACACTAGTTAAAATCTGCAACGCTTCGAAGTATATCTTATACTCAGGAGATATTCTTAGTCAGATACTTATTTAGACAAATCAGAAAGTACTACTGTCCGGATTTGAGAGGCTTACGATCGAAGCAATATGGACGCAAATTCAAAACAAATAACTTCTTATTTATAAAAATATATATATTTATCTAAGTCTAAAGACTTAAATATGGATGGAATTATATTGATGAAAGTCATGGAACAAGTTCTTTAATATAAAATCGCATCTACAAACAGATATGTATAAATAGTTATTTCAGAAATAGCATTATAAAAAAAAACTTCGAGAAACAATTTATTTTTACTTAATAAACCATCTATAATAGTTGGTAGTTTATCTATGCGACATATATAGCTAGCCTTAAAACTATAATAAAAATATTTTTAATATTTTTAGTAAATAATGGCTTTGAAGTTTTATATAAATAGATATATTACTGTTTCAATCTATTTAAAGAATATTGGAGTGTTTCCTAATCAAAGGCCATTGTAATTTGTGTGCTAATTATAATTTGAAATTAGCTTCAGTTTGGTGTAATGTTGTCGAAGTGTAGTCTTATTCATCTTAATTGGCTCTACAGTATTGAGTGCAGTATTGAGCCCTTAACCACTATATAAATATATATATAGTGGTCTTCTAAGTGAAGCATCTCATCTCTTATAAATAGTACTTATTTATTAGAAGACATGTTTATTGATGTAATACTAAAAAAGGCAAATTGAATGAAGTGAGTTTTAACGTTTTCAATAATATAATATTTATCCCTTTTTATGTCGCAAGCGCAAATAATTAACTAATTTGTATTCCTGTAACAACAGGGAGCAGTTAGGAACGTCGAGAGCAATGACATTCAAGATACAATATACAGAGATGATATTTACCTAACGACAAATAGCAAAGGCTGTGGCTAGTTATATTATAACTTAATAACTTAATAGCTGATGCAAGCGAATATAATAGTCTAAATTTCCATGTGACTCTAATCTCATACAACTAAATTGATTATGTCGCGAAGTATCAACTCCTTTAATGTATCGTTCATGATTTTCTGTACGTTTCTTACGAAGTAGTTTCAACTATGTCTTAAGTTTCTTAACTCAGCCTACATTTCCTGACGCTGAAGTTAATCAAATGAATATACCATTATGCAGCGTGCCTGCGAAAGTTTAAGACTATTTTATTTTTTCATTTACGAAGTGTCACATTCTTAAGATATTTGGTCCATAATCTACAAGTTTTTATAAGATAACTTATCGAAAACATTTAATCTTTCGATAAAACGAATAAATAAATAAAAACGAATTAGTACAATAAGTGTATTTTATTATGCCCTTCAATAATAAAATTTCCTTTTCTAAAAAAATAATTGAAGGGAATTCATTATTATTTGTTTACTTTCCTTGATCAGATTGAATTTGCCAGTAAGATAACTACGTATAATTTTGTATTAACATTGTTAAAGTTAAGTTAAAGCCAACGTTAATGACTTCAATCGGTAGTTATGTACTTCAATCTGTACTTCAATCGATAATTATGTACTTCCAGAGATGCTGCAATCATATCATATCCCATTAGAAGAGAGAAGAACGACTAAAGTTGTGCCAGAAGTTCAATATTTCATGTCAACTTCAAAGATTAGAATAGGGAAATTTTTTAATTATTCTATTATAAAACAACAAACATTTTATAATTTTAATTCCTAAATAACCTCCTGGGGATGGAGTAACTTATTACATATTTATATAAACTATTAAATTGAAGTACATATTTTACGTACAGAAATGCCATATTATATAGTATATATTATATAGTATATTTGGTTTTTCGTAAGCGGCCAGTTTTTCGTAAGCGGTCCGGCTGCCTTTAATAAATATTCATTCCTTTTTAGACATTAATGATTGATTGATGCCCTATTAAGCGCCTTAAAAAACGCGTCTCACTTAAACACTAAATTTAATTGGACAACAGTAAGCCAAAACGTTTAAATACTTACTTGAATAGAGTTCAATATCCTAAGAGACTTAAAAACCTTTTCTTCCTTAGGAAATTCTTTATGCATACCGACCGATCCTACTCAGCCCCATCCCATTATATAGCAACGTGAAACTCACTGACAGCGCCAGAATACCCGCTGAAACCAAACGTCATCATCATCACCTTAGTAGGAAGTCTCACTCACTCGCTTTCAATTACGGCTGATGATGAAATCATCCTCTTTATGCGTCTTCCCTTCTTAAAAAAACATAATGATAATGATAAAATTGTTTACGGTTTTAAATAAACTTAATACGACTAAACATGTTTTAAGACATGTTTCAGCAAAGTTCCTGGTATATAATAAAATTTTTGATTTTACAATGTACAAACTGACCGGCTAGTAGTATATTTTTCAATCAGTCAATTCCCTCTATATTTTTTGTTACTTGTAGAGGTTTGACTTATCGAAGTTCAACGTATAATAACTATTTTTTTTTTAAAATGCTTAATAAGATTAAATCTAATTACAAATATTGAAACAGATAAAAGATAATTTGGTATACGATGCAATTGTTATCAAATAAAATAAGTTTGTTTTATAAAATTCAAACAGTGGGCAGAAAATCTCCCGGCTTTGTGTTATCACAAATTTCCTATCTGTTTGTAGAGTTTACTAAACTGACCCACAAAGAGGACCGAAATTTGCTATTTCTAAGAAAAACATCGAGTCCGTTTGTCCCTCAAATCATATTTGACATATTTATATTTATTTTTAAGGGCTATGATAATAACAAATACACCGACAAAGGTTTCAATTTTTTTTTATAAACGTATATATATTTATTAAACGTGAATTTGAATTATACTTATTCTGGCCATAAATACTGTTACACTTAAAAATAAAAGAAAATTACGTTTGAATTTCGAATCTATCGTATTTTAAAAGATGACTTAGGACTTGCAGACTATAAGAGACGCACTGGTCATTTCTTAACTGATATATAAAGAAGAATACGATGGTAAAATCGAAACAACTGTTGAAGCGGTACGCAAAGGGAGGTCACAGAAAAATTTTGCTTACGGATGAGCAAATTTTTACAGCTGAGCAACATTTAAACAAACAAAATGACCGTATTTATGCTCAAAGCTCTGAGGAAGCTTCCCAATTTCTCGACAGAGTGCAACGTGGATATTATCTGAACTCAGTGATGGTTTGGTGAGCTATGAAGGGTATTTTTGTGAAAAAGGTTTCAAAACATTGGCACAAGTATCAAGATACCATTCTTGAGAAGGTACTTAAGCCCCTTAACATCACCATGTTCAATAACCAAGTATGGTCCTTCCAGCAAGGCTCGGTGCCGGGTCATAAAATTTCGATTTCGACTTCGAATAAGCTTTATATATTTTTAATTGTTTTATATTTATGTACTAAACTAACATACTGTAAAAGTAATAAATGTTATTTGCAGTTAAAAATGTTCATTTTTAAGTGTAACAGTATTAATGGCCAGACTAAGTAATAATATAACATATATGTCGGAAGTTATTGAATTGATTATTATTAGCACACAATAGTTTTGTTTTATTAATTTAAATTGCAATTGCTTTTAAAATTCTTTATTTATTTTATTGGATGTTTTCTTACATTGTTTTATAATTTTAAAATGTTATTAGTTAAAGTTATTAAAATTGCAATTGTACGAAACGACCAATCAGAGAGAGCCTGGAGCGGGGTCGAGGCGCCATCTTGAGAAAAAAAGTGTAGCGGACGATTAATGTAACGCGGGAGTTTTCTGTCTTATTTGATTTCATCGGATATCGGTGAAGTGGTTGAGTTGGTTTATTATAAGCGTCATATTAGTAAAGAGAATATTAAGATCGGTGCCCTGAACCCGCTGCTCGGTCTATTATTAAAATTGTACAATTAATAAATAAACTTGTAAAGTCTTGAACTCGTGTTTTGTGCTCGAACTTCACCCCAATGACGGAGACCAAGACTGTATCAGATAACACTTCTCCGACATATATAATTATATTAATATATTTTATTTTATGTATATACAGACTTAAAGCAGTAACAATCTCATTTTTTTACACAAGCTGTATATGAAGGACTCCTAAAGTCATTAAAAGGCATGTTTTTTATTGAAGATTAAATTACTCTTTAAACTGCTAATTCCGGTTGAACTTTCTTTTGAATTCTTTGTATTACTGATTCTATATAATTCTCTTGACAGAAAAAAAAATACAGCAGTAATTTAAATCACGGCAATAAACGGCCGAAACGACGAGAAGAAAAAAAAAGGTATTTTTCCTTCCATTTGTCTCGCGAAAGCCCTTATCTTTTTTTATTATTTATTAAGCTCACCCCCAGGTTATATCGACCGAGCGACCGACCGACCGACATTCCAAATTTTGATAGTGCATGGCAGAAAGTTCTTCTAGACATATAATAAATTTTTATAATAATATTTTTAATATATAATACATATATATATATATATATATATATATATATATAATATTTTCTTACATGTGTTAAGTTCCTACAGGCAAAACATGATTTTTTTAATATAATAACTTATATAATTTACTTATATATAACTTATAAATTTTTAATATAATAACTTATATAAATACTTTAGAGACATTAAGTTTTTTATTTCTTTAACAATATTTATCCTGGTAATTAAATTTAGATAGATCATTAAAAATACTTCGAAACATAACTATTATTAACATTTTATTTTATTTATATTTATATACTGAATCAATAAAAAAACAAGTTTAAGCGCGTTAAATCAAACGAGCTCCTATCTTATCTCCATTATGACAAAGTACTTCATCGTACAGCGCCTGTCATTACCCAGCCCTGGAGCCGTCTATCTTTTCTACGGTTATCACACAATATATTTAAACGGAAAATATATTTAATTTAATTGGTATGTTAATAAACTAATTTTGTTCAGGTATGTTCTTTTAGTTTTTCTTAGAAAATTCTCCCGTCTTCATATCTTTACACATTCTATGTCCATATTCATTAAACGACAACCATCTAACATGGTGCTTGTATTAGAATTGAGCAGTCTCGGCTATTCGTGACAAAAGCCATGCATTATGAATTCTTATGTTCAATTTTCCAATAAATATGGACGGAACCTGACACATTTAATAGTAAAAGACTGAAAAAAATCACTAGCGATTACCTAAGGTTTTTAGATTTATTACAAGTAATGTTGGAAATGTTAAGGAATGTATTTAATTTACTTATAACTGCTACGTGATTTCACGCTCTTGTAAAACCAATGAAAATGAAACATTTTCCTGCGCCATGGCCTACGAATCATTTAAAAGTATTTTTGCCCAAAAATGTTTTGCAAAGTCTTAGTTTAAAGGCTAAAGATAAAGTCATGAGTAATTTGGACTCAAATATCATCACAAATATAATTATAATTGACAATGTTACTCCTTAATTAGTCCTATTAAAACCCACATCTTAAACTCTCTTTCTCTTTCTCTTCTTTTGCCTCTTGGGATTTTCCACAGTGTGGTGTGTATGTTCCCAAAAAGTCCCAAAAGTATTTTTATACTTAAGTGAGAATGGGGTTTTGAGCGAATAACAAATAATAACAAACAATTAAACCATATTTTATAAGGGTCTATATAAAGTACATAACAGCACAGGAATTACATTTATATATTTTATGTGTATTTTGTTATTTTATACGTATACAATAAATACTGTATCCATAGACCCTAAGCTATACCAACTAATAATATACTATTAGCTAGAAATCGCAATACAGTATTGTATCTAGAAAAAACAACAACTTATGAACAATATATAAAGGTACGTTTTTTATAAATTGCGGTAATATTAAATAAACTTATTTATTTTATAATGATTAATAATAATGCTAACCGTGTGAAAGTACCTTTATCTCCTATTCTCAAAGCCTTAAAATATATTTATTTGACTACTTATACATCTTTCTCTTCAAACTGAATATTAAAAAGAACTGCTCATTAATAACTTTCCCAACAGCGTAATAATTTAGTTGGAAATTTTAATTTATTACTTAATTGACCCAATTAAGAACAATTCATATAATATAAGTGATTAAACGGAGTCAGCAAAGTCCAAATAATATGATTGGTCTGCATTTGTTTTTTATTCTCGGTTGGAACTTAAGACGATAACTATTTTTATTCCGAATATATAATTATGCAATTATATTATGTGGAATATTTCTATAAATGTTTTGGTAAAAAATATAATCACCATAAGATAACATAATATTAAAAATGTTCAAAACGAAACCGCTAGTAGGTTATTTTAAGATTACCCAAGTATCTAGGCACGGGTTAGGAACGTGCCTTCTTTGTAAATTTATGTATGTATGTCTTTGAGAATGGGAAAACTTTGGATGTAAAACTTTTCATACTCCGTAAACGGTTATTTAGCTTCACGTATATGGATACGACGGCGTCGATTTTGTTTAGCTTGACGTATGAATTGTTGAAATTTAAAAATATAGGAAGTGCTAATTTCTCATTATATATGGCGTGGCGAATATCTTCTGTTATTTTGAGTTACACAGCAGTAGAGTGTAACATGGTAGAAGGGACGGAGATCCGATAGAAAAGGAATTAGCAGGCTATTGTCAAGTAGGAAGGAGGTGAGTTGTTCATATACCCCATTATAACAATGCTTAGACAAGTTTACTTCTTCTATTTTATATTTACTATTATAAAACTTAATAAGTTTATTTTAAGTAACAATTTTTACGTTTTGACTTCTATTCTACGAGTCTTTAATTAAGAACACTTTTTCCACATACCACAAAGATGTGGAATGGACTTCCTTCTGCGGTGTTTCCAGATCGATATGGGTATCTTCAAAAAAGGCGTTTATACCCACCTCCATGGCCGGCAACGCTCTTGTGAGTCCTCGGACGTTGCAAGAGTTCGTGGGCGGCGGTAATCACTTCACACCTGTGATCCACACGCTCGTTTGCCCTCTTATAACATAAAAAAAGTAAGTCTTTAATTAAAGTAATCATTTATTTTTAAAGGCAGTCTTTTGTTACATATTTTTGTATAGTATATTGAATACAATCAGATACGTAAAACAACAAAAACACACAAACACACAAACTTTAATTAATGATACAAATGTAAATATTTTATGTGTCGTAAAAGTGTCATAATATAAATTAATCGACACACTAATTGCCATCGCCGTATCTAATTTCAGCTGTAATTTATACGAACAATAATTTAAAAATATTTACAGACAGATCAGCCAAAGTTTAAATTTAGATAAAATATAGATCAATGTTATATAGTTTAATTTTTTATAAAATACTTTTATAATAATGTACCATCGTTGAAAATCTAAAAAGATACTACATTTTTTTTATAAATTGGTTTAAAGCAGACTAATTTCTACAGTAATTACAATCTATTTTACGGTATGTTTATTATTACATATAAAGTGAGGTTAGGCACGACTTAACTGCTAGTGGCTCAAAATTTAAACGAATATAATGTATTGATCACCACCTTCTAAACTGAGATCGATCAAACTAAACATCGTCTTAGTTTTGATAGACTCAAAGTGTGCTGATAAAAATTAGCTCTCAAATTTAACTCCTGCATTCAGATTTAAATTTATATTATATGAATTATAACTTGTATATGAATTTTGTATTACAGTATATAATGTAATTGAATAATTTGATAAAAAAATAATTGCTACATACTACAAAAGGCACAAAATATGTTATTGCCAATGTAAATGCAGTCAGAACAATATTTTAATTGCGACTTAAACTGCGACTAGATCAGACTACAAGAAAACAAAAAAAAATACATGAAGTGATAATAAGTAAACTATCCAAAGTTTGGCTCTTTTTAATGATTGAACAAAACATAAATAAAGATTGTAGCTAAGAGTTAAGATCTTTATTATCTTTTTTAAATAATTTAATTAGAGCACAAGGCCTTTAAGTACCTGCGAATGGTATTATTATAATGTATGTAGACATTTTGACTTTGTAATTATTATATGTACTAGATTACAAAGACGACGTTATTAAAAATTCATGCCTTTTCACTCCACAAAGCCACACACACAACAAGCGGCTTCAAACAGTTAAATATATTATGCAGTCGCCAAGTGGATACATAACTGTCTCTATATACTATTTGAGGAATAAAAATGGAAATTCGGTGTAATACTGATTTTTACATCGAATTTGTAATACTGTTTTTTTTAAACATATATTTTTTCTATTAAAATTTTTTATAAAAGGAAAATACAATTAAAGCATATTTTTTTGGAAAATAAAATATAGTTCCAATATTGTATTTTATTCAAATAAGAAATCGTAGGGACCAAATCCCGTATAAAGCATCGTGTGCCATTTTGTCTATAAATATTTTTTAGCAATAAAGTTTAAAATTGTGTTATAAGTTAAATATTAAAAAAAGATAGATATATTTTGAGACTAAAATACGAAAAATTACTTTCATACATTTTTAAGTATATCGAGAAAGAAATAACCTTTTCCATCCAAACTTTCATATTCCACCTCACTATCTTGGCGGTTGAACGTTAAATAAATATATAGCTAATATATTTTAATGTGTAGTACTAGTAAGAAAGATATCAAGACCTCTATTATATAACAAGGAATAATTATAAATGATTTTACTTTGTAAAAGACCACCAAACATCTGAATCAGCCATACTCAGAATCAGAGACTAAATTGAGACAGTTTTCCATATGGCATTAAAGGCTAGAGTACCAAGTCCCCTTAAGTGGTGGAACAGGCATCTGGAATAGTGATCGGAGTGATAGTTTCAAACACTGCAAAGGGTAACAGCTATTTTGAGTATTCTCAACGATGCCTTGCTTCCTTGCTTCAAGCAGTGTCATGACTTATGACATGACATGTTACGTGTTACATGTTTTAATTTAAATAATAACTCTGAAACAACTTACAGTTGGTTAAAGTTTAAAAAAAAAATGAAAAGATTATTTGTGTTGCAATTATATATTAATAAAGAAAACATTTCGTAATTTTAAACAACATAAGCAAAATAGATGTCATCTATACTAATACTATCAAGAAGAACATATTGTGTGTTTTCTTCCAGTGCCTTTTTCTGGAATTATTGGTCAGATTTAAGATTTCTGGATTTTTTATCTCATAAACTTAACCTTTTAGGGTTATTTCATACCCTAGGGAGTTTATATATATGGCATATATATAATAAAGCCTAATATACTACCTAATTTACTAATTTAACAGCTTTTAATTCTTCATTGTAATTGTATAAAGATATAAAATAAAAGTTTTAATTCAATATCGATTTCTAGCTAACTTTACGATACATAAATCCAACAAGGTTAAGGTTTTACCTTATTACATTATTACTGTAGATAAATGGCGTTAAATCAAAAAAGTATTTTACCCAAGTTCGATACGATACTTCATCATAGAACACCTGTCATTATTCACCCCTGAACCCATCGCTTCTCTTGCCTATTTCAATAAAATATATTATGGATAATATTCAAACAAAGGGAAAACATATTTCATATTTTTCGATTATTTTTATCGATACGGAAACTTAATTGATAAACGGAATGGTCTCCCCGTGGTCGCGGGTTTGATTCGCTGCCTGTGTTGATTGAATTTTCATTATAATATTGAATTATTTAAATAAGCATACATTTTTATAGATATATTCAAACCATCATATATTATTAATATTAGTATGGAAATGATCAGACCTCTGACAGTAAGTGGTTATCTGCTCACGCAATTTATTCAAGGACGCTTAATATACTGGATTAATGATAAAATTATTTTCCTCGTAATTACTTATTTCACATGAAGGTACATCTTTCTTCTTGTTGTGTAACTTATAGTTATAACTGGTTTTATTGAGAACCACCTTTTTATTTCTTTATTAGTAGGTATATATATTTTTTTATTAAGATTCCACTATATAGTAAATAAAAAATTGAAGTTACATTAAATAGATGCCTAAGTTTCACTTCCAATAAAGTTGCAAACCACTTGTATATGACCGACATACTATAATGAGTTATATTTGTAAAAAAAATAATCTAAAATTGCATTAAAATTACTTAATTGTTATTATTTATTGTGTAATAGGTATTTATTTCTTTTATTATTATATTTAAGTTATATTATACAAATATATAATTAAAGATAGCGGTAACGGGACACAAATGTTTTTTTAAAAACTGAATGGCATAATTTAACACGAGCCTTCTATTTATTGATTTTAAATAAACTTTATATACGCTTCACAACCAACTATGCGAACCACAACGAACTAAGCTCACTTAGCTTAGCTGGCTTAGTTTAGAAAAGCAATCAACACTGGTGTCCCTCGCCGTGAAAATAAACTATTCTGTTTAAAATTGTTTATGAACATTGTTAGCCATGTTAGGCATTCTTTTTCAATAATCTTAATATATATAAATTACGTGTCACTATATTTTTCCGCTGTGGATTCCTAAATTACTGATTTTAATCAAATTTTCACACCGTGTGTAGTTTGATCCAACTTGAAAGATAATATAGTATAGTCCTTTTATTTATATTTTATTTTCAGGCTATTTCGGTACATTTTCTTGTATTAGTTACCATATATTTTAGAATAAAAAATAAATAGGGTAAGAAGACATACTCAACTACAATCCTGTGAAATACAAAATTTCAATATTTTACAAAATATCAAAAAAATTATATTTTTTTTTTTTTCACGTCTCTGTAGTTGACACACATGAATCTTCACGTACCGCTATAAGTTGAATTTACTTGTGTTTTTTGTTGATTCATTAAAATAAATATTTTTAACATTCAAACACCACCTGAAAATTTAGGGATAGTCGATATTAGAAAAACATCGATGTTGACTTCGGGGTCAACATCGAGACTAAAGCATCGATGTACGATAAACATCACATGAAAAACATCGATGTTTCGTTAGAAAATAAAATATATATATTTAACACGAATGTTTTGCGTCAATTTTACGTGACGTGTTCTTAGGTCCACCTATAAAAGTCTACTGGAGTAGGTAGATTCTAGCCCTTTCCATAAAAGTAATGGGTTTTGTTTTAAATCAGCTACCGAGCTTTTTAAATAAAATTCTAATTCCATATTCGTGTCACATTCCTTAGTACGTATTATTCTTTTCATTGATTGTGGAGCTTACTGTTCCACGGGAAACTAACATCCCCAAAGATCACACAATTAAAGTAAACAAGTATTACGAACTGACCAACGAACTGACCAGGAATAGGTATATAGTTAATTTGTACGCGGTAGAACTGGGAGCGAGAGGTATAACAGCGAAATCTCTCTATAACCTACTTAAAGATCTTGGCCTCTCTAGAACTATCATCAGTACATTTCTAGAACGTACTTCAAAGGCGGCATTGGTAGGTTCATTCCATATTTGGTTAAGTAGGGAGAGGAGCGCAACCAGTTGACGGTGAGCGTGAATGCGCATTTTAAAGGGCCCTTTAAACCTACACTTGGTTCGCAAGTCCCAGGAGCTGTTTGCACTCCTCTCGCTGTAACGCGATGGGCCCGGCACCCGCACGGTGAATCCATGGAATGCTAAGAAGCTTCGTCTCTCTATAATGATAATTTCAGATATCTCATGTACTAAGCTTATGTACTTAGCTTATGTAAGCAGCTTATTCACTAAGCTTATGTACTCAGCTAATGTACTACGTTTAATCACTTAGCTCATGCATTAAGATTATATACTAAGCTTATATACTTTATTTATGTACTCAGCTTATGTATTTAGCTTATGTCCTAAGCTTATATGCTTTGCTTATATACTTTGCTTGTGTACTAAGCTAAGAAATTTTAAATTTTATCTGTTAGCTTCTTGTAGTTAACTTAAGTTAAAGTAAAGTTAAATTATTTATTTGAGGAAGTCAAAAAGTCATTAAGAAAAAATAGGAGGCCTACAAACATTTAGGTTACTTTTTTCAAATCCTTCCAGCTTTAAGTTTTCAATCTATCTTATCTGTTTTTATAACAGTACTTAAATTAATATTATAAGTAAAATAATAAATATAAAAAGAAATACACTTTAACCTGTTTAAATTTCATTATAAATATTGAAACAACAAAAAGAAAAAGAAAGATATTATTGTTATATAAAAGAGGTTTGTTTTCTAAAACTCAAACAGCCGGAAGAAAAATTCCCGGAATCGTGTTACCCTAAATTTCTTGTATGTTTGTGGAGTTTATTAAATTTATCTACAAAGAGAACCCAAATTGTTCATTTATAAGGAAAATATTGAGTCTAATGTATCTAACAAAATAAAGAAAAGTAAAGTATTTTTTTTTATTATTTGTTGTGGTAGGCGACCAAGGACATGGGCCAGTAACATGTATTATTGTAGACGTACACTAGAGATATATAGATTTAATAAAATTAAAGTTTCGCAATAGTCTCTGTCGACCACCGCGGATTACATGAGGAGGGTTCGATACGTGACTGGACTTTCAAAGAAGAGCCCTAGCTTCTAGTTAGATGTTTGTTCCTGAAATCACATTTGACATATTGACAATTATTTATGGGGCTTATTAGTATTATCTTATTTATTTAAAAACATTATAATACTTTAACCTCATGGAACCAACAACACAATATAAATAATAGTAAACTAATCAATAAATTAATATTACTTAAAGACACGTATATTTTTCATTGCGTTTCCTCTATTTGCAAAAGTCTAGTGGCCTCGAAAAAAATGAAAGATCATAAACGTCATGCCAATCGTGACACTCTCCGCTCAAACTTACCTGCTACTAACCGCTCAAACTTACCTGCTACTAACCACTCCAACTTACCTGCTACTAACGGCTCAAACTTACCTACTACTAGCCACTCAAACTTACCTGCTACTAACCGCTCAAACTTACCTGCTACTAACCACTCAAACTTACCTGCTACTTATCCACTCAAACTTACCTGCTACTAAACGCTCAAACTTACCTGCTACTAACCGCTCAAACTTACCTGCTACTTATCCACTCAAACTTACCTGCTACTTATCCACTCAAACATACCTGCTAGTAACCACTCAAACTTACCTGCTACTAACGGCTCAAACTTACCTGCTACTAACCACTCAAACTTACCTGCTACTTATCCACTCAAACTTACCTGCTACTAAACGCTCAAACTTACCTGCTACTAACCGCTCAAACTTACCTGCTACTTATCCACTCAAACTTACCTGCTACTTATCCACTCAAACTTACCTGCTAGTAACCACTCAAACTTACCTGCTACTAACGGCTCAAACTTACCTGCTACTAACCACTCAAACTTACCTGCTACTAACGGCTCAAACTTACCTGCTACTAACCACTCAAACTTACCTGCTACTTATCCACTCAAACTTACCTGCTACTAAACGCTCAAACTTACCTGCTAGTAACCACTCATACTTACCTGCTACTTACTGCTCAAACTTACCTGCTACTTATCCGGTCAAACATCCGTCTGTATACAGGAGATTATAGGGTAGACTTTGAATAATATAATTAATTAATATTGTGGCTACTAGTTTATCTATAAAAAGCGTCTATCGTCTATATATCTATAATACATTTAAAACAGGATTTAAATGTATTAATAACATTCAACTTATTAAAAACACCCTATGCATCTATAAAAGTAAATAACTTACTTAAATAGAATAGGAAAATAAGAGAGTTGTTTCGCTGGTTGGCTCGTGCCAACTTTCGTAAATCAATTATTTTAACTTGTATTCTAATATCAATAGTACGTACGTACAATCATCGATTTAGACAATATTTGAGATACCGGGGTTTATATTGATCTTCAGAGGCTGACTAATTGTTACATTCGCGATATAGCACTTAGAAATGTCTTATTATCTAGCTATTTTCAAGCAAGTCTTGCTTCATGATAATTATAACTAATCTTAGCAAACTGATAATCGATTATTTGAAGTGTTTACGCCTCGAAGTCTCATCTCACTTAAGAAATTAATTTTCATCTTCTAAACTGAGATGAAGACTAGACTAGACTAGTCAACTTATAAGTTCAACGGAGCTAAAATCTATTTAATATAAATTAAATCATATAGTTAAACCATACGTGTTTATTTTATATCTTATTATAATCGTAAAATTATATAATAACGATGCTGTTACCTGAAAAGTTTACCTTGCGGCCATAATTTTTTGAATAAGCATTTATATGTTTTTTTTATCAATCTATTTTATGAAGTTTTTACTACAAAATAGCATTATGTTTTATTCTATTAAAAAGTAATATAATTCTTAGTTCTAAGAGCTTAAGTAAAGAAGTAGTTACGTTTGTTAATTAAACTCGCTTATATTATATATAATACATAAAAACGCAATAAATAAAAACAGGTCACACAAATTAATGGTTTTCAATTTATATTTAAAACTTATGATTTTTTTACAATGACCTTACAATTATAAACTTAAAGATATTAAAAAAAATAACAGCATTTTTTTCATTTTAATATTGTTTTTTTTTTAATTTCATAATCACACCCATGTCTGAGATTTTAATTCCGTAATCAGCATTTTTATTTCTGTAAAGAAATATCATTTGAATTCATTTCTTTAATACAATTTCGATGTACAATAAAAACTATACAAATGACGGACTGAATGCTAAATTATTCTCTACCAATCAACCAAAATAGAAAAGTAGAGGGAAATGAAATACAAGTATAACAATAAAGATATTAAAAAAAATAACAGCATTTTTTTCATTTTAATATTGTTTTTTTTTTAATTTCATAATCACACCCATGTCTGAGATTTAAATTCCGTAATCAGCATTTTTATTTCTGTAAAGAAATATCATTTGAATTCATTTCTTTAATACAATTTTGATGTACAATAAAAACTATACAAATGACGGACTGAATGCTAAATTATTCTCTACCAATCAACCGAAATAGAAAAGTAGAGGGAAAAGAACTTCAAGTAAAACAATATGGAAAAAAAAATATGACTATTAAAGTAAGTAGTCATTTTTAAAGTAAAATGACTACTTACGTTAACACATATTCAGTATAATAAAATAATATAAGAACTTATCAAATTAACATATACTTTATACATTTCCGTTACATCTTTCAGACCTTAACTCCTATCTCCAGACTCACTATTGCCTAGACGTACGAAGCAGTCAAATCGGCGCATTTTTTCAATACCTTCCATATTAAAGAACACTAAAAGATACCTGCGTTACTAGGGCCTTGGTAACTAGTCAAGAGCTCCGGACTGTGAGTTCGAATATTCCCGATTATCGTATACCCTCTTTATATGTTATATATAGTATAATAAATACATAAATTATACATACAATATTATAGCATTTTATAAAGGTATTATAGAATATTTATACTTTTATTTCACCATATTTCACTTTTATCATTTCTATTCGACTGATGACTTCAATTTATTCATATATTTCGTTTAAAATAGGTACCTAAGTTAAAATATATAAATAAATTGTATCTCCTTTAACCTGTCAGATGAAGCGCTTAATATAGCAGCTTGCTTAGCTTTTTAATTGTAAAACTTGGTCCGTTGAGTTCTTGAAGTCAGCTATAAATTACTAAATACTGTAGCTTAAGTTGAACATTATCATTTTGCAATAAATTTTAAATTAAAATAATAAATAAATTTGCTACCCATAAAAAAAGAACATTTTTTAAAACAGGATCCGGCTACAGAATAATACATATAAATTAAATAACCTTTTTTTTATGAGCACTAAAAAACGAATAAAGTATTTTATTGTTGTTCACACATCACATTATTGTAAATAAATCTTAATTTCGCGTTATTTTACGTCTGCTTAGTTTTATTACTGCTGCATTTTACAAAATACCTGAAAAACATACAATAAAATAATTATTGAAATTTTTGTCTTTTGTTTGCTCCCACATCACAAGAAAAGGACTTACACTTATTAAATTAAGCTTTTTGACACAGTCAGCGTGACACGTGACATAGGATGCAGAAGATTTGCTTTTTTTGACGGAAAAACAATTAATTTTGTATATATACATATATGTAAACCTTTTTAATTGGAAAGAAGGAGAAGCATATAAAGTTACAGACAAAAAATAATATTAAAAATATCTCTCTTAGCTAATTAATCTTTCAGGTATATAAAAGATTCAAGGATTATAATAAACTGAAATATAAATGTAAAAGACTTATAATTTATTAATAATTAAGACATATTAAAATTGGTAGTGTAAATAAATACATTTTTTATATATTATTAGTTTTCCTAAGTATAAACAATTTTATAAATACTGTTATATGAATTTACAATAAATACAGTACGAATAGAATATATGAAATATCTTAATGATGCAATCTAACATAATATAAATTTTGGGAAGTTAATATACTAAATAGATATCTTAAAAGTCCCAGAAAGATATAGCGTAAAACCAAAGCACCGTTTATATTTTTTTCATTTTCATATAATAATCTATCAACTATTGTCTGAACCTGCAATGGAACGTACGTTTTTAAATTGCAAATAAAACAATTATGTATTAAATGAAAAACATATTAAATTTGAAACATAAAATGTATATATTTTTTATATTTTAACATTATTATGTTGTTAAATATTTTAAAAGTATGTATTAGTTCGTTTTTAAGATAATGGAATATTTGCAGCAGACAAAGAACGCTGTTTGGAGTTCGACAGATCGTAAAATGTTACGAACGTGCAATCTAAGATGAAATCTTTATTAGATAACGGCTGTCAAATGTGAATCTAGGGGTTTTTGAATACTTATACATAAAGTAATAAACAATTGTAGATTCTTCAGAAATGAATCAATCAATATGTGACAAACTTATATATTTAAATGCTAAGTAATATAATGTTAATTATTTAAACCAGGCTATTTAAATTATACATTAAATTAGTGTTATGGTTCGTCACAAGCCTAACAACTTATAACGGAAAATATTTTCTATTAAATTATAAGGAATCAGTAAAAGATTCACGACAAGGAGTGACGGACTAACGATTTCATAAAAGTGGCCGGAAAATTATATGTAGACTTGCAATGTTTCGATATTTAGCAGAAAACGAATAGACAGCTAAGGAAACTAATGATAATAAATTTACCATACAGATGTAAAATATTTTACAATTAATTACTATATTAGGCAAACAACAAACTTATTCGTTAGCTGGAATATTTTCATTTCTAATAGATACAGTATTTTCTTAAGTGTACACTCAACATTTCATTCAACGTTGCATTTATCTACATACAGTACATAGTATCGTAACGAAGCTTAAGTATGATAGAGGCGTTAGTTATATTAATTTATTACAAAAGGGTGAATCGTTCGTAAGTAAATAAGCTAAATTGTCTTACGCGGATTGTCCGATGATCAATGCCCTTCAAAACTTCAAATATGTTACATTAAAATATAAATTATATTAAAAATTTGTAGGTCTGGTTATTATAAATACTTCCCATATATATACCATAAAAATTCGAAAAGGATAAGACACGTAAAACATTACGTTCCCGTCGGAAAAAAATTGTCCTCAAACGGCGCGAGACCACTGCCAATGCGTATTATTTGAATTATTTATTTATAAATTGAAAAAAATCTGTTTTTAATTCGAACATTCCTCATTATATACACAAACAAAATCACATCTCACAAACAACTTATTTATTTCATCTGTCTTATAAAAGAAGTAAAATAATGTAATTCATTTGCCGTACCTTCTCAAAACACCTACAGACATTATGTGGACCAATATTTGGTTTATCTCCACAGCCTTAATTATATTACAGTATTTTAATTACACCTTACATACTATGGATTTGTTCGGTGGCCCTTCGCTATAAGCTTATCTAGTTTCACATAAAATTGTAATAAAATCGGTATAACATTAATTATAGCTCAAACCAGTATATTTATGTTCAGGTTAGAAAAACTTTTTTTAACAGGTATTGGCGTATTAACGAAGAAACCAATGACAAACCACTAAACATAGCTTATGGGGTCTGTATAAAAATAACAGCACAGAAATTGCTTTTCATATATTTAATGTATATATTTTGTCGTTATTATTTTATTACAGTTATAGATTATATAATGCAATCATAGACCCTACCTATTAGTTAGTAAATAAATGCAAGTTATTTATATTTATGGAACATTGATTAATAATTAATGAAGGTACATTCTCTATAAGTTGCAAATTATTGCAATAAAATATTTTTTTTAACCGTGTGAAAGTTTTACTAAGCTTTCAAGGGTTTATATATAACTAGCTCTCCCCAGCCGCTTCGCGTGTCGTAAAACACATGCCTCCAGGCACGGGAAATATGAGAAAAATATCCCAAGCCCTGGCAATACTGCTCACATCTATCTATGGTACACACGTACTCCCGCCATGTATAATATTAACACTTTGTGGGCGGAAATTACTAAAATGCGTTCTTGGTAATATTTAACACGCCCAACAGAATATTCTGGCGAATTCTTAATACCTATAAGAGCTATAGTTAAAAAACAGACTTTTTTTTCATATAACGCTGACGGGGGATGCGTTGAGGGTGGAGCTTCGTAAAATCCGTTCTTAACTAACATCTACTGGGCAAAAGGAATGTTCCTGCCAAATTTTCAGTCTCATAATCTTGTAGTTTCAGAGATATCGTGATGAGTTCGCACATGGAAATCTCATATATATATTTATATAGATTCCAAACAGCTGAAGCTATAGTCAAGAGGATATTAATTTGACTGTCGGTAATACAGCACTTAGGGAATGAACTTTATTGGCTAATTTATTCAAATTATGTGACAACCAATTATGCCTACCAAAATATTTTTTTTATTTTTAGAAGCATTAGCTTTAGGTACAGATTATAATACCTTTATAATGTTAAAAGAATATTAAATTGCAAATATTAAATATCTCTGGGGCTACAAGTAGAAATTTTTGTGTTGATGGTTAATAAATTCGTGATATAAATATAAATGAACGTTCGAAGCCGGTTACTCTCTTCGGAAGTCGACGCGGACAGCGATGCCGGTAATATTTGGTATTATATATATATATATATATATATATATATATATATATATATATGTATATATATATATATAAAATGCGTGCTGTTACTCTCTATTCCATTTCCACAGTTATGATAAAAGCATGTATTAAAATATTATTTGGTGAATAAAATTGTATTTCGTTTAGGGATAAATGTGAGTCTTAAAAGCTATGAAATATTTGAATATTATTATATACGTTATAATTTTATCACAATTTCCATTAAAAATACCTAAATCATTGTACCCTAACTCTGTTTGATACAAGATTGATGTTTTATTGATGATATATTTTTTCCTTTATTTATAACTATTATTAAAGATATCGGCTGTCTGTTTATAGTGAGTTAGTTTCAATACATTACCTTTAAATAATATGTATTGAAATGTTTCAACAACTTTAATCTGTTTAAATTAAAAACTCATAGAGTGCTTAAAGTTATATAATAAGTGTGTCGTCCGATAACAGTGAAGTAGATTTAGGCTGTATGTTTGTATGAAAGAAACTTTTATCATTACTGTGTAATGGTTCAATAATATTAAATATTAAATATTAATATTAAAAAAATAAGGAAACGGAGTATGTTATAGTTATTAAGTGTTTACTTCCCAGTATCCAGAGCATAAAGAAATTAAAAAAAAAACAGGTCTAATGACATTGTCTAAATACCTAACGTGGTGGTTGACAAATAAAATAAAGTTGAAAAATAAAATATTTAATCATACAAACGTATCATTCCACTGTATGTATGTTTGTGTGTGGAATGGAAACAACAATATAGCCGCGAGCTACTGATATACGAAGTTAACTACGATGTTGAAGGTTTTATGACAGTTTCAGGCGATCCAACGAAATATTGTCCGAATCGAGACCACGCTTTAATAACTACGACATTTTAGCATGTCTTTAAAAATAAACATGAAGAAGTACTTTTTTAAATGTTGTGTTCGATAAACTTAAATAATTATAACTTAATAAATTATTTTATAAATTAGTATATTAAATATAGATTACCCTATTTTCAGTAACAAAGTATAAATGCAATGGTTAAGTAAGTTACGACATTCAATAATTCGTCAACATTTCCGTTGATAGAACTTTTTTTACTTTATTTATTATAATGTTTTTTGGATTTAATATAAATATACATTATATTTATAATTAAAATATACCCAGATATTTTTGGTTAGGTTTAATAATGAATTGCTTAATAGCAAAAATATAATTTGATCAATTCAAGTTGTTCTTTCTTTAATTATTCGTAATAATAATATTTATAGAAAACTCAATGTTACCGAGATATAAGAATCCGAAAATTAAATAACATTTTGTTTGAACCAATAACTTAAATATCGTTCTTTAAATTTGTTTAAAGTTTAACCGGAATTTATAAAACAGACTGGAGTTTCTCTGAGAGTAATTAATTTGTTTACAATATTAATTAGATCTTACAGTTCTGTCTCAACTCACACGGAACCAATCACTCTACTTGATGGTGAACCATAATTTATTATTAATATATGTTTAAATATAAAAACTCTAAATCATCATTTAAAGATTTGAAATTGTTACTTATATTGTAATTAAGCAGTGCAGATTTGTTTAATAGAGATTACCTCTTATAGAAATTGGATTATATCAGAGTTTTATAACTTTTAACTACGGCTAAATCGTCAGTCAGTAGTTTAATTGCACATAAAAAACATCTTCAGCTGCGTAGCCGCTAGAAGAACTTCTACACTGAATTGGCATTTGACACGAACCGTGGCCAAATCAATGACAAACGACTTCTCAATTTCGTGGGGCAGGACAAGAATTCATCAATTAACAAAAAAAAAAAAATTGTATCCGTTAACAAACAGAAGTCATCTTTTGCTTAAAATTTGATTATTCGCTTCCAGAAAAAAATATCTTAAAATCAATCACTTATATTAAAAATATAAATCGTCTAGCAAAACAGTCATAATGCGAATTCAATTCTAGCATCGAAAAGATGAAACGAGAGTTACTCAGCTTTCAAATATAAAACTATATTTATTTCAGAAACCATAAGAAAATTAGAAAGATGATACCAAGTTTCTTGTGAACTAGACTGGAACGCCATTACTGAGCTAATAAGTACTTCAATTACTTTACTTCATGATACGAGAATACATATTTTCTTTATTTATACGATTCAAAATATTATTATAACATCAAAATATATTTTAAAAGTAAAATCATAAATCATCTTAAGCGATGGCGCTATTACAGAAAATCTAATTAAAAGTGTCGTAATATTAATTAATTGGCATGCTAATTGCCATCGCCGTATCTAATTTAATATTTAATTTAGGATCAATTATTTAACAAATATACAGACAGACGGCTGTGACAGTTTTAAATAGGAAAAAAAAATATATTTTCAATAAAAAATCCTTAACATAATTAAAAGTAAGTAAGCGAACATTAAAAGTTTTTACCTTAGAAAAGCTGTAATTCGTTTGTAATTCTGTATATTCTTAAATTTGCTTGTCACTGGATTTCTCCTGAGTGGCTGCTTTTTTCTGCTTATGAATGTTTAAGATTCGGAATTCGACTCGCTGCGATTAGATATCAGGATTTTTGTTTTTTTTTTTCAGGATTTACGACTGACTGATTATAAAACTTCTTGGTCAGTAAAGTACAGCAAGAAATACATAACCAATCATAGTCTTAAGAAGTATTGTTGGAATAATAAATTAATTCGTATCATAAAACATAATTCAGCTTCATAAAACAAAATTATTTCATTCCTGCTTAGTAAAGTAATATAAATATTTTTTTCTTTGAATGACAAAAAAAACAATATTACATGAATATTTCAAATGTCAAAGCACACTTCATTTTACGAGTTATTTATGTTTCCTAACTAGCCTATTTAGGATGACGTCATCAAAACTTCTTATCGTAACATTGTTAGAGTAATATTAGTTTTAGAACGAATTCGAGGGTAAGATTACTATAGGTAATATTGCCATAAGAGCATAGTATATATAGTTATAATGGGCCTACTGATATATATATTATTATTATTATTTCCATAAAACGTTTCAATTAGAAAAATACGATCAAAGAAACATTTTAAATTACACAACACATTAAAATCTGCATATGTAAATCAATTTATGAATAATTTCAATACATACAGACAGACGGCATTACTTACTTTAGATTAACTAAATAAATTCTATTCATTTCCAAATGCAATCTTATTTCAGTTGCCGTGAAATAGGTTTAGACGGGAATTGCTTTTGGGTGCTATTGGTGTGTGCACTTACCCATACTTACCCATATAATATAAGTGGTGAAAATAAACTGCACGTTATTTTATCAGAGTATTAGACTGAATTATAGTTGGTTTGATTTTCTTTTTAAATTATTACTAAATAAAGTATAAAATACCTTCCAGATTAATGTAATACGTATGTAGTGGATAACAATATAATTTTAATTTAAGTTCGTTAATTGATTTCTTCGTAGTGGGGCAAAACGCCGTGCCGTCAATTTAATTGTAATGGCGGCATCAGAGTCGTTTTTGGAAAGTTTGTATACTATCCACAATGGTCAATCTTGGAGGCATGGACTTGGTCACTTCTCAAAAATGAAACTGTCGGATTGTTTGTTATAAAAGTGAGGCTGTAATTCTGTGCAATATAACGTTAAATTATGTGTTATTATTTTACTACACCGGCGATATGAATCCTGTAACACCGAGTAAGAATGATAACGGCCCTACCGCTCTGCCGTCGCTGCCATACATATATTTTATTGTAACAAAATTAAGATTTTAAATAAGAAGATAAATATGTTTATACAAATATTATGTATTAGTATTTAAATAGTAAGCCCTTATCTATTTTTATAATTATAACACTTTATTGTACACAAAATATGAAATTAAAAAAAAAGAACAAAAGATTAAAGATAGTATATACAATATGGTACAAAGGTGGCTTTATCACCAAAAGTGATCTCTTACAGGCAACCTATAATTGAAAGGACAGTGTCAATACAATATTATTGTCTATGTTTATCCTAAATGTTCGTTTCCGAAGTGATTCCAGTCAAAGAACTTTTAGTTCTGATATCGTCCAAGGATATAATGAGAAATGTTATCATGAAGACGGATTGGACTTTACACAGCAACTGTCAAGTCTCAGTTTTGTTATAGTTAGATTATTATATTTCATTAAAAAATATAAATAACGGTCTTGAGAAGTTGTTACAAATAATTCCGCCAAAGGAACACTGTACACCCAAAGACACTATTTTTTTAATGAATGAAACAGACATTTGCGAGTGTCATACAAGATTTATTTTTTATCACAAGATACAATTCAATTTTGAATCATATAATTTGTGCGCACATTAAATAATTTATTAAGTAATTAGGTCAAGCTTCGAGAATATTGTTGTGATCTTTAATTTTGAGTCTTTTTAATTTGACTTGAACCAGACAATATAATTCTGTAACTTAATTTGAAGGCTGCTTCTGACTCTGAGATACATTTTGAATCCACGATATCTTCACAGTTATAGCACTAATACAGTTTGTTACGAGGTTCATTGCTGAGATCAACATTCACAGAACGGAAGCAATCAAACCAAAACCGCACTATGATTTTACTTTCGGAACCTGGAACGTATAGCTATTGTGTGCCGTCTGGTCATTGTCATATCATACTTGAACTCGTAGGTATTCTAAAATAACGCTCAAACAAGTATTGTGTTCAAAAAATTAACATCTGCTCTACTAGAAATATATAGTCAACTAAATCTTTATTTTCTTCCTTTAAACTCCGCATGTATATATTTATGCAGTTTTCTTTATCATCTAGAGAGTTTATTCCGAAAGTTTTAAATTTAACATTAGATATATTTATATTTTGAATATAAAGCAAAAACGACCCTTTTTACTTTTATATATTTTTAAATTTAAGAAAAAGTAGAAGATTTACAAGTAAAAAGTTAAAGAGGATTTATGAGACGCTTAAATGACTTAAGTACGCCTGGATGAGCCTGAATCCTAATGAGATACATGACCGTCTACTTAAAAATTATAGGTATTCACAATGAACATTGGAATGTCCGCGATGATATATTTACCCCTCTTCTCTATGTTGTATACACAATTGATTTATTTGATCTTACACACACATATTAGCAATAAAAACATACAGATGTTGGTAAACAAAAAATATATAATCATATTCTAAATTAAACCCCCCCCCCCCCCCCGAAAGTCTTATCATTCCCTACCCTTAAAACATTTATATTTAATAACTTAGCTTTCTCGCCATCTCTTTATAAGAAATATTTAAAAGACTGTTCGTTAATTTTTCCCAACAGCGTAATAATTTAGTAGGAATTCTTAATCTAATACTAACTGGATTGACGTAATTCAGTACAATGCTTTTAATATGAATTATGAAACTGAATCAGCAAATTTGAAATAATTGGATGTAACTGAATTTATTACTTGTGCACTGCTAGAATATAAATGAAAACACTTTTTTTTATATACATATTGCTATTACGTTACGCAAAATATTTCTATAAATGTTTTGAAGCAAAATGACATGAAGCTTGGTTAAAATGTCTTCGCCAAAAACACAACCATAGCTATATTATAGCATGAATAATATAAGCGTTTAAAGAAATAACGCTAGAAGTGTTTTCAAAATTGCTCAAGTATCTAGGATTAGAATTGTGCTTTATTCGAGAATTTATGTTTGTATGTCTTTGAGGATAAGAATTTTTCATACGCTTTAAATGGTTTTATTTAATTTCACAAATGTACGGGAATAGAGTGAATTTCGTTTTGCTTCACGTAAAAAACGTTGAGAAACAAACAAATGCATTTTTATTAATTCATAACAAATATAAATTATCAATGTTTCAACAGCTTTAATCTGTTTTAATTTAAATCTCATAGAGTGCTTAAAGTTATATAATAAGTGTGTCGTCCGATAACAGTGAAGTAGATATAGGCTGTATGTTTGTACGAAAAAAAAACTTTTTCTTTACTGTGTAATTGTTCAATAACGTGCTATAGTTTATCATGGTTACAAATGTCGATCTGATTTTTTGGTTGGTGTAAAAAAAATATATATAAACTTAAGATTAAAATACATTCTATACTTCATATAATGTATAATATAAAGCTTTTATGTATATCTTAAATATTCTATTCCGAAGTCAGTCCAGTCAAAGCTTTTATAATTTTAATACTAATCTTGGGTTATCAGGAGAAAATATTTTGTTAATTTCACAGTTGTGTATTTTTACATTATATATCATATTAAATTATTTATAGTTTTGCACACATATAAACAAGAGAAACATACAGATGCACACAAAAAAAGAGAAACGAAAATTAAAAAAAAAATCTTTTTTGTATACCTCAAAAATAATAGATTTTTGGTAATTAGCAATAGTCAATATGTAATACAATATGAATGATAGTTTTTACGGATTTAGTATAGATTAAAATTACCTTTTGTTTATTTATTATATTTAAAACAATTAATTTATTTATTTATCAAAAAATATTTAACTCTAGCAAACAGACATTTGCTTAATGACATAACTCTATAATGATACAATAGGATCCATAGTTATGTAAAACACGTCTTATAAAGATTACTCATTTAATGACTTGGCCTACTTCTCGTGAAAACAACTCTTGTACAAAGACAATTTTATAAAACAAAACATTAAAAAAGTCTTTAAAAAATATCCGCCGAATAAAAACATCATTTCTATAAAACTCATCTTCTCATTTCATTTATACAAAATAATCAAGACTATCTCATGTATTTAATAAACGGAGGTGATAATAAATTTATTTTATATATATAAAGTTACATTGTTAAATATATCTTTGAATTAAATAAAGAGGTTGCTTATTCTTACTTTTATGATTAAGAAACAAACTCGCAGTATTAATTTCTAACTATTTTTATCTTCTCACTATTTTAATTTATAAAAATCCAATGAAGGAAAGTCTCGAAATATAACTAGTTAAGTCACAATTAGTATGCATAATTTATTTGGTTCATTACGAGAAGACGTATTGTTTGACTACTAGTCTTGAGTGATGAGACTGCTTCCGAACTAATACTACACCGAACAATTTATTATCGCGTCTCATTAAGCTTAATGATAAATAGATGTCGTATGATAATTTGAATTCCTACTAAAGACATTTTTCTAAACGCTTTTAAATTATTGCTAGAATTAATCTGTAATATTTAAATATGATCACGTATAAGAAATCAGAAAACAAAAGTATATCTATCTATATACTGTTATGAAATAAAATAAAAAATAGAAAATGAAAAAAGCCTCATTTCACCTCTAAAAAATAAAATGTACACTGTTTTAAATTTTAATAATTTGGAAGTTTGAATGACCCAGTTTTCGGACACAAGATGGCTACATTTTTAATGTTTGTTAAATGTTTAACTTTATGGAGAAAATTATTAATATTTAATCAATTATTAAGTCAACGTCAAAGATTTCAAACTCAAGTCATATGTCGGCTATTCATACAACTTGAGAAATGTATTTCTATTTCCATATTTTGTTACAAAAATTTGATCATATATTTAAATGCTATGGCTTAGATTATAGCCATTTCTGTTTTTTTTTTAAATAATGTGTTCAACCCTTCAATTTTATAGTAATTAATAATATTAATCCCCAAACTATTCACACAATCTCTTTATATGAATACTGAAATATTTCATGATGAGAGGTTCATGAACGACAGATTTTTTATAAAAAATATTATTTTCCGTGATAGCTTTTTGTGCAGAATTTGCAATTTTTATACAAAAATACTGTCGAACGCAGAACTGCTTGTGGAGAAGATGGACATTTGACATGTTATACATTTTCCGAGAGTTGCTCCACGCAAGCGAATATGAGTATTAAAATAGTTTTACCAAATCTACTAGGCATGTTTTTCGGTATTAAAGAACAACTTTTCAAATTATTTTCACGATATATCTAAGCTATATTATACCCTTGAAGTAATAATACTACTTTTCGTGGAAGGCAATTTTAAAAATAAAGATAATTAAAAAATCTTGTGGGAAGGAGTTTCTTACGAGCTGTATTCTAAAGTCTAACATCTAATAATTGTGTAACTAGTTTTCTTTTTACTACTTTGTTTCAAGCTGCTAAGCCCATTACTGTGATGGATTGTTAAATGTTTCAACCAAGTATTTGTCTAAAAAGTGAATTGTCTATGGCTCGTCTGATATTGCGAATATTCATAGATAAGATGATTTAACCGTCTTATAAAAAAATCACAATTAGTTTTAGTTAACAACTACAATAGGAGGTCAAATTTTGAGAGGATTGGGATAACAGACTCGAACATGAGAAAAAAGTTACTGTGGGTTTTAAGCACCAAAATATAAATTTGAGAGTTAGATCAAAAGACGCAGTAAAAAATACTGATTACAAATATCTAAAAAAAACTCATTTCGCAAAAAAAAATCACTTGGACCAAATAGCCCTGGAACCGTCGATATATATATACATATATAAAGTTAGGGCAATAAGGTTTTCTTAAGTTAAAAAGAGACTAGAGGCCTTTATCGTATTATTAAGGATATATAAGAGGGTCTGACAAGCGATGCGTATTGCGTTCACAAACATTCGATCAAAGCCGACTTTGATGTATCATTAAAGAGGATACTCCAATCCAATTTAGATACCGATTCGGTGATAATCCCCGCGAGGATAACGTTTCCTTGATGGAACTAATAAATATAGAAAGAAAACGAATATACTTTACTGCCACAACTCTTAAGACTTTAGATATGAAATCTAAATCAATGCAACATTGTTATGTATATTTTTATATGGGCATATTAAGTAACCCAAGTTGTTTTTATATTTCATTATATTTTTATGATACGTTATCGCACATTTATACAGAGTTCAATAAAAACAAGAATTTTATTTATTTATAAATAAGTAGGTATAGTATCCATTGAAAAATATCAATATAATAGATTTTTATGAACAACCAGACATTGAAACTTGAGAAAACCTCATAGGATCAATTTCGGGTAAAGGTTTTTTATCTAATCCTGAAATTAATCTTTTTAACCTGGCAATAGACTCTGCTGGATGTAGTCCTTTTGGGCATGCCAGAGTACAATTAAATATAGAGTGACATCTAAAAGCTTTAAAATCATCTCTGAGTTCAAATAGTCTCTGTTCCGCATCTTCATCTCGGGAATCTATGATCCATCTGTATGCGTGAAGCAAGGAAGCGGGGCCCATGAACCTTCGACCATTCCACCAATAGCTCGGACAAGCTGTGGAACAGCAAGCACAAAGAACACACTCGTATAGGCCAATCAATTTTGACACATCCGCTTCACTCTGAGCGTATTGAAATTTGCCCAAAGCCCCGCTATTGTTTCGAATTAAATACGGACGCAAGCCGTTATAAACATTGAAAAAATGAGTCATGTCCACCACCAAATCTCTAATTACATACATATGAGGTATTGGATGAACAGTTATAACTTTATCATCTGGAATGGTTGTTATACATGCGAGACAGTTCAGACCTTGAACGTTAATAGCACAGGATCCACAAATGCCTTCGCGACAGGAACGACGAAAAGCAAGTGTGGGGTCCATATCTTTGATCTTCATAAGAACGTCTAGCATCATTCGTCCACATGTACTGACATCAAGATCGTAACTCTTTAATTTTGGTTTTTCATTGCTAAGAATTCCTCCAAACCTGTATATTTTAAAGACTCTTCGTGGATCTACAGGCTTCCTGGCCGTGGCAGTGCTTTCCTTTATCGGAGCCGAATACGGTCTTACGTTAAATAAATATGTAATTTGTGGACGACATGTTATTTTCACAAAAGTTGACATTATTTATCCTGTCTTATTATGTTTAATTACTTTTAAAAAGGCAGTTTTTATATTAAAGATTATAAACAAAACTTAAAACTAATCCAAAAATGACATACCAGTGACAGTTAATTTCATTAATCATTTATATAAAAAAAAATCTTTCCTAAATTGAATGAGTTTTCAATAAGATTATTTTTTTTTTCAAATAGTTTCTATATTATTTTCGTTATAGAAGACCCTGATATGTCACGGTTGATACCAGTGATTGTCTTATAAATAACAGATTCCGAGTTCGAAATGTAGAAAGACTAAAATCTGCTTCTATTATAATATATACTTATGTCATATATTTTTATGTCCTGGTCTACTTGGTGGTGGATAAATCCTGAGGAGATGGTCCCTATCTTATAATAAATGACAGTTGTAACGAGGTGGTAAAGCACCCACACACTCTCAATCTCCATTTAATTTTTATTAATATTACTTGTTGAACACAGTGGTATTCGTATATGCATATTTTATAGTTTTTATTACTTATAATGTAAAGGCATGATATTATTTAATAATTATTTTTAATAGTAACACTGCATTTAGTTTAGGTTTCATATATCAGTAATTTTCACAATTTATAGGCAATGTGACTTTCGTAAATATTTTAATTCTATCTGTCTAAAATGATGACATATTACTTTAAAAAAAATATATATTTTCTACGCAGTTGAAAAATATATAATAATACGGTTTTTAAAAAAAAACATATTTTTTTAATATGCCCAATCACGAAGGTTAAATAATAAAATTGTAACAACGAACTTTTTACGATGAAAGCAGATTTAAAGAAAAGCAAATTTAACATTCTATTTATTCTTATTTTCGCTTACCTCAGATATAAGAAAATGAAAATCCTTGGAAGCAACCGACATTAGCATATTTATTAGTAACAACCAAAGAGTCCACGCTCGAAGGCCGAAGCGGATCCGATATCAATAATGAATTACGTGACATTACAATTACGCTAGATATTTTATTATAATACCTACTTATATTAAACTAGACTAGCTTTACGAACTAAACTTGCTTTAACACCGGTGTGTACCTACAGTCAAAATTCTTTATTCTACGAAGTTTGAATATGTGAACGGGACGTCCAATCGATTTTGGCATAAGGAAATCTACAAAAACCTATATTTCAAGCATAAGAAAACGAAATCTAATCTCCAAAAATCACGGATTTAACACAAAATTTTATCCCCTATTTGATCCCCTAAAAACAGTCAACTGTTTTTTACTGTTATTTACAAAAAAATCTTTTAGCTTACCTCCTTTTTATATATTTATCTATATATATAATCTATTATAATTGCATACAAATAAATGCCTCAATATATATATTTATAAATATAAGTACAAACAAATTTTATTGCTCTCTTTATCAAATTATATTTGTGTTTTCCTTACTTCAATTGAAAACCTATGAGACTTACAGAATTAGTGATGCAAATAATATACTTCCCCATTAAATGGATTTATGAAAGCAATTTCTCAACTCATGTACGCTATACTCATACTATATTCTATACTCGAACATACATATACTATATTCAAAAGATGAAAACAGAATAGAGTTCGTGTTAGAATTTCACATTTGTAGGTCATGCCGAATTTCTGACGAGCACCTTAACTTCCTCGGGAATCAAGATAGGATTATTGGCAAATTGTTCCGTTCGCATACCGACCTGTACGCACTCGAAATATTAAGCACCTATATTCAAATTCCACTTATTGGCACATTCTTTAGCTTTCCCTAAAGGTTAGTATTATGAAAATTCTTCTTTTTATGTCTTTATATTCTTGTACCACATCTTGAACCTGTTATTTTTATAGTATTTTGTCTCAATCGCACGGTCCCGTACTACTTTTACCTACTTTAGTCCTTTCACCTGAAGGTTGTCTGTCAGAGATTGCTCTTAGCAATAAGACCGCCTTTGCATATTTTATTTGTTTAAACTCCGCTTATACATGTTATTTTTTTTAATGTTTATTTCTGTGTGCAATAAAGTGCTTATCTATCTATCTATCTATCTTGAATGTACAAATATTTAAACAGTTTAGGCATTAGGTACTGTGAGCACATAGGTATGTATTGTATTGGGCCCATTTTGTGAACATTGAATTAAATAAGGCGTTGTTTATGTAGCTTGCGAAATTTTGCCTTGGAAACAATTCTAAAACAGCGAATTAATTAAAACCTTCACAACAAGCAAACTCAACAAAACCAATGAAAATTACAATAACAATATCTGTTTGTATCCACGGTAATTCAATACGGAACATTATTCAGTAATTCTTGCTTAAATAAGCTTTAAGTCAAATGAATTATTAGTTCTAAAATATTCTCAACGAAGATGGAGCGTTCGTCCAAGAAACAATAGTACGGTTAAACAGTACGGTACTATTTTTTTCTTAGTTATTATCTGTTAATGGATAATAAATATGTTGTTTCAAATATCACTCTGTTTTTATATATACTTAGATATCTTCAAGAGATGTTGATGACGGATTTTGTTGATGTTTGTCCGAACACGTCTGGATACAGATTATCCGAGGCGACGAATAGTTCAAGAGGCAATGGAATAAGTAGATCCCGCGGCATTGAATACGCTAGTTTATAAATTCCCCAACCAACTATTATCCTCATCTCATTAGTAGAGAGTCACCGGACCATTTTGTCAAACTACCGCATAAAATAAATAAAATAGGTATATTTAGCTCTTAATACCTCTGCTAACCTCAATTGGTTCTTTTTTTTATATTAATAACCAAGGCATCGGCAGTAATATATATTTATTTTTTAATCTGGAAACCTATGATTTTTTTCCAAGCGTTGTACTTTAATAAACGGTTGATGCCTTTACTTATAGATAACTCAGATTAATAATACCTATATAAAAATCATACATATACATATATAACAAACTCATGAGTTACTAAATAATTTCATGAGTGATACCTATATTTATTGATTCGAGACAATTAGAAGGAACAAAAGTTACACACAAATACACCACTTCTTATTTCAGTAAAAATCTTTATCAGAACCCTCGCGAGCCTTACAATGGATAAGAGCTAGTTAAGTATATAGAATAGGTACCTAACTCCGACTTATCAAAATATATATAAAAAAATATGAATATAAATAATAATACACAGACAACTACCAGATATAGCTACTAGTGTCAATAAATAGGACGAACGTGATCAAAATATGCTTTCTGAGTATTTTTAATTTAGCAATAATGCAAAAACAAAACGAAAACAAAGCTAATAACTTCAATAATAACTTCCTGGTGTGATCAATCAGTCGTTAAAATGATAGAAAATGGCAATAACGATATTGTTACGTTATTTTAGCTGTGGGCTTATTTTATATTGTAAGTTTTTGACTCAATCTTTCTTTTATCTTTTCTTTGCTCTTGAACCCCCGCTCCATCCGCTTATTTTAAATTTAATCATTTACATCTGTTTTTATAAGCAACATACAAGTAATTTGCGACAACGTGACAATTTTATAGTTTTAAAATAAAATACTTTTAAATTAAAACGGTTTAGCAAAGATTATGCCAATCGATTTTTTCAAGACAATTTTGGTCAATTTTATGTAAAAGTTACTAAAATTCTGTTATTAAAAATGACATGAAGTTTATCTTAAATGTTTAAAATATAATTTACAGGTTTAGATGCCAAATCGATATCGCTCAACGACCTTATTGCGGCGGAAAGACTAGATTTACATCCACTTCAAGAAATATCCAGTGTACCAGGTAAAGCAATTCTATAATATATTTAAAATTAATATAAACCACTTGTCATATATGTTGAGGTTATTTAAATGCTGATTATAATATAATTTAATTTTATCCCATCGCGATGTATACGTACCTACCGTCATGGTCTCCATATAGACTTTTAGAATAATTTTTCTAAACATACCTAAAATTAAAAAATATTTTTAATGAGCATTCTTTCATTCTTTATCTCAGAACACTTACCCTCTCCTAAGGTCCTACCACTGTTTGAAATACCAACCCATACAAAAACAAAGAAGCGTGGAGAATCAAGTATGTACTTTTAAGATATATTAATATAGTGTTTTATATTTTATCCTCAAATTATGTAATTTAATAACTTTTTTAGGTTACACAAATCGCGCCAAGAATAGAACATTACTGAAATTTCGAAAAATATTCCCGATTAAATCCCCATCGAAGCCAAAGCAATTGAAGTATCTGCAAAAACCAGATTATAAACGTAAAAAATTAACCGCAAAACGCGAAGTGCAAAGAAGAAATGTTAAAATTAACCAAAAATACATCCCTCTACTTAGGAATATTGAGTTGTTATTTGATAATATTCTTAGTTCAGATTCTAGCGAAACCTATCAATCTAGAGGAAACAAATACAAGAGAAATCAGAATTCCAATAAAAAAGGTAACACGTGCATCTGCAATGATAAAAATGATTCCGAAGATTACTCGCAAGAAGAGAGAGGTACATCTACCTCGTCTCCTTCCAATGAGATCGAGAATGCGTCCTCTTTCGTTACTACCACCCCGCAAACCGATAATATTATCTATGATAACGTCAGCCGTTTCAGACGGAATAAGAACATACCCTTATTATTTGCAAGAAATCCCACTAGCTTTCGGGGAAACGATACTAGACTCAGTGAGAGAAGTAGCCCCACATATAACAGGCGCTCTCAAGGACATTTCCCCGGGGATTATGGAAATAGTAAACGCAGTGCCGTCAACGCAGACAATGCATCCTATTCAGAAAATTATGTCAAAAATTCCAACAGTAATTCACGAAACAATGCAAGTTGCGTTAGATTCACAGGCGGAATACGAGGAATCGGAACCAATATCCAAACTTCAGAGGCTAATAGAGGAGCCAGTAAAAGCTGCACACTCACAGTCCCGTCAAATGAAACCTCTAAAGATGTTTCAAGAAACATATCAGAACACAATGAGCAAGTTGAACTCCAAGTTAGGGGAATCGAAACAAAAAGCCCAGTCTTTCTATCAGAACCTGCTTCAGGACTACAAGACGATGAACCCCAAGAAGAAAATTTTCGAATACGAGGTACCGAAGACTATGAAAAAAGCGTCCCAATCAATGTCTCCAGTGATAAACGAATCATTGTCAGAAATGGCCAAATGGCCTCAGAAAATAAAAAAGTTCGTAGAACAAATGAAGCAGTAGGGCCGAAAGTTGTTATGATTTTCGATGGATATAGTGTAGCTAGAGATGTGAATGGCGAAAACAAGATGACAGAAAAGGCAATTCATATTCACTCCTAGTTCACGTTTTAAATGAAAGTCAATTATTTCAAATTAATATTTATTTACTTAAAAAATAAGTATAACAGACTATCGTCTTCCTTTCTTTCCCTTACTTTTATTGCTACTTTGCTGAACAGCTTGAGGTTGTTGTTCCGCAGGCCTGAAACAATTATTCTTTATGAAATATTACCATTAGACTCAAATTTACATCAATTCTACAAACAATATTCTTGTAAATATTTTTCTATTTAGCAATTCATTGTGTTTTAAATGCATAATGTAAGTGCAAAAACCAAATGTAATTAAGAACATTGTTTTCTTTTCAATTAAAATGAAAATAAAATACTTTTCTGATAATTGACTTTTTATCCCACATGTATCAGACTGATGATGTTTACAAAATTTGTTAAAGTACTTTGGATTATTAAAGCAAGATATTTTTTTAAAACAAATTACATATCAGAAAAACAATTTCAATTGATGCTAGAATAGTATTTTAATTGTGATGAATAACCATACCATTTTACAATTATTATCTGACTTATATTTGGCTGCATTATTAATAATAATAAATGATTTTTAAGGTGGTGAAAAGCTTAACTTAAAAAAATACCTAAACAATGTACCTGTTTTGACGAGTCTTTAATTTTGGTATAGATTCAACTATATGCCTCATGATAGACTCTCTTGTCGAAAATTCTTCTTTGATTGGTGTACCATCATCATTTTTTAACTCAACACGAATACGACCCCGGTGCAACATTTCCTAAAAATATAATTTGAAAGTGTTTTTAAGTTGGCACATAATAAGGGCCAATAAAATACCTAGCCAGATTAAATTATTGCCGCCTTTTCGATTTTTCTTTATAGTAAATTCTAAATAGAAAAAAAATTCTATATAGTAAATAAGCTATTGTAAGTTATAAATATTTCGAAATGTTAATTAAAAAATTATATTTTTTGTAATTTTGAACCAATTTATCAATCCCTAGATTACTTTTGACTGCAGAATAACATTTATATATTGACAGATATTCTAAAAAAATCGGTTCAAATCTGAGCTCACTATTGTAAAATAATGTATACCATACCTTACTACGTTCACGTGGGTACAGTTTATTTTCAACTCCAATGCGCAGTCCAGTAGTAGAAAGAACATCTCTTATTTCCTGATGTGTAGGATTTTCTACACATATATCTCTTGGCAACCTACGACCCTCGGCAAGGGTTTTTTTGCTATTCAAGTAAGCTGGGTATATACATATCCACCTAGAATAACTCTAGGATTAAGATATGATGGATTAAGATGACAAGTTTAACACCATAAGGAGGTTTGATAACCTTTAATGTTATGGCAAATAAGAACATTCCTTAACATGCCTCAACCATGTATGAGCTAATAAGAATTAAGTGTAATTAAATGTAGGTATGAAATGTAAAATTATATGAATTATATATACCCATAACATCAAAGCTTCGTAATATTAATCTCACCTTTGTACATCGCTATGCTTCTTGTCTGGTGACCACGAAGATACCATAGTTGCCATGGTATGAAGTTTAAACTTTGATTACAGCAAATATTTAAAAATAAGGTATAAGTTGATGAAAAAAACTAAATAAACAGCATGCTATGATGTTCCATATATAATGTAAGCTTACTCTAAGCACACTGAAATTATTTTAATATTACGGTCTGCTTCAACGATCACTATTAAAATTTTATTTTTCTTCAATTCTAGTGACAGTAATTAGAGAGGTATCAGATGACGTATCAACATGGACGGTGGAGGTATGGAGTACCAATTCAGTAAATCAAAATATGTCCTTCCAGAGTACCTAATTAATGACGCTATTGTACCTTAAAGAAATAAAATTCAAAGCACATAAAATATATAATAATGCAAAATGGTTCCTAATTCTAATTATTGCTTCACAAATTACATGAAAAGCATTATAGCGCTATTGCTATTTTAAACTATTATAAGGTTATTAAGAAACAGTGCAAGGCCTTTCGAAACAACATTCTTATAAGAATAGTAATTAGTAACACAATCTGTACATTCAATAAAATACCGTGTACATTTTAAGCACATGAACTCACATACACGTAAACAGAAGTCAGAATAATAGTTTTTAAAATATTTGTTTGAAAATGTTTATAAACATATAAGCCATGTTAAAAAATTTGCCTGTTTATTTTTACTTATGTAAATCTTCTTGACAGATTTTAACGATATGGTTTAAATTCCACGATAAGCGTATGGGATACTTTTTATTCGTAAAAAAACTTTATTTTCACGGTACAGTCTAATTTGGGCTATAATTACAATACAACAAAAAAAATTGGACAATGAGATTTGGTGTGGTAGTGGATTACTGTTTAAATCAACATAGTTATAATTTTCACGAGAATTATAGTATGATATAATATGATAATCAAATATTACAGATTTTAGATACATTTAAGACGTTATGACAGTTAGGGCACACAAAAGCGCTGGCAACAGCTTTAAAGTAAGTAATTTCTCTTTACTTTGTCTTTACTATCTAATTTTGACAAACTATCATAATCTGCAAGAAAACTAGCGCTATAGTGGTTACTTGATGAAGTTACATAGTTAGTACTGTAGTTAGTACAATACCCTTACCCTCGATAGTCTATTCCTCTCTAGACCATGTAGAAGTGACAGCTTTTAAGTGACAATGTTGTTTTGATTAAGATTTAAGGTTAATTTTATGAAATTTATTTTATTTAAATAATTCAAACAGATAATATTATTTATTATTACAAGCCCAGTAAATATTTTATGCCTATCAAATAGATCATGTCTTGTTTAGCTGTGAGTGATCACGTTATTGCAGTTTCAAATGGATTTTATATAGATTTTTATAACAAAACATCTGATAAACTTACTAAACTATCAATAGATCCAGCACCACATGAGGGCGAAACGGTTACAGATATTATAATATCTTATGATGGTAAATATTTAGCTGTATTATTGTCCCTATCCAAGAGGCTGATAATTTATGAGATACCACATATGAAACTGGCTCTGAATATTACCGTACCGAGAAGAGCAAGTAAGATAAGATTCAATGTTAATAACTCACAAATATTTGTAGCAGACAAAACTGGTGATGTTTTATGCTACGACATACCAAGTGGCAATATTGGTACTAAGATTCTGGGACATTTAAGTCTTCTCCTTAACATCTTACAAACCAATGACTCTAAATATCTTATTACATGTGACAGAGATGAAAAGATTAAAGTATCTTGCTTTCCAAATACTTACAATATACAAACATACTGCTTAGGACACAAAGAGTTTGTAAATCACATAGAGCTATTACCACACTTGCCTAAATACATGACAAGTACATCTGGAGATGGAACTGTCAAATGTTGGAATTATGTTAATGGAGCCTTATTACACACCATTGATACGTACAATGACATAAAAAATAACGACCTGCAGGAGCAGTTTAGTAAATTAATGGATGAAGATGGTATAGAAGTTACTACACTTCCAATAGTGCACTATACAGTGTCTAAGTTTACCGAGTCATCAAGCATTTTAGCAATAGCTGTACATACCTATATGAAAATAATGTTATACCAATTGCAATCTAGAGATAACAATCAATTCAGCCACAGCTTATTATTCGAACTGCCTGTGGAAAATTTTCCTGTTGCAATGAAGCTGTCCAACTCTTCATTATATGTGTATGACAATGTGGATTATAATATTAAAGAATACAATATTATAAATAATAATGAAAACACATCTATTAAATTACTAAGAAGTTTTCCAGTATTTGAAGATAGGCAATGTAAAAGTGAAAAATATGATCCTAATTATATCAAAGTTTATTTTAAAAGAAAATTTGATAATGTACAGGAATATCAAGAAAGAAAAAAACTAAGATTGGAAAAATCTTAACTGATTTTTTATAAATAAAACATGCTTTGTTTATTTTACTTTTTTTTTTTTTTATTAATTTTAATTTAGATAAGCCAATGCCAAGCTTTAGTTTTAACACTTAGATTGCACCTCCATGACATCTACTTGTTTTTGTGCGTACGAGTGCGGCCCGTACGCGATATATGGAAATGAAATTTATACACGAATGCGGTCTTACGGGACGTTTGTTATTTTTTTGTTGTTACTCTCTTCAATATTTACATAAAACAGATAAAAACGCGTAGTAATAATAATATTTTATATTGTCCTGAAACATTAGCCCTAAAAGGCTATATATTAAATTATCGCTTCTTATTATACTAAATTTGTTTGTTAAAAACTGATATGAGTTTTATAAAAGTTATTATTGTCTCTACTACACTGGTTACGTTAAAATATCTTTATATGAATCGATAATTGTTTTTAAATTTCAAAAAGCTATACATGTATATATACAATATACATACATGCAGTTTAAAAATACGACTACAATAGATACCAATTTCCAGGTTTTGTTACGGTTCCTTTACATCACATATTATTTATAACATATAATGTATAAATATACCAGTTATAACTTTACTAAAAAACTAGCTACGGCCCGCGACTTCGTCCGCATGAATTATTTGGAAGTACTCGTTCCGTCAGAACTTCAAAATAAAAAGTATATAAAAAACTTGATATAACACATTGAATACTTTTCTAGTTTTAATAAATAAAATATTACGGTTATTAATCGAAATAAAATATTTCTTTATTTGGACAAATTTACTTATGTGGAGCGAAATTTCATTAAATTCGGTCCAGCAATTTAAGAGATCATCCCGAACATCTTTACATGAGATTTTTGTATGATAGTGACATTTGTACTGATTTGTAATAAGTGGATAAACATATTTAACGATATACATACTTAATACTTATTTAGTTGTAATAAATAAACATAAATCCTCCTGACAATAAGGAATACATTAAAAAAAGAATCATCCAATTTGGTGCAGTCGTTCAGAAATTATGCGCGTACATACATTTTACTGATTCATTTTTATTTATATAGATTAAAAATTGCGCAACTGTTTCGTAAGGCCGCACTGTCAATGCATTAGGGTTTACCAGATACATATTTGAGTCGACCCGCACTGCCGTTGTAATATTTTGACGAGACACCAGTGTCGAGTCACACTCGCAATTACGATTTAGTTATGTTTGGATAAACCATTTGAGTTTATTTATTATATAGTAGAACCTTAGATTATTAATATCTCAGTAAATAAAGTAAAAAGTTGGATATAGCCATTTCTTTTATGATATTTTATTCATTATTTTTGAAGTAAATAAAAAAATATATAACCAGGTAATTATTTATTTTTAATACAGTTAAACAAAAAAAATATGAAGTGCAAGTCTTATATGTTGTACAAAAATAAATGAAACCTAAGTGAAGTTTCAACATTAAGAGCTAACAAGATATTCTAAGCCAAGTTCATATTAACTAACAAAAAGCTAAATTACATATCACATTTTTAATTAAACTCAACAAGATAACCTTAAAATGTAGAATCTGATATTTAGTGGTTTTTAGAAATGTTTTTTTAACCTGATAAATGACTACTCAAATTCATCCAACTTAAATATAGTTAATATTAATACAAACATATTTTTACATTCACAATAACATCTAAATGCAATAAATATAAGGGTTTCGAGTTTACCTAGATTTAAGCACATTAGCAAAGTTACGGAGCAGTGAACCAAGGCAGTCAATTTGATTTAAAACACTGTCAACATCATTCTTGAGTTCCATTAGATCTGGTAAATTATTACAATCAGGCACATTTAATAGATTTGTAAATACTTTGTCCCAAAGGCTATTCTTCATATACCTGTAAAAATATTTTATTCCAATTACATTCTGCTTCATTTCTACAAAAAGACCATTAACAGTACCTAGTTATTTCTGAATACATTTCTTTGTAAAACTATTTTACATAACAAAAATAAGTAACTAGTAGAGACAAATCCTGTAAATCATAGTACTCTTACCTGGGTAATTTCTTATCTATGTTCCATTGTCCTAAACGATTAGCTACTTTCATGTAGCTGCCCATTAAGATCACATGTATGGTACCGGCAAGACAATACAAGTCAGTTTGATAGGTCCACGGCTTTCCTTCTCTCATTTCAGTGCATGTAAATCCCTCGGTAGCAATTAGCTGAATACACAAACATTTATGATTTGTAATATAAATTGTAATACAAATTAGATAGCCGTCAATTAAATATTGTTTAAATATATTACTTACTTCTCTAAATGAGGTTCCTTCTGGGAAAAGTGACATATCAATGGCACATCCTAAATCAATTAACTGTAGGGAAGGAGTTCGCCATTCTTGAGTTGGTCTGTAAAAATATAATGATTAATAACATTTTTATAGCTTTTGTCAAGTACCAGGAGTTTATGGAAATACTTACATCTTCATTAACAAAAAGTTATCAGGTTTAATGTCAGCGTGTATGATCTGTGCCTTATGGAGATAATGGACTATGGAGAGCATTTCTGATGTTAGCAAAATAACTATTAGCTCATTGATGCACTTTGAGGTAGCAATTCTCACTTTGTTTGCGACATCTAGCAATGATCCATAGCGCGAGTATTCAGATACGAATAAACTGGCGTTTTCGCCTAAGAAGGCAGCAGAAATTTCCATATAACCTGGGAGCTGCAAAAGATCATAGATATTCGTTACAAATATAAGTCAATCACAGAAACATATTAAACATTGGTCATGACTTTAAACATTATACGTAATAATTGTTTTCAAAGTAAAGACTTAACTCATTACTTACCATGAAAGGATCTTTTATCCTGGCTTTAATTTCTTGACAAATGTAAAATTCCCATGGGCGACTCGGTTTTTGATATTTGACCGCAACTGACTTATTGTTATGAAGATCCAAACATAGAAATACAGCGCCATAGTTTCCTTTTCCCAGTTGTTTTTCTATCGAATATTTACTACTACCGACAGAAATTGTCGTCGCCGTTTGCAATTTTGGTATAGATCTCACTTGTATATAGCCCTCAGCATGGGTCTTATTAGGGAATTTGACATACTCTAATAACGATGTTAGCATCTTCTTGTTGAATGGATCAATTATTTTAGGAAATTCAATATCAGCTGGTCGTGGAATATCACTGGTATCTACCAAAGAGATAGAATGCGAAGATTTGAACGCTCCACACTCCATGGAATTTTCACTATCAATGTCCATACCATAGCCATCAGATTGGAAATCTGACTGACGTGAATATATAGAAGAGATTCTACTATCCTTACTGACCGAGTCTCTGCTATCTTCCGATTGAATCTCAACTCGATGTTCAAAATCCAACTGCCTTTTTGAAATATCCTTTTGTTTTTCGACAGAGTGAATCTTAGCTGATTGAATTGGTGTAGCTGATTGCACAGTCATACCATCCTTACTATCAGTGTCCGAAAGTCCAGAGGAGGGCGGAACTTGAGCCTGCTCAGGACTCGACACGTATAGATTTTTATGCATCTTCTGCGATATACTTGGACTATTTGTAAATTTCGGTGTATTTGCGTTATCTTTAGGTTCATTTCTATTTGAAATAAAGTTCAAAAATTGGTTTGAAAATCCAACTTCAGGAGATTTTTGGTCACCTTTTACACTGGGTTGATCGTACCTTACATTTCTTAAGACGGAGCTGTTAGGACTCTTATGTAGCGCAGGATTTTTCAATTGTGAGTTACTCATAAGAGACGAATTCTTATCAACATCTCCTCGATCGTGACATTTACCAGACGTATCGACAATTTCTTGACGCCCCTGTGATTCCGAATATGTAGTTTGAACCATGTTTGCATCGTGCATAGACGTATTGCGGAAATTATTTTGAGAAGCTTGAGGACTTTGATAGATTTGAAATTGTTGGTTGTTAGGCATTCCATATGGCGCCTGATTATTTTCCACTTGTTTCGGCGCTTGCCTATAAGGACTTTGAACCGCATTAAAATTTGGACTATTAGAATTTTGACCTGTGCTTGGATACATATTTGCATTGTTGTACGGGCCTTGAATGTTATGATAATTTTGTTGATTGTATGTATTTTGTGTCGGTGGTTGATTAGATCTTTGGAAATATACAGAGTTTTGAAATTGCGTTTGATGTGGAGGACTTTGGAAAACTGCCGTCGGTTGATGCTGTTGCTGGTTCACGTAAACATTGCGGTCTGTTTGGTTGGAGTAGTGGAATTCTTGTCGCCCCGTATAACCATGCTGAGGGCTCATCATAACATTTCCAGGATTATTAACCGGTGATTGATGGTACGCCATTTGGTTCGAATAAGTTGGACTTTGAAATCCAGCTGGGATTGGTGGATTCATTTCATGAGGACTCTGCATGCTAGGATGTTGTGGGCTTTGGTAGGCATTTGGATTAGGACTTCCATAGCCTTGAGGCTGTTGTTGGTTCATCATATGATTATTTGAAAAACTTTGTTGAAAATTATAGTTCTGCTGAAAATGACCGTGCATTTGCCTTTGCGGTGAATATCCACTAAAATTTTGTGGCAAGGGCTTCTGATATTGATGATCATGAGAATGATAAGGCACTGAAGAAGACGGTGTAATCGCCATTTTATTTTCCGCTTCCCGTTTCTGTGGGTATACGCGTGCAAACTGGCTATTAGGCATTCTCGATTGTGCTGACAAAGAATTCCTTTTTGATGCTGTGTTTGGATGATTTGGATCGTTATGATTATACACGGAATCGAAATTAGTCGTGAAACCAGTGAAATTGGTCCGTGTTGATTGTCCTGAAGAACTAGAACCCGATTTACTGAAATACCAAATTAGAAAATAACGCTGCAGCATTCTATGGGTACCTTACAACTACTAACTAAAGCTCACACAAAAATTTAAATGCACTCTTCATACAAAAACCTACCTATTGTATTCTCTTGTAGCTTCCATAATAACAGAAAGTCCTCCACCTTGATTATCTACAGTTGCATGTTGGTCGGTGGTTTGTCTAGAACAATCATCTCTCTTAGTACTCACTTGGTCCGGTTGCTCTATGACACTTTCGTCCATGCAAAATTTTGGAACAGAGGCAAATTTACTGGACTGATCGATATTAGTTGGTTTCTTAAATTGCGACATGTTTGGAGTACTAGCGTCTTTAATATTAAAATTAAACACTTGGGTGCAGGATGGCTCTTCATAGAATGTTGTTTTATTGACCTAAAATTATAAAAATATATAATACCCACATCATTAAATGGTGTAAATTAATAATAAAGTTTTGATATATTACATGTGGAGCTTGTGGAGCTACAGCTGTTTGAATTGCATTAAATTTATTTGCGTTTTCTTTATCCTCAGGCAAAATTCTTGCATCTGGCAAATCATAATTTTTCTTTGTATGAATGGCCATCGTCATTGATCGATCTTCATGTATATCGAATTTGGGCACGTCGAACTGTTGTACGACGGGCTGGACAACCATTGACGGCTCTGCTAAAAGTTACAAAGTTTATGTAAATATTTATGCAAGTGTCAATACAGACAAGAAATGAAATGCAATTTATAAATTTAGTAACAATTTACCATTGTCATTAAAAATGTTACGCAATTCCCACCGCGCTTCCTTCGTATTAACAGTCACCGAATCTCCCAAAAGATTGCTCATCAAACTTCTATTGAATTCCTCCATCAAATTATTTTTACCCATGTTGCCTGCATTCTCGTTATTGAAGTGATTATCTGCTACCTGATTTTCTTTATCACTTAATGAACTTGATGGGAGTTCATTTTCGTCGTTTTTCTTAGCAGCCAGTTCGCTGACTTCTTTGGAGTCCAAATTACATAATACTTTAGGTTCACCCGGTGAATGCATGTTTGTAACTTTGGTTACATTTTGCAATTTAGGCATGGTTAGTGCCAATGGCATCAGCTGTGACATATGATCCTGTTCAGTGTCTAAAGCACAGTTTGCTAAAGTCTCTAAAGCACTACACTGAGCCAGTGTTTCATTAATATTCTTATAAGTCTCTTGTACTTGTACATTTTCATCTTCTACCCTTTCATGAGGATTATATGATGTGTATATTCTTGCTTTAATTTCTTCTAAACTGTATTCTTTATCATTAACATAGACCTTAAATAAATGAATAAATATTTATTGTAATTTCTTTAACTGAGAACATCTTTCTATATAATATGTTTCAAATGAAAAATTTATAAAAGCCTAAGATTTACATTTCTCACCTGGTCTTTACTATAACAAGGAATCTTTGTTGGATCTGCAGGGTCGGGCACACAAAGAGGTACATTAAATGTTAAGTCATCTACACAGTAAGGCATATGCTTCGAAGAAAGTTTTAATTCATCATCCACATCTTCAAATGCTACAAATTAATAAATATTCATTAAAAACTTTATATATAATTATATAACCATTAAAAGAAATCAATACATAATTGTATAAATAACTACATACAGGCAATTTAACAGTAACCATAAAATAAATAATAACATTTTAAAATAATAAAGAGTTTTGTTTAACAAGAATAGTTCTAAATATAAAAAATATACTAACGAGTAAAAGGCAAAGGTTGATGTGGAACAACATTTGCATGAACCATCTTTGTTTTAGGGTTTGTCCAGATACCAACTTCCTTCTCATTTTCCACATTAGAAGCCTGGACTAAGGATGCTGGGCCAGGGTCTTCAGCAACCACAACTCTTGATGTTGAAGGAGTATCCTAGATTAAGAAAAATTATATCTTTTTGTAAATATTTAAATAAAATATATTTTAAAACAAATTTTAAGTTTAAGAGGTGATGAAGAATGTGATAATTTAAGTGACAAGTACTAGAAGTTTCTTTAAAAGACATTTAAACATTTTTGACAACCACAGCTACTAAGGTATAAAATTTTAATGATTATTATTAAATATTTGTTAAATTGTATAATTATGAAAAACCTACCTCATACACATTGACCATGACATTAGAGTTAGTTAATCTATTATCAACCGCTTGCTGCCTCACCACACCAGGCAAAGTATTCTTAATACTATCACCCACTCTCTGGACTGGGACATTGGCAATGTTACGCCTCTTAAATGACTTGAGTGACGTTAAAGCCATTCTAGTTTCAGCAAGGGCAGATGCAGCCTTGCGTTTTGTAGGAGAGTCATCATGTAACATACGCTGAGCAAAAAACAACTGAAAGTTCCTGCAAGTATTTTTATAGTTGTTATTTAAATGATAAGAATGACATAAAATATTAATATACACTTTTCAGATTTTTTTTTCAACTTATATAACCTTTTTGAGTAATACTAAAATTCAAATACCAATTATATAAAAACTTACATATGAGCCTGTTCTAGCTCATCCAATGGCTGTGCCTTAGCTTGGACACCAAGCATGTACACTTGATTGGCTTTCTTATAGTCCCCAGATTCTTCACAATAGCATGCCCAGGCACGGTAAAACTCTGAACACTCCACACCAATACCAGTGTTGTACAATCTTTGATATATCTCAAGAGGGTTAGACAAACAATCCACCTAAAATTTTAAGTAGATTATATAATGATAGAAAAGATATTAGAATTCTTCAACATACATTGTTTTGAGCTCAAATTAACTAGTCAAATGTTAATAAATTAAATAAAATTGATCAATTTACATATAACAAATCATTTAATATAAAATATACATATAATAAAACACTTACATATTTAATCCACAATTTAACAAGTCTCCTGTCTTGAAAGTATCTTTCATCTTTTTCAAACAATTGTAGGCAGTCTTTAATAAGTTTGTCAATGTTACCTTCATGGCCGTGCTTGGGAAAGGACTGTTCTACCCATTGGATGTAATTAAACCATGGCTCTAAAGGATCAGAGCCTTGATATTGTCTAATAGCTTCTTCATGCTCCCTGCAAGCATGTTTGATTTAGCCAATTTATACACACTATTAAAATATCTGATTGGATTAATTAGATTTAGATAGAATTTCCTATAAAAAGCTATACTATATTAGCCTCGTTTTCAGTTAACAAGAGCGACAGTTTTAATTATCAAGATACGCATATAATTGAAATACTGGATTATGGGATATTTAGTATATTTCAGGTATTTAAGATAACTCAAGCAAAGCAAAAAGTCTTTAGAGACTAATCACCAAATAAATAAGTCAAATAACTTTTTTAATAATACAATAACAATAGGAATAAATAAACAATACTTACTCTTTTTGAAACTGCAGTTGTCTTTGAGCATCACTATCCGACTGAGCTTGCAGTGCAGTGCCTAGCTGCATAAGGTTTCTGCCACCTCTCAGAGGTTGGATATTTTCTTTACTAACATCTATATCCATTTCAGTACTATATTTAAACCTAAATATCAGAACATCAGAGTTAAACACAGGATATTTTCAACAAAATACGTGATTTAAGGACCTAGATTTACTTGTACGAAATTTCATAAAGAAACAACTTAGACACTATAACAACCCCTCAAATAATTATTTCCATGCATTTCACAAACAGGTCGTTCTAGAGTTCATTATAATTTACAGGATTCACCGATTATATTGCTTAAAAAAATATGTCTGTTACAACTGAAGCACAAATCCTGAATTCACTCACCATCAAAATGACAAAATTGTGTAGACGAATGATATCTATGGTTCAATTCAAATTCGTAATAGACATAGCCGTTATGTTATTGTTCCCTACGATATATCTTACTCATTTATAAAAATATCTTTGATAAATAATGTCAATATTATTAACAACCTTTTATAATGAAAATTAATGAATAATAGAGCATTTAACACTGAATTTTATTGCTTTTTAACATTTAAATACATACATTATAAATTATTAAATTAAAAATGGCAAAGTTCGCCGGTTACAAAGACAGCTATAGAATGTATTTCTTGATACAATTTTTCACAAGTAAAATTGAAAGTGTTAGTTATAATTGTCGTACATTTTGTTTTCTTATCTCATTTAGACATTTATCTACGGATTTAATCATGGCCATAGCTTCATAGTGCTCTGTTTGTATAGCTTGTACATTATAAAGCACATTAATTCATTTACCCTACCGGCTTTTGAGGAACCCTCAAGGATCTCCTTAATTGATTTAACAATGTTAGATATATAATCTTATTATTTTGTAATGTATGTTTTTAATACATACCTACATAAGAATTACTGTAAAACCGCAATTTGTTTGGTGATTTTAATTACTTGTCTGATCTACTGGCTGCATCACATTGTTCCCTTAGAAGTTTTAAACTGCGGTAGTGTTTGGGGCCGAGTTATCCCCCACTCCCTCAAATTTGACGAAGGGGGTGATGGCTGACCCTTGCGTTTTATGCAATAATAGTATTAATAAGACTATGATTTTGGTTTTTAATGACCAGGCTACCAACTTTTTGCGTATGCAGAACAATAACATTTTCAGAGTGGTGTTTAACACCACTACCACTACCTACCACTACCACCTTCTTGCAGCGTCTCGGATATGTTTGCAGATGTGCGAACGTATGGTTTTCATCCCATCAGGCCATTATTGCAACGACTGAGAAGCAGTAACAAAAGCTTGCTGAAAACGATGGACAATATGACTGCCCAATCCAGCCACATTGTATGCAATTGATGACGAGGCTGAAAGCCTGATACACTTATTCTGTATAAATGTCTGTCTATTTTCCTAATATGTACCCATTTTGTATAGATCTGTATTAAGGATTTACTATTTAATCCGAGAATAAAGCTCTTGGAGATTAAATTAAGCGATCAATATTAATTCTTATAAAAGAAATGCTTAGAGGAAGAAAAACAATAAACATTTTAGAAAAAAAAAAAAGGAAAGAGGAGAGAAAAGTAAGTAAGCCCGGTTACTTCTTAAACTGTTAAATTTGTCTTTTGTAAAGCTTACTAAAGACAAATTTATAACAACACTGGTTTAAGCTTAAGCAAGCTCAAATTTTATCATCGAGAATTTAGAGAAACTTATCGATTTAGTACTAGAGAGAGTAATGCATACATTAATGGATACGATAGACGAGACGATATGGTAGATATAGTACTTAAGGAATGTACCCATAATATGTGAACGATTTTGGGGGTTATTGAAAATACCACGCTTGGTTACTTGGGGTGATCGTAGGTCGTCACATAGTAATTTTTTTTCACTTGTAGTGTAAATATGCGCGCATGTTGCCCGTCACGCGGCAAGCGCCATGACGGGCAGGCGTGAGCCAAAATATATTTTTTAAATATTTTCTTCTCTTATACTACTTACACTTAATATACTTCTGAATTACTAAAACTCGAGGTTGGGCTTAAAAATTTTAAAACCTGGTCACGTAGTATGGTAACGTTCCGTTATACAAGGTGTCCGTTTCGTTATACAAGAAAGGGTACCGGGTATTTGTAAGTTCAATAAAACAAAAATTATTTGTACGCAATAAAAAAGTTTATTGTTTATTATTAGCATATGAATTGGAGAATTATTTGGAAAAAATGATGTTATCCAAATGATGACCGTTACGTTGCTGGCACTCTTCTAAACGGAAACGAAGATTGGCGATAACACATTGACACATAGCTATCGATATTGCTGTCATTTCTGACTTAATGTTTTGCTTTAACTGGGTTAGATTCGTCGGATTGTTTTGATAAACCTTACTTTTAAGGTATCCCCATTCAAAATAGTCAAGCGGGCTAAGGTCGGGGCTTCTGCGAGGCCAGTTGATGTTACCCCTTCGCGAAATGACTTTGTTAGGGAATAATTCGTTAACAACTTCCATTGAGTCATTTGAGGTATGGCAAGTGGCCCCATCTTGCTGGAACCACGTTCTTGAGTTGAAAGCTGCAAACTCCTGCAACTCTGGCACCGAAACATTTTGCAACATATCGCAATAACGGTCACTATTCACATTAATTGCTCGGCCTCGTTGATCTTCGTGAAAATATTTACCAATTATGCCTTTAGCATACATAGCGGCCCAAACAACTTTGGGCTATGCAGGGGTCGTTCATGCTTTCGTCTCGGATTCTCCACTGCCCAGTACCGACAATTCTGCTTATTCACATGACCATTCAGGTGAAAATTTGCTTCGTCACTGAACAGTATGTTGTTAAAGTTGTTAAATCACTGCAGCATTTCGTTCGCAAAATTCAGTCGATTAGCATAGTCCGTATCCTTCAATTCTTGAACCAATTGAATTTTATAGGCTTTTAGATGTAAGTCTTTCTTTAAAATCAAATGTAAAGACGATTTTTTGATGTTCAACGCTTGGCTTCGCTTTCGGATGAATAAAGACGGATTTTGACGAACTGACGCCTCAACTTCTTCAATTGTTTCTTTATCGCGAACTGAACGAGGACGACCAGAGTTTTAAATTTTATCTGTCGCACCTGTATTCTCAAACATCCTGATTCATTTCCTAATGCTATCGTCACTTGGCGCGTGGCGTGTACGATATTCCGCACGATAGAGACGTTGAGCAGTTACTATTGAAACACCATTACTATAATACGCTCGTACGCAAAATGGATCATCATTTGGATACCTTCATCTTTTCCAAATAATTCTCCAATTCATATGCTAATAATAAATAATAATTTTTGTTTCATTGAACTTACAAATACCCGATACTCTTTCTGGACACCTTGTATAATATAACTTTGTAATGGCAAAAAAAAACATGTTGAATTGACATTATGTAAAGATGTGATTCGTAAATCGTATTATTTATATACAATTTGATTGTTATTCTGATTCAATGCCATTTTAAAATTATAAAAAAATCTTTAAATAAAAAGTCGCGCTTCTCATTCATGGCACTCATCGATGTTTACCTGAAAGATTCTTGTACCGCCGAGATATATTTGATCCCCGATGCTGCATAGCAATAAATGCTTAGGGAATATTTAACATATCATTGATATCCAGAAGGAACCGTGTTGGTGGTAGCAGACACGCAGCCTTGCGTAACACCAGAGATCAGAGGATTGGGATTCGAGTGACATCCGCTAAGAAAACCTAAACGACTTGCAGAAAATATCCGTAATCCCATAGGATAGTAGAGTAGCGTAGCGTAGGATGGTATCGTGTGTTAGGTGTACTAGAATAACGCTAGCTGATAGACCACGGCGCAAGCTATTGCCAGTCTTGGATTAACTGGCGATTCATAGGACGAGCTGGCGGCTTATAATGGTATTAGCTTGTAGTTATCAAGGACCTTTAAAAATAAACTCACTCCATTTCAGGTTTCATCTGCGGTGAAGCTGTAATAGCCGCAGAGCTAACAGCGTTGGTCACTTCAAAAAAAAAAGTTTCGGGTTGTTTATTTCTTTATATGTAAGACTAATTACCCTGCAGAAGGAACTGTTTAATAGTATGAGCAACTATGTTTTTTTCAATTATGTACTGTTATTTGATACATCTTAAGAAAAGGATTTTCATATTATATTGTAAGAGTAGACTAAAAATCTTTTGGTCGTCTATAGCATTGTCTGTATTCACTCACTGTCTACGGTATTGAAGGATTTTGAGTTTTGACAATTTATTTTGACATTTGACAATGTTTAGAGAATAGAAAAACAATTAGTAATTATTAATTAGTGTTTTTTGTCACATTTTGTATTTTAAACTGATATCTGACCTTAAGCCCTAGGGATACGTGTTTTTTTAAAGTATTGCTAAATAAATTGATATCTTCATTTGATTATTATTGTGTTACTTGTAAAGTAGCGGTAGTATAAAGCTATGGCGCTTCGTATGCAACTTGAGAAGAAAAAAGCTCAGGAAGAAATGAAACGATTAATGGCTGAACGAAAAAATAAAACTAAAAAGCCAACCCACATAAACAATCCTCTCGCAAAATATAATAATGTTGGACAACTCATGTGCGTTTTATGCACTTCAATAGTTAGGTCAGAAAATGTTTGGCAAGTACATCTAAATAGTAAACAACATAGAGACAATATAGAAAAAGCAAAGAAATTAAAAGAGCTTACAAATAATTTTACTGATGATAAAATAAAAAAAAGACAAAGTAGTTCTGTTATAGAGACTGTACCAGAGAAAAAAATAAGAGGGATCCTTAAAAATGCCCCTGAAAAAGTGGTAACAGTAGCTCCAAAACCTCAAAATAATGCACCTATGATATTCTCGCACCATAATGAAGAAATTAAAAGAAAAATAATAACTCCTATTTCAGATGACGGTAATTATTTGTTATTTCTTAAACTTTAAAAAATAATAGATTTGAATCAATCAAGTAGTGTGCCTATCTAATATTGAGGATTTGTGGTTGTTCAGTTATATCTGTAAATATATCAATTCATTGCCATTATGGAGAGAGGAGGATTAATTGAGAGTAGAAAACAAGGTAGAAAGATCTAATGTCTAACATTCTGTCACTCTTCTTATATGTTGTAGTTATACATAGCTATAGATAGATGGCATACATCTACATATTTTTTCACCACATGTTAATACCCTGTTGGGTTAGCCTCTATCCTCTTGTACCCAATTATTGATTTAACACAAAACTGTATACAGTTTATTAGGAGGCTATACAAGTTGCAGATTTACACTGACAAACTTAAGGATCTTCAGATATATTAAAATTAGTTAATCTATCATTAATTTTTAAGTCTTATCTAACAACATGTATAAAGTAACTTAGAAATTCAATAAGTTTTAATTGTAATAAGAAATACAAAATATTTTTATCATCAGGTGTACCATTGACACACAAAGCTGAAGAATCTGAAGAACAAGAGAAAAGTGAATTGACTGTTGCGCAGCCAATTCCTGAAGGGTTCTTTGATGATCCTATATTAGATGCAAAGGTACTTAAAAACTAATTATGATCAAAACTGTTTTTAAAAAAATTTAGCCCTTTATGTGTATTTATGCACCATTGGAGATACTGTCCCATCTCAGAAGTCACAGGTTGATTTTCAGGTTAAGATTTTGATGAATAATTCATTCAATTTTTATTACAAATTTTATTATAATAATTTCACTGCCAAATAGGGAAATTTGAGTCATTATTTTTTGGCTTACATATAAGAACATAAGGATTAAACAACTGGTTGAATATTTGTCAAATATAAAATAATTTATACATTTTTTAATTTGTATTGAAAAAGAAATAATCTGAGACATTTTACAACAATATGAATATATGGAACTTTCCAATGCATAGAAGCTTCAATTTTTTTACTTAAGGTAGTTAGTTTCAATTTTGGCTCACTTTATTTATTCAGTAAGTGTATATTTAAGTAGAAGAGACTTTATTATATAACTAGTTGTTGCCCGTTACTCCGCCCGCAAGAATTTCAGAACACAAGGCTCGTAAGAAACTCTGATGCTCAAGCTTTTTTTGGTTATATATAAATATTGAATTTCACAGTATTGTGTTTACTATAATATAAATTTAAATTATAATTTACCCTCTACAACAGGTGGTCGATTATCCTATTAAGTTTTAGCTTATATGAAACATCAGTACTTTTATAAATAATAGTTTTAAAAAATCAAAAAACATGCTTTTCATGCTATTCGAACTAAAAAGGCGAAAATAATTTTTAATTACAGAATTTGCATTACAGTAGTAGAAGGTTAAAGAATCAATCATAATTAATCACCATGAAATGGTAATCACCTATAAGAAAATTTAAGTCATTAATAGAATAATTCAATTCAGAGTAAAAAGTGTGGGGTGCATTTTACTTGTGTCGTAACTATCCTATTATAGATAGTTGCCAATAGAATGATTGTAACATATAACAGTAGTTAGTGTGTTCAAACATATAACAAACAAACTCTTCTCTACTCTATATATAGATATTAATAGAACTACATTCCACTTTCATTCCACCTTCTTATTTAACTTCCATCATATGTTTAATTAATATGTATAACATTTATATTTTTAAGATTTGGAATACTTTACATTCTTAGTAATAATACTATGTAGAAAACCAAGATAATATGTAGGATTAAGGAAAATACAATTAAGTTATAGAAGATTTTATTAACCATTAATAAAATATCTTAATATATTATGTAGCAAACTCTGCATTAATTTATTATACATTTGCTAGTTTCTTCTTCATACAATTTAATGTTAAGACTCATAAAGCTCTTGAAATGATTCATGAATGTATTCAATCATGTCAGTAGCTAGCATACTTCTTCCTTTAGCTCTGAAGGCCTTCTCATTACATAATCTTACTAAACTTGAAGCTGCAAAACATGATAGAGATGATAATAGTAGTATTTTGTCAACATTAACACCAATTTCCATTTTATTGGAAGAACTAATAGCCCAGTGTAGGAATGTTGCTATTGACCCTGAGAGGATGTCACCCTGACCACCACATCGTCTTCCAGATCCCCCAGAATTAATTTTCCACTGTAATGTAGGATGGTAACATAGCAACTCATCTGTTTGACCTTTCCTTAAAATAGTCACATTTTTGCCTAATTCAGCCAATCCTACTGAAGTATTCAATTTGTCATATAGTCTTTCAAACTCTATTTTATTCGGTGTTAATATAACTGGTGCCGAGAAATTTTCCAATAGTTCTGGTTTTTCTGTTATCAAAAACAATCCATCGGCATCAATAATAAGAGGTATTCGTTTAACACCAATTAATTTGATAAGTTGAGAAACTACAGTAAAAGTGTCAATTTCCCGACCCAAACCTGGTCCTATGACTACAGCATGAAGTCTTTCAAGCCATGGATGTATCTTTTCAATTGCATTTGGTTGATCAAGTAATGGATGAACAATTAATTCCGGACTGTATGATTTTATGACTGAAGCTGCTGGTGTTGAACAAAATATATGCACTAAATCGGCTCCAACCTATGTGAAATTGTATTATTAAAATATTGTAGTACACTTATGCATTTTTATAAAGAACAATTAAACTTGTCTAAGATTTTCCATTAGATATGGAAAATAAAGTTATTCTAATAAGAAGTGATTGTATTATAATTAAGGTTTAAATCTTACTTTTAAAGCACTTATACCAGCAAAATATGGTGCCCCAGTATATTCCAATGAGCCTCCAACAATTCCAATTCTTCCAGCTTGTCCTTTATGATGTGTTCCATCTAAGGGCGGTATACATTTTTTCACCAATTTCTGTAATCGTATTGTCAATTCCATTGTAGAACTTAGTGAAAATGTTTTCTACTAATGATTCTCGTTATTGTCACTGTTCATGACAGTAACTGTTTATCGTAAGTCGGCCTTCATTTATTATTGTAAATGTATTATTCATTTCTTGTTACATAGTTATTTGTGTTATCAATAAATTATAATAAATAAATACAATATTTATTCCTAGGTATGTTTATTGTTTAAAGTGTTAAGTCAGACGTGTGGTTTGTGGTCTGTGGATCTTATCAATTTTTTTTTTATGTAAGTGTCGACAGTTATTTCTTATTTGAGTCACAGACAAATAATTTAAGTATTTAATACATTCAAAAAAGGTTACCACTTAAATTAATTTATTAATTTTACAGGCGCGTAAAATTGAATATAAGGATCCAGTGGAAGAAGAATGGGATAAATTTCAGAAAGAAATTAAAGAAGAAACTACTACTTCTGCAGAAATAATAGCTGGTGAACAAGAAGAAGCAACTGCAGAAAGACAAATAGATGAAATAGACGAGCAAATCCGCAATTGGTCTAGGTAATCTATTATTTTGTAAAATCTTTTTTGATAAACTGAACAATTAAGACTTTGTCGATGTCGTAATCTGTAATAAACGCTGATTTTTGCACAACTTCATGAGTATAAATTGCTCATTGCTGTTGTAACTAAGTATATATTTTACACATTACATAAAAAATAAATGTTTTTAAGCACTATTTATCTGCCTCAATGCATTGGTTTAATGGTATTGTTTTAGAGTCTTAGATCTAGAACTGAAGAAAGAAGAAACTAAAAAGAAAGTTCAAGATATTGAAATGTTGAATGACAATGAAGATAACGACTCTGAAAATGAAACTGATATCGACGAATTTTTGGACTGGCGGGCCAAGAAATCATACATATAACCTTATATGCTTTTTAATAAATATATGTTGAATTAAATAAAACACATTATTGTTTTTACACCCCTTGCAGTCTCTGCTTATAAAAAGTTTTCAAATATAATTCTATTAGAATATATTTGACTGAGCGAACGTAGGCTCCATTTCCACTCCGGGTCTGGCCGATTCAATTTTTGTCTGCCGGTTCCGCGCTACAGGTCGCATTTTTGAACCATTCTTGATGAAACTTGGCATACAGGTTCCTTGATCTTTGAACTTTATTGTTTTCGACGATTTTTGGTTGGGGAGAAAAGAGGAGAAATTTACTCTGACGCCATTACCAATCAATTTCTTTCTAATTTGGCAGAAACCTTAAGTATTTTATTCTACATAGGCTGTTGTGAAAAAAAAATGGGAGTAGAGGGTATAATGGAAGGAAGTTTGCTATGGAGTTATTTACCAGCCGATTTCTTTAATACTTGGCAGAAACCTTAAGTATTCTTTTCTACGTAGGGTGTTTTATTACATTAGAAGCGAGGGGCACGGGGATGCGAGCGAACCAACTTTTAAATCCGTTCCCTACTTTAGAGTGAGCTTTCATAGAAAATCTCTTCGAATCCAGTTAATGAAAAAATAACGAAAAATAATTAAACAGTACACAACAAATGAGAAGCATGGAAAGATGTGAGTAATATAGTGGTCCTGTGGAGCGGCGGACAGCAAGGCCATTGAGAGTAATTCGGTTTTAAGCTGTAAAATAAAAATCTCTTAAGGTCTACTGCTTTAACAGTGCAACTAGTACGAGTACTTATGTGTAAAAATTACAAGTTTTGATCATAATAGCATAATGGAATAGAGCGAAGCTCAATACGAGCGTCGTGATAAATTGAACGGTAGATCGTAGAACTATGATATAACTTTTGTTTTTCCTTTTCTTAAATTGAAAAAATGTATGACTTCAGGTAGATATTCAAGGTATAATATAATATGATTGTACTTATATCTCAAAAAATGTTATATAATTTTTGTTTTGAATATTTAATCAATGCATATTTTGTAAAGATGGGCCGACTAGCTGCATCATGCCCATATTCTTAGTGAATTTTGTCTGTTAATGTATTTATTTATTGCTAATTTTCAAAGTACAAATACGGATTGTCGAAGAGTTACTTTTAAAGGATTTAATAAAAACTGAAATAAAATGTATCCTACTAATCTTATAATTGATTACTCAAGCACACCAAAAGTAGTACTAGTACTAGTACTACTTAGTGCTCTAAAGATTTGTTAAGTTTAACAACAGATTAAAACACTGAATATTATGTCAGTTACGGTCAGCACTAAATGTCAGTCATGTGTCAAAATCAAAAATAAATAGTAATCGATCGGTATTTTTTGTTTAAATAATACTAAAATAGTACTATAATACTAAATACTTCCGATAGGTTTTTTCTGAACAACTGATATCGCAATATATATTGCAGTAATTACCTGGCAGAAGTTTGTGAAATAAAAGTAGTACTTATTAAACAATATAATGTCGAATCAAGACTTAAACGAATTACGAATTTTTATTGATAAACTTAAAATACAGGAATATGTTCCCAGCGCATTAAACGAAATAAAAAATATTTTAGCATACAAGCCCGCAGCTGAAGTTGCACCTATTATTAGGAGCATTGGAATATCAAAAATTCTTCATTGCATCAGCACAAACGATAAGTAAGCAATTAAATATTTATCGCTTGAAAACAATTAGTCTCTAAAATATTAAAATAAGTTATTGATAAAAAATAGAATGACAAGCTTTAAGTTGACATTATTTATTTTTATTTCAGAAATCAAGTCGATCTAGCTTGTGAAGTTTTGAAGATATGTATTGATAAACTTGAAACTGGTGAATTTATTAAGACTTATACAAGCCACCTAATGTATTTATTACGTCATGAAAAAGATTGTGTTAGAAAGTTAGCTATTGATGAGGTATTTTTTCTTTGGTATATATATTTTAGATTAATAATTATTGTAAATTATACATTTTATTAAATATTAATTGAACTAGAAGATTTGGTATATATTTGAACTTAAGTAAAATATATATATTTTAGGTATATAAAGCAATAACTTCTGATGTGAATATATTACCAATACCACAATACATTGATGTATTTGTTGCTGTCGCACAAATGGTCTGTGATGAAGATATAGGCATTGCTAATAAATCAGTACTGTTAACAAGTAATCTACCAATTAAAGCTTATCCTAAAGTGTTGGAAGAAATGAAAATTGCTTTAGAGGGCAATAATAGTAGCAAATGTAATGCTTATGAGGTAAACAATTATTTTAAAATATTTTTCTGTATATTAGTGGAATTTTATTTTAGTAACTCTTTTTACAGGTAGTCATGAATATCTCCTGTAAATCATATGAGTTATTTCAATTGTGTGCAGATGAGAGATATGTAGATTTTATGGTAAACGAGCTAAATTCTGATGATATTCTATATCAATTGAATATTTTAGAATTATTGTCACAATTAGCAATTAAACCGCATGGCATTAATTATCTAGTTAAGCAAGGGATGTTACAAAAAATATCCGATCAGGTAAAAGATTTACATAGTAATCCTTTTGGATCCCTCTTGACTCCAGGTAATTTACTTATTATAAAGTTTTGGTAATAATAAATATTTCGCAAAAATGCATTTATCTTTTTGCTTCATAGGTTACATAAAATTCTTTGGTTTTATTGCACGCTACTATCCAAAAGAAATTTTTCAAAAATATCCAGTCTTGTTAGATACTCTCTTTGAAGCATTGGACTCCAATGATCCAACCTTATTACCTGTGGCTTTGGATACACTTGGTTTTATAGGAACCACTTTGGAAGGAAAGATGTGCTTTGCAGCATTAGGTAAATTTTAATTTTAACAAGTCTTGTTAATATATAATATTTGTAAAAATAGTAATGGATCTTATAATTTCAGGTAGCAAATATACACAAAATGTTGAAAAATTGGGAATTATTATTAAAAATGGTACCACTGAAATGAAAATTCGTGCATTGCATTGTATTGCAAGTCTCATTAGTGTTGATAAAGATCCTAATTCAAAAGTTGACCCTGTCGATCAAAGAATAACACTGATGACACGTGAATGGTTCAGAAGTTTAAGTAGGCAACCGGAATCAATGGAGGTTATCTTTGGATTATGTAAAAGTCCATTTCCTGATATTAAATTGGCTGGATTGAATTTACTTGATGCAGCATGTCAACACCAATGGGGCGAAGAGTTGGTGGCAAGGACGGCTGGTAAACATTACATAACCTGACACTGCGCTTTACATATTTAAGCATGCAAATGTATGTAAGATTTACAATTTAGTGATGTTTTATTTGCAGGTTTTATTGAATATCTTTTAGATCGGACGACTAATTTGCCAAAAGAATCAAATGAAGCAAAATACGATGTAATAAAGCGCCTAGCCTGTTCAACAGCATTTGATGAAAGTATTACTATGCGGCTACAAAAGTATGTAGAACTTGGTCCTTTTTATTCTGAAACTACTTTACAAGTCGCCATGGATGAAGAGTAAAATATGTTTTATTTTTATTGATCGAAAATTAACCTAATAACAATAAAATTTCAGTTTGAAATAAACACTAAACATCACTTCTTTCTTTTATTTCTTACTCCCGATTCTGACTTACTTCCGGCTTTTCGCTTTGTAGCTTTTGATTTACCAGCATATTTGGCTTCTAAATTATCAATCAAGGAATTCATATGTTTGGCTCTACCCTCCTGTCTCTGTCTAATCATGAGTTCTAAGCTATCACCACCTGCAATAATTTTGTTAATAGTAGTTTAATTTGTAACAGTTTTTATTATTTTATAACTAGTTTTGTAAGTGCAATTTTATAAATGCAAATAATTACTCCCTAATATACATAATATTTATGATTATATTTCAACACAATAAAAATATAAATGACACATTTTAAGTAATTAATAGATTCATATTATGAAATGACATATATAAATGTATTTGCCAAATCTATTATTACTAGCCTGAATACCCATCAGAGTTTATAGTAGCCGTAATCAGCAGTCTCCTATTTAAATTTAGGGTTTCAAAACTTTTCCATCCAAAATTAATTATGAAATTGCTAACAAAATGTTGATATTTTATTAAAGTAGTCTGTGATAAGTGTAGTTTCTACAGCAATCACGTGTTGTGGCGCCAGGGTAGCACACGAAAGCGACCCCGTGACACTCCCATCAGGCAATAAGGGTAAGGGTATGGTTCATATACGTAGTGGCGCTTTCTATGCCGGCTCATCGCACAATCGCCCGATCTTACCCCAGGGTGTATATATAAAAATTTCCCCGCAAAGTCTTGAGGACACTACTGATGAGATTTTGTCGAAATATTGAAATTAGGGCAGATATTTTTTTTAAAAACAAATAGATTGAGCATGTGAATTGGATCCTCGTTACAAAACACAGGCGCAGAAAGCGTTACATAGAGAGTGGCTAGAAATCAACTTGTGATACAATAAAGAAACCAAATATTACTTCATCTAGATACTTATGAAAGAAAAGGTCAACTTACTAGGTAGGAATAAATATTGAAAAATACTTATATATCTTAATGCCTAATTTTTGATCACAAAATCCACAAGAGCAAGAACTCGGACAAGAACTTACACTAAGGCCAATTTAATGTTTTGTAGCATTACTTCATGGAAAAAGCAATTAATTTATAAAATATAATTTCAGCTGCAGCAGATACCTATGGAACACCTGTTATAATGTAATAACAGGTGTTCTATATATACCTGTTATAATTATATATGGTCTTAAGCACCCATTTCATAATACAATTTTACTCATCCCATAGTGTAATGGCTGTTAAGTGGGTTAGTGCTTCTCCAATTGGTGTTGACACTTACTTGCGAATTTTCAATTTCAAATAGAGCCACTTACAAAATATGTTATTCTATTTTTTCTAGTATGTCTTTATGTTGATGAATACTTACAGTATCATTTTTATAAGTAATTCAAAACTATTATACCAAGTTCGAATTTAATATGAGAGTTTCTAATTACAATTTGGTTTTTTGGTTGCGTCATCGAAATAAGGTTAGACTAAGCAGAATACATACTGTTAAAAAAACACTTTTGAATATGACGAATTTGCAAAATAAAAATCACATGGTTCCCCCAAAATTGAAAAATCTCATCTAGTTTCTTAAAACAAAAAGATCTTCAGAAACCACAAACCTGAATTTAAGCTTAAGGATTTCTTTAATTCTTCCGCTTCTTTAGCTTCACGATTTTCTTTGGCATGACGTTTTTGCCTCTTTTTAACAGGTTCATTAGTAAATATCTTGTAAGATGGAATCTCTCCCTGTTCAATCATTTCCTAAAATAAATGTGATGTCTGATTTAATATTGACCAAATTGACTTTAACAAAGACCATTAATGTTCAGTTGATGTATTTTAAAATATATATATATGAGTTCTCATTTACTAACAGTAAGAATACCACGCAGCCTAGGTTCATGTTCCGAACGAGCAAATTGTACTTGATCAACAATGTAGTCCATATCACCTTTGCCAGCTAAATATGCAGTTTTCAGATCTTTCTTTTCTTCTTCAGAACCTTTGTAACAGAAAGCATATAAACATATTATTTTTTTTTGAAAAAAAGATATATTTGATATTGATATATTTCATTAAGCTTTACCAATATATTCCTTTTCATAGGCTTTAATATCTTCATCTGTAATCTTTTTGAATAAATTTCTCCAATACACAGTCCAATCTTGAACATTGAGTTCATTGCAGTCTTCTTCATCAACATTTTTGGTTGTATCATAGATGTTTCTTTTCTCTTTATCACTTAGTATGGCATGGACATTACCAAGAACTTTAAATTTTTCTGTAGCCTCTAACTTTTCATCATCTTTCACTCTGTCAGGATGGACTTTGAGTGACAACTTGTGATAGGCTTTCTTAACTGAAGATTTTTAAGTGTTATCATTATTAACGTGGATTTTGTAATGATGTGTATGTAAGTAAATTTTAGTTTATACATTATATTACAATAGACGAGTTAGTAAAGAAATAACATTGCAATGGAGCTTTGTTTATATTATAGTATTAATTTGAAGAATATCATAAGATATATATATTTTTTATCAGCTAACTAGTAAACATTCTAAATAAAAGTACTTAGAAGTCTATTCCAAGAGTATGACGCCGCAAAGCAAAAATCTAAAAAAGTACCTTCTTTCTCTGATGATTCTTCTGATATTTGTAAAACTTCATAGAGATTGCTTGTGTTAAAATATTTCTCACATAACTTTATAAGACCCATATTTGAAAATAATCGATTGGTAGAAAAATACAATTATTTTGCAGAAATGAGCGCCAAAATCCAAAACACTTTACAGTACTCTGTGATCTTAAATTATCTTAGGACTTTTGACATTTGAAATTTAATCTGTCACGACTATTGAGTCTGCAACTGTCATGTAGATAATAAAATCATGAATACCAACCTTAACGCTCTAGAATTTCATGATTAAGATCACATTACACGAGTGATAATGAAACGTGTCCTCTTAATAAATTCATACTTTTAAGTTAAGATCCTCCAAATAATAAAATTATTAACAGCTGACAATGTATTATCATTTTCCTCAAGAAAGTTGAAGTTAGGCCCTAAAAACTTTTGCCAAAACTCTTGCAAATATGCTAAACAAAGTGAGCCGAGCTTTGCCATTTTAATATTCGGCTACCCGGTCCATTAGTTATGTAAGCATTAAAACAGTATACGGTACGAATATTTTTTGCGATGCCATGCCATTTATCGCTAGTTTTAATTATTCCTAAAATTATTGGATATCCAAAAATACTACACTACATAAAAATAGTACTACACTTATATCGGTACAAAACTTACGAACCCACGTTCGATTCTAGGATGCTCATTAGCAAACATATTTAAACATGCTTACGAGCTTCCCGCCTTTCCACCACTGACTCAGGTAGCATGGTCTTGCAATTTACCATCATGCTCGTAAGTATGCTCAATGACAGTTTCAACACATACATCACTGGGTAGTATTTAGTCAATAATATTGTGCTATCGTGTAACTTGAAAGCTGTGCCTTAATACAAGGACATCGGATTTATCATGTCCACATAAATTTGTTTTGGACAAAATTCATGCAAGCATTTATGTTTTTTTTTAATTCTAAGATAAAAAACAAAACGGATCCCATGGATGAATAACTCAGTGATGAATCCTGGCAGTTTGTAATAATTACAAAAAGTTTTTAATATAATTTATTTGTCGCAGCTAATTTAAAACATTGGTATGACATATACGAAATATACCATTTTTGGAAACTTCTATTTTTACAAAATATAACACTTAATAATTGTTTGTATTAACAAAATCCTTTCGACCACTAAGAAATATAGCAATGGAAATGTATAACGATTCCAATGATAATACTGGGAAGTATTTAAAAGAAGAAAATATTGGGGATACTTCTCCTACAAAGAACGATGAAAAAAATACATTGGAACAATGTATGCAAGATGTTACTTCGAAAGTTATAGAGGATAATGATGTAAAATTAAAAGAAAGAATTACGCAGTGTAAAAATATTATAGCATCCCTAAAATTAGAACTTAACGAAGAAAAGATGAAAATTGAGAAAGAAGCTAAGGCCACAAAGTTATCTCAGATGACGGACACTTCTGCATATTCATATACGTATAGTGACTGCAATTCATCTGATAACAGAAGTGATTTATTCAGTTCTAATATGTTTTCAGCTTGCGTAGACAGTAAATTTAACTGTGACGAACATCTACTAGAGTATGAAAAGCAGCTACAAAGATATCAAAACACACTCAATATGGCTCAGATCGAAAAAAAGAACGCAATCAGAAAACAAATGTTAGCAAAAGCTTATAAATTAAAACTTCTAGAAGTTGAAAATCAATGTAACATTGAACTACTGCGGATCAAACAAAGCCTACAATGCCTGGAACCCCTACAAATGATAGTAGAAAAATGGAAAACTAGTAGCAACGATAATGTTTATGATTTAAATAACTTCGAGCTCATTCCTAGGTTTCCCGAATTAAATGCCACTTCTGCTAGCGATATAATTTCTATTTCAGATGTGTCGGAAAATAAAATGGCGATAACTACGGAAACGAACGATAAAATATGTGATTCTCTTTAAAACGCCTATATGTTGATCAATATTTAATTTCTATTAAAACTTCTTTTTCTTAAATTGATTTGAAACCATTATAGTATCCTATTTTAATATGGAGGTTTTTAAATTTTTGTAATTAGCTTTTTATCGTAATTTTGTTACTTGGTAAAATACACCAATTTCATTATCCAATATATAACGCATTAATTGATCTTAAAAATCTTCTAGCGCTTAGAAAATAAGATTCGAATTTGTTGCTCTACTTTCGATGAAATAACGATAGGCTGAAACGGAGAATTTATTTGACAAGATACTGTAAACCTGTTCATATCTATTACATTCCGAATTCCTTTGATATAGTTGTAAGTCTTAACAACACCCAAATTATGTTGGATTATTAAAAACATTCTGAAATTGGTTTATTGAGCATCGCACTGCACAATATGCCAATTATATTCAGTGAAATTAGAATCCATGCAGGTTAGTATATATAATGTTTAGAAATAGATAATATTATTTTGTCTTTAAAAAAATACCTACTCTGGGAATTTTTAAACAGGACAGTAAGATGCCCCCATTTTTTTATCTGGTACAATTAGTGTGATATCATTATATGCCTACTCTGGGGATACTGTGCTATTTAAAGACAGTAATATGCCCCCATTTTTAATGAAAAGGGTTCTAAAAGAAGGGTTCGAAGAGAAAGAAGAAGATAGAAAAACTTGGCAAATAAATGTACTTTAGAGATAAATACAGTTGCGACCATTATCAGGCAAAGTTACTTCTGACGTCATTTCTACAAAAAAACTTCACATGTGCTTTTCTATTTACAAATTGATCGCTTTTTATACGTCGCTTTCTATTTGATACTATTAATCAGTCTAAGCTCAACATATTATGATGGTCTAAACGGCAGTCCGTTGCACAAGAAAATTAAAATCTGATGGTTTACAGTAAAATTGTGTCGCAACTATGTGGGAAAACCTTGTGACAACTCAAATATCGCATTTCATTAGCTAGTTTAGTTATTTAGCAAATGTTTAAAGAGTAAATACATTATTTATTTTATGTTATGTAGGTATGTCAGAATAAATATAATATATTGTCCGTATATTATTAAAGACATTTACCAAATCTATGGTAAATAAATTGACTAAGTAATTACGAATTTATGTTCATTTCTGAATAATAGTATTCATATTCTAAAAAATATTAATAAGTAAAGTTAATTCAAAAGCTAACTTCAATGTCTAACTTTATGCACTAAAATCATATTTTTGATAGCCCCTTATAATATTTATTTGTCAAAGATATTCTTTGAACGTCGCACTCTGGTATAGCAGGAGAGTTAGTTTTCATAGAATATGAGATGGTCAGTAGAAATCCAATAAGATTTCAGTCATTTATTAATATAGTTGCTGGCTATAGATATGTGCAATAAAAAATTACTAAGTTTATAAAATGTAATAATATACTACAAAATACTACAAATAATAATACTAATACTACAAATTAAAAATACATAGTTTTTTTTTTAAATAATATGATACTAATAATATAATATATTTTTAAAATAGATATTATAAAAAAATATATTTAGTTACCAGAATCACCCTCAAAAATCTTATTATAAAAATATAAAAAGGAGATTTCATCTTACGTCAGGTGATATAGCCCAAGAAACAAAATCGATTGAACAAATCTACGTCTCGAATAAACAAAACAATATGTCATCGCTTGCAGACCCAAGCTGTAGTCTGCTCGACCGGGGTATTGTAACCCTTTCACAGAAGATTGTCGTAAAATAATTATTTTGGCGATGTTTCGTATTTTGAGTGAGAGAGACCGATGCTAATACCCTTTTCCTTTCTCTCCGTTTATGGTAGTTTTTTATCATTCTCCATTGCTTATCAGCAAAGGACATTTCTTTTTGCAGAATTCTATAGGCATAAATTAATTAAAAAAACCGACAAAACTGGCTTTTAAAAAACTTTATAAATTTTATTCTTATATTCATGTTTGATTTTATTTCCTATTTTGATTGATTTTATATAGATGTATTAACTTGCATCTTATATTCTTTGAAATAACACTTTGTTGGTAATTAGAAGAAAAATTGACATATAAACTGGTATCCCTAAACACTCACACAGAGTAGACAGTAGGTATATATTGTACACACACGCACGCACGCAGCTAGAAACTGGCGCCGTTTGTACTGCATTGCATGCTGTGAGTTAACAACACTATCTAAACATGGACATCGACAAATATGTTTAATATCTACTACGTATTTAAACAAAGAATATAATTATTTATAAAAGCCAAAATAAGTTTCCATCGAGGGTGTTTCATAGCGAATGGGAGATTGCCTGAAACTCTGTTACAGATCGTGATATTAGTATTGAAAGTATGAAAAGTCTGCTATAAATAATCAATGGGTATTTTAGATTAGGTGGCATAGCTAATTAATAATATTTTTACAAAATACTGTTTATATATTGTAACAACAGGCAAAATTAATTTAAAATTGAAACAGATCATTATTCAGAACTCATCAATAAGGATTAAATTAAATCGTGAACGAAATTCAACGGTAAAAAAGTGCGAAAATCAGATTTCAATATATCAAAAAGTTAAAACGGACCTCCGCAGTGGACCACACACATCGAGGCACGCGCTTCGAATGCTGCCGACTTTTTACTCTTGCCGCCCGAACAGCGATCGGATACGTTCGGTATTTATCGGCACCCGATCGGAAGGCTTCTCCGCCGACACATACGTCTGCTGCGCCTGCGCCGTCCAGTTAGGAACTCGAGTTTTACATTAATGAGATTCCAATTTGTCAATTAGAGGGCAAAGTATGAACTGAACTGGTTTGACTTCTTTATATTTCGTATCTTAAACCAAAATGAAGTGTGCTTTTAAAATTTATAAGGAGTAAAGGACGTACAGTAAATATATAACATATATATTTTTTGTAACTGAATATGTTTTAGCGTCTATTTCTTAGATTTTAGAACTAAGCATACTTGAAGAAGATTTAAAGAAAAAGATGAAGAACAATTTATACTGATATTTTTGAGAAAAATATCCAGTATTTATTTAATAACCACAGTTATATTTATTATATGTTTTCTTTTATTTTTTAATGGGACGGCGGAATTCCGATGTTAAAGAACTTTAATATATATGTTATTAATACACATTCTATTTGAATTTTTTTTTTACTTTCATCGAATCTGGTAAATAAATAAATAACTTTCTTATTTAATTGAATTAGATTAAAGTGCAAAACCGCATTAAATGAAATATATACCTAAATAAATGTGTAATTATTATTATAAATTATAATAAACTGATCTACAGAAGTAATATAAATGAATAACAAAATAGATGACATCACATTTTTTGTATGTTCTGAGTGGAGAGCTTTATGCTTAAACAAACAGTTTAAAACACTACACAGTGTGCGTATGTGGCCAGCACTCTCCTCCATTAGCCTCAACCGACACCTCGCCGGTCCTTTGTCGAAAATATTGTTTGCTTTCAAGCATACTGGCGAAGGTGCCGACGCGACACTCGTTTACTACTTGGTACAGTTTACATTGGCTGCCTTTAAGCCGCTTGACGAAACACAAGTGTTGTTTAAAAAGTTTGATGGGCTAACATGCCCACCTGAATTTAGTAATAATTGTTTTTATTTAATTAATTTTATGGTATATTTGTTTCAATAATCAAACCGCATAATTTCATTTATAATAAATAATTGAACCATTTGATGTGACTCAATTTGGATAACATTTAAATTAGAATTGAAAATATAGCGATTGCTCATACTACAAAAATGTTCATACCTCTGAGTTATGGTTGGGAAAAAAACATCAAAAGTTGGTTTGGTTTAGAGACGGGTTTTGAATGGATACAAATTATCTTATCGGAGATTTAGCAACGCCGAGCATTGTGCGATGAGCGCAAACACCCCGTCTTCACACGCTTTTGTTAGGTCTCACCTATATTCGGTTTGCTTGAGGTACGACTATTTCCGATTATTATCGATAAGGAAGTGTTAAATCTTTATCTTAAGGTAAAACTCATTAGTCAGACATCCGGTTAACTAGTCATGAGTTTCAACTAGCCATTTTTACATTAATATACAGTTTTTGACTTATGGCAAATCTATCATTTCTCAGATGTAACTAAGATCTGTATAATCCATACAAAAACATTCAAAATATTATATATATTCTCAAGTCAAATGTTATCTGAGTATTGAAAAATTACCCTTTTACGTATATTAACTTTTGGATAAGCCATAGATTGTATTATATTTCTTTATCGGCTGTCTGGTAGTCAATCTGCTTTTTTTATTATATACAGAAAAGTGTCCATTTTCGACGCGACACGACACAAAACAATAACAAATAAATAAAATATAATATCAGAAATGAAATATAACAAGAAATCTGAATTATAAATCGTGCATGATAAAAGTATGAGACAAGGATAAATATTTTGTAGCAAAAGGATATGTAAAGAGAAGTAGACATCAATAAAAATACTTTCTCTTATCTTTTTAGGAATCTGGAAAAGACAAAAAGAAATCTTTCATTGTATATATACCTATATTTAAAAAAACATCTATATTTAAAAGACGTATTGAAACACTACAACAAAAGTGTATATAATATAATATCATCGCTCCTTTGCCCTGTTACAACAAAAAAAAAAAAAAAAAAGTAGTATATCCACATGCAGTCATACTTTTTGGAGTCTGTATTAGCAGATAGTGAGAGGCAGTCATGGCTGTATGACTTATGATCTGATTATACTTTCAACGCTATTATTGTGTAAACCTCTTCGCAATGCGTACAAATTGTCCTAAACGGGCACTCTCTGTTATGTAAATGTGCTTATAAATTACTCTGTAAAGAACGTATCATTTAGGTCAAGACTGAAAGGGAAGCTGTAGTCTTTTAGTCGTCGAGAGAAGATTAAAAATGGGAATTTTGACCTTTTTAATATAACAATACATTAGTTTATGGAAAGTTTATTTAATGTAGGTTGCGACTGGTCACATTTACTTAGGAATAAGTAAAATGTAAAAAGATAATAAATTAATATTGTTATTACGACTGGTGTGTAATGAAAACTAGGATTTTATATTTCATTGGATATACGTAATGCTAGTAAGTTAAATATTTCTTCATAACAGCTATATATATAACCATACCGAGTGTCTGAATGTTTATTGACAATCATTTCCAATTAGTTGTTAACAAATTAATCGTAAATATAGATTATATAACAAACACACACACACCTAGATTGTATAACATAGATACTACAACTCTATAGAAATAAATAAAATATTTGCATAAACTATTGGCGTTAATATATATAAATTAACATGTCTCTGATATTGTGGGCTATTTACCGCAATTTTCCATAATATGAGATCTACAATGAATCGTTAGTGGTTTAGTCATTCAATGTCGAATAATTCATTTATAAATTACAATTGTTATTGAATGGAATAAATTATTAAAGTAATAAAATGTAGATAAATGTTTTTCAAAGTTTCATCTTTGGGATAAATTATTTGAATTGGTAGCTTCTAAGAATTATATCATTATTATTTATTAATTATACTGTATTAAAAATTATATATATTTGTAATATATAAACATGTTATCATCTTAGTGCTAAGGTTTATTTCCTGATAATACTTGACGACTGGGATTTTTTAGCGCACAGGTGTTAGAAAATGTCTGTCTTGAATCTAGCTGCTAAAGAATGCTGTATAATTTATATGTATGTTTAACGAAATATTTAATAATCATAAAATAATATGATTTATTATTAATACTAGTTGCACGGCCGATGTCATAGTTTTTCATTATAAATACATTGTAACATGTGAATAAAAAAAAACAGTAAAGGTTTAACCTCACTTCGAATAAATGTTTATATATATATATATATTTTGTTTATTGATAGTAAGTTAAATACATCAACTGGAGGAATATTGATTTATGTACCCATATTTTTTTCAATATTATATTTGTTTTTGGTTTCAAAATTTGATATTGTGCTGAATATAATTTAAAAATAAATAATCACGTATATTAGATATAATTTTGATATTAATTATTACTATTATTATAAATATAATTTAAAGTATATCAAATATTTTTCTTCTCTTCTGCTTTAAGGTTTTCTGTTGGTTGGTTTCAGAACGGATCTTTGTATAACAGTAGGTTATACTTATATTAGTATATAGGTAATATTATAAATATAAGGTTATATTAGTTACAACTCCTACAGCTACTTCGAATACAATACTAACGGCCATTACCTACTTTCTGGTAATATAATGAAAAATGTACATATTTCGTCAAACAGATGATGGCGCTGACGCGATGACTGCGCAAATAGAATTTACCACATACATTTTATTCATTACACATATTGACTTTAATGATTTTCAGCACAATTAAGGTTTTTCCACCTCGTATTTTTCATAAAACACTTGTTTTTCCAGGTATTTCATACTAGTAAAGTTAATATATGGCCATATACGTCAATGAGGAAAAATGCTTATATTATATTATAAATCAAAATAACTCGTCTTTGTGTAACGACAGGTGTAGGCAGCTATTATGATTGAATATTTGTTTATTTTATACAAATTTTGCATTGCGTAGGCGACGTTAGTCTATTTATTAAATAAATATGCAATGCAATACAGCGATGAGCTAAGCTCTGAAATTTATAGACTAGAATAGACCGTGGCTTCTCCTTCGTGGTTTATGTAAAATTGGATATAGTCTGCAACACCCTTATCTGAAATGCCATCAAGCATTTGCAGCTGGTGTTTCACACAACTTATATATTTACTGCTGTTCAATACTCTCTATTTATAGAATTACTTAAACCCAGCCAAATAAGCCTTGATGTAAAAGAAAGATGTAAAACAGACCAGTGAGTCTGGAGCTATAAGCGCACAAACGAACAGATGTGTTATATAATATCGAAACATTATTTCGATTTTAGACACATAATGCATAAGTTCATTGTGGGTTATTTCTAATTAATTTATAAATCACTAAAAGAATAATTGTACATAACTTAATTACGACATATACAATCATAGACAAATGTAATAAATCAAACTCATACACACATATCAATTATATTTTATTACATGTGTGGGTGAGATGACTTTGCAACATTTTTTCGAATATCACACTACTTCTTCATTTTTTAAGAATAATATACAAAAAGGTATGAAGTTATATTAAACCTTTATACAAGTTTATTAATTAATAAATAAGCACACTTATAATATTGGCCTACTATACATTTTTAAACCGTGACAGTTTTTATAATTTATTATTTATTGGTAAGTACTGCTTATAATTCTAAGATTGGGCGTAATCAAGTTTAACGTTGATTGAAATCAACTAATTTAACTATTAAGTCCCGATTTTTTATTTATATGTTGAAATAATAAATGCAATGTTATATTTAATCTACATTTTAAGATACAATTTTTTTTTTATAAGAAATCACAGCAACGGCCTTTAAAAACTAAGATAACTAAATTAAGATTGCAGTTACATAGCTAAAGTTTTTTATTACCTACCTACATTTTGTTAGTGGGGGAATATTTTTATTAATAATGAATGAATCTGCAATAAATATTGCTTAGAGAGGTCACAAAGTTAGACAGATAACGGCGCGCTAACGTCGTGGTAGTGCCTGTTAGCGGGTATGTCGGCGGGTATGTCGGCGGGTATGTCGGCGGGTATGTCGGCGGGTTGTCGGTCGCAAGGGATGCAGGCTCATTGTTGGTGGTGGACGCTCGCCCAGCGGCAACCGGCACAGGGCACCCAAGTCTCAGTGTCGCTCAAATCGCGGCGCGCGGTGGTCGTGCGTCGAGCGCGCGTGAAGTGATGTCTGAAAGATGAGGCTATCGCTGGTGCTACTGTGGTTGGGCGCGGCGGCGGCCTGCGGCCCGGGCCGCGGCTTCACCCGCCGCCACGGACCGCGCCGCATCACTCCTCTCGTCTTCAACCAGCACGACCCCAACATCAACGAGAACTCCAAGTCCGCCAGTGGTCCTCCGGAGGGCCGTATCACGAGGAATGATGAAAAGTTTAAAGACTTAGTGCCAAATTATAATCCGGATATAGATTTCAAGGATGAAGAGGGCACGGGTGCCGATCGACTCATGACACAGGTGAGGATTTTTTTTCTGTTTATGCATCATTACGTATTATTTAGGAGTTGAGCGTATCGTAATTGTTAATTTCTTTTTCACGATAAGTACGGTTGTTGAAAGTTTCGACGCAAGACAATAGGTTTCATGAAATGTCTTCTGTTTTGAAAACAGCTCCTCAGTGCGCGGGCAGGGACAATCGCTGGTGTAAATATTAACGGCGATGGAACAATGGATACAAATTGCGGGCGTTACGGTAGCTTCGTAGCGAGTGTTACGATTGTAGCACTGCAATTACATAGGCCTTGACAAACAATATTTTGTCACTGTGACTAATGGATGAATGATGATCTCTTTTCAATTTTGATGCCAGTTTTGCTAAATATATGGCCATCGTAAAATTGTTGAAGGCATTCAAAGTCGTGCGTTGTCATTGACGACGTTTTTTTTATCTTGTTAATACAAGTTACGGGAACCTTTTTGTTATTCTCTCAAGGCATTGTCCATTTCGGTTTGAAGCGCTCATCATTGTTTATATTACGTTACGTAATTATGAAAGAATATATTCAGAACTTAATAAATTGCTACTTACACTTCCAATAATTTAGATTGCAATAAATATACATAAGTATTGTCTAAAGTAAAAGTATGTATGGTCAATAGAAATCAGTTAGATGATAAACAGAGTGTGGTGCGTGTTTAAGATAAAGGTAAATCACATTAGCGCTTGTGGGAAGGCATCAGCATTGTTTTATTGAATCTTTGGGTTACTGTAGAATTTCTACACTTTTTATTTGTTGTACGGAAATTTATTATTTAATTAGTTAGAAAAATTACAGTCATCAAAACGATTTCTAATTATTTCACTGTTATTCCTGTGTGTATACCCTTAATTTAAAATATAACCTTTCTTTTGTATGTTATAAAAAAGATTTTTTAGGACAAGTAACGTTGAGAATTAAATAGTATTATTATTTTTATATTATTTGTACCTTTATGAAACCTTTAGGTTACCTTTTAACAATTAATGTCGTTCTTATTAATGTATGTTAACAGAGAATGTTTTATTTGATTTAAAAAATTATTTTATCTGTATGTTAATTTAATATCAGAGACTGTAAGGCGCTTCTAAGGAATCTTTAAATAATCTAATAATTTGATACATTATGAAATATTGCATTTATATTTATCACATCACATCACATCACATATAAGTCGAAATCAGTTTTAAATGAATCTAAGCCATACATTATACATATGGATAAATAGTTTTTTAAACCCTTGTGTTGATTTAGTATGTCTTTGCATATTTCTCGCATATCGTCAACGAAAATTGTAATAAAATAATTTTATCTTCTTTTATAATCAGGTTTAAATATATATATATATTTTCCCTTTCATCTTTGTCGGCAAAATCAGTTAATACGCACGTACTTTAATTCTTGTAGTGTTTTAGCGCGGCCTCGCTCTAATGGCTTGACAAACATCGGCCATATTGACAAACAAACAAACATTCGCCATCGACGGTCTCACTATTTCCTGTAGGATATAGGTCAGGTATTGCGTTTAAATGATTACATAAAATAATTTAATACGACATTAATTCATATAAACATAATATTTTATCTGGCAATTGCATTTTTAGTCTGTATTTTTTTCACAATTTGACATATTTTTTATAGGTTATAAAATATAATGTTTTGTGAAATTAGTTTTTGTTTGTTAGTCTGTTTCTTTCTGTGTTATCTTTCGCAAATACTTTTTATTTGTCACTAAATAAACTGTATTATCGTATTATCTGTGCGTTTTCTTTCTTAATTATTTGCATAGTTCAAATTATTTTGCAAGTAAATGTTTTTAACGCCATCGTTACAATAAAATCTTAAATTCAGCGTAAGTATTATGTACTACGGAGAAGTTTTATTTCAAGATAATTCAGTAGGTATCTACTAAGAACAACGTTTATAGATAAATATAAATTTATTAATATTCATAACTAATAAGTGCTAAAGCACAATTAGCTATTTACACGTCTAAATTAGCCATTTATAGTTATTTATGTTTAAATCGGTGTAACATAGCGATGTTAGAATTATGTCCTAATTCTATACCATGAATAAAATATTTGTCTCTTAAATGTACGTAACATGATTCCATGTAAGACAAAAAATATATTTTTAATAATGAATAAATTGGCTTCTAAGTTTTCAATCAAATGAGACATGTTTATTGAAGCCTGTATTTCAGGTGCTTGTTAGATGCAATCAATCTTTAAGAATCATTGATGTTGATATTAGTCGAATCGATTTAACGTTAGTTTGACGAGGTGTTTACGCCTAACTCAAAACTCAACAGCGATACGTCAAATCGATTTAATACATCTAAAGCTATTTCCGCGCGAACCCAAATCTCGTATACACGTCTTTGTTCAAGGATTACTTCGCTTGTCATTTGCAAATAATGCCTGAAGCGTATGGTTTACACAGTCAATATTATAATAGCCTAATGTGCGTGCGTGGAGTGCAGTTACGTTCTCATAATAATAAATCAATGAAGTCTGCAGACAACCCTGGGTATGTATTGTATGGAGCAAGAACGGATGGAGCGGGCGCGAATCCGCCGACGGCTATGTTATGTGCTCGAGGCAGCACATAGCCCGTCCGAGCCAAGCAGCCTTGCATTCGTAAAAATCTTCAAAACCGGTTCGATGTGCCTCCATTACTTTCTTTCTGTCTCCATCGTGCCTCCCATTTAAATCGGACCCACTTTTTATCAGGAATCGGTATCTTCCTCTTATAGTATTATTTATTTCTCATGAATAAGTAGGAATATAAGTAAAGTTAATGCATACGGGTGCCGTACTATTTTGAGATAAATTCTTTTTATTTTTATTAGATATTTTTGTACGTAATGAATTCAAATTATAAAGAAAACAATTATGTATTTTTTTTATTTATCTATTATATATTATAGATGTATTATTATATTTCTAATATTATTTTATATCTTTATGATTTGCACTTTATTTGGTCTCGTATAACTCTTGCTAATGTATGAATTGCTTATTTAATGATATCATTTTTCATCCGCCAACCAGCAGGGAAGCAGCGTGATACATGAATACTTGAAGGTCCGAAGAAAGACCATGTTTAGAAAAGCAGCGTATTTAGAAACGCATTATAACCTTGAGTGGAACATTTAAAGGCTGGTTCAATTTCACATTTTTTACTATGACAATGTTCACACCCTTCTGACACTTTGTTAGCCCGACAACCATATCCCCCATCATGGTGGGAGTTAATAGAATATTTTCATTGTAAAAACACTTAAGCCTTTGATTTGTTGGCTAGCTGTGCAAACCACAGAATAGGAGCGCGACCACATCTTGTACGCTTCTCCAATTCCAATCGGAATTACTTACCATTTTATGTATGTTTTTATTTAATATTTTATATTCTTGAATGGGAATAAGCCTGGTCCGAGGGGGGGGAGGGGACCGGAGGGGAGGGGGGGACATAAATATCTTGGTGATTTATGACCAGGGCGGTCGCGGGATAGGTCAGCATTATTCAATTTCGTATTTGAGGCTCGAATTACAACTAACTTTTACTGCAGCGCCCGCGCAGATAGCAAACAACACCGACAGACCGACTTTGTTATCTTAATTTAATTTTCATAATCTCTAGATTACTCCATGTTTAAACTTCATTTAAACGACTGTCGGTGTCGGTTGACTTTAATGTATGGATTTATGTTAATCTCTTGAAACCTGAGCCGTGCAAACATTATATTACGGTATAAATAGTTTGATTTATACGATGAAATCGTTTTAAATTCACTTAATTATAGATTGTTTATATTTGTTTTTATTGTATACAGCGATACGCTAAAGTGGTTTAATTTGTTAGCAGCAAAGACACCGCCGCCTAAATTAGATACTTTTCGTCTTATTAGCGCGGGATAAAAAACGAAACGAGCCCCGATCGCTTTGTGAATAATTGACTATAATCAAATTAATCCTAAAATCCTACGGTGGGTTTACAACGCTGTAAAATGTAATAAAGACCCTTTAACAGCCTTATTGCATGTTTAACTTTAGTATCTTTCTGTATTATTACTTACTATTTACTAAAATAAATAACACTACATGACACGGCAATGCATATTCTAAAGATATTACTTCGATTTTATTATAAATATATTAAATAAAAGCGAGAACAAAGCATTAAATGATATTAAATACTGACCTTAGGTACTGGCGTCATACAAGACAACGTGTAAGACGCGTAGAAATTAAAAACAAATAGACGTAACACGTCGCTTCAAACTTTGTAGCAAAAGTATAGGTAAAGTGTAAATAACTAATATGTCAGTTTACATAAATATTTTGTTATATAGCTGTCAATGGTTATAGCAGCCCTCCGGTACAGAGGCAAGGAACACTTGTTCAAATACGAGCCAAACTGTTCATGATAGGTCTTTGAACCTCCTCCGTGTTTGCGGTTTGTTTCATACAGTTGCTTCTAAAGGTGGCGATAAATTAACGATTTGCATCACTTCGGCAAACGTAAACAGTTGTGATAAATGTATACATGTGTGTCAATATCACACACCGGCCGTGTGTGTGTGTGAGCAGTGCATTCTGAGATGAAACGCATTGTTAAAGAAAATGTAGTTTTGTCACATGAATTTCACTTTTAACTATTATTTATTTACATGCAAAATAAAGAAGATCTATTTGTTAGTACAAAAATTAATGATCATCTAAAGAATCTAACAGATTTAGTTGTGGATCGAAGCTATCAATATATGTCGTCCGTATTGTATGGAGCGAGTTAATCGCAAAAGAGCTGCTTTGTTAAGTTATGCGTTACCGCGGGTTTGTTTTAATTATTTCCGCAAATATTTGTCGTGATACAGCTGTTGAAGCTTATCTTATTCTTATCTGTCAAACCTCAGTCAATGCTAAGAGGCACGGGCCACTAAAATGCAGAGTAAACATACTAGAACTTTTAAGAAAATACTCTTATATTCAGAACTACCTTCAACCTGTCTATCTGTCGAAGATTTTTTTTTTCAAATTAATAACTTATTATTTTTAATACTTTCAGATAGATTTAATAATAATATCTTATTAATAAACAATATAAATATAGCGTTAAGCTTTTAAGACTATTCGACGTTATTGCGGATTACAGATAAGTTTAGATGCGCTCATAAATTTACTAGATCTTAAAATAAAGGGGATAGGAACTAGGGCACATCAACAACTTGTTACGATATAAGTAGACCTTTACGTCATGTTTTATACACGGAAGAAGTTTGAATTTATGGACTGCTCGAAAACCTCACAATTTTCTCGTGTTTCATTTGTAATTTCATCATTATTTATTTTAGAGTCATTTCTGAATATCAAAACAATAACTTTGATATTTTTGAATGTAATATGTAGAACATAAAAAAGTTTGTTTTTTGACTATTTTATATTGATATATTATCAATACTTCAATGTTTATTTACAGTGTTCTCAATTTCGTGTTAGCAAGCGTGCTCTTATAAATTTATTACTTTCAGAATATTTCTCTTTAGTTTCACAATATAGCCGTATGAAATAGATTTTATATTTAACAAATTATGTATAATTAAATATATTGATAGTATGTTAGTTTGAAGCTTTATTTAATCTTTAGATGATGAGAGACTCAAGTGGTTATAAGAATGAAGCGGAACTTATTCTGGCGTGTCGATTGGCACTTAAATCTTACACCCAATAAAAGTGCACCTCGCCACAGCACAGACCTGTAATTGGTCGTGGTGCTTTCGATTATACCCGCAACGCAAGCGATCAGCGCCCATGTACCTTTTACGATTCTCATTGGTCCCATTTAATGACGTGTGACGTTTCGTACCAAGAACAATGAGCTTGTAATTGGATTTTTACAATGTAGAAAATTTACACATGCTTGTTTTGTACTGAAAATGTTATTTCAATTGTTCCATTTTACAACGGATTCCATAGATTCGTATTGTTTGTTTTTAAGTGTAAGCTTAGATTTTTTTAAGTGTGTATGGTATTAGTATGTAGTCTAGTTTTTCAGTAGAGTTTAGTAAGCCTACATTCTTTTAAGATTCAAAACGGCCGGCGAGGCAGCGCAGGCGCCGCGGGATGCCGCCGCCCCCCGCACCCCGTCGCCCTCACCTTTATTTATATTTATTTACCTTCCCTTCATTCAACGAAGGGCCGCCCTTTCGGCCCTTTTTGTCGCCCCGATACAAATATTGTGAAAGAGGCCTGCGGTTGGAGTGAATTTATTATGGCCACAATTTGATGGTGCAGTTCTTGTGATGATTTTTTTTTGTGTAAAACTGAAGCAGATGGTCCTAACGTGCATTCGTAGGCTAAGATCGTAAATTAAAATAGTTTGTACTTAAATTTGTGACATTCATTTTGCTCGTCATTTTCTTTGATTTTGATTATACATAATTTAATATCCGATAGTAATATGTACGGTATCGTATTTTATTGTACCTAATACAGAAATAAATATATTTATTACTATATTTTGGAGAAGCGTCAAATAAAAAAAAAAATAAAAAATTTGCAATAAATACCAATATTGTATTTGTCTAATAATAAACAATATCTGGTTTCAGTATAAATTACTTGCTTTTCTTAAAGCTATTATCGTCGACTAACAAGGAAACAATGTAAGATAAATCGCTACAAATCGTGAAGGCTAAAGATCAAATCTTCACCCCATTTGAACGTTGTGACACCGCGACATCCATGCGCATCAGTTATCATGATAAATGACGTATTTATTTATCCGACGGGCCTAAATAGCTATGGTAATATTAGTCGTACAACAGCACAAAAGGTAACAAAACACAAAAGTTGAAAAAGGTAAACCGCGCTATTTACAAAGTGGCTAGCGAGGACCACACAGCCACAATCGAGCCGCGCGTGCGACTCCGCCGCTTTACAATAAAAAAAAAACATTCCTAACATAGATCTTTTTCGGCTATAGATCTCGCATTTTGCTAGTGTGATTTGTGACGTTCGGAAATGTTAATGGCACGTCCGATTTGGACTCGTATTCCGTTAACCAATACAGTTTCAAATTTAAGTGGAACATCAAGTTCCAATTGTAAATATTAAGGAATAATATGTTTAATTTATGTATTATCAAACATGAATTCCGTATAAACGCAAAATGTTCTAAAGCACGCAACTCGGCGGGTTTGTTTATGCGATCGGCGCAAGCGCTGACTGACGATGAACACGCGCACAGTCTTTGACACCGCACTACGCCTTCGTTCCTGATGCGAAGCTCATTTATTTTTAGATTCTTTAATCACAATATAGATACGTTTTACACTTTTAGTTTGAGAAAAATCAAAAAGATTTTGTTTACGAGAGATGTTATCGCCATATTATTTAAAATAATTGATAAGTCATAACAACCTAGCAGATATAAATTGAAACAATATATAATATACTAACTTAAAATCAAGCATCACATCGAAACTAGACGGTTCCCACATTTCCTGCATTACGAGTAGTTAAATCGACTAAGAAATGAATTCCGTGGGCGGTTCGTGTATCGTCACGCTGGAATTATATTGGTATTCAGTTGCATCAATATTTTCTTTAGACGATCATTACACGAACACGAAGTCGATGTGTACAAGTTATTAGTTGCCTTTACATAGTACATATGAGCTAGTTTAGGGCACGTCTAATTGAATGTAGGCGCGGCGGCGGGCTGCCTAAACTAATTTACATTAATGCAAACGAGGAGCATTGTTCAGGTGTGAAACACCAGTGTCAACACTAGCCTCTACTCAAATAGTTTATTAGCTCCACCCAGTGCTTTCTGGCGGTCGGGTCTTTGATGAAGTCCTTAGAGAATAACGATACGATTCTTTTACTACGTTACGTGAATATATGTATTTTAACAGAGTTGATGTCGTAGGTATTACATTAAAAATATCTAATCAGATACAGTTTATATAATATATTAAATTTTATTTATGTTATGGGAGTCTTCGTCGTCATATTACGATGTTTAATGATCTGCGATTTTATAGTGTTCTTTGGCCAGTTTAAAGGCTCGTGTGATCGATTTTATAGGCCCTTTACATCAGTTTACAGGATAATCGAAGAAGCAATTTAACGCCTATAAATTCATGTCATTTCTTATGAGAGAAATGGTGTTGGTAAGAGTTTTTGGGGTCAATGACTTCAGCTGAGTCTGCGGTCACCTGAAACACAAGACCACTGTAGTGGTCACATCGTGTGTCTTTTAAACCTCAACCCAGAGATCAGAAGTATTTTACAATACTTTAAACCGCACGCAGATTGAAATTCTTGAATCAATATTGCACAATATAATTATAAAGAGAGTATTTTGTACAGACGTCACTATTTACTTGGACATTTATGTACACTTCGTAATAAGGTTACGTAACGAGTCAATAATAGGTAATAATAATGACAGAAATCTTTGCATGTACAATTTATTTTTGTATATAAAAAAGAAATTTAATTGAATCTGATATACCGCGGATGCCTGAGATGACGTCAGTTGCAAGACAATGGCCAATAATAAATTAAAGTGACAATCTGCCACCTCGGAAATTAATCTTCGCATGTCGGGTGTCTTGTATATCGGATCTTTGGCAAACATGTAAAAAATTACCGATTGAGAGCTCGTCGTGTTGTAAAGTGCATTCTTGTGTAAGTTGGTTAAAGTCAATTCGCGGGAATGTGCGAATGCATTGGAACGGGAACTGTTATCACCTGGTACCATGACTGCATATGATTCATTCCGTTTTAACGCATATTTTTTATCTCGCTTTAATATTTATTAAATTAATCTATTAAAAATACAAGAGAACAGTTTTAATATAAACAAATAGATCGCTTTTTATATTTTTCAGCGCAGAAGTTGATTTATTCATCACAGTGTATTTATATGTGGAATATTGTAATATAATATAATTCCTATGTTAATAATAAGGCCGTAATTTATTTCGATCTTCTATTCACGATCCCAGTTCTATGTGGCTACAGATTTAATATCTAAAATAGCATCTGTTTTCTGCGGCTACCAGTAACCTCAATTCCAGGAGCCCTGAGATACTTTTCCAAGGTATACTAAGATTTTATTATTCGCACTGGTTTATTTATTGTTAATTTACCGTAAACTATAAATGTATTTGTTAAGTGATTAATGTAATAAATATTACTGTTATCAAGCAGAATATTCATTATATATATAAACATATATTTCATGATAGAAATCAAAGTACCTTCTCAATACCCCGTTTATGATTTCGTTAGATGTTTCGAGTCGTGTGGGCGATATGATTCAATTGTTTACTTTATTATATTCATCAATTTGTGCTCACCCATGTGGTACCTTTACGTGATCGCGATTCTTTGTAGTATTCTCATAAAAATAATCTTTTGGTTCGCGAGCATCGGCCATTTTCCAGAAACGTACTCGTTTTATATATCTTTTACATTTGTTTACATTTACGAGTATATAAACTAAGATGTCAGATTTAAGCTAATTGAAATGATTGATAGCAATAATATTTGTTTTAATTAGAATGCGACGGGTTTTGACATAAGTTCATAAAGAAATTAATCGAATTAGGTCGCCATACTCGTAAACTATTTTACGTTCCTAGCTATGCGCCATTCCTTTGCCGCTGTTAATTAATTAAAAAAAATAAATCTATCGGGTTCTTAAGTTCATGTTTATCAACGCTTGTTTATTTAAAATTGATTTCATGAGCATGTAATTGAGTTTTTTATGGGTCTTGTTTGTAGGAATATATACAGTCTGTTGTGGTGAAGTCGATTAAATTCTGGCTAGTACATATTGTTAGTACAGAACTTTACCTAACAGCAATAATAGTATTTTAAGGATTTATTGGCAATACGTTACGGCTACGAAAATTGTAGTTAACATTTTGTGTTGTTAGCATGTAGCAAATTCCTCGTTGAAAGCTATTGTAAAGTAAGAAGTTATTTTAGTATTTTATTTAAAATAACTACTGACTGTTGAATAACTTCCTTATTAATAAGATAAAAAGTATTACTATTCCAAGGCTAGGCTGTCAATAACATTATAGTTTATTCTTTTATAATTTATTGATTTTAAAGTTATTAAAATAACTGTCGTCTCATATAATATATTCCGTTATAAGTCACGGAAGTGTCGACAAAGAATAGATATATGATCTTACGAAATTCATTTTTATATTATTTTCGAAATAAATGATTGCACATTTTATGGTAGCATGTATGAGTATTATGTATGTATGTATGTATGGTATTATTTTAAACTTGTTTTGTGTTTTTGTAATTGTAAAATTTTACACAATGTCTGTAGTAACTGTTGCAATGAGAATTATGAACAAAGTTTGAACTTTTCAAGGATTTAAATCAATCAAAATAAATAAAATAAAAATGTCAAGAGGTACCTGTGTTATTATATGTTATTGTAAACTGAATTGTTTGATATTCATTGAAGAACAATGCTATTTGCTACTCGAGATTAATAAACTAATGGATTTACATATTGTTAAGTAACACGTCGCTATTTAGACTATCGATCGACTTCGTGCCTCCGATAACATTTATTAGCAATACGATTTTTGTTATTTAAACAATTCACTGTATAGGAATTTCCGTTCGCTTAAGACAAGGATTGTATATGACTTATTATAGATATTATAATATATTATATATACAGAATATTTCGGCGTAATTGTAATATACTGTCTGAATATTCCAATATTAGTATTGAAAGATGGATACTAAGAAAGACGATATACTAGATAGAAGTTTAGCGTCAATATTTATTTTTGCTAAATAGTAATGATGCGTTAAAATACATATTTTTCATTAGCTTCGTATTCCGTGAAATGGTATCGGTTGAAGTACAAGCAAATATTAGTAGAAACAGTCGGGCGTTTTGTTTCTTTTACTGCAATGAGACGTAAATACAAAATTATTGATCATTGTTTTAATACAACGGCCGACATGAGTATTAAAATACTTGCCGTGCTGGCCCCAATGATCTCGAATATCTGTAAGTGTCGTCTCAGTTGCATTGTCTAACTTTAACGTACGGCATACTGCATCATTGTTACCACTTTGTTGTGGAACATTTCAACGAATAATTTTTGCAAATATATTTACACTACCTATTTTTAAATATTAATATAAAAAAAATGTAGATAATTTTGCAATGTTTCACACGATTCGGTGTATTTTATGATACGCCTAGTTTCTCATACAAGAAGCATTTTATGGTTCGCGATGTTGGATTTTGTTTATAATTGCAAAGTTAACACTTCCATAAAGTTGCGATGCTAAATACAGCTATACTTGACATTATGTAAGAGTTGCGTAACTGACATGTTGCAAAAAGATTTGTAAATATACACTAAATAATAATAAATTATAAATACAGATGTAACTGCAGTCGATATTACAAAAATTATAAAGGTGTGGTCGATTTAGGTAAATTTTAAATTGCGTAGTTATATCATTCTTGTAATTCTGTTTGGTAGCAATAAATAATCGTGTCGGAACACAAAAGATGGCATTGTGAAGTCGACACGGCGACGTCCGATAAAGATCGCGCTTCGAGACCGGACAGACTCCTGCGCAGGCGCAACTACGCTTTAGAGTTATCTACCCAGCTTTTAAGTTACTCAAGTTAAATATGTATTTTTTTCAATTTTACTCAATTTTCACCTGGAGTGTAAATAAAAACACCTCGGTATTGTATACGTATTAAATACCAATTAAAAGTATTAACCTGTATTATATTACCACGTCGATTCCTTAGAATTAACTCGGTATATAAATAAAACGGAATAAAAAAAATCAGTTTGATTATCTTAAATAATACCTACTAGTTTTAGGTGTATTTAAAATCCTATTTTTTTAATATTTTTTCTTTTGTGCAATTGTATGTTTGGTTTACTTTGGCGCAGGTAAACCTCTTTAGATTTTCAAATTAGCATATCTCAAAGTTAAATTGATAGCTCGGAGGCCGCGCATTGTGTCCGCTAAGGGGGACATTTGTCTAGTATTATTATTTCGGGCTGGTTTTTATGTACCTGCCTACATGGCGCCTGTCTATTCATATTCAAATTTGGGATCTCGTGTTGAGTAATTTTACAACATTTATATACAACGATTATTGTGTAATGGATGTGAGCTATAAATATGAATGATCTGCTTTAGATCGAGTTTTCTGTTCTATACTACAGTATGTCTTAGACTATTAGTTGTTTACGAAACATTTCTTAGAGGTAAATAAAGATCGTGACCAATAGAAATGATTCAGAACACTTTAGGTTGTTTAATAGCGATGGCCGAGAGCCCCGCTGCGTCAGACTTGGGTCATCTTGCTTATTCATTAGCGCCGTGTTCCTCCCACTGACGGCGCTCATTTTATTTTATTTATGACCGTTCAGACGAGGTGAGACCCCAATTTCGCATACGCCTGTTGCTTGATAATAATTATACCCTAGCAGCACAGCGGTTAAAAAAGCCGCCATTTTAAAACGCAACCTCTCTCGAATATATATAACTCGTACCGAAAGACATCCTTTGTCGGATAATATATATATTTATATACCTATAATACTTTATTTTTAAAGAATTATTTTGCGCAGACTCAAAATTGAGACGAGATATATTAATAAGAGTGTTCTGTGATTGTCAACAGAGACAATATGGAATCATATTATCTTATATGAACTTTAAAAAATAAACAATTAAATACGCAAAAAATCTATACCCACAGAAAATGTTATAAACTATAAAAAGGTGAATCCAAGGGACGCAGTGGCAAAAAGCTCTCTCATGTCCGCGATGTTCAGATAACCTTAAACTGAGCATTTGTTATTCTTATCTCGTGTTCGAGCGTGGCTAATGTGGCTTCAGGCAGATACACTCGATCGATTTATGTCGCCTGCCTGGCACCCACGACAAATTGATAATTAATTTTCGACCGACGCCTTTGATCACACCGAAGTATTTGCAAGAATACGCCGCGCTAAATGTCGACTACCGTAGGTTTAAAGGAAAATATTTTGATATTCATTTAATTATTACCCTTGTTAGAAATAAATATAAAATTGCACGACTGTCTGTCTGTCGGTATCGTGGATCTGATCCTTGAGCTACAACAATGGAGTAGGACGGAGGCTCGTCCAAAGCTTTTCTTTGTCCTCAGATAAGGAACATAAATAATCGGTCCCTTTAAATGACAGACTTGGACATTAAGTGCCTCTTTATGAAAATTAATTTGTATTTCCCTTTTCAGTGTTATATTAAAAGGTGCATTAATCAATCCATTATTATTATAAATAAGTTCTAATATAAACTTATAAAAATATGATATATAAATATAATATGTTAGAAATGCATTCCTACTTATATTTAAATAAACGTATACTGAAAGCTTCACCATCACAAGTAGGTCCGAACCTTCGAACTCCGTGCTTCTATCCCGGTATTTAAAATGGATCATGAACGTAATATGAATGTCAATCCTGCAAATTGCTGTGAGGAAGTGAAGTGGAAATGAGCACGAGATGGTCCCATGTCAGTTTGTCTTCTGGGTGAAATATTAATCGATTGGAAGCACGTTACAACATGTAAACTAATATTCTATGCCATGTTGCCAACTTACGTTTGCAGTTCAAACTCACTCGTGCCTTTTATATGCATACAAGATACGGGCTAAAGTTTAGTGTCGCTGTTGCATCTTATCGCGAAGGAAATGATACAAAAACGATACCTCTCTCATCGAGTAATTTTGTCAAATTACTTGAGATATCATTTTTGATTTGGGTAACGAAAATACAAATACAAAACCTTTTGTGTAATTTGACACCGACCGCTGACGCAACTAATAAAATTTAGCGGTCAAAGCGACCCAATCGTATAAAAAAGTAGCACTACTAACATTCTATTTTATTACGCAAGCGATTCCGTTTCCATATAACCATATTTAGTTATATATAAAACGATAAAAATATATATATTCACATAGATATAATCCATTAAAGTTTGTAAACAAAAACCAATTATCCTTATCAAACACTTACGATCTGGTAGCTATTTCACACTGATTATACAAAAAAATAGATGGTATGTGTCATAAAAATATTCGTGTCGGACGACACGTCGGCTCAGAATGCGTCCCCGCGTCCCCTAAACGGCGCGTAATCCTTTAAAACAATGCTAATGGACCCACGGTTAAAGTCCACCGCCCCAGGTCCTGTCAGCGTATAATACATCCGACAGATCGCCTTAACGCTCCGCTCGCCACCAATAAAGTTGACACTAAATAAAGAACACTTTTATTTTATTTTTACACAAAATCACAAAATTTAAAATAAATATTTTATTATACGCGTTCACTGAACGCATTTTAGTGTGAGCGATGAACACGGGTTCACGTCAAAACATCTTTATCGGGTTATTTGTCTTATAAAATATTATCGAGAGGCACTTCGGGACCGTCAGCAAAAGAGGACGTATAGTGTGATCCGTGTGCGATTGTTGACTTTACTCCCACGATGATGTGATCACTTCTCTTTGGGACGAGAGACAAACAATAAAAGCGGCGATTACGAGTCTGAGATGTAACAAATACAGTTTATTATTCTAAGATGAACTTCAATTGGAATGAATCCTTTGGCGTGAATAGCTTCGCGCCAGACCGTACCGACGTCGGAGATTAGTGCGCGAGCCACGCAGCCGCCCGTACCAAATGCGACGCGACGGCTTGACTTATGAAGTACTGATATACTGATAAATCAATAAATTTTATTGCGATAGCTCAAACGCGTCATGACTTTGATTCAATTAATAGATTTATTGAGGAGTTATTATAAGCGTTGCAAGCGGGTTAAGTAGATAAAATGTTATAATAAGAAAAAGTGCAAAATATTTGATGGACATTTAGGTAAACCATTGAACCACATTATATCCAAGGTAAATGAAGTTAGATAAGGTAAAAGCACCAAACCGGTCGAGTCGGAAGAGGCGGGCATTCATCGCCTTCTGCAATAACGTACTTGTCGCATTTTCATCACCTGCTGTGTTAAAAGTGATGTAATTATGGATGCAAATCGATCAGCGGTAGTTATCAGCTCGACAAGGGTTGACGCATTAAATTAGCACGATACGCCAGTTAATATTTATTACTTTCCGTATGTGCTTTAGTAGATGGTAATTGCATAAAAACAAAATGGAGGTACGTTATTCAAATTGTACTAAATTGTTTTTACGAATAATACAAATGATATATTAAATAAAAAGAAGTCTAAATATTAATCGACGTCGGAAGCGTGGATTCCATTTTTCATTCAGATGACTTGCAGGTTGCAACTAGTGGGCATGTTCAAGTTGACTCCACCATTGACCCCCGGTACAACGGCTATCATGGTATTATAAATAATGATCACAAAATTCCCGCGGGTACTAACTACCAAAGGTAAAATAACAACGAGTCAAAACCGATCGTGCCCGAGGGAGTTTAAGATTGTAGTTGAATACATGAATGGAATAGAATTTACAAGTAGTAGTTTAAAATTTACAAATTTACTGTTAAGATTTAGTTCAGGTTGAATCTTAGAAAGAACATTTATGTGTTACCATTACGGAAAATAAAATTATGAGAAAATTTATGTTATTTATTTAAAAGAATACTCGTATATAATAATGAAATGTTATTTATATTCCGACTCAATTACAATTGCCCATCTCAAAAAAAGTTTTCCACATAAAAAGTTTTTATATAAATATCTAAAGGTATATATATTATGAAAGAATTAAATATATACAAACAATAAGACATTTACTGTATATATATGAAATAATAAATCCCTTGATGATGACGACAGTTGCTCCCTTTATTGTAATTGTACTACTTCATACATATTTAAAGGTATTTATTGTATGATGGCAACATGTGTACACACACATACCTGAATAGAATGCATTATAGAAGACAATCCGAGTGAATGAAGTGTAACGTTTCATTAACAGTGTTCTGTAACTCAAGCAAACACGGCATATTGGTGTCTTGTTTCAAGACTTTTTTTTTAACAAAGTGAAAGGCGCCCGAGTCTCCTTAAAACCTTGTGGACCTTTTTCGTTAGCGTATCGTGTATAGTTCTATGGGAAAAAAAAATAAAAATTTCGTACAACTCACTTTGTACTGTAAGTGTAGGTTTGCAATTAATAGTGATAGGCTATAGAAATTGTACTAAGCTAAAATATAAATGATATATTTATTGAATAAAAATAATCATATTTCAATCCAATCCAACTGAAATCTATAAAACAATGCTATTTTTTGTTATACATAATTATGTATACGTTGAAGCGGCCATAAATTGGTGGTACCACACATTGGTAGGTCGACAAGCGCATTAATATAACAAAGCTTGTACAAAGCTTGATATTTTTCGTGAACAAACACGAAGGTGCTTAACAAACGAGTACAGGTGATCTACCCTATGCATATTTATGACTTGTTCGACGGCTAGTGCGACAGCGGGGTTTACGCGTAGCAAACAAATGTTTATTCTATACATTACTACTTTTGTATATATACTTTATTTTTTATTGAGACGGGAATGTGCTATGGGTAGTCAACTTTTATTATATCTATTATTTATTATTTTAATTCTATTATAAAATCTTAATTGATAAAGCTAATATCTTTTAACGTCCAACTTTTCAGTTTAGTTGTAACTGTTGTATCAATAGATCATAAGGCTGGGTTTGCTTGAATAAATTTAACACTCCTACTTAAAAAAACAACCCTTAACTATTTGTTGTTATTTCCAAAAGATAAAAAAAAACATCAAAACCAGTCAGTATTGGACGGTGCTTTCGACTTCACATCGTACAAAAAAAGATGTGTTAAGGAATGTAAAGAGCCATTTAATTATCCTAATATATTATCATGGTCGCAGAGGGAGGCGGTGATAAATTAGTAGACAGTCCGGGCATAGAGGAGGTGGCGAATGATCCAGTAGGAATTAATTTAGTTCCATTTACACGGTCGTCTTAGACACTATATTGAAATTTTGTTCATTTCCCTCAAGCATGGATTTAATTTATAATGTTTCAGAACGTCGTTTAAATTCAGAGTTCGTAATTCGTATGTATATAATCTCACATTACTGCACCCGTTGTTGCAGTGCGATGATCTTCCGAGTTTTTTTCCATTTTTTAAATCAATTCCATCGCACGGCCTTCATTATGCGCCCGCAAGCTCCTCGCCACCGGTTCAGGTAGCCTGGTCTCACTTCGAAACATGGCCTTAGGTATTCGACACGCTCGTTATTTTTTAATTATTATAGTCCAAATGAGATTTTGATATTGTGTAATTTGATAATTTGCAAATGGTTTTTTAATATAAAAACTGGTTTGATAGTTGATACCCGTTGGCTGTTTCGTGTTTGGTGTTTACAGTATGTATTAAATAATGACTGTACCCGGGTGGATAGGTATAGGTGTGAGGCAGGCGTCCCGCTGCGTTGTGGCATTGTGATCGACAGCTTGTTTACTAAAAATATGCATAATGAATTTATAATGGCCCTCCCGGCCTGTCGCATTCTGTCTCGTTTATAAACTAGTAATCGAACAGATACATATATATATAATAGCAGATTTATCTCATGACTGTGTATGATCTACTTACATAAATAAATTTAAATGACTTATAAGTTATCTAAAAATAATTTATTTGCTGTAAAATATAAAAAAACAATGAATGTTGTCTGGGAATATTGAAATACAAACACGTAAGCAAAGGGACCTAATTATGGCACAGCGATGTTCTCACGTTAAAGTGCATCAATGTTTGAGTTAACATTTATCATAGGATTGTTTTAGTGCTGAGACGTCTGCAGAGTAAATACTATGCATCCCGTCGCTTGGTCCGCGCCGCCATCTTCCACCCGAATCGGTGACCTGTTTAAATTCCATATTTAAATTAATTTATTCCAGAATGCAGTTTCTATATCTTTTCTAAAGTCAGTTAGAGTCAATTAAAGATGTACGATTGAATGAAATGTATCATAGATGATGATCTACTAATAGATGTAGGTATGTAGTTTAGTTTTAACAGTGGGTAAACTAAAAATGTAATTGATCGTGAAAAATATTTCCGTTAGGTCCAGGAAACATGATTCATTCTATTGACAAGTCTTAAATGTTCGTACATTCGTAAATTCGAAAATCTGAACCGTCAAAAATCTGGAATGACTTTGGCGAAGCTGGGCGTTTTGAATTTCTTACAACTCTTTATTAGGTGGTTGAAACGTTCGTAGAAATAATTATGTACGGTGCTCCAAAATATCTTTTATATTCAATGCAGGCGGACGCGACGTCCACGCGGGGCGCCCATCGGTTCGATTCGTTACGTCAATCTCAACATTTTTTCACTACAAAATCTGCATAGAGTGAGTTGACATCGCAGCACAAAGCTGGCATGCGGTATGTCCAGCATTGTCCACATTTCTTTATAAATATTTTGACATTTCCTTTATACGTCCCGCAAAGTTATTTTACAAACAACGGCGTGTTTATCCTTTTGTGCGGGCCGTTTTAATTTTATTTATTTTTTATGAAAAAAATGCCGACGTTAACGCTTCGGTTTGCGATGCATTTGTCAATTTGTTAGCACTTCTTTTTGTGCTTTTCTATAATAGAATCAGACAATGCAATTCGCATACGTTTAGCGTGTCCCATTATTTCCTTTGAAATCACAAGAATATCCAAGCACAAGATTAATTGCTGTATTAATTTTCACTAAAACAAGACCTTTCTCCAAGTACATTGTGTTATATTTATTTTAAATTATTAATAAATATATATTATAAATAATTAAATTTAGTGTCTAAAAGGTTATATTTAGGTAATCTAACAGTTATCTCTATTTTATAGAATAAGTATTTAATTTTATTTAATTTCACTGCCACTACATCACAAAAGTTATCTTGTAATCTTTACTGCATTAAACTATTACGTTATATGAATATAAATTTGATTAAATGTATTAAATAATATTTTGTCTATTTTGATAAAAAATAAAATATGAAATCTTTATGTTTTCAGAGATGTAAAGAAAAGCTGAACACTCTTGCCATTAGCGTGATGAACCAGTGGCCAGGGGTACGGCTACGAGTCATTGAGGGTTGGGAGGAGGAGAACTCTCATCTCGAAAATTCTCTCCACTATGAGGGTCGAGCTGTGGACCTCACGACCAGTGATCGAGATCGGAGCAAGTACGGAATGCTTGCACGGCTTGCTGTCGAAGCTGGTTTTGACTGGGTCTTCTATGAAAGCCGCTCCTACATCCATTGCTCTGTTAAAACCGGTATGTTCTTTAAGTTTGAATACTATGATATAAATTATAATATGAATATATACATTATACACCCTTGTATCTATAATATTAACTTACAAACAAATCTGAGCAACCTATCCTTGTGATATCTAAAATGGATGGGTATATAACTGTATAATGTGGGGTACGGGACATACCTTATAGCCGAATATATAGTGGAAGTTTACAAGAAGAATGCATCTCGGACAGCTTCCCGCGCCCGCTCTCCGGCGGTGTCGATCAAACGGACGAACAAGCCTCTTGTTAACAGCCTTCCCTTTCGAACACCATCCAAAACCAACCTCTGTCCCTCTCTATCACAGCCGCATCGCAGCCAATCCCCCACTTCTATAATTACGCCGGTGATTCAATGGCTACTTATAGTTATATGTGTATATACAACATAACGATGAGAGAAACAACTATTTATATGTATGTATGAACATGTTTAGTTGCTATGAATTCAATCTGGTCCTTCTACGCATTCTTTTACTAATTTAGTGATTCGGAGACGTTTTAATTTGCAATTGCAGACATTTATTGATCTATATTCAATCATTCGAATTTTGAAAACGATTGGTATCGGTATGTTGGTAACGATTTTTTATTTTTCTCTCAATAATAACAGTGTTGTTTATAAACGTTTGAAATATTTTTTTAAGATATGTATGTGGATAGTTTATTTAAAGTAATCGATTAGTCAAAACATGGCGTCGTCGTACCCTTAATTCAAACATTTATCATCATAGAGAAAAAAATGTGGGCATTGTTTAAAAGCGGTCGCTGATGGCGGAGTCGAATCGGTCGCAGGCAATTTGTTCCGATGTTTATTCATTTATTCCGGCTTTTTATTCCATCGGAGTTTTAAGTATTTATTTGGAGTTTATAAATAATTAATGTCGCTTATATGTCGTGGTCGTGATTCTCTGTACCGGGAGGGGTCAAGGTCGAACACACGAACTTCTTAAATTATTATTTTACCGTTTGAATGATTTTTATATTCAAATAGTGAACGCCTAACACAAACTAAGAATTTCAAAAATTGACAAAAAAATTCAATACCTATTAAAATGTTCTTAAATTTATTTGAACAATAATATTGCAATTTGGCTTATCTTAAATACCTGGGCGCCGGCCATTATAAATATTTTAGACCTCGTTTTGAGGGTTTTTTACCTAAGTAATGAATTATTAATCGCTCGTTAAATACCGTGGTAGCGATATAATGAATTAAAAAAATTTATGTTACAATAAAATGTATTTAACAAATGTACATTTTGTATATTTAAATGTATGTAACTTTGACATACTATATCCTTTTTAAATACAATCAAAGCCCACAAAGGTAAACCTTGAAAACCAGTCTCGTGACATGATCTCGTATATTAAATTAAAGCATAGCAGTGGTTCATCGCAGCCAATAAAATTACCAGCTTTAATAATCGTTCCAATTAATTGATTTTAATTGGCTGTTCTTTAGTATTTCTTTTATGCAAGCCTTCATTTTTTTGTTACGACATCGACAGATTGGTTGCTAAGGTTTTTACCTATCATTTTATTCTTATTGTCAAACGATATGACAGTCTGATTTCTTCTACCGTATATTTGTTTGTAAACTTCGTGCAGTTGTCCCTTTAAAAGACATCAACGCGCTCAGTATCGTAGAATATCGGCAGTTCAGGTGTCGTAGCACGTTGAAATGTCGCCGTATTTTATGGCTTGAAGCTATCAACATATAATTATGTATTGAATTATTTCTTATACATATTTTCAATGATTTCTGCGGAAAAATACAAAGATAAAAAAAAGATTGAAGTCTAAAATCATTTTAGTCTAACAGCCGGGTCTAATGGCCTTATTTTGTGATTCTGAATCTAAGAATAAAAATAATATGATGATCACGTATATTTCAAAACGGAGGAGGTACGCGTAAATGGGGCGTGACCGAGCGAGGCAGGTCACGAGACTGAGCTTATGTGAAGGACGAATGCGACCCGTTCTAGACAAGCAGACAGTCCCAAGAGGACCGAATTGACCGTGTCAAAATAGATTTAAAACCGCGTGAGACTTTAAATGCAAGAGCTAATTGCCTTTATACGTTCTATATATTGAGTTTATAATATAGCAGTATTTAGTAATACAGTTAGGAAAAGGTTTACATAGAATATAATAGTCATGGCATAGAAAACACGAGATTTATGTAGGTATATAGTATTCGATGATTATGAATAGGAAAGATAATATTTAGTTAGATAATTTGTTAATGATTATATAAATAATAAATTAGAAAGATCGGTATATAAATGCAGTGTTTAATTAACGGGTTTCCTGTGATCGAGAGTGCGGATAGGAGCGCGAGTGGCCGATGTGCGTTCGGGCGAATGGTATGCGAACACGCTGATATCCGACACGCCACATCCCGGAAAGCTGCGGCCGCGTCCCATTCTGTTCCCACACATACCAGAACATATATTTTTGATTATAACTAAGAATAATAATATTTTATTGTTATAAACCTAAGTGGATTGAACGTTAAGAGATAGTTCGTAATGTTGGTCATCGCAAACAAGTTACATGCGATGTAAATGTAAATCATTTCGTTTATTTTTTTTCCTACCGCAATGTACGGGATGTATTTAAAATAATAACTAAGTGTTGATTGAAATATTTCAATAGAATAGATGTTTACATTTTTCATTCCAATCTTTAAGCAAGGAGGTAAAAAATAGGCACTGAAGGATACGAATGTGGTACTTAAAAATTGAATATTATATTTTGCGAATGAATAAAGTAAACATCATTGAGAAATATTTATTTAAATATAAAAACATCAGCTGTGTATTCATCATATGAATGAATTCGCATTTGAGGCCTCTGATTATCAGATAGAATTAAGAAAACCAAAAAGTATTGCCACAGGCATTAGCTTTAAAGAAACCATAGTAATAGAGTTCATCGCTCCATAATATTGAGCAAGATTTCTGAATGGTGTCGATTACCATATTATAAGAGGCGAGAATTTCGATTAAAATATAAAATCTTTAGTCAATTTACTTGGAACGTCTTTAGATGAATGAGCCAATCTATTATTCAATGTCAACTCGTAGACAGCAATAACTCAGCGATAAATTGAGGCACAAATATGATACCTATAATTAAATTAGAAAGTAAGCATACCTTATTACTGCTTTGGGTTGCGTAAAATGCTGTGAGTACTATGAAATAGTTTTACGACGAAGAAATAACTAGATATATTATATATAATTAAATTGTATGTTTATCTGTTAATTCAGCATCTTGCTTTTACATAAGTGCCGGATAAAACTATTACATATTAATGTATCTGACTTTTCAATCTGGAATTTAAACAATTATTTCCCATTAGTTAAACATAAGGTTTAAACTATTAGCGTATGTCAAATATTGCATTTTGGGCTTATTTAGATATAAATAAGAAAACTTTGGAAACGACGACAATGCATATTTGCATTGCCTTCGTTGCGAACTGGCCTGAAATGTTGGAAATATTTAGGTATTATTAGCAGATTTAATATTTATTACTGTGGAAGCTCTATAAAGATACAGTGTGGCGTGAATCATAACCTCACCGGCAGAGTTTGGCATTTGCATGACCATGCGGTTGATGTCGGCGGTTAATTGCTATTCCTTACGATATAAATCAGATTGCCCCGTCGATCCGCGTTCTCCCCGAGGCATATTGGAAGTTTATTTCAAAGGATACAACATTTGCAAATTTTCTTATTTAATATTCTGCCAAAACAGATTAGCCATAGCTATAATATTCTTTTTGCTGTATAGCGAATATCTACAGCTGCTTTTATATAATTTTGCTGGTATTTATATATACATGAAGAACGTCGGTTATTTTAGATAACGGGTGATCTTTACCAATTGACTTTGAGTTTTAACCTGTGTAAAAATAATGAAATGTGAAACACAGTGAAAAAAAATATTAAAATATAATTTGATATCCATATTGATTTAGGTACTATTTGCGTAACAGCGAGAGCAAGGTCATGGGTACCAGATCATCAGAAAAAAACAATCATAAAAAAAAATACCAAAAATATCACTTTCATTCGTATATCTTTTTTGCGTATATAGTGATTTTGGTGGGTATGATGTATTGAGAAATTAAACGAATAGTGTCACGTGCGTATCTGGCAGAGCGATGCTCGACTCAGGCGCCGCCTAGCTCTCCCGGTGGTCCGAGCGGGGCGGAGTCGCCGCGGCCAGTCCGGGCCCGTCCCGCCTCCGCCTCGCTCAGCAACCGCACTCGCGGCTCTTATCGCCGCATCTTCAGCCTAACTTACGTCACGCCACTGTGGAATCCTTCTGTGACAGGTTTAATATTGAATTAGTCCAAATTGAAAGGCCGTCGGAATCAAAACGACAGTTCACGCGTAATTATAATTATTTTCTTTTTGTATAGGTAGTTGGGATAGTTGGGATATGATTTATATAAGAAATATATTTATACACAATTACTTTCAATTATTAATATATCGGTAGTAATAGGGTCAATAAGTCACCTAATCAAAAGTGTGCGTATGTCCCATAGTACCTATATATAACTGCTCAACCATTTACATAAAAACTAATCAAATATAATTATTAAAATCAAGTATTATCTTCACGCTACATATTAAAACTTAAGGAATATGTTTTACTTTAACTTTATAATATCACTTACGTGGCTAATAGCCTGTATAAAGTTCTATTTGCAACAAAATCTGTTGTTAAATTTGTTAAAAAATACAGGAAATTAAATCATAAAGCATATGAGTAAAACGTTTATTTTATCTAAGGTCAAATTCGAATTCAGAATATACAATAACAAAAACGGTTATTGATAAATACAATCAGCGTATTTTTATTATGCTCTTGACGGACAGGCTGTTCAAAAAACATTTTTGAGTTTCATTATATTATTTATAAAGTCGATTCATTTGATGTGTTTTAAATTTATTTCCGCATCTGTTTATTCGTCATTTGTTGATTGATTGATTTAATATTTTCATTTATATCGAATAAGTAGTCTTGTATTCAATAAGTCATGACTAATAGATATTTAATACGCAATGTTGATATTATTTTTGCTTTGAGAAATTTCTGATGTTTAGCCTAAGGGTAGGAATTCATTACATTAATGTTCCTTTTTATTGAAGCTTAAAATGTTTTTAAGCTTAAAATATATTTACGATTTTCTAAGCCATACTTATGAGCGAGACCATGCATCCATTGATTTAAATTATCAAAATTATTGTAAAATATTCTAAGGCTCTCTGGATGTATGATTTTGGAATGATCAATAAATTGTACATAAAAATTATAAATAATCAAATGGACAAATAAGTAATTAATACTAACAGAAAGCCAAATATGAAGTAGACGTATACAAAGTTCTAGAAAAAGTAACCGCCTTGAGAAACGAGTGCAAAAAATGTAAAGGTGGCCGACACCTATTCAATGATTTGTGTGATATGTTCAACCAACAACAAACAAAATATCTACAATAAGCGCTTGACTTTAAACGAAATCTAATTTGTGTAGTTATTGTGTAATATGATCAGGCAGTCCCATCGTTTTGTGAAAAGGAATCGTCAGAATTTATCGCTCGGTTACACAACAAATCAAAATTTAACGAGCTCTCGCAAATGCTGCGTCGGCTTTGCCGTAATCCATCGCCACCGTGTCCTTTAAGGCGTGTAATTGCACTACCCTTATTACTTTCTTCAGTAGAAAGTAAGTGTCGGGTACTTTCATAAATCTGACTTTTTTAATTTATTCACTTGCACCTTCCGTTGTGAGCAACGCGTGAACAAACATTTTAGGCTTACCTCCAAGTCGTCTTCTTATTCTTGGGTTTCATTTCTTTTCACTTAAATGGACAGTTTTTATGCTGAGATTATAAGCAGGTACAGTTAAAGCTGGATCAGGATTTAAATAAATACAATTAGATAATAAACAAATATAGTTAGGTTGTGGGAGATCTTCCTTAACTTGATTTTTTTAAACAATGGCTTAAAGATTAGGTAAAAGGGATTGAATTTTTTATTTTTAAATTTGTTTAGGTTCACGAAGACGCGCTTCTTCGAATTTTATTTATAAATAAATAATCTGCGTTTCGTATATTGGATTTTGGCATCAGTATCTGACAAAAGAATTACCTGTATGAACACAAAGTTTAGTGGCGGGGAGATAACCCTGGGACTGGGAACAAGAAAGCGTCTTCGGATTCTCTTTGTTTCGTATCTTATCGGATTTTAATTACGAGCGTAGAGAAATCTCGTTTTTCCTTAAAGGGATATGACTACACGAAGTTAATTTACTTTCGTCTCTTGCACGATTTTATGTTTCTTCTTATTTTTTTTTGCAATTAGTAAAAAAAGTTGTAGTTTGCTTAGCGTATTTAGTTTTTAAGTAATTGGGAATTGAACGCATCTTCACATATACACACATAATCAGTTTATATTACCTTAACCTTTAAAGTACAAAAAAATCTTATGAATATTTAACTATTAACTAATGGAACCATGACTCAAAACAAAATTAAATTATAATATTTTATACTCAAAGTTACTCAAATTAGTTACACACATTTCAATGTATGTGAAGGTTTGACAGATTTACAGCATTTAAAAGTAGTTATTTTTAATTGTTTTGTCTGATTGTTTCAGAATCATCTGTGGGAACTGGAGCAGGATGCTTTCCTTCTGGAGCAGTGGTGCATACAGAAACAGGGCCTAAAGACATCGCCACTCTTGAAAAGGGTGACAGAGTCTTGGCTGCAGATGATGATGGAAAAATGGTGTATTCTGAGGTAAGTTATCAAAAATATGCGCAATTTATATTTTATAGCAAAAAAAAAGGTTGTAAAATTGAATTACTGCTATTTTTTTTTGACGACTGATTGGCCCAATGGTCGTATGTCCGTCTAATGTGCCTGTGGTCGTAAGTTCGATCCCAGCACTAGAAAAATATTTAATTAAAAAAGGTATTTTTCTAGGGCTATAGGTTTAATATGTATCTATTTAAGAAAAGTATTATGTTTATCAATAGTCTAGTATCCAAAGCTTTACTTTGTTCGTGGAAATGTGCTGATATTTATTCTTTATTTACCTTAAATGACGAAAAAATTTTATTAAACGTACCTGGTGTCTATTAAAATAACATTAATGTGTGTTTGATATTACCTTTTTTAAGGGCCAATATCAAAATAAATATTTATTTTATATTATTTTTTGTGTAGGAATCTTAAGGTATATTAAACGGTAACAATACTAACGAGAAATAATTGTTTCAGATTTTGACATTTATCGATCGAGATCCAAACGCAACACGTCAATTCATCGAAGTGACTGCTGAGAACAATGTTAGTATTACAACCACGCCGTCTCATCTTCTGCTGCTGGCCGCTGCTGACGGGTGGCGGGAGTCATTTGCAGCCAATGTGGAAGTGGGCGATGTTCTTCTAACAAGAGGGCAAGGAAGTGTAATGCGCCCTTCAAGAGTAGTTAAAACTAGGATGGTTTCAAAGCAAGGAGTGTTCGCCCCTCTAACTAAAACTGGAACAATCATTGTAGATGATGCCCTGGCATCATGCTACGCCCTCGTTAATAGTCATTCACTTGCCCACGCTGCCATGGCACCGCTGCGGTGGATGGCCAAATGGACTACCTCCTCTGAAGTTCCTCGCGGTGTCCACTGGTACGCTAATGCCCTATACAATTTTGGCGACTTCATACTACCTTCATCGTACAAATATCGCTGAAGTAAAATATACCATTTGTGTTCTGTAGTGACTGCTTTTGAAGTGATATAGGACAAGTAGCGCGCAGGACGTGCCGATTATGGACACATTTGTAAATAAAATGCTGTAAATAAAGACGTGAATATGATGGTCATAAAATTGTAAATACGTTCACGAGTATTGAATAATTCATTTTATGTAAAACGAGATCCTCGACTTCGATATATAATTGCTTTTTGTCGGAATCATGTCTATTTATTAAGTAGTCTTAAGGGTGACTGCAAATTTTGCACATTATTAGTTCATACAAATATTTGTAAATTGTGTCGATATTGTTATTCTGCACAATGCAGAAATACTTATCTGTATGCGCTTATGTTTTTTAAGTAATTGTATAGATAATATAAGCCATTAATTAGCTAATCTAAATTATGTCTTGGTCTATAGTAAAGTATTATTAGGTCTATGGTGACGCAAAACAGTATTTCGTTTATTCTCTATGTTTGTAAACTTGACATTCCAAGGTTCTATTCTTTTACGCACTAACATTTTACAAACTTTGAATGTAATAAAGTTGTGATCTTGGTACCTAAAACAGTGCCTTAAGATTTTTATTTATTAATTAGGTTAGTACTCTATTTAAAGATTGACGAATACTATCAAATAAATTTATATTCTTCTAACTTATTATCCGGCATTTGTCTCTTTTATATGCTAATTCATTATTTATTTTTCCTTACAATGTCATAATCAAGCCTTGCTTTATTTATTATATACAATTTAAGGTACACTATTAGGTAACTTAAGCCTTAATTGCTTTTGTGTAAAGGACAGTATATATCTAGTATTACATTTTATTTGAACGGAGCCTTTGATAATATGTAACGCAGTAAAGTATAAAAGAAAAGTTGATCTTCAACTGCATACAATCGAAGTCCGAGAAAAGTACTTACAATATGTCTATTATGAAGTGCATTAAGGCTGCATATATTTTTGCAATCTGTATTTATTCCTAATATTGTACCTCGTTTCCCGGATTTACGATTTATGCGGGGTGTAAACTGTTTTATTCGCCAATTGACCTCTAAATCGCTGAAAGCTTTTTAACGACCAAAAGTTATTACGGTTTTTCTTTTCTTATTAGTTTATCGGTTATCTTGATATAGCGTTACGGAGTATTTTTACTGTTACAACGACGGCAATCTAAATTTAATTTTTCATACAATAAGCCCTCTATAGATCGTGTACAGATCTAGAACTGAAGATTTCGTTCCTATAATGAATTTATTAAAATGTTTACTAACTTGCATCAGTATTTAGATATATGTAGTTTGAAATTTGATGTTACGTATTATTATCAATAATTATTGAAGCTTTAACTAATATTTTGATAACACACATGCCATATAATATGCCATATTTCATAATTACATGGTATGCTGTCTCTGTTTTAAATTCTTGAGTATTATTTTATTATAATGTATGCAGTTATTGACGCATATAAATATACATAGATAGTTTTACTCAATGAAGTACCTACATGTATACAAAGGAGTAATATTTGGAGTCTGTCTGTGTACTATCGAGTTAAAGCGCTTAAATAGGCAAATGTACTATACGTATCGATTATTATATAAAGTAACTCTAAATATTCGGCTGAGAAACTCATGTAAATTATAAGGTTTTCATGTAATTATTGCGCTTTTATATTATTTATTTATTGATGTTATTTTTGTATTGATATAAAAGTTAAATATCCAAATACAACTTGTTTTATTTTTATAAATAATGCATTATTTATCCATCTGTGAAGTAGGAATAAAACTATATGTAACGTTGATGTCGATTGTCGTTATATGTTTAAAGTACTAGTGCCTTATTGAGAACATTTTTAAAAATGTAATATACTGGTTTATAAATAGACGAAGATTCGAAGTAAAATACAAGTTTAATATATAAAAATATCTTTATATATGTATAACAGTATATGAATATAGATATTTAAAGTTAATTTATTTTTATAAACTTATATGAATGAAAAAAAAACCTCAACATGTGTAAGACGTGAAGGTCGAACTCATATGTTATATATATTTAAAAAATCATTAAGGGACGGGAGAAATGTAATCAGTGAAGGTGAGCGTGATGCATATTTTAAAGGACCTCACTAAACCTACACCTGGGTCGCAAGTCTCACGGAGGAGTCACAAGGAGCTGTTCTCACTCCTCTCCCTGTAATGCGATGGGCCCGGCACCCGCACGGTGAATTCATGGAATGCTAAGAAGGTTCGTCTCTAGGCCTGCGGCACAATAAATTGTGTTTTCTTTAACGTAATGAAAAATATTCTCATCTCGATTCCTAGAAAGATAAAATGAAATATTTAATAAGTAATACCTTTTGGTTCCACGTAATCACCTAAATTAAATTTGCTTTAAATTTTATGCCTACTTTGAATACGATTCGTTTTCGCTTTTGATATATACCTACATAAAAAGTTATTTATTTATATATATAACTTTCTTTCTCATCAAGATAAATATTACATCGTAATTTGTATAATAGCCAACATAATTTCCATTAAAAGTATTTAATTTGTATTTTTTTTAATTCTCATTTCTTTGTCCTGGTAAATGAATGAGACGTAATATATGCAATGAAAAGACTCTTAGGAACGAATGAAGAAATGAATGAGACGTAATATATGTAATGAAAAGGCTCGTAGGAATGAATGAAGAAATGAATGAGACGTAATATATGTAATGAAAAGACTCTCAGGAATGAATGAAGAAATGAATGAGACGTAATATATGTAATGAAAAGGCTCGTAGGAATGAATGAAGAAATGAATGAGACGTAATATATGTAATGAAAAGGCTCTTAGAAATGAATGAAGAAATGAATGAGACGTAATATATGTAATGAAAAGACTCTCAGGAATGAATGAAGAAATGAATGAGACGTAATATATGTAATGAAAAGACTCTTAGGAATGAATGAAGAAATGAATGAGACGTAATATATGTAATAAAAAGGCTCTTAGAAATGAATGAAGAAATGAAAGAGACGTAATATATGTAATGAAAAGACTCTTAGGAATGAATGAAGGGCTATAAGAGAAGAGAATGAATGTAGTGTATGAAAAATTTTCATATGGCATATGGTAAAGAAGCAAGGCTCCAACGAGATGACGTGTGATAGAAGATCGTGGAAGAAATTGACATATTATGCCGATCCCAAATAATTGGGATAAGAGCTGGTGATGATGATGAGGAATAATCCTTAGTTATTGCTTTTACATTGCTTCACTAGTTTCGATATTGCGTTTTTGGGTCAGTATGTCAGGAATCATATCATGACATTATCTACTACAGTTCTAAAAAATTATAAGTCAATACAGAGCTTATGGAAAAGAAAACACTTTTTTATCCAAATTTAATCATATTCAGAGACAACAAGAACAAAATTTAATCATATTCAGAGACACAAATCAAATCAAATTCAATAACTATACGCCTTAGTAACTTTATTTAACATATTTATTTAATTTGTTGATAAAGTTGATTTCTTGGATTCTTCAGTCCGTCGGTCCATCGTTACATGCTTCACAGTTACCTGACTGACGACAAACAAAGATAAGTCGTAATTTTAAATAAAATTTGAAATGTTTGTATCTTATAAATAATTTCTGCAAAGTTAGAAAGTAAGTAACTATATTGACCACAAAAAAGTATATTGATATTATTTATATTAAACCAAGAAATAAATCAAATGAACCATTATTTTTCCTCACTTCGGCAAATTTGCTACTTTTCCTGTTGATGTTCAAAAGAAACTTCTTTTGGAACTAGTCTACGTTTTTCTGAGAGATTCCTGCGTCATAGAAATATTCAGTCCATCAGAAGATTGTAAGCTGACTACATAATTTTTAGTAAGCGTTTTATAAAGTATGTTGAAAGTGTCATTAAATTTTGAAATTCAGAAGTATTTAATATTCCTTTATCTTTATCTTAGGAACCTTCTGTTTCTGTACGTTTTATCTTACGTTTACATTATAGTCATTTACCTAATAATTTCCTCGAAATCTTCACTGTATAAAAACAGAAAAGTTGTCAGAAGAAAAAAAGGTACAAAAAGGTAAAAATTTGTTAATGAGATATGTTGAGTTCTTAAACAAAAATTTATAAAATCATAATTTTATATCTAATAGCTGCAGAATAATATATCATCATTTTACTAGTACCATACGTTCGCGAAATCATCCGCATTAGTATTAAATTATATACAAGAGACACTACTAAACACGTATTTTATACTAAATGTAATTTTGTAGAACGTTTATACGTCAAAACTATTAAATCCCAATTTTTTTTTTCGACCATACATAGTTTTTCTGCTATATTAAAGAATTCCATATCAATTAAAATATTTTTAATGATACCTACTAGTGTGTGTATATGTGTGTATGTGTATTTGTGTGTATATGTGTGTATGTGTATTTGTGTGTATATGTGTGTATGTGTATTTTGTGTATATACGATATATAACTAACTTATATCTCTGTATGACTCATGACTTACTTATTACGGATATGCAATATGTGGAATCTTCAAATAAAACTTTGATATTAAGTTTAAATTCATTTTGTAGAGCTGAAAGTTTCTGGGTCGGTTGACCTAACCGCAGTGTATTACTTTCTAACTAAAGGAAACTTGCTGCATTTTCCACTACGATTGTTAGATAACTTTTTTATTAAACGTTTCGGTTTTAAGTTCAAAATATGCTTAACTATATTAAATTAAAAATAGGGCAAATTTAAAAAGAAAACGTCAATATTACTTACTATCTTACCTGCAAAACAAAATAATATAAAGAGTAAATTTAAATAAAGATAGAATGAAAAATTAACTGACACTATTTATTTCTTATTTTACAGTATAGATTAACATTGAAAAGGTGTCACAAAAATATTCGTTTGTTCTATATATATTTTATAAAAAATTAAATAAGCTAAACATGGCTACACAAGCTTGAAATATTAATTTTCAAACAAATAATGCATCATCTAAATATTGGTTGGCAACCCATATTAAATACTACCCCAACTTAATATTGAGTTCAGCATTCTCCCTGGATACTTTATAAATCTAATTCAAACTCTTAAGATTCTTTGTGTACTTTTTATTTAGTGCTTAGTATCTAGGCGTTGAAAATAATATAATGTAGAGCACTAGAGTAATGTAGAGTATAGTGTAGAGTATAATGTAGAGTATAATGTAGAGTATAATGTAGAGTATAATATAGAGTATAATGTAGAGTATAGTGTAGAGTATAATATAGAGTATAATATAGAGTATAATGTAGAGTATAATGTAGAGTATAATGTAGAGTATAATGTAGAGTATAATGTAGAGTATAATATAGAGTATAATATAGAGTATAATGTGGAGTATAGTGTAGAGTATAATGTAGAGTATAATGTAGAGTATAATATAGAGTATAATATAGAGTATAATGTGGAGTATAGTGTAGAGTATAATGTAGAGTATAATGTAGAGTATAATATAGAGTATAATATAGAGTATAATGTAGAGTATAATGTAGAGTATAATGTAGAGTATAATGTAGAGTATAATGTAGAGTATAATGTAGAGTATAATGAAGAGTATAATATAGAGCATAATGTAGAGCATAATGTAGAGTATAATGTAGAGTAGATATCATTAAAAGAATCGGTTTTGTGTTAATACACAAGTCAGTGGTTATATGTCTATTTATTAAATGGTGTAGTATTAGAACCAATTTTAAAATAGTATATTCACTAAACATCACTTAGTTATAAACAAGTTGCCAGGTACAGTTTTCTTATTCCACGCGTTCGATAGCCTGAACTTTCCCACAAATAGGCTTATTATGCAGATGTACGAACCTTTTCTATCTAGTTGTGATATAAACTGGTAATAGAATAGCAATGCGGTGTAATCAAATCTTTATTCATTACAGCTAAGAAGATAAGAATTTTGTATGATGTGTGGAATTTCACAGTTGTTGAATCGTATTTATACATAATACATATTATAATTTAATATTGTAAGTGTTGTAATCACATTATCGATTTTTTTTATAATAATCCCTCTATTTTCTTTTATTTCCCCATATGGAATACTTAATTGTAACAAAGAACTGCTAAGGTATTTTAATTATTTTTACAGAGCTTTTGATCAAAAAATCATAAGAACATTGTTTATTTTATCTACAATTATTTGTATGCATATAAATAAAATATCATTATATGATAATCTACAAATTTAATTTGTGTTTTATTTCATTTATTATTCTAAACTATTAAACAATTACAAACCATAACATTCAAAACTATTTTCATCCCTTCAATTTTGTGACCAATTTGTATAGCAAAGTAAAAAATATATATTTACAATAAAATACAAATATTGACAAGGTGAGACGCAATGAAAATTTCCTTCTTGTAAGACTTCAAAAGCTTTTAGATTCAGCGAGATAAATCATATTTTAATATTTTCTAAAATGATTTTTGACTTTGTGAAAGAATGGTACGTGTCTTCTTTTGATGTGGAAATTCATTTCTTTATCATTTTCACCAATTGCTGTGTGTTTTTTCTACAAACACTGAATTTAAATATAAAAATATTTTAACAATGATTTATTTATTCTCAGACACTGCCGTGAAAATAAAGATTAATCCATCTCAGTAAAAGATATAATTATTTGTTTATCAAATTAAAAAGGAATGTAGTTTCATTACGCATCGGCATCTGTCTGTTGCTTTATCTTATGTAGAAAATTAAATCGATTAAACGTAATTAGTCTATGAGTACTGTACAACGGGAGAAAAGAGAATTAAATTAAACCCGGTTGATTGACGACAAAGGTACCTTTAATTTATCAGGCATCAAGGTTCCTAAATATTTGTTTAAAAAAAAAAAATTGAAGAATTTTTAAAATAAACCATTAATTGAAAAAGAATAATATTTACTACTCGTAACTGACGAAGATAATGTAAAGAATTTGATATGAATTGATATTATAAAATAATACAAGTTCCTACTAATGAATACTTGAAATTCTGGTTATTTTTTAATAAAAGAGTCGCCGCAATAAGCAACACAAAGGACGAAATAGCTCTCGGAAAACCGCTCTGAAAATTTCCGGAACATTTATTTATACCACATGCCGCTTTACCCTCAGCCACATCCATTTTATATCTTTTTTATGATCATTGTTTCCTGGTATTATATTAACGACCATTTCTTTTTCGACACTTAATATTTGTCTATACATTACTTGTTAATGTATCAAAAGTGCTGAACAATTATCAACGTTGAGACGTAATAGAAAATTATCTGACAACAAATGGCTTTTACTCAAATAGCTTTCATCAAACTACATAAATGTACACACACCATGTGAGTCTCCAACGCTTTTCTGGATCAGTAATACTTCAGTTCTGAGAGAGCGCGCACGTCATTCCCTTAAATAGCTATATCATTATAACCTTAGTGGTGGCTGCTAAAGTTAACTTTTATCGTGTTTCATTTTATCGGCTGATTATTAGTAAATTTAGTTATAACGTAAACATGGCTATAAAGTTACAGCAATTTCTTTTTCAAAGTTGAATTAATGAGAAAAAGTTTTACGACAAAGTTTCAAAAGCTTGTTTAGTACTTTAATTGACAACAATAGAAAATAATTGGAATTTGGTGACGCAACTACAATGAAAATTTTGAGGTAAGTAATTTACCTTACCTGTTGCGAGAACAATTTATGTTAAACATTACATCCAATGAAATTAAAATAGCCAGAGTTAATGTAAATATATTGGTTGTCTGAATTTGTTTTAGACATTCTATCTCAGATTTGAGTATCCTTAAATCGTTACTGTTTACTTTACTGTCAGTTTTAATCAGTTCATCTATTAGTCAATTATTTGCAATCGGGCATTTGTGGGTTAGAGAGAATTGTGTTTTTAAATGCTTGTTAAAATATATATTCTGATTAAAATCGATTCAATAGAATAGTTGAACTTTAACGAGTCAATGCTATCAGAAGTTAATCCAATAAGTCTTATATGAAAAAAAGATTAATATGTGTGGAATCAAACATCTGAAAGGTCAACCCTATATTTTGGTAAAAGTAAATAAAACTATGATGTTAAATATCACTAAATAAATAAAATAAAATAAACTGTGTATTCACATGGACCTTTGATTCTTTACTTGGACAGAAAAAATAGCTTTTCTTTGATTGTCATATTTTCGTTGATCGCTGTTCAAATGTGACGTATATATTTTCTTTTACATTTTATTTCCACAAATTAAAATAGATTAGTTCAGATAATGGTCTTTAATATATCTTTGAGTATAATTAAATCATTTAAAGCTATTTGTCACCCCTGTGATTGGACCTTTATAAAATAATTTTATTATTTATAGTTTCATAAGTAAATATTTAATTTATAAGTAAACTACTAAACTGTAACTAAAAGCAGCTCCGAGAGAAAAGTTTATGTAAATTCTTGGTCTATCGTCAATAAAACACATTCAGAACATTCTCCAATACTTTGAATATAAATTACTTTGACTATATGAATGCAAATCTACAGTACAGATATACTAGCTTTTGCCAGCGGCTTCGAATGGGCTAACCCAACACAATTCAAAAAAATGTTTTTAATTTATCTTTATAATTAAAATATAAGATTTACCTATATTATTAACATCATTTGGGTAAAAAAAACTTTCTAAAAATTTTCCTTAATATTAGTCAAGTCATTTATAGAAGGAGTAGTAGGCAGACAAACAGACCAACAAGACAAGACCGACAAGAGTCCAAAATAAGAAATCCTTTGATCAAGCGAGCTATGAAATTATTTATTACAAAATTTACACAACGTTTACAAGACTAGACCCTCAGGTTTATATTCAGGTTATGTTTTAGTAGGTAGGTAGGTTTATGTTTTAGTATTCAGTTAATCCGTCCTAAAAGTTGATAGAACCATATATATAAATAGTAACCAGATATTGGACTAACACAGAATACAATTTATTGTCAAAGCGATTTACAAATAACTTTTCTAGCTCACGACGTCTGAAAGCAAACTTTCTTGTTTGAATAGAAGCTTAGCTAGCTTTAAGAGCCGTTGACAAAATTATAATTGAATAATATATAATATGGGATACACATTGATTTTTATAATTGAATCTCTATTCCAAGGAAAAAACATGTTTGTATTTTATTACCTTTCGCTGTAGAAGTATTACTTTTCACTTTAATCTTAGTATTTTGAATGAAATATTTCTAAATTCTATATATATCTAAGTTTGGTAAAGGATTGTGCTATTTTTTAATCACGATGATTTAATATCTTTAAAGATTCACTAGCTTCAGAATTTGCTATTTGTATAGTCTATCTATCTGATATTCTGTCGGATTTTCATTTTGTCAAAATCAATCAACCTCGTTCAGGCTTTAAATAAATTAAATTGTCTTGGACAAGTTTTAATACTTCTAAAAGAAAAAAATATATATAGAGTATATATTGTAACGTTAACGCTTTTCTCGGTGGATTTACATTTCTCTAGTTTCTATAATAAATATTTATAAAAAATATTTCTCAAACACCCTGAAAGGATTATATTGATAAATACTGAAGCCATTCAACGAAAATAAATTCAAAACAGTATGTATAAGACACAGTCTATATCAGGAACTGTCGTAGTTTGAAAACAAATCTCTTTACGACCGCAACCTGTGGCGTTACTTGAGACTCGGCGTGGATGCAATTATCGAGCACTCACCAACTATAAAGTGTTCACGAATCCATAATAAATGTTATCATGTCGAAGGTATGTTTCTCTTCGTATCAGAAAACTCCGTAAATATTTTTTCCAATGTAAAACTCTAAATATATATATATATATACGAGTAATCTATGTTGAATAGAAATAAGCCTTGTATATGATATACTTAAGTATTATGTGAGCCAGCGATAGAAGCGGTGGAAGCGAGGACGTGGACGAGGACGAGGCGTGGAGCAATAACAGAATTTCGGTAATATCATTGAAAACATACGGATGAAGTATGGCCCATCCCGCGAAACATACCACGATAAATTATTTAATGTAAATATAAGGTTAAACTGAAAAAAAGTATTTACCCTAATATATACGGAGTATTCCAAACCAATTTATTTTTGAAATATACATTTAAAAACGAAACAAATAAAAAAAACTCTCCCAATCCGATAATTGTTGAAAAAGTTGTAGCATTTGAAAAAAAAGAAACCGTTTTTTTATTGTAATTTTTTTTGTTGGGTATTTTTTTAAAAATCATAACACTACTTTCGCATGACAGTAAAGGTAGGACAACTTTCAGCCAAATCTAAGGAGTTCGAGTTCAAAAGTGGTCGATCTGGTATGAAATAACCCATACATACATATTCATACGTGCTGTGTCATTGTGTATACCAACGAGTAAAACAGTATTTTATAAAAATAAAATCTTAAATATTACTCCTTTTATATATTTTTTAAAACACTTGTAGTTTTGTTTGTAATTGTCATATTGTGCCTATTTCCATTTTTAAAAAGATCATTACTTTATAGGGAAATTTGTTTATTATTACATAAAGTTTTACCTTAATGGCGGATTCGTCATCATAACTGGACTGAATTGAAACCTAGCTTCTTTAGATAACACAAAAATATACATACTCAGGCTGTTACAAAGACTTTAATACTTATCCTGATTTAATGCAGATTTTAATTGGAAAAAATATTTTATTATGATTTTTATAGTTTGCCCCAATAATATTTGTATATTAAATATCTTAGGATCGAGAGATGACAGAATTTTAAAAACCGTTATAATATAATAACTGGAATAATAAACAAGATTCAATGAGTCTCAATGTTCAAATGAGTCTTATTTTAATTGTATAAGACATATTTTTTCTATATTAAAAATATTATATTCAGTTGAAATAAAAACCTTTTTTGTTATTTTTTTATTGAAAACAAATTCAATAGATAGAAATACAATTTGCGTTTTAATTAATTTAAATTAGTTTAAAAACTTTATTGAGATGTATTAAGCTTTAAATTTGTTTGAAGATGTAGCATTTATCTTTGTTCTACCTACAAACCTTCTAAGTATTTAGTTTTTTTTTTAGCGATAGACGGCTATATTATATATATATATATATATATATGAATTTGTAGAGCTAGCTAGATAGCTGAATTTGTAGAGCGCAGAGACGATGACCCAGAGGTCAAGGGTCTGAATCGCTGTCCGTATCGGTGTACTTAATATTTAAAGAAGCTTTATATGACTATAAATGTTTATAAACGTTTTCAAATATTTAGTTAACGTAAATTCTCGACATTCGATTTAATATTAGAGAAGACAATTATTTTTAAAGGTTAACATGACTTTACGATTTATGTAGATCGAATTCTATCAATACTTTTTAGTGTAACATCGATATGATGAATACATCTAAATTTACGTCAGTATTGAAATGAAAACTATGACGACTTTTGTAATCTATACTGGCAACTTTAAGTAACTAATATTGTAGATAATTTTGCTTATATAGGACGTTTACCAAATTTGGTTGTTCAGCAAAATTACTAAACTACGATAAACTAAATTGGTTTATCGTTGTTGGAGCAGCTCCTCCCGCATGAGCAAACACAAATCCCCCTATTTTATGATACCCTAGTAGATTATTTTGAATGTTTTTTTTTGTAATATCCGTAATTATTACTTTAACGATATCTATCGTTTAGATTAAGAAAAGATGCATATAAGTATTAACAATCTGATAATTATAGGAAAAAATGTTAGCCTTTAATATAACCTTTGAAAAAAGGAAGAAAATTAAATATAAATTAGATATTTTATGACAATACCTACTTCAATTACTGATATTATTAACTAAACGGAGATAAAATGTTTCATTGTTTTTCATTTTGGTTCAAAATAAGTAATTACTTGTAATAACATAAAATGAAAACAGTCTTGAGAATTTACTTTTTATTTGTTATTTTTATGGTTTAACTCTCCAAAAGACAGGGATTATTATCTAAGAGCTCGCGGTTTCCAATTCTAGCCTGTATCAGATTATTTTTATTCTATATTTATTTAAGATATACTAAATATAAAGAAACTAGTAATTTTGATTAATGTTAATATTTATATATATATATATATATATATATATATATATATATATATATAGCCCGGTCAATGTACTTACAACTGTCGACAACCAGCAATAATGTATCTTCGTTCAATTCTTATTAAAATATATATTCTATTTAAAATCCATTCCTTATGACTGTTAGAAATTTAACGCGTCAATAGTATCAGAAATAAATCATATAAGAGTCAACCGAGACCATACATTCACATGTATGGAATAACTTTTTTCACTCATTCTAAAAATAAAATTGTGTATTTACATGAACTTTTGAATAAGGAACCAAAAGTCCATGTAAAAAAACACATGGACTTCAGTTCTATCTTATTTATATATCCATAGCTTTAATTTTCTTTGATCATCACATTTTCGTAGAATGCGATTCAAATGTTACGTTTATATTTACATTTCACTTTAATGGGCCAATATAGATTTGTTAGAAAAATCTTTGAATACAGTGAGGCCATTTGAAGTGACTTATTGAGCTTTGAAGTTGGCCTTAAAATAATCTATAATTAAAAAATTTTCATGATTTAATGTTATTTATAACACTATACAATTAAATATTGTTTCTGTAGCTCCGCGAGAAAAAAATATGTAAGTTTTTATTCTATCGTCAATAAAATATATTCCGAAAATTCTCCGAACCTATGAATATAAATAACTTAATTAAATGTATACACATCCACAAGGAATTACCGGTTTTCTTCGTACGAATATACACATAGGTACACTAACTAGTGTCAGCGGCTTCACCTGTACAACACTATTAAAAATATTTTCGTACTATATATTATATATTTATATGTAGCCTATAATATTCGCAATCACATATTCTTCAGATTTTCTAAGTTTCCTCATTATTGGTCAAGACTTATTGAGTTATAGAACGACATACAGATTACAGACATACACACAGAGCCTCTGACAGAACTTCAAAACGAGAAAGCTTTTGACCGACGAGCTATGAAATAAGATTTATCACAAAAATTAAAAATAATTCAGATTTACGTAATGATATTTATGTATTTTATCTGTATGAGTCTGTTTTCATGTTTCAGAAAATGTTACCTAATTGGATAAGTTCTGTAGTTATGTTGAAAGTTTATTCAAATATTTCAATAGTATATTTTCAGCAATCAGTCAATCTGTCCGTAGAACCGAACCATACATAAAAATAATTATGAGATATTGGAATACGTAATATATTATTAAAGAAATATATTATATCCTCTCCAACTCACGTTTAATATTTGAATAGAATTTGAAAGATGTTGACCAAATTATATAATATGGGATATTCTTATTATTGAATACTAAGCCCACGAAAAACATGTCTTTATTAATATACCTTTCTAGCGGTAGTTATATTTATCCCTTACAGATTAATTCCTTACTATTTTAAATTTCTAAACGAAATGGTAATGGATGAATTATGTTGATATTTATAATGTCACACTTGGAGCAACAAATTCAGTTAAGCTTCACTAGTTGTAGCTCCATGTCGATTTTGATGAAAGATTTCTTCTTGATTTTCTTTGTTCGTACAAAAAACTTTTGAAATTGAAAGATATCAGCCAACCTCGATCGGGCTATAAATAAATTGTATTGTCCGGTATATAGAAAATGGATTTTATTTGCCGGGTTAACCTCTTTAGAAAGATATAGCAGTCTTGTACTTGACGTATTGTTATGATTTTTCTCAGTAAACTTACACTTCTCTAGTATAATAAGCTATTCTAAGAAATATCTTTCAAACACGCTGAAAGGATTATACTGATAAATACTGAAGCCATTCAATGAAAATAAATTCAAACAGTATTTATAAGACACAGTCTATATCAGGAACGGTCGTAGTTTGAAAACAAATCGCTTTACGACCGCAACCTGTGGCGTTACTTGAAACTCGGCGTGGATGCAATTATCGAGCACTATACACCAAGATTCGTGAACACTATATACCAAGTATAAAGTGTTCACGAATCTATAATAAATGTTATCATGTTGAAGGTATGTTTTACTTCGTATCAGAAAACTCCGTAAATATTTTTTTCAATGTAAAACCCTAAATATATATATACGAGTAATCTATGTTGAATAGAAATAAAACTTATACATTATATATTACAGTAGGCCTGTAAACTTTATCGTAGAGTAAAATTATTCAAAATAATTCATCCCGCCAAACATACCACAAATTATTACCTGTGATAGGTTTTTATACCACGTTGAATTGAAAGTTTGATTTGACCCCAAATATATAATAATCATGCGATCATGTTTTGCCTCGACATGGCACTGGACCAATTGAAATAGAACCCTGTGACGGATATTAAATTCACAATAGCTGTTCTCGTCTGACTGACGACTGACTCCGTCCGCGTGGACTGCAGCACCATTACTACATCTGAAAATAACACCATAGCTCCTGATGATGGGAAGGAAACAGCAACACAAGAAACACGCATCCAACATTGTCCTTATATAAGATAGGCTTTTATAAATATTGCTGTAATGGAGCCTATAACCGTAAATTTAAAAAATTGTCTGTTAAATGCAAAAATATTTTTCTAACTACTTAGAATTACAACTTACAATTATTTACATAGAGTGTTATTCAAATGTAAAAGTCGTGAAATTTTTCAAAACCTTACCACTAATTATTATTATATACTAGGAAAGAAAAATAAATTTAAGATTTTAGTAGACATATAAAAAAAATTCCATTTTCTAGTTATCACTTAAATAACAGTGGTTGGTAGCTTAATGTAGCATCTGCTTGATCTTATAATAGAAGCTCCAGTTACCTTAAATGATAGAGTCAAATTATCATTCCAATTAGCCGGTAATAATGAGATAGGTACGGTCAATGTACTTTCAGCTGACAGTTAAATAAATATATTAAATTAGAATACTAAAGTCACGGTAGTCATTGAGAGAACTTTGATTGTTTTACGAAATTGTTAATATTTTGCCTAAATTAATATTTTAAGGAGAATTTAGCATCTCTCAACGAATTTCATGGAAATATTCTCAGTCTTGTACAAAAACTTTAACACTTTACCCTATGAAACGCGCTTCATATTGTTAAAATAAAAATAAAGATCAGTCACATTTGTATAATACATATTTTTCGACACAAAGACTGCACAATGAAAAAAACTATACAATAAATGAGATATGTACTTTAGTTTTAATTACACACATAGGTATTACTACTATTTATAAATAGACTACTGGTGACATCCCAATAAAACAATAAACCGAAAAAAAATGGTCTTCCATCAAATTAAATTGAACGAAAGTACAACAGGTAAAATAAAATTCACCTTTTAATTAATTTGAAGTATTGGTTCTTAGTCGATACTTAAACTTTATTAATTAAATTAGTTTTGAGATGAAGCATTTATATTCGTTGTACTTATAAGTAAACATTATTCAAACTTAAGATATGTATATATATAACAAATTCTAAGAATATTATTTTATCTTCTTAAAAATATTTCTTTTCTTTCGCAAAACAAAATAATCCAAACGTTCTGAAGTTTGTTTTTACAAGTTTTTTTTTTCTTTTTTTATTTATTTTGAGCCAATACCAAAAGCATATAACTAAGATACATTTTATCACTATTTAGTTAATAAGTAAACTATATTTTGTTAGTATATATTAGTAAGTAAGTATATATTATAGATATTACAGAAAAATAATCTACTAGGGTATCATAAAATATGAGAAATTTATTTTTGCCTCAGCGGGAGAAGCTGCTATGACAGCGATATAATAATTTATCGTTGTATCGTTAGTTTATCGTTGTTTAGTAATTTTACAAATTCACTAAATTTGGTAAACGTCCTATAGATGCAATATTATCTATAATATTAGTTACTAAAAACTACAAAAGTCGTCATAGTTTTCAATTCATGTTAGACCCACAAAATACATTAATTGTATTGATCATAAATCAAAGACACTAACGCTATATTCGAAAGATTCATCTTAACGATGTTATGAAAAATAAACTACGTAACCTTAAACTCTTTAGGATTGGTAAAACGATAATTCGAAGTACATTAATTCGTAAAGTCATGTGAACATTTAAAATATTTGAAGAATCTAATTTATCAAAATATAAATAGATATTATGACAGTTTGTAACGTTAAATCACTTATTAAATAAATTAATTTTATTTATTCTTACTAAAAAACTTCAATAATGTTTTTTACAATGTTAACAAACCTTTTTAATGGTGAAAAAAGGAAATTCATCATAACTTGTTTTTAGAGTTTAACAATGTTTTTTATTTAGTTACAAGGACATACCAACCTTCTTTTAAGGTTGAAAAAAGTTAATTCTTTCATTACTTATTTTTCGAGTTTCTTTTTGGGAATTAAATTGCGCTAGGAAACTTAACGGTAGGACCTTTGATGCTTTTGTTATAAAGTATTCCTTCGTTCTCTTAAATAAAATCTCCATTTCAACAACCGCATAAATAAATCAACATTCATTTAGTGTATGGCTTGAGTCAAATTACAGGTACCTGAAATTATATTTTCCGGAACATTATTTATTTTAACGTACATTACGAATAAATTTTGAATAAAGGATATATATAATATAGAACTTGTACACAATATATATATATATATATATATATATATATTCTGTACTCTGGTGGTTGTATTTCACGTATTCTATATGATCGTGTAAATTCTGTAAATTAGAAGTTAATCGCTTTACTGCGACATTATTGGTGCCGTAGTCAAGTTATTAATTATAATTATTTATTCTCTGAAGCCAGAGCAATAGTTACATACCTAATGACGCCTTAACACCTAACTACTGTAAATATATTTTTATATTTGATTCCTATGGCACAATATATATTTGCTTAGACAATAGTCCCGGATATAAATCTTTGTGTCAAGTAAATGAATTGAGTTTTATGAACTATGAAGTTGGTCTTTAAATAATCTATAGCTCCAGTTAATATTTCATCATGAAATTGTTACTGAATATATCACCATTGCTATAAAATATATTATATTATAATAGCTGTTGCACGTGACTCCGTATGCGAGGACTTCACAACACAGAGCTCATAAGACACTCCTCCGTTCGAGCTTTTTTGGTCTATTTTATTTCGAAAATTGCTCTTCACGAAAAACCATTATTTCAAGGGAATAATATAATATAACCTGTTATGGTTCATCATCTTCAGATTTTCTTATTTTCTATAGATTTTATTAGCTAAAGATACACACAGATAGACGGACAAACTGACTGACAAAACTTTAAAACAGGCAACCTTTTACCGGCGAGTTATGAAATAAATCTTTACTACAAAATTTAATACAAAATATGAGACAAGATCTTTAGATTTATGTAATCAAACTAATATTATAAATGTGAAAGTTTCTTTGTTTGGATGTTTGGATGTGTGTCCGTCAATCACGCTGAAACTACTGAACGGATTTTGATGAAATTTGGTATACAGACAGGGTATAAGCTGATCTTGGTGATGGGACACTTTTTATCCCGATGAAATGCTCCCTTGAAATAAAAAGGAATCTCCAATTACAGCGAAAATTGTGAATAGATTTTGTTGGAAATTAGTATAAAGACACGGTATTACATGATTTACATGATAGGATACTTTTTATTCTAATTAAATGCTTCCGTGGAATTAAATAGGAACAGGATAAAATAGGATAATGTTGTTTTTTATCACGTCACTTTTGTAGTGGCAAAATTTTGTTTTGAGCTTCACTAGCTGTAACTTTATGTTAATATTGTGTAGGATCTTAGTCAATTGAAAGATTTCTTTTTGATTTTCTTTGCCTTTGTACCAAAATAGGGCTTTTGAAATTGAACGAAATCAACCAACATCGATCGGGCTATTAATAAATTTTATTGTCCGGTAATAGGAGTCTTAATACAAATAGAAAACGGAACTACCTATACCTACGATTCGGTACTACCCACCATTTCAGAAACACTGACTACAAATTCTTATATTTTTCTTACTTACTTCTCTAGTATAATAAGTGTTTCTAAGAAATATTTCTCAAACACGCTGAAAGGATTATATTGATAAATACTGAAGCCATTCAACGAAAATAAATTCAAACAGTATGTATAAGACACAATCTATATCAGGAACTGTCGTAGTTTGAAAACAAATCGCTTTACGACCGCAACCTGTGGCGTTACTTGAGACTCGGCGTGGATGCAATTATCGAGCACTCACCAACTATAAAGTGTTCACGAATCTATAATAAATGTTATCATGTCGAAGGTATGTTTCACTTCGTATCAGAAAACTCCGTAAATATTTTTTTCAATGTAAAACCCTAAATATATGAATATATATACAAGTAATATATGATGTTGCTGCTGACGGCGTATAAGAGTAAATATTGGAGCCTAACTTAACCTGAAAATAAATCATCAAGGACAGTACAAAAATGAAAAACATTTTTCATTTGTTAAAATTATAAGCTCTATGATTGAAACAAATCAAATAGTAGTTTTGAATAAGTGGAACAAGTAAGCAATAAGAGAATTTTGATAAAATCATTTAAAACATTCGAATGAACCTCCTCTCATACCACAATATATTATTTAATGTAAATATTCACCAGGTTAAATTGTAAGATTTATATACCTAATATACACATACATATACTAGCTGTTGCCGACGACTTCGTCCGCGAGGACTTAAGAACACAAAGCTCATTTTTAACGTTTAAGCTCATTTTTCCCAAAAAGAATAATCTGGCCAAGTTATACCGGTATAGGAGCTAAAGATTGAAAGATACATTATTTTAAAATTTTTAACGCACAGCCCCACACAGCCCTTTGAGGGTAGAATTTCATTAAATAAATTTTTGGTAAATTCCGACATGCCAAAAAAAATAGCCTGGCCGAGTCTTATATCTATAAGAGATATAGTTTGTAAATGCGCAGTTTTTTTATTAACTCCCCCTCAACCCCCTTTGCGGGTGGAGTTTCGTAAAATCAGTTTAGATTTGACTTCTACTTTGCATAAGAAATATTCTCTCTAAATTTCAAGTCTGTGGGAGCGATAGATTGAAAATTGGAATTTTTCTTTGTTACACCCCTGCGATCCCCTTTCGAGGCGGAATTACTTTAATGACTGACTTAATAAAGATGTCTGCCAAATTTCTGCAAATATATTAAGGTGAATTTTTTGTTACACTCCCGCAAACCGCATGTGGGCGAATTTTCCTAATATCCGTTCTGAGCTGACCTCTACACCACGTGAGGAATATTCCTACCAAATTTCAATTCAATGGGCCTTATAGATCCATAGTTACCTTGATGAATTACTTCAAAAAGGAGATCCCCTACATATATATATATATATATATATTTATAGGATATATATATTCCAGCTATCACTTAAATAGCAGTTTCACTTAATGTAGCGTCAGCTTGAGACTAGTAATCAAAGCTCCAACTTAAAAGATAGGGTTAAATTAATATTCGAATAGGTTGGCAATAAATAGATAGGTATTCTACATTCGGCTGGAAATTAAAATAGTGAAAAAACCATGACTTTATAGAAAGACATTTTATTATCACACTAAGTTTTTACTTTCGTCATATCTATGACTTGACTGTATTAATATTGTAAGATGAACTTAGATCTCGACGTATAACAAACGTATATTCTCAGGCCATTACAGAAACTTTAACACTTAAACCGTTTTAGTGCAGCTTTATATTGGAAAAATATTTTATTATGATTTTTATAGTTTGTTCTCAATCATATTTGTACTTGTATACTTCGGCCCAAGGACCGACACAATGATAAAATGTATATATATGTATTAAAATTGAAGCATATGCTCGAGTTTTAATGGTATAGGACTTTTTTTTTAAATAGTAACATCCCAATAAAACAATAAATTTTGTCTGTACAAAAATCGTCCATCTGTTAATTTATTTTGAAAGAAAATATTCATTCAAATTCAATGAATGCTTTTTAATTAATTTGAAATATTGCGTCCAAATACTTTAAGCTTTATTCATTAAATTTGTTTAAAGATGAAGCAATCATTTTCGTTCTACCTAAAAGTGTCAATATGACAAAAAAGAAACAAATATATTTAACATCTTGTAATGATATTATTTTATCTTTTTAACGGCATCACTACTTTCGCTCTAAAAAATTGTCTAAAAAATGCAAATTAAAGCTACAAATTACTTGTATTCCAACACAATCTGTCTCAGCAGTCAGAGACCTACCTACCACTAGTCACCTACCACTTGATCAACCAACCCCTTTAGTATTTAGGGGCTGTTTATTGTTATTATGAGTAATATTTTAAAAAATATAACAAAAGCATATAACAAAGGCACATTTTATAACTATTTAGTTAATAAGAAATTATATATTATTTCCTTTTCTTACAAATTAATTTCACAAAACTAACATTATTTTCGTTGAATGTATTTATAGATATATAAAGCCGCGTAAAGCTGAATAAGATTAATATCAAAATTTAAATTATAAATATACCGGGCTGCGATTCGAACCCGCGAACTCTGGGTAACCGTCCGGTCATTCTGCCACTTGAGCTACTGTTACACTTCGGTGAATTAAGCAATCTTTGCACATATATATATTTAAAGCTAAACCATACACAGACGTTTCATTAAATATCTTTTACCATGTATCGGTTTATTTTTCATTATTTATTTTTTTTAAATGTATCATTATATATTTTTTAAAATCTGATTGAATTGAATACTTATTTGCATCTTTTATACACAAATGTTATTATCCAAATTGAAGTATATATTACAGATACGTATTACAAAAACCATTCAAAATAATCTACTAGGGTATCATAAAATAGGGGGATTTGTGTTTGCTCATGCGGGAGGAGCTGCTTCAACAACGATAAACCAATTTAGTTTATCGTAGTTTAGTAATTTTGCAGATTTGGTAAACCCGCTATATATGCAATGTTATCTATAAAATTAATAACTTATAGACTGTACGAGCTAAAAAGAAAGTCGTCATAGTTTTCAATTCTTGTTAGACTCATAAAATATATGAATCGTGTTCGTCATAAATCAGGCACACTAACGTCATATTCGATAGATTCATTTTAACAATGTTGTGAAATAACAACTACGTAACCTTAAACTAAAAGAGTTTGTAGAACGATAATTGGAACGATGTATATCGCAGTGATGTGAAAAATTGTAAATATTTGGGTAATCTAATTTTGGAACGAACTCCGAGAACTTACGTTACGAAAACATTTACAAAATATTGTTAATTCAGTTACAGAAAAGTCATTTGATTGATGTTGAATTGTTGTTACAAACCGGAGTTATGTTATGGACAGGTCATAATGTACTAGCAACTATCTACTAACGTAACTAAGCAATAGTTTCTCCTCGTTTAATTGAACGGTAGTAAAACAAACACTCATTCCTCCAGTAAATGAAATAAAACTAGGACACAAATAGATTGTTTCACCCAGTTTCACACGATAAAGTGAACGGTCGCAAACAGTTCCAACGCTGACGCCATTGTAGATAAATTGAGGTATCGTTTTCAGTTGACTGCAGCTATTTCTTATTACAAGTAACGAACAGTTTAAGATAAACTTTACAACAGTTTTGAGTAAAACAGCATTAAATGTTTTAGGATATCACAAAAGATAAAAAATATACTATAATGAAACCGACATAACGTATTTAGATATTGGTTGTACAGCCTTGTATTTTTTTGAAATATAATATAGTGAATTTATCAAGGCGGACACGGTTGCTCAGTTCGCAGAGGGACGGGGATGTATTTCCAACTGTCGTAGGTTCGAGTACTGCGGATGTTGATGATTTTTTCTTCCTACGTTTTAAAATTTTAATAGGAAATATAAAAATGAAATATTAAATCTTTCATATGGTTACAAAAGGAATTCAACAATACTTCTTTTTATAATTTAGTTCTAAATTGCACAAGAAAATTTGAAGGGAGGAAACCCTTTGATGCATATGAGATAAAATATAGATAACTTTTTTTTATTAAGTAGGCACAAATCTTGATTTCAATAAGCGTATGAATAATTCAACGAGTCAAAACTCGTGCCATGATCTTGATAAATGACATGATATTAACACCTGAAATTATATTTACAGGGAACCTAAAGGAGTGGACATAAACGTTATATATAGTTTACATAGTACAGGTGTTACTGGATGCAGTCTATTAGTGATCGTGAAAATTCTGAGAAAATGTAGTAAATCGCTTTAGTAGGATACTATATGTGCCATAGTTGAGTTATTAATAATTGTTTACCCTCTGGGACCTGAGCTAGTTACATACCTAATGACGCCTTAACACCTTACATTATGCAGCTGTTACGTACCTAAAATTACATTATATTAAACTTCTTATTTGATAAATCATGAAAACAAAAATGGTATCTTTCAGGTGATCAGTCCCACTGCGATTCAAAATGGGCCGCAACAGCAGCAGCGGCCTAGACGCCAACAGCGAGTTGAGGATATTGCTGGTAGTGACTGTGGTGATCGGTCTGCTGCTGATGCTGTCTCTTCTCATGTGCTACGCCTGTGTTCTGAAGCGTCTCTGTTGTGGCACCCCTCGAGAGCGAGCCAAGAATCTTGGTTGTGCTAGAAGAACAGAGAGCTACCCAATGGGAGATGTTACGTTATTGTCACAGCCTACTGAAAGTGAACGAGTCTGACTGCTTGAAGTAAAGTCCAATATAGCCAAGATGTTGCGCTTCTATGTCTACGAAAAATATGCAATGTAAAATGAAATACAATAAATATTGACTGAACCTATACTTATATATTTTTTTTAATATCAACTAATAATAATGCATTTCCGAAATGAGCTTAAAAAGTAGGCACATAAAAACATTCACACAAACAAACATTATAAAGCTATTCTTATTATTCCTAAGCTAAGATTAAACCTGTATTGAAGGTATTTGGATCGATTATTAACAGCGACATATCAATCTGTTATAAAAACAAACTAAACATTATAAATGAGAAAAACGATATAAATCAGTAAAAAATGACAAATGAAATAATAATTGATATTCCCATTTCTAAATTGAATTCACAGAATGAAAACAGACTACAAGGTCAATGTTTTTGTTTTTCATTTAACATCTTTTTCTATAAAGAACGAGAAATATTTCCGAGAATAAAGAATATCTTTACAAATTAAAATATTTAATATTTAAGATAACTTGATTATCCATATTTGATTGTTAATGTAATTCGTATGTTTATGAATATTTACATTTCATAAAGTATTTAATCACGATACGATTATAATGAGCACAATGTTACATTAAAACGTATAAAAAAAGACGAGGTAAACTTTTTTACTAATATATAAAAAAAATACATTTACACTTCATGACAGAACTCAAAACAATAGTTTTATTCATATATAATTATTTTATTCGAAAACACAAATTTGAACTATAACTACAATTAAGTTTAATAAAATTATTAAACTTTGGTGTGGTGTCAGCATCCTAAGGGGCAAGTATGCGTCGCAAGTTGTTCCGGTGACCTGTAGACATTTTTTCCATCCCGCATTTATTCTATTTTGCACGTCCCTGTCTATATTAAAAGAAAATAGTACAAATATATACATATATATATGTATATTATGATATATAATATGTGTGTATCCGATAACACCAAACACTGAAATTAAAAATATCTCTTGAAAGCAAATGAAATATCACAATAACTAAATCAAATTAACTATCGTGAGCAATTAAATGCCAAATTATTCAGAGCTCGAGAAGGTTCTTAAAAAATTGCTTCACCGACATTTATTTAGATTTAGAATAATACTATCTTGTGACCCACTAACCCTAACTCATTGCGTCAATCGCTTCAATGTACTAGAAGCTAATAAGAGATCCAGATTTATTTATTCTATCGTATTTTTCTCCAACGTTTATACAGGGTAAATTTTTCAGGTGGGCTTTTAGGGTTGAATATACTGTTTTTAGAAAAACTGAAAATTTACATTTAACTTTTACCAAAACCTTTGACTATTTTTTTTACTATCTAATTTCGATTTTGGCAATATTAGCCGAATTGAAAATGTTTATCTGTAGTAATAGTATAGTATCTATACTACCCAGGGTACTGACGCTAATAATTTCACCTATTTTGACTTGTTTTTTTTTTAAACTAGGAAACAAAACCGGAAACGTAATTTATATGCCACGGCAGTGCCCCGCCAAGTTAAGCAAAGAGAAAATAGAAGCTTGAATTTTCCGTAACCAAACATGCATTATATTTAATTCAATTTGAACCAGTACTTTAAGAATGATGAATGGTCAGTTTTTTCATTTTGTCACTCAATCACTCACTGACCGATCATCAAAACTCTAGGGACTTTTACCAAACATCGATGCTTCAAATTTAGAATACAATTAGTGTTTAGTGTACATATCAAGGAAAAATTAAAATATTTTAAAATTTCGGTCTATTTTTCCAGATACACCAAATGCACAAAAAACTTTGTAATCCCATATAAGTATATAGGATTACAAAGTTACATTTGCAGTGAATTAATCAGTTTACTAATGTAGGTAGATAAGATAGGTGCGAGCATTGTTGGTATTTAAGAAGGTACCGGAAAGGAAGAAAAGTGGGACTATATAAGAGATGAAACGCCATAAAAAACAACACTCGTAAAAAAACAATCTCGCAACGCAGTTCTTCTACCGTTAAAAGTTGTAAGATCCATGTATACCAAGTCGGTTATTAATTTATTCAGTCCCTAATTAAAGAAGTTGTGTTGTGAGACAATATCTCATTTTTCTTATCAATATCTTTTATTTATTTATTTATTGAATAGGAAGCCAACGTGATATACAATGAATAACATTCCTTTTACAAAAAAAAAACAATTTATATAAGTTACAATGTATACCCCAATTAAAGGCTAACTTAACATGCAATTGTAGGATGGTTGCTCGCTACATCTTTAAAAAATTATATAAAAAAGAAAACACACTTATGTATATGTGTGTGCTAAAACTAGTTGATATTATAGAAATTACAATTAAAAAATATATATATAATTTATACTACCACCAAAATATATATATATATATATATATATATATATATATATATATAACAACAATATTAATCAACTAAATCGAAGAACAATATAAAACTAATGTAAAATAAACAAAACATCAAAAAGTTAAACTAAACAAAATTAAAACTAAATTAATTGTAAATTAAGTAATTTGCAAGTGTAAGAGGTATCGGTTCAAACTGCCATCTGTCCTTATTTGCAAAGACTTGTAAAATATTTTTTAATATTAATTTTAAAGGTGTTTAAAGAGTTACGAAATATATCAATATGCGCGTCCCTAGAAATACAATTATAAATATTGACAATCCTGTTCAGCGGGGCTGTCAGACCCAAATTAGTTCTAGAGAACCTACATTTAAAAACTGGCCTGTTGAAATGTCTAGTATTTGGTCGTCTTACAACAATATTAATTTCTTGAAGAATTTTAGGACAGTCTATTTGCCCTGATAATATTTTGTGCAAAAAGCACAAGTCAAGAATATCCCTTCTATTCGAAAGTGATAGAGTCTTATAATGCTTTAGTAATAATTTGTAACTTTTATGTTGGTTAAATAAATTATCTTTAAACGATAAAAACTTCAAAAATTTATTTTGTATTCTTTCTAATCTATTTTTATGAACTTGATAAAAGGGATTCCAAGCAATTGAACAATATTCGAGTTTACTTCTAATCAGAGAATTAAATAGTACTAATTTGGTGTTTGATTTTTTAAAATGTTTCGTGCATCTTATTATAAGGCCTAGGGTTTTGAGTGCGGACGAAATGACATCGTCTACATGTGGAATAAAACTCAAAGTGGAATCGACAGTGATTCCCAAATCTCGTATTTGATTAACTTTCAAAAGAAAATTACCATTCACGCTATATCTAAATTTTATTTCCGATACTTTTCTAGTGAAAGTCATGAAGTAGCATTTTGAATAATTGAGTTTCAATTTATTTGTTTTACACCATATCTCAAACCTGTTTAAATCTTGTTGCAATCTTATTCCCATTTACACTTATTCTTAGAATTAAATCAACTGTCAGTGTGGTCGCTTAGGTAAATGACAAAAATATTTTTTTAATAACATTTATATTAAGATACATTGCACAGTACATAACAGGATATATATATGTATATTCATAAAATTTGTACCAATATCCGGTGTATAAGATTTAATTTATATTTTGCTGTTATAGTTTTTATCACAGATTTAATATAAGTAATAACGATATGCAATTCTATATATGTAGGTAAATATAATATACAAGGTCATATATGTAATTTATTATTTAACATTTTCAAATAGCAGTGAAAATATATAATTAAAAATAATCATAATATTCCATCCTATATAATAAAGATAAAATAATTATACATTATTTTTACAAAAATATAATATTTTCTATTGATAATTAACAACATATAACTTCAACAATAACTAGCTAATTACAATTTTTCAATTACATCGCTAAGAAGGCACTGCTTTTATTTTAGTATTTTATTTCATTACAATCACCACGGCAGCGTTAAACTTATCAAGTTAAGAACCTTCAACTAATATGATTACTGATTCTTACAAAAATATTATAAAATATAGTTTTTGGACAATAAATATTACTACAAATTATATTATTGTGTTACAATACAAATAAACAAAAAAAAAACCAAGGGTTAAAAAGCAATGAGTAATTCTCTGTACAATATTTAAAATTCACCATGAGTAAAGATAAACAAATCACACTCAAGAAATCGACGTGTTTAATATAGAGTTAGTGATTATGTTTTCAGAAAGACAATATTGCCAGCATAATAACAGAAATTGCCCCTAATAAGTCAAATAAAAACATATAGTTACGAACACGATACGAGTTTAAAAAAAAAACTAATATTATCGTGACATTTACTGAGAAGGAACTTTTCTTTATAGGTTATAATTATGTATAAAACATGTTAAGACATGTTCAGCTTATATCAAAGACAATAAAATTCCTAATAACCCAATGATTGCAAAAGAAAAAGTATAATGTATTGAAAATCTGAATATTTTTATCATTCATAACAAAAATAATTACCGTAATAACAATGTATGGTTGTCACAGAAACAGATGATATTGAGTTGACGCAAGTCACAGCAGCAAATTTAATGTTTATATATATATATATATATTAACTAATACGGGTTTCTTTACCAATATATTTTGACCATATGTACAATTTTTTTTTAATAAAAGCCGTTTATGAACTGTAACTAAGACATTATTATGTTTTATTCCACACACATTTGGTTCTATGACAACTATAATTGTCCGAATTTCTATTTTTAAGGCGTATAACTTTGCTCCCGTAAAACTCCGTGTACTAAAGTTCTAAGAGACTGCGGTTTACAATATTCTTCCAACCAATTAAAAACTCCAGCGGAAAACTCGGCGAAGTTGTTCGTTGGAACCGATTCGAATGAATCAAACAGCTTGTCCATTATACCCTGAAACTAAACCTCCTTCATAAGTATTTCGAGAGCATACGCTAAAAAAAATATTGTTAATTAGGTTATACAAAATAGAAATAGCAAGAATGAAATTACATTGATCGTTTTAAAAGTTACATCCAGTTTATATTATTTTAAATAAATAAAAAAATAAAACTTTCAGAAATCGTGTAAAAAAAAAGACAATTCAGAAAACGGTGCTGTAATATAAATAATCAATGCAGAGCAATATAGATATAACTAATACTCTCATTATCTGGCGCGAAACAAGATAATATAGGTTATCTGTTTTATCATTTTACCTATTTAGTATTTTGTAAGTTGGTATTATACGAATACGACTCTTACGAGATATATTATGTATGATAAATGAGTTACATCATTCTTGTCTATGAACGAATTTACGAACTTGGCAAAACATATGCCGAAAAAAAATTTCACATGCATAAGAAAATATCTTGATGTTGGTAATGTGTACGATATGCGACGGTCTGCCTGACATAATATGCTTTTTAAAATATCTTTAAAATAAATTATTTAACGACAAATTTAAGTAATAATTATTTATTTTTGTACAACACTTTTAAAGATTTGTTCCTAAATAAATATTTTCTGGTAAAAAAAGTCAGTAACCTTTACATCAGTTTTCTTAATAATTTAATATTAACAAGCTATAAGCTATCTTTTATAGGTACAGACTTCTATTAGGTTCTATGCTAACAATTTTACATAATTCTTTACTACATAATATAGAAATCTTTTATTAAACTATACAAACTATACATCAATGTGTATAAGCATTTATGTATAGTTTTTTTTGTTAGAATCAAGAATTTGTTTTTAATATTTCATATGTGTACCTAATATTATAGAAAAAGATTAGATTTTGTTTGTAACATTTAGATAAAAGTTATAAAAAATCCATTTAATGACTATTATTCAATAAAATTTCATATTTACTTACACTACCCATTCATCAAATAACAAATAATATGGTCACAGTATTTTATAATTAGTGGTATTTTAACTTTATATATATTTTTATAAGTCATAATATTTTTGGTGATATCATTACATATAAGTATGTTATTACTATATTTAGGATGTATGTAGGTAAAGATATACTTACAATAAGAAACTTATCCTGATCAGATAACCGTTGCTCACTATGACCTGGCACCGAGTGTTGGGCCTTGACTATTTGTTCATAATTAGCCTGCATTATCCTCAGAGCTACTACATCCTTGCGTAATGCATTACGCTCATCCTCTTGGCGTCTACGTTGTTGGAGTAGATATTGAATATAATCTATTGACTTTTGAAGGACCTACAAATTTAAGATTATTTTATTATTTTTCTTGTAACTATCCAGCTTTGAATGTAAGTGATTATAGTTTAATGATATTAAATATGAAGTTTAAATGAAAGTAATTAAGTAACACTTTGGAAGATAGACTAATAAAAGCTATATTATGCTCCATTACCACACAACATAATTTGGTAATTTTAAATCATTAAGGTTAGTTTTTCTTTTAACTGAATGATTTGTAGTTGAAAATTAAAACATATTTGTATATATTAGGATAAAAGTGAAAATCTTACAGCAGCTTTACTTGGTTTGTACCCTGAAGCCTCAGTTTGCTGGCATGTTGGCACCAATTCTTGCAATGAATCGTAACCTTTTTTAATTGCATCTCTTCTCTTTTGTTCTGCCTGGAATTTATGTTTTTTTTGTAATATTAACGAAAAAAGTAAATATCAATTTAACGTCTATATTATAATATATTTTAAGGAGTATCTATGTCCATAACATCTAGATCGTAAATGTAATACTAGATAAATTTTACGCAATTGTTATCAACCTGTGTGTGAGCTTCTCTCCGTCTTTCCTTGAAGCTCAAGGCAGATGCTTTATTATCTCCGCTATCATCTTCATCTTCTGTGTAAAAATAATTTTATTGAAAGTATTGAAACAAAGCAGAAACACATGGAAAATATAAATATTGTTTACAAACCTGAATTATGATTGGACGACGATGGAGTTTGATGTATGTTTTGTATGGAACCACTACTACCCGATCTAGGATACATTTTTGGAATATTCTTGTAATAATCTTTGAATAAACATCTATGTGATTTTATTTACTACGTTTCTCAAAAATGATCTGTTTATCTACCTTCGAACTTACAAGTTACCAGTTACCACTTCTAAAAATGAAAAAATCAAAATTCAACATTGACAGTTGTCACTTGGTAGTTAGCAGTAGGCAGTTTATACGTATCAGCCATTTTTTATCTATGGACAAGACATCTGACATTCTTGAAATAACAACTGCTGAAAAGGGCTTATTACATTTTTCTTCATTCTAGTCACCCTAACTAGAAAGGAGAAAAGGCGATAGTAGCAAGTTTCTGAACTTTCAATACTGATTTTAAAACTATATTTATATTTAATTCAGTTTTACCTGATGTTATATTTTAAATCATATTCTTAAATTTATACAAATCATATTCTTAATTTTATAAAATTATATGACCGTTGTGAGTAAATCATAAATAATCAAACTATTTTAAACACAATATAAGATTGACGGGGCTTCCTTATAATTATAAAAATAAATTTAAAATCGCGTGTGATACCTGTGTAACATATTGATTGACATTTAATTTCTCTAGGTTGGTATTATTGTTACTCTGTATAGTGAATGGATTTGGATCGGATTGAAAATTGAATGACTGATTGAATTTTGAATGGATTACAAACGTCTTCACTCTTCGTCTCCAACAAACAAAAAAATATTTCTTGTGAATTGTGAAAGCATACATAGCGCTGATAAAACTATTACATTTTATTAAAATATTTTCTAAAATATCAATTCATTATTAAAGACACAAATCATGTGCATGAACTCTTGAGTGAGTGTCTATAAATATTTTGTAGTTTTGCATTAAATATGTAACCACTTTATCACTCAACTTAAAGTGACCTAGCCAGCAATGGCCACCATTTTAGAATAGTTCGGTTGTGCCTAGAACCATTTTTGTTACATTTAAAATTAGACAGTGATAAATAATTAAATTAAATATATGTTAAAGTTTTAAACTATTCTTGCGAAATGTGCTTAAAATATAATGAATATGAATATAATTATTAAACACTTAAAAGAATACTTTTTATAAGAGAAAGTTTCTTTCAGAAATATAAGTACAATTTCAATTGGGCAAGATGGTGTCGACGAGGCAGATGAGTAGTATCGGAGGAGGTAATGGAAGTAGTGATGGCGCGGGCCCTTCTCACGCAGAACCTGTGACGGTGGCGCGCGTAACACGCCACTCCAGTGCCTTGCTCCCTGGGGGCTCCTCGCCGCACGCCGGCACTTGCAGAAATACTATAATACAGACACCTAGGAGTTTTAACACCAATATGCTCGATATGCCCATTGAAGTCTTAGAAAAAATATTCCGCTATTTAGGATTCAAAAGTGTCTCCCATTTGAGAATGGTGAATAAATAATTTTATCCATATTGCATTATGTATGATTTGTGGAAATCCAATTTACCAGATCAAGCTTGAAATAATAGTGTTAATAATTTTTAGATTTTAGAGGTTATATATTTTCAGGGTTATTTATATACCCTTACAATAATTTATACAGCTTCCTACTTATTATTTTTATAGATTTGGTGCAACCTTAAATATTTTTTTTTAGGTTAACCAACAATTTAATACAATATGCAGTAGTATACTCAACTCTACATTTCAAAGACTGCAAAACCAGATGCTTCACCGTTTTCAAGCAATCAAGGCTAAGATGCCTCGTCGGGAGTCAGCCAGACGTAGCCACCCTCTTGCCTGTGAATCTGATATTATTGAAACTCTGCACATGCGATTGAGTTTATTACAAATGACTTTTGGTAAACATATTGAGAGGAAACACTGTTGTTTTTTTCCTGGAGAGGTAATTGTACTATTTTTTATGTGGTTTAAACTGTGCTTCTTAATGAATTCCAAGTTATTAATAATGGGTTTCTGATACCAGGTCAGAGTGTTAAAGTTGTAAAGTGCACAAATACACTAATACCTAAGTGTTTGTTTTAGATTCTTGATGAAGTATACAGTATTTTGTCTTATTTAAAAACTACAACTAAACTAGCAAGGCCTTATAAAGTGACCGACGAGCTTTTTGACTTGACAACTATGGCCATGGAGTATTTCAAGGAGCATATTGAACCAAATTTACCTGAAATCACATATTTTGGTACAGACTTTTTTGATATTACCACAGCATTTTCACGTAAGTTGTAAAATAATACTTCTATTAACTTTTGTTTGATAATAATTTACTTTACATTTGATTACAAATTAGTGTACATTTTAATTGCTTTTCTTATTCTGAAGCTACTTTGTTTATTTTACATAAGTCAGTATTACCAATTAATTTCTTTTTAAATTTAATCTAATAAAATTATATTCACAAGATTAAGAAATAACCTTCTGGATTATTGTTATATATCTCCATTTTGTTGATTTTAATAACATTTATAATTGAACTTCATTATCTCACACAATGTCTGCTCTTGTGCAATCTGTATTGAGTTAATCAATTGATTCAAGCTCTTATATAATCAGTTATGCAATGCAATTTACAATGTAATGTGCCTTTAAAAGATATATAGTTTATTTACATATTTGACTAAAGTTCATTTTGAAAGTAAATATTTTAAGAAGTAACATTGGTAAATGATTTATAATACCACTATTTATAATGCGAAATTTCTATTTAGTTTCTTTTGTACGGAAGTTCTTAAAGCCTTAAACCTACGTACTCCTTATCTCAGCAAACCAAACTTTAATTGGTTCTAACTCAGAGTGATAGACACGGGCTGATACTAGTATCGCGCCGTGTCTTATCATTACCGTACATTATATCTTTGAATGTTCATTAATAGAATATAGTTATAATTAATATTCTATTATAAATTAAGAACAGTTAGATGTACTCCTACATAGGCAAAATATGGTGACTGAGTAGTTAAGATAAAGACTATTGACTGTTTGTCTGCTGCCCTCATACCGTAACATCCTAAACTACGGCTCTTAATCATCGCGCAAACGTCTTGTCAACCGCACTCACGTATTGAAAATCGTAACGCAAATGTGACTCGATACAAGTCTCGTTAACTTTAATGCAACAGCAGTGCGGCCTTACATCACAGTTGCGTAATTTATAAATTATGTCCCAATTGGTGCATAATTTAACTTATAATTAATTATATGCCGAATGTTTAAATGTCATACAAATTTGTGTATTGCCGCGTAAAAAAAAACCGCACTCGCGTGGCATACAAATTTACGCAGATGTGGTGCCGCTGCAGTCACTGTTAATTGGCTCTAACAGTGAAAGACACGGACGGATACTAGTATCGTCTTATCAACACTGTACATTATATCTTTACATCTTTTTGAATAATTTTTACCAGGAACAGTAAACAGTAAATAATAATGAAGGTTGATAGAGTCAATGACATGTAATGATCTATTTAAAGATTCATTAACTGTCCTCAAATTTTAAAATCAACATATTTGTATAGAAGTTAGTGGGTATCATTTATTGTGGTCTCAGTATTATTAAAGTACTTTCTGAAACTAGTCTAAAATGTCTCCGTTTACATTGCTCGTAGCAGCTCTAATAAAAGCTAAATATATCTTGATTTAATATTTTACTATGTACTAACACAATAAAACTTGATTTATTAGCAATGCAATAATCTCATGAACCGCCAGTTACATCCATAGAAAATGTAGTACGTAATACACTAGCAATCGTCAGTGGTTTCACTCGCGCTGTATTGGGGAAAGATGTCTTATTATGTCGGGCGGGCGTCTGAAAGTTATATTTCTATATCTGGGCAGTGTTGTACTTACATCAAAGTAAGAGGTGTGTTCTAAATATCATCAGTTTAGTAGTGTTAGGTCTTGAAAACGTTTCGCATTTATAGTACATATGAATTAGGATATGTAACCATATGATAACTACCAAGTATCTTATAAAAAAACAAATACACCCTTGTATATGATACTACTCTTAGTTTGCCGTGTTGGGTCAGTAGCTCTGAAATGATATTTCAAAATTGTTCCGAACGCTATTTCGTATTCAAGCTAGTGTAAAGATAAAAGCTTTAAAATTTAAATCGTGTTTTTCACAGAAAAAAAATGTCGTTCGCCCACTAATGTAATCGACGCTCATTTTCACGTCGTCGGTGTATTCTATAAATATATTTTTATTTATAAATTCTGTAACTTCCGTAATATTATTCCTCCCCGCCCACAAATATATTCGGATGTCATTAAAATATATGTCAAATATTGAAGACTTAAAACTTAAACTTAATATAAATATGATATGGCCTAAGTATGTTTTTGTAGATGTAGATTTATAAAATAAACCTAAATTAATTATATTTTTGTATATATGAAAAAACGATATAATTCTATAGTTTAATGGCTATATATTTAAAATACAAACGTATGTATAACGTATTAATATTGATTTTTACATTTTTATTATCACTTGACTGAAATGTTTAATGTTTACCTTTTAAAGTACTATTTTAAGATTGTGCCTTTCATTTAGTACAATCAGTTTGACTTAAATATTGTAAATTTTGCTTAACGAATTTATACTTGACATTCAAGAACTGTTTTATTTTTATTGGAGGTAACCCCATACGTAGGTATTTATTTACGTGGTGTCCTGTAAAAATAAGTGCACAAGAAACCCATATTTCCCATTCATTTAGTTATAAACAGACAGCAATCTGTTTGCTTTAGTTCAAACATTAAAAATGAGTGATCTAAAGTTTAAACAAACTTAACAACGTAGACCTAACAGGACGTAAGAGTTTTTATTACATGGCTTAACCAAACACTAGAGGCCCAAGCTTATACAATCGCGCTTCGACTATTCCAAGCATCGCTGCAATTTATGCTTCGTCATCAAGCTCTCGGATTGGCTGGCGTATCCATAGTCTAAAATCATTTTGTTTTTTTTTTTGTTTGAATCCACCTATTTCAGAAAGTACCAGTCACATTTAAAATATACTTTTTGATTGCTCTATTTTTTGAAGGTTTATGCTATACATAATCACTATTTAACTATAATATTATGGTAAATGCTAATAAAGCTGTTTATTTCTTATGTTTTTTTTTTATAGACTAATTGTTCTATACTTGATTTTTTATTCCCACGGTGACCCCAGTAATAATCTACATAGCATCACAAACAAATGTATAAAATTCGAACTATTCCAGTTTAATTATCAATCTATCTTTAATATTATATACACATAAATTAACGATTTCTTAATTAAGTGGTTAGTTAACAGCGTAATAATACTTTTATGATTGAAATATGAAAATTCTTATATATTTTTTTATAAAACACATCAATTTGTTTAAAAAAAAAACCAATAAATTCCGCTAAAGGGAATCGTCGCGTGCTATTGGTTAATAAATTGTATTCTTAATAACAAGTCAACCACTTATAACCATATATGAACATGTTAAATAAAGAAAAAGTTAATATATTAATGTGCCACTGCAGGCTACCTGTTATGGAATGTTTGGACCCACTATGTTTTGGTGGGTTGGATATTTTAATAAGTTATTGTTTAATATTAGGATATTTTCTTTAGCGGACTAGATAGATTAAAAAAATAGTATTCCTCATACGAAAATTTTGTTCCCCATTCGAATTAAGTTTTATTAAATCATACAACATTCCATGAATGAATGAATGAATATCCAAAAAACCATTCAGATTAAAAAAAATGGTAAAACAAATTAAATTTTCAATCCTATACAAATACTTTATATCTATCTTGAATAGCAAATTAAATGACTACTATTTACTAAATGAAATAATAATATATGTTTGTTCAAGTTTCAGATAGTTATTTAAGATTTAAATTTATCCTCTTCCTTTTGTGTTCTTTATATGAAAATACAAGACCATTACAAATGTTTAAAGTACCTAAACGTAAATATTATTGATGTATAACCAGAACCAACGTTTATACGAACGTGAGAAATGGAAAACCACAGTCTACCCAATAATAATTATCGCTTATATATTTTACTATCAAGTCTAAACTTTCGGTTAACTATTATTCTCGATTCATAAAGTTACATGTGATTTCATATATTTTGATTTTTTACTAGTATAAAAACTAGAGAGGCACTTGATAGTAGCGTCCATTAGATTAGCTGTGACGTCACAGAGCCCACTTAACTACATTAAAAAATCTAATAATACTTCATTTGTCTCAATCAACACGGGAATGCTTGTCTTGAATTTCTTAATTTTATTAATATTATTATAACCCCAAACTTACAATTTCTAGTATATGTCGAAACATCTAGCGTTATTCTAAATGATATTATATGTTTATTATAGGATATTTGTCTTATCTATTTATCTATTTATATAAATAATGATGTACTTTGTAACCTTGTCTAGTTTAATGAATGTCAATTTGCAGTCGTTTTGGGCATAAACGATCAAAAATTGTATCCTGATGTTGTAATATGACATGTTTATATATTTATTTTTTTTGTTCACTTTATCTAATATAATGAAAATAGTATTACTTTTTATATTTGACAGTATATCACTGCCATTTTTATGTTTTCGATGTCTTGAATTAGTTTTCCTTAATAACGCCGAAATCGATTCCTTTTTCATAAGCAGAGTGATCAGTAATCATCTTGCACTAGTCCTATTCGAGTGATTCAAGGTTTATGACGATAGTGATGTGTCAAATCGAAGATCATTGCCAGAATATACTTAACTGTCGATCTTATAATTCTAGCGGGCGAGTCTAGTAAATCCTATATGTGCCTGGACTCTCCTCCGCCCAGCGGGTTCGAGTCACAACAGGCGAGTAATACATCAGAGCGTCACGTCTCCTCGCTCAACCTGTACATGGAGGAGAGTTTGCCGCCCTCACCACCGCCCCCGCAAAGCAACATGGTGCTCAGGAAACGGATACACAGGATCAAACAGGGGATGAAGAAGTGAGTTACTTATTTTAACATTTATCATTTTTTTTTAATTTTATTAACAATAAATACACTATAACATTTATCTATCAGGAAATTAAATTATCTCTATATAAGGAAAAAGTAACCATATTTTTCATATCTTTCCATTTCAAATCGATCGAGTTCCATAATATTGTTTTAAAATAAATATAGAATGAAAAGTGAATCGATACGGGCGACGGAAACCGTTTCAGAGGTTGCGGGTTCGAATTCGGCCCGTATCGATTAATTTTTCACTTAATATTTATTTAAAAATTTAAATACGCTTAACATGTCTGTCTATACATACTTGCAGATATTTACAAACAAAGGAGTGTTTATTAAAAAAGTACCATTTCTCAGGTACAACGATCAATTATCGGCACTGCGTAGTGATCTTAGGAGTTGTAAACGTAAAACGGCTTTACAACAGAAACAAATAGCGGAACAGCAGAAACAGATCGCGGAACAACAGAAGCAAACCCTCGAGTACGCCAACCGGCTTGATGATTATGACAAGAAGAACGAGGAGACCAGTCGGAAATTTCAAACATTACTACAGGTAAATTTTTAATAGCATAATATGTAAAAAATAATTTTGTGCCTATTTTGCACACCAGTTTTAAATCCAATGTTCGCAACCAATTCAATGCATTGTGAAATAATCTATTTTGGTGCTTTTATTGTCATAAATTTAAACATTGTTTAATATAGTGCTAAGTATAACTCGCAAAAATATGGAAAAAGCGGTACAGGAAACAACACCTAATTTATACCATGGCTTTTTACCCGTACATCGACTGCCTCTCATCTTGTGTCATGTATCCGATATTACACAAGCCATAGACGGTAAAACGAGATTCACGCTATTTACACAGACTTCAGGAAGGCCTTTGATGTAATTAAACATGACTTGCTACAAAAAAGTTGGGAGTACCTGGGTTGAAACTTACTTACACGATTAGCGAACATACGAGGCTACAAATCACCACAATTCACATTAAACTCAGGGGTATCTCAGGGTTCACATTAAGGACCCTTGCTTTTCTTAATATTTGTAAATGATCTCTCTTTAAATTCAAAATCTAATTGGAAATTACTAACCCCGTGATCCCCCACCCGCAGGAGCTGAACAAGTGTAAGACGGAGCTGCAGTACTGGCGCTCGCGCTCGCCCGCCGTGCCGCCGCTGTGCGCCGAGTGCGGCGCCGCGCTACGACTGTCGCCCGCGCACGCGCTGCAGGTACCACCGCACACCTACCGTACAGACACAGGAGCCGAGCGACTGCACGACGGAGCTGCAGTACTGGCACACGGATGGAACAACAGCATGGATTTATTGATGGGAAATCCACAGAATCTCACCTTTGCGAATTTACATAAAATGTTGTCACAGCTATAGATAGTGTTGGTCAAGTTGACGCGGTCTATATTGATTACTCAAAGGCATTTGATAAAATTGCTAATCATTGATTACTAACGAAACTAGCTCGAGCTACATGGTAATCTGCTTCGTTGGCTTGAATAATATTTAATTGACTGAAATCGGGCGGTGTCTGTCAATGGTGTTTGTTCCACCTTTGTGCCAGTAACTTGCGGTGTTTCTCAGGGTTCTCATTTAGGGCCGTTACTTTTCAATATTTTCATTAACAATATTAGTGACGTCTTAAGATATTCTAAAATATTGTTATATGCAGATGATATGACATTTTTACACTTGTGAAGTCTAATTGTGATTAAACAGTACAGAGTCCCTGAGGATATTGTGGTTTCGTCATCCAGACCGGACATATTACTGAACTCTAAACTGTTAAAGCGCGTGCTACTTGTGGAGCTTCCACAAGTAATACGCTTTACTGATCCATTGGAAACTAATATTCCCAATGATCACACAATTAAAGTAAACAAGTATTACGAACTGACCAGGAATATTTATATAGTCAATTTGTACGCGGGAGAAGTGGGAGCGAGAGGTATAACAGCGACATCTCTATAACCTACTTTAAGATCTTGGCCTCTCTTGAACTATCATCAGTACATTTCTAGAACGTACTTCAAAGGCGGCATTGGTAGGTTCATTCCAAATTTGGTTAGGTAGGGAGAGGAGCGCAACCAGTTGATGGTGAGCGTGAATGTCCTATAAATTAAGATATTAAGTAGAAGATTTTTGTCATATATAAACCTTTAAATATTATACTTAAGATTTTTTTATATTCTTTTTATAATTATTGTAGTTTTTCATTTTCGAAGTTTAGTTTTTAGCTGTTTCTAACTTATTCTTATTTAATTTTAAGTAAGTTTCTATTTATATATGTACTTTATTTTCAGCGGAAACTTCCGTGTTAACTTATTGGTTTCATCTACAAGTATTATTCAATTGTTTGTTTCCCTTTAAAATAAATAAATAAATTCCTTTCACGGTTGTAGCAGTAACGTCGATAGTCGATCGTCGATTTATGAAAACACAGCAACGCCATTAATAACTAAAACGATTTACAGTGGGCGGCCGGCTCGAGCTCGGAGAGCAACGAGGTCGAGACCGCAGGCGGCAGCAAGGTCGTGGAGTTGGTGATGGAGGTGAAGGAGAAGGACGGCAAGGACCACGAGCGGGACGGCAAGGACAGGGACAGCGACGACACCGCCACGCCGCCCTCGCGCCGCCGCGCCTCCGCCGACGCCACCACGCCCGACCGCAAGAAGAGGCGCCTCACCAGGCCCCGGAAACTATAACAGCCCGCTCGCTCTCCGGCGGACCCGGACCATAGCACTACTCGGCTGACCGCCGCAGTGAGACGCCGCTCCATATATTCTGAGGATGTAATCAAATTACACTTCACTCCCCGCACACGCTTTATTTATTTATACCGATGTAACAAGTATATATTACGACTTATTTAAAAAACATCAATATTGACAAATTTAAGTTCCTGTCTAGGCCACCATTGAAAAAATCGACAAACCACCCGGAAATCAAACTGCTGTCCATGTAGCACATAAGTCCAATTATATTATTTTGTTATTAGCATATGTTATATTTTGATTAGTAAACGTGTGGTCACAGCCGGCTCCTCGACATTCTGTGCTTGAGAACTACACTTAGCTTAAACCCTGATAGGATCCGAGGTACAAAAGAAATATATAACAAGTTACTAAACAAAAAATATATCGAAATCAATTAGTCGTCTGTAATTAAAATAATATCTATCGATACTTGGTCAGTTGAAGAGAGCCGGGTCCGTGTCGTCTCTGACGTTAGCTTTGTTTCATTTTCACTTCACTTTGTTTTGATAATTGAGTCTATTAGACTCCACTGTTATTTATAAGTACTGTCCAAAACATTAATTGAAACTAACGTTTCATATAATATTTGATTTATATAGAAGTTAAAGGAAGAAATGTATATAACTTGGAATATACCCGTTTAGAACTAAGACATCCACACATATATTATATTATAATTTATAATATCTACTTGTAGATACGGTATTTATTTTCAGCTTTAAAGTATACGAGAATTGTAAACAAACTGATTTCGTTCAATAAGTGTTCGTCGTAAACGTAAAGCTTGTCGCTTAACATTTAATAAATTCAATAAATATGCAACATAGTAAGTACCGGAATTTAAATATTTTCATAATAATTTCAGTTGCACTTAAAATAAACTCAGTACAATGTATGGAGTACATTAAATTTAAAATTATAAGATACGATTCTTATAGAGAAATAATAATGGCCTTAAATTTTGCAATATATATTAATAACAGCGTCGCAGGACGTTATGTAAGTGGCTCTTTGAAATATACCATCGCTTATATAACAACCATTGTAAGAGGAACGTACCAGTACCAGTAGCCCTCACCGCAGGCTCCTCCACTGGCCCGGACTGTACAGTTGTTTGACTAGGACGTGCCCCACGTCACTACACAGCCACGTGCTATACAAAATTACTTTAAAAGTTCAAAAGAAGCATTAAACGTGAAGACTTAGTCTATATTATATAACAGTTGTTTCACTTTTTTTTTTTTTTAGAAAAACCCTAGGTCTAAAACATAATACTAAGAATTTAGTAGACGCCCTTCAAAATTGATGACAATATAATAAAATGTTTTATTTCTAAATTGTGTTATGTAATAATTTAGTTAATGGTACAGTTGTCGTAGAAACGGCTGACGAGTGGAGCTGACGCAAACATATATAGTGAAGGTACGGAAAGGATTTATATAATTAAATGAAAATAATTGAACAGAACGCGTTACCGTCGGGTCAGTACGTTCATATCTCGCCTTTTTGTAAAAAAATATCTTTTTTTATGCTTCTTTAAATATATTTTATAAAAAAATACAAATATTCATGTTTATGCATAACATATGTTTATAAAACTTTGAGGTTGTTTATATCTGTCTTGTTCATTGTATAGTATTAGGTGGTATGTACTAAATACAACAAATGACAAATAATTTGTTGAACAATTTACCTGTCTCATGTTCGCCCGCGACTCCACTCGCTCCAACTTCACGTACGTCAGTTGTTTCTAGGACGGTCGTACACTTTACAGCCCTAGTTAGTAAACTGTGAATAGTTCTAAGAGGTGGAATGTTGTTTTTATTTGTAAATATTAAAAAGAAAATCTCTTGTATAATGTACAAATAAATATATTTATGGTTATATATGAATATACAAGGTTAAAGTAAATATTTTTGTGACACGGTGTATAGATAACAGACAATAGACGCCGCAGTGAGCTACTTGAGCCCGCGTCACGGGGCGGGGCCGGGGCGGGGCGCGGGCGGGGAGAGGGAGGGGCGCTCGCGTCGCCGACCTCAGACATATCACACCGAACGAACCATCTCGAGCACGCTCGTGTCGACCGCGCACAACTAGTACAATAGCTGATTAAGTATATTTAAATTCGTCTGCTTGTGGGTCATTCACCTTTAATTTAATTGGACACAGTATTATGTATATTTATATTAATTCACATGTTATCGTTTGCGGCATTGTTTTATTAACAGTGAATGTTGTATTATGTATCCGCATAACTATGGCAATAGCACAGCGGTGTGCGGTGCTTTATAGTTCTATAGTAAATTTGGCAAACGTTAGTGATTATATGTCGCATTAATCAAGTGTACATAAATTTATTATTTTAAAACAAGGATTGACAATCGTATCCTAGGATGCGCTTTGAGTTACTCCACCGGTACAACGTGTAGACGTTTTGGACAATAAGATTGCTATGTGACCGGCTCCGGGCGGTGCGTGCGTGCGTGCGTGCGTGCGTGCGGTTCGGTGCGTGCGTGCGTGCGTGCGGTGCGAACGCACTGCCGTGGTTACCAGCCAAGTTGGATTATAACAACAAATGAGAAATATATTTTAATGTTTTATATGAGGTATATACAACGTGAAGTGCTGACGCGTGTTCAAGAATGGCTCCCGGCCAAGTGCTACCTTTGCCATGTTATATTTTTGTATATAGTTAGTATAGTACATACTGTGTATGCCCGAGTAGAACTGTAGGTTGTTTCACATTGCTAGGATGGTAAGTCGTATTGATGAAATGAAAAAATAGAATTTATAAATAATTTATATATTTTTTGAAACGCTACTAATACTGGGTTGGTTTTAGGGAACGTGTTTATATAGTACGTTAAAGATATTTTGATAATCATATTAGACACGGCGAATAACATTCTAAAATGGGTATCGGATGTAGAATATGCGTTTTACACACACTGGTCTGGTTCTTATTTTAACGTGCTTATAAAATCTTAGAAATTATATGATTTCGTTGACAATTGCGCGAAGGATTCTGTGACGTTGAGACGGTAGTGTTATTGTGCGCAGTTGTTTTTTATAAAAGAGGCAATATTTTATTAATCCTTAGTATTATTAATGCGTGTTGCAATTCAATAAAAAGCTCATCAGAATTTATATATGTACCATTCTTGTAAAGATTGAATTCGGTATTACCACATGGTAATAGAATAACGTGTTATCTGCTTGCACCTTACTTTTTTAATATATTTTTTTATTAAAGGTGAATGTTACAAATGAGTTTGACTTAATAATAATTTAGCCAATTTAAGTTATTATGTATATATCATAATATAATAGATTAAGTAGACCATTTTGAAATATTATCTAAAACGCAGCGTTGCGAAGCACACGATGATTGTATGTTCTGTTAAATGGCATGTTTTGATTATAAAATATCGATTTTATTTTATTTTTAGCGGCTTTTGTAATGAAAGAATTCTTTAGAAATCTATAGAATTGTATAGATGTTTAACATTTAAGATATATGAATGTCAACAATGAATTTGTAGACTCTAAATTGTATGAGTACGTGCTACTGGTAAGAGTGAAGAGGTGTCACGGAATGAACATACATTGTGCCTAAACAATCTAGTACTTAATGCGCTCGCTACACCCAGCTCACTCTCGCTACACCCAGCTCACTCTCGCTACACCCAGCTCACTCTCGCTACACCCAGCTCACTCTCGATACACCCAGCTCACCCTGGCTACACCCAGCTCATTTGGGTTCAAAACATACCCTTTACATTTGTTCACTGATTTATATTTATTGTATTTTCTGCTTCAACAGTGCAATACGTGAGTATCCATTGAATGGTATTTCTTATTTTGTGGCAAATTCTTAAATTTTGTTTAATAATTAATTTTTAAAGCGATAGGGCTGTAAATTTAGTTTAATAATAATTTGGTTGTTGGAATAATATGCAGTATAAAGCATTACGAGAGGTAATGTGTTTGTGTGGGTGTGTACAACCAGCAAGACTGTCAATTGCTGTATATATCCTTATAATAATATGATAGTTTTATTATAAAGTATTTTTATTAGACAAAAATACAATAAATGTGTGAAGTCCATTATTGTCTTTATTTTATATACCAACCGGCTACCCTCGGTTTATTGAAATCAGTTTTGATTTTACTCAAAAAATATATCTTTGAATTCATTAAAATACACTCGGGTGTAATGAAATTGCACATGTCAACAATTAAAAAAAAAATGACTTGTTTTTTGTTTAAAATAATCATATATTTTTTAATATGAAATTATAGGTTATTTCGATACCTATCCAACGATACCATATAAGCGGTAATCAGTTTACCTTTCTATCAAAAAAAAGGTAACGTTGCCCCAAAATTGCCCGTTTAGGTCACTACAGTTTGCATGACTAAATGCAGGTATAAAAAGGCGTGTTTTGAGTAAATCGTCATCACTTGCAATTCAACACTCAACCCGGAAGGACGTCTCGTGAATAAAGTTGCATTCATATGAAGAAAATGGATACTACGGAAAAAGTTGCTCAAGTCGTTGCGCTAATTGAAGCGAACCGAGCTTGTGCTCATCACTGGAGCTAATATAAGCCGACAAACAAGAGGACTCTCAACGATATATAGAGGAAATTATCCAGGATCATGTCGTACCATTTGGCGGTTTTATTGGAGAGAACTTCCTCTTTATGCATGATAATGCAAGACCCTACACCGCTGCTGTAGTCCGACAATACCTGCAAGAGGTGGATATACCCGTGATGGAGTGGCCAGCTCGGAGTCCGGATCTTAACCCTATTGAGCACATGTGGGAAGAGTTAAAAAGACGAGTAAGAAATCGAAACATTGCTCCAGTCAATTTACAGGGGCTACAGGATACGCTCAAGGAGGAATGGATCGCTGTGCCGCAAGATACATCAAACACTTGATAGAGTCAATGAAGAATCGATGTCAAGCCGTTATTCGAGCAAGAGGCGGCAACACTTCTTATTAATAAATGATTTTTAAGTAAATTAATGTGTTTTTCTTTAATTGTACCCTAATTTTCAAATGGTATTTTTAAGTAAAAATTTTGCAATAAAGACAAATTGTCCTTGTCTTCTTTTTCGGCAGAAAGGTAAACTGATTACCGCTTATATGGTATCGTTGGATAAGTATTGAAATAACCTATAATTTCGTATTAAAAAATATATGAATATTTTAAACAATAAAATATAAGTCAAATTTTTCAAAAATTGTTCACTTGTGCGGTTTCATTGCACCGGAGTGTATATTTCTTTTTATGTTTAGATTAAACATACTTCTAAACCTCTCATATGAAGTGTTCAATAGTTAATTGTATATTTCATTCCTTTTCGTTTATTATATAATTCTCTGAAATATTTAAATTTGTTGTCAAATAATTTTGGGTAAAAAGGTATAAGCGGCTCATCGTAATTCGTAGTTGTTAACTAAAAGCGTAAAAGGCGCTTCGAATATGAAAAAAAATCAAAAAGCATCATAAACATTTTTCTTTGAGCATGCAAGAAAAACAAAACTTGAAATATATTTTTTTATATACTATCAAACATGGCGGTCGTAAAAAAAGTTTTAATATAAAAGTGGGTTGAATGGTGTATAAGAACAACAATTGAACCTGTCAGGTTGACGTTGACGACGTGAGGTGATAAAAAGAAAAAAGTAAGTAACATATTTATAGCGAAGCAGTTGCCGAGGACCTTAACATGATGTGCTTCAAGATTTGTTAACCCCTAATAGAAAAGATGGTTGCAAGAACGTTAGGAAATCAGTTTTGTTTTATAATAGCTAAATAAAAGCTAAGAATCACCAGATGGTGAGACGAGATCGTTAAAGACAAACATGTATAGAATACTACATCACGGAGCTGGGTACCGATACCGTTGCTCAATTGCTTGCTAGACCAATGGGACGGTTTCCGGAGGTCGCGGGTTCGAATCCCTGCCCGTGATTATTTTTCATTTTCTATCTACTTAAATGAGCCTAACATGGCTATACATGTTTATGTATGTCATTAACCATCAGTTATCTTTGCAAATTCAAATTCAAAATATCTTTATTCAAGTTGGCATTTACGTGCACTTTGGAATCGTCAATTGTTACATTATAAAAATGTCAGTATCGTCAATTCGCGAGTAAGCTACCACCAGCTCGGAATGATGATCTACCGAGAAGACCTTGCCAGGAACTCAACAGTCGTTCTTTTTAAAACAATTTAACAATGTTTGATGTATTCATTAGAATATCCTGCAAATGAGTCCATAACTATAAAAGTTCCACAACATTTTACGATCATCTAAAAAATCTTGTACGCTATAATAAGCTCTATTTAACGATATACTTTTAATTTTAGATTTAAAAGTAAGAAAAAGAAGGTCTTACTAAGAAACTTTATTATATATACTTACACTGCGCCCATAAAGGATTTCTTAACTTTTTGAAGACGATATTTCTACGTTGAGAGTTTATTTATATTTCTTGTAAGTTTTTATAACGCGTCTATCACTGTTTATTACATATGTATTCAAATTGGGACGAACAAATAATATGTTATTAAAAATGCGTTGAAAAACGACGGTAAGAATAGATACCAATTACTTTAAAAACATCTCCCAGAGAATCTCTAAAATGTAGGTGCTTAAAAATTGTAGGTAAATTACATAGTTAACCTATGTCAATCTTATATCGAGATAATGTATTATTATATTTATTATTCGTATACTACCCGATACATACAAATAAATACCTATTAAATTGAAATACACAAAGATGAAGGTACAAATTGGTATAAGATTACCAAATGCTTTTAAACGATTTCTTCAAAATAAACTTTCAGAGTTTAGACTACATGTAGATATTAGAAGGGTGTAAATATATCTGTATAAATATAGAAATTAAAATCATAGAAGTCTTCATAATAAGAAATGTATCTATATATCAATGAATGTAGATAAGTTACATTTATGCATTTCTTATTAAAAAATGTGTGGTTTTAAGAAAATACCTCATATTTGTTTGCAAAACGTTTCGTTATTATCAAAAGATAATTCATCGCCATTTGACACCGCGGTAGCAATGTTCCTTGAATTATAGATTTCTTTGTATTGAATTGTCAGGTTCCGGGTTTGATCCCAGCCGTGACGTGAATATTTGTATGATAAATTCTTAATTCGCATCATGAGTGTTTGTCCGGGTAGGAAGGAAGAAATCGTGGTTTAATCTTTTATTAAAAGAAATTTAACGACTGGACGTGTCAATCTTTAAGACATTACGTTAAGTTCTCGAATTTGAAAATAATTAAAAGAAATGCGTGTTTTTTTAATTATAAGTGGTGGTTGTGTTGTGTTTTGTGGATGATTTAGTTGTGGCAATGTTAAATTAATGTAAAAACGTGTAAACGTTTCATTTTCAAAGTGGATTGCAGTGTTTTTGGTAGCGTTGATAATGTGTTCAATTTTGATTCATATTCAAATGTTCTAATATAATTTTAGAGCATATTTATGAATAATACTAGCTAAACCTGGCGACTGCATCTGTCTTTGAGTAGATTTACATATTATATAATATATAAATGAATAGGTAATATAGTTACAGTTAACACCTCAACTTAGGATATCTAGGTATAGATATAATAAGTATATTCGGAATGTAGTAGATTTCAGCCTCAGTCACATTAATTTTGTAATCCGAATACTACCTTTCAAAACAATGCCTTACCCAATTCCTTGAGTTTGGAAATCTATAGTTTTCAGAACTAGGTAGGTATTACAATACATATTTAGTGTACCTACTAAATATGTATTGTGAGCGAATTAAAAACTCCCAAATTTGGGATTACCTTAAATTTTAAATTTTACAAAAAAAAAATCTGCGAACTCAAAACGAAAGTAAAAAATAACAATAGCAGGTAACAGATAAAAATCTGTTCAATATTGTGTTTAAGGAACAAAGCGTCACAAGCACCCTTTTGTGGAACTTGTCGATATGAGAGTTATTTTTTTATAACAAATTATATGGTTTGATAATTCCGGAAAACTTCACCTGTAAAACAGCTGTCCTTACATAAATTGTAGGGCATTTATATAGAGGGAAATGATTCGTAGCACACAGTAGACTCGTCAGTGAGTGGCCGGGCGGTACAGCGCTGTCGCTCTGGCTAACAATATAGACTGCACTTCCCGGTCATAGAATTTATGAATAGATGCTTTGTTTAGTTATTCAGTTCCGATAAATAATTACATTTTTAAGATACCAAGTGTTGTGAATGTCTCATGATGTGCATTTTATTGACAAGTGTTTTAATTTACACGCTTTTTCAAGGTATGTTAAATATTTTATATATTCTATAAGTATCTATTAAATAGTATAAAACTATTATAATTGAGCAATTTATTCAAAAGGTATTTCATATTTTAATTTTTGAAATAAAGCTATTTAAAATTTGGAGAAAATTAATAATAGATCTATGTAATAAAAAATAAGTCTACATATTATTTACTTTAGCAAAAAAATTTAAATAAAGTAAAACAGCATCATTATTATTTTATAAACTAAATCTAAAATCTAAAACGCAACCACCGCAAGTCTGTACTTTCCGTGAGATGGTGAAAGCTCTTTATGGATATTATGATCGTTAGATTAGGATCTATTTAGTTTATACTTTCGCATTTTTTACGGAATATTGTTAACAATTCTCTAACTACCTACGAATTGTTATATATTTTTTAATAATTTTGTACATTCGCTAAAATTTGATTTTAATATAAAACGGACATTACTTCACAATTTACACATTACAATAAAAAAAGTTGAAAATATCTCTTTCGTCTTCTTTCGCCCTTTTCTCTTAAAACCCATTATAAGCCTATGATAGTCTTTTGTTATTTAAATGATAGTTAATTCTACAAAATAACTATGGATACAATATTTGTCACCAATTATTAATATTATAACCGATATTTTGATATTATGTAGATATGTATCACGTTAATTCGTTTTGAATCGATTCAAGTTTCATTCTTGAAGTTATTGTGTCGAATTTACTGAATGAAACCTTTGAGCTTAATTATTAACTACTATTTAATAAAAAATAATCGGAGAAACTCAAAATTATTGGTTTTTATTATTTTCCTAAAAACATAACACTTCTAACATAACTTAAAATTAATACAAATTAATAAATTTAGAGATTTATTAGAACTATTGCGATTATCATGATTCTTCTGCCCTCATCCCACTCTGGTGGGGTGGGGGGTGGAACAAGTTTAAATCTTCCACTCACTTTGCACTCCCGTCAGACGTCCGCCCTGCCTCAACTCCTTTCATCCGCATGTCATCACAGGCAAACCATCCGTCTGTTTTTGCCGTACTCTGGCCACATATCATTCATCTATCCACATCATTGTCATCTCTTAATCCCACTGTCTTCATCCCTCTGCTATACAAACACCACACTCACCACTTGTAATACGTAATATAAACTATTATGACCAAAATATTTTTTGCTCTTTCTTGCAAAAATAAGTACATTTCCATTCCATGGTGAAAAGGCCCTGTATTTGGACAATCTATTTTTTTTTTTTTTTTTTTTTTTTTTTAATTTCATCCGATAAGTGCTAGGTGATGCGCCGGCAAATCAACAGTAAAAAGAAATTGAGATAGAAATCTGTGTCATCTATTAGACACACACTTTTTTAGATATTTATTGCACAGATTTTGATTCACTTTTGTAATAATATGTTTAAATGATAAAGATAATGTAACTCTTCGTTATATTGTCTCTTCTACACATTTGTACATGATGAGAACATAAAGTCTCCACACTCGTGTATTGTCAGCGTTCGGAAACAAGCAATATTAACGTAGTTAGTAGCACAATTTAATTGAACCTACTTAGTGGATTATTAGAATGTATTGATCTGTACTCCTTTTATTTTAACCTGTAGTATAAAAAATAATAGTCTAATTTATATTCTAACATCCCAACCCTTCACTATTTATTTATTTTAAATTTTGTTATCTTTCTATAAGAAACAAATAGAACCTATTGTAAAGTGAACCGATAATAAATTTAAATAAAAATACAAAATAAAATACATTTTTATTAACAAAAAAAACGTCGAATATTATGTACAAACGTGTCGTTTGCATAATGAACGTGCCGATATAAGACAATGTATATACTCAACTAAATGTACAGCCTCAACTTTAGCGCCGGTGATAAATAAAAAAAAAACATGTGGTACAACTCGTGAAAGTCTTAGAATAAAATTTAAATTACTTAGAATGAATATTCAAACATGTTAATTGATATACAAAAAATATTCAAGGTTTTAAGATAAAGTATCTACAATACATTTAAAATTCGCTCCGTTGACACATGTCCTATTGACTTATGGTTCTTATATGTCTGAATTCACACAATTAGTATGTGTTTCAGTCGCTTTGTTCCTTCATATTTTTGCTAACTAATAATTTATCCATTCACCACATATTTCAGTACTAATAAAGTTATCAGTTCCATTTAATTGTCTTAAATTACGCTTTAATCCATATTAATTTCCATTGTAGTACAATGCATTTAAACGTCCAAATACCAGGAGACATTTTGAATCATTTGTATACTATTTAATAAATGACGTTAATAAATGATGTGAGTAAATTTGAATGCGTATATAATTATGATTCACGGTTTTTGTTGCGATTAATTGTTTTAATTGGGTATATAACAAGTAATTGTAACAATGATTTAGAAAACAAGGCAAACGTGATTTCCCTTACAATTTATTATAAGGAAAGTTTGCAACTCAAAATCGTGACATAGCTATAAAACAGCTTTTTTTTAAAGATCTCGTTTATATCAATGTCACAGCAATGAAAATATTTTGACCTCCGAAATTCTCCTTCATATCAAGATTAGTAAAATATTCTTCAAGGTAGGTGATTGCACCTAAAAGAATGCGTTTAATTCTATAACATTAACAATATGTTCTTCATAATGATGGCGGTAGGTACCTGCTGGGTTTGAAAAAGAAAAGAATGTGTTTTTTATATTGAACCGGATTTTTTTTCTTTTTAGGTAAGGTGTTATAAATCTAACGCGTCACATCCAAATGAAAGCTTAAAATTAAAGAATGATTCTTTTAAGTTTTAGAAACGACTCAAATTATTTAAAGGACGTTTACTTCATAAAAGTAATTGGTCGTAGTCCAAAGCAAAAATTGTATCGATCTATATTGTTGTTGACTGTTGGATATTTAAACAAATAAATAAATAAATTATCTGTGAAACAAGCACTGGGTACAAATTAATTTTTTTTTTTACTTTCTTTACAGCTATGTACTTTCACACTTGTGTATATTTAAGTAATGCTTAATTATTTACTTAGTGTACCTAGTTAGAACAAATATGTAGGTAAATGTTGTAGGTATATTTACTTAATTTTCTTTAATTTCACATACTTTCTAAGTTATTTGTACAGAAACTTATTATTTGTATTATTGTACTTTTTATTATTATTGTACATTGGATAATTATATTCTTATATTATTGTTAGTCTTTTTTTTAAATCAATTTTAAATTCCATTACTCTGTATTATTATTACCGTAGTAAAAGGTAGTTTAATTTAATTATCAGTAAAGTAATAGTGTTATCGTTATTATACTATGTATTACTTGACAATACGCAATCAGAAATGAAAATCAATGTTTTATAACCGCCGAGAACAATGTTATTAATTTTAAATAAAAATAAAATGAAAAATAATCCGATGCAAGCAGGGTTCGAACCTGCGTCCTCTGGGAAACCGTTCCGTCGCTCTGCTAATCGAACTACCGTACCGTATATTTACCGATAAATTTAAATTAGCTACACATGGTTTAACATGTTTATATATAATTTCAAAAGCAATGCTATAAAAAATCTCTTTTATATACGATAGGTATCATAATAATATTACCCAAGAATAAAAACAATAAAATGGTTTTGAAAAACTATGTGCGAGCCAACAATATTAATTTATATACTGTTACGCTAGTCTGCTTCGTGTAATGAATGTTTTTATAAGAGTTAACTATATTAATGATTCTTATATGAATTAAAACATAAAGGATGAACTAATGACTTAATAAAACCTTTTTAAAACCAATCAGTGTAGAAAATCTATATAATCTTTCCCTACTGTGGAAAACTTATTGACAGGGGAGAACGTAAAACCTCGTTTTAATTTTAATTAAAATATTTAGTGATTTTTTCGTATTTTCTGTGATGATGATTTATAAATGGCTCATTTCGTAAATAAGTTTGACAGCTACCTTGAAGACTATACTAATACAACTTACACCTTCTACCTGGCGGTTGGCCTACACTATCGAGATACATTTTGGTGGCAAAACTGAACATAGTTTCGTACCAATTGAATTAATGTCCTGCGAAAAAGTAAAGGTCATCATGAAGATCAAAGTATTTTTTTCATATATGAATAATAGTATTATAAGGTGCAGTAAATATATTAAGTCTTAAGAAGCTGACGCAACAATACCTATGTACCCGAGCTAGAAAATAAACAACTTTCACTCAGGCATGTACCTACGTACTCTAGATATATCTAGGAGATATAGAGACATCTAGATTCAGGCACTGCTCTTGTTGAAGTCAGCTAATATCCAGTTTTGGTTTTGGTAAAATAAATAACGTATTAAATTATCTTTCAGTTAATTTACTAAGAACGTTACAAAAGTGGTTTTGAAAAGTTGTATTAATATTCTATTAGTATAATCTTAGTCTTATAAATCGCAATATACGTTATCATAAAACTGAATTGACAATTACACTCGGTTGTCTAGATTGTTTCTATAAAGACTAGGTTATAAAAAAAAATAGGGTCTAGACTAGGCGAATGTTTTTTTGACGTCAAACTTTTTACATACTTTAATTATCCTAAAAATACTTCACGATACAATATCATCATCATATCAGCCGGTAGACGTTCACCGCCCACTGCTGGACAAAGGCCACTCCCAAAGATCCACGTCCACGTCCATCGATCCAGCGCAGCCCTCATCTATCTCCTGCCGGCGAGCTTGTTCATCGGACCATCTTGAAGGGGAGCCTCGCTCCATCTTCCAATACTCGGTCGCCATTCGAGGACTTTACTGCCTCAATGGCCATCTGTTCTATGAGCTATATGGCCTGCCCATTGCCACTTCAGGTTTACTATTCTTCGGGCTATGGCAGTCCCCTAGTTCGTCTGTATCTATCTATCTCGCAGAGAGACTCCGAGCATAGCGCTCTCCTCTCCTCTCTTTCACACACATACACATACATACACATGTCATGTTTATTTATTATTTATTTATAATTTTAGTAATACACATTTCAATGTTTCTGACGATGACATGGTTTGCATTAACGGTTCACAAAATACAGGAAATATTGTCATTGTGAATACAAAGCGTCCATTTTATTGCGTTTTAACACACCTAGCTGACTCATAAAATGCATCAACTTCTGGACGCGCGGTTGTTACACGGATTTCGGGACATTCAAAATACCTAACAAATACAGAGACAGTTAAAGATATTTTTTTCAAACTTATACTTGGATTACTCCATTGATGAAAGAAACAAATTTGCAAGTCTCGTTCTAACCTTTCTGATTGGTTAATATCGTAACAGACAGACAATCACAACTATTGACAGTGTTGTTAATTTATTTTTACATTATTAATTATCTCCTCAGCTACTGGCGAGCATATTTTTACTGCTATAACTTAGATGAGATGAATGGTTTAAAAAATACTAAAGTACTTTTATATAAAACCTAATTTGCGAGTCTGTATTTAAGTTTTTTTTTAAACTTAACAAATATACCCTGCAATGAACTTTTTATAAAAAAATCATACTTTTAAGAAGTTTTCCTTCAATATTACAATAACAGTACTTTAGTTGGTACCATGAGCTCTAGGAAATAATATTGTTCTATAAACAATATTACATTAATATTTCAGATGTCACGGTAGGATTAATATGAAAATAATGTTTCTTATTTAAAAGAATAAATAATTTAGGATGACGTAATCAAAACTTCTTATCGAAACATTATAGAGTACTTAATCTTAGTTTTAGGACGTATTCGAAAGTAAGATTATTGCGACATTGCTATAAGAGTTAGGTTAGGTTAGGTCGGCCCACCGGAAACTTTATTTAGGAAACATAAGTAAGGTAAACGTTGAAACTTCTGTTAAAAATTATATTGCTATGCTTGCTGCTACTTAAAATATTTTGTTACATTAAATTTAATTTAATTATTCCATATTTTAGGAAATAATTAATTTTTAAAAGCCAACTAAATAAATATTTTAAAAAGCTACGTGTAATATTATTTGATTTAGGTATCTATTTTTGCTTATTATTATTTTATTATCTTAAAGAAAATCAGACATCAAATTAACATATTTAATTAAATATGAATAATAAACTGCAAGCAATCAATTTCTCTACAAACATATTTATGTACCAACTTAAAACTTTATATAGTATGAACTAATTTGCTTTGGTTATGTTTAATATGTCAGAATTGTTTTTATTTTACTTCTTTCGTTAACCCAAATTAACTTTTTATGTTTATTACTTAATTGGGATAAAACAATTGATTTTTTTATCTTTAAAGCTGTATCTTACAAGTATTTTATGTTATTCTGTCCATTATTACAATGCCCGGTATCTCTACAGCACAGCTCGTTGTCATTTAGAAAGCGCGAAGACATAATGTCAGCCCCAGCTGTTGTTTCCATAATCTAATAAGATAATTGTCGTTAAGCTTCGTCGGAGGCCTTCAAAGTTGGTTCTACTTTCGTTTCGTTTTATTCGAACAGCAAAAAATATATCCATTAATTTACATAATCTGAAGATTTATCTTTAGGTATTAAATATGAATTTTCCATTCGCAGGTTATTTAAATCACTTTTAGGTTTTTTCTTAAAACACTTAGTAGGTACTGATGCATTGTTATAAAAGAATTAAAAAATAGGGATGTGTACGATATGAGTTGTGGCGAACAGAGATGTGACATTGATCTCTTTAAACATATTATAATTGAGACGTTTCGTTCTTCTGTAAGTAATCTGAAAAAACTATGGAAATCTGTATTTTGGGTAAAAATATCTAAATTTGTTTGTTATACGGCTGTAGTATGGCATTCGTTCTTAAATATTTGTTTAGGTTAGATAACTAAATAATAGAATTCTACTTTTTATTATGTCTTAAAGTATTATAACATAGATTTAAAATGCGCTTAACGTCAAATACTTCCCAGCCTACAGCAATAATTAAATTAATATTAAATTATTTTTGTCATGCGTTGATTTTAAAATAGAAAACATATTTGTTAGTGATGTGTCTCGTAAGCTGTTATGAGATAATTAAACCGTTATAAATATTGACAAACAGAAGTGCACATGGACGTAAGCACAAACAACCCGCGCAGTTGGTAAAGGAATTATTAAACTGCACATTCCAAAGAACTATTATAATTAATGGCGTAAGAAAACTAAACCTTAAAAATTCCAAGAAAAAACTATTATTAGAATAAATACACCATGTATTAATTTTAATATATTCATATTTCATACTTCATACCACACTTGTAATTATTGCATTGTTGTTTTGATATATTGATTAATATGCTAGAAATGACAGAAAATGTACATCATGTGTATACACACACAAACACACACATACACAAGCATGCACACTGACACTTATTTATTTAAATAATGCAACATATATATTAGTACAAAATGATTATATTTTCAACATGAAAAGATAGAGTGTTGAACATTCTAAATGTTTCTAGAAATAAGTTTGAGCTTCATCAATTGCAAATACGTCTTTTATCAATTAAGGTTGTATAATTTCCATTGATGCGATAAGACCAGTGTGATCCTTTAGCAATTAACAAGTAATCGTGTTCATTATCCGCGAGGAGATAAGATCGTATAATTACCTCGGCTTTATGAATACAATATGTATTTATAACGACCCACAGACATACTCGTATAAAACATCTCGTACAAAACAACAGTTAAATAAATAAACACCCTTACGCTTATAATAAAAAAACAAAAAAATTATCGTACTCCTTTATTAGAAGAATTCTTATTTCTTTATCGGAAAAAAAAATATAATTGTATTTTGACCATTCAACGATCTATTCATTTTATTCAATGAATGAAAAGGCATCAACTTTTACTGCTTAGTTAGTTGGTTGAAGGTTTGTCTATGAATAGAAAAACCGGAACTAAATAAAATAAATAGTGATGTATTGTCATCTGGTATAGTTAATCCAGACTTATTGACTCTACTATAATAAAAATAATGACTTATGTTCCATAATGTAGCTAAAGCAGTTTATAGGTTATATCACTTGCGGATATTCAAATAAATTTAATATTAATAATTAATATTAAATAGCTTGACAAACTGGTAGCCATTAATTTCGTGTTCCCGGCAACCTGTTTTTTGTATGTTTATAAATTACCGAATTAAAAAAAAATCCTATAAAATATTATTATTAAAACGCACGGGAAATAGCAATGATGGCGGGAAATCGTTAGCGGAACGAGTCTCATTATGTTTTGAATTATAAAGTTGCCACTTTGTGTCGCTTGACATACAGATTGATTATTTTATTTATTTACTGACCTTTTTAATCTGATTTGACATCCATTATTATGTAGAAAGAGTGACACTTATTGATCAAAGTATACCTTTATTATTCAGAACTTTCCGATAAAACTTATGTAATGTATTCGTTTATGTATAATTTATTACCTAACCTGTTCGTTTATGTATAGTTTATAGAATAAAAGTAGTGTTTAAGCTATTCTAAATATGCACACAGTTTTTATTGTAGGTTTATTTAAGATAACCTTTTAGAACAATCATTTAATTTAGGCGTAGAACCTTCGTCGGTAGGTAAGTGTGAACGGTCATGGAAAAAATTAAGAAACAATCGCCATTGTACTTACACGGCTCTAATTGTAAAGTTTGACGCGAACCTTCTAATGAAGGTCTTTGTCAATTATTTTATTTTATCTTTTTTTTTTATTTGCGATGCAAATTCCTTTATACTCTCCAGTGTTAGTGTGTAGATGTCACACTGTGCTCAGATTTCAGGTAAATTGAGTTAAAGTCTGGTCCACCTTATCAATCCTAGATATAGACGGATACCTAGACCAATGGACCTCCATTCGTAGTGCGTAGACCAATAGAGGTCCATTCGTAGTGTGTGATCTTATTCAGTTCCAAACAATAACTTAGTTATACGAAGAATATAAAAACTTTAACTTTAAGCTGACGTTTTGTGGTTTGTGTAAATTTTACTCAATATTATGTAAACAACCTCCACCGTGGTGTTCTATTTAGTCATAGAAATGAGAAAACTAAGAGGTCAAATGTCGAAACTTACGCAAAACTGCCTTGAAATAGTCAATTACATTGTTAAAGAGAAGCTACTTCTGGAGTTGTTTTCTCTTAAAAATCAGTACAGCTTTTTGGATATATACTAAACTAAACCGGTCATAAGCAAGTCTTAAGGTTTGTGCTAACATCTGGTCTAAAAATAAGTACTTAGGTATTATAACATTTATTAATGTTTTCTTTGAACCAGAAAGAGAAATCTTTAAGACAAACCCGTATTATTTGTGTACAAGAACTTATTACGCAATGTCATCATAGAGACTTTATTGACTTCATCTTACTATTAATATTGTTGGCAGTGTTATTACATTTGCCATAAATATATTTTATTATCTGTACATTAACATACATTACTTTGATCAAATACGTTTGAACTTTGATGGCGGAACAATATAGAGATCTTAGATTAATATAAATAGAAGCTCAAACTTAAAGACTGCTCGATCGAACTAACTACCTGTAACCGTTACTCCGGCCTTTACTGACGTAATAAACTTTAGTATTAAATATCAATCAAAATATCATAGTTACCTTTCAATACAAACCCAATTAAATACGATTATTTACAATTACCACAATATCGCCTTGATTTTTGCTGTACGAACAGTACATTCAAACAATATAGTCATAGATAATAGTTTTAAATTAAATTATTATTATCTGTACACGCGTCAGCTGTTCTTGATCATAAATAAAGCCCAATTTGGAATAGTGTGTTCTACAAGAGTCATTACATTATTTTTGGCAAGAGTAGAAGGTCAGAGACAAATAACTGCATTGTTTGTATGAATGAACTTGATTCACTTGGATAGGTCGTTATGGCACAGTTATTACCATCGAGACATTTAAATTGACTAAATTAATGAACCTTAAAAATTACAATAAAAAAAACTATCAGCCGACCATTGTTATATTTTAATAAAAAGCTTCAAGTATATATTTGACCTGGATTACGTCATATTTTCAAGATTTTAACATAAACTAAAAAGGTAACTTAAACTATATACGCCTGTATACCCATGGAAAGAAAACTCAAACCTCATTTCGCGTATTTGTAAACTCTCTTTATTTAAAGAGTTTTTTGTACATATCATGTAAAATATGATGACTGGTCATTTCGAGGGTATACGTAAATAATTCAAGGCAATCAGACTCGTGCAAGACGTAGCGCTGCACTCGTAAATTACGTCTGTTGTAATTATATTCATCGCATCTAATCAGTCGTAATATATCAATATCTGAAGATTTTCCATTATAAATTTAATTTAATGTTGCAATATAATTATATTGAAATAATAATAATATCCAAATAGTCATAGTCAATAGTCAAACAATAATTATTATATGAGTCTTTGCCAAATATTTAGAATACTATTTTGTCAATCAATCACCAAATATTTGAAATACTATTTTGCCAATTCACGACGCGTACCTATAGAGTACGTACAGATTTTGGTATTATTTGCAGCATATATTTCGTCGCTTTTTCTTCACGATCAAAGTTAAAAGCTCAGATTTGTTTTAATTAAATTAATGTATTAAATAAAACATATTATAAAACGTACGCTATAAAAATTATAATTTAAATTTAAATTTGTTCTGTTAATTTAACCTGTAGTGATTTTAATTTCTCTCGTACTTTTTATTGTCTGTATGATTTAGCTAAAAAATACTTAGGAACCTCTTAGTATATTTTCTATATAGTACTTAATTAAGCATTGAATGTTGAAATCAAACAATGAACTTGTCTTAAATATTGATGCAAGCAACTCTAATTATTTATTCTACACGTAAGTATTGAATTAAGAGGAATATTGAAATGCTAGTTCCTTATTTCTTATATAAGTTATGTAAGTAATAAAATTAATTTTACATAAAAACTTTTATCACCTACTTTTATTATTTTCGGGTATTACGCAAATATATTTTATTTTTAACTAGCTGTTGCCTGCGACGTCGTCTGTTCCCCCCTTCTCCTCAAACAATAAGATCTCTAACGACACATAAAATGTATACAATATAAGTATATTTTTTGCATTATAATGTAGTCCAAACCTATTTTCATATTTTTAAAATTAGGGATAAAGGTCTATACGACGCCAAATCAAGTAGTGTTTACGTGATGTACGAACAAATAAATAAACAAATAGGGCATAACATGTATATATTTAGAGGTATATGTCATGCATTTAACATGTAGTTATTATTTTTCAAGAAAAAATATGTACAGATCTAGCTTCGTTACTAAGTATTTTTATTATACCGATGTAGGTATAGACGTTTTAAGAATTTATTTAAATCACTGGATGTATCCAGCATAGTTTTTTTTTCAAAAATATATTGCCCAAATGATCAACTCACCTTTTAAATGACAAATGTAATATGCACTATGGTGGCCGTAGGGAGGTCTGATAAAATACAGTTACTAACAATTCTGCATAAGGTGTCTTCTTTTAGCATTTTTCAACAAAATAAGGTTTTATGTTATTTTGAATGCCTAAAGTAATTAAGTATAAAAATATAGAAAGTGTTAGTGTTAGTGTTAGTTAGTTATTCTAGACTTTTTTTGCTACCACTCTTTTTTTAAATCCTAATTTATTTTCACGTCTCAATTATAACTGTGACTCAATAGTTTTTTTGTTGAAATTCATTCTTATTTTTATAATAACGTCTATTAAAAGTTGATTTAAAAGACGGGCGAAGCTATGATAGTCCGTTTTATCCTATAATGTATTTATTAGGTAAACAGCAGACGAGCTCAGGTCTACAGCTGGTATTAAATATTCACTATTCCAGATCCACTTAACGTCCGAACTCTATGTGACTAGTGTCAATCAGAAGTGTATATTTAATTATTAATAACTAGACAGTGAGGTACTATTTCTGATTTATGTTAAACCTCATTAAATCATAATCATGTTTTTCATGAATGTTTTTTTTAATTAATATTAAAACAGTCTGTTAAATGTGAAGATACAACTATATACTATATAACATTATTTTTCCGTTGTCAGTCCGAATACAAAAAAAAACTTGAGCATAAAAAAATGGTAGTTACGTGTTATTTATGAAATTTTTGCACTCATTGAGAATAAAATTACAAACTTAAAAAATAATCTGCAGCCTTGAACTGTGGCTTTTGGTTTTCTTAGATATTTATATTCACAGAAAATAGGTTCTGTGTTTAGTAAAACCTTTGATACCTAGTTCCTGTTCCAGATACCTGTTTCAAGACATAATTAATTTATATTATTTATTTTCTTCCAGTTCCTTATACATATGGAGAAGATTTTGGCTACGATGGAGAAACAGGTCTGTAAATTAAAATATTGTTCTTCAATAGGTTATATCCTAAAATATTTCTATAACAATACTAAGACTAAACCTACACCATGGAGACGGACGTTTGAAACTAAATTGTATTTACCTACGATATTTTGTAATATTAACTTCTTATATCTTTTTAAACTAAAATATTTATATAATGATTACTTGTAAATAGAAAAGAAACTTCATCTTCTGTGTCTCTGGACAACCCTACAAAAAAAAATGTTATCATAAACGAACATTTTCAAACAATATTTAATTCTTATTTCAATAATAAGCGGAGTAATTTATACAAAAGATGATTTTTTTATCACACTATATAAAATAATAAATATATCGTTCTCAATCTACTAATCTAAGTTTAGGCTAGGTGTTGACAAATAACAAATATATGCATCAGAACCTACCCTTATATATTATGCATTTACTAACCTGAATTGAATATTAACTGGTAAATAACCTAAGACTCAATAAAGCAGTACCACTAATTAGGGCGTCCTATAACTATAATTTTATGATCTGGAAAATGTATAGTAAACTAATAATTACATAGTAAGTTTATCCGTTTCATTATAACTAATTGAAGGTATGACCTAAATTTACCCTGAACATTGAAGGGTAAAAAAGTGTTTATGAATATTAGTATTTTTTATAAATAACGAACATGTACAAGCGAGCAGTAGGTTACACCAACAGATAAACGTGCTGATACTACATTATATTTCACGCGATTATATTGTTGTTTTTATGTCACCAAACGAACCATTTAATTCTTTTCGGTCACGAACAAACTAACTACGTTAAAACAATAACTTATATTTAATACTTACTTACTTTGTTAATTTGAGAGTTATAATACTTATATACAATGTGTCATTCAGGTCCACGTTATTGGGGCGACAAGTATCAAGAATGTAGAGGGAAGCACCAGAGCCCTATCAATATAAACGTGCTTCGTGTGAAGCAGGTTGCGCTGCCAGACATCGTTTTTGTTGGCTTTGATGATCCCATAGATGATGTCCACGTGACCAACAATGGACATACGGGTAATAGAAAAAAAAAGTGTAATATACTAAGGTTAGCGACTCAACGTGAAGGTCAATTGCTCGTGAGCATCATTAAAAAATAAGTTCTTACGATAACATTTGAGATGAGAGAACTTACTAAAAAAGTGCTTGTGTTTTTGCAGTTAACCACAAGTAGCGAAAAGGATTTTCCTTATAATTTGTTTGCGAGAACACAGACATTAAACATTAACGTATTACCATTCATGATTATTTAAATTATTAAATATTTCAGTGTTAATAGAAGTGGAGAATGAACCCCACCCCCGAGTCAGCGGCGGACCCCTGGATGGTAACTATGTGTTCAGTCAGATGCATTTCCACTGGGGGGACAATGACACCTTCGGCTCTGAGGACAAAATTAACCATCGAAGGTCAGTACACAAACAGTCTGGTGCAAGCAATTACCTTCTAAACCTGAAAGTGAAAGTTAGTTTTTTATCATGTTTTTTGATATATTTAAATTTAGCTATTTATTCTACAATACTTTTTATATGACGTTAACTTTGTAACAATAGACATTTCACGTTATAAGAACTTTTTGTTAAAGTTTTAAATAAATTTAAAATAGGATGGCCTCTTGGATTGCGAATTTAATATAACCTTATTTTAATATATTATACATATTTTTTGTAAACAAGCAATTAGTCGATTATTAAAGTCAGACCGTTATGATTATTAATAATTCAAAGATTGACTGGTAGATAGACAGACATCCCTTCAAGTGATAAATCCGTTTTTTACACTTTGTATCTTATTAGATATATATACCTGCTTTCCGTTCGCGGCTTTTGCGAATTAGATGCGTTCAGACGTGATCTAAGCCTTAGCGTTAACGAAATCAAAATGATACCCTTTATAAACGAGTCCGACGCTAGTTCTTTTATTTTTTCGTGAATTTACAGGTCGTTATCATGTTTCCCGTCGCGTATTTCTACTCCACTAATAGTATAAATCAAACTATAAGTTCAAAAGTCTCTATTTATTTTTAATTCTTTATATTTCAAAGGTTTACTTTCAGCTTTCTATCGTAAAGCGTATTTATTAATTTGTATTAAGCAACAAAAATCCAAATTTTCAAGTCACTATCTTCAATGGTGTAGAATTTTCTTAGAAATGTTTTTCACTCCTTTCACCTTCTTAGGGATGGAATTTCCAAAAATCCTCTCTTAGTGCTCTCTTTCACTCTCCAAGGAACAGATATGCCAAATTCCAGATTCTTGCGTTCAGCAGTTTCGGCTGTGCGTTGTCTGTCATTCAGTCACTCAGTAATGGATAAGTTTTTAAATAGATTATAGTATGTGTATGTGTGTAATGAACTTAAACTATGAATGAATACTTAAAAGATACATTTATTTTTTTCAGTTTTCCCATGGAATTGCACATGGTGTTCTATAAGGAAGCCTACAAGTCTGTAAAAGAAGCTGTTAAACACCCAGATGGCCTGACCGTTCTTGCTTTCTTCTACGAGGTAATAAGAAAAAACATAACTTTTTCCTTACGTGGGTATGATTAATATTATTTGCCTTTTATATCAATATTATCTTTTTAGACATTATTTTAACAAGTATATAGAATATACAGAATGCGACATATACTAGTCATAGAATTTATTCTCAATGAATCATGTGGGTAATTGAACTTTATGATAGAAATAATATTCTATCATATCTTAATAAGTGTTTGTAGTTATTCATACCATATAAGCTTGTCATTTATTTGAATGTCATACTATTACGAGTTATAATAAAAGTTGGCTATTGGAATGCACTTGTCGTTAAGATAAGCCTGTCTTGCACATTATTCACGGAATAGTGACTCTTTGGTAGACGAGGATTACATTTTTATTCTTTATATGTTTGACACATTCATAAGTTATCGTGACTTCAGAGCGTTCAAGTAATGATTAGTTATATTATAATAATCACCAGAGACCACGGTTCTTGACATTTATAAAGTTGTCTATAGAGTGTCCACTGACTATACCCGAGTATTATTTTTGTAATCTATACTACTATACAAAGTGGTATAGATTATTGTAAATAATTTTGCCGCCATAAATGATACTACTTACGACTCGTTACGAAACATAAATTTTTTTGTAGGTTTATAATTCAAATGCAGAATAAAGAATGAACGAAGGTTTGAACGAGTGTGGTGTAGTGTTGGCTTATTATCTGAGTTATATCCTATATCAGTAGGGTGCTTATCACATCGGAAAAAAACTTAGATTTACAGAAAAACAAAAAAACATGGCTATAAGTTATAACTATAATAACCTTATGGGTTGTATTAAGTCTTATGGATTTATATACTTTGTAATATATTATAGATAGCTTATGATTTGTTTCGATAGTTCTGTCCTTGGGGTCGATAGACGAAGTCGCAAGCAACACTTGGTACTTATATCAATAAGTACGAATTTTTGAAATTGTATATGATATAAAATGGACTTTAGTTACAATATTGTTTCAGGCTTGTTGAATGAAACTTTCGATTTTGATTGTGGAAAGAAACAAATTTTAATTTTCGGGACTAGGCGGCATTAGTGTTATAATTCCCTAATCACTTAAATTTAATTAATTCATAATATCAATTAATCACAGTTAGACTCAAAGCCAATCCTTTTATTTTAAACTAGCTGTTGCCAGCGACTTCGTCGGAAAGGATTTAAGGACAGAGCTCATTAGACACTTCTCTTTTCAATTCTCCACGATAAGCCCTATTATTATTTCAAGGGTAATAATACAATAATCTATGGCGTTGACTACTTCAGTCACAGTCTTCTAATAATTAACTAATTAGATACTTCATTCTTTCAATCTACTACTAACTCTCAATCTACTTGAATTTCGAACTTACCTAATCGATTTCGACTATTCTTCAATTCTATATCTAGTTCTTTTGTTAGATATTTGTAAATTGTTATCGTGCTAAATATCACGATTGAGACCCACAATATTATTATATTTATTCGATTTCATTACAATCCGAGATTATATAATAAAAACCTTTTTCTTACAGCTTGACCGCCATAACCACCCGGCATACGACGACATAACCTCAGCCTTAGCGAATGTGACAGATCCACACACTACAGTGGTTATAAGCCAACCTTTCTCGTTCCTGAATATTCTGCCTTTAGACTTACAAAGATACTTTACGTACAAGGGCTCCTTGACTACGCCCCCGTGCTCTGAAGTCGTCATATGGCTGGATTTTGAACAACCAGTCAGATTAGCTCATGATCAGGTAATTTTAATTTAATTGCAATTTTGTTATATTATTACAATATCATAGCCATTTGACATATGAGGTGACATTATAATATTACTATTATTATTCATTTTAGATCGAAATATTTAGAGAACTACGATCAGCAAGTGGAAAAATAAGACACAACTTCAGACCAATTCAGCCGATAGGGGACCGAACAGTTTTTTATAATGTAGACAATAATTACTTTACTTATAATGAAATTGATGACCCTGATGGTGATGAAAAAGCTCACAAACGTAAAAAAAGTGGCCAAAACGGCACAACTCACATAAAACTAAATATTTTCTGTTTGATTTGTTGTTTTTTGGCACTTTTATAAAATCATCTGATGTAGGAATAGTTATAGTCTTGCCAGCTTTTGTATATAGGACTAGCTTTATTTAGCAAAATTATAAATAAAAATATATTTATTAACATGTATAAACATTTTAATGTTAATAATTATTTAAATTTTATATAAATATAGAATAAAAAATAAACCATTATTAGCATGGATGCAAACCCTCGATTCACCAAGTCAGGTAAGAATATGAGCCACAGACAGGATCTCAGAAGTGTGGGGTTCAAATACCTGCCCTATTGGCATATTTTTCAGTCTATATTTATTAAAAATATAAATATAAAAGTTAGAAATTAGTTCTGTACAATTTTGTTAACTGTGATATAATATAATAAATTTAAAACAAGACATGTTTTTTTTTTGGTCAGAATCGTAACCTTATTTTAAAACTAAAACAATAAACAAATTTTTTGCTATCTTTTTACATTGATTCATGGTAAAAGAAAAAAAAACAAATGAATAATATACAAATATAATATATTGTACATCACTTACTGACTGAACAATACTCTTACAAATTAAACAGTCAGTCTAGTCGTAGTCAGTAGACTTCATGGTAACCAGAGCACTTAAGTTTTCTTCATTACCTTCTTTCAATCTTTCCCATATTAGTTCTGCAATTGCTTTTTGAGTTCTTCTTTCAAGTTTTTCCAATTTCTTAGCAACATCTCTTTTTAGATCCCAGTCTGGCTTCCTCGGAGCCAAGCTAGATATATCTAAATCCTGCAGCACAACCTGGAAATCAGTATTAAGCAATTAGAACATTTTGTCAGTAAATATATTAAAAATTAAAAGTTTGTCTTAGTAAGAATATGAATAATAATTGGAGAGAACATAACGATAATAAAAAATAACTATTATTTATTTGTCTTTCACTAACACTGTCTCACTATTTCATTACTAAGTAATACATTTATTATTCAGACAATACATTTTTCAACCCATTCTGAAAAATGATGATGATTTTTTTAAATAAGTTATAATACCCGACAATTTTTCGAGCTTACATTCACTCACATGCAAACTTAATAAAAAGATAATATGTCTATATATATATATATATATATATATATTATATATATGCATAGACATATTTAAAGTTAAAGTTATTATTTTTCTTTAAATTACATATATATATAATTTCATAAAATTAATAACTACCACATAATATTCCAACTCTCGCTTTACATTAAAATAACTCATGAATACAATTCAGCTTTTAAATGTACTCTGCTTGAACAAAACAAGTTACCTTTTCTTTGCCTGCTTCAACTAAGTCTTTTACTTCCTCTTCAACCAGGGCAGGTTCTGCATCAGCTAATCTTTCTTTTTGTAAGTCTTCATCTTGGGGCTTGTAGCTTCTGAACTTAGGCCTTGAAATAGAAAAAATAAAGTATAAACAAATACTTTTAAAGTATGTAAGAATAAATTGACATATAATATTAGGACTGCTGTTTTAAATTCATCCATTTCAAAGAATTCATCCAAATTTTTGCATTTATATACAGAATGATAGATTTAGCTCTTACAAAGATTTAATTAAACTTTGAAATATGTTTAGATTGAAAAATAAAGAAAACAAAAGATTATTTCTTTACTTCGGGAGTACGACAGGCTCCGTTTTCGAAGAAGTCGCGGTCTCATCCGTGTTTTTGCGTTTAAGATTTTTAAGTCTCTCTTTTCTTTTAAAAGCTTCTTCTTCTAAAGCACCCACCCCTTCCATCGTATTTGATATTACCATTAATTGTACAATCGACTGTATGGTTAAATAACTGAGATGAAATGGTAGTACCTACTTAAAATTTTAATTTATCAAAAAATCTTATGTATCATAACGCAAACCATTGTATATTATAGATGTAAGCTCTAAAAACACTCAAGTCTTCGATAAACAAAGTTAATAGCAATAACACAGTATTACTGACGAATAATATTTATAAATGATATTAACATAAAACAACACAACCACACATCAATGATATTGTAAGATGACAGTTGAAATTTGACAAATGTCAATTGAAAACCGAATAGTTAATAGTAAATATTTCGTAGACATAAAATACTATAGACAAGCAACAAGTGCACATTATAAATTATAAGATTCTAACTACAGCAGTTTAGACTACATCTCGATAGATCAGTCGGTAAATAACTCTTTTTTCATAAATAAGGATGAATAAAAGAAATAAGACAACATTCAAGTTAAAAATTGAAATATTTAAGTCCTTAGAGAATGTGACAAAAAAGAAATGAAAATTTTTAATATTATTATATAAAGTTTCAAGAATCTTATTCAATTCTTCTTAAAATATATATTTTGCCCTTGAGTTTAAAAATCGTTATCGACAATGAATACAAGACCATATTTGTTTGGAGCGAGTTTACCTACATATTATTCTCTGCATGCGATCTCTGCAAATGGATTCATAACGTTCACTTATTAGAATATTATAATGCTTATATATTGTTAATAAAACAATATTTATACAGTGAACAAGACGATTTACAATAATTTACTACAATGTATAGTTGCATATCCGGCCAATGGTAACCATTTTTTTTTATTTTTCCCCCTTGACAGCAATTTAAAGGAACCATAGAGAACATAAGGGGAGGGAGGGGAATGGAGGGATATCTAACGTAAAACGATGCTGAAAAAATATTGTAATTTTCAGAGCTAAAAAAGGCACTAAAAATAATACTCATTATTTATTGTATATATTGTTTATAATTATATACTATAATATGTTTTTCTATTTACATTCTTACTTACTATAAAAAGTGCCAGCTAAATAATTGTACATTAGTTTTGGATTGTAATATTTTAACTATATTTTATAATAATTCAATTCTCTTAATTTTGTACTATAGTTAGTGGGACAAAATAAAAAAATAACACGTGTGTCGTAAGATCTATGACTAACGGTATGATTACTTCAAAGATTACAAACTTACATCTAAATCAGTACTAATAATAATAAGTATCTAATGTTAGCTACTTATGGCAGGATATCATTATTGTAAAATAAATAGTTTACATTAACTAACATGCATACAGCATTCATTCTAAAATTAAACCCGGAAATGAATTATACAAACTGAAATAAAGGCTTTAGTTTTTGGTTCACTCTATAGATAATATGGATACCTAGCTACTTAAAGATATCGTAATTTTAAGTATTGATGTGAAAAGAAGCCTCATTTTGTGAATTTTACTTATTCTTAATACTCTATTTTACTGGTTACAATTGTATTTTATTTGCAAGTTTCTTAGAAAGGTCTAGAATGTCTTCGACTATCAAATGTGAGTCTATTATTGTTTATAGGTACTCCATGGTTGAGAGATAACACTTTAGTAACAATATTGAGGTCTTCGTGGGCTCTTGGATGGAGTCTCGTTTGAGACAATAGTTGTTTTAATTCATTATCGGAATTGAATTGATTAATCGGCAAGAATCGATTTGGAAAACCATGACTAAAAGTATTGTAATTATGATTATTCACGCCTAAATTTCCGACTCCACTTTCGTGCCGAAATACCCTGTTGTTTTGTGGTGGGTTGGGTTGTAAAAAGTTGCCTATTCCTTGAGGAAGATGATTTTCCTGTAAGGGGAATTGATCTGATTGTTGTTTACGCAAATGCAAGAGGAAGTCGACAGCTTCTTTGTTTGGAAGTTGTTGCTGGGCTCCTACAGCATTGGTTTGATCCAACACTATACTTGATTGTATCGAAACATGGGGTTTTTGAGGCCTTAGTCCATTCGAAACTTGATTTTGTGGTATATGCTTGTTGGTGTGCAAATTATTATTAAGTCTGACCAGCTTCTGTTGCTCGCTGAAAACTTGTTGTCTTTTAAGCTGCTCTTGTTCAAATAAAGACTGTTGTACTCTCTGAGCTTCTTTTTGCTGTAAGAGGAGTTGTTGGTTTCTTAGCAATTCTTCTTGTTGTCTTTGTTGAAATTGCAGATATCGAAGTTGTTCTTCGAGAATTCGTTGTTTGTCCTCCAACTGTTTTTGCAATGTGAGATGATGGCTAATAAACTCAGTAGGTGGTATATTCAAGAAGTTACCAGATGTCGTTTTTGGAGGCAATAATTCAGGAGCTACAACGTTTGTTGGCAAATGTGGTAATTTAGCTATATCGTTGTTGTTAATTTGTTGGTAAATTGGAAAAACTCTTTTCGGAATGCCGTTGGCGTCTTGTTGTACAGTAAAAGCTGCTACTAAAGGAGCCTGGAAAACTTGAACATCCTTTTTGGCAACATCCTCTATATTTTCACCATCTTCGTTGTGTGTGGGTTTTGGTGTGGTAGTTGTAGTTGTGGTAGTAGTAGTAGTGGTTGGAACAGATGGCGTGGAGATTCTTTGAGGTTTATATACAGGGTGTTTTTCACCGTTACTAATCTCTTGTTTAGGAGTACTTTGAATACTTCTTGTTTGTTGTACATTAGAACCAGTCTCCCTTGTTTGAAATATCTCACTGAAGGATGTTTGCGTGGGTAGAGTTGCGGTAACATGACTCTCAACGTTTCCGGCAGTTGAACTTAATATCGATATATTACTATCAATGAATGTCGGGCTGGTATTAGATGCATTTGCAAATGCTGACTGGCCGTTTACTAAAAATGAATGAATTTGTATGTTTTCTTTATTTGCTTGAGTGACAGTAACATCATTACCGGTACTTAACTGTTCTGTGTTTAATGGAGAAGTTCCGTCGGCATCAGTCGTTTCAAAGTCAGTCACATTATTACCGTCTTCCAGATCACTTAAAGCTTTAAGCAAGGCCTTCCGTATGTAAGGATCCAATCGAACTGAGGGTTGCGGATCTACAGTGTTTGCTCTATCATTGTAATCGCTTTTTGTCGTTTCTTCTGCATGGCCGAGAGATATTAGAGCGAATAATATTATCGCCGTTACCTGAAACATAAGGGCATAAGTTATTAGCATTAAAAGTAATATTTCTTTAAAACTACTCTCCAATTTACTATTTTTTATTATTTTTCAATTACTGTTAATATTAATTTTTTCTTTATTATTTAATATAAAATAAAAAACAAAAAGTCGTATATAAAACAAATTGATTTAAGTTTATACTATACCAACAAAATAATAGAACTCTAAAATTGTATATTATTTATTGCAAAAATGTCTTCCTTATACAGAACTTTCACACTACGAGTATTTAAATAGTTCATACAATGTAGAACAATGACAATTTTTTGTTACTCAATTACATAAGTCTCGTCTTAGTAAGATGAAATATCGCATTTGATGTACCGTTTGGCGAATCATGGACATACATATTTTTTTATTATGATATTTGTATTCAATTACTTTCGTAACGCTATCAAATATCACAGCAGTTGAGTAACGACGTATAATGTGTCGTCGTCATTCATCATTTGATGATGATGATGTCGGTTTTGTCCGAACTAATACTTAGTTATTTAAAATATCATCATCTCGTCGTCACCTAACTTTACTTTCGTTTTTAACTCGTTATTAATATTTATTATCCATAAAAATATTTATTCTAACTTTCTAAATATCCTAGAACTTATACAAGGAAACCGAAAATGAGGCTAATTAAAAACATTTTATAAAAGGCAGGTGAGTAAGACTTTCTTTTTTTCATAAGTCATAAATAAGAAAACTTGTCAAAATCCATAAAGAGCAACCAGTTAGGCGTGTGACATAACTCAAAATATTCGTTACAATGGCGCCGTTAATTAAACATACGTTACATTAATTTGTGACACGCGTTGAACTTTAATCCTAGACACAAATTATCTATCTAAATGTATACCAAAATCTTTTAAAAGAATTTCATAACGCTAGGAAAGGAGCCCGACTAGACAGTAAAACTCCTCGACATAATACGTATGCAATTATAGACCAGTAATTTATCATATTGTTATGAAAGAGCGCAGTCGTGCGTCAAACTCATCTCAATTAAAGCTAATATGGCTCGGAGCATTCCTTCGCATGACCCTTTGAAACGGCCACAATGACGGCCAAGCTTTGATTTATAATCTTTATCTCTGATTATACGTCAGACGTTTAAATATATACAAAAATGTGATAATACAATATTTGGAATATTTCACCTAAATAAAATGTGGGAGAATATTTAAGAAAGAATGAATATATTTATTTCTAAAATTATTCATATCTTTTACGAATCTTCTTATAACAGAAAACTCTCAAATTTTTTGAATGCTAATGAATGGCCAGACTAAAATGATTTATGTACGTGTGTTTTTCTCTTTTAGTCATTAAATGTATGAATAAGCACTTCTCAGAATAAGACATATTGTTGGAATAAATCTATATCTTTATTAAAGCTTTTACCGTTTTACACTAGGTGTATACAGTAATAGAATTTAGGAAAGTTAAACGATAAACAAGTGTAAAATATAATTTATTAATAATAAACACAAAAAAATATGTGTTTGAAAATTGAAAGGATCAGAGATCAGAAACATACAGACTCTTTACTCCACCACAATTATTCATGTAGGTACTAAGAGCCATTGACAGTTTTGTGGGTGGCTTTCATTATTCTACACTTACATGATGTCACTGACAGACATACAATAGTACAAATTGCATAATACAGTAGGTATTCTTAACAGAGGAATTTCTCTTCGAAAGGTGAACACGATTTTTTTTTGCTACGAAGGACGTTGTACTCATATGACTCGTACTATCAATATTCAGTTGATAAGTCTATTCATAGGATCAGTGTCTTTCCGATATGAAATCAGAACTAGCAGGTTTTGTTCTGTAATTCACAGTTATTGTTGACTTTTAGTTTTAATTCTTTTAAGTCTCGATAATAATTGTAAATTGTTTAATTGCCAGGACAATACAGGTGAAGTAGGTACTTTTGTTACTAGTTTGAATTAAGGTTGAATTAATGCCTTATAATTTTTTCAAGATAAGGACTTATGTTACATTTTATTATTTTATATGTTGCGGTTCAAATTTCAATTAGGTTTTTAAAAACTTTCTTATTTAAACATAATCCACCAAACACAATTTATTAATTAAATTGTTTGTATGTTATAATTCATTTAATTACAATTAGCATGTTAATTTTTACTTGTGTGTGATGAATCTTAATTACAACTGTCAAAACTTATGGAGTATCATATAATTTATAATAAGCCTTATTATAAGGGCACTGGTAGCCGCAAGCACCTTCTGTCACCAGTGCTACAACAATCAAAATTATAGCTTTAATTCGGTATATTTTTGCATCATAACTATAAAGGTTGGACTGAAAGTCAATTCCAAGTTTGCTTAAAAAGAAAACTGTTGATATATATACTTATTTTTAAATTATAGTTAATATGAAACAAGAATGTTAATAATTTAAACATCGTAACTTTAAGAGCATTAATTACGCCAAATATTTTCCGCAAAAGTAAGAATGTCGTATATGGTCAATAAAATATGATAGTACTCAATAATCAGCGGCTTACGTGTAAGCTTTCTATTCAAGTTAACACATTATGTGTGTGTTTATATAAAGGGTAGATTCTATAGCCTTAGATCAAGTTATAAACAGAAATAAATAGTTAATTTAGTACAGGTATGAATACACCATAACTGATAAATTTATTAACCATCTTACCTAGGTCTCCCGTAAACACAATGGTCGACTAATGTTCCATATTACGAATATTCTTGTGAAGCATATAATTATAATGAGAGTTTTCCTGGCATTACTCAATTTATTTCTATGCTCGTTATATTTCTTAGATATGTAAGCGGCTTAAGATCTAGACGATAGCGTTTTTAATCTTCTATTCTGATCTAATCCGCAGTCGCAATACGTAACTCGTTTTATATACTATACTTGTAATACTGTACCATTATCCCATGCTCCAAGTTGTACATATAGTGAAGTCCCATGTACGTCTGTTCCTGGTACACCAATATTCTTTATATTACCATACAATAATAATTATTCTGTATCAATAGTCAAGTTAATATTGACGTATAAATGACAATGACAAATATATTTTTTATATCTATTTGATCTAAAAGGTTAGAGGCGTTATGAGATGGCGTGTTGATAAAATGTATCATGTAATCATTGTTAGCTTAAGGAAGAGTTGGAATTCTGTACGCAAATATTGCTATAAGTAAGAGTGGGCGTAGGTTCAGTACCTACTGAGGAAACGGATTTCTTAATCTTAATATTGTTAAGATGTCGAAAATACTCGAGCTTCGAAAGAAGTATTTATTATTTTTCATTTTTAACGTAAAACGATAAATTGTGATAATATAATTTATATTAGTTATACAATATAGTAAAGTGCATATCGCGTGATATAGCAACAAAAACTATATGAATGTCTGTTTCATCCAAACGACAACTAATTTAAATATATACTGAAAATGTTTCAAATCATAAATTAAATATTAAAAGAAGACATCAGAGAGTCATGATTAACCTTTAAATATTATTTACACGGAAACAAAACATTAGCATTTTAAAAAGTATAATATAAATTATATTTAAGTGTAATATTAAAGAAATACCCAAATTTAATCAACAATTTGAAAACTTAAAGTTAACTGCTCCTATTAAAATTTAATTTATAATTATAGACTTGTATTTCACCAAGAGATAGTATCTAAATAACAACAAATGATAAGGAATTTAACATTAAACTACCACTAAAACCGAAATTTGGTTTTCTTCTTTATAATTTTAGATAATTATATTATATTTGATGGTTGTGTGCTATAACTTTCACAAAAACATTAATCTTTACTAATAATATACTTAAACAGTTTTTAGAAATACCTCTCATATTTAAATACAATACTTTTATATATTATATACTAATAAGAAATTTTATACTTTTAATATCCCACTACGACTTATGTAGAACGAGTACGAGAATTGCCTCATAAAATATATAAGAAATATATTGGAAGAGCTCTATTCAAGATACATCTGTTTTCTTTCCAGGATTTTCGATTTCACCATTCTCTGCCCGCCTCGTGAACGGAGTCGCCGGGAAAAGCCAGTCAAAGCCAGTATACTAGCTAGGTTTTGTGCAAATAAATAAATAAATAATTAAAGCAAAACATATATTTGAAAATTAAACGCAAATATTTAACAGGCGATCGTTAGATTTCTATTGTTATTCCTATAACGATGAACATTATTCCATCATACAATGGACATACAAGAGTTACCTATTCATATCATCATATCATCATATCATATAAGCGTTACCTATTCATATATATCATATCATCATATAATCGTTACCTATTCATATATATCATATCATATCATCATATAAGTGTTACCTATTCATATATATCATATCATATCATCATATAAGTGTTACCTATTCATATATATCATATCATATCATCATATAATCGTTACCTATTCATATATATCATATCATATCATCATATAATCGTTACCTATTCATATATATCATATCATATCATCATATAAGCGTTACCTATTTATATATATTATATCATATCATCATATAAGCGTTACCTATTCATATATATCATATCATCATATAAGCGTTACCTATTCATATATATCATCCAAACCATTTTATGTTAGTATAACAACTATTCTCTTATAAAACAAATACACAAAATATTTTGTTAGAATGTACTACTATTATTATTATACGTACAGTTGACTGAATGGGTTCAAAACTAGTCGGGCAAATTCCGATAAATTATCGCCACTACAGCCAGGTAAATATATACTAATATATACCGTTATGTATATAAACAGTCTTCATGCTTCACGAAAGTTTATATAGTTATATAGTGTTGAATATCATTAATATAAAAAAGGTTCAAAAATAACTAGTTCAATATCTTAGTTAATTAATATTTTAAATTACTTACATATCAAAGCAATTTCAACAATATCCAAGAATATAATATCATAAGACAGGATTAAAAACATTTCTTTAATATTACAAAACGCTACGATGACGTGATTTCCCATACATTTCTAGTTTATGTCATCGTCAAAGCTTTTATGATGAAGATTTCTACTTGTATGGATTTAAGATCTAGATAACCTTTTATATTAAAGAAAACTTTTACAACAGCATTCTTCATATCCTGCTATAGATTTCTTGTTTCATTCACTCTTGCTTCACTATAGCGCAATACTTGTGAATATTTATTCAAATTATAATCAAATTTTCGTAAACAACTGCGGCCATATCAAAGTTATTTAATATGTTAATTGATTATGATAGGCCGTCATATGACACATCATCAATATTATTTTATTGGTCGGCTCGGTTGTCTGTATATTTTATAAATTGCAATTTATTTCATCACTTAATTAATATTAGTTAATATATAAACGATTTTGATTGACTCCATATTTTAATATTTTTTTTTAATAATATTCCTTTACATTCCTGGATTATTTGTAAATATAATTATGAAAGGATATATTTTTAGTACTGTTACTGCGACAGGTAAGAAATATATGCGTTTTGGTGTCAACGAAGTAATTTAAAGCATCTTATTACGGAAGCATTTCATTTTGAATATATTAACATATAGCTTTAAAACTATTGGAGTTATAAGATAATATCAGCTCTCAACTCGTTCTAGTATTTATATAAAATATCTACAGCCACTGCTCATCTCCACTGAGACTTCTAAATATTAACACTGGCGAGTGCTTAAAATAAACAAAAAATATTCACATAAAATATGTTTTCTGACAATAAATTATATATGGAATAATTATACAAGAGAATAACTAACTATAATAATTTATTTTTTATAAAACTTCTACTTCAATTTAAGCTTGTATCAATAGGTAAGGTAGCTCAATTGGTGGAGCCACTAAACAGTTTTCCAGATTGCGCGGGTTTGGATTCCTGCCCGTATCGATTAATTTTTCATTCCACATTCGTTAAAAATATAAGCTATAAGTATTTATATATAAATTAAAACATTGAAAATATTCAAACATAAAAAAATAATTTATATGCATATTTTTTACCACTATAATATTCCTAGAGAATGTTACGTAAATTTTAATTCGCTTAGGAAATTTGTTACTGCAACTTATTCTGAATCTTAAACCGTTTTCTTAATGTTCTCGTCTCGGTTCTTTCTAATCGCGAATATTAATTGTTAGTTAGATTTGGGTAAAATCGTGAGAATGATTTTGACGAAAAAGAAACCTTTCACCGTCTCACGATGGTATTTAACTACAGTAATGTACTATTACGAATAATAATTACTTTCTTTTATTTTTTTCAACAAATCCAATGGTTTATAAACAAGTACATGAAAAAGAGATTTCTATCACAGAACTTTACAAGAATAAAGTGACATCTGATTTCTGTTAAAGAACTTTACAAGAATAAAGTGACACCTGATTTCTATCAAAGAACTTTACAAGAATAAAGTGACATCTGATTTCTATTAAAAAAACTTTACAAGAATAAAGTGACATCTGATTTCTATCATAGAAGTCTACAAGAATAAAGTGACATCTGATTTCTGTTAAAGAACTTTACAAGAATAAAGTAACATCTGATTTCTCTTAAAGTTCTCAACAGAAATAATTTAACATCCCTAATATCTTTATTAAATCTTCACTGTTTTTAACACAGCTTTGTTCAAAATTCGAATTAAACGTTAAGGAAATAAAGGTTAAAAATAATGTATATTTCTTGAAATTCTCAAAGATCAAGAGTCAAATATAGTACTTGTTCTGTTGCGTAAGCGACTTCTCTAAGCGGTAGTGATATTTAATATAACATAATTTCTTTTATATTTCTTTCGTGACAGCAGGATATATTGTAATTGTATTCGTATGTTAATTTAATGGATTATAAATATGATAGATTATAAATTATGTGTCAAATGGCAAACATACACATTAATATTGAGTGAAAAAAATATGAGAGAAATGTTGGCTGATATAACAATATGCCTTACTGTATTTATAACAATAATTAATAATTACTCGTTATAGAATTTAAAAAAAAACATACGTATATGATAAATACGTATACACAAAAGATAATAACGGCAGGAAATCAATGATTGCGTACTTAATAATAGTCTTTAAACATTAATGACTTTTAATATATATGTAAGTTTATATATAGCTTTGGAAAGCGAATTCCAAAGCAGGAAAATTTATAATCATTTAGGTGATTTTTAATCAAAATTAATGTGTAAATAGTGTTTACAGATTAAATTCGAAAAGAAACAACAACATTTTGTTTTCATATTAATAGAAATTATAATAAAAATGAGATTTATCAAAGCATTACGATGAATAGAAGTTTAATGATTTGTCATATTATTCGATTTAGTTAGTGGATATTTTTTTATTTTATAAATATCTGAGATATGTTATAGTTTTCTCAATTCACGCTAGATATATAACCATAGCTTATACTATGAATTAATTCCACGCTACCAAAAATATCCAGGTTCAATACGAAATATTATTTACAAGGATGTTGTTTTTAATTGAAAATTATAAATTTGTATCGTTTGTTTTATATGAATGAATACATTATATAAGAATTGTTTCACTGCCTCGTATAGAGAAATATTTATGTAATATTTTAATATTGAAAATATTTTAATAATTATTCGACACTAATATGACATAAAAGATACGTTTTTAAATATTATATTATGAGTGAAAATATTAATATTAATGAATTAGAAATAAATATAAGGCTAATATAAATAAAGCTAATTTCATTTTATTTTTATGTATTACTAATGATGAAAATTATAACAAATTATTGTGTTAATATCTCCTATAAATGAAATTTTATTATTCCTCCCAAGACTTTTGCTATTCAGACGAGAAAAAATATCTAAAAGAAATAAATTCAATGTAATAAAGAACTATCTCTGTATGTAGTTGTATATACTTTGTTAACTAACACCCACACACACATAATACAATTAACAATCCTGACAGACACTTAACAGATAATAAGTTATTGAGTGTGGTTTTTTTTAATAAAACTTTTTTGATGTGTACAAACACACACGCACACATTACATACATACAGTCACACACACAAACACACATTTCATTTCCCATGAACACAATTATAGCTAAATATTCAAAATTTTGGTTATTATAGACGTTACGACCTACCCAAATGTAATCAATGAGTGAAATCAGCTGTTTTTTTTTTCTAAACTCAAATCAATCAAAATTCAACTATAGATTATTAGTCTAAAGTTCAACTAATCTCTTCTTGGCTTAAGTTCAAATAATTTGGAGAAATTAATGATATAACTCGTTTATAATAAATTTATATCCGCTTTTAACTTCCAAAGCTTATTTTAATCATTTAGAAAACATTTATATAACGATCAGAAATATATTTTATTTTTAAAGTATAACTTTTTTTGAATCTTTTGAAAAGAAAGCTTTACGCAACATACAAAAGAAAGATGAACGAGATAGTATAATTTGAAAATAAGGCAGTCACCAGACGTTTATTCGTTAAACGCACTAAGAATCCTTAATAGCTTCCAACAATTCGCTATAATTGAAGGAGATCGCATCACGCATGCACTTACGTCACTGGGGAAAGTGCATTCATGACTTTATATCAGTACTGTAATATGTATTAGAGTATCATTGTAATAGAATAACAATTATAAGAAAAGTAACTATATAAATCAATGCCACTTAGAAATAATATTTAAATACGAAATAGTTTTGAATTATTATGTTAGTTATGTTTTAAATTCTGTATAAAGTATAAATTAACTTATTTTTTTTTTTAATTATTTAAGAAGGTAATTATATAATGAATATGTTTATTTTAAAATATCACTGTACTCACGGGTTTCATAATGACGTACGTCCCTGTCGATATCCGACGTTCACAACACTAGTGCTTTCTTCGCTGTTTGAACGAACACTGCTCTCCCTTAGCACTAACGGAGTCATTCTCGGGTCGAGCCATGTTTTGATTACATGATACGTGTTTACAGAATTCATGTGGACGGTTATTGTTTCGAAATATTGCACCGGATTCCTAAATTATACCGTATCGGATTATATTTACGAAAATGTACGATATTTATAAAATAATGACTAATTAAATCATTTGTATGGGACAAGTTACAACGTTATCTTCATTATTCAGTTACAAAATTAAAGTACAACATTTTCATACTAATATGTTGGGTGTAATTTTTAAACTATTCGTTCGATTTCTAAGATTCTTTCACAAAAATTTAGAATGGATCTTCAAGAAAAACACGAGCTGTATAGCATTTTGATAAAATAATATAAGATTTCGTGAAAACAAATTTTGCAAAGTCATTAAACAAGAAAATGCGTATGCGTTTGTTACGACCGCCGCTTTCTGTACTCCGCAGATGGTAGTAATTGATAAAATTAACTAAAATATATAAAATCACGACATTGTGTAGTCGACTGAAGCGAAATTAATATCATTTGTCATATCTGGTAATAAATTAATATTTTCTAACATTTTATATTACCATTAAAATTATATACTTATTCACATATGAAATTTTATACCGTTTTAAATATTTTTGTACTTTAAAACCATTTATATTTAAAAAAGCAAGGCATGAATTAGCTGTACATTTACAAATAGCTACTGTAATAAAATCATATAAAATCAATATAAATAATGTTTTTTTTCATATGTGGATATTATAAATAGTTTTCAAAACAAATGTAAATATATTTATGTACCTTTTATTGAAATCTCTAGAATATTAAAAAAAAAAAATTAGACAAGTCACATCAATATAAGAGAGATATATAATGTTTAAATTTACATTTTAATTCAGTAGATATTATTTCTTTTAAGTCAGGACTGAAACATTTTTAATTATTTTTTGTTTTTTTTAAATTTAATGACTTTTGTTCGGAATTAGATAAAGTATGTCAAATCTTACGTAACATAAAAAAAATATGTAATAAAAATATATTTCTTTAAAGTAACAGTTTGGGTAATAAATTTGTAACCTTATCATTTGACATTTAAAAAAAATATTACGAAAACAGCTTTAACTTCTGTCTTAGCTCGCGGTACCTACATACGTTGTTTCCGATTTATTTATGTTGAAAAAAACTTCTGTCAACCCGTGTCTCCTTTACGTTAATAAAATAAATAAAAAAAACCTCTATCTCAAACCTTATTTAATATTAATTATAATAGCTATATGTACATGTATTATGGATGTATACTTGGCAATATAAAACATCATAAATAAATATATTTCCAACAATATCAATAACGAAAATACGAACCCTTTATAGATTTCAATACAATTATTTATGTAACACCTAAGATATGCAAATTTATTTCAATTTATAATCACGATTAGAAACAAGACGACGTTTAAAATATTACCTAAGAAAAGATTTCAACGCACTCAGTTGACGCATAATTTCGAACATTTGTACAAATTACTGTAATTTTGTCACAACGACTTTAATACGTTACGCCCACATACAAAAAAAAAGTTTATCATTAATAACGATAGACAATATATTAAAAAAGTACACGCAGTAACATGTAACGAGATTAAGAATAAATTGTTTAAGTCATTTGTGTCACTGTACGAAATATTCTCTAAATGGAAACAAAAATTACATTCAATATAATATTTACATTATATTTCAAAGTCCAATATCATTAATAATCACAAGCCACAAAAGATAAGACTCTAAAATTCTGACATGTATTTAAAATTAAATAAAAATTAAAATCTGTATCAAAATTCTTTCGTTGTCCAAGTATGAAAAAATATTTTTTTATACATTTTATTAAAGTATTGGTAAAATAACATAAAATAACATGATAAACTCTATATGAGCAGGAGAAGTCGAAGGACGGCTTGTTGTTTATAAAAAACGTCATTTATTAGCCAGAAATGTTTGATGGAAACTCGATGAATGAAGAAATTCGTGAGGTATGGCGATGTAGCGGCAGGTCAAGCGCCAACCGGTCTGCGTCTCGGAGCGACCTTTACACTTTCTTTTCCGTCGACTTTGAAAATAACATCAGGCGCATTTAAAATCAAACATTCACAAAACCCATCGTATCAAATTTATGATATTGGAATGTGTAACTTAATTAATTTATTCATACGTTTTGACAATCTCGATGATATAACTCTTTACGAAACATTCATTTACGTGACTCTATTAAAACTTTAACATAACTTGTAAGCAAATAGTTATGTTAAAGTTGCTCTTAAATGTGTTGTTGATATGTTAAGTCGTAAGTCGTATTTAAACAGAGGTTCATCTCACACAAAGTACTTTAAAAGTCTAGTCATTTCTAACTAATCGCAGTGCTTAAGGCAACGAAGTAATTTCTAGAACCTTATTTACAAGGGAGACGAGTACATTAATATTTAAAAGAAAAGTAACATGTAAAAATAAATAAACGAACTTTTAGACCACAAAATTCCTAGACCACAAACATAAAATTTTAAAAAATATATATTTATCAAGTTTCCCCGATCATAAAGAACAATTAATAATATAATTAAACAAGAGATAGTAGACATGTAAATTGTTATATGTATATTTAATTCGAAGTCTCACATTAATTAATGATTATTCGCATCTAAAATGGCTCAGCTTCACTGTCATTCATCGCTCTGCTGAATAATGCAAAGGTGTAGAGTGAAGTGTTGTGTACTGTCACTCATCTCACTCATATCACTCGTCTCACTGACTGGGTTAACGAGGGTCAGGTTCCTATTTAATATATATTGTTCAGACTGTATTATAACTGCAAATAAGATGAGAATATCATCGATTCATCATTTCAAATTATTTTAATCAGTCAAGAGTTAGAACTTATGTAGTAGTTATGAAGTTATCAGATGATTAGGGCTCAAGTGAAATTATCTCATCTTAATGAATGGGAAGCTGCACGTTACGTCACTAGCGGTAAATAACAATGTGTGACACCGCGACCATTGTTGAAATTAAAAACCGATGCCGCACCTTTAGCAAGATTCGTTTTTACCGCTTTATGGATATTTCGTCACAAGGCTTTCACCTTCATTTACATATACTTACGTACATTTCTGTTTGTTTAAAAAATTTCTCTGTCAATAATTGATGAGATCACAAAGTCAATGGACATCTATAATTGTATGTTTAACGTTTGTTATTTATAATTATTATTCGCTATTAAAAGGATGATTCCATTTCATGCGATAAAAGACTCGCATCACACACACAAAAACTGCAGTTAAATACGGATAAATTTTAAATGGAAAAGATAAAAGAATAACCTTGTTAATTATATGTATTCACGTGAATCTGATTTTATTTTAATGAGGCTGTTAATTCATCTTTATCTGAGTTTGGGAATATTTCAAAATATTACAATTAGCCCATAGCGTAGTAATATATACACTTTAATAACCCAGATCTTAAACAGAAGTGTTTCACCACAAGATAATTAGTTTTATAGTATATTGTCTAATTATTTAAATTTTTGTATTAATGTGAATCCACAAAATAATACACCTATTGTCGTTTGAACATTACACGCTATTACAATGAAATAATATTTTATTTTGTTGGTGATTGCATTTATTTATCAGAGTATCTGCGTATTCAGATGGTAGTTGGGTTTGAATATCTATAGTAAAAAAAAAAAAACTAATAACGTATTCTTTGGTTGAACAAAAGCCTCAATTACTGTGCAGAGATAGGAAGCGAGTCTAATAATATCGTAACTGCTTTAATGAATAGAATAAAAATCATCTCTGTAATAATTTGATAATTTTCATATAATGAAATCGAAATAGAAAAGATACTATAGTCTTTGTAATAAAAAATATGACGAGGCGTATTTGTTATCAGAAGTATTTAATATAATTTGTATAAAATTATACAAGACTAGCTGTGGTTAATGTCTTTACCTGCTTATTGTTATTGACATTGAAGCTGAAACCAGTTTATTTTCTCGTGGAAGGAGATAATTTTTCGTGCTAAAAGTATCCTAAATTTTGATTAAGACAATAAACTGTCACTACTTAAACCATTATTTGAAAACCGTTTAGCAGCTGTAGCGTAATACGTTATACAGACAAAATGACAAACATATCAAAAAGCTATTGTATATTGGAAATTAGATAAAAAATAGCACTTCCTATGTATTTAATAACATTTATTTGTCCTAGTTATTAGTTATACGAAGTGTCTTACAAATTATAATTGTAAACAATATTTAAATCTAACAAAATGGAGTCGTAATGTTGCACGATGTTACAACGCTACTGAGGAATTTGTGGCATGAATTAAAAACGGTTAAGGACTTTTACATTATAATTCAAATGATTTCAATAAATTCGTCCACACAAGGAACTGAAAGGATCAGTAAGTTTAGGTTTTAACTAAGTTGATGTGCCTTACCACCTACGACTGCATTTCCGCTTCCCAGCTTAGTTAAAATGTAACAAAAAAAAAAGTATTTTATTGTTACTTATTCTGATAAACAATTAATCGTTCATGAAGAATAATGATATATTTCGTCAGGTATTTCATGGATTAAAAAGATAATCAAATATTTTTAAAACTTGTGAGACAAAAACAACAAAATACAATAATATAATAAATAGAAGAAATAAAATGAATCTTTGTACACAGAAGATCGATGTCAGAATTAATGTCGGAACGGGCAGCGATGTCATAACGACATATGTTAATTTTAATGTAAATAATATTTATATGATAAGTAAACCTCCAAATACCATCTCTTCAATTAATACTTGAAATATTTTCTTTACACACAGACTAACATACATACAGTATATTAGCATATTAATACAAGATATAGAATATTGATAATATCCGTGTATATATAAATATAATGTAATTAGAATTTAGTTTATTATATATAATGTATTTATATAAAGAAACTCATCTCTACTATTTGGCGATTCTTAAAGAATGTAATTGTCTGTTCTTAAAGAATGTAATTATCTTAAAATCACTTTCGTTTTATTATTTTAGTTCGGTTATCGTATAAAGGTAAGATATTATATAATATTTATAACTATTAAGTAACGTAAATACAATATTTATAACTTTTTTTATTTTTATATATAATATGGTTTAGTTAATTGTAGGTATGTTTATAAATCTATGTATTAGTGTGTAGTTATTTGTAAGTATGTTTATTATTATTGTTACTTTTTGCCACCTACCTTCAATTAAGATATTTTTTTCTCGTACTAACCCTAAGGTTGTCTGGAAGAAATCGCCTTTAGGCGATAAGACCGCCTGTTGTACCTTTAATATGTAACTTTTAATTTTGTGGTGTACAATAAAGAATAAATAAATAATCTTTATGTTTTTCTCTATATATCCAGTAATAACGACCATAAGAAAATTTTGTAAAAGTTATGATCTTATCACAAATTTTCAGGAATATTTAAAAAATAGATATTTTGGATCATCCTTCCACCCGTTTCATTAAATTTTTAATTTTAATTGTGAAAGCAATCATAGCAGTCGGTTATTCGATTATTGTTCGAAAGCGCGAGGCTGCGTCATACACATCTCTGAAACTATATCGAGAAGCGAGTTGCACGATTTGTAGTCTGAGAACTAAATTATAAGTAAGATCGCGTCCTTCTACTTTCGTACCTTCTAATTTATAAGCCATGATTATTCCAACCATAAAAATAATGCTCCTACATCATAATTTCAAATAAATCGTAACACACCATTTGTAATTTTGTAGTTTGTATTAGCTATTTACTTGTTATGTTACTCAGTAGATAATATATCTTAAAATATACAGAAACACTGCAGTCATATTGTATTATATAATTATAGTTAACTTGTATATAATGTGTCCGGTTACGCAATATCAGTAAATGAAAATATAAAGACGCGCCGTTTTGTGCCAACATTATAAAGAGTATCTGCCAAATTATATAATATTTGATTAAATAGGATACACATTTTTGTACACTGAGGATAGGATAGCAATTCATCTCGGAACTAAGATAATGTAGATATAGAATGAGATTAGTTACACTTAAGAAAGAATACTCATGTTATTGTTGTTGACGGATATTCCTGAACTTTTTGACGGATGTTCCTCGGAGCCCTTAACAATAAATGCCGGAGTGCCTCAGGAGTCCGTTCTTTCTGCAACTCTCTTCCTGCTTCCCATTAACGATCTGCTAAAGCCCGGTATCTATGGGTACGCTGATGACAGCACTGATGTAGAAAGATATCTGCCAAGTACTACCTATACAGTATACGACACACTATACAGTAGAGATTAAGTACAGTACGACACACTAGACAGTAGAGATCAAGTACAGGCTGAAAGAGAAGCCATGGTGCAGCGTTTGAATGACAAGCTAGAGGCAGTCTCCGTATGGGGCAGTGCCAATCGTGTTAAATTCAACGCCAGCAAAATGCAGATGTGCTTATTCACCACCAAAAGGGGTCCTTTCACATTGGCTCCTACTTTCCAGAATATATCTTTGGAATACATAGACCGACTTCAGTTGCTAGGAATAGAAATTTCTTCGAACCTAAATTTTGGTCGGTTCATTGAGTCTAGAGCAAGAGCAGCTGCCCGCAAGCTTGGCGTCCTTACAAAGATTCGGCAATACTTCACACCAGGACAACTTCTAACATTATAAAAAGCACAGACCCGGTCGTGTGTAGAGTACTGTGGCCATTTAATGGCTGGTGCCGCAAAATGTCATCTTGCTGCTCTAGACACAATTGAGAGGCGTGCAAAGAGGCTAATTGGTGACCCTTAACTGGTGGAAGCCAATCTTCATAGCCTCGAACATAGATGTAGACCTGCTAGCCTCTCAGTATTCTATAGGATACCTTTTGGTGAGTGTGCGAAGGAATTACGTGATGGGGGAATTACCCCCATCCCCCTTCCATCACCGGACGTTCCGACGCTCGGCGAGCATCCATCCTTTTGTAGTAGACGCGCCGCATGTCCGAACGGATCGCTACGCTTCTATTCTATTTTCTTCTTCTATCTTTTCTTCGCGCTATTTTAAATCGGACAGCGAAGGAGTGGAACAGCTTGCCTGCGTCGGTATTTCCGTCCGAGTACAATGTGGGTGTCTTCAGGGCAAGAGTGAATAAGCTTTTACTAAATTGATGCTCTTTACCACCCGCGTCAAGCCACCTCCACCAACCACCTTAGCCAAGCGTCAACTTAGTTTAGGAGTAAAAAAAAAAATACCTAGCGTCTATAAAGTACAACAACGCCCTCAAGGAGTCATCTTTATCAATTGTGTCGTTTAGTGAAAGAAAATGGCCGGTGCAACTTATTAATTATATTTAAAGTTTATTTCATTCCGCTGTGGGTACTTACCAATATGAAAGTAGTAATGTCAGAGCGCTAGGCGCGGTCCAGCGGGTACAGCAGCCGCGCGAGGTCGGAGCGCGCGCGGCGCCCTGTCTGCGGCGCGCCGTGCCCCGGACGACCCCACAGCGACGCCCACGTGGCGTGGTGCCTGACCGCGCTCTCCAGGGACTCGCGCCGCTGCTCCTGGCGACACCCGGCACTCTACACTCCACTTACAGACCTCTTAGCGCTAGGGACGGGAGTGAGTGTTGAGGTCTATATGTAACGTGATGGGTAATATTACTTGCCACTTGCACGGTGAGTGTCAGAGAGGAGAGATAATTGCTTATTCTGCCTGAATGAAGAACGTATCATTCCCACCGCTCTAAAGTGTAGATTGATATATTTTATATTGGAGACTCCAAACGTTTAAGAATAAAAATACATTGACTCACTTCCTTCTTCTCACACTTGACGTGCATCTGATGTTTCAGCTCTCGTAAGTACTCCATGTCGAGGAGCTCACGCCACCTGTGAGGAGAGACAGCGTCTTCAGACACCATGGTTCTAAATGGAAGCTGCTTATAGTATAAGACTAAGAAACTGTTTTATTCTCGTTACTCCGGTGAGTTAAATAACTAGTTAGCAATGATTATAATACATTCCCATCAAAAACCAATAAGTCGTCTAAGATGAAGTAGCAAGAACCGAGAAAAATGTTAGTCTTGATATTTTTTATTTAATTTGTATTAAATATACTTTCGTAGTTCTGAAACAAAACTTCATGTTTTTCAATTATGAAATTTTCGAGACGATGTTGTCGAATCAATTAAAACATTTTTTGTCTTTAGATATATCATCTTAAAGTTACAACACTGTGTTGAGACACGGTCCAGCTCCACGTCACGTTATGAGACACGTTTTGAAACATGGCGGTGACTAATATGAGTTATTAAAGACGCCTCGCTCGATCAGTAATGAATACAGTTTCTCCACCGGCCGCTGTTCATGTTTCATCAGAGATTGTTAGATATCGACTAGTGACTGTTTAATTTGATGAGACCATCTTTTTGCGAAACGGACTAGCAGATTAATTGATAAGATCTGAGTAACGTCGTCCATTTTTGTCCATTTCATTATTCTCTGGTGTCGCATTACCTTTACCGCGGTACTCACTCGCAGGGCTGGTCCGGAGGGCGCGTGACGTCACTGGAGGGCAGCGTGCGAGCGCCGAGCCGCCGTCGTCTCGCCAGCAGCGGCACCAGCTCGACGCCGCCGGTGACGCGGAGGATGCTCTCCTCCGGCGTCGGCTTCTTCTCGGCCGCGTCACTGTCTGCGCTGGTTCGTGTGACTCGCTCGCCGTTGGACAGTCGTTTCACAAACTTCGTCTTGCTCTGTCTCCGAGTCGATTCTGATCCGTATATTTCTCGGACGTCCTTGTCGCCGGGGGGGAAGCCGGGGGGGGCGGCCTCTTTACTTATTTTAGGTAGTTTTGCTATAGTGGATGGTTTTATGTTCTCCTTGTTTGATATCTCCTCGTCTTTTGAATCATCGTCTGCTGACTTTACTTTAGGTAAAGTGAGGGACGACTTTTTACAGCGCTTCTGGTCACCTCTGATCTTGGTAAAAATTTCGTTATCCGTCCAACCCTGTATTTAATATTAATATTATATATTATATAACGTAACACTTATATTAAAAAGTATAGAGCTGTGTTTTACCATAGACTTCGAGAAATTGAGTCCAATATTTCGAGGATTCCTCCAAGTAGTACCTCCCGGCCCGGGCCGACCCCACGGACCGTCCATAGTTTGCTGAAAATGTTAGTTATAAGCAATTTATCAAATGAATTGAAGCCAAACAACCTCGTTACCATTTTGCGCTCGTATTCCAAATCTCGTTTTATCTCTTCCTTCATAGCTTTCTGCCTCTTGTCAACCATTTCATCTGAAATAAATAAAGAATTTCAAACATTAAGTGAACCTAATATTATATATTTATATGATTCCTGAGAACGCCAAGTCACCCGTACTTGGTGTGTCATGTCGTCAATGACCTGACGGAAGGTCCACGTAGCACCTAAATTTGGTTATATATATGTAACTCTTGCCATGTATTAACACACTCACCTAATACCTGTTTGTACTCCTGCTGCTGCAGCGGTGTTTGTTTGTACCGTAGGTCGTTGTCCACGGTCTGACGCAGCAGGTCCGCGTAGCAGAGCTGAGGATCCTCGCGCAAGCGGACTGGTGTAGGGCGAGGTCGTACGGACCATCGACGACAGAGCTCGTGAGCAGATACACCCTTGAATTTAAAATATCAATCTTTACACCGACCATTAAGAATCTCGATATAGGTCTTAAAACCGTAAAGAATTACCACAGAATTGGGTAAAAAAATATATAATTTTGCGAAACGCCAGGACAGATATTGCACCCATTCATCCTCGTTACGTCACAGTCGGTCACTCTTCGGTCTCACGGGTCGCCTCACATACGCAATGTGACCCTTGCCTTATTCAGATTTATAGTTTTTTGTTGCTATAAAATTGTGTTACCAAAAGCCCCGCGGCGTTAAACTGCGTTAATGGTTTCTGGCAGTATCGATATGTAGCATTGAAGATTACACAATATTTCGTTGTTATTAATAGGTTTATTTACAATAAAAAAGCCGATATGTAGTCCTCGTATATATAGAATAAACAGATTGAGAACTAAAGCAGGAGTGTTTATTGAGATTGCCTTAAGTTCATCTTCAGGGTAGATGCCGACGGCTCGCAAGTCTCCGAAGCGGATCCCGCGAGGGTTGGGCGCTCCGCCGCCAGCGCGCCCCCACGGCTCGTATGACGACAGCTCTATACGGGCCTAAAGCAACATGTATTGATACTTTATTTAGGCAATAGTAAGCCGTACCATAAATAATAACCTTAACCTAATGTTTATTGCTCGCCGTGAGCGTGTTAATGTATCAATTTGATTTATAACCATGGTATAGTACAGCTCAAAAGGTCTCGCTTTTAGAAAAATACTATTAACTAGATACATACTGTTCAAGCGGAGAAAGTAAAAATGTATCAGGTATGTGTTAGTTTGGACGTGGTGAATGAAACATCTGAAGCTTGTAAATCATTTCAATGAACCGACACGGCTTATATTCACATACAGACTAATTATTAAACAAAGTTATTTTTATTATCTTTGAAGAAAGAAATTTGAGACGGGTTTCCCAATACATTATATAATATTTCATCCAATACGGTGCGTAGAGACTTTAACATATAAAAGTCGATGGCAGCTAAATGAAACCTCACCCGCCTCACTAGTATGTACGATAACACGTAACAAAATAATAAATAAGAAAATAATTTCAATTTATGTTTTAACCAAAATGTTGATGACTTCTTTATATCTCTCAGCTTTCTTGCCTCAGGGAAATAAACAATGGGCCGTTGAAGTAAATTATGTAGTAAATTATTTTAAGTAGCATTTAAATAAGTACGCCACGTAACAATATGAAAATCTCTTCTGCGTCTATTATGTATGTATATATGAAGACTGTGCCGAGAAACTGAGAGAACAATGAAACTCTACTGGTACACCTACCGAATAAAATAAATAACAAATGAATTCCATTAACTATTTCATTCATGAACGACACATTTCGACTGATCGTAATCAACTTATATCGTTTTTCCAGCCTCGTGTAATAACAGTTAATTTATTGTCTCTATTGAATCTTAAGTGTTCATTTCAATTTATATTAATGTCTCCGACCTTATATACCTACGTAACTTTTAAATAAATATATTTATATTTTAAATAAATGAGCAATGGAAAAAAAACAATTTAACATAATAGTTTCGAATGATGGATTCAAGAGAAACTTAACGTAACCTAAGTTACACATAAAAATGGGTTACATTTAGAATGCATATTTCGTCAAAGCAAGTATCGACACGATAGCTATGATGGCAGTGAATGACAGTCTTCCAGAGGTCACAGGATCGAGTACTACTAGGCGTGATAAAATTGTAATTATATATATATATATATATATAATTACAATTTTATTTAAGAAATATTAACCTGTTTCTGTTGCTCAAATTTGTCTTTCAGATGCTGTTGGTGACGCTCACGAGCAAGTCTCTCTCCGTCAGCTCGAGTTTGTTGTGCCTTCCGTCTCTCCCGAGCTCGTCTCCGCGCCGATCCTGAGGTTGGAGCACTTAATCTCCTAATAAGGAGGTAGAGGATATAGGAAATTAAGATTCATATATGCAGTTGTATTATTTCTTTCTGGATAAAAAAATATATTTAATATTCAAGATCTAATTAAATATAAAAAAGAAAGATAAGTTATCGTATGTTAGGATTTAATATTGAGAAGGAACTTAGGAATATATTATGTGAAAATTAGTAATTAAGTGCGTTTTAATTAAGTTAATAATATATTTTTACATTAAGATATACCAAAGACAAAAATAACAAAGGGTATGTATAGATATAAAATACTTGTACACAGTGTACGTAATAAGCCATCATCAGTTGGGAATAGGCCAACATCACGTTCACGTATCTTACCTTCGTAATCTACGAGAGCTCAATGAAAACATTTATATTTCATTAATATGCCACTTGTATTGAACTTCATAATATTCATATAAAATACGTAGATTAATAGTCTTAATAAAACGAGATTCTTTGATACTTTATAGCACGAGTAGTCGAAGACAACTGCGAACTTATAATACTGAAATAGGTACGATAAATGAAAGGCTACACGCTTCAGGAAACGTTTCCATTGCTCTAAATTCAAGATATTTTACATTTTTTTTTTACATAATTATTTAATTTCTATCTTGTTTTTTAATGCTTTTGTTTATTATAAATATATTATTAAGATTATCTAATCTAATCCTATATATATTATTTAATTCGTTATGAAACTCGTTACCAATGCATTAAGGACAATAAATGCATAAACGACATTTTCTATCAGACAGTTTTAAGTATTACAGGTTGCTAGAATAAAAAAAAACGTCTTTTTATAACAAATGTCCCAATAAATAAGATGTATGATTAATATAATGAAAAGCAAGAATACATGGAACTTATATATATATTTAAATAATATAAATATTACACAATTTAAAGACATACAATCTTCAAATTGTATAATACATACTATTAATCTTCAAGATTAGTATAGTACATTAGTTAAGATCATGGTTTTAAAATAGTGATGTGCGATCACTCCTTCTGTTTTAGTCTATCGATATATATTTTTATCGATCAATCAGTTTAAATGGTTCACGATTCGATCTCTTTGACTGTCTACTAAATTGTATAACAGGGTTGATGACAGCAGAGCCGAGTAGAAGAGGGGAATAGCCCCGTTATCGATTCGTACATCGATCATTGTCCCATCGGTAATTGAACAATGTTTAATCGACACGCAAAAGCCAGATCAATTAGTTACCGCAACACGTAACGAGTTAGGTAAAGAGTGTATATCGATATTTGTATTAATTGCTTAATGTAACCATCGTGGTTGACTATAAAGGTAAAAAAAAAAAAAGTATGTCAAGGTTACTTTTAATCAAAGCTATCATAGAAATAAACAATTTACGTGGCAGTGAGCATTTGGACAGGCGCTATTGAAATTAAAAGTTCTTCAATTCAATAACAATACTGGGGTATATTGTGTTTTTATACTAGCTATACTTTTATTTTATACAAAAGTGATTTCCATAAAGAGATATCACGTTACGGAACTGATGAAATAAAACGAGTACGATGAGAATAAAAAAATGTATGGTTAACCGTTGTTGCTGTACTTTAGATGAGATTATTTCGCAACAGTGTAAAGAATATTGCTTTTAATCACGAGACATGATATAAGTAGAGATTCGACATTAAAATTAACTCCAAAAATACAAACATACAGTTTTCACTTCGATCACTTGGGTCAAGTTAAATAGCAAACTAAAATACAATTAAAGATTACATATTCTAATCAATAAAGAACTTTGTCACTTGGAAATAAAGCTAATAATACTTTGACAAGATCCGAATATATACTTTTCTATTTGAAAAAGCGTCTAAATTTTGTATGTCATTTATCAGAAGGCATTCGTTTCGTCCTGGCCGTGCCTGCCGCCATACGATCGATTTCCGCAAACACGCCACATTGTATTACACTCATATACTTAATGTGATGAAGCCAAATAGCTTTTCAGATTTACACATTTTACTGAAGCACTCAAAATATAGTATTTATTGGAAAATAAATTCCATATTATGTTATTTCAAAATTTGAAGATGTATTATCAACTTTCGTTACTATTATATAATTTATATTATTTATTTTAGTTTGTATTTTTTTCTATGCCATATATTTATTTATCCATATTTGGTTGTAGAGACCATTTTCTGCTATCAGTTTTTAGTGCTAGAGCCTAGTAGTCAACTATTGAGTATATATTTTGAAAGCGGTATTACCTTATAAGAGATAGCGTAAAAAAGTTCCTTCGAACAACGGTGAGTGGGAAAGCCGGTATCCTCTCCCCTTCTATACTTCTGTATTCCTCGAGGGTGCCAGCCTTACCATGCATCTCCAAATATCTGTATTTGCAGATGTGTGTATGATGGACGCCATGAACCACAGTATACCATCAGTTATACCGTGAGCTTCTTTTACTCATATCACTGACTTTAATGCACTGATTACTTAATACTGATTATTCTAATGAACTGGTTATATATCCGTTTCATTATGTATTGTTCTATATTATTTTAAATAATATAACTGAACTGGTAAAATAATTAATAACAACTATATTTTAACATATAATTATTTATTATATTCATATTGGCGGGAAAATGTATTTCAGCTGATATCATTTTTTTTGACAGTTTGCGAAGAACTTTTTATGCAAAGGGATTAATTTATTGTACTTACAGCAGTTCTGTCAGTTCTGAAATTATTATTATGTAGAAAAAAAATAAAAAATAATTCTTGAATAGACATGTTTATTAAATAAAACAATATTTTTGTAACTAATGTAATATTTATAAAATTATTCGTGATTAGCATTTTACAAAATTATAATATTTACAAACAATAAGCTATATGACTAATATATATATATAAATAAAATTCATTGACTCCCTTTAACATAATGTACATATGTAAATTACGAAACACTGAACATATTTAAACCTTCGTCTAAGCATGTTTAGTTCTATACAATATTATCATTAACAAATTACTTTTATAATATATTTATTTACTGGGAATAATTTCGATTAATATTTTATAACTTTGCCAAATTATTTAAATTATGTCAAAATTGACTAATATCATGTTATTTTTTTCAGTCAACGACAAATAATATCATAAAATATTTAGATACAAATATAACGTCACGACGGTTGTGATGTTTTTTATCTGGAAAATTAATATATTGTCCTAATATTTACAAATTAATAGCTCCAAAACCATTTTACACATTATTCGATACATTAGGCAGTAAACAGTTTCGCCTCAATAATATTGTGCACACACGTACAAAACTACAAATTTAATACTATAAAGAATACACACACACCTCTATACGCATGTATACTAAAGAAATTGAGGTAATTGGTTCTGAAGAGAAACGCGGGTAACTTATCCAATGACTCCGAGTATTTACAAAGTGGAAATACAATGAACAGTTGCCGGAACAAGAAACAATGCATTTTGAATTATTAAAAAAAAGCGCTAAGACGTGTAATGCTATACCTATTTAGATAAATTGCACAAACATTGGAAAAACGAACGTACAACTAATATATATCTATGTACAATGGCGGCCGCTCGAGGCGAGCCGCGGATAAGTTGAGCTCATACCATACTATGTACAGCGGTATTTGGTAACGACGGATCTTAACCACGCTTAAACTATAAGTGGCTTCTTCGCAGAGCAGTTGACCGTGAACGTGATATTCAAAGAAAACTTAAAATAAATCAGGTCACATAAGTGATGGAAGATAACATTACCAAATAATAATAAGAAAAAATTAAACTTTAAATAAATAAAACTTTAGTCATGTAATGGGGGTCCGCTTTGAACGCGTTTTATCGATAAATCGACCTACGATATAATTATTCGTGCATCGTCCGTCTCGGACGCTCGTACATCACTAGACACACACACCACAATACAATCACAACTAACAACTAACTCACACACACAAAACTTACAAATAATAACGTTTGACGTCACACTACCTTCAGAAAGGTATCGAAAATTCCATTATCCGTCGTAACCTTTAAGTTCTCAAAGGTTAGGTTGGACCGAACCGACGTACGAACTCACAGAGTACTTCGACATTCGTAAAGAGAAGAGAATAAGAGCAAGACAATACTTCGCAGCGGTCAGCGCCGGGAGCTGCGGCACTCCAATATGGAATACATGGAACCTTGGATGCCTTTCGTGTCAATGTAGAGGGTTGCCGACGACCGGCTCCGGAGCGGGCAACCCGCTCGGTGGGCGAGGGGGGTTATTTGATCCTATTGAGCACGAGGTCGGTGGTCACCACCAGGGCCTTCTGGTAGGGCGAGTCGGCCAGCTCGGAGGCCAGGCGCGCCGCCTCCAGGCCGTGCTTGCGCGCCAGGAAGCGGGTCTGCTCCAGGCCCCGGGATTTGTGAACGAGCTCGAAGGCCTTCTCCACGTCGCCGGGGTCCTGGAACCGCCTCATTATCATGGGGTTCAGCTCCGGATACTGGAATAGATAAACAATTGTTATAACAAATTGCAGTGCTGCCAGAGTCGTTACAATACATTTACTATATAGGTGACGTCTCCGTTACCTTCACTCTATCTTTATTAGTAATAACAATGTAAGTTAAATGAAAAAAGTTAAATATGAAATAAATAACAAATTAAATTAAAATAAACATCACAACAATTACAAATAAAGGACACACGTTCAGAATCATTCGTACAATTCGTTGTCAGTAAAAAAACTCTAGTGTATTTACTGATCTTTTAGTAGTTCTTTTAAGCATTTGTTTTTACATCATTTTAAATAAGAAAAATAGTGGGAAAAGTTTATTAAAAATGTTGTATGTTAAGTAGCGCGGCTATGACGTTGTGGACGTACCTTCTCGCAGGCGAAGAGCACGGGCGCGGTGGCGAGCCCCAGGCGCAGGTCTGCGGCGGCCGGCTTGCCCATGGCCTGCGCCGAGGAGGAGAAGTCCAGCAGGTCGTCCACCAGCTGGAACGACAGCCCCAGGTTGCGTCCGTACTGGAACGACACCTCGCACGTGGCCTCGTCCGCGCCCGACAGCAGCGCCACCTGCGGGGCGACGGGCTCCGTCAGTACTCTTATAACTTATTCATTAAATTACAAATAGACAAATAGACTTTTGAATAAGTATTGATATGTGACAAATCAAGTAAATGTTGACACAAGAAATAAAATATTATAGATAATTATTAATTATGGTTAATATTATCTGTTAATTAATAATATAGTCTCATGATGTGTGTTTATTCACCACTACACACATAGATACAGATGTGTGCGTGCCAGCTACGAACAGTCAACACATACTTAGGAGCGATTTCACCAAACTTTCTTACCCTCGAAAACTAAATCTGACATTGCTAAAATTAACGTTTTCTATTCTTTAACGAATTAATTATCGTATCGTTAGCATTCGTTAATATTATTTAATTAATTAATTTGATAACAATGTAAATGCAAAAAAAAAATATGAATGTATGAATTACTGAAATGAAATTACAGACGTACTTCATAGAGAATTACGTGTGTGAGATGTGGATTAAAAATATCGAACTATTCTAATGTCAATGTTCCAGATTTAATTTTGCGAAGTTTGAAGAAAATTGTAACGATTGATAAAAATACAGACATGATTACATTGCCCACACATATATTTGTTTTTAACTGGCTTGTTAATTGTTGCGGTCAACAGATTTTTTTGCACTCATGTTAATTTTTGTGGTAAACCATATTGGGAATAATTAAAGATATTTTTTGGATGCCCAATGAGCATGCAAATGTTGTGGTCAACGACAGACTATTGATTTTTTGTATACATAAAATCAACATACCGCTTTAACAGAATTAGCGATAAGGGAAGCCGTCTTCCTGTACGTCTTGGTGAGGTAGTGGGCGAAACGCTCGTTCTCAGTTTCCTTGCTGCCGAGCTGCATGAACTCGCCTTGAACAAGGTCGGTCACCACCTGAAATACATACAAACATTACATTATTACGTTATATTCAATCATACCACTGAGGAGGATTAAAAATACAAAATAAGCTATTTATAAGCAATTTTCACCTATGAGATTAAAAACTGCCTCAAAACAAATTAATTTTGAAACCAATGAAGACATATTTCGCTATAAAGAAACAAAATATTAAACAAGCTATGTTCCAAATAAGCATATTCTTTGATGAAAAAAACATAATAATTCTTCGAATATTCATTACCGACACACAAATCAGATAATATTTAATGAGGCTCAGATAAAACAGCGGTTATGAAGCAATAAACAATTATAACGGCTCTCGACACACACCTGGCTGAGCACCAACGTGACTTCATCACTGCGCAGGCGAGCTATCATCATCGACGCCACTGCGAGAATGAAGTCGCCGGCCATGGCGACCTGGAAATATTAATTGAAACGATTCATTTTATATACACAGATTCATTATTTTAATTTATCTTTACTCTCTTTGACCTTTAAATAACAATCTACCATTATTAATGTTTTAATGTGCCATCATCACACCGTTAAATTAGTTTTACGCCTTGGAACGCGATAGTTTAGTATGACCGCCACGAGATGGCGCTAGGAGAACGTCATAATATACATCATGTAAAAAAAAATATTATCAAAATCTTTGAGCTATAAAATATATATCGGCTTCTTAATTAAAAGATTGCAAGCCATATTTTACTTTTAGAAATATCAAATAGGACAAGGTAAACATATTTTTTTACATTAATTAAAAATAAAGAAAAGGCTACAAATACTACGCTACGCTAAAAGCCAGCTAAGACAGTTTTTTATTCATGAAAATATCAACCTAACCTAACCTAACTACATGTATTTAGTGAGTAAACGATTATCTTGAAAGATTTTTTGAGTCATATTATGTAAAAATAACAAAAATACCTTTAACCTAAAAAGATAAAAAATAAAATACTAATAAAATGTCATCGTATCTCCCGGAGAAAATGTTCTTAATAAAAATACATGACATCATAGTGGTAATAAAAAAAAACATTTAAGGTACGAAATATGAATACGTCATATATATCTTCTCTCAAACCAGGGTCTTGAAACTTTCTAATCTTTAAAATCTTTAAAAATCGAAATATAATTATTAAGTAAAGAATATGTTTAAAAGCCAAAAGTTTAAAAAAAATATCTAATAGTAGTAGTATATAAAATAGTAGATAAAAATGAAGGTAAACATTTTGAATTCTTGGACTTTAAAAAAATACGAATTTATTTTCTGAATGACTGTTCTGTGAGTGTACAACAGGACAAGACGAGATTAATTTTGCTGAATTATATTTAAAGGAAATAAGGAATCACAAACCTTTCCATCCAGCAAAGGGATGAAAAGAAACCAATGCTAGAAAAATCATCAAGGACAGATTAAAAATAGCTCATACATATTCACAGCATATTCACAGCAAATAACCGCTTCAAAGGTGTATTCAACTATATGGAAGGAACATGTCGTAATTAATGATCTGATAATATTATTAATTACCAAATTAAATTAATTTAGCGGTAATCATAGAAACTTAAGGTCCGATTTAAAAAAGAATTTCAACGAATTCAGTTCAATGACAACGGCATTCGGTGTATTGCTAGGTGAGGTGTGTCTTACGTTAGGTGTTGTACTAAGTGGGACAATGTTGTACCACCGCTGGCACCGAATAATGTACCATCGACATTTAATTAACACGTACCTCATTAATAAGAATATTTATCTCAATTTATAATATTAATATCTTTCTATACAATCCTATTACATTTTAGTTTTGATAAAGCCTTGTACATGCAATTATTATTTGTTTTAGTAATTATATTTTACAATCGTTTTTATTGACTTTCTAAATAATAACGATATCAACAAAATATATATAAGTGTTGAATATTTTTTCAAATCTTCGTCCTTCAAACTGTTTGTATGTTTACAACATACTTTGGTTTACTAAAAACAACTTTTTCATTCAACGAAACATATATTTCTATTCATTATAACGTACAATGACAGGATAATAAGTTAGTATACGATAATTGCAGAGCACAGTGATTAAATAGATTTATTACGATAACAAAGTGTACGATTTGATATTGGCGATTTTATTAGCAACATTCAGGACGGGTTAGAATGATTTATATAATTTATAATTGTTTAGTGAAGTGGCGGCTCATTTCTCCGGCTGCCATTTGGAATGCGTAGAAAGTCGTGATGTCGCCGCATACTAATACAATGTATTCGCCGCACTGGCCGCTTGGAAGACTTTCGGAATCACTCTGCCCATTAATAAACACTTACCTGTTAGCCTAGATCAATTGGCCGGATTCAATCGCTTATGGCCAGGACAGGTAACATGTTTCAATAGCTGCATAGCTCGGACGAAGAGTAAAATGTTTGGCCTTGGGAAGTTACCTAATACTCGTTTAACATTTTAGTAGAATGCAATATTTCTGTTTAATATCACAGTTGAGTTGGAAATAAAAAACACAATTCTGTGTGTGATTAGAATGTTGAACGTGGGCTCTAAACAGACTAATTACATATAATGAAATGTGAAAGTAAAAAAATATGTTTAAATATGTTAAATATCAATTAACATATAAAAAAAATATTTGAATACGAAAAATCATATAATATTTTATTATATTTGCGAGGTTTTCAATACATTTAATATATAAAAATATGTATATAGCGAATTTTTGCTACCACGTTGGTAATTCTCAATCGGTGGTCAAACATGCGAGGCAATACACCCTTGAACCTTCTCACCTTTGGCTAGGTATACCAAAGTATTCAACGAATTCATATATTGGGAAATACATCGACAGCTCTGTAGTATATTTGAAGTTTATTTCATTAATATTAATAACTAAATTATGTATTATAAGCGACCTTCGTGTCGAGATCTGAGTTCAGCTCTATTGGTAGGGGTGATTACACGAACAATGACTTTGCATAATGTCATAGAATGATTTGGAACGAACGAACATCAATAGAATGATTTGGAACGAACAGATTGGAACTTGAAAAACTATAAAACAATTGTGAGACAACGGGATCCGATACGGGAATGGTAGGTGGTAGCGCGTGTCGTGGACGCTTCACTGCAGTCATGTATTAACACACTTACTGAAGAATATCGTCTCTCCGTTATACTTTTTGAGATATTGTAAAACAGGATTATGATACAAAAATAGTATAATATTGATTATGATTTTGAAGTATTTATCTCATGAATTAGGACACCAAACTGTATTGAATAAGCAATATCGTTTTTTTTTTTGCGGAAAGCAATGTTTATTCTTGATAAAGTATTATATAGCTTTTTATATATAATTGCTATATTTTTTTAGACGCGATACAGACATCATTGTCTATAGTTTTGTATTTATTCTTTGTCAGTTAACATCTGTTAGAAAGAATTTGATAAAGGTGCCATGGTAGACTATTGTACTAACAAATTGTCTGTAACAACATACTTGCGATATCAAAAAAAAAGATGATTTATTCCTATGAAAAAAAAATGTTGGATCACTGAGATAAAAACTACTACTGTAACATATCTGTCCATGTATTAAACGTATCTTGCAGATGAAATCGCTGCTGACAGTGAGATGTAACTTCATTAGTATTTTAGTGAATTAATTAAATTTAGATGCATAGGAGAGCCACAGCTACAGTCCACGACAAAGTCGGGGGCCACAGCTAGTAAACAAATAATTGCATATCATAGTACGATAAGAGTGAAAGGTTTTCTTGAAACAGTCGAAAGTCTGCCCATCGCAAGCCACATGAATAATTTACCAGAAAAATCTCTACGATTTCACGCCAACTTTATTCCGAATGCGTTTAGAGTTTCTATTCAGCGATTCATTTAGAGGCGCACTAGCCAGTTGCATCAGTCTGCCTGTACTCCTACCATTACTGAAAACCAATCTAAGAGTTACATTAAATGCGATTAAAGTTAACCTAAAACATCGAATGATAGCAATCAAAACAAAAACAAAATTAATAAAAATAGATAAAAAATGATTTCAAAATAATTATTTTTGATGAAGAATCATGAAATATGTGAACTTGAAGCACCAACTGGTATAATTATCTAAAAGTTGGGAAACATGATCACTGTGGAGCCAGGGTTTCACAAGCAACCTTGACAGTGGTGGGTCGATGGCGGACGGAAGGTGAATGTGGTGGGATGAATGTGTGTCACGCGGACGGCCTTGACTCCCCCCTAAGCCCCCACCACTATCGAGCTACTTTTCTATTCAGCACCCAGGCGAAGAGTACCACACCTGTTACGTTCGTATTAAGACCTATCCAGAAAACTCTTAAACAAATAAATCATACCAGTCTTCTTCTTTCTTGTTTTCAAACTGGTTTAAGAAAAATTTGAAGAGTATATGAATGTTAGACTTTGTATGTTTTTTTTTTTTTTAGAACTTGTTTCATACGGTTTTATATTGTTGTATGATATATTCGTCTTTGTGGTTATTATTAATAGATGTATAGTTTTAGATATTCGTTCATAATTTATTTAAATTATAATCCAAATGTTCTATAAAATAAAAACAAATAATGTTGTTGTACAAACTTACATCAATTATAACTCTATATATATGAAGAAAAAAAATGGTTTAGTCGCAAAATTATTAAGCTAACATAAATAGGTCCAAGGACATTCACATAGATAGGAGAGGCTCTTATCTTTAAATACCAAACGGTATCGAAATGAACAAGATTTATAAGAATTACACTTGATCGAAGTATTTCGCATCGAGTGAGTGGTCGGTCCAGTCGTTGCGAAACATGCAGGCTGTGGCGATTAGTGGCCATCGTTGCAACACCTGGCTAGATGACGACGTGGCACGTGTATCATTCAAATAACTCAAAATATCTGCTATCATTCGGACAAAACCGGTTCTTACCGGTTCATACCAGTCTATATAATGAACTAAATTTTTACTGATTTAAACCACAGAACCCTATTTAGATCATATAACGATGAACTAAAACTTGTTATAAATAAAAATAATAGAAGAAATCTGATCGGTCGTTCAATAAAAACAAATTTGGGATGAAAATGTCGACGACCGACCTACTTCCCCGCGTCTGTTCGTCTTAAGACCAGTTTTATTCAACTCATTACTTGTCGCAGGTAGGTCAGAGGAAAGTGTTGGACGAATTTTTGCTTTCGTCGAAATGATCTCATATACCTGTCTCTCGATAGAAAGTGTACAGTTTTCCAACTCATTAATATCAATAACTTCTATCTTTGTAATCAATATTCATAATATTCTCGATTTAATTATAAAGCTTTCTATTGCTATTATTTTGAAGTTTATTTTAAACCTCGAAGTTTACTGAACATGTTTTTTTTTTATTTATTCAGAATAAACAACAACGATCCAATTGTAATTTTATTGAATAAAATTATAGTTTTATTCATACAAATATAATATCATGTTGGGAATGCGGGTATTTAAAGTAAAATACCATAGGATTGTTGAACGTGAAATTGACGAAATAAGTCATCGTCGATCGTAAAATTAGTCCATGTACGGACAGACGGCTCCTCAGTATAAATTATCGACATTCTTGTTGACATTGCCGTAATTATTTAAAGTTTAAAGTACGTTTATGAGGGAATTTATTGACTTGTGTAAACAGACACACTGACGTGACCATCGTTTATAGACTTCTTTATTATTATATTAAAAGTAGATGTTGCCAGCTTTTAATATTTGTTTTGTTTTACTCAATAAGTACATTTTATCCCTTGGTATTTGTTTGTTTATTATATTAACAAGATATTGTAATTATTTAATATCATAAAAAGTTTGATTGCTTTTTTTAACTGCTCATCCATACAAATTGGATTGGAAAAAAAAGTAAATAAATAGCCCCAATATGTATGTACACAAACAAAATCGCGTAAAACAGCTAAATAAATAAACTAAATAAAAAACAAAAAATATACATTATTACAAGTATTAATGAGAGTTCTTTAACCTGGAACATCTGGAAAACCGTCCCCGCCTGAGCCGTGCAGGTATTCACCATCATGAATTTAGAATTTTAATCAGCCATTAGGTGATCTTATCTTTTGACCAGAGGTTCAATTCTTGCATATTACCAGAATATAAACATAAAAAAAATATTTTTTATCCATAATAAATATGACAACCCAATCAGAAATTATTACAAATTCAGTTAAATGAATATAACTTTGAATGGCCGATAGATTAAAGCCGAGAGCGAATTCATTAAAAAAATTAGGCCACACTGAATTGAATAGTTTAAAATTTAAATATTACAAAAATCTTGAATATTATTATCTTAACTACTAAGTTGTAAAGTTCAACGTATTTCTTAAGTGACTTATTTTTTAAATATCATATCTTATTATAAATGTGTTCATATTTATTTATAACTTTCTTTAAACAGTGAAAGTAGTTTGTATTCTAAAACATATGAAATTTCATATACGAGATACAAATGCAAAAGAATAACCTAACATACACACATTCATTCATATACGCATACACACGCAAACATACACACATACATAATTCAAATTATAAATATTTATATAGGTATAGATATTCTTTACCTTTGGTAATTTTATGATACTGGCAATTCCCAACCAAGTACCAACATGACAGTTCGATAAAAATAATAACAATTATTTTGAGGTTTGTGATCACTTTAATAATACAATGTTAGATTATTTTCGCAAACGTCATTAAATTAATTATCGATATAAATATATTTAATTTTTAACTTACTCAATGAATTTATAAACTTTTGTTATTAATATACATAATCTTTTAGACTTCAGATTAGTTAGAAAAATATGGATATTGAAGCGAGGTGCTGAATCATTGTTAATATATTCTTCATATTTAATTATATTTTCTTTATATATAATATAATTGTTTGTATCTTCTACCTATTTTAAAAAAAATCAAAAAGTTCTAACAATTTTAACGATTTTGCATATCAAAGCTAAATTAAATGATGATTGATGATATATATGACCCATACATAATTTAATGTGCAATTTGAAAGATAAAAATATAATGATCGTTTAGGATTTCAGCATCCTTCGAGATTATATTGTGTTGTAAGCTATTGTTCGTCGGACATCCGCTGCAGATGACGCAAAGATGGCGGTCTTGTCTAATATTAGTGTTTAATATTATTTGAACATTTACGTATGTAATTCTTATATATTAATACGATAATACAAATCAATTGTCCATATGTACGCAGATAGTCAAAAGAAACAAGAATGCGCACAATGCTATTACTCAAGACATATTAAACGGATAAAATATAAATATTCCAGACGCGTCCGGTCCTGATTAAAACTCGCTGTTCCTCGGCTTCCAACTCCTCGAACAATAACCCACGAGACATATTCTGAACAATGGTTGAACAATGATACGAATCACCAATACGATGCTGACGTTGCAGCTCGCAATACTAACTATATTTAACAAGAGAAACATACGTTTAATTCAAAAACACTGAAATATATTTGATCTAGTAAGTTATAAATTTCATAATTTGGAGCAGATAAATGGTAATTTAATTACAAAACAGTTTTAATTGTCAACATTACAAGAATATAATTACGAATATGTCGGACTAAATGATGTGGACCGATGGTGACCGTGTGTCGCAAAATCTCAAGAGAATTATAATTTACGGAGTATAATATGTTTACTTTAAAATGTTTAATAGGTTTAGGCAATGCATGTTTAAATCAAATTGACGTTGGGACGACGTGTTATTAAAAAGTAATCGATTCGTAAGACGATTTTAAGACATTAAACATTAATTAGTTTTAACAGTGTTGCATTCTTTAAAATCTTAGAATATTTTTATCAATGAACAAAAATCAATTAATAAATGAAGATGATGACACGTAGAGTTAATTAAAAAAATAATCTAAACTATCAAATATAGTTATGCATTAAACTTGCGTCAGTAATAGAGTCCCTCATACGAGAAAACACGCATGGCAACAATATTTTTTTTTTTTTTATAAATCAAATAAACACGCCCTAATATCGCACGGTAGAAACCTCAGATTAAATCAAACACAGATTAAAAATTACCAAGTTCAAACACATGGCGTAAAATAAACGTTATTATGTAAGAATGACATAACTCAAATACCGTTTTTTTTATACCGGTACAGGTGCGAGGTTCGGTACAAACAGAGGACACATTTAAATCCGCTTTTGGGATTGCAAAAATATGCATTGGCACATAGTAACGAGTAACATTATTATGTTGGCAGCTTTGATTTGATATAAATATTGAGGCTGAAATGAGGTTTTAATATTACAGGCATAATTGTGATTTTTTTTGTTTCTTGTTTTGTTTTCTTTTTGTCCCTGCGGTTGGCCCTACTGACTATGACAGAGTCACCGGGGAATAATTGTTGTATGATAGTCATTTTGTAGTGAAACCATCGCATCAGGAAGACATAACGGACAAACATTCAATTTTGAAGGACACCAGACTCGTGCTTTGAGTATAAACAGGGCTAATCATAGAGATATTTAAATTTTAAATACCAATACATTGTATCTGCTTTTGAATAATGTAGGCGTCCAGGCCTCGTTTTTTATAATGAGATGAAATTCCAATCCGTCACGTTGTAGTATTGTGGATCGAATTCTTTATAACATTTTTTTTTAATTTGGTCATAGTTGAAAAGAATTCATTATATTTATTTCGTAAAACGCTTGTCATAAAATACTACAAAATGATAGTGTTTAAAATGAAAACAGATCTGACCGACATGTTTTTGACCGACTTATAATGGTGCCGCGCTGTCTACTTCACTATTTAAATCAATATTCGTATTAAATTGCAATGTTGGTACTATTGAGTGTTATCAATACAAAATGTATATATTGTGCAAAGCCTTACGAAAGCCACCTTGAGAAAACTAATGTCTATAATACGTTTGTCAAATATATTCATTTAAGAAGGAAAATTACACAATGTGTATATCACTTAAAATGCTTTGATTTTAATTATCTGTATTATGTTTAAAAGTTAATAGTTTTAATATTAAATTAATGAATAACAAATATATTGTTCTAATGATTTAAAGGCATGTATTTTAAGGTGATCGACGCATGGGGAAATGAGGTGAAATCAAAAATTATAATACGAAGGCCGCGGGGCACTTTCACCAGGGGTCGTCAGCTTTCGGCACCGGCATTTGACCACCTATACTATACACCGTTGTTTACTTCTGTATATCTCCATCTCGCTCTTATAAATGTGCTAGTGAAAGGTGGCATCGTCTGTTAGGTGCGGACTACTTCTCACAAATTATATTATTCTTTTTAGGCCGAGAACCTCAGCGTGACTTAATGACATACTTTGTTTCTTGAATTCTAACTGAGTTTTAAATTAATTATTTATTTTGAGAAGAAATCGAGAGGAATTGCGTTCTTGTTAATACAAGCTGAAGATGATCGTGCTTGTGTAAATTTGGCAAAATCGACTTTCTACTTTTATTTTATTTATAATAAATTAAGCTCTATGCAATATTTACTCTACTAATAAGAGAATTTCAAACGTTCTTGACTCCGTTAGCGTTAATATGAATTATACAATCACGATATTTCATGAAAATCGTTTTTTATGACCTTAAGACTATAGGCTAAAAACACATACAATATTATATTTTCAGGGTTAATATATTATTTCTTAGAGAATACAAAACATAATTCTAACATCGTATCTGTAAAAATCATTTCTACAGTAAGTCATTAAAAAAAAGTAGAACCAATCGTTGTCAGAACTTTCACTAAGATATCATAATATGAATAAAAATTTATGAATGAAATTAAAGATATAATAATATATTTTTTTATTCTATCTTTAACAGAAAATAATCAAACGATATATTACAATAGTGAAAAGACAAGAAATCTTTATAATTAATATATTTCCATCTATATCATCGATATAATTTTGGCATATTTCTTATATCTTGAGAGACTTATCATTCTTTGTCTGATCGCAGAATGGCCTTGAAAAGAACATTAATTTAGACTACGATGTTGAATGTCTTTGCTTGGATAATATTTGCTATTATTACAGACACGGCAACCGTTTACTCATGACCACGTCATGCCAGGTCATGAATAAAGATATCACACCCATAATTGAAGATCACTAAATGTCTCGGGTTATTGCAACACTGCGTCCATAGCAACTAAATAAATATAAGCGATTGATTTTATTTAGCATACACTGCGTAATATCAGTAGGTAATATTTATCAGGGTCGGCTGTTCCAGGAATAATATTTACATTCCCGATAGCATACAAATCAATTGTCCTTCTCAAGGATGTTTCCATTGAATTAAGTATATTCTATTCGATCCACATACAGACATACACTTAAGGACGTGAAAAAACAATACTGTTGTAAAACGACAAATAAACTTTACAAGTTACAATAATAATATAAGGTATAAATGCAACCATTAAAACGTATCCAATTAATATTTTATTGATCATTAAGATTAATAATTATAATTAAATGTAATGTGTTCATTCGATTGAAACAAAATAATGTTATATGTGTTTTAGGTTATTTAGCGAGACTGACCTTCTTGTGATTCCACAGCACGTTGACAGAGGGCTTCCCACGTCTGAAGTCACTCTGGTCGATGACGTCATCGTGGATCAGGGATGCTGAGTGGATCATCTCACTGATCATCGCCACCTGGCGTTGTGAAGGCAGCAACGCGCTGGGTGCACACGAACGATAGATTAGTGACCAGGAGTCTAGGCGTGTCTCTGCCATATTTATATATTATTACTAAGATATATGTTACAAATAATTACATATTATTGATACGTGTGCTAAGATTTCTGTTATTTTTGTTTTCAGAATGGATGACCCATGAAAGAAGTCATGAAAGTACTCTAATGTCAAATTTATCTCGAGTATTCAGACTAAATCTGTTAAGATGAGCTGGTTATGAAGGGAATTTGCGAAATTAAACACCTACTTTATGCGCACATTTCATTATACGATTTAAGTGACACTATTTGACCTTGAAAAATAGCGAGTAAGCGTCTCCACCAATCAGAGAGAAGCATTAACTAACAGCCATTCCAATATGTAATGCAATGTACCCTAGTTAAGATGAAATGAAATTTACATGTGAGTACGTTTTATGAGAGAATAAGGAGCGCGAAAAATGTACATATTTTGACTTTAGATTAAAGAATTATTATGTAAAAAACTCTATATTCAATATGTTTTTGTTCGAGTGGGAGATAATAAATTATATACTATAAAAATATTTATATGAATTGTGTGTCTATCAGTATAAAATTACTTTATGTATGAAAATATATAAAATAAACAGAGAAGTTTATTTAAGGTATTTAATCAGATTTATAAATGTACTAAAAATCGTAATATGAAATGAATCATTAGGTAATTTGTATCATTTCTGTCATGTGTATGAAAAAATATCGTATGTCGTATCGGATTGTTATATCGTATCGTATGAAAAAAAACTTCACATGGTAGTCGGGTAAGTACCAGACAGGTTACATATATGTCCAGGTTATATATATATATGTCCAATATAAGACAAAATTGCCTCATATATTTTCAAATGGCAATGACAATTTGGTTAGGTCACACACACTAACAAGTATACACACACTTACGTACACATTTCTACAGACGTGCTAAATACTCGGCAAATGACATAATAACAGGTACAGCATTTAATATTACTCAAGATTTTTAAATTAATTACTCTACATAAGAAAATCCATGCAACTCCAATATTAAATTCATTAAACTCTACATGATCGTCTCTACATTAAGATGACAGCCTCCATGATGTATTATTTATCGCATCGCTATTATTATTTATGTCATTATAAATAATTCTATTAGCGACTTCTATTCACGCATACACCTTATTGCATTATAAATATTCTCGAAGTGTGTCTGTCCGTATCAAACCACATAGCACGTGAATGAACTACATAAACAGAATATTTATATTTCTGACTGTATCCGTAACATCTTTAAGGACGCTTCTAATAGTGATGTGCTCATAAAGCACTGTGCTTCGGTAAACGGAAAAACCACAGAGCGCTACTTGTCAGGTATATTGAACATTTGAAGATATTTAAGAACAATAAAATAATCATTGAGACCATTTCATCTCATTTGATAGATGAAAAAATCCAAAAAATGTGTTAATTTTTTATCCATATTAATATAGGAAGTATATCAAGCTGAAATCTGAAAGTCTATTTTTAATAATATATAAAGAGTTTAATAGATCGTGTTTTAGAATGTTTGAGATGGATATCTCTAGTCTGGAGGCCGAATCCTCCCTTCTAAAGTAATATAGTGATACCAAAAATATAGGTTAGTAATGATTACAAAATGTAGAGTTAGACTGATTTAGTAGAGTTCTTGAACAGTTGAGTTTCTTGAACCCATTCGTTTTTCAAATACTTTTATAATAACCCATGTAACGATCATCTATCTCCATTGTTCTCTTTCTATCCTCAAGGCTGTATCTAAAGACATTGAACTCTTGACCCCAATTTGTTTGATTAAATTGAAAAACCGAGTCGTGTAATTTAGTAAAGTAATATTAAGAGTGAATGGCGCGCTGAGCTGAGATAATTATTTTTTAAGTGATATGTACTAGTTTATAAATATATTAATTTGAAAATATATTTAAATATATATAGCCATGTTAAGCCTAATCGAATTTTGTAGTGAATATACAATTAACAAAAACGCAAGAATTCGAATCCTCTGGGAAACCATGCCGTCGTTTTATCAATTGAGCTACCGTGTCGCTACCAATTTTATAGCGACGGGACGATTTTCCAGAAATTGTAAAATCACTGATCATGTCGATTTATTTTTCATTGTATATTTATTTAAAATTTCCTATTACATATTTTCTTTAAAAAATATAATATTCCCTTTACCTTTTTTTTCGCGGTTTAAACATAAAACTACTTAGAGACTTAAAATGGATTAGATATATATATATATTTAAATATCTTACCTATTTTCTCCATATACGTGATAGTTGACAGCTTTGGCTGTCAAGATGGCGACCATCGGCCTCAGTGCTTTGCCCTGTCCGTCGAAGTAGTATGTGGCTATCGTATTCAGCTCCGGCTGGTTTGTGTTACGTTCTAGCTCCTAAACATACAAAAAATATTAATTAATTATATATAAAATACAAAAGAGGTACAGACCTACTATTATATTTTTAATTGAAGGATACTATACAGATGTAACATATGTTAAACCTATAACTAGTTTATTCTTAAAAGGTAACTTGTAAATATAATAAATCAATTGTATCGTATTTTTTAACTTCACATTATACATAAGAAAACTTCAATGTGTATATTATTTAATAAACTAAATGCCGAATTATTATTATATATATTAATCTTCTAATGATCTTATTTAAAAGTCTCTATTGCCTAGAATTCATACAACGTTTTGAAAATTGGTAAAACTGGAAGAAAACATTTTATGTAGAATTCAAAATATATATATATATGTAGTAAGAAATAATCAGCCACTCCCTTCAATACATCGATAACACATATCACTGCTATATTATCTAACTGTTAATTATTGTTAATGTATGTTATATATATATATATATAAAGGAAAGCCGTTTGTCGTAACGTCATTGTTCATAAATACCAACATTTACCACTTTAACGTACTTTCGCCTGTGACTTGTGCGATCAAGTTTTCTTTATAACCGGTCTATGTCATTAATTTTCTTTTACATATGTTGGAATTTTAAAGATTCACTATGTGAAAAAAAATATACAAATTTCAAACATGTGACTTTTATTGATTATGTATCATATTCAAAGCGTATGATTATTTTCCATGACAACTTTAAGATGATGTACTTCATTAAGTTTGTAATATACATATATATACATTATTATAATCTTATTCTATGAAAATGAATTTAATAATATATATAATATATAAAAATAATATAGAAGGGAATAACCAATGTCAAGTTGCAACATTTATCATGTGATTGTTTGTTAAGTCATTGGTCACATCGCAGTACCATGAAAATTAACCGAGAAGGTTAAGTCTAAGCGAAGAGATAAATATAATAAAAACAGTGTCAACAATATTGATTTTGTTTCATTGAAGACATAAACCGAGAAAGTTTTTAAAAAAGTTGAATGATTAGAATTTTAAACTGAAATAGCGATGTCAAAAAAATAATATACAAACTTTTTGCTTTTTGTTGACTTTATTTTTTTTAATTCTACCATAAATTGACGGAACAAAACATACTGCCTCAGATGCACCTAATGAAGAAAGTGTACGTAATGTAAGTTTTCATAGCATTTAACCCCGAAAGAAGGTCAACGCTCAAGTTTCGCGCGGTTTCACACGACACTTTCCATCGCTCTATCGCAATATAACTTCAACCGCCTATCAGTGATGGAATTAATAGACATTCAAGGTCCCATGATTTATATTGTGTCCCTCTGTAATGATGAAAAATTTGATTTACCTTGATAGCCATTGTGGTTAACACATTCGAAATTAACTGTGACATTGTATATTTTTCATAGTTAACGAGCTTTGAATTGTATATAAAAAAAATAACTATGGCATTGCAATTCACTCATTATTTTTTTATGATTAGCTAAACAAATAAAAGAACAAGGAATTTGCGTTGACAGCATTGTTGTAGGATTATATGCCATAAACAATATTTTTTTATTATTATATATTTAAAAATACCACAGAGAAGGAGAAGATTGTTCAACATGCTAAACTGTGTAGAGCTACGAGTGGATTTGAAAAATACTTTTTAATTTTTTTTATTGAAAAAAAATAGATTCCTAAACTGACTATATACTGAAGGTTAGAAGATAAACAATATCACAATAATTACATACAATCAGTATTAAAAATATCAACTTAAAATAAACATAGCATTATTGAAATATAATGGAAGTGCTTTCTACTAGTGTTTCCTTCCCAGCACGTTGTGCGTGTAACGCCATTTTGTAGTCTAATAGCTCAATAAACAGTGTCTAATAATAGTAAAGAAAAATATTCTTTAATAACTTTATATAATATTATTACACACACAATTAAATTATCTGAATTTCTTTATCACTATATATAACATTTAAATACACACACTATTGAATAGTACGAAACAAAACCTCTGTAATCAAATGTTGTAATGAAATGCGATTTATGAATTAATTGCTAATTATTGTCGGTTCAAGGCATTCAACTTTATTTCATCTACACTAACGTTTTCCCGCGGTTTCTTCCGGTTCTTATTTTGTTAAAATTATTATAATGTTTCAGATCTTTATTTTACGTAAAAAATATGTAACACTGATAAATTATTAAGAGTAAAACAATAAATTAGCAAGTATTAAATCACACTAGTTACAATTATGAAAGTTTGAATATTTGTCCGTCACACATCTAGAAGTTAATTGATGTATTTGAATGAGTTTTTGCACAGAGTTAGAATAAGATTTGGCAAAAGACGGCTTCAAAGCGAGCGAACTAGCGGGATAGAGCTAGTAGTTCTATAATCGATGTAATATGAACATTTTGTAGGTGTTAGTATAGGTGCTAATGTTATGTTGAATATCAAAAGAATATCTGAGTCAAGGACGAAAACTCAACATCCGAAACGGATTTCTGCAACATTTCTATTGTAATAGCATGTTTTACAATACCAAGATACAAGGGAAGCGTTACACAAATCATCTTTATATACTTTGCTGTTGGATTACGATTTTAGTAGCAGTAGTAGCAGTAGCAGTAGTAGCAGTAGCAGTAGTAGCAGTAGCAGTAGTAGTAGTAGTATAGGCTTCTATTAAGAATGTATAGACGTTAGATACCAAAGGAACTATACATTTTTTTTCATATGTGTTGGTCTTTCTTTTTTTTTTAACATTTTAATCTACACACAAAGGTTTACTGGGAGATAATGTCATTAGGGCATTAAGTTCGCGTTTTGTAAAATAAAAATAATAAATAAACAAATATATTGTTTTAAAGAGAGTTAATTTGCTAGCTTTTATTGAAGAATAATTATTTATTTGTCTGTTACGAGATAACAAATAATATATAATAGAGCAATTTCTTATAAAATATAGTTTTTTATGTTTTAAAGTGTGTGAATCTAGTAAATAAGCGTTTAGAAATTATTCAACCGGTATCGCAGCATTCGAAAGGCCCACTTCCAGTCGAGTTGAACCAAGGAAAGTAGGCGAACAAGCCAACTATAGCTGGAGACCACTAATCAGATACATACTAAATAAAGTAGGTACTATTTCTTTCAGGAAAAACGTGGTCGTCATAGAAAAAATAGAAGCGGATATATAAATATATGTACAAAAATGTAGACAGATTTCTTCTTGTTTTAATTTTCTCTTAGTATTTATATAATATTACACAGCATCTTTAAGTTCCTCTAAAGCCTTATTTTTTGTTAAACTTCCTTTAAGGTTCATTGACCTTATACTTTCAAGGTTGCACATAACTTTAGAGAAATTGCTTTAATGACTTGTTTTTCTCCGAACATTGAACCATGACTCAAAGTGAAAGAAGGATCTTACTTTACCAAAATATCTATTTCATTTTCCTTAAGTACACACTTTATATACTTAGTAATTAAATAAATAATGTAGTGTAGTATAACAAACATAAATTTTCAAGTTACAAAAGTCTAAACGAAATATGTTGAAGTTTAATTAGATCTGGGCAGAGAATTTGTTTGAAACCAAGTCCGAAAAAGCGCATTTTTTTAAAAATGATATCAGAATAACTTGAGTAAAGCCAGGGTAGTCTACTAGTATACAAGATGCGTTACGATATACGGTATCTATGGCAGTAACCACCGGAGATGTCGCGTTACACAACCATCGTCTACTCGCGTGTCAGCACGTCATGACTTTGACACACTTGTCGATTAATGGACACCACGCTATACTCTCAAATAGTATTTGATATTTGTTTGAACACAATGTCATTTCACTTCAAGCGTAACCAAATGAGACCGAGCCTTTCAATTCATTCAAACTTTACTACATCAGGCCTACCACGTATTCTTAAATCTAACCTTAGTTTTGTTGCAATTTTACGTTGATTCGTACCATGAGCTTCATTAAACAATATTGTTTTATTCCTGCTCTGTGATAATAATGATTGCTTTCTTTAAATACCAAAAAATATTACATTAATAATAAAAATGTCAAAACTAATTTCATTCTTGGGACGAGTCACCTACATTAAAATGATTGAATGAATGAATGATTGAATGATTTAGGATGACGTCATCAAAACTTATTATCGAAGTACCATCAGCTAATATTACTTTTAGGATTCGAAAGTAAGATTATTGTAATATTGTTATAATATTTCATGGTAAGCCTGCTGATTGTATATCGTGGAATCGATAAATATTCAATGACATGCATCTGACAACACTCTGGCAGGTCATTTGCCTCCTTTTTTTTTAACTAAGTTGATGCTTGACTACATTCCACCTGATGATAAGTGGAAATTTAGTCGTAGGTGGTAAAGCGCATCAACTTAGGAGCAGCCTATTCACTTGATGCATTGGTAAGAACGAAATGTAAAAAAATGCAAAACCACTTACTGATCGTATGTCTTCGTATATGCCATTAAGATCGTCTTCTAGTAGACGATACGGGTCCACGATCTGTGTGCCGTAGTCCGGCAGCGAGCCGGTGCTTGTGCTCTGCATGCTGGAGGCAAGTCGTCGAGCAGCGCCTGCGACGGTGGTGCCTGCGGACCCGCACGGAGGTCCACATGTCGTCACTCGCTGTAACAAGATACTTATAGATTAATATATGTACAACCATTTGATAATATACATCTTCCACCAGGTCATCATAGATCTGTCTTTATCCCAAATATTTGGGGGCAATATATCTAGTATTTTATAAGAAATTTGGACAATGTAAAGACAGGACCTTAAACACCTTTGGGATTATAATTTGATAGGATTTTCAGCATCTTTCAGATAATTGTTGTGGGATGGTGTGGGATGATATCCTTTTTATTGTTATTTCTTAGCCAGCTCCAGCACCACTGGGAACATATGAAACGTTCCTATTACGAGTCTGCATGGTCATTGGGTTCAAGCGGTCCCATTGCAAGCCACACGACCAAATAAGGGTATTTATTTAATTATAAAACGTAAGCAGAATATATTAAGTAAGCTAGAGTCCATGTAACTATTCATTCATAGTCCACGAACAACGTTATGACACTATCTTGTTACATCAAAGAAGCTCCACAGAAACAACTAAAACTACTCAACGTTACTTTACAACGCCATTAATCAATTGCGTCAACTAACAACATATGAAACATTATTCACTTCTGTTAACTAGTTGTCGTCTCTCTTGTGGTGACATATAAGAAAAAGTCATTATCACAATGGAGAAGAAAAAGTGGAGTAAGTACCTTTTATATTTGGTCATCATTATATGTATTTTATATTAAAACCTACATAAAAATAAAGACAGGTTTTACTTCAATATCTATATGACCTTAAAATTATACATTATACTCAAAATATATAATAGAATCTATATACTATATATAAACAACAACTGTAAGCTCTCTTTTAAAACAAATAATACGAAATACTGTTCAGTAACTTTAAACATTTAAAGTTATTAAGGTCAAAAGTCAACTTTCCCTCCACATTCAGATACAAAGGTTATTAAAACCAAATAAATCGAGTATGCGCAATAGAAAAACAGCTTTATAAAGATAAAAATATTTGAATGATTCAGTGTAAGTGCAGGGTGCGGTGGGTGCCCTTAGCTCAAAGCGGCAGTGACCGAGATCCGCCTTTCGTAATTCTGTTTATGCAACGTGCGTGCACCTGATGGACTACGCCATTGCAAAACCAACAGGCCGATGCACGTATGCATCGACGCGTGAGCCGCCTATAGCGCAGCAGTCGATTTTTTCTTAAAATACTTGAAAAATTCTGAACAAATTTGTTAAACGCTCACCTTATGCGAATAATAAATACTTTAAGTGAAATTTCAAGTATTTAAATAAATAATGCTCTCTTGATATATAAAATAAAGGTATAGTTTTATATTTAAGTTGGTATTATTGGAATATATGTATTGTTGAACCCTTATCAATTTTAATAGTGACTAAGAGTATGTCTCTAGATTTTAGTCATTTAGTGACCTTTATATATCTACAATGAGAATGTAACACATGGAGTTTGTCACGTTACGTATAAAATTGACAGAAATATTACCTCAGACCATTTACTGAAAGTATTCCTGATGAATTAGATCAGATATCGTTCGATCAGATAATAATTTACAATAATAATAAAGATAGATGAACTTTTACCATAGACAGGTCTGGAAGGACCTTAGAGAAAACGTACTAGCATTGACTAGCGATGAGAAAAATAAAATGATACTACGATTTTGATTTTGTGGTTTGTTTTTGTATCGCAGATGGCGCTGTCGACATTCACACATTCTTTTTTTTTAAACCCATTTTTGCACATTTTTGGATAATAATAAATAAAACTATGTATAATCCAGAATTGTCGACCTTTCAACATTAGTTCAGCAATAATTAAATACTAAGCATTTCATTAAAATCGTTTTAATAATTAGAAGAATAACATTATTAAAGACTTGGTGTAAAAATTATTCATAAATTAAAAAAGAAAACTAACCTACAGGTGTATAGGATGATTGAATAGGATTTTTTTTATTGATGTGAATAGAGTCACTGGAGCAACTAGTATAATTTAAAACCTTATAACAAATAAACATATTATTGTTCATATAGAATTATATATATATATACATTTTATATATCTGTACAATTATATATATATATATACATCTCTCTATAACCTACTTAAAGATCTTGGCCTCTCTAGAACTATCATCAGTACATTTCTAGAACGTACTTCAAAGCTGGCATTAGTAGGTTCATTCCAAATTTGGTTAGGTAGGGAGAGGAGCGCAACCAGTTGATGGTGAGCGTGATTGCGCATTTTAAAGGGGCCCCTTAAACCTACACCTGGGTCGCAAGTTCCAGGGGCTGTTTGCACTCCTCTCCCTGCAACGCGATGGGCCCGGCACCCGCACGGTGAATCCATGGAATGCTAAGAAGCTTCGTCTCTAGGCAGGCGTATGTATTGCGTTATAACATTAGTTTCGAAAAACATTTAATACACAAACGAACATAAAACATCTATATTTTATGAGCTAATTTGTTTAACAAAGGAGTATTACGCATTTAATTTTAATGTAACTCTACTTCCGTATTTAATATGCAATGAGAATACAACTATAGAGCCTAACAAAACTGGCCAGTGTAATGCGACGTCCATACGAATTACGAGAACATAAATCGGAATAGGATCTCAAATATAAATTAAAAGTATTTGGCAACACAGTTAATTCATAGTGACGTGTAGACTGCCGTCAGAATATTGATCACTTTCAAACGATTTCACACGCGACAGTCTGCAGCGACCTTAATTATGAACAATACTGATAAATAACTTGTTACATTATAATATTTATAATCTATGATCTTTAATACTTTAAAATTAATTAACCAAAACCTTTGCAAGATGTATTCGATTTATGAAAAAAAAAAAATTAACAGAATATATCTAGATGCCTCTTTAAAATGAAATAGGTTTTATATGCATGTTACGCAGAAAAACAATCTATTACGTACAAAACTAATTATTATACAATTTTAAACGGGAACAAGTACTTTACAAGTTATTACAGGCATAACTCGGTTGAATTTCAATGAATACTCCATAACAAGATACGTGAATACACTCCTTAACTTACCAATTTAAAGTCGACACGACTGTTTCTAGACAATTAAATAATATGTCAACTAATAACCCGCTAATATTTACATACGATGCTTTAAATACTCATTGACTTCACGTAACTTGTAGCGTGTATAACTCTGAATTATTATTTATACAGAAAAAAACACTAATTTCAATTCCCGCGTCAAACTTTCTGATTGGTTGATTGCTTGACGGACAATCAAAATTCTCGACTGTCAAATCAATTTGACTTTAATAACTTTAAAAAAAAACTGCTTTTATGGTAACATTATATTATTTTTACTGGACTGGTATATCACTAAGGTTATGAGATCAGACGAAATAAGACGTAAGAAACTCAATAATCCGTTTAATATTTTTCACTTTCTAGTGACAAATTAAAATAATATTCTTAGATAAGCGTTATAAAATCTGTTATCAACTAAATTGCGTTTTATATGCATTATGTATTACAATCAAATTAAATTATGATATAATAACTGGATTACTTAGTAGTTAGAACCAGATTAAAATGTACTATAACTGTTCTAATTGCGGAAGTTATATTCTTATTCCATACATCGTACTTAAATTGTATATTTCCGTTAATGTAAAAAAGAATAGCAATGTAATGAATGCAGTTTAATTTAATAAAAAAAAAAAACTAACGTAACGCATGCGTATGCGCATCGCACGTAAAATTGCATGTGGACGCAAATATATTAACAACAATAGAAAGTGACCGCTGGCTCGTCCCAAGTCTTGATATACCTTCATTAATACGATGGATGTATAGATTTACATTATATATTTTATATTATTTTATATTTTTTTTTGCATTTTTTTTTTATTTTTTTTTTTAAATGCATAACAGAAGAGTTAGCTAGCAAGAATCTAACAAACTATGTCAGCGAGTCCTTTGCACCGGTATTTTATTTATTATTAGTATATAACAGTATTAGGTATTTATATTAGGTTTCTAATAATTTATAAACCATTTATTAAAACAATTATTCCTGAGGAATATATTCGGTGTTAAATCATAAATGCTATATCATTAATGAGCGCAGACATATAATTATTTTATAAACTTTCAGGATCTAGTAAGTACCTAAAACTACGATTATTTTAATTTAGGTTTTGCTGTTTTTCGTTGGTTCTATAATTAAAACTCTTGTTTAATAACTTGAAGGCAATAATTAAAAATAATAGGGTTGTAAAGATGTTTCAATTTCAATTTGTTTTTTTTTTATTAAATGTATATATGTATTATTTATATGTACAAATATTATTCAACTAATATTTTATGTCATCGTTACTGAACTGTAGGCCTGCTAACAATATTTTTAAAATAGTTATTTGACACACTTACTATATAATAGTATCTAAAGTGATAATTAATGAAAAAAATAGTCGATCTTTTATTTATTTCAATATTATCAAAAATATTTAACTCTATTAAATCAAGTGCAACCTCGCGTTTCTACAAAGCACCGAGAAAAAGACTTAAACGCGCGCTTGCGTATGCGCACAACAGACTTAATAGCGAGTTAAAATTGCATATTTATAAGTGATTAATTATTTCAGAAAGAAAACAATTCGCATTATTCTCTTGAGTATTAATAGTGAAATATTATTCCACGTAACGAGTCACATTAAATATTATATTAAAATATTCTGCTCGTTAATGTCACAGGTCATTGCTCTACCCGGAACTTCATAATTACTTTATTGGCTTAAGTGAAATTTCACTTATGATGGTGCTGAGTAATTGCAGGTTTATAATATAATATTAACGCATCGTTATTTTTTTTTTTAAAGGATAGCTTTTAAATTCCGCATTCTTAAAGATATTGATGAGGAAGACTGGTCAGTTAGATTGATGAGATGACCTTGGACAGTGAAAATAAAGAATAATAAAAATAAAACATGTTTGAAGTATGCAAAAGAAAAATAAGACAACTAAAAATAATACATCTTCAATATCAGTTAAGAATTATAATGACAAGTAGATTTTTTACAATTCAATATATAAAATAATGTTGTTCGATTAATTTTCAAAATGTAGTACCTACTGTTAAAGTTATTAATGGTGTAGGTACCATAAGTTTAACGCGACATTAAAATAAAAAACAAAATGCTGTTTACCAACATAAAGAAAAAAGTGATATGCCAACATAAAGAAATAAAATGAATGTGCTATTTTTATCTTTCGTTGATAGGAATTCCCCGTCGTATGTTAATATTTTAGTTTCCCTTTTACGGAACAGAAAAATACCCTCGTTTATGCTCACGACAAATATAAAGCCTCCATTGTTATTCATTACATTAGCCAGTAAAGTTCATTTGAATTATTGCATGGACCTTTAAGATACCGTCTTTCTTTCGCATCTTGAATTTTTAGTGCCTACAATGACCAATCTCAACAAGACATCTCATCATTTAAATTAAGAGTTTTATGAATTTTTTTTAAATCATTACAGACATACAAATACCACATTCGCATTATTATTGTTATTATACATAATTACAAAGTTAAAACAAGCAGGCAAAGTGTGTCAAAGACCGCACCTTTGCTTCCAGAGGTCAAAAATCAAGGACGGCCTCTGGTAAAAGCAACACCACACTTTATGATCAAGTCAAATTTGAACTATAAAAATATTGTAAAACATTATTTGTTGTTAACTAAATTAGCATATTATTTGTCAAACATTTATAAAATTTGCAAGACGTTTAGTCCATACATAGTCTATAGCCCATTTATATCACCACCAGCTCTTATTTGATCAATGTGTAAACGAGAGACTTTTGGACTGAATAGTATCACCATCAAATATTATTGCAACAGTACATAAAACAGTGATATTAAGATTAACACTTGAAGGTACGATCTTGCGAAGCAGAAGTCTAACGAAGTAGAACTATTTCTTTTAGAATAAACTTCTACTTCGCATTACCGCTATTGGCATTGAACTGAAATCTTAAATTATCTATTGATATTTTATTTAAATTTATATTGAATATTCTAACAGTTATTTATTTACCTTTCATTTCTTTTCTTTAAATTGCTTAATGAGAACCTTTGATATTGTGTTATAATATATACATTATTTAGATGCAATGTGGATTATGAGACTGAATTCTTTCATATGCAACGTGCTACTGAGACTGGTTGCACTACGCAGACTCTTACAAAACTTTGGTCACGCTCTCAAAAACTCCAATGACTCGAGTTACCTTATAACCTATACCTGAATACGCACACACGCATATCTTAAAATATATATAATTAATTTACGCTATACATATTCGATAATAAATTAAGAGATTTATATTTACCCGGCTGATACCAGCCTTATATATAAATATAATAGTCATGGTTCAAAAAGTTTAAATATGAAGAATTTGTTCGTTATCATTAAACTCTGGATTTTTTTATTTGAAACTATTATTCCATATTTGGTATATTGTTTTATGAGCATGGCTGTACCATGACATACGAACCTTACAATGAGCAGTATATTTTAAATAATATACCAAATATAGACAATACTTCTTATCTCGTGTTCGATCATTAGATTTTGCATGAATATATTTTATAATAAGTATGTATGATATATTGTGTGTTGTTTTATTTATATATATATTTTTAATGTTGTTTTAATTGTTTTCTTTGTAAATTGTATGCTTAACGTTTCTAGCTATTTTATGTTGTATTTTTTTTTCTTGTTACCTAACAGAAAAATATTTTTATCATTAAGTCTGTCTGTTGTTAAATTTGAATAATAAAGACGAAATTAATAAATACATCTGTATAATATAAATTTTGCTAAAAACATATTTCAGCTTTCAGATTCATATTTCAGCTTCCAGATATGTATTTTTTAACAGGGGATAACTTTTATATCTTTACAGGCATTCTAAAGATAAAAAATAAAAATTTACTAAAAGGTTAAATCTTATCTCAGGATCATAAAATTGATCCTTTAACAATAAAAATTTATAATTAACTTACAGCGGTAATAATTAAAATGCTTGTAATAAAAACTAATTTATAGGTATATTTTTAGTATTTAAGGTTTAACATAATTAATAATGTTGTAAAACAAATCAAACAGGAAAACCCATATCGCAATGTCTTTATACATGTCATTATTTCATTGCAATAGATAAATTATATGTCGTATTTATTTACACAGACACATCAATTCTTCGTAAATGAAATCACTCGCAAATTACATTTATAAGAAAAATATGTCAGAATGAGGTCAAACTTATAATGTAAATTTTAAGTAAGTATGAATCAATTAATTGTACAGTGATTTATTTCGTGAACTTTGTATACGACTCTTATAAAACAAAATACTCGTTTCGCATTTTGAAATAGTTATGGAATGAAACTCTAAGGCTCTTTAGTGTTTAAGCTATCATTGTTTAAAACGAAATGTCTGCTGCCACCTAAATCACGTACCAGAGTATCTGCAATTAATATTGCTTCCATAGCCGCTGATGAGTTCATTGTTTGCAAGAGTTTAAACATGCTTGCTCAATTGTACCAGGCTAAACATTCAAGCAAGGACGTTTAGTAAACGGTGACCACTTCTGAGCTATGTTTAAATGTTTGACATATTTTAAATTTAATATAATTATACTATCGCGATATCAAGATAGAGATATCGATTGGACCAATCAGTAAATTGAAAATGCGTTGCGACACAATTGATATATTCGATAAAATATTTCATGCATTATGCTTCTTTAAATTTACGTAAAATATAAATATTCTAACGTTACCCTTGTAAAGCTTGTCTTAAAACATGGATTCCATATTCAATACATACATAGACAAATATATTTATATAATGAATTTATCTTGGTCTAGTCAGTGAAGGAAAAAATAATGAAGCTACATGAATTACAAGAAATTCTATTATATACTAGCCGTTGCCAGCGACTTCGTCAGCTCCCACCCAGAGACTCAAATAATAAACCATATAACATGTCATAAAATGTATACTAATCCATATCTATTGCAAGAAGATAAGTTCTATTGTACTTTAACAGAAATTTTAATTTGATATTCTGTTGTTCAAAATAATTTATAGCCTATATGTTGCCGAAGACTTATAGCTATGTAACAAAGTTACATTAAATTACGTCCAGTAGTTTTTTGCTAGAAATGCGGACAACAGACAGACAAAAATGTCAATATGATTTTTTGTTTGCTTGTGTTACTTGGATGAAGAAGGGTATTTCTTTCAGTTTTTATTCAATATACAGAAATGATTTCTTCTAGTTTCATTATTATAATCAACGATCTAAACTTGTAGATTAATTTTAACCTTTCTACTGAATTTAGTCACAAGTGGGGCAATACAGACATATATATATATATTCTTAACTCATAACTTGTATACTTAATTCAGAATAAATATGAGTTGGATATGATTTATTAATATTCGTATAAATAAAATTAACAGTTTTCGTATACCACGGTTAGCCAATTGAATAATGAGATGTATTCTTGCGAAAATCAATATTAATATTTGGATTTATGAGGCAACAGAGAAACCTATCAGATCATGTTTGTCAAGAGGTGTGCTGATAGTCTGAATTGTGTCAACAGGGTCAAGATACATTTTCATTTAGATTTGTTTGTAAAGCGGTATTCTACATTACCATCACGTATTTTAGAATCGAAAAAGTGTTGTAAGTTCAAAATAACATATGCTGAGTGGTATTCGTTACAAAGACTTATACAATGAAGCCGATTGAACAACTTATGTGTTCCGCATTTCTACTAAGCATAATTTGCGAAGATTGTTACGTTTTATGACGAATTATTCACCTTTTCACCCTAATTCCATATTTTACGATTCTATAAATTGCGGTTATAAAAACAGATGACAATTATTTACACCTGTTAGAACTGCAAAGTCGCCATTACTTTAAATATACGTTGTATTAGAATTTGCTAAAATTGATACGTTATCATCTATAAGAAAAAAAATGAAGGCAATTCATTAAATTACTTATTAAAGTATTACAAAAACTTTCACTAACAAAGAAGAGAAGAACGGTCAGTGGCATCTTCATTAATTTTAAACAAGTACCTTGGTATTATATACATGCGAATTGTTATTGCATGATTATAATCAATATTATTAAAAAATTTAAACTTTTTGATATACTTGCGTTTTTAGAGATATACTAAAGATAACGACGTATTTTAGTGAGAATTAAGAAGTAACAGGAGATATACTTTCATGTGTGATAAACAAACAATAATTCGTAAAAACTAGAGAAACACGTAGTAAGGCGTAGAGAAATTAAATATTATCGTCATATATACATAATTGTTACTTAGAAAGTTTTGTGACTCGTCAAGATTTACATTGCATGCTCGCACGCTGCTCGAGAAAGCACGACGCTGCGCCTCACGACCGAGCCAGCTCCTTTGCCGGCCTAATGCCCACTGCGATCAATTTATTATTATAGTTGTGTACATATAAGTAAGACAAATAATATGTGAAAATATAATTTCTCTATATGTCTCTGCAACTTGCCCAACGTAACGAAAGTAGCCCAAAAAAATCTTTGTTTGACGAAAGTAAAAGCTACGTACGGTGAAAATAGCAGGGTTAACCCAACAAACCTGTGCGCGAATTGACCTACTGTCCAGCGACTTGTGATGATTTCACTTTTTAACATTTTTTATTGTATGAATAGACTGTGGTACTAGGATATTTTATAAATTACTAGTTATTGTTATATATACTGTATTGAATGTTATAATTTTCCTTGTAGATGGATAGATCAGCTGACTTGTAGGTTAATGTCATGCTGTTATGTAAAAGAATTGAATATTATTGTGAAATGTATGATAATAACAAACGTCGTCAATCTTATTGCAATGGTGCTAAGAAAAAATAAGTAATATAATTAATGTAATTAAATATTTAGGGGGGTGGAAAAAGAATTTTATAATTATCTAACCTGACAGGTCTTTCCAAATATCCGCAATGGTGATGGTCCAGGAGGTTTGAGTTTCACAAATAAAGTCTGCCTTCGGACCTTTGGTCCAAATTGACACATTAACTTATCCTGAACACGAGCACAGAGCCTACTCGAACTTAAACACGCCATATCTACAACTGCAAAGATACGCTTGAGGACATGAACTACTTATTGTTCCATAGCAAGAGCGATCGGCCTTTTACTCCCCACTTTACGACAGCTGATTGTCAACCGAGAGTATTGTTCGGTGTTACCAGTGTGGCTTATATTGAAAACATCTACAGCAATATTTCTTAAAAATAAAAATTAAACGAAATCTGTGCTTAAAATCTTTATTTAAAAAAAAATATTTGGAACATTCCGAACATTAGTATATAATGAGTAGTCCATGATATTGTCGTGTGTCAATGTCAATTCTCAATATTTATCATAGTTTTATTCACTTACGGATTCAATAGATTTAAACTTCAAATTAAATAACCTAAAAGGCTATACCACAGACTACACGAAAGTACTGAATCTCAGGAAAACAACTTTGAATCAGGAAATTATAAACTACAACTAAGGTAACAACAACAAGCCACAAGGGTTTTAAATATAAGGTTATTAAAATGTTGTTTTTATATTTTTGGTCGTTTAAGTCTTGGCATGCTACACATTACTTTCTTATTGAATGAGATACACATTAAAAACAAACATTTGAAGGTATTCAATGTTTTACTACACCGATAATCAATTATGTCAACATTTTCTGTTTTCTAGGTCAATATGATTCCCCGAATTAATCACATCCTTAGCTTATTAAAGAATGTAGAGAAAAATGTCTTACAACTATTTAAGTATCCCCCCAGAGGTAATTTTTATAAAAATCTTATTGTAAATTAAACATGTTTCAACTTCTCATCATCAATAAACAAATTTTATTTCCAGAACTAGCTTTAGCATATGTCAATGATAAAGCAATTGCCAAACAGCATACAAAATTTGGCATAAGTGATTTGATTGGTGACGGTTTTTTGTTGGCCGTTCCAAAGTTTAGAAGAACTATAGAAAAAAGATGGAAAAGAAAATTTGGAAGTCCAGATTATGTTTGGAAGATGCTTGTACCTAAAACTAATATCATAGTATGTAATGAATGTGGACATAACCATGAGAGAGGACGCCTTTGTGGTAATATATTGCTAAAGTTAAATTAAATTGTGACATTTGACTGAACCTTTGGACATTATTTTTAGTAGAAGCTAATAATCAGTGCACTTAGTACAAATCTTGTAAATAATATCTTATAGTTTTCTACTTTAATATATTAGGTGTACTCACTGATCTTCTGTTTATGACTTCAACTTTATTGTGAAGGATATTGCTATTCTATAACGCTTATTTCAGATTACAATCAATCAATATTATTATTTTAAGTATAATTTTTATGTCTGTGTACACATATAATTTTGTTATTCTATTATACTCACACTAAAAATAATACACAATTATGAAATTTAATAATATTCTTTTATATTGTAGGTAACTGTTATAAGAGAGTAGAAACTGAAACAAAGGAAATACAAGCAAAAATTCAAGAAAAACTTGGAACTAATAAACCCATTGAAAATGATGTCATTGTGTTATATGATGGAGAGAAATTACCGGAACAGGTATATTATTAACATACATTTACCCCAATGTCTAGTATATTTTGGTTCTTTTTTATTCAATATTCATTTAAGTATTGGCCATAGTTGACATATCTCTATTTTTCTTTTACATAAAAAAATTAAATAGTAATTTCCTATATATGAAAAAAAGGCAAATAGAGAAATCTCTTCAGACACCATATTTTACTACACTTCCGATTGTATTAGAATCTGTTTTGTACTGTTATGCCTTGATATAGAGAAACAGGTACTCAAAAAAGATTGTCTTTGTGACTAAATATTGGTTTTGTTTTTAGAAATTGATTTATTGAAAATACCATACCACAGTGAAACCAAAATCAATCAAACCTGCCCATTTCTATCTTTCTATTTTACAATTTAATAAGATAGTACGAAAATATTGCGACCGTCTTGTCTTTTCTTTATTGCTTTACTTTATGATTATTTGCTACACACATACATCTAAACAAGCTTTAACACTTTGGTATATCTGATAATCTCTGAAATGGCTAAACCGATTTTTATAGCTTACACTTTCAATTCAAATAATGACATGGGTAATTCCTAATAAATAAAATTTACAGCCTCAAGAATTTTGGGAAGGAAAAAGAATAATTGAAATGAAGAAGGAAAGGCCGCAGTGGTTTAGCAAAAATCTTCTACAAAAAACAACTCAACAGCCTTCAGAATCCAAAGACGTTAAGCCTACAGACTTAGCTTAGTTCTTTATTGTTGCAGTAATAAAATTAGTAGACGTCATTTGAAATAAATAATAGTATAACGTAAATAACATTTTTTTATATCAAATTATAAAATTTAGTTTATAGTTATATCGAAGTAAGACAAGTTTGTAACTTCTATTTAATTTTTAAATATCACGACTGTTTAACCCTACCATTCGGTATTATGATACAATGGCGTGTTTTTCTACATTTTGATCCATCCATAGACAATAGTCAAGTCTTATAGCCTCTATATAGTAGCTCTTAGATATTTTTTATTCAATTTTAACTTCGAAAAACTTCATTCAGTGTTGCAATTGTAACCGGAATGGTTAAGAATTCAAAGCATGCCGTTATTACCTTTTAAAAACTTAATGCAAGGCTATTGAATTTTATGAGCAATAATTCTGATTGCCTTGATGGAATTAGTTTTCTAAATTTCCTATTTGAAGCAAGTATTCACAGCCATTCATTGTTCATAATGATAAACTTACCTATTTACTGTAATTTGCAAAACATTTCGGGCATTATCTCTTATTGTATATATTTTTTGTCTCGATTGTAAAAGAAGAGTTTCTCCGTTTGTAATACTTCGAAAAAAATAACTTAGACACAGGCTCCGAAATCTTTGATAATTTTTAAAAATTAATATACCTACTATCTGAACTGCAATCGTACCCCTTGATTTTTAAGTACGATTCCTATTCTAATTCTAACATTGATGATAAACAATCAAAATAAAGTTTAGTCATCATGTCTTTAATTTTTATGAGAAAACAGGATTCATTAAACAAACCATGGAATGAGTTTTATTGATTATTTCGCTTAGTCTACTCAAGATTGCTAGTAAAATTTTAGTTTTCTGTAATCGATATTTTTTTATGCTGCAAAACTCTATAAATGGGTTTCATATTTTATTGAAGATTATCTAGTAGAGAATACCTTTTGGTTAATTTTATTTCAATTTAGATAAGTTGTTACTGAACATTTACCTGCGTTTTGTATTATCACTAAAATAGGAATAGGTAGATAAATTTTTCAAGGTCAAAATTATCGATAAATATACAGTTCAGGTACAAAAGTACAATTTAATAGAAAACTATGTTGCGAGATGGTGATAGCGTGTAATCCTTCATAAATACCCGACATAACAATTTTTCATCATAACCTTACCTTCTACATTTTTACAAATTATTTTCGTTTGTTATTCAACATTTCAGTTTTAAATACTTCTGCGCCACAAGCGAATACTGATAAAGAAGAAGCTCCATAAAGCGCTCGCAAATTTGATATCTTCATGTAATTTATTTTCTTGTACCTTGGAATCTTATGAGGCACCAAACGGGGGTACATGGACTGGAATGCTCCGTCCAGTGATAAAAGCTGGTATCCACTTTGCCTAATCTCTCGTAAAACCCATTACAAGGCAACTTTGAAAGATACGGTCTCTTCCTAAATGGAATTCGAGAGTTGTCGCAATATAACTATTAAATGTTTAGAAGTTAGGATGAATATTGACCTACAATTTTTGTGTCCTGGTTTGGTTAACTCGCAGGCTGTTCGTATGTTTTGAAAATATTTTTTATATTGCCTCTTCACTTTTTGTCACATTTGAATGCACGATTAATTTTCTTGCAGTGCGGTTGCGGTTTGTAATAATACCTCTCCATATCTGTCCAAAACTGACGTTAAGACTCGCCGGGACTGCACAAAAATAAAATAGCTACCAGCCTACAACATTTATATGAAATGTTGCGGAAATCCCACCAACACGCATGTCCATGGCGACCGGTACAAAAAATGTAGGTAGGTCTAGGTGTAATTTATAGAGATATGCTCTATAAATTACACCTAGATAAGAGCCGATGGACGATTGTCGATACTCTTGCATCCAACGGCGGCTTTAACACACGCTATATAACTTAGCAAATAGTAGCAGATTTAACAGGTGCATTAATCAAGTATATTTTCCATCTATCTATTACTTTCCTGCAGTATCATTTCGGCAATAACAGAATTTTAGCGCTGCGCCTACGCAGGCACAGTTGGTTTATTTTCTTAATAATAGTTTATCCTATCTAAAAAGGGTACTTTAGTGTAGAATTGTTCAAAGTACTGCAAAACAAAACCGTAAAATATTTTAGTCTAGCCTGACACATTCTTTAAAAAATGTATTTGTACATATTCAATAGCTGAAGCTTCTAAGATTTTAAGTACACAATGAGTGTATGCATGGTAACAACGGAACCTCATAGAAAAATTGTTACTTAAAGTAACTAAAATTAAGTTCTGAACACATTAATTTTCTTTTTGAATTATTATTAATAAAGTAATTGACAAAAAATTGAGATATACATATGAATACCTTCTTATCTCTAAGGTCCTAGAGAAATGGCATTAACACTTGTCTAATAGTGATAAATGTATGCGCTTACAAAGGTTAATGCTATACCAAAGCTAATGTCTTTACATTTAAATATTAGTTCAGATTTATATTATTTAATACTCATTACAGAAAATAATTCATAAGATTGAAGTAAAACAATAAATGCTATAAGTAAATATTGTATAATTAAATAATAAAAAAATAAAAATTGATTTGAGCTTATTAAATTACATTATCAAGTGAATTTGACATTGTATCAAAGTTGTCAATAGAATCAATGTCTGTTTCACCAACAAAATGATTCTCAACATGTGTCTGAAACTCGCTAAATAATGTATCATTATGAAATGTATCCCCACATATTGGACACATCTTATCAAATGGTTGGGCATCTGTTTCTGAAGTTTCCAAACGATTTTTTGTTGGTGTAGTTTTGTCTTGAAAGCTATCTTCAAATGAATTTGTATCTATTAGAGATTTACTCAACCCAAGACTGTTACTAGTTTCTGTTTCCTTATTTTCATAGCTAGTGTTTTTTGCCTGACTTGCAATACAGGAAGGACATTTGTAACCATCTGAAAATAACAAAATTGTTAGCAGCAATAAGTTAATCATATAAATAATATTGTGGCATAAATATTTTACTCACTGTTCATAATAGTTTCAAATCTCAATAACACTGTTTGCAAGTCTTTTTCTTGCTGTGCTAACTCATTCTTTAGTTGTTGTAACTTATCTGTGTGACTACGAATTTCTTTAAGTGAGTCCATTGCTGGATCTTCAATGTAAGCAAAACCGATTGAATCTACATTTAATATTTCATCACCCATATCTTGCAACTGTGCCATTTGTTCATATTGTTCTACAAGTTGAGATTTCTCTTGAATGTAGCTGTTTATTAATTTTAATGATATTTCTTCTAAGCTGGAGTCGGAATATTTTTCTTGATACTGTTTATGGCATTTTGGAGTACTGTGTATGTATGTGTTTGTACGAACAAGAGGTTGTTTTGGTTGTTCGAGAATTGAAGTCTTTTCTGAACTTTTTAAAGTTGAAAGTTTACTCCATAAGTTTTTGTTCTCGCATGAAACCATAAATACATGATGTAGAAGTTGTGATTTTTGTTTAGTCAGGTCTGCTATTTTATGTTGCAGTCTAGTTTTATCATCCTCTTGTAATGGAATGTAAGGAGCTTTTTCAGCTGATTTAGTGATATCTAGTTTTAAACGCATATTATCCGTCTCTAAAGTGTTTATTCTGCGCTGAAGTAACAAGCATCGATCCCGCATAGCATGAAGGGCTAATTCATGTACACTTACATTATTACAATCACCTTTAAGTGTAGACTGGTAAGTAGAGTCATTATTAAAACTTACAATAGACGATGAATCCATTATTATATGGGTGTTTTATTTAAATGAATAATATTCAAAGGAGTACCATAACATTTTTTGTGACACATACAATAGAAAATCTTTAGTACTCAGTGGGACTCTGTAATAGTCAATAAGATTTAAAAATTAAGTGATGTCATTCTGACAGTTTAAAAAACTAGGAATAGGAAAATGATAGTCTTATCAAGACTATAAGACTATTTATTATTATTAAAATCCTTTTCAATAAATTAATTAACATTAAATAACTCGGTTTTATTATTAATCCTTAATATAATGAACTAAATTGGTCAAAAAATACGTACAAAATAATTTCAAGTGATTATAAACGATCCCAGTATTAGGGTTGATTTGAGAATTCCTTATATATTCGAGGTGCAACCTTTAGTCTAGCGTGCACTACCTTCCTCCCACATGATCTTTTATCCACATTGGGTTTCTAAATATGATATGTGCAGCCATCTGAACAAATTTCATTACTAGCCGAAGCTGGTCGGCCCAGTAAGATAGGACGTATCGTAATATTGTTCTAGTTTTAGATACCTCATCTTAATTTATGCAAACATATCCACGAAGTATAGATATAAGGAGTACGAGCGGTATTGACTTTTCTATAATATTTCATGTATACAATAATAAACCCAGATCATAGTTTTCTTTTTTACCAGTAGCTGCGCAAGTATTCAGGATGTACCGATATTATTATAATTACTACCAAATGGTTTTAGCTTTGCAGATTTTCTCTTGACCTTTTCTGTATTGTTGGGTTTAAAGCAGTTGAAAAGTATCTAAAATTGCCTAAAGCTTTATTTAATTCCACGTTTCTCAAAATGATTTTTCCAGAGGTATCATTAAGCAATAACATTTCCCACTAAGGATTTCAACAAGTACTTCTTCAATAATGGCGCACTCTACTGGCAAAAAATCCGTCCCTGAAATTTAGACCATTCGTTTAACATAACGTTCGAACTCCTTATATCTATACTTCGGGAGCATATCGATGGATGACAATGACAGCAGTCAGACCCTTTTAGAGATTTGAGATCTGTCAGTTGTCATTTCACTTTGGTCTTGATTTTTAGAGTAAAGTGAAAACTCGTAAGTGATTATTTCCTAATAATAAATATCTTACATTTACATATCGCAATGGGCAATTGGAAGCTAGAAGTTGGAAGAATGGCAATGTATACTACCTTTCCCGTAATATTATTTTTCTATTTCAACCAACCTGCTTACTTTGAAGAATGGGTTACTAATACCAAACGTCAGATTATACCACCAGAAAATAAACAACATCGAGAAGATATTCAAAAGCTAATACAAGATATGAGAAAGAAACAAATACTCTCCGTGGAAGGAGAGTAAATGAATAACATTTTAAATAATAGGATAATAATTGTGTAAATTAATATATTTAGTTTCAACAGTTTCTTTTATTAATAATTTTATAAAATTTGACTTATACCCTATGACTATATACCTTCTCATAAACTAAAAAGTACTTAGCATCTGAACTATATTTTTTAAAGCTGCATAATTAATGAATAATTTCGTTAAGATCAGTTGTAATATTTGATTTTAAATATCAGGTAATTATTTCATAACATTGATAGGTAGGATAAAAATAAATTAAACAACCAACAGATGATATATAATCCTATACTATAACAACCTTTCTACAGCAATAACACAAATTATAAATAAAACAGACAGTATTAATAAAATATTTATTGTCACAAATATTATTTTTGAGCAAAAATATCATTCCACCTTTATCTCTTTTTTTTTAAACTGATAACTTAAGAAGAGTCCCAAGAGTGTTGAACAGAATGATGCATATAATACATATGATATTCCAAAATATTCACCTATAAAACCTGCTACCATAGGAGCAACCACACCTGTTAAAGACCTTACACTATTTGAAGCACCTATCAAAGTCCCCCTATGTTCCCCTTTGCTCCTTTTTAGTACCATTTCTAGAGTAACTAACCTCCCCACCGCATTCCCTACAGCTAATGGAATTAGTAACAGGGCATATATATAAATATTTAAAGTTAAACATATTCCTAATAAGGACATACTTAATAATAAAAATACATGATTGTTTCTTATACTGTAGTCTTTGTCATGGATATATAAATTATTAATGTTACCCATTAGAAAGCTCGAGATTGCACCAATAACTCCTTGGATGGACACAACATATCCAATATATTTTGGGGTTAATCCGAACTGAGTTTTTAAATACATTGAGTAGCTAGAGAAATAAACACCCATTGCAAAACTATTCAAAGCTTGAAATATGAAGACTTTCCAATATTTAGACCATTTGACTTTTGATAATTCAACAAAGGACTGCTTACTGCCAGATAGTAATGCTCTGAACAAATTATTTGGTTCTTCATTTGTATTTGGTTTGATTTTGCTATTTTTAGTAATGTCTAAAACTGGCAGGTAGTATATGAGTCCTGAAACAACAAATATAAATTATGAGAAGAAATTGGTAAATCAATTTAAGATTTTGGCAGAAATTCAATAATTTACCAGCATTTATGATAAAGAAGCTGCTAACAATCATTGCAATAAATGTAAAACCATTAACAGGGTAATCCTCTACAATGTGACCACCAATCACAGGGCCCAATGTTATGCCAACTCCTGATATAGCTGCCATTTTACCATATACATTAGACTGTCTGTTCTCATTTTTTTCATAATCAGGAACTAAAGCCTTTGTTAACAGTTGAGTTTGTTTAAATAGGCCTGAAAATAAGAATATAATATATATATATATATATATAGTACTCAATAAATTACCTTTCTTAAATATTGCAATAGATAAATTATATATTGCACAGATAATATATTTGTTTACATTTCATTAAACATACCTAATACAGCTCGTAATATAAGAATAACTGCAACAGATGATGTTAACCCCAATACAATATATGTGAAACTACAAACAAGTAGTGTTAGTATTAGAATAGGTTTCCGTCCTTTTATATCACTCAAACTGCCCTGTGAATGAAAAAAACTATATCATAAGAATAGAAATCAAATAAAAATCCAGAAATATATCTAAGCTGTTATGGAAACAAAAAGTTGGTGTAGAAATTAAAACTTTTTTAGTTTGTTGTACCTTTGAGCCATACATAAAACACATCTTTATATAAAATAAAACCTCAAATAATAAAAACTAGTAAGGAAATGATTTTGGAATAGAATAGAAAGACTCATTCATTTTGTACAAAATTAATGTTATGAAGAACAAAGATGTGATAATAATTTTTAAAGTTGAGCAGATGTAGTCACTGGCAATGCTAAATTACTTACAATAAGTGGTCCAGACCCAAGCTGAAAACCAGCATATATGGAACCGAGGAGACCAATGTAAATATGATTACCACCCATTTGTCTCACATGGTTAGGTATTAATGGAACTATCAATCCAACAGCAAACAAATCCTACAGATATAAAAACACTAGAAAAGCTGTTTAAGTAACAAAGAACTTAGCCTAAGTAAAAAAATGTACATAATATATTTTTTAATCACTTGCACATGTTTTATAATAAAAAAACATATAAATAGCATTAAATTGTTACATAAAATAGATATACTAATAAATCAATAACTAACCAGAAACGCAACAAACTGCAGAAGGAATATTGGGAGAGACATCATTGACAAAAACTGTAAAAATAAGATAGTCCACTCTTTATAGATAATGTATGAGCACGAACGAAGGTCGCAACTCAACGTGTTTTACAACTTTTAAAAGCAGAGCAAAACTAATCTTATTATTACTTATATACATTCTACATATACCTAATTGTTATCAGCAGAAAGTCAAATGTAATTTATAAAACTTTGAATAAATCTAAATAATAACAAGATCATGTCATACTCGTAAGTCAATGTCAATTATCAATTGTATTTTGTAATGGCGGGGTACCGGTTTGGTGTCGGATTCGGGGTTTTAAATCTTTATTGAAAGTAAGTTTTATACAAAACATTTTTTCATTGTAAAAGCTACACCTACACTAGCTCGGAAAATCAATTGCCACTGACCTGAGAAGAGCCGGTGAAAGAAAATCAGCGGGCTTGTCATATGATTTTTTTTTAATCATCGTCAATTATATATTTCCATTACATAGAAATACTCTAAATAAATCTTGAAACAGCCGGGCAGCGATCGCTTCATGCCCACGGTGCATCATTATCTAAATATTCGGAAACATTGTAATATCCGTTAGCACACAAACGTTCCTTAGTTACTTTCTTAAATTTATTAAATGGTAATACTTGAACGTTTGCTGGGAGTTCGTTGAAAATTTGTATACATTGCCTCATAAAAGATTAACTTACTTTTTTAGTCGAGTAACAGGTAACGCGAGCTTGTGTTTGTTCCTCGTATTTAGATTATGTATATCACAATGCTTAGTAAAAGGATCAGTATTCTTATGTACATATTTAAGATTTTCGTAAATATACTGACCGGCGACCGTGAGTACATTAATTTTCTTAAATTTATCTCGTAAAGAATCTAACTACTAAAATCTAACGTTCTTAGCAAGTGATGTCGCGTGCCTACAGTTCACGACCTTGCTGAAAAAAAGGGTAGCACCATGGTCGCGATTAGACTTATCTATGACCGACAGATTTGCAAGCTTACTAGACTTTATAGTGCTGACTTTGGGATGGCGTTGGAAGTACAACCTGCTTAAAGGTCGTAAAGGTCCCCAACCCTTAGCCAATATAGGCTTAACCCTTTATACCGATGGGTTGATGGGGTTGTGGTACTATAAAAATAATCAGTAGACGAGGAAAGAGAGGGGATTAGGCTAACCGCACATCCCAGATTTAGATCAAGATCAGTGTTGCGTGGGCCACCGGTTCCTAAGCCCTCCAGCGGCGAGTTATGATCAAGTGTGTAAGCCGGCGGGGTTTGGTGTGGGACTCGAGATGTTAATGTGGTTCATGTGTGAGCTGTAGAATTTCGGCACGTTCGTCTGGGGCCCCCACAGTTTTCGAAGGCTAGTCAGATTTCACTTGCAGCGAGAATTACTATTGTCCAGAGCGAAGGGTTGCTGCGGTCTTTCATTTCGGGGTTTCAAACGTCCCCTGAGCAGAAGTCTTTTCGTCGTTCAGGTTCCGTTCAGAACTGGTTTAGACGAGGGTAAGTATTGAGTTCTTGTTAAGTCCGGAACGTTGGTTTCGAACTAGGCTCAGGTTGTTCATGCATTGTAATAGCATACTTCTGGCACTTAGATATTATGTGTGTTATTGCTCAGATGAGACTTCTGGGTCCAAAAATATGTTTTAATTGTCCTATGGCACAAGTGGGACGCCATAGGGCTATCTGTCCCACCAAGAACAATATCATGTCTACTACTACTAGGACTAGTGGGAAAGACAATATAGATATTGAAAGTTTAGACTCGCAGGTTAATAATCTAAACTTGAAAAGTTGATATCTAGATGAATATAACAATTAAACATCATGGAGAAATTGAAAAGATTTGAAATTTAAATTATCATTCCATTTTTTTAATTAAGGGAAGTCCCTTTGATCAAGACATAACATTTTTATTTTCCAAGATATCTACATAAATAATGTGAAATATTTTCATGGTTTAGAAGAGTTCATGGTTAGATCGTGTTTTAAACGGACCCTTAGTTTTACTGTTTGACATTCCATTATAAGACTTGGAGTTTATTACTATGTATTAACGTATTTAATATTAGTAAATAATATTAAATACGTTAATAATTAAAATAGAAAAACAATATGGTCTATAAAATGAATAACGTCCTCTCAGTGCCTATATTATAATAAATATATTATATACATATTCTAATTTTGAACTCAATTAATTTATTCTATTTCTTCAATAATAATTACAGCCAAAGAATGTAATTAAATAATATTTTTTATATTTTTAAAGTAATATTTAAAAAATACTGTAGTATTATTGTAATTTTCAATGGCTTTGGTGTTTTCAAAGTTTATGTTTAAATAGATTCTTATGTGGAACATATTCCTACTAACATTTTTAATCAATGTATTAATTCCTTCATCAATTCAACTCGTGAATGCAAATAGCAGTGAGATATACGTGGCAAAATATTATAACAAATAAAGGTAATATACAAAGTACATTTATATGTCGAAGGCAGCGATGGCGGAGCATGAGGGTCGTCATTTAGACTTCTTGTTACCTGGTTCAATAACAACGCTGTAGTGAAATAACAACGCTGAAACTGTTATAATTCAGCTTTATATTGCGAAGAATTACAATATCACTTTTTATAACAAACCCTGACTAATTACTCTAGGCAAACTGACAATTTCGTATTAGAAAAGTGACCAGCTCTGTGCCTCCAAGAGAAATGACCAATGGACTATACACATTCCACAATTTCCTAAACGACTCAGTCCATATGCCGCCGCCCGCCAGTACAAATGACATCACGGCCATTGCTAAACAATCAATTGACGAACTTCAATTAAACAATATCTTTATCCACGATATATATATTAAGGAAAATATTATAAATATTATATTTTCACAACTGACTGGGTCCAGAATCGGATGAAAAAAATCCTTAAAATTCCGAAGGCTTATAAAACAAACGTTAATTCATAGATTATTGTAATAATGAATTACTTCTGTAATAAATACAAAGATACAGATTTGTGCATATACAACGAACCTGATTCGTTATTTTTACTTTAAAATATACTTGAAGAATATTTTGTTTTATAATTTCAATCTAGGATACCATTATGAGGGCTTACTCTATCATATTCCATCAACGAAGAACGGAACAGTAAATTGCATCCCTATTACAGAAACTTATCCCATGTAATGGCATCTACAACCTCAACCATACTTTGAAACTATTAGGTTGTGAAATTGAAGTCCGATATGAAAACTCCATTTCTTTATAATAAATTTACATTGTCTATGGTACAGCATTGTAAGACACTAAATAAACTAATATTACATATTTGATAAGTATTTACCGTTTATATAAAATGATGGAAAGACCTCGAAAATAGTATTCAATATTTTATATATTGAAGTGTAAAAATAAACTGTATAAATGTTATGATATATACTCATTACATATATAAGTAATATTAAAAGTACAAAAAAAAATTGTATCTAAACTTTACCATGTGGCTCATGCTGTCTGTATATTATTCAAAAGGTATACTTATATTTAGTGTGGTATCGTGTTTTGTGTAGACAGACGTACGATTGCGGTTTTTATTATAATTTAAAATGGCAACAATAGTGGAAATGAAACCGTCTGTGATTGTGCAAGAGACTTATATTTAAGATTGTAATATTAGGTATAAAAAAAATTAACTAGTGGTAACTTTTTTCATATTATTTTTATGATAAATGGTATCAATTTCGAAAAACTATTTTTGTACCCTATAACAGAAAAAAATACCCATTCTTGTAAGAAGTGTCTTTACTTCCATATAGCAAATATAGCAATTTTTTTTTTTTTGGTTTACGCATCACACAAAAACCACTGTACGGATTATGATGATAAGTAAGAATGACGGGAGCTGGAAAAGTGGCTGAGAGAGCTAGTTATATGATAAATAAGAAATGTGTTCTCCCTCACCGATGTATATTAATTTATTCTACTTAAATATAAACGTATATTTTTTAAAAGCAAATAGAGAATGAGAGGGGAAATTGATAATTTTAGCTTGATGAATAGAATGGCTTCCGTTTAAAAGGCGAACTAATTTACTACACGCTAGACCACCATGAATTTATTGTATGTATCTTGTTTTATAAGTGGCAATTGCTCTGGCCTCTTAGAATAAACTGCGGCTGCAAATAGCAACATCTCGTTTTTCCATTATCGCAAATCCACTTAATACAATATTGCAAAAGTAAATCGATCTTGTATTATAATATTATAGAATAAGCTAGTATATCGAATTTAAAATTATAATATTTCTTACTAATAATCAAAACGGTTTTGAAACTAGATACTTAATGCTTTGCCGAAAGATTACCTGCTGAAGTATGAACAGTAATACTTAGATATTAACCACAACCGTTATCAGCGGACATATAAAGATGTCCTGTAGTGCGGAATTAATTGATCACTGGCTGTTCAAGTGGCTTTAGTTGTCGAGGACCGAAAGCCATGTTAGGCTGGCTCATAAATATAGGTATATATTAAGCAGTTATTTATTTAGATTATGTAAACGAGTTAATGTTACTCGATAAAATATTTATTATTTAAATTTCACTGTAATTGTTGAATGATATGAAATTAATACCTACATTTAAGGTCACCTTTAATTTATCTGCTTTCGTAGTCAGAGTGATATGGATCATCCAGAAAACTCTGGACACCGCATCAAATCCGATGGCTGGGCAGAAGTGTTGTAATTTTGAATTAATAATTTAAACAGTCACTGGTTCGTTCATTTTGAGCAGTTCGTTAAAACGTTCCAGTATTATTTTGCACTATCTATTTATAGTATCAGAGACGATGGTCACGACCACAGTAAGTCATTTATCGTTCTTTTTGTGGCAAAAATATATACGAGACTGTCGAGACCCTTTGATTATGGCGCCGGTAATCCATTATTAGCTGCCATCAGCAGTTTGCGGGCAATTAATGGGCCAAAATGTATTCATCAGTAACGTGAAATTCTGAGGCCTTTAAGGTAGTATTCACATGTGATTTGAATCAAGTGATAAAGTGTGATAGCCTTGCTGATAAGACCAATTGAGTTTACCAAACTCAAAACCCTGCATCTACATCGCAAGGTTTAAAGATCATAGTTGATAAACTCTGTCCACAGAAACACGATAGTAGGTAATAACATGAAATACTGAGAACGGTAATGTTGTATCATTGGTTGTATCAGATGCCGTGCGTCCGGAACGTGCCGCGTGCTAATGCGACTCCGGCACGATTCCGATTCCTTATCACTACTATTCAAACTTTAAATGTACCTTAAAGCTTTTATGTTTTCGCATTAAAATTTAATGGTGCATTTGTAAGCTGGTAGTCTGGTCGGTAATCAGACAGCCTTGCGATGACAACAGTTAGTCTATGTCACAAAGTGTAACGTGTTACTTTAGGCCTATAAATAATAGGCCTAAAGTAACTAAAGGTACTGTGTTTGTAGGTTACTCTCACTCAACGCTTAATGGATTTACAATCAGTGTAAATAACTAATACGATAATAATTGATATACTAGTAATTAAAATGATAGAATATAATAAATAATAGTGTATAGAACGCTTTCTAAATGTTTTACAAAAAAAAATCTTACAAGTTGTGTTGCTATATCTGTAGTATTTTCGTAGTTCCACCAATTAACATAATATATTCATGGTTTTTCCTCCATTCGTTGATATAGTAATTTTAAATAGCGCATCTTATTTTAATTATAATAGGTGTTTAAGGTGTACCTTAAACATTTGAATAATTATATTTTATCTGAATTCAGTAACATATAGAAAATTATGAAAACATTGTCTATCAGTTCAGATACGCTTAGATTGTATAATGAAAAGGCTGCCTTACTCATATGAGGATTAAAAAAAAACGCTGTTACCCCCTTGTTAGTAGTTTGTAGGTATAATATATATTGTGTATGTAGGAGTCACTAACATTAATCGAATGTAATCATGGAGAGTGAAAGACCCAATTGAGTAGTGACACAAACTAGAATTGCAAAAAAGTTAACAACAAAAGTGATAATATTATTATAGACTGATTAAAATCATCGACATTGAGGCTTTGTTGAGTTATAGAACAAGGTGTCTCACGCTGCAGGGGACCGAATAGTCCAAGTAATACCGAAACAATTTCAATTTGTATTCTTTATGATTGCATAATAGTTCGAATACTGAATTATTCATATTGCATTATATTTAAGATGAGAGGAGATGATAACCGCTATCTAATTGAGACTACTCTCTGTAAGGTTGTTTTTCTGTTAAAGTTAACTCGTTTATTTAAAGTAATATCCAATTGAAAATGTACATACCTTATATTAAGTTACTGTTATAGATTAGCACCGGTTCAATAAAAACATATGAAAGAAATAACAAAAGGTACATGTATATAGGTAGGTAAATCTCTCGTTTTTAAAACAAATTACTCTTTAGGGAAATTTGTAAGACAAATAAAAAACGCTGAACAGATTTAAAGACTGGCAGATTCTTCTATGTTAGTGCAGGTACAGGTACAAATAAGTCCTTGTTTATTATATAAGCAATGTTATTACTTAACAAAAAAATATATGAAGCTATGTATATATATCTGTTAAATAAATGCAATAAGAAAGTAATATTCCGAAGATGGTAATTGTGATGACTTTTTAATTTATTTTTCGATTGCTTGGGCTCGTTCTTTTGATATTCAAATTATTGTGGAACTAGTATTCATCTCGTTATAATGAGGCATTGAATGACAAACTACCCTCACATCAACGCACAGAGATATATTGAAATTGTTTTTGTTAAAAGTTTTAAATAATATTGTGTATTCCTAGTAAAAAACATAAGGAAAAAATATATTATAATAGTATATTATGTGTGTTATAATGTAAAGACATTATATTTAAGACATTTTGTTTATAATATATATATATATATAGATAGATAGTCTATTTTAAGTCTAATAATAATTTAATAGAATATTTTTTTATGAAGCATGTTTTAAAAAATATATATATATTTAAAGTGAACGATTAATCAACCCACGCAAGACTTGAATCCGCGTCGTCTAAGAGTTACACTGCTAACTGAGATAGTGTCGTTAATACATACGTACATATAATTAATTTTTAGAGACGCAGTGACATTTTAAGACTAATAATAGTTTTTAATTATCATATTTTCTGGTATATTTATAAATGTATAAGCTACTGCTTCCAATTCGGTTTCCACTTTCTCTACTGCTAACAATTTATGGCGTTCTCGTTTCTTTCTCTCTAGATGTTCACTGATCTGGGCAAGGATGGCTCTACCACGGTTGAGATAGTCCATACATGTGATATCAAGTTCTCACGACGTAAATGTATGTAATATATATATTTTTGTAATCAAAGTGTTGTCTTATTATTTCTTGATATAATATCCATACATATAAAAACATTGACGTATCTATCATATGTCAACACACACTGCACGCTCAAATTGTAGGGTTACAAACCTATAATTCATAACGGAGGATCCTTTTAAGATTATTATACACTTATTATGACAGGAACGAAATCGGGTCGAGTCTGGTAGTAATCTATATCAAGGAATACAAATATTTACTTTGCATTGCGTGAATTTCAACAGGTTGTAGTTCTTTTTGTAGGGTAAGTCCAAATCCTCATAAATGTTGCTAATATTTTAATAATAGATTTAGGTTTAAACTATTATTAAAAGACGATTTCATTACGGCTAGCAAGTTTAAAATTACCTTCAGACCAAATGAAGACAGGATTACATTATATATTTTTTTCTGTGTATGTATGTAGACGGAATATATTTTTTCAAGAAATATGATTATAATATCTCAATTTGATCAATAAGATTTATTTGTATCTGACTTTTGAAGGCTTAAAAACCTATCATCCAGAGCCGTGTACTAAACAGAAATCATGTTGACACATAAGACTTCATTGTCAATTTCATATTCAGAAATCACAAATAGTTTCGCTTAACGATTATCTTATTATTGCTAAGTAAAAATATTTATAATTAGAATATTAAGTTCGTAATGAATAAAGTAAAATAAAATATAATTAATATTAAATATTGATTTCATCATAAAAAAAGGACATGCTGGTGCTAACTTCTTCCTTCTGTTATAATGTTCTGCTTTTCAAATTCTGAGATTGATTTAATTGCAGAAAATTGTATAAAACATTATCATAGATTGCCAAAAAGTGGTAAACCCGTCGAACAAGAATGGACTGTACTTTCTTGCGTAATTCAATATGAAAAAAAAATTGAAGATCATAAAATTGTATCATTGGGGACAGGTTCAAAATGCATTGGGGCATCTAAGATGTCTCCTTTAGGTAATAATCTTAATGACTCTCATGCTGAAATACTTGCTAGAAGAGGTTTCCTTTTATATTTATATGATAACATTTTAAATACTGTAAATGACAAATTATCCATATTTATAAGAGAAAATGATCGATTTAAGTTAAAAGACAATATAGGTTTTCTATTTTATTCATCACAAATGCCTTGTGGAGATGCTTCAATTATACCTAAATGTGGTGAACAAGATGATTTTGGGAATCTGCTAGTATGTGGCAAAAGGGTATCCGACCGAGATGATTGTGATATTGAGAACAAAAAGATAAAGCTGGATGTTCACAGAACTGGAGCAAAATGTTTGTCAAACATAAATCAAGACCCCAAGATGCCTGGTGAAAAATATCACTTAATAGGACAAGTAAGAACCAAACCAGGAAGAGGTGACAGAACATTGTCAGTTTCTTGTAGTGATAAAATGGCACGATGGATCCATGTTGGTATTCAGGGTTCATTGTTAAGTTTACTTTTAAGTGAACCAATTTTTATAAAATCCTTTATATTTGGCTCCGGTGTTCCATATTCTGAGGAAACCTTGAATAGATCTCTACTTTATAGAGAAAGTAGAGTAGATGTTAAGGAGAGACTACATAACATCCCACAATTTTATAAGTCATCAACAATATTTCCTCATATAAGGACAACTAGCAGGTCCCGGCCAGCAGCTGGAAGTTTAATATGGGCTAACACTAGTACTGGGTGTGTCTAAAAGATAAAGATGATTATTTATTTTTGTTTTTAACTTATTTGCTTTGAATTTCTGTAAGTAATAATTTGATCTGTCATAAATGTTTGTTTTATTTTAGATTACAAGAAGTAGCAGTGCAAGGTATAAAGCTAGGTCTGACAAAGAAAAAAGCTGATAATCTATGCAATTGTTTAAGTGTATGTAAATACAGTTTATATAATAAATTTATAGATGTACTTAATAAGAATAATGACTTAAAGAAGAGTATTTGTGGCGAGGAATCCATAACAGATATTCCATATAACAGAATGAAGAAAAAAAGTATTGTATATCAAAAGAAATGGTTGTTAGTAAAAGATACTTTTTTTAAAACATGGACAACAAAACCAGATATTTGGAATTTTTGCAGCAATACATGAAATAAAACACATTTAAACTGTTTTTATTTTAATTTTTAACATACACTATATGAATGAAATAAATCTCAGGTTTAGTGCAATATGTTTTGCTTTTAATATGAGGTATTTTTATTAATAATATACTTGTACGTATAGAGAAGCTCCTTAGCATTTCATGAATTCACCATGCAGATGCTGGATCCATTGCAGGCAAACAGTTCCTGGAATTTGCGACCCAGGTGTAGGTTTATGGGGTCCCTTTAAAATGTGTATTAACACTCACCTTCACTGGTTACGCTCCTCTCCCTACCTAACCAAATTTGAAATGAACGTACCAATGCCGTCTTTGAAGTACGTCCTAGAAATGAACTGATGATAGTTCTAGAGTTCTTAATAGGTGACCGACCATCTTACAACTTTATCAATAATTGAGTTACATAGTTGCAGTTCCCTTTGAAATATGCTTGGGAATTGGTTCTATATACATTTTTTTAGTAAAACACTACTTAGCCGCGCTTTGGACCAGTATTCTTCAATAAATGTGGGGTTGTAGCTTAGCGTAACGTTAGATGGCGTTTGAATCGTATTGTATGAAATATTTATCTAAAACAGAGAAGGTAACCGTGTCCCACAATTACATATTCATTTCAAAATTTATTTGGTGGAAAAATAATATTAGCCATAAATAAATAATAATATTAGTCCATCCTTTTACACTAGAGCCACACATATTTAATAATAGACGCCCACCTCTACCGCGGCTCAACTGATTGTAGAAAGGACCTCTATAAAGTAGCTTAAGCATAACAAATGATGTGCATTCAATAGAGAACCGCCTGAAGCGATTGTATCAGTAATTGATTATACAGATTATATGCTTTCATTCAACATCATTTTTGACAGCAAAGTTTTTTATTACATAATTGTTATCAATATTTTATTGTATACATGACAGGATTGTTATCGGTAAGAGTTATTTGTTTCTGTTCCATTAAAGGTCAATCAATAAATAAGTTATATATAATTAATCAATAAGTATCACATTGTTATAAATAATAATATTCAATGAATATTGATTATTTGATTTTAGTTAAGTATCTCACTAAAGTAATATGTACCTATTAAAATATATGGGTAAGTACTTCAAATGTTTATCCTTAATCCTTACTGTTCGCTGTGACAGCACAATAGCTATTCTAGGATATAAATCATAGCAGGTGAGCGCGTGCGCAGGTCGTCCGAAGTCTGAATATTTATTATTGCATATTTGTTTGTCCATTACTACTTTACAACCACATTTTATAACGGTGCCTGTAGTAGCTAGGTGGATCGTGGATACTGAATATAATTGTAGGTTCTCATTGTAATATTTACTGTTGGGTAGGATGGTAGAATTAATTTAGAAATATAAATTTGAAACCGCTCGTTCCACAAAATGAATAATATTTTTAAATAAAATATTTATTCCGGCATTATAAATATAACGGTTAGGTCGTCAATTGTTTGTTCCTAAGATTCTCCTATCGGGGGGCGTGTGCTGTCACGGTTTGTTGTTTACACACAGCAAATTGCCGCGGTCCAGACTCCGGTTACGAAAATCTGACACCACTAACACCCCAATAAATTATCACTGACATTTCGAACAAAGTCTACTTATTTTGGCTCTCACTAACGAGTAATATAGATTTATGGTTTATTCTAAAACTTGAGTATAAATGTATGAAAATTGATTTCTTATAGTTCAAAGAATTTATTTTAGAAGGGCAAGATCTTGTGTTATAGATTCACACAAAAATATGTGATAAACGCAGTTTCTAATTATAAATTGATCAAAAAGTCGTTTTCTTTTACATACTTACTACTTACATGTTAAGCAACCTATTAAACGTAGTAGGCTTAACTACTTAGAATCAGAAATCAACAAAAACGGTTTACTCGGTGCTGGTTCTATGTACTTAACAGAATAAAAGGTAGTCTGGCTGCTTTCAAGCCATGTAAAGTAAGTCACAGTTATACGACTGTGTGGTCCACATCGGTCTCGAATGACAAATACAGTCGACGGATCACTCGTTAAAGAAATTGGTCAATATGTTGTGGGGTGAATGTTGGTTGTTGGCCATCACCATCACTCTGTAAAAGCTTTAGGCTGACGTTTTTGGGTCAAAGTTGTTTATTTCACAGATCGATAGATAGCCTTTTTTGAATTTCAGGTCCTTCCTAAATCAATAATGGTTTTACTTTTTGGTTTAGTATCTTTTATTAAATATTGACTTCAGACTAATAGTCTTATACATTTTGTTTTTGTGAATAATGGTAATATTTTTTTTAATCAAATGCGTTTTGATTTATTCTAAAATTTTAATCTTTTCAATCTTGTTGAGAAAAACGTTTGATTATTAATAGTATATATTTAAACTGGAATACAAATAATTTGTCACCATTTTATTTTTTTATTAACGAGCTCATTGTACATAAAAAAATGAATGAATAAAATCACGAAATCTAATTTGTCAATATCAAAATACAATAAGGATTTTATTCTAGTCCATATTGATTTCTTTTGTTTGGATAATCTATGGATTTATAATAAATACTTGCCTAAATACTTATTTATATTTTTTTCTAAAATACATAGGATGTACTTAATATCCGTTACTATCCATTGATGAGATCTTGCTCTAAAGAAGGTACAGCCTCAGCCATGAGACAAATATTTGTTCTTAAATATCATTTCTTAATTTTTTATACCTACTCCAATTGTAAATTATTATTTTTAAACATATAAATGAATGATATTATTAGGAACTATTTTCGGACTGACTCCATTGTTCTTACAAATAACAATAAAATAATAAACATTCAAACATAATATACATTCAAATTTATAAGCTTTAATGTGACATCTGAGATAAAATTTTCTGCAACAATTTTCCCGTTTCATTTACATATTTACATAAATATATGTTGCAACACTAAAATGAACATAAACGATATATCAAGGACCTTTTCAATATATATTATAGTTATTTTACAGATTTAACATTCGTAATAAAGTTTGGTTTATTAGTAAGCAATATATTTTTTGTAGCAATATAATGCCAGTTTTGTTTTTTATTTTTATTAAATATAAGTAGAAATTAATATTGCCTATAAAACTTTTAATAATAATTGTAAACTTATTAGCTAACTTATTTTTTAATCCTTTTGTTTGTTTGTTGTTGTTTTTGAGCGCTTACAGTTTTTTTAGTAATTTGTTAAAGCTTAAATAAGCTTGCGTTTGTTTTCCTGTTTGAATAAAAGTTAGAGACAAATTTAATTTTTTATCCTACTCGTCAGTTTAAAATGTTTTTACTTTATTTTTTAAACCTATTAAAGCGATCGTTTGCCTCAATATGATAAATTGCCCCGAGATCCTTGTAAAGCTTAAATAAGCTTGCGTTTGTTTTCCTGTTTGAATAAAAGTTAGAGACAAATTTACCTTTTTATCCTACTTGTCAGTTTAAAATGTTTTCACTTTATTTTTTTAAACCTATTAAAGCGATCGTTTGCCTCAATATGATAAATTGCCCCGAGATCCTTGAAAAGCTTAATTTGAAGTTAAAAAAGCAAATTAACCATATAGGTATAAATAGGCCATAAATTGTAGGGTTTTTAAGGGATATTTTTAGTACACGTAATTAGTACTTGTGACTTGAACTTGTAACCGTATAAAGAATAAGTGTAGGTATATAATTGTTTACTATTTCCCACATTAAGTTTAAGTGATGACAAGTCACTCGCCTCGCCACAGCTTCTTCCTGGTCACTCTATGAAAGGGGAAAACTGAACGAAAAAACGTTCGATCGTTTAGATAATCACGTTCAGCTAGAAGTGATGAACGTCTTAGTTTCATTTAATGTAGTGGTAACAATTATAGAGCTTTTTCAGACTATGTAGAGTATAAACAAGAAATCTAGAGATACAAATATGTGTATAGACAAAATCATTTTTTTTTTTAAATATCTAACTTCGAATACTTGCAGTTTTCGAGATCAATGACTTGAGCGTAAATTCCAATATTGAATGTTACGACAGTATGTTGCGTATATATTTTTTAATGGTAAATTTAGCTTTCAAGTATGTTCTAACTAAACTTAGACCCTTAAAAGGTTGAGAGATGACTAGATATGTATTGTTTAATGGGCGAGTGTGAACGCTGCTATTGTTGAGCCAAATAAACGAGTTTTGACACGCGATAGAGTTTGCGAAATGTTTAGTTCACGACTTAAATAAATAAACACTTATTAACATTGCTATCGAATTAGTTTATAAGTAATTAAATTACATACTTAATCGCTCACAGGTCTCTCGTTTACTTACACATTTTAAATTCTATTATTTAAAAAACTCTATTAAGAAGCTGTAACATGCTTTTTACTATGTTTAAGAACAATATTCAGAAATCAATGGTATTCGTATAATTCACAATACTACAGTAAATTAAGAAGAAATACTACGACTGGTGTCTGTATTCCACAGTGTCCTTTTGGAAATTTGTTTTATTTGACGCATGATACCGAATATTAAAAAAAAATTGGTTATGATTTGATTATGAGAAAAAAATCATATTTAAAAGTTTTGTCATGTAAACAAGCAATGCCCCAGAAAATTCGTTCACCTCATAAGAAGAAGAAGGGGAAAAATTTGCATAGTTACCAGTCAGCAGTTTTACAAAATGTGCCATGTTCTGATTTGTATGTTGGCGGTACTCTACATACTGAACCGTAGTCTGTGTGTTTTCACACCAATGTATTTTTTTTTAATAAACAGATATTTATCTTAAATAATTATATTAACTACATAAGCAAGTATCAATGCGTTAAAATAAAACATATTTTAGTTGTATCCAAAATTGCTGATTAATGAATTTAATATTTCTTTTCCCAGTATAATTTCCGTTCAGGAGCTACACAAATCTTCTCTGTACCGTTCCAATTTCAGTATATATAAGTACTACCGAAGTGAGTACATATGTATTTACATGAAATTAAGAGATACTTAGTCCAGTAAATATTAAATAATATTAAAAAAATATATGAATGAATTTACTAATTGAAAGATTTACTGGTCATTTTGGGTTAAATTAGTTTTATAATTTAGACATATATTATATACATCAATAAGAAAGAGTTTGAGGCCTGCAAAATTAATTATCAACCACGATTTCTGTGCGCACTCGTAAGTGTCCGGTAATGCATCTTGCGAAATAACTTTAAATTGCTATAAACGAAGAGACACAAAGCAACATAAAATCGTTTATTTCCCTGTCACTTAGGACAGGTTTATCAAAACATTTAAAAGGTTAAAGGTTCTTAGAAATTATAATGTCCATTAGCATCAAGTGTACAACAAAAGTGTAATAAAATAAAGGATTACATCTCTCTATGTCGAAACAAAGCGGAGTCGAGAACATAAAAATATGAACGCTGTAGCTATAAATATACGAGACGTGCAAAAAGCGGGTTCATCGCTACGTCGACGATTGCATAAATACAACGAGCCTGTTCGAGGAAGTCTCAGTAATGACCAATTTGCATCGGGAAGCCGTCGCGACGCATTTTTCCAATTCAACTTTCCATAATGAGTCCGATACCATGTAGGTTTTCTTTAAGTCTGTGTACATTTTAATAGTTTGTGACGTATTTTAGTACGTCAGTGCGTGCATGTTCTAACAATAGCACTGGGATTAATGAATGGACTTGAATTCACCCGATAAGGCAATTGTATTTCTGATTGTATATTAAATATACCTATATTTAGCTCACAAACTAGTACTCAATTTGCATAAATCGACCGAGTAGAAATTAATAGTCTGTCAAACTAATATAGTATCCGTAGAAAGCATAAATAAACGTTTACTTAAAGTATCGTTAAGCTTTGCTTCTTGCGTGTAAATGCGTGTCTTTCGTGGAATGCAGAGAAGCTAGTGTAGGTGTAGCTGTGGACGGGCGACAGCTCCAATTACATCGTGGTGCGAATTAATTTACAGTAGAAGGCGCCGGCGTCGCTCTCACCTTGACATGTCGCAGACGTGCCTGATGCTGACAGGACGCTCGGTCCCTACAGGTTTGCGTAAGCCCTTAATACGGCTAAAGGATTTTTACACGAACTTTCGCTTGCTTTCATTTTCATTCTTCAAATTTTTGGTTTGTTATCGAAATATCGCAAACTTGAGCGAAGTTTTAAATAAAAAATAACGTGTTTAGTTTGTGAGTCAAATGTGTGTATTGTTTGAATGTTTTTTCTTAGAATTGGTCTTGAAAAATTCATAAAATATTTTGTCTAAAGTCCTTTTGAAGTAAATGGTTTAGTTACTAAGATCTGTAATATTTACTTATATGAGATAATGATAATGGCATTCCATATAGCATGCGCATACGTAAAACTAGAACGGAGGCTGTATAATCGGAGGCTGCGCGTGCGCTTTTGATGCAGCGTGCTCTCAGACGCCGGCAGTCGCACAGGTCTCGTGGCGGCGGTCGGACGAGTCGGTACGCACCTCCGCATCACGCTTTCACGAACGCAATTACGATAATTTTATGATTTTATTTGTGCACCGTGAAGAAAGTGTACAATAAAATGTGTTAAACGGATACGTTTATAATGTCCGGCTGAACATTTCGTTTTAATTGTGTCACATAAATCTATACAAATGAAGATGACTGTAAATCGCATAAGGGTAGTTGTGCTTGGGAGTCCTCGAAGTGGGAAATCAGGTTAGTATTTTTTTATTTATATATCTAAAAAAAATATATTTTTTTGTTATCTTGTGATTCGGTGTTGTGGTCATTTTAATTTCTTATCTCAAAGTAATAAAAATATTGTTTGTAAGTAGAATTATTAAAATTTAAAATATAGTTAGTAAATAAATAAAAAAAATCTTATGATCAACATAGTTTGTCATCATCAAATGACAAGGTTAAAATTCCATTGTGTTACTCTAAGATAGGAATTTATATGATGTTATCATTACATTCCAGAGGCTTAAGTCTCGCATCTAAGATAAAATAATTATTTAGAAATAATAACACGCCAGAGATAAAAACAATTGCAAATAACAATATTTTTTATCCTTTTAATATATGCCTTTTGTCGGGTCTATCCTGAAGTACTTTTAAATATATTTGTTATAAATTATAAATAAAAATAACAGATTGAGAATGGCAAAAATGGAATTGATTTTTCAATCCCCAGATAACTCTTATTTACCGAATAATATTTTTATACGCTACAGAAAAAAAGATAAATTTTATTTTCCTGTTAAATTGTAATTTAACTGTAATGGATAAGTTGGTCCTTAAACGGGCTAGTTTTTGGAGCTAGATTTTGTTTTTATATGAGTATGGCAAATAAAATATTTTTAGACATAACAATGTACATTTTAAATAACAATATACATTTTTTTGAATGTTATAAGCCATCGATTGTCTCCAAGTCAATATACATTTTATAGATAACCTACCTAACAGAAGTGCTTAGAATGATAGTTTAAGATTACTTAGATTCCCTAGAATTACTGTTAACTTGGAAAGAAGTGTCCGCATAACTCGGGAGCTTAACGCATATACCTACATATACGAGCAACGACCTCGGATACTTGTTAACGACGGGACGTTTAAGTTACACAACTCGATGCTGGCGCCAGCGTCGCTGCAAGGAAATCGCTGACCCATCGGCCAAGTCGCCAAGTAATTGCACCGCCCTGATTGTACCCTGACTGACCGGCCTTAACGCATGGCTTGCAATTCATTACTCCTAGATCAGACGTGCGTAATTGTTTTTAAAGGACATGTATGACGAAGGAGGCGGAGAAGAAGGCCGAGAAACATCGGTTGGCTAATGTTTGTTTGCATGTTCGTTAAAGATTAGACAAGTTAGTGGATCTCAATAGAATATGTAAAGTTCCTTGTGGTTTATTTATTTTGATCACGTAAAATCACGTCTCATTTCGTAAGTAGGCACATTACATTTTTATACGTGTTATTTTTTTTGGTTTTCCTTTTGTGTTCAAGTTGGAGTGAATATTCGATCACTCTTATCGTAAACGTGATTAAGGTCAAGGTTTTGACATCAAGTAATGCAAAATATGTATCTTATTACATACATATTATTTAAACGTAAGTCGAACCGTTAAGCAAAAGAGCTTTTGAGAAGCACGGGTCAAGCATGTAATAAATAATGACATATAAAGTACGAGCGCGTACTTTCATTTTTAATAATGTTTTAAAAGTCTTGCGGCCTATTTGGATTCAACTCCTAAAATAGAGCCATAATTGTTGAAAAACAAGTAAAACCTTGTTCCTAATACTAGCTTCATTGTTTAGGACATTTCGAAATCTTAAAATAAAAAATGCTTTGAAAAAATAAATAAAAACGCTAACTAAACCTTTTTGGAGATTCAAAGTCTTGTATCTATAGCTTAATAGTATATAGTTTTATTGTCTATAGTTTAATAACATTATTTAGCTGTATGCAATAATGTAACAGTTCTTTAGATATTTTCATAATACCCTCCGTCAGCATTCGTTATAGGTACATGTCGCGACAGTTGATTGATGGTTCTCATAACCTATTAATTACCCATAGATCCCTGTCGATACAACACTCTTTGTTCCTCCTGATACCGTCTCATTCATCAACGTGCGCTGTGCCATGTAGCTTAACCATTATAATTTGTCTTATAAGCTCCAGTGCCCATAAAGCTTAACAATTATGATTAATTTTAAACAAACATGTTTCTTAAAAAAACGGAATGTATAAATATTTATATATTAAAACATAAATCAATATGGATTGTTAAATGTTATACATGCATAATTTGATCACAGAGAAAGCAAAATATCCATTGGAGGCGGAGAAAAGGAACAAAACAAAAACGAAAATGAAATTCGACATGTATTTCAAAGACGAGCGAACGATTGTGCTATAAGAATAAGATAACTTTATACGATAGTCATTCCATTGTTGAGACAATAACAATTTTGTCATAATATTTCTAATATGCAAAGTTTAATTTCGTCTAAGGCATATTATATTAAGCTGAACCCAAGCGGAATCGTATGGTGCGGAATCTATTCCAAGTCCATTGTCATGCGGTAGCTGGGACGGTTGCATAACGTTGTTGTGGCATTAGTTTGATGTAAGCCCGATTTAGCTCATGATTCGACTGTCAACCTGAACGGTAACAACGCTAACTCCCTGAGGAAATAATCCACGTCTCAAATGACTCATAATAATAGCTGTTATAGAACCCGACAATGGTCCACCAATCGACGGAACAATGAATTCAGATTGCAATGGCTTTGAAATGTATTATTATGATTTGTATTTACTAGCGTAAAAACAATGTGCATTCCGATGTGATACTTACATAAAGTGGGAGCTATAATAAAAAAATAGCAATGTACATCGATTTAAATTAGTGAAGCTAAGTGAAGCATCTCGTTTTATGTTTAGTAATTGCGAAATACGTAACAATTTTCTTCTGTATAATACGACAGAGCAATCTGTCTTCCGCATATAGTATACTTAGTTAACATTATATCGTGCATCATTAGAATATGTCCAACTATAATCCATCAAAGACGAGAACATGTCTCGTTCGTTGAAGCATTGTCAGAGAAGCAATCAGCTCTTTGAAAGCGTTCCGTCCTTTTGATGTGCTGCTAGGATTCTCCACACTTCATCTCGTTGGTAGGCCGGTAGCCTACGCGGCTATTCAAACGATCTGCCTCGTCATCCGTGTTGATTGTGGACACCCTTAAATAAGAATTCCAGGAGTATCCATCACGTGAAAAGACTAATCAATGCCAGACCAGTAGAAAGTTCGGAGCATTGACCTTTTGATGACTGTTGAAGTAGAAAAGAATTGGGTACTTCAAACTTTGAAGTTCAATGATATTGTTTATATAGGCGTACAATACCAAATTAAAAAAGATTTTAATTATAATTTTAAATAAGGTAATTATTTTTAAAAGTCATGATATTTATATTATTTTTTTGTTACAGCAGTGGTAGTGCGCTATCTTACGAAACGCTACATTGGTGAATACAGCTCGACTGGAGGTAAGCTTCACATTAAAATATATACTTTATTATATAACATTTAAAAGTAAATAAAGCACTGCCAATGTAAGGAGGTTTGAGATGTTTGTGAAGTGTTGCCATTGTGTAAGATCATTGATAATTAAAAAACTGAACAACTACCGTAAAAAATTAAAAAAACTTAATTCCTGATTACGTAAACAAATAGCTAAATACAATATAATAACAGACAGTTCAAGTGAATTACGTCAATAATGTAACAAACAATATTCCGTTTTGAAGGAAAGGCCGTTTCCTTCCGACCTTAAGTCATAATCTACGTCAGAGCAATGACGTACAAATATTAAAAGAAATTGGATTATTTTTACATAATGTAAAAGTATTGGACAATAACGTATAAGTAGGAAGGCGCCAAGGGTGAAAAAAAATAAAGAAATGTCACTTGTTATTAATAAGGTCAATGATAAAAAGGAACGTTAATTCTTGTTTTTTTTTTTTATAAGCCTTTTTTGGTATGGGTGCATTTAATTTTAGACTGTCAAAAATATCTATTTCATACATTATAAATTATTAAAGTTTTTTATTAAACTTATTTCATTTACAAGAACAAAATATTTTTTAATGTAATGTAAGTCAATTTTAATACTGTAATAATTGAAAAAAGGTTTAATGTTTATTTTTTTTATATATTAATTATGGTTTTTTATTGTAATGACATACCTATTTCACAATAAAAAAACAATATGTATTTTTAACGTTTTATATATAACTTTGTTGACAGATTTCTTATACCAACATCGAGTGGCTTTCGATGGCGTTGTTTCTGAGGTGGAAATTCTTGACACATCAAATTGTGCGGTAAGTTAATTTTTATTATTTTAAATTTCAACCGACAACAAGATAAAAGTCGTTAGTTTTTTTTCTTGAACGTTATTATGATTTTATATAAAGAATCATTAACAGTTTGGCAACATCAATATAATCTGTTTGTTTATTTACCTGGCACATTGTTATGCAATTATTACAAACAGTGGATCTATTGTGCTTCGCTAGTATATTATAAGCTTAAATAGGAAGTGTATAATCAAGAGATAGATGGGACAAAAGTTAATTTAACTTCAAACAATGAAGATGTTTATCTGACGGTTAGCTGGCGGCGGCGCTTGATGTAGTGCGTACGATTTAATTACATGAAATTTATTACAAGGTTCAAGTAGTAAGTTAGTAAACGAATTGTATGATAAATTCTATGCCGGAACAAGGAATATATTAAATCGATTTATGGCTGTTGCGTAAACTTTTAATTAAAGTATTTCGTCATTGTTGTGATGGTAAACAAGTTGAAGCTTTTTTTTTTCATTTTTTTTACACTCAAGCCTAGAAAATAAATTATTTATATCTGTAGAAGAACATTAGTTGTAATTTATTAAAAATATTGTTTTATTTATCTAGGTACGCGGTTGTCTAGGTGATCATATACGATGGGGAGACGCCTTCGCCGTTGTGTATTCAGTGTGCGAGCGACGTTCGTTCCTCGCGGCCGCGGAGATACTGTCTCTGCTGGAGCGGACCCGCCTGCCCAGCTGTGCTGCTGTCACACTCCTGGGCAACAAACGTGACCTCGAACACGCCAGGTCATTAAAGAAAATTGCATAAACATTGATCTGATGTCTTAACAAAAAACAATGAATCTTATAGAGGAAAGCTTCATCTATTGACTTAAAGTATGTATTGGTGTGTAGGGAGGTCCACGCGGATGAGGGTCAAGAGTTGTCGCTGCGGTTCGGGTGTCAGTTCTACGAGGTGTCCGCGGCGGAGTCGTGCGCGGGCGCAGCGCTCGCCTTCCACGCGCTGCTGCGGGAGGCGCGCGCGCTGGCGCTGCTGCTGCCTGCGCCGCGCCGCAAGCTGGCCGCCTACTCCGTCTCCAAGGTACGACGCGGCCGCCACGCGCGATCAACGTCACATTTATTATATTAACACATTTTTTAAACTTTATTAACATTCTAAATTTCATTTACAGGTAATTGGGACGATATTCGGAAAAAACAGTAAAAGTGTACGAAAGAAACGACCATCTCTTAGTATTTAATTGTATTTATTTATTGTATAGAATCCATTTATAGACTGCGTGTAGATAAGTGATGTGGGTTGACATCGTCTTTGTATATTTACCCATTGTTGAATATAAAAAAAAAACATATAATATTTTCTAATATTATAAAGAGTTTGGATGATTGTCCGGAACGAATCGATGTTATTATATTCATCATGTAAGAACGCGAGCAAAGCCGCGGGTTAAGGTTACTAAGCCATAAATGAATATTTTCTCAAAAGCGAGAAAGCACAATAGTATGAATAAAACGATGTTTTTTACATAAAGTTATCACACCAGTGGCAGAAACGCCTGATCTCTCTAAAGCTTAATTATAATGCGATGTAAAGCTATCATTATTTTCACTTATATTGTAAATAATTTAAACATTATATGTATCTAAATATTGAATGAGAACCTCGCATTAAAGTTATTAGGTTTTAATTAGGAATAAACCTGTAAATATTATTATATTGTGAATTATTAGACATATCTGTTAAATATAATAAAAACATTTTCATATAATAAATGGTTTTATTTAAGAAAACTAATCAGTTTGTCAAAGTATTGATAAACTTAACAGCGAAAATCAGACATCTAACTTGGCTATCGTTAAAATGATATAGGATAGGAAGTGTTGACCCAAAGCCCCCGAGATTAGCCCCGAGCGTGGGGTTTTACTCCAGATTCTGCCCCATATATCTTTCAAAACAGACACTAACAAGGTACAAGTAGGCAGTAAAACAGTGCAATATTTCCAGTATTGATAAATGACTCTATCCAATGGCACAGACAAATAGAACGGCCAGTATTATAATGAGTGTTGCAGCTGAAAGGTTTCGTTCGATTTAAGGACGATAAGAAACTGTTACATTATATGTTGTTACATTATTTAATTAAGTAGATATAAGACACAAAAGATATTTGATATAAAACGAATAAGTGTTGACGGCCTTCAGTTCTCCAGATATTGTGATCTCTCAAGCTATATTACAATAATCTTACTTACTTTGATAATGTTTCGATAGTTGATTAGATGATTTCGATAATTCATTATTTTATGATCTGAAACTTTATTTACACGCACCATATGTGTTTTGACTTTAGAAATATTAATATTTTTAATTTAATTCAAAAGTCATTTAATAAAAGCATTCTTTTATATCACTAAGCAGCAATTAAAATATATATTTTTTTTGAGGTCATGTTACGAATTCAAATAATATTATTGTAATATACCAACAAATATTTTTAGAAGTTTGAGTGTTTTTAAGATTTCATGGCAGGCCTGCTGTTCTGAGAACTGGTCGTAATATGGAAATAGATAATAACAGTGGAGTGACTAAGTGATTTCTCGTCTAAGTCTAGAACGTATGGCTCCGAGCATCCACACCCACTGGACGTTAGATGTCTGATAGCGTCCCACTATAAACAAAATATGCCGGTACTAGTTTACATGTGAAAGCTAGCGACAGGTGCAAATTTAAGGCGTTCAGAGAAATTTTGCAATATAAGTGTTCAATCAATAATATACTCTTTATTAATATTGGTAAAGCGGAAACCGATTGTATAAAAATCGTGAGGATAAATATACTATACTGAATGAGTAGCACAGAGTAATAGCTAATAGAGAGCTTACAAATTTCTTGACCTAATATTACACTGGAATGTGGAAAAGGAACTATCTATTTATAATAAGATCTAGTATTTGCTTCACTGTGCATTTTAATTTTTTTAATACACTCCACGAGTAAACAAAATATATATGTATTTTCACAAAATTATAAACATAGAGTCTGTATTGAAACTAATTCTACTAGATTCGGTACAAATATTTTTTATCTAGTTATTCTTTTATTAATGATAAACACAAACGTGTTATATTTTATAGTAAATAGTATTTGACTCGGTGCCTAGTTAGTTTGATGGCTAGTTTCTATCTCAATCTAGTATTCTCAATAGCTGGTTCACACATATATTACACTGTTATTCAGTAAGCACTAACTCGCTAATCCAATAGTCCTGTTACTGGCGCCAACGTTGCGTTCCTTCTTAGTTCTTATGTCAGACCGTGAAATGCTCGGGAAGAGAAAATAAATCTAGTTTATTCAGTGTAGTAGAATAACTGTTCTATTTCCTAGTACTAGAAGCAACGGTTGTCGGTTTTTAAATGTAATTTCATCTATTTAAACATGAACTTAAATACTTGTAATTCATAACTTTAAAATAATAGGAAGTCATCATCGCAACGAAGAAAGTATATAATAATTATGTACACGTCATAATTTAATCAAAAGAGGTTAAAAGCCTGTGACCTTTTCCGGTATTTTGCAAATTTAGTGTCAATTACAAAAGTAATGAATCGGCATTGATTAGACAGTGAAAGCATTTAGCATGTAATCAGATAGGATTCATCTCGCGTAGTTGTAAGCTATTGCAGACAACTGGCCACGATTGTACAATCAATCGATAATCGAAAATATACTCGTAATATAGATATTTAATCGTTTTTTCCTATTATACTTTGCACAATGACTGTCTATCATTAGATTTACCTGTTAAGTTTATTCAGTCTTTAAATACCAATTATTTTTTTTTAACAATTATCATAAAAATGTCCATACTGTTAAAAAAATACCAATATATTATATAAATTAAAAATAAAACAATAAATATAAAATTTCTCAAAGCGCTATGAAGCAGCCCTTACACATCATAATTCGTAACTTGGGCAATAAAAGTGAGATGTGATAGGAGTGACACAGAGATACACCGCGGTGCAGACGTCGCGTTCTTGACTCTCTTATCGTATCTGTCACTTTCATCTGTAGATCAATGATTACTTGTGTCGTCTAATTGCTGGGTCTCGGAGGCTCGCGTGACTGGACAGTGACGTCTGAACGGTTATCTAATATGTTCTGACATTTTTATATCTTTATTTGTATTTTTTTTAATTTAACTGTCGTAGTATTTTTTTAAATTATAGGAAGGCAAAGACCTAGGCAAGTGTCATTGACGCTGATCCTAAAGTTAAATGGACAGTATTCGTTGTTTATATTCAAATGAATGGACGTTTCCATTCATTTGAATATAAAACACCTATAAACCTATAGTACAGCGTCATCAAATGTCAAATACATACTTTTATCATTCTATTGTCGATTCTACTAAAAAGGTTTATATCAAATATACAAATATACACATTTCATATTCTATTCGTTAAAGTTAATGCCATATATTTATTAAGACCTTAACTGTGACTAAAAACACCAAATGTTTCTAATTATAGATATTACCGCATTAAATTGCATAACTGAATATAGAAGGGTAAGCTATTAGAACAGATTCCACATACATAATACAAACGTGTGGTCAAATGTATGAATCTGATAGCCGTTCGAACCACAGGACGCCCTTGCACCTACCTTGCCGGCGTATTATATACACTGAGTCTCAAATGAAATAACAAGGTTCTAATATCAGTTCCACGTATACTTATATATATATAACACTGATGATTAATAAGTTCATAGATCAATGAAAGTAATCAATTAAGAGTCTTACTATTATACATTGTAAAGTAAATATCAGGGGAAATTTACAATCAAATTTGTCTACAATTGGTTTACTTTGTTGCTTGTAAATTTATACGTCTCATTACCAATTTATAAACAGTTTGTGGGACGTTTGTTATAAATCTTGTTTATAGAATATCCACATTATTACAATTTATTCAGACGACCATCTGGTGAACCAAATACCACTTTGTCGAGTCCCTTATTTATATATACTCATTGAAGGAAAACACCATGAGGAACCTTGGATATTTTAGAAGGATTGTATTATATATATAATATTGATATTATAACATAATATAATTCTTCTAATATTACAATCCACAGTAGAATAGCGTGGTGGGTTAAAATCGACATCCTTTTTAGAAAGGCGGCCAAATGAGAACATTTTACAACATTGTTCAAAAACATATTAAAATGGTTTGTAATAAATGCTACATAATTCAAAGGTTTCATAATATTTAATTTCCTTGTCCTGCAATATTATTGTATAACTGTAGACCTGGTATCAGTTTAACACTAATGGACTCTAACGATGATAATCGGAGATCACCTGTCTGATGGCTGATGTCTCATGTCTGACGAATGAGAACTTGCGGGATACAGCTCATCGGAGAAAGTGAAATTGTTATTGATATATGGACACTGGAAACGACAGCTATATTATAATTTTTTATCATTCTTTGGTTGTTTTATAATATTAAATTTTAAGTTTATTAACATCACTTATAATTTTTATAACTTATGTCTAGAATATGTAATGAATTTATTAAGTGTTAAATGCTGTTATAAGAGGAGTTCATGATAAACTGAATTTAATGATCAATTTATTTTATAGTAATTGAAATATTATAAACATTAATGTTTTCCGTGATGAGGCCTTTAAGAATCTAACTGTTTTATTCCTTCATGGTGCTTTGTTAATGTTAAATTTAATATCATTTTGTATTATTTGGATACTAAGCTGTAAGTTCCATGCCTACAATAATGTATATGAGACACGTGCTCGCTCTTCTAGATATTTTACATCTTCATATATACGTCCATCATTTAAAACTAGTCGAAAAGATTACACTAAATGGCTAATTTGTATTTGTAAAGCACGCGTCGCGGATATCATGTCACGCTTGTTACGTTCTTATACACTAACCGGGAGCTGTACCATTTATCTATTGAGATACTTTTTATGAAAGCGTTTGACGCCCATTATATATATATATATATATATATATATATATATATATATATATATTATTTGTCTATTTAAAAATAATACCTTTTATTGAGTTATTTGAAATAATATCTTATTGAACGCAAAGGTAGAGTTTTAGCAAATTATTGCCTCCGAATCAAACCTATTTATATTTCTTGAGTACTTATAACACTTGAAAGGCTTTAAGCTAAAGATACCGAGGCTTTTATCGATTTTCATTTACACATCACTGCGCTCTATAAGAAGGTGGCCGTTAAGAGATTAATAATTAAGATGATACAAGTCTCATTATAGGTTTTATTACTAATAAATTATAAAAATAAATACAACTAATTTTATAATTGCATTAAAATTAGATAATCAAATTCTCACGGGTCATTAATTATACAGAGGAAGCAATAAATATAAACTTTTAAAAGTGAGATAAACCGGATCCAAATAGAGATACAATACGAACTGAGATCCCAAACATTTTCAACAACGTTCTTGAGGTCGATTTCTTTTTTAATCTCTCACTCTACCTTCAATAAACGTATCAATAATATGTGACGTTAAGGAGGCTTCATAAAATGAATGTAACAAATTGCTTTTCGAAATTAATTGCTTTTAACGGCGATCTTAGATTTAGTATTTAATATTATTTACGAATTATGTGATTCGTTTCTAATGGTCGCCAATTATTCTAGTGTATATTTAGGAATAGAGCACTTAAAATTAAAATAATATATATATAGTGGCGATGTATAATATTTACTTATGTCTTATTTATATTTAAGGTTATATTGTATGTCAAATTGGTTTTCTATGCAATAAATAAATAAATATATATAGTTATATAAAGACTCTATCAACGTTAATTTTTTATTTCAAATAGGCATACATTACATTTGTGAAGTCGGACTCCAGTTGTTCTATAATAATAATTTTCCAGGAGGTAATAGATAGAAGCACTCATTATTTTGTTTGTATGAGATATCTTTTTAAGGATTCTGAGGATAAAGGATATTTGCGAGACAAGGAAAAGCACTCTCGTTGTACCTTGAAAGCTGTGGACATTCGTAGAAGCCACCAAATAGTTCTTTGCTTTTTGTGTTTGACTTTTAAATGTGTTGTATGAGAATAGGAGTATAAAAAAATATGAATATATTAATAATTCTATGAATTATTTGAAGAGTGTGAGCTTTAATCGCGATTTCGATCTCTCGGCAGTCTCTTGAATCAAATAGGATTATTGGATTATTAATACGCGTAATTTAAAATAGCCCCAGTCTTTGACGATTGCAGCTGAGATCTTATCCTGTGCACGCTTAAAATGCTCGGCGCCAACTTCTATTACATATATTTATTGCATGTCTCTCATGAAGAAGATGTAAATCCAGCTTCTATTTCAAAGTTTATAAAGCTTTATTTTAACTTTGTATCCCACATATTAAATGCGCTTCCTAAAACAGACCTTCCTCTATAGAGACAGAGTTCATTTGAGATCAGTGATATTTAATATTATAAAATATGCTCACAATTTTGCTATCGATTCCCGACATCCGCTCATTACAAGGTGTTGGAATGCTGTTCAAGATATTTTATATTGTGCATTCCAGGTGAAGTGCAAAAATAACAGACAAAAATATTTATGACAGGGCACCCGTCCAACAAAAGTAAATTGAAAATTGTTCACAATATATTTATATATATATATATCTTATTCTAATTGAAATGAACTGTAAAACATCCTCTCATTTCTTTATTTTATTTCAATATTTTATCTTTTAGGTAGTATTTATTTATTTATTTATCTCAATGTATAATGTATGTTCGTTCAAGAGATGAAATAAAGATATCCATGATTCGAATAACCCATTGGACGTGATTTACGAGTCCACGATGAAACAGCTTCAAGCAAATATATAATTAACATTACAAATGTAGATGAAGATTATTTAGATTGAAGATTATTTATAAATAATATATCAACTTCAATAAATATATCAACGAATTAAAGAATATCTTTGGTTTGTATTGTTTTAAAATAAATATCGTCTTTTCAGAAAACTATAAACGTCATAAATGACACGGACTGGCAGACTTAAGCTTTAATTATAAATAGGTAGAGAATTGGTACATAATATATATTTTTTATAAACCGTTTATGACACAGAAATAATATTTTATATCTCATGGTTGGTCAACAGTATTTGTGAGAAGGTAGCATCAAGTTGTGCTCTTTTGACTGCAGCATGGCTGACTCGTCTTGGATCCTCTCAGAGAAGGTTGGTGTGAACAATCTATTCAATTTTAACAGTTACTCCCTTATTCCCATCTTAGTCTCCTTTATCTCTTCCCAGTTCTTGGGACAACAATACATTTGTATTATTAAATACCCATTGCTCCTGTCATCCTATACTATAGAAAACAATAAAACCAGAAACGAAAAATCTTGTAAATATATGATAAAATAGTTTATTATTTGGGATAGGATGGGAAATAATGACAGGAACTAGATGACGCTCTAGCAATAGATAATTTAAAAGTAAATAAAATACAACAATTGACTTGGTGAAATCCTTTATTTCTTTATTTTTACAAATATATATATTATAATTTGTAAAACAGACAGCTGGACAGTGCTGTCGATCATTTTTATTAAACTTATCGGTTCATTAACGGATCGTATTTGATAAATTCGCTAAAATAACAATAATTTTCACTAAAAATAGATTTTGATAAGTTTTATTTCTATCTAAAAATTTATCAGTAAAATTAGTAATCGACAAATTAAAAAATATATTTGTCTGATAATATAAGCATACTATAAACGTTGCTATCACCAGTTATGAGTTAAATATTGCATTACGAAAACATAAAAGGCACTATAATTAATAGTTTATATCAAAACGAATGAAGATATTATTATATAAGTTAAATAATTAAATAACTAACGGAACTGAGATAATGTTTTACGAATATATTAAATCGGATATCCGTGATTTATTATTATTTCATATGTCGAAAGAGTACGTGAGAGATAATTCATTTAACTAAAGCTAAGATTAATTTTATATAATTTTGATAGATGTTTATAATAATTGCATTAAATAATTTGTTAAATTTACAAAGTATACAATTTATTTATTTTATTAAGCTAGAAGCTTTTGTCAACGTTTTTATACTACCTACGAATGTAAAAAAAATATTAGAACCCTAAATACTCTTAGATCTGAATCTGATATCCAAAAACGTATGATTCCCGAACAAACATTCATTTTCTATTTCTATAAAAAAAATTATCACCACTTCCAATACAAAAAAACTAGAATTTGATCTCCAAAAAATGCATGTTTTCAATATATACAAACATCTTTTACTCCACCATTCCAGTACAGCGGTTAAAATCCTGACAGCGAGAGGAAGTTGAACAGTCTCCTATTCAAACAACATATCCTAATAATATCCTTATAATATCCTTACGTGTCATTTCTATATCTGAAGTCTATTACTGCGATTTTTCACATAAACCCGTTTAGTAGTTTTAGCTTGAAAATGTAACATACATTCATATACTATCATAGAATAAGAGTTAAAAAATAACCCAATAGCAGTGTCTAAGTGTGTAATTATTGAATGAACTTTAAATATTTATACGTAACTGAATATCAGCTTCCAATACAAATAAAATCAATTTTAACACACAATCATACATTTTAACAATGTCAATATAAATGTTAGAATTAGATTAATAAAATTCATTTAGATAATAACTCCTGCATTGGTGTTCCGTTTGAAATGGTGAAAAAATATACGGCATGGAATTCAAACTAATAAAAATAAACCAATACAGTTATGTATTCGAATGAATACGAAATTCTATGTTAATATAATACAATAAAAAGTTAAATTAACGACCGCAGTGCTTTCTTCGATGCACCCAGAACTGGTATATTTATAAGAAAAACATCTCGCACGTTCCAATATAAGGCAAAATTCCGAAACTGATGATTATTTACATATAATAATCGGTTTAAAAAATATTTATAGTAAATAAAATCAAGTAGATTTTGTATCGTAACTCCTATACTAACCTTACATGGAGATATCGGATTTAAGATCAAAAAAGGCAAAACAAGACGGGATACCTAATAAATTTATACTAATATAGTATTTATAACTTGATAATAATAAAATATATATTGGTTTGACAATCTTAATGAATATACATATAAAATGTTGCGTCGGAGGCCTTTTAAAAAATATCTAACAGTTCAAGGTTCGTGTGAAAAACTTACATGATTTTAGCAAAACGTACTTCGACAGCTACATAGAGACTTGTGTAACATTAGATGGAATTATTCGAAGGCCGAATATATTAAATGTGCACTTTAATGAATGGGCTATTCTTTTTTAATCAATATAACGTTTGTGCAGACGTCAGTTCTTTATTCCTGTCACTTATATGGTAAAAAGATACACACGATATCTTTTTATAATCTAAGTTTCTTTTGTCATCAGACAAACTATTGAATATTTATTCTTGAATTCTATTATTCGTGTTAGTATGTTACACCTACGTAAGTTAAAATTAAAATATATTACTGTATATGGATTTAAATATTGTGTATTGCATAAATATAAGTTTAGATTTTTTAGCGTTTACTCCGTAAAAAAATGTCCTGATATTTTAAATGTTTTAAAGCTAAAATGAAGCGACATTATCTGACCTGAGTTGTGATATCTATGAAGATAAGTCTTCAATGAGGAGAAGTTGAATTGCGGGGTAAAAATATCGATAAAGGAAAGTCAACCAGAGAAGCTGTCTACATCTCTATTATTCACAGTACAAAAAGCAGCTGAAACATCTTCATGACACCGAATGTCTGTCAAGAAGTACATTACGGTGTACGTAAGTTACATTATCTACTTATCTAAGTATATAGTATAGTATATGTGCTGAATAATATTTGTTATGTCATAACTTCTCTATATAGATAGCTGTATTATCCGACCCGTCATTGCACGAACCTATATAAAGCGTTGATGATCTGAGACGCAATCATAAACAGACCTTGTACTCATTAAAGTATTGTCTGCCTCTAGGGTCTAATAAAACAAGGTTTCTACAAAGTTTTGTAAGTTTTGATGACACGAACTAATTGACTTAGTCTAATTGTCTTAAGCTTTGTAAAAGTTCATTAATATCTGGAACTTTTTATATAATAAAAATCTATTAAAAACTTTTTTGTTAATATCAGTATATGGCAACACTAAAGCTTTCGATTGCGCGTCAGAATTAGAAATGAGCATAAATCACATTTGAAATAATAAGAATAAACTCTATAAGAGAACAAACGAATGGCTAATTAACGTTAAAACTAAATGTATATTATCGATATGTTAGTATTTTATATGTTGCGTCACTGTTGATGAAAATTTAAAAGCAATAGTAGAGTATGATCAGTGAATAGCAGATAGAATATTACGTAATTTACTCATTACGTTATTGATTTCACTAAGTTTTGTTCGAGGCGCCCCACTGGGAGCCGACCAGCTCGTCAACACTTGGGCTGTTACTATTAGGACTGTACAGTCTTGATCGTTATTGGAAAACGGCAATGCTTTATAAAGAGAGCCGTCAATACAAAGTTGAGAACAAAGAGCGTTTAAGTCAGTATTGTTTGGTTTTATAGTCACTTTATGTACTCGTTGTTAAAAGGTACGGAGTGCATTTTATATAAGAAGCCATCGCTCCTCATTTATTATTATTAGCAAATGTTTGCCATTTTAAATCACTTTTTTACCATTAAAACGAGAATCGAGAATTTATATCTTACGGGAAGTCATTTTGGAATGAAGATTTGTCTGAATTAAGCCGTTAAAATGTTGCAGTAATTGCTTTTAATACATTTTTATAAAATCTTCACGTTTATTTTATATGCAATTATGAATATTTATTCAAGTATATTATTTAATATACGCGGTAGTAAAGTAATAAAACATAAAGGTTTGTATGGTGTTTATAAATATCCTGTAAAGTCGACTTACGAGTGTGCTCTTAATCCCTAGAGATTTTTATTAAATAATAGCGGAGAGGCGTCGAGTCGATTCAATTTATTGTAAGTGTATCATGCATGGCTCGTGTGCCAAGACAAATATTATGACGCTGGTTGAACTCATTTATAAACCATTGTGTTCTATATTCAAATAAATGGCGGGATTAAAGCGTACACATGTGCTGCTCGATGAATTTCCATAAATCTCTTAACGTAAACTATCGAATAGGATTACTAACCTGTATGTTATATGAAAATACTCTTTTGTGAGGAGAACGAGTAAACAATGAAAAATATATCCGATAACCTTTAGTAAGGCAATAAGTGACGAAACGTAAAGAACTAGTCCGCGAGCAGTATTTCACTGAGAACGTATTCCAGATAAGAAATCAGAAACCAGTGTCATAATGTGGACTCTCTACGCGGGGAGTTTTGCAAGTATCAAGATGGAGTTACTTCATTGTTTTGAGATGCCAGGGGTCTTATTCCTTTCCTTTAATGAAAGGTGAAGGACGGACACGGAATGTGGAATATCTGAGAAACAGAACAGTGTTTATTGTGTAAATTAATCTTCAATGACAACAAAGACTAAGGCATGACTGTGGGGTTGATATGAGACTTATATGGTTACGAAGATAAAGTTTCGTGACAGCCGTATTTATTTGAAGTAACGTCTGTTCACAAATTCAGATAAATTATCAGTCAATAAAGCGAGTCATAATTTTTTGATCTTTTGTCTCCTGTTTTCTGTTTATTTAAATATAAATATACTTAACGGGGCTTGCTTTATGTTCGTGCAGTGAACGTGCATATTCAAGGCTTGAGAGAATTTAGGTTTGTAGTTGCATGTGAGTTATTTGACTATGGGAGTTGACGTTACCAGGTCACGCAGAACATTCTTAAAGTATGCAAAGTGAATATTTGTAAATTAAGTCAAAGCAGTGTTCTGTAATCTTCACGCTTTAGTAATATAAAAGTATTCATTGGGTATTATACTATGTATTACGTACTATATTCTAAAAGTATTATTTAGCTAAGTGGTTTGGGTATCAGTAGCTTTTTTGTATAATATTGAAACCGTTCCGTCGCTCTATCATTTGAGCTACCGTGTCGCTGCCAGACTCGGTAAATGAAGCACTCTATACATATTCGTCTTTATCGGAACGGTGGTGACATCTATAAGGCTTCTTTCAAAAATCCTAATGCATCTAACTTTGCAGTGTAGATGAACATTGAAAAGGTGCCACAACCGATGTTAATGTTTGAAAATATTTATATTTATTTAAAATTTAAATAAGCTTAACATGGCTATACTGTGTTTAGAGATAATTTGAACCATTGACATTTTAGTTAATATATAAAATAATACAAATAACAATGAAATTATTAAACTTATAGATCTTTATACTTGCTTTAGCAAGAACTTTACTGTCTTAGAGGAAAAATGTAAATTGATTTTCTATCCCAGTGATGTGGGTCAATCCTCTGAGCTCAGCCATTATGGTGTAACTGAGCCCGGGGCTGCGGCGGATAAAAAGAGAAACTTTCGTGATCTTCGCTACCGTTTTCTAGAAAATTGCGTTTCCTTAGTGAAAGTAATATAATGATGTAGCGCAGGATTTAGGGTTGATTGATTGATTGATTTATGAATTAATTGGATTTTATAATATTCATTGAATAATACACAAAAATATATTTTCAAAGACCGCTTTAAAGTTACTCACCTAACTATTTAAGTGTTCAATATTATTTTTTCCGGGACTAAAAGTTGAATATTATTTGTATATATAATATAAACTATTTGTCACTCTATAATTTCAAAATAAGTTATTTTACTAATATACTGGTTATTTTGGGTTACTTACAACGGCTGAACTGATTTTTATGGAACTTTATTGATAGAGCTTTTAAAGAGTTTGTTGGCAACCCAATTCTTGCCTTTTTCTTTCATCTTCAATATTTTGGAACCAACTTGAGCAGAGTCGAATTATCTATAAAAACTATAAAAGTTTCTTTCGCCTATTTTAAGCTTTACTAATTACAAATTTAATGTTATTTTCGTAAATGTTAGTTTTGTTTTTTTATCATTTATATGGCATTACACTGGTAATTTAATATCACGCGTATTTTTTTATATTTTTATACAATATGTTGATGTATGAAGCTTTTGTTTGCGGCTTCCTCGTGAGTATTATATTACAATATAACTGTATTCATTTTTAATAATAATGATTTAAAAAACAATAAAATATGTTAAAACATATAGAAAGATATTTTTATCGTTAAAGAAAGCAAAAATCATATTAAAAAATTTATTTGGCGAACAAACCGGTTGTTTACTTCCTTATATTATTACGTCATATAATCATCAAATAAAAAACATTCGTATTAGTAATTCAATATAACGTTAAACATGACACGACCGCGCTTACATTATTAGTGAGGCGTGTTTAATAAATGAACGTTACATTATATTAATACTTATTATAATATACTACTTTTCGAATATTTAAACCTGTTTTAAAGTTAACTATTATATGATAAAATTAAAATAATCTTTATTACGTACAATACATTATAAGGGAGATACAAAAACAGCAATACAGAGGATAAAATAACCAAACAACATAAAGGTATTGAAAATAATCAAAAGAAGAAAAACCATAAAGAAGTGATTCACAGAAAAAAACAAAATAAAAAATTTAATTAACATCAAAAAGACAATAAATAAAGGTTTTTGATTAAATAAACATTCGTTCCTATAACAAAAAAGGTACAGATATTTGTTTAGGGTAGGGGTAAAATATGAAAATTCAAAATTCCTATCCCCCCTCAATATGGAACGAAATTTATTAACATTTGTGCAATTACTACTAAATTGTATACATACAGGTACTAGATTTATAGATGTTTGTGTATGAAGGTAATATATCAAGTTAAACACGATATAGAAGCGACAACTCATAAGTCCATTGTTCTTTATTTAATATTAGACCTCAACGTCAATGCACTATTAAATTGAAAGAGAAAGAGAGATTGAGAGAGACTTTTCGCATGACGACAGATTTAATACAATTTTGCAAGTAATATTATATTTAAAATAACAATAAATCTGGACAATTGCTAATGTTAGAGTATTTTGTAGCACTAACTACGTATGATTAAGATAATTCAGACTTCCTTACTGCCGTGGTCGGTCTTCCGGTCCAGATATAGTTGTATTAGCTCCCGTTTTATTGATATTAATATCAAAGCTGTCTTGAACACTTTCCAAATGTCAAACAAATGTACTGAATGGTACTGTTCGGTTCGATTGTATCTTTATTTGGTGAATTATAAACTTTAATCTATAAAAATTCACTTGCTTAATAACTGTCACGCTCAGATTGCTCAAAGATCTATCTGGTATTGAGTAATTAACCCGCAGGTTATGATTACCTCACGACGTGATCGATCGGTGCTCAGGTGCCTTTCATACCGGGAATTCATAAATGCATACTTTGAGCATTTGTCACATTTATTCTTCTATCTTAATCTGAAATAGATTAATCGTTTCTGATAAAACTGTATAAGCTTTAAACACTAATGATTCATATTTACGTAATTGTGAACAATACTTTTATTATGAAAGTGTTTTATTATATATATATATATAAATATATAATAAAATGCTCACGATAAATACACATGTAACTTGCACAATGAACTGCGCACACCCACGGTCTGCTTTTGCCAGATCAGTATCTGGTAAACTAATTCAGGTGCTACATGTGGTGCAATCAGCTCTATTCACTGCCTTTACGTTGTAATTACTCTTAAACTATATCTAAAGCTTTACCATTATGTATTTATATACGTTTAGCATCTTGATGGATGATACGTAGAATACAAAATAAGACTTGTCCCCGGCACACTTGTGTTTGTTTAAAGGACCGTATTACATCTAAACAAAAGAAGATTTATCATGCTTTCTCTTAAAGCGTGATCTACGGCATTCATTTTTGTAGCGTCCGTCATTTATAAACGGATAGCGCCATCCATTTTAACATTTGAAAGAAAGTGCAGTTGAATGCATCGGTTATAATATATTTTTAAGTGGCTGTGTGTTTACAAGAGTAATTATTGTTGCACCGATTAATAACAGAATTAAAAGATAACAGCGGTGTTGAAAGAAAGACTTAATTCCTCATCAAGCAATCACACGTGGGCCAGAGCAAGGGAAAGTGAGATCAAATTGCTTTTATACAGATAACAGGCTAGCTGGAAGACTAATTTAATACTATTGAAACTTTTCATTTTATCTAGATGTTTCAATTTATAACAACAATGGAGAGATAAGAAATTGTCGTTGGGTCTGTAATTATAAGGCAGTAGTTACCCGTCATCAAACCGGTAAAGAACTCTACTGACTTTCTAAGAGTACCTTGTACAATTGACTTTATTATTGAAAGCAAAGATCGTATCTGGCTGTAGTTATTAGCGGGTGATTTAGTGGCCTCGCTTCTAGCCGTTGCCTACGGACCACCCCCTATTTACCGATAGAATATTGGCGCCGCAGACTCGTTATTCAGAAAACCTTCATTTACTTTAACTATCCCGTTTTCATCTGTTTACGATGTTGTAAAACACTATGTTGCCTCTCCTGTCATGAAAAACTTGGTAATACGGTGCGAAATACATATATTTTTTTATGTATGGTCTGAAATGGTGATAATTTAAAATAATAACAAACGATGTTAATGCTATGTTAAATATAATATATGGGTTTTTAAAATACTAGTCTGTTCTCCCTGACTCATCAGCAGTCTAAGTCCCTGGACCAATAATACTGTTTGAACAGACGTTTTCAATGTAAGCCTCTCTTAAGAGAGTTTAAACTTTTTATGAAAAATATTTTTTTTAAGATACGTTTATTATGTGAATATTGTGTCCTGGGACTAACATATCCGCAGGGCAAAAAGCTAGTCAAAAAGTAGGACCGGACATACCCGATTTATTTCGTAAATGGAATTAAAAATGTCGTTATTCCAGTCCATTAGTAATATTTGGGTTTCGATGTAAATGTCGACAGTTTAACACTTGTAGGACTATTGCTGATATTCGACACTGATTCCCGCGGACAGCTGTCACACTACACGGACACGGTATCAATATTGCATAAGTGTGCACTCACTCACACACGCTCCAATTAAACAACGCGAACCGGTTTATTTGAATATATATTTTATTTCATATTTTGTATACCTATGGTTGTCAAATAGTAAATTTTAATACTCCTAATATATTTCTAAAATATACTGTATATCCCATAACATATCCTAAAGTAAAAATATTTTTAAATCTTTTTGTTTATTCCTGAAAATAAAAAAAATCTCAAGAAAAAATAAATAATATTATAATACTTTAAAATTTTAATACTTTAAAATTTCACTTTTAAGTAGTTATATTAAAAATGAATTATTTTCATTTTATTATTTTATTTATATATATTATTCTAAAATACTAAATAACTTTCACTCAAAGATGTAATTTAATTTTAAATTAAATTACATAAAAGCAATTAAAAATGTCTAAAATATTTCTCTTTGCACTGAGCATAGCACGAATTTATTGGAGATTAATTTAGATTAATTATACCTATTTTATAGAAAAACGTGAATTTACAATCAAATATTTCTCATAGCTGACAACCCTATGATATATTCTGAACGGTTCTCATACAGTCTATGTTGACATATTTGGGGTTCAATGTACTCGTGATATAATTTACCTTTTCAGTATAAATATTATTTCGTGAAATGCAATCAATAAATATGTCCATATTTTTCCTTATTTATGTAGAACTTAATATGCTGTTAAAATCCTAGCCATTTTTCTAAATATATTTACTTTTCTAAAATAAAAAATAAACTATGAGTTCTGTAAATATCCTAACACAATATCAACTATATAAAAACTATTATTATTGAAGATTTGAGTTTTAAAATAACTTAAAATCTATAACAAGAGATGGCATATTTATTACATTGAGATAGTAAATTCTACTTGATAATGCCACTTAAATTTTACTGTTTGCTGTAGTTTATATGGTAACTTTTTTTTAAAAAATATAATACATTTACACTTTAAATAAATATAGAATGAAAAAATCGTCAACACGGACAGCAATCGAACTTGTGTCCCTGGGAGTCCGTCACCGTCGTTCCGGCTACTGAGCTACCGTGTCGTTAGATGGTGACTGTGTATATATATATATATATATAAGTATATATAAATATATATATATGTGAATGTGTCGTATATTTTATATATATATATATATATATATAATATACGACACATTCACACACGCACACAAATACACACAAACACACACACACACTCGCACACCCATATACAAAGCATCCACAAAGTAATTTAGTATTGATATATTAATTACTTTTGGTTCCCTACTTCTTAGTTTATAATTTTAATAAATGTTTATTTTGTGTAAAAATAACTTTTAAAAAATAAAATTAAAAAATATGCTACAATTATAATTATCGCACGCCTACCAATGTATTACCCTTCTTTCTTTGTAACATGTTTAAAAATAATTTAATGATTTCATTCCTTACATTTCATAATAAATATACTAAGACGAAAGCACTATCTTACGACACGATAGTTGAGTTGGTAGAGAGACGGCTACGGACACATAGGAGATGCAAGTTCGATTCCTGCCCGTGATGATATATTATTTAATTCTTTAGTATAGTAATTCTGACATGTTTTTAGACAATTTAAATATTGATAATAAATAACAGTAAATACAATATTATAACCATTTAATATTTTTCGAAACCAGTATGTGAAATGTAATAATAACGACTGTAATTGAAATTTAATAATATATTTTAATGCAATATAACCCACAATGAAAGCACATCTCAGTTCAGCGCAGTTTATGGCAGATTCTACCGGTCACATATACGGTAGACGTCACCCAATTTAGTGAGACGACTCTACCTGACACCTTATTTGACTTAAGGAATCTCTAAATATCATGTCGTATTTCGAAATGGTACTGTGATATGTTTTTGTATGACAAAATGCTCTGGACGTGAGTCATTGTTTTAATTAAAATCAAGTATTTGTGTTTAACCACACTCAAAGTTATTGACCAATACAATCAATTAAAAGCAATTGCTTATTAGTAGTTTATTGACGATAAAACGGTGATCATTAAGTGTCATGATTTATAAAAATAATAACAATAATTCATTTCACGGTGTATTAAAATTGTTTTAAAGTTTATTATTTAAGTAATTTCGATAAAGAAAATCTAAAGGTTATTTAGAAAAAAGTATATCTATCTGCAAATACTCGTAAGGATAAACCGGCGGTCGTATTTTTATATTTGCGTATTTAGACACGTGGGAGTCGAACCTTGTTTCATTTAGATAACATTGTACCTATTAATTCAACTTTGAATATTCTCAACGTACATGGATTTTCACTTATTAAAACATATTGGTGAATTTATAGCAAACTTAACTAAGCTCAAAACGATCCACCTATTTGAATGAAATATAAAAAATACTGTCCACCTTTTCTATTGGCTATACTAGTATAGTATTAGTGAATGAAATAAATCAACATTATTTTAGCTATTTATGTAAAATGTTTTGTTCTATTTCATATTTCTATATACAAAGTAATTTTCTCCTTTACTTTAAACACTAAAATATTCAACATACGCAACCAAGTTGCAAGAGAATACATAAATAGCGCTTGCGGTTTAGATTTTGCATGAAATAAACGTAGACTTTATTTATTATCAGTAAATTATGTAATAATTACCTCCATTGTGCTGGTATTACCCCATTTTGTTATTTGTGATGCGCAGGACTGGTTTCATTTTAGTCAGTGATTTACGAACCGTACTTATTTTGTAGCTTATTTTCTGGTTGCACGTTAAAAGAGTCTTTTCAATGCCATAGAAGAAATATTTTATAAGATGGTACTTAAAGGTATGCGATCAAAACAACAATTTTGCTGTCCACCGTGTTAAATTTATCTCGTCTCGATCACAGATCATCGTAGGGCCATTACGTCTAGACCATTTTGTATAGTTTTAACTTAATGTTTGCGAAATTATGCTATTTGCCACTAAATATGGCGCCAGTAAGATTTATAGGCATACGATTTAATACGTTAAAATGATTTATGAGGTTAAAGAACTAATATAATATCGGTATGGTCATAAATATTTAATAGGTCATTTTTATGACATCAAGGTCTGAAATAAGGTAGTAAAAGCTAGTCTTATTATATATTTCATTAAGCTTTAATATATATATATATATATATATATATATATATATATATATATATATATTTACCGGCTGTAATGGTTGTAACTTTACGTTAATTTATCGGAATTTGCCCGACTAGTTTCGAACCCATTCTGCGTTCTTACTCTTGAACTCGAAGCATGGCGGACTCGCGGCTCGTACCTACATGTAGAGTTTTATTCATACGTGGTATAATTAAATAAGTATAGTTTGCTGATATCCAATTTAACAAATAACGGTATTAAAAGCACCAAAAACATGTAATTGGTTAAAGTAATATTACAAATTTCTTCGCCTTTTATCTGAAACAGTATGTTATTACGGAAGAGATATGAAATTTAAACAAATCTTATTTGAGTATAACGTTTTTAAATTTCACGCAGTCCAATAAAGCATTTAATTTTAGGCTTGGTCTTCACTGACGGGTTTCGTGATGCAAGTGTCAGTCATACGTGTGTCATTTGACGCAATTGACGCGATGCGTATTGTGGCGTTAATTACAGTATGTTGCATTATGTCATCGAGCCCTTAGTGATGCGTTACACGTGACAGTGAGGCGTTACGGTACGCCACGCCGGCAGTAATGACTATTCCGAAGATATCTTGGACGGGACAGCTTTAGCCTCGTCGAGATGAAGCCTAGAATTAAATATATTTCATATAACCTGTGAATTTATCGGATTATGTAAATTGAAAACCATATTAAGAATCTGTTATCTTATTGTGTGTAAATTCAAACAAATAATAGTTAGTTTTAAACTCAAACTTTATTTGTTTAAGCGAATATATTAGCGAAAAGATACAATAATTCAATACATTTATTATTTTGTAATGATTGAAATATATGAGTATGAAATTTATTGATTATTTTCTGGAAGAATATATAATATTACACTTGTAATTTAATTTTATTAAGTGAGATTAATTTGAGCCCAGATTTCTTTGTATTTGAACTGAAGAGGGCATAAAAATATACATTTTTAAATATTGGCAATATATTATTAAGGTGTAGGAGATGTTTGCAATGAAATAACAAAATTAAACTTAATAATATAACGAGAAAGAAGTCTCGGCGTGTATTTACTGTAAATTGCATGCCGCCGAGCGGCTCACGTCAATTAAGTGTAAAAGTTCTTTTATTTCATTTATCTTTAAATGTAAATAGTTTCTTAAAAACGTTGTAACGGTATCACGTAGGTATATTTCAATATAACGGCCCTTATAACCAAACCACATACAGCTAAAGATAGAAAGAATTAAGCAATCGTTCAGTACCACGCTACGTAAATAGTATTTTATAAAATGAATAAAGTTTATTTTCTATTAAGAATGTGGCACCAATGGGCATTAATTTTTATGTAAACAGACAATAAAATTGTCGTGTTGCTGTATTTATAGTCCATTTGCGACTTGCATTGAATATAATTAAATTCTAATGCGTATATCTCAAAGTTACTGCAGACTGTCACACAGTTAATGTCTATGATTTTAGTTGTCTTGCTTAATAATAAATGAGAGCCAACGGTCTAATGGTTAGAATATACTCGCCAGGATAAATAGCATTGCAAATATATAAAGATATCTGTTTGGAATTATTGTTTATTCAGAGTAGATAAGTGTATTGGTGTGTTTAACGCAGTTGTAGATCGTAAGGTACAAAAGGGAATTGTTATTAGCTCTGTATGCATATAAGAAGTTGGGTACGAGTTGATCTACAGTATTTGAAGGGACAGTTGAGAGTAATAATTGCGATGTAGTGGCGATGAAGCAGCGGGGGGCCACTAAATCGAGAGAAACACGAAATTATATTTTACAATGGCTTTTATTATAAGATTTATTATTATTGCAACTTTAAACAGTTTTTGATACGCCCCTGCATAGTTAGATCATCTCGCTTGTAGGCGTAATGACAATTATTTTCCTTACATGGTATCAGCAAAACAAAATATAACACGTGATATATGATGTAGGAAAATTTTCATTTTTAATTACTTTTAAATAATGACCTTTAATATTAAAATATATGGTAATAAATCTGCTCTAAAATTCCAAAGAAGATCGGTCAATCTTTGACCCAGTTACCTATAGACATACTCGAAATTTTATATTAATGGCCGTCTGGGAGATACATATCACTCGCTGCTGGCGAAAGTTCTGCGAAGATTGCATGCTCCGAAATTGATTGGACCGTCTGTGTGAGCCGGAATTAAAACTCGGAGAAAAACACGCGAACACGCACATAGGTTTTTAACCCGAAATAAGACAGTTACCCATTGCCAGTGACCCAGTTTAAATGTTGGCTAAACTACAAGTATTCGAAGACTGCCTTCATCCAGTTATGTCATCGTGACTGTTGGATGAAGCAGTTAGAAGTAACCCTGGATTTGGATTAACGAGTCGTTAATGTGATTTGTCTTTCTTACTGGTGTATAGTAGCGCCAAAGTCCAGGTGTGTTGCGACATATTGTTCTGGCACGGTTTGTAAGTGTTGAATTAAATTGAAAGAAATGGTTCAAGTGTAGATTTATATTAAATAAATTAGAAAGTATTAATAATATTTCTATGGTACAAATATTTAAGCAAATGCTTACTTAATTACTTTAGGTTATTTACTTATAGGAATGGAGGATGGTCCAGACTTATATAGAGCTCTAGGTTGGAATCTAGTGATATTATTTTTATCATTCAATACATTTTAAACCATGATTGAAGAGGTCAAGTGTCAGTAGAACAAACATGTAACAGTTTACGTGTTGTAGAAAAAAATGGAGACCTTTGACCTCTGCGTTATCGATTTCATGATTGAATCGATTGTGATCATATTGAGCGGCTCTATTGTTAATAACATTTATATACAAACACAATAAATGCAAGATAATGGAGCTCATCTATGAAAAGAATATATCTTCAAGTCATTCAGTATATTTAAAGAGGTCGTATAGTGTTTGTGTTGACCTTATTTTAGAAAAACTTTTTAGATGAAAATATATATTTTTTAATTCTTTACTTTTAAATTATATTCTTATATAGAAAAATCATTTTCATAGACCTAGAGATGTAGGAATAATTTAAAGAAAAATTATTGACTTTCGACTTTTTTTTAATATAATTTGGCGGTTCATTAAAAACACAAAAGAGTATTTATTGTACATATTGCCAATACATGTATAAATAACAAGATGAGTAAAAGCGTGTTAAAACAAACACCCTTTCTTGGTGATGATGTCACGTTTTACAAAGCAAGTAAATCACTTAACTGCTTAATAATGGCCGCTAAGTGTTGTCAAGCACCACGGCGCCTTTTACAGCGACCTTTATAAACGATGTGAAATATTTTCTCGTTAAATTAATTAAAAACTTGCAATTTAAGTAGACGCTATAAAATAAATATTATATTTTATTAAAATATTTCTGTCTTGTAACAATTTTATATTAATGATTGTGACTTCATTAATGGAAAAATCGATTCGAAAAATTTCAATCCAATAAAATAAGTTGACTTACTTTAACATAAAGGGCCTGGTCTCAATACATTGTACATAAAAAGTATTTCACAAACATTACCCTTTAAAGAAACAAGAACGCCTAGAACCTTGCATAAGTTGGATGCATTTTATCTAACCAGATCTCTGACATGTAAGATTAAAGTTGCTATTTTTAATTAACCTCTGGCATCACAGCCCTGAGTTATAGTATTGGTCGACGGTCGGCTTCAGATTTGACTTATTAGATTATCTCTATCTCGAGTTCCATCTCAACCTGCTCAGCAATTCGCTCTCTTATCATTTGAAATATTTTATACGTTGCATAAGTACGCGTGGTTGTCTGCTCCAGATATATTGGTAAATATTTGACAGATTGTTTTGAATATATCTCTTTCAATCTACATTCATTGCTTGTGTCATTATTTATATACTACAGTAATCTAATATTAATAATTGAAACTCATTTATTCTGAGGTCAATATATAAACCCTCTGCCCCGATTGAAAAGTAAGTCATGCTTTGGCAATCTTGATTGAAATTTGGAGCTTGTTGAAATTTAAGGGCACATTATTCAATAAGGACAATGATCAGATTAAGAAACCATCCATTATAACATTATGTAAGTTATACAAATGAAAGTAAGAGTGGAGACGTAATTTGTCCCTTATTTCCATACGGGTGTCGGTGGCATTTAGTTGCAGCTTTTAGCGGTTGTTTTCGCTAATTACCATTTCGTTTGCAATTTAAAATCGCATGTCATGGCTTCTATTGGGGAAAGTTTGTGGGTGTATCGTGTAACTGGCATGGGTGTGCTGGATATGTGGACGGAGGAGCTCGCGCGGCTCACGGCGCTGGCATGGGTGCTCCACTCATTATGTAAGCCTCACTGCAGCTACCGGGCGTTGACATTTCCTGGTCATTGGATCTGATAATATTGTAATAGACACATTATACTCATTAGCGGGATAAATATATAATATACTTACTAAATCTAGTACATAAAGATATATTTACAATATTGACAAATGAATTATGTATAATCTGCATATAATTGTCAATTGTCAGTATTTAGAGTATCTGACTAATAGCGTGGAATAAAAGCCGAGAACGTTCAAACTGTCCATCTCCCTTTAGAGTCGACATGTCTGTATTGAGATCAGTAACATAAAGTAACATCTCTTTGAGGTCAACGTCTCCTGTCATTGATGGCGCCGCTTTGTCAGTGCCAGGCTGAGATGAAGTTGGATGACGTTGTCAGGTTCCTCGTTTGTGGTCCTGGGAACAGCGTAGACTGGCGACTTCATCACGACTGCGAGATATATTTAGTAATAACCTTTATGAATATTTAATTGCATTAAGTTTATTATAATAATTTATAGCCAGAGGACAATTTTATCTGTTTTATTATTTTTTTGGCTGTTATTTATTTTTCGGTATTTCACTGGTTTCCTTAAAGCGTGTATGATGACTACTCGTTCGCGATGCATGCCCGGTCATTGAAGTCCATGAATAGCCTGTTAAATATCACAGCCAGCCCTCCTCCAGTCCTGTCAGGACTGCAATATTCTATCCATTTGCTTAATAATAGCTGTCAGACATCATATATCTAGCTGAGTCTGTGGTTCTTGTTGACGAGGTTGACGCCCCGTAATAGTAACACATTTACAGAGCTAATAAGATGATGGTGAATTTATATTTCAGCAATTTTGGCTATTATTTCTTCTAATATATAGTAATATGTAAGTGATGATTCCTGAACTTCTAGTTTTATAAGTTTCTTTATGGTTTCCATACATCAACAAAAAACTACATTTATAACATATTTTTGTTAGGACTCCCTCAATATTGTATATACTGCTGTCGGAATCAAAACTTTGGTAACATTTCACTTTTACAGTTCTTATTTAAATGTATTTTTTTTTAATATAGAATTACACTGAATATTGTTACGAGACAGTGAGAGACATTTTATGTAAGGCTAATACTGTAATAAAGTAGTAGAGAACGTCGAGGGTTACCAGAGCGCGGCTTGCTCTCGATATAACGTTACAAAGTTTACAAAATATAGTTTAAATATTATTATTATTTATATATGCCAGCCGACGCCTTATTCTGCGATTTATGGTGTCTGTTTGTCTGTCACACGAATCCTTTAGTTAAAGTTAAAAAATATATATATGATTTACCATTACTTTAGCTGACAACTGTACCTTATTTTTACCGCAAGGGGTAGATTTTAAAAATTACAGATCTGTCAGTTTTGAAATATGTATTTATTAATGTTATTATTTCTCTTAGCATTGATTTTCAATAAAAAAAATATAAACATTTCTGTGCTTTATTTAACGTAAGACATAATATTGTAATTTTAAATTCATCTTTTAAAAAAAAAACATCTTATTTGGAACTTTTCATAAAATTCATTATATAAAAAAAATATTATTGGAATCATTTTACAGTAATATAAAGAATATATTTGCGAATACTTAACGAATAAAAATACTGTTTATATTTAATTAAAAAATTATCTTGTCTTCAACTGACTGATTAAATACTCTTGGCTGACTATTGAATCAGCCAGTCAAGAGTTCTCCTTACATTATATATGTATGAATATATATTTATGTAAAATCCTTTCTTATTAACAGTCATATTGTTTTCACTTGGATTTTCTCCTCATTGAAGTGCAATGATTCATTAAACAAATATTTACATAATGAATCCGTTAAACAACACGTTAACATCAATTTGTATGTAATGGTTTTAAATTGTCTTCAGACCTAAGAGTAGGTCATACGCGAATCTTAAACGAGGGCTTCAATTGTCTTACTTCGTTGTTGATTACTTAATGGTCCAAGTTTTAATATATTCGATTACTTTGCATTACAAATGGCCCAAATATTTAATGCAAAAATATCTTTATTCAAGTTGGCATTTACGCATTTTTGAATCGTCAGTTCGTATAGTAATAAAGGATTTTATGGCAAATGATAAATATATGAGAGTATTTATTATCTAAGCTACACGACGACTTTGTCTTAAAAAAATACTCATTACTTTTCTTTAAAAGCTTAATATTAATTCAAAGAATTTATATTGATTTTCATTAATATAACCTGAAAAAAATAGTATTAGTTCCGTATTTACAAATTCTACCACAACCTTAACCTTTACGTGAAATTTCCCAAAAACTTAAAAAGTTTAATGCAGTGCTTTTATGCTATAAAAAAGGCACCTACAGAGCAAATTATACCCTTTAAAATATATGAATATAATTGAAATAAAAGATTAATTGTCTGTATTTAGACTTATAATTTCATTCTGTATACCTATCATCTAAAACATTATTTAAACAATGATAAATCTATTTATACGTTTTGTATTCAATTGATAGCCGGTCTTGTATTCTTATTAAAGAATCATAAATATTACGTAGACAAGGGGAGGTACAGTAACTTTAATAACTGGCATCGACATGTAACCTGCTGTATGAAGACAGTCTAGAGACAGGTACAAATATCTTCCTCGTAGGGTCGTTATTTTCATGTTTAACTGCATACCTTGTTATTAAAGTTGCCAGGTGACTGGGACAAAGACTACATGTTGTTTTTAAACTCATTATTGTGCCACGAATATTCAGAAATTGATAATGTTTTGACATTAAAAAGAATGAACTAAATAACCCAATTAACTGAATATAATCGGATTTAACAGCAAGTAATTCTGGTTACTTTTTCTCGTTAACATTCTTCGTAGTCTGAAAGTTTTACCAAGTTACAATTCACCGGTACAATGAAGATTGCTGTAAAGATACGAAAAGATTTTCGTACAAAAAAACGGTACTTTAAAACAAGGGTACGAAATTTATATTAGCCAGTAACATGGTCTGGATGTCTCACAGATTTATTACGTCACACTTATCAGCACCAACACGAGCCCTGGACACGAAAAAGCCGTTAAAACAAAGGTCACTTTAATACCAGATAATTGGTGATTCTTGACAGAACTGGATACGCTGAAGTCAACTGTTTCTTATTTTCACTTTACGTAAATAAAACTATTAGCGGCATGCAACTCATCACTCGTTATTGTTAAATAATCATGTATTTCAATTGCCTTAAAATTACTCATAAAATTCAAGTTAAAAATGCATTACAAGGAAGATTTAAACAATCATTCACGTAAGACTAATTATAAACTTGAATAGCTTCTTATTTCAAAATAAGATTTCTGTTATTAAATTGAAGATAATAATATAAATAATGAAAGCTGAAAGCCTTAACAGATAAAATATAACGAGGCTGTATATTCAGAACAATATGTACATGGAGCTTATGTACACAAACTATTATATATAATATCCATAACGCTTTTAAATGCTTTTGTAAAATAAACTTCACATTATTTATTATTGCAAGGTAATGCTTAGTAAGCTGAGATATGATCTCGTGGAGTACAATTTAATCGATCTAGCTCGGAGTGCATTAAAAGGAGATAAAATGCATTACATCTATATATATATAAACTATTTGTTTATATTGTCCGTGTGCAAGTACTGGCAGAACTGACAGGGCGATCGCTCAACAATATTTGCTTGTCATTTGGTATTTTTTATGCAGACATTCGTCTAGCCGACGAGTTACAGGGCGCTCAGACGTATCAATCATTTCACTCAAGATAATATATGATTTTAACGTGTTTTATAAAAAGTTACATCTCCTTAATAACTCATCGGTGGCAATGATTTATAATGTGTTACTTTTTAATATTTTTTGGTTATTGAATTTTACGTCAATAATTTGAAATATAATAAATATTTCAGAGGGTGTCGTTATGATCTAAATGTAATTTACATTGCTAGGACAATGACGTAATGCGGCGACGCTGAAGGTCAGGTCGGATTTATGATCCACGAAGAGTCTGTTGCGCCCGCGCCGACACAGCGCGCCTCACACTTCTAACGGATCCTGTTCAATGCGAAATATCGACGCTTGTAAATAGTGTATTTCAAACATGTAACTATCTTCTCTCTCCCATCCATGAATGTTTTATTAAGGCTGTCTGTCTGTCTTCATATTTATGTAACATAATGGTCATGTAACTTTATAGAACAGCTATATGAATGTAGCCCGCGAATACAATATGTAAATTAGATCTCAATATTCACATTTTTAGATTCAACACAATGAATGTTTTCATTTGATTATTTCTATATATTATATTGTAATTGTTGTCTTTGTGATAATTGTTGTTAGATGTCGTCATTTTTTGAAGATTTTTTCTTCCTCTCGTTATAAAAAACCCCTACGTTTGTATTGTATCTCCTTGGTGGAAAGTCTCTCTCTCATGTATTATTTTGCACGACTGTTGACTGCGTGACAGTGATTTAACTAAATTGTCTCGCATTATTTCATTTGTCGAAAGTTGAAAAATAACTTATGCATATTGTAGCCATACTTTGTGTTTATATATATAATGTAAAATCAATTAACTTTCAATGTAATACTGACAGACTATTAATATTTTTTTTTTATCACCAGTTTTAAGAGCGTGAATATTTGTCGACTTAAGTGATTTTAATTCACATAATAGTAAAATATATTGGAAGTAGAGCAAACCCTGGTCCAGTAGCTAGTTATAAGATACGTGAAGTACACTTGCTGAAAGTACTTCACTTGCGAAGTAAATCGCACCATTAAAACAGTTCCCGTGTACTTCAGCTTCGTGATCTGATAGAAACGATGTATTTAAATTGTTATATTGGTATTGCCTCATGTAATTAAGAGTCTGTGAGAGATACGAGATGTTACTGTAAGTGAATTATTGTAGGGTTATTGAAAGTAATAAAAAAAAAAAAAACAATTCATCTGAAAAAAATATTGTTTATCAAAATATTACCGTAGATTATTGAAAAAACGTTGAAAGTTAAGGCAATAATGGACTAAATAGCATATAATATAAATTAGCATTGCCTTACAAACTATTTAATCACTGAAGTAAGAGGGCAAATGAGTTTGTTGGATTCATTTTTGGTATCATATTTATAGCTATCTGTAGACATGTAAAAACGTTTCATACTCTGTAACGTGTTATCTAATGATTAGTGTAAGAAAATGAAATATTAATTAAAATTGTTCTAACCTTTCAGGCAGGCTGTTTAGATAAACGGATAAATGTTTAAGGGAATGGTAATAATATTCAGCTATTGGTATCATAATGGATAATAAGCGTACGGAGCGTGAAGATCGCAGAAGCAGATTTCTTGAAAGCAATTTTAGTATTTTAGAGTTAGTTATGGAAGGAATCAGATAATTTCTTGGTTGCATTTCCCTTCAGAGCGATAAAACTTAAGATACCCACTTCGCGGATTTATGAAATGTCTTCAAACGTTATCACTGGTAGCCCGCAGCTACGTTCAGAGATAAAAAATATTATAAACATAATACAATACAAATATATTTCATATATAATCCGGAACTGACGAGACTATTTCATTAATTTCTTCATTTTTTAATTTATATTTTAAAGCAAATTATATAAGAGATAATAGTTCAATAATGTGTAGTTTGGTGAATAATTTTTCTGAAATGACATCTAATTCTTTCAAATAATTGTAACTAGCATGCCATTGTTGCAACATTTATACTTTACAGAAAACGATATATTATTAGTATAATAATATATAAATAACTTAATAATTTCTTATATTCTTGTATATAAGAAATTATATACAATTATATAAGTAATTAGGTATATAATCGGTATGTAAACAGAAGCAATCCATTTGTAAAAACTTATTACTTTACTATTTAATTTAGTGTTGCTAATACTGCAATCCGTTTCCAAGAAATAATCTACGAAGATTGTTCTCAATATTTAAGAACTTGATACGATTAATAAATACTTCAATGTACTTATTTTCACTCAGATTACATTCTGAGAAGAGGACGATAGTGTGGTATGACTTACTGTGGACTTACTATTGTTTTATTTTGTCCCTTTGTTTGTCAGAAGATATTTAGTTCTACATGTATATATATATATATATATATATTTACCTAGCTGTATTCCTAATAAAATTGCGATATGAATACGGGGAAATATATTTATATACAATAGTCATCATAGTTAACGAAAGTTTAAATATAAAAATATACATTCACTGTCACTGTGAGTAGATTATTAAAAATATACTATTTTTGTATGTTGGCAATATATATATAGGAATATATATATATATATATATATATATATAATCCTATCATATTATGTTTTACATTAGTTGGTAGTCAGTAGGTTGATATTATAATATCCTTTTAGACTTCAAATAATAAAATGTCTATAGCAACACTCGTCTATATTTATTAAACTTTAACCTCTGTTAGGATTTCAACTGAGGACCATCTACCCAATATTTAGTAAAGTCTTTATGCTGATTTAATAATAATTCAACTAAATTCCAACATATTAAATAATGTTTCGTTTTAAGTTGTAAGAGGGCGTGTCGTGTGACGTCCGTGTATTTATTGACTCAGTACAAACGCGTCTAGCGTGAGTGTAATCTGATAAACATCTATGGAAAAAACATATAGACAAGAATAAGTTTAGGAGATACCATCTCGCTATGTTTGTTAAGGTCGTGAATTTTCCAGTCTGTTTCTACAGATGCTGCGGATAGGTTGATTTTTTTTATCACTGTGGGGGATTCTTGAAATTGTTTTATAATCTAGATCTGTTTGTCGTATATTTTATAAGTGAATGTGACTTTTACACACACAAAAATAAAACAACATAAATTAGGTTTCTATGAAACTTTATTTTAATCATGTTATTTCAATTTGGTCAAAGACATTTCTAGTTTGATTGAAAATATAATAAGATTTTTTCTCACTTTACATAAAACGTAATCTCCATACAAAATTTAATTAAAATAACTGTAGTTTTACTAAAGTGATGTGCGAACAAATTGAAAAATAAACATGTCGCATTACTCTTTAAATAAATGTTGAGTATATACAGATAGGAATTTAATAAATGTGCTCTACGTTTTTAAATAAGTATTATTATGAGAGCCATATACATAATTTTGTATAATTATTAAATACAATTTTTACAAAATATTATAATTTAAAGACTCTAAAATCTAAATAATAAAGGCAGTTTTTACTATATGATTTTAAATATTCATTTCATTGTATCATAAATTCACAAATAACGTAACATATTATAATAAAAATATATAATAGATTAAATCACATCAATATTTAAAAATAACAATTTAAAACTATATCCAGTTGTAATATAAAAGGTTAAACGTCTAATATTTATTCAGCGGTGAATATCTCCAAGGAGTACAATCTTTATTTATGTTCAATATTTTATTGGTATATTATTTCGTTAGCAGGGAAATGTCAGTAAAAAGATATTTCTTGTGCTCGAAATATTTATGCGAGCTTTTGATAATATACAACTGTTAACCTTTTGAAACTTTACGAGCCGCGCTTGATATAAAATATTGACCTTCTTACGTCACAAGAAGTCATAGGGTTCTTACAAATATGACCTGAAAACAGTGAGATGAGATAACCCGCTTTGTTATGGAGAAATCTACATAAGTATGAAATATTGCATTATTGACGGCATTCAGAAACATATTACTTGTAGTTTATTATTAATAAATGTATCAATAAATACCTTGATATTTTGTAAATTTGCAAAATTTTCAACGTAAGAATTTAATTTGGAAATACATCTTTCATTTCTAGTATATAAAAACTAAATGTAAAAAAAACTAAAGTTTTACATACATTAGTCTATCCTTTATAAATAAAATAACTTGGTCCTTGTAACGTGAATCTTATATAATATAAATCCCAAAACTGACCAAATCCAATCTCAAATGTGACACTGATATGACAAGTCATTATTTTTATGAGATTGGGACTCAATTTTTTGTTTGAGAGAAATTAATCTGAGGTTCTTCAGCGGCTTAAATAAAATGTTACGCTCCGAGACGTAATTTGAAATATTCGCGAACAAATATTCCGTTGCATGTCACGGGCACATTACTCTCAGCCATCTCGAGATAGCTAATTAGTTTTTTCTGACGCTGGTGGGACAAGCATGGGAGATTGTATCATATTTATAAATATATCCCGTTTAACGGACTCTCCTATACATATATATATTATATATTAACTTACAGAAAAATTATAATAAAAATCTGACAGTCGAAATATGTTATATGTTTTTTAATCTACAATAAATAAATACAATACGTATTTTGAATACGTTTTCTATCAAGACAGCTTTTAAAATATTTCGTAAAGAAACTTGCCTCTATGTTGATAAATTATGTAATTAGTAACTTCCTTAATTAATAATTAATCGAATAGAAAGTTTATATTCTTTGCTTTTCTAGACATTTATTTAGTGTCAAATAAAACAATATTTTTATATTGGAATGTTCTTATATTTTATAGTTTTCTAAGTCACTTTGGAATAACTTCTAAGAAAGGAAGTATCATATTGTAATTGCAGTTCGATGTCATATTTAATTTACATCATATATAAAGGAAACGGTCATATTAACGGTCGGATTACGAAACTGTTTTCTTTCTATTAGTTTTATTGTATGGCGTGAAGTGAATAAGCAAATAACAAATGAGTATGTATGTATGTATGTATGTATGTATGTATGTACGTGTGTAGTAACAAAGCACACTTATCAATGGAGAGATGTTATATAATATTACGTGTTACTTTTATATATTGACAATAGTTCCGTATTGGAATGTCGCTTTGTCTGTAACAATGAATGTTTTTGGTTATTATTCAAAATATCTTTTGACATTGTGTTTTGACACATTTTGCGGTTTTGCTATTTCGTTTAAGATTTATTATATGCATACAATAAATTTGTTATTGATATAAAGTTTAGATATGTTACATTTTAATTCATATTCGGGAATCGCGGAGACCTTTTGGACGAGCTTCGTTAATTATTGCGTTTTATTTTTTCTTCAATCTTCATTGTAACGAGTTGTCTAACGAGTTTAATTTCTCACCAAAATTTACTATCTCGACCTCCAACCTCACTGTAATGTAATATTTGTATATGCGCTGAGATTTACTTACTTAATTGAATAAGAGTTCTTAAATATAGCTTACGTAATATTTTTTCCACGATAATATTATTCTAATTACAGCGCGTAGACTTCTTTGTATCGCTCGTGACTTTCAATGAAGTCTTTTTAACAGTCTTATTGTAAGCTGGGATTGTAATTGGAGCTGGTGTTAGTCCAATTCGTCCTCCATATGTAGATGTCAAGTCAAGGTTTATCCATTTAGAGTAATATAATTAATATAATAAGCTATATTTTTTTTAGCATAGATGCTTATTTATTATATATATATTGTACATATATTATCTTGAAGTAATTATAAGGATAAAAGATCTTTTCTTAACGGAAATTCTGATATAAACTTTTCTTTTCCTTACTTTTATAGATATCTTTATTAATTTTTGGTAAAACAATGTATTTTCTTATTAAAATTTAACATTATTTTGACTTTCACTTGTATCTGAAGAAAGTTATTCAACTTTTATTGAGTCTTATTAATTAGGAATTTCAGTCATAATAATTTATTATGCACTTGTTCTTATATTGACTTTCTTTTATGGCTTTCAATGTGTTAATTTATTTGTGAGTTACAAATTTATTAGCGCTATAATAAACTGCGTTTGAAACTTGTTTAGATTTAATTAGATCTGTATTAATATCTGAAACCTCATTTATAATGATAAACATTTAAATGTAATAATTCTATAACAAATGTTATTTTTGAAAATATCTATAAACATGTCTAGACATGTCAAGCTTATTTATATTTTAAATAAATATAGAATTAATGAATTAATTTTTACCGATACTGGATTCAAAACTTAGAGGTTTATTTTTCATTCTATATTTATTTAAAAAAAATATTATGATATGAGTTGAGTTACTATACTTAGTAATTTATGAATGAATCTTACGTACAGGTAGTGGCCAAATTACGTTACGATCTAAGCCATACGATTTGACCTTGACGAATAGCGAATGGGCGTCTCCACCAATCAGAAAGAGCACAGACTCACTAACAGCAATTTCACTATGCGATGCTAATTAGAGCAGTTGAGATAGAGTGGTTCAGATCCTATAATGTAATCTGGCCATAAAGTAAATATATATTTAAACACAATGTAAATAGACAAATAAATTTATTTTACAAAGACACTTAATTGTTTTCTAATGATTAAAAAATATTCCTTCATAGTATAGACGATTCGTTTTCCTTAAAGTTTTTTTTGGCACGCATTTGACCCCTGACTTACTGGCTGTCGTGTTGAAGTTTGTTTTTTTTTACGTCCAACTTCAAACGACTGCCCGTTTTTATACAGCCTACCATGAACTCTACTCAATATTACAATAATCTTACTTTCGAATTCGTCCTAAAAGTAATATCACTTTAATAATGTTTCGATTTCAAGTTTGATGACGTCATCGTAAATCATTCATTCTTTTACTCATATACATAATTAGCTCGCACTATGAAATGTGTAAGACGTCTGAAATATTAATGTTATATTTCTAAAGTAAAATTTTGTCATTTAAAAAAAACATATATTCTTTTGCGGCACTAAATTATTAAACAATTTTGTTTTATAGAGGTCATGGTACAAATCAATGTAATATGACATTTAAACTTCTTTAAACTATGGTAGGATTACGATTGGATTTGGATGGATTTTGGATGAAATTTGTATGGCTTTAATATTATTTTTTGTGTCATCCTAATTACAGGAAGATTAAGTTCAATATTGAGTGATTGATATAAATTCATACACGATGACCCGCCCACAAAAAAACACGAACCGAAAATTAGGACAAGTCACTCTTAAAGGACTACTTTTAAAATAACTTTTTTGTAACCTTAATGTATTGGTAATTAAGGAAATAAAAAGTTTTAACTTTCTATTCGGCTTTGTATGTCTTTTTTTTTTTGGCTTAGTTGAAAGTGTCTAAATTAATAATGATGATTTTATTGTTTACAATTATTAATTTATTAACTTATTATATAAACAACAAAAAATAACATTTATAAGTACGAAAGTGCTTTTTATTTTTTTCTTAAAATAAAAAGTTTGTTCAAAATTATATAAAAAGTAAATACAGGCACACGTTTTTTTGTACCATAAAAATCAAGTGTACATAAAAAAATAAAATTGTAAATTGTTTTGTTAAAAAAAATAGCTACATAAGTAAATATATTTACTTCAAGGATGTAAAGAAATTGCGCAATAAATTTCACAAACTGATTAACAGTGAAAGACCTCGCTACTGAATTGTTGATTTAAACAATTCGCAAAAATGATATTTTCTTCAAATATTTTTTTCACGTCCTTTGTGAATTCACGGCGTTATTTAACACCATATTAAAAGTACGATAAAAAAGAGATTCTGTAACCAGTTTCGTTCGCAAAAACTTGTTTATTTTACAATATATTTTTCATTACTTTATTTTAAACTAGCTATTACCTGCGACTCCATTCACCTGACTACAAAGACAGCGCTTTTTCAGTTACTTGCTAACCAAATTGGTTTCAGGAAAAGTTATTTTATTTTAAGGAGATTTTATACCGCCTCTGTTCACCCTGAAAGTTCATCCTTTTAATGTGTATTTTTTTTAAACTTACAAAGAGTTTTGAAAAATATTCTTCATACAAATATAATATTAGTATTGATTGATGATTGATTGATTGGACGACCGATTCATAGCTATCATTAAGATGTTCTATTCAATTGACATTTATTTATTTTATCAGGAATTAATATATTTTAGAAGACGTATAGGTTAGTTGTATAAAATTATATAAGTATAAAGACTGTTGTATGAATAGCCAAAAAAATTTAAATTATTTATTCAATTTAATCCAAATCATATAACATAGATACACTAATATAACAGAATAAACTATTATTATTTTTTATTTAACCTTTAATACAAACGTGAGGCTAAGCCAAAAAAATAAGCTCTCGAGAGTGTATATATATATATTTTTTAATTTCGTAAAGCAATGGTTTGTCGAGAATGTACGATAGCGAGTTTGTTAGTATCGTAAAATAACAAAATATTAATAAATAACCACAAAGAAACATCGTATGTAATGTAACATAATCTGTTTCCTTTGGAATAAAGTGATAATAATGAAGACGGGCTCCCGAAAACACTCCACGTGGTAACAGTAGCCGGACTCAGTGCCATGAACAAACATCGTAATATAATATAACCGTTGAAAATGGCCACTAAAATAAAAATATCATCTTTAGAACAAGTAGGAAAAAATGTTTAAATAATTAGAATGTTAAATAATATGTAACATTTAATTAATATACTCCAAAAACATAACATTATTTCTCTTTTTAGCAGTTACTATATAAATGTATAATCATCCTATATTAGGTAATGTTAATGTATAAATATATAATATTGTTAGTAACCAATCCACGTAAGTTAAATCGTAAGTCGAGTATCCGTTTAGGGTTCCAGAGGTTTCCAAACCGCAATGAAGACTTACAACCTCCGCAGGTGTCGTCTGCCCGTATACGTCCACTTTTTATAAAGCCATAAATTCATGGAACAATGGCACCTTCTATTGTGTCACATCAGTCAGTGTTGTGTGTAAACTATTATGTATGCTTTATTTTAAATATGATGATGGATTGTCTCTATACAAAAGAGAATGATACGATTTAAGCAGTCGAAGTCACAGGCAGCTAGTAGTATAATAAAGCCAAAATATAATATTATGCTTACATATGTGGACTTCTAATTCTATCTAGAATATAAGTCAAGGAAAAACTATATCAAATCCTCAAATATTTTGATGAGGATCCAAAATAAAATAATTCTAACTATTAGGATGTATCCTTTTTATTACTTATTCGAATTTCATTTTTTGTTGTTTAAAAGGGTTCGAAGATAAACGAGAGACAATAGAAAAAATGTCACGGATCTAGTTAACATTCCTGTTAGATATTTAATTAAAATATAATATTCCTTATATTATATTGTATATTTCTTGGTTTTTAGTAAATTATATATGTAGTTTCATTTTAATGAATGTAATGTTATTTAGAATTTGATGAATAAACGCTATATATAGCCGTTAAAGACTAATATTCGTCATGTAACTTTTTATTTATTTTTAGCGTGGGAAATGTTTGCGATTTATCCGAAGAAAGATTTTTATGAGAATATCTTGCAAAGATGAGATGCCAACAAAAACTGAACGGTCAGCCTCCTCGCCTTAGTGGGGAACCACGGCATCGCTTGAGTATTCAATCGTGACTCACTACATAGAGAATGTATCCTCGTTTAAATTACTTACTATTTAATTACTAACAGTAATTTAATTCAATAAAAACTAATCCCTTAAACTATATTTCGCACGCCATCAAAAAAATATATGTTATCGCTAAGTCATCAATACATCGGGCATTATTGCAGATTGGCATCGATTCCTATCGACCGGCCGGATTAAGATCATTCCTTCACGTTAACCGTAATGTCTGCTGACAAACTTGTCACAAATTACATTTGTATTTTAATTTACCTAATTGAGTTCTTATCGGGATTAACGTTCTTACAGACGAACTGACAGCCGAACTATTAAGCTTTTTGTTATCATTTTTTGTCCGTCTTTCGCTTGATTAGTCATAAGAAATCTGCTCGAATTGCAATATATAAAAAAGGGAGCACATTGAATAGCGTACCCATTTGTTAATATCAGTAATTATCTTGACGGTGTGGCTGATTGTAGATAGATCGAGAGCACAGTAATTCATATTTAACTAAATAACTTTTCACTCGATAGCCAATGAATTGCGGCTGTGCTATGCGCTAAGTTGCGGTGTCGCTGCAGTCGCTCACTGGCAGGTGCGTTGTGCGCGCGTGCGTCCGCCATATTTAAACAGCTGATTGCCGCCAATACGATCGCAACAATCGACAAATAATATATTCAAAGAACAAATCGATTTAATGACAATTTGGTACAAGTGAAGTGCTTAAAGACAAATGAAGATGACAGTGAATCGACTAAGGGTGGTGGTGCTGGGTAGCTCTCGCAGCGGTAAATCCGGTGAGTTCTATTTCATTGAGTTTAAGAATTTAATTATACGGCTCCTCCATAATGTCCCTGTGGTTTTTTTATACAAATTTGATCTGTCGGCTGATACTGCTTTAATGATTCACCGAACCAGCCTTAAATCTATTTTTTGTGGATCCATTTTTGGTCAGGACGTCGAAATCAATTACTTATAATGATGGAAAAAACGTTCCTTGATTTATTTCTCCATCGATATTATTTAATAGCATCATAATTGTAGATCATTGGTAGAGATCATTAAAAACCCTTCAATTAAATATATTAGAAGCATATTAACAAGATTTATGTGTTTTAAAATCAGAGAAAAGCACATTTATTTATTGTGATACCAAATACTGTAAAGTGAATTTCTGTTAGGTATATTGCATTTGATTTTGGGTCATATGTATACTTAAACTCTTTGTTTCGACACAGACAGGTTACACTAGAAAGATTATCACTTATCATTAGGTGTCTGTGATAACCCGTGCTATGTCAATAGCCTGACAGACAATTCCATGAAAATAATCACGGAGTAAACAAGATAGCGCGTGCGTTTGTTTTGATCTGGAACAATGTGAAATGCAAATATTATTAATAGCAACGGCATGCTAGAGAAGTTTTTATTTTTTTTTAATTTTATGAAAATCAATTTGTACGAAATTCTTAATGAATTGGAAGTCGACAAAATCAATATCATGCTTTTTATTATGATGTCTATTTATTTTAATATATTCTTTAAGAAATGAGGCAAACTATTTTTATGGACCAAAAGAAGAAAGATAATATAAAGCTTGTTGCAACACTGGCGTGGCGGGTATTGACTGGAAGATACGAGAATTTCTCACTGGATGAAAATTCCTTATAAAAATATAATTGGCAACTCATAAGCTGTTCTGACCACGTGTCCATTAGTCAGGGTCACAAAATAGAATGAACGTTGAACAGAATGGGTAATAATCGGTGATATTCGTTCACGTTCCACAGATAATATCACACACAGAGTGTGGGGGCGATGTGTTTATATTGAAGCTGACTCACGCCACTCTTTTGACTACTGGTTTTCACTCAGCCATTTGATCGGGATTTATTTTCGCGTCCAATTAAGAGACGATGTAGATTTATGGCAAATGTTGTGGCTAGTTTAAGATTCCGGTTCTTTGTGAAGGACTTTATTTATGTGCATCAGCAACTAGGCCGGATTAACCTGTTCGGACTAACGGGGTTCTATAATTGTACCAACAATGAAGGGAGAAAATTATCGCAATAATACTTTTTCTTCAAGTTCAATATTCGCAAGTTGGATGCATTGGAATTCCATTGTTAATATTTAGATTGCTTCATTTATTTATATAGATGAGTTATTCTAGAACTTTAAAGTATCTTTATAAAAATATAAATATATAATTGTGAAAACTTTATAATAATAGTTTTAAAAAAATGCAACATCAGTAAATCTTCGTACTATTTGTTTTTCTATGATAGTGCATTATGATCTGTGTTTGAAAACATCTCATCACAATCTAAAGTTATTGGTTAAAGTGCCTTTTACATAATATTTTGTTTTAGATTTTACGCTTCAAAATGAATACCTTATTTGTTAGAATTTAGCTGGCAAATAAAGTATTGTTAGTTATATATTTTTTTAATTGTATTTCTATATTTTTTCAAATAACGTTTTATTCACGTCAATTTAGAGCGCTATTTTTTACCAATGTCACGTAAAGTGGAGAAGACACGATGGAGACTTTCCGGTTATTTAACCCAAAAAACTTAAAAAAGTTCATGTACTTTTATAACAGGAGTTTATGTTTGTAATAATATATAAAGAAACAGATATCACAGTATTTGAGATATTAATAAAGTGACAAGCTAATACTTTCAATTCACAAATACTTACAATGAGGACTTAACTAAACATTTAAAAAAGATTTGACATTTGGAGGTAGATTCGATTTTAAGTAGCAATACGATATATAGGGAATCGGAAAGTTTGGGAAAGACAGAAATAATAATTTATTTAGGGAAAATAAGAAATACTCTCGTCCTCCAATTCACAATCACAGCGAAAGTGATTTCTAAATGTGATTCTATTTAAATGTAAAGAAGTAATTCCGACATTTTACAGCTCCGGCAAGAAGTAATTCCGACATTTTACCGAGTTCAAACATGTACATCCATGTAGCGGTAGATATACCGCATTCTGAAAATAAAAGATAAACAAAAAAGAATGCATCTGCATGATTTATATATTGATATTTCTAAAAGGTGTGACTGCAATTATATTTACCGTTAACCGAACAAGAGAAAGCACGATATGGAAAAAATGAATTTGCAACGGATAAGAATACATGATAGAGAGTTTCGCATCACCGTGTCATGTCACACTGACCTTATTGAAAATAACCAGATTAAATCAATAAGGGTGTCTTAGAAACCTTAAAACTTCGATAATATTTGATAAAAATATAACACGTGAGTGAACATGCCTATATGCTATCTTGAATGAATTGATAACAGTTGTAAAAAATAGTGATGTACCTGACTTTATAGTTTAAAGTTTTAAATTTAATATAGAAGCTATACTAGTTTGTGACTTCCGTGAGTATTTTAGTTTATTACAATATTCATGAGCCCATTAGCATTGGGTATATCAAACAATTCAATTCTATGATATTCTCATTTTACTTCTACTTAGATTTCTAAATATGATGACATTGCAATTTATGTAACATATATTTTAATAATATAGGTTTATGAACTTTAAGCATTTACTGTGTCAAAACCTAACACGTTTCTAAACTTGTAAAGCCATGTCAAGCTTATTCGAATTTTAAATAAATATAAAATGAAAAATAAAGCGCTACGGCAGTTCAATTGGTAGAGCAACGGAACGTTTTCCCTGAGGTCACGGGTTCAAATCCCTACCGATATCGATTTATAAATATCGGTATATCGGTATATAAATTTTCAAACATATTATTCGTATGTTATGATTAAGTCATATTTAATAATTTTTGATATTGTTTCATTGAACCGACTATCCTTACCACAAGAGTATAATGACGTAATGGAATAATAAAATATCAAAATAATCGTTATACATATTGAGTAATCAAATTCGGCTATTCGGTAATAAATTACGCCGCCTATGTAATAGAAAGTATAAACAATAACCTGGCGAAAGCTGACTAGTGAAATTGATTTATAGTAGCGGTCTTAGGATGTCGTTTTGAAAACACTCAAGATATTAACATAACAATTAATATATATTGGGTAAGAAGACGTCTGATGTAGCTGTTGAGTAACGATTTAAACGGGTTTATTATGAGTTATTCGAAAATGTCGTCACTAAAGGTTTATTGCGCACTAATTGTGAACGTAATTGACAAATCTGTAACCCAGATGAATGGCTGTTAATGATATTTATATGTTAATGTATTGTATGGGGTCGATAGGTTTCGAATATCAACAATGAGACATCCAAGGCTGCTTAAATTAGTCTGTTTGTGAAATGAATGCTCCTTAATTGTAACTTTCCATAATCACGTTTAAAATCAAATTGAAGCAAACATTATAAAATAAACACCCTTTATATATACTGTCGTAAAACATGACGTATGTTTTATTTACTACCATGTGTTATTTGTAGTTCAATAAACAAATAAACTATGTTTTATTATGTAATTATTTAACAATCAATCATGACTGACTGTATCTGTGATTGATTAGGCCTTTATCTTTAAAGTAATATTCTTGGTTCCACGTTTCCCTCCGGCTACAGACTTAGTTTTGTAAAACGTTTAAAGATAATGGCGAAAGATAATTGCTCGCTTTTTTTAGTGAATTTGCTTAGCCGTGAATATTTTCCAGAAATCCCTCAGAACCTTGAAGGCATTAATTAATTGCACAACAAAGCTCGTCAACTTTTGTAGTACAAAAGATGTATGTGCCAATTTGAACTGTTATTGTATGGACGTATAGACGTGCCGTTCCATTTAAAGATTCATAGATCAAATTGCAGCAGAGAATCAGGTCGTATAATATATCCAATAAAGCTAGCAGTACATGTTTCGGGATCGAGAACGTCTAAATGCCAGTTGCAGTTAGTTTTATTTATAAGATGCGCAGCCGCATGCCTCTGACGGAGTGAGTCACTCGGTCAGACGTCTGCGGGACACCCGCCTCTACAACTCACATTAGGTACTCACAGCCGTTTCGTCAGTGTAAAATTATTTGGCCGCGTCAACCGACTACACCAAATGACAAATATTTGAGTGAACCGTACTAATAATACAAAAGTATCATCTTCGTGAGCTATTTTAGACACCGACAGACTTCAAATAATGACTGATGTTGACATGAGTTCGACGTTTAATAATAGCTTACAATTTTTAGATTAGCAGGTCAAGAAGTCAAACTTTATTGTTTAGAAACATATCACTGTCGATACTGGCACCCAGAGATATTTAGTGGGTCATGATATAATTTAGTGGGTCATGAAATTGATGATTTGGGAGAAAGCTGCGGTATCCTTTTTAGTCTTTACAGTTCGCAATAAAATGGTTGCAATTAAAGATATTATGAATATATGTATCGGCCAATTAAAATGTTGTGTCGATTTGGTGACCGCGACTCCGGTCACCTCGCCGGTGCTCTTTTAATTACGGCTACCAGTTACCGTATTCAGTCAACCCGATCACTTAAATTCGCCTTGTTTCAGCTGATACAGTTATGGTTAAGTTACAATTCCGTTACTGGGAATAATTATATGATCTGAAAATAAAGAAAAATCAACAAAAAAAACAACCACAAAAGTCGTATTTTGTCGTGACATAAATATATTATAATTAAAATGATTTAAATCTATATATATGAAAGTGACTCTTACTATTAATTCAAATATATTTTTAACATCGATTTCGAAAGAATGTTCACCTTGAACTGCCTTTTTGAACAGTGAAAGTAGTTGTTAGTTTAATTGGTGTTTCGGCTCAAGTTGAAGTTTATTTTGTATGTTTTGATAAGAAGACAAGTATGCTGAATGTAATATATTGCTTGTGTGAATTGATAAAATCATTCATTATAGCAGTTCTGGATTATACCAATTATAATTTAACACAGGTAAGGTAAAATTATCGTGTTCAGAATATTCGGAGTTATTTTACCTGAATATAAGGTAAAATATTTTGGACTCCGTTTCAAGATCTTTAAATCTTGATGAATGTAATTATAACCTGAAGATATTTTTTTCACGTTAAGTTAATTTCAACGCTTAGTTGTTCATTAATAGTTTAATTACTAAATTCGTTCATTGATTCTAGTGAATATTTATGTCTAGTTTCCAATAAGTAGTAAGGTTACTCATATTAATTTTTAAGCAATAAAAATAACTTAAACAATAGTTAAATTAATTGAAGATTCTCGCTGGGTATTAGCGTTAAATCACTTTATTGGTATCATATTTCTTAATCAGTAATATATTATATAACTGTAAAATATTAATTTTAATATTTCCATAACAACTGTTTATTTGTAGTTGCTTGAATGTGTACTAAGCCTAAACAAAGCCCATTATGCTGAGAACGTGTAGTTGAACTGTTAGATTAATTGACTAACACTGGCTATCATTTGTCGTTCCAAACTTCTCTGTTAAATCAGACTGATCTAATATCCCATGGCCGTATCCATGTTGTGATTCTTTCTTTAATCATTCATAATATAATTTGTAAATTGTTGATCCCAAGCTACTTAATTTGACTCAATTTTAACACGAGAATATATATATATATATATATATATATATATATATATATATATATGTATGTATTCAGTTCTATTCTATATCCAAAGAATTTTTAGAATAATAGCTTATAAATAATCAGTTCATTATAGTTAGATCTGTTTTTCAGATGTCCTGTAATCTAATACGGAGTATATTTTACTGTATATTTCCTTTTTTTGTTATGTGACATAGCATCATAAAAAACTGACATAGCATCATAAAGAAGCTCATCTATTAACCGAAATGACATGTTTATCGTCAGTACATGTCATGACAACAGCTGGCAAATAAAACGACGGAGATTATGAGAGGCGTCTTGCATTCCAAATCTACTTTGTTTAATGATATCTCATGACTTAGAATAACCTTGTTTTGATTACAAATGACTTTGTTACGCTAATATTGTTTCCCAACTTTGTATATAACAAAGGAGCTATTTTTGAATTGACTGATTTGTAAAACTACTAATTTCTTGAGGTTTCCTATATAGCAGTCTATTAGTAGTAATAGAATGGTACAGTTATAAAATCGAGCACATTTCGAGCAGATAATGTCGAGGTGCTCTAGTAATTGGATAAGTCTATAATTTGTTTACCTTATTCGAGTGTCGCAACCACTTCGATACAAGAACAGAATGCCAGGTATTGTTATCGTATTTATTATTGAGACACGCTCTGCGTTTAACTTCGTCAGTTATCTTTGAAGGTTCCCTGTTTAAATTAAAAGGTTGAGTTGAATAAACGTGTCTTGTCTTCGTGAGGCAATCAATAATAACATTATTTCTAACATTTATAGATAAAGAACTGGTTTAAATTTAAGTTTGTTTTGAAAAAATCTATGAACATGTATGTCGATGTTAAGCTTCCGGGCTGCCGATACGTGCAGGTATTCGAACCGCGATCTCCGGGAAACCGTTCCGTCGCTCTAACAATTGGTAGCGCAATTGGTAGCTCAATTGGTAGCTCAAGTGGTAGACCGTATCGGCTTATTTCTCAATCAATATCTATTTAAAAGTATAGTTGGTTTAATTTTCTATGAAATTAAATGAGTAATTCTTGGTTTGTTAGCTTTCTCTCTAATTGGGGCTTGTTATAAGTTAATTCTGGGGAATAATCTTTTGTAACACCTCTTACAGATAAGTCGTTAATTGCTTTCAAGTTTCACCGTCGCAGCCTTACATGTCATTGTAGCTTGACTCAGTATTAATAAACGAATGTTAATTGAGCTCTGGATATTAACTAACTTTGTAAGACATATATTATATCTAGATTATTTTTATTATACTATTTTTTTTAATTTACTACAATGTTAGTAAATTTTTTTTTATAACTTTAACCTTTTTTTTTTTTCAATGTTTGCCGGAATATAGTACAATAAAAAAATAAAAATGTATTAGTGTTATAGTATTAAATTAATTATTCATTATAGATTAATTTCAATTATTATTTTTTGTTTGTTTCAGCTGTTGTGGTACGTTACCTAACTAAGAGATACATTGGAGAGTACAGCTCCACTGGTGGTGAGGAACGCTTTCTATTACAATTAGACGTTATAGAAAATAAAAATAACATTTATTAATATGTGAAAGTATTCATTGTAAAGTAATTAAATATCCATTGTTGATTTTGTTTGATATCAATCTATATTATTATTGTATTGAAAATAATATCGACGGTAACAAATGAAATAATTAAATTTATTTGTAACATCCTAATTGCCGTTACTTTACAAGGTATTTCTGTATTTTAAGATCATTAAAATATGATAATATATACACGTTTTGATAAGTCCTTATCGTCTGCCAAGCGCTGGATGCCAATAGTTTATTTGCGAAATTGGCAAGTGGATCATGATAGCCAAGGCTGGTACAAACCGGCGCCACGAATTCAATAGCGGTCTTTGTGAAATACCTTACGACAAAAAAAACCTGTCAAATATATATATGACAGGATTTTTTTAGTATATAGCTTATTTATATTCGTTATTCATGAAGTATTTATCTAATGGCAATTCATTGAATTAATTTTGAATTAGTATGTTACTAATTCAATTAAAAATAATAATTAATTGAGCATGATTTTAAAATTAAATATATTAATAAGTATTATTAAAGTTGGAATTTATTTCAGATTTTCTATATCACCATCGAGTTTCCTTTGACGGAGTCACGTCGGAAGTTGAAGTGTTGGATACTTGTGGCTGTGCGGTAATGAAACGATTACCAATTTTATATTAAAAAATATATATATTTGTATTAAAACGGACCAAGAAATATATGTTCTACATTTTAAACAGAAAAGGGGTTGCCTTCCTGAACATCTGCGATGGGGGGACGCCTTTGCTGTGGTGTACTCCGTTTGTGATCGACGGTCGTTCTTGGCAGCGGCTGAACTGCTGGCTTTGTTGGAACGCACCAGGCTGCCTGGTTGCTCTGCTGTGACACTGCTCGGGAATAAGAGAGACTTAGAGCATGCTAGGTAAAGATTTACACACACATAACGAATCACACACACACTGACATTTCAAGACTGAATACAATTTTGTGAACATTTAACTGTCTGTACACAATATGATGGGAGTGGTGTGGCAGTTATTACTGTTATGGGACAATATTAAGTAGTTCTGCCACTTTTACTACAAGCTGCACCACGCCGTGGTGACGTGGTGACGTGGTTGACAGTATGAACCACTGTCTGGCGCCACTTTCATGCATTTCTATGATGCTATTTTAATCTCAAGAATTTCCGAGATAACATTCTGAGTACCATCTGACATTGCGTTCTCGAAATACCTTATGTAAAAGGAAAGTTTTTAAATGTCTCTCTTATAAATTCTTAAGATATATCTATTTTAAATGCGATTAAGACTTTCATGGTAATTTTCAAGTCAAGGCAATTGGACTCGAATGTTAAAGTATCTGTGGTTACATATTAAATAACCTAATGAATAAATTAGGCGCAAACTACTTTTTTGTGTAAATCTTTAATTTATATTATTGCTTTCAAGATAAGTTACTTATAATTTAAACATAACTGACCGGTTATTTTGTATAAAATAAGAAGAAAAGAGGTGAAAAGAAAGTAAAAACATTATTAAAAATCAATTAGGGTTGTAAAAACCGAAGAGGGTCAAGAGTTGTCGCTGCGGTTCGGGTGTCAGTTCTACGAGGTGTCCGCGGCGGAGTCGTGCGCGGGCGCAGCGCTCGCCTTCCACGCGCTGCTACGGGAGGCGCGCGCGCTGGCGCTGCTGCTGCCCGCGCCGCGCCGCAAGCTGGCCGCCTACTCCGTCTCCAAGGTACGACGCGGCCGCCACGCGCGATCAACGTCACACTTACTATATTAACACATTATTCTTTTATTGACATCAACGCTGATAAAGCCATTTTTTTTCTACGAATTCTCTATTTTTCTATTATGATATTAATTACAGAACAAAATAGTATGCGTTTTACCTTTAAAATAAGAAGTTTTATGGTGGTACAAGAGTCTCTATCCCTATCTTTTACTTAGACTCGGCTATCATTTGCAAATTATGATACATTGGATATTATTTTATTGTTAAAAACTTCTTGACAAAAAATCTGTTGCTTACAACAAATAAAAATAATAAAAATATCTTATTATAAATATTTGTACACAGGTCATAGGTTCCATTCTCGGTTTGAGCAACAAAAGTGTTCGGAAGAAACGACCGTCCCTCAGCATATGAGCTGCTTTCAATGTAGACCTGGCGTTCTTCACTCCGCGGAGGAGTTTGTTGTATATCTGTGACACAGATCTTCTTTGAGGTGCTTCAATGGTTGGAAGTCAGCCCTGAAGATGGAATGGAAAGAAATCAATACTTACCAGAGAAAGTAAGTATTTTAACAGGTTAAAGGTCATTGTTCGAAGGTCAACTCCTGGGCTTTTTAGCGTTGTCCCAGTGCGCTGTTAGAAGAATTTTTGTATGTTATTTAACACAAGACTGATGTGTATAGATTGTATATTCAATGTGTAGACTTAGATTTTGAATGTTTTATCAAAAATATTGTGATAATTGTTACTAAAGCGAAAAATATGTTCTTATTATGAGGACTGTCTGATCTCGCTAAAAAATATGATATATATTATATAATAAAATATATACATTAATATTGTATATTAAATATAACAATGGGTTATGGACACATTGGTTAACCCTTTATAATCATTTCACAGTACGTGGAATAAACATAATAATAAAAGTCAATTTCAAATTTAGAACGAATTTATTGAATCGATATTTTTAATGTTATAAAATATAGTCAAATTGGAAGTTATAACTTTTTTATTGTATAAATACATATTAGTAATTATATAAAATATTGTTGTTGAAACCGTTTTAAATATATTCACAACTCAATAATGCAATGGATATTTCTATAAATAGAGTCAACTTTGTAATCATTTTAGATTACGTGCAACAAAAAGAATAAATAGTGTCAAATTCAAATTTAGAATGGTTTTATTGTATGAATACATGTTAGTAATCTTATAAAGTATAGTTGTTGAAACCGTTTTAAATATAGAATACACAACCCAATAAGGATGTAATAGAAATTTCTATAAATAGAGTAAATTTTGTAACCGTGTTAGAGAACGTGACGTAAAAAGAGTGAAATTCAAATTTCGAACGAATTTATTGTATGAATACAAGTTTGTAATTTATAAAATATTGTTATAATAATTACTAAGGTACAACAAATAATAGAATGCAATTCTTTAGTTATATACGTTTTAACTTTGACCCACCTAACGAGTGACTCGTTCTGTATATTGTTATTCTAATTTCTTTTGATTAAATTAATTCTGTAAATATCTATGTGTATTTAATAATATAAATAAAAGTTTCTATGAAACTTTTATTTCAATATTTGTTGAATAAAGACGTGGAAAAGTTTTGATAAAGTGACTTGTAAAATATATTTCTTGTACTTTTACAGATGAGAGTAAAATCTCGTTTTTATATGAAGATATAATTGTTTAAATACTCTCTTTATATTATTGTGTTTGTTTAGATTATCGATGGAAATTCACTTGACTATTAAAACATTTGTTTGAAGAAAGTAGGTTGTGTTAAATAATGCCCGAATACAATAATTTATATAATTTTTGTGTTTTATTTTCATGATAGTCTAAAACGTCATGATAAAGTTATCAAAATCATGCTCGATTTTTTTTACCAAAGTGATTTAGTTCTACGCAAACATATCATAAAGTGTCCTACATTCGAGTTGATTTATTCGAACATTTGAAGTTTCTAAAAATAACTTTGAATGTAATTTATCATGAATTTAGTTAAGATAAAACTCTTGTGCAATAAGAAAGATATCTTATATGTTTCACTCCGTGTTTCTCTTCAAATATACGATGCAAATAATCCGGTAGCCGTATTTGTACTTCACAGTTGAAACTTTATTATGTGCGAAGTAAAAAAAACACGTTGCGTCTAAAAGTAAGCAAATATCAGGTTATTCATCTCAAAAGTTAATTGCTACGGTACCATTTCTTTCACAATAAGTAGGAATTTATATTCAATAAAGTTATTTTTAGTGCTTATATTTTAGTATATCTAGTGTTAATACGATTCCAACACTTCTGTAGCAATAATATAGGATATATTAGATAAATATTGGATATGAATATGACCGCTACCGGTGTATTTACATACATATCCTATAGAAAGTAAAATTATTATTTCATGGTGAGAAGGAGCGCTCCTTCCGTAATTTCATAAAATGACATAAACATCAGAATAATGTAACCAGCTCGGTGTTTGGACATTTATAAAGCTAAGAAACAAGTAAATCGAAACCTTTCACTTGTCAATAAAGATCTACGCGTCTTGAGCTTATTGCGAACAGGTTGATTGATAAAAATAGCTTCGTATCTAACTAGATCTATGGAAGAGTTCAATGTATATCGTAAATATTTTGTTCGCCTATTTCATCATTAAGCACCTAGAGTCTGACGTTTTATAAGTGCAATGTGTGCCTATTTGAATTTGACTGACTTTTTAATCTATTTATCGCATTTATTAAGCAATATTTTTATATATACATATTAAGTAGGTATGTGTAGTGCTATTTTCAAAGCAGAGCCACTCTGTAAGGTACCGTTAGGTCATGATTCTTGTAATTATTCCAGTGGAGATCGTAAATAAATTTAAAAGGTTTAACAGCTGTATTGAATACAGCCGGATAAATCATTTTCAATTTATGAATGTACTCACTTTTGACCTTCCTCAACTTTATATCTTTACACTTTAACTTTCTTCGAGTTTAATTACGTACAGATGAATGGATGCACATTTAAATGATGGTGAATTACCATGAATAATAACAGAACGAATGACACTTCTTTTTGAGGTTATTGTGAATTATTTATAAAATTTATAACAATTCAGTCATTTTTTACATTAACATTTAAATACGTTGAATTCTACACAATTCTGGAACCAACAGAATAAAACCGTGAATACATGTTTCGATACGACCGTTACAAAGCGTATCCCAGATTCTAGATTGATGGTGAACACCCACCGGACTTCAAGAAGGATTTAAATCACTTGCCATTTATTGGACGTTGCATCAATGTAGGCTGTGTGTGATAAATGTGTCCCTTTTCACCTGTCAGGAATAGAATTGAAAGAACGAGCCGGTAATTACATCTGTACATACTCAGACTCAAACTGTTCTAGATACTGAACTTGTTGGACTTATATTTCCTAATAGGAATTGTGGGTTTTATTTGTGTGGGATTTGTTTACCAAAGACAGATTATGTAATGACTTTATAATATTTATCTTTATACATCAAATTTATATTACAATTTCGTGTGTCTTGATATATCTGATAAATAAATTGCTTGGTTATTTTGTTTGTATGAATATTTCTATTTATTATTTAACTTTAAATTTATCACAGCTTAATAATTCATTAAAAATCTTCAAGTATTTTCTCTTGAATTGTGAGAAATGGTACAGATTTAAGATAGTTGTGATTCTATATTTTTTTAATTTACAAATAACAACAACGTTTGAAATGTTCGTTCAAATGTAATTTTATTATAAATATGAAGTGAAGAGTAGTAAAACTAAAGACATTGGCATTAATATATCTAAGAATGCCTATATATAGAAACTATTTAAGCGTTCAGGAATGTAAGTTATTTTAGGCCAGACGAAGATTTGCGTCTGACAATTCACTGCAACCGGAGGGTATGATTAATTCCATCCCAAGCTTAAAATATGTAATTTGAATAGAAAGGTGGCTGTGGCCATAACATGCTATAAAAAATTCAATATAACTTTCAATATGCATTCGTGACTTAATCCAAAACATTTCGTGTTAGTTTTCATGTATATTTTAGTGTATCAGGACTCACAATCATAAATACATTATCTCTACGTATGTGTAACAGACAAAGTAATAAAATTATTTAAATAGCACACTCTTTCTATACTCGCCTCTCGTGATCCACCTTCGATTAAACTCATTGTCCATATTGACATTATGGGCATCTTATTATTTGCAAATCTATTTAGGTATTTATTACCTTATAACAAATAAGATAAAGTCCATTTTGGTTTGTATTTTTTTGAGATCCTTATGTCTTTTATCTGTGCCGTGTATCGGCGCCAGGGAGGAAACGTGTCGTAGGATACACGACTGCGATGCGCTTGTTGCAAATGGTATATTATCATAATGCTACAAGTGGAATGTTAGTGATGGCCTCATAAGTTAAATTATTTTATAAAACAATATTGCCAACATAAAAATTTCACTCTTGTAAAAATAATTTTGACTTTCAGGATTTTAAATAATACAAATCAGGATTTTAAATAACCTATATATTTTCCATATTGTCAATATTTATATTTTCGAAAAGATATAATTGATGAACATTTATTAAAGTGATGAACGATTTTTATCGATTTGAATTCGTACGCTGTCTCGTACTTTATTTAAAAAAAGAACAATGACAGTTTAGTTACAAATGATGGAAATGTCATCGCGTCTCACTTAACCTCAAAAAATAGCTTTGCTTTTCTTTCAAGCTTTGATGTTTTGAGACGATTTCGGAGCGAGTTCTTTAATATTTTGTTAAGAACATAATACAAACAAGGTTAAACTTGGATCAGAGCAAGGCTCATGTTATATTAGTGATGAATGATGATGGAGGCAAATATTTTGCAAACAACCACGCGTGTGTTAGAATCAATTTGGCAGAGTTGTGTATTGTGAATGGAATTACGTTAATATTCGTCACTCAAATCTGTTATGATCCGTACACATTAATCATTCACGTTAGAATTGGAACACGTTTGTTAACAGAAGGTCAAAGCAATCGACTTGGATAATTATATCCAGCATTTACATGACATGCTGAATTGAAATATTGACGTTTTAAACTATTTATTTGTATTTATATATAATATTAAAATTAATTATATTATTTAATGAACATACTGTAGTTATGAAAATGATCAAGCATTTAGCATTATTGATCATAAAAATATGAAATTAACAACCAAGAAAATGACAATTTATAATCAAAACTTATTCTCCTTGTTAAATAAATCGTTTATAAATAAACGATAATGAGCTTTAATATTGCTGTTTTATATCAATAAAACGTCGATAATCGTAATGACAGTATCTGTCGTTAAGTTAAACATCAATTTGTATGGAAGGCGCGAAACTTTATTATAATAAGCGCTGTGAGTCACGGCTGGTTGTGCCTGTGGCGAAATCGAGACATTTATTTCTAGACTAGGCCAGTCTACAATAAATAACCCATTGCCGGCGATTGCAATACAAACCGACAGTTTTATAATAACCACTAAACCGAGTTTAGTTATTAACAAGGAAAAAATGCTTTGGGGCATGACTATTGTGATTAAAGCACAGTTTAATATTCAGCGTGATTTGTTGTTTCTTATGTTGTAGGAAGTAATTAATCCTATGTCTTATTTATCACGTTTCTGTCGCAGCAGGTGACTGCGCGGGCGGTTTCCCGGAACGCATACATATACAGGAGACTGAGCTTCTATTGCATAAGAAAGCGAAAAACTATTTCTAGCCTTACTGGAAATAATATTACAATTGTGACATACAGAACTACATATGCTTTTATATATTAAAAGCCGCTTGATACATTATTAATCAAGTAATTAATTATTTGATTAAAATTAGCTCTTATTTATCGATTACATCTCATGCGGCTGGTGTCTTCGTCTTAATCGTTATATAAAACAAATTATATTATCATTGTAAGCAATTTTCATATAAATAATATGCAACAGTCAGTACAGACAAATACTTAGAATGTGATACACGACCGGACCAAATTCAGAGAAGATAATATGAGATAAATAGTGACAAATGTCGAGTCGACGCACGCTCGCTCCGTTTATGAAATAACAGTCTAAATATAACAGTAGTTCACGAAATATAAACAAAACGTAAGACTTTTTGCCTACCGTTACCATACTCGCTCCCAGTTCTTGTGATCCATTGTAAGTATATTTTAAACACTTCTTAGAATTTTTTTGCCAAAACAATGCGAGTAGACGAAAGGCGAGATGTATTACGGAAAAATAAACTGTTTGTCCGATTATTTGACTTTATATGTATACGAAAAATGAAGACAAAGAAAATGTGTTACAGTTTAAGAATATTTGCTCATTACGCTAAGCACGATTATACAATTTTTCAAACGATATCTAATTGGTCTGTTAGATGTAAGCCTGTAATGGGCCGGTTGACTATCCGTCGTACGTCTAGCTGCTACTAGATCCACATCAGTGCCAGTTAGATCAAAGACGGTAAGGTTTAATAGGGCCTATTTGAACTCGTATGGCCTATCGGCTTCTATCGCATACCATGACGGTTACTGCCCTACTATTGAACCTCTACAAACTCAAACCTGAGACCACATCCTGCACATATATTAATACTTTAAAATATACCAACCAATAATTTATTATTATTTTAAATTGTATGTCTGTTTATTATTTATACAATTGTTGACTAAGTGTGTATGTTCTTTCATTCACAAAAAGTATACAGTCGGGATAATTGAGTATATTTATCGAGAAGAAAAACATGCCCAAGCCATTTGGCGAGCTTGTTTGTATAATGAAGCGTCTGTTTGCTCAAAATAATGAGTTTCGTAGAGCTTTATTGGAAGTATTTTAATAATCCCTGGCGCCGCGGAGTTCTTTGACATCCATTATATCATAGATATCTAATATAAACGTTAGATAAGGCTGACTAACACGTCCACTTGTCAGGATTAAATAAAATTATATTTTAATGGCGGACAAACGGATATTTGTAGGGTGCACTGGTTCTGCGACAAGTGCGACGTCGCACGTGAGCCATAAACGGCAACCTGTAGAATGCCTTGGCGTAATACTACGTCGGAGTACACGTAACACTTGCAAGGAACGGTCATCACTAGTGTATAAATAAATATTTGTTAGACCAGCCTTTTATTTACTCTTTCTATTTTAATATTTTAAGCGTCGTTTTTATCAATAGTAATGTATGACTAGAAATTAGTGAGAGTTAATGATAATATTCTAACAAGTTCTGTATTGAGATGTCACGTTGAAGAATCTCTGCAGTGGATGAGCGCCGTATGTCTAAATTTTAAATTACAAGTAGCTGTCAGTATAACAAATGGTTTTATTTGGTGGTTTTGATGCGACCTACATGCGGGGATGATGGGAGGTGATCGGAAGTCATATAAACTTGACCTCGCTGCATGTCGACGGTGAAAGTTACAGACTACAGTAGCGGAGTATGAGGCGTCGATTCATTCCACTACATTACTCATCTGACTAATTTGCGCACTTTTAAATTTCAACCTTTAATTATCAGCGGCCCTGTTGGTTTTCCAATACCATTAATCTTATACATATATTTATCTCTTAGTTGTGATTTATGAGTTATTAATTGTATGAATAGGGACGGCAATATTCAGTTTTATTGGTATTTATTTTTAAAAAGTACAGTTTAATTTTGAATGTTTTTTTTTATTATTTTTCTTTGTTTTAAAATAAATAAATAGTTATATATTAAAATAAATTAAATCTTTTCGACATATGTTGGCTTGAACATGTTAATATTTTTTGTAAATTTTAATCCCGATTGCTAGCTGACACCTCGCATGACACGCAAACCTTAATAAGTTCATTGCCCTCCAAGAAGATACAAATAAAACTTAATATATATCATAGTAATGTAACCCTACTTGAAAATTTCAGTGAGATAAGATCTGTAAATTACTTATATATGGCGGAAACCGGAAAGTTATTTTAATAAATCGATGACTACATATAATAATTACAGCACAGTGTGTTCATCTGTACGTCCTCAAAAACTATATGGGTATGGGTAATGTCAATCTATATTTATTTTGAAGGTCGAGAAGCAATTATCGTCGGAAAGCCAAAAAATAAAAAATAATTTTAAATATTTCCTTTACATTATTATATTTGGTTTAACAGTTTTTATTGGTCCAAGATTGGATTAGATTCTATTTAAAAAATCTAGTATCTTACTAGATACTAGATTTTTTAAATAGAATCTAATTAGTACATTTGTTCAATGGTAAAGTTATATCTTAATCTTTAGCTTAATCCAGAATTATTTGTTTGCAATAAAAATAAAATTATATAAAATAAAAACATTAGTTAATTACCAATCTATTCTGTATTTTATAAGAATTAATAAAAAATATTATTTAATGTTTTGCAATGACAGCGACGCTAGCAGGTGGTTGACTCTGAAGAGATTTATTCACCGACCACTGACAGGTGTTGAGAACACACCATTGCCAACCTAAAAACATTAACTACATTATGGATATTTTAGACCAAATGCCATGTTTTACTTGTCACTATATTATATGTTTGGTGTTTGAAATCGAAATTAAATTACTTCGGTAGGACAACTCTAGACGTCAACTGTTTGTCTAAAATCTATTTATTTATATTATCGTAACTATTATACTGGTTTTGCAGCTTACTCTTTTTTTTCAAATAACTATTTTATGTACTTTTCTGTGATTTCAATAATTAGCCAAAATTAATAATCTATCGTAATATTTTAGTGTTAGAACTAATAATACAATTCCAAACAACTTGTCTTGAGTTTGTTAGATGCCATCTCATGTGGATATCAATCTCGGATTGAAGATCGATTATTACTTTCAGCTATAAGAAATGTTTCTATAAATGTCTCCGCTAGAAAACATTAAACTGCCAAGATATATTTATTTGATTCGTAACATACGTGTAAGTTAAACTCGTTTAATGTACAAACATTAAACTCAGTATTTAATAGATAATTTATTTAAGTCGTTGTGTATTTATGCACGGTCTTTGCTTTAAAGTAATTGATTTTCAACAGAAAACAACTCCGTACTTGTTAAGAATATTCCCCCGACTCTAAATTCTTAAAGCGTACCATATTTGAAATTTTCAGACGCGTTCCAATAACTTTAGCCATTGTATGTCTTTAAATGGGTTATTTATTTTTATTGTTTCATTTAAACTGTTTACACTGTTTTACATAATTAGAGTTTATCTGTTCGTGTAAGTTTTGTTAAATTATTAGATCGTTAAATGGAAGTACAAGAGTTACACGGAGGATGCCATCGAGTGCGAGTTCTTCTCTTTTATTTATTTTAATTTATTATAGAAATTAGTTAATTTATTACCTTACAATTTCCTGCGTATAATTATAATAGAACAAATTGATTTATTTGTTATTTATTCTATTTGGTTATCAATTTGGGTGCATTTTTTTTTCATGTAAAGTCAAAAATTGAATTTTATATTAAGCTACATTTGCCAAATCGTGAGATATCTGTGGTGTTTCTAAATAATATTCCTGGGTGTGTTTATAATGATTTCACTCCCAACTTTGAGTAATGCTATAATCATATTTCGTGAGTAACGACTTAGATAAGCTTAAAAGCAACTGTTTAAAATTAAAATTTACCTTTTGTGGGCATTCGAATAATGTTAATATTGTTTAATTATGTCTAAAGCAAAACTATTGTTTACGTGATTTATTTAAGCGTTGCCGTTATAAATATCTAATAGGTATTCAGTCTCTTACTTATACTAGTATCCATACACAGTAAAATAATGAACTGTCGTACACAGGGACGGACTAGGACGGTTTCATTTATTTAAATATATTTTAATTTAATTAATTTTCACTCGGATCAAATACGTATTACTTTTTATTGAACATTTTTTATTTGTAAAAAAGAATTATAAAATCGAAATAAAATCTTTAAAGAGGTTATTTTTTTTTATTAAAATTATCTTTAGTAGATTTTTTGTTTGTTATGATAAATAATAATTATTAATTTGAATTCAAATTCGTCTCTGGTGCGCTAGAAATAGAAGAGACGACTTAATAATGTAAATGAATTCCCCCGATTCTGAGCACCGTTGCGATTTAGTTGCGTTCCTAGTTCCTGGGCGTCATTACCTGACTTTACCCATACCATTTATATTACGAGTTGGTTTTATTCAATAAACATTATTTATAATATATAATTAGCTTCTTCATTCAACTGTGTATAATATATTTTAGTGCTTTTTAGTGATTTGCTTCCTCTGTATTCTTTTTAATTTACTCAAAATGAGTTTTATCGTGTCGGTCATACTTGACAAATACCGCAAAGACATTGTTCGATAATATATCGAACGATTTTCCTTTACTCTTTACCGCGACATATTGTAAATAAAATAATATAATTATATATATGAAACTTCTTGGTAGGAACTATTCTGCTTATAGTAATTCCTATTGGTTTGTTTGAATTTCTTTACCATTGCTACAATCTCGATAGTCAATTAGCGGTGAGACCGGGCACTCCACATTCCAGTAATATTCCTTACAACGCAAAGACACACTATTTACATTATTCTGTAATAGTTAAATAAATTAATGTCTTATGATGTAAAAGAAAATGTTTCGTAAGTGCTATGAAATGTAAGAGTTGTAAAATTTAAACATTAAATTGTCCATTTCGCGGGCGAAAGTGTCGGTGTGAACACGTGACAACAATGCTAGTGAAAGCAATGCTATTGAATTTAGCGAAAATAACACATTTGTTAGCATATGCACAAAGCCCATGCATGCGTAATTGTAAGGCCCTTTGAGGGAGCACGTGCGTCGTAGGCTCTTTAACTTTACATACAGACTTACAGATAGAGTCAGTGTTTTACTCATAAGTCAGTTAATGATTATTAGTTGTTAAATATATATATATATATATACATTTTCAATAACACTTCAATAAAAAGTTGATCTTTAGTTAATTGTACATTTCAAAATTATCGTTTTAATAAGACTTTGGTCACGTCGTTAAAGTTCATATTGAGATTATTTCCAAAATATTTTCATCTCTTCATATAATTTCATAATAAAGCTCGAGCACACTAGTCTTCAGTTCTTTCCCAACCAGTTGTTAGTGATAATAAATTTCCGAACTGCTGTAATCTTTGAAGTGCAATATATTCTCGTTATCAGTAAACCAATGAAAGTTAATTTATGTCTCGTATATTAGTTTAAAAAACTTATCACTTTGATAAATATATTAAACAATGACATTACTTCGAATACTGGAATGCATTACGAAATGAAATACTGTTCAAAATATGACGAGTATTCCCTTCGTTCAGTCTAAAGAAGCATTTTGACTGTAAAATAGTCCCTATAGTATAAATTTTAAGAGATATATTTGGTTGAATATTTTTGTGTTACATCGCCTACCGTACACTTCGATCTTTAATGTCATAGTAATGCTTACGAAATTAAGATGCTGTGCCGGATGTTATCTGGACCTTTGTACTACATCTCGACCGACGTCTTTCGGGAATATCTGTCATTCTTTATATCTTGTCTCTACTCTTGTGTGAAAAATTGTCACATAATATAAGGATACTTAAACCAAAGACATATTGTAAGAAAGTACTAGGATATATAAATTACATTAAATATATAAAAATTACATTAATATTTATCTCGAGATGCATTAAACCCATCATACCGGTCATATTTGCAATGAAAGTTGTATGCAAGTTATGTAATCTGTCTTATAATCTAATTTATCAATGAGATAAGATCTGAAGACGTCCTCTCCGAGGGCCACGTAACAGACGAAAGTGAAAACAATTAGGAAATTGATGTGGTATCGTTAAGACAAGCTTTCGCCGACAGATGGTATCAAGAACCCCAAAGGAACTAACAAAGAATTAGAATACGGAGAAATTAAGATGATAGACGTCAATAGAGTGGCTGGAATTATTATCATACTATTTTATCATATTAGTAGTGTAGGGAAATATAATATTACTATTACAGAATGTATCTGACAGATATTGCTGTAGTTATTTAAGTTCGAATTATTAATCCTAGGTTAAAGCTTAACCGAGGATTAAATCTGATGTTTTGGCAGTTTTTTCTGTATCTTAATATATGAATTATACTGTAGTTAAGGGTTATCTAGGTATATAAAAAAGCAACTTTATGATTATTTAGAATAGACAAATAATTGGGTTTATTGCAATTATTTAATATGTTATAAAGTTACTTTTACATAACAATTTGATTACCCTTGTTCTGCTTGTATTTTAACCTTTGTGTTTTTGGCTGAGTTCGTTGAAATAACTTTGGTATTTTACATTAACCAATCTGTGACCTTTGCGAAGTTGTATCGATGAATCAAACCGAGATTAACGTGACACGAACATATTTTAAACATTTTAATTTTACTTTCAGAAACAAGAAGAGCAAAACTCATTTAATCTCGTGATCTCTTTTATTATGTTAATATATCATGTAAAAAAAATATTATTTTTTATAAACTGATTTTAACTCCTTTGTTATTTTTAATTTATCTTTTAAATTTTAACAAGCTATTCGTATTTATTTTATTAATTTAATTACCGTTTATTGTTTTTGTTAAGAAGAGGCGAACTTAATGCCTAGTTGCATTCTCTACCAACTCGTTATATAGTGGTTTGTTATTATTTTGGTTCAATGTACGAACTATGAATATATCTATAAATTATTATATTTATGTATTTTATTGGAAATACGTGACAAAATGCCAAACGTAATATAGTATAATAGACTGCTGAGGGTCCGCAAAATGAATACTACAATATTCGGTTGGTTCTTCAGGAAGTGGGTAAGCAATGAAGTAGTCAGTCACCCTACTTAGAGGTTTCTCAATTTTGATTATTTAAATCAGACTGTGGATGGAATTACCCAGGAAGCAGACCGATCAATTTCTTATATCGTTTATTTTTTTAAGTCAAGTGCAAACAGACGGACAAATAACTTGTTTTTCGGTATGCCAAAACAATATACTGAAAAAAAGATTTCAGAGCAAGTCTGTAATATCTCACTGGCTTGAATTTGAATGTTTGTAAAATTCACTGTACAATGAACGTTGCCTTTGTTTTTTGGAATAGCTTTAGTAGTTTTTTTTGCAATATCAATAAATCAATATTGCGCAAATAATAGCTTGTATAATAAATGAAAGTCGATGTTATATTGTCGGGACTAATTAATGAGTGTTATTTTCGGCGCTCATAGCTGGCGTGTCAGTTTAAGCGGAAGCCTGTCAAAACGTTTTGAGATATACCGTTCCTATCACGATTGTTCATCACAATATATTGACGCAAAAATTATGTACGAATCAAATGATTATACAATACAATGAAATAAAATATAATTCTTCAAACAACTAGTTGGATAGCTCAATTCGGTTTATATTTAAACGTTGTTCTGAATTGAATTCTTTCTTCGTTCTTTAATTTATTCGAACTGATCTTTTCAAACAATACATTCTCAATCTAATAACGATATTTCAATCAATTATAGTATCGTTTCGTTTAGAAATTTAAACGCTAAAAAACATGTTTCGAATACAGCGCTATCGGCTCCTTAGTAAATTGCATCGTTAACTTTCTCAAGCTTTTAAGGTTGTCTACAATAGTGTATCAAAATTGTAAATCAAATGCCTCAATCGTGCCAACATTACCGGTCAGGGTCATACTCTAAACGGACTATTCACTGCTATACAATAAACGGAGACAATGACCTTATAAATTGCTCAAATTCTAACCATTTCGTCTTTATAAGGAAATATATATATATACAATCATTCAAAGTAGGTGGTAATGTTTCCTAATTCAATGATACATAATTAATTATTTAATTATTTCAATCCCAGACCCGCTGACAACTTTACTCAATAGACTGACACGCAAAATGATTACGTTACACATCAACAGCGAACTATTACCTCACGCCAAATATTAATATTGTCTAATTAACAAGCTTTATAATTAAGACATTTATCACGATTTATTAGCGTTGCGTAATATTCATATTTTCAACTGGAATATATTTTAACAGTGCTAATTATGAATGTTTATACATTTTTTGTTTTATACGTTATTTCCCAAATAAACCTCAATTATCTTCAATACAGTAATATTTTTAAACTTCAGGAGACTTCCTTGTTTATTATAACTTTATATAAAATATTTTTGTATATGATTTCTTCAAATTTTGACTCACACCATCAAATATATATTTCAGATGTTTTCGAAATTTCAACTCATAACAAAACGAAAGTTCCTGTTAATTTGTAATTGTTGGAAACATATCAAATTACCTGATTTTATGAGAAATTTATTGTCACTGCCTCTTTTTTTATTTCTTTATACAACAGCTTAAAAAATATATAGGGTAATAATAGTAGGGATATAAAATATCCCCTAACGTCTAATTATAGTGATAATTAGACGTTAGGGGATATTTTATAAGAGGTGATTTGAAGTGTCAAATCACCTCTTTCCTTGTTATCACATAAATACTTAGCAATGTCAGTATCGTAAATATGTTTACGACCTACCCTTATCACAACAAACAACAATTGAACGAACAACAATCTCAAGCCCTGTTGGTCAAGTAGTTGAGTGATCCACAGAATGTTGTTCCGAGTCTGGGTGTACTTTGTGTCTGTCAATTATAAATTGCGACACAACCCGTGATATGAAACCTGTGCTCTAGAGGGGAAGATGCTTTTAAAATCCATTTTATTGTATTTAAAATTTCGCAAATATTGTGTATTCAATAAATACAACACTTTCTCGTAGTTGCGTCCAGCGTGATGCGCACAATCCATTAGAGTCCATTAGCCATTTAACTCGATATGATTAGACATGTCACGACACGTCCGCCAGACATCATATCTGTTACAGATTAAGATATTGCGTAAGACGCGAAGTTATTGCACTGTGGGACCTACTTGTAAGTTGTGATATGGTTTGCTAATCTGTGTTCTTGCGTTTTTAAATATTCTGTGTTTATAAAATTATAATTAATGCTATTTTGTAATGAAATGCGACTGTTTTGACATAGTATTTTATCGATATTATTTATGCTATTAAATAATAATAATTATTATTTATTTTTTTGAATAAAATAACATTTAATTAAATAATTCGATAGTGTTAGTGTATTATTAGACATATAATAACTTGATGTGCTATATTTTAATTATAAAACAGTGAAATAAATACAATTTTAAAGAGTATGCATATTTCTTTTTAATCTATCCATAGTGATTTAAATAAACTATGAATTTCGATTATTTATACTAAAAATACAGTTCGAACAAATTCACTACCGATTTTCAACGTAACATTAAATGAAAATAATTTATCTGTTCTCTGTTCAAGATAGCAATATTAGTACAAGAGCCCACTCTCATTGATCTAAAGTACCTTTATCACAAATCAAATTACAACCGTAATGTCAATGACACCAAACGGATGCGCTTGCGCAACATGCACCTTGACAGTACGCCGTTATATCAATGTAACATATCGACGGTGACACGCCTACCTCGTCCCACGATCACAATCTACTGAGCAAAAATCATAATCCTCTAACAAAACACCAGTGTACTTAAAAGTTTTCAGGAAGTAAATATATTAGCTTGAAACAGAGACTGTATCGAGATGAAATGTTACTGATACTATAATTGTACAATAAAGTATTGTTAGGTAGACACGCCCGGCGCCCAGTCACTGACTGATGGGAATGATACGGCGGCGAATTTATCAATTCTTTTATTATTTACATTATCTTTAATATATTGGAAATGGTCCATAAATATGGTAAGATTATTTAAATGAATAAAGAATGAAACCCGATAAATACGTATGTATATAATGATAGAATCGTCAAGGCAGCATCGACACGGTAGCTCAATTGGCAAAGAGACGAGAAGTTATACCAAGTGTAGCAGGTTGGAATCCCGCACGTATAGACGAATTTCTCATAAACATATTCCTTAATTTTGTTACAGATTTTTATATAAATATATCATCACACGTATACATCTCTAACTTTCCAATCAAGTATATTTCGTCATTAATCAAAGATTTTATCTTATCAAAATTATAATTTCCGCGACTGTTTTCAATGGTATTAAATATATTTAAATGACAATAAAGTATGTTAATTTAATTAGTTATATATAATAATAAAGTATCTTCATATACTTAAATAACATATTTTTTACCGAAGAGATTTCTGAGAATTCTGAGGTGAAATGCACCTCTATAGAAAATGGAATAATATGTATTAGATTGTAAATAAACAAATCTACGAGTAGATTTTGTTTTTATACTATTATAATTTTATTCTTTTCTGCTTAAATAAATATTTTAACAAGGTTAATTTAAAGCTATATTTTATTATATATTTAAGCTGAATTTTCATAATGATCCATGATCGACAAATACATAAAAGACACGTCAAAACTTTATTTCTTGCTATTATAAAATGTATTTTCGTATAAAAAAAAAGACAAATAAGTCATTTCTAAACTGGTGTGCACCTCGCAACTATCCATTTAACGTTTAACTTATGGCGGGAAACTTAAATTCTTTTGTACATCATAACAATTAATAAACTTAGTCAGGTATAAGTCAGTTTAAAAACAGTTAAAGTTTCCTGTGTGGGAAGTTGGCGCCAAATAAATGTATCTATGGTTCGATTTCCATAGACTCGTTTATGGCATTTGCATAACACACCTACATTTGAAAACCTCTTTGATAAAATCAAATCGAATGTGGAAAAAATAATCTTGATACTTTATATAATTTATTTACTATAACGATCATAAAGTTCTCATTATCAATCTGAATGTTCTAGATTCTTGGGATTCTAACAAAGACAATATTTTGCCAAAAGGAAAACCCCAAAATATTGTTTCTTACCTCATCTTATCTGACAATGACCTAAATACCGCCAACATTAAAATCAGATCCGCAAACCAAAACTCTTTGTGTAATCTACTTAAAATTCCTTTGAAGCGTTTATTCTTCTTACGTGATTTTGCGTCCTAAATATTTGATATGATCTAGAAATTTAAAGTGCAAAATTGTTTTGTGTCGCTATGATTCCGCACTATAGGTAAATATTTTTTTACCTACTTCCATAAAACGTCAACTCTTTTGAAACCATTTCATTATGCAATGTAAGCGACACTATCTTAACTAGCGTACATCTCATCGCATAGTGAAATTGCTGTTAGTGAGTTAGTGCTTCTCTCTGATTAGTGGAGATGCCTTCTCGCTATTTTTAAGGTCAAACAGTGCCACTTAGGTTGTTTAAAGAAATGGGCGCATTAAACGCTATTGGATTATATATATTACTTTTATAAGGTATAACTAATCGTATTATACAAAATATGTATAATTTTGTATTTGTTTGTTTAATGTTTTAATAAATAAAAGTTCAGACTCGAGTTGCATTACACAATTGACATTAAAGATAAACCTTGTAACAAAATATAATAAAATTATTGATGTGCTGCCATATTGGAAATATAATATATATTAAATACAACTGAAAATAACTTCACAGGATCTTATTTATGAAGCCACTATTTTAAAAAGGAACATTGTTTAAAATATTTTTTTTTAATTAATGAAAAGGAAATAATATTTTCAGATTATAGTCATACAGTCTAGATTCTTATAGATTGTAGCCTTTCCGGAGAAAAAAAAACATTTATCTCATCGTGAAAACTATATATTTACTTTGACACTTCTAAAGCTATCGGAAGTGATTTCTATTGATCAAGATATTATAAAATATACTCTCTCTCTCTTAATATGGCCGCTATAAAGTCCAAAGACGAAAAGTGAAATATACGAAGGAATGTAACACATTGTTATTTACCCATAGCGGATCTCCGGATCTCAAATGACGCAAATGACGCCAGTGACGGGTGTCTGGCCGACAATTGATGACATAACCGCACTTAGCGACACACTTTTGAATTCGCGAACAAATATGCACGGATAGACTAATACGCTTCCTCTTTAGAAATGTAATGTACATACGACCAGCCCGATATTCGAAAGAGTCAAATTTTTAACTACTTTTATATAAAAGGTCAGTCATAACGACTAAATATGAAGCAATGTTTTGATTACAAATAATTTATATTATGACTTTCGAAGTGTCTAACTGTCATCATGGAGTCCAAATATAAAATGTTACTTTCGAACTAATACTTTAAATTAAGTCGCTGCTCTGTACAACATATGGAAAATATATCAAAATCTGTTATCATTCCAACACCACCATGTGTCCAAAATACTACATTCCAAAATTTCTTTTATTTTTAACATAAGAAATGTATGTTATATACATATTCGTAATGCTCTATCATTTGCTTGAGGCCCTTCAGCCTGCCTTCCTCATGGGTGGCTTTGACTAAAGCCATTTCGTTCAACCTTTATTCAACTCCAAAAGTCATATCCAAACAATAGTCCGAGTTAAAAGCTCAGACACTTAGCGCTGATTAGATGTACTCTAAAGATCTTCACACCAAATAAATTAGTAAGAAACAATTTTACAATCATGTTCCATTAGTATCAATTATAATACCGTTAATGTCATTGTAACATTCTCAGATGTAACGATATATATTTACTGCTAAACATATTTACGAGTCATTCCTTCGTTGCTAAACGGTTTGTAATATATCTGATAACCTCAAACCTAGCCATTAATAACGTGGAATTGAAAAAAACCTCCTCCATTGTGTACAGACGGTAACCAATCGATTAGCGGGCGAGATCGATATCTACAGATTGTCGATAACGTTCAGAGACACCTCATCGAAAGTAGGATAAATCGTGAGATCACTAATTATCAGTGTTACGTTAATATTGCGACAATCGTTTGTTTCTTTAGTGCGAATCCACTAAGATTTATGGTTATTTATCAGGTTACAGTGGCAGTTGTGTTTGTTATGTTACATCATAGCTAGATAATATGTTTATCTTGAGAAATAGTTGTGTAATGACCTCTTAAGTGTTTTAAATTAGCCAATAGTTTTAACAGATCATTATGCGTACTTGTACACGGCCTGATTGTTTATTTATTTGATAGTGTACTCGAATTTTGTGTGTAATAAAGTACAATTTTATCGTTATACCACGAACTCAAAGCCTGAATAACGAGAATGAGATGTCACAGCCAAATAATGTTCGAATCACGTAGGACGTACGAGTCATGTAAGAAACATAAAAGTGTTCGTTAATATTGTCACAAATACGTTATAAGGTTAACGGATATTTATCTTTTTTATTTTATTTATATTTATAATAGCAATAACGAATAATAAAATGTCTTATAAACTGTATTACTTATCTTCTTATTTTTAATATATAACCTTTTCGGTTGAACTGTTTTATAAATTATCTTAATGTTCATCGCTATTTGGTGTGAAAAGTAATAAAAAAAATAAATAGGTATATATTTTTTTTTATCTACATACTCTACCTTTTTAAGAAATCCTTTCAATTATTTATATATTCTTAGTCTGGTACCAGTAGTTACAGCTTTGCATATAAATTATGTAAATGGTTATTTTTCAACGTAGGAATATAAAATAACAAGCGCCAAGAGGTCACATAAACAAATTTACGAGCATCGAGACCATATTGACCAAAAAAAATAGAAATTCATAAATTTCCAAATCTTTTTTTATGTCTATTTCAGTCATTTGTAAGCATGAATATTAAAAAGCCTAATTTAAATATATTAAAGCAAATGTGAAATAATATGAATATTGTTCATCGTCCTGCTAAAACTTACAACATCAATAATTCATCTCTTTCTAATTATATTTATAACTCTCACATTTAATAGACGATACGTCAAAGTCAAAGGGAATGAATAGGAAGTGTAATGAGAAGGTACATAGGTTTTATCAAGGAAAGGTCTTTGAAGATCTAGAGATCGTTTACTTCTAGATGAGACAAGACAAGTTACAATATATTGTTTATTATTCAAACAAATTTCGGATATCATAATGATTATTCAACATTTTTACGATGTTTCTGAATCATTTTAATATTGATAGATTTAATTAATTAAATATTATACTTATATTATAATAATTACGTACTTTAATTTATTTTGTCTTTAATAAGTCTTCTAAGTTTAATAAGTTAAAAATGGTTTCTTAAACAGAATTATTAAAAGGCTTAACCACGTTGAAAGCATCCGTTATGTAATTCTTACGAAAGTCGGAGACAAGTTGATGTTATTAATTTTTATTATAAATATTATTTATATATTTTTTGACTGATGTTGCATGATATAATTGCAATCCCATACATGACTTTTTTGGTTCATATGTAATGTATAAATAAATGAAGTGTTGGATTTGACTGTTTATTTTTTTTTGTACATATAGGTAATTGTTAATACAAGCTTTTAAATATACTAAAACCTTCTGGAAAATACCACCAGAAATGTCATCAATTTTGACAGACAGAAATCGCCCAGTCGCCAACCAATGGAAAAAATATTACCTAATTATTCACTGTTGCGAAATCAGGACAGGTCGCTAGTTTATTAAAAAATATTAAAAGGAGTCAAGATTTAAATTATCGGAGAATTAATGTCAATTGTTTTATTTAATGTTCGTTTCTACCTTAACAACTTAATTTTCAGCGACACACATCCATGAAAGCCATTTTTATTGACAAGTTTGAAATATTATGAACTACAATAACATAGAGAAACAATTTTTAAAAATAAAATTAATGTTTAAAAATATTAGTAATGTGACCGCAATAGCAAACAACCAACCCAATGTAGGAAAATCCGAGTGTTTTTTAATACAAATGATATTCAAGATGACACATCCAGTAAACCAACATCTCAGTATCACGTCACCTATTGTTAATGGATATTCAATAGAGCGAATTATTTGTTGGTCTATACTTAGGTCTTTGCGGAAATGAGAGTCAGCGTTTGTAGGTAGGTTTTTCACCATGCCTCTTTGACCCATCGTTAAATCACCATGAGAAAGTGTATTTTACTACCACTTGTACTTAGAATAAATAGTGTATTTCGACTAACATTGACATATTATTGTGGCGGCTGTCTGAGTGTGGATTAGAGCCCGGACATTTATATTGTTCAGACAATAAGTAATTTTAATGTCAGCTACGAGTTGTGCAACTTTAAATAATGAATGAGGTGGAAAATTATTTTGTTATAAATATATTTAAGTTAATACTTTTTATTATTATAATTAATTTAATCGATCATTTAAATATGTTATTTAATTATATTTATTATTATTATGAGTGAGATTTGACCTTCAACAACTATTTACAAAAAAAAAAAAATTGGTAAGTCGTATTTAGTCTGTTCACTTAATTTCGAAGACCTGTCAAATTATGTAGCTTTCTAAATTTTCTTTGTCATATTGAATTCAATTATCACTATACGAGTGATGAAATAGAGTTGTATAGAGTTCCAAACTTTTTTATGGTTTTAAATATAGTGTATGTATGGATAGTTAGTTCTATATAAACGTCAGGTTAATGTAGACAAATTATACGATTTTTTATTACTTTTGTCGCATTTGAAACTTTTTAATTTATTTTATGTTTATGTAGAGTTAAATATCTCAATAGATACAAAAAAACTTATCTACATTCTTACAGTTAATAAATAAAGGAATTTACACAATTAATATATAAAACTATATAATAGCTATTAACTATTTATATAATAGCTTTTACCGAACAATTACGTTATAATTAGTCGAATGAGCAAATAGAGGTTCACGTTTATAAAATAATCTCAATAGCTTATTTTAATTAAATTTTGTAATCAATGGAATATTAAAAGCGACAATTAAAACAAACATAAAAAGCAGTCATAAAAAAATGGGACCGGATTTGCAGCAATATACACTTGAAAAGCAATGTTTTCAACGACAGAGCGGCGCCGGTGCGACAAAACTGACATTTACATGGGGCCTTGCGTTTAACAATTTGCGAACAATACATGAGCTTGTCACACGCATTCCCGGAACCCGTCTCTCGAACCCGGAGTGACCTCACTGACGACCTCCAACGCTTGCCGCTAAACATTCTCCATCACAGAACTTGGCAGAATGGAATGATTACTTACTCTGTGGACACACTGACAACGAATCAAACTTTTTATATAAGTGCAAAGCTATTTTAATATAATACAGAAGGTATCACGATATCATATTTATAATGATCGTCTTTGAATAGGCAATTGAATAATATTTAGCAATCATTGCATTGTCGATAATTGATAAATTGTAAAGTGATATATAGATTTGCTTTAAAAAAATTGCTTAACATGGGTTAATCCACTCATATTTTAGCATTACCTAACCAAATGTGTAATACAAATATTATATTGGACTTATTAACACACATTCAAGTACAATGGTCATTGATGAGTCAAGTTTTAGAAAAGCTAGATCTAAAATCACTTAGAAAATATTTTAGACGTATAAATAATTTATGAATTGTGTTATAGAGATTGGGTAAGACGTTATACGAGTTATATTTTAAGATGAAGCTAAAACAAATGTACATTCATCATTCACCGCATATTAAATGGGAAAACAGAAGCAATGGACGTAAATGGTAAAGAGAACGCAAATGTCAAAATTGTGGCTATTTACAGTACATCAGGCGCGGCGGTCGACTTGCGGTTGTGACAAATGAAGCTGTTCTCTTCCTATGTAATGTAGTGAAGCTACTGGATTACCCGGAACATGATAACACATTCATCGGTTTAAATAATTTAAATAATAGTATAAGAAACAGTTTCGTAGGTTACACTAGCCATTTGAAAAGTATTACAATTAAACCGTTGTATTAATCTATATTCTGAAACAACAGAGTATGTACTTTGAACTTGAAAATTTATGAAAATTAGTTTAAAAATATACCGCATAAAAAAAAATATATTTCTTCTAAAAAGTCCACAGTAAATATTCATATAATGTATATAATACAGATATAGCAAAAAAGAATAATGTTTTTAAATAATAGTAGACAGTTACAAATGTTCATACACATAATGCAAGTAACCTTGAGACAAAACGAATAAAAATACGAAGCAACGAACAAAGGGTGATAACTGGTATGTTCAGCCAACTGCATTAATACAGAACATAAGCCATTTACATAGTACAGGGGCTACCGAGATAAAACGATAGATATGCGAGGGATTTAAATAAAATTAATGAAACTCTTAATGTAGACACCCACCGACCAGGAAGAGCTGACTCCTGATACGCGATCTCCGTAGAAAATCATTTTATAAACAAAAACATATTGAATTTATTTTCAGCTTAATGGAAAAAAATAAATCACTTATATGTCGATTTAGGACGAATAAATTTAAATCTATTGTTAAAATTGCTGCTAATTACTTTGTATAATTAAATCGGGAATGATTTAACTCGTCCTTGGTATGCAGGGAACAAAGATGGCTATATCAGTTTTCGCCATAGTCGGATGGCTATCAAGTAACATGTGCAATCATTGCTTAACCAGTGAAACCGATCAAGATACGCCACTGTAACCTCTTGTAAGATATTTATTATATTATACTTTGATGATTCTTTAATATTTTATGTATGATTGAATAACTTTTAAACAGGAATAGCAATTGTTTTTATGTATCAATCCTTATTATGGTAGGTAATGTATTATGTTAATAACTTTCAAGCTCTTTTCATAAAGTGAGGTGTCGTTCACTTCGACCGCTGTCGCTAGCAATATTCTACGCTATCAACAAGATAAAACAAATATTTTGGAACTATATAAAAAACCAGGGGCATTTTTTAATGAATAATTTCTTGCTGATAACTTAAGAAACGCTGTTTCATACTGTCAGATTGTTATAAACATGCCGACTTACATTCATATTTCATACATGTAATGTGTACCTACCTATATATTTTTTGTTTCCCCACTTCATTATTTTTTAATGAAGATGGATGCAGCTGACCTTAACACCAATGCTATTATACCGTTATAGAAAACTAACGCAGAATAAAACACAAAATTATAATTATAAATAATGGTTTTGGATATATCTACTTTCTATTTAAAAACCGCAATTTGTTAAAGTTAAAATATATATATATATATAATAAAACACGTTTATGTACCTACTTTCAAAAGCAACTTCCAAAGAAAGACTCGATTTAAATTAAAAAATCTTAACGAAATAGAATGATACAAAAAAGCTGTAAAGAGAACGGTCGATACGCTGCCTGCACCCGCGCCGTCATACTAGGTAGCTACGAACGAGGGAAACCCGGGTCTTGAAGGCATTTATTAGAGTTTAAAGACACGGGCAATCCGCGCATGCGCAGCGGCCATCATTGATTTTTCTAACTTTGACAGTTCCACTGATGTTTTGAGCTACCACCCGCGTTTTAACAACAAAGTAAATAGTAATGGCTTTAGATTTTTCTGCTACGTACAAGTTATTAGTTTTAGGTGATTCCAATGTAGGCAAAACGTGTATAGTGCATAGATACTGTGATGAAAGATATTATGATATTTACATATCTACTATTGGTGAGTACAATATTTATAAATACTTAGTGATCTTAATTTAGATCAAGTGAAATCTCTTTTTGTGGATCGTTATTAAGGTAGGTACCTCAACTTGTGGCTAAATTTTAATTCTAGTAACGGATATTCCACCGTATTAAGATTAATAGACAATGCAATTTAAGTTGTTACAATAATATATTTCGATTTATTAGACATAATATGGTATTCACTTAGACATAAACCTCTGTTTATTTTTACATCTAGCACTTTGGGCATTTTTCAAACCTGCATCTTGAAGACAATCAAAGTTTTTAATAATCTGTTTATTCTATAATTATTAATATATTTAGATAACAGTAAAAATTCAAAGAAAGTTTGTGTTTTCTTCTATCTCCATTTCATTAAATGATATTAAAAGTCCCAAGTTTTCGTTTTTCAGGGATAGATTTCAAACAAAAAATAATTAACCTGGACGGCGTGCCCATTAAACTACAAATATGGGACACGGCAGGTCAAGAGAGATTCCGTACTCTGACGACCGCGTATTACAGAGGAGCTATGGGTATCATACTGATGTACGACATCACCAACTTGGAGTCTTTCAATCATTTATCTTATTGGCTGAGAAACATTCAAGAGGTACAATACATTAAAACAATATAGTTGGATTATTTAAAAGAAGTAGCTTTATATAGAAAATACATACATACAGAGAGACTTGTTGATTTATGACTAGATTATTCTCAATTCTCACCCTCATGGTGGAATATTGAATACAAATACCTTATTTTATTTACACTTTTAATATAAAAGTCTCGAAATTACAAAACAAATTGCCGCGAATTAATAATCAGCGAAAAAAAACCCTAAATGTACGTCTATTTTAATGTACAATAAAACACTTTTTCGCTTAAAAAAACACAAATCTAAGGTACAAGTTATAAAATGTTATAAAATATAATAAATCTGTGCTAATAAAACTTCCTTCCAGTACGCATCTCCAGATGTTATTAAAGTTTTAGTGGGCAATAAATGCGATGTACACGACAATCATCGCGCAGTCCCGAGGGAGAGGGGACAAAAGGTACTAAATTACACTCACCTATAAAACGTATTCTTATATCAACTTTTAGATCTGCAATAAGTATATTTCTTGTTTAATTGGCGTGTATATTGGAGGTATAATTTCCATATAATTAGTGACTACTAACAATGGTTTATTACTCTAAATGTTATATTTATATTATAATGCTTAATATTTTTATATTATTTTCAGATAGCAGATGATTTCGATATGCCGTTCTTCGAGGTGTCGTGTAAAAGTGATATTAACATTGAAGAGGCGTTTGTGACGTTGGCTAGAAAAATACGAGAATATAGAGAGACAAAGGTGGGTTACTTATAGGAGAATTTTGATAAAACAAAATCTTCAATAAAGCACTTATTTCTTCCCTAAAGGCTAGCTACTCTTGTAACCTGAGAAAGATTGTGGGTTGAGGCGGTCACTTTCCATCACGAGACCTTTGTATGAAAACAATAAATACAATAATTACGAACACATTCGATTTAAATTATTATAATTTTCTGTGTCGTAATAAACATATTTAAAATAATTTATTAAGTAGTTATTATAAATTAATCTACTAATGCTACTAAAAGTGCAATTTTGGTACTACTACATATGGTAGACAATTATCTTACAAGTAATTGCTTAAGGCTATATACGTTTAAATAAATATATTCAATGTAGGTACAGATTTCTCATTAATATTTTATTATACGTGTAGATTATATACGGACGGATGTCCTGATTTTAAAGTTCTGTACACTTTCCCAACGCGTCGGGTTACGCATTACGGAAGGTACGAAGTTCGGGCACCGTAAGTCCCATGACATCTGATATCAAAAAAACATGTTGTAATATCCACTTCCTTTCAGCCATATTGGTTTAATGTTAAGATATTTAAACCTTATTTAATTTTATTAAGCCAACTAAAAAGGTTTTATATCTTTGACGAAGTTTGTAAGACCTTTAAAATGATATGTTTCAGAAAATTATTTATCGAAATAAGTTTTAATTGAATTCATGTTTGGCGATCTGTGTATAATATTGTTTGTTTTGTGCAAAGTTAACTACCGAAACTCGAACTCATGCAATTGTCACATTTTACAGGCTGACGCATTCGAGCTGAAGGAGAGAGACAGCGTGATCAAAGCATCTGAATCTGAAACAGACGTGTCAAAGTGTAGTTGTTAGCCTTGTTTTAATATTATATAATAATAACCAAATATCACACACAATACGAAGTTACAATTTCTAAGCAAGAAACTCACACAATAAGATAAATATGCGATCGAGTTACGTTGGTAATACTAACGTTCCATATTTGAGTGTAGTTAAAATACAGATTAACGAAAAAAAATGGAACAGGTTAAAAAAGTACAGATTAATAAAAAGTCTTCTGTCGTTTTAGATAAACATTGTCTGTAGTCTGTCTTCATCTAACTTGCGTACATTACTAATGTTTTCATGTTTTTTAGAGAAAATATTAAATAGTAGTAATTTGATATTGTAGATGTGATATTTAAATAAGCCAGAATTTCAATATGAATCATTTAGCCATTAAGCTTTACTTCACGTGCAATATTACAAACAAAGGTGCAAAATAATGGATAAGAAATATATTTTCCCTGTGATTCAACCTAACAGAAGAGAAAAGCTTACATGTAGTCTACATTAAAATATGATTTAATTTAAAGACATTGCAATATATATCATGGTAATTGCAATATAATACAAAATAATTTTCAATAAAAAATATGTGTCTAGTTCACATTTATTAAATATAAATCAATGAAATCAAATTTATTCAAACTTGATTTATTTTGCTGACACTATGCCTCTTCATCATCAGCCTTTCACAAGTGAAATATTATTTCGTACATTCACGGTAGGTAAAGTAAATAATTACATTCAATCTAATTTTGTTCAAACTCTGGCTTGAGCAAAAAAGTTCCTAAGAGTGTATGACATAGATTCCATATTTCCCATGACCCCAAGATTTGTAGGAGGTCAACATTCAGATAAAAATATATGAACCATATATCAAGTATATTTTTAATTAATAATCTGACCTTTAAAATGTTTAGGAGCAATGGTACGTTAACGAGATGCAGGTCTGAAACAAAGGCGCATATAATATATGCGGGTGTAATAGATGCGTAAATAGTTTTATAATCATAATAAAGTGAAACTATTCGTAACTAGAACGCTATATATAATAAAATGTATCTTCTATAAATGTCGGTTTGTTTTGAAATTCTGGCCATCGTATAGACTGTATGCACGCTTAATGCATGTAAGCCCTCTGGCATTTCAACACTCGCAATTTAGAATCTATACTTATCTAATAATAAAGGAAAGTAGTTTATATAGAAAATAATTGTTTATGATAAAAAATAGGTAAAGATTTCATACCTGGAGAAAAGATCATACGTTCATTACACATTGTAGGTTTTTATAGACCTTCTGACCACACACATCTTTGGATAAATAGAACATCAAACAATTATCTCTATTGTTTATACAATTAGGTTTAGGCTTTCAGACCTATACCATTATCTGATTTAAAAAAAAATACATCTTTGACAAATAAGCTATCAAATACAAGTCTTCTGTAGTCATGTAATCAAAGTCCGTAATGTCTTCTATTTCTCAATTTTTTTTTTTTTGTTAAAACATTTCATTTTATAAAGTGACATTCATTATCTAGCCAAACTATTTGACCCGACAAATAGTGAGTAAGAGTCTCCACCAATCGGACGGGAGAACTAGCGCAGTAACAGCAATTTCAAAATCGAATATTAGTACACTAGTTGACCTAGCGTCACTTAAATTGGGTAATGAAATGCTGCTGCTTAGAAACGGACCATTCAGTTCTGCGTGTTGGAATATTTCGCTTAAAAATCCAAATCGTATGCCTCTGGCAGTAAAAGAAGCCTTATATGTCTGGCTTTAGTCGTTTTAAGATATCTAACTATGCTATTGCTCACAACGTGCGGATTCAAGCACGCCATACGAATTTAATTTTTACTCTAAAAGTTTTAAACTTCATATAGTGGAAGCGTTTGTTATTGTAAGGTTATTATAATGATGTCATTTAATTGAAGACACTTTTTTTTATTAGATATTTATTAATTAATAATAGTATAGAATATAATTTATCAATAAATGACATTATTATGACGTATTTTCTGAGGCACAAGCGGATATGTCGTATTAGATCTATGTATAATTAATAAACTTTTACAAACAATATTGTTTTATTGACATGTTTAACTTATTTTTACTAGCTTGAACAGGCGACTACAGATTATTAAAACCTTATCCAGTTTTAATTTGGCGTGAGAATAAAATATGTTGGTTTAGACAACACAACTAGCTTACACACTAAATAACATCAAAAACCCAGTTTAACGTGATGCACGAACAAACAATCCAATAAGTACTTCAAGAACTGTTATTTATCGATATGTACCTACTGTGGAGGTATCGACAGAACTTTTAGAAAAATATTTGATGTATGTACATTTAGCATTTATTATATGTACCAGTAAATAAGTGTAGTACAGATCTATATTGAAGGTTCGATAACCCTGGTTTTTATTGTAAAGGCCTACATTTATATGAAAAAAGTTATTATTCACAAACAATTTATATTAACCTAAGGATATAAAACTTAGGGTTCTATTCAGCAAACCATGGAGCCTTTTCATAGTTAGCAATTGGTAGAAATGTTAATTAAAATTTTTTAAACAATGACAGGCTTTTCGTTTTTTAAATCATTACGTACTCAATCCTTTCAAATGTAACAAAGTCAAGCACTGGGGCAAGTAATACATTTCCGGTATATTTTTGGCGCGTTGTATTTTATTGCAGAGGGATTGCTTCATTTACTCCTTTAATCGGTAAATTCACTTTTAAGTAACATTGCTATTACTTATACTGTATTTACAATGCTAACGTACATTCCTACCGTATTGCTGATTAAAATATTTATTTTAGTAACCATTGTGTTTTAAAATATTAAATGTTATTGTTATTGAATATTTTTGATGATGTTTTATAAGTACACAAAAAATATAAAATATTTTACGGCATTTCAACATTTGTATGTGTATTGCTATTTACTGTTGTCAACGACTTCATTTTTCCCTTTCTAACTTTTAGTTATCAACATCCAATTTTTCTACAACTTCATCCAAGTTTTGTTTTTACTTGAAATTAAGAGAACAGTGAAAAGATTCCCATATTTTAACATTAGTAAAAATCAGCACACCAATACATTTTTTTAAAAACATCCATTTATATTATAAATAAATAAATAAAATATAACCGTCAAGCAGATCTTCTGTTACGCGCTATCGATAAAAAATACAAACAAATATATTATTATTTTGAGGTGTCTCTTGTACCGAACACAGCAATATATATATACAGTATATATATATATATACTGTACAGATTTCGAATCATAACTGCTTTACCATAATATGCATAGACTATACAATACAAACGTAATACAGACATTATATGATATGCTTATCTGTTAAATACACAGTTAGTGTTTATTTTGTCTTTCATTCACTTTTATAAGGTAAAATGCCTATTGTATGTAAAATACATAAGAAATACTATAATAGAACATATCCTGTTTGCTTCTTGTTGATAGATGTATGAATGGTACATGAAAGTCTCATATTGTATAGGATAATATGAGAGGCTTGTGTTTAACCTTTCAAATTAAATAAAAAATGGTTAAATCAAAATACAGCAATTATTAAATATAAATTTAATAGGGCGTATTACAAAAAAAATATAAAATATCATATTTACTTTTTTTCTCAAAAATGTAGTTTTGTATTTGTACATTAATATGTACGGAGGTGACAACCTCCATACATATTAATGTAGAATGAATTAATTCATCAGGATTGTCAGTGTAGATATATAAAATCCATCCAAGTTAATTAAAAAAAAAGTTTAACATAGCTAGTATAATTATAGACAATTTCAAAACATTTAATAGCCTTATAAATTAAGTTTTTTCCTTTTACTTCGTGGAGCGGACCTAGGTGGTAATTCTATTTTAATCTGTTCAGTCTTCAAATTAATGATATTAACTTCATTTATATTATTTGTGGTTTGAGATACTGGTTCTTCTTTTACAATTATATCTTCCAGTTTTATGTTTCTAAAATAAATATAATAAATAACCCATTAATAAAAACCATTTTTTCATTATTATATTGAATTTTTATTTATCAAGTGTCAAAGCAATTGTAATAATATAATGTATCTGATATTTGGATATATTTTCAATCTAATTCTATTATCAAAGATTATTTAATAAAAAGCAAAGTTACCTTGTGTTATTTTCACTTGGAACATGGACCTCTTTGTTTAGAAGATCCTGAGAAATATCTGTATTTCCATAATGTTTTTTGTAAGCATCATGTTTTTTCATATGAGCCTCATCATTGTATGCGGGTATTGCAGCTATAAATTAGAAACAATCATATCATTTATATATTGCTTACAATCATCATTTTTCATACAGTTTCTAAAGATTCACACTAAAATTTTGAGCACCAATTTGATTTTTACAAATATATAACCTATAACATTCCCATTCAATTCAATTCAACTTCATGATGGTAAATTATTTAAAGTCATCCATTAACTGTTTATCTGTGTTTTATATATTTACATTTATCAAGTTTACTGGCCTCAGATTCAATAGTACCCTAATTTTTAGTAAAATTAATTAGTGAATTGTTATACTCCAAGTAAGACCACAGTGGACAATGAAAATTAGAGACTACCCTAATTGTCATAATAAGATGTCACAAGATTGATTCAAGCTCTGTAATGAACCAGCAATAATTATGCTACCTAAGACAGTAAGGAGTAGATGATTTTTGAATTACTATCTAAACAAAAAATAAACTTAGAATGTAGGTTATATGGTGCACACTTACTGTATCGTATCTTTCCACCCAATCTTTTGTATTGCTCAATTTCATCATCCTTTGTTATAAGTGTTTCACGCAATTTTTTTTCACTAGTTTTGAGGTCCTCTATAGTCCTAAGAGCTGGTTGTAAAACTTTTTTGAATAACTGAAACAGATGTTAAAAATATTATCTATTTGTATTTACAACACTTAGCTGAAGCAGTAATAGCTAGAAAAAAACTGCCATTCAGCTTTCTTACAAATTTATAAATTACTGTAAAAGTATTGGCAACAAAACTACAAATTTTAATGTTCCCAATGTATTAATACATACATAATTACTAACATGTAAGGAAACCTTAAAACTATTAAAGAGTAGTAAAACCCATTATTTTTTCTTATTTAATGTCTTCACTCATGTTTTTCTTATATTATAACACTCACTAGCTCAGGAGGACCTTCCAATAAGATAATTTTTAAATTGAACGGAAATCCACAAAACAATGTCATTGTGACTTCCAGTGTTGAACTCACTGGGGTTACATTAATACTTTTAAGTTCTTTTGGATAATTCAGCATTTGAATACCTTTTTCTAAAAGTTCATTTGTATCCATTTCCAATCCTTCATTACTTTCCTGTAAATTATTATATATTAAAACTAGAAGGAATATATGTTTGTAAAATCTTAATTGAATAACGATCTCTTGTAAATTAGAATAAAAAGTATTTGTTTCGTACCTTGAGAACTGTTATTAAGTCATTTTCCGAATAATAAACTTCCCATATTCGAATGTAATCAGTGACGAGGATATGAAATGTACTCTTTTTGACAAATAATATGAAAAAAGCAGGTGATTTCTGTAATTCTGTCCACATCATATGAATTTCTAAATTTTTCATAGACGTTAGATAATTAAAATTAATAAGTTCTTCTGTGTAGCTTGACTTTTGGTTGCGCCAAAAGGGCACCAAATATTTCGACACGTAGGAATTAATAAGGGCAAGCAAATAACAAACTAGTTGTTTAAATATTTCTATAAGTTAAGTATTTTTTGCAAGTTGTTTTATATTTAAGCAGTTTCCTGTTCACTATTCACAGCTGTCATTTGTCAAATCTCAGAGTTGAAAGTGAAAGTTAAATAAATGCTGTAGAGAAGAGGAGTACAAACTTCATTTATAATAACACACTAAATTAATGACGCTAGTGTTCCACAAACATATTAAAACAAAAACGCGATATTAATTTAAGAACACTTTATACATTTTTAGAAACTGTAGATGTTTTTAATATTGCTTACAAATTTATATAAAAACAATGGTTTACGGACAATTATTTTATATGATCGGGTATAAGGAAGCATTGGTGAAAATTGTACAATTTTGGAATTATTTGTGTCATACAAATATTTAAAATTATCTTTATCGTTAAGTAACATTTGTGCAAATAAACACGTCAATTCTTCTTTTTTTTTTTAAACTTTGTATATGTGTACTATGATAAATACGTCACCAGTTCAATACTAAGGTTAATCGTGCATCTTTATCGCCAATTCCGCGTTTCAGGTGAAACCGGACATCATGTAATACTTTTTCGTGCTTTTTCATGCAGCCGGTGTTCGTCGATTTAAAGAAGTTATCACGTCAAGATGATTTAGATAAAAGCGTTGTTGGTGGTATACACAATTATTCAAGTATACTTATACTTAAGTTAAATAGGCGAACACTTGAAGATTTATTTAACTATTTTTCTTCAAACTATACTTCACTTTTTTACTTTTGCTAAATTTCTACTATAAACTGGTGACAGCATCTAGCATCTTGAAAAGTGACATAGTAAATTAACATTTAGAGCTTATTAATTGCTACTTCTTAAGGTAGGGTCTCTGTCATATTACATATAAACTAGTGCTCCTTATCTCTACACTCCTTAACTCTCTTATTAAATTTCAATGTCAGTCTGTATAGCTCAGAATTGTAGACCGAGTATATTACCAGCCGTGCTGTGCAGAATGCACCGGAGAGCGCACGATTTAACTGACGAGCAACCCTCAGAGTTTTTCACTATAAACTTTTTTAAACCTAAGATGCTTAATATTAAAAGCAACAAAGCAGTTTCTAATTTTTTAAACAGTTTAACTAAGTTTCGTCGAAAGTGCTTAAGAAATACGAAATCTTCGCTAATACATAAGCAGAAGCATATCTTTCTACTTTTAAAATCCTTACCTTGGCTGCGGGTGAAAATTTAAACATAAATAAGAATTTTCTATTGCATTAATGGATAACCTATTTAATTTTGCACTTTACCATTAGTACGAAATGACTTGAGACGACCATAACATTTAAAAATCACCCTATATAATTACAAAGTACCTTAGGCGCTCTTGCCAATTTATTTTAAATTATATTTTTTTCGACTAAATTAACTCTTAATTACCACTCTTACTCTTATATAACATATATAGGCCTAGAATCCAAAAAATACAAATTGAACTGGTCCAGATGGTCAGCCGAGTTAAAAAATTAGCCACTATATAAGAAATCTAAAAAATTGTATAATTTAAATTGAAAAAAAACGCCGTGTAATTTGGGTCATTTGCGCCACGCCGGCCGTTTTCGTAAAATAACAAATTAGATTACTTACGCTAAAAGTAATTTTATCTGAAAATTCGCTTGGTCTGGTATTTCTAGAATATCTCATCTTTTTCCATTTCATTTCATCCCATATTTTAGGCTAAATAAAATCTTAAGTTCAATGATCACGAGCGTTTAACTCAAATATACTCATATATTTACATAATATATATAATTTTTCAATTTATTATGCAAAGAATTTAAAATATATAAATAATTTAATAAGAATACAAACACAAACAAAAAGTAATAACTACTTCTACACAAGTATTACAAGTTTTTAATATAATAAAATGATAAATGCTAAACTATAAACCATTCATTCTATAAGTACTGTTTAGTACAATGGACATAATATATTGTCTATGGCCTGTCTTTCAGATGTTGCCATATTGTCAGGGTCTGCACTGCAAAAGACAACATTTAATAATTTGTCTCTATACGCATGTTTATGTATTTAGTCAATGTAACAATTAGCCGCTTTATGTATCATACGATAAATCATATTGTTTATTTACCCAAGTTTTACATTAATCATTGCAGAAATGATAGAAAAGAATGTATCTAAAATATACGGAAGCTACCATAAAATAAAGAAATTAGAACTCCAATGCTATTTATTGCGGTTTATTTAGTTTGATGGGTAGAGTTGCGGTTGTCGGTTCAAAGTTAATAGTTTTATTGCTTAATTGAACACGAAACTTTCAACCTTGTATTGATAGTTAGCCATTAAGGACTATTTGAAAAGTATTTTCTCTCGGTGGTAGGTTATAACATCCAGCCGGCGGCAAGGTTACCACCCATCGACAAAAGTCGTGCCGCAAAACGACTTAGTCGTGTTCCGGCACGTTGTACGATGAAGCCGTTCATGGGAAATGGGTCTGAACAGTTGCGTTACGTTGGCGAGCCGGTTAGGCGGCGAGTTGGTGTTTATTGTGTCGGGTGTCTAGTCGTGGAGGGTAGCGGGATCCGAAGAAACGGTTTTCCGCTGGCCGACCGCAGGTAGTTGGGGGCCCAAGTAGTGGATCAGCCATCCACAAAAGGCTGCCCCGCCAACTGCGAAAAATCCCAGGGTGGCTCCATCGTGCTGGCTGGCGACCAGATGAGGAGGCCCGATGGCGATCCCTGGGGGGGTTCGGGCGTCCCCGCAGTCTCCAGACTAGCCCCCCAGTGGCATGACAACACCAGTTTCAACGCCGGGTTCGATACGTAGCGCCTCGTTCAACTGCCATTTTCCATCCTATTCACTCCACAATTATTTCTTATGAAAAAAGTCAAAAAGGGCAAAACGTTTTCACAGCGGTTGCACTCCTCCTCATTCCATGTGCACCTCACTAATATCAGAGGCTTGCACTCTAATATCTTACCTGTCCACCATCACCTGGAGACAGAGCAGCCGCAGTTGCTCTTTTTGACGGAGACGCAGATTCAAAGTCCTTTGACCGCTGCACACCTCGAGTTTCCTAATTACACGTTGGAGCATAATTTCCGCCCACGTGCCGGCGTTTGTGTGTATGTCCGGAATGACCTCTGTTTTATGCGTCTCCGCCAGCTTGAAGACCCCACTTTTTCAGTGCTATGGGTTTTAGTAGACACAGGAAACGAAAAAATCCTGTATTCCTGTGTTTACCGTTCGCACAGCGGTGATCAGGAGACAACTCGCTTATTTGAATATCTCAGTGAGGCCGCTGATACGGCTCTGCATCAGTACCCTTTAGCGCAGCTCGTCTTTCTGGGGGATTTTAATGCCTGTCATCAAGACTGGCTATTCCCATACCAGAAGACCGACCATGCTGGAAGAGAAGCGCGGAACTTTGCGTTGTCTTTGGACCTCTTTCAGCTGGTAAGGCAAGCGACAAGGGTACCTGATGTAGAAGGCCATACAGCTAATTGCCTGGACCTTCTGCTGACAACTGATCCGGACAGGTACCTTGTAGAGGTTTCCTCCCCCTTGGGGACCTCCGATCACTGTCTGGTGAAATCTGTATTTACTTATTCCCAGCCGGATTTAGATCCCCATGGTGTTAGGCGAATTTGGAAATACAAGTCAGCAGATTGGGATGAGATGCGGCACTTCTTTGCATCTTATCCTTGGCGGCAGGTCTGCTTCTCTTCTGAGGATCCGTCGAGTTGCGCGGATGCTATAACTGATGTGGTGCATCAGGCAATGGAGTATTTTATCCCGTTTGCTGAAGTACCTATCGGTGGCAAAGCTCGCCCATGGTTCAATGCCGAGTGTGGTCATGCTGAAAAGCAGAAGCATTCGGCATATGTTACTTGGGCTGATGCTCGAGACTGCAAAGCTCCGGATGTAAGTTTCAAGAAGAGAGCCTTTAACCAAGCTGCTAAGTCCTACAAAAAGGCATTACGGAGGAATCGACTTGGTCGGATCGCTAAAATTGGCGAGAAGCTTTCAAGTAAGCCATCAGGCAGTCGAGCTTTCTGGTCCCTTGCCAAAGCGATTGAGTCGAATTTCTGCCGAACCTCACTGCCTCCTCTGCTGAAGCCAGATGGATCTCTGGCTCATGGAGCGAAAGAGAAAGCGAATCTATTTGCTTCTCTTTTTGCTGAAAATTCGCATCTAGACACTGGCAACACAACCCCAGCACATCTTCCTCACTGCGGGATTTCGATGCCTGAAATCCGCATCACAAACAAAGAGGTATGGAGAGCATTGTGTCGTCTAGATGTGAACAAAGCCAGTGGTCCTGATGGTATACCAGCTATTCTGCTCAAGATATGTGCAGCTGAGTTGTCTCCTATATTGACACGTCTGTATCGCCTCTCTTTCAAGACTGGAATAGTGCCGAAATCCTGGAAGCTTGCAAACGTGCAGCCAGTGCCCAAAAAGGGCAGTCGTGCCGATCCTGCAAATTATAGACCGATTTCAATCACCTCCATACTCTGCAAGATTATGGAGCGTGTATTGAACTCGCGCCTTCTAACATACCTAGAAGGTAACGATCTCCTCAGTGACCAACAGTATGGGTTTCGCCGAAATAGGTCCACTGGGGACCTTCTAGTGTATGCTACACATGTTTTAGGCGAAGCTATCGAGAGGAATGGAGAAGCGGTCGCCGTCTCTCTAGACGTCTCGAAGGCATTTGACAGGGTCTGGCATGCGGGCCTTTTAAGCAAGCTTTCAGCGTACGGTATATCTCCTGGTTTGATCGGCTGGGTAACGGACTTCCTGAATCTAAGAACTATCCGAGTGGTTGTTGACGGGTGCTCATCGGAGCCCTTAACAATAAATGCCGGAGTTCCTCAGGGGTCCGTTCTTTCTGCAACTCTCTTCCTGCTGCATATTAACGATCTGCTCAAACCCGGTATCTATGGGTATGCAGACGACAGCACAGTGGTGGAAAGATACCTGCCGAGTAATCGGGCCAGTAGAGATCAAGTACAGGCTGAAAGAGAAGCCATGGTGCAGCGTTTGAATGACAAGCTAGAGGCAGTCTCCCTATGGGGCAATGCCAACCTTGTTAAATTCAACGCCACCAAAACGCAGACGTGTTTATTCACTGCTAAAAGGAGCCCTTTCACCTTGGCTCCTACTTTCCGGAATGTATCTTTGGAATACAGTGACCGACTTCAGTTGCTAGGGATAGAGATTTCCTCGAACCTCAACTTTGGTCGGTTCATTGAGTCTAGAGCAAGAGCAGCCGCCAGCAAGCTTGGCGTTCTTGCGAGGGTCCGACAGTACTTCACACCGAGACAATTGCTAGTACTATATAAAGCACAAATCAGGTCGTGTGTGGAGTACTGTGGCCATATAGTGGCTGGTGCCGCAAAATGTCATCTTGCAGCTCTGGACTCAATTGAGAGGCGAGCTAAGAGGCTAATTGGTGACCCTGAACTGGTTGACGCTCAACTCCATAGTCTCGAACACAGACGTAGAGTCGCGAGCCTCTCAGTATTCTATAGGATACATTTTGGTGAGTGTGCGCTGGAATTGCATGATCTGATTCCCCCATCCCCCTTCCATCACCGGACGTTCCGACGCACGGCGAGCATCCATCCTTTCGTTGTGGATATTCCACCTATCCGTACGAAACGTTTTGCCTCGTCGTTTTTAATTCGTACAGCGAAGGACTGGAATAGCTTGCCTGCGTCGGTATTTCCGTCCGAGTACAATGTGGGTGTCTTCAAGCGAAGAGTGAATAGGCTGCTCCTAAGTTGATGCGCCTTACCACCTATGACTACATTTCACTTACCATCAGGTGGAGTGTAGTCAAGCAACAACTTAGTTCAATGTAAAAAAAAAAAAAAAAAAAAAAAATTTGAGTTTCATCAAAAAAGTTACATACTATAATACTATTTAAATATTTAAGCTTTTGATTTAATTTTCTCATCGAATGATGCTAAATGGAGTGCTTATATAATGTATAGTTTATTTAAAGTGGTTGCTTAAAGAATTATTAATTGATTTTTTATTCGATTTATCTCTTTATTTTAGGTTTCTAAAGTTAGACAACAAAATTGAATAAAATAGATATATTCTGTAGGTCACCCAAGAACGATATTCCATCCATGTTGACGTTTACGTTGGCATCATTATAAGTTAAATAAGATATGATTTTGAGAACTTGCCTATCTGCGTGTTTTGTTTGACAAATTGTTATTTGTTTGACAAATATGATTTGTGCTTCAATATGAATTCTCTGCTCCATTCAATTTGGTTATAAGCCAAGCATCGTTCTTATAACGACTCTTCCTATTATTCCATTATATATTCAGAAATCAAAACTAAGCTTGATTATATATTATTGTTTCTGACAAATTAAAACTTTTCTTTTTTCGATAAATTCATATAAAATGTTATCATTTCAATATAAATTAATGATATCTATAAAGATATTGTCAATAGTGATTTTCTTCTTATAATAAAAAATATAAATTATTGTTATAAATTTCAGCGTTACATTTAATTTCAAAATTGACATGAATACTAACTGAACTTCAACATTTTTTTTGAGGTTTTATTAAAACGCAATATTTTTTTTAGAATAATCTATAGTTAAGTGCAGTAGAAATTCGTCTGCTCTGCAAACTAGTTACTATGCTTTCATTATAAAATGTGAGAATTTTCCGGAAAAGTGACTGGCAACTACAAATAAAAGCGTACCAAATTTCATTAAGGACATCCAGTACTTCCCGCGTGATTCCTGCACAGCCTAACAAAGCCTAACAAAGCCAAACATAAACAAAAAACATTCCAGAAATATATATATATCTTTCTTTTCCTGTTCTTTTGCAATACAAAAAGTATTACATCTGTATAATGTCTACAAATACGATATCAATTTTTAATTTGTATGAAATAATGTTGATTTATTTTTATGTAATTGTTGTAAAATTAATGATACGATTGACTATAGTTTCGGTACTTATGCAACTTGACTTCTTTAAAGAAAAAATATTAAAATTCTTTAAAACGTTAATTGGATTTTTTATCTTTAAAAAATCTTAGAACTTCCTATTGTAAGAAACTTCTAGCGATTCTTTCTAGCGATTAAAGCACGACATTTAATTCATCCCAATTACAAAAGAAAGATTACAGACCGAGAATAATTTGAGGGAATTAAAACATTCATAAGGAGTCACTATTTTATAAAGGTTACACAATTTACTCTTTAAATGGAAGCCACATATACATTTATATGTTTTTGTAAACTGTTTACTCTTGCGATTCTTTGTAATGAAAAGTTTCAAAGTGAAAAAGAATGACATTCACTATCAAACGATAAAAATATTGGAAATATTTATTTTGTGGAACGAAAAAAACACATGATATTTAGGTGTGATAACAATAACATGAACGATTCCCTTGTGACCAGACAGCTTATTAAAGCGGAAAGATTCTATTATTACGGCATCGATGAACTTTGGGCACCACTGAGCAGAGTTACGATTTAGGAAACCAAACTGATTGGACATAAATAAAACTTTGTGTCATATCTGGATATAAAGTTTGTTGTTCTGCGAATTGTTTATATATTATGTAATCGGTGATATTGAACGAAGAAGATATTTAAATTAAAATATTATTTACATACTTATAGTCAAATTTATTACCTGTTCCATACTATTCCATGATTTGATCTCACGAGAGAACCTCGAATGGGTTCGAAATTATTCGGGCAAATTCCGATACAAATAGCGTGAATACAACCTAAATATTTGTATGGGTATATGTGAGGTTAAATTAACAGTCATGAGACCAGTCGTGGTGTATGGAGTGTTGGTCAAGCATAGGATGACCAGAAATCGCATGCGGTAGAGATATGAATATTGGGTTGGATGTGTGAAGTGACCAAAATGAATAAGATGATATCCGAGGAAATTAGAAAGAGGCGCCATTGACGGACAAATTGATAAGTAAGAGGTTAGCATGGTATGGGCATTTTATAAGAAGGAATAAATGAAAGAAAGAAGAAGAATGTTAGATATGAATGTGGAAGGAATACCGGTAAGTATAAAAACCATAAGTATAATACCAGGAATACCAGTAAGTATAATAAAAAAAGTGAAAATTCCTCAAAATTAAATTTAGAAACTTTTATAGATGCTTTATAATATGTTAGTAATGAAATTAAAAAGAAAATTGTAATTCTCGACTGCGATACGACAATCCTCGTTCTTTGTGTTCGTCGGTAATTGCCTTCTCCTAAAATCTCCATAATATTTATGATGTAATAACTCACTTCTAATATTAAATGGCACGTATATGACACTTCTATATTAGCAAGCTTATGATTCAAATATTAATATGTGTATTAAGTTCAAGATTACAGAAGTGAGCATATTTACATAAATTTTGTCTACAACAGCATTGTTAAATGTTGTTTTCACGATGTATGATGATGTATGTCCGGTCTGGATGACGAGACAACATTATCCTCAGGCATTCTATACTGATTTTAATACATATGCATGATAAAAGTCTAATCGCGAGCCGACTCCAAGATAGGAGCCTTCTTTTACAAACTCTGTTCATTGTTTGGTGGTTATGATACCCTGACCTGAAACCTCTCTACAATACATATTTTATAATGTACCGTTGACGTTATAGCGAGGTCGCAACAGATCACAAGACACACACTACGCTAGCTTCACTCGAAGTCAAAGTGTTGTCTACTTCTGGCCCAGGTCTGATCCCCTTGGATTAAATTAAATTATTATAGAATTATATTGTTATTAAAGAATTTAATTTCGTAATAGACCTTACGGTTGCACTAGTTATTATAGGATGTTAGAAAATGGTTAAAATAAACAGGTTTAAATAAAAAATGAAAACCAATTTATTTAATAACAATATTATTATATTTAAGTTTAATTGGAACGTTGAAAACAATCGCCATTTTAATTATCAACGTATATTGTTTTAGATTATAGTTTGTAGTAGGTTATAGTTTGTTTAAAAATGTTTTATATTTTATTAATCGATAATTTCAGAAAAACATGATGTAACTTTCATAATTGAGATTTGTATCTGAAAAATGACAAGTTAGATAAAATAATAAATGTAAGGAATAGTTACCGGTAATCACGCCGTCGTCTTTTGGCTGCAGAGCCAATGTGGTAATTCGAAGAAAAAATATAATTTGGGTCATTTGTGTCGTGCCGGCCATTTCCGTAAATTAAAAAAATAAATTACCCTCGCCAAAATTAATTTTCCTGAAAATTCGTTTGTTCCGGTATTTCTAGAACAATTACGTTCAATGATCACGAGCGTTTAATTAGATATCTAGATATAGTCCGGTCAAATTAGACCAAAAAATTAGGGTGAAATTACATAAATTCGCAACAAGCTGAATTTTGGTACAATTGTTCAAAACACGATTATAAACAATAGCAGAAAGTTCCCCATCATTCTCGTGTGTGGAAAAATTTTTATTCAAGGTCAAATGTCAAAAAAATGAGTTTTTCGCGATTTTCAGCAAAACGGTAAGTTTTATCAGAAAAATACCTCAGACTAAAATTGTAGATCATTAAATTATCTATAAAAAATATATCAATACTTTTTTTCTCACGAGACACCGTTTCGGAGATATCGCAGTGTAAAAAGTTGTAACAGTTGCAATTGTCATAACATGCATGAGTGCGTCACGTATATTCATCCCTAGAGTAGTAATATTATGTAGTATAGGTTAAAATATTTTTCTGTCGGTCATTGTAACTTGCACTTAAAATATAAAATATACATCAGCTATAAATATAAGAATATCAGGTAAAATGAAACCCAGTCCCTTCATTTATACGTAAGTGTAGCCTTGGAACAACATCTGTCTTCTGTTCAATTGTGTGCGTGGCTGGGGTCTTATACCTGCTATGATAAATGAAATAGCATGATTTTAGTCTGAAGCAGTACGCTACAGTAGAAACACGTGTTTATCCTAACCAATATCGTGCTATTTTGAATTTTATAACAAAAATGTCAGAATATTGTTTTATTTGTTGATTGATTATATGCCAAGGCAAGTCGTGCTCTAATGTTGAATCACCAACAATTGATGATACATTCGACGTCAACGAGCCGACTTGCGATACATCGTTATTGGCTGAATTTACTTGCACCCAAGACGAGGATGAACCAGAAGAAAATGAACAAGAAGAAAATCTAGAAGAAGAAGAACAAGGAGAAAATCTAGAAGAATTCGAAAATTACGACTCCGACTAATAAATGTCTGTACTTTTTTTTTTATCAACATCGCTTTTTTTCTGGCTAATATCAATTATTTACGATAGTTTCAATTAAACTGGATAATTACTGATTTGTGGAGTAGGCCTACTGGGGAAACCACGTTAAAAAAAAACGCGCTAAGTACACTACCTCATAGGTGGCGTGGAAACGTGTGCATGTTATGACAATTGCAACTGTTACAACTTTATACACTGCGATATCTCCGAAACGGTGTCTCGTGAGAAAAAAAGTATTGATATATTTTTTATAGATAATTTAATGATCTACAATTTTAGTCTGAGGTATTTTTCTGATAAAACTTACCGTTTTGGTGAAAATCGCGAAAAACTCATTTTTTTTACATTTGACCTTGAATAAAAATTTTTCCACACACGGGAATGATGGGGAACTTTCAGCTATTGTTTATAATCGTGTTTTGAACAATTGTACCAAAATTCAGCTTGTTGCGAATTTATGTAGCACCGAATGTCTAATTTGACCGGACTAATAAGTATGTATATTCTTTTTCAAAGTGTTATGCATAGATTTCAAAATAAACATACATTAATATAATATAAACACATAAGTAATATGTTTACGTAAGATTGCCAGTTCTTATAATAATTACTGTTCAATAAACTGAACCTAACGAGGTATTTATTATCTATGAACATTTGATACACACATTTAAATTATTAGCTACAGGTACAATATTTGATGGTAAAAATCCTTCTTGTCTTTAATCGATACTCCTTCCGAACCATCCTTTTATAATCAACCAATATCATGGTGTCTTTTTCATATAATAGTTATTTTTTTCATACTAATTATTTTACATGATGGGGTTGAGTTACGTTTTCATAGCAACATATAATATTTAGAAGGTTATACCTTTTTAACACGCTTTTATTAGCTTGGGTTGTATGTATGTATGTATGTATGTATGTATGTATGTATGTAACGGAATCTTTAAGCTCAATTTTCTCCTGGTTCCAGCGAGTCGATTGAATTCAAACTTTGCACACGTATCAAGAACCGATGACAATGCCATAATTTGATAAAAGTTTCCTATTATCCTTATTAGGACCACCAGGATTATTTTAGCTGTATTTACTCTTATAAATTCCCGTTTTTCGCGAATAACTCGGCGAGGGATGAAGCTAACGAGACGTTCGAGGTGTCAAAATGTGCGTCTCGTTGATATCTATCTGACGACATAGAATTAAATTTGAAAAATTTGAAAATGGAAATTTTCCGGAAGGAAAATTGAAATTTTGCTGTTTAAACTATAATATCACCCTAAGGGATGAACCGATAGGGGATAATATAGGTGTCAAAAAGTTTGTATTAATATAATCTAAAAGATAGTAATAAAAGAAATTTTGAAAAATGAAAACTGAAAAAGTTTTCCTAAGAAAAACTCAAGAATTTAAAGAAAAACCCTTAGATTTTCCTCAAGGGATGATCCGATAGGGACGCAAGGGGTGTCAAAAGATGCGCCTTGAATAGTTCTGGATAATATCCCAAGAAAGAAAATCTGTAAGTTATACTACAAAAAAGTTACGAAATAAAAACACGAAATTCTTTAAATAAAATAAAACAAAATGGCGTCAGATAAATTAATACGCTTCCAGAGCGAGTCTCCTATAGTCAGGGAAGATGTAGTGCCGCTAATGGGATAATAATACAAGAAAAATAATAGTTTAAAAAACTAAAATAACACGCTTTTATTGCTAATCGAACTAAAAACTAGAAAATAATTTTTAATGACAAAGAATCTAATATTACAGTAGTAGAAGATCGAACAATTAATCATAGTGAATCGCCTCAATATAAAATTATAATAAATTTAAGTTATTAACAGAATAATTCAATTCAGAGTAAAAAGCGTGGGGTGCATTTTACTGTGATTCATAACTATCCTCTCATAGATAGTTGCCAATAAAATGATTGTAATATTTGAAATATTAAGCACCCCACGCTTTTGACTCTGAATTGAGTTATTCTGTTAATAACTTAAATTTATTATAATTTTATATTGAGGCGATTCACTATGATTAATTGTTCGATCTTCTACTACTGTAATATTAGATTCTTTGTCATTAAAAATTATTTTCTAGTTTTTAGTTCGATTAGCAATAAAAGCGTGTTATTTTAGTTTTTTAAACTATTATTTTTCTTGTATTATTTTTATAGTTAGTAAATATAACAATTAGTTAGTTTATGTATAAACGCCGTATATAACTTATCGATAATTTATACAAGTTTGACTTTATTAATTGTAGAAACTATAGAAAGGTACTTACCTGAAATATAATACGATTTCAATTTCCATTGTTATTGCGATCTATTTAAATTGGCGGGTTGAATTGCAATCGCCGATTCAAAGCTGATAAATAGTTTTATTGTATTGTACATGGAAGTATCAACCTTGTTAATAGAAATAATAGAGTTAATAATTGAATGAAGCCCCTTTTGAAAACCATTGAACGTTGTCGCAAAAGTATATATTATTTAAATTTTCAAACTTTCGATTCAGTTTACTTATGGAATGATGCTAAAATAAGTAATTATAATGTGTAAAGTTTCCTAATAATGTTATTATACATTGATTTTATTCAATTCTTTTACTCATATCTTCATGTCAGGTTTCTAAAGTTAGACTACAAAGCTGAATACGTAGGTAGGTAACTAAGTGGAGACCAACCTAGAATGATATTCAATCTCATGATGATTTACGTTGACATATATTTTTAAGGTAATATAATATATTTTTCTAAGAATTGCGTTGTACTTTTATTTGCATTATCTGTACGTTTGATAAATATGATTTGCATACGTATTCTTCGTTAAATTCAATTTGGTTATAAGCCAAGCGGCGTTCTTGGAACGAAGTTCTTTATATTATTCCAACGTATATTCATATATGATCAATAAAAACTAAGCTTTTTTATATATTATTGTTTCTGACAAATCTGGTGTAGATAACCATAGGTATTGCTAATATTACTTTTAGCGTCATTTCAAAGTTGAAAGTATCTACTAAATGAAGCAGAAAAATACAATGTCCCTAAAAAAATATCGCAGAAGGATTTTTTTTAGTTTGGTTTCTCTTGAAAGACATAAAATTCTAAGAAAAACGGAACATTTGTGCAAATTAGTCTTTAAATTTTAATATACTTTTTCTACAATATCTCATTTAAAGTCATGAGAGATTGCGGAACTTGTTGGCAATATCTAGTTTATAATTAATAAATTTATTAATTTGTTGGCGCCGAATTCGTCCGCTCTTTCGCCTCGACTCAAATAATAAGCCAACTACCATTAAGTACTTATCTTTGTATAAATTTATACAGACTCAAATAATAAGCCAACTACCATTAAGTACTTATCTTTGTATAAATTTATACAGACTCAAATAATAAGCCAACTACCATTAAGTACTTATCTTTGTATAAATTTATACAGACTCAAATAATAAGCCAACTACCATTAAGTACTTATCTTTGTATAATTTTATACAGACTCAAATAATAAGCCAACTACCATTAAGTACTTATCTTTGTATAAATTTATACAGACTCAAATAATAAGCCAACTACCATTAAGTACTTATCTTTGTATAAATTTATACATTTTATAAGATTTATCAAATATTTTTACGAGAAAATGGGAGAATTTTTAGAAGTGAAAAGTATCTTTTATATTCTGACGAAGACAATAAGCTATAAACCAGCTAAATGTCATAAAAATCCATCTAGTAGTTTCCTCGTGATTCCTGCACAGACAAACAGACAAACAGATAAACCAATACATTTTGATTATATACTGTTCATTATTCAAAATTTAATGTGCTACGATTTACTTTTTGCTTAACACAGATTAAAAAGTAAATCCAGCTCTTTTGGCGAGATTTCATTTATTTTTAACAAAAAAAATAAAATAAAAGCTGAAATTACTAGGTACTTTGAAACATCAATTAGATTTTTTTAGGACAGAAAGATTCATAGAACATTCCATTGTAAGAAACTTTTAAGCGGTAATAGCCTAACGTTTAATTTATACCAACTATCTACAAAGGAAAGATTAAAGAGCGAATTTAAATTTGAAGAAATTAAAACATTTAAGTAGTCGTAGTTTCATAAAAACATATATATTATTTTATTTTCATCATCATTCATTTTTTATCGGAACGATCAAAAGAGAACAGATATTTATTTTATGAAACAAAACAAACAGTTTGTACGTAGGTGTGATATATAACAAATAACAATTAATCCCTTGTGAGCAGACAGCTTATTAAAGCGGAAAGGTTCTATTATTACGACATCGTTGAACTTTGAGCACCACTGAGGAAACGAAACTGACGGAACATAAATAACAGTTGAGTAATATCTGGATTTGTCTGTTGTTTACGAATGATCTGCAAATTGGTTACATAATAAATAATCATTGATATTAAATGAAATACATATATTATACAAAATATGTTATTTAATTTATTATTTACATACTAATAGTTAAACTTAATACCTCTTCCAGTCAATAATAAAACTTATAATAATCTAAATGCCAATATTTTGCAAAGGTGCATGTTTTTAAAAAAAATCAAATAAAGTAAAATTCCTGCTGTTGAGAGTTGAATGACCACAGCTAAATGAGCTCAATAATTATGGTTCTGTACATTTATTGATTTTTTATTCATTTTAAAGATTTTTGTCCTACACTTCTCCTGTGACTTCAGCGAATTTTTAGGACTGACGTGAACCATGATGACTCATTCACAGTTCACGCCACGACTCGCTGCTTCGAGTTCACGATGTTGGAGTACGATGGTAAGTATATAATATAGTATAGTATATAATATACTAATAACTAATTAAGAAACGTGTAAATTAATAAAGTGGACTTTGCTTCCAGACGTCCTGCTACTTGTCTCAATTTTTCTAATGATTTATTTCTAAATATTTGTAGTGCCCGAAAATATATTCTAAATGTATTTTTTAAATTATGCAAATAACAGTCAAAACAAATAAAGTACGCCAAATTAAGAGTCTAGCAGTGTGTTAGAGGTTTCAAGTTTTACTTTATTACTATATATCTGTAGTGACAATAACTATTCGCATTCTCGGGAGGAGGAGAAATACACACACTATACATTAGTGTGTGTATTTTTTTTTATACAGATAGATAATGTTCTTAAGAAAGAATTCAAGTTTGTACAGGGTGTGCACATTTCCAATACATCGAGGTCTCTTACATACTAAACTTTGGATACAATACAGATTTATGATATTGGTAAAAATCTATTGCATAGTTTTACGAAAAATAAAAGGTTTTCATTGATAAGTAAATATAAGAAAAAGAAATATCTGAGAATACTTTATATTTAAATTAAGATTCTTTGATAGCTGTTTTATATGTTATTAATGAAAGTAAAATGAAAATTGTAATTCTTAACTGAGATAAGAAATTCCCTGTTCTTTGTGTTCGTCGGTAATTGCTTTTTATAATCTCCATAATATTGTCGATGTAATAACTGACTTTGAATAATAAATGGCACATCTATGACACTCTTATTTAAGCAATTTTAAAATTTAAATCTTAATATATGTACTACGTTTGGAATATGTCAGACGTGAGTATATTTACATAATATATTTTGTTTATAACAATATTTGTCAAAGTTGTTTCAGGAGCCATAAAACAAACATGCGGGGGTCGACCTACATGAAACATTCATAAATATATAGGGCATACATGTATATTACTTTTAAAATTTAATTAGAGGTTTTGAATGTTTTTCATATATTGTCACACTATGGTCCAATAATAATCTTGAGCTCAACAGGACAAGGATTCGTATGTGAATTCCATATTATCATCAAAACAAGCTTAAGACATATTGTATTTTAGGAAAAATAAATACTAAATATAATAACACAAAACATAAAGGAATATATTTATTAAACTTTAAAAAGAGAAGACTTTGGCAAAAGTATATCAACAGACAGTCTTGGATCGTGACCTCTCTACAATACATATGTAATATTCAAAATGTACCGTTCACGTTATAGCGAGGTCGCAGCTGATCATAAGACACACAATACGCAAGCTTGAATCTGACTAAAAAAATGGTCAAAATTTGCCAGAACCCGTTAGTTTTTATTGGAAAAAGACCCGTCACTTTTTGTTGAAAAAAAGTAGCATTAAGTCTCTTAAAAAATATCTGGAGCCAGGAGTAAATAATTTCTTATGAAAATAATTTAACAATCGATATGTTAATAGCCAGATTGATTAAGTCACTGTAATATATTATTAGTCAAATATACATTTCCAATAGAATTTACATTTTATCAAGATTACAATACCCCATAAATATAATAAATATAATTTTCTTAAAGAATTTATGGCCGGACTGAGTATGAAGATCTATAAAATGGTTGAAATAAACAGGATAAGAAAAATAAAAACCAATTAATTTAAGTACAATATTATTTTATTTAAGCTAAATTGAAACGTTGAAAACATTTGCCATTCAACCTGTTGTGTATAATAAATTTTAGATTGTTGTATGTTTAACAATGTTTTATAATTTATTAATCGAAAATATTATATTTTGTTAAAACAGCCTGTTAGTTTCGTAGTTCAGATTTGTAACTCTAAGTGGCAAGTATAGGATAATAAATATGAAGGATAAATATATATGATTAAGCTGTATTACGAAAGGGCATATTCGAATATAAAATATAATTTGTTTAATTTGCGTAAATTTCAGTAAAATATTTTAGTCTACTTTCGTCAAAAGTGATTTTCCTGAAAATTCTTTGGATATGGTATTTCTAGAACATTCCATTTCTTTTTGCTAAATAAATTCATACGTTCACTGATCACGAGCGTGTATCTTAAATATATTTTGGTATTATGATAATGTTATGTACTTTTTCGATGCATTGAATTTAAAATAAGTACATAATTTAATTCATACTATATAATATACATAACATTATTTTTACATGTAACTAAGTTGTCGCTGATGTATTCCACCTGATGGGAAGTAGAAATGAAGTCATAGATGATAAGGCTCATCAACTTAGGAGGACCCTACGAGTATTCACTCTTCGCTTGAAGACACCCACATTGTATTCGGACGCAAATACCAAGGCAGGCAAGCTGTTCCAGTTCTTCGATGTACTCATTAAAAAAGTCGAAACTGTTTCGTACGAACAGGTGGAATGTCCACAACGAAAGGATGGATGCTCGTCGTGCCTGGGAAAGTCTGATGGGATGGGGGAATCAGGTCATGTAATTCCAGCGCACACCCACCAAAATGTATCCTATAGACTATTGAGAGGCCTGCGACTCTACGTCTGTGTTCGAGACTAAGTAGTTTTGCGTCACCAATTAGCCTCTTAGCTCTCCTCTCAATTGAGTCCAGAATTGCAAGATGAAATTTTTCGGCATCGGCCATTATATGGCTGCAGTACTCCAATCATGGCCGGGTCTGTGCGTTATATAGTGTTAGCCATTGTCCCGGTGAGAAGCACTGTTCCGACATTGCAAGGACGTCAAGCTTGCTTGCGGCTGCTCTTGCTCTAGACTCAATGAATCGACCAAAATTGAGGTTCGAGGATGTACTGTAGTCGGTCACTGTATTCCAAAGGTGAATTCTGGAAAGTAGGTGCCAATGTGAAAAGGCTTCTTTTGGCGGTGAATAGACAGACATATCTGGATTTCGATAGTGTTGAATTTAACAAGATTGGCACTGCCCCATACGGAGACTGCCTCTAGCTTGTCATTCAAACGCTGCACCATGGCTTCTCTTTCAGCCAGTACTTGATCCTTACTGGCCCAATAAAAAGGCAGGTAGGTATTTTACAACTGCGATGTCCTCTGTATACCCTTAGATACCGGGTTAAAGTGCAGTAGGAAGAGAGTTGCAGAGGGAACGGACCTTTGAGGAACTCCAGCATTAATTGTTAAGAGTTCTTACGGGCATCCATCAACAATAACTCGGATAATTCTATGGTTCAGGAAGACAATGGAATTCCTATATGTACCAATGAGACCAATAAATGTCTATAAACCTTGTTGAGAAACATATGACCTTGAGGTAATAAATAATTCGGAACGAATTTGTTATAATCCAAGAATAACAAACAGTTACTACAGTCGCGTGCAAGTAAATCGACTCAAGCCTCAAGTGCGCATAAAAAGTGATATAACTAAAAAATTACTTATTTTACCTCTATATAATGTTTTACATAATTAAAGCCTAGTAATTAGGCTTTCAAATGGTAGCATAATATCAGTAATTTAAATAAACACTTGTACTTAGAATGCAACTGAACGCAACCTCCCGTAAACTGCTCTGCGCTCTATACACAACTTGCGCGACACAACCCCCTATAAAAACCCTCTGTAATCGTTTTTTCTTATCAGTCGCTCATTAGACGTTGACCTGAACACATCTCTGCAAATTAAAGCCGTCATTTGAAGAAAATTATGGATACAACACCTGAGGAAGCCGCTCAAGTCGTTGCCCTATTGCAAGAAGGGTTGAACCAGCGAGAAGTCGCTCGTCGTTTGAATATGAGTCAGTCCGCTGTCTCGAGAGTATACAGAAAGTTTCAAGAGACTGGTGCCTTCACTCGGAGGCCTAATACCAGCCGACGCCGGTGCACCTCAGAGCGTGACGACCGGTTTTTGGTCTCGACCTCTCTCCGAAATCGACACCTTACCGGCGTAGATGTGCAGCAGGAGCTACGTCAAGTTCGCGGGGTGACTGTCAGTCAGTGGACAGTTAGAAGAAGGTTGAAAGAAGCTAACCTTTCTCCGAAAAGACCCGCTACAGGCCCGAAGTTGACCACAGCTCATCGTCAAGCACGGCTTCACTTTGCTCGAGAGCATTTGGATTGGAGCATAGAGCAATGGCAGTCAGTCCTGTTCACAGATGAGACGAGGATGTGTCTCCATGGCAGCGACAGGAGAGGTCGGGTATACCGTCGTCCCGGTGAACGGTTTTCACAGTGCTGCTTTGTGGAAACCGTTGCATATGGTGGCGGATCTTGCATGATGTGGGCCGGAATTTCCTTAGAAGGCAAAACGGAGCTTGTTTTCGTTCCTGGGGGAGGCCGGGGAGGAGGTCTGACCAGTGATCGTTACATTGAAAATGTTCTACTGGATCAAGTTGTCCCTTATCAAGGCTTTATTGGAGAAAATTTCATCTTGATGCATGACAATGCCCGATGTCACACTGCTCGGGCCACACGTGATTTCCTGAACGAAGTTGGAATTCACACTATGCATTGGCCACCGCTCAGCCCCGATTTAAATCCCATTGAGCACATATGGGACGAGCTCAAAAGGAAAGTTAGAGCGAGGAAATCAGCTCCGACAAACATCAATGAGCTCAAGACTGCGTTGGTAGAAGAGTGGGGTCGAATACCACAATCGTCCATTAAAAAGTTGATAAGGTCGATGAAGAATCGCATGAGAACAGTGATCAGAGCTAGAGGAGGAAATACCAAATATTGACACGAATAAATTTTTTATCTTACGCGCATTTTGTTTCATTTAAACACAATAGCCCCATACTGTGAAATTGTATGAATTTTTAACATTTTTTACATTATCATTGGCATTAACCTTTTTTACTAAACTACTGAATCGATTTTCATGCAACTTGCACCATTTTAAAGCTCAATTACTAGGCTTTAATTATGTAAAACATTATATAGAGGTATATTAAGGCATTTTTAAGTTATATCACTTTTTATGCGCACTTGAGGCTTGAGTCGATTTACTTGCACGCGACTGTATTATCCAATGCCATCTTTTATAGCTAATTATTTAAACCATAAATATAATAATAATTTGTTCGTAATATACATTCGTTATCATAACGATCAAATGAAAATATATATTTATTTTATTTTACGAATGAACAGCATGTAAGTATGATAATAATAGAAAGAACGATTCCCCTGTGACCAGACAGCTTATTAAAGCGGAAAGGTTCTATTATTAAGGCATCGTTGAACTTTGAGCATCACTGAGCAGAGTTACGATTTAGGATTCGAAACTAACGGAACATAAATAAAACTTGAGTAATATTTGGATATGATGTTTGTTGTTCGTTATAAACATGTATAGCGATGATAAGCTTTTTAAATCTAGAATATATAATTAAAACTAAAACGATTTTCAATGTAATCTATTCTATCAGACATTGCTTACGACCTACGATTATCGATAGAAGCCAAATAGATGTCACCACCGTCCTGATGGAGACTAATATGAACAGAGTGCTTAATTCATCGAAGCGGTAGCGAGGTCCCCCGAGGTTCCCCGAGGTCTCTGGTTCGAATCCCTGCCAGTATCGTTTAATTTTTCATTATATATTTATTTAAATTGATGACGTTTGTTGCTAACGAGTGTTCTGCGAATGTAAGATAATATTATGTGATATTGAACAAACTATTTTTTTTTAATATATTGTTTAATTCATGACATGATTTTTTTATTTATTTTACCTGTTCCAGTATGTAATAAAACTTATAGTTTTATAGTAGATGACGCATTGCAGCCAAAGGTCATCGTGATCCAAATTTTTCATTACAATTTTATATAAAATAGTAAAATTCTTGAACAGCTTTCAAGAATCCAGAGTTTGATGAACACAACTGAACCGAACCGAACCGAATGAGCTGAACCATCATGATTTTCTATATTATCTGATGATCATTTAAAAAATAGATGTCCTTAATTTTCTCATTGTGGCTTTATTTTATGTAATAATATAAACAATAAACATAATTTTATTTTTATGTAATGTAATTTTCTTTAATAGAATTATGTAAATATTTGTGAGCCAATGTGTCATTCACAGAAGTGCAATATTGTATTTTAAGACATTTATAAAATAACTAGTCCGGCCAAAATATACACGAGAAAGTTTAATAATAAGGAGTAAAGACTTGTGCGAAAGAATATCAAGAGTCTTCAGTCAGTCAGTCTTGGAACGTGTTCTGAAACCTCTCTGCAACACATATTTCTAAAATGTACCGTTGACGTTCCAGCAAGGTCGCAACTATCCATTCGTGCTTTATCAGGCCATTCATGCTGCAGCCAGGAGACGGCAGCGTGATTGCCTATAAACAACCTTTATATGTGTTGGTGTTATATGACTCATATTGCCAGTGTGGTAAAATAATAAAACTGATACTGTTAGACTTCAACTTTATATTGCACAGAATTACAATCTCACTTTTATTACGAACACTCATAACTACTCTAGGTAACCTACAGTAGGTATCGTAATGGAAAAGAAGAGAAGGAAGGCGCTTCCTCCTATACATATATATATATATATATATATATATATTACATATGTAGCTTCCGTTTTAAAGTCGAGTACATTCTTTAACCTTTATAAAGATAGTGAATTTTATATTTTTTCAAATTACACTTCGTCTGTAATCTTTTCTTTGTAATTGGCATGAATTAAATGTCGAACTTTAATCGCTAAAAAGATGAAAAATCTCTTACAGTAGCAAATTTTAATATTTTTTTTTCTACGATACAAAGTATATTTAACATTTTAAAATAATTTTATATTTGTTCATAAAAATAAATATAATTATAAATCTCCCTAAAATGTTGTAATTCATACATTAAAGTTATAATAAATATATTAAAATAACTTATCATTATTTATACAGATAATAAAAATGTAAAGATCGTATTTATAGACATTAAAGATCTATTTCAGGAATTTTACCTGTCTGTCTGTTAATGTTTACTAATCACACGGACACTGTTGGATGGATTTTGATAAGATTGGTTTGGTAGCTTATTGTTCTGAATTTTTACTTCTGATAATTCTCTCATTTTATCCTGAAAACGTTATAACTTGTTGGGGCTGTCACAATTAAAGTAAAAATATTTTAGTATATGTCTTAAGCTTATGTTAGTTAGATAGATAGAGACAGAGTTCTACCACACTGAACTATTGATATGATTTAGCTTAAAAAATGGTAGATGCTAGAAATATATTTTTAGGTAATAGAAATAACATGTCAACTTTTTGATAAAAAGAAATGGTTGAAATTTGCATTCTTCAACATTTTTTTATTAAAAAAAATACTACAATCACTTTGTTGAGATCATTAATTAAAAAAAAAATAAAATCAAAAGTTTATATTTTGCTCCAATATAAGGGAAGGTATAATTTTCCAGAAACAATAACATATGATAAAGCTTAGTTTTGATTTCTCGTAAAATATTTATGATGGAATAATACATATAGAACTTGCCGTTATAAGAACGATGCTTGGCTTATATCCAAATTGAATTGAGAGTAGAATTCGTATTCAAGCACAAATCATATTTATCGAATCATGCAGGTATATATTAGAAATGTTGTCTTATTTAATCTTTAAGATATATGCCAACGTAATTCATCATGACATTGAATATTATTCTAGGTTGGTCTCCACTTAGTTACCTACCTACGTATTCAGCTTTGTAGTCTAACTTTAGAAACCTGACATGAAGATATGAGTATAAGAATTGAATAAAATCAATGTATAATAACATTATTAGGAAACTTTACACATTATAATTACTTATTTTAGCATCATTCCATAAGTAAACTTAATCGAAAGTTTGATAATTTAAATAATATATACTTTTGCGACAACGTTCAATGGTTTTCAAAAGGGGCTTCATTCAATAATTAACTCTATTATTTCTATTAACAAGGTTGATACTTGCATGTACAATACAATAAAACTATTTATTAGCTTTGAATCGATAACTGCAATTCAACCCGTCTATTTAAATAGAACGCAATAACAATGGAAATTGAAATCGTATTATATTTCAGGTAAGTACCTTTCTATAGTTTATATAATTAATAAAGTAAAACTTGTATAAATTATCGATAAATTATATATGGCGTTTCATACATAAATAGATAATTGTTTGTAAATGTGAGAATTTTCTGTAATAAAAACTGACCGACACGATAATGAGCTATAATCAAACTGGAATTCATCAATATCGTTCCAGTATTTTCCGCGTGATTCGTGCTCAGCCAAACAGATAAACATAAACAGAAAACACTAAAGAAATGTAAATATAAATATTTTTTATCTCTGTAATTGTTGTTTTGCTACACTTTTTTATTATTTTATTATTATTATATTATATTTTTAACGTTTATAAATAAGATATAATTATTATATTTAAGAAATGGTCACTTATTTTATTAATTAGAGTAAATTTAATGTGTGATTCACTAAATTTTTAGGTAGATATGTAATTTGACTTCTTTAAATGAAAAACTATAAAACATCCTTAAAATGTTAGAATTTTTAAAGTAGAATCTATTTTATAACTTTCTATTGTAAGAGGCTTTTCAACTTTTCATCATCGATTAAAGCTCGAAGCTAATTTGAGGAAATTCAAACAAACAGCTACTGTTTTCAAAGTGGTTACAAAATTTATTGGTCTTTAAAACTGAAGCTACAAACATACATGTTTAGAAAACTGTTATTTTGATTTACTAAGTATGATTTTCTTTAAGATGATTTTATCAAACTTTTTTATTTTCATCCCGATTCTTTGTAATGAAACATTTTCAAAGTTAACAGGAATTACATCCGTTATCGGAACGATCAAAAGATAACAGATATTTATTTTATAAAACAAAACAAACAGTTTGTACGTAGGTGTGATTTATAACAAATAACAATTAATCCCTTGTGAGCAGACAGCTTATTAAAGCGGAAAGGTTCTATTATTACGACATCGTTGAACTTTGAGCATCACTGAGCAGAGTTACGATTTAGGAAACGAATCTGACGGAACATAAATAACAGTTGAGTAATATCTGGATATGTCTGTTGTTTACGAATGATCTGCAAATTGGTTACATAATAAATAATCATTGTTATTGAAGGAAATACATATTTTAAGTAAAATATATTATTTAATTTACAACATGATCTTATTCAATATTAATAAATGTTCCATTAAATAATATACTTTTAGTTTTCTAGTAGCCGACAACTTGGAATGGTCCAAATGTTTCTTTACAATTTTATAGAAAAAAGTGAAATTCTTGAAAGCTGTTTAGAATTGAATAAACACAACCAAATGTTCTCAATAATGAAGATTCTTTATATTTACTGATGATCGTTTTAAACATATATATCTTTAACTTTTCCAAGGTGGCTTTTTAAGGTGTTTTTTTTTCTTTATATGTGACTATGTATACATTTTTATATTTTTATGTAATGTAATTTTCTTTTTATGTAATCATGTAAATATTTGTGAGCCATGATGTCATGTTATTTACGAACTGCAAAAGTCCTCTGAAGATCTTGACTTCTTCGCTTTCGATGTGCGTCCAGATTGCTGATGTTACGCCGCGAGTTCGCCATTCTTCCAGCTCATAAGTAAGAAGCCTGAATGGATTGGAAACTAGTCGGCTCAATTTATACAAAAATAACGTGGATACTAAACGTATAAATAAATGTATATGTAATAGTCGTGACTAATTTTCTTTTGTGACTTTGTTTTCAGTTGTCCTGGTACTTGGTACTTGGTATTTTCAATTTTTTCAAATTATATATAATCGTCCAAATAGCAGTCAAGACAAAAAAAAGTACGTTATGGTCTAACGTACTGCTAGACTTCAATTTTCCTTTTTTAATATATATGTATATATCTGTATTGATAGTTACAACAAGTATTTCCATAATTTTATAAACATCGCATCCAGACATATAAGGCATACAGGGCTTATGTATAAGAACACCTTACAATAAAACTATGTTATCGAACAGATAGAAGATGTTCGAAAGATTTTTGGTTCGTAAAGTATTGTAAAGTATGTACAAATTGAAGCCGCTGAGGTCTCTTACATACAATATACATTTATGATATTGGTTAAAATACAATTGCATTGTTTGACATTTTTTTAAAATGTTTTATTACTACTTAAACTTTAGAAAAATATACACCTGAAAATACTTTATATTTAAATTAAGAATCTTTGATATTTTAATATGCTAGTAATGAAAGTAAAGAAGAAATTGTAATTCTTAACTGAGATAAGATATCCTCGTTCTTTGTGTTCGTCGGTAATTACCTTTTTATAATCTCCATAATATTTACGAAGTAATAACTGACTTTGAATAATAAATGGCACATCTATGACACTGTTATACAAGCAATCTTAAAATTAAAATATTAATATGTGAACTAAGTTTTGGAATTACAGACGTGAGCATATTTACGAAATGTATTTTGTTTATAACAATGTTTATAAAAGTATTGTTCAACCTTGTGTCAAGAGCTATAAAATAAACATGCAAGACATACCCGAATAAAACATTTATGAAAATATCTTGCATGTATGTAAATACTTTTAGAATTTAAACTAGAGGTTTCGAATGATTTGGTAATATCGTTTAATAGTCTTGACTTTGACTCTTATATAGATGACTTTTGTATATACATAGACGCATACACACACATATAGACACACTTACTTCAATTGTATAAGGCTTTATTTTTGGTTTAAATATAAAAAAAAATTGTTTTCCAATTTCTAAAAACTCCTATAAATTATACATTCATTAATGTATGAGAAAAATATTCAGGGGAAGTATTGAGGAGATGTGAAAACCAAGTATGCATATTTTATATATGCATGAAATGTCTCGGAGTTGCATGCATGATTGCGTATTGTTTGTCACACACACATCTCTAATTGTAATTGTGTGTGTCTCTTGGGAGTATTGAATGTTATATCGATCCTGTTACATTTGATTGACAGTTACCGGCAGCATCTGTAGTTCAACAACAACTGTTAAAACTAATTTAAACTTTCAATATTAAATTTTAATTCAAGATTATTTTATCTCCCCAATACTTTTAAACTGCGACGATTCCTTATTAGTTTGCGCGGACGGGAAACAGGTAAGCGATTTATTTTAAATAAACTGATTATTAAGTAACACACGGTGGCATCGCTCTCTTGTGACATTTGGCGTTTTTTCTATGGAAAATATTTTTCAGAGATAGAAGGTAGCCTAACCTTTTCCAATTTCATAGACATGAAGAAACAATTAGTTCATTGATCTCAGTATGTCATTAAGAAATATATATATATTTACAATAAAAAATGTTTATTTTATCAATAATAAAAATGATCAAAATTATAAAACAAAATATCTAAATGACCCTAAGGTTTGAGTAAACAATGTCTCATATAAATAAAGACCGAATTTTACAAGCCTCGAGTTGAATAAAATTTCTAAAATACTTTTACCAACATTACACATTTAACATTTTGGTAAACAGATACGAGGTAAGGGTTAAATATGTACGTATGTGTGTATGAATCTGTTTATGAATGTGTGTATGTATGTATGTAAGTGTGTATGTATGTATGTATGTATGTATGTGTGTATGTATATATTTATGTATGTATGTGTGTATGAATGTGTTTATGAATGTGTTTATGAATGTGTGTATGTATGTGTGTATGTATTTGCGTATGTATGTATGTATGTATTTACGTATGTATGTATGTGTATATGTATTTGTGTATGGATGTATGTATGTATGCGTGTATTTATTTGTGTATGTGTGTATGTATTTGTGTATGTATGTATGTAAGTGTGTATGTATGTATGTATGTGTGTATGTAAGTGTGTATGTATGTATGTATGTGTGTATGTATATATGTATGTATGTATGTGTGTATGAATGTGTTTATGAATGTGTGTATGTATGTGTGTATGCATTTGTGTATGTATGTATGTATGTATGTGTGTATTTATTTGTGTATGTATGTATTTGTGTATGTATGTATGTATGTTTGATGACGTGTTCTTGTTCAAAAGGTTTGCTATTAAGAGACCGTCTCGCGACGTTTTACTAGAGTGATTAGTAAGAATATAAGTTTAGCATAAGTTTGTTTAAAGTTAAAATCCTTTAAATTCTTGAAAGTGTGAGAGAATCATAGAACTATGAACTATGTTTGACTTGATTGTAATTTATTCTCATATATCTGTGACCGAAGTAGTCAATTCCATGGATAGTTTTAATATAAAGTTAAAAGAGTATCGAGTACCCTGGAACCTGCACACCTGCACCTTGACGTTTCATAAGTGCAATGAATTCCTATTTGATATAAAATAATTTGAACTTAAAATAGCTTGACAATGTTTTAAACGGAAGAAATTATTTTACAATTTTAATAATTACACCCAGATATATAAAAAATATTTTTTCCACAATTTTTTTCATTCCATGATACCCTGTCAAGATTAATTTCGAACTTACCTTACTTCCTTTGAACGTGCCGGCCATTTCCGTAAAATAAAAAATATGATTTTTTCGCTAAAAGTAATTTAAATGCAATAACGTTTTGTCTTGTATTTCCAGAACATCTTATTTATCTTATATAAATAAGTTATTAATTTCAATGATCACGAGCTTTTTTTTCAAACAGTTGTTTTTACACATTTTCACAATATTTCAGAAGCCCTGCTTGGGATTTGTTTCTCACCCTTTCAGTCTCTTAATCTACAGTAAAGTCAATACAGTACAGTAAACTCAATTTTTTTAGAAACAACATAAGAAAATACAAAACAAAATATGATAATTAATAAAAATATTGTAACATATATAAACAAAAAGTCAAGTTATATAAAACTAATGAGACGCGTATAACTTTTAAGAACTAACATCTGAGAGTGCTTTATATTCAAATTACATTGTTAGCTGCTTAATATTTAATAGTTTAATGTGAAAAGTAAATTATAATTCTCGACTGCGATATTAAATTTTTCGTTCTTTGTGTTCGTCGGTAATTGCCTTTTAAAATTTCAATAATATTCATAATGAAATTGAACAACAACTGACTTTGAACATTAAATAGTAAAATATAAATCGCATTTCAATACATACAATCTTGAGATTAAATTTTAAGATGTGAAGGCTTTGGCTAAAGAACATCCACGATAAAGTGTTGGGCCGTATTCTGAATCCTTTCAGCAATACATATTTTTAATTGAAATTCTAGAAAGACTAGCCACAAGATACAATTTACCCTAGGTTGGCTTGTAACCAGCATTTAGTCCTCGCATAGCCTAAATCAGAACACCCAGGTCATAATGTTATTGTCAGTTTTATTGAACACAGCCGACTCTAACCGACACACCAATGCTGAGCCTGTTAAGGATTCTCTGAGGTCGGAAGTGGCTAAACTTCCCAAGGTGGTCAATTCCAATAAGACATTTCAATTTTTTTGCTGAGACATAAGTAGGTTTATGTTTTATGTAAAACAGCTGGCTAAAGCTGCCAAGAACAGCTTTGGAGAGCGCCCAGAAATTTTGTCCGGTCGGGTAGTTCACGAGCGGTTTACCGATTATATTGACATATGTGGAATTAATATGGTGATTTGTCGTTTGAACAATCTGGAGGCACGGTTGTGTTTTATTCTACGCACTAGGATCTTGACAAGAAACATAAGCCTACCTTCAAGGATAGGATGCAAATAAAGACCGTATCTCTCCCAATCTATTGTAGTGTGAGTGAGACGCAGCGAGTCGCAGACGTTATGCGACGCGGGCGTTGAAAGAGCACTATAGCTGCGCCGTCTCGAGGTGGTAGCGGATGGCATTTAGAATTATGTGTCAATCTCTAATCTTGCAAAAGTCAACATTTAATGTGAAATGAGCTGCTGAAGAGTTTATGTCTCTTTTACCCATTATCAGGAATCCTCTAGCTATAGTGACATGAATACCCACTCTCCTCGGGTAATATTTAATTTAAGATCGCTTTTATACTGTTGGGCGCCGGTTTTCTACTTTTACCGATGCGAAGTACAGTGGCTATTAATAATTAATTAATCAAGGTGGATTATTATTTTTGTATTATTCTTTTCTTTTTTCATTTGCGAATCTTGCTGGAAGGACACTTGGTTATTGAACATGGTAATGTTAAGGGGTTTAACTACCTTCTCAAGAATGGTATCTTGATATACTTGTGCCGATGTTTTGATACCTTTTTACAAACATATGTCTCAATCACTCCTTCATAGCTAACACCCTACCAAACATTTGCATTTGGCTCCAAACCTACTTTGTGTAATGCAATTACAGCGATTCGGTTCTCTTTATCACCCCACTCCATTTTAAATCGCAAAATATTGTACAATGTATTGGCGCCAAAATGAGAAAACACAATGAACAATCGTATAAAAATGACAGATTCGAAATTCAAATGTAATTTTTTTATTATTTTTAATTTTCTTGAATAAAGATATTTTGAATTTGAATACAAGAAATGATCGCTTTGGTTTGATATTTCAAGAGGTTTTTCCCAATTGTCAAATCCACTTTCTGTGCTTACGATTGTTAGTTTCATAAATGTTCTAATTATTTTATAAAAAAAATAAAATAATATTTTTAGTAGGACAGTAGGTATTGTAGTATGTTCCAGAAATAAAATTCATTATTTTATAAATTATTTCTTCTGGTTCACCCGAGGTGCCAACCGAAATCACGAAAATGTTTCATTGAATTTAATATAATGCCCCGGGAATCTGAAATATCACTATCGTGCACTGACCTCAAAATATAAAATACATCCTATTGATAGTTACCGACGTCTTGTTTCTGGATAAAAAATATCATTATGGAAGCAATATTTTAAAATTTAAATTATATCTTTTTTCTACTGCAATTCGGCCATCACTTTTCTAAGCGTTACGAAATTAATTCAAATAAAAAACAGTACTAATAATAATAAAGTAAACTAATGAATTAAAATAATTATAAACTTATTAATTACCTAATTCGTAAATGTATGATCTACTCTATGTAAGTTATATGAAAGATGAAAATTATATTTAGTAATGTATTATCTCTATATTACATTATTGCATTTCGTCGCGGTCGCATCATCGTCATTTTATTTACATCGAAGTAGTTTGAATATCAGCGGTTATATCAGTATTAAACTTATTGGGTACATTTTACATTAACGTATGACCAACTCGATGTAAGTTATATGAACGAGGAGTGAATTATATTTTTAAATGTATAATACATTTAAATTGCAATTCCTTATATCTGCCCTGCATACTATATTAATGTCTGTATATTTATCATTTTATTCACGTCGCGGGATATTTCAATATTAGCGGTTATCTTGCAGTATGTGTGTAACTTAACTATATATTCGAGGTAACAATGGCCCATTTGTTATTTAAACACTAGACTTATAACTTATGTTATTGAACTTAAATACTAATTATAAATACTAAGAATTTTATAAATAATATTCAAGTAAAATAAAATTTATTACAATTAATTAATTGCAAGCTGAAGCTGACTTATAAAAGTACCAGTGGAAAATATTTTTTTTACAAAAAACTTTCTACGTGGTTAAAATAACCTTTCACTTATAAGTAAAATTTTGGTTGAACCTATCGTTACTACAGATATACAATGTAAATCGATGCCAAAGCAAAAGTAATACATAGTGAGCTCAAATTCTCATGAAGTTCAATATTCTTTTTAAATGTTATTTTTAGGAGTACCTAAAAAGAAAATTTAAAAAAAATTATATACACATTTTTTTTTAAAGATATTTTTCCATAGCTCATGTATACCAAACTGTATTTTGAGTGGACTTATTAATAATTTAAGTTTCATCTTCTCTTCTTTAACCCAAAAATTATGACTCGTAGAACTTAGTTGTAGGCACTTAGGTGCAGCGATTGGAGTAAACCTCATACTTCTGGACCTGATTAACTCCGCTTTGTAATAGAATATTATAATACAACATAGGTATTAAAATTGTTGTTGTATTATAATACAACATAGGTATTAAAATTAAAAAGGTATAATATTAAATATGTTGGTAAGATATCTTTTTACTTTTTATGACAACAATTGATTGATCTTTTACTAAATTGAATTATAATCGTATTGCAACTAAATTGTACAATTTTAAAGGGTACTATGGAGAAGGACCAGGGAAAAACTTCATAGATACTCTTTCAACTTATTAATATATATTTTCTTAGTATTAACTATTTATTCAGAAACAAAATTGATATGTGAGAACAAATTAGACCTCAAATAAAACGTGGTCCCTAAAACAACAAAAATAACAACTTATGGCCGTACTTATAATGGTATCTATAGGATGCTTTAATTTCTAAGTATATCGATTTTGTTATTTAGAATGATTTTAAGTCATAGCTGTTCTTCTTTTAGTTTTAATGTCCGAGATATTAAATAACGACGGTTGAACGCTGTACAGTTGTATAGCTGGAGCCAACAGTTGAATGAATGAAAGCTAAGTAAATGCATAATATTAACGTTCCGTTTTAAATAACGAAACGAGATTTTCAGATAGAAAGTCCAGTAGTCTTGTAACAGATGCGCTTTGAGATTTAAAAACAAATTAAGAAAATAAAAGTAAACCAGCATATTGCGGCGCACGTAGTTTTCAAACCTTGTTTTGCTTTCGTAAAGATAGTTGTTTATATAAATTACACCAAAGTGGATATAATTCAGCCTCTTCATCACGATCTGTGAGAGGAGGTCTGGTCTGGAATCGCCCGTAATAAAGTTCTCACGAAACAGTATTATTCATTATATAACTGAGAAGTCATCAGCAAAAAGCGACAACATATATCTTTTTTACATCGTTTCTTTTCTTATCTTATTTTATATAGAAACCAAAATGTACTTCATGTACTGATTTATGTTTTTCATAGTAATAAAATTTATTTTTTATAAAATAAAATGTGTTACAGAAAAATGTTTTTTGGTGTAAAAATCACGGAAAATCAACTCGAAGCAAATAATACTGTTCGCAAAATAGAGTGGGTACTGCATGCAACTCTCGTAAATACTTTTAACAATATATTTACTTAAATACATTAAAACGTACATATTAGGTATTAATTTTACCCCTCGTTTGCTTTACCGTAGTCACTTAATAATATCGAAACTCAGGGGTCTCTCTAGGCTATTCATAAAATAAGTGACAATTATAGATTGAATAAATCCACATATCTTACTAGATATTTAATTGACTCTATTAAAATATTTCTTAAATGTGAGTATGTTTGTATATTTCATAATGATTATTAATATTGTGAGAATAAAATAATATTAATTGATAATTTATATTAAGTCTATATAATTATCCCACATATTTAAAGGGCACCTATAACAGTATTTACTTTACATATTTCTCTGCGACTCGAGCTCATCAGTTAAGTAGATAGAATATAATAACTCATGACTGTAATATTAGCTACACATTTAAGATTTATAATTATTAAATAAACTTAATAAATTAAAAAGTATGTCACTGATTCATGTATTTTTATATTATTATATAGATTTTGTTAATTTTCCGCTGTATCAGTATCTTATAAAGGTGTGAAAATCATCCACACCCAATTTCAATACAATATGTCCAGAAAAGCGTGCTGAAAGAACAAACAAACAAAAAAACATACAATCTGTAGAATTTTTTAAACTTGCTTCGAAGTAGTTGAAGTTATCCAAACATTTTTTTCATTTATAGCTTAAGAAGAAATAAAATCAATTTTTCTTTGAAGGATATAACTACAATATGAATATAGAAAATAATACTTTTATCTTCTCATCAACATTTTTATGAAATCAATTTGGTATACATAGCCATCTGCTTGTGCTAAAAATAGCCTTATTAAAATTCTCTACGACAGACGAATTTTAAAAATTCACGTTTGTTCAAACAATAGAAGGGTGGGTAGTTTTGAAATGGCTTGTAAATAGGCTACAGTCCGTCCCGACCTTCGTCACAGCAATCAGACCGCAATAATGCTGGAAGTGGAATTTATTTCAACCTGTCCTTTTTAAACGTTAAAATTCCTATAAGTACCTCGTTAAAACATACGAAATTTTAAATTATAATATTATTGAAGTACACTAAAGATTTTACATCGAAATAGTGAATTTTATAAATAACTCAATATATTTCATTCAATGTATAAAAAAAAATAACTATTGATTTTCGAGAAAGTGTTGGGTGTAAGCAATTAATAATATTATTTAACCATTTAATTCTTATAATTAATCGAACTATGGAAAGTAGATTGAATTGATTCAACTTGATTCAATTCAAAAAGTTTGTTTCAGTGTTGTCTCCTCTATGCTAAAGTTAGTTTCCAATAATTAGTTCGCATAAGCAACTATTTTGTGCCAAACTTTTTCATCCATTCTTAAACATAAACTAAACTAATTATAAAAATAAACTAATATCAAAATCAACTAAAATATGAAAAAACAAGGAATAAAAACAATGTATTTTTTTTAATTTATTTATGTCAAACGAACAGACGGCTTACTTGACGGCAAGTGGTGTCGTCACATTTTAAAAAGGACAATTTTCATATATGTAGCGACTCCTTATAAATAGATGGGATGACATCGATTTTCTCTGAGAGGGTGCTAGTAATCCGGACGAGGTGGCGCAAATTCGAACTGCAGCCCAATGAATACTATTTTATTACTGAATACATTAATACATTAAAATCAATTAAATATCAACAAAATGTTTTTATACTATATTTGGAATTTAATACATGGTTAAATTATTTAGTGGGTACTGATTTAAGGTTTAATTTGATAATAATCGAGTTTCTTTTTAGTACTTGTCAAATATTAGTAAATATGCGACGTTCGGATAATGTTGAATCGACAGACAAAACAATCGTTTTCAAGAAACAAGAGGTTCAAGTAAGGGCTCTAATTTGGAAACCAACCTTATAGCGGTCTCATGGTTTGACAAAGGTCTAAATTGTTGGGGAACGTAGCCCTTGTCTCTATTACGTTGTTTAACATGACCATTTTGTTCTAGCTAATATATAATTGGGATTTATACTATTATATTATTTCATTATATTTAGTTATTATTTTTATTATGTTTTGCGATATAGTAATATATACAGAATTACTGATAGAGATTTAAAAAAAGGAAGGATTTTTTAAATTACTATAAATACATTCTTCTGTTATCAAATGATCTCTTTTGCCTTTAGTTATTTAAACTAAATATTTACGCCCTTATTACCAACAACCGTGAACCTACTCCTGGGCCGCAAGTCTGCACTCCTCTCACTGCAACTCTCCGGGCCCGGCATCAGCATGGTTAGTCCATGGAATGCTATGAAGTTTCGTATATGAATAGAAATAATTATTATTTTCCAATGCTAATTAATTAGAAAAATTATATCTTATTTTAAATGTTTTATGAATTCTTCAAAGAGTAAAGTTGTTAGTAAAGGGTCCTGGAAAATATTTATTTATATTAATTACTCTGACAGCGATTGCTTACGAGACAGATAATTAATTCGCACCAATAAAGATTCTCACTGTTTTAAAAGAGCTCATTAAATTTATTAAGTACTAGTATTTTCTTTTACTTTGTTTAACCTGAGTGTAAATTATAATGACTAGTTCGTAAGAACAAAAATCATATTGTCATTTTAAAGTTTGTATTGACCACAATGTTTCAGTAAGTCTATACAATTTCGTTATTTATTGCCTTTATACAGTATACCTTTTGCATTAGCTTAATTCCCACAGCCTATCTGAATTCTCCTTGTGGCTTCGCTCTCAAAGTTGTTTTTGCCTAGTTCGAGCGTTTGTTCTAGGTAAACTTACCAGCAAAGTCAAGAGGTACTCCATTTGCAATCGGTTCCGGAACAACGTGCTCATCATGCATGAACTTCATTTTATATAAGTTTGAATCATCATCATCATCCGGATGCGTAGAGAAGAAGCAGCCAGGCCATACAGCATTTGTTATAACTCCTCCAGTGACTCAGCCATTAGTGCGATGTCCAAAGTGAGAGATATAATCGATTTTGATCTGATTTTTAGAAATATCGTTATTAAATAAAACTTTTAAATTATCCGAAAAAAAAATTAATTTAATTTTTTCATTGTGATTATGAGTATGTATCATTATTCTCAAAAGTTTGTTACATAGGGCTCGATGAATCACAAAAATACGTGTGATTATAATTTAAATTAAACATCAATGGAATGCTGTCAATAAAAAAAAATGGTTTTCTTACAGATAAAAAATAACTACGTAAAATAACAATATTATGTATTAATAATCTAACCAGACATGCTACTTCTTAACGAGGGAAAACTCATTCAATTATCCAATTTTTCATAATTCAAATGCATCTCACATAGTTAAAAACGGTTTGTAATGAATCAAAATTTTTAAATTGTAGACAATGGATGAAGATGAAAAATCAAAATCTAAAAATACTAGGGAAACAATATTTTTTTTTTTATATATATACAAATTTGGTGCCATACGGAGCTGCAACGAATATTCAAATTAACCCTTTTTGTTACAACCAATAGAGTTGCTGGTATTCTATTCAATTAAAAATCATTTACTTAATTCACCAGTCATTGATTGGTGTTGAAGAGACATCATTAAAGATCACGGCACCGTGTAATCAACTAAAGCGATATTGATTGGACCTTAATAAGCTTATTAACTTACCTTGATTAGTTTCAACAGGAAACTAATTACTAGAGACGAACATAGTGAGCTTTTAAAACTTTATTTTCATGATAAGTTAGAACGTAATCGTAAATAATATTTTCGAAAAGTAATACAAAATTATAAATATAAAAAATTTACAAAAAGAGACTTAACAACTCTCCCAGGTAAACCCTTAAAGGGCACAAGATGTATGCAGCTAATTCCTTTATTATATATATACACCAAAAGAAGTATGATACATATACAAAATTATAATAAACATACGTATAATAGTAAAATAAATTAGTAGGGTTTATTAGAAATATAATAATATTTTTTTGTAATGATGATATAAAAGGAATAGGGGAGGGAATGAGAAACATTTTTTTAAGAAAATGATTTTTTATTTTATTTTTGAAAAGATTGTCGGATGGAACATGTCCAATAGAAAAAGGCAAGGAATGCATATAAAATAAGTAATAAGATTCACGCCCATGAGTTAGTGTTTCTTCTCTCTGAGGTAGAGAACTTGCAAAATACGTATAACGGAAAACCTTTTTTTTATTTATTGCTTTCGGAAAGGCTATAAGTCTTAACTGCTCACACTTTGTATAAATATATATTATATATTATACAAAGTGTGAGCGTGTGTGTGTGATATATATTATATATTGTATAATATAAGCTACACTTGAAATATCATAAGTGTTGTGATCGGCGGTCGAAAAACTAGTGACCTCGCAAGCAAATTCATCAGTTGTATACCGGTTAAGGAACCAATGTACTGTACAACTGATTACACAAAACGAAGCTGGATATTTACTATAGTAAAAAATATTGTAGTATTGTTAAAGTAAATTCCATTTGATGATAAATTAATTATAAGATACAATTACGTGCTTTTAAATTATTGTAAGGCTTATATTGCTAATAATTTAATCCTGAATGACTCATAATTTTAATTAAGCTTTAATAAATGAGTTTAATTTATGAGATTCTGAAAGGCGTGAGTAAACAAACATCTGCAATAACAAAGGAGCAGTAAAGTTTACGATAGTTAATTATTGAAGATGCGTTTGTTTAATTTACGGATTCATAAGATTAAATAAGAAAAGGAAATATTGTTTTTATTTCAGATAATTCATTACAATAGTTGAGCGCTTTTGAATTCAAACAGGAAGTATCTAATGAATTTCATAAAAATAAATCAATCACTAATTTAACACACAATGGCGCCGCCGGTGAACGATTGCTGGAATCACATTTTTTTCAAAGAAAGCTTGTGTTTTTACGGAATAGAAGGTAGCCGTTGTTCTTTTCCAATTTCCGGGTCATAGAGCTATAATTCCTTTATTAATCATAATATTAAGAACCATACAAATTTACAATAAAATATCCAATATTTTAAAAGAAAATAGTTTAAGAGCCTTTTTTTTTTAAATAGATTCAACAAAAAACCGAATTACACTAATCATTATATTATGAAAAATATTGTTTTCTTTTTTAGTCTCATTTAATAAAACAATATTTGTTATATTTTATAATCTGCAACATGAATAGTGTTAAGATAACTGAGGAGCTTCGCGCTCACTCTCATTTAACACCCGAGTATGCCGAATTAAATCATTTTATACTGGCAAACAATTGACATACATTTTCTTAATTAACACCAGTATTATAAACATTTTATTTACAAATGGCTTATTTATATGTCATAGAAATATTTGGCTAAGTTGAGAAGATTTATTTTAACTTTATATTAAATAATTAATATATGTTTTACTTTCTTAAGTTGTAAGCAAAAATCAGTAACTTATATTTTATTTATATTTTGTAAAATTTAAATAAAAACTATGGTAATATAGTACATTTACACCATAATGGCCATTTCCGTAACATGACGATTAAGATTATGAAAATTAGTTTTGTCTTTCTTTACTGAAACATCTTCATACACTTTACTCAATAATTAATTATAATAACGGGTGTATGACAAAAATTTAACCAAACTTAAATTCATCACAATCCACCCACCCACGTGATTCCTTCACAGCCTAACTGATAAATAAACGTAAACCGACCAAAATCACAGGACTATAAAAAACCCTTCTGTCGCTACTTTCTAGAGATAAAAGCGAGAGAAGGTATTTTTAAAGGTCAAGAAAAATATTTTTATTAATATCTTTTTGTCCATAAATACCATCTATACGTTTAATAAATTTAGATCGTTGTGTAATTTAGCTTCTTTTTATGAAAAAAAAATATAAAACCTCTTTTAAATGAAAATTAGATTTTTTATCGCAGAATAACTCCCAGAACTTCCTATTATAAGAGATTTTTCATCTTTATAGCAATTAAAGCTTGACATTAAAAATATCATTATTAGAAAGTAAGTATTATAATGAGTTTAAATTCACAAATAAAAAAAAAGGCACTATTTTATATTGAGGTTAAATATAAGATAGATATTTATTTTATTTAAAAAATATAATTTGTATGTAGGTGTGATAATAATAAAAAGAATAATTGTGAGCAGACAGCTTATTAAACGGAAAGTTCTATTATTACGACATCGTTGAACTTTGAGCATCACTGAGCAGAGTTACGATTTAGGAAACGAATCTGACGGAACATAAATAACAGTTGAGAAATATCTGGATATGTCTGTTGTTTACGAATGATCTGCAAATTGGTTACATAATAAATAATCATTGATATTAAATTAAATACATATATTATACAAAATATTATTTATTACTTGCATATATATAGTGAAATTTATAGCCTGATCCATTTAATAATTATTCTAACAGCTGACGCTTTGCAGTCAAAGTGCGTCGTTCAAAAGTACCTCGACAATTAGTTCAAAAATTAAATTAAATGTTAAAATTATTACCATAGTGATAAAATGAAATAACGGCAAATGTTCTTAAATTATTTAATTTTTACTTTGATTTGAACGTAATTATGTTAATTCTTCGTATTTCTTGATGATCAATTAAATATTTATGTTCTTTATTTTCCCGTTTTACAGACTAACTAATTAGTGAGCGGAACGGACTTTGTTTTCAAATATCCTGGTACTTGTCACAATATTTTTAAGGATTTATTTTTTTAACTTTTAACTGCTTACTTAATTTATTTCTCAATGGCCTTAATTTTTAAATAGAATTACTTGTCGTCAAAACCAACATAGGATGTTGAATTACAAGTCTAGTAGTTCTTGCAGATGGATGAAAAAAAAATACAGATACATTTTTTTCCCTTATGTTATAAGTGGCCAATCCAACCATGAGTTAATACTTTGTGTATATTAAAACCTTATAATTACAAAAAATTTCATGATCCATATTGACTTTTACACATACCTATATATCTATCTGGAAGCAGCGCGGAGTCACGGCGTGAACACTTGTAGAAAAACTGTATAATTCTTAAAGATGTTTAGACGTATCTGTTCGTTTAGACAATTTTTATTTTTCAACAGGTTTTTAAATCTTCAAATACAATTTCTGCGCTATTTTTACGATTTCAGAGAATTAAGGTTGAATTAATTGATTTTACAAAATTATTAATAAATATTTTTAATCAATATGTCTGGCTACTATGTCATTGATAGATTTTTTATATCTGTGTAGGAAAACTAGAAGGTCCTATTAAAGGCACTCAATATTTTACGAAATATTGTTTCTGGTTCACCCGAGGCGCCGTCCGAAATCACGAAAATGTTTTATTGAATTTAATATATTGTGCCTGGGCCCGAGGGTCTTGAAATATAACTGTCGTACATTGACGTCCAGACGTGGTATCAATCGTATTGATAGTTACTGACAATTTGTTACTGGAAAAAAATATCATTTATATCATGAAAGCAATATTTTAAAACTTACAGCTTACGCTATATCTTTTTTCTTTTGAATTTGAGCCATTACTTTCTTATATTACAATAAATTCAGAAGCTTACAAAATTAATTCAAATAATAATAATAATACTTGAGTAACTATTTTAAAACTAATTTTAACGAATTAAAGAATGAAAGTACTAAACTTATTGGGTACATTTTACATTAACGTATGACCAAGTCGATGTAAGTTATATGAATGGGGAGTGAATTATATTTTTAAATGTATAATACATTTAAATTGCAATTCCTTATATCTGCCCTTCATACTATATTCATGTCTGTATATTTATCATTTTATTCACGTCGCGGGATATTTCAATATTAGCGGTTATCTTGCAGTATGTGTGTAACTTAACTATATATTCGAGGTAACAATGACCCATTTGTTATATTAATTATAAATACAAGGAATCAAACATTTTATTAATATTAACAACCAAATAAAATATCATTCGAGTCGATTAACTGCTGAGCTCATCAACTCACAAGTAAAATATATATATATATTTAAATAGCTTAACTCACTTTGGTTAAAACAGCTTCAACCAATTAAAATAACTTATTAAATTATATAAACATTCACCTGTGTGAATATATATTTATACATGAACATAAATAGACATATATGGGAAACTAACATCTCCAAAGATCACACAATTAAAGTAAACAAGTATTACGAACTGACCAACGAACTGAGCAGGAATAGGTATATAGTTAATTTGTACGCGGTAGAAGTGGGAGCGAGAAGTATAACAGCGACATCTCTCTATAACCTACTTAAAGATCTTGGCCCCTCTAGAACTATCATCAGTTCATTTCTAGAACGTACTTCAAAGGCGGCATTAGTAGGTTCATTCCAAATTTGGTTAGGTAGGGAGATGAGCGCAACCAGTTGAGGTGAGCGTGAATAAGTATTTTAAAGGGGCCCCTTAAACCTACACCTGGGTCGCAAGTCCCAGGAGCTGTTTGCACTCCTCTCCCTGCAACACGATGAGCCCGGCACCCGTACGGTGAATCCAGGGAATGCTAATAAGCTTCGTCTATTCTGATGTGTGATATTTCTTTAAAATAAAATCCAGCTCGTCAAACAACAAGTGCTGGATTTATTTTATATAGAAAAGTAATGCGATTAACTTTCACGGAGTAAAAAAATGATTGCGACGGCATTTCTATCGATATCTATCAATACTAGAATTAACACTTAAAAATGATTTTCAATATAAACAAGATGACACTATCGGCTATACAATATATTTAGAGTCGTTTATAAGAATTACTCAAATAACTTTTTTTTCTATGATTTTTTAAGATTGAATATTAAAATTTCTTACAATTATTCAAAGCTCTTGTGAAACAAACACATCATAAGAAGCTCGTGTGCTCATTTAGTGGAAATTGCGTTCGCTTTTTTACAAATAATAAGCATTTTCATTCTCGATTGTTTTTTTCATTGTTTAATAAATCACGTCTTTAAACAAACGCTGTAAATATTTTTCAAGTATTGATTATACACTACATATATTTTTTTTGCAAATTTAATTAAAAATGGAAAAACAAACATTTTAAAATAATAACAACACAGACAGAATGTTAACACGTAACCGCAGGGATACCGTCTACTTTGTTTAAAAAGATATTTCACTTTGTTTCCAATTCAAATTCAAAAATTTCTTTAATCAAGTAGGTATTTACGTGCACTTTTGAATCTTCAATTATTACATTATAAAAATGTCAGTATGTCAGTCCGTGAGTAAGCTACCAGCTCGGAATGCTTCAATTTAGCTTTACCAATGTTGGATGTATAACATTAGCTCCACTCCACACCACTGGTAAAGGGAAGGTATTAATTATGAATTATCCATACAATGTCACACGACCTGAGTTAATGAATAGGCGTCAAGCTTGTTCCGTTATCAGTACAAAGATACTTTGATTGACAAATAATATTATAAAATGTAAAACTCTCTTTTAAAATCAATTCTATTTCAGTATTTCAGTTTCTGTGCCTATCTACTTAGAAACATAATACTAGGTCAACATTAAAAAGAACTGCGAACTAATTAGAAGTTCGAAAGAGTGCTGTTTAGTACTTATTGAGTATTAATTAAGTTTTTTAGCTTAGGAAATACAATTCGGTATGGATTCGTTATATTTGTAACATATATAGGTAGCATATTCACTGCTACCCTCATGTCTATAGTGTAGTAGACTTACAAATAAAATAATTAATAACTGGATGATCTAATCCATGTAAGTTGTATGAGTGAAATTGCAATTTTGAATTCCGTTGCGATGACATAATTGACATTTTATTCATATCTTATCTTATCTTGTCTTATCTTATCTTATCTTATCTTGTCTTATCTTATCTGCATCACATACCTTTAATAAAACTAAAATCCTTTAATGTATTGGTTGCTTGTATGAAAATGCCCTTTGGCGATAAGGTCGCCACTTGTATTTAATTTTTTTCATTTTTTTCTGTCTGTATATCTATTGTCTTTATTTGGTGTACAATAAAAATATATAATACAAAAGAGGTAATTTGTACATCAGCTATTCTCTGGGAGTACTTATATGTAGCTAATCTATATATTCGAGGTAACAATGGCCAGTGGTAATATAACACTACTTTTATAGCTTATGTATATGTTATATACATGTTTATGGCCATTATATTAGTAGTAAATACAAAGAACTCCTTACTTCTCATACATCGTTACATTTAGCTAGCAATGAATTGTAAACAAAATGAGAGATCTTATGTATAAAAAGAAATTGGTGCCATTAAAAATGGATGTTTTGAACGGTTAAATGAAAAATCGAACATTTGGGATTTTTTTAGCATCTCAATTTTAATTTTCATTATCTGCTAGAGTAGACTAAGCTGCGTTATAGAAAACTGATTTACATTGAAATATAAATACTTAAAGATAGTACATTCGCTAAAGTCGTATTACGAGTACGAGTTTGATCACTATACAATGTTAAAAAAAGAAAAGGTTTTCAAAAAATACGGAGCTTGGTACTGTGACTGTATTTTTTTTTTTTGCATTTCCTAAGAGCGAAAGGTCATCATAAGGATTAAATATACAAAAAGCAATAAGATAATATAATATTAATACCTCTTCCTACTATTTGCTACTTTAAATAATTGATTTATCATCTATTTCCTTCCATTTGCCGCCATTTTGTTTCGGTAAATAAAGCACGTACGTCTCTTCAACTTAACTCTACGGTTTTTAGTCTCGGTGCTCTCTTCTCTATCTTAACATATCATTTTTTATGCATATATTCTTCTGCCTTCCTTTCCTGTTTTACTATCCAATAGAATTAAAATAGTTATATAAACATTTTTTTGACTGCCGTAGAAAGAGCCTTGTTAAATTTATAAAGTGATTTATTCTTTTCGCAATAGTAAATAGTTTCAAAAGAAAATGTTGTTTTATTTCGCTAAAAATTAGTTAGTAGAGTACCGATATGTGGACAGCACTTTATTCACGATGAAAAAAGATATATCTATGTCCTTTTTTGTAATCCTGTGTCTTTAAAATTCATTAAATAGGCCTAATTTCTACGGCAATTTCATCAGGCTTCAATTGATCTAAATGAAATCTGGTGAAATTGTTGTCTCATCTTTCCTTAAACTAATAAATAAAAACCTAATAAAAGAGCTGATTTTGAATACTAGTATGAAATTTGACATCTAACAACAAATTGGAACTTATACATTTTTTCAATCTACAAAATAAAAAAGGTTGCACAGTCAATAATAAGTGTCTATGGAATCGGTTCAAATGTTTCCCACATTCAATAAATTAGTATTCAAATGCTAAAAGATGGAAACCAAAAACGCAATGTACGTTCATTAGAAGGTACATTGCGTTTTTGGTTCGATCATTTCCAATCTGAAAATTTTCATTCTCAATATGTGTGAGACCCGTTCACAATCGGAAATCGAACATCGATAGACCGAATTGAATGTCAGTTGGAAAGCACTATATGGTATACATAAGAAAAATAATTGAAAAGTGCTTAGCAAGACATATACTGAGTGTCGTTGTATTTTCAAACATTTTTGAAATAAAATATTGAGAATGAAATACGAGATATCAATAAAAGGACATTATATATATATATATATATATATTCCGATCAAATGAATTCCTAAACTCTACGATTTCAGAACAAAGGCTTTTGACTCCGAGGGCAGAGAATGCTATCGATGAATAACTAGCGTGGCCGCCTGTGAGACAGAATTAATGGTAGCCTTCTAATATAGGTAGTTTAATATAAGGACAAAAACTAAAAAAAATACATTCAAAAGAATTAAATTTATACATTTCTTTTTTTATACATTAATAGCTTACTCGTCTACCTGGCTTCTCTCTTCACGAGTGCCTACATCGTAGCAAAAACTATCATGATTAAAATATTATGGTGCTGTCTTTAAACCCTATACCCCATATATTAGTTTCTTTATGGCAAGGAGACATTGATAAACACAACGCTAGCGCCTGTCCAGTTTTATTTATTGGAAACCGGACCACATACATATAGACAAAAATTACCATCTGATATTCTGAAACCTTTGTACATAAGTCCAGTAGGGACCGATTTGAAAAATTCCTCAGATTAGTGCGTTCAAACAAACAAACAAACTATTCTGCTTTTTATATTCTGAACCCAACTGGGCCTCTTTTTAAAATTATCTACTACAATTTATCACATATCTTCAGGTAAATTAGAAGAACAATTGAACAATCTTCTCCCCTTTCCTGGGTCTTCATTTTCTCTCCCCATTTCTCAAAGTAATGTCTTTATTTGCAGATTTCATTAGGCAATTTTACGTCGTCTTACCAACATACAGATAAAAGTGTAAAACTCTTATACATTTCTCAATATCTAAAAAAATAATATTCATAGCGCATGGCTCAAAAAAAACAATTTAAAAAATAGTTCAATATTTATTATGGTACAAAACAATGAGTTTTAAAATCCAAAAGCTCTAATATAATATTTTTTTGACTGCTTTAAGGTGCCATGGGTTTAATTTCTCACAGTATAAAATGTATACTGTGAGAAATTAAAGCCTATCCATTTGGGGTCTTATTCTATAAAATGGTTAATTTGTATGGTAAGTCGTAAATGATTTTTATTATTCGAATGAAGTTTAAGTATCGATTAAATCGGTTTATATATTATATAACATTGGATCTATATCTTTCTATCACGGTATTTATTTATAAAGTATTGTGTCCTATTCTTGGATTGAAAATAAAACATTCAATAGTTATTATTTTAAATGCTTTAAATAAATATCCTTTATATCCTTATAAATGTAAAACAAACATACAACTGGTACTGGGATGCGTAGTTATTATTATTTGGTACTGATTTACGTGAATTCCAATTTATTTCCGCATATTTGAAATCGTTTATAAATATTTTTAGCCATGTAGGCTTATTTGAACTTTAAAAAATAAATATGAAATAATGAGTCTATGGCAGGATTCTTATAAGTTTCCCAATGATCGCGGTTTCGAATCTTGCTCATATTTATAAATTATTCATTGTAAAAGATTTAAAACAAATATTATTCACACATATGAATTATTAATGTGACTGAATAGTCAGTATAAAAAATATATATCAATAAAATATCAATAGAAAGCCGTTAAAAGATAAATTAATAAGTTTTTATAAATAAGAAGGTTCTCGATGTCAAATTACATATATATGTTGGTATCATGACGGCGACGAGCTCGAACTCGTTAATGACGTATAATTTGTAATTCTAAATTGAATTATCCAAAACTCATCTGCATCTCGATGATTAGAATTAACATAACGCATTTGATTTACATGATAACGAAGATAAAATTAATTAAGAAAGAAGAAAAATTAATTAAGGAAAAATATTAGATAAATATAAACATTAATGTAAGTTATATATTTCTAAATTAATATTTATTTAGTTCTACCCTCTACATTACACTCAATAGAGTTAGTAGTTTTCTGTTGAACGGATCATTCAAATTTGATTAGTATTTTAGGGACTTAAATAAAGATCACGTAAAATCCGTAAAATCAGATAAGGCGCGTGATCTTTACCTGATGGCACGTTAATAAGCTCCTTAATTGGTTTTAACGGGAAACTAATTACTGGACAAGAACCAAAGTAAACCTTTAAGACGTTATTTTCACGATAACTAAGTTCCTTCCTTATAAACTTAGTACAAAATTATTTCTTCATAACATTAAATAATGGTGAATCAGGTGGACAGCTGATACTATAATAAAAAAAATATAAGAAATAAAAATAAAAAATAAATGGAAACAAAATACAAGTAGGTAGGATAGGTAGGGAATATAAGATGTGTTGACAACTGGAAAACTTATAAACTGTGGCGCAGCTTCAGCGCCCACTTTATTAAGTGCAACATTACTCCAAACAAAATAATATAAAAGACGATAGAACATTTATTTGTGTCTTTACACAAATATATAAAGTACAAGACAAGCAAACAAAAAAAGATATAAAAATGAACATAAGAGATGAACATGAGAAAAAAAAATACATTTTGGGTATACAATAAGGCGGTCGGAAATTATCGCTAAATAGCGATCTTTTCCAGATTTAGTACAATTTGGAAATAAGACTCTACATTTTCTATACATGTGGTGTGTTTTGTGTGTGTGTGTTCATAAGACAGAGTACGTCAATGTTCCTTATGGCTACTAATAAGGAAAATATTTTGATTTATATTTCGTAAGCGGATAAATTTCTAAAATCTTATTAACTTTATCACAAAGTGAACAACTAAAGTTGTGTAAATGGCGACTTGTTAAGACAGAATGTCGTTCTAAATTAAGTAAGACTTATTAGTTTGAGTTAATATTTTATATCATAAAGACATCTAATCGAAGTTATTTTTATTTAGTACAGTACTATAAGCCTTCGGTACAAGACACCTAGGTAAAATTAAACTCTGCAGAATCCTGTCCTCAGTCATCCCGTGTCCACGGCTGGTGAAATTCGGCCGAAACGTCGGGAAATAAAAAGGTATCACCTTAATTAATTTTTATCGCGAAGTAGACCCGATATTAATTTAAAATGTGTACAAGTCGCGATAGTTTAAAAACATTAATCTGCAGAACTATTCGCACTTTGTATCCATTTGAAATAAACGGAACGTATTTTTTTATAATATTATTAAGGTCAAATATGTAACCTACTAATTACTTGAGTTACATAAAATATTCATGAGTTACTCGCCATTTTTTTAAACTGATACTGTATAATGCAATGGTATATTTTTTATTTAAAATGGCAACTTTAGAATTTGTTGGAATTTTCGTGTAATTTAGATTTGAACTATTTTGACTTCTTTCGATTTTTATACATATTTCATAATGATTATTGACTGTTACGATTGTGCAACTGTAAAAATATAAAAAAATATATATTCCATTTCTAATAATGTCCATATGTCAGTAACTAGCAAGTTTAATTAAAAAAAATCAATTATTCAACCGTTCTATACCAGCTCATCTAATTGGTACGTTCATGACGACGCGTGTAATTTATGTAAGGAGGGAAATAATGAAGTGTCTGAGTGAAGCGCGTGTATTACGTATGAGATATCTTGAAGTTGCATCTTGTTTGTCAGTATACACATGTTGTATAATTGTAATTAATGTTGTGAGAATTTAATGTAGGCAATATTGATCCATTTCATTCCACACAAAGTCACGTAACATTAATAGTGTAAGTAAAAAAGTATTGTCGAATACAACACTATGACATTTTATACAACAATAGTGTTATATTTTTTTTAAACTATTAAATATATAATATTATAATATATTATTATAAAATAATAGTATAGCGTTAAATGATTTAAAATATTACTATTATGAAAATTCATAATAAACATATAATAAATAATAAACTTGTATTAAATGTTTCATTAACCGTGGTCCTTTAATGTTAAACTTATGAGGTTTTAAAAGGCGCTGCAAGGGAACACACGTCTGCAACATTGAATAGTTATTTATTATAGAGTTGAAGACTTTAACTTCTTTTATAAAATAGAAAATGACATTTAATGTGTTACATGTTATTTTATTTACAATTTGCTTTTTCGTGTGGTTTCGATAGGAAGGGAAACGGGTAAAGGATTTAAGTAGAATATTTACTAAGTATCATAAAGTGGCATCACTCTCTCGTGACGTTTGAGGACTCCCCGTTTTTTCCATGGAAACCTTGTTTTTGTTGTTGAAGGCCTATTTTGATATCATACTTATCTAAATGAACCCATCGGTAAAGGCACCCCAACTTAACATTTTAAAGCTGATTAAAATGTACATAAGTTAAGTAATTATGTAAATTTTATACTGAATTGTATTATGTTATGGAATTAAGTTTCGTAACGTTCTAGGGGCACAGGACCTTTCTTCTTTGCGTTTTTTTAAAACAATTAACTGTTATATATATATTATATATGCTTTACTAAATATAAATTAATAAAACAATAATATTGTCTGCCAATATTAATCAATTCAATAGCTTCTTCCGACATATATATTACAGCTTCAATGTTCCCAAAAATTTAAGGATAGTTTATTTTTCAAGACAACGACACCGCCTGAGTGCTTTTAACTTATTATTATATTATAATATGTGATATATTGTATTGTAATTTTATCTATGTCTATGTAAATTAAACTTATAGTTCTTATATAAAAACACTGAATGTTTTCCTAAATAATGCTTCTGGTTCACCCAAAGAGTCACCCGGAAACACGAACATGTTTCATTGAATTTAATATAATTCGCTTTGGGCCCAAGAGTCGGAAAATACCACTCGCGGGCACTAAAGTAACAACATAGTCACATATTGACGTCAAAATATAAAATAAATCGTATCGATAGTTTGAGTGTGACCGACTTTTTGTTTCAGGAAAAAATATATATAATACATTTTATGGAACAATATTTTATAACTTCAAACTTTTGTTATATTTTTATACTATTGAGTTTGAGATATTGCTTTCTTTTACTGTAATAATTCTGATATTTAGGCAATTAATGCAAATTAACTACAATACTCATAATAATTTAATAAACTTATTGTAATTAATTAATAATATATACTATAATAAAGTTATTGATAACGTAATTAATATGATTTTCTTTTCCATTTTATGAACATCGAGGGAATTTGAATAACTTTTATAATTGATCATCTTTTATGTAATGTGTGTTAAAAAAAACCTGTCTATTACATAAATAATATATGCTGTTTTTGAAGAATGTGAAATTAAATTTAGTTATAATTAAATTTATATATAAAATAAAAATAGCTTCATTTTTCCATGCTTTCGGAAAACAAAAATATTATGTGAGTAATGAAACGCCTGCACGAAGTTACTTCGACTTTAATGAAACTTTAACATAATAATAATGTACTAAATAATAATAATTTTGCATGTGTTTTGTTACACCTGGCTCAGAAATTATAACTTCCAGAACTTAATTATAGCAACTTCACAGCATCAGCTCCAGTAGACGGCATACTGTTCGCCCTGAGTAGCTTTCACTTATAAAATTATATTTTCCGATAATTAAAATGCAAGTTTTGTGGACTTGAACATTGGAATTGTTATAATGTTAAAGAAGCTTCGAAAGCTTTTGACTAGATATGGTTTGACGGGCTCTTTGCTGGCAGGAAGCTTAATAAATACCTTCGACACTACTCTTTGGTTTAGTTTGAAGACGGTCTGTTCTACGAAACATAATATGGATATATAACCAGCTCTTCAGTCTTTATACATTAAAACATTTGAAAACATAAAAAGATTTGTGTCATACGGATAAACGGTTTCAACGTAATGGAAGATGTTGATTTTGATTTTAATTCTGGTGAGAATTGTTTTCGTACAGTTAAAGACCACATTACCTAATTGCAAACACTTAATAATAAAGTACATAGTAAAAAAAATATCGTCGAGCTTTAGAATGAGCTCTCTTATTAAAGAAAAAATAAAAATCGTAGCTTTTCCAAAGAGAGAAAAGTAATTGAAACAATCATATAAATCAATGTAAATATAAAAAAAAATAATATATATTAGATCTACTATTAATTATATAATATTAAGAAAACTATATATATTTTAAAAATAACATAGTAATTATATCAAAAAACGTTCACTTTACGTAGCTGTTTTTTTTTAGGAAGACCCCTGTTTAAGCCTTAAGGTAATTTTGTCTTCATATTTCACTTCTTTTTCGGCAACAATGGGGATATAAAACATAAAAACAAATATTTTAACAACAACCTGTATTTTTATAACAGCCATTTGTTAACCCTCCAATTACAGATATGTTAGGCCAATAACAATACTATCAATTGTGTGCAAAGCAGTAAAACACATATTTACTAAGGTAATTCATATGTTTTATAAAAAAAAAACAACGTATTTTAAAAAAGTATTTTTTTGCATTTGCATTTTTCCTAAAAAAAACATCTCAAAACTTCTTTACAAATTTAAGTAGGGCATTCGATTTTCTGTGCCACAATGTTCTGAAGCTGGTTACAGGAATCAAAAGCTCATTTCCCAATAGATGCTAAGGTTAAATGTCAAACCGATCATTTTGTGGTAAGGAATTTAACGTGATAAAGCCGATGTTACAGCCAGCACAGCTCAAGGCTCTATTTGGGCTTTCGGCTAACCGTAAAGCCCATTCAAAACGTAATCAAGGATAGTACCTACAACATTCCAATATGCAGATGATATTTGCACTATTACGATGTATCGAGAACCAAACGAAGCACTTAGAAAACTATAAAAGGTTTGTATCACGGTGTCACTCATCAACATAAAGACAACTAAACTGCTACAAAAACATTCAAATTATTAAATAAATTCAGTTAAATTAAAACTAATAGCACACAATCATCCCTGCTTATAAGAATCAGAAAGTTACCCAACATCGATATTTAAGTCTAGCTATAAAAATTGGCTCAATTGGATAAAAAATGTTACGTTCTTTTAAATAAAGAAAAAGTAAAATTACGCCTTTCATTAAAAACTTTACCATGTTTAATAATGACTTACAAAACTATCCAATTAAAAAAAGTTAGGTAAAAAAAAACATCAATAGATGCATTCAATTTTTACAGAGAAAGAATGACTGAATATCTCATCACAAGGCACATCAGTTATCTGCCGTGGAATCTATAAAACTCAACAACGGACTGGAATATAAAACGGATTCTTAAAAATGCTATCACGAGACTTTTGCTAAATCTCTTGTAATATACTGGACTGCGCTGATCCTAGATAATTGTGAAAAGGGCAGGTGGATAACTACGATTTTATCTCCCATAATCCATACTTAAACAAAAGATTTTTAATATAAACGAGATACCACCATTCTTATATTATATAAAAAAAGTGTAAGAATTCCTACAACAACTTCCATTTTCAAATCTAATAAAATAAAAAATGGTAATATTATTCGTAACTTACTTTCGGTTGTTTATTAACATTTATTAATATTATTTAATAAAAATAAAATGATACAATATTTTTTATTCTCATAATTATAACTCTTTTTGTAAATAAAGCAAACGACAATAACATTACGTACTTATTTCAAAAAAGTTCAGTTTGCTTCGTTAGAAACAAAAAGCTAACGGTTTCTTTCTCGATTGTTCTAGTGTTGTTTTGAATGTATAAAGTTATAATTCTTTAAGATCATCATACGGCGTGGTTGGTTGTTATTGTTTTCATTGACTTAAATTCTAATTTATTCTCCCATATTAGTTAGGACTCTTACTGAAATCGTCAATACCATGGATAATTGTATAGTATTTTTATTTTTGAACAAACACAATAAATAAATAAAACCATGCTAAAAGTAATTAAAATATAACTTGATTTTATCATTTCACCAATTTTCCTTCACGTTTTGATCAATTGTCAGGAGAATAATTAATAAGTATGAAAATATAAAATCATAATAGTTAAGTCAAAATTAATATTAATATAGGTACATAGTTCATATTTGAATGCTATGAAATAATTAAAAAAATGTATTATTGTTAAGATTATTATATTTTTTCTATGAAGCAAGGACGAGCTCTTGTCATGACGTCATTGTTAATAAAATAAAATGCTGAAGCTGAAACGCTTATGCCCATTATACGCGAAGATACACTGCTCTCGCGAAACTTGATGTCATTAACCTGTCTGTGTGTAGTCGGAGGCATTTATCTCCAAAGTAATTTACAAGAGTTCTATGAACGAACAACTTGACGCTCAGTCACGGTCATGTTATTCTAAATGTACTTATACATATTTTAACTGAATACGATTATATCTGTGTGTGTCTGTCCCGAAGCCAAGCTCTTCTTTATAGTCAAAGATATTTTATCATTTTAAGAGTATTACGTTATGAATAAATTTATATTGCCAACATTATAAAAAGAAATAAACTATTTACTTAATCCGACGATTTAATGTATAAAATATATTAGTAAAAACTGAAAATATGTACATAGTTATTTAGTCTACTTCAGATACCAAATCAAAACCAAAACCTGGTGGTATTAGAAGAATGCAACATACTCACGTTGAAAGCGATTCGTCATTCGTAAAGTATTCGCAAGTATATAAAGAGAAACATTAATCTACAGGATGTTTAAAGAGATGTTTCTAGAACGTACTTCAAAGGCGGCATTGGTAGTTTCATTCCAAATTTGGTTAGGTAGGGAGAGGAGCGCAACCAGTTGATGGTGAGCGTGAATGCTCATTTTAAAGGGGCCCCTTAAACCTACACCTGGGTCGCAAGTCCCAGGAGCTGTTTGCACTCCTCTCCCTGCAACGCGATGGACCCGGCACCCGCACGGTGAATCCATGGAATGCTAAGAAGCTTAGTCTACCGTGAGATGATCCACTCGACAACATGCCCACCTAGCCGACCAAATTGTTGTACAAATAGTTATGCGATGCAACGGAGACTGAGCGAGGCGAGCGAGGCAGGGAACTTGAATTAAAATGGCACGCAACGCCTTTCTAATTAAAAACTTTTTTATAAAATAAATTAATAAAAGAAGTGTCATTTTAATGAAACTTTCATCAAAATAGGATGAGAAATGCGATCTCTACGTGAGTGGCACTAACACTATACACTAACACCACCCACTTTTTCGTCTAGTTTCGAAATAATTACTTTTGCTCTGTTACAAATATGGTTTGTATATAATAGTTTCAAATATTCTAAATTCATTTGCCAAGTGTGTTCCTTTTGATTCCTTAATAATATTTTAATTCGCGAGATAATAATTCAGTTCAAATCGAAAAAGTTGCCTCTTTAATAATTTTTAATTTACAATAAAGTATAACAAAAGAATATTCAAGAACAGGTATTTCTAACATTATTTTATAAAACATTTTCCTACTAACAATTTCCCGGAGTTTTGGAAATTCTAAGAAAATCTCCAACCCTTCTTCGCTTTCCGGGTACATTTAAACATAATGTGATAAATATCTTATAGCCTATTCCAATTAGAGAGATTTGTCGAGGATTTTATTTCCCATTAAGTGGCTAAGTTTATTAAAAGCTATGCTGGCTTTTTAATTACTTTGACACTTGACACTTCTGAACTTTATCGAAATCCTTTTGTCTACTCAATTTTTTAAATTAATTTAACTATATTGAATTTTAATTTCGAACCATGTTGATATTTACACAAAATTTTATGTAAAAAAAAAGGGAAAAAAGTAACTCTGCCTCCGGGTCAGCGGCGGGTAAACATATATTTTTTTAGGAGATATATATTTTAAAATAATAAATATAACAAACATATTTTTTTTTTATTGTATTATTTAATTCAAAAGACCTAATATGGAGCATATAATTGTACAATCAAATATAATATTGATTACATTTACTGATCAATTATCGTAAGACGTAATTTATATTAAGTTAAATATAATATAATATGCCGTATTTAACTCAGTTTATACCTAAGTTTACACACAAAGGAAGTTATGAAAGATTAAGACCTGCTGCTTTAGCTACCGTAGCTTTAAGGATAAGCTGAGGCAAAGAATAATGTTTAATATTAACGAAAGACCAAAAACTACATAGAGAATAATAAAAACGTATAATGACTTAATTATTACATGGACAGTATTGTTAATAATATTACTACCGTCTTTATTTTATTTCAATAATTGATAGCTTATATTCATTTCATTGATGTCTTAAAAATTTTACGTTCGTTAAATACAAATTAATCTAGTGGCCCTGATGACTTGCCTCCGTTAGTCTTAAAAAAATACGCAAAATTTCAGTACAAGCCATTAACTCAAATTTATAAAAAGTCAATTGAGTCTGGTATATTTCATTCCAAATGGAAGGAAGCTTATTTGACACCTGTTTACAAGGGTGGAGATATAAATGACGTGTCAACTTACCGGCCTATTTCTTTATTATCCAACTGTGCTGAAATACTTCAGCTAATAGTATATAAACATTTATTACGCCACGTCCATAAATATATAAATCAAGACCAACATACCTTTTTACCCCGTAGCTCGACTACCTCTAATCCTATATTGCAGAAGCCATGGACTATAAGAAAGCGGTTCATACTATTTACACAGACTTCAGGGAGGCCTTTGATGTAGTAAAACACGACTTGCTCCTAACAAGGATGGAGTACTTAGGAATACATGGTTCTTTACTTAGATGGGTTAAAACTTATTTACTGAATCGTACACAATTAGTTAATATTCGCGGCTACAAATCATCACAATTCACAATAAACTCAGGTGTTCCTCAGGGTCCACATTTAGGCCCTTTGCTCTTCTTAATATTTCTAAACGAACTCTGTGTAAATTTAAAATCTAATTGGAAATTCTTTGCTGACGATCTTAAGATTCATCGTGTAATTTATAATTTTTCAGAAATACAAACTTTACAAGCAGATGTTAACTATATTGTAAATTGACGTATTTACAATCAAATGTATCTCAACAACTCTAAATGTTTTTTCATAAAATATCTAGTTGTTACCGTAGTATGTTGTTGTTTTTAATTATTTTCTATACGCATGTTGTGTTTACATCAAGAAAAATGCAGTCATCGTACAAATGCTCTCAATGTTTTGTTCCTGTGAATATTGTATATGATTGTTATTTTGTTTTGTAGACCAACAAACACAATATATATATACTTTTAAAATAATTTCGATATAATAAAAGGTCACCTTTTTAAGGATTGACTTACAATTTACATACATTGTGAGAGGTCATTTACAAATATCAAATAAAGTGGTGGATACGTTCTTTGTAATTAAGACGTGTCGGTAATATTGAGTTGTTTTTATATTTTAAAGATAATTTTTGAACGTATAGAGTCGGAATTTATTTAATGTATTTTAATAAATGAATAACATTAGTAGGAATACCATTTCTCAACTAATTTGTTTTCACGTCCTAATTTTACGTTTAATAATTTTTTAACACGCTTTATAACGTTAAGTGGTAAAACAAGCGAATTTAAAGCAGAATTCATGTGTTGCTGGCCGGTGTATTTCTATTCAAACGTAAAATTAAAATCTGACATACATCAGTGCACTATATGAAAATATGTAAATAACTTATATAACATGTATATATGTAATTAGATATGGCTTAACTTTGTAGAGAACTAGTCAGACAAGGTTTGAACAATGCATGTAATTATTAAAGAAATTCTCAGTAACGCTGATATACATTTATTTTTAATTATTATGTCATGTATTACTTAAGGGATAGAAATGACTGAAAAAAGAAATGTTAACGGTAAAACAACAAAATTCCATTGAACATTTTTAGCTTTTCATGAATGATATTTAAAATGCAAACCGTACTAGTCTTATAAGGAAAGAATAAAATTATCATAAAAATTAAGTTTTGAGGCTTACTTTGGTTAGTCTGCAGTATTTAATTACCTGTTGAAATTAACCAAGAATTAACCAAGGCGTATGTTAACGTGCCATCAGGTGTGTGATTCGCTTTAGCCGGTGCGCTTTAGTTACGTGATCTTTAATTATGTCCAATTAATGTCAAAGTCATCATTAATTAAATATTCCTTCAGTTAAGGGAAAACTACTAACTCAATTGTTTGTAATGTAAGGGATAGGGGTTTTAATTGGATCCTCCGATTTCCAGTGGACCTCTCGTTAACAATGAGATTTACACATCTATAATCTATTAGTCTTAGGTCATTTTAGGTAATATTTTACAAAAACAAACTTTTTCGTTGTTTTGGTGAATATTAAACTTAACGATTTAAGGTGGCAGATCATAATTGTTTCTTTTTTCAGCGTATGTTTTTCTGGTTTAAAATAAGAGATAAAAATATCACTATACATTTTTTCTTCATATTATAAGAGACGTGTACCTAATACTGAAAGAAAAAAGTAAAAGAATCTCTTATCGAACTAATTAGGTCCAAATCTAATCCCAACCATTATGATAGAAGTAATTAAAGTAAATTATAGTAACTTTACTTTTGGCAAATAAAAAATGATACATCAATCGAAGTTATGATGTTACATTTTGTCTGAGCATACAAAATTAAAATATTAATTTTCACTTAAATTTTGTATGAAAGATCAAATATTATAAGTTTTTTTAAAGATATGATAATTTATATTAAATTGCTACTGGAACTATACCCTGAAGATTTTGCTTGTTCTTCTGTTGTATACTCTAGAATGTTCGTATCATTATTAAATAGTATTTATAACATAAATGTATTACTTATATAAGAAAATGTATAACTCTTAAAAACGCCTTCACACATTTTATTTAATTTTAGAAATTAATATTTTTCAATATGTAGTTATATTTATAGTATATACAAAAAGGTATATCGGGGTACATAAGTCCCTTAAGTATAAGAAAATAAAAATGTAATGTAAAAGAATAATATCACACGAGTAGTCGATACCACGAGAGTAGTGATGTACCTTTCTATATATACGTACACAAATCATAAAATTAGTGAAAGATTGTTCTATATCAAATAATATTTAACGCAAAACAGTTTCAATTTAAAATGTAAAAAAAAGTCGTCAAATCCACCTTCTATGTTTATTAATTTGATTACTATATATGTATGATAATTATAAATTTATTATGTGAAATTATTAAAAGATATTTTTTTAAATCATTAATCGACTTTTAATATCAGTTTTAGGTAAACTAGTAATTTCCCATAACACAAAATATTCTAAATAAGCTTAATATTTATGTATGTATGTATGTGTACTTTCAAACAATATTAATATTTTACGAAACATTACAGGTTATGGTTCAACTGAAGCGTCAACTGAAATTACGAAAATGCTTCATTTAATTTAATATAATATGCCCTGGCCCCGGGGCGCGGAAAATATCACTCGTGGGCTATCGCGCAGTCACGTCGAAACATAAAATAAATCTTATTGATAGTTTCCGACATTTTGTTTACCAAAAAAGTAATACTATTAATTTGAAATACGCGATGTTTTTCAACTTATAGCAAAACAAACAAATTATTTGTCCATTTTTTTTTGGGTCAGCAATAAATATATTATAAAATAATTTATTAAATAACTTTTAAAAAAATTACCTTTCTTAATCTATTTGCTTATTTTTTGTAAAATATGTTCTAAAACTATAAGACTAATGAGACTAATTGTCCCTTTGAACATTTTCATTATGCATTTTTTTTGTCATCTCAGAGAATATGATTGATTTATAATTTACATTAACATATTACTTATTTAACTTGGATGCGTCTTAAAATACTTTACAGAGATGTTTTAATTTAAAATTGAAAATAAGACGATAAAGAAAAAAGTCAAAACCCTGTTTGTTCCCTTTAATATAGGAAAATGAACATCAACGTCTCTTATATAATTAAATCAATTAAAACATAATGTATATATATGATTTTATTATTTTATTAATCTTAGTCGTTTCGGTAATTATAAGTTGTAAGTTGTTATTCTTAAGTTTTTTTATATTTAGTTTTTTTTGGACGAGAGGCAATAAATCTCTTATTATTCTTTATGTTGTCAACATTCCCATTAATATAGTATCAGTACGTAAGTTGTTATTTATGTATTTACCGTATATGTATAGGATATACATTCTATAATAAAGACTTTCTTAAAATATGTTAACGGCAGTGTTTAATTCAATCCAAGTTGGCAAGTTACAAGGCATCATAGGATTTTTGTCTCATATGAGCAATTTTGATAAGGTCCTTCACTGACAACTATTCGACAAATATTTTGACTTCAACCGGGAATCGAACCAAAAAACTTTCCCGACCTTCGTCAGCGCTATACCCGACTGTTGTTATATTTGTTAAATTTTAAAACACAGAAAGAAAATATAATAAATAGTAACCAACTTTTGTGTGGACAATAACATTTCCATTTTAAATTTATCTGTCACCGTGTCGTGACGCGGGTATGAATTCGTTTTGATCTGGTTATAATGACTTTAACACAATTCTGTTTATTTTGTTAGATAAACATCGAGTTGACGCCGTGTAAATAAAAAGGGTTACATGAATAAGATTTCTTCGTGTGTACCGTGATTGGAATATTTAAAATTACTTCCGTAGAACCTTTTTTCACCCCAAAATTCCAACTAAGTCAACAATCAAACATATTGATATTATCTGTGCTCTTCAGAACAATCAAAATCAATTTAATTAAAAAATATTATTGTGATAGATCATGGACAAATTTCAAGTAAAAGCTATTAAAAGCTATTCAAAGTTTAAATCGAAAAACGAATGTTAAATTAAATTTAAACCATGATTATAAATCATTACCTTTGTTACATGTAAACGCAATCAGTTCATCAACGAGTCTCATACCTGCCGAGAATATTTATTTATTGTTTGTTATAACAATGTAAATGGAATGTATGGATGAATTAAGAGGGCTTTAAACTAAAGCTTGTAAATCATTGAAGATTGTATATTAGATAGCTAAACTGTATATGGAGGACCGTCGTGTTATCTGTATGTATAACGACGTAGAGCAATGTATTTAAGATATATATTTCCGTAAATAAATGCAATATTGAAATCAGCTTTCTTTTCTCGTATCGAGTTAGTTAAAACCTCGGTGTCGTGCAACGAAGTCTAAAGTATTATAGCACAGGGTGATATGAACGAAAAAAATAACTTTATTGAACACATTTTTGGATTGTTAGCATTCCATTCTGAAGAATACATTCTCAGTGTATTTGAGGCCCGTTGATGGTCTGACATCAAAATCAATACATTACATTGAATGACTCTCTAAAAATACATTCAGTATAAACTACGTCAGACGTGGTAGCAGTTTTCAATTCAGTAATAAATGTAATAACGATTCATATATCTCGTATAAGAAGAATAAAGAAGCTCTGAAAGTAATAATTATGTTAACAAACTGTAAGAAATCAACAAGATCAGACGAGTCAGAGCCTGCATTAACTTAAGCTTGAATACTCACGCATATAAAAGTATTTTATTGCGCTTATTGAAACTTATTTGAACATCTGTTTTTTGATGTCAAATTATCAAAGTACAATATTATTTTATACCTTATGTACTAGTCGTGGTTTCCGCTCGGTTGAAATAAAATAAAGGAAAACCTTACAACTTAGATTTAATTAAATCTTTTGAAAGAGCAAGAAACTTAAGAGTTGCAAATTAATAATCTTTCCTGAAAGCACTCCCCTGTGATGTTAAATATGATATTTTCCACTGTGCTTTTCAAATGGCGGACTCACTGCAGTACCGAGTTTATTAACAAGATATTTTATAATATTTTCTGTAGTTCTGTATACTCTCTACATATTTTTTAAACTTTTTTTTTCCGCTTGAAGTAGTCCAGCTTACATTAAATATATATACATTATGTATTAGAAATGCAAATATAAATTATATCTTGTTATTATTACATAAAAAAATATCATAGGTCATAGGTTATTGTTACTGGTATATAAAATATTTGTCCTGCGGAAAAAAAATCAAATAAAAAAAAAGATTTCCCTCAAAACTACAGGCAGAGGTTAAGTTGTGGTGTAATTTTAAATATTATAATATTTGTGTGTATCAAAGAATTTAACCAAATATTTTGTTTTGTGGCCTTTGTTCAAGTTATTAGAATAAATCGTTGTTATTTATATTTTAGTTTTCTATCTTTAATTTAACCTTTTTTGGTTGGGCATATTTAGTTAAACAGTTTAAAGAAAGAATAATTTAAAAAAACTAGAATAAATTTATTATTTTTGTTAAATCTCGGTCAAGGTAGAGTTTAAAGCTTCTTTTTGACAAACGGTTTATAAAAAATGTATAAATGAGCCTGAACATTGAATTGAATGATAACAGTTCGTTGGCTCTGTCTGTCTGTCTGTCTGTCTGTAATCAATTGTGACTAAAAGACATTTAAATGACACTTTCATTAATCAATGACTCGGAACGTTTTAATAAATTGAGTAAGTGATAATTTATGTATTTATTGTTTGTTCTACAAAATCTGGACGTTAGTTTAATATAAAAATAAAACATACATATATATATATATAACATTTGATATAAGCTTAAAGATTTTCACATATTAAACCGTAAAGTGACTCAGGGTTCACCTTGAACGATGTACCTTCCGTATTATATACTTGTATGAGAAATATGCTCACAAATGTTTGAATCAGTCCTTTTGCTCCTTTTCTTCTTATTTAATGATAATTATGTATCTTGACAGATAAATAAACAAAGCCTTTATTAAACACTTTATTATTTCGATCAATATGGCTCTAGACTAAGCTTTCATATGAGACATAAAGTGTAAAACTGAAATGTGGTATGGCTTCATTGGTTTTTCCCCTAATAGGTTCTAAACCCTGATTCGCAAATCGATTTTGCGGGTTATGGCAAATTGTACATTACACGTTTAATATTTGTGTATATTAATAATAAGAAACGATCGAAAGAAAAAAAAACATGTCGATAACGAATGAAATTTCAGCTTGATATTCATTATTGTCGAGAATATAAGCTTATATTTATTATATGGGCATTTTTAATTACACTTTTTATGATTTATTAATTATTAATGATACTACGTAATGTAGGTGTAATATAATTGACACGCGACCCTTAAAGCGCTGATAATCAAATGAAGATAACACTTTAAGTTTTTTACAATAGGTTTGATTGACGGTTTTCTAGTTACAATTCTGTCGTGACTTTTATTTCGATAATTGGGTTTGTTTCATGGACTTGTGGCTCGTTTTATCAACATTTCTACATAGGCAATTATAGAACAAAAATAAAAAGTTTGATGAAGTTTAGTTGACAGTTTTGATATCGATGAGAGAACATTTGCCAAGTCTAATATCCATATACAAATTACAACAGCTTTTAGACCACTGTAATCATTTGCCTTTGCTAGGTTTGCTCACTCAGCCAACTAGATGGCTTTGCTCACTCAGCCAACTAGAGTCAATCAGTCGAAGTCTTCAGTCAAGTTATGACACAACTTCGGCTGTCCATAGTTTATAACAGGACATGATGGTCAATTCAAAACTTTTTAAGCGCTTTTCTTTTTGCGCTTGATAGCTTTTCGCTTTAGCTTTTTGCGCTTGATAATGTTTTAATAGTACATAATGCTAATATATACGAATCAAATAAATAATTATCTATTATATAAGAGGTCATAGAAAGTGTTGCCTTGTTTTTAACTAACTTGTTCTCGTCAGGATTTTATGGTTAGTTTTTAATACAGTAATAACGTTAAATGGCAAAATTAACTAATTATCAAAGTAGAATTCATGCGCTGCTTGCTCCTTTAAATTCAATCGTGTCGTTATCATCTGATATTCACAAGTGCCATGTATGAATTATTAATCAATATGAGGGGGATGTGGTTAGAATATTATTCAATTTAGAAAACGAGATATGTTTCGAAATCAGGTCGAATATGATTTTTAAAATCTATATTATCAGCGAACCAAACTACAAGAACACGTGAAGTACGTTTTTTATGAGTTATATATAGACTTTCCGTTACTTAGCTGCTATAAGTTCATTCTCTTAAACATATAAATCGACTTTTAATTAAATGTTCCGTTTGTTGAACTGAAAACTACCAGCTTTGTGGGTTACTATACAAAGGCATAACGTTAAATTCTCAGCGTATCTTTGTAAAGATTTAAATAAAAGTTACTTCAAAATGTAATAACAACAAATATATTAAACCTCTCCCACTTTTTAATTTGTAAATCAAATGTATAATATTTTTTTTTAAAACACTTATAACAATACATTGGAAGTAGTTCCAGTGACGCAAAATGTTCAGAATTGTTATTAAGCTATTGCAATGACAATCAATATATTTCAACTACTTTTTTCATAGAAATTTGCTTGTTGTATTTCCATGACACTAATGAAGTGTTTCCCAGGTTTTTGATTTCCTAGGGTTTCCCAGAGACCTCTCTCGAAGAACCCTGGGAAATCTGCCTTCTTCTCTGATACTTATTAGTTTTAATATAACGATCTTATAAGGTAGGAGTATTGTTGGTGATCCAGATTTTACTGATCCCAATGTTCCAGGAGAACCACGATAAGACAAACCAATCGAAGAAAGAATGTAACTATAGCGTTACCATCGAAAATTAGCTCATTTATTATTTCGTAATTCAAATGTTATTTTAATATCTTTACGGTAGATATCTTCAAATTATTATATAATCTTGACCTCTTAAATGGCTATTTCATTACATAGATAATAGCAGTAAATAACATAGGTGGTTAATATTTTGAGTTCGGATGTGAGACAAAAACATCTTTACTTTAAAAATCTCTTTTGCAAATATTACAAAAAATAAATTATTATATTTTAATAATCATGAATATATAATATACACTTATCAGAATTTAGTGGTTGAGGAATTATTAATTTATCATTTTCATCAAAATATTTTTTTAAAACTTAACATTTTTTTCTTAATATAAAATAATATATATATATATATCTTTTAGGTATGAATGACATTGAAAATGAAAATTCTCGCTCAGGTAAGCTTATAAATTGACACCACAATAAATAATTTATTATGACATGATTTTTTAAAACTCTTTTCAGATAAAGTAATTTTATTATTCCTCATCAAACTTTATAGAATATTCAAGTCACAGAATGGCATAATAAACACGTAGGTACTGTACTTGGTTAAAAGTAACCGGCTATTAAAATTCTGATCCGCTTCATTTAATTTCTCATTTACGTTGCCGTTACATCGATGTTCATCGTTAATGGTTCATTTCGGTTAATGAAAAAATAAGCAAATATTTTTTTTATAAATCAAAATGTAGGGTCCCTGTAACTTAATAGAATAAATTGTACATGTAAAGTATATACTTTATATACTTTAGTATAGTTATGTGCTTATATTTGTATTTAAATAATAGGTAGAAGTTATTATTTGTAATGATGGCTAAAGCAAATTTTTAGTAAATTATAAGTTGATTAGTTGATTACAATAACGTCAATTTTATCAAACTTTATATTTAAATAAACGCTATTATTATATAAGTTTTCCTTTGTAAGTGAAGTGAATGAAAAAAGACGATTTATGATACTTAGATATTGTTTTAATTCCTAATATAAGGTGTTTCTGTAGGTTGGAAAGAAATCGACAAAGTTAAGAGCTAAATAAATAGAACATAATATACTTTAATATAATTAATAAATTAAAAATTAGTCACATGGCAGACTGTGTCTACTGATAAAAGACGGTCATTTGTAAAAGTAAATAAAGTAAAGTAATCTATACGTAAACTAAACTTTTGACAGTTCAACGTCAATATTTACACATTTGTAGCATTTGCAAGTAACGTTACAAAATAAATTAACGGTAAATTCCAAACAAATAAGACTTCTGGTAAATATTAATGACTTTTTATAATCAAAGCTTTCTTACAAATGCTGTGTACAATAACAAATAAAATACAGTATATTCTAAATTATATTGAAAGATATAAAAATAGTTTTTTATAATTGTTCTTTCTTTTTAATAATAAATACATTGTCGTATAGTGAAACTTATAATTAATGATTTCACAAGCTCTCAAACAATCTCAAATATGTATCCAAACATTGTAATACCTGAATTACGGAATAAATATTACTGTATGTAACATTCAGTAATTTTATTTTTATTACTGAAAAAAATATACAGAACTGAATTGATATATTTTACAATATATTTATATTTTTAAGGTTTTCTTACAACTGAATTGAATCTTTTTGTTTTCCAGATTCCCTTTTTTTCACATTCAATATTGTAAATAAACGTATAAAATGGTTAAACGTGTAAAAGCGGATATTCCAAGACGTAAATCTATCACAGCCCGCCGACATAGGTACGCCGCAAGGTAAAGCCGTATTAGGGCAAAACCATAGAACCGATTTGATATTTCGATTTTCCGCATGAATACCTACGTGATCCCGAGATACAGAACAGCTAGCATGAAGAACATTCAAGAACAATTAAAATTGTATTGTATTGTTATGACGTAGTACTATATATATATATATATATATATATATATAACGGTTACCGTTGTAATCTTTAATATAGAAATGCAGGAATTGGTTGATAAGAAATAGAGAGATGACTTAAGATACGTGAAGGGTAGAAGAAGGTTTGTTAATTCAGTTTTTCTGACTCGAAATTGTGACGATTTACACAGAATATATATGTATTTTCATATATTTTTATATTAATATATAATCCGATTATATGTAATTTTGTTTTGTAAATGAAGTTTTTAAAATGATCATTTCAATCTAAATTCCTAATATGAGTAATTGTTTTAATATATCAGTATTGTTTGAATATAAAATAAAGAAAGGAGTCTGTAAATGTATGTTTTATTCAAATAACATATAACTTTAGATTCTTTATTATTTACGTAAAGCTAAACATTTTTTTTTCCTTTAAAGCTTATTCTACTTACCTTCCCTACTTTGTTTTCTTTTCATATTCTATCTTCAGAAAAAGATTATACATTTATTATTTGTAAAGGTATAACGTTAATTTAATATTAAAGTTTTTGTATAGATAATAATAAAATAAGCAGTAATTTTTCTTTTTACTATCATCGTCCAATATGTCTAAAATATTAAAAGAGATTTTGCAAAGCTTTTAAGACCGGATCCACAGGACAGACGTCAACCCTCCTCGGGAATGAGTACTGGTGGGATTGCCGCCACCTTTTGGGCAAGTGGCGTAAGATGGTATCCTCTTAAATTGATGTCCCTTAGCCGGCTTTTACGGTACCCTCGGGAAAATATGGGTCGGTCCTATTCTAATACGCGACCGCACAGCGTCGTTTTTCGTTGATTTTTATTTTCACGAAGGAACGTTAAGCTGTGATCATTCAAAACTTAATTATCATTTAATTTTAGGTAAATTTGAATTACTTACGAATTTTTAAAGGATATTAAATATCTCTTACCTACGCTACTATAACGACTTGAGCTACCATTTATCGACATGGTATACATTTTCTAAACTTATTCAACATTGAACTACGCTTAACATGGCCATGCCGAGATATTTTTAAATATTTTTGAACAAAGTAACAAATCACATTAGTCATAATTGTAGAAAAAGAATGATGCCATTATAAAACTGTACTTACTTTATATACTTTGGACCTCATCCTCGATCGGTTTCAATTCTCCAGTTCTTATAATATTCTTTATTCCGACCGCTCTTTGATTATCTTATAATGTACATCTTGATTAGTTTTCTTCAATTCCAAGTAACGGTTTCATTAATTAAATGTCCTATTTAATGTTCTGAAAAACATTAAGTTTGTTAAAGAAATGGTTATAAGAATACAATCTAACATAAAAACAAATACGTAACACAATAAGAATGGTTTGGTCGATAACAATGAGAAACTAGAATAACTTACAGATATCTATATATATTTATTATGAAAGATACATATATATATATATATATATATATATATATATATATATATATAGTAAAGCATACTACACTAAACACTTTTAAAAAGACAACTACAACTCTTATGCATAATGCCTTTGTTAGGTTTCATCTAAAGCATGAGATTCAAATTAAAAAAAATATATATTTTTTTATAACTTTTTATAAAGCCCCAGGCATTTAAATTAGCTTTACCTTGATGTCAAAATGGTTGTACTCGTTATAAATCATCTCCAGATTTTCGAATCCCAAGGATTAATTGTTTAAACCAGCAAAGTCATAATATTTAGGATAAACGTTGAAAGGTCATTAATCATCATTTCAATTCAATGTTTAATTTAGTTACATACAATGTAAATATCTACATTTAATTTTTCCGTGACCATATATTTAGTAATTTAAAAATTGGTAAAAAAATATTTTTTGTAATGTTTTATTTATTTTCTTAAACATTGGTAGGTATAATCTATTAAATATTTTGTTTTAAAAAAGTGTCACAAAAATCTATTTTCTCGCCACGTCTGCTTTAACAAGGTATTTAACTCCGAGTCTATATTAACATGCTTTGTTTGAAGCTTGTACGTAAAATGAATCAAGGCAATAAAATCGTCGAATTGTCGAATAAATGTTTATTAGTGCAAAATAGTGACGTGTGACTGAGAAAAAGAACGCCCAATGTTGTATTTGACTCTGAAAGTACTTAAAAATATATAAATAATAATAACTTTTCTTTTAATAAGACATAAATGAATTATCGGGCCTTGAATCTAATAATACTGAACCTCCCAACTATAATAAAACCTACGTAGCTACCACACACACACACACACACACACACACACACAAAAGTATAATATACTAGCTGTTGCTCGCGACTTCGTCCGCGAGGACTTTAGCAGACAGAGCTCAGAAGAAAATCCTTCCTTGAGCTTTTTCGGTCACCTTTATTTTTAAAATTGTTTTCTATAAAATATAATTATGTAATTAAATAGTATAATTTAAAATAGCTTAGATCGAATGTGATATTTCTAAATATTGAAGAGATTAAGAGATTTTTAGATTCGGATAAGTTACTTTGAAGATTACCTCCAACAAATAAATTTATAAAGTACAGATACCGGTGTTTGTTCTATCATCATCAGATTTAAGTTATATTTTATGTGACGTCATCACGTACGCTGCTGAGGTCGTGATGACGTCACATAAAATATAACTTAAAACCGAACAATACTTTTATTATATTGTTGTTATAGCCTAAGTAATTTTTATGTAAAAGTTAAGATCAAAAAGTAATTTATATACTGACCAGGCATATAAAATAAACAATAGCAAATTTCGTTGAAATGTATCAAGAATATTTTATGTGATGAGCAAACAAAAATACAAACAAAAAATATAAACATAAATAAACAAAGAAAAGTACGTACGTAACCTAAACAATCAGAAAAAGAAATAAAATGATTATCTTGAGTTTTGTGTTATTTTCTGAATACATAGCAATATTTTTTTTTCATTGTGGACTAGACGGACTTTTCCTTGTTACTATTTTATATTGTATAGATTATTTTTCAGTTTAAAAATAAAGCTTAATTATTTTGTTTGCTCAACAAGTAAATAATTTTAGTCCTGGAGCTTAATACTTTGAATTAAATAGCGTTTTTTTATAGCACTTATTAAGCTATACATAAAGCACACATTGATAATTTTAATAATACAAACTGACATACGATTATTATATATATTAATGACGTATAATAAAGAGGATGATCTAATGTTACTTGACCTTGGGTAACGGTAACATAATACGAATGTAGGCTTCGAGAGGCTTAATATTATAAGATACGAGCTATCTTAAAAAAGGAGGCCAAGCTTATTTGTTAATGTCACGACCAAGATACATATTTTGACAAGGGTTGATAAAGACTACAATTTACATGACATATAATGTAGATGTAACAAACTAAATAACTCGAATTACATTTGAATTATATCTTACCCTCGCAGTTATCCTGTATAGTAAGAACAGGCGCATTAAAATATTACATGATGATATGATATGATGATATTTGGTCGCTACCAACTCACTCAGTTTTATACATTAGGAATCGAACAACACACACACACACACACACACACACACACACACATACACGCACACACATACACAACCACATACACACACACACACACCCGCACACACGCACAACACACATACACGCACACACACACACGCGCACAAACTCACGCACACACACACACGCACACACACACATGCACACATGCACACACAAACATGTAGTATTTTGTTATTTAAGAACGTAGTAATGTTTAAAATATATTCGTATAGAATAAAGATTAAAAGTGTTACACATTTAATTATGTATCAATGTAAAGTTTTTTTTTACTTATCTCACTAGTTTTCTCATCTACATGCATTTAATTTTAATTATTATTTTTTCAGACATATTCAAAATGTTATAAATTGTTTCCTGGTAGTAAATGCAAAATGACATTGTATGCACTGACTTATAATGTTAACTGTAAAAATGCGCTAAACATATATTAGATCTACTAAGTCTGCTTAAAATTATGATAATTTTAAAAAAAAGAAAATTTTACGTTGGTATTTCGAATATTTCATTCTTGTATAAATATTAATTGTGTTTTATCGTTTTTGCGGCAATTGGTGTTAATTATTTTTGTGTGTTAAATATTAGTTGTGTGATAAAGAGAACCGAATTATTGTGACAGCAGTACACGGAGTAGGGATGTAGCTAAATGACATTTATTTAACGTATCCGCTTGGTATTACTAGTAAGTCCAATGATTTTCTACCGGGCTATTGGAAAAAAAATCGACCATCTGGTGTTAAAAAAAGGTTAGTTTAAAAATATATAATAATAAAATAAAACAAATTTATAATATTAAATCTCTTACGCTGTCTATTTAGATAAAATATTAACTTGAACGGATTGGAATGAATCAATATGTTTCAACGAAATATTATTCTTTTTTATATAAAAAGGTTTATTTTCACTTTCGAAAGAAAATCTTTGGAGATTAGAAAACAATATTAAAATTCATATTAAATAAAACGAAAATATACAAACTGACTGTTATATTTATTGGTTTTAAGTGTCTACCATACAGACATTTTAATTTTAATCAACGTCACTCAATCAACGACGCTGTTTACTTTTACCTCAATTCATATCGATTGTGGCGGCTTACGATTTAATGACACCTGAAAATAAAACACTTTCAGAGATGCCTTTATGTTGAAATATTTTTATTATATTTTAAATATTGACATTAAATAATAAACTCATCTTTTTATATGCAATCTATATTAATATTAAAGCATGTTCAAAGATTTAATTCTCGCAAGGTATCTTTAAAAGGCTTATTAGAAACTAAGTCTAATGGTTAGTGACCCTGACTACTAAATTAAAGGTCGTGGGTTCAATTTTCACTCTAGACAATTCTTTGTGTGTTCCACAGACCCCTTTTTGTATTAAGGAGGTACTGTTCCGTATAAATTAAATTTCTTATTTTTTATAATGTCTGTCGTTCGTCAAATCTGAAGGCATTAATTATCTGTTAAGCTGATTGATTGATTATCTGTTGACAGTTTATTACAACATAATTAGTAGTGACACTTCGTAATGTTTTAGAAATTGAATTTCTGCCAGTTACTCTAAGTTTGTCAGAATATATATAATAATGTATATATACTCTTTTGTTGTTAATATTTACTATTTTACTAATTTTATAAATTTCAGTTTCATCAAAGTTTCCAATGCTACGTATAAAAAGATAAGTACATCACTAGCACTAAGGTTCTATTTACATAGAAAATATAATATTAAAGTTTCCTTTCATTTCTTCCGATAAATTATATACTAAAATGAAAGCGTATTTTTCCTAAGAGATTTACTTAGTAATAAGCTAGACTCGGAAGTTAAACATTAATTATCATGTTATATGTTTTTATTAAGCTGAATTTCTGCTTCACGCCTTCCACAGATTAAATATAAGAGTATGCAACTGTACAAAGGACGAATAGCTACTACTAGATCATGATAAGTTACAGATATGAGATGTCTTTTGTGTGGTTGGCAAATTAAGAAACCTTACCGTTTCTCTATTTATCTGATTGGATGATTTCAAATGCTGAGTGTTGAAAAGGTAGCCAAGTCAGTAAAATTTTTAATTTATGCTGAAGTCCGATTCAGTAATTTTTAGATAGTTTTAGTCGGAGTTTTTTTTTATATTTTATATTTTTATCCTCGGTGCGTGACATTTCATTTTCAAAGCAATCTCGTAACCGGCATCTACCGTCCGTACCGACCTTCGGGTTTTAGCGGATATTGGGGCCCTCTTTATATTGTTAGTCCCGAATAACAGCCCCGCCCGTCCATTGGTAATTAATTTACACAGGTCGTAATGAATGGTATCGAAAAGTCTTAATTTGTAATTCAATATTTTCCCACCAATTATTGGAGGATTAATTAAAACAAATAGGTTTTTTTTTTTTAAATTTACACGTTATCTCAGAGGTGGCTGGTCAAAGTCCTGCTCGTGTCAAAAAATATTTAATTCTATGTGTATTAAAAAAAATAGACATATTTTTTATATATAGCTGCAAATTTTTAACTTTTTTTTAATAAGCTTTTAGAAATATAAAAAAGTAGATTTTATCTAAAGTATATTTCTATACCAAAAAATGTATTAGTATATAATTATAATAAGAAGAAATATATCCAATATGATTTGATTATTACTTTCAAAATATCTAATCAGGATGCAAATAATTAAAAAGAAAAAAGTATTTACAATGCTTATTAAAAGATGAGAATACTAGAGCTTTCCTATTTCAAAAGTATATATTTTATTAATCTGACACATTCCGTTCCAATACTTTTCAGGGACTAATATTCCGAGTAAAATTATTTCTCGGCTCTTTTATATTAGAATGAGATACATATTTTTTATTAATGTTTATTGCCACCAGTGGGAGAGCAGATAGACGATCAACACTGAAATGGAATCTTCTATTCCCAAGACATATCCTTTGATATTTGATTTATATTGTTGTACACATAATGCAGATAAATTTCGAGAAATATGAGTAATTCCATAGAAACCAATTTGGTATCTAGAGATTTTAAAAACCCTTCATTACTTGATATTTTTTTGTAATGCAACATAAACATTTTTTTTTGGATTTCCGTTCAAAGTGCAATAATATAATATAAACGTATTAACGAAGTAATTTTTTATTATTAAACAAACTCTATATCCGCTAACGTATATGATATTTATTAGAGTTCAATATTGGTTGAACAATCAATGTTTTAAATAAATAAGTTATAAAAATAAATAAGTTAGTCCGTCGTTTGTCTGGAAAGGTTATCTTATATAAGCTTATTTAGCTAATATATATAAGAGTATATGTGTCGGAGTCGAATTTATTATTACTAGCACACACAATATTATCGTTTTATTAATTTAAATTGCAATTGCTTTTAATATTATGACATTGTTTACATTGTTTTATTATTTTAAAATGTTATTAATTCAATAAAAGTTATTAAAATCGTAATTGTCCGAAAGGACCAATCAGAGCAGAGGACGCGTCTCGAGCGGGGTCAAGGCGCCATCTTGAGAAAGAATGTGAAGCAGACGAAAAATGTAACGCATGAATTTTCTGTCTTATTTGAATTGATCGGATATCAATGGAGTGATTGAATTGGTTTATTATAAAAATAAACTTAACAAAGAGAATATTAAGATCGGTGCCCCGACTCCGCTGCTCGGTCTATTATTAAAAGTGAACAATTAATAATTAAACTTGTAAAGTTGTAAGCTTATGTTTTGTGCTCGCACTTCATCACAATGACGCCCACCAAGACTGCAACAAAGAATGCTACTCCGTTTCACCAAGTTCCCATGCCCGACCATATGGCTGCCGCAAAGTATATCCCAAATAATAGTTTAGGCCAAAAACGGCGTTTTCACACCCTCACTGTCAAGCCCCCCCTTTGACCTAGAGTTACTAATTTTGTACCATTTTCTACCCCAAATAAAAAAAATCAACAGTCTACCTTTACGCAAACCGGAGAAAAAAATAGGCCCAAAAAGGCCTTATTTTGCGTTCTTATTCATAAGTGATGTAAATGATTTCCTACTTCCAGATATGGTAGGAAGCTGAAACTCGGTAGGCAGGGTCCTTATATGTTCAAACCTGTACCTGTGAATTTCGCTTCTTGTTGCATTTTTTTTACATTTAACTAAGTTGTTGCTTGACTACATTCCACCTGGTGATAAGTGAATTGTAGTCGTAGGTTGTAAGGAGCATCATTTTAGGAGCAGCCCGTTTTTCGTTTACGTATTTCTGTACGAAACGAATACGTTTTTCGATTACGTATTCTTGTGGGAAACGGAAACATTTTCGATTACGTATTCTTGTAAGAAACGGAAACGTTTTTCGTTTACGTATTCCTGTACGAAACGGAAACGTTTTTCATTTACGTATTCTTGTATGAAACGAATAAGTTTTTCATTTTAAAAATACAATCTAAACTCGTTGCACCTAGTCGAATCCTTTTAGGAGATCCAATAGCATCCATTCATCAGTATACCCAAGGACATTCTGTCAAGTGTGACGGTAAGATCTTTTTAAAACTAACAAAACAAGCCTAAACTTGGTGTAGTTAGTCTAACTCATCTAAGAAATCTATTAGCATCCATCCATCAGTATACCTCAAGGTCACTAGATCAAGTCCGATGGTCAGATCTTATCAAAACTAACATAAGAACCCTAAACTCGGAGCATCTTAGTCTATTCGTCTAGGATATCCATTTGCTACTGGATACTTCCATTCATCAGAATATCGTAAACTATTAAAAAAAACCTTGTTACCGTAGATTAAGATTAAATTGTCAACTAAAAAGACGTAAAAAAATTATAATGATATTACAAAATAATAATAATAATAATTATATTATTATTTTTTAAGATATTTTGTTAAGTATTAATAATTATTTTTTGATAGGATTGTAGTTGAGTACGTTTTCTTACCCAAGGTATTTGTTTATTCTGGAAAATATGGCAATTAATAAAAGAAAAATGTAACGAAACTACGCCTAATTTCGTGGAATATGTGTGAAGTAGTTATGGAAAATCGTTTTATTAATATTAAAAGAATATTTGTTTTTTTTTGAAGAAATAAAAAATAAAAAAAACACTTTATCTGCTTTTGGCATAGGTTTTAGTACGATAAATTAGATTTTGTAGCAATATGTACCGAAAAGTTGATAATTTTCGGCAAAACTGTAAACGCGTCCTTAAAGTCTTTTTCGCAATCATCTCGATAGAAACTTAGGTGGTATAAAAGAGACAACAATATGTTTCTGTTACTATTTGTTGTTATAACAGCTTCTGAAAGATTTGGTTATCATAATAATAACTGTCAAGTAGGGTTGGGCCACTATCGATGATTATTATTTTATGTATTATATTTATATTTTTCTTTGAAAGGTCACTACTGCTACTAGTAATATTATTTTATTTCAATATATTGATATTAATCAATATAACGATACCATTGTATCAGTTTATATCAATAAAGTTGCGTTTAAAAAAATAGGTTTGGGATAGAAGATAATGGAATGTTATAAATAGTCATAAAATAGCAATTAATACAATAATATTGGTACAATCATACTAATAATGTTAGTACAGTAAATATAACTTAAAAAAAAATATTACGAGGTTGAAGTGAAACCAATAAGATCGCAAAATAAATTATCCACGTTATTCTACATCACTATTTATTTTCACGCCTGTCTGTGCTGCCAGTCACACCGACACGATTCATTTTTAAATATATGTTTATAAATAATTTAATTTTAGACTATTTATTAAGCCTAATTGGAAAATGAAATTGCCAAAATAATCAATAATATTATTTAATGTATACAGTAGCCTAACTATTATTTATAATACTATAAAATGTTCCGCGTTTAATATTTTCATATTTTTTATAGTATTTTCTAGTAAAATAAACATAATTTCTTTTAAAAAAGAGATTATTATTAATATTTATAAACAATAAAACTCAACTATTTAAATTTGAATGATTAATATTTGTTATTTTCGGTGTAATTAATGAAGATCAATTTTAGTGTTTTGTTGCCGCCCATTAGTTGCCGCGAAGGCTCCAAGGTCACACGTGTAATTAAACAATTTGATTTATTTTTTTCAGAACGTTAAGAGCAGCGGTGGGCTGCATTCATCTTATTAGCAACACACAAAGTGTACACCTAGATAAAATTTGTCAAGTTCTTAAATGCCGCCACCAAGTTCTGTTGAAAAAAAACTTGGAACTTGGGCCTTTCCGATATAACGACATCGATTGGGCTGGAGGAACTTGGGCCTTGCCTGATATCACCACGTGGATGGCCCAGGCAACTTGGTTAAACTTTACAACACGGAGCGTTTTGGTTTGAATATTTCTATGATTCTTCGTATATTATTCCATTGTTTCTTTTAAGAATATTTTAATTTATTTCTTAAGCGTATCTACTTATTTGATGTATTGAGTCTGACTTTATGTTATGGAGATTCTTCCACTAAGTTAAATTGCAACTTGCTATAGAACGTGCTGAATTTGCTGATTGTGGGTAGTTACAGAATTCAGGTAACAATTTCTGCATCATAAAGTTTTGGCTTTAACGTGCAATGCGTTCTAATATTATTTTGTAATAAAATAACATTATATTTCTTTAATCTAAATTTTAAACAACTAAAGTATACTCGTAATTTTCTTTCAAAACTCCGTTAATGGGGTTGAAATATGTTTTATGTGGAATTGAAAATAATAATCAATTATGATCGGAATATAAACAATTTAGACTTCTAAAACATTTAATAGAGATAATCCTGCCTAAGCTTATGAGAAAACAGTTTTAAGTCGAGAAGTTTGACTACTGTTCCAAAGAGTATATATATAATATACAATTTAAATTATGAACGTTATGTTAGCAATGTTATTTTTAACATATAAATTTTATTATTTAATATATAAAAAGTTTATTAACACTAACAGGAACCAATCCTTCAACTTCTGTCGGCCGTCTCCGTCGATCTGACAACTGAGCTATATTGTATTAAACACTTTATATGTAAATGTATATTTTTATCGTATTTTTTCTAATCTCTTTTCAGACACTAGTATATAATAAATTTTGTTTGAAAATATTTTATTATAAATTTATAGGATTTCACTACATTATAATATTTTGTGGTACAAATCAAGACTCTTATAGCTTTATAAGTAAGGAGCTTAACTTTTACATCAAATGCCTTTTATCTAACATTGCTACATTAATAAATGTCTTTGGTACATAGTTTGAATTGAAAATATAGAGCTAGTGAGTTAGAGGTTTATAATATTTTGATATATGCTCTTTGGTCTGGTTTTGGTGACCTCTCTTAGCGACTTAGTATAGTGTGTACGTTCTTGGTTTTGGAATAGCCGTGAATGTATATATTTAAAATGAACAAAATTTAAATCATTATTGCTCAAATAATTTATTTGCTTTTCATATGGCATCATTGATTTATCATTTAACTAACAACTAGCTATTTAACATACTTTGAGATAATAAACATAAAGATGTTCCTTGGATGTACAGAAATGAGCTATCAAAGATTACATTGATAGCTCATTTCAGTTATATATATTTACCAGGGTGTATTTACGTGAAATTATATCGGAATCCACCCGACTAATTTCGAGTAAAGTATGGCAAACTCGTCGTACACATTTCGAGCTCATGAGTAAGAACCCAGAATATGTGCCAAACTAGTCGGGCGCATTTAAAACACATAAAAAACAACACTAAACAATCTTATTTAATATAATATGTATTACTTGTATTTACATTGTGTCTTCAACCAATGGCAGAATTTATTTATTTATTTAAAACATAAAAGATTTTATATATATTGATATGGTCACTATAGTATGTTGTTAGGTAATTACGTAACAACTTAAGACAGAAGGTCCCTTCAGTAGGGACTGAATAAATTGATTACCGACTTGGTATTACATGATGGAACTTTTTACGGCAGAATAACTGCGTTGTGAGACTTTAGGTTTTTCACAAGTGTTTTTTTTTATTGGATCTCATTTCTTTTTGTAGATGGTTTTTTCTTTTTTCCCTTTACATTTACCTATATAGAAATTGGTGTATCTAGAAAACATAGACCAAAATTGTAAAAAAAATAAATAGAATATTAAAATATATATATATGATTAAGTTCGCAAGATTGTTTTTATTATTAAAATATTAGTATAGAAAAGTCCGTTTTCTTTCCTATACTTTAACTTCCACTTTTACGTAGTTAGCTCTCTACTAACAGCCTCTTACAATACAAGAGGAGTTGTAAAAAACGTTCAGGAATGAATAAACAAGTCATACAATAGCACCTTTAATAGGTTTGAATTTCCGACAATTCAAACGGCTTTTTGTTGTTAAAAGCTTAATTAATGATAAAAATAAATAATGGATTGTCCCGGACCATACCATATGTTGTCAGCTGGTGATTATTAACGCTCTTCAAGATTTTGGAAAGCACCGAGTAAAAAAATTGTAGATAGTCAGGTCTAATTGATTAAACTCGTTTTGGTAAAAGAGCGGATCTGACACAGGTCTCGAACCTAGTACAGGGACCCTTTCAACTTGTTTAAATGACCTTTTTAACCAATATAAAACATTTTTATTATTTTTCTTGGGATCGGATTTTGCATGGTGACAGAGAGTGAGAGAGTAAGAGAGAGAGAGACATGGACGGTGAAATATTTTCCTGAGAGGGCTTATATTATTAACTTCGTATATTTCCACGAGGTGAATGTTACCACTAACTTATTACTAATGTATTTGTGATTTATATGTATTCAAGATATAATAAAATAAGCAAAATAAAACTTTCAATAATAATATAAGAACATTTTTAGTTCCCTTAAAACGCTGAAGCAATGCTGGCAGAGAGCTTACAGTCACCGAGAAGCAATGGTCATTACAATAAGAGAAACTTATAATAGTGAAGCTGTGCATGGACCGGAAATTCAACTAGAAAGTAGTTACATTAAGTTGAACGATTACCGCGGTACCCCGGAAATTAGGTACCATTGCTTTATTCTTCTATGTGCGAATATGAAAGAACTTAGATTTCCATTTTGATTTAAAAAAAACTCATATTTTATACTTTATTTATTACGATACGGGATATGTAAAGAACATGTAAGTATCTAAATTTAATTTCGATTGTTTAAATACACATAATTTTTCAATAGACTTACTTTAACATTTATTTTCTAAAAGCAAGATTCGTTACGAAAGCACTCAAATGTCCTACTTACTTTTGAAGTCGGTGAAATATGCATGACTCTCTCACTCACTCATGATTATTGAACAGTTTTAACAGTTCTAAGCCTCCGTGTTAGAAGAAGGATTAGGACTCTTGTCCTTTATTGAATGAATGATTACTCGTATTGATAGATAATTATTATATATATGAATAGAAAACTACAATACTGCTTTCTGAAAATTGGGTTGTGTAAAAATAAATAGCTTATTTCGAAAAGGCAATATTCTCGATATTTTTTAATATATCTTAACATGTCGTGGTTATATTAAAAAATAGTATTGTACATTTCACAAATTTCTTGAATGTTATAAAAATGCTGAGAACATTGTTTCTTAGATTCGTCTTACCTGAAAACCTTTATATTAATAACAATAAAGCAAAGGAGCCGTAACTATAGTATCAGCAGCGGTAATTCTTCTTTTTCGAAATATCTTTTACAATTATAAAAATAGCTTGATTAAGCTTATCTCGAATATCATAAATAAACTAACTAACTAATAAATAATCTTAATTAACCTTATTATAAAATACTTTAGTTTTTTTTATCAACCTTGCTTACAAAGCTGTCACAATACTGCTATATTAATATATCCTGCACTTACGATATTGCCATAAACAATTATTGAAAATTTTCTAATAATATTGGAATATAGAAGTACCTAATAAAGAATGGGCAATTAATAAAATATTCAGTAGAAAGAGTTATGAAGTTTTCGATAGATTATCTTTTTTACTACTAGCTTGATCAATTAATAAATATGAAACAATAATAGGATCACTTCCTATTTCTGTTTCGTGTAATAAGTTGTATATAGTTGTATATAGGCTTGGCGCTGGTTCTACGAGATACCAGTTACAGTTTCATTAGGGGCGCCTGCTTGTCGCGCTATCAACTTTTATACGACTTTAGGCTTCCCATCGTTTATTCGACTTTCTCATAGTAATATGATATAGAACGGTTTTACTACGTAGGCTTTGTTTAATTATTTAATAATTAATAGTGAAAATTAATTAGGTTATAAGTTTAATGATTATTTTATATATGTAAGTCAGAGTCAGAACAATCAGTAATTAGTAATTATTCGTTGTTTAGAATATATGGCGCTAGAGAAAAAAAGAAACATGTATTTGATTCGTTTTTTTAAGCACATTTAATGACCTTCTTACAAATCTGCTTTACATCATATAAATTGAATATATACTTATATAAAATAAAAGTTTATTAAGTATTATTTGAGCCGCCTACGATGTTAGAGTGCTATGTATATATAAGCCCCTCAAAGGCCACATAAACTGAAGCTCACGTCTCACGTGCTCTAGCTATAGACTTTAGAATAGTAGAATACGTACATAGAGGGACAAATATATAGAGCAATAATGGTGCATTGGCTGCATTATTTAAATTATCGATTTTCTCTGTATATATTTATTTTATGAATTAGTTAAGTTTCTTTTAGTGCACATAATTTATTGTAATAAATAATGTATGAATGTACCAGCTATAGCTTATTTTTTTTTTAAGAATCAACTGTATCGTAAGGCCGCACTACCGTTGTATTAAAGTGTACGAGACATTTGTGGCGCCCCGCATTTCCGTAGCAACGTTTTTACGAGACGTCGATGTCGAGCCACACTCTAGTTATGATTTCGTTACGTTCTGGCTAAGCGGGTGCGGCTGACAAGACGTACGCGTAAGAGCCACTGTTTGAGGATATAACGGTATAATAACGGCATAATGGGCCGTAGCCAAAGTATTATATTGTAAATTTCTCAGCAGCAAATTACAAATGCTAAAGATAGAATATATCAAGCCTCGACACTTTGTTCTTAATTTGGACTTAGCCTACACGAAAAAACAGTCATTGTTATATATATATTTTTATATCACCGGGGTATTCTTGTACATAGTGCATTCCAGGAACCAATTTGTAAGTAAAAAATTTACAAAACTATAAGTTTATTTAACAACAGTTATGCAATAGCTGTAGTATACTTTAAAATTTGAAATATTTTTTATTTCTATTGCAAACTTTGTCAAATTTTATTTTTCTAGAGAAATATAATATCGTTATATATTATATTAGGAGGAAGGAAATTATATTAGTATATAAATAATAGAGTAGAGTAATAAAATAAATATGACTGTCACACTAGCAAAAACCGATGTTATTTATTATAAATATATGGTACACAATTGATGTATGATTTAAATTACTTGTGAAGTGGCATCTCTACACTGAGTAAATTATTCACTTTACAATCTTTCTATTTTTTTATATATTATAAGTAACATTGTCCGTCGGTAAATACCTCACAATGCTTTACTACAGTACGTTGATCGTTAAATTGGTTTTCCTTATCGTCTCACATGTATTGCGTAAGCTTTCAAACAAAGCATTTAAGCTATGAATTAAATCCCTGGTTAGTGCAGACGAAGCGGAAAACTAAAATATAATTATAATTTACAACAATACAATGACTATTATATACTTTGTTATATATTTACATAATCTACATAAGGTGTTAAGCAAACCCATTAACAAAATACAAAAGTTCGTGACAGGTGGAGAGAAGATGAAAAAATAATGCTTTCACTTAAAGATCACTTACTAGCGAATAACTAACAAACAAAATGTTTTTTTTAATCAAATTAAAACCTGTTTCAGCAGATATGAAATAAGAATATGGAAAATCTCAATACGGATTATTATAATAATAAAAAAATATATAATAAAAAATAATAATAATATTAAAATAAACGTATTTCATTATGAAATTGTTGATGAGTTCAGCCCTCTCACAGAAGAGCTTCAGCTTCATTTTCTTCTCAGTTTATCTTAGTCTCCTATATCAAGTCTCATTCCTCGAGGGTGTCACCCAACAGTTATCATCAGGTGAATAGTAAGTCGTTTGATTTCTAATACCAAAAAAACACTACCCTAAAACTTTTACTCCTCACACATCATTTTTATTTCACCTAAATAAATGCACTGCACTTCCTCTATACCAAATAAAGGTCGGAGTTATTTGTTTATTATTTTTTATGATATCATAATGAGGGATTAGTCGCAATAAATAAAAAGAAAATTGTCAAAAAAAATCTTATGACAAAAGTTCTGAAATAAGAGTCGTAGTAGGATTAGGAAGAGTTTTTGGATTTCAGTATCTTTTCAAATAAAAGCATTTGAAAATATATTGAAATCTTCATTAAAATTTATTTAGATTATTCATTGGATTGTACGAATATGTTAAACCGGAAACGCAATCATATATAGAGTTTGTAATAATGGTTTGTGTTCAAAAACTAACTCATATTAAGTAAATTATGGTTTAGAATCTATTGTAGTATGTATTTTAGCATAGCAGAGCTTACACAAATAGGCCAATTGTTCTGTTCTCCTCTTCGTAAATTTGAAACATTTACATTAACAGTTTTGTCTTGTTACAAGGTTTGCGGCGTTGATTTAAACGTGTACATTTCCACTTCCCATCAGGTGGAATGTAGTCAAGCTCAACTTAGTTTAAGTGTAAAAAAAAAAAAAAAACGTGTTTGATTTAATGTTTGAGGTACCGTCCCTGATCCCTAACAACTCCTCGCTAATGGACTTGAGGGAGATATGAGTGAAGTTATATGAGTAATCTAAGGTCTGTATGTCAACAAAGAAAAAAATGTTAATGTGAAAATATGTTGTCATTATTAACTACGGTTAATAGTTTGATATTTGAGTTTCAAGTCATTGTACCATACGTGGTACAATGACTTGAAACTCAAATATCTTTATTGTCAATTAAGTTGTGACGTGTCATAAATGCTTGATTATTTTCGAGGTATTGAAACAATATTTAAATTTGTTTTTGGATTTCTTGACGAAGATGACGCGTTAAAATATCATTTAGCCCCCGTTTAAAGAGTGAAAAGAAAATTGCAGACTTATATTTTTTTTATATTTTATTAATATTAATGCCCACATCTAAAGGTAACGTAAGGTAAGGTAAGGTAAAATACAGCACAGCAAAGTAAAACAAGAGAAAAAAACAAGGTAAAGGGCGACCTTATCACTGAAGTGATTTTTTCCAAGCAATCCACACTTACGAGCTAGAACACTAAAAGATGGGGAAGCGCAATAAAAAACATATTATAAATATAAAACAATAAATGAACATTTATTCTATATATTATATAGTCATTGCTATAAATATTTTAATGTAATACATAAACACATATTTCTGAGTGATAGCTATATGGAATATACCAGGTGTTATATTATAGTGACATACATTTTTTTAACAGTCTTTGAAAATCGTTAGTTATTGATAGCGTCTTATTTTAATAGGAAGTACGTTCCATCGTATGGCTGATTTTATAGTATTTTTTTAATTACATTTTTTAATGAATTCTTAGTACATAATCCCTAAAGAGACTTAAAGCCCGATTACGTTTGAACGAACTGACAAATTTAAAGATAGAACGGTGACCAATAAAGACAGCGTCGTCTACGCTATCGAGTAGTCCCACATTCCCCTCGGCCATCACCTTCATGGCCGGTGGGTATCCGTACTGGACTTCACGAACTAAAAAAAAGTATGATGACCAAGGATAAAAGAGGGAAGCAGAAACGAATTATGTGATCGAATTGCCTGAGGATCGATATAAAACGAATGAACAGGTTTAGCTGGTGTTTGACCTTCAGTTAAGTCCTGGTAGCAGACTTCAGCGTAAGCTAAACGAAGAAGGAAAAGAGCTCCACTAATAAAATACAATAGATAAATTACCACTTCTACAATAAATTAAACTACTCTAAATAAATAATAAATAAATTAAAAATTAATAAAGAAATCCTTTATATTGCAGTAAATATATTAGTAAAACAAACACTTTTCAATTTGTATAGAGTTTCTTGCCTGGTAAATAACTTACGGATTTGTTATTTCTATTAAATATTAATTTTAAGTTAAAGAAGTTTACGAAGTCACTATGTTTGTAGCTCGTACCTGTCAATGGTGCCAACTGTCAAACGTCTGGGAGTTATGACTTACGCGATAAAGTTACGTTAGAAAAGTTAATATGTAAGTTTTCTTATTTTTTTCAATTTTCTGCGAAAAAGTTTCGGTAGTTTTCATGTTTATCAAGCTTTTAGTAGAAAATTAATAAAAAACTGAGCATTTTTTCAAAGAAAAAAACTTTAATCATACATATATACTCGATATATGAAAAATCGAATTATATTAATATCAAATGAATACACGTTTTAACACAATTTAACAACAATAGTTTTAATACGCTATACTGTAATGGAGACTCAACCGGGAAATACGATTGCGGAATAATTTAAATTACACGAAATATGGTAAATAATTTGATTTAAATAATATAATACTCGAACCATTAATACAACGACATTCGAGCACATTTTGCAGAAATCTCTGCAATGGTTCTCCCATGATCTTAATTGTTGTCTTGCTTATATATTGTTGCTGCTGACCTTATATACACGCTTACTTTTCCCATCAGACATAATATGAGCTCAAACTCCTATACAGTTGTTTTATTTTAATAGTCCATATATGAAGACAAACAATCACAGCCGAGTACACACTCGAACTTTACAAAGGAATATTACTTTTAATTGGCTGACTGTCATGTATAGTACAGGAAATGCTAAATGTTGTTTGAATTCATAGTTTCAAATTGAAAAATCTCTAGCTGCTTTACTACTATATTTATTTTTGAAATTCCGTAACAATGGATGTGTACTAAAGAAATCTGAAACTGACTTCGAAACTCCCAATAAAAAGATACGGAGCGAATGCTAGTAACATTTTTATTATTATATACATTTTGTTAATATTACACTTCCATTTGCTTTTCTTTTCACATCTCATTGTCAAATAATATTTTTCAACCTTAATTAATTAATTTATGTTGTTTTAAATAATAATAACACTAAATTATGAAGTTATATCTCCATATTGTATTTTAATTATTTTAAGTTCTGTTTTATTAATAATATTTTGTACTACTTTTAAAATTAACATCATTACTTCTATTATTCTACTATTCTTATATAAATAAGTATTTTTTTGGTTAACTCTGATAAAACCGTATATATTATAAACGTCGTCTGCACATATTTGAAACAGTACATATCTGTATGACAAATAATTATATTTGTGCTGTTTAAAAACTATACTTATAAAATTAGTAAATAATATTTAAAATTAATATATAATCTGCAATATAAGTGGGTAATAACATCAAATGTTTTTATGGTTTCGTGGATTTTGTTCTTAAGTTATATATTGGAATCTTCATAAAAGCTTAATCTAATGATGAAACGTTCATATATATTCTACCCTAGGCCATTTGCCCTGATAGAAGCATTTTATAGATTCTACTCAATCTTAATTGTTTTAAATTTTAAATAGTACTTATTGATAAATTCAACATTTATTTTAAGTTTTAAATAGTACTTATTGATTAATTCAACATTTATTTTAATTTTTAAATAGTACTTATTGATTAATTCAACATTTATTTTAATTTTTTAATAGTACTTATTGATTAATACAACATTTATTTTAATTTTTAAATAGTACTTATTGATTAATTCAACATTTATTTTTAATTTTCCAAGGTTGTGGTTACGTTTTATGTGTACTGCATTGAGAAACCGGAAGCCCAAACATCTTCCTTTGTTTCCAAATAAGTTATAATACATATAATCTACATATGTCTGTACATGTGTATGTAGATATAATTTAGATTATATCTACATGATCTAAATTTTATCTCAAAAGCTTTTAACTTGCAATTTAGGTATAAAGTTAAACCTTAAAGGTTTACCTGAATTAACTAGTTATTTAGTTAATTCAGGTAAACCTAATATAAAATAATTAATTGCTTAGGATAGTCAATTAAGAACGTCAATAACCTATTAACTGGATGGGCGAGGTAAAATTACAAAGCGGATATGTGGAGTGTGATATGTTTATATTTTAAACTGGAATATCTATAATTAATAGTACCCTAACTTCTGTCACTAGTCATTTTAAAATACAATAATAAAATATAAAATATTAAATTGTTAAAATAAAGTCAGTTATTAACTGCAGTACAGCAGTATTATTTGATTCTAGAGTCTTAGTGCAAAAGATAAATAATAATATATATTTTACATAACTGAAGTATGTATGCTATGTAAGTAATGGAAGCACTTATTTACACTTATGAATGTATTATTATTTAATAATATTATAGAGATACTCACCGGATTATTTATATATTGCCAAGACGTTTTAACATTATAATATCAGCAACCAACACAAGTCAAACATTGCCCCACAGAGGACTTTCAGTCTTTGAAGTCCTATGCAAGCAATGAGTATACCAGTATAATCTCCTAAGAAATGTTCTCATATTATTTGAAAATGTATAAAAACCTGTATACTATGTTAAGTCTGTTTAATTTTGAAATAATTATTTAATGAAAAATAAAACAATATGGGCAGGAATCAGACCCGCTCTCGAAAACGATAACCAATGTTTCTTACTGTTTGCAGTACCTATATATTAAATTTTTCTTGTTCCCGTCACACAATTTTACACAATTTACCGAATCAGTAGGATTGTCATTAAATTGTACTTGATCAAATAGAATCAAAATAAATCATATTTTAATGTCTGACTGACTGAATGACGGATATATTCATACTTTTTTAAACCTACTAGAACATTTAGCAAACTACTAATGAGGCTGACTGGCTACTGGTTAAAATCTACATCTTATAGACACTTAGATGATGGAAATTATAAGCAGACTAATAAGGTAAAAAGTACGCGTTATAGGGTACCAGGAACAGTTATAATAAAACGTTCAGATAGCCTTTACAGTTCGGGATCTAATAGGATAGATCACGCCAGGATTAAAACATTTGTATTTCAATTGAAAACAATAGATTATACACATATTAATTTTCAAAATACCCTCAAACAAATGAATATGTTAAAGTGAAACTTACTATTACTATTTTGCTAAATTTCAATCGAGTATATTAATGCCTAATGAAGCATCTGTGCTCTAATTAAAATTTAAAAGTAGATAAATCGTATACAATTACTAAGAATACATTTTCAAAGTTACCGCCCATGACCATTCCCAACTTAGACGGAGACTTTAACTGACTCATTATTTTAAACTAAATCCTGCAATCCCTTCCATCTTATCACTACATTAAGTAACTCGGAGATATATTGAAGTATAGTATAGGTGAAGCAAAATCAGTATTTTTGCCGTTTCCGCCTTCTGGCAACATATATGGGATAATATTTAATGCTCTTTTCAGTAAAAGAAGTAAATACGAAGATAGACGCGCACTCGCTCATATTTTTGATACATCTTGATTGGTTTGTTTTATTTTTGATATCTTGATTGGTTGATGCTTTAAAAAATCTTATTATTTTGCTGATTATATTGTGCCGGTTACTGTTCTTCAAAAGCTAGACCTGGAGACCGCTCGTAGCTTTTGAAAGCGATCAAAGAGTTATTGAAGTATCAACATTTTCAGCGAGTGTAGTATTGACGTGTCTCCTACCTGCTACTGTACTGTGCTCCAATATGATAGCGTGGCACTCGTCACGATATCCTAAACACTGAATTTAATCATATTTTAGCAACTAATTTAATATACTCCACTGCTTATTTCCATTGCAAATGGGAAATTAACATGAAAAGTTGAACTTTTTACACTCACCTGTTTAAGGTTGATGGGAAATCAGCTGTTATCGTTTGAGGAGTTGTCCACGGTGCTAACACAGGTTGAGGGCGTAATGAATACGCGAAATTGCATTAAATTAAAGAAAAAACAAACCTTAACAGTCATAAATATAAAATAAAGAGACACTGATAGAATAACATTAAAAACAGATATGTTATTCTATCAGTAACTTTGAAAAAAAAAACAAACAAAACAAAACTTGAAAAAGTTAATTTAAATGAAAATATTACAAGTTGTTCGTTTAAATAATGGAAAAACTTTCGCAATAACGACTATCCAAGAAATTTTGACGAAACGTTTAATATGTTAATGTAGAAGAAGCCTTTCCAATGAACCCTCATCGTGGGTACTCTCATTTTACTCATTAAAACTATAACTGGTAAAACACGGATGATTGAAAGTTAAATTTCTAAACACCCTATACCTTAGAGACGTATGTTACTTTTATCATTAAAATATAATAGATAAATTTCATTATTCTTTATTATGAAGTCGTATTTGTTACAATATATTATTTTAAAATATAAAAATAAATAAATATATTTAATATTATTTTTGATAAATAAAAAATTATAACAAACAAAACATAAATTATTTTTTTAACAAAATCAATTTAGGTAATAATATTTGATTTAACATACATTCATAATATTTCATCTATATAATATGTTACTCTTGTCATGATTAAAGCTAAAGTTTTCTGACTGTTCTAAAGATTGCATTAATTTTACATAACAGTTTTCTGAAAAGTAGTATTAAGAAAATACAAAAATCTATGAATGTCTTCAACTTGCAAAAGCCACAAGTTCTCCTACAATTCAGTAGCATCATTTTTATTTCAAATATTCCTACATTTTCCTATTCTAAATTGTTACCAAGCGATAAAATGGTTAAACGTGTAAAGCGGATATTCGCAGACATAAATCTTACATAACTCACCGACACCGTCGACATACGCCACAGGGTAAAGCCGTATTAGGGGAGGAATCAATGAACCGATTCCATATTTCGATCTTCTATACGCCGCCTCAGATGAACACTTAGTCTGGGGATACATCGGTAAACATAAATAAATATATTAAATTCACCATACATTTCATATATAGTTTGTAATAAATTGCAAAGAACCGAAAAGTCAACTTGGTCGCCATATACACATCGTGACTCATGAATATCCGTAAAATAATAGTGTTACAGTTGGAGATATTGAATACATGAAGTGAAAAAGGTTAGTCGTCTGAGATCCGCTGGTCACATTCAAGGCCTAAACTTACTATAATAGCTGTTCATAGAATAGTGCCACTATTTTAAATAAATCGAGTTGTAACTTTGAAAAACAAGACTACAGATAGGCTTCGAAAATGTCTAAATAGAACCATTTGACCGCAGCTCGTATACCGACTGGTTTGAACTGGTTAGTACCACAATCTCAATTAAAACTATTCTATACAATTTTTGTACGGTTATTTAGAAATCCAGAAACACAAAACACCCTTACCCTCTCTGATTTGTCTTTTTCATTCGTAAACATTTTATCAGTGACAATACATCTACATCTGTTTGTGGCTCCATAATCTTTTGTTGAGATACGATGAAGTAAATTATTTCTTGTAATACAGTAAAAGTTTTACATACTTTGTTCGATTAACGAATTCTTATAATACGTTTCGCTTATTTGATCTGTCTATGTTATATTTAATTAATATTGAAATTATGAAAATATTCTAAAACAACTTATATTTTTTTGTATATTTTTTTCATAAATAAAGAGTAACTACGAGTACATTAAAATACAAATTCAAATTTTTTATCACCGTTATGAAGACTATCATATGTCGAAGAAAGTGAATCTTCGTCATAAGAAAGATTTTAAAATGATAAGATTAAATAAAAAAATAATAGTAACATATGTTCAATTAAAGAAGTTCTTTGTTAGGAGTCGAACAACTTCAAACAAAATAGACCAAAAAAATAATTATATGTATTAATAATAAAAATAATATGTATTTTTTAATATATTTTAATGAAAAAATATAATATAAATAAAAAACTACACAAACATTACACTTGCACTTACAATATAGAGATTTTTTAACTTTAGATGGAATAACATCATATATAGGAAAAACCAAGTCTAAGAATCTTAAAAGAAGAAGTGATAAATTGCTTTCATTTAAGGTACATTCACACCTAGGATTATCCATCTTAGACAGGTTAGCCAACATAAAGTGGACAGTACGGGCCGGTCAGTTTTTTTTGTACGGACGTCTTAAAATATTTGTCTTTTTCCAGAACACATAAACTTGTCGAATTGTCTTAGTGCTAGCATTATGCTAATAATATAATGTAGGTATGCTATTTGCAGAAAAACCTTTGACTTAAACTTTGAAATATGATTTATGTGTATTGTGTAAATATGATGTTAAAAATCTGTTGATTTAATCATATCAAATTTTTAATTTAATTAAAAAGTTAAAACCGACACTCCATTGAGTTTCTTGTCGATTGTTCTTTATGAATCTACCTTTTGGAACCATACTACTCGAGTTTAACTACTTGAGTTTGCCTTAATTAATATCTTTGTATAAATATTTTTTTCAAACACAAACAGGATCAAACAGGGTTATAATATTTATCTACAAATAAACACAAACTACTCACTTACTTGTTATTAATAACATTTGGTATTTCATTGTCTTATTTACCATTAGAATTAAATGATTTATTGTAACTGTAAACGTTGCGTGGCTTTACTCGTATAGTTTCCGGTGTTATTAGTGAGGTTAGATATATATATATATATATATATATATATATATATTTTATATTTATTTAACAGTTAACATTAGCATAATATGTAGCTATTAAGTCATTGAGAAAATTATTGACTTTTGAGAAGTAAACGAAATAAAAATAGATGTAGATAATTAAATTTTTAACACTTGAAGTGGTTTGTATTTAAATACAAAATAAAGTAGATGTACCATCCGAAAAAGATTTTTGGGTGACTATTCCTTTTGAAAATATCGCCAAAAATATTGCCGTGTAAAAAATTAACAACACTGTTTAATATAACATTCGCAGCTAGACGATATATAAGACTGCCAGTGCTGTTGGGAAAGTAGGTGAAGCCTGTGAAACATATTTATTATTCAAATTCAGTAATTTTATTAACGTGCCATTTTTTGATTAATATATTTTTCAAAGAAAGCCACAATTCTGGAGATAACCGACCCTCCACTTACCGCATGGATAAATATTCATAATTGATCTGATTTAGTTTTAATGCTCGTGACTTAGTAATAGCTCCTTTTATTTTTTTTACAGCTACATATTGTTTTTAAACCGAAACAGCTGAGGGAGTTGACTCCAGCGCTTTGTTGCGGCGAATTTAAAACTACCCCTGAAATCTGCTGTACTCTGAGATGGTATGGCTTGTTAGAGGCAGCTATGACGTGTCTACGTCGGGGTACAATTTAACATTATAAATTATATATGGTGCAACTGTGTGTTAATAATTCCAAATAGTAAAAATATGAAAAGTAATTATCGAAGATAATTACTTTAATGTTTTGACGTGAAAACATCGTCTCAATCAATATATATTTTAATACGTCTAAGGATCAGAAAAAATTTCAAGAGATCTCAAGAGATTATCAGAAATATCAGAAATATATGTAGAATCTATATGTAGAATAGAATCAATATGTCGAATTATGTTACGAAAGAGAGCAGTTCAATCTATATTTTATATTTAACATGGGACCTCAGGAGTCCATTGACACTGTTTTCAAAGACGCTGTAAATATACTGTACTACAGGAATATATATATATATATATATATATATATAAAAGCTATTTGCGTGAAATAAAAGCTGGATATAATCATGAAATAATAATAAATATTTTTTTTTTTAATCACTAAAACAAAGGAGTTATTGTAAATCTTACATTTACTTACGTACCTACTTGTATCTTAATCTTATTATTACACTAAGGAATATTGCGGATGAGAGGGAGGTTTGGCGATTACCAACTTGTTGACAGTCAGATAAGTAACTTTACAGTAATTACTTCCAGGTTTTGTGGTTGGGTTGTCTGTTGGGTGGCCATCTTGATTCGAAGTTTAGGTATTAAATAATTACTTTTGTTATAAATGTTTTCAGGTAAGAATTCTTTAATTCCTTGTAAGTGTGAGAGCATCAATGGTGTGACTAATCTTTCTAATCTCCTGTACCCTTTACTAGAATTCGAATTTATCCTCAAAAATCTCAGTTATGACTGTAATTTCAATCTTCAATACTGAGGATAATTGTAATTTAATAAATAAGATAAAAGAGTATGGATGGTTCTTCTCCGTGGACCTACACTTTGGCACCATGCATCTAGAGTTTGACATTTGTAATAAAAAAAAAACATTGACTATGACTCTTAAATTTACTTTGAAAATAGTACAAAGATTTTTAATATATAACAATTGAGATAATCGGGTATTCACCAGCCCATAAACCATGAAATATTTTAAGGCAGATGAATATAAACTAGTTAAGTAATGCGCTTCTACCGACTATATACATATATCTCTATACATATATAAGTTTCGAGTAAGAATTCTTTAAAATAGTACAATTCAACCCTTGTCAAATGTTTTGAACATACAAGTTTAGACATTAAAAGATAAGGTTGGTCTTCTTTTTCTCCTAAGATAAACATATCTTATTACGTCAGGCTCTTCTACATTCAAATCATTAATATTCTCTTTATTTAAATAATAGAAATAATAAATGTATATAAATTCTATACAATATAAATAATAGTTAAATATATTTGTCAATTAATAAAAATATGTATTATAAATCACATCCCTTATTTCGTTCTTTATAAGACACACTTTATTATTCACGCAGCTATATAATATAAGAGAGTACCTAATTCTTAGTTAAATCACAGTTTTTTTACATTTTAAACCTTTTGCTATTTTTTAACATCTAATTAAAAATAAACGAATGTCATAAAAACATAAAGTAAAAGAAAAACATGTCACTATAACTTTTTAAAGTATTTCTAGAGCCAAATAGAATAACTAATGTTCTTTTAATATTTTTCCGCTAATAAACAATTAACATTATTTAATTATTAATTCAACAGTCCTACATACACAGGGTACAGAGGTGTATATTGACTAAAGTTGAAGTTTATTGACTTAAGTTGAATTTAATTAAGTTTAGTATTTTGTCTTTACTATTAATATTTATTCAAAATCAAAATATTTGTTAATGATTATATTTATAGACATATTAGCCATGACTTTTTTCGTAACAAAATAACACTAATTAAGATATTTGTACAGTTTATCACAACGTTGACATAAACATTTTACCACAACACTGTAAAATAGGGATTGCTAAACATGTAAGACATAATGTAAAACAAACAAACAAACAAAACAATCATGTAAGACATTGTGTTTTGCAAAAAAGACAAATATTTTAAGACGTCCGTACAAAAAAAACTGACCGGCCCGTACTGTCCACTTTATGTTGGCTAACCTGTCTAAGATGGATAATCCTAGGTGTGAATGTACCTAAAATGAAAGCAATTTTTCACATCTTCTTTTCAAGCTTCTTAGATTTTTTTTTTCCTATACATGATGTAATTCCATCTAAAAATCCACGTACTATAAATGAAAAGTATTTAATAAAATTTGTTTTTACTCCGTATTGTATTTTTTATCAAATATATTGTCGAAAAATATATGACACAAATTATTATCTATATAATATAGTTATTTTTATTTAATTGTTGTAGGTGGATTCTATTCCATGAATCTTCCTTTTGTAATCGATGCTGCGGCTGCTGATCAATCCAGACCCCGTAATAGGCTATTGTCGCCGCTTATGAACTGAGTTGAAGTAAATGGGGGCGTCGAAAACTGTATACATACCGATATATATATATGTACGTATACGAATTTATCACCGGCCAAAACTAACTACTACTAATTTGTCAAAATATAGCGTACATTATGTCTAGAAATGTTAGATCCGATCTATATCATGTCTTTATTCTTCTAAATTGAAAATAATATGAAAATACTTTAAGTACAAAAAAAATAAAAAACTGAAATTTCTATTTCATTTTTTCAATTTTCGACTCATAACTTGTACCTTTTTTATAAATCTGATAGGTACACATTTTTGAAAATTGTATTAAAAAAAATTAAGTTAATAAAAGTATAATATAATACAGTGCAATAATTATTTCCATGTTTGACATTGTGACATTTAGCCTCATTTTATTATTTATCACATTCAAGACTGTTTAACCCGAATATAAACTAAACGTTTTTAATCTGTGTTAGTGAAAATGATTGGACACAAAGTATCGAAGTATTAAAGGGACTGCTGTCATCAACCGTTAAACCGAATTAAAAAGAAAATTGAGTAAGGAACGTATTATAATGATTTTTGAAATTTTAAATAAATAGATAATTAAATAAAAGCTGCCATGACTTCTCGAAAACTATCCGTAAAACTAATTTTAAAGCGATGGGTCAGATTACGAGAGTTCGCGGGTTTAAATTCCTGGTTGTTTTTTTTATTAGATGTGAGTCGTACGTTATTGAGTCTATGATCCGTTACAGTTATCAGAGACTTTAACTTTTATCAATTGTAATTGAAATGTCAGAATCAATTATTAGAATTCTCACGTGAGCAATCTCTAGAAAATAAACTCGATTTTCTATGTGAGAAATCGCGTTCAGTCGCTAAAGTTTCGAGACGTTGGAAAAACTAAAAATATGACGTTTCTTTAATCTAGTTTTTAGCATAAAATTCGTAACGTTTACTAAAATAAAATAGATGTTTTTTTTTATTTCTATAACAGTTCAAGGTTAAATGATCTTTTATGACATGACAGGCTTGTGTTATTGCCTGATAATGATTTCAAATTCCTAATGCGAACAAAATAAGAAACGTTGTAATTTAATCACTGCTAGGTCCATACCTGCTCGTATGCGTCACAATTCTGGAGGAATTAGGTTATATAATTCCTTTTTAAAATCAAAGGAATTATATAACCTAATTCTATTTTACCTAATTAAAACTATTATAATTCAAACTAAAATTTCAAAATTTATCAAAAGCGCGGGCATTGACTCGACATGGTCCTTGTAAGATTTGATAAATGTAGTTTAAATAGCAAGAGGAATAATATCAGCCATTTTTGATTTAGAGATTGTTATTTCTCTATAATCTGACTCGTAGTTTAACTTGCTATGACAACTTGAGTCTTCATAAATTTACAAAAACTTTATATACAAAAAAATATATAAAATTATATATATACACAGTAAATTCAGAGATATTTTCATTTAAATAAGTTTTGATATAGAAACCGATACTATAGATGACAACAAAAAGACTGAGACTAACAAGTAAAACATTTCAGAAACTATTTTAAGAAGTTTAAATATATGTTTATTATTTTCATATCTCAAATAAAATATCAATTTCTAAATTAGGATATTAATCAAAAACCTATTGAAACATAAAAATGTTTATTTAAAACACAATAATATAATATACTTCCTTCCTAAAACTGTAATTAATATATACGAAAGAGTATTTTTAGGGTACTTCATTATTTATTTTTATAATAATACGTCCATAAAACAGTTGAGATATCAAACCCAAATATAAACATAATGTCGTTAAAGCTTTATTCATATTTCCTCATTTGTTAAACAACAAAAGAGACAACAGCTAGTAAATATGTCAAATGTCACGGTGACAACGTACTGTATTCGTTCTTCATATAAAATAAATTATTACCAGTAAATAGTGACCAAAAAGTTTTAAATGCTATATAATATTATTCCAAAAGGTTCGTGTGATTAAATGTGCGTATGGAAATTGTGAAACTGAACGGTTTTAGTGGTAAATAGTTAAAGTTATAAAAACATAGGTTATAGTGCCGGTAACTTTTTGACAATTACGTACATTTCATCTTACAAACTAGTGTACTCTACAGCTGCTACTTTAATTTCGCTAAAGCAGATATATCAGTGTTGGCCTAGTGGTTACGCACGATCCGACTATGCAACTACGTCGATCTGAGTTCTAATCTCAGCACGCTCAATAATTTTTTTGTCTTATTAATTGTAACTACTAAAATTTTAATTTACATTTTTATTATTTTTTTTCTTTTTCTTTTTCTTATTTTATTTTATTTATTTATTTTTTTTTTTTTTTATAAGAAGTTAAAAAATGAAAAAAAATAAAAAATAAGAAATTGATTTTAAAATGGCGCTCTGCTCTTCATGTGATGCAAACATTCTGGTATCTCAAAAGCGCATTAAATGTACTAACGCAAATTGTTCGAATCAGTACCATATGGAATGTGTGAAACCCAATGAAACAGTCTCGTTTACTAGATCCAAATGGGTATGTCCCACTTGTAATAAAAATTCTTCCAAACCGGAAATCAATAGCGTGAAAAGTACAACAAAAAGGAATTCTCCAATTATACCAAATACATTAATGGATACCTCGACTTCCTCACCAAACTCTGTCCAGGACAAGATTCTTGATGAAATTCGTAATTTAAAGAGTGAAATGAATAAAAAGTTTTTAGTTCAACAAGAATGCCTTAATAAATTTGTTTCAACCTTAGGAAGTCTTCGAAATGACATTAAAGAACTAGGATCTAAATTCTCGGAGATGCGGGTGGAACTCGATGATGTTTTGAAATCCGTTAATTTCTTATCGGAAGTTCACGATGATCAGTTAACGATTAATACAGAAAATTCTAAGATAATTGCCAAATTAACAGCCGATAGTGTTTCTATGCAAACAAAACTAAGTGAGGTTAGTAATCATCTAGCTGAAACTGAGCAGAGATCACGTGACTCAAATATTGAGCTCCAATGTGTACCTGAAAGTAAATCCGAAAATTTAAACACCGTCATTCAACAACTAGCAATTGCTGTGTCATATAAGCTTACGGATCACGAAGTGATAAATTGTCATAGGGTTGCTAAATTTGATTCCAAAAGTCAACGTCCACGAAGTATTGTAATAAAGTTGATAAGTCCAAGAGCTCGTGATAATTTTCTAGCTGCAATCAAGCAATACAACCTGAAGAACAGAAATGCAAAGCTCAACTCAACACATATCGGTTTCTCTATAAAACAGCCCATTTACGCTATGGAACATCTGACTCCCGCAAACAAACAGTTGCATGCAGCTACCAGAATCGCCGCCAAAGAAAAACATTACGAGTTTGTTTGGGTACGTAATGGAAAAATTTTTGTCCGCAAAGATGTTAAATCGGAGGCTAAATTAGTCAAAGACGAAAACTTTTTGAAAAACCTTTAAGTTTTTTTTAATATTTTTTTTAAATATTTTTATTATTTAAGCATGTACATATAAGTTTAATAATTGCTTAAAATTCAAGTTAGCAATTTATTATCAAAATGTAAGAGGTTTGAGAACTAAGGTAGAAGACTTTAAACTATTCGTGCTTTCTAATGATTTTGATTTAATTGTCTTGACCGAAACTTGGCTTAATGATACCGTATTTGATTTTGAAATTTTTGATCCGCGTTATAATATATTTAGAAGAGACCGATCTTCATCTGCAATTTCCTCTAGCAAAAAGGAAGGGGGTGGTATACTGGTGGGTGTCTTGAGGAAGTTTGAGGTTAGCAGAAAATACAAATGCGATTCTTCTTGTGAAGATCTCTGGGTCACCTTAAAATTGGATCGGAGCAATATAAATATTTGCGTAGCGTACTTTCCACCGCCCTTGGATAAATGCTATGTTGATACATTTTTGTACAACTTTTCTAACATAGTTGCAAATTCAAAGGAGAACTCATCATTTCTGTTGCTCGGTGATTTTAATTTCTCGGAAATAAAATGGAAATACGATTCAAGCTCACTTTTTCTTTCACCATCCACGTGTAATGGCCTCATAGTAAATAATTTTATAGATAATATTACATATCACAGTCTTTATCAATGTAATTCTATTGTTAACGAAAATGGGAGGATATTGGACTTAGTTTTTACTACTGACCCGTCATCCATGTCAGTGGCTCGCGCATTAGCACCTTTTGTGCCTATAGACATACACCATCCTCCTCTAAGTATAAATATTAAATCATCCTCGCAAAGCACTGTCAAATTTAATAAGAATTTATCATACAATTATGCTAAATGTGATTACGAAGCTTTGAATTATTCATTGGAAAGTATCGAGTGGTCCGTTGTATTTGAAGAATGTGTACACATTGATGAATTTATTGAAGCTTTTTACTCTAAAATAATGCGTTTAATACATAATTTTACTCCAACTAGAATGCCCACTAATGAAAAATTTCCTCCATGGTATAGTTTATCTCTTATTAAAGCCCTCAAAGAAAAATCCAAGTACCATAAACGCCACAAAAGATATGGAAATGGATTGGATAAATACACTTATATAATTTTGAGAGAAAGGTGTGAACTTTTACTTAGGGAATGTTATAATAATTTTAAAACAGAAGCACCACATAATTTAAGACGTAACCCGAGATATTTTTTCAAGTTTTTCAATTTCAAAAAGAGTAAAGACAGAAATTCAATTCCTAATGATATGACACTGAAAAGTGAAAGAGCGTTTGGAGGTCAAGAAATAGCCAATCTATTTTCTAAATATTTTCAAGGCATTTTTAATTTAAACCAGGAAAACTCGTCAATTTCAAATCTACCTGGCAGTAATCCATACAATAACAATTTATTACTCGGAAAACTATGCGTGGATGAAGAAGATGTCTTAAAAATTCTACGTTCTTTAAATACAAATAAATCTTGTGGCCCCGATGACTTGCCTCCGTTAGTCTTAAAAAAGTGTGCAAAATTTCTGTACAAGCCATTAACTCAAATTTATAAAAAATCGATTGAGTCAGGGATATTTCCTTCCAAATGGAAGGAAGCTCATTTGACACCTGTTCACAAGGGTGGGGATATAAATGACGTGTCAACTTACCGGCCTATTTCTTTATTATCCAACTGTGCTAAAATACTTGAGCTAATAGTGCATAAACATTTATCACGTCACGTCCATAAATATATAAATCAAGACCAACATGGCTTTTTACCCGGTAGATCAACTGCTTCTAATCTTGTATCGTATGTATCCGATATTGCACAAGCCATGGACGATAAAAAAGAGGTTCATACTATTTACACAGACTTTAGGAAGGCCTTTGACGTAGTTAAACATGACTTGCTACTAAAAAAGTTGGAGTACTTGGGAATACATGGTTCTTTACTTAGATGGGTTGAATCTTATTTAATGAATCGTACGCAATTAGTTAATATTCGCGGCTACAAATCAGCACAATTCACAGTAAACTCAGGTGTTCCTCAGGGTTCACATTTAGGCCCTTTGCTCTTCTTAATATTTGTAAACGATCTCTGTGTAAATTTAAAATCTAATTGGAAATTCTTTGCTGACGATCTTAAGATTTATCGTGTAATTTATGACTTTTCAGATATACAAACTTTGCAAGCCGATGTTAACTATATTGTGAATTGGTGTAATTTTAATCAAATGCATCTCAACAACTCTAAATGTTTTTTCATAAAATTTTCTCGCAAAACAATATCCCAATCAATTACATATTACATTGATAATTTACCCATACAAGAAGTCCATACCATCCGTGACCTTGGCATTATTCTTGATAGCTCTTTGAGCTTCAGACCACATTATGATCATATTATAAAAAAGTCATCAAAACTAGCCGGATTTATTAACAGACAGTTAAAAATATTCAAGCAACCTAATGTTTCTATTCTTCTATATAACACTTTCGTAAGAAGCATCCTTGAGTATTGTAGTGTGGTCTGGAGCCCTGGTTATCAGGTACATGTAAATAGAATAGAATGTGTTCAGAAAAGATTCTTTTACCATCTCGCCTATGAAGACAACAAATGTCACTATCTAAATTCTTACGAACAGCGACTTCATTTTTATAAGACATTACCTTTGCATAAACGGAGAAATATTCAGGATTTAATATTTTTGCACAAATTAATTCATGACCGTATTGACTCCCCTGATCTATTACAACGCTTATGTTTTTCAATTCCACGTATTAGTAGTCGCTTACAAAACCGCAAAACTTTTTGTCTCCCTAATTCGAGAACAAATTTAGCAAGGCACTCACCAATACATCGCATGTGTTCATCTTATAATAGTATTTGCTTTAAATGGGATATTTTTACCATGAGTTCTTATGCCTCTATACGTAAAATGTTGAATGAATGATTTTAATGTTTTTTTTTTATAAGACAAATGTATACGTTTCATTTTTATTGTTTATTTTATTTTACTAGTTGTTACCGTAGTATGTTGTAGTTTTTAATTATTTTCTATACGCATGTTGTGTTTACATCAAGAAAAATGCAGTCATCGTTCAAATGCTCTCAATGTTTTGTTCCTGTGAATATTGTATATGATTGTCATTTTGTTTTGTAGACCAATAAACAGAAAAAAAAAGAAAAAAAAAAAAAAAAAAAAAAAAAATATCGGAATAGGTTTAGAAAACTTAATACATATTGACTTCATTTCTTACTGCTATAAAAGTATTAGAAACGTATAAAACTCATTAAATATACTAATTTTATAATTATTGAAATTGAAATACTTATTATCGTGCACTTATAAAAAAAAAGTTATCTGAATTTGCGGATATTTTTGCTGAGATATGTAGAGTAAAGAAAGGCTTGTAAGGTGATAAGTTTTTCAATTTATATGAAAAACATGTCTTACATTATTGGACAAAACAATACTTGTAATATGAGAAATTCATATTTATTTAATTGTTGTTTGTTTTGTTTTTTATGCAAATTACGTTAACTATAGACGGAAGGTCGAAAACTACTTTCAACTTAATCTTGTAAATTAAAGGACAGGACAAGAAGCAAACTTTCAGCCCAGCAAGATTCTTTAACGGGGCTAAATAGAAGAACTTCTAAAACTATGTGTTTCCGCTAATGAAACTTCAACAGGGACATTAAATCCCAACATTTGTTGTTAATGTTTAAAACAACAGTATAAGTGTATAAAATATTTAAAATTGTCTCAAAATATAAAGAAATTTATGGAAAAAAATATATTTTTTCATCAAAGTTAAGCACAGATAGAATTAAACTTTTCACGTAGAAAAACAATATCAAAATTTAATTATGACCTCATTAAATTAATATTTTGTAGGCTTTGTAAGAAATAATTAACTTACGTTGTAATTAATAAAATATCAAGTATATAATTATGTTTGTAAGTTTTATGAATATTACCATCTCTAACTTACTTTATACTATAATATACTTTTTAACTTTAATTTTATTGTAATATTTTATAATATATGAATCTGATTACATTAGATCCACTAACAAATTTCATTCCAAATTTGGTTAGGTAGGGAGATGAGAGCAACCAGTTGATGGTGAGCGTGAATACGCATTTTAAAGGGGCCCCTTAAACCTACACTTGGGTCGCAAGTCCCAGGAGCTGTTTGCACTCCTCTCCCTGCAACGCGATGGGCCCGGCACCCGCACGGTGAATCCATGGAATGTTAAGTAGCTTCGTCTCTTCTGCAACCAAATACATAAGGTCAAAACTAAGATACAAAAATATTTAAATTATATTTAGTTTCATTGTTTGGTACGGTTAACATATTACATTTATAATTTCATGTAAGCTATGGCTTGTAAATGTTCACAAATTAGGTACATTTTATGAAGCTTTTTTGAGTTTTCTAGATGACCATCCAGTTTACATAGTAATTTCATTGAAAATTAAAAAACTCTTAATAAATATAGAATAAATCTCTTTGAAACTCATGCTGTATTTATTTGTAGATAAAATAAGATTTAGTTGTTCAAAGACACAATAATGTTTAGTGAGCACTCTTTATCATTGACCCTTTTCAAAAAGTGTATCGTAAGCATATAAGCTTTGACAATAACAAATATGCTAGGCCTATTTATTTTTTTAAATACTTCACAAATACACAAGTAAAAAGCCAGCCAAGTAAAAATTATATATTTAATATGAGTGGCTCTAATAACATTTACTTAATCTTTTGACAGTAAATACATAACATTTAGTATAGCTATAATATATTTTATTAAATCACTTGTTTTATAAGTAGACGGAAATGAACACAGAGAAAAACATCACAATAAGATTATAAATCTACAGTTATTTTTTGGAACGTAATAAAAAATTTTGTTTTAACTCTTTTAATAAGGCCATGTGACTTCATCATGGCTATTAAATTTGGATTATTTTTATAAATATATAATCTTCCACAATTTCTTTTATGTTTCTCCCTGGTAACCAAGTCCTTTTATTCTTACCTAAGAGGGGTATTGAACTTAAGAACTCCGATTAAATATAAAGTCCAATAAGCTATGGGATATAATATTAATTTCTAGATCCCTCTCAATCTAATCGAGGTTCTCATTTCAACACAAATTGGTTAACTTAAAAAAAAATGTTCTTTAAAATAACACAACCTTTCACGCTGTATTCTTGCAAACTTAAAAAAAACATATTTCAATAACAACAGTTTACTAGAAAATGTATTATGTTGAGTTCCTTTGTGATCCTTTGTTAAATTTCAAAATTTAAAGCCATTTTATTTTGCAAGAACGTAGATTGTTAAAATTATTTTTGCAATGCCAGCACATTTTTCTTGCGGTCTTTATAAAACATGTACATTCGTGGTCTGACTTTAATTCCAAGTTAATTCAGACGAGACTGTAAATTAAAAGATACCCATGTAGAAACATATAATTTTTAAGGGACAAATAAATATTTAATTTTATTTTGTTATGTAATACAACATTTGAGGTCAGCTGCTAGGATTTGATTTCCTTTCAGTGGCTTTAGTGACAGCGCTCATGCTGTCGTCGAAGTGATACTAAACTGATACGAGCAGGAATTTGAACCCGTGATCTCTGGGAAATAATTAGTAGAGCGACGGGACGGTTTCAAGAGATCGCGGGTTGGAATCCCTGCCCGTATCGGTATTTATTTCATTCTATATTTATAAAAATTTAAAAATATGTTTATTCCTTGCAGTATCACTTCGACAATTCGATATTTTCAAACAAACATATTTTTACTAAGCTTTGTAAGCCAATCGACGGCAGATAGAGATCTTGATTCGATACGTGGGCTAGAGCAGTTTTTTTGGGAAACTACAGGGGTTTCGTTTCTGAGCTGCGGTAATAGTTACAAAGTTAGTTAGTTAAAATACCACCGTGCCCATAGATCAAAAGATAAATTGACAGATCATAGTTTAAGAATGTTGTGTAAGTTGGCAAACTATCCGCTTGGACACAAAAATGAGCTCAAAAGCTTCAAAAGCTGCTCCCGGTAACTCCCGGACTGATGTATTTTCACTTGTTACAGGTCTCAAATTTATTAACATTTAAGTTATTTTAGAATAAAACGTGGATTACCTAAAGTATTGTACGGCCAATCTCCAGTTCCATTCAATCAGTATTCAGTTCTCGCTGGGGCCGATATAAGTGTTTATTGAATATGGAAAGAAGGCGTCGTTGCCACGTTTAGCTTTTATATTTTTGCATTTTGAATAGAAATCGATACAAATGTTAACACTTCATTACAAAACCATTTTGGTTTGGCTTTTCAGAAAATATTTATAAAACAAATGTTTCAAATATTTGTGTCTGACGTGTTATTATAGCTACATTCTTCTCAGACCGTGGCGTGGAATGTTTGAACCCCTTTACAGAAGGTTTTATTTCTATAAATACGGTATCAAAGTATTATTTTCCGGTTCACGTGTACAAGTGCCCAATGATATTGATTGAAAGTGGATAAATTATACATAAATTAATAAAGTCTGACTTGAAAATACACGACCTTAATAAATAAATGATTTTCTTTACTACGCCACTACGTTAAGAGATGATTTGTAGGTGTGATATTGACGTTCATCTTCTTAAATATTAATAGACATTAATTAGTTTTAACAAAAATTACAATATAAAAACTAAACTAGATAAAGGACGAAGCTTCTTAGCATTTCATGGATTCACCGTGCGGGTGTCGGGCTCATCGCGTTACAGAGAGAAAAGTGCAAACAGCTCCTGGGACTTGCGAGCCAGATGTAGGTTTAAGGGGCCCCTTTAAAATGCGCATTCACGCTCATCTCAACTGGTTGCGCTCTTCTCCCTACCTAACCATAGAAGGAACCTACCAATGCCACCATTGGAAGGAACCTACCAATGCCACCTTTGATGTACGTTCTAGAAATGAACTGATGATAGTTCTAGAGAGGCTGAGATCTTTAAGTAGGTTATAGAGATGTCGCTGTTATAACTCTCGCTCCCACTTCTATCGCGTATAAATTAACTATATACCTATTCCTGGTCAGCTCGTTGGTCAGTTCGTAATACTTGTTTACTTTAATTGTGTGATCTTTGGGGATGTTAGTTTCCCACGGAACAGTCCACGAGTATCACGTGATTTAACTGTCTAGAGTACAGGAATATGTCCGGTCTGGATGACGAGACAGCAATATCCTCAGGGATTCTCTACTATTTCTCATACGTATCCGTCATTATAGTCCAATCGCGAGCCGCCTCCAAGATGGCGCGAGGCTTTTGTTTTGTTTTTTTAGAGGAGCAGAAGGCTCTAATGAACTCTATGAATCTTTTGGTGGTTGTTATACCCTTTTGTGCTCTAGCTACTGAAAGACTAACCGCTTCACGTATGATTTCTAATACTTTATCTTCATTTTTTTTTACTTTACTTTTCTTTTTTTTTTTAACAGTTTGTACAGCAAAAAATGATCTAAATACGAGCATATATTGCTTTATATTAAAAGACAAGCTTCCTCTTTGTTTACGACAAAATGTATATAGATGAAAGATAAAGCACATGGAGCCACCTGGTTCAACTTTAGATAATGCAACATTATGCGCTAACGTATACTTCTCACGTCGCTTAAAGTTAGATCACATCGATGGTAACCTACGATATTAAAGGATGTAGTATGATTGAAACGGAAGTATTGTTAAGTGAAAGTTATAAAGACTTAAATTCATGTAATAAATGTATATTTTATCGTATTATGTGTTTGTTTTGCATGGAATGAATTAAAACGCGTCCTTAAGCCATTCACAATTTGCGATAAACATTTAATATCATTGTTCTCGAGTCTGCTAAAGTGGTTGAACAATACAAGCATCTTAATATATAATATATATATAAGTTTGCTTTGGGTAGCTTTGGGCAGGTGCTTAATGTTAAATAAAAAGACAGTTCACTGATTTCTAGATAAGTATAATAGAATTCAAGAAAGTATCCTATGTACATTTTAGACGGAATAATTGAATTGCTTCCATTCGTTACCTTTCAACAAATATCTTTCACTTTGTTGAAGATAAGTTTCTCTCTTTAGATATTAAATTAGTTAATGATCACTTCAAGAGATTTTATAATTAAGACTTCACATATTTTTTTAATATTTTATAACAAAAACAAAATTATATCTTTTGAAAAAGCGGACAGTTATATTTTTTTATCGGGATTTGGAACTATAATTGGTAATAGTAAATGTACAAAATGTTGTTTGGTAATTTCATAGTTTGGAAAACATTTTGTGTATTTTTGAATTTAATATGATTTATTTTTAAAGTTAGAACTTTACTGCTAAAGAATACCAGCGCTGAGAATATTTACTGTTTTCAGCGAAAGCTGAGAGGTCGACCACTTTACATTTTATAATCAAACAAGTATTTCCTAGTTAAGGTACTTTTAACTTTTATGTTTTTTTAGTATTAATATTGCATGAAATGTGATGTATGTATTGTATGAAAGATGATATGTTATGAAAAATAATTAGGACTGAGCTATCGTTGAAAAAGTTGATGGAAACAGATGTCCGTATTATCGGTAAAATAGGTGTTGCAAAATTTGTGTTGAAAAGACAAATCAGTTTTTGTGAAAATAAGAGGATTTTACAGACTGGAAAATATTATATATTTTGACTGTGGTAATAAAATATAAACAAACCACTCAAGGTCGGAAGAAATTACTTGATGCAGAGTAATATAAGCACTTTAAAGATTAAGAGACTGGAAACAGCTTCGAAATAGTCGACAATCGGTCTTTACCTTCGTCAAAGTAATCAGCCCGCAGTAATATTAGCAGTGTAATATAAATATATGACGACCTTCTATTGTCCTGCTGAAACGGTATTATTCACGTAAGTAGCTGTCATCCCTTAATAACAAACGAAACCCTTTAATCAAAACCATGATACTTGATTAAGTAGACATCTAAATATAGTACATCTATATATCTAAAAGGACTAGTTTTTTTTTATTTGTCGATATAAGAAATTCCTTTATGAGTTTTTGTCAATGCTTTAAATAGTGAGGATTAATAGGATTAACATCATAAAGTACAGAAGACAAAGTATGTGAGTATTCCTGCGAATTATTCGCGTTGTTCGCGAAATAGTTAAACGTAATTGGAGCAAGGACAATTTCTGTGGAAGTTGGGAGAAAATTAAGCAATCTTTATAATGAAGCGGTAGAGGCTTCAATCTTTTTTCTCTTCATAAAAGATTCTCTTCAAAAATGACTGTGCTAAATGGTACTTGGACACTTTCAAATATTTTTGGCGGCAACTTCATGCGGCAATTTGGAACAACAGTCTAGAACTACCGATATTGACAGACTGAGTATTCGTGGGAATTACTTAGAAATAAATTCACATGTTAATTATAGATGTCAATATTGTTGGTTTTTTCTTTTATTGTTTTTAGTTATTTTTGCCTAATTATGTTTTTTGGTTCTTTAGCCTGGTTTAGTGTTGTTAATATTGAGAGACGGGCTAAAAGCAATGTACTGCTTTTAGCCCGTCTCTCAATATTAACTATTCTATTGACTTAGTAAGTTTTTTTCCGTTATATTCTTCTACATATCCCTATATTTGATCATTTTATAATCATGGGTCTCCTGAATAAAAATTTGACAGCTCTATTATTTCTTCTTATAATATGCCTATTTTTTCTCTTTTGTCACAAAAAAAATCGGCATTACTTTTAAATATATTTACAGTTTCAAAATCACGGAATGCGTTCAAATTCGAGCAACTTGGTTTTTATTTTTTCACCATCATTTGTTTTTACGGTAGATATAATCTGACAGTTTAAAGAGTATGAGAAAGGTGATTCGGCGTCGTAATCTAATTTCGATGTTCTAAGCCGAAACGTTTCTAACTAAACTGGTCTTTTATTTACTTTGCCTCTACTGTAAATGACAAGGTGATTTTTTTACCTCAATCTTTACTAAGTACTTTATTTAATTCATATTTCACTCACTGAAGCGTGTCTGCTTTTTGGCTAATTCCTTTGGTTAAGAAAGCTCAATCGTAACAATGAAACTATAGCTACAAGAAGCTACGTTATTTTTACAACAGGAAGTATAGGGACGCTTAGTGCGGTCACATTTTATCTTCCCTTGAATAGTTATTTTTTATGAGTATTATATATACTTAAGAATAAAATTCTGAACATCAGAAAAATAAAGATATTTTAAATCACAAGATATGGGAAAGACGTATGTTAAAATTAATAATCAGACGGACCCTTAACCCAAAAAAATCTCCTCCTTTCAAAATAAATAACTCTCTAAAAAGCTTGTAATTCTTAAAAAAATAGAATTTATCAGTCCGCTTATTTGTGATATGTTTTTCTTTCAGGACATGGACAGACATATCAAATAAAACAATTGACATGAAACGATTTTTAAGCATGATGATAGAAAAAAGCATGTCGTGGCTAATGATATCGACATTGGCTGCACTGACATCTGAGAATTTCACATCTTTGACGTTCTGTATGCTTAGTTCCATTATTAGCATATTTTTGAATTTTAAATTTGTTGTCGTTTCAATTCGAGACATTTACATTGGATGCACTTCCATGTTGCCTTTTCTGATTAGCCTTTGGTGAAAGTTATTATAATTAGTGTTTTATTAACGCTTTTTAAACGTTGACCTTTATTATCATTCGTGTATTTAATATCAAGCCGTAATTCCCACACTTTCAAAATATATAAATATATTAGAATCAGAACATTTCTTTTTGTCCTGTTTTGACAATATGAGCTGACATAGGCTATATATAACCGAGTGCCTTTTTCTCCATATGGAACTTTATTTTTTCCGGCAGGTATGGCTTGTCGCGGGTAGACGTGAATCTTCGGAGCGTCGTCTGTTTGTCCCGGTTTCCTGTTTCCTGGCTGAAACTTAACTCAACTTGATGAGTATATTTATAAACATACTTTGTATAATTATTATACTATTATTTGTTATCACTGACGAATTTGTAGCCAAAGTTATGTTCTCGTAACACTATCACAGTAAAATTAAGTTACTTAAGGTTTTCTTCAGGACATCATATAAAATATTAGGTAAAGAAAACAAAAAAAACAGGTTTTCGTGAATACAGAAGTGGTGCAAGACTTCGAAAGTTATAATAAAATATCATACAAGGATGCAGGTAAGCTTTAAGCAATTGATGTAAGAAAAAGTGGCAACAATAAAGTGGAAGAGCGGCTACGAATATTTCGTTTATAAATGTTATGAGAAAATATGGCTGAAAGATACGATTTATAAATGGTTAAACGAAGACGTTGATCAGATAATGGACACCCGAGATGTAGGATAAGTTCCCAATTATTGTTAAAGGAAGGTAACGATTTTTATTATTTGATGGGTATGATACTGAAGTGTCAGTTAACATAATGAAAAAAATATTAATAATTGTTTATAAAAATCACTCTTATTTGATAATATAGTGTTGCTTAGATCTGGTACTAATGCGTCAATTATTTTAGAAGAAAGAAGAAGAAGAAGAAAAAAGAAGTAACAAGCAAGAAGATGCCGTCGTCATATATTTAGTAATATTCGACAACCGGCACAAATTCGTGTATAAATATTTTGGAATTGTGTTTGGTTCTTTCGTTGTATTTTGTGTGTACTTCAAAAATATTTCTGCAAAATGTAACTGCATTTGGTTATTCCATTTTTAATGTTGGCTTTATTGTGACGGATGAATGTATAACACATTTGACAAGACTATATCAAGTGAACTCAATATTATGCTACATCTTCACAAGCATGACTTTCGGTTTATTATTTATGTATATTTTTTAATTAAAATAATAATAATAATAAATCCTTTTAGACATGGGCATCCCGCACCCGCTCAGTGCTAGTTTCAAGCGGTAATACGATCGAATCGAATTCTTAAAATTATAAATGTTTTATAGTCGAAAGTTTTTGAATATAAATCGTTAAAAGTTATAAAACTCAAAACTTATATTGATATTTTTCGAACAATCATTTCCTGCATTCTTTAACGTTAATGGAATTATTTTTATTGCTTTTTAAACGCTTATAGTAATTATTATTTATAATATCTAAGATTAAAAATCAGTAACACTATTGTCGAATTTGTATTTTTTATTATTATATTAGTTGTGACATTCTTATATAATCTGAACGAAAATAGTTGTGTTTTTTAATTATTGCAGATAAAAATTAAAGAAAATATGGTTGTAACTCTGTTTGTTTGTTATCTACTGAATGGCTAAACCGTTCATCTCGTTGGAATGAAGCTTCGGTGATTTTTATTCGCTCTTTTGTAAGGTTTTTAAATTGGAATATATCTAATCGGAACGAGCATTTTACAATGAATTGCGCGAGTTCAGATGTGGGAATGTAACAGTTCATTGTTAAGGCGTTTCATCTCGAAATAGGTAATTAGTTTTGTATTGCAACGCATGTTAAGTAAGAAATATTATTATGACAAAAAAATAAAAATAATGACAAACTATTTTCTAGTAAGTATATATACTACTATTATTACTTGAAATCTGAAATGAGAACAGGCTCCAATAACTTTATATCCGGTCAGAACTTATAGCCGTTTCCTTTATGTTGACATTCTTCAAACCATGATATCACAACACAGCTAAGATAGCAAAAATAAATATTTGTCAACTTCACGAAAACTTTATCCGCATACACCCCTATTCCTTAACCAACAAAAAGATAAGCTTAGTACCAGATTAGATAAAATTGTAGCAACATTGGCAAAATCTTTGGGGTAGCTAGTTGATTAAAAGACACATCCCTTTATAACACTTTTTATATCACACTTTTTGAGAAATGTACGTAAAAAATATAAGTGCGCTTTTCCAAGCTACGTCATAATATTTTAACATAAGTTTTTAATCTAATTAGAGATACGTCATTATCATAAAACAGTATTTAAAACATGGATAAACGTAGCTATATAACCTTTTCACAGTATTTTTAGAGCCACTTAGAATGACAAGCGTTCGTTTGTCTAGAAAATTCGTGACGTTAATATATTTCTTATAATAAATATTGTAGTACCATTCTGACCAATAACCATAATTTTATTTATTTATTTATTAATTTACGCACATTTACAATAATCACTTAAATCATATTTTTCTTCCATGGGATAATTTATCTCTTCAAAGAGATCTTTTCCAGCTACCCGCAGAAAAAAAAATCAATTTATAGAAACAGTAGTCTTAAAGTGCATTAAAAATAAAACATAATAGAGAGTAACAACAACGATGACAAATTAATATATAAAATATTACTAATAATAATACAAATATACACATAATTAATAATACAAAGATATATAAAAATATATCTTATTATATTATATTTACCCGGCTGTATTCACGTAGAAATTAAATCGTGGCGATGTGTGCCACGCTCAGAGCTCATGATTAAGGACCCCGAACGGGTTCGAAACTAGTCGGGCACATTCCGATTTAATTTCTACGTGAATACAGCCGAGTAAATATAAATATAATAGTCATGATTCACGAAAGTTTAAATATAAAAATATATATTATCTATAAAATGTATACATAAAAATAAAAATAATACATAACTACATACATTTTATTATAAGCTAAAGAGCTACACATACAGAATTCAGATATATTTTCAGAGCGTGGCGTGGTTCGTACATTTAATTATGGTTCCAGTAGAAAAATTTTCGTACGGTGTTTAAATAAAAAATGTAAATGTCGCGTCGAGTTAAATCGCTTGTTAGGTCGGACGCGACGAAAAAATAATTGCTGATAGGAAAATTTACAAGTTATTGTGTCTTTTTTATAAATATATATTGAAAATCTTAATATGTATGTTTATTTTAAAAAAATAAATGTTAAAAAAATGAAAAGTTAGTTAGTTATAGATCTTTGAAACCTGCCATTCAGTATGTTTAAAAATAATAATTTTACTTATAAGTTAAAATGTATTTTGTATTATTTCTTATTACTAATTACCCTGTTAGATCGTCCAAGCTCAAGTTTGTATGCTACTATTTGCCGGTGACTTTTCGAATATCGAATAATTGGCATGTGTTCACTTTATTACGGAATAAAATTTATTAGACAATTATTAGTAAATAGGATTGTCTTAATAAGAAAAGATATATAAATAAACTGTTTAGTGTCAACGATCTGTCTAACACAGTCTAACATTTATTGACTATTTCGTACAGTCAATTGCGGACACGTTACGTACACAGCCCTTGTGATTGCAATGCATTTTAAAAACTAAAATATTTTCTATGAGAAACTAATAAATTGAAGAGTTTTAATTTCCTTTATATGAAAATAATAAAGATAAATTTCGCTATAACCTGGACACCGATTTTTATGAGATTCCAGTGAGAGTTCAATTTGGACGCCTGCTTGTCGCTCTATCTACTTTAAGACTTCGGATGCCCGTCATATAAGAAACTATTAAAACAAGACACTCGGGAATAGCTTTTAAAGTTTATTATTATTAAATCGAAAATTTGTCTCAAGTTGAACATTAGTTTAATTATAAGACATCGCTATTCAATTCAAACACTGGTTATGTTCTTATTTAATATATGAAAATCAATTTATAAATAAATATTATTTATGAATTTATCTTCTTATATTAAATGTAAAAAAATAAACAATTAACATTACACATAAAGTGCTTATGAATAATTGATATCTTGATTTAAAAAACTCACCTCTAAGTTAAAAGGAAAGTAACTGGGAAAGGAAGTTGTAAATACAAAAGTTCTTTTAAAAATATTTTTTTTCTTAATTATTTTTTTCCACATCTTAATTTTAAAGAATAAAGGCTTTAACAAAATAATTATTATTCAATGCATCTACGAAATTGTAAACATTCATATTGTTTTTTATATGTTTATTTAAATTATCACTTCGATAAAGTGTCATGAGTTTATAATAAATTATTTTTAATTAACAACCAACGTAAATTTTAACGTTTCAAGAGGACAAGAAGATAAAGTCCACCGCTGGTATTATTGCGGTCTAATTGGTTTGACGAAGGTTGGGACGAACTGTCACCTGTTTCAAAGCTATTTCCTGTATCTACAAATCTATCTTTTAACTGAACAGTTTGGTTCTATTCATTACTTCTAATTTTATGTACTGAAAAATATACATAGCTATAATATTTACATAGTCTTAAATATACTTAATATTTTGGTTATTTCTTCGCGCAACTTGATCAGACCCTGCAATCAACAAGCCACCCACATGTTTATTTCATAATAATATTGAAGAGATACTAAAATTAGTATTTTCTACATTCAACGTATACTAAACATCATCTTACAAAAATGTATGTTATTAAATGTTATTAAGAAAATATATATTTGGAATGCAAAATTTCATAAAAAAAATAAGTTTTTATTTCAAAAAAGAAATTGAGGTAAGTTTTAAAACAAAATTTTCGATACGGACTGTAAAAGCATTATAATTAAATTAAAAAGTCATAAAAATCAGTTAGCTCTGGCTCTTTATTTTGTATGATATATCTAAAATAAATAATAAAATACTCAGAATATATGATATATTTATGAAAAATGCTATGTTTTGAGATATTCATACATTAATTGTGTATTCTCTTAACATATTTACCGACTTTTGTTTGTTGTTCGTATACTAATGTAGATCTTCTAAAAACAATATATGACTCTAAAAACAATGTATGACTCCAAAAACAATATATGACTCTGAAAACAATATATGACTCTAAAAACAAAATCGACTCTAAAACAATATATGTAAAAAACCCATTCAAAGCAATAAATTCAAGATTAAATGTAGTTAATAATATATAAGAAATTGTTATTCTTTTATTATATTGTAAGATGTATTGTCATATCGATTTTTAAACGAAACAAAACCATGTAAGTAACAAATAATTTATGAAACAATGACGTGATACATTTTAAACATTTAAAGAAATAAACACTTTTACGTCGATTCTAAAACTATACGAAGTTACTAAGCATATTATAATAAGGTCATAACAAGGTCATAATCTATCTACTTTTAAATCAAAACATGTACCAAGGAGATTTATTAATGTAGCCATGTGCTATAAAAGGCACTTGTTGTAAAAGTTAAGCCCCTTACTTATAAAACTATAAGGGGTCTTGATATATATTACGCAAAATGGTATAATATAGTGAAACCGTACACGTTTGAACCCTTTTAAATAAAATATGTCATATTCTACAATGTTAGAGGCATCGGAAGAGATAAAAGAGATTAAAGAAATATAACAATAAATACATTTACGTATAATGAGTACCACAATATTAAAACCACACAGTCTGACTACACAACAACTCAGTTGACAGATCGACATTACGACTATTTGAAGGAACATTGTACTAAATATGTTAAGTATTTAGATTATTTTGTCAATTTTTTACTATAATATATAATATATTATACGTTAAATCTAAAATTGTCCAAGAACTCCAAGAACCAGAAATTGTTACCTGAATTCAGTAACTATTTACAATCATACAGCGACATTCTGTAGCCGTTCTGTAAGTTATAATTTAACTCAGCGGAAGAAGCTCTATCTCATAATGTCAGATTCAATTCATTAAATAATGACATATGCTTTGTTATTTATATCATACTTTACAAGGTTTTTTCCATTCATATTTAATGAATACCTTAATTTCGGAAAACATAAGCTCATTAAATATGGTAAATGATAAAGTAATTTAAAAATTATTAAAATAAAATATATGCTTGAAAACCTTATTTTTTTATAATTGTTATATAATCAAAATCATTTAATAAATTGTTAATTTTAGTATTAGTAAACTTTTATAATTATAGAAAATGCTGGCCAAATATCTGAAATATTTGATAGTAAAATATCCTGAACAAATCAACAAAATTATCAAGTTCATCAATCTTTCCAATCCTTCCATTGAACAAACTTTTGCAAAAATAATTTTCTTACCCCTGTGCTCGTGCTCTAGACCAAACAAATATTTGCTGTTCGGATACATCTAGATTATTTTATATTATATTATCTATTTATTTAATTTGTGTCGATCGTGTAACGTGCAACTTGAAAAAAGTTAAAAAAACCTTTGCAGATAGTGAAGTGGTTTGTTTAAAAAAATATTGAACATTATTAATTAATACAGACTTCAAAAATATGTGACTCAAACCTGTTATTATGAAGAAATGCTTCTTTACAGTAATTTTAATCAGATTTTATTGAAAAGTACACTCAAATCCTTGTATAACGATTATTTTTTGCAGTACCTTTAGGAAACAAAATAAGAAAACCATGTTTTGCTTTTTTTTTCTGGCGTCTCTACTATTATATTTTGAGCCTGTTGATCCATATTACGCTTAATAATAATGTGTTTTTTCATTTGTGGCAACATTTTCCTACAAACGTAATAAAGAATTTTATTTAAGTTACCGGAGTATTTATCTTTAAAATATTTGATTATCATATTATAGTTTAAAAGTTAAAAAGATTCACTGATTAAAACGTTGTCAGCGATTTTATTACAAAATTTATGGATAATGCTTGGAATGGTTTTGTCTTTGTCAAGTGTCAAATGTGATCGATGAAGACCGTAGTATAGGTAGCAAGATTGCAACTTTTCTGTCTTTATTTATAAATCTATGGTTTGATACAGTAAAATAAAATGCTATTTGATGATTTTCATTTTGTTTTTGACCTATAATATTAGTTTAAAGGAGTATGTTTGTTACGTTCCCGTAAATGGTGGAATCAGATGAATGTTACACTACCACGTATCAATGTACGAGTGTCTAATAATAGGATGGATATCAAAAACCTTTGTTTATTCAACTTGCTTTTGTGTTATTCTTTTATTTTTATTTCAGCGATTAAACTTACTCATGTCATTAACTTTGAACACGTGTTTATTTATTTATATATTTTCCACTTTCAATCGATATCAGTGATCACTTGTGTACGTGAAATTGAGGGAGTCTGGAGAATCTATTTTGATACTTTATTTATCGAGATAATCGCTTCTGTAAAGGTAGTTAGTAGTAGGTATTTAAACTTACAATGAAAGGTATTACAGTTTCAAACGTGCAATAGTCGGAGAAGAATCACACAACAAATTCAGGATATTTCCTTAATGTGATCACTGTATAACCAGCGTCAATACGTAACAAACAACTTACGAACAACTAGAACTAACGCAATTCATACGATTGGAAGGCTTACGATTTGTGGAATCAATAAAAATAAATTTAATCAATCTTTCAGAATTTCATGATACTCTTATTTTTTTTTAAATAAATTAAATTCAAGGCGACCAGTTATTGATATTTACAATCAACAAATAGCAGTTAGAAATTCACGATTGAATAGACAGAGTAATGATTTATGTCCTGGAGTCAGCATTAAAATAAACAACAATTCTACTCTTACCTTCGTCAACCAGACAGCAATATTACCGGCACCGGTCATCTTTAACAACCAACGAGAAACGAGTCGATATAATTGATTACTAATTACAAAAATACACTAAAGGTAGTCTTTATATTTTAAGAATCTCTACATTTGTCCAAAATTTGATTTTTAAATTTTTTTAGAATTAAAAGTTTTAAATAATATTTTGATATTTACTTAATCCACTTAGAAATAATGTCCATTAGTGATTAAAGGGCACCTTAAGTTATGAAAGGAAAGTAAAGTAAAATAAGATAGAAAATATTGAAGACGTTCATGCAGAATATGCACGTCCGGAAGCTATCAATATAAGCTTTAAGTTTTATAACTTTTAACGAATTATATTCCAAAACTTTTAAGCATAAAACTTTTAATCGTGAGGCATTAAACTACAACTTTACGAATTTGGTCTGATTTTATTTATAACAAGCATTGAACGATCTGACGTTTATTTATTTTAATAAAATTGATTTTAAGAAAGAATAAAAATGAACATTTATTTAAGAATAACAGTTTTTTTTTAAAATGGCATTTATGTAAAGATTTAAATTTTCAAATAAATAAAAAAAACAATATGTATAAAAGCTTGTATTTTTTGGTGTCTGAGTGTTGTTCATGTGTAAAATGTGTTTGTATTTACAAATACAAAATATATAAGGTGTATTTATCAGTTGTATAGTACCCATAGTACAATAAGCTTTGCTTATTTTGGGGCTAGATGGCGTTGTGTGTATATGACCGAATATTTATTATATTATGAATATTATTATAACTGTAGGTATTTCAAATAATTTAGTCTTATTATATATAAATGCCTTAACTTACAAACACGCAATATTTAAATTCTCAATACTCTTAGAAGTCATAAATTATGACCAATATATCAGATTAGTTTTTCTCGTTCTTGCGAGAAAAACGGTATAACACGTCACGGTTACTGGTTCGAGACCGAATATAAATATCCTGAATAATAATATTCAAATTTAATTTGTAAAGTAACTAAGCAATTTATTATATATAATCTTGTAAATATGAAAAAAGTTTTATGGTGTGCACATAAATTCGGATATCTATCGCCAGAGATAGTAAACACGAATTATTTGCTAAAAGTTTAACTCTCAATCACATTGACAGCAAAAAGCGACCGCAAAATATCATTGCCTTGAATAAGACAGAAAGGTATAATAGTAATACAAAATGTGTTTAAAAATCTGAAGCATTTTTAATTGGTTCTACCAATAACAATTTTATTTTTTATATAATACTAACTAACTTTGCATAGTGTAATATATTTAAAAATGTAAATATCCTTTACCAGTCAGTATCTATACTTAGTATGTAACTGCTATCCATAAATGTGCAAATCTGACTTTTATTTCTCCTCTGAGATCGATTTCTGAACTAACAATTTCCATAACATTTTTCTTTCGTTTATAACTCAATAATATTTAAGTACTTACTTTTAAATATTAAAATTGTACATTTAGAGTAGTTTTCTTTCAAGCTTATTATATCCGAGTACCAGAGCGTGCTAATAATTAGCAAGGTTTAGTTTAAAAGCTTACCAATTAATATAATCTGTCTGTATATTTAGCCGGATATATTCAGGTTCATTGTATATGAGTTTATCCGACTAATTTATAATCCATTAGGAGTCCGTGCTTCGAGCTCACGATTTAAAACCCCGAACGGTTTAAAAACTGAAAAATGTAGGAATTTGACAGTTTTTTTATATTCATTGTACAGATACAATTACCGTTTAAATATGAAAATTTACCAATGAATGTTAAAATATTTAGCTCGTATAATAGCTGTCCTTAAAAAATACTTTCTAAAGCTTTACAATTGTGTTTTAAATTACAACACTAATAAAGTCTGTAACGATAATGGTCGAACTTTTAAACGCTATCAAATAAAATTTGATTTCATAGCTATCATTATTATTAAAAAAAAATTGCATAATGTATTTTTTTATGATTTTACGATTATTTTTCTTTAAGATTAAAACTTTCAATGTGCTGCATTTTTCATTCTTAGTAGAGTTCCTCAAAAACCTGAGTACTTTTTATTCTTAAGTCGAATACTAAAACCCATTATTCTTTATATTTACGTTAGCAAAAAAAAAAAACCATATTCATGTAATTGTTTTAGATCTTCGTGTTTTGGTATCACCGCCACCGGGTGATAAGTCCGGACTGCTTTTAATATGAATATAAAATTACTAATGAACCCAAAAAATTTAGGGTTTATTATAAATTGTATTTAGATATGTTATATATATTACTTATATTTAGATATATGATATCGCTGTTGCCAGCGACTCCGTCCGCGAGGACTTAAGAACACAGAACTCGTAAGAATTTCCATCTCTCGAGCTTTTTTTAATCAACTTTATTTCTAAAACTGCTCTCCACGAAAAGTCCTATTACTATTTCATGAGAATAATATAATATAACTTTGATCCAACGTGAAAGTTATTTCTTAGTACTGATGAGAGAATTATTAGATTTGAATAAATTACTTTGAAGATTACCTCCGACAAATAAACTTATGAAGTATCAACTGACAAACATACCTTATTACACAGTTATTATATTTAGACTAAAAACCACAATATGAGATTTGGTATAGTAAAAGTTTATATTGAAAAGAAGTGCTGAAATTCTGAAAAATAATAAGTTCATTGTTTATTTCCGCAATGTCAATGTCAAGTATACATCACCCTGATAACTAATAGTCGTTAATTACTCGTAAATTGTCATCTGGTGTAAAGGAATAAAAATCTAACATATATTTTTATTAATTTTCACAATATTGTATTTTCTATAATATAAATTTAAATTATGCCTTAAAAATGTGGTCGTTTATCCCATCACATATCAGCTTATATGTAACGTTTGTACTTTTAACAAAGCGCCATCTATATACTATTTTAATGCAGTCAATAAATACCTTCATACCGCCTTCTATTGGAATCTTATGGAACTAATATATAATTGTAATATTAAAAACATTTGATCATTAATGTTGAGATGAATACCCTCGGTGACCTTGAGAAGATCAGCAGTCTTACAGCTCAAATGATATTATTTTAAGCATTTTACCTAAAAACGGTTTCACTATATATATACTTTTGGTATAAATAAAGACCCTTATAGTTTTATAAGTAAAGTTTAAAGTTTTACAAGAAATGCCTTTTAAACCACATTGCATATATTCATAAATTAAAATAAAAAATGTCAATTCATATTAAAATTATGAAATTATAAAATAGTTTTGGAACAGCTGTTAATGTAATTATGTTTTAAACACGTTTTAAACTAAAATCCTTTACTTTTTCCATGATTTATTTGCGTTTCCAATGGGATATGTTTAGATTAAGCAATATGTTAACAAATCTTAAAAGAAGCAAAGAAAAAAATCTTATTTGCTATTCTTTACATTTCTCTCGGAGCTATGTTATTGCTTCGAACGTGTTTCTTGGTCTTCTTTAAATAATGGGAATCACGTATGGTATTCCATTTTATTATTATTAGCGGATATACACCAGTATATAATATATCAATATCTCAAACAGTAAATAGTTATTTATTACACATTTAGAGTTTTCAACTTCTTAATTGAATCAAAATGATTACGTTTTTGGAAAAATTATCACGCTTCGATTTTTATAAATTTTAAATGAAACTTGTAAATTCGGAAAATAATTTTCTGTTAAAAATCTATTTCGTATATCGTGTCTGTTATCCAATATCGTTACTTTCAAAAGTGTAATTGAAGTTATACAAAACACCATTAAGGAGTTTTATTTCTTTCTATATATTTTATAAGTTTCTTTCAACAAAAAGAAAAACATCTTGAAAAGATTCATATAATAGACAACTAATATTGAAACCAACGAAACATTGTTTCTAAAATACTCATTGGATACACAAATGAATCTAAGTATTTTTATTGCCCTTCATTCAAAACGGGTCATTTAAAACTTTTAACCCTTAACCTTCTCAGTATACAGTCACACACTACATTACAACCCGTCAAACAATTACTTTATTTATAAGAATAATAACAAAGAAAATAGAGTTGGTCTCAGGGAGAAAATGACCATAATATCTCACTGAGAGCTGGTCAGCACACAGATCACTTAGGCCACAGATGGTCAGGCGGCACTTACAAATATTTTCATCTTAATTTTGATAAGAAACAGGAAATGACTATGTTACAACTTACATTGAGCAGGATATATAAGTTTGCACGAACATGTTATAATACACACATATACTAATAAACAATTTTGTAATTGTAATTATTTTTAATTAATGAAAATAAGTTTTAAATAAGTTTTTGTTTGTTTTCAACCCTTCGACTGTAGCTACGGTAATGAGTGCTCTGCAAATTGTTTACATAATATTACGGTGTTTGAATCCTTGCCCGTATTGGTTTATTTTTCATTTTAAATTATTTATATTAAAGTTAGCTTAACATGGCTATATGTTTGTAGATATTTTCACATTAGACAATGGAGCAAAGTTAGAAACATTGGATAGGTTTTTCAGAAGAAGCCTAAAAGATGTCACTACCGTCCCGATAAAGAATAATATGTATAGATTATTAAATTCACTGAGTCTGGCAGCGATACGGTGGCTCAATTGGTAGAGCGACGGGACGGTTTCCCAGAGGTCGCAGGTTCGATTACCTGCCCGTATCGGTTTATTTTTCATTCTATATTTATTTAAACTGTTCAAAAACCTAATTGACTAGTCCCTACCGTAATCCCCATTTCCGTCTCTAAAAATAATTATTCTATTGAATGTTAATTAATATAAAATCTTCTTAATTTTAAAAGATTCACATCGGATTTTTTATTCCAAAAACAATGTTTCGAATGGAATCTGTGATTTCTACCTTTCATTGTGATATATAAAAGTTTCATAAGAATTTACATTATTGAATGAATATCAAACCAACTCCAAGACACGTATATTCTTAAAAAATATTCTTAAATTAATAATAAATTTACTACAAGTACTACTGATACTGTATCTTTATCACAAAGTACTAATTTACACTAACAGATTTGACTATTACATATTCAATTTGATTTTTATTACATATTCAATTTTGATTTTTATTACAATATCAAAATTTAATTAATTGATTAATTTCATGTTCATGATGAATATAATTTTAATATTATGTTATTATTGAAATAATTAATTGTGAATCATCATAAATCATATTTGTAAAATATTTATTCTTGTATTTTAAAATTTGATTGTAAAATTGTTTTATTGGTAGTTAAATATATTGTTAATTCTGGTATGGACTGAAAGGGTAGTAGTGGGTTGTTTATCACTTAGTATTTAAGCCTGTGGGGTATCGGAGGGGGATGATTTACATTTTAAATGTAAAGCATCATATTATAAATTAAAAGTGATTCACATACTTAAATAGTTTCGTTCATTTATTTATCATGGAACCAAATTAGTGTGACGATAGAGCATACCCGACATATACGTAGCAAATAAAATAATCTAAACGAGTAGATATAATATTTTGAAATGACTTATTTATGAATATAATATTAGAACTAGAAACAGAAGCTGATTTACTATATATAAGCTTACGATAGAAAATAAGTCTCGATTATCGTCACAATATTCAGTTAAATATATAATATACTTCATATAACAGTTAAGATTTAGTAAATATCTATCTTTACTTACAGTTACAAATAATTTTGGGCTTTTGTCTTTTTTGGTTTATTTATTCCATTAACTATTTACAAGTAATTTTGTTACTCTACACTTAGTTAATAATCACGACCGGCAATAATCACGGAGTATTTTTTAACTATTATATTTTTCTTTAATTATTTACAATTACTTTTACCAATCTCCCTGCAAATAAATTATTTTAATCATTTAGTGTTTTGCTATTATATATTTCTTAAGAAATTAATCAATCTTATCTAAAAAAAGGAAAAAAGAGATTAAATAAGTTTGGGTGGAAGCGCCACATGGTTTGCTTATTTGAAAGTAATTTAAAAACATGAGCAAGTCAAATAAAGAAGATTTCTGAATTTGACAAGAATGGATTTAAAATGATCCTTGTCAAATAACGTTTTTATAAAATTTGTCACATAGCTAATTATCTTTGTTATTTCATATTTTATTATAAATATCTATTATATAAATACTGCTGATTTCAATTCATAATTAATAATTGTCACTCACGTTAGGTCTTCTAGATAAATCTTTTATTTTTACACCAAAAAAAAATAGAAGTTCTAAAAGAAAGCAAAGGAGCCGCTTTTTTTATTTTTAGCAGCAGTAATTTTTTATTTTGAAATACCTTTTACCATAATAAAAAATAGCTCAATAAAAATAATCTCTTAAGACAAATATATAAAAAAGATATCATCAAGTAAACTTAATTTGGGATCATTATTAAAAATAGTTTAGTTTTAGTTTTAAAAATAGTTTAGTTTTTATATCCTGGCACATTATGTTCTTTGTGTGAAAGGTTGTCATACTACTGTTATTTATAGTAATCTTGAACTTTAGAAGATTCCTCCACAAATTAATTGAAAAATTCCAAATAGCCTGTGAGTATTCATTTTCTATACACACAGAAGCTTTTTTTAAAATCTTATCTTTAAAAAGCTTTTAGAAATTTAATTATAAATGTATTAGTTTCGCGATAACGACTTCGATTGTAAGTGTTTACAGCAAACAGTCTGCGTATTTTATAAAATAGGATCAACAGCTTTGAGTGTAGAAATATTTAAGAATGTGGAAATCTTTCATTTTTAAAAATATACATATAGCGAGATTTAATTATACGTATAGACGTTAGAATGTATGATGCTATAGATTGATGCCAAAATGCTATACATTGTAATAGAGGGGGCCTCTGTATCGCAATGGGCTGACCTACCAAAATTCTCTCGAGTTATTTTGTATATATTTGTAACCTGAAATTTGTTTACAAATATGTATTTGAATAAACAGGAAATTTGTTTTTGTATTAGGAGTCTTGCAACCTTTCCTGAAAGTCTTTCAAGGAGTCAATTTCCCAGCAGCGTACAACAAATAAATAAAGACAGAATATATCAACCTTGAACGCTTTGTTCGTGACTTGACTTTACACTAAGCTTGAACAAAAAAACAGTTATTTTTATGTATTTTTCAAGAATGAATTTGTATTTAAACTAACAATATGGGTAGTGATTTCGATCGTATACTAGGAATGAAACTTGCAACAGGATATGTAATTATCGATGTATATAATAGAGTTAAAGTTAATATTTTTAATGAATTAACTGTCACACTTATTTCCTTAATAATTGAGATCAGTTAAATTAATGAACTGAGATAAAACTATATTTTAGATCTATAAGCGAAGTGATCACAAAAAAGTCACTTCATCCATTAAATAACAATATATTACTTTACTCAACTTTTACCGATATATTACTTAGGTAAATCTCAAAGACTTTCAATCATCATCAATCGTATACATGACGCATTAGAATATTTTCCCTATCCTTACAATTGCTCTCTCGCTTATATAATCTGACCTTAAAATCTAACATGAAAACTACAGTGTTAACTCTGTAATAAAAATAAACAAGACTAATAACTTAAACAATTTTAATACTTTCTTGATTGAAAGGAATTACGAAACTAAAAATATTTTGATGAAATATAATTTTGTCACAGTATAAGAAACAGACATTCAAAATATTCCTCTTTGAAATGATATAAAAATGGGGGTTTTACATTTTAGCCTAGTTACCAGCTCTTATGCTCAGAATAATTTTTTTCCACTTTTATTTCAAAAAAGTACTAACAATATAACTACGCCTCGTTAAGTAGCATGAACTAACCTGCCGCCAAAAATAGCTCTAACTGTCTTATAGCCTATTTAAGCTGTTTTTGCCCCCCCCCCGGCAAAAACTTAATTCCTAGCTGACCTAGATTAATCATTTTTAATATTTAAGGTTTAAATATAAAACTACTATAAATTTTAGCCTCCTAACACTCGTTGCAAAGCTGAGAACTAATCCACCAAAAACCCACTTTTTCTGTTACTCACCTAGGAGGATGGAGGATACTATTTCATACCTAATTCTAGAAGAGGTAGAGATTTGAAACCTTGCATGTAGTTAAAGGAATTAGTGACCAAACCTGAAACAAAATTGGAAACTTGTCAAAATTTTGCTGTGTTATTGTGGCTATGTGACAAAGGTCAAGTTTAGTTAAAATTATATAACTTTAGTGACCAAATTTATTGAAAAAGAAAATGTTAATTTACAATTTTGTTATTGCTGCTCGGGCGGTGTCATTGGATTCGTCTGTGTATTTTTGCCTGCCCATAAGATTATATGTTAAAAATATTTCGGAACTTTTTTAACTAATGTAAGACTAAATAAAAAATAAGTGACGAAAAGAAAAGGAAATTGTTGGTATTGCTGTTTGTGGGTATTATTGGTCTCATCTTAGCAGGTATGTCAAATACCGACCAGCTTTATCTTTAAAAAGGCAAACAACCAAGCTTAGCAAGTGTTAGATTTGCTACTTAGACCAATCTGATACCATAACCTTTGTTTGGGATGAAACCTTAGTCTATCAGATATATCATCTTAAAGATGAGCCAGGAGAACTCAATCAACTTTCACTCAGATTGTTTTTGTCTTGGAATAATATTTGTTTAATAATTAAAGCATATATCAATACAGTGATTGATACAGCAAGAGCGTTGCTGAGACCGTAGCGTCGGAATATATTATATTTTTATCAAGCTTCTTAATGAGATGAAATATATACAAAGCACCGAAATGACGCTGAGAATGAAGCACACTGAAACGAGTGCTTAGGATAATAGTTTCAGATACGCCAGGAGTTGATCCTTTTTATTGCCTATTTTGAACTCATCCGTGGATTCTTCGCGTACTTATCCTCACCTCGTAACTGTATCTCAAAAACGAAATTACTGCGAATAAATGTGGGTAATAATGTTTTCCAGTTTACATTCAACATGGGGCTGGGGCATTCAGGATCTATTTAGAATTATCTAATGCTAACAAAATTAAAGCTATTGAAAAATGCCCTAAACCAAACTACTAAACAATCCACTGAAACAGCCCGCAGTAAATTTACCAGAAGAGCCCATATCAGTTTTGAAAATCTCGTCTTAAAATACTTAATTTCTGAGAAGCCCTTAAAAAAGTTTAGACGACATACATCTACGTACATAGTAACTTGTAACTTATAGTGCATTTATGTTTACAAAATTAGAAAAAAATGTTTTTATTCCCTGATTCAAGAAAGTTACTAATACTGGGCGTGATCTATCACCTTTATTCCCTAACTTTTGTACTTCTAGTAAGTTGCTATTAGATAGTTTGACAGAGAATAACGGTCTATCATTTGAGCAATTTTTATGGCAGAGTGTCATATGGAGTTTCCAATTTTTCTACGCCAAAGAGAACTATACTTCAACGTGTCACCTTCTTTTCCGAGTTGTATAGTATTGTACAGTTCTTCGAATCGACACGAGTCGACACGAATCGATACGACCTTCTAACAGAGACAGCGTTACTAAAATTAAGTAATGTTAAATATCTTTGTAAAGCATAGTTTTATCTAAAATACATTTGTTGGCACTATTTTTGTGACTAAAGAAGATCAATTTTAGTGATTTGTACCTCTTTGTGTTTTTTATATTATCCGCTAAGCTCCTAGAAGGTCACGCGTGTAATAGTTTAGCATTAATTGAATAGATTCGAATTGATAGATTATTAAATAAGCGTTTATTATAATATATATTAAGTCTTTATTAAGATTGTTAGTGGCTTATTGATATTGTACAAAAAATAAAATATAGGAGATAGTGAAAATGTTTGCCCCGTATTTTTGGTCATGATCTTACAGTACAAAAAATATATATGATCCTGTCGGCGATAACACGAACCAGATTCCTTTTCAAACGAATATAACAGCATTTAAAAAAAAAACAAAAAAAAATATTTTTATCTTGAAACATTGCATTTGTATTGATTTCCATTCGAAATGAAAAATATAAAATTCCGTATTAAAACAATACTAACATCGGCCCCAGCGAGAACTGAATACTGATCAAATGAATCTGAAGGTAACAAAATGGCAACACTACAGTGACAGATTTAGCTTTACTGATCTTGTTTTTCAGTACATCTTTATGGCTCATTCGTTACAAGCTATAAATATAACATGACATATTAAATATATATTGGCAAAATATTGAAAAATATTTTTATTTATATGTATGTTATCAACCATACATACGGACCACACTTGGAATATAATAAAACCAAAAATAGAATTCTGTCATAAAAATATAAAATGAAACATTAAGAAAAAATATGACTTGGTATAATAAGGTTAACCAAATTGAAATATTATTCAATCTTCATTTTGTTTTACTGATTACGTCAACACTGTACTTAATTAAATCAACAATAGTTTATTATATACATTACTCATGAAATTACTGCACCATTAACAGTTTTATTATGGTTTATTCAATAAATAAAAAAATAAAAAATAAAAAAAATCTTAATTTAGTATTAAGTATTCGGTTGATCCGATTAAATTCAGTCGATTAAACAATCTTTATTATTTTTATTAAGCAATAAAATAAATTTAGTTTTGCAATTTTTTTTAAATTATTTTTTTTTTATCTTTGAAAGAATGACGGTGTCATGTAAAATACTTTTATAGTGGAATAAATCTTTCAAAAGTCATAAAGAATGTTTCTATTGTATATAAAAGGACATTAACCATTTATACTCGCAGTATAATATTTTAACTGTTATGTTAAAGAATTTAAATGTAACATTTCAAATTCAAAGGCTATATCTATATACATATATAGAAAGTTCTAATACCAGAGTCTACACGACAGCTTTAAACAGCTGGCCTCCAATATTGTATTAGAAAATAAATATATTTAAATTACTTATGTTACTTAATGAGATTAAGATAAAAACAAATACTAACATGTAAATAACACTATCATCAAATAACTTACATTCCTGTCCGCACTAACTAGAGATTTAACTCGGACCTTGCATTCATCGCATTCATGCATTGTACATTCTTTTGTTCAGAGACCGCAAAACAAAATGTGCTACCATTGCAAAATTCATTTTACCAATCTACATAGTTGGTGTTGGTCTGTTTAATTTTTAACCAACGTACTACAAAAAATGTACAATATATCTTAGATAGATCTTATTATAGAATGTAATAATATATCTCGTAACTTATGTGACTATATCTTCAATCATTGTTTTAAACGCATCAAAGTGTTAAGGTTTTGTTCGAGAATTAGAATTATAACCCAAAAAAATAATGTTTATAAAATTAAACCTATTAGCATCCTTCGAAGAAATGTCAATGTCTTATGAGATAGAATATTAACTAAATTAATATCATATTTCGGATAGTATAAAAATATACCTTTAAACCTTATTATTTGTATTCATATCAGCGCCCATTATGAATGTGTGACTTCTCGTAGCGTCGATAATATCATAAAAAATATTTAACAAAGTTTTATATTTGCGTATGTAAAATACTATAAATTAATTTTATATAATCATATTATATTTACATGTTTGTTAAAGTAGCCTAAGGAGATGCTTTGTGTGAGTATTTTATGAAAAAGAAGGCCGAGAATATTTGTTTTTGTCAAAGCTTGTATGCTTAAGACACGAGTTTTGATATGGGTTGATGATAAAGAGTGTACGAGACACATTATGTGGCTTTGACCAACTAAATCTTCTTTTTACCTAAATAAAAATACGGAATGAGTTTAAATGAGATATATTAAATATTGAAATCCGTTTACAGTTTTTAATTTTAGTAATTTTAAAAAAGTAATTTCATTGAAATTAAAATTCATTTCACCAGTTTACTTCAAAAACTCAAAAGTGTTGTACAAAATTATTCCAACATTTGCGCACTTCAACAAGGCATTTATGTTATAAATCAACGACGTAAGCTAAACCAATTAGGGTTATTTTTTCTGTTTAATGAATCGTTAAAAATATTTTTTTGAATTATTATTATAACACATTATATTTACATTCTAGTAAAAAATATAAAATAAATAAGAAAGAAATAAGATTGTGATAGTATAAATAAAAAATGTCTAGAATTTAAAACCAACGCTACATCGGACATAAGAATAATAGTTCGTATTTATTTTCGATTGAAATATCATATCTGCAATTTAATGTATATTATTGTTTCCAAGATTTATTAGAAAATTTATAATAGAGAACACGATTAATAATAGAGGGCTAATAAATATTCAGCTTGTAAAATAATTTCAGAGTATAATTCAAGTTCAAAACATAAGTTCATTGATTCTTATAAAGCTGATGAATTCAAACTTGAGCTGATATATTCAAAGTTTACTCTAATTTATCTCCATAATGAATTTGAAGTAATTATTTTACATAAAACGTAATTGCAATTCTGCTTTGATTAATTATTATTACTTTCCCGATGTTTTTAGTATTTTAAAACAATTCTAATTATTTTAAATACTGTTTACTTAATCAACAGCAACAAAAGTTGGTATTAAATGACCCTGCTGAAATTTCACTTTGCAGCGTCCCGGAAACACTTAATTTTAAAAGTTCTTCTATTCAAACTTATTCACGAACCTCGCGAGACTAAAAGTTTGTTTATTTTCCTGTCCTTTAATTTACATGATCAAATAAAGAAATATACAAAAAAAAAGCTTTAAAAACGTAAGTTCTTTCGTCTCAAATTGTTCTATTTATTAAATTTTATTCAGTGCAATTTGTAAAAATATAATAGCTTATTTGATAATGTTTCTGAGTTAATACTTTATATTTTTAATAGAGTTCCCGAAGACATAGGTAGTGAAGCGATAGTTTGTTTTTCTAGAATCAAAATGTATTTGGAAAAGTAAAATAGTAAACTAACTTTTTGTCTCCTTTTAACTTTGAAGCATTGCAGAAGACACAAATTACACTTACATTTTTTAACCTCAAATTTTATTGACGCAGTTTTTTGAAACCTAATTTTTATTATAATACATATCTTATATATGATTACTTTGCTGATATTTATAATATTTTATATATGTATATTTAATTTTGATATTATATTGAAGCACTATCTAATATTTAACTCAAACACATGGCATAAAATATAGACGGCATTTCGTATTTTTTATATAAATGAAATGTCTGAATTATGTATTAATTATAATTTTATGAGTATATGCTTAAATATAACTATTTTAATAACTTAACAATAATATATTAGGTACTTGGTTGGTCTTTCTAAGAACGGAATAACTGAAAAACACAAAAGCATTTCAAAGATCCATATTGTAATTTATCAGTATTTATTTTTCTTTACTTAAACATTTGACACTAATCTCTATATCGTAGATTGTTTTTATAATGCTTATAAATAAAAAAAGTAACAAAACAAACAATAACTGGATTAAAATTAATGACCCGTGTAGGAATAGAAGCAACGAACTCTGGTTCAGCAGACGGCCAATCAGCAGATATTATAAACTTTTTAATGAAAAATAGCAATAATTAATTGTTTGTTTAACATATGATTTTTATACGTATCTAACACTTTTGTAGCCATCGTCATTAGAGGTATTGCTCTCCATGACTTATTCCCAATATCTAAGTTTTCAAATTTATACGTCGTTTTGTACCAGTTAGTGTCTTTTTTCACTCCTAAGCAGTGGACGGTGCTTTACAATATGTCGGAAGAAGTTATTGCATTGACTGTTATTTTCATGCACAGTTTTATTGTTTTATTTAAGTATTGTTCAAATTTACCTTATATTTATTTATTACAATGTTTTGTACTTTTAAAATGTTCTAAAATTTAATAAAGTTTTTCTTTATTATAATTTTGCGAAACAACCAATCAGACCTGAGGCACGCTGAGCGGGTCGCGGCGCCGTCTTGACTGAAGGGTTGCCGAGGATAATTATATCGCTTTGGTTTTCTGTTTTTTGTAAGTGATTGGATTTTGATGGAGTGATCAAGTGAGTTGGTTTATAGTGAGAGTAATAATAGGAGAGACTAGACTGAGATTAGCGCCCTGAACCCGCTGCTCGGTCGAAACTAACATTGTTATATAAATAAACGTATGTAGGTGTGATCTATGTATGTGAATTGTTAAACTATACTGGGTGACATTTTATAAAGGCAATTAATAACTAATTGATTTGAAAATCCGTGAATTGTATATGTTTTATGTGAAAAGTTAATGATTAAATGAAACAGTCCTTGGTATAAGGGTTAATAAAACTAAAGAAAAATAACATTTTACCATCTGAAATTATATTTTGTTATTATAATTACTTTGAAACGACATGCAACATGTGCGCGGTATTTGGTTTGTTAAATTAAACATTATATTTGTAAATATCTCTGATAGCACGTAAGTAACATAACAGGGCTGACATGTGTACTGGTTGTGGCGTCGTTACAATGTTAATTGGTATTGGGGAGAGATTTTTTAAATATTATTGTAATTTAAGCTTGTTTAGTTGGTCACAGTAAAATTATATATGTTATGTAAATTGTAGTATATTTTAACTCGTGTCAAAATGTTTGAAACATAGTAGTACTTACTTTTGATATTAACAAATAGTCTTGTAACTCTTTTCCCTTATATAACCAATACGTTATTATGCGAAGTATCTCCAAGTTCTACATTCATTTTATTGATGTCATCTTTATTCAAATTTTGTCTAATATTTGGTTTTGCTTTAAATATTATATACTAATAAAATAATTATGGTTTCTTTCTTTTAAAATATTGAATAGATTACTACGTATTCAATCTACATGGGAGCTAAAAACAATAATATTTAAAAATATCATGTCTATTTATTTGTTTGCTCAGCACGCAAAACCAACTGAGTTATAAGCTATTTTCCTTTTTTTTTATCGTTGGAAAATCTGTTACTTCAGCAAATTGTATAAATTTTCACGGGTAAATAGAAAAAATGTTTGGCAAATAACTACAACAATATGTTTTTGCAATCGCAGCTTATTTGTTCGTAAGAGTCTTGTTAGTGCAGCTGCGGGTAGAAAATAAGTGTTGACAGTGTAATATCTACAAGTTTTTGGTATTTTATATAAATATTTATATAAAATCAATATATGTATATGTTTTCTATTAACATATTAGTTTACATTTTTACCCAAAATACACGATTAATTAAAGTGATGATTCAGCACCGTCTATACGCGTTTAATTAAGATTTTGATGCTATTATCTATTAATCATGAGCTGATGATAACTTCAATAACCCCTTTGCTTTTAAAATGTAGCTATTTTAAATGTATAGTGTTAAATATTACAAAGCAAAACTGCTTTCAAAGTTTTTACTTTAGGGAACACTATTACTTTTTTTTCTGACTGTTTTACTAAGGCTTTTCTTAAAAAAAAAAATTAAAATAAAAAACATTTTTTTTTAAAAGTACAAAACGTTTTTTGATTATCAAATTAATTGCCACTGACCTGAAAAGAGCTGGCGAAAGACCTCATCTGGGCTTGTCACATGACTAAATCATCCTTTATTGCAGTATAGTTAAAATTTTAGAAAAAACTACTCTAAATAAATCTTGAAACAGCCTGGCAACGATCGCTTTATAAACACGGTGCATCATCTTTTTAAAGTGACCTACCTTTTTACGTTAAGGACACGTTTACGAAACAGATGGCAAATCACATAACTATAACATAACATATTGACAAAGCTTGACTACGCACACATGTATAGTCACGAAATAATGTCTACATGAAACAATTTTGATAGATTGAACTTATTGGTTTTTTAAATATTATACTTTTAATAATTCAAATTATTATTTTTTTTGTTCTATATTATGTTATATTATATTATATTAGTATTGTTTGTGGCCTGAAGGTTCAAACGTTGAAGGCTGCTACTAGATCTTCTAGACGAAAAAGGCTAGCCAAGTTTAGACTTGTCTTGACAGTTTTGATAAGATCTTTCTATCAGACTTGAAGGATTAACCTGAAGGTATACTGATGGATGAATATTACTATCTTCTAGACTTATAGAATTAGGTGCGTCGAGTTTAGATTTGTTTTGTTGGTTTTGATAAGATCTTTCTATCAGACTTGACGGAGTGACCTAATTGTATACTAATTGATGGATGATATTGGATCTCCTGGACGGATTGGACTAGATGTGCTAAGTTTAGGTTTATGGTCTTACGTACTTTGCTACAAGTACGTAATGCAACAATATATTCACTAAAAAGTAATGGAAATATAAAAATCTAGTCGACAATACAGAATATTGTATAAACTGTAAAGTATCCAGTTAGGTTTTATAAAATATTTTGTATTCGCACAGCGATCTTTATCAACAGAAATTTTGCCTGAAAGAAGTACAGGACCACGCACGACAACGGTCTTAGTTTTGAATTTTAGACATATTTGTTATAAAGAATAAACCATGTTACAGTATGTTAAGACTCATGTGTCAATTGCAAAGAAGTGAAAAAAAATGAAATTATATTATTATTTTTTAAGATATTTTATAAAGTATTGATAATTTTGTTCCTTGCAGGATTGTAGTTGAGTATGTTATATACCCAAGGTATTTTTTTATTCTGAAATATATGGCAACCAATAAAAGAAAAATGCACCGAAACTACGCCTGAAATCGTGGAATATATGTGAAGAAGTGATGGAAAATCGTTTTATTGATATTAAAAGCTAAAATATTTGATAAATATTTTTAAAGGGATTAAAAATTAATAAACACTTTATCTGCTGTTTTAGTACGTTATGTTTGATTTTGTAGCAATACGTACGGAAAAGTTGATGATTTTCGGCAAAACTGTAAACGTGTCCATAAAGTACCTTTAAAATATCACTTTATCATACAAATATATATTTTAAATATTACTACTAAAAGTTATTATTATAATAAATCTCTATTTTTTAAGCTTAAAAACACCAAATTTAGTAATTATATTATTTATTTATAAATGAAATAAATATTTGCATAAGTAAAATTCGAAAATATGTAAGAATATAGAAAATAGTCAATTTCCGTATGCATAAAAGATTGTCACTTGAGAAAGGCTCGAACGATCTAGTAGTTCTTTGTTGAGTCATTATTTCTAGGTCAAAGTTTGTAAGAGAGAATATTTTTAGAAATGTATATAGTAAGTATAATAAAATAAAAATATCTATAACGATGTTGGCGTAAGTGGTAATTGGTATATTCACTTTTTTAATATATTTTTAATTTTTAACTATCGAAGTTATTCAATTGATTACAGATTTTCATTTGAGGTTAAGGATGACACGTACCAAAGTCAATGACTCCATTTCGGAAGGACAAGAGGACGTTGTCATAAAACCCGACGCCGGTATTATTGCTGTCTGGTTCGGTTGACAAAGGTAGGAGTAGAATTGTCGTTTACCTCAAAGCCGATTCCAGGATCTAAATCATTATTTGTGTATTTAAACATAAATTTCTTACTTTTTATCTCTTAATTGTGGATTTTAAATATTAAAGATCCAGTTGCCTTTAATTTAATTTAGTTAAATACCAACCAACCACTGTAACTAATTTAAAATCATTTACTAAAAAGGAATATTTAAATAAAAAGCACAGTTCAATTAAAACGTGAAAGAATTTACTAGGTACTATTTGTTAAAAAAGAATTTGATCTACTTATAAACTAAGCATTAACAGATCAGCTTCTAAGTCATATAAGTATATAACTTAATTATTAATTGCAAGTACTTTACGACAATAAACTAATGATGAATTCTCAATAAAAGTTTTACACGGGACACAGGTCATTTAATGATAATAAAATACGATTTTTTTTTCATGATCCTAGTCGCGGTGAAAGTCTTTTGTTACTTTTTTTTAGAATTCTTGCTTTTCTCCTTTGCTTCTCGTTAAAGTTGTTGAGTTCGGATGCTTTTATCGCCTTCCTTAGGTGCTGATTATGACACGGCTCAAATTGCAAAAATGTATGCTTTTGCTTCGTAATTTTGACAATCATAACGTTATTTTTAGCAATTCAAAAGTAATTTGCAAACATTTAATGTAAAAACCGGCTTACATTACTAAATAACAGATATAATTATAAAAAAATAGTTACTTAATTTAGACTCACTAAAACAAAATAGTTTATAGGCAATGGAATTCGTCTTAATAATAAATTGCAAAGAATTATAACCAGTTCACTGCGAAGGGTTGTGATTATCGATTAAACATTTTGAAGGTTACATTATCCGTGTTGTAATTGTCAAATACCTATATTTATAATATTAATGACTATACTGACAATATGAAAGCCTGGCGATAATCAACTTGGAGATCTAGTTTTCTTACGTATTCTTCGTACGTAACGTATTCTTAAAGCTCGGACGTAACTTAGTCTGAGAGAAAGACGGTATAACATTAAATACTAATAAAACACAGTTTTTATATTGTTACAAAGAAAGCTTGCGTTGCATATACAAGGACCACAATTATTTATTTTGACAGTAGAATACTTTTACTGTTATGCTAAAGAATTTAAATGTTACATTTCAAAATTAGCTCAGACATATAGCCAACAGATACCAGAGGAATTCTTAAACGAAAGCTTGGAACACCAAACTTTTAAAGTTTTTTACTATTAATATTTAATAGTTTATAACTATTGATACATGTGTATAAAAATATTAATATAAACATATATATAAAAAGTGAAAGTTTGTTCAGCAAGAGGAAAATAATTTAAAGATTATATCACGTCTGGTGTGAGAAATGAAGAATAAAGAACGCTGTGAATCTCCCAGAAATGTTCACCGGTTTTATTCAACACAAGAATTATTATGGAAACCAGTTAAACAAATAAAAATAGTTACGTATAGTCCTATAAATATTGTAAAAAAGTAATGCAATTCTGAAAATGCAGCACTTAAAGTAAGCAGGTAATAACTTTCTCGTTCATTATATAATATTTCAAGACAGTTATAAATATAAACTAAGTTAGTAATGCACTAGTTCCTTCCATACAAAATGTTTCTTACCCGGCGTCATTATGACCGGGTATGTAATTATATAATTTTAAACCGTAAAAACTTCAAAACGAAATGAGCGCGTTAACACGCACTCTAACTGCAGTCGTTGATCTCTTTGAGTGTACTAACTACTGTTTTTAGTGACGCTGCCGTCGGCTACGATGGAGCTAGCACAACTATAAATAGCGGGCCGCTAAGTCAAATAATATACTAATTGATTACTTAGAAGGCAAGTCACATTCTTTAAGTTATCCGATCACAAGCGTTAGACCTAATAAGCACAATATATTTCGCGAAAGGAAATAAGAGGAAATGAGAATTTTGACAAAATATGCTTACTGGTAGTAATCTGATTTATGTAGGGAAATATGAAGCACGATGAAGAGTTGGTTACTAAGATATATATAATAGAATATTCCATTAGATTTTGTTGTTCTCATTGTACTCGCATAATACACAAAAAATAAATTTATTGTTAATAAATTATTAAACCACATTTAAAAGAAAGAACAAAAATAATAATTTCTATACAAAACCTCACTCCTTCATTTACCAAAATAAGCTACTAATGAATCTCTAAATATTTAAAATAAAAATCAGAGTCGTCAATGAGATGAACTCTGCAATAGGTACCAGAGAATAAAATCAACAATAATAATAAAATATATTTTGTATACTTTAAGGATTACGTACAATCAGAATCCATTTAATAACAATATACGTCGTTCAATAACAAAATACGTCTGGCAAGATCGGTTATGTGGCTCTCGTTGACATGAGACTGTCGGCACACTTACTAGAACTCAACTGTTACTCATATAGCATTAGAGGGATTACACGTTAACGTCTTTCAATTCTAGAATTGAATTCTTCGTAAAAAGATCTAAGATATTTTAATATTATAAACCATTATTTAAAAGAGGGAATATTTTTTGATCAGCAGCAACGGATACTTGATGCCAGTGATAGAGAGTACTGATTTAAAGTCTGGTAATTCCTTCCCATGACTTGAGCTAGATTTATGAATAAAAAGTAATGTTCTAACAAGATATATATACAGCAATTTATTGGAAATAAAAAATTACTTGAAATTTATACAATTTAGGAAAGTTCTTGTAAGATTCTATGTATATGTATTATCACATTTTGCCTGCCGAATCGAAATCTGAATCGATATCACCTTTGCTGGCCGCCACGATATGTGTAGATTGCCTCGAAATTGGTTACTCGGGCAGGACTTCGGTCCTAGACTAGGGAAATCTTGACGTGAATCTTACCGAATATATTTCAAATATCATACCAACTGCGGCTATTAATTAGTTTGTATGCAGGACTCAAGAAAACTCAATTTCTTTCATAAAACTGAAAACATAAAAAAAAAGTGTGTATTCGTGATATTTAACGTATTTTAATAGTCTACAGAAAACCAAAATCAATGTTGTTACATAACACGCTTCTTTATAAACCGATACATAAGTATTTTATTCAACGGCTAATGTTAATATGGCATGATCTATCGAATTTAAAAAATAATTGTAATAGCGCTGATAAAATTGATTGATGTTTCAATGGAGCAATAAATTAATTCGAAAAAATACAAATGAAAAAAAAACACTATTTGATACCAATTCCACAGTTTTATGGAATTTATATTATAACCGGAAAGGTCACTTATTGGATTAGATCCTATATTCATACTGTAAAATACAATATAGTTCAACTGTATTGTTCCTGCGTTGTATCTGCAACGTTCTCAAATCTCGGTCACATATAACTTGAAGGTACTCTGAGTAAAGTTCTAGAAATTGCTTTGGTTTCCAACTAAGCATATATGCGAAGACCAGTTGTTATAAAAACTTTACCTAGTTAGTTGGGTTTCAACATAAAATACGTTCATAATGTTTGTATAGACTTTCTACTTTGATAGGTATAGTTTGTGGTATTCGTAGTAGTAAAGGTATTTAAATATCCCCACCTCTTTCTTTTGTTTAACATTAAAAAACCAGAGCTCAGGCGATCACGATTTTTGATAATAGAATTTTATTTATTATTATTAGATTTAATTAATTATTATTTGTTTTTATTAGTTATTTTCTTGACCTACGTTCTTATATTTCATACAAATTTAGAAATATTACTAATTTAAATATAAACAATAATAGATTATTAATAGATAATCGCCTAAAAAAAGTTTTAATAATTTCTTAAAATTTGTATTTTTGGATGTTTGTTTGCAAAGATTAGGCATGGGTTTTATTAAATTTTGTACATCGTTATATCTAATGAATGGCATTACTTTTGTAATTTAGGAACTTTATATACGTCATAATAAAATGTGTGGTTTAAATACCTACTGTTAGCAATAAATTTGTATCTAAGCTTCCTTGTTCCTAAATTAGATATAGATACAATTTGTTATAATTTTATAATATGATTTTTTTTTACTACTAGATTACAAGTAAATTGAATTTGTGTTACTCCCCAGAACGTTTCGCTCCTTTAATATTTATTTCTGAAGATTTATTACTTTTACTTCCCGCAAGAATACGGGGACTATGTTAAGAGTACATTACAGTAAGGACGCGTTTACAGTTTTGCCGAAAATCATCATCTTTTTGGTACATATTGCTACAAAATCAAACTTAACGTACTAAAACCTATACTAACAGCAGAATAAGCGTTTCTTTATTTTCAATTCCTTTAAAAAAATATATCAAATATTATCGCTTTTAATATCAATAAAATGATTTTCCATCACTTCTTCATATATTCCACGATTTCAGGCGTAGTTTCGGTACATTTTTCTTTTATTAATTGCCATATATTTCAGAATAAAAAAATACCGTGGGTAAGAAAACACACTCAACTACAATCCTGTGAGGAACAAAATTATCAATACTTTATAAAATATCTTCAAAAAATAATAATATAATTTCAAATTTTTTACGCGTCTTTGTAGTTTCTTAACTTACTGTAATAAGGTTTATTTTACTTGCATTTTTGTTGATTCTTTATAACAAATATTTCTAAAATTCAAAACGCCACCTCAGTTGGTCCAAGACCATTGTCTTGAGTGGTCCTGTATTTCTTTTAAGCAAAATTTCTGTTGCTAAAGATCGCTGTACGAATACAAAATATTTTATAAAACCTAATTTGATACTTCACAGTTTATACAATATTCTGTATTGTCATCTAGATAAATTATAAAACATTTTTATATTTCTATTATTTTTTAATAAATATATTGTTTTACTATAAGAACGTAAGGATTATTAACAATTAGTATTGACTACAAGGCGTGACCTGAAGGTATACTGGTGGATGGGTGCTACTGAATCTCCTAGATAAATAAAGCTATGTGCTCCGAGCTTAGGCTTGTTTTGTTAGTTCTGATAAGATCTTACCATCGGACTTGATGTAGTGACCTGAAAGTATACTAATGGATGAATGCTATTGGATATCCTAGACGAATGGAGCTATGCATTCAGAGTTTCGGCTATTTTTGTTAGCTTTGATAAGGATAAGAATACGTAAACGAAAGACGTATTCATTTCCTACAAGATTACGTAAACGAAAAACGTTTTCGTTTCTTACAATAATATATTTTCTACCGATTAAACTATTGCATATTAAAATATGCATTAATATTAACATAAAAAAGATCTTGAAATGTCTGAAAAATAACTCAAAACACTTTGAGTTCTTGAATAAAGTTAATTCATTCAATTTAAAAAAGTTATAATAAGATTTCACAGAACCACCAAATAAATAAAAGTGTTATCCAGATGAGGATCTATAATATAAATATATTTTTAAAGAAATATGGCAGTATATAAATAAATATTATGAAATAAATAACATTTTAACAATTAATGTATGCAATGCAGTGTACTCGTATGTATAGCAATGTTACCAGGAATATTAATTAATATTTTGGGATTACATATTTATACTTAAAGCGAACTGCTAAATAACTTTTTACTTTTATATTTTTACAAATTATGCTCACTTATGGTGTTTATAAGACTATGTTTTTCACGTATTAAGTTTTCTTTGGTTTGGATTCGATCGTGAATTAACTTTCTAATTAAGATTCACTCCAGTGAATTTCAAGTTTATTTTCAGACAATAAGTCAACGCGATCATTTACAAGAAACAAGAGGTTCACTCAGACGTTACTAATCTCGAAATCATCGCTGTTGTCTTTCAGTTTGACAAAGGTCTCAACTGTCGGTGATCACGTTCTTAATTATTGGGATCCAGTATATAACATGATACTGATACGTCAATATTTATTATGTATCTGTCAAAATGGCTGATACAGTGTACTGAAATATTAGATATATGCCTCTCTACTGTTACGATACGATACGATACAATATGCTTTATTGTACCATAACAAACAAAAAACAATAACAAATAAAATATAAGCTAGAATAAAAGATAATGATATTGTTTCAAACATACCAGAAGATAGAAATTATATTTATTATTTACATAACTAGATTATAAAAATAATAAAAAAAAAAATATTTTTAACTTTGAGCATAGGTGAAAAAAGATGAGTGTGTTTAAGTCATCCTTTTGAATTATTCCCCAGCAAGAGAGGGTAGGTTGAAACTTTTTATTTTAACTACTTACGAAATTAAATATTAGAGTGGACTGTATTGACTGAATATTGGAATGGACTCTATTGAACTGTTTCCTACGTGTTTATTAACTACGCGGTTTGCTACTGATGAGACACGAGAAACCACGTATAAAACCTCAATTACTTTTTTGTATATTTTCTTTGTATAAACTATTGTTAAAACTAGAATTAATTAAAATGACTTCATATCTTTGGATGACATTGAAATAAATTTAAACAATCATTATATTTTCACTACGAATATCAGTGACAATAAAAAAAACATTGAATAAATAATGACAAATGTACAAATAAATAAGTCCACTTCTTAAACGCTGACGATTTAATTTTTATGGCTATTACGCTTGTTAGATTTGAATTTTCTTATAATATTATAAGATAAATATGTTTGTTTGAGTTATATTTTTAGGCAACTGACTTCGTTTAACTGACACATTTTTTTAAAGTTAATACAATTTTATTACTTCTTTATTTGTTTATTTAAAAGCATTTTATCTCGACGAGAACTGAATTCTAAGAAAATGTGCTTGCTATTTACACATTTTTTAATACGAATAGTCGTTTTACCCGAAAATGTAATATATTGTATTACATGACTATTTATTTAATTCGTTTATAAACGGAGCATCTACCTTCATAAATAGCCCATCTCTCTACATAAACAATAAGCCATAGACATCGACATCTCAAACTGTCCACATAACCTTGTATCTATAATTAAGCTGAATCGAAACCGCTATCCTGTTCGACAAACTTGTAGTTAGAAAATGTTAATTATACACTCGTATCTGCTATTGTTGTTTTTATCAGGTTGTTTTGTGTTTGTATTGGGTATTTTTTTGTACTAAATTATTTCTAATCTCATTTATATGTAAGATTCTATAATAGAATTCTAAAATCTTCCTTCCAATCTCATAACACTATGCAGAATATTAGCCCAGAGAACCACTGTACTGTAAGCAGTTTAGACACTTGTTCAGTGTGGCTATTCGAACTTTATGTTATGGATATGGTGTTATTCTTACAATTGTAAATCAGTTTCCCGAACAGGAACTTACGATCTAAATGTTATATGAATGTAGTTTATTTAATATATTTTATGCTATTAAATTATAATATTTTCTAATTTGTTAAATTATCAAGTATCATGAATATAAATTGGCAAAGAAGGAAATGATTATTCAGAATCATCATTTGAATTCAGATTTGATTAAAAGATAAAAAGGATGTGATTTTTTTTTTTTTGCTGAAAATGTAAGAGTAATGAAATGCGGATAATAAAACAGGTATTTAGCATCAGCCAGTAAGTTGATCCCATTTATTAGCTATTTCGAAGTTTTACGCGGATTCCTTGAGCACTTAAATCGTAACTGTATTTCGAAGACGAAAGTATGTTGTTGTAAGTATATTAAAAATATTTTACAATTCCATCACACGTTATCAAAACAAAGTGTAAAAATTAGAATAAATGTAATAGGCAATAGATAGCAGTAAAAATAAAAAAAAATGCAACTTATATAAATGCCGTAGTAGAACTTCGTTAAAAATTCCAAGAGTTGGAGCAATAGAAGTGAAGAACAATGGAGAAAAAAAAACATTAAATAAAAACGTATTGTTTTGTATTAAGACCCCATTGGAACATAAATAAATAAATAAATCTGTAGCCAACTAATCAAATATGTAGATACGAATGAATTGTTGCCCGATTTACAATATATCACAAGTCTGTAATCTTCTGTATGTTGTAGCACGGTGAATACTATAGAGGACATGTTGGATATTATTTTAATTAAATATCAATATATATAAATATAATACCATATACAATATTTCTCCCTGATTGCACGTAAAGAAATAAAGAAGGTATTTTAAAAATGGACCAAAGACGGCAAGTTTATTTATTTACCTTACAACTTGAATAAATAAAATACTTAAATATCTTTATAATAAATTACCCTGGCCTAGAGACACATACTCGTTACATAAAGCCCAACCCTAGGCAGCTCTGCTCCTCGTGTACCGCCACCGACTGCAAATAACTGACCAAATGACCTTCGGCCTCGACTTCGGAACCATCAATTAGTAAAAAAAAATGTAATACCTTTGAACAATACTTATTCAATATATAATAACTGCAGGTATTTAGTTCTTTATCTTATACTAACATACTTGTTTCTTCGGAATGATATATAATGAATACGTATTTAGCAGCACTAGAAACTTTAAAATCAGTCACAGTAATAAATAACGAGGTCCATAAGCGAACCTAAATCGTGACGTAACTAGTTAGAGCTGGAGCTCAAGACGCAATGGATCACTAAAGCAAACACTATTTAGGAACTCTTTTATTATGTCTAAATTATGTTTTGTATGAAAATATACATATACATATACTAACGAAATATAATATTAATTATAACTAGAATTTATTATTATTGAGATAAAGCTATAATGATAAGTTTTATCCAAATCTCTGTAAGGACGTTCTTTTCATAAAAAAACATGTAATTATGGATTTCAATATTTTATTTATTTCAACGTATTAAAAACTTTAAAATTGTATTAGTAAAGATGATAATATACCTAGTACAGAAATATTTGGAGAGAATCCAGAAGTATTAACGAGACCCAGCACTCATTTCCACAAATTCCCCAAGCACCAGCTGGCGCAGCCGCGGTTAGCTGTGTTATTGGTTTCGCACTTCCCAAAAGCAATATTAAGTCCAAACTAGAAGTACAAAATCAGAAATACAATTTGTGTAGCACTATTTCATTACCTAGATACAAATATATAAAATATTTTGGAATGGGGATTTCGTAACGCCTCTTTAATTATATTTAGTTCGGGGTTCTTAATCTTTGTAAACTGATAATATAATTCATAATATATTAAGAAAAAAGGTTTAATCTTTCAGATATTTTACTGTTAACTAAATTATCAAACATAAAAAATAATACGTAATAAAAAGCCTGGCATTATCTCACTTAAGTTTCAATTAGAACTAAAGAGTTATATGTGATTGCAAGAAAACTACTACTAATGCTAAGCGGACGATTGAAATAATCCGAATGCATCAGATAAATGTTTCTTTTTCATAAAATAATAATAATGCTATGTTTGAATGTCATTTTATTATACAAATTATTTATTTAGAATACAAATAAAATATATTAGCAGCGAAAACTCCGGCTTTTTCTTTTTATCATGATGCTGTTTAGTTTTTAAATCTCTAAATTAATTTAGTATAATAAAATAACGTAACGATAGTTCATATTTTCAAATATTTTTGTCAAAATTTTACATAACAGATTAAAGTTAAACGGCCGGTATGTACATAATCCATTATATCTTTACAATATATTAAATAACCCTTCTTCCTTTACCTAAACGTTGCCAGACGCCACTTCTTAGAACAAACCACACACTTATATGTCTCTTTTAGGTACTGTTTTCTGTGACTGCAAAAATTGAAAAGCACTTTTCAATTAAGGGTTTCATTTCTCTTTTGACACTGAAACGAATGACAAAGTAACCTCATAGTGCGTTTTAAGTCTTTCGCTCCACTCTCGCAAATTTTGATTTCAAAATGAATTCCCTGAACAACCGAGACATTTTATATAAAACTACGACAAAGTAATTAAATATCCTTTAAGGATAGTAAAAAAAATATTATTACTTAATTTTGTAATATATGTATGCTTAAAGATATTTAAGATGTCTCATGAGGAATATACTGCTCAATTATACAGAAATTAAGTACGTATATATTAAAGCAAGTTTGATGTTGTACGCATTAAATTTATTTCTATCTTATATATATTTACATGTTAAACTGTATCCTGTAGTTATTATAAATGTGAACTAATTATACTTAATTACTTCACATTAATAATTACTATAAGATATAATTTCACTACACTAGTGACACGTATTTGAGTGTATTTTTAATTTTCCACTGTTTTTAAACCAGTCACAATGTTCGTTAGATTTATTGGTTCAAGAGGTTAAACTTGTTTAATCGTCAGGTTATTAACTGTGAAAATAATATAAATGCTATTAATATCTTACAAAAACAAATTTAAAAATAATGATTAAAAAAATTAACCACTGAGTATTGACGTTAACATAACGTGTGATAGGTAAAGGTTATTTCCGGTGAAAGAAGATCGAGCCTATTTCAGTTTATGTCAGATCTCGTATGTTTAAGACATCGGGATTGATAAGGGTCGATGGTGGTAAATATAAGATATTATAACATGTACCCATGTAAAGTCCCTTATTGAAATTTAACTATTATATTTCATAACCACGAGCTAGATATATATCTTTTTAAATTATGTTTTACAAATACTAAATTACTATTTTAATCTCAAACATACAATATTTCTGATCTTAGGGTCACATTGCCTTTGACTTACACATTTCTTTTACCTTTATAATACATTTCTTTAAGACGTATGCAAGAGAGAATTAATTAAGTAAAGTCATTTTTACATCATTTAAAAGTCTTAAACAAATTCCTCCCGGTTTATCAAATTAATTGACCTCAGTGGTCGATAAATTACTCCTTACTATTTAATCTATTTTTAATATTTTAATGTCTGAAGAAAATCTCAAGTCATTACCAATGTCTCTTAAAGCAGATTAAAAAATGACAAATTTATAAACATTTAAGTCACAAATACTAGGCCATTATAACTACTTGAAATAATATTATTATCAATCTTTCTATGTGTTTTTCAAAAAACAAACATATATATATATATATATACTAATGTAGTCGCTTATAAAGCCGCAAAACTTTTTGTCTACCTAATTCGAGAACAAATTTAGCAAGGCACTCACCAATACATCGCATGTGTTCATATTATAATAGTATTCGCTTTAAATGGGATATTTTTACCATGAGTTCTTATGCCTCTATACGTAAAATGTTGAATGAATGATTTAATATTTTTTTTTTAAGACAAATGTATACATTTCATTTTTATTGTTTCTTTTATTTTACTAGTTGTTACCGTAGTATGTTGTAGTTTTTAATTATTTTCTATACGCATGTTGTGTTTACATCAAGAAAAATGCGGTCATCGTACAAATGCTCTCAATATTTTGTTCCTGTGAATATTGTATATGATTGTCATTTTGTTTTGTAGACCAATAAACACAAAAAAAAAATTCTTAGAGCGACGAGACCGGAGGTCGCGGGTTCATCCCTGCCCGTATCGGTTTATTTTCCATTCTATATTTATTAAAACTTAAAAAAAATTACAACTTATAAAAGTTTAGCAAGGGCAGCTAATGGGGATATGAGCGCTCTAGGATTATATAAGGCTAAAATATTATATATAATAAATGCAACTGTTCTTTGGTAAACAATATTTTGTTTGTGTATAAAAGATCTTTGACTCCACGTCCAAGTTAAAGCTTATTACATTGCTGTAACTTAAGTATGTGGTTTACATAACCGATGTACAATAGAATTGAAAGCAGGTACTTAAAAGAATTTAAATATAACCTTTAAAATACTAATAACCTTCTCTTTGCACCTACCGCTATGAACGATTCATAATGAGAAGTTTATATATTATTGTGACTCGCCTATCGTTCATTAAACTTTACTTACACTAATAATTCAACTTGGCTTAAAGTTAACGTTTACACATATAATTATATAGGTACTACGTAGTAAAGCCTTTCTGCAGCGTATTACGATAATAATGTCGATTATAGACGGGAAGCCAAAAGTCGTATTAAAGTTGATAGCGGGCCCAGCAGGCGCCGGCAATGAAACTGTTACTGATACTTCATAACACTCGAAGCCTCTATAAAATCGATTATTTACAAAAAAATAATATAACAAGTTCTCACTTAATTTATATTTCATATTTATTAATAGAATAAGGTATTACTAAAGTAAGGTAAAGTATATTAAAGCTTATAAAGACTTTTTAAAAACTTTTCAATTAATAGAAAATGAAAACTCTCACGCTACAAGATGATTTTCAATTTATTCATATTCCAAACTGTTAAAGTACAGTACGCAGAAATAACAGGAGGTACTACGCCTTATACAAAAGATAATATTTGTAGCACGATTTATAAACTACTGAAAAACGAATAACCTGATTCCAAATTTAGTTTTACTTATCACTATTAGAGCCTTAGTTTTAGTTTTGGCAAACTATTTTTATGATGTTATTTTATTAGAACAAATAACATTGTTCTTAAAACAATAACTTATATTATTTACAACATCTAATATTATTGACTCAAGTATATAAGACTGGAGGTAATTAGTGCAAGATGTAAATAGTCCAAGCACAACGAATCATGGAAGACTAAAAAAATTTACAGAATCAAGAATTATGGTAGATTTTTGTAAAAAGTGGGATGTAAAAGAAATATTTTTAAAAATTTGAGTATTATTAGTATTCATATTATATTCTTTCTTGTAAATAATTGGTCAAAGGTACCATAAGGTTGTATAGTGTTTTTAATGTAGCCTAGGGCCTCATTAAAATAAACTAGTGACCTGATTCGTCCTAATTTTCTTTTCAAATTTAATGCAAGCATATTATTTTTTTTTATTCTATTGTATAAAGTTATAAATATATTTTTTTAAATAACATACATTAAATTCAGTATTATTTCACGAGACGGTGAAGTCATCGTTTTCAGTAACATTCTAATATTTGAAACAAAAATGTCTATTCTTTTCTATTATATATATTTTTTGTTATATTTTGATTGCAATTTACCTTTGTTAATTTTGTAAACACTTTGATGGCAGCATTTGTACGTAGGTACCGGTGGTACTGAAAAGCAGAATTCTCTACATTTTGCAACAATCATTTTTTGTTATATTATAATAATTTCGTTTTACATCTTTCTAGCTTTAACTTTTTAACAGTTAGTAACGATGTTTTAAGTTAATAAAGTTCTTTTATTATTATTAAATAAGTTAATAAATTAAGCATTTCAGTTTTATAATACGTTAGTGAGTGTATTTTCAAAGCTACCTTCAAATCGTCGACTATTGTGTAAATCCTAAGTGCTACTTATTATATATTAAAATTTTGGTTATTTATCGTGTTAGTTTGTAAGTTTATCTAAAATGGTTTATACATATTAAAATTGTTCATTCATTTTCGAAGTTGTACCTATTTATTCCATGGATCATTTTTTTTATGTAAATGTCATAAATATATATTAGAACTAAGATAGGATTAAATAAATCTTATTATCAAAATGCATGATTATTTATAATATATATATATAATGAAGGAGTCATTTATTTTTAGTAGTTGTTGATTCGATATTTTTACTATAAATAATCAATTTTTGCTACAGATATATTAACTTAATCAAGGATTAAATAATTGTTTAATTGTTCATACAATTTTAGGTTCTTTCAATCAGTATACAGTTCTTGCTGGGTCCCATACAAAGTGTTTATTGAATAACAAAAGTCTTGCTGGGTTCCATATAAAGTGTTTATTGAATACCAGAAGTAGAAGTCGTTGGCACGTTCTACTTTTATATATTTCCGGGCGGAATCACTACAAATGGTAACGCAAAAAATTGTAAAGACTTTCGTTTAGCTTTTTGATAAATATGAAGTAAACATGGTGTCGTATACAGAGTCAATATAGGGTTCCTGGTAGCAACAAGGGGCATGAAAACATACGAGACCTTTTGAATTAGTTATAATTGCGGTTGGAACACTATATTAAGACAAAGGTTGTATAGCTTTGATTATGATGTATGTTTTACTGCCTTTGTTAAATGTTGAATTATAATAAATAGTTTTTTGTAAAAGCGAAACTTTTAAATACATTAAATAATAAATGAACGTTGACACAAGCATATATAGTTTTGTACCAAAAAAAAACCACTATATTTTAAATGCCTTTAACTATAGTAGATGCATTAATCTGATATCTTAAATGTATATAAATTAAAGATATAACGTATGAAGCCACCTAACTGTATAATGCAACTTGATGCACTGTCTATCTTTTAACATGGTTTAAACCACAATATGCAATGAAAGAAAAATCATAAAAATATATTGCAACCGAGCATAATAATGATTGCAGAGTGACGAGTACAATAGACAAAGAGCATTTTTTATCTCCGCCAAATAATGATGGATGCAAACTTACAGTCAAGTAGCTGAAACTTATTTTGGCAATAAAGTAAATAAGATGAATAATATACACAGAGTAATGAGGAAAACTATTGAATTTATTAATACTTTTCTTAAATTAATATAAATACTTATATAATATCTGAAACATCAAAGTAAATAAGCACTACTGCTGAATGAAACGACAATATAATCTGATGCCAACTCTCTCTCTTAAATTAATATATTTGAATTAATCTTAATCGATTTGACCAAACTTCATAGTCTAAAAATATGAACTTCTATTTATGAAATTCGATTTTGAAAATACTCTGCGCCATACATAACTTTGACTATACTGCTGATGAAACAACACTTGCATAAACCTATTTGACTAGGCTGCTAAAGAAATAATAAAGATTCGTATTTAAATGTATAGGTTTTAAATAATAGAATCGTAGTAAGTAAGTCATATCACCGTGTATTCCGTCTCTCCGATTAAAAATCAAGACCAAGTATGATCAAGTTTAATGAAGTCTCCGTGCTTGTTAAAGTGTGGCAAAGGATTTGACACTGACATTTTTTTGAATATTCTCATTAATTTCTCATTCGTTTATCAGGACGCGATGATAATGCTTCGCTGGTCATAATAGGATCAAAATGATGTTTGGATTTTAAGCAAAATTACCAGAAACAAACACTAAAGTTGTTTTTTCCGGCCAGTAGAAAGAGTAAGAGATGGAGTGGCAATATTTTGTTTTTCTTAGCTTAAATTATTTTTATAGGTTTATTTTCAAGTTTCCAAATTTTGTAATTAGCAAGCGGTCTGGTATGTGGAATATTTGTTGATCTAAAACAAAACTAGGGTAACTACCCTAGTTTTGATTTATTTTGTTTTTTTATAAATACTGTAGATATATTCAATTACCTTTCAACTTTAAGCGTGCAAGCGTGCAAGCATATTTACGGAAGAATACCCTACCCTATCCTACCTTACTACTCCGTGAAAATGATTAGGTACTATCACGGGAGCAATAGGAGACCCCATACTACCCCATAAATCTACATGAAATAATCCCAACGCCATACAAAACATACTTAACAAACTAAACTTTATTAGTGGTATTAGAGATGGTTTTAAAATGTTTTGAGATGTGTTGTTTATTATATCAATAACCTTATATATTGAGATTTTAGTAAATAGTGACACTGGGGGAGTGGGAGGGTACTCAGACTCACCTTTGAGAAAGGGGGGCTTGAAGGACCCCCTGGGGAACTTACGTCCTAAGGGCGCCTCAAGTGAGGCTCGGACCACGGTTTAGAACGTCGTTAGTTTGGGAGGGATTTTGGGTTAATCGGACACTAACGTCCTCCAACAACAGAACGCCGGAACTACGTGTGGAGGAAGCCTCATCTTTGTCGGCGAGGATGGAGTTTGTGTGTATTTTGTCTGCTACCAACGCACATGGCGTTTCCTAACGTTATCGCATCGTCGGGGTCTGCGAGTACCGACTTTGGTTTTCTTAATTTGGGTTTATGAGTCCTACGTGGTGTGTTATTTGTGGTCTTCACCACCAGTGGGTTCAGGTGACCCATAGCCCTGTCAATGTAGCTTTTGGTATATTCCGACTGAAGGTCAAGTTCTCTATGGAGGTTGAAGTTGCGGACGAACCACGGTGCCTTGGTGTTCACACGGATCTCCGTGTGAACAAAGGGTGACCTTATTACGTAAGGGCATTTTAGTCCACTTGCCTATTAATGTATATATTCGACCTTATATAAAGGCCGCTCTGTTACGAACGGTCTTTATGTGTGGACTGAAAACTAGCTGTCTATTTAGCGTAACTCCTAGGTAATTGACCTCTTTTTTCCAAGGTGTCGTTGTGATCTTGTACCGTTCGAAGAGCAACGTGATACTCTTCTCCGGGTTCTCTTGAAGCTTCCATTTCCAAAACCAGCTCCCGAGGGAGTGATTAGTTAGATAAAATGTCACGAATATTTTACATAAGTCGCAGTTCCGCCTGTAAATTGTTAAAAATAATTGCTAAATAACGAGCTACCTTGTACGTAGGAGAGTCCATCATTTCATTTAATTGATGCAATTATTGACAATTTATATTTTTTTCAAGTACTTGTACGTAGGTCTTTTTATATTTTGTTACATCGTCCCACAATGTTTTATTTATCTTTGATTTTATGGCGTTCAATAAATCTATTGAATAATCACCAAGTTTCAATGTTCTGCCTAAATATGACTTTACTGATTTAATAATTTGATCCTTTGACTCAAGTCTGCAGATGATTCATGATATAAAGGCATAAAGGTGCCTAATTGGCTAAATTACTTTAATAGTGTGCTGGAATAAATGAAAGGATGCTTTTAATGTTAAAATATAATTTACTTTATCTGTGATACTTATTCATTTATTTAGTACAAAATGATTATTTATTTTATGTTTTAAATCAAATCTCTTGCAAAATAAATACTTACATCATTTAATTTAATTTACCATAGGCTAGTGTCTAACCATTAGTTTAAGGGTGTTAGACCTCTCTAGCCGTGCAGCGTAAATACACTATTGTTTCGTAGAAATTAAATATAATAAAAATAATTTTAAGTTAAGCTAAAACCATTTTAGTTTCATTTATTTGCTTATACGTTTTGTTTTGATTGACGTTTCTAGCTATTTGCAACAATCACGATGTGTGTCTTAATCTTAATTAAGAGAGAAAGTAGGCATATGTATATTTAATACCATACCCAGACTTGTTGAATATATGTATAACAAACTTATAGTTTGACGCAAACCAGATTTGATATTAAGTAAGTTGTAAAATATCTATAAATGGTAAAAAAAACAATAGACTATCTCTCGTACTATAAACTTATAATAATTCAAATCCCTCATATAGGATTAACGGTTACATATAAAACTAAATAGGTACCACCTAGTAAATACTTTATGTATCATATTACTATTAGTATGTCATATAAATGACGGGAAGCCTAATGTCGTATTAACGTTGATAGCGTGACGAGAAGGCGCCCGTCATTAATATATTAGTTGTTCCTCGTAAAACTAGTTACAAGCCTTTATATAATATATATTAAATAATAGAATTATGAAGTCTAACGATTTCTAAATTCATCTTTAATATTAATTTTATCTATTTTTTACTCTTCAACTAAGTTGACGCTTGACTACATTACACCTGATGGGAAGTGGAAATGTAGTCGTAGGTGGTAAAGCGCATCAACTTAGTAAAAGCCTACTCACTCTTGCCTTGAAGACACCCACATTGTACCCGGACGGAAAACCGACGCAGGCAAGCTGTTCCACTCCTTCACTGTCGATTTAAAAAGATGAAGCGTAGCGCTTCGTTCGGACTTGCGGCGCGTCTACTACAAAAGGATGGATGCTCGTCGTGCGTCGGAACGTCCGGTGATGGAAGGGGGTTTTTGTGATTTATTAACAGAAAGTGCTAAAAGCGAAATACTAAAATACTAAAAGCGAATCAATCAAATACAGCTTCCAAACAACTTTTGCTATCTGTAAATATTATTACTACTAATTCTATGTATTACACCCATGCCTCGCTTTGCGTCGGGGTTACGTTCCAAAAAAACACAACGCAAAGTGAAAACATATTTTCTGTAGCAAACCATTTAATGATCGGAGATAGGTTCCAGGCTTACGAAAATACTACCTTTTAAAAATTAAATTGAACAAAGTAAAATTTTTCAAACAAAAATAATATACAAAAAACTTATTTAATGAAACAGAATACACTACATACTCATTTAATTTATGAAAGTTGAAGTAACCAAAAACACCACGTAAAAACTTATATATGGAAATTTATTATTCTCTGTTTTAAAAAGCACAACACACTACATTACCTCACACTACGTAATTAAAATGAACTCTAAAAAGAGTGAAAATAAAATTGTATTAAATTTGCGTTGATTTTTAGTCAGAAAAGAAATCCCCAAATTTTGATGGCATGGCCCATTAAAAAATAAAAGTGTTCCTATATTTTAGGGCAAAAATTTAAAAAAATATATTAAAGACTCGAATCCGAAATAACGCAACTTCGAATACTAACGACTCCCAGTGAAAATAAGTAAAAATTAACTTCGGAACCTAAAGATTAGAAAAATGTAGCCCCTATAGATTCATAATTATTTCTTCACCTTTGGGAAGATTTTCTAAAGGTCCCAGTTTGTAATTCCGCTCGAGATGATTAATTTTTATTATTTAATTATTTAGATAAAAAGTTAAAAATGTTTACATGGCTTTATTTACATTACAGAATTTTATCTGTTTATTAATATACAATCATATTAGAAATATATTATTGAAAACCATTGATGATATATTGTAGTATAGAATCTTGTTATTTCCATGATATATACGTCTCAGGTGAAATAGAGCCGTCGGTTATAAGAGAACAAAAATGTAAGAAATTTCGTCTAAATATGAGCTATCATTCTTTGGACGCATCTGTGGCACATCCCTTATTTATATTCTTTCATAACACGTCCTCCTTACTTTTAAAGTCCTTTTACTTTGAAACATAGAAGTGTGTATATCGACACTTGAAAAGAAAAGACAGAAAGTAGCTCACATTTCCCTACTTCCTAGGAGATCGCATAAAGGACACAAATTATTCTCATCGAATTATCTTAAGTCCAAAAGCCACCTGACCATGAAAATTATTTTTGAAAAGGTAAAATCTTATACTTTTATAAATATTTTTTTGGTTATAAACTTAGGTATTTTATAGGTTTTTGTGATATATGATGGGAAATATTACATTTCACGATAAAAAATTAATGAATGGCGGTGTTGTTCAGACATGTAACAAATTCTGTATATTGTATTATGTATTCATATTTACTATATTAACTTAAAAAATATAGTAGATTATTTTGCATAACTTTGAACTGTAGAATATCTATGAAAAAATATTTACATTTATTAAAGATATCATTTTATATGTAAGTAGCTTCTCTGTAGTCTGGAATTTTACATACATTAGTTCATCCGAACTAAATAGCGAACCTGGCTCTGCTGTCGACCTTCACATTACGAATGATATGCGCCGGGATATTTGTAATAGGAATGTCAAATTGAGCCATTTATTCATCACGGGAGAGGTTCTTCCTTCACCATTCTCCGATGTGGAATACAATGGATCTCCCGGATTGGTTTAGATACCTGTTTGGTTATTTTATTATTATAATGACATTCCTCAGCGTTGCAAGTTATGACTTTGAACGATTTTTTCACATTTAGAAATTTGTTTCTGTTTAAATTTGTTTTTTATTTTGGCGCGTTTATTAGTTATATTGAAACGTTGTTACCAATTTGTGTAAGACAAAAAGAAATCTTTGTTAATCTTTAATTTTAAAGGAGTTTTTTCAATAGCGAAAATGTCACCCCTATGATTGATTACTAAGAAAGTAACATAAAACTATTAAAATAACGTAAACTTCTAATTCTATATATCCATTACCTGAAACATAACATAATTCCCTGAAAAAAATTGCCATCAATACCTATTAGTTGAAATAGAAATAGGTTATCTTCGGCTAGCAGTATTCGGAAAAGGACTCTTAGGAGGTTTTTATAACGTCAAATCATCAATATATAAATTTAGGTGATTTTAGGTTCTTTATGCTTAAGTTTCCACACAGGTATCATACGAAGGTATTTCTTACTTCCTGTATAAGATAAGAACGATCTGGATTTGGTAATGCTATAAGTTTTCATGTAATCAGTTAGTTATTCCTTTATTGGTTGATGTAAGTCTCTGTCGTTAACTAACTAACTAACTCACGTTATGCAATTGTCTTAAAATGATTGGTTAATATTCCAAAACGGCTATGTTTTGAAACTAAGTAACGACGATTTTGCATGTTTTTAGTAATAAATTAACTTATAAGCCGATTCATTAATTTGTGTAAAAAAACATGACACGCAGCTTGAGGATCATTCTCTTAAACATTAGCCCTGAATATTTTATTAAAGTGTATTTTATATTCCGACCAGTCAGTCCTTATAAAATTTATTTTATGCTCATTTTCTACCAAAGAATTAAAAGCTTTTTAAATTTTCAAAAGATATGAAATGAATCGTTATGAAATTATATACTAAGATTCGAACCCGCAACCGTCTCGGAAACGGAACAAAATTTAAATAAGCTTTACGTGGCTAAACATAATTATAGATATTTTAAAACAAAAAAAGGTTGTTGATATATGTAATACTGAGTGATAGTCTAGTGTTTTGTTTGTAAACTTACAAACAATTTAAAGTTGTAAGCCGTAGCAAAAGGTGACAAACGGTAAAGGTTCTGTAAACGACCTCTAACCATTTTTAATCTTCATCCTTCTTTATAAACAAAAAGATACCCAAAAAATTACAATCATTCATTTCCAAAATAAGCTTCAAAAGAAGGTAAATTAATATATAAATAAATACGGTACAAAACTTGGTTTCAAAGACTAACATTATAAAGTAACCTAACCTAAGAATGAACCAGTTTTGCAGGTTAGATTTTATTTGATTCCCCTATATCAATAAACGACGTTTGATTTGTATGTCACAGTCCCCGTAGAAATATTGTATTTAATATTACTGAACCAAAAACATTAATATTATTAATGTAATCCACATTATTATATTTTTCATAATGGCGACTCTTCAAAAATGTAACTTAAATCTTTAAAGTATGGTCCACTTTTATGACAATCAACCACTAATGTTTTTAGTTTAAGTTAAGGAGCAATGAAAAATACGTCTGCACATTTTAAAGTCAGCTGGTCAGGGGACTAGTACATTATGTTGGACTAAAAATTCTCCGTTTTAAAACTTTTTACAAATCAACTAATCAAAATTATGCTTATGTTTTTTACTAACTAAATTATTTTGACACTATTTTTATTCTTACCTGTTGTGAAAAATGTGGATGCAATCTACGTTAACCTTAACGAGAATCAACTCGCCACACTTACACTTACTATAAATCTTTCAATGAGGTCTTTATTTCTATAACGCTAATAAGACCGTGTTTCTCACAACTCACAGCTTCACAGCCCAAGTTATCCATTAGGTAAACCATTAAATTTAAACGTACTAAGTTACTGCTATTTAAATGTAGGTCATTACCCTATTTATAAAACAAATTTTTGTTCTTAAATCCCACAAACAGAAACCCTTAAGAGCTTTTGATAATCTTATCTTATAAATGCCCTTTCATAAAATGAAATAAGTCGACCAGTCCTTCGCTGTCAGGTCCCTCCAGGCAATCCAACATTGAAACAGTCACCCGCTGAAAATAAGAAAGCTGCAAACTCTCCCTCTTTTTGAGAAAAAGCTGACCACACATAATCTCTACATAAAGAATACGTATATGTCATTGTTAAATATATCTATTACGTTAAAAAAAACATATAAATCATTATATAATATCATATATTTATAATATTAAAAATAAAGCTACGTTTTTAATGGACAAAAAATAATACAGAGATAAACGTACTAATTCTTTATCTATAAGCTTAAAACAAGATTATTCCTAAGAGAAGTAAGAAACTGACTTTTATTAACATTATTTTTTTTAATATTTTTACCTTTAACATGAAGTATATAGCCTTATCTGAATATGGTACATAGTAAACAGCTTATATAATAAACAGTCACTACGCAGACAATTAGTCCTATATCGCTTATGTCCATACATTTAAATAAAATCGACAACGCTTGATGTTTTTCTCGACACAGACCAAACAGCTTTGAGATATCATTGGTGCAGCTTATTCTTGTAAGGGAAGTTTTGAAACTACATAAGATAAAGTAGATATTTTGTTTTTTTGTGAAAAATTTGAAATCTCATTTTTATTTTCTTTTCTTTAATTTTCTTTTCTCATTTTTATAAAATTGAGTCAATACAATACAATAGCTGTTTTTCAAGAAAAATAGAAAATAAGTAAGTTATATTATAGTTACAGTTATTGCAAATGTATGTTATATTTTCGCTAAATTGGACTCTTAAATAATTTAAAGATTCTGTAATCTGTATGTTATGCTACAAAATGATTTTATAGAGCACCTTATGATTTGACCTATAATATTAAATTTAACCTAAATAAATTGGTTTTTTACTTTGCTATAAAAATAAAATGTATGTGAATAGTAGATCAGGCAGAAAATGTAAGAGTATGGAAATGCGGGAAATAAAACAGGTATTTAGTATCAGCAGTTTGAAACACGCGAGGGAGCTGATCCCTTTTATTGGCTATTTCAAACCTATTTCAAACTAAGTCGTGGATTCCTTTCGTATTTACCCTTACCTCGTAACTGTGTCTAAAAAACCAAAGTAGGTAATGTTTAATAAAAATGTTTTCCAATTTATATTCAGCGATGAGGTCCGATTTTTATAAAGAAATTATTTAAGACCACTGTTGATTATTAATTAAATAAAAAGTGCAACGTATAGAACAATTTATTTAGTATATCTTAAATAATTCGCAACTTACACAATAATCTTACTTTGTTTATATAATGTTATATAAGCTTATTTTATGCAAATTGCAAAAAACCTTCATAAATTTGGGGGTAATATATCTTTTTAAGTATCTTTTTTATAATATTAGGGGTTCGTTCACCTGTTTCGCCAGCAGTAATATATTCAATACCTCCTTACAAATTTTCTTAATATGTGTAATTTTATAATTTTATAATAATATATATATATATATATATAAATTGTTAGGGTAGGTAGGTAGATCTAAATTAGCTTTTAATCCTTCAAACAATGAGGCCAGCTATAATAGAAACGGATGAAAACTCGTTCCCATAGAAAAATTCATTCCATTGGAAGATTCTATACTGAGAAATTATCATGGCGTTCAGAGCATGCCATACTCTCCCAACTTTATGATAATGAATTAATATTGGGACCATAAGACGACCATTATTGTGCTTGGATAAAGTGCGACACTGTTGTTTCCAAATGTGCTTGGGTGGATCGAGTTTTAAGGCTAAGTCTTGCTGAAAGCACCATTTTTTTTTTGAAATAAAATATCTTTTTTTTTTTGACATAAAATATCTTTTTTTTTTTTTTTGAAATAAAATATCTTTTTTTTTTTTGAAATAAAATATCTTTTTTTTTTTTTTAAATAAAATATCAACTAGTGCCTATGTTTTTACACCTATTTAATAAAAAAAAAATTAGGCTCTATAATCCCTTGATGGTAAGGAGCGTATCAAACCGGCACTGAAGTCAGATAATATCTACGTTGTATTATGATGACAAATTAGGAAACTCTTATAGTACTCTGTACATAAACTGGGTGATATTACCCGTTAAAACGATTACACATATTAAGAAAATTTGTAAGGAGGTATTGAATATATTACTGCTGGCGAAACATATATATTATATTTATATATATATATATATATAATTATATTTATATATTATACATATAACATATATATAATATTTGTTTTGAGTACATAATGAGTTGTGGTTTCACTATATTGTTCTTATGTATAATCATTTTATATAGAATCAGAAGTCTTTATTTAACTTTTGTATAATAGTCTCTTTTATAATAAAAAATACAAATATTATACCTAAGTTATGTAATTAGACCGTCTTCGTATTAGTCTGGAGTAGATAGCAAACTCAAAGCATTTAGAATTTTGACATATTTTGCTTCGCTATTTGTGATTCGTATTTGAAAAAAGGTATTTATAGAGATGAACTAGCGATGTAAGTCAGATTTTTTATTGAGTGGTGGAAGTATGTATATAGATTTACCTTATTCTGGACATTGGTCCTGTAAAAATTAAAAAAAAAAGTATTTTCATTGAATTTGAGATCTGTCATTCATATATGAATATTCTTTATGTTTTGTTATGTGAAATATTTTTGTGATATTAAAATTGGTTCGGGTAATAAAGAGAACGAAATTGCTGTGATAACATTACATATAATAGTTAGGGAGCCAAATGCAATTTTAAAAACTCGTCATCCGCCTGGCAAAGTCGAATGTTTGTGAACTGGGCCCTTGATTGGTAGAAAAAAATCTCCGCTACTTGTGACAAAAAAACGACCATTAACCTAGTATTCGTATAAAAAGGGCGATCAAATCAGTAAAGGAAATAATTCGCAGAAATCTTGTCGGAAAAAGACTATCTCGTGAAAATAATATAGCACGATGTAGCAGAACTATCACGTATTTGAAAATATAGCTTAAAACTTACAGCCAAATAAAAAGGCACTCGTCCGTTTTGTCCTTTTAATTTGAAAATAAATATGGTGTTAAAATTTAAACAATCGGTACGCAAGGGCAAATCACATAGAAATATATACTGACGGTGTTTTTTACTACTGAGCATCGTTTAAACGGGTAATATCACCCAGTTTATGTACAGAGTCCTTTCTATATAAGTTTTCTAATTTGTCATCATAATACAACGTAAATATTATCTGTCTTCAGTGCCGGTTTGATACGCTGCTTACCATCAAGGACTTATGGTGCCATATTTTTATTAAATAGGTGTAAAGACATAGGCACTAGTTGTTTAAGATATATTTTTTTTTTTTAGAAAAATGATGCTTTCAGCAAGACTTAGCCTTAAAGCTCGATCCACCCAAGCACATTTTTAAACAAACGTGTCGGACTTCATCAAAGCACAATAATGGCCGTCTTATGGTCCCGATATTAATTCATTTTATTATAATTTGTCATAAATTTGGGAAAGTATGGCATGCTCTGAACGCCATGTTAATTTATCAGTGAAAAATTTTCCCATGAAAAGAGTTTTTCTATGAGAGAGAGTTTTCATCCGTTTTTCTATTAATAGCTGGCCTCATTATTTGAAGGGTTGTATAAAAGCTAATTTAGATCTACCTACCTACCCTAACAATTTATATATATTTATGTTTATATAAATAAATAAATATATATACATATATGTGTAAAAGTAAATGCTGCAATTAATAAAAACCTGGATTGCCATGTACCTTCCGAGTACACTTACAAAAATTCCATAAAAATGATCCGTAAAAATGGTCCTGTAGTAAATGAAAGTTTTATTTTTTACGTTATTACGACATTGTAGTATGAGTATTGTACGTGTAGATAAAAACTCCAATTTTTATTTGTAAAATCGGAATTAGGCTATCCCAATTACTATGTAACATGATACCTTGCTCGTTATTCGGTCTAAATATTGGTTTTATTTTATTTAAATTAATATGCAGTCTTTTAAAAAGAATAGGGTTGTGTTAGGTAGTGAATGGGTATTAATTTTGTAATAAAACTATATTTGAAGTGTCACAACCAGTGAGTGAGTGATTTACACCACTATTGTCGCATCCGCGACAAAGACCTGGTTTGCAAAACAGCCAATAAGATTAATATACGTAACGTAGGGGAAACGTATGGAAAACTCGTTGAACAGTTAATATAAGGATCACCTATATGTAGTGTCAAAAATTTGGACAGCAATGGCTCCAGCGTTAATGGAACACGTCTTGAATTCGGGAACGAATTATTACATACGTTTGGACAATGCATCCGTATTAGCAAGGGAAGGCAGTCTCGGTATGGGGCAATGCCAACCTTGTTAAATTCAACGCCACCAAAACGCAGACGTGTTTATTCACCGCTAAAAGGAGCCCTTTCACCTTGGCTCCTACTTTCCGGAATGTATCTTTGGAATACAGTGACCGACTTCAGTTGCTAGGGATAGAGATTTCCTCGAACCTCAACTTTGGTCGGTTCATTGAGTCTAGAGTAAGAGCAGCCGCCAGCAAGCTTGGCGTCCTTGCAAAGGTCCGGCAGTACTTCATACCGGGACAACTTCTTACATTATATAAAGCACAGATCCGGTCGTGTGTGGAGTACTGTGGCCATTTAATGGCTGGTGCCGCAAAATGTCATCTTGCTGCTCTGGACACAATTGAGAGGCGTGCAAAAAGGCTAATTGGCGACCCTGAACTGGTGGAAGCCAATCTTCATAGCCTCGAACATAGACGTAGAGTTGCTAGCCCCTCAGTATTTTATAGGATACATTTTGGTGAGTGTGCGAAGGAATTACATGAACTAATTCCCCCATCCCCCTTCCATCACCGGACGTTCCGACGCACAGCGAGCATCCATCTTTTTGTAGTAGACGCGCCGCATGTCCGAACGAAGCGCTACGCTTCATCTTTTTTAAATCGGACAGCGAAGGAGTGGAACAGCTTGCCTGCGTCGGTATTTCCGTCCAAGTACAATGTGGGTGTCTTCAAGGCAAGAGTGAATAGGCTTTTACTAAGTTGATGCGCTTTACCACCTACGACTACATTTCCACTTCCAATCAGGTGGAATGTAGTCAAGCGTCAACTTAGTGTAAGTGTAAAAAAAAAAAAAAAGGGTTTTTAGTACCGCGTAAAGTACGTGAGGCTATCGAAACTAGCCGTCTACCGAACTTCATAGGGATAGTAGTTAGACGCTGCCATCGGCTTGGAAACTGGTTTTTAAAGCAATAAAGAACAAGTACTATTTAGATAATTTCAAAAGTGTCACGAGAGTTCAGTGTGAGAGAGAAAGAGATTTCAGTATGTTGTACATAAAGTATTATAACAACGAGTGACGAAGACCTGAAAGAGACCTCTGAAGACAACACTACATCTTCTCCCCCACTGCCATCTTCGCGGCGCGCCTAGAGCTGCTGCACGCAGTTCACGCAGCAAGTCTGCCATGATTAGAGCTTATGAGTAAGAACCCCGAATGGGTTTGAAACTAGCCATTCACATTCAGATATAACTCCACGTGAATACAGCCGGATAAATATAAATATAAATATAATAGTTCATGGTTCACGAAAATTAATATATAAAAAGAGGATAGAAAGTCAAGAGATAAAAAGTAGTTTTTTGATTAAATTGCCGATTAAGTTCCGTTAAGTTTAAGATGGGTTGACACTTAAATTCACCATTTACTTATTTAGAATGTTTTATTAACGTTCTAGTTATAGTTTGCTTTACTTAAATAAAGAAGCTGTTATATATTTATATTGGTACTATTCGTACGAAGGGATTTCAGTTGATTATAAAAAAATATAGTTGTTCAAATTTGCAGTTGTTTTTTTTTACCGAAATATTTAATATTAATCCTTGTTCTAGTTAATATTACTTCCTAGTTGATGATAGATTGCCGACCAAATATATATATATATTATAACTTCAGCGTTATTTTATTTTTTTCCATACAAATATAAAAACATTTCGTCTGACTGGCTGATCAATACAATTTATGATCCAGCGACGACGTAGGACACTCATCAAGATAAAAATAATGTATGCCATTTTAGGGTTGGCTAGTAAGTACTGCATAAAAATATTTTTTTCATAATAAATTTAATTAAATATTAATTCTTAGGAATGTTAGTATTTATGATTTTTTCTCATATTCACTTGAAATATATCACCATCCACAATCATTTTGTCATAGCATTCTATTCAAGTATTACCTGTCTGCGGAGCCAACAGCCTTTGTTCTGAAATTATTGATATCTACTGACAGATATGTAATTTCAGGTTGAACGCATAGTTACTGTTTACAGCGAGCATTCTCTGTCTACGATAGTCACCTCAAATGCGGCTACAAACTTAGTGTCTAAAAACTATTCATAGTTAGTGGGTCCTCCCAAACTACTTATTAAAAACCAACTGTTAAGCTTATGTCTTTAAGTTGATAAATAGTTGACCTCTTTACTATTTATTCCTCATAATAAAGTGCAGTTCACCAGATCTTTGAGCCTACGCTTTTATGTATCTGAATTAAGCACCAAGGTGTATAGAATGGCTTTTTTGTGGAAATCTCTTGCCATTAAAAATATATAACTCTGTCCTGAACACTCCTCCTTCCATTTATTAACTATGCAAAGACGTGTCATTTGGATTTCCTACTGAGTAAGCGAAAACTCCTACAAAACGTATGCATAAGATTTATGTTATGATTAAAGAAGTTTGTCCACTTCACAGGGCGCCTTTAGCTCAAATTACGTCTATTATTCTTAGATGCAGTTTCCATTCGAGAGACTGAACTTTACTTTACGTCTAGAAAGTGTAATGGACTAAAAACTAGATTCCTACTGTTAATAACATTATTAATCAAGACCCAAATAAACCAAAAATAGTTTCAATTGCTTATACTTAATTGTGTATTCCGTTAAAAATTGTCAATTGTTGTTTCTTATTGATATTACAAATTTATCTTGTTATTAACATATTTCTTTTTATATCCTTTTTGCTTTTGTGAAATGTAGACTGAATATTAAGAATAAAGAAATTTATTTTAATTATTTTCTCCCCTAGAAAATCTTCATCGTTGTTAAAATTATGTAATATAAACTGTAGACGTAAACTCTTTTGACTCATTCATTATTTATAGAAAATCGCAGCTGAATGAATGAATGAGTGAAATGAATAGCTTGTGGAAAAGTTATCTATGAATGTTTTATAAAGTCCATTAAAAGATGCTCCATGGGTCCATTAAGTGTATCTGCTAAAGTTCAAGGTGGTTTAAAAGGGTTTCTCTTACATTCAGCTCAAACAAAACAACAAAAATCACAAAAACATATTTTTGCAATGGCGACCTAAAATTAATTAATTACTTTACGATTTTTCTTAAAATGATAAATAATAATGATCATTGTTTTCGTGAGCTTTATCTAATAACCTACCTTTTAATAAACAATTAAAAGTTGACGAACTATTAAGTTGGTTAGAATTACATTATATAATATGTTGATTGGTATTTGTCAACCCTTATCAAATTATGTCTTACACATTTATTTTAGTTTGAACATTAACAAATAAGCTTGGCCTTCGTTTTAATGAGATTTATTACACGTTTACCAGACCTATCTCAAGTTACCTTGTTATGAATTTAAGCTTATAAAATCCTGTATTTGTAAATACTCTGAAAATAATTATTTAATTATTGCGTTTCTGTCAATGAATATAATTATTATTTATGTGTGCATACTTCAATTTTGAAAGATCAGGCTTAGGTTAGAAAATACTTTCACGGGAAATGTTTCTTTTACCGTGAAGGCAACATAACTGAAGTTTATTTATTTTTTGTAAAAGTATTAAATAGGGACCTTAAAAATAAAAATAAATGTTTTTTAATGATATAATCGTATATTTTTTTGAATTATGTTATAAATATAGCATAAACCATTTTTGAGTTTTGTGAAATATTTTATACGTAGATAGAATTAATAACACCGTATTTTTAAAACATAGTGTTTCATTTACATTTAGCATCAGTCATTATTATTGTCGTTCATCGTACCAAAAAGGCAATATAAGTAGTGATGAAAAGATTCTAAGAAATTCTGTCCGAAAGCAAAAGATTTTATCTCGTGAAATTAATTCCGAGAACCATGTTGCGTGTTTTTAAATGTAACTTCGGACTTGAAGTCTTATAAACTTCAACTTCAAGTTTGAACAATGTTTTAACAAACATAATGGCCAGTTTTAGGCTCAAAATTCAATAAAAGCTTCAAGATTAGTTATCAGCAAGATTCAGTCCTGGGTCATAAAAGTTGATCTACCCAAGCGTATTTGGAAGTGACCGTTTCGGACATCTACTGATAAGAAAACTGGCCCTCATCTCGGGAGGATCTAAATCTGCTAGATTATTATTTACATTTTTAAATTTGTCTATGGAGTGTACGTCTTTCTATTGATAATTGAAGTTTATAGAACTCTGTATTAAAGCTATTGGAGATCATTTTGAATGATCCTTATATATTTCTATTGCAACAGTATTAACACACACAACGATAATAAACGTAAATAATAAAAAAACCTTGCAATCAATCAATCACATCAATTAAGACTAGATACGTGATCATGACTAGACTATGTCAAAACGTATGATACGGGCTTCTCTGCCTCGTAACAATATTTTTACTTTATTATTAAGCTCGATAATTCGTTTACGTATAACTTAAAAAACGAACAAAATTTAGTGTCTCTAAATCACATTTTAAAAGAAAAATTAAATAATATGTATTAACTTTTGTAGCCGCGTAATATTTTGTCCACATTTATTATTTTAAGAGCGCGGCTGTGTACATTCTTAAAATTAATTCCCTTGACATTTTTGAAATTTTGGCTCATTTTTTGTACGGTCTTCAAACAAAACATGTAAATTCAGGCGGTGAGTTAAGTCCCTTGTTAGTGCAGATGCGAGTAGGAAATCAGGGTTGATAGTAAAAAAGCTTAGAACTTTTTGTTATCTTTATGAAAAATACAAATTGTCAATCTAAATATATTATAATAATTCTTAACAAACACATTAGCCACGCTGTGATTTTTTTAGAATAAATATCATCATTCACCCTTTAGCCCTAAAATTATGATCTTGCTGGGTTTATAATTGAATACTTGGGCCTCAGGCCACCTGGAGATATTAAACGAGGTTATTAATTAACATATTACTATGCAAGAGATTAAATATATCAATCACTCATTGATGTTAATCAAAGTCGATGTAAGGCAAGGACGATAGGGTAGACCGAAAACTTAGGTAATTTCGCACAATACAGTTAATTGCTGTATTATTAATACCTTTGTTTGCTTTATTATGGAATTATTTAAATATAATTAAATGAAGTAACTTCTTAATACTTTGAGTTACATTAAATAGAACGTTTAATTAATGAAAGCATTACTTGAAAATTAAAAGACGTAATCAAGAAGCGCATTACAAGGTACTCAGAGAGCGGTTGGAATATTAAGTTATAACGAGCTCTGCTGGACTGAGAGGTAATCAGAGATGAGATCTAAACGTCACTTTTATAATGAAATCAAAAAAAAATCTATATTTTTTCTTGATTTGTCCAACACTTTTTCCAACAATTTGTGAAAATAAGAGAATTTGTCATTTGCAGAAATTAACTAATTAATTATCCTGCTATTCCCTTCACTAGGTTTCATAGAATCAGTAATTCGTTCAGGATTATTTATAAACGTTTTGACAACAATTTTACCAATAAAGCCTTAAATTGGTGTTTATTTGTCATATTAATTGACTTAATTCATTAGCTTTGTTAATCACGATGGCTCTATTTGTTGGTAAATAGTGATTACAAAAAAAAGACCCGGCTGAGTTTGTCATTACTTTATTTAAGTTTGAGAATGTTTTTATAGTAGGACTGGTTTCTATAAGTATGGTATCAAAATGAACTCTCCTGATTCATCCATTTGACGTACACAAATGATCTTTGGACATTAATTTAATATAGCAAAGGGATGAGGAATTACCAATACCAAAAAGAAAAAGAAAACGTAGCAAAAAAGATGATTCGTAAAAAGCTATTGCAAGATGGATTTAAATAATTTAGACAAACAAGAGTAATATGGTGGAATGAGTAAAACCAATGAAACCAACCAACTAATGAACCAATTGAAAATCTGTCAATAAATATTGCATACACGTATGTCTTGTTTGTGAATAATATACGAATGTTGTGTGAAAGTAATGCAGTTAGATATGTTTGATTGGGTGCCTGCTGTATACTGTTCCTCGTGTGAGTGTGACTTGGGTGCTATTGCTCCAAAATAATTTAAAAACAAAAAATATTTTGTGATGTATGTAATAATATATATGTAATAATATTGATATACGATGACAAATATGAGATGTATAATATAAGACTAAGTGATAGCAATTAGAAGAAATTGTATCTACCTGCTACATTGTAGTTCATATTAAATTATTATATTTAAATAGTTGAACGTCTTTAAACAAATAATGTTTAAGAAAATAAATAAATTGAAAGTCTTAAAAGACGTGTAAACAGAAATAAAAAAATGACTTCTGTTTACACGTCTTTTTAGACTTTAAAATCACTATCGGGTTACGGTTTAAAGCACAGTTAATTTTGCTTGACAGGATGTTATAAATATTTATCGATATTGATAACATATTTTATGGGCCAAAATACCAAATTTTAACTATTATATGTAATAATATTCAATATTAAGTTAATTCTGTAATAATTTACAAAATAATACTATAATATTTGAGTTGGAGATCAGATCAGTCATTCTTTAACATTAATACTTATTACGTTTTCTCATTTTTGCGACAATCGGTGTTAAATTTTTTAACTAGTGGTTTCATAAAATTACCCGGATCACAGTTTACATAGTGTGTAGTGTAGTGTGAATAGTGTGTAGTGAGAATAGTGTGTAGTGCAAATAGTGTGTAGTGAGAATAGTGTGTAGTGAGAATAGTGTGTAGTGAGAATAGTGTGTAGTGCGAATAGTGTGTAGTGAGAATAGTGTGTAGTGAGAATAGTGTGTAGTGAGAATAGTTTGTAGTGCGAATAGTGTGTAGTGCGAATAGTGTGTAGTGAGAATAGTGTGTAGTGCGAATAGTGTGTAGTGAGAATAGTGTGTAGTGAGAATAGTGTGTAGTGCGAATAGTGTGTAGTGAGAATAATGTGTAGTGCGAATAGTGTGTAGTGAGAATAGTGTGTAGTGAGAATAGTGTGTAGTGAGAATAGTGTGTAGTGAGAATAGTGTGTAGTGAGAATAGTGTGTAGTGAGAATAGTGTGTAGTGAGAATAGTGTGTAGTGAGAATAGTGTGTAGTGAGAATAGTGTGTAGTGCAAATAGTGTGTAGTGAGAATAGTGTGTAGTGAGAATAGTGTGTAGTGAGAATAGTGTGTACTGCGAATAGTGTGTAGTGAGAATAGTGTGTAGTGCGAACAGTGTGTAGTGAGAATGCAATTTTGCTACGGATGACAAGGAAACTTTCTTTTTCTGACGGAGAAAGGCCTGGCCGCCAACGTAGTATTATTGCAATAAACCAGTGCAGAAAAAATTCAAAGAAATCATTTTATAAAGAAAATAAATAGATAATAAAATAAAGAGATAGCGCCTAGGACAATATCACGAATTTTAAAAGATGATTTAGGACTGATGATTTTATAAGAAATAAGATGGTTCCTTGAGTAGATACTAATTTTATAACAGCCCTGCTTATGTAACAACACTTAATTTGAAACACAATTTAAAGCATCTCTATCAAGCTATACCAACATGTTCCGTCTTCGTGAGGAATTCTCTAACTTTAAGTGCCATATCTGGAATATTGTGAATTTACTTCAATAATAAGTTATTGAATTTAAGAAAATCTTTGATATGACCAGGACAAGATATAGATTTTTTTCTGTTATTAGGTGTTCCTAAGAAAAAGGGAGAGTATATGTCTTCAGTGATTTTGTCTACCTTCCATGGCCACTTATACTCAGGGACATTAAGGTGAATTCGCTCAAGCCGTCCAGAACACTTGAAAGTGCTTTAAATAATAAATGCTGTCACATTCTGGATGCAAAACACTCACCTAGCGTTCCTAACCTACTTACCTAGCGTTTTCTAAGGGAATTACATCTTAAGTGAATTCTTGACAAATCAGAAACAAAGCTGTTTCATGGCTACTCGCAAACACATTGGCATTAAAATGGTTTGGACACTGAATATTTTTTTCGTCGTTATTTTTATGTAATTATTCTGATTTATAGAACTTATATAAAATGCTTCTTTTTTTGACTCATTGCTATTATTCAGACAGTAATAATAAGTTTGGTTTTTATCCTATCTTTAAAGTAATAAGTTATTGTTACGCCTTTTCCGCATCAATTTATACAATTTTAAAAGTTGTATAATGTATTAAATTTTTGTAGATAAAGTAATACAAGAATTGCCGTGAATTTGCATCTTATAATAACTTTTCCTAAATTTTCAGTATTGTTATGTACAGTTAAAAAAATTGTTAATTAATAACTGTTATATTGCTTTACATTCCTCTTTTACCATAAAAAAAACATTAATAATAAGGCTCACGGAAAAACTTCGGGGCATTTTGTATTCACCTTCTGGACCACATGTCTCACCACAGATAAACTTGTTATTTATCCGTGAGCGGAGCGGAAAAACGGAATAGTATTCTTTATGGTATTCCGTTTTTCTCACTTATTTCCTCTCGGTTAAGTAAACATAGGCACATATTAGACGTTCTTTAAGGAGAATGAACTCCAATAACCTGTCAACAAATATCTCAGTGACAATCTTTTTATTTTCGATTATTTTTTATTTTAATCTTGTTTTAATTTATTTGTATTACGTTTAGTTGTGTATAGTGTTTGTGGTGTTTATATTTATATATATATATATAGTTTTTATTATGTTTAAATGAGTGTTGTATAAAAAACATTATATCGTTATTCCTAGTCTTATAATTTTGCATGTTTTATTGTTTCATTAGTTATTTTTATTTAGTTATTTCTATTTTTTTCAATTCTGTTAATATTTGTTTTAAGTTAATCTGACCGTATTTTCCTTTTTCATTAACCACTTGACTCATTCTATTTCACCATATTATTCACATCTTCACATTTCTGTTCTTGGTGATATTTCATCTTCTGAATCCTATTTAAAATAAAAATATCATTTCTTGGGCACCCACAGGAATTTCTAAGATCTTTGATAATCTGACCTTTTGTTTGCCCATTAATAAAACGAAATTTGTGAACAAGTCGTTGACCCACCCACCGGAAAAAAAAAGAATATCTGAATTCCCCTTTTTTTCAGATTATCTCTTCCAGAGCTCTGAACGCTTATGAAGTGAATAGTTTATAATAATTTCTTCCTAAATTTACATTATATATAACAATTATGAATATATTTATAATTATAAACATTTCAGAGATATGTTTTTTATTATCGATAATAATATTAAATAGGTACAAGTAAAAGCCATTAATCATTACTGTGTGTGCAAAAATATTGAATTTTTTAACATAATATGGCACAATTTTTAGGATTTAGATACAATGATATTATAATCATAATAACTGTCGATGTACTTAAAATGTTAAAAACAAATTGTTATTACATGTTATAAAATTATAATTATTTTATAAGTAAACTTTGCGGTGTCTGTAAACTCCATAAGAAGAACTTACAACTTTCGCTTAAATAAAATTACACTTGTTGCTTTTTTATGTCTTCGGGGATTTGGTTGAAGACTTCCGATCCCATCCCTAAAGTAGTTCTTGTAACTTAGTTCGGACTTCAACAGTCGGCTGGGATGCTGTAGACTAAGCTCCTGCCTCTACACTTTAACTTGTTTTTATGTAATACTATGTGAATAAGCTTGCTAGGGTTAGTATACCTTTTTATTAAAGTAGTAGTGATTGGAGTTGTCTTGAGATACGTGAGCAAATTATAAAAAAAAATAACTAATGTTATTCACCAGTAATATCATTATTTAATTTGGAATTTAATAAAAACTTATCATGAAGATCATTACGATGTAATAAGAAGGTGTGCAGGAATGGAGCCAATTAGACTTTCAAAAGTTTTTTATATGACAGAGTGACAAATACAAGATTGAAACCATTTTTATTTGTTTTATAATAAATAACTTTTAAATGAATTTTACAAACTTTTTATTTGTATATTTACACTCATTTAAAATTCAATATATTCTAATCTTTAAGAAAATTACTTGTTTACAGTTTACAGAATAAGCCTTGTACGCCGTAAGAAAATAGCTAACTGAATGGATTGTGGTAGTAATTAAAATAATCCTCACTTTTATTATCTATTTCATACCTTTTTATTGATGACTGCAAAAAATAAAACAAAGGCCTTATTTTAGTAATTCCTAACTTTAAAAAAATACTTGATTTAAACAAAATGTTCACCAAGCAAAGGAACTTTATTACAAATAATAAAATATCTGTAAAGCTAATTATTTGTGTATATTTTATTAAGTAAATTGTAACAATTACCCTTATGTATTATTATAGGTGAATTTATTTAATACTTAGTTTTATTTAGAATTTGTGCATTTTTTGGAATATTGTGCAATGAAAAAATCGATAAATAGCAAAAAAAAAAAATATTTCATTCTTATTTGATGATACATGCCTTTTTTAACAAAATATATTAAATTATTAACGTTACATCGATAACGTATAAATGTTAAAATTATAAAATAAAACTAAATAGTGCTAATAACTACAAGTGTACTTGAATTATTGAAAAGTCTATTATGATATATCATCTTAAACAATATGGTCATATTGTAATTCAGATTAAACAAGAATCTCCAAAAATTCAGACCTTTATCAAACCATGAGACCGCACACACATACTACAAGGTTGGTTTAGAATTAAGTGACCCTATTCGAAAAACTTGTTACTAGAACTCGAACGTTTTGACTAAATTATTTGTCAAAACTACAACTAGAGCAAAGGCAAAGAAGGGTAACGATTTAAATAGCTTATATATTTATGTACATATGTATTTATGTAAGGATACTGTATTAAAGTTTACAAGCTTTATTGTATTTTAAAATTATGTAGCCACTATATTTTTCATAATATTATACTATCTTAAAGTCTTCCTACTTTTTATTTAATAAACCATTTTAATGCTAATGTAATAGGTACAAAAAAATGTGTTGTTTCATGGTTATTTACGACATCTTGTTACATTATATTTGAACAATACACATAATCTCAAGTTAAAAATAATAAAAGCTTTAATGAATTATCATTTTGGGTAGACCGGTCGTAAAAAGTTTTTTTTTCATATTGACGGCACACAGGACGTCAATAATTGATGAATGATATTATTTTATTTTTTTTCCGTGTATAACTTTTCTTTTAAACATAATTTTAAATTGCTAATAATAACCTAGGTGTAAAGTTAATCAGCATGCGTTACAGAATATAATGTTACTGCGTTACAGAATATAATGTTACTGCATTACAGAATATAATGTTACGAATACTATACTGTTTGATTTTGACACAATCGTGAATGTTCCTTTTGTTCTAATTGAAGCACAACCCGACCTCGATGTGCAACAAACCAAAACAAAACAAAACCAAAACAAAACAAACCATATCATTTTTTATTCGACATCGCTCCCGATTCAAATTAGACGTCAAGTGGAAAACTGATTCATAAAATAGTTTTATTAGTATTCCCCTAAAGCGCGCTCTCGTTACTGCGGTGATTATCGATGTGGGTGGGCTATGGTAAGTCATTGTGTTGTTTTCAGACTTTCAATACTATAATTTCATTATTATTATCTAATTATTGATTTATAATAATTGATTATAATTAGGTTATATAATTTAACTTTGGTATTTAATATATTATGTATATTTTGACAATAACATTTAATTATGAAATATTTGACCTCAAACTAGTTTTTCACTCTCGAATAAAAAAAAATGTTTTATAAACAAAAATAACAGCAGAAAGATTTAATTTATAAAAACCAGCATTATTGGTGTATGGGTCACTGACCTGTCAAGTACAGCGTTCGTCGAATTAGGACGCTAAAAGTAATGGAGGTCGTAGCCTTTCGTACATTTTTTTTCGTACAAATCAACCAATACCTATCTAAATACATAATCACTGATCACTTTTTTCATTTCATTGGTAATGTTCATAATTGTTGAGTAAATAACGATATATAAATATATATCTATTTCAATATTTTGAATTATTTGAAATTGTCCATAATTAACTTTAGCCATGTTTAAATTACTTAAATTTTGAATATATATAGAATAAGAAATGTATATAAACAAAACGTCACACATTAGTTGGTCAGATTTCAAAGGGTAGCTTCATGGAGAATAACTGGCTTGAAACCCATTGAATATTCTTTCAACTTATTGATAAGTATTGATGTCGTAAGTTTTGTTGTGTTTGTATTAGACATTTATTATAATTAAAATAAAGCATGGTACCAAAAGAGACAAGAATAGCTCAGGGCTCTATTAATTCTATTGTTCCTACAGACTTACATAGGATCAGAAAAAAATACAAATAATAGTTTTTAATTCTTTTTTTTATATGTTAAGATTTTTATCTTGTTTTAATAAATATAATTAACTTCATAGAATATATACAAATTGAAAATGTATTTATGGTTACGGAAAAAGACACCTTAAGTTGATAGTAAAAATCTGTTGTTTTATTTAGGAATCGGTAATTTTACTAATTTGTGACATTATCATTTGAAAATAGTATTTTTTGTGAGTAGGTATAAAAGCATGGAAATACTGAGGTTCAGGAATTAGTTACTTTTCGATATTGAGGTTATATTACCTAAGTGCCATTGGAAGTAAAATTTTACCTGTATATAAAGGTAAAATTAAACTTCGTGTTAATAATGACAGTAATATAACATAGATGAAATTACAGTGTTGAAGTTTTTGTTGTATTTTAAGTCTTACAGTTAGTAATTAGTATAGTAAGGTGTGAGTCTTTTAAATAATATATTTTTAATGACGTTTTGTATGCTTGATTCATCTTTTAAGATAAATTATCTATTATGAAGTATATAAATTATTGATGTCAAATATTACTTTATTGATAAATTGATTGCTTTAAGTTTAGAAAGTGATAAACAGAAAGTCACAGAGAAATTTATACATTTAACCCTAAATTTTGATTGGTAAGTTCACTTTGATGATTATATATTGTATAAAAAGTTATACGTTTAAAAGCATTTATTTCTAAATGTCAATTGACCAAAATCTACCAACATCTATATTTATGATGTATAAGAAAGTATTAGGAGAAAAACAATGAAGCGATTCGTTGTATAATCTGCTTTACTTTTCTCATACGAAGGAATTATCTACCGTGACGAAGATTTAAAATGAGAGCTTAAATTTGAGTAAACATATATTTATAATATAAACAAAGAAACGAAATTTAAACAACGTATTTTAACAAGAGTTATACTGCATTAAAAAACAAACAAAAAATGTATAATAAGGTAATGTAATTATTATTGGAATAGCCATGATAACTAAACTACTCTTTATTCATCAAGAAGATGATATACTTCCACCTAAATATTGAGGTTGAGGCAGAAGTTCTCTGTGTGTTCATTAACCTGTGCTAGTACTCTAAATTTAGTATGGAAAAAAGAACGTATGTAGAGACGATGTAAATGACAACTATAGTCTTATAATAATAAATTTAATTAGATTTCCCTGCTGTTAGTTTTTTTTATATGTATTATTTTCATCTATTTAAATTAAAATTATTCAAGGGTTCAAATATTAGGTGTAAATTAAATACAAGGCCAAATGAAGAGAGATACGGCATTACTTATACTTGTTATATGTTTAAGATATTTATGAAACATCTCTACATCAAAACATAACATATACCATCTAAGGTTAAAAAGTAACAACAGGTTTTTTCTATGACAGGTACTGTCTAAGATAACATTAATGAAATTATAACCTAAAAAGCATAAAAAAGTAATGAACTAACTAATTAAAAGAGACTTAAGTAATTATTTATAAGTATTTGGGTCGACACGAGTTTTGTGTACTCGTACTTTTAGAAATATCCGCCTCTTACAATAACAAGAATTCGTTTTTAATCCTCTTTATTTTTTGTTTATTTAATTGTATAAATCTTGGAACTGAAAAAGATTTTAATGACATTAATTAGCTACTTAAAAGATTTTACACAAAAAACAATTATTGTCTGTTGACTGTACGTACCTGTGTCCATGGTGATTGCTTTGAATTATATTTTTTCATTTTCAGCGAAACTGAAGTTACGCAGTTCTTTTATGGAAATCTTATTATATATTTTTCTAAAACAATATTCTTATTTTTAGAGATCCCCTTACGTTATCTGCATTAAAAGATTTACTGTAAGCAGACAGAGAAAACGTTCTAAATTTAGAGCTTTATATTACCATATACAGGAAACAAAAAAAAAAAACTTTAATTTAAAAAATAATTACATTCGATGGCTTACGAGTTTATATTTGTGTATTCACACACTTACATTTTAATGCTCCGTATATTTTTTTAATATACTCTTCTACATGTAACATTTTAATGTTTAATGAATTAATAAATTATTTTTTATTTTTATAAAGTCTGTTAAAATTATTATAGACTAAATTATTGACTCTTATAAAAGCTGAAGACTTGTCCTGGTCCAATCTTAATTTGAACTAAAACTTCACCATAAATCAAAGCTGTTTTTTTTAGTTATGCTTTTCTAACAGAATAAAAAGGTAGAAGGAGAAGGTATATACAATAATGCTTTCAAAAACAAATAAACAGATATCATTATTATTGGAAAAATATATATAGTTAAAAATAGTTTTTTATTAACTGCTGCTTCTTAAAATAATTTTAGTGCATAAATTGGATAAAGTTGGGTTTTAACACTATTTCATGTGGTAAAATGTAACTTATATGTCCTTTTAAGAAATTTACTTGCAATTCATATTTAATTTCGAAACCGGTAACATATATGAAAACATTTTAAACCTGTTTGGATCTTTTGATAAAAATATAAGATTTTTAAAATGCTTTAATACTTACAGAAATACGATTTCTAGCCCTTTTTAAGGGAAAATTTTAAATAAGTTTAATATTTATCGAAGTACTTCTTAGCATTAAATTATGCTAAAGACATTAAAACCGTATTCATAAATAAATAAATGTCTACTGACATTAAGAAATTTGAAATGAAATTAAACATTTGAAAACTGCCAAATGTTTTTTCGCTTCTCTGTTTGTGATTCGTTACTTTGAAGATTACCTCGTACCAATAAACTTATAAAGTACAGATATCTATGTCTTTCTCATACCGCAGTGTTAGCTGCTACGCTACGCGGGGCCACCCATCTACACCGCATTATTTCATATTTTTTTTTAGATTAACATTTTTAAATTTGCTTTGAATGAAATTTTTTTGTTCTGTCATTCATAGTTACCGCAGCGCACGTGATAATTTTTGTACGATAATTTTTTTCACACTTTGGGTTACATTATTGCATGTTTATGAAGAATTCCTATTTTTTATGTATATAATATATGATTCAGTGAAGATGCAGCTTTCTGATAGTGAAAGAATTTTTAAAATCAGTTCAGTAGTTTTTGTGTGAAAACATTACAAACATACAAAGTACAAATAAAAATGTTTTTTCTTTATAATATTAGTATATGTGAGCGCCTTTTACAACTTATTACTCATGTTTTTAATTTAATACCAATTGAAACTTGTTACTTTACTAATTCATATTATTTATCTTATGATTAAGTTCTAAGTCGGTCACTAATAATGGTTTTAACAGTTAAGTTAAAATGTAATTTATTTACAAGCTTTAATTTTATTTAATTCATTGAGGAAAAATTGTTTTTGTAATATTCGACAAAAGCAAAACAAACTCTAGCATTAAGTTTATAACCTGACGGAGAATGAATAAGGCGGAGTCTGTTTGCTTTTATCGATATGGCATTTTGCCAAAATGCAAGCTGTAGTAAATAACAACTGTCAGTACTAGTTTAAATAATAAAGTATACTTACTAGTAATAAATTTGTTTTGACAATGTCAAAGCTTCGAGCTGGAGCAAGCAGGTATGTTTTTAAACTATCGCGACTTGTACACATTTTAAACTAATATCAGGTCTACTTCGCGATAAAAATTAATTAAGGTAAAATACCTTTTTATTTCCCGACGTTTCGTTTCGGCCGAAGTTCACCAGCCGTGGTCACGGGTTGACTAATGTCAGCTCAGCGTCGTCTTCGTGAGGCGCGAGTCTCGGTAACTACCCTCGCTTGTTCCTCATTATTTGTGTTGTTGATATTGTTACTATCGGAAGTGAGGGTATTTAAACAAACGACTCTAACGGTGTCTACACACTGGCTTTTTAAGTCGTGGCGAGTATGGCACTTGTTAAAAACTGGATTCCATACTTAGTGCTTAAAGCCGATAAGGGAAACGCTACGGTAGTAATGAACTCTTGTGATTATGACGGAAAAATCAGTACTTTATTAGACGACCAAATGATTTATTAACCAGTATCATATAATCCGACTGCTCGTGTGATCAAGCGCATACGTTCAGTTATAAAGGATCATAAAGCTCTCTTCACATTAGATGTATTTAAACGTTTTTTCAGTCCGAAGAGCGTTCAGTCGCCGAAACTATATGGGTTGCCTAAGATACACAAACCAGATGTGCCGCTACGCCCAATAGTAAGTCAAATTGACTCTCCCACCAATGTACTAGCGAAGCACATCTCGAAAGTCCTGCAACCATTAGTGGGTAAAACTGCATCTATCTATAACATAATAACAATAATATGATAACAATATCAAGAACACAAATATTGACGAACAAGCGAGGGTAGTTACCGAGACTCGCGCCTCACGAAGACGACGCTGAGCTGACATTAGTCAGCCGTGACCACGGCTGGTGAACTTCGGGCGAAACGTCGGGAAATAAAAAGGTACTTTACCTTAATTAATTTTTATCGCGAAGTAGACCCGATATTAGTTTAAAACAAGCAGGTATGACTATATTCGTGGCATCATTTTTACATCTATATTAAATTTTAAAAATAATTAAGTACACTGTATATAACAGTATTGAAATAGCCGTGTGCTATTTCAATACTGTTAATGTATGTCAGAGATAACCGTGTGAATATAAATTGATTTTGACGTGATGATAACGAGACCTTAGTCGTTATACTGACCGTCTTGGACTTCGCAAATAGCTAGGGGCCAGGTGAAACTATTGATAACCTTTGACTTTGGAGGTACGATTTTATCTTAATTTAATTAGGTTTTTGTAAATACCTTACGAAATTAAACTTTGGATTTTTGGTTTTCAAAATGTAACTGTATGTTACATGAAATACTCAGTACAATATGTTGTTAATAATATAATATTATATTATATAAGAACTTTAATACAATTATATGTACCTAACAAGATATTTAATCTTTGCCAATTTGTTTTATATGGCATAGAGTAAAAAAAAAGAAAATATAATTTTATAACACGTAGAAATTTTGCAGTAAATTTTAAAATAAAGTTGGGTTTGCTGGTCAGTGGAAGGTGCACCGCATTTAATTGCAGTAAACGCATTACAAGAAACGAGATAAGATTAGTAAGTATTATTTCATAAAATTCTATATTTTATGACGTCATCAAGTCTTTGCATCATAAAATTAAAAATATGAAACGACTGCCCAATTATCTAATAATTTGGAACGAATATGCTTAACGTAGCTTGCGGTTTGGACCAATTTGGTAACAACAGATTACGCCAAGCTGCTAACTAACTGTATTTATGCCTACAAATAAATATAAATTTATCAATTCCATAGTGATTTCCATTTACCTCCTTCTCTATATCCATACAAAATATCTATCAAACAAATAAAATTAAAATTTTCTTTTGAGAAATGCAATCATTCCATCAGTATTTTCTTACGACGTTGTCACGTTCAACTATATTCAGTAAACCAACTTTACAGACAACCGATTTTCTAATGTAATTTACTACTTTGCTATCATATATTCTTTCGTTTATTATTAATATATTTTTTTATTTTATAAAGAAATTGTTATAATAATAAATAAAATTTTATTGAGCGTCTTTTTACATACTTACATTTTTCTAAGAACAAACAAAATAAAATGAATGTGCTTAAAAATGATGTTCAAATAAATGACAGAAGCAATAGCCATCTTGAATTTAATTCCTGACGAGAGTTCAATGACCGCACTGTCTGTGTGTTTTTAGTTTCGTCTATTCTTAAATTAATAGTTGAAACAGAATTTTTAAGGCTGAATATTGAAATTAAATTTGTCAGAAAGTACGAAGATCAAAAAGGTCGATGGTAGTAACACTCCGTCGAGGCTGTCACTTGAAGACTGGGTTTTGGAACAGCTGATAGAAGGTAGAAGATGAACGTGTAATCAAAATCATAACAGAATTAAACTAATATATTATTGTTAGTTAATAGTCGTAAGGATTACTTTTATTTTATTTCCAATTTTTATATGTTTACTTTTTAATGATTATTTATAAAACATAAGAGATGTTACAACAATTCAACAATAACAATTTCCCACAATATATATGTTAACGTTTATATATAACGTGACAGTGACACTAATAAAGCGACCCAATGAATTAATTTATCTAACAAACTTCTGGGCACAAAAACCACTCGTATTTAGAATGTTAAACATCGGAATGGTTGGGGCCACTTGGATAATTTGATTAGTTTTGTTACATACTAAGAATATATTTTGAGAACGTTTAATCGAAATAAGGTTGTTGTTCTGGCGCTAGTAAAGGATAGTAAATTAATTTATTAGTCGTATACTATAGTACTAAAAGCTTACCTAGATATTATTAATATTAAAATATGATTATCTCATTAACGTGTGTGAATTAAACGGAACTGATTATTAATTTTGAGGCGCGAGTGTTTTCGCCAGAGGCATTGTCTATTCATAACATTCGAATAAGTCAGTGACGTGAACTGAGAAGAAAATTTGAAATACACGTAGCTAATTCTCGTACGAGTATTGTTTGCATTTTGCTTAACGAAGCAGAAGATATCGGTGTCACGATCAGCCATTTCTCTTAAAAATTAACGCCCTAAAATTCTGTGTGTTCAATATTTTATGGAGAACGTTATTCTATCATGTTTTGGTATTTTATAATGTTAAATATAAGCCCATACCCGTTTTTGAATCAGGGTAGGAAAAGGTAAATTATAGGAGTGACTCACGGAACAGCCGTCACTGCTGGACGTAGTAGATACAGGAGACCATGTGACTCTGTTTGTTCTGCCCGAAGCAGGTTTTTCATTCTGTCTGTCGCAAGGACTTTATTCTAGTAAGTATTTTTTTATGTTATTTTTTGTATATCTTTGAAACGTAAAATTTTGAAGTTAGTTCAATTTATATTTTATATAATTCATGACAGACATACAGAGCGAAAATTTGCTTATCGATACATAGAACAGTATACTACCGTGCCAATAGCAAAAATAGGCTTTTAAGTTATTTTTTTATATTTTTCTGTTAAATGTAAAATTATAGAATTCAATACTTTTATGTTAAGTTTCTTTTCAAAATTAATGATGTAAGTAAATGCTTACGTCATTGATTTTATTGTGACAGGAATACTGTTATAAAAATCCATTTACAGCGAAAATTCAAGCAACCTCATATTCAACAGCTTACGATTAGTAAAGGATCTCAATAAAATAAAATATTATAATATAAATTATGAGACTAACTCGCCTCAGTGAAATATCAGTAAATGTTTGAAAAAAATGAGAGAAAATAACAATTATGATTTTAATTATTTAAATAAAACACAGAAATATATTTATAAAACGCTACTAAAGGAGAAATATGTCTCAAGGCCTTTAAACCTTGGTTCGTAAGTTTTAAAGAATTTACATTTTTTATTTACTCAACGATGGTAACGTTAATTTTAACACGGAGATTCGATAAAGATATATAAAGGTATTTTTTAAAATTTTAATATCGTTTCTTTTATCTATATTTTTTTGATAAAATTAATAAGAACAAGTAAAAGTGGATAACATCCTACTTTACTTATTCGAAAGGTGGCGGCAATAAAACGCATGCCTAAGAAAGTTTGACGTCCGAAAGGCGGCAGGTACTAAAAAACTTTTGACAAATCAATCGCAATATGCCATACATGTTTTGCGTACCCAAAATAGTTGGGCTTATCCCAACTATTTTTATTACCTTGTAGTACAATGTGAGAAGAAATCAACTGCTATACAATGACCTTGCGAGCGGCAATAATGCTTTTAATTATGAAACACGCCAATGAGAAGCCTCCAAAAGCTGACATATATTTAATCAAATGTAAAAAAGCAGATTTAGAATCCGTAAATATAACCGGTCAAAATCCAATTATTGAATATATAAAAAAGCTTCTGCAATGGCGAATAGTTCTATAAAAGATGTGTAGATTTTTAAATAATTAAAAAATGAATAATAAAAATAATTAACAATGAAGAATATTTTAAAAATACCATTCTATCGCTCTAAGAATATTTACTAGATATTTATATATAAGTAAATTCGATAATCTAAGAAAAAGTACTCACAAAGTATATAATTAATATTTTACCAAATGTCACCTGGTTTTTATGAAAGAGCTGAAAATTGAATTGGTATTGAATTATATTGAAATATGTAAAACATTTTTAGTACGGAAATATATTATTTTCATTTAAGATTAACAATATGCATATTAAAATTTATTTTCATTTAAATAAATATAAATTAAAAATAAACCGTTATAGGCAAGGATTGTTAGCCGTGACCCCATATGGGTTTATTTTTCATTCTATTTTATTTTAATTAAATTAGGTTTGTAAATTTTTATGATTATTTTCAAACACGGTTATTTTATTGGTTTTGTTAGAATACAAAATCAATTTGCTAAAAAAAAATCTTATTGTAAATATGTAATACACCAAAAAACAGCTCACCAGTTATTTTAGTAAACTGAAGAAAATGTATTTTAGTATCTGTTAGTAGATTTGTGGCATTATGTGTGACTAGATCTGACTTCACTGCATTTGATGACTATTTTTATAACTGATTGAATACCATTGTTTAGTTATTTGTTTTTTTTCGGTAAAATATTAAAACTAATTCGGCGAAAAACACTGTTTTTTTGTATAAAATAGCAATGTGGAATTATTAAGTAGTTTAAATATTTCGTATATTAATAATAGAAATATACAAAAGGGGTTTCGTAAATAGTAAAATCTCCACAATAGCATACTTTTATACAAAAATGTTCGAATTAATAGAAGAGCTATTTTTTCCAAATATTATCCCTACCTAGACTCACGCTCTAAATGTGGTTTGAATATTATATTAGTCCAGATATGTAGATAAACCTTTAGTATAATATTCTGGGTCCGTGTTCTGCCTTACTACCTTACTCACTGCCGTTACTCCTGGAACCTAAAATAAACAGGTGAAACTAATCAGTGATACGTTATGAGGAAAATTACTAGGTTCGTTAATCAAATAGTAGTATAGTAGTAATACAAAAAGTAGACGTTAATGGAAAGCGTTCCCCTGGTTCATTTGTCAAAATGGGCGTGCCACAAGGCTCTATATTGGGACCTTTCTTATTCCTCATTTACATAAATGACTTGCCTTACTTTGTAAGGGATAAACATGGGATAGTATTGTTTGCTGATGATACATCTCTTATTTTTAAAATGAATAGACAACAATCAGCAATTGACGATGTAAACAATGCTCTCTCAGATGTTGTACAATGGTTTAATGCTAATAATCTTTTGCTGAACGAAAGAAAGACTAAATGTATTAAATTTACTTTATCAAACGTGAAGACCGTCAAAACCATTGTTCAGCTAAAAAATGAGGAATTGGAATTGGTTAATGCTGCTACTTTTTTGGGCATAACCTTGGATGCAAGATTGCAATGGGGCCCTCATATTTCAGATTTGTCGAACAGACTTAGTTCTGCTGCTTACGCGGTTCAAAGAATACGCCGCTTGACTAACGTTGAAACGGCTAGATTAGTTTACTTTAGTTATTTTCACAGTGTCATGTCATATGGTATACTGTTATGGGGTAATGCATCAGATATTGATGCTATATTTGTGCTGCAGAAGAGGGCTGTTCGTGCGATCTATAAGATGAGGCCCCGAGAATCGTTAAGAAATAAATTCAAAGAATTCAAAATTATGACTGTACATAATCAATATATTTATGAGAACCTAATGTATGTACATAAGAATATTAATAACTTCAAGAAAAATTGTGATTTACACAAAATTAATACCAGAAACAAAAATAAACTTGCTATGCCCACCACTAGGCTCCAAAAAATAGGAAATTCCTTCAAAATTAATTGTATACGTTTTTATAATAAACTCCCAAATGAAGCCTTAAAATTGTCATTAAATAAATTTAAAGTATACATTAAAAGAAATTTGATAAAAAAATCCTATTATAGTGTAAAGGATTATATTAACGACGGTATGGCCTGGGAATAAATTGTATTGTAGCGATAAACTAGTAACCTGCGCAATTTGTTTGACGTTGCTAGTTACTTTTGTTCGATCAACTGGCCGCATCACACCGTTCCCTTAGAAGTCATTACTTGCGGTAGCGTTGGGGGTCGGGTCGCCCTCCCTCCCTCAAATATGGCGAAGGGGGTGATGGCTGACCCTTGCGTTATGCTCGTGAACGGGTGCTGCTTGCGGTGACTGGTCGTGTTGCTGGCAATGGTTCATGTGTTTTCATTTTTATTTCTTAAATTATTAAGCCTTCTACGTGAATTGATTGCCAAGATTCTAGTTGTTCGTAAATTGCTCATTTTACTTATATTGACATTTGTGAAACAGTGATCACAATAAAAAAAAAACACCCGGCTGAGTTTGTTGTGTGGTTCTTCTCAGACCAGGGCGCGTTTGGAACCCTCGTAATTTTAACTTTAAGTTCAGAGGTGTTTTTGCAGAAGGGCTTATTTCGATAAGTATGGTATCAAAATAGGCCCTCCTGACACCTCTATTTGACGTACACAAGTGATCACTGAGAATGATTCAAAGTGGAAAAGATTTAAATAAATAAATAAATAAATAAATAAAAATAAATAAATCTTTGAATATAAAACAGAAGTTTCATAGTAATAATAAATAACTGTGCTGTTGATATCTAACTAAGATAATTTCATCAAACTAATAAATAAAAATTTTTGGATCTGTAATATTAAAATAAATGTAATTATTATAATGACCCAAAAAATAAATAAAATATACATGTATAATTCATAGTTAGGTTTTTTTCTCTCTCTTCCTGTCAATGTCTGCAGAATGGATTATCAATTTGAATTTAATCAATTCTGCAGACTACAGAATAATATTTTAAACCCATCCTCCATTTCAAGTTTCATTAAAATATATTCAGTCGTTAAGCAAAACAAAACTGACTTAAAGAGTCACTTTAATAACTTTAATGTAATTTAAATTATAGCATTTATTTTATTAGAAATTTTCTGATAGTTTAATCACTGTTCTGAGAAAATTTAAAACAATAGAGAATCGAAACTTTCACTAAAAAATGATGTTTATTGTTTTATTACACAAAAATAAAATGTTTTACATTCTTTCTCGAATATATTAAACCAAGTGTCGAAAGTCTCTACTGAGTGTACATTCGTTAGTCATAATTTATATAAAGTTGCAGAGCATTTTTTACCAGTTAAGAGTTGTTTTTGGCGAGATTCCAAACACTGAATTCATTGTTGAACAACGTGTTAAAATATTTTTATAAATTAATTTAAGGCTAGGAATAAGTTGAACCGCAACAATTGTACATTTTAAAAACTTCTGAAAGCATGTTTATAACTTCTATCCTTTTCTCGACATTGCAAATATTTATTTTGTGGGTATTAATTAATTGCGTATCGCAAAGTATCTATAAAACCGCGGGTCATTTCAGAGCGCCTTTAAAAGATTGGTTTTATCAGCTTTTTGCTCGTAAGTCTACTATTGTTTGATGCACCATCACTTCTTCTGGCAAAACTAAAAAATACAGAGCTATTTATATCATAATATGGGGTGTGTTGTAAAAACTACGAGAAAAAAATACATTTATTTTTTGTGTCAGAACTTATAGCGGTACAGCCTAATTTGACGTTTAAATTACTTTAAATAAAAAAAATGTGCGGATTAGAGGTAGAAGGTATTGCGTTAACGAGGGATTATTTTTTTGGTTTGTGGAAAGGCTTTTGGCTTATGTTGTTTTGTTTGTGTTGAATTATAAATAAAACAGAAGAATTCCACTGAACAGTATTACTGAGACATATAAAATATAAAATAGCTGACTCATGTATTATAAAAAACTTCTGTTATGTAAATAATAATTTTGATGAATAGGTTATTCAATATGTAACTTTCCTATAACGTCGATTTCCATCTGCATAAAATATCACGATTTTTGAAGATATTATTTGTAATTAATTAAACGAACAACACATATTTTTTTTATTTATTATTATTTATTACTTTTATTATATACAATTTCTAAAAACGTATGGCAACTTGAAAGGCTCGATTTGCTCTGTCTTTAAAAAAAAATTGCCTACCTACAATGTTAAAATCCAAATTTTGTTACTTTATATTTTATGCAGGACACATTAGTCATTATTTAAATCTTTGGAAAGTGTACGAGTTCGTAGGAAAAATATACAAAGCTCTATTAGTATGTATACCACTGGCGCACTCAATGAAGGAAATCAAATTATTCTTTATATTATTATTATTTGTATGTACGTGCCTATTGTTTTATTTTGATCAAACTCCATTTCATTTTTTCTGTTATAAACCGTTTTAAAATAAAATACCCAATATAAAATGCTAATGTAAAAACGAGTTAATTGAAGATATAGAATCATAAAGTGCCATTACCTGTAATAATATTTACAAATGAAGCCAATGAAATTGATATTTTTTAATGTAGTCGTTTAAATTGTTAAGATATTTCTCATTTTGTTTAAGAATATTGAAAATTAAATAAAAGAAAATTTTGGGAATAATTTTCAAAAATCTTCCCTACCTTATGGGTTTTTAACGAGGCTTTGTGAGACAGACGGACGGAAAGATAGTGTTGGCTTAACAAAAGCTATGAACCTGGATATTTAGATACGGTTCTCTTGAAAGTGAAATTGAACTGACATAAATCAGTTACCTCCAACATTCCTCGTTCATTAGACAACATTTCAATTGAACATTAGTTTAAGTTTTGCCTGATTGTTTGTAGTTGATTTCAGTTCACAAAGGAACTAAATGTGTTTGAATGTAATTATTTAAATTGGCAATCAAGATTGTTGGTTTGCGTTCTATCATTGATATATAAGATGGTAGAAAATATAAAACTAGCTATTTATATATACTAAATATAATGCATACCCGCATAGAACATATCTGACAATAAATTTCCTCATTCAGGAGACAAAAATGTACAAAACCATATAATTTGATAACAACAATTTTTTATTCAAAAAATTATTGTAAAAACTCTTATCTGTTAATTACGGTTATAAAACTAAATAGTTTTCCTTGATTTACATTTTGAATGAATCTATAAAATAATAATCTATAATATCAATCTGATGATAAATCACGCGGTTTCAAACAGCTATTTCCTGAAATCTAATATTATAATATACATATTTGTATTGAGATGTAAGTTTATATATTTGTATTTCATATTATCTATTATTTTTTAACTATTCTCTTACACTTAAGGCTAGATGCAAGAGATCTCTTTTAACAGATAAACCATCCTTTGTTTATATTGTGACTGTTTCTTTCATTATTTTTTTGCCATCCTCTGTATCAAATTAATTATTATTTTATTTAACTTGAGGAAGAAAAAAAAGTGCTTTCAAAATTGTTTCTTGGAGAGAATGATAACGACTTTACTTAGTTAACCAACGTCTCTGTAATGGACGTCATCATATACCCTTTACTTTTTGGGAAAGCGCATATCATTCTTATACCTAAAGCACATATTCGTATGGTTCTTAACAAATTGCGATCCATCTTTATTTTTATCTTACCTTTTCGAAAAAATGCCAATACCCTTTCTCTGGGTTGGCTGGCAAAAAATGGTTTGTTGCATCAACTCGGCCCATTGTCATTTTTTTAAATAAATTCTAAAACCATCATAATTTCCCTTCAAGGTTTATTGCTAACTATCAGTACAAATAACAACGATGTAATATTATTGATGATTGGCTCTTAGTAATCAGAAACACATTGCTATATAACTTTATTACAAGGTAGGTACGGTTGATACATTTCTATTTTAACAAGCGTAGACTAGCACTTTTTAATTATTTTGCTTAATTATAAGTGAATAACTATATAAAGGTTTGTATATGCAAATGTGTGTTTGAATGAAATATACCAGCTTTAAAATTAACACACTCTAACTCCTAATTAAACCTCTTCAGTACATTATTGCCAAAACATATAGTTTCTAATCGCAGTAGTTTTAGCCATTAGGATTCTACTGTTATCGTCCCCCCTCCCTGCATCCCCACTGCACCCCCCTGCACGAATCCAACTCCTATTTTTATTTTTATTCCTAGCAAAAGACATGGTGGTCGAGACGCTCTTTCTTTAACGAGATGGCTTCTTACTCCAAGTCGGGAACTTCGTCCTCTTTTTAGGACATAGAGGAGAACAGACCGGTTTTAAGAACCTGCCGTCCAAATCTGCTAAGTGAAAGGCAACGAAGCTTCTTTGCCTCCTCTTTTGCCAAAATAAGAAACCAAATTGCCACCCAAAAAATCATCGGGCCTTGGCCTTGATCCACAATACTAGGATGTTAACTCAACAGGGCTATTGCAGGTAGTTCTTCCTATTTATATATATACTTCACTAAGAAGGTACTAAACATCTTGTTAAATTATCTTATTGACATATGCGTTAGTATTTAATAATGTATGTATATACAGTAACTTTTAAAATTAAAGCCTTTTATTCCTAATTTAACCTTGGGTACATACCTACTACTACCATACGGTAGTACACAATAGATGATTAATAAGACTTATAATTACATGTTGATTTCTAACCTCAGTGGTTTATATGATATTTAAATTATTGTGAAAGCAAAACTTATTAATTAAACAGCGAGGTCATCCTTTCGCTTTACACCATTTTTTCCTATTTTTCATTAGCATTAATCCAGAGCTCACTATTTGGACAACATGGCTCTTAGACAATGATATGGGAAGTACCATTTCATTGTAATCTTTAATCCATTTTCTGTGACGCATTTGAAATAAATGTCATGGAATTTTAGGATACCGTCAAAGCATTAGGTTAATCATGATAAATGACATCCATTTTATATTTGTACGATCTCAGCAATACTATGACAAAAACACTTGTTTACGAAGTCAACAGAAAATACAATAAAATAATGTGTTTTGTGGAACGTTTTGTTAATATTTTCCTTATAATATTGTTTTATACTAAAATTCTGTAGATCTTCATTTAGAAAGTAACTTATTGCTATTTTTAGGCAACATGCAATAGAAATCTTTCTTAATAGTTCTAAATATCTTAATAATTCGAAATATATTTAATAACACTGAGCTACAACAAAAAAAAAATAAGAACTTCATTGAATTTAAATAAAAAGCTTCGCCACAATCTGTTAATGTAACGAAAAACATTAGGGGGGAAAGACTATTGGATAGCGACAAATAGGGAAAGGCTTTCTCAAAGATATATTTTACCCTTTCGTTATTTTCGAAAACAAAATATATATACAAAATAGAGAGAATGCTGGCTTCGCAAATCTTCGAGGACATATAAGTAAATCTTTATACAAGAAATACTCCCGGGAGATAGAAGATTGCTATGTGATAAATATCAGTCGCTTGGAAATATTCATTTCTCATTATAAGTACCATAACAGCTATATTTAATATGAAAATGTATTTATATCAAAAAAATAGAGTGATGTATTAAATTGTTCGGCGATTTTTGAAAATACTGTAAGTGGTTTAAAAACATATACCAAGGGGGGTACTCTTATAATCAAGCAATTAATTCTGCACACGTTTTAGAATTCTTAGCTCATAAAAAAAATGTGTTAGTTGGAGTTAGATTATTCGATCACTAACTGACAGTTTTTTCTATAATTTAGTTTGGTTAAAGTGTAATGTTAACACAGTATTTTTTCCGAAATTAAAATTAAATTTGGGAAATCTAATATAATTTGATAAGTAAAAATTAGATAAGTCAAATAACATAATTATAAATTTGAAAAAATGTAATATTATATACTTGAGAAAGAACAAGTATTATAAATAACAAAGACAAATCGGTAATACAGTTGGACAACCCATTCAAGATGGTATAGCTAAGCGTGCAGCGCATTACAAATTTTATATTGATCATTTATTAATCTCACCCATTTATAAAATGTTATTCCCATAATGCTGTTCTTACTTATTGTTAACTTTTAATAATTGTCTCTTTTGTTTTTTATTATCTTTGAAAGAAAATCGGTGAATGCCTACTTTTTCGTCAAAAGTCTAAATTTAATAGCTTGCCAGATGAAACCCACGAATTGAAAAAAACTCCAGCCTCAAACTTCCCATTTCATCCCGATATTATTATAGAAAACTATAAGTTTCATTTTGTTGGGGGAGTTGTTACATCCCTGTCTTGTAACGACAATAGCTGACACATTTGATTCAGTATAAATCGCTTTTAATCGTAATACTTTAAATGCTGGTAAGCTCAGTTCGGTTTTATTATTCAATCAGGTCAGACGTGTACCAAATTTCCCCACTTTTAATGTAGGGATTAGAAATAAATATTTTTTAAAAAGAATTCCAGTATTTCCGTTCTTACAGTTGGATTAGAAATTAGTAAATAAATAAAACGTAAACGTACGATGTTCAAGCACGCTGCGTAGTGCAGGGCAATCCTTAATCATCCCGTATAGCAATAATATTTCATCTTAAATGCATTATTGACTATCCTTACACGTTACAATGGTTGTTTAAGTGATTCCTTCGTTATTATTGATGACTGATTCTGGAATTATTCAACATGAGTCATTATAAAAGCATTATTTTCTTCCAGTGATGATTGTAACAAATGTAGAATAGTACTTTTTACTTAATTATAATTGTGTATGCGAGTATATAATAATATGTTATAATACAAGGTTTAAAATTAACAGACTTTAATTTCAAATTAAACTTCTTATATTATCAAAATGTAAAGTTTCTTACCGCAGTGGTTTTCAAATTATCTAAATGTTAGGGAGAGCAAAACTAGTTAGCAGAATAATGCGGATAGCTACTTTTTATACTATTTGTAACTACTTTTCCTTAGCACGACCGCCTTATGGAGAATACATTGGCTTTAAGTAAGTGCTATATAAAAAAACAAATACATATATATATATATATATATATAAAATGAGTAGGAATATATATATATACATATATTCCTACTCATTTTACAACCTTTTAAATAGTTATTTACGATACAAAATTCATCATGAATAATTTTGATGAAGGATTTTATATACATAGCTCACAAATCTAACTAAAATCAAATAAAAAGCAATCGATTATATTTGAAATCTAATACTGGTCAGTTAATATTAAGTATTTTTTTACCTTTTTTTTTGTAAGTGAAACGGTCTACTGTATTGTAACTCATTGGATAAAATTAATTATTTGTGGGTATAAAGGTCGGATAATAAAAAGTTATTTCACCTTTGATATGTTTTTTCATCGCAAAATAGACTATAATATCATAATTTCTGTTATAAAAAAATAATATTCAGTTTATAAGACGACGACGTTTTTGTTCTCGTAAAATTGTTACAGAACATTTTTAACGTCAATTCAAAACATATTTATATACATAATAAATATGAAAAATATAAGTAAAAAAAAATCTTGTCATCGTTATTTAATATATTTAATTAAATTAAATGAAGCATTTAATGCGGTGTCATATTTCTACCCTCTCAATTTTCGCTTTAATTATATTATTCAACTTAAATTTGCTATGTATTTTTTTTCACCAATCTCAATTACTCAATATTTAATAGATGATTAAAACAAATAATCTGCGCGTCGGAATATAAACTTTGTGTCATATTACTATGATGCAGTTCTGGGCTTTACTTCAATAATAAAATAAAACTATACATATGTTTTTATGTATCGCATATATTATAAGCTTGAACAACAAAATGATCTTTGGATGTGATATGTGACTTAGTTATATAAAACATATATCTTAAAAGATATATCAATGTTAAACTATCTTGAAAAAACATTGTTTGTAATAGTTACATTTTTTTTCAAAGTTTTTTAATAGGGCGATAAGGACATTTTTTTAAACAAATTCAATTATTTTATAATTGAGATGTGGTTAGGTTTATTATTCTCGTATGTTTTTAATAACGGTATACTTACATTACAGTTATAAATTATACATATAGTCTATCTTATCAAAGAAGTACCGTTTGACTGTTTGTCATATTTTTGTCATATTGATTAATATGACAAACAGTCAAATAAATCAGTTACTATTATATCGGAATTTTAGAAAACATCGATATGTTTTTTGTATTTACTAAAAGATTACGGTTTTGCATTTTTTTAAATCTCCCACTATTAGTTTTAGAATTACGAAAATAAAAAATAAAATCTTTATTCACATACCTATTAAGATATATAATTTAAAGAATCATTAATCTATTCATTTTATTATTGTATAGTGCGCGCAAGATGACTTGATACTTTAATATTAGCTGAAATTTGAGTTTAATAAAAAAAAATAAAAAAAATAGGCTTGTGATAAAATTCAGACTATTTGAAATAAAACATCACCGATAAGAAATGAGATTTACTAATGAATAATAAATCAAAAAGGCCAAAGATTATCGCAAACCCATTTGTATTTAGTTCCATAATAATTCTTAATTTAGAAATAACTTTGGACATTCCATCTCAAATGAACGTGACAAATGGGAGTTACCAATAAAGTTTTAAATTCTGTTTTGATTACTAAAAGATTTCCTTTGTTTTATTACAGTATTAAACAACGAGACCACTCGTTCATACTTTTCAAAAGGAAGAACATAAACTTTTGAAGTTGGTCTTGTAAAGAAAATAAATAAAACATGAAAAATAGCTCTCTTTATAATAGTTATTTAGAATTTTATATTTCTAACAACTATTTATAATCTTTTCCATAAATAAATATTTTATAGTAATGTAAACTTTAAAAGATAAGATATCAAGATAAACAAGAGCCAAGAAAAAAACAAAAAGTAAACGGTGACGGTAGATACTAAATATTTATCTGTGAACTATGATGAATATTATAAAAATATATAAATATAAATATATCATATTTCACATTATATTAAATATATACCGATTGAACGTAAATTTTTGGCTTAAATTACGTTATTTTATTGGAATTTACCCGACTAGTCTCGAACCCATTATAATATTTATATATCTGTTGGCACACAAACGTGCCTTAGTTACTTTTTTCAATTTGTAAAGCGGTAATACTAGAAAAGTTGCCAGAAGATTGTTGAAACGTTGTATACATTGTCAAATAATAGATTTACTCACTTTTTGATCTTGGGTTTATAATACTAAGTTTAATAAAATGATCCGTATTTTATATACATCGTTAAGATTAAGAAATTTGTTTTAAGATTTCGAAATAAGAAAAGGTAAAGGACAAAACAGACTTTTTTATATATCAAAGCAAAAGGTCGAAATTTTTAATAGAATTATTTTTATTTTCTAGCTAAGTAATTGAGTAATATGCTCTTATAAGTTTCATTAAGATTACATTACTTTATAAAAAACATATAAACATTTTCATTTGAAACAGTACTTATAAGATTTGGTTGGTACATTTGATAATATTTTACAAAACAAAAAGCTAAGATTTTTCATTCCCCATAACAAATATTTATTATGTCAGGTACAGTGAGCTCAAACTGTTACTGTAAATCTTTCATTTATTAGATCACAGAAGAACACTGTCTTTGAATAAAATTGATTAATTGAATTAAATCAATATATAAGATATATACAACATTGTAAAAGGCTTTTTATAAATTACTGCTAATGGGATGACTTAAAAGGCGTCATGCAACTTTAAAAATAATATGTTGCTTATTTATAAAATATAGTTTTAGATGTATTTATCATACCCCAGAAATAAATATCACATCATTTTTTAACTCATTTTTATAGACAATTTATTTAAATTAAATTTAAACATATATATGGTTTACGAAGATGATTTATTTAATGTTTGCAAAGGGTACGCTTGAGAAGGTAGGACAACAACCTGAAAAAATCTTATGAAGATATAAAAGAGGGATCTTCGTATAGAGCAGCGGCAGAAAAGAATGGAGTCTGTTCTCAAATATTTTTTTGTAATGAATGCTGTTTATTTTTGACAAATATAACAGCAGCATAAAAGGCCACAAATATTGCAAAAAATATAAAATAATAATAAAATAATGAGTTTTTTGATATTAAGTATATCTTTAGAAGTTATTTAAAAAAAATATTTTATAGTGTCTTCAAATACTTGAATATTAATAAAAATATAGTTGAGAAGTTAAACTGTATATGAGAAGTCATGAAATTTAAGATAAGTTAATAAAACATTCATTTTGAATTATTTGCATGTTTTTTAATTGAACCCAGAAACTATATCAATCGTCCCTAACGTCGGTGACGGTTGAAACCTTTTTTTTTGTTATTTTGTATTTATACATAAAATACAACACCCTGATCGCAAATAACATTGCCAATTGGCATTAACATTGCCAACTGGCATTAACATTGCCAACAGATAAACAGTATTTTATTAAACATATTTCCGCAAAAGCTTACTTTTCAAACCCCGATTGATGGCCATTTATCGCTAAAATGTATCCACTATACCCAGTCTCTGCTATTTTACACCTTTTTGGATCGTGTCTGGCGCCCCCAGCCTACTATACCATTTAATTATGGCCTTACTTTTACTAAGTTTTATAATAAGTTTATTTTAAGAACAAGTAATATAAATAAAAGTAATAGTAATATAATTAATAAATTAGAAAAATATATAAAAACAATAATATACAACATGTCATAAACTTAAACATATGTTTAAGGGTTAATATATACCATTCGGTACCTTTTTCAAAATATTATTTATATAAGAATACAACTAACAAAATTGCTTCTCCGAAAACACTCAAAAATTCTAATAAATATCGAAATGCAAATTACGAACAACGATTTGAGGAGCCCCGAAAATTTTCCCGAAAACATTTTTCTAAGTATCTGAAAAGCGTTTTATAAACGAAGCGTGGTACGCAATGGAATTTGTGTCGGAAAAATTACGGGCCATTACAGCTGTAAGCGCATTTGAGGTTTAATTTATTTCTCGCAAAGTAACTAAAAGGTGGAAGGTGTTATAAATTTTGAACACGTTCATTAGGCGCGAAGATCCCTCGTACCGGCTTTTAAGCGACGACACACGTCGGAATTTTGTAATAAGATTTCCTTAATTTAGGGCCCGCGTCTATACAGCGGTATAACACAGATTGGGGATATTCCAATACAGATTGAAGCTTTCGTATTCATATTACAACCGTCATCCATTTTAGAATCCATTATTTTTTATTGAAAGGTGTCATTATACATGTCAAATTAGGTTATACGGTGTATAAGATAATTTGACATATACACCTGACAATAGGATTTTGTGGTGTGTCAATAAGTAATGCCAATCTGCTTAAAGTTTCGAAAAAAATATTTTTTACTAGTTGTATGTGATACTTACATTTATAATATTCTGAAATCTAATATATCATTTGATTAAGGTTGTATCTGTATAAAACACAATCAGCTTTCCACACAATTCCGACTAATATAGGCTAGATCTATATATATCTTAACTACAAATAACCTGGTTACATACCATTAAAAAAAGGAATTAAAACGAAAGATATGATAGTCACAAAAAGTATTAATATTTTTAACACAAATATTCAACTTGTTTTACATTAATGCACCTTGTTGTGGACATAAACACCTACAAACATACATACATATAAATTATTATAACTTACAGTTTTAATTAAAGAATCATTCTGTATGAACATAATGAGGCCAGTTGTTGGAAGCGCGAGTGAAGCTATTGTTGCTTTCAGTTAGTGACCCACTTGCTTTTGTAATTATTTGTTGACGATTTTAGTTCGTATTATTATAATATATTTATTTTTAATATTAAATGACAGTTAGTGAAGTTTTGAATATATCTTCATTCTACCTTAAAAAATGGGTTCTTATAAGCTGTCACTTTTTTATAACTTTAATCTTAAAGTTTTGGAATACTGTCCCTTGACTTTTCTAATTGAAAGTTTTTTCATAGACAGGTGTCTGTAATGTTTATACGTTATTACTTGACTATTCATTATTTATTAATTTCCTACTAATTATGTGAAAGATATTTGTTCGTTTTATTACAATATATGGGTATAGTAAAATTACATTCAATGATGGATACCCACGTGTAACACCTGGAGTCTTTAACGCTAACCCATCCTTTAGTATTCCTACGCTGTTGTTAGCGCTGTTTACAAATTATCGGAAAGAAAAATTTTTCTTTGATGGAGCCGAAGTAAGTACTCTTTGGACATAAGGCATATAAGCTATCGGTTTACCTCTGAATGTTTCCAGTTGTTTCCTTTAGTCGTTTCTTTACCCGATATATGTTACTTTTAAGTATCTTCTAAACATGGTCCAGCTCCTAATCTAAATGTTCAGTATCACACAGATCGTGAACTCCATCCTTGAGGGATGACATAAAGGACTGCATGTATCGGATGGTGATAAAATGTAGCGTGTAAGTACTTATCCGTATGAGTACGTTTGCGGATTACACTGTGACAAGGACCCATCTCATCCAATAGTTACTTTTACATCTGGGAAGGACAACGTTTTCTCCGTCTCCAATTCATATGTGAACTTGGAGTGGAAGTGTTAAGATGCGTATATATTTTTCCACTTCCCGTCTATTTTCTCTAACAATACTGAAGATGTCATCCATAAATCGCTTCCAAAGTCTAATCTAGTCTCTCATCAATATCAAATTTTCATTGAATTAGAAATAACTTTTTGTTTTGTAGTAACGAATATATCTTATAACTAACGGGTAGTTAAAATTTAGTCATAGCTTTATATTTAGTTAGAATAGAAGGAGGTCAATGTAAAAGAAATATTTTATAATACTTTGAAATATTTCTATAAGACATTTATTACTTTAGCTTTAAAAAAATATAATCCTTATTATGTTTATTATTATTTAGAGACTTCTAATTATAAAATCTATTTGTATGAACATAACGAGGCCAGTTGCTGGAAGCGCGAGTGAAGCCATTGTTCCTTTCAGTTAGTGACCCACTTGTTTTTGTAGGCATGTGTTAAGGATTTAAGTTTAGGTCTGTAGTACGTTATTTTTTGTGAAACCTAGAGAACTTTGAACCTAAGCTAAGAACTATATAAACTATCTACCTATGTTATCATTTATGGACATGGTTTTTTTAATTAAAAGGAGTATTTATTTAAAAACACTAATGTAAATGTAAGTTTAAAATCAAACATTGAAAGTAAAATCAAACAAACTAACATTTTGTATTTACAATTAGAGCAATACACGTTTTAACAAAAAGATTTAATTTTTACGGATTAAGCTGTGTTATAATTATTATATATATATGACAGATAATATTTTGATTTTTACAACAGATATCCAGTATATACTTTCATTTTTTTATTGAATTTATTATTGATAAATTTTTCTTAAGTAAATACGTCGAAAAAGTATTTTTAAATTTTTCTATGACATAATTTCATAACTTTACTATAACATAGGTATTCCATTTGAGCTATGTTAAATCTTAAATAGAATACCTTAAATCTTTCCTATGTATTCTCAAATATTGGCGTTTAATGCCGGACTCTCATGGACCTTTTACCTTCCACACCGCAACATAGAGCAACCACCATCTAGAATCTGAAGGCATACTCTGTAAATTGTTCCAAAAACTAAGATCAGTGGTCAACTTATCCCAAATAACCCGAAACACCATAGCATGTTTACCACCAATATCTAATAATATTTATTTGGAAAACCTTTTTTTTTGTCTTATTATTTATAGATTTTTTCGTTGGGTATATGCATAAATGACAAGTAAAGTTTTTAATACATCCATTTTCAAAATTTTATAAAAATGTTAAATATGTACAGGGTATATAAAATGTTGATATATAGTTAATAACTATCGTACCTAATACTAGAAGGGATGCAATGCTAAATGTCGTTGCAAAAAGTCGGACTGTTTTGTTCTCTGGCATGTAAAGACTGTCAAGGCCGGTCGTGCTCCAATGTTGAATTACTAACAGAGAAGGATTTGTTTGATTCCTACGAGGATACATCGCTATTGATGCAATTTACTTGCACTCAGAATAAAGAAGAATAAAAAGAACAAGAAGAATGAGAAGAGTTGGACGATTACAATTCAGACAAATAAAATTCACCACTTTTTTAATGTACATCGCTATTTATCTTTTCCAATATTTACAAATTTCCGTAATTTATTTGACTGACTGACTTAAGCCTACAGGGGAAACCACGTTAAAAACACGCTCTAAGTACCTCACCTAAGTACCTCATAGGTGGCGTGGACCGTGTGCATAATATGACGATTGCAACTTGAACAACTTTTTAAACACGTTATATCTCAAAAATTATGGCTCATAGGAAAAAAGTATTAAAGCATTTTTTGTAGATTATTTTATGATCTACAATTTTTGTCTGAAATATATTTTTGATAAAACTTACCGTTCCGCTGAAAATCGTCAAAAACTCTTTTTTTGACCTTCAATATTTTTTTTCCATACAGGGTAAAGATTAGGAACTTTCAAATTTAATTTTTAATCATATTTTTAACAACTTTACTGATTTTTAGCTTGATGGTAATTAATGTAGCTTCGAATGTTTAAAGTGACCGGAGTACTTTATCTTTTGCTCGAGTATATATAAGGACTTCTCCTCAATTTTAACTTAGACCACGTCTTTCGGTGTTAAAGTCAACACAACTCAATATCAGGCTGCTATTATTGGTTCTCTTGCTGTAAAAGCTAAAGTAGATTATTTAAATTTACCTTCACTTTTATGTGAGAGTGAAATTTATCTTGAACTTCTCAAGGAAATGACGTTAGCAGTAAAACATTTGCTTATTACGACGTTTACAAAACTTTCTTCCCATTTCTACGAAAATTATGCTCGCATAAATCTCTTCATCTTCAATCTCGACTATGCTGACGCAAGCTATCCCGATCTAACGAAGGAATAACTTAATAAACTTGGACGACTTCAAAACCTTGGTATCCGGTTCATACTTGGTTTGTGCAAGTATGAACACGTGTCTGAATTTAGTTATCAACTCAAATTATCTTAATTAGTTTTTGCTCGAATCTACTTAATCGCCATTTGTACTGTGTGCTATTTAACTTAACTTTTCCTTTTTATATAAAAGCTAAATACAAACAGCAATATTCTTAGGATTTGTATTTATCTTTTTCGAATATGTATTTTATTGAACTTTTACTATTTTAATCTATTTAATTATAGAATCAACCCGTATCAACATAACGAGGTCAGTTTTTGAAAGCGCGACTGAAGCTATTGTTCCCTTCAGTTAGTGACCCACTTATTTTGTTATAATATACATAATTTTAAAATGTTGAATATAATTTTCTAAGTTTAAAAGATATGTGGTATTGTTACTTCTTTAAAAATAAATGTAATAGTAAGAATACGACTCTTTATCTTAATAATAATTTATAAAATAATATAATAACAAATTAAATAAAATTGTAACATATAAGTGTATATACATACCATTAATTAAAAGCGCTAATAATATAAAAGTAAGTACAATAAATTCCAATTCTTACTATAAGATCCAGTTGTACAATCAAAAAGAAATAAATAAAACGAACGTAGGTCAGTTTATAGAATACATTAATATGAAATATATGTAATCATTTTATTGTATGAAAGGTACAGTCACAGTCGTAATTTGATAGAAATTAAAATCCAAGTGAAAAGACAATACAATAACTTTTCACGCTATTACTAGAAGAACTAGGTCCATGACGCAGTCACAGTTTAAAATATGTTTAAAAGATGATAGCTTAAAATATTCATAATGATAATAAAAAACACCCCTCATTTTTAAACTACGACACCTAGAAAGCGGTCACAGTGAAGCAACATGGGGCAGAGTTAATTTTGTGCACTTTATATATTCTTAGAGAACGCACGGGTTCTTTGTCTTTAAATAATAAATAAATCTTTGTTTATTATAAATAGTCTTCAAACATGTTTATTTATGTACTTATTTATATTATTCACTTTTTGTAACAAAGACAGTTATCACTGGTGTACGTCAAATGGAAGTGTCAGGAGGATTTATTTTTATACCTTACTTATCCAAAATAATAATTAATTCCATGTGTAAAGACGTTCCTCTACTTATAATTAAAATTACAAGGGTTCCATGTGAATCTGTAACTCAATTTTTTAGATTATTAGAAACTTCTCACAATGAGAAATATACGTTTTAGGAGACTGACTTTTTTATCACATGCCAATGTATTATTTCCCAGGAATGACTTTTGTATGTAATAAAAATTTAGTGATATATCCTTGACTATTTTGAAAATAATGATTCTCTCTATTTCGTGTCTATTGTGTTTTCAAAAATAATGGAAGGGTATAAAAAATATTTAAGAAAGCTTTTCTTTGTTCGTCGCTTTCCAACAACGGACATTTCTGTTTCATGGTTTTGGTTACACTAAGAAATTGTTTGTGGTGAAGCTCTTTATTGAAATTCAATGGTAAAAAAACTTTACTGTAGCTTAGTATAATTAAAGATATAGTAAGAGCAAACGAGTAAGTATGCTTTAGTAATCACTGATAAAAAATATTCCCATAATACTTTTTATTATTTTGTAGCTATATGTGTATATTTAATTTAAATATATTAAATATTATCCACCTCTCCGAACTTGTTCATTACAAATGCCGTCTAAAACAAGATTTTGATCCCTAATAAATTATTACTAAGACCTATCCTAGTAATCACTTGTTAGGGATAGAATTTATTGAGTACATTCTGTTATAAAAAAAAATATGCAGATGAGACGATGACGTTTAACGTCCTTACAAAAACATTGTAAACCTTAGTTTAACATTTGTTTCAATATATAAAGTATAAGTGAATTACATTAGTTGGAAAAACATAAAATATATTTTTTAGCATCTTCATGTAATAAAATTTTCAACATAATACGTTGAATTCAATCAATGATGTTAAAATGAGTTATTTCATTCAAAGTCAAAGCCATAAAATTTTTTTTTAATAAATATAATACTTATAATAATTGCACAAAATAATAAAAATTGAGTGAAATTGTACATCCAGCAAAATGGTAAAGTCTTATTACAAACAATTCATTATTTAAGAGTGGTGATGTGGTTAGACTCAACGCGTCCTGGTAACAATTAAATGTTGAGAAAGTAGTTTACGACTACTACTCGTATATTTCATAATACTATGACATCAGAACTTCTATCCAAAAAGTTTTTATTGAATGTCAACGCTGAGTGAGTTACGACTTATTTACTTATGGAAAATGTCATGAAATATGACTTTGCAGTAGTTTTTACTTTCTTTTATGAATCATGACAGAGATATTAAGTTTTATTTATATAAATAATATAGCTTTTTGGCTTCCGGAAGATTTTAACTATAAGTTACAATTTTTTTTAAATATATTTATCATACGAGATATTTCAAATAAAATAATGTTACGACGATAAATTTAATTATTATTATTGGACATTGAACTACCATTAGGTAGTTGGATTAGCATATATTAATAAAATCCAAAATGCATTGTAATCAGTTGTCAGCCCAGGAGGGTGTTCAAATATTGAGTTCATTGAATTGGAAATAGCAATCGTAGCATGTTTAACTTTCAAAAACCAAACCTTAGTATAATTTAGTTACAAAGAAGGAAGTTGATATTAGTATTCAAGAAAAAACATTAGATTAATAAAAAAAATACTCAATAATTTGTTGAAATATTTATTGTAGAAATTTATTCTTCGCTTTACAAAGTATAGTTTGTTAAATTATTAGTATAGTACTCACAGACTTCCACTTACAGAATCTGCTCAATATACATAACGAAGTCAGTTCTTGGAAGCGGGGGCGAAACTATTGTTTATTTCAGTAAGTGACCCACTTGTCTTTGCTAACATGTGTTAAGGTTTCAAGTGTAACGCCGTGTTTCATATTTTTGTTTTTTTTGGTAAGTCTAGAGAACTCTAACCCTAAATAACCCTTGTAGCTAACTAAAAAACATTATGATTCGGATGCATATACGAAATACTTGCAAAACTCGAGTAAATATTGACATAAATATAAATTTCTTATTTATATTATTTGTTAATGGTATGTATATAATGTTTTTGTTTGTAATTCAAAATGAATATTTAATTTTTTTAAAGAATTTAAGAAAATAATCGTACCTATTTGTTAAGTTTTATGATATTTTTAGATACCAAAAAAAAAAAAATGAAACACTAAAAATGTCTGCCTTCCATGATATTTGAAAAACCTTACCTTTATAATAACATTTTGAATTCTATCCACCATTCATTAAGTTGGAGTAAAAAATTGCTGTCCTTTATTCTTCATCAGATAATCGCAAAATCTCTACTGTTCCTGAAGTTTACTTTACGCGTATATCTCAGTTATCTTCTTCGATCAAATATCTTCTTCGATCTGACGCCCCAAGCCTGACCAACCCAGCAAGTTTAGTCTGAGTATTATTAAGCCTTATTACAAATTTGCAATCAGATAATCTAATTCTTCCGGACAAATTAAACTACACTATTCTATATCATTATACATATCTTAATACCGGATCATTCTTAATACATGTAATTACGTATGTGTTTGAGAAACTTTTGTATATAATACGTAACAAAGATACCACAAATTTCTTTTAGGAAAACACTCAAGAATTCAAATAAATATCAAAGTAAAGCTTGCGAATGACGATTTGAAGAGCCCCAAAAATATCACAAAAACATTTTTCTAAGTATCTAAAAAGCGTTTTATAAACGGAAAGTCGTAAGCAAGGGAATTCGAGTCGGAAAAATTATGGGCCATTACGCTTGTAAGCAAATTTGAGGTTTAATTTACTTCTCGCAAAGTAACTAAAAGGTGAAAAGTGTTATAAATTTTGTACACGTTCATTAGGCTTGAAGATCTTCCGTACTGGCTTTTAAGCGACGACACACGTCGGAATTTCGTAATAAGATTGCTTTAATTTAGGGCCCACCTCTCCACAACGATGTTACACAGTTCATATGATATACGAATAGAGACTGAAACTCTCGTATTACTATCACAGCAGCTCTATAATTTTACATTGAAAGGAGTCAATCTACGTGCCAAATTGTAATATACAGGAAATATTAGTTTTAAATCATTGCTTTCGTTCGTCATGTAAGTAATTTGCATCACTATTCTATAGCCAATTTGAAAAACAACATACACGAAATTAAAAACAATAATTAGTTTTATAATCATAGTTGTCGTTTTTATTTTTAAAATTGCTCTCCACGAAAAGCCCTATTATTATTATTTGAAGGGTATAATATAAAAGACATACAACTTACATCCAACGTGAATGTTTTTTCTAAATATTAGCAACGATATTTTAAAATTCGGATAAGGAACCAACCTCCAAAAAAAAAACTTAAAAAGTACAAATATCGATGTCTCATAAAAAAACATTTTTAATTTTCAAAAATTTACGCATTAGATAATTTCGCTTTTAAGATTCACAAGGGCACATTCCGATTTGATTCTCCGTGAATACAGCTGGGTAAATATAAATATAGATTAAAGATTTATTTTATTTTTTGTTAGTTAGGAGTATAAAAGTAATATACTATATTATCTCGAAGTAGAAAAAAAACTATCTTTTCTTACAAATTAATTCCTATATCTTACATCGATAAAAATAAATGATGTTTTTGTAATATGCAAACTTGTTTTGAAGAAGTAACTTACCCGTATCAAAGTTTTATATTACGACTACGGAGCGTCTGTCCCAAAAGATTTTATACAATAATAAAGATAGGTGATTTCGGGCTTACTAACTTATGGGAAATGTCACGAAAAGTAACTTTACAACTATTTTTGTAACTGGTTATGAATTTAATTTACAGTATGGGTTTACTTTATTTTTATTTTAACAAAATGTAGTAGTATATTAATAGTCGAATGAGAAGAAAAATAATATTCTACATTATTTAAATATAAATAAGGTTAACATAGCTAACACGTTTATTTACAATTTCAAACATTAATTTCTGTGGCGTTATCAGTTAAATATGATTCCGTCATTAAAAATTATTCGTTGTTTTGCTAAATTAAATATGTTAACAAATCATTTTATCAATGATTGAGTTGGCGTCTTGCGGAAAGTAGTTTTTATTAATTACGTTTTTATTAATTATGTTTTATCAATATAATTTTTTGTTTACCTAGTTGTTTTGGTTTTGAACGAAAGTGGTTTACTATGTTTAATTTAAAGTGTGAAATGTGAAAATTCTAAAGACCTATCCTCATATAGCAAAAAATATTTGCTTTCCCAAATCACGAATAATGCTTTGTGGTAATAAGTTCAATTGTACATTGGTTCACTGGCGAAGTGACATGACCTCTTCAAATGTAGCAATAAAAACCTCTTATTATAATAATAAAATCATAAAATCTGAATTTGGTAAATTTATAATGAAATTAAAGAATAAAATAAGGTAGTGTATATTTTTGTCAATATTATTTATTAAGTGCTCCTTACGTTCTTGGTATTTATAGTATGAAATGAGTAAATTAACTTTAGGGATATAACTGTATAAAAATCAATCAAGAAAAATAGCGAATGTTTATCCCTTGATCGATTGAAAATCTAATTGGCACATGCAGAATCGCAATTCGTCAATAGGATTGCGAACGGAAACCTAGCTACTTCGCGCCAATTCCCGTATATGGTAATTGATTTTACTTCCCTTTTTACTGGTTTCAATAGATTGGATTTCTATTTTTGCTATATTTTGTTATTTAATTTATTTGAAAATGTTTAATGCTATTAATTTATGATCTTAATATACAGATATAATATATTCTTTATAAGAAAAAAAATTACTCCCGAATTACATAATAACCCCTATCAGGGGTCTCGTGAACATACAACTGACGGAAATAATGTATAAAAATAAATAATCTGTCTATCCTGATTTGCATACCTAGAAATAAATTATATTGAGAGAGCTTGCCTCTCATAAGTTCTGGTTCAAGAAGCAACTAGTTATACTACCACCCGATATCAACTCCCAGACTCCTTGGAATGTTGTTATATATTATTATATTATACCTCCCTATATTATTAAATTATACCTGGTTGATGGCACTCAGTATATATTTTAAGTCAAAGTACAAAAAACTGTTAAGCACAATTGTATTTATGTCAACAACTTCACCATACAACAATCTTTTAATGTAACCAAAAAATTAAAATGAAAATACCATCGGAAAGCTATAAACCAAGAAAAGCTTTCTTAGATAAATGTTTTATGATTTCATATTTTTTTATAACACAATATACAATTAAAGACTATTTTATATAATACAATTAAAGATTCCCAAAGTCACTTCCTAGAAAAATAATATTGCCATGTAATAAATAAATTAGCTGGAAATTTTAATTTCGAATTGTATGTAAGAAACATTACTACATCTTTAATATAAAAATGAATCCTTGAACGTGTTGCTAAACACAAATCTTTGATAATTCTTTTTTATTATATTTCTTCAAGTACGAGGATGGTTTAACGGAGAGAAAAATTTTAAAAATTGCTTGAAAAAGTCTTAAAACAACACTTTTCTATATTCCCATATAAAAAATCTTTTTTTTTTATGTGATAAAAGGGCAAACGAGCGTGCGGATCACAGGTGTAAAGTGATCACCGCCGCCCACGAACTCTTGCAACGTCCGAGGACTCACAAGAGCGTTGCCGGCCTTGGAGGTGGGTATAAACGCCTTTTTTGAAGGTACCCATGTCGTATCGATCTGGAAACACCACCGAAGGAAGTCCATTCCACATCTTAGTGGTACGTGGAAAAAATATTCTTGAAAACTGCACAGTAGAGGATCGCCACGCATCCAGGTGGTAAGGATGGTATTGCAGGCGATGTCGTGCTGTGCGATGGTGAAATTCGGGGGCATCAGATCAAAAAGCTCTTCGGAGGAACCGTAATAATACTTGAAGGGCAATTAGAACTTAATTACCACACCATAAAGTTTAAGTGTTAGTGGAGGAGTTCCGGGAAGGCAAAACAATTGAATGACGTTATATGGTATAAATATATGAATTTCAATATATATAAAATGTCACTTGAAATATAAACGTCTCTTTGCTCTCCATCTATAATATTAATCCAAAATCCAAAAGCAACAAATATCTAAAAAAATTAAAAAAGTATTTGTTTAATCGAAGAATAATAACATATACCAATAAGTGCCAATATCAGTGCCATAAAGTACTACAATAAAAATGAAACTTAATTAGGAATAAGCGTAGTCAATTATATGCATATTAAAGGCATATGATCTTTGAATCACTGTGAGCAAACTAGCAGGACAACATTGAAAGAATGCAGCTGCAGCAGCAGCTGTATAACTTGAAGTCACAACTTTATGAACCGCAGAATAAAGTATGGTTTATATTTACCAATTTAGTATAAACATGGTCTGTAGACGTTATTAATTAAATATTAAAAAAAACGTCACCAAGTTAAATTAAAAAAAAAACATAACAAAATCAAAAAGTTTTTAAACAGTAAGTTCCGATTTAATGCAGTATTTTGAGTTGATATTTCAGAAATATTAATTTATTACATCAATCTGTTTTTTTACTATGAGACTCAATTTTATTGTTAATACCATTTTTTAAAGATTTTTTTTTGATTCATGAGATTATGTCATATTATCATATATTCTAAAAAAAACTAAAGATAACAATATTTTATGAAGTGGTTCCTTTTACTTACTCGTGTCTACATCTTATTTCAATAGTATTTTTTTTTATTTTGTAACTTATTAACGTTGAAACTATTTTTGTAGAAATTATTTACACATATTTTCTTTCTCCCAAAAGTTTTTAAACAATATTAATGCTGGACGATTTCGGGTTTCCTAACTTATGGGAAATATTCTGAAAAGTTACTTTGAACCTTCTTTTGAGACTAAGTAATTTAATTTACAGTATTAAGAAGCCAAGTTGATCTGTATTTCCATGCAAAGTTACTCTGCGAAGATTCGAAAAAGAAGGGTCACAGAGTTGAACTCTAAAAGAAATGTTAGAATCTTTGTAAATGACATAGGAAGCGATTTTAAAAGACCTTAAAATATTCGGCAGTAAGGGAATTTGTTATTTTTTAGACTTGTCATTCTTTATTTGAATCTTTTCGAATCAAATAAAGAATGTGGAAGTTATTTTACCGTTGTATTGTCGTCGTCATCGTATCGGGAGTGAAACATTTACTCGTTATCATTTACTTTACCATTAGAGCGATAAAAAACGTGTTAATATCCCGGTTATATTTCAATACTATGCACCTATATGAAATTAGAACAGTTAATTCTATTATGAAACCGAATAAAATGATAACAGGTGTACGATAATCAACCCAGTTAAGGTGTTTAAGCTGAGTATTGAATGATAAACGGCGAATAAGGAAAAATAAATTCCTGATAAGATATTTTTAATTTGTCGAGTTTAAATTGTAAAAGTTGTGAAACTTGTAAACATTGTAAAGCAATATTCTATCTTACCAATTCTGTTTTCCAAATATTATGAAACAAATGAACGACAAATTTGTGCCACTAACATAACCTTAAAAAAATTACAATCAATTTTATCATATTTTGTGCAAAATTGTTTTTCGTGTTTTCCAACATTCAACTTCACCATGTACTGATTCGGTCAATGATTAGCCAAGGGTAAAATTAAATTCTCATTTTACTCTGATTTCATGCTGTTTGTGACGGCTGTAATTACTGCTGACGGCTGACGTTAAATCAGCAACAGTAAATTTTGTTTATTATTGAAATCAATAAAATAACATTGCTTTGAGATAACACAATTTTTTCCTTCACAGTAACTCAAAAAATTATAATATGTTTAATGTATTTAACCTATTTGTTTGCAAAATATAATTTAAACACAGTAAGTATTAAAAATGACATATATTATACCATGACATAAATAAAACCAAACAATCACAACACACTGTAACCGTAGTTTATTAATATTTATTATTCATTTATGTATTAGATAATACCAATATGTTCTATCAGTAAATAACTTTCATAGACCAATGTGTCTTGAGATATCGTCACTCTTTGAACACAGTATAAGCTGGACGAATAATCTTCAGACTATAGAATGTGTTATTTGAATAAGATTTGTGGTGAAAAAATTACTGTTTTTGAGATGATATCGGAATTACTGATAGAAATAACATACGAGTCACAGCATTTGTAACGAAAAATGATATTACATATTGATAAAAATATATGTAATTAATGGATATTATTTTACCGTCACATTAAAATACCGATATTTAAAAATAAAGTATAAGTTAATTTACCTTCATTTTATAAATAATAGTATATTAGAAGAAATGTATTAAATCCACCTCAAATCGTTATTCGTACCTCGATATCTGATTAAAGTCTGTAATATTTTAGGAATGGAAACATATTAATATAGTCATTATAAATAAAAATAGTTGTATTTTTGTAAATTATAATACAAAATAGTTCTCAAACACATACAAGAGTGCATTAATTAAAAGTTAATCCCATATTAAAACATTTAGTGAGTTGATTTAATATATATTTTTGCGATGATACTAGATAAATAAAAATCTCAAAAACTTATTATTAGTATTTTATAAATATATTTTCATAAGATCTGGTGAATTCGTATAATTGTTAATGAGGCTCAAGGCGTCAGAAGCTTTTGATTCAAAAATTTAGTTAGATACTCGTGTATACACTTCGTGAAAAGTAATGATTGTGCAATTATCTAGTGAAGATCAAATGCCAGTAAAAGTATCACCGCCATACTATTAGATTACCCAAATCTCCCTGAAATATATTCCATAAAAAATGTCCCCGAAACCTCCCCAGAAACTCCCAAAACAGTCCTAAGATTGGAGATTATAATAACAGCGATATTGTTGAATAGAGCCGGTAAACCATTGAATTTGTATGAACTGTGAGACTTAGTGTAGGCCTCACAAAATCGACAGATGAATCATCATTAGGAAGGTTTGATCCAGCAAATACTCTGAATTCATTTTGATAAATTACCTCTGGGACGCTTAAAAAAATAAGTCCGTGAATATTTCGTGACAAATAATACTATCAATTGCAACACCAACATTATATTAGTATATTATCAACAATCATAAACAATCATAATTATCATATTAGTAAACAATCATAAAAAATATGCAAAACTTATCTTTTTATAAAAATAATCTGGTATTACATTGCTCCATGTCTGGGAAATTTACAATATTTGTGTTTTACTATTATTTCCAATTTTAGGCATAATTAATTTCAGTTTGGTAATCTTATATTATCTGGACAGCAAATGGAAAGTTACGTATGGTCAACACTATCCTATCTATTTACGTAAACAAGATTTGAATTAAATTTTCCATTTTCTTGCAACTTATTTGGGTTGCAGAAAAATAATATTTGATAATAGATTGCCCCTTAATCTAAAACCATCTCGACGAAATCTTTTGTAACATATACCGTATTTGTATAGTTTTTCAGTAGATTTTAAAATTTAAAAATATGTAGCTTTTCGAAAACCATGTATGCTACATACTTCATCAATAATGAAGCAAATAATAAAAATAACATAAAAAATCAAGTACATTGAAATTTATGTAAATAAAAATAATATGTATAAATAAAATAATTGTATGTAAAATGTTATTTCAATTTTATTATATTTATATTTTGTCATGATCTTCTACAGACAGTAATATTATATTTAGATAATAAATAAACCATTTAAACAATTTTCATTGAATTTTCGGCACTTTGATTCACCGAGCGAAACGTCGTTATATAATATACCTTCTTTATGCGAAGTTCTGTCAAAGTCTGCTATTATTCTAAGCGATTTAGGGCTTATATTAGTAGCTCTACACTACATCTAAGCATTTCTTTTCGTATTATTGTGTTATTACCCAGTCGTGTTCTTATGTAGACTAACAACTGTTGTAACTTCTTTATCTTGTAAGACGAGTGCTTGCTGCATCTGTGTCATGTTATTGGCTGATATTATTGGTATCCTAACATTTACAGTGATACCTGAATTAAAAGATAATATTAAATGTTATAATGTATGAACAATCAAAGAAACTGATTTTTATAGCCTAAAGTAAAACGGAAGTAAAAACAATTACGATTTTCGGGCATTGTTCCAGAGTCACCAGGTTTCCGTTAGCAATTCTATTGACTGCTTCCGGCTCTACACCTGCCGATTGGGTTTTCAATCAATGAATGATAACCATTCGCTATTTATCTTTATTGATTTTATTCTGCCTCTAATATTCATAAAATGATTTTACAACTAATCAAAATTTTATTATTATTTTAAAATCCAAGATATTTACAATGACAATTTCACGCGACATGTTCGTTTACACAAAAGGTTAAAATCATGCGTGTTTTTTATGTGTTTATGTGAATCTCTGTCATTTATAAATCTTTAATGGTAGTACTGGTACTAGTGACTTCAACTGTTAAAACCAAAATTTCTCAAAGTGAAGTGTTTGTTTTATGTTGGCCACAACAAACGTTTTTAATATAATAAATAAAAATCTGCCCTTTAGTTTTAGCGTGATGCGTGTACAGACACAGACAAAAGATCAAAATGTATAAAAGGACGTTCCGTTGCTTATATCTAAAGTCCTAATATTTTTTTACACTTACTAAATCAATTATACAACTTTCTATTTATATAATAAATAGGTAACGAAAAAAGCAAAAGCTAATTTTTTTAAAGAAACTGTTTGCTGCGTACTAATTACATAACCACGAACATAAACCAATAAACAGTTTTTAAAATTGTTTTCTGTTTGTTTGTTCACGCATCACAGCACAACTGATTGAAATTGTTGAAATATGGTTGTTGGCTATAGATTCGTTCAACATATGGGATATTTATATCTTCATGAATCGTGATAACTATTATTTATACTTATATATTTAACAGCAATGTTTATATTCCTTTAGTATTTATAACTTTAGAACAGAAACGTAGTTTTATGTTTAATTTATAATATTCTTATATCATCTTTATTATAATTGTACTAGTTGTTGCCATCAATTATTCTACCATATTTAAGTCTCAAACTAAAATTATCAAGAGGCGTCATTTTGACAAATGGAAATGACCAAACATCATTCAAGATTTAAACAAACCTGAAGAAAAGCGCTTCGGTGCTCTTGGTCTTGGCTATAATCTATAATGGTCCTTACAGGAATAAAACTTTTTAATAAGTCGATACAATAGAAAAATGAGGCCAAATACCTAGAAGTGACCAAGGGATAGACAGTTCGTCTTCTCTTCTTACAAAAAGACCATTCGTAACAGAAAGGCTGTTAAATTAGTTCGTCTACATCCTATGATAGGCAAGCGAAGAAAATGTCCCTTCGAAATAAGGTCACACTTTAAAAAGCCTGTATATGCTTATTATGCAAGTGCCACTGATATAAAGCCCCTTCAGATGCTTCAGAATAACTTTACATAGACCAGCAGCGTGCAGAGCATGCAGAGCACCGTGGTTCATTAGAAACACTGACCACCATGGACACAGACTTTCTCACACAGTTCTTCAAAGGGCTCTCCAAAAGTTACTTTGACGAGACTGGGGGTCACCTGAGCTAGTAGTTGATGCCATACGATACCATATTAGGAAAACTCAAATCAGATTAAGAACACCCAAGTCAGTACTCGCAGACTCCGAAGACGAGACCAAGTTAGAAAATGGAGAGGCTGAAAGAATTACACAATTTACATAATCATCCCACATATAATGTTTTCACTAACTCTTTCAGTCACTCGTTAATGTAATAGTTCTAACATAATAAACAAAACAAGAAATATACCGTATGAAATATAGCAAAAGTAATACTTATTATAAAATCTGTTAAGGCTTCAAATCTCTATTATTATAAATTACCTTCATTATGTTAAGACTTTATTTAATATTCGATACGTTGATCGCTGGCTAAGTGATGGAACGGTATCTCAAAAGTTGAAAATGCGATTCCTGCTCGTGATGATACACTTCAAAACAAAATTACCTTTTGACAATTAATAATATATTTCATAACTCACCGAGCTTAATTTAAAAATTAAAATATGTCGGGAGCACTGAAAACTGAAATCCTTAACACATGTCTAAAAATACAAGTAGGTCATAAACTGAAAGCAACAATAGCTGCACTCCCTCTATCAAGAACTGACTACGTTATATTCATATGGTAAGAAGACAGTTAATTAATGCTCGAAAATATAGTTATACATTTTACTCAACAAGATTGTAGAACAAATTATACATTTCTGCTAACGATATTGTCACTGAATATGTGGAACCAGATATTATGTTGTTAGTATTTTGATTAACAATTCTATCCGTTAAATGTAATTAATTATATTTCCCTATTTTAATGAAAATGTTTATGACAAATCTGCTGTTCAATATTGGTATATATTTTTAAATTTGATATTAAGATATTATATATTTTATTATAAAAAAAGATTGTATTGTATAGAATCTGATAAGAGCCGTTCTCAATATATATAATAAAAGTTAGAGATTGTGTTTTTGCGGTCATTTAACTATTCTTTTTAAGCCTACTATTATGTAGTATTGATATTTTTTAATATCGATAATACTAAATTAAATGACTTTAGTCAAATGTAAAAAAAACTTTTTATGAATATATTTACTATAGAAGTTATAAAAATATCGAACATACTTTAAATATATGTATTTTTAAACGTTAACATTATAATTTTTAATTAAAAGAAAATATTTATAATCTGACATTTGAACGTCTATATTGTGCCAAGTAAAACCAGTGATAACACTTACCGTTCTTCTAAAGTTACTAATTACAAAATCAATTTCGTTTCAAAGAAATTTGTAACATTTCTAATAAGTAAAGTCACACTTGTCTCCATTAGATAATAGTATAATCTTCTTATGATATCTGATTAACTATGCTACGATATATATCGTACCTATGCTTTGATTCCTTCAATGTTTTTTTAATGACGTCAGTAAATTTAAAAGTATTAGGCTGCTTTTCAATCTTCGACAAGTTTTTACTCATCGGGGAATCTGTAAAGATTATTGATTCAATAGTGGACCTTGTAGTACTTTATTTGGCAAAAAAAATTCAAAATTGAATGTCTTACTATTAAATATATTTGAACCCCACAGCGTATGTCTCTGATTTCAATGAAAAGTGACTTGTATTATCGATTGCCAATACCTTTCCAATCGGCTTGATCCCTTAGCGTTGCGTAGAGATGTAGCTTCCCTCTGCATTCTCTAATGCTAATACCTTGGGGAGTGCTCTGAAGAGTTGTTCAGACTTATACCTTACACAGATTTTCGCCATCGTCCATCGCTACAAAATCTCTACCATCACCACCTCAACAGCTGGCGATCAACCTCTGTACGCCTCTCTAGAAACTTTTTGTCTCGTACGATGAATCTGTGGTACAAACTATCGCCCAAGATATTTCCAGATCATACGACATTCAAACCTTCAAGAAAAAAGCGTATTCTCTTCTAAAAAGCTGGCAACGCACCATTAATTCCTAAGTTGCTCCTCCCTCTTACATAAAAAAAGTAGTGGCTTCACTGTGATCGATCGATCATTGCAGCGGAATGCAGTTTTCACTACCATTATTACATTTATGGATCACACATCACTATCGCTGCAACTGACTAATAATATTCTTTTCTGTTTATTGGGGCTGCATTGACTAAAATTTCTATCGAATTTACTTTGATTAAAATCAGGGAAGAAGATAAACCCTAAACACATTTAGTCTTATTCAAAATCAGAATTAATATTCCGAAAGCAGTATATCCTAACAGAATTTAACTTAAGAAATTACCAGCTGACTGATTGTAATTCGAATTCACATTTTTAAATAATTTTAATTAAAAACTATATTAAATTTAATAGCCGCTTATATTGTACCTCGACTTATTAACAACCTACCACCAGATTTATGTAAAAATATTTCTTGTGATAGTATTAAAACTAAATTAAAATAGCATTACTTAAATATTTTGTGTCAAGAATGAATATATTATTGAATTATTATGTATAAGCAGCTTGTGTCTTTGTAAACATGTCTTTTGTATTTCTTCTGAATATATAAAGTAGTGTATAAAAACATTGAATGTGATCAGTTATAATATTAGCTATGTATATATAGAGTACGATAGCACGGGGTGAAACCTTAGTGGTTTTTTGTTGCTATTGCTGATTTAACTATGTATTGTGAATTGTATATAAACGATAATAAATAAAAAAAAACTAACATACTAATATTATTAACACTTAGTAAGCTATTACAAAAATATATATTATTTTGCCTGCTGTCAGCGAGATAAGGAAATAATTCTTTTTCTCAAAATTAGATGATCAATCTTTATTATTTCTTCATGACATAGGAAGCACACGATTATCGTCTAGCACTTAATGTTTTTGGTTTCGCTACTTTACTTAATTAAGAGAATATATTCAAGAGTATTTTGTTCTTGATAAGCCGTAATTAACAAATATTTATTGTTTGTATATAAAAAAAAAAAGTAAAGATAAAAATATATTGATATCGTCTTATCATAATGTTATTAAAAGTAGCACAGTTATATACATACATTAGATAAAAATAATCTTTATATTATTGGTGTCATAAAAAATGTTTTATGTGATTACAATTGTTTTTTCTAGAGTTTAGAGTTGACGTCAAACATATGTCAAGTGAGGAGACAGCCTATCTTGGTTAATCATTACTTGATTTGAAATAGTATTTTGTAATGTATTCTCTCATGGGTTTTATAGATGGATTATATACATTCATAAATTAGGCTCTCAAAATTATATGCTTTAATTGTATAAAGAAATATAACATTTTTGAAAAAGTCAAAAAAATTACAGTTTTCATTTAAAATTTATTTCAAATCAAAGCGTGACAAATTATGCAAGTTTAATTTTTTGAAACAGTATAAACGCTTTACTTAAATCGTGAAGAAAACTCTAGATGTTTATATTTAATAAACAATGAAAATAACATACCATCCTTGTATAAAACAAGACATTAATATATTCAACGTATATTTTCTCAATATATTTTTTGACTTCTGTTAGATATTCGTATGCTGATATAAATCCTATAATAAAAATATATGGCATAGCCTTCTCTAACTATTACAGTTCGTGTTCAAACCAATAATATTGCTTTGAGTAAATCTATAAAGAATATATATTAGACATTATGGTTCTACTCAGATTTATTTTAATACTATTTTCCCTCATAAAGTATTTTATTCTGTAACTTTTACAAGATATACATATCCTAATATATTCTAAAGTATTACAATATTAAACAAGCAATACTGAAATTTTTATATTTGTATAAGTTAAACTAATTAGCTTATTTAAACTATAAGTGTCTTGCTTTATACAATAAAAAATATAATAAAATTAAAATATCATCTTTTTTTATTTCTTGTATTTAACTTTACAGTTTTAGTTTATAGTAGAATAAAATATAAAAAAATAATTGCGATGTGTATTGCAATTTACCAACTGTTACACAGGGACGTCTAGAAATAGATATCTGGAGATCAAAAATTCATCATTTAACTCCTGGCCGACGCTCTTATGAAAAAATCATGTAACAAGGAATATTCCATCAGAACTTGTCCATAAACAAATCCATGGTAAAGTGTTTTAGCAGTCATCTGGTAAAGCAATTCAATGACAATGAGATTTGGATACAAAAAAAATAGATACTATCTAGCGCTGGTGGCTTTTGTTATGCCTTTACTAAAGAATTCAATCAAAGATCAGCAATCGATTTTATCTCACATGATGATGCTGAAGCAAAAATCAAATAAGGAAAAAAGAAATAAGCTTAAAACGTGTCGCTTCCGTCCGATATAGACGATTCAAATTAGGATGCCAAACTCATCATGGCATTTAGTAACGCGATACTTTAGTTGGCTAGTTGGCAGAGCAGCGGGTACCGTATTGCAGAGGTTACTATTTTTTTATTAAATATCACTTATATTTTATAAACATTAGATTTCTTATAAAACAAGGATTTCTTTTGGTTTTCGTTTTTGTTTTTCACAGACGTGCATTGATCTATAAGTCTGTCAGAAAGTTTCCTTTTAGAAAGTTACAGTAACTGATGTTGCTTACGGGATATTTACTATGCATAAATTGTTTATTGATTTTCTTTCTTTTCGTAACTTTTACAAGGTCATGCCATGGAGTGAGCTTTTGAGGTTAAATGTTTAATATTGTAGACACAGAAAAGGTTATTTTCTCTTTTTTATTACTTTATCGTCATTATATTGGTCACTTGTTACACAACTTTCAAATGATATCTTCATTTATTGTACATTTTTTCATTCTCCATGATATTTTAATATTTTATATATAGTTTTGTATCAATCACATGAGGGTTTGATGCAAATAAATGAAAAGTACGTGAAAAGGAAAATTGTGAGTACGAATATATAGGTTATTTTAAAAAAGGAAGACTTAAAAGAAGATGGATATGTTTTGTGAAAAATTATATTTTTAGATTGTCTATGAGTACTAAAATGGTGGTTGACAAAGATGTATGGTAGAAATTACCATATGTCGTCTCTAAGTAAATGGAGTGGAAATTAGGAATACAATATACGGAAAATAAAAGAAAATCGCAAACAATTCAATAAAGTATGTACTATATCATTATATGTATTTTTCTATTAATTAGAAAACTTTAAATACTATCGCAAGGTTTAGCGAATTTTATCAAAGAAATCATTATTTTTAATAGTAGAAAAGATTTCAGTGAACTAAGCTGTAATAGAATTGAGATAGAGTTGTAAGATAAGCTTGATTAATGTTTAAACAGAGAAATGAATCGACAGCGAATCGAAAACTATTTTTAAAAATCAATGAAATCAAGTCCATAGTTTAAAAAAAAAATGAACTCCTCTAATTCCAAGGAATTATAGGAGTTAGTGAGGATAGTATAGCTTATGTTATTAATAGTGACTATACTTGCTTCTTTATATATTAATGGATAATATTTTAAGGACATGTTATACAATTGTTATATATAATAAAATAATTTAAGTTTCAAGTGAAACTGTATGTTTCTGAATAACGTAAGCAGTACAGTACAGTACAGTAAAGTACATATCCTTGTGCTGGTCATGCCAAGAATAACAACTGCGCTTTAACCAATTGCAATTTTCAGATATTTAACAAAAATAACACAAGCTTCGATTGACATAAATTGACTACATTTATACTTCATATTTAAACAGTACAAATAAACAATATCAAAAATATGTACTAGATACAGTACAATAACTTATTTGAAACTTTTGCGTTGCATCTGCAGCGTTCTCAGACCTCGATTACATAAAACTTAAACATACCATTATAAATATAAAGTTATTCCAATTGTTTTTAACACCATTTATTTAATAAAACCGTTATTTAGTGAGGAATTTGAAAACAAATAATATTATTTTGTTTCAACTTTAAACATTGACGGGTACTGGTTTCTTTTTAAAAATAGTAAGTAAATTAAATATATACCTTAATTAAACCCTTATAAGTAGTAATAGTTGTATATTAATAGTGACATGTAGTAGTGTTAGTAATTAAATATCAAGCCACGCTTTTTTTAAATACTACAGATGCCAACTCATCACAATACTGCAGTCACTTAAAGATAATTGGATTTTGTTTAAAAAATTGAAAAACCAATGAAATAAAACACCCAAAACTGAAACAGACCAAATTGGTTTGAAGAAATAGTTCGTTCTGATATAATTGATATATTAATAGATTTCTTTTTTTTTTTATTAATTTTCTTATTTAATTATATTTTTCTTTAACAGTCACATTTTATTATAAATTAATACCATAAATATTTGTTCTTTTCTTTTGTTATTAATGTTGTTTTTAATGTTGGCCGTCACGCAAAAAGTACCGTGTTTACTTTTTTATTTTCTTTCCTGCAGATTTTTCATGACCTAGAAGATATAGCATTGTAGTTTAAAAATTGTACGCGTAGACAAACATACAAATATTGAACATCTATTATAACTCCTAAAACGTAAAGATTGCACAATATGCGCTTCAATAAGTAAGCTTAATAACTTTTTTAACACACAGGAATACGGAGACATATATATTTTTTAAATACTCCTATAGAATTTCTCAATGTCATATTTATCTCTATAACAACGTGTAATATAATACAAGCTCATCCAAATTTTGATTAAAATAAACATGCATAAAACAGCAGTACTGGCGGCTACATACATTCCTTACGATGGCAAAAATATAAACATGTATAATTGATCCTCATATGAAACCATACAAGAAAACGATTGGATATATTATATACCCGTTAATAAACAATTATATTATGAATGACTAAAGGATCAACTTCAATGATTCAATTCTCTGATTCAGAAAAGTAGCGGCTAATAGTCAATCTTTAAATTAAAGCTCACTTCTTAACAAAGACATTAAATTTCTTTACATAACGCAAAACATTTATCTCATTTTAATAATATGTGGGATACAAAGCCTGTGTAATGGTAAAGTACATATTACCAAATAATACAAAATGTAGAATAATTTATCTGAAATACAATTATTTTAAATCTGCTCGTTGAAAGCTATTTGTTCTGAATTAAAAAAATGACTTTCTATTTCATTTTTAAGGTAGAGAATAGAAAACCTTTTTATCAACAAAATATTAAGATAAATAAAATAAATTAATAAATCAAAAAGTAAAAGTAATAAATATTATTTCTGTGGCTTATAGCTATGAAAATATAATGTTTAATAATTGTTTCAGACGTAAATTTAAATACCTACTCAAAGTCTTAAGTTCCACTAGGTAGAAAAAAAAAGCTACATAATGTAATATTCATGTAAGTTAAAAGGTATAATTGTTTCAAAAGTATTTACTTCGTCGTAAATGAAACCTTTAGTGAAATTTCTCCAGCGAGGGATAAATACGAAATTATATTGAATGAATGAATAAATGCAGCTCATTTCACAGAAAAAGTGATAACATATAAAAATATGTAAATTTTATAAGAAGATATATATTATTTACTATGAACTCTATCCTCGTATCAGTGATATTTAATAATGAGTGTCTGGTTTAAATGTAATACGAAATATGAAACTTCATTTTTCAATGGTCCCTTTTATTAATATTATTATTGTGGGCACGTTTATTTATATTGTATACCTTTTAATTATTATCGATTCAATTTTACTTGTTACGAACATTTTATTATTTAGCTTCATAAAAAAACCTATTAAACAAAGACTTCGAGAGATTTTGCTAGGAATTTGTTTATAAATGAAAGATAATTAAGAATATATTTATGTTTTATTTATATGGAATTTGGTACTTTCATACTTTTGAAAGAGTGCTTAGTAATAAAAAAAAACAATACATATTGACACCATTCCCTTCCTGTAAGCATCGGTCATAAGTATAGGTCGTAAGTATAGGTTTAATCGAAATAAATTGAAATAAAATAATATTATTTTCACCACTAAAATATATGTAGTTATAGTTTCAATTTTTTATAAATTTTGAACATCACAATGAAAAGAAAAAGACAAATTCTAAGATTGGTACTCTGTGAATCTAAAGTGTCATCGAAAACAACTTTCTCCAAGTAATAATTTGTTTTTCCTAGAAATCAATATTATAGCGACGAATGACAGCCACAGAAATCCTAACTTACCTTTTTTTCACAACTTCTTTTCGGCGAACTTCCATAAAAAGTTACCACGTCACTTCACCTTTATATTTATTTATTTTAATAATTTATTGATGAATATTATAATGTGTTTACTCTATATTCCTTTTGATGGGTACGTTCAGACGACTAGGAACGTTGTTCACATCCTATTAAAATTATCATTAATTTATAATTTTTAAAAACTATACTACCTGAGTGTATATACTATATATAATACTTAAAAAATTAATATATCATCAAAATAACAATATGAAGTAAATAAAACAATATTATAAATTAAAAATGTGACTTAGATCAGCAATTGAAGAAAAATGCGTCTTCAAAGATCCCGCAGGTGCGCATACAATAAATTGTACGCAAAGGTATAACATTACACAGAGAAAGATAAAGGTTTTCCTTCCAGGTATACTCGTAATATCAAATTTATGATTCCACATTACTCTCAACCCTTTACATGATATCATTCAAAACTTGATTTTAACGAGATTTTCAGAAATCTCAAATAACGTTATTGTAATTGTTATGTACTTTGTACCCATATTGTATACAAAAAAATCTCTTGCAATAGATAATAAAAATGTTATATTACTATATCACTCTATAGAACGTTTTGATATTTACGTCACCATACATTCTTCTTTGGTATCCTAATGACTGTAGACAAACAGACAAACGGACAGATTTATGTTACCAAAGCATATATTCATTTTCACGTCATAGCTTGTTGAGCCAAATCGCTTTCTTTATTTGTTTTAAGGATCTCCTCCGATTGAATCCACGTAACGAACCTATAAGAGGTTTAACACAATGTCAGAAAAAGTAAGAACAGAGATTGTTTGTATTTTTTCTCTGATGTCAGATTTCATCAACATTACTTATTAAGTAACATCCATATTTAGGATAAAATAACATATAAAGTAAATATCACTATAGTATATAGCATTAAAATAAAAAATAACCTTTACATGTCTAATTGGTTTAAAGACAATGTAAGAAATAAAAACTGTTTTTTATAACAAAGTCAAATTGTAACGATAATAATTATGATACAGGGAACACGAATGTGTTTTGACAGTCCTGTTCCCGGTTAACTGATATTTTTATCAGTTTTGAATTAACAGAATAACGTGTTTATTTCACGTGAGTAAAAAAAATGCTTAAATTAAAAGACTAGATTAGACTAGCTAGATGGTATAGCTACTTAATATTTTCGACTTAGACTGAAATTTCTTGTTCTTAGTGTTCTCCTCTAATTGCTTTTTAAAATCTCCATATCAAAAATAGTATAAAAAACATAATTATTGATCTGGTTTTTACACGAAGCCAAAGTGAGGGAATATGTCAAACTCTTTTTCGTTTTGATGGGGCATGCAAGTCGTAAACTTGGAAATGGTTAAAATAACAATCTGGCACTTCTTCGGGAACTGACGGGTAAGTGGAGTCATCTCGAGAAGCAGAGGAGTCAAAACCATTAAAGTTCCTATAGTAGCTGATTTTGAAAAAAAAAAATATATTGCTGTATGAAATATTCTTCTTTCGTGGTTGAATCTGGTTAATTATAATACTTAACTGTTTCATGATTTGTTTTTTAATTTATTACCTAAGCTTACCGGGTAAAATGCCATGCTTAATATAAAAATATCAATAAGACAACATTTTATCGTATAAACAAATAAATGTAAATTTGTAAGAAGACATTGCTAGATTTCCCATGCGACTCTCTACAGACGAATAACAACTTTGAAATTATATGTAATAAGAAGTTTAGAGTTAACTTCTTTGAGACACAAGTGCAAGTACTGTATGTAAGTTTAAATAATAAAAATGTGTCTTCTATAACACGTGCAAAATATTTTAGAATTATGCGATTAAAAAAAATTGCAATGTAGTTAGCAATGTAGGTGTACCAAACGAGTAAATCTATTTAATCTAACGAGTCATGAAAAAAATCGAAAATTCAATGTCAAATTTAAAAACTTTATATTTTTTTTTTGTGAACCGTTTAACATGAAAAGATTCTAAAATTCAAGTACGTATACAGTATTCTATTTTTCTCAGCGTGGGTTGATATCAAAATTCTTGACATCCTCTTCACATTCATAGTGAATTCTTGTATGAAAAGCAATATAGAATAGCATTATATTTTTTTTCTGTGTTTATATCCAAAAATATACAAACTGTATTATAAAATTATTAAATCCTTATTAAAATTAAATAATTGCCATGTCGGTATAACAAGTGACAAATAATAATAAATTATAATATTTACTAAGTGTACTAATGACGTCTTATTCTTTGGCTGTAGTTAAATAAGATATATGCTTTTATAAATTAAGTTGTAGCTCTTGGGATTATTTTGAAGCATAACTTTAAATTGCTTTTGGTTTGGTGTAATTAGTAAGTACTTTAAATTATTGTGCCAAGAATCAGTTGAGTATTTTTTTTTATTTAATGTAGATGGATATTACTCATACGTTTATGAGTAATATCCATCTACAAATACCAATATTTAACGTTTTAAATATTGGTATTTATTGAAATTGTAACAACTATGATAAACTAATTAAAAAATATAAAGGGTTGGGTTTTTTCTTTTCATTGTAACATTCGTAAACTGTTGGTTTTATATTATATATCTTCCTTACACAGTGAAAATATTTTAAATTGTTTTTAATTTACTTATATTTTTCTTATATTTGTCATTTTAAGTGAGATATATTTTTAAAATAATAAAAAGTTTAAGAAAGAAAAATTATATAATAAAAAGGAGATTTACATGCGCGACCTCAACACGATTTTTTCTGGAACTACAAGGCCTAGAGACTTGAAACTTGGAAGGAATATTTCCTTCGCCGAATAGACATCATCTAAGAATGGTTTTTACAAAATGATCCACAAAGAGCTATTAAATATTGTATCTTTAAATCTAAAGCTCCTATAAGTGTAAAACTGGGTCAGATAAGGACTTAAGGCTTTATAAAATTATAGGAGTTACAAAGAAATTAATGACACAGATTTTTGCAGCATCACCGTGGAGGTACTGTATCCGACGATGTGTCCACTTTATTTCACATGGCGGGATCCCCAGTAGGCCAAAACCACAAAGATAGACGTGAGCAGTAATGCCAGGGCTTGGGATAGGTCTTTCATATTTCTCGTGCCGGCAGGCTTGTATTTTGTACCACGCGAAGCGGGCGGGGTACAGCTAGTTATTTCATATTACGTTTTTTATATTCTATTGTCATAGTCTAATTATCTTTCATTATATAATTTGTTGTTAGTACTTAATACATCAGATGTCATCAGACTTAAACGTAAAACCCGGATGATGTATGGGAAACGACAGATGTCACGTTGGAACGGGGAGCAAGTGGCTTAGGGTTGAGCATAGCCGGCAGCGAAAGTGGAGGTGACATCAGCATAACTAGAATAGCCCCCAACGGTGCGGCTAAGGAAGACGGCCAGTTGCAAACCGGTGACATTTTACTACAGGTAAATTTTCTTGTCTCATTTATTATTCAGAACCTGACCAGAACACGATAGCGTGGTCTGTGTAATTCCGTATCTTTAAAAATGTACGTGCTTTAAAGAAATTTCTTTACATACCAAATTTTATTTGGAAGCAGGTAAAATGAAAACTTTATAAGCTTTGTCGTTAGAGCTTTTGATGAAAAAATAAGATTTTAAAAATATTTTGATACTTACAGTTTTTTTTTTAATTTATTAGTTTGTAAGATCTTACAATTATTATATTAAAAGAATTTTTGTGCAACTTGGAATTAGACTTTTGAAAACTACAAAATGTTAAAGATATTTTTAATATAGTCATTGCTGTTCGTAATTCATTACTTTGCATAAAAATAATTAATAAATGAACAAATTAGAAGTATAAGTCATGCTGATTAAATAAGTCCTCATTGTAATATTTGTAAAGACAGGTCGCTAGAATTTAGTTTGCTACTATTATATTATAAAGTAACCTACTTTAACGACCGCGAAGTGCTTATTGCTTATTTTAAACTAATATGGTGTCTACTTCATGATAAATATATTTAAAGGTGAAATACCTTCTTATATCCGGACGTTTCGGCCGAAGTTCACCAGCCGTGGTCACGGGATGACTAATGTGAGCTCAGCGTCGTCTTCGTGAGGCGCGAGTCTCGGTAACTACCCTCGCTTGTTCCTCATTATTTGTGTTGTTAATATTGTTATTATCGGAAGTGAGGGTATTTAAACAAACGACTCTAACGGTGTCTACACACTGGCTTTTTAAGTCGCGGCGAGTATGGCACTTGTTAAAAACTGAATTCCATACTGGTGTTAGGCGATATTCATCTTCTCGCTTGAAATTTGAAAAAAAAAGTTAACTCAAATCAAATTCAGCAGAAATGTCGGGAAATAAAAAGGCATTTCACCTTTAATAATTTTTATCGCGAAATAGACCCGACATGAGTTTAAAATGTGTACAAGTAGCGATAGTTTAAAAACATGACTTATTGCTTATGTTTCAATTTAATATCCCTTGAAACATAATACTTTGGACTAATTCGTATTATTTATTATCTCATAATTTCTTCTATAAGGTGTCAGGGAGTAATGAAGGTTTTGAAAATTTAGGTGTTATGTTATTTTTATTGAAGATTTACTGTTTAATAAATATTAAGGGCAATATATAAAAATAGTATCTATATACCTAAATTAAAATATTTACATTATGTTGTAACTATATAAAATAAAATAGCAAAAAAAATACGACCGCCGCTTTTATGAAAGTGAAAATTGTAGTATGTAGGTAAAGCTTATTTTGTTTGCAAATTAATGTTGGCAAAATATTTGACAAAAGCAAAACAAACTCTAGCATTAAGTTTATAACCTGACGGAGAATGAATAAGGCGGAGTCTGTTTGCTTTTACCGATATGGCATTTTGCCAAAATGCAAGCGACAGTAAATAACAACCGTAGGTACTATTTTAACTAAATAAACTACATATACTAGTAAAATATTTGTTTAGACAAAGTTTCGAGCTAATATTAACAAATAGAAATTGTAAGTGTAAAGTGGAATATCAAAACAAATGTCTTTACATTGAACATATTCATACATTTATACACATTTTTAATATTTTTTTGTTTGTCAGAGATAAACATATCTATCTAAACTTATTTTGTTCTCATGATAACGAAGCAGTACTAGGTATGATATTATTAATTTTGTAACCCGGAAATAGTCATTATGATAAAATATTTAAAACCGTTGAGCTTAGGGCAGTATTTATAATTTAATTAGGCTTCAAAAAATCTCGAAGAAATTGTATAATGATAAAGAACATACTAAAGTAGTGCAATATATTTTTAATAATGATAATGAAGATATTTTTTTGCCCGAGCCAGATTATCTAACAAAATATTACAAAAAGTAAAAAGAAAGAAATAATAATTCCATGGAAAAATTTAGCAGTACATTTTAAAATAAAGATGTGTTTTTTGGTCAATGACATTTCAATATGCGCCGCATTTAGTATCAATAATGCGTGTGTGTATTTATTTGTCTTTTTAAAAAAATTAATTCACTATTAACAGTAATTTACTACTTTGCTATCATGAACTGATAAACATATATATTTTTTTTCTTTAATAACATTTCTTATGATATTAAGTAAAAACTTCTAATTGGATTTATAGATTGCATAAGCTAGTTTCAGTGTGCCATCATGGAAAGCATCACGTCTGTTTAACATGATGGCACACTGAAACTAGGCAATAAAATACAAAAACTAGCTATTTTATCGCTTAGTTCAATAAGTGATTAAAATGTAATTAAAAAACTAAACTAATAACTATTATTAGTAAAGGTCACTAAGATTGCTATTATTTTATATTCCAGACCCTCCTTTTATTAAGAATTATAACATAAGAGACTTTACACCAAGTAAAACGTAACAATTTCTCACAATATATATGTTAACGTTTATATATAACGTGACAGTGACACTAATAAAGTGACCCAATGAATTCATTTATCTAACAAACTTCTGGGCACAAAAACCACTCGTATTTAGAATGTTAAACATCGGAATGGTTTGCGGCCATTTGGATAATTTGATTAGTTTTGTTACATACTAAGAATATATTTTGAGAACGTTTAATCGAAATAAGGTTGTTGTTCTGGCGCTAGTAAAGGATAGTAAATTAATTTATTAGTCGTATACTATAGTACTAAAAGCTTACCTAGATATTATTAATATTAAAATATGATTATCTCATTAACGTGTGTGAATTAAACGGAACTGATTATTAATTTTGCGAGTGTTTTCGCCAGAGGCATTGTCTATTCATAACATTCGAATAAGTCAGTGAAGTGAACTGAGAAGAAAACTTGAAATACACGTAGCTAATTCTCGTATGGGGATGTATTGTTTGCATTTTGCTTAACGAAGCAGAAGATATCAGTGTCACAGATTTCTCTTTAAAATTTTCCCCAAAATGTTGTGTACAGATCAACATTGAATGAAGTAAGTTATTCTGTTCATATTTTCATATTTTATCATGAATAAACCTAAATCGATTAAACATGGAAGTCATATGCGTTTTTTAAATCAGTGCAGTGAACAGGTAACAGCTGTCGCTGCTTTACATAGTACAGGACCACGTCACTGTGGTTGTTCTACCGGCAGCATTTTCTTTTTCGCTTGTTGGAAGGACAGCTTCACTTTAATCTAGTGAGCTTTTTACTTACTTAACTGCATAACCTAAAATATATCTTCGATATTTTGAAAATTTATTAAACTATCAAAATAATTAAAGGACGATGAATTTCTAACTCATTACAAAAACAGATTAGTATGTTTTGTAATTATTTGTACTCAATTTTTTGCCATCTTTAATACTTAAGGACAATAAAAGCTATGCCATTGATATATATAAATATTTTGCTGAGAAGGATATGATTTCAATGCTAACATATAATGTTAAGATTCTTTTATATTTATTTGACATATTCTTACAAAAACCAATTTACAGTGAAAACTCATGCAAAACTCATGTTTAACGCTTCATGATTTCTCAGAAAAGGACTTCATTATAATACCAAGGTTTATTGTAATATAAATTATAACCTGTACTTGTCTCAGTGAAATATCGCCGGTAAATATTTGAATAATTATATAAGCAAAACTGAAAAACAATTATGATATGTAATATATAAATAAATGATATATATAATATTTATATATTCAACTCGTTTGTAACTTTAACGTTAACTAAATCGTGAAGTTATAAAACGACAGCCAATATTCTAAAAAGTCGAACCATAGAAATACTCCTTCAGGGTATTTCCTCCTACCCTTCCCTCACGTGTGTCATGAAATGAAAATTCAGTTTGTCTGTTTAAGGTAGCCTAGTATATGTTTATTAATTAAATATCATCTTAAGTAAGATTAAATCTTTTTTAAAAAGTCATTTGCTGCGTAGATAACTTGACTGTTTAATGTAAAATTAGTAGTTGCTTTGATCTTTGTAAGGTTTTAAACAAATAAATTTTGTGTTTTATAAATAAATATTTTTGGATTTATGTCGGTATATAATTTATTTCCTCATTTATATTAGTTTTGTATATGTTATTATGCATATGTGTGTAATTTTAATGGTAATAATTATCTATATTTTGTGCAAAGAGCCGACGTATAGATTGTCTAGTGGTTTTGCGAGTGGCGAGTTTATACTTTCCCTAGTGAAGAAAACTAAGGATTTTTTTTGGACCTTCCATAGTGATGAGCGCTTTCGAGAATATTTTTGCAAAAAATAAATAAAATAATAGAAGTGAAATTAGCAGTAATAATTAGAATTTTGACATCAATCAAAGTGGCTACCTATCTGCCTTTGTCGGAATGTGCGCAATATATCACTTTATTCTGTCATTTTAAATAACTTTTCACCACTTTACTTGCAAGGGCATTTTCATACACCACCAGCAATGAAAAGACCTGCCTGATCTTAAGCCTGTGTCCTTTAAAAGTCCCTCCAAGTATTTTTTCTTTAAAAATTCTGTCACTTTATTTACGACACGTATTTAGAAGTCTTTTCCCCAGAGCACTGGTTATATTGATATAGAAGAGAAGCCTTGATGGTAATCCCTTAACTGCTTAAATTAAACTGATAACTATGAAATAATAATTATTCGCATATATAAAGGAATAATATGTTAACATTAAAATTTTATAGTTATACCTACAGCCTAAAAAAGAAAAAAAATGTTCTTTCATTTTTCGTTTCTCTTGTATTTTTTTTCGGATTCACTGGTAGAGGCTTTGTGGCATTAAATCCGCCAATTTTTTTACTAAATATATAAACTATTAACTAAAAATATTTTTTTTCAACTGAAAAGATTTCACAAAATATATATATATATTTTGTCCTATAAGCTTATTCCTGATGTGCATACCTAAGATTGTATCTGTGATTCCTTTGTAGAATATTGTTGATGACTTATTCTGGAATAATTCACATGAGATCGGAAAAGCATTGTCATGACTTTATAACAAGCTATGACTGACGAATTTGTATTGTAACAGAAGTATATTAGTATTTTTCATAATTGTACCTAATCATAAGTGTTCTTGATTTGTCCTAATCATAAGTGTTTGTACGTAAGTGTAAATAATAAAATATATCAGCTAAAATCATATTTCAATTCCCAAGTAAACCCTTTTGGTATGATATTACCAAAATCTAAAGTGTCCAATCGCAGTTGTTATGATATTATTTCAATTACAGTCAAAGCACAACTTGTTAAAAGAAAAGCAGAAAGTAATTTATTTCATACTTTTATAAATTACTTTACCTTTGCACTGCTGTCTTGTAGAGAACGCATTAATAAGCATTTTATTTAAATGAAATTAGTGGTTCAAATAATAAAAAAACATGTTCATATTCACTATAAATGATAAGCCTGGAAAAACATGACATTTTTATATATTAACATTAGAGAGTTTTTGAAAGTAAACTAATTAATTGCTTTAAGCATATGTCTTGTATTGTCTTAGTTGTCTTAGAATGTTAGTAAATAGCCCATAGGAAGTGGGTATAGTACTACAACCTGTGATTTGTTAGAATGTTGATTATTGCACCACATAGTTGATGCCAGCGACTTCGTCAGCTCCCACAAATCTCATGACTAAAATAATATGGTGCTGTCTTTAAACCCTATACCCGATATATTAGTTACTTTATGGGAAGGAGACATTGATAAACGCAATGCTCACCTGACCAGTATTTTTTTCGTTTAAGCCGGACCACATACATATAGACAAAAATTTCAATCTGATATTGCGATATTCCGAAAGCTTAGTACATAATCTTAGTATATAATCTAAGTACAAAAGCGTAATACATAAGCTTAGTAAATAAGATGTGTACATAAATTTAGTACATACGCTAAGTTGACAAGTGTAGTATATAAGCTTTGTACATAATCTGAGTACATAAGCTTAGTAAATAAGCTGAGTACATAAGCTTAGTACATAAGCTAAGTATATAAGCTTAGTAACCCTAAAAATGGTTAAAGTGGGTTAATCATCACCGTTCACTCAGCGCAACGCAAGGAGAGGTCTAAATTTTGTCGTTTTCGCAACATTTTTTATTACTGCTCCTCGCCTATTTATCTTAGCGTGATGTTATATAGCTTATAGCACTCCTCGATAAATGGACTATCTTAAATTGAAAGAATATTTCAAATCGGTGTAGTCGTTCCTCAGATTAGCGCGTTCAAACAAACAAACTCTTCTACTTTATATATGTATAAATATGAACATTTTCAGGAGACTGATATATTTATCATTATATATATACTGTATACTGTATATAAACGCACATACATATATATATTTATAACATCTAAACTATCGAAAAGGTAAAATATATATCTAAGAAAGCTTTTCTTTCTTTGTCGCTTTCCCATTATCATTATCTTTTACCATTAATACTTTTTTTTACATTAAGAGCTGTTTCATAACATTATTCTTTTTTTACTTTAAATATAATTAAACTAACATTTGCGGTTATACATTTTATATAATGGTAACGTCAGGGTTAAATAGATAATTAAATATATTTATTTGACATGTATGACAAATATGTAAATACGTATGTATGTATATACATACTTATGTAAAAGCAAACACACTGATAATAAGGTTATTTTTTTTTTAAATACTTATCCAGATTTGCTACGATTAAATTCGCCAACCGTATCTTCTAACAAAGTTATGACGATGCTGTTCAGATGTCTCATGTTGGATTATTCCTGAATCAGTCGTCAACAATAAGAAAGGAATCACACATACAACCTTTGTATACTCATAGTCAGTAACAAACCTTTAAAGTTAAACATGAATGTATATTCATCTGTTTGTTTTATGAAATTATTATTATTAAAAATATATATAATGAGTGGATTTTATACTACAAAGCATTCCACCTAAAAAAAATAATTTATGCCCATTTTTTTTTCTTATAGTTTAGGTAAAATAGAGATGGTTCGCAATTCCTTAGATAATGGTTTGTTTTTAGTTATAGGAATGGTATGCGCTATACCACAAATAAAAGAAATATCATATAACATATAACATATTTCTTTACAGACATTAAAGTCTCGATCATAAATCGAATTATGTCGTCCTCTCCAGTAAATAGCATTCGGTTTGATCGAAATTAGATTTTTCTTTATTTTATCTTCAGAGACTTATGAAAATAGAAATGAAGTAGATACACGAGATGTCATGGAAATTATGAAAAAAATAATTGGATAATACGTATATATGTTTAGAATGGGAGCAAAAAAAACAATTAAAAATCAATTATAATTTCCTTCAAAGTACATGTTTCAAAAATTATTTCGTAGCTCTAGCTTGTACAAATTATATAATTTAAAAACAGTTAGGAGAGATGGGGTAGTGAGACAACTTTTATTACTAAAAATTACTACAAATATATAGGATCACATATCATCCCATATAATATTATCTATTGAATTATAAAAATTGCGGGCGTTACCTTGCGCCATCGACACACAAATATTTTTTAAGTAGTTGTTATTAGAGAGCTGTTAAAATATTCACCTTTTCGGTTGAAAGTGTTAAAAATAACATTATCTTTATGTGAACAACGAACTGAATGAATTTAACATTCTTCTATTCTATATATTTTTTTCTTGTATATATTTTTAAATTACAGATACACTTTAATATTTTAAACAAATATGCTCATTCGTAGACAATTTATAGTAATCATTGTTTTTACGGTGTAATTATTTCATTCTTAAAAAGAAAAACAAATCATAAAATATACATGCATTTTTTTATTATATGTTTTTAAGAGAAATATACCATAGTATATTTAATACCTCTCAAAAACATTGACAGCCATTTTACATTTATTAACATTCATACCTATTACAAGTATATTTATTTTTATACATTTTGATATGTCTACACACACACACGCACACACATACACTTGGTAAAGGTAATTTATATTGAGCCAGATATTAATTAAATAAAAAAGACATAAAATCGTAACATAAAGTAGAACTAATTATTCTACGATGACTCGACTTTTCATTTAATCTTTTTTAAAGGCCTGTATAAAATACTGGTTATATTTTTCGTACTTATATTTATAAAATGATTTACTTCTAAAGTTTATATCAGGTATGCATTATATTTAGTATATATAAATAGCTAGTTTTATATTTTCTACCATCTTATATATAAATTACAGAACGCAAACCAACAATCTTGATTGCCAATTTAAATAATTACATTCAAACACATTTAGTTCCTTTGTGAACTGAAATCAACTACAAACAATCAGGCAAAACTTAAACTAATGTTCAATTGAAATGTTGTCTAATGAACGAGGAATGTCGGAGGTAACTGATTTATGTCAGTTCAATTTCACTTTCAAGAGAACCGTATCTAAATATCCAGGCTCATAGCTTTTGTTAAGCCAACACTATCTTTCCGTCCGTCTGTCTCACAAAGCCTCGTTTTAAGACCATAAAGAACGGAACAAAAATCTTGAAAATGTAGTTTAGGGAATAAACAGATTAAACTGATAATAATTGGTTTAAATTTCTATAACATTATGCTAAGAGGTAACCAAGGGTTTCGCTAGTTTCAGTTTCGGACTATGTAAGGTTTCTCAAAATCAAAATGACAAATATCTTAACAATTTTAACCTACATTATAAATAACAATTCATTGGTATCATTTTTTCTTATTATAATAGGTAATTGTACTTTATTTGTAATTAAATAGGTAGAAGCTACAGAATAAAAAAATTAAGGTAATTAAATGGAATACAACGTTAGTAGGAAGTTACATATTTAATAAGCATTTGTTCAAAATAATAATAATATTGTACGTATGTGAGTTATTATTTACAAACATAAGATAAATAACATACATAAAGTAAAAAATCTGGTTACTTGATAAACCCGATGAGAAAAAAATCAATGCGACACCCTTTTCAAGCAAAAACGTAAATATTTACTTAAAATTCTGTAGATAACATTTCAGTACCGTCGATGTTTCGAGGAGGTGCCAATATGTGTTTCGATGTAGCACACGTGGACGGTTTTACAATTTATATTATTAAATGTACATTCTATTAGATTAATAAAACTTTATAGTTTTAAGAGAATTATACCAAGAGAATTAAATAAAAAATATCCCAATTAACATTATATTTTTTAAAATACTTTATTCATTTACGAAAATAAATAAGATTGCTGTTGTAATCTTTATTCTTATACTTTGTGACTGACTTTTTGATATTCAAAATCAGTATATTAGATTCAAAAGTCTCAGGACCTTAACACATCAAATAGACTAATTAATTTCATTTATGACATTTTTATAATGTTAATCTTTAAGTTATTTAGATATATATTTTAGAAAGAAGCTTAATAGATATCCTCCGTCCCAATAAGGAGGCATATGTTATTCTAAATTTACCGAAGCAGGTAGTGATACTGTACCTGAATTGATAGAGCGACGAGATGGTTTCCCGGTTTGTAGTCTTCACCAGAGGAAGTATTGGTGTATAAGCCGATAGTCGAGCAAACAGCTGATGAAACCAAGCTATTGAAGGGTCCCGGAAACAACCAACTTTTCATTCATACTTTAAGAAACTGCTATTTTGTTTTCTTTTACAACTCATTCTATATAACTAAAAATAAATAACTACCACAAAGTAAATATTTTAAATGTCGGTAAATGGATAGAATTTATTAACAAGATTCGAGAAGTTTTTAAAATGTACAATTGTTGCGGTTCAACTTATTCCTAGCCTTAAATTAATTTATAAAAATATTTTAACACGTTGTTCAACAATGAATTCAGTGTTTGGAATCTCGCCAAAAACGACTCATAACTGGTAAAAAATGCTCTGCAACTTTATATAAATTATGACTAACGAATGTACACTCACTAGAGACTTTCGACACTTGGTTTAATATATTCAAAAAGGAAAGTAAATCCTTTTACTTTGTGTAATAAAACAATGAATATTATTTTGTGTATCAGAAGTAGTTTTAATATCCAATATTAAAAACTTTCTTCAAAACCATCGCTACTATGAAAATACAATTCGGTAGATTAAGAGAAAACATAAAAAAAATATTACCTACTTACAACATAAAACTATTTATAAAAGTTTTTCTTCATATCCGTTTTATTTTTCAGGCTGGCTATATATTTTTAATTATCATTGAAGCACAGGATAGGAGATGGTAGGAGTAAAAGATTCTCGACTCTTTCGATTCTGCAGTTTAACACGATGGAAGAAAAAATAAAACATAATTAATAATTGTCCATGTATATTTTACTTTCATTGTGTCGTAATAATAATTACATTTATTTTAGTATCACAGTTCCAAAAATTTTAATTAATTACATTGATGAAATTTATATTAAACATTATCGTGTGGTAACAACAGCACAGTTATTAATTAATTTAATAAATTATTAAGCTTCTGCATTATATTACAGTTTAAGAGTTAATGACAAAGTGTTAGCTATTGTGAATGTTGCCGAAATATTCTCTTTATATTTAAAAAACACTTACGAATTGTCTTTAGATGAGAAAAACAAATTCTTGATGTGTCTATTTCCTGTTTTTTTTTACAATAAATGTTATAACAGAAATATAAGCATCAAATCCCTTTAACATGAATCTTACAAAATGGTATTCGTTATAGAACAATTGAAAACCATTTGTTCCGTAATGTATAGGAAAAAAGTAAAACTAATATTAAAGGAAACCATTTTATCTGAATCATACATTATAACAATTAAAAAATAAGAACAGATTGAAAAAAATAAATGGAGAATAGTAAAATTATTTGTTGATAACCAAATGAATTAAAATTTAATTCAATGGTCGATAATTTTTTTTATGTAAAAACGAGACATAATGTAACTGTGTTCGCTTATTCAATTATAATTGAAATAGATTAACGAATCCAATGATTTTCCTTAACACTTATCACTGATCACTGTTTCACCTGCTTAGTTTAGGTCCCAGAAGTAACATGGGTGATACAAAAGCCGAACACCGGCCCAGTGTGTCGCATTTAATGTACAATGTACAACTACCTACATTTATATTCTATTCAGGATTACTGCTACCTGTAACAATTGAATTGGGATTAAAATTTGTGAAACTAAGACCTACTCAGTTTATACAACGCTTTTAATCAAAGAAATTAACAATTTTGTGTTAGTTTTTCAGATGGGAGCGTGAAGCGTAGCGGTTCTCGACTGTAATATACGTTTGATGTTTATTTTTTTCTGATAATCTATGTTAAAATACTTCGGAAGAAAGGATAAGATAAAGAAAGAAAGAAATTCCTATTTATATATAATCTTTTTTAAACCAAGTTCAGCGTGAGCGTGATTTTTTTTATTTGAAAAAAATATTTTTGCACAAAAATAGGCTTGTATTAAGATTTATATTTAGTAAAGAGAGTACCATTTCCAACATAGTTTTTGACTGAAAATGTTATCAAAAACAGAAAACAAAAATCCAACGAAGTAGTCCTTTTCAATCAGGTATAAGAAAACTTTATCGAAAGCGGTCAAGTCTGATTTGTCCACACACAGTAGCACAGATCTATTCATTCTAAAACATATTTTGTTCAGCTTGTAGTAGTAAGATGTGTGTGATCGACCAATCAGAATTTAACATGTTTTTGTAGTCTATGTAAATGTAAAACAAATGGAATAACATTAAATATATTGATATTATTCTTATTAAAAGAAAATGTTAAATTTATAAAAAATACATTTTTAAATATAATTTAGTACAAATTCAATTTTGAAATTTTTCATACCAAAAATGTCGAATATCTGAATTTCGATATGAAATAAAAATTATAACTATAAATAATAATAGTTTTTTTTTCGTAGATACGTTTTGTGTATCAAAAATAATTGCTTTAATAAAAATGATCTGGAGTTCAATAAGACCTAAGCGTATAGAATTCTTAACGATACTTTAAATCGTTTATTTTTAAATACCCTATAAATATAAGCCTTATAGATTAGATTACATAAAAATACAAATAAAAAGTTATGACGCTAAGAATTCTAAATTAACAATAATAAACTTTAATTTAAGAAAATTGGTTAATAATATGAAAATGTTATAAAATGCAAATATTTATATTTACCTTGGGTACACGGAGTGAACATCGGGTCTTACTGGTATGTGCGCGTGCGGTGACATGGCTGCAGCATTGATAGCCCTGATGCGTGCGCGCAGCCGCTCGTACTGTTCCCGCTGGTATTGAGCAGCGATGGTCACAGCGCTTCCCGAATACTGCTATAGAGTTAAAATTATATTTTATTTACAAGTTACTCATTATTTTAAACATCCTCAAGGACGAAAATACCTATATATTAAAATAAACACATATTATATTTTAATTATATTTATTAAAGAGCTGCTAAAATTCATAGCAAATATTAAAAAAATTAAAATATATCTAATTTTAAACCTTTAACGCTGCCGCAGCTTGTTCATGCGTCGCTCGAGTGAGGTCACGACCATTAACACTTAATATTCTATCGCCTCTATGTAATAGTCCATAGGCTGCTCCCTCGACAGAGACACCAGATACAAATACGCCATACGTATCATCTTCCACGCCACTATTGTCATCTATTTCTCCTCCCAAACCACCAACTATGTCCATTCCTAATCTTGATCCAGTACGAACCAAGCGCACCATACGTACACATCTGTTTAATGAATCACAAATACTCGTTATTATAAAGCATATTTAGAATCATTAAATAATGTGTAAAAATTATACCGCCTGATTATGCCTTAAAAAATATCCAAATTAAAATATACCAAGCAAATGCCTATTGTTAATTTTACTGTTAGCTCTATTATTTCATAAACCACGCATATTATTGTAAAGTAATATTTACTAATAAAATTATAAACAAAGATATTTAGGACAATTTATGTTTGATTTTATGTTTTAAATTCAAATACAAATTCAAATTCAAAAATATCTTTATTCAAGTAGGCATTTATATGCATTTTTGAATCGTCAATTACATTACATTAAATTAAATTATGTCAGTATAGTATGTTTTAACTAATAATAAGTAAGTATCCCCCTGTCCATAAACCAATAGTGTGGGGTAACCCGGAATATATCTAGAATATTTCAAGAGGCTTGGAAAAGTTTTGAGGACCGAAGGCGAATGTTTGTTGATGGGATTGCCGACACCTTTCCGGTAAGTGGTGTAGGATGGAACGCACTTTATACTTCTCCTTGTTGATTTATGTTTACAATATCTATTTTATATGTAGTATCTATTGCAGTTATATATAGTTATATAAATGTAAATAAAACAAGCGATAATAAGCAGAAAGAAAATAAACATATATATAACTTATTCAAATGACTGTGTCAAAATTCGTGTCGATGACATTCAATAGATAAAAATAGTAGGGATAGATTATTTACTTGAGATATTCTCGTATTCCTCGATACGATCCTGATCTTTACATATATAGTATTATTTAGTCTTTATTTAGTTTTTAGTCGTTCTTTATGTTCAGACTATGACTGATTTGAAATATTTATTCATATTTTTCAAATCATAAATATGATTCTGTCTTGCCTTTAAAATTATTTAAATATTTACCGGCGATATTTCACTGAGCGGAGTAACGTTGTAATTTATATTACAATACCTTGGTATTTTATTGAGTTCCTCTTCTGAGAAATCGTGAAGCGTTGAACATGACGTTGCTTGAGTTCTCGCTGTAAATGGATTTTTATAAGAATATGCGAATGTCAAAAAATAAAAGAGAATCTTAACAATATAAATTAGTATTGCATTCATTTGCCTTAACATAAAAATGTATATTTTACTCAATGAGATTGTTTATTCTATATATTTAAGATGTTTAGAAACTTTACAAAACACAAAAAATTGTCTTTTTGGAATTGGAAATTCATTTTTCTTGAATTTATCAGAAAGTTTCAACGAGACGGGAACATTTAAAAATTTTCAAAATGTGAAAGTTATATTGTTAGTTTCAAACATATAAATAAAAAAACATATACAAAAAACTCACTAGAATAAAGTGGAGCTGTCCTTGCAACAGGCGGAATGGAACCTGCTGCCGGCAGAACAACCAGAGTGACGTGGTCTCCTGTACTACGTAAAGCAGCGACAGCTGTTCCGTGAGTCACTCCTATAAGTGATGTTTCCCTGCCCTGATTTGAAAAACGCATTTGACTGCCATATTTGATCGACATGAATTATTTAACATAATAAAATATGCAAACATTAACAGAATAACATACTTCATTCATTTTTTTAACACATAATTGTAGAATGTACATTTTTGAGAGAAGTCTGTGATCACGATACCGATATCTTCTGCTTCGTAAATCAAAGTACAAACAATACCTACTCTAACGAGAATTAGCTACGTGTACCTCAAATTCCTTCTCAGTTCACCTCACTGACTTATTTAAATGTTATGAAGAGACACACTTCTAGCGAACATTCCCCTCAAAATAAACAAACAAACAACACGCTCAATTCACACACCTAAAGGAAATAATTATGTTGTAATTTTACTAACTAAATATGTAATTGTTTTAATTTCATAGGAAATTAATAATATCTAGGTTTTTAGTACAACTTGTAAACGACAAACAAATTTATGTAGCATCCTTTATTGGCGCCAGAACTACAACCTACAAACTTTCTCAAAAACAATGTATGCTACAAAAACTAACCAAATTATCTACGTGACCGCAAAACATTCCGAAGTTCAACATTCTAATTACGAGTCGGTTTTGAGATAAGAAATTTACTAGACACATAAATTAAATTTACTTGTTTCATTAGTGTCATTGTCATGATATCGTTTATATACAATATGTATTAACATATTGTGTATTATACGGAATTTTTACCTTTTACCTAGCTAGTAGAAAGAGTATAATAATAAAAGAGTAGAAAACCTAAAAAAAATAAAAAGATCCTAGCGGTTTTTGACTTATAATAATGATAAGTTTAGATCAGTTATATTTTTTACTTACATGTTCATCTCTTACAGCTAATATTTTATCGCCTAATGTTAGTCTACCGTCATGGTGAGCGGCGCCGCCTACAGCAATATGTGATATAAAAATGCCTTCGCCCCCTGCGTCGTCGGCTCCGCCAGCTATTCCTAAACCTAGTCCTCGAACGCCTCGACAAAGTGTTACCACCATGGACCTTCTTGCTCTTCGAACTCTCTGGGGGAAAAAATAAAAGAAAGATTCAGCCTTAAATTCAATAAAAATATTAAACTAAAAAAAAAATGTGGTCATGCAACTCCGGTCTCAGGTCAGATACAGATGGTCAGATACGAAATTCCAGACGCTATGTTTTCAACTCGGAACTTCATTTCTTTGAACAAAATTTGTACATATAAATATGACTATTTCTTTTTATAACTCGTAAAAGTGTAAGACGTACAAAAAGAAAAAGTTTCACTTAATATTATAAGCCAAAAAATATGTATATATGTATATGTTATAACACTAAATAATAGAAAAGCAGTAAATACCATAATAAAGATCATACTGAATGAAACTAATAAAACACAAACAAATCTACAGCCTAGTTTGTAGTCGTGATGTATCCTACGAAAACGATCTATTCATCAAGCCGTTTAAAAACATTACGGAAACATTAGGGAATTTAATTCCGAAATATTAGCAAATTGGAAAGCTGTTTTATAATACAATGCTACGATTCAAAGACTTGATTACTTAATAATATAATAAAGTAGTACTTACTAATCTTACGACATTTCCAGCTGTTTGTAATGCGTTTACTGCGACTGAATGCGGAGCACCTTCTACTGAAATGTCATTGACCTACAAACACATCTTCATTTTTAAATGTTCTGTTGAATTACTACGATTCATAAAATTATATTTTCTTCTTTATCGGTCTATGCCAGTAAACTTAGTCATAGTAAATATATAATTTTAATTATAGTACCAAATGGCAAAGATTGAATATGTTAGACTCAGTCTCAGACAAAAAGTAGATATGCAACTTATTAAAATATATAGTCCTTTAGCATTTCCTATAGTATAATATAATTAGGTATATTTTGAGAGTCAAAAGTTGAGGTCCTTATGGAACCTTAATTTAAATTACCGATCGGTATCACTACTACTGGCTTGTTATGACAATTCTTTCGATTCATTCAGTCCAATTTATAGATCCAACATAGTTTCACAAATCATAACTACTTATTCTAGCTCAAAGCTTCGACATTTTCAAAACAAATACTATACTGCTAAGTATAGTTTATTTACTTTAAATAGTAACTGTAGTTGTTATTTACTGTCGCTTGCATTTTGGCAAAATGCCATATCGGTAAAAGCAAACAGAGACTCTCCTTTACTCATTCTCCCTTAGGTTATAAAACCTATTGCTAGAGCTCCCACGTATGTAAGTACCGTTTTTTATAAATAATGTCATAATATAAAAATACAGTAAAGCTTGTATAAAAATAACAAATTACCTAAATTGTTAAAACTATTATTGCTCGTTAATACTTTCGTAGTATTAAGTAACACCCCATAGACCATATTGTAAGATAAATAAAAAGAATTAGTCCTAAGTATTATGTTTCAAGGGATATTAAATTGAAACATAAGCAATAAGTCATGTTTTTAAACTATCGCTACTTGTACACATTTTAAACGAATATCGGGTCTATTTCGCGATAAAAATTATTAAAGGTGAAATACCTTTTTATTTCCCGACATTTCTGCTGAATTTGATTTCAGACGAATTTTTTTTCAATTTCAATCGAGAAGATGGATATCGACTATCACCAGTATTGAATTCTATTTTTAACAAGTGTCATACTCGCCGCGACTTAAGAAGCCAGTGTGTAGACACCGTTAGTATCGTTTGTTTAAATACCCTCACTTCCGATAGTAACAATATCAAGAACACAAATAATGAGGAACAAGCGAGGGTAGTTACCGAGACTCGCGCCTCACGAAGACGACGCTGAGCTGAGATTAGTCATCCCGTGACCACGGATGGTGAACTTCGGCCGAAACGTCGGGATATAAAAAGGTATTTCACCTTTAAAAATGTTTATCGCGAAGTAGACCCCATATTAGTTTGAAATAAGCAATAAGCACTTCGCGGTCGTTAAAGGAGGTTACTTTATAATATAATAGTAGCAAAGTAAATTCTAGCGACCTGTCTTTACAAATATTACAATGAGGACTTATTTAATCAGCATGACTTTGATTCCAATTCGTTGTGTTGTTAACTTTTTAAATTATAATTTTTTATAAAAATTAATGAAAGACGAACACAGCAACAAATATTTTAAGAATTTCTTTAATATTTGGCAGTTTTTAAAAGAGTGATCTAATTCCAAGTTTGTTCAAAAATATTATCACTAAAAAAATTAAAATCTTAGCACAAGAAATATATTTTTTTTAAAGTAATACGTTTTTTACATTTGCTTTATTCTAAGTACTACTTTGAACTAATAACATGTATAAAATGGTTAATCTTTTTAAAATTATCCATTAAAATATCAAGCAGTAACATTTTTGTAAGTATTAAAATATTTCAAATACTTATATTTTCATCAAAAGCCCTAAAGAGGCTTATAATGTTTTCATGTTACCTGTTTCCAAATAAAATTTGGTATGTAAAGAAATTTCTTTAAAGCACATACATATTTAAAGATACGGAATTACACAGACCACGCTATCGTGTTCTGGTCAGGTTCTGAATAATAAATGAGACAAGGAAATTTACCTGTAGTAAAATGTCACCGGTTTGCAACTGGCCGTCTTCCTTAGCCGCACCGTTGGGGGCTATTCTAGTTATGCTGATGTCACCTCCACTTTCGCTGCCGGCTATGCTCAACCCTAAGCCACTTGCTCCCCGTTCCAACGTGACATCTGTCGTTTCCCATACATCATCCGGGTTTGACGTACTCTGATGTATTAAGTACTGTGGATTTAGTTACGTATTTGAATTAGTTAAGTAACAATTTTACGTATTGAGAATAATCTTATGGTTCTATTTATATGCCTTGAAATCTTTTATAGATATTATTTACCTAATATAAAGGTTTTCAATTTGTTTTCCTACAGTAACTATTTACTACTGTCTACCAGTCTTATTTTAATTTGATTACTAAATCGAAGTCGAGGGTGCAAGGGTGAATATATATATAATATAAAGATATTGACAATGACAATGGAATACAAAAAACGTATTATGAAATAAATAAAACGAACTTATATAATTTCAGATTTTTTCAAAAATGATAAATAATTATAACTATGTAAGTCATAAAAATGGAGAAGTTACAATGTTGTCGTATAGCTTAAATTTGCCAAGGTTGTGATGGCACAGACTAAATTCAATATTATTGTAATATTATATTTAGCAATATGTTATACCTATGAACTGGCTTGCTTGATACTTTACGGGATTTCATGCGTAGGTTAGACAACAACTGAATAGAATATGACCATATCTGTTTTGTTTTATGATAATATTGAGAAAGATGGCAAAGCATATTGTACTGACCAATAGAAATAGTGGCAATTATAAACTTCTTATGAAAAAAGACAAGATTACAAGATTCAAATATTGACAAGGCGCATTATAATAATGGGATTATTATTATGTCAAAATTTTTTGATAGAAGTTGAAGATTTTATTAGAACTTTCAAAACTAAATTATTCTTTAGACATTCTTATGAAAAATTCATAGAAAGTAGATAAAACCATACTGATATTTGCCTACCTGATAACTTCCTGTGATCTTTTGCCCGCTTTCCGGACTCGTCAACTGTTCACGAACACTTTCGTAGTTGCTAACGTTAGCTGCAAGACAAAATATATCAGGCGAATTATTATCCTATCGAAATAGTTAACTCGTAAGATATACAACTTTATAGCAGCTAAATGTCAGTTTTGAAAAGTTATTTTTCATACTTAAAAATATATCTCACTTAAAATAACAAAAAAAATATATGAATAAGATAAATATATTATAAAACAATTTTAAATATTACCGAGTCAAGGTACATATGAAATAAAATAAATAGTATACAAATTCCCAAAAAAATGCTTTATAAATGTTGGTATATTCTAATCTAATCGATTAGAATAAACTACAATGCTTAATAAGGACAACCCCTTAAATTTTGGAAATAGTTTAATTTGGTTCAATTGTTACAAAAATAAATATTTCGCCGTCACTATTATCATTCATCAACGCAGTACAAAATGTATTAACTTAAATATAAACTCGTTTTAAAAAAAATAAAACTCAAAACACTCAACTGCTTCTTGGCACAATAACTTAAAGTATCTACTAATTACACTAAACCAAAAGCAATTTAAAGTTATGCTTTAAAATAATCCCAAGAGCTACAACTTAATTTATAAAAGCATATATCTAATTTAACTACAGCCAAAGAATAAGACGTCATTAGCTTAGTAAATATTATAATTTATTATTATTTGTCGTGATTCATTTGTCATTAGTATTACAACCTGGCACTGATTGAACTGGTCATATAATACGATATGTACTTGAATATTAGAAGATTGCTTTATTTTTTCTTACAAAAAAAATAATAATAATATTTTTATTAAATTCCATATTAGCTTCTGCTTTTTTTGTCATGACATCTGATTTATATTGATGTACTAAGTTGATACGGTTTTTAATAAACATTACTTTATTTATTTTTTAAATGACCCAATTATTAATATTTGTACCACATTATTGTTAACACAGTACTTGAAGTTTTCTTTCAAGGATATTAACTCAAAATTTCTTTTTACATATAATTTGAAGTTTTCTTTCAAGGATATTAACTCAAAATTTCTTTTTACATATAATTTCAAAGTTGTTATCTGTCTGTAGACAGTCGCATGGGAAATCTAGCAGCCTTCTTACAAATTTTCATTTATATACATATAAAAACTGTAGAAGTTAAATTAGAAACCAAAAAACAATACCACTAGGGCACTTCATACAAGTCTAATAAGCCAAAAAAAAATTTTGAATTTTTTTTCTATCTGTCCGTTGTCCGTGAAAATCACGCAAAAACTATCGGTTGGATTTTGATGAAACTTTTTTTCTTACGTAGCTATTAGCCCTCGGCAATATATGGCCTATAATTTGTTTATAAGATCGAAATATCAAATTTATATTTTTCTGTATAAGTCAAAGTACAATAAAACATATTTGTCTTCATGCCGTAGATGTGGATAAATATAATTTTTAAGACATGGTTTATTATTTGAGTCTCTGAGTGGGAGCTGACAAAGTCGCTAGCAACAGCTAGTATACAATAAGACTTTGTCTTATTGATAGTACTTTTTTAATATTAAATATGACATGAACGTTTAAATAATTAATAAAAAAAAAACTTACTTAATATAATAATCCTAACATCAGATTCAACCATTGGAGCAGATATAAATTGCACAATATTTCATAAAGCCATATATTATATGTATATTTTAAATGGGTCACTGGATTTAATGATGTTGACTCCGCTGCTACTCGAGATGATTTTACTTAATGCTTTATAGGACTTTATTGGTCTATGTTCTTATAAATGATGATATACCAAGTAAGGAAAAAACATAATATAATTTTAACCTGCTTAAGACCATAGCAAAAATTAATGTCAACTTAAATGATTGATTGAATGATTGATTGAATGATTGATTGATAGCTTGATATAGTAAAACTAACTATTGTAATCAATCGTACAATTTTGTTTGTTTATTTTGACATTCTATTGTTTTTTAGCTACATTGATTCAGCGCCCTTCATTAGACATAAACTATTTAATTAATAATGTAAAGACCTCTGTGTAATAAGATTGTTACTCCAAAATTATTTCCGGCACATGTTCCAAGTTACATTTAACTTTACCACTAGGGCCGATGGGAGAGGAATATTATGTACCTTTGTGTATTTACATTTAGTCACGTGGGTCAAATACATGATTACTTAGAGTCAATATTATTAGCTTGCGTGTATTTACATGATTGTAAATATTAAGAACACTTTATATAACACTTTTTTGTGACTTATCACTTTATTTTGCAATTGTAACTCAAACCGGGTAATGTATATTATATGTAAAGCAGAATATATCTCGCCGACGTATACAGCATTCGTGATCTTGTGTCGATTGAAATTGCTACTTTTGTGTCACATCTCACTCTATGAACCCTGGTCTCCTAGTGGTAACACCAACCTGATAATATCAAAGTTGTGCACTAAATTTATTCTAGATGTACCGTAAAAAAAAGTGTAATAATATTGGTTCAACTCAGCTTGTGTTAATAAGCTACTTTCCTATCGATGTTGACAATATGAAGAATATTTGACAACTTGTCCACAGTATTAGAAAGCGGCGCTACTTCTATCGTCCTTACGGTACCGCAACCAAGCAGATTATATATCTAACTATAATTTAGCAATAGTTATTTATGTATATATATATGGTATTTTTACAACTTTGTTAACTTGGCCTCAATCGGTACTAACCTGTTTTTAGATATAAATATTTCTTGAAACAACTTATAAGGATTAAATAAAAATTAAAAATACAATAAATAGACCATAATTTTTTCATAAGACAACCAGTGGGTTTGCTTTCTATAACCTTATCGATTTTGACATCAGATTCTATTTTACTGTCAAATTTATGTCCAACTGTCAATGTGATAGTTTATGTTTTAGGCATACAGTGCTCTTATGACATATCGGATTCTAGTTGCACGGTTCAATAAGGGAAGGAAAGCCGGCCTTGAAGAGAGAAAGAGAGCAATGGAGATAAGACTTCAATATAATAATATCTGTTTTTGAAAACAGTTGACTGCATACATTATTTTGTTTATTTTTTATCTTATCCTTATCCAACTTAATAAAAAACAATTTTAAATATCATTCATTATCAAAAGGTATTCACAAATTCAAATTTACCGAAAAAATAATTGTGTTAATTGAATATTAAATGCTAGGGTATGATGAATTTATTTTACATAACCGCAAACGCAATGGATTTATGTTTGCTGAATTTTTTCCCTATTTTATATTACATATTAGTTGAACACGAGCAGTTAATTTTCTCACTGGCCTTAATTCCAATAAGGTAATAATCTGAAATCAGTCTTTATTTGGAAATCTGCTAATACCGGGGCGAAGAAAGTAATTACAGACGTCATTAGTTGGCTTTTGGTAAAATAATGATAAGTCCCACCCTCTATGCTACATAAATAGCTAACTAAATAGTATTTCATCGAATGAACTTAGACAGTTATTTCAATATTAAGTTATTTATTGACCATATTACGACTGTTACCTTTTATTTACAATAAATATATTCTAATTTCGTAATGATCAAAATGTGTATCAAATATAAATCAAGACATATATCAATGCTCCGGTTAAATTATATGTATTAAAGTAAAAATCTCTAATGAACTATTGGCATCTATTGATTGATTTATACGTTTTATAGGTTTCATTCATATATTCATGTTTAATTGTTTGAACATTACGAACGTTATTTCAAACTGACCTTATTGCCGACAGCTTAAAATTTTGTAATGAATTATAAATGAAAAAAATAATGAACTGACCAAATTGGGTTTAAAAATGAGAAAAATAATGAACTGACCAGATAGCAGTCACAGTACAACGGCATATTTTTAGCAATATTCAACAATTCTCTCGTTTTATAATTGATCTTAAGGCAGATTTCTGTAACAATTAATGTTATTTAATTAAAAAAATAATTTAGAATACTTATAAAGACTCTTTCAGTACATATCTATTTTGAAATAAAATTAAGTACGTGACAGACAACAATTTTTTAAAGGCGTACCGATGTCATCAAATTCAAATTCAAATTCAAAAAGTTTTATTTACGAGCCACACTTACATTTATATATACAAGTATTTGTTAAATGAAAAATATACCTAAGTTATAACAAAAAAAACTTAACTGAAACCAAAATAAACAAAATAGGTATAGGTCGAAGTAAAAATTATAAAAAAAAACTATATACAAATAATATGCAAAACATGAATTAATAACAAATAAAAATAATACACAAGAATTGCTCAAAAATGTGACGCGTAAAATGGTCACCACTCAGTTATTGTTGGAAATAACAATTCCCAACACTGATTTTCAGTGGTGGCCGGTAAATATATATATATATATATTTTATCCGATAGTTGACAAGGGGCATATACAAATAACCCACATTAATGTTAATAACAAAACTGTATTCAAAATATTACAAAAATATCCTATTATGTTTATATTAACATATGATAAATAAGAAATATATATATAATTAATATTGGTTAGAATATTAACGTATGAGAACGATAAGTCAGTCAAAATTGTTTATTATAGCCACAGAAAAGTGTATATATTTGGTAGATAATGTTGAATCGGTCGATTACGCCAAACTACCACTATTAGTCAGCTATAGTCAGCTACTGGTGAGTCGCAAGCGCATCGTCGCTCAGCGAGGATGTTTAATAATATTAGGCTGTGAATTAAACGCGTACATCGCACACAATTGTATTGTGGTGATAGTGTCACCCAACAACCGGTTATGAATGACGAGTATACAAGTATGTCGGATGAATGTACTCAGTTTTAAAATGATAGTGTGTTCATGAATAGAAGAGAACAGTATTAAAATAAAATAAAAAAAATAAAAAAAAAATGCTTAATAGCTTATGTAATAATGATATTTGATTTTATATTAATTACTAATAAAAATGTATTGGATCAAAAAAATGTGTTATATAATTTTGTTTTAATTTTTTGTTATCATCTTTTTTACTATTATTATTATTATTTGTTTTATTTTACGGGTTAGAGGTTTTAGAAGTAATATTTTTACACACAGCACGAGTAACTTATTAGCTAAATTATTTTAATTGCTGGAGGTGCTGACACTTTTACTTGCCGCATGGGTTAAAACTCTGGGTAATTTACAAAATTAGTATCTAAATTTGTTGCTGGATAGTTAGTAACAACTTCTTGAAACTTTTTTTAAAGGAATATAATGTTTTCAAATCCCGAATCGGTGGAGGGAGATCATTCCAGCATTTTGTTGCGGCGTATTTAAAACTACCTCTGAAAGCTGCCGTACGGTGGGATGGTATAGCTAGTAAGCTAGTGGAAGCCCTAGTGTCATGACATTTGTTTATTTCGTAGCACCACTTTAATTTAGAAAAAAGGTAATAGGGAACTTTAGACTGTATAATACCAAACAGCAAAGATGCGAGGTGCAACTGTCTACGATAATCCATATTTAACATATTTGCCCTGTTTAAGTGTGGAGTGACGTGCTCACGTGTGGGTATGTTAAAACAGTACCGAGCACAGGCGTTTTGTACCCGCTGTATAATTTGTTTAGTCCTTGCTAATAGTCTTGGTCCCATTACTATGTCAGCATAGTTCAGTTTTGAAAGTACTATTGATTCACATAATCTTATTCTGACAGTGACATTGATATAATTTCTTATTTTGTATAATATTTTCAGTCGATAAAAAACAGTTTTTAATAGTTGTCATAATTTGTTTTTCAAACCGCAGATTTTGGTCGATGATTATACCAAGGTTACGCGCCTCTGATACACGTTCGATTTTGTCATTATTTATTTTTATAAGCGGATCCCAATCACCAATTTTATTTATAAGATAATTAGTTCCCAAAATAAGATATTTTGTCTTGTTTGGATTGAGGTTAAGGCTATTCAGTTTCGACCACGTGGCAATTCCTTCAAGGTCTTCATTTAACTTGTTAACAGCGTCCTGAGTATGTTCTGGCTTGAAAGATATATATATTTGGATATCATCTGCGTAGATATGATAACGACAGTGCTTTATGTTATTGACGATGGATGAACAATACAATATGAATAAAATTGGGCCCAAATTAGAACCTTGCGGTACTCCTCTTACCACTGGACTGCATTGTGATGTAGTTTTGGTGCCATTCTCGTGGACTACCTCAACCACTTGTGTCCTATTGTTAAGATAACTATTAAACCATTCAGCGGCTTCGGGACTAAAACCATAGTACTTTAATTTGGCTAAAAGTAATGGTATATGTATGGTATCGAAAGCACGAGAAAAATCTAATAATACTAGTATAGTACCTTGTCCTACGTCTTGTGCTCCAATTATGTCATCTACTACGTTGGCTAATGCAGTGACTGCTCCTCTACGTTTTCTAAATCCAGATTGCATACATGGCAAAATATTATTTGATTCTAGATATTCAGTTAGCTGATGAAAGACTATTTTTTCTAATACTTTTGAGAGGCATGGCAGAATACTAATAGGACGAAGATCTTTGTAGTCAACAGGCTCATTAACCTTTGGTATAGGTCTTATAAGAGCAGTTTGCCACTGCCTAGGAAATGTGCTGGTGCTTATGGAAACATTAATTATACAAGTTATCACATCCGCCACATATTCCAGTGATAGTTTTAACATTTTCAATGAAATTCCATCGATTCCAATTGCATTTGATTTCAATGATTTCAGTGTTCTTATTACTAGTGATTTCTCAACTGTATTTAATTTAAACGTGGATTCATCATATGCAGGTGTATTGTAATAAGTTGCAATGCTATCAATTAATGGAGTTGTTGTCCCAGGTATGTTTAGAAAATATTGATTTATCTTTTCAGGGTCACTAATACTTTCTGGAATTATGCAATCATCTTTCATATTATTCTTGTAGTGTAAATTTAATTTCAAATGATTCCATAGTTGATAAGAGTTGTTCAAATTTTCATTAATATAAAGAGTAAAATAAGCGCTTTTTTCGCTATTGATTGCATCTTCAACAGCAGCTTTTAAGTCTTTGTAAAATATTTTGTGACTATCAATACCGGTCAACCGAGATCTTATGTGGGCTTCATCTCTAGTATTTATCATCATTTTTATAGTGTCTGTTATCCATGGATAATGAAAGTTTTTAAATTTACCCATTTTCAGGGGAGCAAGTGTATCAAATACACAAAGAATACAAGCTGAAAATTCAGCAACCATAATGTTGACGTCGGTATTAGTCTTTATAAGTTCGTTATTAATCATGTTATTAAAGGTTAGTTCCAAAGTGTTATCATCAATATGTTTATATAGTCTGTAGTGTTTGATTTTGGGTTTTGGTTTGCTTTTACTTATTTTTATTTCACATGATATGAAGGCGTGGTTGCTCAGACTGCATATGTAATCTATATGCATGTTATGCGTGTTGGTATTGGTGCAAATAAGATCTATTAGTGTTTCACTGTGCTCAGTGTAGTGAGTCGGGGCAGTTACATGTTGCCGCATATTCGTGTATGCTAGAAAATCGTTAAGCATTTTAGTAGCAACATGATTAACATCCAGGTAATTTATGTTGAAATCGCCCATTAAAATAATATTATCAAATTCTCTAAATGAAGCATATGAGTCAGTAAGTGCTCCAAGAAATGTACGAACACTAAGCCAGGGCGGTCGATAAGCAGTACCAATAACATTTTTTTTGCCACCAATACTAGTTAAAAGCCAGTATTGCTCCACTTCATCTACAGTAGGATGAACTAAAGTAGTAACAGTTATTCCCTGGCGTAGGTAAAAACCTATCCCCCCACCGCGAGATCTGACTCCCGAGGGACGCGGCCTATGACGTAGGCGGTATCCTGGGACCCTAGGTGCTCGCCCATCTTCATTTGGATGCAACCAGGTTTCATTTATGGCCATGATGTCAACGTCATGGCGACCTAAAGCTATTACAAACTCGTCATGACGTGTTCCCAGTGATCCTGGATTGAGTAGACCAATTTTTAATTTTCTAATACCAACCATTTTGTTACCATTGTAAGTAAGTAGAAAGTAAAATAAGAAGAACAGATAAGTATTATGTAAAAGGGAATTGGTAATAAATATAATATATACCTTTGTTGTTTATTATATAAATAAGAATAAGAGTATAATTTGGCGATATAATAAATAAAACTGTGGTACATATAATATATATAACAATATTTACGGTTATTATGCACCAAATCACTTGCAATCAGATCCAGAGAGAATATTGACTTCAAATATTCACCCATTTTATCATCAACATTTACAGAACTAGTATACAAAAAAATAATGCTAACTGCTAATTTTGTAAAAATATCCATCGTACTAAGGCAGGCTAAGGGGTAATTATTTAAGATAAGATTAACTATATTGCAACTGTGTTTAAATCTACTATTAAAAATATGTTTTTTAAAACATTGGATTTTATGATGTACCAATATATTAACTGCATATATTTTTATTTTAAATATAGCAATCAAATCATGTCGATACCAAAAACCTTAACTATGTCGTCCTCATTACGAATACGAATCACAGGCTCCTCAGGGCTTTTTCGGACATAAATGCGGCCATTTTTCGTCCAAGCGAAACGATACCCTTTATTCTTTGCCTTCTCACGTGTTTTGAAAAGCAAATATCGATTACGCGGTGTGAGGCGTTCATTAACATATAGCCGCCTAGGAAAACCTTCAACTATTCCCTCAGTATCAATATTGCGTCTCACACGTGCAGCGCGTAATAGTGAGTCACGGATAGCCCGCCGTGTCAGACGCACGGTGATTGGCCGCGGACGCTCTTGTCTGGTCTCGCCGTTTGTGAAATTTCGTCGCGGCCCTGATCTTTCAGCATAAACGATATCCCGCTCCTCCAGGGTCTCTCCACCTTTTCTTGCCACCATCATGACTATGTTCACTGCATTTTCACTAGCTGTTTCTTGTATCCCGGCAAGCTCAATGTCAGCAAGAAGATGGTCTTGATCACGGTCATTCAATTCCGAGCGCAGCTGGACTATCGCACTGTCGTTTAATTCAGATGACTCATTTGACTTTTTTTTTTCCAACGACTCTAAGGCAATTACTCTGCTGTCCATTGCTTCTAGCTTTTTGTTTTGTTTAGACACAATATTATGAAGTTGAGAAAGCTCATCAGCGAAAGCATCCATTTTTTTAGATACTTTAGCCAAATCGTGGCGCAATCCCCGAATTTCATGAATTATTTGGCTAGTAGATCTTTCAGAATTGTCTTCGATCAAGTTCGCGTCATTAAATGAGTCATCTAGATCCGATACATCATTTATGTGTTGAGGCTTTACAGGAGAGCACATCTTAGTTTTCGATCTGCAGTTCTTGCAAGACCACTTTCCCGATATGCACTTGGCGCCATCTGTTGCAGAGATAAACTTGCCGCATTGGTAGCATTTGTTCGCCATATTAAGCACACACGATCGATAGGGCTTTCTCTAAGTAGTATAATTGTATAATGCTAGATGGCGTTGTACCAAGCAGCTAATATTGCGTGTTTTAGATTTATGTAAACGTGAATTTATTAAATTTAGAAATTACAATTCGCAAATAGTCAAAAAAATAAAAAATTCCTCCACAGCGTTACGAGTATTTGAAATATATTATTTATTTTAAAATAAATATAGCACTCGAGGGTACATATCATTAAACAGCTGTTCATTTACACTTTTACTTATCTTTTATTCACTAATTAGCTAATTTCAAGCTCAGAATTTCTATTTCACTGTATCACTGTATACAAGGTAACTGCTTCACACACTTTTTATGTAGTAAACTGATGTTGTAATATTTTTAATACAAAGTTATATGGACACTATCACGACACGACATGCGTATCAGCCGTCAAGCCATCATCATGTATGGAATTTAACATCGAGCAAAAGGATGACGTGCGTCCGACATGTCTGATTTACTCTCTGACTCTAACACGTAAATCAGGCTGAATTTGACGGATGGTTTAGGTTATGTCTGCTTTAAAGGTAGCTATGGTGTTTTATTAGTATAGACCTGCAACTGTAAAAGGAGCAACACGATCAAGTGTAAGGTACAATTACGTTCACACCAGCTCCACGTAGGATGATCATACCTTTAAACCACTCCCGCATAATGTCCAATGTGGCGAGAGCTGTCTAGCACGTAGCATAGTTTCAACCGTTGTTGTTAGGCAGAGTAGACCGATAAATGGACGCAGTGGACGGAACGTAACAATTTTAATCACTTACACGTGTTGTGGAAAGTTATAACCTTACCTCGTGATTTAGCAAAACAGACTGAATAAATGACGGCTAATATCAACTGTCAAAGTTCAAAAGCTTATTTTAAGATAGACGGTAATATATACTTAGGTAACTTTCTAAATAACTTTAAATAATTCTGCATCATACGTTGAATTTTATTTAGCAGACCAAACATACAGCAATAACTCGATGGATCAGAATTCAAACCACGCTATTTCAAGTCCGATTTGATCAGTTATTGCTCCGCTTTATATAATACAGCGGGTCACTAGTCAAAGTAATAACATAACTAGAAACATAAATGAGAAAACGGCAATTTTATAATGTGCTTATAAATACAATGTTGACTTCGTCAATACTTTTTTTTGGTATGGTTTTCTTCAAGCAGCCTAGAATGGCAACTTAATAGAATGATTTAAATGGCATTCTTAAGTAGGAGTATTACAAATATTATCATGTACTTATAATTTCTTTTACAGTATCCGCTGTAAGTTGTTTGCTTAAAACTCAACAATATGCAAGAAAATTCTTATATAAGGATGATTTTTAAGCACTTAAGTGTAAATTAAATAATTCTCTACACCGTATGCGGTCTGACACATGGCTTATGTAGACATTTTTAGTTCACCTTATAACGCTTAAGCATTTAGTTTTTAATGTATACTTAAATCGTTTAATTATAAATGTTATTTTCAGTATTAAGTTGTATTTAGTTATGAAATCAAGGCGACTAATTTAAAAATTATTTATTGTCAATGAACAAAAAATAATCAAGACTTCATTTTATTTCTTATTTTTTAATATTTATTAAAGAATCGGCATAACCTGCAATGTAATTTGCCTAATATACTCACAAATATATTGTTATACCGAGCAAAGGATGATAACGATAGAAAAATAATGATAAAGACCCTTGTCAGCCACTTGACCGTGACTTGATTAAACACAGGCTACGGGCACGTTGAGATTTTTGAAAAAAATAACAGAACAGTGAACACGCCCTAACATGATCAAAGACTGGCTTCAGTGCAACTTAGTGTAAAGGTTTGGGCCTGTATTATTGACAACGTCACTGAATACTAATGACATGTTTTTGAAATGTAAAATATAAATATTATACAGTACTGTCCCTGTCTCAAACCATACCAGACAAACAGACAGACTGAAAAGACTTACCCCTGCATTTTAACTTGTAACTTTTCATTTACCGTCGGTCATCTTGTTCCAATTCCCTAAAAATATAGTGCTCCGGAATACCTTTTACATGTTTATAATTGGTTCATTTTCCAATTTGCAATGTTTTGTGACCAGTAGTATAAGTTTAGTTTTTTATTTTTATCTGTCCAGCATGACAATAGAGAAATTCGTTTCGTGAATTTCTTTTAAATGTGAAAACAGCATATTCTATTTTTTTATTTTTTGTATTTTTTGTTACGTCAAATTAGTGTTAGTCAGTAATTAATGATATATTTCTCTGAAATTCTTAAGAGCTTATCAATATTAGTGGATTGTATGTCAAGAATACCGCCAGCGTAACTAAATATTTTTACATTTGTGAGTTATAAATTTGCAATTTTAAAATATATTGGAACGCTGTCTATGGCCCTTATAACATCGTGATTACTTCGTTTTAGTATAATGACTGCAGCTCGTACTCAGGCTAGTTCGTTCTACTCTTACACAAATAGAGGTAGGACATAATGCAACGTTAAAATGTAAGTCTCAAGTATGTAACTTAACGTTTATATTTTTTGGGGGTAAAATTGATAGATGTTTAACGTTTAAACAGAAACTCACCGAGCACTCAAATAATGGCTTTATTTTATATTAAATGCCACGGTCAGATATGTACACAACTTTGTATCAAGAGAAAATGATACATGAAAGTTATTAAAAGGCAATAAATTATTTGATGAGTTTATCGACTCTGACTGAGTAACGCGTCGGTAGTTCAATTGTTTTAAATCATCGATTCCAATGTATTTAATATTGCTTTTTAAAATTTAAATGTGAAAAGCATCAATGTTTCTTTTTTTTCTAAGTCAATAATCTAAAATTATTATATCGATTCTAAATTTTTAAGCTGTAAAGGGAGATGGAATATTGTAAAAAAAAATGTCTCAATGACAAAATAGATGTTAAAAGTGCATATTGAATCTAAATAGAACGTAACTGCTAAAAGCTTTTCGATTACCATTTAAAAATGAGCACCGAAAACCCACATCAATAACTCTGAATAAATGTCACTAGCTCATACACTTGAAAAATTGAGGAGAGTCGAACAGATAACAATTTAAAAATGTTTTCCTTTACAGATATTTCCATGCAAAGCGGGAGATCGGTTTATCACTTCCTATGTTTTATGGCTGCAATGCGATACGTACAGACCGCGCATGCTGGTGACATCTTTGTACTATTTTATTGTAAAGCAGTTGGTAATAGATGGCTATGCATTGTATTCATTCTGAATGTGCTTTGTGGCTATATATTTTAAAATATAAATGTTTTTCAATTATCATTATGGGTTTATATTAAATATATAATTGAAAATATAATGTATTTTTTTTTGTTTTTAAATTATTTTAATAAAAAAATAATCCAGTAAGCTTTATATTCAGAAAATATTTTGTTAATAATTTAGTAATTTGTGTAAATCCCTTAAATTAAAATTGCTCTTATCTATAAAGCTTAAAAGTGTGCTAGAACGTTGATTTTGTTCCGGTTTCCAGTTATTTTTCTTAAATAGTTGTTACGTTCAGTGGTTATTCCTATGTAGAAAAACAAATTAACTTTCGAAAGCGAAGACAAATTCACTGAATAACTGAATGACAGCCACCTACAGCTTTGCCATATACCAGATTTCTGTAAAGCATTTGAAACGTAAGATTAAAATTGCGAGAAATACTGATATTAACCAATTAATTTAAAATATAAAGAAAATATTATTAATTATTTTTAGCAGGATTGTATTGATTAATCTGTAGTAATATAAATATATTTTAATTTATTTAAATATTTATAACCACTGCACTTCACCAAAAAGACTTTGAAATTTAAGAGTATGTTTAGTAAAAATATTAATAATATTACCTTTGAGTATTAGTTAATGTAAATTGTCAGGCCACACACAGTCTATTAAAATTTGCCTTATTGAGCTAGAAGAAGGTACTTAACTGACCTTTTTAAAAATTTTATAAATAAATATAAATTATAACCTTTTTATTATTTCTATTAGTTATTAGTTTTAATATTGCAAAATGTATCGAAAAAAATCGCCGAAAAATATATTTTAAATAGGAATGTTACAGAAAGAGAAACAGAAACGATTAAAAATAATAAAATAAATTTGCATTTCTTTATTTCTTTACCTGGGTATATATATTTAGTACTGTTATAGCTTTATAAATATTTATTAAAGTAAAAATTGAAATCTTTCAATTATTTGTTGGATTTTATTATTTAATTATATAATCTCAACATATCTCTTTCAATATGAAAGCAAAGTAAAAAAATATAATGCAATATAGTGACCAAATTTTAAAACATCAAAAAAATATATATATGTTTATTATTTAAATATAATAAATGATTGATTTACTTACACTCTTCGTTAATAGTCATCTCAATCTTTTCTAGATCTTCAACTTCGTCGTCATCAAAGTCAGTTTGAACGGTTACATCTCGGGTGTATTGTTGTAAGGCGATGACATCAAACGGTGCGCGTTCGTCTAACACGTGCTCCCCTGCACTGGTTGCTTGCTCATCGCATTGCACACTCGATACACTGCTACATCGTGCGTCAGTGTCTATACGCGCACGCTTGCACGCGTTACACCCGCACAAAGATCCGCGTACTCGCAGCAACCACACAAGCCCGAATAGCGCCATCCACTTGCTCATAGTGTGCACCACACCATCACACTTCACTGCTATTTCACATACACTTCACTTGCACTTAATAAAATTACGTACATAACACTTTTGATGTTTGCATGCATTTAATAATTGATTCATGGATTGCATTACGTTTTGCATGAATGTTTTTAATCTGAAAAATTTATTTTGAAAGTTGAACTTTCATAATATACATGATAAGTTTCACTTCTTTCTTTATATATTTGATTGTAAGTATTAATAGTCATTTAACGAAGAAGTCGAGGAAAACATGTTGAATAATAAAAAAATCTAATATATTTACAACGCAACAAGGAAAAAATATATTCAACTTACTATGAATGTAGCGAATGACTCTGAAAGGATAAATGGCTGCTATAAATTGCAACCCGACCATATCTGTAGCAGTACTCAAACCAAAGATGTCATAAAAATATAACTCCGTTACAAACGATATCCCAAGTATCCTAAAGGGAATAAATTAATGCTAAAAATATTACGAATTATTGGTAAAACGTCCTTTGGATATCATCTTTCTAAATCTCTAAGGGAATTCGTTTCACTTCTCGCTTAATACTTAGAGTTCGGAGGATATATATTTTATATGTACATATAAATATATTTTTAGAAAATTATGATTGGTAACACATTTCTTTTTCCAATTTCCACCATTTATATTATATTGTAAACTGAACATATATAACTTTAAATCATAATAACTAACATAAATCAGTCCCACATTGCAAGAGATTGCTGCTGGCTTCATAATCCGAGCTTATTCTAAACTATGATGGCTTGTTCGTGTTCTATGTTTCTCTAAGAAATATAAATAAATCCTACGCCCCATGAGAAATTACTTCACGACGCAGCTATATACCAGTCTTCCATGATATTTCCTTTAGGTAAATACAACATTTTTGTAAGTTTTGCTATCATATAAGAGATGTTTCCGGATTTCAAAGTCACTTGTCACTTCCAGGACTCTAACTTAAAAAAAAATCTAATTCGTTTGTTCTATTGCAAAAAGAAAATCAATGAACACGTATTTTACTGTGAAGAAAACATTTATTTAAAAAAACATAATAAAAAAATAACAACCTTACAGCATGACTTAGTTCTAAACACAGTTCTAAATACGTATTAATTATAAACGGAGTATAAAAATTCAAACAATACAAGCATGATTTAAAATTCCGAGAAAACGTATATTTGCAAAACGGAGTAGTTTTTTTTTACAAATAAATTTTAACAGGTACTTAATTTGTTTTAAATAATATCTTACTCAAATTAAGTGCCAAAATCTATTATTTAGTAGTTCTCAAAACGAACATTTTGTTTTTCTTTTATAGCCGCTAAGAGTCGTGCTAATATCCCACTTTCCAATTACAAAAAAAAAATAAAAAGAAATAAACATCAATGGAGTTTCATATAAATATCGTTTTAGTTAACTATACATTTGGTTATCACTTCAGTAATAAAATTCAAATGAAAAATAACTTTATTCAAGTAGGCATTTACATGCGCTTTTGAATCGTCAATTACATTACATTACATTAAAAAAAAAATATCAGTATAGTATGTCAGTATGTCAGTCCGTGAGTGAGCTGGTGGTAGCTCGGAATGCGGCTCTGCTGAGAAGAGCTGGCCAGAAACTCAACAGTTGCTCTTTTAAAAACAATTTAACAATGTTTGATGTATACATTAGAATATCCCGCAAATGAGTCAACAAGCAAAGCTCCACAACCTAACCTTTTAGTTGATCGAAATACGATCAACCAAAAACCCCTGTATGCTATAATAAGCCTTTTTTAACAGTATACTTTTAATTTTACGTTTAAAAGTAAGAAAAGGAAAGTCTATGATATCTTGTTTGACCCTTATTATCTATGCCTACACTCAAACCTATAAAGGATTTCTTAACTTTTTGAAGGCGATTTTTCCGCGTTGAGAGTTTATTTATATTTTATAGTAATAATCTTGATAATATAATATTAATTTTAAAGATGTACAGCTTTTCTTTATTTCCATATAAAAATACCAAACATCAATTGTACAAACCTAATTATCAAGAGGAAAAAGGTAATTGTTGACGTTGGTTATTTAATTTCTAATATATATCACTTTTGCATACAAAAACTCTTTTAAAGAATACATCAGGTCAATAATCTGATTACTGTCTATGGACAAAAATACCGCGACGAAAGATATATATTTTTAATATTTTTACAAAAAAAAAAATCTAAAATTGTATTAAAAATAAAATATCAAGACAATAGTTATAACTTTTTCAGATAGTAACTAATTATAAATGTAGTAATTAAATAACTAAATAAAACTGCTATGATTGAGGAAGACCGTTTTTTTAAACCAGAACGTAACACAAATAACATAAAACAATTTCCGTATTTAGTTCCAACATTCCGCGGAGTGAATATTTATGAGAATCACATGACCCAATGAAAGAGGCAACGAGGTCCCTAAATCGCAATAAAATGTTACGACTCTTGTTTTGTCGAGTATTTCGACCTTTATAAAATGAAATCTGTTGCAAAATTAATCTTAATTTCAAATGTACTGTATTGTGAAAGCTAACAAAATTCGTTTCAAACCTTTATAACTTGAAAACTATATTTAAATGTAATTTTTCAATTCACTTAATTAAATCATATCACTTTTACACTCAAACATATCGGACACAAATTATACAGTTTTATTTTAGACTTTCGTAATTATCACGTATTACGCGATCGCAAGATATTTCATCCCGACGAATAGCGGTACGCTTCGCGCGGGATCTCCCTTGAAACTGAATTTTGATAGGAGAGAACGGTTTACGCATGCGGATTGCTGTGCCTTAAATCCAGATGAGAACGGATATTTCATAATTAAGTACAGTTACACATTCAAAGGGTACGGAATTCGTGTATCATCAAACTATTTAAGACAATGTTTACACTGTGACAGAAATAATAATTCCTGCGTTTAATTGTTTATTCGTGAAATAAATAATTTTATTCAACAAAAATGTTTATTAGTAGACAAAATAAATATTTTTTACCTAACATTAAATATTTATTTTTTAAAAGAAATATTTTAAAATAGTTTAAAAAGTTGCTATCGTAAATATAAAATATTCATTTACTTAGCAGAACCATAATGTTGCTTTCGTAATATCTTCGATAGCACATGGCCCTATACGAAAATTGTGCAGCCGGCTCAAGCCCAATATCGTTCCCAATTGAATCTGTTAAATAAAACACTTATGCTTTAGGATTAGTTTTCTGTTTTTTTTTTAAAGATATAGGTAATTTATGATAGGGCTGAAAATATGTTTAATGAATTACCTTTATATTTTTCCTGGATTATAAATTTGTAAAATCGTTCCAGTCGACGACTTTTTTTATAATCTACCTTAAATATATTAAACATTGTAATTTGTTGCATATTTTTATATATATAGAGGGACTTATATAACAATCACCAAAGTAAGTTTTTTAAAATTTAATAAAGATAAAGCATTATAAAATATAATTATTTTAAAGTGGCTGATATTCAAATATAACAAAAAGGCATATTCAATATTGCTAGTGTGATATAATATTCTCAAAATATTAGTTTTCATTTATTAATTAAATTTTAATCAGTCTCCAAGTCTACACAGTTATTAAGAATGTCCTTCCCATTTGCTTCCTTGATTATCAAATTTAATATTTGAAAGTGGTTCTCGCTTCCATGAAGGCTCTCGTCTAAATAGGTTTAATATAAAAAGCGTTATGGCGCGTATATTTTATTGGCAGTGACTACAAACTGATTATAAGGTTTATTAAGATTATAATTCTCCTGGTGCTTTATTATTAACAATATTCTATCATATTTAATTGAATACAAACTCAATTAAACTGAACTGAAATGAAATTAGAATTTTATATATTTTGACGCCATAAAGAAATATAATTCAGTAATTTTAAATACGAATTGAAATTTCTAGATAGGGTAAACATATTTTAGGAGCTAAAATTTAAATAGCTATTTAATTGATGTTGGCCTGGACTCCATAAATAGCACTCGAAATGTAGCTCGGAGCTCTGTCGGGTGACAAGTTTATTTCCGTAAGAAGAGTAATGTAGTAACCCGATACAAATCTGCAACTCAGCGCTGAGAGGTTCCTTTTTTGTTATTCTTTAGCTTTATTTTCAGCCTATAAATAATCCAAACCGCCTTTCGTTTGTCTTATTCTTCGTAAAACATAAGCTACACAATTTGACGATACAAAGAATAGTATTTTCTATGTAATTTGTATGTTACTTCATTTTTTATATCGGAAAAGTAATATTACGAGAATGTTGAAATGTTGTTTGCCTTTAAATGTCGATCTGTGATTTAAGTGGAAAAAAGTAGTTTGTACAAGGTAAGGTTAAGATTAGCTCAAAATTAAATTAAATATTTATCTAAGTATAAACACCAGTTTTCAGAATTGAAATTTGAAATAAAAATTCTGAAGTCGTAACATTTAGACAATCATAACCCAGATTAATTTATACAAACAATTCTACAATATTCACACAAATCTGAATATCTACTGTTGAACTAAAGTTAAAGACCAGATTTTATAAATGTCTTCTTTAAATAGCGGTAATATTTTTCCGAAAGATTTTAACATATTAAATTCCTTTTATGGAGCTACCTGATAGGTATAGGTTATTATTAGTTTAATTTATGTGAGAATATTTTATATTACTGCTATCAATATTTTATCAAAATAAAAATAAAGTTTGTCCGAATTTTTTTATCAAGATGAAATAAAGATTTTTCAAATTTTATCATATTATGGATAATATTAAAGTCTAAAGTTTCTTTTGAATTGGATTTATTCTAAGTGTTAATCAACTGAATCCAATTAGAATCTGATAGAATGGGAATAAACTTTAAAAACTCCAGTCAATTTCCTGTTGTACACTTTCACGTCTTTTAGTACCTTTTCTCACTATCGTTGCCAGATTCGGGTGTTTTTATATTACATTCGAGGAATCAAGAGAGATCCGTTCTGGATGAAACCTATTTTAATAGACCTGTGCTTAAGAAGAACGTTTAACGATTATGCTAAACTAAGGCCGATCTAGACAGAACTTCACAACTAACAGATATCATTTATTATAAATCTTCATTTAATAATAAAATATATGAAGTCCAACCTCATCTAAATAAAACAAAATATTGTGCCTTATAGAGCGCATGGATTGCCTGGATTGATTTAACAATTTCTTATTTTAAAATAATTACAATATCTCGTACCTATACGTAATGGGTCGACCGATCATCACCTCACAGATGATGACGTAAAGTGGCCATTATTGTCTCTGCTAGAGAGCTGGAAACCCAAAAACACCCACCCTTTCCTTTTTAGCTTCCTTCGCCCCTCAACATTTTTAACTGGTGAATGCAAATTACAATTTGCAAACAAAATGCAACTGCAAATATGGATGCAAATTTATATTTTCAATTGTTTATGGACGGCCGTACCACTTACCATAAAATGGAACATCTGCCCGTTTTCCACCTTGTCCAATATCAAAATATATATATTTTGGATTTGATTTAAAATGTTTTTTACGATGACTAATGAAATTATGTTAAGTGCAAATAAACCAACAAAGGATTCAATTAATATAGTTCAGGGTCTGTATACTTAATATTTAAAAGAACATTTATCATAAGAATTTATAAAATATAGTGTAGTTTTATTCTCGTTATTATTTAGTTATAGGTATGCATAAATTAAAACAATTAATTTATTGTTTAGATTGTTCATAATAAATTGTATAAATTAAGCTTCCTACTTAGCGGCATGAAGTTGTTAATGGCTATACTTTTGAATGAACTTGAAATCAACACAAGGACAGAAATATAAAAGAATTATCATTACTAGCGACAAATTTTCACCTTCGACCTGTAGTACGATAATAAAAAAAATAAGATATATATATATATATATATATATATATATATATATATATATATATATATATATATATATATATATATAATATATGTATTACAAACCTGTGTACATAAAAGTGTGTTATACCTGCTGTTTATTTCCCTATTAATAATAAAGTAAAATATAAGAAATATCCATTCTGAATATTAGAATACATCAGTTTATGTAAATATTATTTTTGTATATTTGGTCTAAATAATTTCAAATCTCCGAAATAATTAAGTTAAATACAAAATACATTTCCTGTAAATTGTAGCTCATTTGATATTGTAATGAACGTTGTAGCTAGTTATAGGTTTGTTTTAATACGCTGCTTGCAGTCAGATAAAACAAGAATTTACATAAATTTTAACTAAGAATGTTATTTGAATACTGTGGTAAGACACAAAAGGTGTCAGATAAAAGTATCTTTTGTTACCAAAAATCTATGCCAAATACTATTTAAGTGTAAAATATAAGATAAAAAGGTCTTATATATTAATATAAAACATGTTTGTTTGTAAAATTTAATCATTCAGATGTTCATTTCAAAAGTGCTCTTAATTTAACTGTAAGGAATTTATTAAAATTAATAATATTTACAAATTACATAAAAAGTGTTTCAAATTCATTTTTGCAAAAAAATAAAAAAATAAAACAACGGTATGTAAATGGACGCCTATTTTGACTTTTTGTACACAGGGCTAAGCCATGGAAATCAAAGGTTAACGAAAAAATCGACAATAGGAAGAGTTCAAATAAATCATTACCTTTCCGCCCTACCTTGATTTATTCACATTTCACGTTGGGGTAAGTCACAAACACCCGCCCCTTCGTTCCTTTGCCTTATTTATGACTCTTTAATATTATTCACCTGGTTTAAGTGACCGAGCGCGTTCTAAGTGAAAATATGATTTAACCGAAGAATTTTTGATCAGACATTACCTTAAAATGTAATAAAGGTATGTGTGGTAGATTCTAACTAACATTACAAATTATAAAATATAAGGTTTTATTATATAAGCGTTACTTATGTAACTAATGTATGCAAGGAGATCTTATTTTATTTTAATACTCGTTGAAAAATATTATCTCTATCTCTGAAACGTTAAAACTACCAACATTAGAACGTGAATCAAATTGATAGTGTAAAAATTACTTCACAAAAACAAATTATGAGAAAATAATTAACAATGCTTTAAATAAAAAGAACAATGGAAGTGAAAACTAACAATAACACAATAAAAAATTTAAAACAACTTGTTAAATTAATAAATTTTACAAATAAACCACCAAACATTGTTTAACAAAAGTCGAATATATAACTAAACTAGATGCTATGGACGAAAGAAAGCAAAGAAGCAGCTTTTAATTCATATACCTACGATAACAAGATTATTCATTGATGAATAGACTTGTTTATTAGACAGATAACCTCGTGAAGGATTATTTTATAAAAAATGTTGTATAGGATTGTAATAAACTACCTCGTTAACTGTTTATTTTTTTTATATTCACCCAACAATACGTTGTCACTTTTAATGTCTAGTTTGCTATAACTGATATATATTATATATTAACAGTAAATAAACTAATTTCAATATGAAGTAGGTAACGAGACCAGACTTCTAAATAATAGTTTTTGAATTTGGTGTCTGTTTGGCCCATCACTTAAAATAATTCTTTATGGTGATAGACTGCTTCGGAAAATTCTCTTATTACCACGAACACATAAACATAACAGCTTCAGAAATTAAATTTCTCGTTTACCTTTACGGGTTTAGTACAATTTTGTGATGACAGAGTGCTTATTACTGGATATGAGGGAACGAAAATAAAGTGTCTGAGGACATCTAGTTATTTCTAGTTATTTATAAAATATAATATGTTGGATCAGGTAACCAGTCTAGCACATATCACTGGGAAATGAATTTATATATAAAGAGTATGTGTTTATGACTGAATGTTTTCTTATCCAATCAAAATATATTATTACTGTCCAATGCTATAATTTAGTACCTCATTTTAAGATAAAATATCTCACTTAGACTTTCAAACCAATTCGTAAAAAATAATTATTATTTTTACTGATAACACAAACATTGTTTGCTGATAAGTCGACTGCAGCTGTGATAATTCCAAAATCGGAGAGACAAGAAGAATCATCATCAAAATAGAAGGATGATAGAACTAATTAGTCAGAGCTATTATTATTTTAATATTTGTTTATTACTGAATAAATTGTTTCCTTAATATTGAATATAGTAAATATTAATCATCACGCGCTTTTATTACAAACAGTAAAAAATAATAGCTAGCCAATATAGAAATATTAGATATTATTTTCAAAAAATCCTTCAACTTCCGATATACCAATCTCCGGCAATAAGACAGCAATTTATAGCTCTATAATAAAATTAGTTTCATTGGTTGTAACAAGTTTGATTACTTTTATAAAGGAAGTATGATATTATAACAATAATTAAATTGACTTAGGAAGTCTATTAAATGTAACAAAATAAATATATCCGATATATCACAATGGGAAACCCTAGCGACAAGGTTCTTCCGCGGTAGAGGCTGCTTCTATTTAGTTGTCTTGTTGACAATTAAGCAGATATTATTTTAGTTAGCAAAATGCAGAGCATGAGGCGAGTCACCTATAGCGCTGCAATGTTTGCGTTGTTTAGGTTAATATTTTTTATATTGATTTTTTGTTTAAAGTTAAATAATTACAATAGAAATATGTTTTGAATGTGACAGTGTTCAGTTACGTTACTTTATTGAGTGATTCATTGGTTCATGATTTACAAAGCGTGATATGAGTGCCTTAAATTTTTTATTATATTTTATCTATATAAACTTTATAATAACCAAATATATAATTTTATTTTATTGATTCTATTGTAGTTATAATATCTCCAAATATTAATTAGTTACTTTTTGTGCATAATTTCATCCCTGTTAAATCATTAAGAGATTTTTTTTTAATTTTCGTATCAGATTACACAGAGTAATAATAAAATGCATTTTTCATGAATTCGACATAAAAGTAAAAAAATATACATCAAGTGGCTTCATAATTAACCACTATATATTTGTTCATAATAAAATTGTTCCCTCTATTAGCCGCATTATTTCTTTGCATAGTTAAATTCTATGTTTACATAAAATAATTGTTATTTTTCGTTATATATTCAAGCCTGCTGTTTTTAACAACCGGAGTGAACGCGCTTATCAGCAATAATGGGTTGAAAAACTATTCGTTTCCAGACAATTTTATTTTTGGAGTCTCAACGGCTGCATATCAAATAGAAGGAGGATGGAATGAGGGCGGTAAGTGTTTTTCTTATTATTTGTACATCGTATAATGACGAAATTTGTTAGTATGAAAAAAAATTGTTTAATTATACAAGAAGGAAAACTTATAAAAACTAACAATAAAGTAGGTACCTAATCTTATAATACTGAACATAACTTGGAATGTTACAATATAAAAATTACAATTAAAATATTTTACTCTTATTATATTGCTAAAACGTTTAAAAGCGTATATATGATAATCAGATAGTTTAGGGCGGCAATAACTATTAAATATCTCATATTTAAAAATTATTGCCACCCAAGCTTGAGGCCTATACCTAAATTCGATTCTTCGACTCTTTCACCGTCAGTTTTATTAGTTATAGTAAATTAGTAGATAATGTATAGTTCCATGTACGACACTGGCACTAATAACCAATTAAAGTTGTTACAATAGACAAATAAATTACAATGTACATAAAAAGGTATTTAAAATATTTATCTCAAACACGACCTCGTTTCAGTCCTCGTCAAGGTTGGATCAAACATTTCGATTATTAATAAAATAGTAATAACTGTCAAGTTGTATATAAGTACACATTTTTTCTTCAATTTCATAAAATAATTAAAATGAAATACTTTCATTAGTCCCTTCACATAGAAGTTTTAAATAAATGTCAAAAACTATTAAGTCTAGCAAAATTCCAACTTTCCGAATTAAGATTCTCGGATCTAGCCAAGTTTGAGGTTACTTTAACGTAACTATTCCATACGGAAATAAAATTTAATGCCGTGAATTTTCTGCATTATTATAATATCATAAGTTATATTTTCTTAGTATTATCATTTTAGAAGAAGTATTTATATACTTTTGGTACGTTGGTGCTAGAAAAATATTCTTTATTTAGTTAGATACTTCAAACTATTACTTTTGAATAAAACAAAAATATTTAACACTAAGATTTAAATTGTATGTATTGTGCTTGTTTGGAAATGCATATAACAATATAAATTGTCCCAAGAAAAGCTTTTATAATTCGATCACAATGGTACCTTGGTCCAAAAACCAATACCATCAATGTTTTAAAAAACATAAATATTAGAAAATATAATTTAATGTTGCGTCAACCGTTGAATATTGTCATTAATATAACCGAATATTATGTTGTTTTAGGCAAAGGTGAAAGTATTTGGGACACATATTTACACAAGCATCCGGAATTCGTGGTAGACCGTTCAAACGGAGACGTGGCCGCCGACTCGTATCACAAATATAAACAAGATTTGATAATCATACAATCGCTTGGTGTAAAATACTACCGACTTTCGATCTCATGGTCGAGGTAACTTAATAAATACAATATTTTAATAACTTCCTACAAACTTACTCAATAATCACAAGTGTATACTAAACTGTATATTTATTAAATAATATTTTGTTTAACCTTTAAAGCTGGCTATCGTTTTTTAAAAGATATTAGATTTCGCAGTGCGCTCTGGAATGTATTCCAGTGTTTTTCATCTGGCCTGATTGCAGTTAGACTCTGCTCAATATAAAACTAAAAAGAACTATTATAATTTGCACCGCGATACGAATTCCAAGTGAAAGATAATTCTTGACTTATCTTTTATAATAGCTCTTCTCATAAGTACTTACTGATAACTTTATTTTTTTTTAAGTTTCAACCTTACTGACTAACTCACTATATTATTTGGTCCTTATGCTGATCAAAATATCATAAATATCTGTAAAATATTTATCAAATAATACTGAAAAAAATAGCAATTTCTATATACAGATAAAAATTAATAATAAAGACGTAAGATCCCTATTGTGTATATGCTAATTTGAAATCATTTCTCTGAATCCTGGTTAATTTTTACGTAACTCTATATTATTCTTACCTATTGACAGATAAAGGCTTTGTTAGCATTTGAACTATCTCATGTTAGAAAATCGTCTCCAAAATATACGTATTTGTAATGACATTTAAATTTTAATCACATTCATGAATCAAGGTGGAACTTGTTTCTTTCATATTATGTCAGTTAAATTTGATTTTCTTAAATATATAAATTATTTCGCAAAAGGAATTTCTTACATTTCATTATAATTAAGTTATATACAAAGGCATTTTCTATTCATTAATGTTGAACCGTTCATAAATGGCTCGATGATTCCGTTTTACCTTTGATGTTAACTAAATTTATAACTTATTAATAATAAGCTAATTAAATATCTTTATTTACTTTATTAATACATTTTATTGCTTTACAGTATTAAATGCATTTCTAAGTAAGATTAATTATAATTCACACACATATATAGTATATATGTATACCATTTAGATTTATTTAACCAAAAATGTCATGCCAAAAAACGCAAAATTCTAGCTCGATCGATTACTCTATTCGCGGCTATCTGTTGTTTAGCCGAAAATCAATTCCTGTTGAAGTTCGGAGCTCGGTCAGTCTTCATTGTATGTGAGGTTGTAAAAAGCTTTTACATGTTGGCTTCATTTTTACTAAACATGCTTTACACTTTATAAAATATCAACAATGTTGACTTTATGAAGAATCTTTTATAAAAAAATAGTTTTTTATACATTCAAGATAATTTTTTGTTTAAGATTTGTAAAAAATACAAAACTTTTATGCATTACTTGTATTTACTTGAATATAATGTTTATTTATTTACTTTAACAGGATATTACCTCATGGAACCGACAATTATATAAACAAAGACGGTGTGAGATATTACCGCAAATTATTTGAAGAGTTAATTAAAGCCAAAATAACTCCAGTAGTGACACTGTTTCATTGGGACTTGCCAACAGCTCTAATGGATTTAGGCGGATGGAATAATCCCAAAATGGCGGAGTATTTTGAAGATTACGCGCGCGTGGTGTTCACTCTTTATGGAGATATTGTGAATACATGGACCACCATCAATGAACTGCACCAACATTGCTTTTATGTAAGAATACTTTCATATAATGCTTTGAATTCGTGACCTTTAAGAATCAAATAACTTAATAATTACAATAACTCAATAAAGTAATATAGTTCCAAATACAATTACTTAATTAATATGATTACTATATTATATTATATTTTTTTTAACTAAAAGGTATTTTTACTTTTTACAAACATGTATATTAACACACGTCATTCGTTTATATTTATGAATATTTTCCTCGTTTAAGAATTTTTATAATAGTTCTATGTCACAAGTCACGGCTCCGCTTCGTGGATATTATTTCAATGTTTTTTTATATACGTATACAACTTTGAATTTCTTTAAATAATTAAAGAAAGTGAATAATAAAAAAAAACTTTATTTTAATATCGTTTTTAATGGTCTGGGATATGGAATAACCAAAATATTAAATCTCAGTGAGTCACAATTAGTCAGTCAGGGTTTCAAGTTTCTTACCCCTTGTTTGCTGGCTTTAGGCTGTTTGTTAACCAACAGTTAGTTGAGACCAGTCCTTTTATTTCTATATATATATATTAAAGTATATGTATTAAAGTAAAATATGAAGAGACTTTTAAGAAAATTCGCTACAATATCCTTCAATAAACTAAATATTTTCTCGATAATATTTTTACTTGCATTTTATAAACATATTTTAATATTATATTACCGTACTAATCCTATAACCCAGGAAATTTACTAGATAGAGCTTTAAATCTACATAAGAGCAACGAAAATATTCTGGTTTCTTTGTAATAATAACGAAAAGTTTTTCGTTATCGTTTATCAACCACGGGAAGCAAGTTTGCTTCCCGTAGTTGATAAAGATATATTAATTGAGTATTTTTATATTATAAATAACAATATATTTGACTTCTTGCTACAGGGTTACGGTGGCACTTACTTCGCCCCTGTTTTAAACTCCCAGGGTATCGGTGTATATTTGTGTACGCACTACATGTTGTTGGGACACGCGCGAGTTTACCATTTATACGACAAGGAATTTAGACCACATCAAAAAGGTACTAAGATTATAATATTTATTTACAGGTTATATTTAATTTGTAATGCATTGTAAATAATTATTATTGAAATTGTTTTATAACTTCTGTAATGATTACTAAATAATAATAACAGTTATGAACAGTTCGTCCAAAAGTATTTGAATTTAATTACAGAATCTAATTATATCTTTTTTTAAACATTCAAAAAATCTAAGTCTAAAACATGGGAGATCTGAATTCGAGCTTATAAAAGCCTCAGACACTAACAATAATTTTTCATCTGGATTCAAATTAGACTTCAGAACAAACAGCAAGAATACATTAAAAAAAGGACGATGAAACTTTTGTTTGTAAAACCATTTGTCTTGCCCTCATACATTTTATACAATTTCTAACAAAATACAAGCATTTTGCGAAAACTGTCATAAAAAATAAATTTACTTCAAGGACTTTCATTCAATAAATGTATTTAAAATTTTAAACCAGGCTCACTTGTTACAGCTGTTTCCGAACTTACCGTAAAGATAAATATATTTTTTCAGGACAAATAGGTATTACTTTAGATGCATTTTGGGGCGAACCAAAGGATAAAGATAAAGCAGAAGACCGTGAAGCAGTGGAGCGGTATCTGCAGATGCATGTATATATTACTTCTTTATAATATGGTAGCGTTTGCCTGCTGCTTCACCAGCGCTGGCGCTGTAGTTAGGCGAATATAATATTCAGACAAAATATTATTCAGTCTCGGAAGGTTCCGTCAAATTGAGCTTAACTTATGTGCTATAAATACATACATATACATACCACCCTTACCTTTAAATAGTGTAAGAATATTTGAATTGGAAGAGTGATTGCGTAGAGTAAATGGCGGACATACATAATGTAAAACTTATAATATTTTTACAGTTAGGAATATATGCTCACCCAATTTATTCAATCGAAGGGGACTATCCAAAACTCGTTCGCGAAAGGATTGATAATATGAGCCGCTACCAAGGATTTTCCCGATCTCGCTTACCAGTTTTTACTCCTCAAGAAGTAAGTATTTGAAAATATTGTGATGTAGTAAATTAGAAATGCACAATTTAAATATTTTCAAATGTAAGTTGCACAGAAGTTATTCACTATATTCATTATATATATTGATCTCATAAATAAAATAGCAAAAGTAATTTAAATTTTAAAACGCCATTTTGTGTTCATTTTTTTTAGGTTGAAATGGTTCGGGGTAGTTCTGACTTTTTTGGCCTCAATCATTACACCACATATTTAATGTCGCCATCCTCTATGGAACCTGAATGGTCGGTGCCATCCACGGATCATGATACCGGTGTCAAAGTAGAACAGAGTAAGGTTTGGCCGATCCCTGGGGCTAAGTGGCTGTCGGTAAGTAATTATATGTTAACCTTGTTTTCGGATATATATTGAAATCGATTCGTATCCACACTATGATATAAAAATATTATATTTTGTTGATTGCTAAATTGGTATTAAAGATAAAAATAACGTGTCCATAAAATGTATATGTCATGTCCGCATACCAATGACATTTAATTATCTCTGTCAAAATCAAAACAACATTTTGCTTAACACAAATATAAAGATATTATTTGTTTAACAAAACTCAGCTTCACCTGTAATAAGTTATTAATACAGACTTAATAATAACAATATTTAGATGGTTTATTCATTAAATGCTATATTTATTGTTACCGATGTAGCTAGTATTTTTAATATACTTGTTGGTTAATAAAACGAGAAATCACAATTCGAACTTTAAGAGTATTGTCATAAATTATTTAAAATTTACTATTTTATTTATATTTAAACATGTGTATATTAGGTGTATTAATGCCAATAAGTTTTTTAATTTATACTTATTGTATTTTTGTAACAACGTTTGCTAATTTTATAAATACATAAATAATAATTGTTTAACATACCAGTTAACCTTGCGAAACATCAAGTTAATATATATTTTTGAAATGGTTGCCAATTCCTACTACGTCTGACATCGTTCTTATAATGTTAGATAAGAACGAAAAGTTTTTATGCGGGAAGTAAATTTCAAAACTCCATCTGATTCCAAAAAGTGAATGTTTTTAATAGTCCGTTATGTTATTCCGTTTTAATCCAAGTACTTCGCCTCGGAACCGAATTTCCTAATTTGAAAAAAAAAAACAGTTAAGCAATGCGCTTACGAATGGTACCTTGTATAGTTCACGAGGAAGACGGCGCAATAGCTGTATACGAGTATAAGCCATCCTAAGTTAGTCAGCACTTTCATCTATCTCCTTTTCTCCCGTCAACGGACACTTTAGTCAAATAAACTGAAAGGAATTTCTATATCGTAAACTTTTAATTTTCTTCCAGGTATATCCTCCGGGATTTCGTGGACTCTTGAACTGGGTTACCAAAAACTATGGAAAAGAAAAACCTATTATTGTAACTGAAAGTGGCATGTCTGACTTCGGGGGTCTGAACGACTACGCACGGGTCTCGTACTACAATAAATATCTAGAACAACTCTTACTAGCTATTTACGAAGATAATTGCAATATAACTGGCTACTTTGCGTGGACATTAATGGACGTTTTTGAATGGAGTGATGGATACAAGTAAGTTTTTTTTTATGAATAGTAATTAAAAATATATTTAGTTTTTTTATTTCCTAATAGTATGAAACTAGTAGTAAGAAATGATCAAATACACTACACTAGGCACTTACTGCTTAAGTCATCATGTGTTTTCAAATTCGGTATAAAATTGTTTCTTAAAAAATAAAAAGAACAATAATATTGATAAAAATATAATTTAGTTATAACAATTAACAAACAGATAACTAATTATTTAGCTTAATTTCTGCTTCAGGGAAGTCTTGATATTTGCTGTAACAGACGATTTTGAAATCAAAGATTAAACTAAAAACATACGGTGACAATAGTTTAAAAACGTTACTGGTTTGTTTCCCACTTATCCTTATTTAACAACATTGTATAATATTTCTATATATATTTTTGTTTTATTAACAGGTCAAGGTTTGGACTTTTCCACGTGGATTTCGAAAGTCCAGACAAAAAGAGAACCCCGAAGCTATCAGCTCTCAACTATCGCGAAATCGTGCGCACGAATCAACTTAATTTCAAGTATATTAAAATACCGTCGTATAAATATAATAACTTATTATAATGTATTTTTATTAAGGCCATACACAAGGTATAAATATGTTATTATAGGTATTTAATATGTTGTTGCAGTTATTTTTGTAAAATGCTTAATTAAATGGTAATTGCATTCTTGTTACATTATTCCTAATTGTTTGAGTTAATAATACCTACATTTTTTTATTGACTATATAAATTTTCCTTCAACATAAAATGTAAAATTTGATACGGAAAATAAATTTGTACCCAGTGCTTTTAACAACATTTTAATATTTTTAAATTAAGTTGTTTCTATTCCTCGTGTAAAATCAGTATTTATTTCATTATAAATTAAAATAAGTGGAAATTTATATGTAGCCAAAGTGTTAATAAATGATGTTATGGATTCCCAATGGGTACTTCCAAGGTTCAATCGAGTTTCTTTTTCCCGAGCTACGAGCCTGAAAGTAAATTTCTTTTTTAAGTAATATAAAAGATAAATAAAGTAATATGTAAAGACCAATGAGTAAATTTTATTTGCTAAGTATACAGATATTTATCGAAGGCAGCAAAGAACGATACTATATGAAGATAATAATTTTATTTTGCATACACAAGTGTTTAAAGCATATAAGTGAAGTATACCGAGGTACACGCCAAGGCCTTCATAAGTCAATATATTGAAATAAAGTGTCACCTGCATACTAATTTTTAATATTTTAAAATTATAGTTAGTTGGTATTATTGACTTATTTATTATTATTTTTTATAAGTTTTTGTTCATATCATTAAATATTAAATGACAACTTTAAGTAAGAAATGAATAGTTTAAATTTATATCATGTATATTATGTAGTGAAGTATTCAATTTGAAAACCTTTGTAGATAAATAAATAACTTATCTAACTGACAGTATTATTTTATAAATATACCATTATATTTATAAAATAATATTATAAATAATATCACAGACGTTTCAATGAAACAGTTGGCCATCACTTGTCAAACTACCAGGAATCTTGAATTCGTAACTTTATTGTGACTTTAATTACGACAGTAACTATGAAAATTTAAAAAGAAATTTTAAATTATAATTTAAATTATTTTATAAGTAAGATTTTATGACAAATATTAACTTCAATGATTTAAGATTTATTGTAATAAAAATTTCAAAAATAAAATCTTTTCTAGCTATTCTACAAACACTCTCAAAGGGTGATGATTTAGAATATTTTATTTTTGTTTTTAATATCACTTGACTTTTTTTGCCCACGTTGTTTCGAAGTTTTTCAGAAAAACGATTCCGCAATATAACACACCTGTGCCTGTATATGTTTGTGTTTTACGATGAAAAATATTTAATAGTGGGTTTTAATACTGCCGCTATAAAATTAATCTTGGCTATAACTCATATTAACTACATTAAAGAATCTATTTATTCACTTATTGATTGCTTTTAGTATTCAAGCTGTGATCCTGAGAAACATTATTAATTGTTAGGTATTAAGAGTCAGAATATCAAATCAAATATTATATTTAAATAAACAAATAATAATTAAATATAAATTACAAAATAAATAACCATGTTACATATAAGTCACAAGTAATTTAACAACTTCAAAGGTATGTAGCTGAATATTTAAAATGTAATAAATAAATTGCATATTGGATGAACTTGTTAAGGTCGATTGACGTATAGATTTAATTGATTTTACCGTTCTATAAGCGACGAGAGCAACGCTTTAATTAAAACGTTGCTCACTCTTGTAATTTATTTTTAATTTTAATTTGTTATTATATCATAACGATATCATATTTCTCAAATATAAGAAACTAGCTTTAACTCGCTTCTTGGTCGCATCCTGTTTTACATATATCCGTTATGCGTCTAGTAGTTTATAAGATAAATTGAAGGATCTGAGATCATCGCTGGTGGCCAGCTCAAACTGGCCTCGTTGCGGTAAATTTATAATTACTCTTGAGTGTTAAACAATAATGGTTATCAGAAGCTAAATCATAAATAAAACCTATTTATTTTCATATATATGAATGTATTAATACTTTGATAACTATTACAATACATTTGTTTCGATTTACCAAGAAGCTTCAGCTTATCAACGACTTTTAATAAAAATATATAACATTTTCAACTATAAAGTTTATTGATTTTTTTTTATTCTTGAACCACGCTCACAAAAATAAAAATAGACGACACAATATATTTAATATAGAAATATGTACTATTAATAATAAATAAATAAACATTATCGTACATTATTATACTCGGCCGTTTAATTTCAAAATAAGCAGAACTTGTGTTATGGAAACCAGTAAGCTGATATACGTATGTAAATGACTAACCTTAGATACTACTTAGATACTAAACACCCAGACGCTGAAAAATCAAGTTTTTTTTAGACAAATGTTTGCCCTGGGTGGGAATCGAACCAACAGTCTTTGGCTTCGTAGCAGAAGGGACCACAAAATCTTCCTACTCCCTTGTCAAAGAAACATTGTAAGAGTATTTTATTTTTCAGTAGAATTTTACTACGCTTATGTAACATTCTTATTTACTAAGCCTATGTACTAATTTTATGTATTAAGCTTTTGTATTAAACTCATGTACTAAGCTTATGTACTTGGCTAATGTACCAAGCCTATGTACGCAGCTTATTTTCTAAGCTTGTGTATGAAGCTTAGTTACTAAGCTTATGTACTAAACTTATGTACTTAGCGTATGCACTTAGCTTATGTACTTAGCTTATGTACTTAGCTTATGTACTAAGATAATGTACTACGCTTATATACTTAGCTTATGTAATAAGCTTACGTACTAAACTTATGTACTAATCCTACTTAGCTTATGTACTACGCTTATATTCTTAGCTCCTGTCTTATTCGTTTCCAACCTTATGTAACCCTCTTATGACATCCAAATAAAAATTACAGTATTTTTTATTTACTAAGTAACATATATTAGGTAGACACGTAAATATATAGTTTCATGACAAAAACTTCTAAAACAAAGAAGTTTTTCACATTCGTTTTATCCCCTTTAAACACTCTTAGGGGGTGAAATTTAAAAAATCCTCTCTTCTCGTCTTAGTACATACGTAGGTACATAAGTACAAGGCATTCCTTTATACATGTACAGATAACTTTTTGTGCTATTTAATAAATTTTTTTAGAAAACTATTTCCATTAAAAAATAAACAACCAAAAAATATTGAATCAAGACATAACGTATTCTAAAATATAAACTTTTTTAACATAAAAAAAAATATATATTAAAAATAAAAATGATCAAAACTTTAAAAGTGTTAAATCTAATGTTTTTTTGAACAGACAGTGAAACACCAACTTCCAACAGTTTAAAACAATCAAAAAGTCAAAACTAATTAGTATACCACGCTACTTTAAGGTGAGGAATTATTTAAAATTATATTTTATTTCATGCATACATTACATCACATGTATAAGACGAGTCATTTTAATTTTACCTACGAACTATTATATAAAATAGCTATGAATTAATAAGCTGCTAGTAGTATGCAGTTATGCCATGGACGTGTTATGGACAAAGTGAAGTAAAACCAGTCATTATAAAAATGATTCATACCAGATAGCCTCCATTCTTATAATATGAGATTGATCGATAAATGTTTTACTGATTAAAACCGCCAATGTTGCTAAGGAACTAGCAGATATTCCACTATTATGAATAAATCTGTTTATTGCTACTGGGCTATACGCTCGTGACTCGTTGACCTCGGAAGCCGGTACAGGAACTCTATGGTTTTTAAAATACCTACCTACATTTCTTAATGAATAACAACTACAAAGTTTAAAAAATGTATAGTATTTTTTTATATTCACATCAATTTATGTACATCAGAAGTATTAACCATCTGATTTTCAGTATTTTAAGCTTAGTCTACTAAATTTTCACATAAATTTGAGTTATATTTGACCGTAATTAAAAAAAATACAACATAAAATAATTTCTCATTATTATATATTTAATACATAATATACTCTTGATAAATCAATATTTGTAACACCAACGATGCCCAAATTGCACCAAATGGCCAATTTATTCTAACAATACGTCGTTAGAAGCAAAAGCTTGCTCTTCAGTTAATGAGAAAGTTTTCGAGCTAATCCCAACATTTTCCCTCGATGGCATCTTAGAACCTCATCTCGGCTTTCTTACAGAGAGTACGTCTTAATGAGAAACAGTCGTAAATATTGTTTAACTAAGATGTTTTGAAACAGCCACCTGATTTAATAAAAGTTTTGTTTCATGTTTTGCAGCTAGTCTTAGTTTAGTTTTGGTACCGTGTTTCAAATATGCTGGGTTTTTAAAGGTAACATTCACTGTTAAGACACCAAGCGCTAAATTTTAAAAAGTTTATAATTATTTAAACTATTGATTGTAACTCTGACAAGTTGACAGCAACTCTGACAAGCCTACATACTATACTGTTAACAATTGTGGATCAAAAGCTATTTAAAGGTATTTTTACATTGACTTAATTATCATAGAAAGTGTACAATCTACACGTGACCGTTTACAATTACGTAGTTACTAGATTCTAATAAGATTGTTATCATAGCAGTACATTTGAAATTTGTATACACACAGACACACACACACATACATTTTTATATTTATTTATTAAGTATAGTTGTTTGACTTTAATACCAATGAAAATTAGTCATTGAAATATTTATAAGCATCGTTGTCAATTAAATTGGTATCATTTCCGCAAAGAATAAGAGTAAATGTACAATTTATAATCCATAGTGGGAATTAATAATAACCAATAATAACTAGTAATTTTATTTTAATACACTATTTTTCCTTATAAAATACTGTATTTATTAATAAAAATGTACTAAGTGTACAAATACACGTGTATATGACTATTCACAAGCAAATAAATCTTTATAATATAGATCAAGTACAATATTTTATAAATAAATTGTCACTAAAATAAAAAAGATATAATAAATTAAGCAAAACAGACTCTGACATTTTGGGTTATCATATAAGTCTACAGTGTTATACCAGCGAAAATAAGCGCGTGGACGTCTGAAGGTTACTCGTTCAGAGTTGAACGATTCCGGAAAATAAATGTTAACTGCATGTTTACTATATTTTTTAATGAACTTTCTAGTGCTGGTTTGAAGGGTCTTGTGGTGACATTAATATAACCTCTATAAAAAGGTTGAATAAATGGGCTATGACATGCAAAAATATTTTAAGCCAAACCGCCAAGTCCACAGGGAAGTGCGTTACGTTTTTTTAAAAACGAACACTTTTTTCTAAAAATGTGATATTGAAAACAAAACAAAACTAGAAATATCCAGCACTCTGAACAAATTTGATTTATCTGAATATGATTTTTTTCTTGGTCATAATATATATATATATATATATATATATATATATATATATATATTATGTTGTTAGCCGTCTCACTTTAATTTATATATATATATATATATATATATATATAAATTAAAGTGAGACGGCTAACATATTATGCAAAATATAAACAAATAGGCTATGAATATACACGTAAGTTTTAAAACTTTAATCAAATATATCTTGAAATGTCGCAAAATAAATTTAATAAAATATATAAATCATCAGTATAATATGTATATTTAATTATATTATCAACTATTTAATGCCTAGAATAGACTATATGCAGAGGTGAGCTGACCGCACTATTTTACTGCAGTACTGCAATTTAAAATTAACTAATTGTATGCTATTTCTAAAGTTTTTTTTTCTACAGAAATCATAAAATATGTAATGTATACATGAAAATATTAATAAAAATATGATACTGTGAAAATAATAAACTATATTTTATTTATAAAACAAGAAACTGAATAATCTCATTTGATTTGAAAATAGGAAAATCTTTCGACAGTTATAAAACTTCTGTTAGCGCCTATAGTTATCATGTAAAAATATATTTCTTTTGAAAACAATCGACTAAAATTGTTTTTCGTACATTTTTTGGGTATCTACATTTCATTTTGTCCATTACTCTGGCTTCATTCGGGGAAACATGACTTCAAAAACAATAGGCAATTATTGTCTTTGTTATCAAAACACTAAGAAATAAATTTAAAATTTACATCATTACTAATCAAACGTGACAAATCCTAATTCACTTTCAAATTATAAAATTTAGCATTATATTTCATATAAAATAAAATTACACCACAGCAATGTTCAAAAATATTAAAGCAAAATAAGGCTTAAAAAAATTACAGGAAAATATCATATAGCAACATATTTCAATACATACCATAACCATATTGAAAGGAAAAGGCCTTACATCAATCATGAGTTTTCCGGTTTATACGGTTAGTGGTGATAAATAAGCAACAAATAACAAGATAGAATAATTTTAAGCAATATTATAAAGGATATAGTTTGTGCCCAAGTAGTTATTGTAGCTGTGTAATATAATTCAGACAAGGCTCACTTATTCTAATTACTAACCTCCCTTTTCCGTTCTAATTAATCCTTGTTAACTAATCATGATCAATGAAACGTCGTCGGCAGTTATTTTAATTTACATATTTAATATCTACAGTTTTACTTTATCACCTATTTGCTTACTATCCGTTTAAACAAACTGTTAAAAAAGTTTCCGATGAACACTGTGAAGTTTTCCCACTAATCGACTACACGAGATCGTGGTGCTTATAAATGGCCTTAGAAAATTTAAAGCTCTTCTGACGGGGCCTGTTGGTCAAATAATGCAATATATCGTACGAACAAAATCGCTATTTATTTTATTAAAAAATGGGCATCTTTTGTAACAGCTTTAGTATTATTATGTTTGAATATAAAACTACATACCGGTAGAGTTTCAAAACTTGTATGTATGCATTATTAAAAATCTGATAAACAAACAAATATCCACATAAGGTTGCATTTACAACACTATATTTCTTTTAATGCCAATTTCAGGGGTAAAGGGGAACAGAATACAGTAAATAGAAATAACCCACGAATAAAGTCTCGATATTGGATTTCTACGCCTGTTATCGAATTTCTCTATACCATTTTCTTTATAGATTGCTCTATACTATTTGCAATATGTTGGTTAGGTTAAAATTAGATCATGTCTCACTCAAACGTTGCTTTGTTTTATTTCTCACATACATTAGTCCATGTATCATCATTTTATAAATGTACCAGCTGTCGTATTTAATTTGCATGGGGCGATGAATTTTGACGAAAAATGTTATTGAAGAAAATTACAGTCAAGTTTGAAAAAAACCGTATGAATCTTCGCTCCTGACAACGCTGTCAAGATGAGTGATTTTAGAACAGATTTTAAGACTAAGGTACAAATATATATTAATAAACATTTTCTATATACTGTTGAACGTTTTGATTAAATTTAAAAAATATAAGTTTTAAACACTTTACTAAGTACAAAAAAACTGAATCATTTTACTAGTTATGTTATTAAAATATCGTGAATTGTAAAAATAAAAATGTCGTAACGTATAAAGACATAAATCATATAAATAATATATTTTAGGTAATTAATCATTGAAACAAACTAATATTCATCAAAGTTAAAATGATTTCCCTAATAAGTACCGTTAGCGATTTAAGATTTTTCACCTTATAATTATTCTGCCAGTTCCTGCTGGCTCAAATATATCACTGTCCACCCCTGTCTGAAGGAGAAGAGAGAACGGGTTAATTATAAAAAAAACGGTACGAGCTGCTTTTTATAAAGAACAAAAAGATCTCAAGTTTTAGTCAACTTGTGATCTTCTTTGTTTTAAAATATTTCCTCGGGTTCCTGTGTAGATAATAGCTTCAATCTTTTCAAGTAAATGTTATCAACATTACTCAAAAACAAAGTAATATAATAATTTATGTATTGATTGCTATGTAACTATTTATATTTAGTTTTTTATACGGTGGGTAATTTCATTGTTTCAAAGAGGGTGTCACTTGTACAGTATCTAATAAGGTGTCTTCCTTGTTACCGGTATTTTATAGATGCCTTTATAACCTGACGCTGAAGTATCAAAGTCGTCAATATCCATCATTTCACCGTAACTTTATATATACCAGATAATTGACGGTAACCTGTATACACCATAAAGCCTACTCGACCGTGACTATATTGTTTCACCGACTATCGAAGTACTAGCTGTTACAACTGCAACTTTTACCATTTATGAAAAGCTTGGAGAGAATATACGATTCTGTTATTTTATTTTTTTATGAGAATCGCTTTTGAAATGATATATAATTTCATTACAGTTATGTATGCTCCGTTTGTCTCACATTGTGTTCATACGTTTCCCACAGTCTATGTTTCTCTGTTATTTTCCTGTACAGATTTTGTTCAGGATGTCGAGACGGTCTGTGACAAAAGTCTAGGTACCATAATTTACCTCAAATACATATTTTTTTAATATAATCATCTTATTAATTCGCCTTATTTAATAGTATCCTAACAGATACAAGATGAACAATATTTGGTTACCAATACAAAGAATAACATCTTCATAAAGTATCGTTTTAAAAATATTTATCTCTATAAAATACAACGTAGAACATTTTCTAAAAAAGCAAATCAACACAGTTATATCGTTCGAGCGACACGGTAGCTCAATTGGTTAAGCGACGGGACAGTTTCTCAGAGGTCGCGGGTTTTCAAACATTAATATTGTTCTGATAATAATCGTGTATTTTTCAACGACTTGACAGAATAAAAATAATTTAAAAGTTAATCCTCTTCAAAGGAACATCGCATACAATATCTTTAAAATGTATTTAATTATCTAACACAAAGACATCTGTATCTTTCTTATAGATTGTTCTGTCCAACAATGAAGAGGGTCGCCGATAAATCAAGTAGTTCTTTGCAAATTGCAAAAAGTATTTCGAAGTCACTCAAAAGCGAATTCTGAAACGAATCTTTCAGTTTCAAGGTATTTGTCTTATTTTCTGCTTTCTTAATATACAAAAAAAAACAATAACACTTTATTTAAAAATAGCTTTTGATGATACGCTAAGAGCAATGCAATTTTTAATAAGTCGCTATTAACATTACAAAAAGATAATTTAATTCTTTAAATTTATATTATATAATGGATAAAAAGATGGACTTGAATAATTAATTTAATCTTTATAATAATTATATATTTACATATAATTAACTTTTTTCCAAAAGGTAATTTTGTTCCAAGAATCAGAAATTTATGTTAAAATGTAAGCCGTAAAGAGCTTTAATTAATTTAAAAAATGCTGATTTTAATGGAAGCAATAATTAATTCATTGGATTTAAATAAATTACATTTGTAGTATTCAAAAAAATTTAAGTATTTTCTAATTACGGAATTTTATATATGTTTAACGATTATTATTATTTTTCTTTTCTCTGAACTAAAGAGAAAAAAAAATCTTACAAATCTTTCATAAATTACGTCCGAATAAATGGAATTTGGAATCGAATAAAACGAATCAATCCTGTTTCTCGGAAGAGAGCTATTTCAAATTTATGACCAAGAAGTTTGCGAAATGTTTGGATATAATATTATAGAATAACATATTACCTTCAGCTTTATAAACCACGAGTATTAATTCCAACGTAACAATGATGTGTCAGGTTTTGATATAGAGAGTATACAATTATTTATTCTTAAGTATCTTCAAAGAGATTACTTATAGAAACTTTAATTTCATATTATATATTACAATGTTTTAACAAAAGGAAATGTGGGATGTGCAAAAATATGAAAAATTAAAATTTTATTATAAATAAACAATATTATGAGGCCCTTCGTTCATTCTTTCCGAATAAACATGAAACATCGACGTCGATATTTGGAACATTCATATAATATATAATCGACGTTTTAGAGTTATTTTTTAAGATATCAAGAAAAAAAAAATATGTTTAAACGAAGTGATACATCGTAAACATTTTCAAAAGTACCGAGTAAATTTTAAATTTATAATATTTTGAATTCATAATATTTTGTAGAAAAAGTACCACATTTCTAGCTAGACTGTAATGTAAATATCTCATCTTGATGATCTCAAGGGTCTCATTGGGGCGAGCATAGAGAAATATGACCTTATAAATTACTATATTATCGGACAGTCTACCGTTTGGTCTTGGTCACTTCATTATCTTTATTAATATAAGATATAATGCCCAGAATAAGTTATAAGTTATATTACCCATTAATTAAAACTGCGAAATAATAAAGAAATTTAAATAAAGCATTTGTGATGTAATAATAGTATTATATTTTATTTTTTAGGATTAAAATGAATATTGATAAGTCACTACATACATAATATTTATCTCATAAAAATTGTATAAATTTTATATGTGTTTTAATAATTTTGAATGAAGATTATTCGATGGATATCTATAATAAACACTTGCAATGAAACAAATTTCCGAGGTGGCTTGATAACGTTAATCTAGATAAACTGAATTCCACCAGTGAAAATGAAAGGCTCTATTATTTATACGCGTTGGCCTGAACAACGGGTAGCTAGAGTTAGATATCGGTACCATTCCGACGATCTACGTTCAAGAGATAGGTGGCACGTGGTGGTATTGACAATGATTATATACTTGGATATCACTTCAACACGCTCTCAACAACAAATTCACAGACACAGAAGCTGCTAGACTCAAATTTCGTGCACCGAATGTGTCCGACGCCAATCACCAAACACATTGGCTTTTTTCGGGTTCGTGTTTTACATTTGGGCAGAACAATGCGCGCTCGAGATAATATAATAATAAATACTTTTATTTATTTTATACAGTATAAATATTTTGTAATATATTATTAAAAAAAGAGCTTGTCCAAAATTTACCTATATAGTTCTATATCTTTGTTAATTCAAAAACAGATATCACGTATATCATTCTGGAATATGTTCTCTCATACAGATACTGTGTTATTACATCAGTAGTCTGAGTATAGAGACAGAGTTCTAAAGTTTACTTAAATAAACGACAATAATAATAATACAATAAGGAATATTTATTTCCAGAAAAAATATTGTTATGCAGTTTATTCACATGTAAGTGATGATTTTATTTTAAGAAAATTATTATTTAAGAAACCATGTACAATACTGCGCTAGCTACCTGACAGACCTTAGCAAGGAATCAATAAAATATGTAGGTATAACTATTAGACTAAAATATGAATAAAATGTCCATTAAATTACAGCAAACGGACTGTCTGACCGAGAATACTAGATATTGATATTGCAGTTAAAATCTATTTCAATGATTTATTCATTAGGAGTAGTTTACGCCGCATTGCAGGAAAATATAGTGGTCGGTGTAATTGGTTAGGTAGGAATAGGAAAGTTATATATAAACCATTTGTTAATTTAAAATAAGAATATTTGAAATTAGCAAATTATAAACGAATTACTTATCGACGATGTCTTACCAATCTCTTAATATAACAAAAGCGTAAATCACAAAATAAAATAATTTCATATTATATGCATCAAAATATAAGTATGATTATTATTTTTAAAAGTTATAATTGTATAACGGCTCCATTAAACACTAAGCAACTATCATTGAAATATTTGAAATGTAGACAGAGATTTCTCTGTCTTCGACGGTACACTTTTATTCAACCCTACGAAAATAAACTAAATCAAGTCATCGATATAGGGTTAGTAATACGTCGACAATGAGCAAATAACGTTCAAACAGCCCCCTTACATTTAACATACATCGCACTATCGATCAAACCCCAAATAGAATTCACTCCGTTCTACGAAGAAAATGTATATTTACTTATTTGTTCGAATCCCTTGTCTTTCTTATCTTGTATTCCATCCCCGCTTCGATTTTGAATTGACATTTCAATTCAGATTACTAAAAATATTATTCTATGAAGCTGAGATACGTTGATAAAAAGTATTTTGTTGAGGAAAACGTTACTGTAAAATATAAAGGTTAGCTTCTGTTTTAAATATAAACACGTTAGTTGTTTGTTAATAATATTTTGGATGAATAATACCTTAAAGAAGCCCTTTGCCCAATGATGTTATAAATAACTAGTTAACTAGTTTTATGTCCGCTACCAAATTTATAGTTTAGAATAAACCAAAAAATATATATTAGGACAAATTGACATTTAAAAAATGATAAATATAACAGTCACAGAGTCTTGAAAGTTTTTTCTGACATTTGGCCTTTGACCTCAACTAAAACGAATAAATAACATGAAGCCAATGGAAGATAAAAAGCTGTGCCGAACAGAAATACTTTTTTTTTTTAAACTAGGTATTTCAGAATGCAAAAATATAAGTTACAAAATTATGTTATATCACACTTAACTCTTAACTAATTTTTTTAATCGTAGGATCAAACATTGTTACGGTAAAAAAGCGGTCAATGCTATCTAAAAAAGATAGTAATTGACTGATTTATATTTCTGTTTGAACCTGTTTTAAGATACTTTGAACACATTGTCAATAGTTTATAGTACTTGTTTGAAAAGTCCTACGGTAAAGTAACACACTTGAAACTGAATAAATACTTTTAGTAATGGAATCAAGATATAGAGTTGCTGAATAAAAACTATAAATATTCGTAGCTTAGAGACATTTTTGGCTACTCACAACGTTAGCATTTTTTCTGTGGAAATATTTTTTTTTGGCCTTCACTACCAGTTTTGCTTAATTAAAAGAAAGCTGTTATTTTGTTTATCTGCTTTTAAATTCACTGAAAAGCTTTTTGAGGTTTTAGTGCTATTTATATCTTCGTGGTAATCTTTTGGCAAACCAAATTCCATGCTCCGTGATCCTTTATAGTCTTTTTTCTTTTCAAACCTCATCAACCAAATAGTTTTAACACAGATGAAGTTTACTTATGGGTTAATCAGCTAATAAGTACCTACTCAAAACATCGGTTCCATATATATATGACATCGGCCTTTATTAATTATATAGATAGTCCCAATATTCTTCTAAATTAAAGAAGTTGGAGGCCGTTTCAATCTTTGTTGTAAAGAAGTCACAAGTTCACCCCAAACTGTGATAAAAATGTCCAATAGCGTGGGTAGCTACATACAGTTATCAGACGAAACTATCAGAATTTAACCACTAGCTATCTGAATTCAACTATCTGAATTACAATTGCCATAGAGCGTTAAGACTCTGCTAGCTGCAGTGTCCTTAAAAACATATACATTTTTTATATAAGTTCTTGTTTAAGTTAACATAACTGTGACTCGTACCTTTATAAGAATTCCTTAATGAAACAATATTTCGTGTAATTCATAGGTAAAGATAGATAGTCATTTTTAATTAATTTTTAATTATAAATTGATACAGAGACCTGAACGATGTTTACAAGCTAAAGAGACGACTACATTAAAAAATTTTCAAAGTTGGTTTGGGATTCTTTTTGTCATTTCTTTTTTTTATTACTCTTAAACATTTTAATCCTACAATATAATGGTTTTAACGTAAGAGGTTATACCGTTCAAAAATAGAAAAATATATATCTAAAAATAATTTATTTGTCGAAGTTCAATAATCTAGGAACAAAAATGGAAAAAAAATATTGAATAAAAATTTGTAGAACATACTTGTGGGGATTTGGGTAGCCTAAATGATGTTTTAAGCCTGGCTTACTGCTTGAAACATTTTTTTGGGACACGGAAACAAAACAGTCTTTTAAATATACTACGACAAATACACACACAAACACACCTACAAAGTTGAAAAAACAATCAAGGTTGTATATATAAATAAAAAACACAACATATATTGTGAAAATCGTGACTATGTACCGCGGCTTAGTCTCCACGTTGGCACTCTGGTATCATTTCACAGAGAAAATTGTCATCGAAAAACGTTACATTTCGGAAATTGCTGCAATTTGTTAACGTTATATGTCCTGAGGGAGCTATAGATTTACTCACATTTTTAAAAATATATGACGCCGTTTTATTATCATTGCCCCATACATACCATCTCATGAGAAATTGAACACTTTAGCTGATTGTAGCCAGTAATGGTGTTGTGGATTCGTATAGTACACCGAAGTGATATATATACAGTATAGTTTAATATATTTCTTTAAATGCACTTTGTTGTATCTGAAATAATATTTTGAAATATCCATAATGTATATACTTTTAACTAATAACACGGTAAAAATATTTAGGTAATTTTAAATAAATTGTATTAATACTGTTTTCAACTTTAGAATTAGTAAAGAGAACTGGTTATTTTTTAGATAAGAATGAAAATGCAATTTTATAGGTGTACCATTAACTATAAGTTAGTGGTTAAAATAGAAGTGTTCTTTTTGTGTAACTTGTAAGAATTATATACTATGAGAATATCCTGTTGTTCAGTTGCCCAAATTTGTCAGCAATTCGTTAATATGTTAAATTTTATTTTTTAACTAAATCAATTTTAGTGAGATATACATACCATTACCGTATAGCGTCTTTCCCCTCCTCGCTTAACGAAGTATCGAATCGAATTAACTTTGTTGGGGCTAGAACGTATTTTTACTTATTAATTATTATCCATTGTCTTATCTCGTTCTGTCACGAACTCGACGCTGGATTGGCATTTCATTTCAGATTAAGAACTATTATTGTAGTGTTGCTGCTGGAGTAGCCAACATTTAGATAAAATTATATTACTTTCTTATTTTATTTGTAATAAGGATATATTGTAATTTTTAAAATTTCAAAATAAAGATGAATTAGTATTTTTGATTCAGATTATTTTGATAACAATCAAAGTCAGGTGTCCATCGGTCATTAAATAACATTTATTTATTTAAATGAGTATCTCACTTTATGTTCTAATTTTTGCGAAATGTTATATGTATGTGTGAATGTAATATTATAATGAAATTTATATTTACATATACGACGAGAAGTAAGTATTTTCTTATAGAGTAGTTATATTTCCGGGAGCTTAAAGTAATTTACACAGGTTAAGACCTATGGGATGCATCGAAATAATATACTTCAGTAATTGTTTATCTTAAAAATAATCACCTTAAGATACCCACAATGGCAATTGACTAAGCAGCTATAGACAATTAAAAGCCTTTTCTATTATCTAAAATAAAAGTAGCTAAAGGTTTAAAGATTGCATTATATTTAATAGATATAATATAATAGAAATTAAATACCATATTTAATTTAGACTATAGTAGCACTTTAATTTTAGTGACAACAAAAGAACGTTAAGTTGGAAATATTAACTTTTTTATTGGTAGTTAAGTTATTATCTTCATAGAATGGACTAGTATCACTAACTTACAGAAATCATCATTAAGTAAGTTAATAGATATATTTCCTACGTTGATATGCTATAACTGATAGTAAAGTACTACAATCCTTCTTCCTTCCGTATTACTATTAGTATAACGTGGCAACACATTTGCGTCGTCTACTCCACCCAGTTTTACAAAAAAAGACAAGATTTAATAATCGTACTGAATACCTTCAAAGATAAGGAACAATAAAAGAATGAGGAGGAACATAAAATGAAAATAAGACATAGCTATGAACAACTGGCATATGAAAAATATATTCCGTTTATTAAAGGAACCCTTGAAATATTCATATTTATACCATATTCTAATAAATTTGCTAATGAGCACCGATAAGCTGTCATAGAAAAATTGTATGACCGTAGATTCTTTGTCAAAAAACCTTTTTCGTGCTATGGCAAGAAAACGGTATTTTGCAACCGTTTGCTATGGGCACTTCAAATACAGACATACAGGCTTGAAGATGTGGTACTACCCTGATATACCGGAGAGAGTAGGAGTTTATGGTGACACGTAGGAAAAACGAGGGAAGTTGGTCTGTTTATAGTCTGATTGGCAATAATTTTAAAAATTGTGTAATAAAAGCATGTAGTAAAGCATGAAATGAAACCCTATTAAGCGCCACCTCACATTTCAATTTCAAATTTCAATTCAAAGTTATTACATTTTTAAAGTGCCACATTAATACATTAATAAATACAATGAATTGGTGGGTCCACCAACCTTTATAAAAAGTATCACATATTTTATATGCTCTTAAAATTCTTAAAAGTATACAATCATTTGTCAACATTCAATAAGTAGGGTAGCCGTAATATAAAGCACAATTCGTTAAGGAAGATTGATCGCTCCTAATACCGAGTCCCGTAACCACATTGCGTTCCACAAATTACTAAGAGCTCATCAATTATATGTCGGTGTCCTATATTTTTTGTTACATTTTACGCATTCATACTGGAACACCTCAATTTTTATATCTGTTTAAATTTTATTTCTATTTTGCATACATATCAATTATTTGAATACCAATTTACAGTCAATATTATATATGTTTATATTTACATTACATTGTGGCTATTTAATTTTCATGTCACAAGTAATTGTTTTTTTTAAACAAGTCAGGTATCTAACTATATTGTTTTTATTGCCTAATCCAAACCTAAACTAGCTTAAGTTAACATCAATTGACTGTCAATGGAATGAAAAGAAAGATATAACTTGAAATGGCTCTCCAATCCAAATAAAGCCTTGCTGAAGTTTGATATCTCAGTACTATATTTAACTACTGTCTAGACTTTCTATTGTAGACAGTAAGAGATTTAAAGCTAACAGATTACGAATTATTTATGATTTTTTTTTTGAATCATTACTATTAATATTATGAATACAACATTTTACAAATCTATCTTTAGTCAAATCATATTAATCGATAAAATTGCAAAATTATATTTTAATATTATTTTATACAGTTATCTATATTAAATTCTTGATATTGAACATTATTTGAATGCTTCAATAATTAAAATACTTTTTTTTTATTTAATAAATTTAATAAATTTGATAGGAGATATGAAATATTTATAATGACAATGAGACGTCTATTTTTCTTAAGTAGGCGTGTTAAAAGTAATTATCAGAAAGAGCTTAGTATTTCCGTCGGACATTAAAAAGCAATAATGAGATAATAATGACTTGAAGATCCTTTAAGTCTATAAACAAGGTAACTAGTGAAGGAACTAAGAGGAGCAATCTTCTTGTAAGCACTATGGCAGCGTGTAATCGTTAAGTGAGAAAACTTCATCTAGTTCCAAGAAAACTTAAAGGTAATAAATATAATTAGTTGAATTCGTCTGCAAGATGGATGTTCTATTTCAAGTAAGCAACTGATATATCAAATATTATTCGTATCAAGACAAAAGAATCTATCGATCATAAATAATTACTTTCTGTTACAGCTTAATTAAAACAACAAAGAACAAACAAAAAAAAAATATCCTACAGGATGTCATAATTATACGTTGCCATGTTTAATTATACCGTATTGTTAATTATTTATCTGCTTTCATTATATTTGTTTATTTTGCGTAAATGACTAATGACGATTAAAAATAGGCCCTTAATAAAAATATTGAATGTAAATATGTCAAACATACAATATGTTTATATTTTATTTGTTTCATTGTCGCATATTGTAACAAAACGACGGATTGACATTAATATTACACCAACATTTAAATTGACCAGTAGGAGGAGACAGCTCGTCAGAAATAATGCAAGCAAAGCCGCGAGCATCGTCAAGTTACGATATTATCACTCGGCTATCGATCATTATAAGTCAACAAAGCTTAATTAGAACATCAAAGCACGCTTCCTAGCTTAGGGAGTTGTAATCACTACGTCCGTCCGTTCGTCTGTACGTTTGTACTGAACATATAAAATAATAAATAAATCTTTTACATAATAATTTTATATACGTCTTTTCCGACTTCAAGCTACTTGTAATAAAGTTATACAATATGAAAGACAATAATATTATATTTTTGTATTTATTACAGCCAGTAAAAATGTTTAAAACGTTATGTTATAAAATTAGTGTATAGAATTTCCATCTACAAATATTCATGTTAAAGAAATGGCGTACTAAAATGTTTTTTATAAATATTTTCATTTTTTGTACAAGTATTCTAAATTCTTATTGTAAGGATATTTCAATAATAAGAAATTCTTTACACATAAAGAAACTGATTTGATATAATTTTATTATTCAGCAACGAATGTGTACCTTCTTGTCGAAAGGAATATCAAATTTTTGGCGATAAAAGTCAAACATTGTATACAAGACATGAATATTAAACATTGAATACCTGACAGAGTGCAATTCACTTACATTGTTGAAGTTCAATCAAGAAATGGAAATTGCTTAGTTCACTTGCGCTTCCCATAATTTCAACTTATAAATGCCATTTCGAAGTTATTTCCTGTAATTTATTGTACTAAATAAAATTTTAAATTTGACAGTACATTTTTATGGTAGCGGTCTTATGATCAAAATTTAATTTAAAGAAAATAATTTCCGAACTAAAATAAAACAAAATTTTTGAGTATCACTTCCAATGAGAAAGTCAAGCGTAATTTTTAATAAATTACAAAGTCAGCTATTTTAAGAAGAAATCTAAGCGCAAAGTGAAATCCCAAACGCTCCAATAAATGTTCATTGACAGGTCATCAAATTTGACCTTTGACGTTTATTTTCTCAGCAAAATGGTTACTATATTAAAGAAATGAAATATACGTACTATTTACTTCTGTAATATGATTCTGTAAACTGAATCTATTAACTGATTAGAATATACCAGGTTATTCTGTTCTGATATTTTATGGGAATCAAAATGTACAACACAAGCTTTACACACCAACATCCATACATCAGGTGGGCTGCCAATTTCCAAGTGTCATGCGCACGGAAATGAAAAGCTACTCGATAGACTATCAGGGGCACTCATTTTGACTATTTGCTTTCATACACGAGTGGATACTCTGCCTAAATATGGTATCGTGAGTTTTTTATTTAGATTTATTAACAGATTCGATGATGTTTATAAATTGAATATAGCAACATTTAAAAAAAGTTTGTTGCCATAAATATTATTTTATCAATTGCATAAAACAATAACTACTATTAATACATTTTTTTGTGTATTTTTTTTTGAGGATACCATACCTTTTGACCTTAAACAATCCATCAAATCATTAGTTTTACAAAGTTTATCAAATTTAGTAAAAGTAGTTTATCAAATTATTAGGAGACGGCCAGTCTATAGTCTTTGAGTATCAACGATGACGTTGGTGCCCAACCACGCTTTGACGGATCGAGCCTTATGCCTCACTGCTGAATCTTGCTGAAAGGTGAACAACACCAAGTTTTGTCACCATGCTTGATTGCAAAACATTGTGTTGTTATGGAAGCTTAACTAACAGCTCGATAATTGTATCTTAATACACTCGTGTTTTAAACCTCTTCTCATAAAAATATGGAACAGTTACTCCTTGATTGCTTAAACTCCACCAAACCATCACTGAAATGTGTGTTGTAAGTGCTAGCACTTAGCACCCTGAAATCAGGAGCAGAACCTTTTAATAAACGATTTTTTTTGTTTCGTTTTTATTGTGACTACTGTTTATTTTCTTAACCTACCTATATAAGTAGTATTATACCGGTAGGACCTTGTTGCACGGTGGATACAGAAATACTTATAAGATAAAACCAAGTAGGGTGAGCGTAAAGTTAAACAATATGAAAGTAACTGAAGAAAAAAATTAAAGTGTATTTTATGTGAGCTATATATAGAATGGATTATGTTTATAGTATATATAAAATGAAATCTAGTAGTTCTGTCTTTAAGTGATTTCCAAACCCCGATTCCTTACAGATTTTTAATTGTGGAGTTTTTTATCATTACGTAGGTTCGAGTGGAATAGAATTTGCCTCGCGATGTGTGCAATTGTGTTTTTTGTTAAATACCTTGTTATACAAAGGGCCTATAAGCTTATCTTTATGATTCAAATAATATGTGTTAAAGTGTTTCATAATTTTCTTTTCAGGGTTTTTAAAATTTAATATAGCTCTAGATTCTTTTCATCTCATGAATTATTTAGATACTCATCTCGCATTGCATCGCAGTCACACAAATCCATCTTAACTTTCTATAAGCACGTTACAGAATCAGAAATCGTTTCCTTTTTTTACCGTTTTTTTGAAATATAAAGTATTTCTTTTCCAGTAACCTGCTACTTTGATTGCAAATTTAATTTCTTTCAAATTCAGGAATAATTATTTAATCCTTATTTTATATTAATAATGCAATTTTTTATATTCCTACACTTTAATTAAATTAAATATATATGTATATTTATTGTCATTAAAAATAGCACATCTGCACTCTTTCGTGGTGCCGGTATCCCTTCCTATATAATCAGCAGTGAAGTTGTTCAAGTTTATATTTAATCCAATACTTAATTCTAGTACTTCATTACGGTTCATTTGCGGTATATCTTGTAAATAAATATAACTTAGGCAAGTAAATACTGTAAATTTATTATTGGTTAATTCTCCTTTTGAAACGTGCAATTAAAATATATTATAACAATTGTCTGTTTAATCCGTGATAAAGCTGACATCTCAGTCAACTTTTGATCTGGAAGCTTCCGAATAGCTTTCAATCTTTGTATAGCCTAAGGCACCTCTTTCAAGTCACCTGTTTATCCTTCCCGAGAGTTTATGCAAATGAATTAAGCAATCTGATTGTTTTCTTACTTGGTGCAGAAAGCAGGTTTCCGAAAGTATTTGCTTGGAAATTAAGCCCGTGAATGCTGATATTATTGGAGGTTACGTTTTACCTCCCACAGTTAGTTTTCTGCTTATGTATGATATATCCATGTGACATGATGGAAAGTTTCAGCTAATATTACGATGGCGTTAATGATAATGAGTTACTTTTACAAAACACTGATTAACGATAGATTTTTTTGATAAATAATAAAAATAACGACATTAACCGAGAAGAGTTGTGACATAGTCTATATCTTCAAAGCTATACACATTAGCTAGTTAGGAACTAGGCATCTAGAGACGTTTTTTTTGTATTTGATGGTAGTACATGCCACAATTTTTAGGTTTAATTTTATAACTACTGCTAAAACTTAAAACTACTGCTAAAACTTAAAACTTAAAAGTATGCAAAAACTTAAAACTACCCACGTTCATTTCAAGAGTTTTAATGAAATAATTATTTATAGGTTACTTATGTACATTTATATTAAATTGAAATACTTATAAGTGCATTTTTATAATAAATATTTAAAATATTATTTGTGTCCAACCAAGGGAAAATTTGATAAACTATAATTTCAATAAGATCAGATAAAAAAACGAGTTCCATATAATATCCCGAGAGATTATAAAATATAAAAGAATATCATATTTGAGGCAATCAGTGTAGTGGCTACTCTCTAGGGCAACCATTTTTTTACGAAGCGTGACTCATATTTCATTTTAACATGCCGCCATGAACGCTCATAAATCAGTCTGGTGCCGTAATGATACACTCGAGGTGCTCCGATACATCTATATTGATTGCGTTATGTAATTAACGTATCCAACCATGTACCTCCGGCTCGCATCCATTGACCGATTCGTCTTTGTTGTTATACTAAATTCGAAATAATTGCTCGTTAAATTTAAAGGAAAGTAAATAAAATTAGTAAAGTTGTGGGAGTGAAACTTAACTTAAAAATGCCTTACTTAATATAAAAAAAATATATTTTTTAGCATTACTTTCGAAATCAGGCCTCTGAAAATATAGACTTGGGTTTAAAATTTTAATTAAAAAATCGGGCGATATCATATCAAATAGAAAAATGGATAACATACTAAACTAATACCTAATGTTTATATATTATTATTTGACAACTTGAGTTGAACTCAAAACATTATATTATACAGGACATAACTAAAAGTATTTTTTTTTAATTTTAAAGAAGGGAGTATAAATTTTGACGTAGTTGGTAAAATTAACTTAGTTTAAGCCCGTCTTGTTTATTTAGCTCTTCCTTCTGTTTACATTGTGAAAGAATCTACAAAATAGAAAATCAAAAAAAAAATGTGTATATATATTTTTCTATGAGAATTACTACATTTCATTATAATTTGAATTACAGCAGTAATTGATTTAAAGCATTTGTGGGATATTTTTCTATTATTATTATTTTTTACAAAGTATATATTTATAACTTATATTTTCTACTGGTCCGTTTAAAAAAAGTAAATACTGACTTTATTTTTCCTATTACGTTCCAAAATAAATATAAAGGTTTTATTTTCACAGAGACATTGCACTTGTGTAACGACAGATGGCGTTATTTGCGATAAGATAAAAAGCCCTGTTGATTTTCTTAACAATATAGGAAATAGAATAAACAAGAATAAAGGAAAACCTTAAACAAAAGAATATAAGATGCTTCAGGCGAAAAACTATAACAACTTTACTGAAGAAGCGAGCGCTAAGCGCAAGCGAAGCGTCTCCTTCAGCTTGAACAAAAACGTTTTTATTTTTCTGTTCTGCGGATGTCAGGCTGTTTTCTACTACAAATCGCATAACTCAACCGATTGTCATGAAAATTGTGAGCGGGTTTGTTTCAGGTTGTAAAGCTGAATTGATACAAAGAAATAAATAAATGAATCTTCGAACAGTCTATGTATATACATAGTATGCATGTAAGGTAAAAATAAATATAAAAAAGCGCTTTTTTTTTCTACCATGTTAGCGGCGTATAAAATGTAATTATAGATGATCCACTGATAATTACTTCTAGTAATTATTGAGTGTTAGTAAAAAGTTTAAAAGAATTTTGAGATTTTTAAACGAATAAGAAAGTAGTTAGGGAGCAAGTAATTGCTTTGTGTGTTTGTCCAGAGCAGGCAACAGAGAATCAAAAACAATATAACTTCACCAACTACCTCGTTTCTAATGGTTGAAAATCAGTACATTGCGACGATTGTTAAAGGAAAAAGTGAAATATTAAAACTACCGACAATTATTATCACCGACAATTATTAATATTTAGTAAAGTGAAGATGGCACTTTAATTATATACAGTGACGAGGTATTTTTTAATGGAAGGATTTCAACAATTAAAATGGCCGGTCCGTGGATTTCATGATGGATATGTACCATTATATTTAAATGGCTCTGGTTTGAACTGTGATAAATAACTTGCATTGCTTAGTTTATATAGACTTTGAGATATGGACTTATAAGGAGGCGGTAATCTGTAAAAAATCGTAAAAACCCATCAATTAGACTAGTGGTTAGTAGTTTCTCACTAATAAATTAAAAAGTTAAAGAGGGCATTATCATTTGCTTGGTCCATTAATTCGGGTGCAGATTGTTGGTGTGTTTTAGGTCTGCTATTTATATATTTATCATACGTCCAGCGATACAGGATTAAAACTAAAAATTTAGGGATGGTACCATAGTTAGGAAATATACCTAAAAGCAATAAACAATAAGCGTTCTTCGAAGTCGGCGATGTATTAGTGCTAATAGGTAAACAAGTCTCTTTTGTTATATATTTTTCCTAAATCCAAAATCATAGTTACTTACAATGTTTCAGGATTTTGCAGCTAAAAACTTGTCTTGTATATTAAAATTTAAAACACAATTAATATCAATAAAAAGATTATTACAGTTTATTTTACACTTGGAACAATAAAAATAAAATATATTATTCCATATTTTGAGGTATAAAAGTATAAAATAAATATTAATAAATGGTTTTGCCCATCAACTAATTGATTAAAATCAACTGAATCTTACATCTATATTACAATTGAATCGCCCAATAAGACTGATCACGCGGTTTGTGTTACCACAATCAATGAGAGCTATTCCCAACCCACATTATAGCATGACATTCATTACATTTTGTTTATATTTAGAGATAAATAACAATAAAATTGACATTTAACCTGCCCTTATTTTTTTGAGACATCATTGAAAACAAACAAATTAAAATATATAGTAAAATTATTTTATAATTGAAAGTTAAGAACATATTTATAAGGAAATTAATCATTTAATTCAGTATTAAGTTTTCTTTGCGGTGTGTTATATGGATCGTAGTTAAAATGAAATTAACTATTATTTTATAACTTATATTTAACTACGTATTCGAAGCTATGAGTTTTATTTTTGTAATAAAAAAAAATGTGCAATGACTAGACAATGTATCCGGCACTGGTATTTCCTAACCTCATATAGTAATACTTTTAAAATAATAAACAATAATAATACCTAATATGTGCTTAAAATAACACAAATATGACGAGGGAAAGGAACTTAATAACTGGCAGAATATTTAGGGAGAAAATCGAAAAATATATACACGCGGTTAGTCCAGATTATGTAAAGACATTCCTAAATTACCGAGCCTGGTGATCCGCCTCTTTAAGTGTTGTTACACCACATGTATAAATTACCCGGTATTATTTTCCGGAGAATATTTTTATCAAACCACGTCCGTTACACAAAATTGTGGTAATTTGTTAACGTTGTATTTCCTGGGAGAGCTCCCGACTCACTCACATTTCAACAAAAATATTACAACTTAGTACTGTCACTGCGTCGCACAATTTACTACTGAGATTTTAGACTCTGTGATTGTACTGTTTTAATATTGAGTGAAGGAACGTCAAGAAAAGGTCGTTGCTATGAGTCTTTTTAAAAATAAATTTTTAATCTCTTGTGTATCGTGTAAATAAAAAATTTGGAAAATAAGTCACATGTTTTTTTTATACCTATATGTTAATGTCCGCTCTCTCTGCCTGTTAATTAAAAGAATGTACGGCGACCCAGATGTCGCAGGTCTGTGCCCTGCCCGTGATGATTTTTTATACAAGAATTTTTGTTCTATTTTTGTTTAAAAAATAAATTATATGAGCATGTTTAAGCTTGACTAAATATTATTTTGATTGTGGTTTTTAAATCTTATTATTTACTTATTTGTTATTTTTTACCATATAAAATGCCATATATATTAGGTACTGGATTTTTCCGGCGCCATTTTTTATTGTTTTGAGTTCTCAGAAATTGATTAAATTTAATAACACAATAATATTTCGTTTCTGCTTTCCTGATTATAATATTGGTAAATATAAATTATAGTTTAAAATGATAACTGTGATTATATTTTTATGTTTGTACACTTGGTTATTAACAACCAGTATTGTTTTTATTTATGTTTTTTTAGTGTACTCGGGAAGAAAATTAATAAAATTAAATAGATTCTAAGAATTATAAGTAATATTAACTCTAAGATATTACATTTATTATATCTTGTTACTGCGTACAACAAAATCACATAAGCGATAAAAATAACAACTTCGTATCGTTAAAATTGTTGTTATTGATTATAAAAATTGCTATAAGTACGTATTATATACTTATCTATATATAAAAAAAAGTATTCTCGTTTGTCTTTTAATTATTTAAAAACGTAACTTGCTTGAGTGTTAGTTGAGATTTTATCTTCAGTTTTACCAATATAGAAGAACGCATATTTCTGACATCAGCATATTTCAATGACTGACCCTTCCATGACGACTGAGCTGGAATTACTTCAGTTTGTAGAGCCTAGTGGTAGAGACCACTCATAAACGATATTCAAACCTGACCTGTGCTTTCATCTTATTATAATAAAATAAAACTGGTTTTTTAATTAGAACTCTCAATAATAAACGTAAATTTAACCAAGCGCGCTGTAAAATAAACGTATTGGTATTCGAAATAAGAGATGGCGTCCCTCAATGAAGGCGACCAATCTGGGAGGGAGAAGTCTCACAGTGAATAATGAATATAAATCGTTTTCTCGCTAATAAAAACAAAATGTTTAGCCCATTTTCTTTAATTTTAACAAAAAATAGGCTTACGATACAAAGTATGAGGTAAAATTGTGATTGTTATTTTTTAATACCGTTATTGACAAAAAAAAAACAATAATGTAAGATCGTTAATATCAATTTATAATTAAAATTTTGTGACTAATATACAAAATGTTTAATAAAAGGTTTTACAATTACTGTCACGTAGTTTTGTCGAACACAATGATATATACTACGTATACTTGCTTTTGCCAGTAATGAAGCAGTCTTATAAAACAAGTGTATTTTATTTACATAAGGTTCTTAACTCGCACAGCCGCAAAAAAAAAACAAATTATTTGAACATGACAAATTGTATGATAAGAAGAAATTGTCTAAAAGTTTTTATAATGAAGTCATAATATTAGAAAACTTTTAAAATATATATTTATTCGTATTCATGTTAAATATGTAGTAATCTGCTCATGCTGTAAAATGAAAAAGAACCCAGAAGTATTATTTGGCTAAAATTTCAATAAAACTGACGTGTATATAGTTCACCAAATATACACAATACAAAAGAAACATAAAAAAATCGAAACTTATACCCAGTGCTAGAAATGAGTTTTTCGAACTTCAACGGTATTTTGATTCCAGATATGGCAATGGCTTTCTGTGGACTTTGAATCGATATGAAAATATATGTAACAATACTAAAAATATATTATAATATAATACGGATAACTTTTCAACTAAGCCATAGTCGTGACTTATGCTGCTTATAAGCAAAAAAACTCTGTTATAATTAATATACTAAAAAAAATATCATTGTCACGTTGTCACGTTTTGTAGTCGATTATCAATATTATTAAGTTACGTTTACAATTTAAATAATATTACATTGTGTTTAGTAAGATATAAGCCCTCTGTGATATATTGGTGGTTGGACCTTATCAATACGGACTACGTTGGATTAGTACCTAATATAGATGGTTTGGTAACTTTAAGATATTGAAACCGAACATTTTTTCGGACATTAGATGTACACAATTGGCGAGCTCACAATTAAGTGACGTAACTTGTTGTACGAATCGATCAATCTTTCTTAATAAATTGGAATCTTTTATTAGATTCATTGAATATTGTAAGTGATTGCCATTACATCTTCTTATTAAAATATTACTGTTTATTTAAATTCTTTTAATAATTAAAATACAAAATAAAAAAATATATTTATAATGTAATTGTAAAGAGATCTTTGCAAAACAGCAGGACAGATTTTAATGAAACTAACTATAACTTTTTATATGTCACCGTGGTAAATAATTTGAATTGGGGTGAGATGTCTCCAAGTACTGATCTGGGCTAACGGTATAATGGAAATCTAGTTTCAATTTCACAACTACAAAAAATGTATTGATTTGTATATGTTTTATTATTACCAATAATATTTACGAGATTATTTGCTTAAAAACTGCATTATATTAATTTGTCAAAACGAAATGCTAAAATACTGTTGATCAAACTCGGTACCGCCATTATAACAACATTAATCTGAATAAAAATACCGAACGTCGGTCTCGTGCAGAAATACAATATAACGAAGACGAAGAACATAAAAAATAACATATTCCACTAAAGGTATAAAGTGAATTCAATTTAAGCGCTGGGTGTATGTTAAGGCAAGGTCGGTAAATGTGAAATGCGCTTCGTCGACTTTTACCTCCCTGCAAAGTATTGTAGAAGAATGAGTGGAACGACTTTGAACAATGTTTTTACTTTCTACCGTGAGTTGGCAAGCAGTTTTTCTTGAATTCTGATACACTAGGTAGGTTAATTTATGTACTACGAGCATTTTATTCTTCTTGTATTATTTTTTCTTTACTCTTTATACCTGGGTAATTTTTTATTATGGCATTTTGTTTTCTTGTAAGGATAGTTGTCATATTATTGTAATATTAACTATAAAACATATGAGAAGATATATAATAAAATTATAAAGTACCAAAAGCGAAATTAAGTCCCTTACTGAAAATCTTTTTGTCCATTAAAAATAGGAATGTATTTTTTAAATACTGATCTGAATTATCATTTGAACAATAAAATAAAAATACAAATTATATAGACATAACTCCCTTAAAATGTGTGTGTGTAAATAATAAAGTTAGAATAAAAAAAAACTATATTCAAACGTAAAAAAAATATATTTAAAAAGTATATTTATAAATGTGGACAGAATATAAAAACTCATTATTATATTTATCACAATATTTTGCCTGTTTTATATTTTTATATTTCTAAAAAAGAATATTCAAAATATTATATGAAACTTTTTGCAGATAGTCTATAGATTTGAGTCTCTGTTTTAAACTTAATAAATAACACAGCTATTATTATATTAATAGCTGCATTATTTACTTGTTAAGGATGTTAAAATTAAGAACAATTCTTGTAACCTAGATTTCGTAGATTCGAATCCTAGATTGAGTACCCTTCTATGTACCCTTACTTCAAAGTGAACTGCCTAACCTAACCTAACCTAACTACACAACCATAGTTCCCTTTAAGCCTCAATTCACTATATTTTGTAGGAAAAACCTATACTTCTACGGTTGAACTTTCTTATCTTACATTGTGCCTTGGCCTCGGTTCTAGATTGGCATTTCAATTTAAATATAATATTATTCTAATATCACTGCTTCATTTGTAAAAATATAATAGACTATGGCATAAGCAAATGATGTTTGTGGATCTGTAGATTAAAAATAACAGAAAATTCACTAAAAGTTTCATACTATATTCTTGTTTTTGTTTAAATTAATTAAATTGTACAAAGAAAGTCCGTCATTATAAATCACCAATTACGAGTCTTCATTGCAGACAGAAGACACCTCATACGTTCAAATTCTGTATTAACTAAGTAACTATATCGGGTACACAATATAATTGCTTGCTGGTAAAGCAAAAACCAGAAGCCATTACTACTCTTCACCGCAAAACATTAAAACGTACGGTAATATTACAAAGACCACCAATGTCATATTTTACATCAAAATATTTACTCATTTCCGTTTACTATATTTCTGTTGTATTATGATTTGCTTTGCCTTTTTGTTTTTTTTTTAACTCTAATGTTACATATCAAATTTTCAAACGCACTCCAAACATATTTAACAATTAATACATATCCATAAAAAAATATATGTTAAATACTTACTGGCAATGTAAAAATAATCACTATAAAAGATTTACCCAATATTAACATACTTTTAAAAGTAGTGTATTTACCTTTTTTTATTATTTCAGAAAATCAAATAGCATCTAATAGCGTTATGGCGTCATAGAGCTACTAGTCTTAAAGTGTAAAATTGTAAGAAAAATGGGTTATCAGGTACGGTTTGCGCAAAAAAATGTTATTAATATATTTGTATCTGCTGACGATTACTTGATTCTGTTTGAAAATAATCTCAATAAAACTGAAACAGTTTGCCAATCAGTACCTCCTTTTTTTTGGTCTGTTTTTTTCATTAAAGCTACACTTTTGTTTAAGTATTTAAAGTCTTAGAATAATGTTATTATTTATATCAAAATCAACATGCTCCAAATGAAAAAGAAATAAAACAAGATGTATTAAAAATACACAACTCATGTACAATTCGGAGAGAATACATTTAGTTGTGCCATTGTATTTTTATGACTTTATGTATGCTAGACACGTTCCTATCGTGTGATGCAGTGCTCAAACATGTTTTATACTACACTGGTTTTACAAACGAATGTACCTACCCTCTTGTACCAAACAGAAAGTAAAAAGTTATTATGCGTCAGACCTTTTTAGTAAATTAGTTTTTTAGAGTGCAGTGTACAAGTAAATATAATTTATTGCGTAATGCTTGTGCTGAACTTGTAACTTATTTATATTTTTGTTACCATTTGATATATATTCAATTTTTATGAAAGTAAAATAAATAACATTCATCCACTATTTTCATAGATATTTACAATTAGAACACATTAAAAAAACTGAGATATTTAATTACTGATACGCCAGACAACTAACATGACGCTGCAAAGCATTCGAAGCTTTGGACTAGCATTAAATTAATGCTTAAAATGTAAATCTCATTAAACGCGAGTTCAATTCGTTAACAATAGTTTTATTTAAACAGAAGTCTACTCGTACAAATGAAGTAAAATATTAATCATGACAAAAAATATATCTAATAATACCTAATACTAACAGAATTAAATCTTAACAGTAGAACATCGTACGTAAAATAAAATGTTCATGTACAACTGTGATATAAAAATTGTCTGTTCTATGCTCTAGTTGTTTAAAAAGTAGGTGGGCCGTTGAAGATATCGTCCAGTGTCTGCTCAGAACAACACGTTTTGAAATGCCGCCTCCCGGATGCAGGAAGTGGATGTGACGTTTGCTGCAACACAATGGTCCGTCGGGAAACAACTGAGACAAACACAATACCTATATAAGTTTATAGGTAAGCGACCTCGTTTAATTAAATACACATGAAATACGACGTGACTAAATGTATGAAGTGAACTAAGAGATGACACGAGCTGTTTTCAATTCTGAACATAAAATATAAATGCGGTCGTCCTTATGAATATTTTAATTACTTTATTTTGAACTACGTCGTATTTTCATTCATTGAGCATAGTGAAGTTTCCAGCAGTAGGTAAAGTCACTATTGCATTAGCTAGCAACAAAAATGTTGAAGATCTTTGTTCTATAATTAAATTTTGTTGGCAGCACACGTGGTGAATATTTGTTTTTGCGGTCTCGGTGTGGTATAGTTCGAAAATTATAGATAGAAACTTTGGTTAGAATGTTTGTATTTTAATTAAAGTGATATTATGGTTTCGCTTTTGTGACAAAAAATATGCAATCGTTAAATTATTATTCTTATTATTTTTTGATAAGTACTGATTAAATTACTAAATTTAGCTCTTTTTCTCTTATTAGAAGGCTATATCAGATTTTAAGGCATATTTTCAATAAAATTTATTTTGAGAAAATATTATCAGGTTAAATATAAACTCAACCTTTCATTAGAATCTGCAATAAAATTACCTCGCCTGCCCCATGAGGTCCATATTTATGCCTAACTTAACTCTTTTATCTTTATCTTGTATAATTTCAAGCAACCTATTATTATTTTTATAAGCTTTTAACAGTTCATATTGATAATAAGAGATTCTATTTCTTTAAAGAAGACTAATATATATTATCTACATTATATATTACACGGTGAATTAAGAATTCTTTACATATTCATGTTTTATCGGGGCGGTGGCGACATCTATCGAAAATCCTCAACAATGTTTTTAACTTTCAAGTATAGATAAACAATGAAAAAGATGCTATAGCATTTCATGATTGCTTTAATTTTTGCATTAATGCTTAATTCACCGAGCATGACCACGATTCGGTAGCTCAATTAGTAGAGCAACGGGACGGTTTCCTAGAGGCCACGGGTTCGAATCCCTGCCCGTATACTTTTTATTCTACAATTATTTAAATTTTAATCAGGACTTCATAAACTTTAACTTAGGCAATTTAACTTTTTATGATTCCTTTACGATTTCTTGAGGAAAGTGGAGTGAAGCTTGTAATAAGATGGCCGTGACAATATATTTTGACAGGTTCATTACTGTCATACTGGAAGGTTTTATAAACCAATTTTAATTTCAGTTTTCGTTTAAGAGGTTGTTATTTTGTTTCCAAATAAAAAAAAAATATAACAGTATTATGTTATCATAATAAATATTGATGTAGAAAATTACTACTATATATGTAAGCCGTTTTTTGTAAATATCTTCATATTTATAACTTAACGTATAAAATGTAAGAACAAGATTCATATTTTCAAAGGAGATGTCTCTAAGATTAATAGCTAATAAAAAAGTTGAGATGACAAATAAACCGATGTCTTAATTATAAAAATTCATGGGTCTTCTTTGGGCAAGGAAGTTCAGAAATAATTAATAATATATTTTTAATAGAATTTGAAAATTAACCTAATAATACAATATTAATACTTTAAAATAAGCCTAAATTTAAGTATACCGGGTATGGGGATTGATATGAGAGAAATTACACGTGTAAAATATTTATATAGTATAATTTGGCTAAAATAGGGTTACCAATTTAATAAACTATTGAATTACCGGTGACTTTTTTAAATTTTAGTTTATTTTAAAATAACTGTAGATCACAATAATTGTACACCTTCCGAGGTAGATTTCTTTACTCCTAAAAGTTGCTATTACATATCAAGCGTAGTTCATTTTTTTTATGATGGTTTTAAATAATAGATAAAAAGACATTGATTTTCTGTTTTAAGAAAACAAATATTTTTATTTAAAAAAATGAAACTTAATTTTATAGTGTGATTAACTTTTGCCAAAGGCTTTACCCTCACTCAAGGGTAAAAAAAGTTGTTTTATTTCTGACTGCTTCAAATTGTTATTAAGACGGCCTCCGGAACAAGACTTTATTTCCCCTGACAGTTCACAAATTTTCATGCACTTCATAGTCATAGCGTAACAAATAAACTTATCTTCTATTAATTAATATTAAAGGAATTACTAAAATAAGAAAAAAGTAATTTAAAGAAACAAGAAGCATTGCAAATTTCAATTACCAAGTATATGTTACGTTGCTAGGTTGTATTGGAAAGAATTTGCACTACAAAATACATTATAAATTGCATATCGACTAAATTTATACCATGAAAGTTTTTAATATTATATTAATCTTTAAATAAAATAAGTTTCATTCCATTTTGACATAATTCTTGGTTTCAACCTCACTTTATTTCATTTAGGGGAGCGAAGTGTTTTATGATCCATATACTTGCACTAAAGACTTCATTTTGACGTCTTAACTCACAGAAACAGAAATATTAGATCTGATGAAGTGTCATCGTTCTCATGTTTATTATGTAGTAGCTGTTAGCTGTAGCTCCGACCGTCCATAAAAGTTTTATTACTGAAGCCCAGCACCGCCTACCCGGTTCAAATCATGTGATTTCTCACCCTACAATTTTATTTCATTCTTACTTTTCCTCTGAAAAGCTGCCTTTGTCCTTACTCGGGTCTCAAATCATATCTTTTTTTAATTCATATCTTTTCATAAAAATCCTATTCGATATTTTTTTCAAAGTGCATTTTTATAACATATTATTTTATATTGTTTAAAAATTAATATTTAGGTTATTTTAACTAAGTGAAATCTTTTGAATGGTATATACTTACAAAGTAATGGAATATGGTCAGATTTATTTTCAAAATGTATCTTTAATCCTCAGCTCTAGAAAAAAAAAACATTATAATAACTTTAATTTATATCAAAAAGTATCATTAACAACAAATTGCTTTCATACACAGTTTCAAATAAAGCTACAATTATACCGAATTATAGAGTTACTGAGTACGTTATATGTACAAGCATTATTATTAAGTAATGACACTGTAATTGACCATTGAATTAAAGAACGTATTAATAAAACGAATGAATGGATTTCTTGGAATTAATGAAAACTTTCAATCTAATTTAAATTATTAAGATATTTAACATTATATTAAAAACAGTGTTCATTTAAAATTTAACTCAACTTATGCCATACATAACCTTTTTTTGTTTTTAAAAAAAACTAAGTAACATACGTAATAAACGAAAAAAGTAAAAACATAATGTTATTAATTTTAAAATAATACAATTAACGTTTATAACTATTACTGGCTTTAATTAATAATAAATAAATAAAAAAACAACTAGATCAAGTAAGATTAAGGTACCGTTTTAAAAATATCTTAAATTTTATCAGTGTTACTAGTTTCAATATCACTATATTATTTTTCATATACAATAATCTTAATATTTTACACATTAGTTTTGAATTTGAAACCAGCAACTGAGATAGTCTCGAAGAAGGTATAAATTTGAGAATTAATAAGGATATAGAAAAAGTAACATGACACAAAAGTTACTAAACTCAATATATATTTAATATCAATATGTAATATTGAACATTTTAATATGTTGAGGAGTAGATTCTGTTTTTGTTATTTCTAGGCTCTTTTCATAATAAACATAATAAAAGAAATGTATTTTCCATTTCCATTTTATTAAAATAAGACAAAGATATAACTTTAATTAAGTTTTTTTCTTTGTACAATACATTGTATCTTTGTTGCTTTTAATCTAATAATAGTGTTATACAAGCCAACAATTAGACTCCCGTCGTTTTCAACGGCCATTCCAAAAATGTGTTCCATCGAAGCCAGATGCTCGATCCTATTTTCATATATTTGATAGATACCACTATCAGTAGAAAAATAAACTATACCATTAATATCGGTAGTAAAACTTTCTAAACTGTAATCTCCCAAATGTAATTCGTTACCTAAAGAATTAGAAAAGTAAATATTGTCCTTATTATCAACGGCAACTAACAATGCTTTAGTATTACTCAACTCTGGAACTCTTTCAGTTTTTCCGTTTTTGAAGACATAAGCAAATTTGTCGGTATAAGTTGTATAGTAAAGGTCGTTTTTGTAAAACATTTGCCAAATTTTATCCCTTGTTCCTTCAAGGCGTTTTGCTTGTTTGGTATCATAATCAAATGTATATATGCCATCATCTCCACCCAAATAAACAGTGTGTGAATTGAAATCCACTGCGTTAGAAAATCCCTCGCTAATATTACTAATTATATGAAATTCTTTTGTCTTGAGGTTTAAATAGGCGGACTCAAAAAGGATATCTTCTTTAAGACTCGTGAAACTGAAGAAAAGTGTATTCGTATCAATGGCTAATTGGTATGGACTATTATTTATATTTAGTAATAGTTCTTGTTTATGAATAATATTATTCACTACAACTCCTTCACACTTTGGTTTAACAACTCTTGCCTGTGTATGATACACAAATAACAGTAATGTTAGAAGACTCATCTGCAAAAAAATACACATTTCATCAGAATTTATTTTATTTATTATGTAAATATTAGTAAATACACATAGTTTGTACCTATACTGGCTTTGACTAACACTTTGGCTTGCGGTTTTAAACAAACACTTACTCTTTGATTACAATACAACAGCAGCGTCGCTTGTCAAAACACTGTTAAATATTTTTTGTTTAATCCTAACAAAAATAAAAGAGCTTTTTAAAACAAACACACACAACATTTTTATTACCTAACTAACTAACCTACTTTTATTTTATTATAATTTTTTTAAATACTTACGGTGCGTAAACTGATTACGAACTGCCGTTAACTAGTACTGAGGAAGTGTTTTCGATAAAAGTGTTCAAAGAGATCTGAAACATTGAGACAATAAAGATTGCTTTATCAAATATATATATATATATATATATATATATATATATATATATATATATATACATTACTTTTAATTTGCATCTTACATATACATTTAACATCTAAAATAAAAATGATTTTCAAACCGTTATCCATTTATTTAAATTTTAAAAAATAGTATTAGTAGTTAAAATTCTAAGGGGATGATAGAAAAGACGACTTCTTCACTTCGCGAACATGGGCAGTTGATTTTAGTACCTCCCTTCTACGACTAAACTGGTGGGACAAAATATATAATTATAAGTAATATTTTATGTAAGAATTTATATTAAAAAAAGCAATTATTCTAACAAAAAATACATAATTAGTAATTCTTTTTAGTTATTCGAATTATTTTAAACAATTTATACCAGATGTAGAAAAGCTGTTTTCTTTTCACTCTCTTGTGTAATTCATATTTTTAAAATAATGAATAAAAAACGTTTATTATTTGTAGAAGAAAAGTATTATTGTATTAAGACATATTATTCATTATCATTCAAAATATATTATATTTATACAGGTCAACTATATTGTCTCACTTGTTAAGCTCTCAAAGAGTTAATATGTCGTTGAAATACTAGGACTAAAAAGCATCTCTAGTTTAAGTGAGTAGTTTAACGTTTGAACCAATCACAACCCAGTATTAATATTATTAGGGTAAATAACAATATTCTGCTCTAAGCCATATATACTGACAATAGCAATAACCTATGCTTATGCAGCTTTATTTTATTTAATTAGTGTGAAATTTTTATCAGTAAAATATTATAAATTTTATATAAATTCTGTCTGTATTATTTGAATATAACGTTATTTATTGCACACTGTATATGATTCTGTCACTTTTAATAAGTAGGTTATATATTGTATTGTATTTCAACCAAAAGCCGTTTATTTAGAAATTATCTTTTTTGTGAAACTTGAACAGAATTTTACTATGTCTTCTTGAAGATAAGTTACTTTTTGATTTATATTATTTATTAAGTACCTAGGGTTGGTGAATTCTGAATTTATTAAGTAAAATAAATTGCAAATGTATTAGTTTTATACTATTTTTTTATTGCCAGAGTTAAAGATAGATAGATTAAGTTAAAGATAGATATAAAGATAGATACATTCCATAGAAAATGAAATAGATTTACATATATATTTATTATTTATATTATTTTTATAATTTTTTCCACTTTGAATCATTACCAGAGATCACTTGTGTACATTAAAGAGGTGTCTTGAGGGCCTGTTTTGATACCATATTTATCGAAATAAGCCGTTCTGCAAGGACACCAGTACAATTCTGGTCTGAAAAGAAGCACACAACAAACTCAACCGGGTGTTTTTTATTGTAATCACTATTAATATAAAATGTACGAACAAAAAAGATTCATCGCAATCAATTCAATGGGAAGACCTAAAAATTTAAGAAATAAAAGAAAATAAAAAACCCTTGCCAACAACACGATCAGAATCGCGGCGTGAACTGTGAACGTGTTCGAGCCCGCCACTCATCAAGCTCATGAGTAAGAACCCCGATTGGGTTTGAAACTAGTCGGGCACATTCTGATATGATTCCACGTGAATACAGTCGGGTAAATATAAATATAATAGTCATGGTTCACGAAAGATTAAATTTAAAAATTAATAGCTTCAATACTATCAATTTTACTACACTGAAATGAATTTTATACAAAATAACAGTTGGTAGGTAATAATTAAAGCGGGGCACTGATCGCCTTGTAATGCACCAAAAACAAACATCTGAAACAAATGGCACCTTTTCTTAAATATTTTTTTCTGTACGCTATTTTGTAATTTTTACAAAACACTGAATATAAGTAATAAAATAGTATTTATTATCGTTTATATGCCACGGACCAGTTATGTCTCCTAAATTAGGCGTCAACCGATAATTAATTGTCTGATAATGTCGTCAAACTTGGCACTTCAGACATTATACAATGAGAATTAATTGTACATTTTTAAATTATTACAGAAATTAATAACTTGTTCTATTCTATGTGACAACTGTAAAAATGCATATAGTTCCATTATAAGAATTGCATAAACATTACAAAAAATACAGTATGAGAAGTCATTTTATATAGTGGATCATCTGTAACATCAGCGTAAATGAATACGTATTATATAAATAACTGTCTGTGAAGGGATTAAATGTATGCTACGTTGTAGACCCTATTCACACCACAGCTTTTACTGTTCCTATAGCGCTCTCAATAATACGTCTACATTTGAATGAATTTCTATGAATATCACTTTTAGTGAAACCAAATTACCTTTTGGAAAAAATAAATTAAAGCGGCACTCTTAGTCCACGCAGGAAATTTAATAGTGTATTCAATTTATCTTGTGCTGTATTATTAAGTAAGTGTAAAAAATGTATTTTTTAATACAGATAAACAATGATATTTAGGTGAAAATCTACCACCATTACATATAAGACCACTTGTAAATGTCGAAGGTTATCAAGACAGACTATCAAGCTCTATACGGGTTTGACAGATTCGTCTCACAAATAGCTGAGTGACTCCAAAACGCTTTAGCAAGTTGGAATAAAGTACTTGATTTATTAGCGACCCTCTTCAATGTTGGACAGAACAATCAATAAGAATAAAAATAGACTTCGATGTATTGGATCATTAAAAAGGTTTTCTTAAGATATTGTGTTCATTTAACTCAACCTTTTAAAAGTAATATTTTTTGTAGAATACTTAGAATAAAACTTAATTTGTCATACTTTTGTGAAAATTATTTGTCATACACAGGTGGAATGAACTCTTTTTAATAATATTCCGAGAATTTTTTGTTTGCAATAGTAACTTCAAGCCTTTTGAGAGTCCTAACACATCTGTGCCGTGGCATTGTTATGTCGACAATGTTGGGACAGAAATGACTAATGGTGGAGTCTTTGTTGGCCACGCTTCATACAAATACAAAATTTAATAAATCACTGGACGTTGACAGTGGCTTAAATATAATAAGTGAGTATTAATCCATAAATTGACATATACAGTGGTAAAAAATGCGTACATTTCTAGTTTAATTGTAATTATAGCTCTCATAAAATTATTATTTTTCTCGGAAAAATATGAAGTATAATATTTGCAATTATAATATAAAAAACAAAAAAATATATAAACAAGTATTGTTTACAGTAATGTTAAGTAACTTTACGTCAACGATTGCACAATTTTATATTAGTATTTATAATTATTCGTATATATATTTCAACTAATACACAAATGGTTTTAGCTCTATGGATATTTCATGGATATTCACATAAAAAATATTATTGATACTCTTTGCTGCTTTGAGGAAGACCTTTGCTGAATATAAATGCAATGAAACATACGTTTATTTCTAGTTGCAAGCTTTTACATTTGTTAAGTAAAAAGTTTGTTTGCATCTTGTATGTAAAATATGTATTGTAAGCTAGTCGTGTATTTCAGGGATGTAACCACCGTTAGGGCAAAAGCTTTTAGAGAGATATGACGGATATATAATATGTAACGCTTTGGAGTATATGTTTTCCATATACAGCTAGCTATATACGAATTGTTTGTCTACTAACTCTAAAAAAGGATAGCTTATAGATGATACTTTCTTGTAGGTGTGATATTTGTAACGGATAGCTTATGAAATGCAAATTCACATAAACTATTTATTTATTATATTTAAATTTGCTTTGTCCACTTGGTTATTCCAGTCATAGCTCGTTATTTTGTTCAAAGTAAAAAAAAAAAAAAAAAAAAAAGTTCAGACTTCACAACTGGTAGTTGTAATGTTAAATTACTAATATTTTATTTTCTTTAATTACAGAGACTTATAATTTCTCTTTCTCAGAATTGTTAATTGATATATGACATTGGAAAGAAGTTTCGGAAGTTTGTGAATTTTTCATACAAAATCGATATTTCTAAATTTCTTAACATGAATCCGTCATAAGAAAAGTCTCTGTATGATCCGTTCTAGTATTTCCAACTTGTTGCGAAAAAGATATCTGAGAGTCTGAAAAAAACTGTTTTTATATTATAAATATAAAGTTATGAAGACAAGATAGTATTCCCAAAAGTAATTCTAAACAAAAAGGAAAATTTATCAAGCGCAGTTGGAAACTAACGTTTCGGCCTTCATCAGAGCTGTAAAGGGGCCGTGATCATGTCGCGATCTTAATTCAGTGAATTAAGTTTTATGGCATGTTCTAAACGTCATGATAATTTGGAGCCCTTAAAAGAATCTTAAAGGTTAGCATTGAAAATTTCGCCCATGGAGAGAGTGCATTTTTCTACAGATAAAAGATTGTGTTAAAGACATTGGACATAAGCTGATTTTTGATATATTAAGGAATAAACAAACATATTACAGTAACAATCAAAATAAATAAACACACAGAATAAACAAACAATCGAAGTATTATGATTATAAGTATTGGGAAGGTGGTGATATATTGCGTGTGACACCTACCTATAACCATAAACTCAAGTTGAATATATACATCCTCCAGTTAGTTCGTTTATGAAGATAATTATGAGATGCAACTACCGCCCAGGCCAGAGCAACAGATGCCACAATATAAGACCCCATTACAAGGCCGTAATTACTCGCCCAACACGACAACGCTGACGCCACAAGACATGTTACAAGAAGTCCATCCGTTATCATATCGAGAAATGCTATAGGCTATATAACATCACGCTAAGATAAATAGGTGAGGAGCAGCATTAAAAAATGTTGCGAAAACGGCAAAATTTAGAGCAATTCTTGTTTACGCTGAGTAAACGGTGAAAGTTACGCAAAATACAATTACTACAAAATTGTTCCCTCTAAAAGTTCTAAAAAAAGTCCGCGAGAGTATATATATAGCTTTTAAGATAACCCACTAAAACCATTTTTATGGTTACTAAGCTTATATAGCTGCTGGGTAAGCTGGGTAAGCTTATTTACTAAGCTTATTTCTTTAGCTTATTTACTAAGTTAATGTCTCCTTGCTATAAAGTAACTAATATATCGGGTATAGAGTTTAGAGCCAGCACCATATTATTTTAGTCATGACATTTGTGGGCGCTGACGAAGTCGCTGGCATCAGCTAGTATTATAATATATTAATCAATAGAATACCAATAGATAACATAGGTTTAGGTTCATATTTAAAGATAAAGTATGAACATTGAACTCGACCTCTATGAGTGCAATGTGTAAAAATGCATACTCATTCTTATAGAACTTCAATTATTTTTTACTGAACCCACGTATAAAAGACTATGAAGTAAAATAATGCGAGAAGTTATGTCAAGTTTCTAGCGCAGGTATACGCTAGCTCTCCGCAAAATAATTTCATTTATCACAGTTCTAAAAGCGCATTGCCAAATGTTTTTGTAAAAGGATTTTTAATAACTTTTGTGCATCTTCCGCAAATATGGCTTTTATTCTATCTACTCTTTAAAATAGAACTTAAAAATAAATGTCATATATTATCGTATTTATAATAGTAAAATAATTGAAAACCGAATTTGGGGGGTTGTTGAGGAGTGAAGCTGTTTTTTTGTATAGACCAAAAAATGAGTTAACGTAGGAAATACTCGTTAAAATTCCTTAGCGTTTAGATTCCTAAACAACTTCATAGCACATACGTTTGCTAACTACAATTCTTAAGTAATCATATAAGTACTATTAGGTATATAATGTAATTTCAATATAAATAACAGTCAGGTCAATTTAAAATAGTTATTATATAACTATAATATTCTTTACTATTCAACACAAAAAATACATTAAGCTTTTTTAGTTAGTTAAGTTATTTTTAGGAAGTTGTTTAGTAAATTGTAGAATGAATAATTCCTTAATTTTTAAAGATGTTTATAAATTTAAATAAAGAAAATATATAGTTTATTTGATGTCTTAGCAAACATCGTTTTATATTTGGTGAAACTGTATTTTCAAATAACAAATAACAATTGTTTGTTTGATCTGTGTAACATTATATTGTTGGCGATATCTTGGCTCTCTTTAATGTTGGTTGCTATTGTGTTTGTAACGAAGCTGGTTTGTCTGATAAGGAGTTCTCCTGGCATTTCCTTACAAAAAAGAAGCTTTAATAAATACGTAACAAAACGGACCTACTGATAGTGAAAAAATTAATGATGAAATATTTACAAAAATCATAGATAAAAGTAAAAGTTTGTATTAAAGACTATCTTCTAGCTCGATACCGAGTCACACTTTATTTATCAAGATAATGTGTCCGCTCCAAAGTACTTTTGAACTTTGTGATTTCATGAAATAAACTGTAAGAATAAAACATCGGAATTTAACGAACAAATAAAAAACTTCGCATAGGATGGATAGGGATGGCGTGTCGTTGCCCACATGCAAAAGTATATTTGACACAAAATTCAAAACGCTCTTCATAAATATACATACGTATGTGTTTATATTATTCGAGTTCGTAGGTATTTTACGTAATCAAATATTTTTTTAAAATTTAATGTTCTAAATCAATAAACACTGAACAGTAAGAGTGTTGCTCCACTTGTAAAATCTGACATTTTCTTCTTGAAATAAAAACATTAAATAGTGCCTTTAAATTGGTGTAGCAAAAAAGGTTTAGTTATTATTAGTTTAATAATTTCACATTAATTAGTACACGAAGGAGTTTTCAAACCTAAAAAACAGAAAAGAACAAAAACAACGAATAAAGACGGAATTAACAATTAGTAATATAATTACTAATTCGCCTTTTGAATTTCTACAAAAGTTTGGTTACAAAATACAAAAGACTTTTTGATTTTCTTATTCGCGGTAACTTAAAATGCTTATAGTATTGTTTGTTGAATTAGGAGAATGTATTTATTAATAAAAATATATATTTTTAAATAAATAAAAATTTCATAAATATTTTTATTAAGAGGTAAATACATAAATTTGGACCAGCAGCTTCTATAAAACCCGGACTGTCTCTTTAAAATCTTTTTATTTTAAAGTTTTCTGTAGGGGCCTTCGAGTAGTGTCATGTGTTTCTCTTATTAAAAAGTCGTTCATATTCATTGGATTCAGAATAAAGGCATTTAGTGTTGACATTTGAATAGATTTGAGCGTAAACCATAAATGTAAATTTCTTTGACCAAATTCATCCTTATAAATATTAAACACGAAATTTTAATAACAAAGGGCACTTTTATTCACAATATTTAAAGTAAAATAATATAAAATATTTCATCAATTTGAAAATCATCTTAAGAGGCAAACCTAAATGAAGTACATTATATAGTGTAATGGTTGTTTTATTGTATGACTGTCAGATCTTAAGTAACGGTTTCTAAAATGACTCATCATAGCTGTCTCTAAAAAAGTATAATTCCTAAAAAAAAAAAATAATTTTCCTTTTTTGGAATTAGAAGTTTGTATGTTATTACCAGTTTAAAAGAATATATGACTTCTATGTAGCAAATAATTCTTTAAATATTTGATTCCGTATTCCTAAATTGCAAAGAGGCGAAACTGAATCTGGTAAAATTACATTTTATTGTGTTGTGACCTAATAAACTTCTTATGTAGTATTGTTATATAGTACGTAATATTTCATAAAAGGAACAGCCCTTAGATTGTGTTATTATAATCTCACAACATGTTATTAATTGTTGTATACATATATAATATATCAGAAATCATTAAGGAATTATCTCAAATAAACATTAGCTATGTAACCCGATTAGAATTATTATGTATTTTTTTACCCCACGTCATTAGACGTACATAAGCTTTGCGTGTATTAAAAGGGCAATTAAGTGAAAATTCTAAAGGAAAGTAAGAAAAGATGACTTCCTCACACCGCGAACATGGGCAGTTGATTTTCTGATCTAGAAAAGCGGGTTTTTTTTTCACTCTCTTGTGTAATTCATATCTTAAAAATAATGAATGAAAAGCGTTTATTATTTGTAGCGGAAAAGTATTATTGTATTAAGACATATTATTAATTATCATTAAAAATATGTTATTATATTTATAAAGTTCAACTATATTGTCTCACTAGTTAAGCTCTCAAAGAGTTAATATGTAGTTGAAATACTAGGACTAAAAAGCACCTCTAGTTTAAGTGAGTAGTTTGACGTTTGAACCAATCACAACCCAGTATTAATATTATTAGGGTAAATAACAATATTCTGCTCTAAGTCATATATACTGAGGATAGCAAAGATAATAACCTATGCTTATGCAGCTTTATTTTATTTAATAAGTGTGAAATTTTAATCAATAAAATATAAATAAATTTTATATAAATTCTGTCTGTATTATTTGAATATAACGTTATTTATTGCACACTGTATATGATTCTGTCACTTTTAATAAGTAGGTTATATATTGTATTGTATTTCAACCAAAAGCCTTTTATTTAGAAATTATCTTTTTTGTGAAACTTGAACAGAATTTTACTATGTCTTCTTGAAGATAAGTTACTTTTTGGTTGATATTATTTATTAAGTACCGAGGGTTGGTGAATTCTGAATTAATTAAGTAAAATAAATTGCAAATGTAGTAGTTTTATACAATTTTTTTATTGCCAGAAAATACATTCCATAGAAAATGAAATAGATTTACATATATATTTATTATTTATATAATTTTTATAATTTTTTCCACTTTGAATCATTACCAGAGATCACTTGTGTACATTAAAGAGGTGTCAAGAGGGCCTGTTTTGATACCATATTTATCGAAATAAGCCGTTCTGCAAGGACACCAGTATAATTCTGGTCTGAAAAGAAGCACACAACAAACTCAACCGGGTGTTTTTTATTGTAATCACTATTAATATAAAATGTACGAAAAAAAAAGATTCATCGCAATCAATTCAATGGGAAGACCTAAAAATTTAAGAAATAAAAGAAAATAAAAACCCTTGCCAGCAGCACGATCAGAATCGCGGCGTGAACTGTGAACGTGTTCGAGCCCGCCACGCATCAAGCTCATGAGTTATAACCCCGATCGGGTTTAAAACTAGTCGGGCACATTCTGATATGATTCCACGTGAATACAGCCGGGTAAATATACATATAATAGTCATGGTTCACGAAAGTTTAAATTTCAAAATTAATAGCTTTAATACTATCAATTTTACTACACTGAAATGAATTTTATACAAAATAACAGTTGGTAGGTAATAAATAAAACGGTGCACTGATCGCCTTGTAACGCACCAAAAACAAACATCTGAAACAAATGGCACCTTTTCTTAAATATTTTTTCCTGTATGCTATTTTGTAATTTTTACAAAACACTGAATATAAGTAGTAAAATAGTATTTATTTTCGTTTATATTTCATGAAACCTTTACAAATTTCAAGCCCACGGACCAGTTATGTCTCTTAAATTAGGCGTCAACCGATAATTAATTGTCTGATAATGTCGTCAAATTTGGCACTTCCGACATTATACAATGAGAATTAAACGTACATTTTTAAATAATTACAGAAATTAATAACTTGTTCTATTCTATGTGACAACTGTAACAATGCATATAGTTCCATTATAAGAATTGCATAAATATTACAAAAAATACAGTATGAGAAGTCATTTTATATAGTGGATCATCTGTAACATCAGCGTAAATGAATACGTATTATATAAATAACTGTCTGTGAAGGGATTAAATGTATGCTACGTTGTAGACCCTATTCACACCACAGCTTTTACTGTTCCTATAGCGCTCTCAATAATACGTCTACATTTCTATGAATATCACTTTTAGTGAAACCAAATTACCTTTTGGAAAAAATAAATAAAGCGGCACTCTTAGTCCACGCAGGAAATTTAATAGTGTATTCAATTTATCTTGTACTGTATTATTAAGTAAGTGTAAAAAATGTATTTTTTAATACAGATAAACAATGATATTCAGATGAAAATCTACCACCATTACATATAAGACCTCTTGTAAATGTCGAAGGTTATCAAGACAGACTATCAAGCTCTATACGGGTTTGACAGATTCGTCTCACAAATAGCTGAGTGACTCCGAAACGCTTTAGCAAGTTGGAATAAAGTACTTGATTTATTAGCGACCCTCTTCAATGTTGGACAGAACAATCAATAAGAATAAAAATAGACTTCGATGTATTGGATCATTAAAAAGGTTTTCTTAAGATATTGTGTTCATTTAACTCAACCTTTTTGATTTTGTCCAAAAATCTAAAAGTAATATTTTCTGTAGAATACTTAGAATAAAACTTAATTTGTCATACTTTTGTGAAAATTATTTGTGGAACAGGTGGAATGAACTCTTTTTAATAATATTCCGAGAATTTTTTGTTTGCAATAGTAACTTCAAGCCTTTTGAGTCCTAACACATCTGTGCCGTGGCATTGTTATGTCGACAATGTAGGGACAGAAATGACTAATGGTGGAGTCTTTGTTGGCCACGCTACATACAATTACAAAATTTAATAAATCACTGGACGTTGACAGTGGCTTAAATATAATAAGTGATTATTAAGCCATAAATTGACATATACAGTTGTAAAAAATGTGTACATTTCTAGTTAAATTGTAATTATAGCTTTCATAAAATTGTTATTTTTCTCGGAAAAATATGAAGTATAATATTTGCAATTATAATATAAAAAACAAAAAAATATATAAACAAGTATTGTTTACAGTAATGTTAAGTAACTTTACGTCAACGATTGCACGATTTTATATTAGTATTTATAATTATTCGTATATATATTTCAACTAATACACATATGGTTTTAGCTCTATGGATGTTTCATGGATATTCACATAAAAAATATTATTGATACTCTACATTTGCTGAATATAAATGCAATGAAACATACGTTTATTTCTAGTTGCAAGCTTTTACATTTGTGAAGTAAAAAGTTTGTTTGCATCTTGTATGTAAAATATGTATTGTAAGCTAGTCGCGTATTTCAGGGATGTAACCACCGTTAGGGCAAAAGCTTTTAGAGAGATATGACGGATACATAATATGTAACGCTTTGGAGTATATGTTTTCCATATACAGCTTATATACGAATTGTTTGTCTACTAACTCTAAAAAAGGATAGCTTATAGATGATACTTCCTTGTAGGTGTGATATTTGTAACGGATAGCTTATGAAATGCAAATTCACATAAACTATTTATTTATTATATTTAAATTTGCTTTGTCCACTTGGTTATTCCAGTCATAGCTCGTTATTTTGTTCAAAGTATAAAAAAAAAAAAAAAAAGTTCAGACTTCACAACTGGTAGTTGTAATGTTAAATTACTAATATTTTATTTTCATTAATTGGAGAGACTTATAATTTCTCTTTCTCAGAATTGTTAATTGATATATGACATAGGAAAGAAGTTTCGGAAGTTCATGGATATTTCATACAAAATCGATATTTCGAAATTTCTTAACATTAATCCGTCATAAGAAAAGTCTCTGTATGATCCGTTGTAATATTTCCAACTTGTTGGCTTGAAAAGATATCTGAGAGTCTGAAAAAAAACTGTTTTCATATTATAAATATAAAGTTATAACGACAAGATAGAATTCCCAAAAGTAATTCTAAACAAAAAGGAAAATTTATCAAGCGCAGTTGGAAACTAACGTTTCGGGCTTCATCAGAGCTGTAAAGTGGCCGTGATCATGTCGCGATCTTAATTCAGTGAATTAAGTTTTATGGCATGTTCTAAACGCCATGATAATTTGGAGCCCTTAAAAGAATCTTAAAGGTTAGCATTGAAAATTTCTCCCATGGAGAGAGTGCATTTTTCTACAGATAAAAGATTGTGTTAAAGACATTGGACATAAGCCGATTTTTGATATTATTATACTAAGGAATAAACAAATATATTACAGTAACAATCAAAATAAATATTCACACAGAATAAACAAACAATCGAAGTATTATGATTATAAGTATTGGGAAGGTGGTTATATATTGCGTGTGACACCTACCTATAACCATAAACTCAAGTTGAATATATACATTCTCCAGTTAGTTCGTTTATGAAGATAGTTATGAGATGCAACTACCACCCAGGCCAGAGCAACAGATGCCACAATGTAAGATACCATTACAAGGCCATAATTACTCGCCCAACACGACAATGCCGACGCCACAAGACATGTTACAAGAAGTCCATCCGTTATCATATTTGTATGATTTGTGGCGGTGTTCGATATTTTTTCTATTTCATCTTTTACTATTGTTTTCAAAGTATGATAAAATCCACCTTCTTTGATAGTAAATGGTGAATTCGTAGGTGTTGTTACATCTTTAACGTTGTGCTTATTTAACACTTTTTAGGCTATGTGGCGAAACTCAAAGACTTCAGTTATATTTGTGCCCTAAAAAGTCTTTTTAATTTATTTATGTACATAAATACCCCCTTTACATACCAGACCGATATTTACATCACATTGAGGAAAACTAAAAAGCTTTTATATTGCTCAAAAATTATGTATTAAATTTTTAATTGATAAAACATTTTTTATTTATTAGCTAATAGGTAATGCTTATTACTAGTAAATGCGTATAAAAACTTTGATTTAACTATCCATGTTTATTAATCTATACTAATACATAAAACAGAAGCGTTTGTTTGTTTGAACGCAATAATCTCTGGAACTACTGGACCGATTTGAAAATTTCTTTCAGTCTAAAATAGTCTATTTATCGAGAAATGCTATAGGCTATATAACATCACGCTAAGATAAATAGGTGAGGAGCAGCATTAAAAAATGTTGCGAAAACGGCAAAATTTAGAGCAATTCTTGTTTACGCTGAGTAAACGGTGAAAGTTACGCAAAATACAATTACTACAAAATTGTTCCCTCTAAAAGTTCTAAAAAAAGTCCGCGAGAGTATATATATAGCTTTTAAGATAACCCACTAAAACCATTTTTATGGTTACTAATCTTATATGTACTAAGCTTATATAGCTGCTGGGTAAGCTGGGTAAGCTTATTTACTAAGCTTATTTCTTTAGCTTATTTACTAAGTTAATGTCTCCTTGCTATAAAGTAACTAATATATCGGGTATAGAGTTTAGAGCCAGCACCATATTATTTTAGTCATGACATTTGTGGGCGCTGACGAAGTCGCTGGCATCAGCTAGTATTATAATATATTAATCAATAGAATACCAATAGATAACATAGGTTTAGGTTGATATTTAAAGATAAAGTATGAACATTGAACTCGACCTCTATGAGTGCAATGTGTAAAAATGCATACTCATTCTTATAGAACTTCAATTATTTTTTACTAAACCCACGTATAAAAGACTATGAAGTAAAATAATGCGGGAAGCTATGTCAAGTTTCTAGCGCAGGTATACGCTAGCTCTCCGCAAAATAATTTCATTTATCACAGTTCTAAAAGCGCATTGCCAAATGTTTTTGTAAAAGGATTTTTAATAACTTTTGTGCATCTTCTGCAAATATGGCTTTTATTCTATCTACTCTTTAAAATAGAACTTTAAAATAAATGTCATATATTATCGTATTTATAATAGTAAAATAATTGAAAACCGAATTTGGGGGGTTGTTGAGGAGTGAAGCTGTTTTTTTGTATAGACCAAAAAATGAGTTAACGTAGGAAATACTCGTTAAAATTCTTTAGCGTTTAGATTCCTAAACAACTTCATAGCACATACGTTTGCTAACTACAATTCTTAAGTAATAATATAAGTACTATTAGGTATATAATGTAATTTCAATATAAATAACAGTCAGGTCAATTTAAAATAGTTATTATATAACTATAATATTCCTTACTATTCAACACAAAAAATACATTAAGCTTTTTTAGTTAGTTAAGTTATTTTTAGGAAGTTGTTTAGTAAATTGTAGAATGAATAATTCCTTAATTTTTAAAGATGTTTATAAATTTAAATAAAGAAAATATATAGTTTATTTGATGTCTTAGCAAACATCGTTTTATATTTGGTGAAACTGTATTTTCAAATAACAAATAACAATTGTTTGTTTGATCTGTGTAACATTATATTGTTGGCGATATCTTGGCTCTCTTTAATGTTGGTTGCTATTGTGTTTGTAACGAAGCTGGTTTGTCTGATAAGGAGTTCTCCTGGCATTTCCTTACAAAAAAGAAGCTTTAATAAATACGTAACAAAACGGACCTACTGATAGTGAAAAAATTAATGATGAAATATTTACAAAAATCATAGATAAAAGTAAAAGTTTGTATTAAAGACTATCTTCTAGCTCGATACCGAGTCACACTTTATTTATCAAGATAATGTGTCCGCTCCAAAGTACTTTTGAACTTTGTGATTTCATGAAATAAACTGTAAGAATAAAACATCGGAATTTAACGAACAAATAAAAAACTTCGCATAGGATGGATAGGGATGGCGTGTCGTTGCCCACATGCAAAAGTATATTTGACACAAAATTCAAAACGCTCTTCATAAATATACATACGTATGTGTTTATATTATTCGAGTTCGTAGGTATTTTACGTAATCAAATATTTTTTTAAAATTTAATGTTCTAAATCAATAAACACTGAACAGTAAGAGTGTTGCTCCACTTGTAAAATCTGACATTTTCTTCTTGAAATAAAAACATTAAATAGTGCCTTTAAATTGGTGTAGCAAAAAAGGTTTAGTTATTATTAGTTTAATAATTTCACATTAATTAGTACACGAAGGAGTTTTCAAACCTAAAAAACAGAAAAGAACAAAAACAACGAATAAAGACGGAATTAACAATTAGTAATATAATTACTAATTCGCCTTTTGAATTTCTACAAAAGTTTGGTTACAAAATACAAAAGACTTTTTGATTTTCTTATTCGCGGTAACTTAAAATGCTTATAGTATTGTTTGTTGAATTAGGAGAATGTATTTATTAATAAAAATATATATTTTTAAATAAATAAAAATTTCATAAATATTTTTATTAAGAGGTAAATACATAAATTTGGACCAGCAGCTTCTATAAAACCCGGACTGTCTCTTTAAAATCTTTTTATTTTAAAGTTTTCTGTAGGGGCCTTCGAGTAGTGTCATGTGTTTCTCTTATTAAAAAGTCGTTCATATTCATTGGATTCAGAATAAAGGCATTTAGTGTTGACATTTGAATAGATTTGAGCGTAAACCATAAATGTAAATTTCTTTGACCAAATTCATCCTTATAAATATTAAACACGAAATTTTAATAACAAAGGGCACTTTTATTCACAATATTTAAAGTAAAATAATATAAAATATTTCATCAATTTGAAAATCATCTTAAGAGGCAAACCTAAATGAAGTACATTATATAGTGTAATGGTTGTTTTATTGTATGACTGTCAGATCTTAAGTAACGGTTTCTAAAATGACTCATCATAGCTGTCTCTAAAAAAGTATAATTCCTAAAAAAAAATAAAAACTTTTCGAGTTGTATGAAGAAGCTTTTAAATAAATATTAACTGTAAGCCATATTGGTAATGCAGATTGAGAATAATATAATTATTTGACGTACAATTCACATCGAAAATAAATCTAAAAGTAACCTAGGCTAATATTATAAAGCTTCAAAAGTTTTTCAAGTTTAGTAAGTAATGTCTCTAGTTTTCAATCTGATTTCAAAATTATTCTTGACTTTGACATCCGATTTAGGAGAAAAGTAATGAATAACATCACATAATATTACAGATAAATATAAACAGTCAGTTTATGTCTGATGGCCGTCTAAAAATTCATCTCTATCCCTCGGGAACACCTTTTTTGCAAGATGTATTGTACCATGTGCTTTGTACTCCTAACAACATGTGTACAACATTTTATGTTATTGCGTGAATAGTATTGGCTTTAAAATGTAATAAATAAACGAACTTACATTAACACATAATAGGATTGAAAATGTATATATATATTTTTTAAATATAGCAAAATGTTGATAAAGAAGTTTGGTTTACTTTCAATCGGTTCTAGTCCATCCGGATGGAGTTGCGGGCATCAGTTATTATTACAAAATATAACAAAATATTATTTTCATATTACAGTTGTAATAGATCTTAATTATTCCTCTGGTCCATATTATACAGTTGCCAGTGTGATTGTATGTGTTTTAAGGGGACTAACATAATAGTAACTTTCGAGATATATCACATACACTCTACAGTGGAGAAGATCCTAAACAAATTTTACAAATGAGATGCAAAAGGTCCACGAAATTCTCATTTACTTTTAATGAACGTTTTATAAAACGGCTAAAAGAGCAAAATTTGCTGAACTAAAACAAATATCAAAAGATGCGTCTAAAACGACTTATTCCATAACTGCCGGTATATTTACGGCCCTTATATTCACAGCTACATTGCCCTGTTGGTTTGAAAATTTTTGGTTATCAGTATTTTTCTACATTGTTGCTTCAAGTTATATTGCTTTATTAACCTTCAAGTTTTATAACTTTATTCAAAGCAGAACTAACTGGAGATAGGATTTTTTTAACATAAGCGTGTGATCAAAATGTTATATTAAGTACTGATCTTTAACTTTTTTGAATTGAAATAAAATACATTGAAATATATTCATATTAAATGTATTTATGTAACTATTTATGGAAATATGAAGAAACAAAACAGTCATATATTCCTGAAAAAATAGCCTTAGATAACGTTATTTTATTTCAGAGATTTTATGGTGTCTCATTTATTTACTCATCATTGGTTTATAAATACCCTAATGGTTGCCGAAATAAGCTCCCCGGAACCTATTCTTTTCTATAATACCGGAAAATACTACCCATTTCTCGCAAGAATAGGATTAATTACGGCTTCCTTTTTGTTCATTCCTATTTTTAGTAATTCTTATTAAAAGGTAAAACTATATGTTATTTCCTATATATATATATATAATGTTGTATTTCTTCAACATATCATAAAAGTGAACAATTCCATCGTATTACATATACGTTCTATTTCAGAAACCCGAGTGAGTATATTTCTTCGTAAATTGTTTTTTAAGACACATTATACTTTGCATGATGCCATCGTCTTTCTGTTATCGCTTTCAATGTAGCGAGGGGCAGTTCTCTACATACTTTAGTTCAATTGATTCATCACCACGTGCAACTAAAGATTGCCAACCCAATTACTTGTAATTGCGTAAATTTATTTTTTTATTAAATTTCCACCCAGTTACTAAAAATATAATTTAACATACTAATAATTTAAAAATAAGAAACATGTACAAATAATTGTGTTGAAGATTTTAATCTACTCTTTTGACTAAATTCTCTGAAAAATTCTACGCATCTAATAAATTTTATAACTAAGGCATAAAAATATTTTTTAATATACAAGTTGTCCTTCAAAAGAAGCACAAAAAAATTTATGGTTTGACTATCAAGATACCGTAGTAAAATTTTTAAAATTATTATTTATGTTTTTAACCTAGTAATATATAATATTTATTGTTATTTTTTTGTCACTTTTAAACCGTAGTATTCGCAAAAAATAAAAAATAATATGTAATTAAACAATAATAAAAAGAATCAAATAGGATAAGAAGGTAAAAATAAGAGTCCAATTTCATGTCACTAAGGGAAAATTTTAGAGAAAACATACTATTGTTTTTTTCTAAAAATATATAAATTGTTAGTTTTTAATGCTATTACATAATAATAGTACAAGTACGACCTGATGCTAAGGGGTACGTATCTCTTCACGTGGATATTGCAAAATATGGACTTGAAACTACGGAGAGGTTGATCTTTATCCGGCTCTTTCAGTCACCGTACGAGACGCAGCTGCAATAGCCATTTAATGCCGATCTTCAGTGACAGTGGTACTTTCCCGGTCGAGCAAACCCGTATATGAGCCGCTGTCACTTGACTATCCGACAAACAATACACTTTACTGATTTCAATAAATTAATTTAATTGAACCTAATCTGTTTTTCTTAAATATATTAAAGGATTTATATTGTACAATGGGTTCACTATGAGCAATATTAACGCAGAAACCAAAAAGATTATTAGGTTATAGTTATGGAATGTCTCTGCTAATGGATTGATATTGCTGTCTCTTAAATTTATGTTTATTAAATTCCATTAACTGTGTGAATTATTGTTTAATTAGATTTGTTTTCAATATCCATGCAAATAGATTAAATATTTATAATTAATCTTTAAGTTCTTTGCTCTAATAAGTTTATTCCAAAATCCAGCATGATGGCGCAATCACACGTGGACGTACGAACACTCTAGGCAAATATGTTTGTAATAAATTTGGTTTATTTCAGATTATTTACATGCATACTCTATAATATTGTACTATCTTTATATATACCTCTATCTATATGTACATAGACATAATATAGTGGATCAGAGCCACTCTATATACGAATGTGTTACTTGGTGACATCACTGAAACAAACTGTAGCTTGCCTTATATAAGTCTGTCGCAGCTGATCTACTTTTTGTCAAGAGAATTGTCAATAGATGTAGATGTCTATTTTATTGGATAATTTAAATGAAAATGTCGCCTTACTGTGAATCAATAAAATAATTAATCATTCGGAGCTGTAAGAATTTTGGTTTTTAAAACCTTTTGTAAGTAATAATATAAAAATAATACAGACATTTTACCTTTTCTCATTAAATTGTACAAATATACTTGATTTCCATGTTGTGCTTACATTTACAGCGCAAATAAAAAGTCTTACTGCACCGCACTCACCAGCGTGGAATTAATTATTTGTCTTTGTTTCTGTAACATACTGACAGCTTTTTACTTGTACACTTGAGTAAATTGAATATTTCACAAATTTCAGCGAGCAGTAATTCTGCAATCTACTTTTTTTTTGCAGTAGACAATTAAACAAGTACTTTCAGATTACATGTTAATTAACAGTTTGTGTTAAATTGCTATTAGATGCTTCATATACTGTACCATCACTGGCATCACTGGTTTGGCAAATTTGTAAAAGAATATAATGAATTGTTGGCAACACTCATCACTGAGCGTCTCCATGATCATACTAGTCATACTGTTCATACTGTTCCGTTCCGTACTAGTCATACTGTTCATACTGTTCCGTTCCGTACTAGTCATACTGTTCATACTGTTCCGTTCCGTACTAGTCATACTGTCCCGTTATCTTACTATAAAATGGCAAGCACGGCGGACGGCAGTCTCTCTCTTCTTTTGGTTAGGCGTTCGGAACGGTTAATGTAGCAGCGTCGTATTATTAATTAGTGAGCTTACATTACATGTAATTTCGTATAAGTAGATCTTGTTGATAGATGTAACCTTGTTGAAATTGTGTAATCATAAAACTAATTTGTTTGAGTACATTTGTTTTATTTTATGTCATTTTTACTTTATATCCTAACAGTATATATATTTAGATTTACATATTAAGCATTAAGGTTACGACTTTGCTCGAAATAATTAAGACATTAATAATACAAAATAAAATTAATTGGTTTACCTTCAAAATTATTTACATTTTTTTTTGTCAAAGCTTTTGAAATGAAAGTACGAAAAGAACCGCAATGTAGCCGCAACGCTTAAATTTTTTTTTCACATTAATACATTTTTACTTTGAGTTTGATAACTTTATTTGATGTAAAATTTATTGTTTTGTAAGTGTTTTATATCACAGAAAGACGATAATATATAAGTTGTATGTTTCTAGATTTTCAACAACTTTATGCTTAGCTTAACTTTATAATTAATTTACCACGCCAGAAACACTCTCTGTATAATTATAGATCGGGAGTAAATACACTCGACGCCAAACGACATTTCGGCGACCCTCAAAGTTGAACGGCCGATCAGTTTGATACTGCTCTATTCTTTGACCTTATAAACTTCAATTACCTTTGTGTGGCGCCTGAAAAGCAGTTCAACGCACCGTATAGCCGTGGCTTTATCTATGTATTGTTATAATTTTATCACATTACAAATAAATGTTATTTTTATATACAATTTGTTAAAATTCGTTGATTGTTAGCACTTAAAATAATCTAAAATCAGTTTTTAAATAAAGTCTTCAGATTAAAAATTGCTGAACTCTATAGGAACCAAAAGCAAAGAAAAATATTCATTTTTTCCACTCTGAACATAAACTTCATCCCTTAGATTAGGGGCGGAGTGATATATAAAAATGGGACTATCGGCTCTCTTGAATTCGTACAATAAGTATTTGATGCTCTACATTACATGAAAACCTATCATTTTAAAACATATTATTTAACACAAAAATAGTTATAGAGGTTTCTAGTTACACGATTTGACCTAAAATAGGTTCTTGCCCGGTATTTCTGGATGCCTGGAACACAACACATTAATTTCGGAAAGCCTTATGAGATGCCAGAACGAGCAAAAGACAGGTTATGGTGTGTTGGATAGACTTGGAGATCGCCTTTGGGTCGGTACGATATAAACTGATGATGTTCGCGTTGAGATGGTATAACTTTCCTACTTTAGGTGTCGACATAATTGCATCATACTATTCAAAATTATTTTTTTTCAATAACTTCTAGCGGAAACCATTCCCGACCGCTAAGCTATAATATAGGTTTATTTCAAGGATGTTGCATTTCTCCAATAATATTTAATATAGTAATTAACATTTTAATGGATAAATTAATAAGTCATGAGAAAAGTGGGGTTATCGGTTTAAATTTAATAATAAATACACGGAATCCATACTAGCATTTGCAAACGATCTCGCCATACTGACACGTAACCCTAAACAATGTCAGGTACTTTTAAATGAAGTAGAGGATTTCTGTACGTGGACTGAAGGACTGAGGATAAAACCCAGTAAATGCCACTGTCTGTGTCTGGGTAGACGAGACACCAAATATACTTCTTATAATCCAGGTCTTTTAATAGGCGGTCAAAGTGTTGCTACAATTACTGAAGCAGCCCCATGCAAATTTTTAGGTAAGAAAATAGATTACAGAGGTCGCACTCCATCTCTAGATATTATAGTCGATAGCTTTTTAAATGATCTTAAGAAGGTAAACGATCAACCAATCAGTAATATCAAAAAAGCTTGGATATATGACAATTATCTAACGTCACGTCTAAATTGGCCTTTTCTAGTTTACGATCTTAATAAAACCCTTTTGTCTAAGTTAGATGCAAATGTCATAAATATATTGAAGTCGTGGTTTGGGCTGGCGCGTTCAGCGGACTCTTCAACTTTATTCAGAGACCGAAACAATTTTGGGATGAAATTTAAGAAACCATCGGAGCTCTATAAACACCTTAGATCTACCAAAAGACATATCATCGAAAAATCTCATGATGATATTGTAACATCTCTTCCAAAAGATAAAAATGCATCAGCGCTGGAGTCACGACTTCAATTCCATAAACAATTCATGATAGGTGCTCAAACAAATAAAGTAGGGTTAGGATCTAGCGGGAAAGTTCAGGATATAGACTTAACAAAATCCTGTATTCGACAAGATGAAAACGATAAATATCGAGTGCACGCGATGAATCTAGAAATTCAAAATGAGTGGGTGACCATAGGCGACTTTTGTATTCCATTAGCATTGAGGTGGCGCACCTTACTTCATGATTGGTCTCCAGCCTTATTAAAATTCTATCCAAATGCATTCCAAATGACTCTCCCAGATCAAAGTAATTTAGTAAGATGGGGTAAAGCTACCGAAAAGTCTTGCAATATCTGTGGGGAGGCAGTAGGAACGGCTAAATACTTGTTGGTAGGGTGTAGGGTGCTATTGGAAAAAGGTCAATACTCGCGGCGCCATGATAAAGTATTGGAAATCATACGTGAAGCGGTTAGTCTTTCAGTAGCTAGAGCGCAAAAGGATATAACAACCACCAAAAAATTCATAGAGTTCATTAAAGAAGGCTCGTCTAAAAAAACAAAACAAAAGCCTCACTCTATCTTGGAGGCGGCTCGCGATTGGACTATAATGATGGATACGTATGAGAAACAGTATAGAATTCCTGAGGATATTGTTGTCTCGTCATCCATACCGGACATATTCCTGTACTCTAGACAGTTAAAGCGCATGATACTTGTGGAGCTTACTGTTCCGTGGGAAACTAACATCCCCAAAGATCACACAATTAAAGTAAACAAGTATTACGAACTGACCAACGAACTGTCCAGGAATAGGTATATAGTTAATTTATATGCGGTAGAAGTGGGAGCGAGAGGTATAGCAGCGAAATCTCTCTATAACCTACTTAAAGATCTTGGCCTCTCTAGAACTATCATCAGTACATATCTAGAACGGACTTCAAAGGCGGCATTGGTAGGTTCATTCCAAATTTGGTTAGTTAGGGAGAGGAGTGCAACGAGTTGATGGTGAGCGTGATTGCGCATTTTAAAGGGGCCCCTTAAACCTACACTTGGGTCGCAAGTCCCAGGAGCTGTTTGCGCTCCTCTCCCTGCAACGCAAGGGGCCATCACCCGCACGGTGAATCCATGGAATGCTAAGAAGCTTCGTCTCATGTATTTTTACAATTGTATTTTTTTTTTATAAATCTTTATAAAAATCCAATTAACCACAAAAAGGAACGTAAATCGCATATATTTTTAAAGACACAAAGTCCATGGCGAGCAGTAAAGTTTAAATGTTACATCTTTCTAGATTTAATACTGTTTGCTGTCAAACCCAAGATGGATTATACGTCCAAAAAAATCTTCTGCAAGTTTATTTTGGGGACTTGGATGGTCTGTTTGTTGCCTGGCTCCTCGTCTTGCATTTCTGTCAGCACTCATTCTGGCTAACTAGGGTAGCTACTCTATGGGGTACTTAGATAGTTGCAAAGAACACATTGAGCACTTAGTTCCATTACAACTTATGATAAAGTTTTAAAGTGTAACCAAATTACTTAATCTTACTTCTTTCTCCATGCGCAATAAGAAAAGCTTCATGGTTCTAATCTGGTTAGACTAAGTTAAAAGGTTATAGAACTATATCAGCCAATTTCTGGAAATGAGAAAGAGCAAATAACCTACTTCTGGATGCAAGTTCTCTGGAACCAATGTCCACCACGAGTTTGAGCCCATGAAAGTATGAGTGAAAACTGGGTTCTTTAATAGTTCAGCTCCCTGGAAAATCAAGTTTTTGTGACAGTCACTAAAGGCACTGACCCTATTACAGTTAGACCAATAGATTGAAAAATACCCTGCTTAGCTCGAAAATACACATTAAAGTTTACTTTATAAATACATGTTATGTAAACAAACAACATCAAAATCAAATACTAAAAGAGAGAAAAACAGTTCCTGGGACTTTCGACCCACGTGTAGGTTTAAGAGGGCCCTTTTAAACTCCATTAACGCTCACCTTCACTGGTTACACTTCTCTCACTACCCAACCAAATTTGAAACGAACCTACTAATGCCGTTTATGAAACACTTTCTAGAAATGAACTAATTATAGTTCTATAAAGATCTTCGAGAACTGCTTATAGTTTTAGAAAGGCTAAGATCTTCGAGAACTAATGGTAGTTTTAGAAAGGAAAAAAAAATCACTATTATACCTCTCGCTCCCACTTCTACAGCGTACAAATTAACTGTATATCTATTCCTAGTCAGTTTGTTGGTCATTTAGTAATTGAACTTGTTTTTAGGGATGCTATTTTTCCATGGAAGAGAAAGCGCGCTTTGTAAATATAGCCTAATAAATGTATCTTCTATTTCCCCGTGAAAATCATAAAATACATAAAATAATAAAAAACATAAAATTTCGTTAAAATCCTTTATCTAATTTTGTGATGTTGTAATTATAGCTGAAGGTGATTTTTTTTTGTTCTTTAGTGAGTATAAGGAAATATATGTAAAAAATGTCAAAACCTTATATGTGAAATATGTCATGTATTATTTTGAAAAAGCAATAAAATTTCATGAAAATCTGGTTCACGAGTAGCACGGAACGTAGCAGATATTATATAGCAAATTTTGTCTCGCAATGTCTAACATTTATTATATCTATAGATAAATATCTAAACTATGCCTTCGTATTAGTTTGCAAATTGCTTAAATTCAAAATAAGCGCCTCGAAGATTGTTCAATATTGTAGAAACCTCTGTAAACTAATCTGTAAACTTTGCACTGTACCTGCCATATGGGGTCTTAATACTCTTAGAAAACGCACCTACATTGTTAAGGACTTATCCGTATTATACAACGAAACTATATGTATAAGTATTGTGGTATAATGGATAGAGGCGTATATTAAAATGTCAAATAATTAAAAATAGATAGTCTGTTTGTATAATAAATAAATACTCGAGAGTATCTATATTTGTATATTTTTTATATCCTCTATGGACAAAACGTGATGCTACACTCTTGTAGTCAATTAATTAAATCTGTAACGAGAAGTACGTTTTCAGACATTACTGATAAACATACCCTGTAATATTGTATATGATGTTTAGTATATAACCTTCTTCAGTAAATGAACTGTATTTCAGATTGAATACTAAATAATCAAAACCCACTTGTAATTTCAGATTTGAATGCTTTACAAAAATCTAACTAGCCTTTATTATATAAGTATAGATTATTGGTTCTAAATAATGTACCTTACTCTGATAATATTTAACAGCAGTTTTAAAAACTTTTTAACTAATTTATATATATTTTTAGCGGCCTCTTTATTCACCTAAAAATTCATGTACGTAATATTATTCCGCTCTAGATTTTAATGTTCAACAATTTATTCCTTAAAAGCTTTAAACTTCAACCAAAACTGAATATTCATAAAATAATGAATTAGATAGCTGACTGATGTTACCAGGCTAGGTTGGTTTACGTTGGGTACTTCTATACTATTATGTCTTACGGTATTCTGCTCTGGGGATCAGGGGCAGATGTGGAATCAATTTTTATTTTACAAAAAAGAGCCGTTCCAGCTTTATTCAACATAAGTCCTAAGGAGGCTATTAATTTAAATAAAAGAATTAAAAATATATTATTTAGTAGATGAATCCGCTATCTTACATTGTAAAGTTTTAGTTGATTTTATTAAATGTTGAATGTTTAGCCCACAGCAAAGTAATATAGGGATCAAAGATTGTATAAATGAAAGTATCTGATGAAAAAACTTAGAATTCCTTTTACTCGAACTTGTTAAAGTATAGCTATTGTAGTTCATTTTTATCTTGAAAAGCTGTTCAGTAGTTTGAAGAACAAGCGAATTGAAATTGTAATTACATTACGAATTTTAAGTCACAAATATTTAATTATTAATAATATAGTATTAAATTCCACCTATCAATAAATTTTATAACATTTAATTGCGGGCTCCTTAAAAAAGATTATTCATATTAGTACGATTGTTACAATTTATATTTATATGTAATAAATATAATTTTAATAAATATATTACGAAGCATAACCAATTTCAATTGAAAATAGAGATTTAAAAAAATAAAATAAAAATATACTTGTCTCAATTAATTTTAGAAGCCATATCACTGAGTAAAATATCGTAAATGAACAGTAATAGTTACATTTCTAATAAAATAATCTACACAATCCTATCACTTTTAAATATTGAAGATATTAAATACAATTTACTTAAGTCCTTCACCCCTTTCATCGCTGTCAACATTTTCAATTATAAATCTTTTTAGGAGTAAGTTATACGGAACGATTTAATTCTAAACAATTTTCCTTCACATGAGTTTGGAAATTACTCTTTGTCAAAGTAAGTACCCTTGATGCTATCTCAGCATCGAAGCAATTTCACCTTTCGGCAAAATTAAGTATTTACCTTTACGGACGATGTTAAGGAAGTGCCATTATATTCAGCTACAAGGGATTACCGCTGTTTTAATAGACGTATCTCAAACAAACTAATTTATTAAACGTTATCGCAAAGAAAATGTTCACAACTTCGTTAAGAAAAGACAACATTTTATTTCTCTAATTTTATTAAATAAGCCACGAACACATATTCGACGAGGATCGCCGATGTTCAATTTTCCTCAATATGAACAAAATGTCTATTCATGTAATCGCGAAGGAATGCAAAAATTCTATTTATATATAATATTATATCGAGTAGATGGTCCATTTATTTATTTATTTTTTCTATTTTCCTATTCATATTCGTCATTATAGGGACCTTGGGGACATCTTTTAGTCTTTTTTCGAAAATCCAAACTAATTATAACTTTGTAGTACATATATCAAATCATTGAAATATTTAAAAACCGACATTAATATTTAAAATATCTATATACATTTATAGCCATGATAAGGTTATTTAAACATTGATGAAAAAGATTACGAATTGAGATAATAATTTAAATTTAAGTAATATATTTTATTATGGCTTAATATCCGATTATTTTTTAAATGTACTTAAGTGGTGCCTAGATTAAAAGGGAACACTATGCTACTTTCGATACTTTACTACAAATTTGACCTATTTTGCCGGATTGAGTTAATTAGAAGAGAAAATATATTATCTTTTATTTATATTTCAAGTAGGCACTATTCTATGATAAAGATAAGTGTTTTAAAGGAACTACTGCATTAATATAGAAACTAAGATATTTAGCCAAAATGACCTTTTCCCTTTCGTAGCAAGTAACGAGAAATTACTCGTGTACATGGAAAAAGAATGTTCAAACATAAATACGTCTACTATTAGCGAAAAGGGAGTGAACTGATGCATTTGTATAAAACCTTACTTCATGCAACAAGGTTATTGTTTATCAAGAACTTTACAGTTTTCAAGAAAAATAAACCCTGTGACAACTAAAGAAGCTGCATCTACTTTCTACGGTACTAAGATCCTTTTACGTTTTCATGCTAGGTGCACTTATAATAGCACTCACGGCATCTCTAAAAATTACAAAGAAGCATAAAACCTGATGAAGAGACATCAGAATCGTGCAAAAAGATGCCAGACACATTTTATCTCAACATGCTAAAATAATTGCAGATCTGAGTATGGAGAAGTCAAATTACACAAATAATCAAAGAGGATCGCTGATATTTAAATTACAAAAATGTTTGTCATCGCAACGGAATGTGCAATTTATAAAATAATATATATTTTTAACTTCTAGACTGTAGCTAAGGCAATTAGTTTAATAAACCATTTCTAATAATTTATTTAAAAATAAAACGATAATTTTTATGTAATTACTAGTAATAATTGGATAGAAATGTTAGTAGGTTGTCAGCTCAATGTCGCATAAAACACTATACCGAACAGCTGTCATGTTGGCTTGCTTGCTGACTGTGAATTATCTATATATATATACTTCATTACAATTATAAGACGTGCAAACAACGGACCCAAACTACCGACGGACCTGGAAAAACATCAGTGAGCCGAACAAAGAATTGTCCCGTCTGGAAACTGAACCTACATTATGAGTGGCACCAAACTTTAAATAAATAGAGAACAAGAACATGGCCATGTCATGGTTCGTAAACAGTATTATGTCTCTAGAAGAGCTCCAAATACATTGAAGATACCACAATTTGGTATTACTATTAGGCAATAGTTACCAACCTTATGCAATGAGAGAGACGTTATAAATTATTTCATAGATTCCATTTATTTTGTCACATATTGAATACAAATTTATTTATAAATAATGTAAACTAAACTTTAATTGGTCAATCTGATCTTGAAGAGAAACTGGCTTTTATATATTACCACCCTCTCAGATAAGTTCCAAATGAATTTACTATTAAAGCTACGTCGCCCAGGATGATTTTAAAGCCGTAAGCCTAACCCCTAACTATATCTGCTTTTTTTCCGTTTTATATTAAAAAAAATAGTTTTTATTGCTCAGCACCATTTTTTTATTATTTTGTTTTAATTATTTTAAAATCCTACATGGATAGTTATATTATATTATAAAAAGGTAAGTAGGTAATATAGGGTTGTCTTAGAAGCTAAGTAAACACTAATTAATACAAGTAATTAAAGTAATTATTAAATAACTGAAAATTATTTATTTCAAATTAGTAAGACCATTTTAATTTTTCTACAGTATGAATTCAATTTGAAAACAATTTGCTTACGCAGGAGTTTGGAAATAACTCTCATTCAAAAGTAAGTACTCGTAGCTTAGCAGTTATCTCAGCGTCGTAGCTATTAGTTTTCTCTATATCTATAATAATAAATAAGTGTAAAGACAATTTTACAACCATTATATATTTTGTGTTAAGTTATGTGACTTAAAAGTAAATAAAGTATATGAAGACGTAAAAAAGGTTTTTTGAAATAATTTTATTAGTACCTACGTACCTCGCTGCTAAAAAAATAAATATCCTCTTCTCCCTTTTATAAAAATGAAAAAATATGTTACAAAAATGTTAATGTATATAGATATCTTAGTATTCTTTTAAGTTTACTTAAGAGATACGCAAAATATATAATAAAAGAGTAAGCTCCGGTATTTAATTTAAATTTAATATAAAATAAAATGTAGCTTAATGTACGGATAACAAATGCAAGATGTTTCTAAGCCAGAGCTCTGCAACGTGATTAAAATAAAGCCTGGAAAATTCAATCAAACAATTTATAATAATCAATAAAAGTTTAGATGAACGGTTAGATTATTTATATTTTTCATAACGTTTAATACCCTACCTCTACAAAGTATGATATGAACTTAAAATTCGAACAAAAATGCACTGGTTCTGCTCTCAATAGTATCGTCCTTCAGTCGATCGAATAGCTTCTTAACCAAAGTCTTGACTCTTCACTAACTTTATTATACAAACGAAGTACTAACTATAAGTTATTAAATTAAATATCAAATTTTAATGGAGTTCTATTGAAGTGTTTTATGAAAGCAAATTGTCTGACATCCTTATTTCCCGTTATCCTTTTCAATATTAATTCCAGACTGCCGTACTCTTCACTATATAGACTATTTAAATATTGGGTAATATAAATCCAACGAAGTAGAATATTAATATTATACCGGAGTGATTATATTTATAGTATTTAGCTACTATTGATAAATAAATAGTACTTCGAATATAAATCATCATCGCGAAAATGATAAACTTCTTTTTTTTTATTTATCTTAATATCAATGTAATAAGTTTATACACCAGATTTGTATACCACCTATAAATATTTCCTAATAATGAAGGTATTTTATTTGAAACAAAAATATACAAGTACTTGACTTTCAGGATTTTCTCTGTATTCGCTTTCACGTGATATAAAGAATAGAATAAATTCAACAAAATTTATTATAACTTAAACTGGATTTACGACGGTCACTTACTTTGCCGGACAAAGCGGTTCAAGACGCTCAAAACCAAGCAGCTTAGCTGTGGAAAAATAAAATATTAAATATCCAATTCGCTTTTATAAAATAAATTATCAATTCTATTTGCAAAATGTAGTTTTTATTTACTTTTGTGTAATGTTTTGTTTACTTGTAATTATTTCGAGATATATAAATAACTTAAGAACATAATTTATTACCAATAACCCGAGGCGATAGAGTTAATAATTACAATTTACATAAAAATAACTGTAACTAAAGGAGATCTATGTGAAAGGAACCGGCATAAGCTTCAAATAAAAGTTGTAAAGGCGCCGTGTAGTTCAGTAGAAACAAATTCAATAAACCGTACCGGTTTAACTCTCAATTGTATTCCAGCTCTCATCAAGATATCGGTTTTAGAAGACATCTAAATAAAGTGAAGATTCGTATACGAATTATTTTATTTAGTTTCCCTTTTGTTAAACTTTAGTTTCAGTCATGTATGTTTTGTGTTATATATATATATATATATATAAGTATATAATGTAAATATTAACTTAACAGCTTACCTGCATAGGTATTATTATAAATTACAATATGGAAATGTACATTTGACATTTATTAGACAAACAGATAACATTTAATATAATATACATATTTCTATTTTATGGTTTTTGTAATTCAATTTTTCATTTTTTATAATAAATAAATTTACTAAATATTTTTTATTTATACTTGGGACTTGTTGAGAATCTGCATCCAAACATATCATCTTATCGTACAATGCGGGAAACCAGCTAGTAAATGTCAAAAAGGATGCTGGGTTTGGCTGTACTGCCTGTGCCACTGCTGTCTTTGTACATTAAATTAACCTATAGCACAACGACGTCAAGCTTTCAGGAGCCGTCACATTAAGATTAAATATTTACTCATTTCTTTATTTGTATCTTTTATAATTTGAATTAATACCAGTGATCACTTGTGTACGTCAAATGAAAGTACCAGAAGGGCCTATTTTGATATTTCATTATCATCATCATACCATACTTAATGCAATAAGCTCTTCTGTAAGAACACTTCACACTTTACATTAAAATTACGAGGGCCCCAAAAGCGCCCAGGTAATATGTGATGGAGAAACGTTGATAAAAGTATATTATTTTGAACATACTTATTTGTAAATATACTATAAATATTTCCGCAGCCAATAATATTCAATAAATTAATAATTAAGTTTAAATTTACTTAAAATCCGAGATAATATTAAATCAAAAGTAATTAAAACCAATAATAATGTTACCTTTTGTAATCTTAATTCAGGTATAATAAACTGCATTGCAACCTTCAAGTCCCTTCAAGGTTTTTTAAACATTAGCTTTTAGTTCTTTTGGTATATAAATACGATTACAATAAAAGAAACATACCGTAAAAGGAATAAACGTTATAACTGTTTTAAAATAAACACATATTCACATTTTATTAAATTACATTTAAAATATGATATAAATCATAGTTATTAATAAATATACTTGAATTTTCCCTAAAATGGTCGATCATTGTCTTATTTACTGCTTACTCTGACTGATAAGGGCATTATTGGATGAATAGAAAGTTTCTTAGAAATTCTTATCTGAGTTTCAAACTTGTCGCAATGATCGAGTAAAGTGGGATATTGTTATTTTATTTATATTTATCATAGGAATGTACCCAGCTCGCGGCGTGAACCGTTAACGCTGCGAATCCGCCAAGCTTAGAGCCTAATGGGTTCAAAACTAGTCGGGCACATTCCGATTATTATAATTCCACGTAAATACAGCCGGGTAAATATAAATTTCCTGGTTCATGATAGTTTAAAAATAAAACAGTGTTCTAGTTTTGCATAAACCAATGTCGGAAAGAGGCTGTGGAGAGCTTGGTAACCCAACCGAGTGAGTGATTTGAATTGGTCGCCCGCGTTCCCGACCCTCTCTATTACCGTATCAAGCTGATGGATATCTTAATCAATACATTCCTTAGTGGAAAAAAAATGTTTTTAGTGCCAAGAAATACAGTCTTACTTAAAGTTTCTCTTTGCGTGAGCGATTATTTTAAATATTGATCCTTAATAGAACGTGGAAAAGATTTTGAACAAGATAAATAATAATGATATATAAAAATAAAGTATTTATTTCGCTAAAAAAAACACAGATTTAAACAAAGGCAAACCAGCAAGTATAATATTCTTATATCATAAGTTCCCACTCTACAACTAAGTTAAGTCAACAAAAATATTATTGCGAAATCTAAGTATCAAAAATTAAAAGTATACCAGCTTTGTTTTAGTTTTAAAAACATATTTCTGTAAAGAAAAATATTTTAATGTATATGTATGTTGTGTGCTAGCTTGTGTGTGTGGGGGTGAGTTGGTAATCTCTACTAGAGTTAATGTATTCAATTTATCTTGGGATCGGAAAATTACCCACAAACAACTTTCATTTGCTTTAATATTCTTTAGAACCACCTAATAGTATCATTTAAGACAATGGGTTGTTCAAAGCTTCGTAAACTAAAACATACTTATTTATAAATTAAAAATACAAAATCACTCAAACCAAGATATAATTTTTAAATTATTTTCATTAAAACATTAACTTGACCTTCTTATTAAAAAAAAACAACGTTGTCACTGTCACAGTTAATGCGAACATAAACTACACTGGCACCAAAAGCAAACCTAATGTAAGCCCATTCCCGGCAACTAGTGCCCTGTATTGACTCTTCTCCTAGGGGACTGTCTGAATAAGATTGTATTTTTATTATTGTGCATTTTATTAAAAGATTTATTCTTCATCAAGCTCGTAGAAATACTTCAAAACTTGCTTTCTTCGCTGCATTTTTTCGGACTTTTCGAAGTTCTTGCTAGCATTTTTTTTCCTTAAACTTGTTCTAAACTAGGTGAATCTTTCTCAGTAGTGTCTGTTTAGATAGCACAACTTTTCTTTTTTACTCTTGTTTGTTGGTTTCTGGGCCCTATTTTCGACAATGATTTCAGTAACTCTAGTAAAATGGAATGTTTTTTCTAGATATAGACTGCTTTTTAATATTCCAATTTTGATTTTCTTTGTTCAGGCTCTAGAGGAGTACGCAACGCAGTAACTGGCAATGATAAAAACGCAGATCTTCAACCTCCAGCACACTTGGTGAAAAGGTTACCTGCCAACCATAGCGATACGACCGAGACGAACCCTACGTAATGCCTTTTTATAGAACTTAGCAGCTTGGTTAAGGGCTCTCTTCTTGGAACTCACATCCGGAGCTCGAAACCGCAAAGGTTTCGAGCATCAACCCAAGTAACATCTGCCAAATGTTTTTGCTTTTCAGCATATCCACATTCGGCATTGTACCATGGGAGAGCTTTGACACCAATAGGTACATCTGCAAAAGGAATAAAATACTTCATTGCCTGATGTACCACATTAGTTATAGCATCCGCGCAACTCGACGGATTTTCAGAAGAGAAGCAGACCTGCCGCCAAGGATAAGATACAAAGAAGTGACGCGTCTCATCCCAATCTGCTGACTTTTATTTCCATATTCGCCTAACACCATAGGGATCTGAACCCGGCTGGGAACAAGTAAATATAGATTTCACCAGACAGTGATCGGGATATCTACAGATATCTGTCCAGATCAGTTGTCAGCAGAAGGTCCGGGCAATTAGCTGTGTGGCTTTCTACATCAGGTAACCTTGTCACTTGCCTTACCAGCTGAAAGAGGTCCAAGGACATCGCAAAGTTCCGCGCTTCTTTTCCAGAATCGTTGGTCTTCTGGTATGGGAATAGCTAGTCTTGATGACAGGCCTTAAAGTCCCCCAGAAAGACAAGCTGTGCTAAAGGGTACTGATGCATAGCCGTCTCAGCGGGCACACTGGGATATTTAAATAAGCGAGTTGTCTCCTGATCACCGCTGTGCGAACGCTAATACAAGAAAAATTTTTTCGTTTCCTCTGTCTACTACATAGGCAAGAAAAAGTGGGGTCTTCAAGGTTACGGAGGCGCTGGATACATAGGCTGTTCCGCGCGTACACAAACCCCGGCACTTGAGCGGAAATTGTACTTTAACGTGTACCCAGGGTAAGCAAGGTACGCAGCGCTCAAGGGACATTGTATCTGCGTCAGAAAGAGTAAGTCAAGTAAGTAGTCACTGATTTATTATTTTCTTTGTATTGATCTTATCTTTTCATGTGTTATTTACAATAAAGTAAGGATTATGAAGATTAGTCATATTTTCAAAAGTCCTTTTAATAATTTGGAGTTTGGAGTTGTTTGCAAGAAAAAATAAAACTGAATTCATTCACCAAAATCTTTGAACATTTTTGAAATAAAATATCACAAAAATTATATAAATACCTGTTTCAAAGTTTATGTAAAATCAACCCCTAATACCTATAAGACACCAGGATTACTTATGTTGGTATCTTTTTACTTTCCTACCTACCTTTGCGTGTTATGAATATTTAATTTGGATTGAGAATAATAATAATTGTCTAATGTGGCAAAATTAAGATAACTGTTGAATTTGAAAATTGAAAATGAGAATACAATTAGGTTACATAATGTCATACATTTTAAATAAATATAGAATGAAAAATAAACGGATATAGGCAGGTATTCGAACCCACGACCTCTGGTAAACCATCCCGTTTAATAAATCAAGTATCATGTACACACTCAATCAAAATTCTTGCGCTTCCGCCCACTACCTCGCATCTCATAAACGTTATTTAGACCTCTCATGCAGTATATGACAATACGTGTCTGATATAATTTACTCAGAATGATGAGTTTAAAGAAGTTGTATTATATAATTATTATTTTATTGGTATTAATTTTTGAAAGAAGCCTAATAGATGTCACCACCGTTCTGATAAAACACGAATATATACAAAGTGCTAAATAATAGCTCGGTAAGCTACCGATGTAGATTATCGGTTTATTTTTCATTCTGTATTTATTTAAAATTTAAATTAGATTTACATGGCTATACATTTTATAGATATTTTCAAATAATAATGTTATACTTTGCCCTCATTTTATATTTCCCGCCTAAATAAACAGAATTATTGTTTGTATAAAATAATAACCATTAAAAGAACAAAATATGTTAAAAATTAAAGTACCTATGTATAATATAACAATATATAATATAACAATATGGCATAATATGCAAACAAGAACATTCAGACAACTTACTCTAAATTTTGATAAAGAAAATATATTTATGATAAAAATAACCCTATGTTTTATTACATTAATAAATATTGCCATATCAATTTAATTAATTCTTGTTTTTTTTTTTTAACTCAAAGGTAATCAGCGCTATATATGGTTAATGTTTTATTAAATTTATAGAAGTAATTTTTAATATATATTTTCTAACTATATGCAAGTATATAAAATACTATGGGGAATAAATTTGTAATTTTTTTTTTAATTATTAAGAGGCTTATTTTTGAATACGGAAAAAAACATAAAACTGGGATGTTCTTCAGCACAAATTAAAGGTAATTAGGTAAATAAGAAGCCGCGATGAAACTGTACAGATAATATATAATTTTAGCATTATCTCGCTGCAAATTCGTTTGTTTTACGATATAATGTGTTAAAATAACGTAAATTAGATATTGGCCATAACGAACCCATTATGTGCTATGTGAGTGATTGAGTGAGTGAATGAGTGAGTGAGTTATTATCCAGTAGATGTGGAACTACTGCAGAGTTATAATGATTTTAAAATTGCTCTGATAAATCGAATATCAAGAAAGCTGACAGATCATTTTTACTGATATCATCGTCTGTATATGTACAAAAATAACTCGAACATTCAGTACTTAAGATTGAAATTCAATAAGTTATCTAATTTTAAGCAAATTAAATAATCACTTATAATAATATTTATCTAATCATTATAATCTAGTGTTACTTATAAACTTAAATGTCATTGATACCTATAAAATCGTCTTTATTATTATATCCTGCTACTGTTACTTTATAAACTCTTTTATAAACCTTAGAATTTAATAATATCGTAAAGGCAGCAGCTCTCATTGTAGTATTTTTTCCAATTAACGTCAGACATGAAGTCGTCCCCTTACACTCACTGTCTCATAATTTTCACTCATTAACATCTCTACTAAACTCGAGCAAATGACTTGGTAATAATGATTTTACATTTGTTCTCGGTTATTTAAATTAACAACTTCGCAAACAAAAACCATTTTCTCTTTCAGTAAATAGAATACTCGTTGTTAAAAAAGTAATATTATTTTATTATCGCATGTGTTTTGTTGGTACCCGGCCGCAAGTATTTTAAAGTATTGAAATCTATTAATAACTTTAAAAAAACTACGAATGAATAGTATATATAGTTTTCAATTAAATAAACAAGTAGTACGAACTGACCAACTACCTGACTAGAAATAGGTATATAGTTAATTTGTACGCGGTAGAAGTGGGAGCGAGAGGTATAACAGCGAAATCTCTTTATAACCTCCTTAAAGATCTTGGCCTATCTAGAACTATCATCAGTACATTTCTAGAACGTACTTCAAAGGCGGCATTGGTAGGTTCATTCCAAATTTGGTTAGGTAGGGAGAGGAGCGCAACCAGTTGATGGTGAGCGTGAATGCGCATTTTAAAGACATTTTTTATTTTTTTTATGTAATGTAATGTAATTGACTGATATATTCGAAACCACAATATTTCAGTTTGGCAAAATGGTTTTATTTAAAAATAATAGCATCGAGAAAAATAAAGATTGTAGTAAATTCAAAAAGCAGTACAAAAAAACTTGGTAATGCTCCAATTTCATTACATATATGCAAAGTAAAGAGCCTCTTGTTAATAATGAATAATGTACTTGTGCATTAAATAATGAATCAGGAAGAACATACATTAATTAACTGAAAGCTGTAAGGAAAGAAAACGTTAGATCATCATCAAATTAAACCTTTCATGAATCATAAACATAACCAAAATATATAATTATTACTTTAGCCCAAATGATTTGTTTAGATATTCAACCATTGCTATTATAATATAATAAATATATAATTAACTCTAACGTGTCCTAAACCGTGCCTTATAAAACATATTTAAGTGAATATTAGTTAGTGACGTCAAGTTTTTAATTGTACTACTGTAATATTTTTTATAAAATGATAATCAGATTGAGTTTGATATATTTTTAAAGCGTTTGAGTTTTTATTATGTTTGAATATTTTTACGGGTTTTTACGGTTTTTTCTTTTTTACAAGTATTCTTCAGGCTTTACCAACAGAATGGCCAGTAGAAGATATATATAATAAAAAAAAATGTGGATTGGTGGAAGAAATAAATTTTAACAAAAGTAATAGACAATCAGATAGACTTATACTAATAAGACAATAATTATAGATGTTTAGTAATGAATGCACGTAACAAACAAAAAATATATAATAGAAAGAATCAAATTCCGCGCTACAAAATAGAACAAGACTAACAATTCTGAACAAAAGTAACAATTAAAGTAAGAACTTATACAAAAAAAAAGTATCACAGTGTTTTTTTGAATAGGCGTTTGAATTGTTCAAAACTGATATTGAAGTCATGTCTTGAGAGAGATAATTCATTAGCACAATACATATTCGTTTTGAAAAGCAAATTTGGTTCTAAAGTGACTCGAGATTTAATGCGTTTGAAAATCATCATCATCAAAATGACATTATAAAAAACATCCGGCAACCGTCTGATCTATGTAAATAGTTGTGGCCTAAACGGGCTGACAACCATCAACCATACGAAGAAAAAATCTTACATCCCGTGTCAACTCACACAATATAATTATCGCCTCGTCTGTAAAGTCTCATAAAATCTATCCTGTCTAAACGTAAATGTATAATTTTTGGGGATTGTTAATAAAATATTTGGGCAAAAGTGTTAAAGCGGCGCTATTTATATGATGTGTTTCAAAGGCTTCCGTTATGTCCGTTCCCTAGAAACAGGAATAAATTTATTACAAATATTAACGTCAAGCAGATATTATTAATTCCGTAGTTGTGTATACAGATGCTCAACATAATATTCAAATTAGAAATCCAGAGAACTTGCATTACAAGTGTTTCCCAAATTGTTTTAAAGACAACATTTTATTAAAAAAGCAAACTCACTATTTTGTGTAAAATTTAACAACAATATTTTTTATTCAAATAGAAAGATTGCTTAAAAGATATAATGCATTAGCAAAATTAAATGTAATAGTTTATTTTCATTTAAATATATCTGACAGTTATCATCTTGTTTTCAATCTTCATATTAAATTTTAAATAAATAGAAATACATGAAAATATTTCAAGAACAGAAGGCTTTCACATTATATGGTATGTATTAAATTTGTATATATTACATTTTGTAGAGGCAACCTCTTGGTAACAAAACAATAATAAAAATTTACATATTTTTGTATAACAATAAATATTTTGACGGTGAAACAATAATATATAGTAATTCAAATTTAGTTTAATAACTATTTAATTTTGTTTAATTACTCAAAATCTTCTAAATAACAAATACGTATGTATGCAACCCCTGCCTCTTTGGATTTCATCATTTGAATAATATATTAATAACGTTAATTCAATATATTTCAGTAATACATTGAATACGACGAATACGACGTCAGAAACAAATTTTTCCACAAATATTGTTATATTTGGTTTCGTATGTTTTATGAATTATATTTGACTATACGTCTTTTAGATGAATTTTGTTGAAGATTTTTGATTGTTATCAGTGAATAACTGAATGAGCAAATATTGTAACATCGTAATGTAACAACCTCAAAATATTAGTTATTGTTTTTTTTTTTATAACGTAATAAATAGAATGAAAGAAATCAGAGGTAACAAAAATAAATACGGCGGTGGCTTTTGCCCAAATTTATTTTCCTTTTTTATATAAACATTTTAGCACTCAAGGAAATTAGTTTTCATTTGGAACCCGTAAGTAAGAAAATAATTTTGATTTTTTAGTGGAGCCAGTAATTTTTTCTCCATCTTAAGATTACCCATATGGCACAGCGTTTTAAAATGTTATCAATATATTTAAGCACTACTATTGCAAAGTCACTCACATTTACACAAATGTCGACAGGTCAGAAAATTTCATAGCAAGTATTTATTTTTAGCATTAATTTTTACTATTCATCCCAGTAAAATATCACATCATTAGGGAACTAGTAGTATAGATTTTTCTTCGTTTCTCAGTGCTACAAGAAAATCAAGTAAAAGAATATAACTATTAAACAATTTATATATCATTTGACCTGATTCGAAACTTATTTTAGGACACCTTCGTAATTAAGTCACTCTGCGTGCTCTTGAATGACAAAGTATCAGGTCAGTCATATCGTAATTATCATCATGAATCCTTCATGAACCCTCATTGACATTTTAATTTTGTTTAGTCTTTAACCATTGTTACCGTGCTCGTTGGTTACTACATCTCTGAACAATTGATAATTAGTTTTTGAAAATTATCTTTTCAGAGTCTGGAACCATTTTGCAAGAAATGTTTAAAAAAAATAAGCAGTATAAAAATAACTTTTAATTTAATAAGTTACCGATAAGAAATTCATGACTTCATTGTAAAAATTAAAGCAAATGTTTAAAATAGATTTTATTTTTACAAGCTTTCGTTTAGTTTCACCTGTCCCGGTGTTTGTTTGTCAGCAAATCTTGCGAGCTAAATTTCACCTACTTTCCAGTGTCCGAGCTAAAGTTTAGCATGTATCTTAGTTACGCGTGACAATGGCATCATATAAATTTATTTTTATTGACGATCCAATATGGCCGCCGTGGTACATACGTGGAGATAAGTAATTAAAAAAGGATTATGACAAAGAAAGAAAGAAAGAAACTAAAATGTGTTTTATTTGTCAATCACAAAGTGCTTTTACACTTTTATATATATAAAAAAATGTGTCTGGTATAAAAACGCAAATATTTGATACATCAGGTTTAATTTTTTTAATTATTAACAAGTAATGAAATCTTGTTTTTTTTTCTTTTGAGTTTATTAAAATGGAAACTATGAAGATTCAATGGAATATGCTGTAATCATAATTATAGTTGTGTAAGCTTGACACCATGGACCAAGACCATTTCGTATTGAAGTATGGAAAAAAATATTTTACAGAGATTTTTAAGAGAAATATTTTATCTTTTGTTGCTACAATTTTTTCTCAATCTAAACTGATATAATAAGACTGAAGAGTTTGTATTTTGTTTGGAATCGCTAGTCTCTGGAACGCCATTCGAAAATATATTTTTTTCCAATTTATTCTAGAAGGTTGCAGGCAACCAACATACAGTGACCGTTACAACCAGTATTAGAGTGCTTTTAAAAAATACATCAAAGTATTGGAGAAAAGGCAAAATATGGCAATGGTGTTTTTCATTTTATTTTGTTGTGAATGTTTGGACTCTGAAAACAGTAGAATCTTTTAATAAAATATTTTTTTATTTCAAAGGTTTTTTTTACTACAATTTTTTTTCGTCGCATACCTAAATAATTAGTAAATATCTCGAGTTTCTCACGTTACAAATGTGCTGGTAATTTAGTAATATCCGTAATAAGATATATGTCAGTATATTAAATTATCAAAACATTTTTAAGGTTAGAATAATTCTGAAAAATCACAACTAAAGAAAATCAAATGTTCTTATATAACGGAGGTATTAAAATAGCGATTAAGACCATATTTTGTAATTTAAGTACCAGGTGGTTTCCTATTGAAGAGAATGTAACTTACAGCACCAACATAGCCATTCATAAGTACCATTTGGTAATATTCTGTTTTCGAAAATCAACATTCAGTTACAATTATTCAATCAGGATTTAATTTAAGTCAGAACAGTTAAAACTTTATTTCCAATAATATTACATTTTATGGTCTGTATAATGTGTCTGTGTGAATTATATTTATATATTTACGCGGCGGAAATATAAGTTAGGAGGTGAGCGTAAAAGTATAGCTACATTGTATGGAAGTAATTCGCCAAAAATATTTAAAATGTATATTTGGTTTAAGCTAAAAATAACGTATGAATCGTAAAAATAATGTATGAAACAAATCTTACTATAAAACTCGGTGTAACATTGTCATAACGATTCCACTATGTCAAAGGCACTAAACGGCAACATCGGAATTCATTAATAAACTGCTTTGAAAAACGAAGGAAAGTTTTTTTTGTCTGGAAAAGAATCTGTTTCTTTTGAAGCTTGACGTATAATGAAGATTATTCAAAACGATGATTTTATTAAAAAAGTAAATATAATAAATTGTTATACATTTTATTTAATAAAAATAAAAATAACAAATAAGAGGGAACGCCGCCATAACTAACTGGTACCATGTAATAAAAATGTAATGTAATTATCACTTCGTTATTTCAAAATGCAATCAACACGAGCTATTTTATTTTACATTGCTCTTACTTATTTTATCTTTATTACAACAAGTTTTCAGATAAATTATAAAGCCATCTGTACAAATTATTGAAAATAAATAATCAAGTACAAATGAAACACAAGCGAAAATAGCGGCATGGGTTTAAATAACTGAGAAGTTATTTTACACCTTTATGATTGTCTAAGTTTTATTTTGTACTTGAATTGAAACGTTTTGAGAGATAAATTTCATTAAAATTTCTATTTCCCATTTACTTTTAATTATGGTGTTTTAATTATACATACGAGTGTATATGATCTCTATATTATTTTAAAATCATTCCGTATTGGAATATTGTTGTCATTTTTGATGTTAGAAAAAGCGCCCTTACTTAGTTATACCGATTTTAAACTAGAGTGAGGGTTTTAATAACGATGATATAAATTCCATTAATACTTTATACCTACATTATGTCAGGTTTAAGTTTCACAAAGTTTATGAGTTGCCATTTTGCTTATTTTGAGTTTATGTTCGATGTAAATAGTTATTCTTTGTGTATAAGTAAGGCCGTAAAAGTGTTTTCTAAGCCTTTAACAGCATCAGAAATTGCATATTTTATACCCTGTTTTTTTTATATTATGTAGTTCTTTCTACTCCAGTAACCTGAGACTTACGTTACATATTTTCAATTGTTCTCAAGTTTATAAATAATTATTTTGTCCTAGTTTCTTTCTGATTCAAGGATTTATTCAGATTTCCAATCTGAGACATAAATTTATCATACGTGTTAGAAAAGTGTCTACACTTTTTTTATAATGCTTATTATTTTAAATATTAGTATCATTGTAGTTCTTGAAAAATATTATCTCACTCCCGTGAAAAAAAAAACAAACAAGTCACCCTTGTAGGGCGCAATATTGATGTTACGTCCGTCAAGTTTTATTCATTGAGTTTGATAGTGTCCTTGCCGAAACATATCTAGATTGGTCAATCAGTATTTTACAACTTCGCACGTATCGCAGTTAAGTACGCTCCTTAAAATGCATATAAAAATAAAACTAATACATATACGTTTACTTTTGCGGGGCAAGTCGTCGACTTTTGTTACTTATCTTGTGCATTCTTTTAGTATTTTGTTATGCTTGATTTTTGGTCATATAATTTTCAGTAAGCTAATATTGTACATTTGTTAATTGGTTGGTTAATCTTCCTTTTGAAACGTACAATTATAATATTCTATAAGCAATTGTCTATTTAAACCCTGATAAAGGTGACATTTCAACTCAAGCCAACTACTGATCTGGAAGCTGCCGGAAAGCTTTCAATCTTGTAAAGCCTAAGGCACCTCCTACAAGTCACCTGTAGCTCCTTCCCGAGAGCTTCTGCAAATTAGCCAATCTGATTGTTTTCCCGCTTGATACAGAAAGCAAATATGCGACGGTTTGTGTTTGGAAATCAAGCTCGTGAGGGTTGATATTCTCGAAAGTTACATGTTCTCTTTCACAATTATTCCTCTTTTCATGTGTTATATATTTCACATAAGAGATAATATTTGAAACACTGGGTTTATTTAGGATTTTTTACAACAAAACGATTTCCATAAATAAAGTAAGCAAGAACCAAGGTAAGCTGTTCCAGAGGAGAGTTGTGACTAGGTAGATTTCTCGATACCTATGAACGTTAGCTAGATGGCTAGTTTTTTTGTAATTTCGACACGCTCTTTGATGTAGTACACGCCATGGGTATCAGTATTCGTTGTACAATATCTGAAAAACTACAAAGACTAATATAGAAAACTAAAATACCTATGTTGACTTTATTAACATCATTGTTTATAAGTTACCTATGTTCATTAATAATATGTATTAAATTGGAATCCTATGTAATGAAGTGCTTTTTTAAAAAGAAATATATTTCTGTTATCAACAAACGAAGAATTATATAAACTAAAACATTAATATTTTCTAATATTAGAAAAATAACAAGTTTAATATAGAATCAAAGAATATCTAAAAATTAAAAAAATAATCATATTTGAGTCAATCGCCGTAGTGGCTACTCTCTAGAGCAAACATTTTTTTACGAAGCGTGACTCATATTTCATTTTAACATGCCGCCATGAACGCTCATAAATCAGTCTGGTGCCGTAATGATACACTCGAGGTGCTCCGATACATCTATATTGATTGCGTTATGTAATTAACGTATCCAACCATGTACCTCCCCCTCTATTCCATTGACCGATTCGTCTTTGTTGTTACGGGAAATAAAAATTTAACTAAATTCGAGATAGTTACACATTCGATTGTTAGGACAGTATATAATCTTAATAAAATTATATGACTTACTTTACTTTAGAAACATGATTTCTAAAAGTATAGACTTAGATTTTAAATGTTTATTCATGAACCACTCAATTTCCCAGCCACTATTAGTAAATAAGTGGGAAGGAATGTAGCACGATTAGGTCCACTCAAACTAGTACCTTTACTTTATATTCACTATATCAAATAAAACAAGGGGCTTTACGCTCCCTTCTTTAAAATGAATATAGGGAGCATAAATGTTTTTATATAGTTCTGAAAATTAGCCTAGTTTAAGTCACTCTTGTATATTTAGCTCTTCTTTCAGCTTACATTGTGAAACAATGTACGAATCAGAAGAGCAAAAACAAATACTCCTATCTTTTTTTTCTTAGTTTTAAACATTTGACTTGAATTACAGCAGGAAGTGATTAAAAAAATAGTGGGTTATTTTTGTGTTATTTAAATAAACGAATAATTTATATTTTATACTACAAATAGGTCATACTGGATTTTTTGTTATCATTTTTATTTTATTTTTTATTCAAAGAGACACTGGACTTGTAAAGCGTCAAAATTAAGTGATTTACGATAAACTGAAAATCTCAAATTATCAAAAAATAATAATAAAGAAAGAACTTAACCAATAGCCGAAAAAACTTAGCAACTCTACTGAAATTTAATACAAAATAATTACAACTTATTTTACACGTGTAACAATCAAAATAGAATATATTATACTAAGTTTGCAGACATGGTGGTGTTATATAAATATTGGTATATCGTTAACCTAAGTAATTAATCGACATATTAGGCAATGTTTGTAATATATATTAATTGAATCAGATATCTATATTACAATTCGATCGTCTAATGGGACTGATCACGCGGCTTGTGTTACCGCAATCAATGAGAGTTATTCCAAATCCAAACTATGGCATTAAACCAATTATATTTTAATTAAGAAAGTTTTATGTGACAAAACTAGCATTCATTAGAGCTTGCCTTTTTTTTGTTGAAAAATTATTTGAAGATCTAGCTATTAAGTAAAATAAACCTTTAAATTCGATTCATTAAGCTATTCAACTTTGTCATATATTTGCATGTATTATTATAAAATATAAATATATATATGGTTGTTGAATAAATGACTAGACATGTTCGGCTCGGGTGTTTGCTCAACTCCTATAATATGGTAAATAAATAAAGAGTATGATTATTCTGATTTTAAGTAAATATTAAGCACCGTCTTATTAAATAATAACCAACAATCTCGATGTTTGTTTAAAACGACACAAATTGGAACGAATTACAAAGTACGAGGAACAAAACTTAACAACCTGCAGGATATTTAGTGAAAAATTGGAAATAGGCGTTCAGAATAGATTAAGTAAAGACATTTCTAAATTTCCGAGTCTTGTGATACTCCATTTTAAGTGTTGTCACATTGCATGTATTAGTTTAGAATTTTATATTGTGACAATTTTTTAACGTTGTATATCCCGAGAGCGCTTTCGACTTAGATTTAAAGAAAACATGACATCGTACTACTTTCATTACTTTCTACAAATTACTTAAATGATTTAATGTATTTCATTAATATCGAGCGAAAGCACGTCGACCTGCAGGTGGTTTCTATTATCGAGTAAATTTTCTATGTGTTGTTTTTCGTAAATAAACATTTTTTTTCTTATATCTCTTTATGTCCGCTCACTCCGCCTATTGATTTACGGTATCGCCAGTGGACATAGCCACGTGCCCTGCCTGCAATACTCATTTTTCATTTTTTATGTTCACTACGAGATAATTCGACTAGAACTTTGGGGTACCAGCACAGTGACCTAACAAATGTTCACCTTTTTTAAAAGAGTTTCATATTTTTTTTCGCAATTGTAACCAATCTCCGTATCTGTTACTGTTACAGTAGTAATATCTTTACAGTGACAAGTAAGAGCAGAATAATTGTATCACGGTGAATCGTAATGCATCGGTCGATCAATGACTTGTGTGAGCGAGAGTGTCAGATTTATTTATTTATTTATTTATTCTTTATTGTCCAAAAAAAATGTACAATGGGCGGACTTAATGCTACAAAGAATTTTCTACCACTCAACCTGAAGAAAAAAACAATAAAAAGAATATAAATGGCAATAAGACAGTATTACTTAAAGAACTAACAATACAGAATACTTAAACTAATTATAATAAAATCATGTATGATTGTATGAATATGTAGATGTATATATTTAAATATAAGTATATAAATGTAAATGCGAATACGTCAACAAATATAATATATAATAATAATATATGTAACATAATAAAATATATATTTTAGTATAAATATTATTATATATATTTACGATAATCTTCTGTAGAAAGTTCCTGCTCTTTCCAAGACTCAAGTAAAATTCTTTCAGTTAGGAGAGTGTAATATTTCCTTCTGATTACAACAAAATACACCTTGTTTTAAATCGTAACTCTCTAAAATGAACGTAAATTTAACCAAGCGCTCTGTAAAATAAACGTCAAAGATAATGCGTCCTTCAATGAAGTCAACAAATCTGGGAGGGAAATATCTTGCAGTGAATAATGAATGTGTATCGTTTCTGCGCTGATTAAAACGAAATGTTTAGTCCATTATAAAAGAATTAAAAGAATAAAAGAAAAAAAAGAATAAAATAAAAGAATTTTATCACAAAATATAATTTAAATAATCTCTAACAATATTCTTAGTAAGACGCGTGTGACACACTGACAGATGATCCTTATCAATACGGACTGCGTAGGATGGATAATAAATATATATTTTTGTAATCTCAAGATATAGAATCCGAATATTTCTTGTATATAATTAATGAGCTCACAATTAAGTTGCGTAACTTGTCGTAAATTGGAATTTAAAAAAAAAATTATTTGTTTTTTATTGATCACACAAAAATTACTAGTCTAACATTTTTATTCATGGCACATACAGATTAATAGCGAGAGGTTCGCTACTTTTATTAAAATATGACTGAACTGACTTACAGGCTCCATAAGGAGAAGTATTATAGACTGGCAGCCTGCCAGGAGTAAAAGTAGACCGTGCGACGTTACAAAATTAGCGCTTAATACATTTTTGTATGAAACTCAAAAATAAGTAGTTAAATATATAAATACGTGTAAACTTATATCTATAATAAAAAAGGTAAAAAGGCCTTTGCTGAAAACAGCGGGATAGGTTTTGATGAAACTGATCATAACTTATGGTACGAGTACGTTGACAGTACTCGTATATTTTTAACTACGGAGAATTGTCTCAAAGTACTGGGCTATTATTAATTTAGAAATATAAGAACAATCGATGGCTATTACCTGGGCTGTGAACAGGAACTAGATGAAACTTAAAACTACATTTAAGCTTTTAGCAGGATTCTGTTATAGTAATTCGTTATAGTGTAAACTTATACTAAAAATAACCTTAAGCCAATATTAAAGCATTTAATGCTGTCTAGTAAGGAAGCGCTGACACGTGCTGGTACGTTCCTCTGTAGCATATTGCTAAAGGCACTCAGATGGTAAAAACCATATATTTTATACGGCGGTAAACTTACAGAGAAATAGACATGCTGCGGAGGAAGTAGGCGAGACGGGATTGCTAGGATATGGAGTCATTGGTAAGTGTAGGAAAACACGTCAATCCAATACAAGGAAAGCAAATTGGATCGAGTTTACAGACAGGGCATAGAACAAAGAACCGATGTAGAATAAGGTTTAAGAATATAAATAAAACAACGAAAAGTAACGATAGATTTAAGTTTTTAGTGTACTGTAAGGAAATTGAAGGAACTGTAACAACTTGAAAAAGTAAATTAAGAAACATATTTGTTTGCAAAATGTTTGTACATATTTTAGTAAAACATACAACAATAAGACAGAAATAATACATTTAAATGAAATTGCGAAACTTAATTATTGTCCTTAGTTATATATAAGAATAGCTGTTGCCCGCGACTGCGTCCGTGAGAACAGAACAGAGGGCTCGTAAGAAACTCCTTAGCTCAAGCTTTTATTGGTAAATATTATTTCAAAATTGTTCAAAAATGTCCTATTAATATTTTAAAGTAATAATACAATATAGCATAAATTCAACATAAAAGTTATTTCTAAGTATTGTTTAAGACATTTTTAGATTTGGTTAACTTACTTTTAAGATTACCTCTAACAAATAAACTTATAAATTATAAACCCACAAACATACAAATTTTACCTCTTTATAATATTAGAATTGATTGATCAAAATCCAAATATAAGATTATTATTCTTTGTTAACGTTTATATTGAAAAGGAGTGCTGAAAGCCGAAAATGTATTATAAATAAGCCATGTATAAATTATTTGTTTACTTTCATATTTATCAATGCTAAGTATATAGGTACTAATACCTATTATTAAGATTATAGTTTAAGAACTTGGTGTATGTTGAGATATGTGATCGTTGTGTATGTTAAGATAAAGTTGGTAAGAGTGAATTGCCCGATGTCGACTTTTACCTCCCTATAAAGTATTGTAGAAGAATGAGTGGAACGATTTCAAAAACTTTTTTACTCTTTGTGACTGTAAAAATGTTGTTTCACTGTACTGTGAGTTTCAAAGCATTTTTTCTTGACTTCTGATGTATAAGCTGGGTTGGCTGGGTCTTTTTTTTACGATATTTTTTTTTTATTATGGCATTATGTTTTCCTGCAAGGATAATTATAATGTTACAATATATTATTATTTAGAAAGCAGCTCGAGTTGCATACAAAAAGTGAATCCAGGAGAGGCGTGCAAAACTACAGGCCTGTTTCTATCTTACCTGTTCTCTCAAAGGTTTTTGAAAGAATAGTTCAAAATATTGTTTATCCTGATTTGCATAATTATATCTTGCAACAGCAACAAGGTTTCCCTACTGATCTAGTTCAGACTCTTGCCTCTAGAAAGCAATTTATACAGATTTCAGCAAAGCTTTTGATCATGTTTATCATAAAATACTATTAGAAAAAATTTGTACAGTATGAGGCAACTTATGGAGGTGGTTTAAGTCATAAATTATCAATGGGATTCAAAAAGATAACTAAATCTGGAGTTATGAATCACAGGTTACGGATATGAGTTTAGGTGTACTACAAGGATCAATTTTGGGTCTTACTTTTTTTTTTGGATTTTAATTATATTAAGAAATGGTTTAATGGTACTAAATTTCTAATGTACGCCGATGATATCATGATATATCCTAATATAGACAACTTCCTAGATCATATATTAATACGGAAAGATTTGGATTGGCTTAGCACATACTACCCAAATAATAAAATTCATCTTTGTATACAAAAATGTTAGAGTATTAAGTTCACTAAACGTAAAAATGTAAATAACTACTAATATTTGCTGTGCAATAGTGATCTCAAAAAAGTAAGTTTCATCAAAGACCTGGGCTTCATCTTCGACAGGAAGTTGCATTTTACATTCATTTGTTACACTTACAAATAATATAATTTTGTAATGAGACCTGCCTTAGAGTTTAGAAAATCTTCACCCATTAATGACTTAAATAAAACAGTTATTGAACCGCAGCTGGAGTATGCGGCGGCGATGTGGAACCCGCTTTACGATAAATACAATCAAACCATTGAGAAAGTACACATGAAATGCTTGCGATGCATTCAATTTATGTAGTCGTAAACTTACATCTTACTCAGAGTTGCTAAGTAAATATAAGCTCCTTAGTATTGAATCGTAGCGGGTTCAGCTTAATATACATTTTTCCAATTATTAAATTTGAATAAATCGTTGAGTATGGTTTGATTCTGTCATTAAAGCTATAGTTTTATTTTAGTATAAAAAGCCTTAAAGTAATATTATTATTAATACAAAACCGTTAACATACACCAAATGAAAAAGAAATAAAAGAAGATGTATTAAAAATACACAACTCATGTACAATTCGGAGAGAATACATTTAGTTGTGCCATTGTATTTTTTATGACTTTATGTATGCTAGACACGTTCCTATCGTGTGATGCAGTGCTCAAACATGTTTTATACTACACTGGTTTTACAAACGAATGTACCTACCCTCTTGTACCAAACAAAAAGTAAAAAGTTATTATGCGTCAGACCTTTTTACTAAATTAGTTTTTTAGAGTGTAGTGTACAAGTCAATATAATTTATTAAGTTATGTTAATAAAATTAAACGAAGTTTTTGCTGACCTCGTAGCTTGTTTATAATTTTTTATTAACATTTTGCTATTTTACAAAATATATGTTGGTTTTCTAGTAAATTAAATAAATAGCGTTTGTCTTTCTAGTATTTCCTTATTTTTTTACGATTGGTCCATATTAAAATAAATCAACTTTTATTTAAGATGTCTTATTAATTTATTCTCTGCCAGACAACTTACATGCCGCTGCAAAGCATTCGCAGCGTCGAATGAAAGTTAGATCACTATATTAGTATAATTTTGAACATAGGTGTATTCCTACTAATGAAGTAAATTATATAATTTTAATCATTGATATGGTACTAACCCAACTAAAATAAAAATACATGAACATCTTAAGTAAAATAAAATATTTGTGATATAAAATTGTCTGTTCTCATTGTTTAAAAAGTAGTTACGACGTTGTAGATAACGTCCAGTGCCCGTTCAAAACAGCGGTTTGAATTGCCGCCTCCCGGATGCAGGAAGTGGATGTGACGTTTGCTGCAACACAATGGTCCGTCGGGAAACAACTGCAACAAACACAATACCTATATAAGTTTATAGGTAAGCGACCTCGTTTTATTAAATACACATACACGTGCTTAGCAGTAAATTGCTTTATAAACGAATGTACGAAGACAACATTATTTACTATTCTGTGTTTTAAATATAACAAAAATAAGTGTATAAAGTAAATTAATAGATTACAAGGATTGGCTTTCCTTAACTACCCTCCGATTTTGGGTTTGAACATGGTCTTATTTTAAAAGGGGTTGGTTTTTCCTTTCCATTAATACGACTTCCAGCCCGAGAAAAATCTCAGTTATTTTATTTATTCATCAATTTGTGTGCGAGTAACTTAACGTCATTTTCACTAATATGAGTCCAAAATCAAGATATTTAAATACTATTTGACATCTATGACTTAAATTCATTAACTTTATTTATTAGTATTGTACTAGTTTTTCCTTAAAAAAAAACTAATCGTTAACTAGTTAGTTCCTTTTTATTTATATAATCTTATGTCAAACTCCTGCAATTTGACAAGTGACATTTGTGATTTTTGTTGTGTGAATGAGTTTTCTGTTTGATATCTGGAAATATTTATACGTTTTGGCTATACTTTTGGACTCCCATTCTTCATTAATTCATTTAACTTGACTTGTATATTGACTTTTGATTGCTTAACGTTTCGAAACATTATGTCATTTAGTGAGTTCGGTAATAATCCTGTAGCATCTACTAGTTGTGGGACTGTCCTGGCAGGAGATGCCAAGAATATTTATCATGATATCAGAGTTAATAAAAGAGAAATAATATATCAATCAATCAATATATATCAAAAAACTTGTTCTACGCAATATCTTCGAAAACCAGCACGCCTGCAATTACATTGATGATTTCTAAATAAATGTTGTCAAGAAAAATATTTCTGATAAAAATATTTTACGTTACAGTGACGGACCTAAGTATTCCATTTAAATATTTCTGGCTATATTGCAAAATAAATTAACATAAATCTATAGAAACTCATTATGTAAAAGGTCCGGTGTACACAATACATTACATTAGTTCTATGAGCTCCGTACCTCTTTCAGTAGCTCAATATATAACCCTTTAATGACCCCAAGAGAGGTTGAATTGTGAAATATTATAATGTGAGGTAAAGTCAGATATTTTTGATGACCGATGTGTACCTTAATATTAAAATTTTTTATTACTTTATTGATCACAGCGACTATATTTAACATTTAATCAAAACACTGGATAGGTTTATTAAATGTTATGTTATCTAGTAAATATATCTACTTAACTACAACACAGATACATTCGTGTCTTCTGTATTTTGATTTGGTTTCACTTTTAATTGTATCTGTGTTGTCTTACATTATCCTTTGTACCTATTAACACATATGTAAACCCCTTAAAGTGATAAAAGAACAAGCTTACGAACGTGACTTATGATTTTTTTATTATTCTTTAGTAATGAAATAGTAACGAAATTTCTGTCATTCTATTATTTTAAAATATTTTAAAAATAAGATTTAATTTTATTGATTATCCGTTTCTCGGCTTATAATATCTAATCTTAAGAAGAGAAGATATTATCCTGATATCATGTGGCATGTATCATGTAAGAATAAACAAAGTACTGTAATGAATGAAATGATAAATTAAACTTAATTTTATTTTACTTATTATTCTCCAATTTATTTTTAGAAAACCTTATGTGGTTAAAATTAAGTTAATCTTTTGACCCTATCATTACAATCTGCAATAAAATTACCTCGCCTATCCCATGAGGCCCATATTTATAATAAATTGAACTCCGTTATCCTTATCTTGTATAATTTCTAGCTAACATTTATTATTGACGTAATATTTTTATCAGCTTCTAAGAGTTCATATAAGCTAGTAGAGATTATATTTCTATAAACAAGAAAAATAAAATTTCCATTACCACATTAAAATATTAGACATAGAGCAGGACTTCGTAAATTTTAAATTAGGCAATTTAACTTTTTATGATTCCTTTGCGATTTCTTGAGGAAAGTGGAGTGAAGCTTGTAAGATGGCCGTGACAATAGATTTTGACAGGTTCATTACTGTCATACTAGAAGATTTTATAAACCAATTACGATTTCAGTTTTTGTTAAAGAGGTTGTTATTATGTTTTCAACTTTAATTTTATTTTAACTATAATACATCAATACATATAACAGTATTATTTTTATATTGAAACTTTCGTAAATCATGGCTATTATATATATTTATTCGGCTGTATTCACGCCGCGAGTCCTCGTAGATATCTTAATATTTATAACTTAACATATAGTATTTTAGCTCGCATTAAAAGATGTGTCTAAGTTTACTAACTTATAAAATTGTCAGATCCTCATTAAGAAAAACTGTCGAGATTATGTATGACACATAAACAAATTCATTACTTATAAAAATGAATAGGACTCATTTTGGAAGGAAGGATGTTTTTTGATATACGTTCATAGATAATTTATACTTAAAGATGTTATTTGTTCGAAGTTACATCGGAGTTTACAATTAGCCTAAATCTAAGTATGCCTGCTATTGATAAAAGTGAGAGGAATTACACGAGTTAAATGTTAATATGGCATGGTTTGGTTCCAGAAGGGCTAACAATTTATTGAACTACTGGATTTTGTCCCCTGTTTATTGGACAATTTATTGAACTACTGGTTTTTCTAATGTCACTGTGGATCACAATACGTGTACACCTTCCGAAGTAGATTTCGTGATTCCCAATCATTCAAGTTCAAACTATTTCATTGCTACGTTATGACATAACAAACGTAGTTAATTTTGTATATCAATATTAGAAAGTATCTAAAAACATCGTATGGTTTAAATTATTTTAATAATTATATTACTATGTGTTATCTCTGTATGATATTTTTGACCTCATTAGATAACAAAACATTGACTTTTTGTACTTAGAAATCTTATCATCAAATTTTAATGAAAACAAATATTTTAGTTTAAAAACATAATTTTATAGTGTGATTGACTTTGGCCAACGTCTTTACCCGCGCTCAAAGGTAAATACGTTTTATTCCTGACTGCGTCAAATTGTTATTAAAACGGCCTCTGGAACAAGACGTTATTTCCCCTGACAGTTCACAATCTGTACAAATTCGTTCATACTGATCGATTAAGCGTAACAAATAAACCTACAAAAAATCATATATCTTATATTAATTAACTTGAAAGGAATGGATAAAAAAAAATAAAAGAAGCAAGAAGCATTGCAGTTTACAATTACCTAGTACATATACGTTGCAAGTTTCTATTAGATTATTTTTTCTTAAATTAATAAAAAAAAGATGATAATATTATTAGTCTCTAATTATATCAAGTTTCATTCGAACTTGACTTCATCCCTTATTTTAACTTCACTTTATTTCATTTAGGGGAAAAAGGCTTTTAATTTTCCATACATTAGCTCAGTATACATACTTCACTTGGACGTACTGACAGGGATAAAAATAATAATAATTTCTTTATTGCGTAATACACGTAAAATGTTGTTATAATAAAGAATATTTAGATACAGTGTAGCTATTACCATATGGTACCTACTTTATTTTTTTATTTATTTTTTTTAATAAAATAAAGTAGGTACAATTTCACAAAAAACCATGATTAATCTTAATTATATAATTTGTTGTAAAATTTAATAGACAATGAGAATTTTAATAAAGACAAGAAAATAGTGAAAATGTCAACAGAATAACAATAATAATAATTTAAAAAAAACCACAAGAATAACAATAAACAATGTGCTATAATATACAGAGATGTCACATTCCAATTTATAATATACGTTCGATCTTATTTTTTTTATTTTATAGTAGTTGTTGACCGCAGATTCGGGTATAAAAGATTTTCCACTACAGCACTACCTATCCCATTCAAATTACGTGATTTCGTATCCATAAAGCATTATTTTTCCACCGGAAAAAAGTTGCCTGTCCTTTCCCCCGGTTTCAAAACATCTATATTTCAATACAATCTTTTTTACGATTCATAGATACATTATGCGATGTTATATATTTCTTATGGTTTTATTGTATCAAACTATTTATGCTAACAAAGTAACGGAATGGTTGCCAGTTAACGGAAAAATCCGAAAGGCTTTAAGTTCTTATTTTGTAGTTCTAGATAAATTATTCATATAACACTGTGTTAGTATTCTATTCGTTATATAATTATCGTTTCAAGACATATATATAATATAAAAACATTATTTTTTAAAAACACACTTTATTTCAATAAGACAAAAATACAAATTTATTAAAGTTTCGTTTCTGGTACAATACATGGTTTGTTAGTCGATTTTAATCTAACGATTGTTTTACGGAAGCCCACAATTATACTCCCATCGCTTTCAATGGCCATTCCATCAATGTGTTTTAGCGAAGCAATTTTCTCAACCTTCTTATAATATAAGTGATAAATACCTTTATTAGTAGAAAAATAAAGATTACCATTTTTATCAGTAGTAAAACATTCTAAACTGTAATCTCCCAAATATAAATGCTCATTAAAAGTATTTGAATGAACATATAATCCTGATGAATTATAAAAGTAAATGAAGTTTTCATTATCAATGGCAAAAAACATTGCATTAGTATTACTCAACTCTGGAACTCTTTCAGACTTTCCGTTTTTGTAGACATAAGCAAATTTGTCGGGATAAGTTGTATAGTAAAGGTCGTTTTTGTAAAACAGTTGCCAAATTTTATCCCTTGTTCCTTCAAGGCGTTTTGCTTGTTTGGTATTATAATCAAATGTGTATATGCCATCATCTCCACCCAAATAAACAGTGTGTGAATTGAAATCCACTGCGTTAGAAAATCCCTCTGTAATATTACTAATTATATGAAATTCTTTTGTCTTGAGGTTTAAATAAGCGGACTCAAAAAGGATATCTTCTTTTTGACTCGTGAAACTGAAGAAAAGTGTATTCGTATCATAATCAATGGCTAATTGGTATGGACTATTATTTATATGTAGTAATAGTTCTTGTTCATGAATAATATTATTCACTACAACTCCTTCACACTTTGGTTTAACAACTTTTGCCTGTGTATGATACACTATTAACAGTAATGTCAGCAGTCTCATCTGCAAAAAAATACACATTTCATCAAACTATTGCATTTATTTTGTAAGTAAATAGAATTTGAAACTAATTTAGCTTTAACAAACACTTTAGCTGGCGTATTTGTACACGTTCACTTGTTTGTTATAAAATTAAGACATCGTGTCTAGTCTTGCTAAATTCTATTTTTTTTTATATAATAAAATAATATAAGAGATTTATTATTTAATTATATTTTTAGATACTTACTGTGCAAGAACTGATTACGAAGAGCGGCAAATTACTAATGGCCAAATGTTATTTCCGATAAAAGTATTGAAACGAGGTTGGAGCGTTAAGAAAATTGAGATTGCTTTATTAAAAATAATATATATAATTAATTTTACAAAGTTAATTTTCATTTCACGATTTTTTCAAATCATCATCCTATACTATTTGTAAAATTTGAATAATGGTTTCACGTTTCTGAAATTAGAAGTTTATTTATTTATTATTTGGAAAACAAACAATATTAAAAAAAACATAAAAATAAAATTAGCAAACATTACATAACATCAATCAAGTTTCCCCTGTTATTAGAATAATCATAACAATAATTCCAAAAGTAAAACAAAAAATACAATTCAGTCGAGCTTTTAAGGCAAAATAATATTAATTTGCTACCAAGGATGCTAATATCAGGATCTAAATTCGACTAGGAATAAGTAAATACAGATTTCAACAGAGAGTGGTCGGCAGTTACCAAGAGGGAGGTGACCTCTACACGATCTCTCTATGAATCAGTTATTAGAAGAAAGTCCAGGCAATTAGCTGTATGGCCTTTTATATCAGGTCGTTGATGTCGCTTGCCTCACCAGTTGAAAGAGGTCCAAGGACAAAGCAAAGTCCCACGCTTCTATTCCAGCGAGGTCTGTCCTCTGGTACGGGAACAGCCAGTCTAGATGACAGGCTTTAAAGTCCCCCAGAAAGACGAGCTGCGCTGAACGGTTCTGATGCAGAGCCGTATCAACGGTCTCACTGAGATATTCAAATAAGCGAGTTGTCTCCTGATCATCGCTGTGTGAACGGTAAACACAGGTATACAGGGTTTTCTCGTTTCCTGTGTCCTCTAAAACCCATAACACTGAAAAAGTGGAATCTTTAATCTGGCAGACACGCAGAAAACAGTGGTCATTCCGGAGATACACACCAATCCAGGCATGGAATGAAATTATGCTCCAACCTGCAGTTAGGAAAATCGAGGTGTGCAGTGGTCAAAGGACTTTATATCTGCGTCTTCGTTGAAAAGAATAAATACCGGTGCTCTGTCTCCAGATGGTGGTGAATAGGTAAGATATTCGAGTGCAAGCCCCTTATATTAATGTGGTGCACTTTGAATGAGGAGAAGAGTAACCGCTTCATAACCTTTTTGCTCGTTTTATACTTTTTCATGGAAAATATAGTAGAGCGAATAGGATGGAAAATACCTAACCAAATTTGGAATGAACTTACGTACCTTCGTACTTCACGTTCTGGAAATGAACTGATGATATTTCTATAGAGGCCAAGATCTTTAAAGATTATTGAAAGATTAGGTTTTAGAGAGATTTCGCTGTTATACCTCTCGCTCCCGCTTCTATCGCGTACAAATTCTTAGTATTATTATATAGTACGTAATATTATATTTTATAAAAGAAACAGCCCTTAGATTGTGTTATTATAATCTCAGGGGTCACAACATGTTATCAATACATATATAATATATCAGAAATCATTAAGGAATTATCTCAAATAAACATTAGCTATGTAACCCGATTAGAATTATTATGTATTTTTTTTTCCAAATTAAAAGAAACTCTAACTTCAATAGTATATACCACATATTCTTTGCTATAGAATACAACCAGGTTTGCACATATAAATAGATATTGATTATTTTATTGTTGCTTCTAAAGCAAAAACAATGTTTAAAATCTGTGAAAATATGTAGTAATGTAATCATATAAAAAAACAGCAGATTATTACATGAATACCAATGATCTATCTACTCTTCACTACTCTAAGAGTCATATGAGATCAGTTTTTAATTTAAATTATACTATTTCAGTTAACATACAACTTGGAACGTTACACTAAATAAATTGTTTAACGCGTATTTACGACCAAGTTACTATAAACAAATTTATCTACTGGTTTTATCACAAGACGATATTATTATTTTTAAGAATTATTAACAATATGGTGCTTTAACCAATATATTCTAAGGAAAGTAAGAGTACCGTTTTTATGCCTGCGACGAGAACACAATGCTTATGAAGCTTTATTACCTCATTTAATTTTTGTGACATTCAATTAATACGTTGACATACTATTAAAAGTACCTGGAATGTAAAAAGAAGTCTGATTATTTCATAATATTTTATTATTTTTTCGGTAAAAACAAAAAACAAACATCTAAAACTAATGGCAGCTATTCTTTAATAACACATCGCATATGCTACGTATGATCATATGTTACTTTTTTACAAAAAAAACTGAATATAAATAATAAAACAAAACATATTTGCTTTTATTTAACAAGGAACTTTTTTTTAATTAACAAGGAAAAATCTCAGTCTGGTGACTTCCGATTTCAAAAAGATTATTAAATGTCACAGACTAATTATGTCTCTTAAATTAGGCGTCAACCAATAATCAGACTGGATACTTCGGACATTATAAAATGAGAATGTATCATACATATAAAATTATTATAGAAATTATCTTTGTACTTTTGTATTATCATCAATGTGATAATATAGTCCCTTTATAAGAATTGCATAAATATTACAAAACTTCAGAGTCAGAAGTCAATGATCAAGAAGTGGATCATCTGTAACGTGAGATAAATTATTACGTTTATAAAAATAATCAAATAATTTTACATAGAAAACATTATCTGCCAATCAGTGAAATAAGCCTATACGCCACGACTCCAATGCTTTCTATAGCGCTCTCAATTATACGTCTACATTTCAATGAACATCACTGTTAGTGAGACCTAATTGCCTTTTGGAAAAAATAAATTAAAGCGGCACTCTTAGCCCACGCAGGAAATATAATAATGTATTAAATTTATCATATACTTTATTATTCTTTAATGGTAATGGTTTTCACCACGCAGTGAATTAAAAATATACATTTTTAGATACAGATAAACAATGATATTCAGATGAAAATCTACCACCATTACATATAAGACCACTTGTAAATGTCGAAGGTTATCAAGACAGACTATCAAGCTCTATACGGGTTTGACAGATTCGTCTCACAAATAGCTGAGTGACTCCGAAACGCTTTAGCAAGTTGGAATAAAGTACTTGATTTATTAGCGACCCTCTTCAATGTTGGACAGAACAATCAATAAGAATAAAAATAGACTTCGATGTATTGGATCATTAAAAAGGTTTTCTTAAGATATTGTGTTCATTTAACTCAACCTGATTGATTTTGTCCAAAAATCTAAAAGTAATATTTGTTGTATAATACTTAGAATAAAACTTAATTTGTCATACTTTTGTGAAAATTATTTGTCATACACAGGTGGAATGAACTCTTTTCTATAATATTCTGAGATTTTTTTGTTTGCAATAGTAACTTCAAGCCTTTTGAGAGTCCTAACACATCTGTGCCGTGGCATTGTTATGTCGACAATGTTGGGACAAAAATGACTAATGGTGGAGTCTTTGTTGGCCACGCTACATACAATTACAAAATTTAATAAATCACTGGACGTTGGCAGCGGCTTAACTATAATAAGTGAGTATTAAGCCATAAATTGACATAGACAGTGGTAAAAAATGCGTACATTTCTAATTTTATTGTAATTGTAGCTCTAATATTTTTTTTATTTTTTCACAATAATTTAATACAATACCTGATGTTGAATCAAAAACAATAAAAAGATAAAAAATTAACAAAATATTTGTATTTAGCAATTAGTGACATGCATTTAACCCACAGCTATTATTTTTTCTCATATTTCATGCAAAGGATACTGGCCTCGTTAGAGTTTTAATATAAATATCAACGTCAATCTGTGACTGTACATCAACAATGGCATTATTGTATGTAAGTATTAATAATTATACATATCCAACCTCAACTTCAACGTGATGTCGGTTTGGTGGCATTTAACAACTTGACAAATTTTACCTAGGTATACTTTGTGTGTTGGTCACAAGGTGAATGCAACCCACGGCTGCCAACACCAAGTTCTGTTGAAAAAAAACTTGGAACTTGGATCACTCCGATATCACGACTTCCATTGGGATAGATGAACTTGAGCCTTCCCTGATATCACGGATGACCCAGGGAACTTGGGTAGACTTTACAACACGAAGTGTTTTGGTTTGGATATCAGACGGGTTTTTGTCGGTGTCAAGATACCACTAAACACGCTGTGTGACCCTGGTGACTAGAGAGCCCTGGGGCTCCCTAGGAGCAACTCCATGACCGAAGTTGCAGGAGTTTATTGGTTAAGCATCTTTATCTTAATAATTTGACTTTGCCGCTTATAGACGACATCACCATTTATCGAACAAAAGCCCTTAGCCCTTTTCGACCTATTTTTGACTTAACTAATGGCATAATTTAAAAAAATGTATATATTGTTTATTATACTTGACAAGACGTACAAAGGGTCCAAAAATACACTTTGTTACAGAAAATAAATGTAAGAAGATCGCCTAGAATAGGTTGCCTTTACATACAATGCAACTAAGTAAGAGAAATATATTTTTTTGGCACGACGGAAACCTGGAGACTAGGGTTCGTAGTGCCGAAAAGCACAACTAACTTCTTTTGCATCTCGGGATGGCATCCCGATACAAGGAACTATTTACACTAAGTGACGATGACTACGACTACTTTTTGGTCTACCTCGCTCCCTCCTCACTCTACTGGTACTAGCATTTGACATTCCACGTCCAACTCCTTTTTCCCTACCTTGGGAGCGCCCACGGCCCCGACCACGCTCTTGCTGATGATGATCCTGCACTTGAACTAGGCCAGGCATTGTTGCCCAAAGTCGATCTAGGTAACGTATGAAATGGTTCATAACATTTGGCAACTTAACTAGATGAGGCTGATGTTTACAGCGAAGCCTATTTAACTAGATAATCGCGGAAGGCAAAGCCTTAATTGAACTGGGGTCAAAGTTGATGACATTAAGACCACATAGGATTATCACCCTAGACAATGCTACATAAGCCTGTCCAAGCGTGAAGACATTTCCACCTAGGTCAATAAGAACGTTATTAAGACTTAATCTCAAACTTTTATGGATGGTTATAGCATAGTCCATAGAAATAGAAAATTGTATCCGACGGAAATAAAATATCTCATCACGAGAATTTAATTGATGAACCATAAAATGTAGACGTCATGGAGTGCCTCAGCAGCCTTGATTTCATCTAATGACCCGTGTATATAATAATATATTGTTTACAAAAAAATATTTATTAATGCTCTTTGCAGCATTGACGTCAAAGGCCTCCGAAGAATATAAATATAGTGAAAAAACATACGTACTTTTAGTCACGAGCCTTTACGTTTTGGGAATTTTTGAAGTAAAAAGTTTGTTTGCATCTTGTATGTAAAATATGTATTGTAAGCTAGTCGTGTATTTCAGGGATGTAACTACAGTTAGGGCAAAAGCTTTTAGAGAGATAAGACATATGCATAACATGTAACATTTTGGCCTATATATTCGCTCCATGTAAAGTTAAGTATATACCAAGTGTTGGTCTACTAGATTCGATACAAAAGAATCTAGTATCATACATACTGATACCTACTTGTAGCTGTGATATTTCTATAATAACGTACGACCTGGCAGCTTCACTCATTTGGTTATGTTCAAATTTTAGAGATATAGTGTTGGCAGGAGCTTTTTTAAAATAATAATGCCTTGTTATGATGTAAATAAAATAATTATAAACGTTCTCAGAATGTTTAATTGATAAACGATCTTATGACAAAATTACGATATATACCGATAACTTACGAAATCCGTCAATAGGAAATGGCTCTCTATAATCGGTTCTAGTTTATCCAACAAGGTGATAGAAATAAAACCTGTCTTTAAATGTTATGTAATATAAAATCATTACAATTTTAAATTTAAGATGGTACATTTAAAAGTCAGAATTTTATTTAGCTGTTCTAAATGCAGAATGCGGTGAATGTAAATAGCAGTTGTACAAAATCTTGATATTGGATTTCCACGCCTGCTATCGAGTTTATGGCGATGCAGCGCAGTGCTATTTGCAATATAAGAAATAGGTCGTATACCTACATGTTCCTGTTTCTCAAATGTTACAACATGTCTCTGTCTTTATTGCATTTTATATAAATAATATATAAATATATAAATAATTTAAGATAAGATACTTGTCGTCATCAGATCGCATTTTATTATCACAATTAATGATGATCACGATATGATGTACACGATCCAAATTTCATTGGAATATTTCATTTTTTTTAATGTCAAGTAATGATAAAAATGACGCTTTCGTTAATGTTTCTTGCAGTCACATGCTTGGGAAAATCAAAAGATATTCTAATGAATTTGTAACGTTCCTTATTTTCCAATAATATTTGAACTTCTTATGTTACATATTTTTTTAATTTATTATTAAAAAAAGTCCTAATAATAAGAATATTGAGTGATTTAAAATGTATTATATAATTAATGACAAGGTATAATTATGTAATACATTACATAATTATAAAATATAAAAATATTATTAAATTTAATAAAATTTAATTTAAATTCCTTTTTAGACAGGAAAAACTAAATTAGATTTGATATTATAATTGATTCAATTTAAAAAAAAAAGTAAAAATTTACGAACCCCTACCCTAATCGATTATATGTTTAAAATTTACAAAACTAAGTATGGCTATACTTATTTATAGATCATTTTAGTACCAGTCGATGGTCAATACTTGAGCCAAGCGCAGTACGGGCGTACTCACCTTATAACAGTTTGAAAGTTCCAAAGTGTTACATTCTTAACCTTTTAGCATATCTACATTAAACCACAAAAATATTAATTTCTAATTACACAAAAGTTCATTAACTTAACCAGGCTGAATATTTTATAATAAGAATATAAATAAGATGTCATAATATATTCAAGACCCTTATAAAGTCGATCGAATCCGGTTTAATTATAAACAAATAAAGCCGTAACTCAGTAGGAACAGCACTCCGGGGAGATCCTTTTCCGACACAGGACGATTTGATTGCTCCGGCACTAGATTTATTTTACCCCTCTCCCTCCCTAATGGTTATTTTTGAAATATCCCACTCAATGGCATTTTTTTTATTTATACAATTTTATTTAAATGTTTTTATAATACTATTTTTAAAATACTGCAATCTTTCAGGATTCAAAAAATAATATATTTTTGAATAAAGTTTAGTCATTTGAAGCCAAAACAACTATTTTGAAATATATACATCAATTATTGAATTAATGACGTTACATTGAAACATAATATGAAAGGAAGGATATTTTCCGCGCTAATTGCTGGGCAGTGATGGAATTGTAAGCGTGTTAATGAGCTATTACGTTGCACTTGTACTGAAATGGACTAGGAGTCTACATTCAATGTATTACTACAGCGCCAATGCTTTACTTGCCTTTCATAGTATGGAACTAAATAGAAGTAGTAGAAATATTAATTATTTATCATTACATTCATTGGACCATAAAAAGTTCATTTATTTTCTGTATGCCTTTATTAATGTTAATTAAAAAGCTGATTTACATAATTTTAGTAAGATTTGACCTCGTTTGTTACAGTATAAGACGTAATATTACTAAAAAGAAGACAATCTGTATTAAATATCACGAACTTCTAAATTTTATCAAAGGCCGTCACATGTTTACCATAAACAGCTTATTGATAATAGTACATCTTAACTGAACTGTAACTTGTAACTGAAGGTTATTTACTGTTGATAGAATACGATTAGAATATCAATAACAAAGCAATTATCTTTATTTTTCACTAAAAATATTTTGTTTTCAAGAATGTTTACTAAAACATTAATTAGACTAGTTTATTATATCATGTTATTGTTAATCAATTCGTAAAATAAACAGATAATTAAAAAGCAAATATTCTCTCACTCAAGAGAGTTGGTTTGGTTTTAATTGTCTGTTTAATTTGACCAAGGAAGAGATCCAATTGGGAAGTAATTCTGAAATTAGCTCTGTATTTCTCGCAGTGTTTCAAGAACACTGGATATAGATGTTCTAAGATCGCATGATCCAGAGTTGGGAACAAATGATGCAAAGCGTGGTGACCAAAAAATATCATGACTTTAAAATGACTGTCATTAATCTCATGTCGATCCATCACCGCTTCCAGTTCATGCATTCCCCAATCCCTTGTCACCTCGCTGAAAATAACAAAAAAATATATATTTTGAAACGTTATCTTTCAGTAAATGAGAAACTAAAAAAAATATTATTCTAAAAACATCGCTCCCCTAACAAATAGCATCAGGTGAAATTATTTCTGTAAATATTATTTTTGGCGACAAATTTGATATTATTCAAAAAGTTCAGCTCGGAGGAAAAATAATTTTTAATTTAACCAACACGTTCAATATTTTCCTCAATTCTTATTTTGATCATCGCTTTTGAGGTAAATAAATATTTGACGAGGTAAGATAGAGATTTACGAAAGCACCTACGATAACAAACACAATATTTAAATAACAAATATATTGTACATTTCTAATATGTTATATAATTCATAAAAATATTAACAACAAATTCTGTTACACACCTTACTTCATCGCCGTCTTTGAATATCTGTGGATGATGGTGAGCTGCGTTGGATCCAATTGTAAAGAAAACATAACTTGCAGTACAAATTATCCACAGCCAGTTAACAATGACACTGTATATATTCTGGCCACTGACCAGGTACATCCAGAGAGGTAGTAGTAGACCGATTCCATCATGCCAACGAATATGATTTTTATAGAAATCTTTTCTCAAGAAAATCAAAATAGTCCTGAAACAGTTTAATTGCATTACTCCAGAAAATTGTATTCCTCTGAATAAATATAATAATTGTTATTGAATATTTTTAATAAATATTATTTAAAATATACTAGCGTTAAATAAAGTATAGGTAAAAGAAAACAGTCTTGTTAAGTTGGACGCCAAAACTTATTTTTATCTCTCACTGATAGTAATTCTTACTATTATTTATTTAAAATGTGGTTCGAGTATCATTTATTTACGAAACAACCTAGAATCTATCTAATGTTTATTTTATTTTTTTTTTAGAGAAAATCACATATAATTAATTACCTTTTTCCAAAATTTAAAAGAAATAAGAAGGGGAAGAAGAATTGTTCGATTATGATTGCATAGTTAGCTAAAAAATGTTTATTTTTTATCGGATTCCAGATAACTATAGGTTCAAATCCACTAACTTCTAAATCCATCAATGTATTGGGGTAAAGGTGGTGAGATAATGCGTGTGAAACTCTGAAATCTCTGAAAAATAAGAGAGAATACACATAAATAACGTTTTATTACCGAAAAGGGATAAAATATCCCTAAAGATATATCCTACCTATAAGACCATAAACTCAAGTTGAATATATACATCCTCCAGTTAGTTCGTTTATGAAGATAGTTATGAGACGCAACTACCGCCCAGGCCAGAGCAACAGATGCCACAATGTAAGATACCATTACAAGGCCATAATTACTCGCCCAACACGACAATGCTGACGCCACAAGACATGTTACAAGAAGTCCATCCGTTATCATATTTGTATGATTTGTGGCGGTTTTTGATATTTTTTCTATTTCATCTTTTACAATTGTTTTCAGAGTACGATAAAATCCATCTTCCTTAAAAGTAAATGGTGAATTCCTAGGTGTTTTCGCATCTCTTACGTAGTATTTATTTAACATTTTTTCGGCAAGAGGGCCGATATGATGGCACTCGAAGGCTTCAGTTATATCTGTGCCCTGAAAAATTGTTAATAATTTATATAAATACCCCTTTCTGTTATAAAAAATATAGATATTTACATAACGTTGAGAAAAAGTAAAAAGCTGTTATATTAATAAAACAATAATGAATTTAATGTATAAGTTAGTTAGTCCTAATTAATAACTTAAATCTTTATTTTTAGAGATAATATTATTTTAATTTATTTAACTCCTTTTTACTTCATATCTAATGCTTATTATTAGTAAATACTTATCGATAAAAACACTGAAGTAGTTGCCTATGTTTATTAATACGATTGTATGACCCGATAGGTTATCAAAAGATAGCACAGGTTGAAGTTCACACACCAAGATACAGTATCAATATTGAATTGATAAACTGTGAGCCACAATTTGTAAAAATGCATACTTCAATTATTTTTTAATGAAACCCACGTATAAAAGACTATGAAGTAAAATAATGCGAGAAGTTATGTCAAGTTTCTAGCGCAGGTATACGCTAGCTCTCCGCAAAATAATTTCATTTATCACAGTTCTAAAAGCGCATTGCCAAATGTTTTTGTAAACGGATTTTTAATAACTTTTGTGCATCTTCTGCAAATATGGCTTTTATTCTATCTACTCTTTATTTATTTGCCCCTATAAACTACATTAAATCTTTAAAATATATTGTATGTAAAATATAAAAATTCGTATTTATAATAATATTAGAATTATAAGCTGTTCAGACAATTATTTGAATTTAATTATATATATATTTTGTCATGTTGGAATTTTTAACAAAATGGTAAATGGTCAACACTTAATAAAGGACTATTTTACTATTAAATATGATTGTAATACAATAATATAAATTTTGCATAAGTATTTTAACATATATACGGATATTCTAATATATATTGTTGATTTCTTTCTTCTTTTTTCATTAAACAATATACTTTTATATGTATGATTTAGAATAAACTATTATAGAACTATAACTTCAGTGTGTATTTAAAATGAATATTTGTTTCAGTTTCAATAGAAAATTCAAATAAATTAAAAATAATGGTTGACGTACCATTAAATAAAATTTGATTCTAATAATCGAAATGAATAGTCATTGTATTAACATTTTATATAAAAATGCACCTTAGTAAGTTCCAGCCACTCTGCGCCTCCGGGATGCCTCTGAACAAACTCCTCCAAATCATACAATCCATTGTGAACCCTCCACAACCCTTCTGCGCCGTCGTCCATGGCCTTCCCCATAAGCCATTGTATCGGGTCTCTTAAGCCCTCGTCCCGCAACGATGGATACTTCAACTGAGGAAAGCTGACGTGAGTCTTCTTTTCAACTGCTCTTCGATGAGCTATTTCTAAGTAATCAACTTCATTGGGTGGCATTTTAAACTAACAACACGTTATTCTATCATGAATATTATTTAAATTAAATTATTGTAAACAATATTCGCAGCACATCTACGCTTATATAATGCCGAAATATCTTTATCTGTAAACTGTTTGTTAAACAATATCTACATGAAACGACTTAATGTTTGTCCGGTGATTTGTAAATACAATACTGATAGTACACTGTTTGATATATTTATATAATAATTAATTAATTAATTATTTTAATTATGTAATTACACAGAGAAGGGATAGTAATAACGTAATATGTTTGACGTTAATGATAAAATTATTATCATTATGTTATATTCGTTTAAAATTGAGAAAAATATATCAGTAAATATAAACGCATGTTTATTAACAGTACAAACACTTATTACTTACTTATATATAAGTTATAATATAAACATGTCTGTATCGATTAATAGAGACTAGGAAAAGTTGCTATAGAATATCAATGAAAATCACTTAAAGGTTCATTTTATTTATTATTAAAAATTCAGTGATAATAATTGAATTAAATCCATAAAAGTTTACAATTATTCAATGATGTTTTTTGGTTGTTATTTATTAATTAAGAGATGTACTTTTTTAAAATCTATAGATCTACTAAAATTAAGCACAGCAAAAATGTATTATATAGTTTTTAAAATAAGAAATAGTGTGAATTCGTGTTTAGTATATTTCTCGGATATAATTAAATGGTTGATTTGGCTAAAATTGGACTAACATTTATTGAATTTGCAGATCATTCCAAGTTAAATGATACCAATATAATTAATTTTATTTGTTAAGATGTGACAAACATAGACTTGGGTGGGTATCTTTGAATCGTTTTAAAAGTTATAAAGAAAAAAATCATGAAAAGCGATCAGTAAAAAACATGTCACGTGATAAATGTAAAATCTGGAATAAACTGATATTTATTAGACATATTACTGAATGTATATAAACGATTCAATGTCATGTTCTCAACGTATATTCATCAGGGAAAGTGACGCCAGATTCTGGAAAAAATCTGGAAGTTAGTCTACGAGAAAATTGGCTGGCGCTAATAGATGTAGAAGTTAACTTAACGCAGCAGGGTTTCAATAGAATTACAAGGTGCTAGAGGAGTAGAGGTATGATATATCGTAGAATATGTCCTGACATATCTTGCTTTGTTAAGACATTCATTTACTAAAAAACCTATTATTGTCATCATAAAAACTCTGTAATAAATAAAATATCATAAAATTCTATCGCTTACAATAAACCAAATAACTTTTGAGGACTCCAAGCCAAAACTCTACAAAGCGTTTAAATGTCTGCCTAAACAAAAACGAAACTTCTTAATTGCAAATATTTCATTAAACCTCAATTCATACAACGTATTGAAACTAGTTATTTAAAACTAAAAGTGTTCGATGATTAAAATTGAAATTTAATCCTTTAAAATCGGGGAATATATTATATGCTTTATGTTAGTACATAAGGCACATAAATGGCGTAAATTCAGTATGAGCTTGAATGTTATGATATTACGAACGTATTTCCAGTATTACCTACCTCAAGGCAAGGTTCTTTATGAATAGGGACTCCGAATAGGTTCCAAAATAGTCAGGCAAATTACGAAGAGGTTAAATGAGAACTGCAGGGTTTACATATAAAATAGTAATATGATTTGATATAAACATATTTTAATTAACAAACGACATAAAAAATACAAAACGATTTCTAAGAATACCTAGTTATTGATTACGAGATTGCTTTAACTTTCGATAAATAATATTTAGATAATAATTATTTAAAAAATTGGTCCATCTTTATTATAGAACGACTATTTTTTAAATCTAGATTGCTGTTTTATAAATATTTTTATAAATTAAATCATTACAGTATGTACTAATATTCACTTTAAAAAAAAAGCCTGATTAAATACAAGCCTTCTTTTATATTTGGTGAAGTGTATTTTCAAATAACAAATAACAATTGTTTGTTTGATCTGTGTAACATTATATTGTTGGCGACATCTTGGCTCTCTTTAATGTTGGTTGCTATTGTGTTTGTAACGAAGCTGGTTTGTCTGATAAGGAGTTCTCCTGGCATTTCCTTACAAAATGAAAAAATACTTAACAGACGGCACCATTGATAGTGAAACAATAAATAATAATAGAGACACAAATAGTGAATATAGACGACAAATATAGACGAAAATCAACATTAATACCAATATAAAAGTTTGTCTTTAACATTCAGCCCGACGACATGTCAAACTTTCTTTCTTATAATATATTTTCATCTAAGTATTATGGAATAGTAAATATGCTCTTAGATTTTTTTACTCAAATGTGTATCACGTACGTACCACGGTTAATATTTACTGCAAAAAGAAAATTTACAAAATTGTAAATATTATTTTAGCAGATTATAATTTTACGAACTTTAATTGCAAAAAAAATATTATCGAACGAGCAAATAAAACGCTCGGCGTGGGCTGGATAGTCCGTCTTGCTCACATGCATGAGTTTGAGCGAGATAGAATACAAATCGCTTTTCTGAATTATATATTCGTCTCTGTATATTTTATTTGAATAGATTATATACGTATACAAAAACATTCCGGTTTTTAATATTTAGAAATCTACATCAATAAAATTTGAATAATAAGAGTATTGCCGCACTTGTAAATGTAAATGTATTATTTTAGAAATAAGAATATTAAATCTAGTACATGAAAATTGGGATGAGATAAATAATGTGAGCTTTATCTAGACTAATATATAACAGTAATTTGTACACAATATAGTAAGTATAAAAACAAAAACGGACAAAAGGAACGAATAATGAAAAAGTAACAATAAATAATAAAAGTCAACAAAAAGTTTTGAAAAATATGTTAGAACAAATTTGCGGTTTTCTTTTTCGTGATAATTTAAAATGCCGTTGGGCTTGTTTGATGAGTAACAGGAATATATTTTTTAAAAGAAATTATTTTTAGTATAGCATTTTTTTCTAAAATATTTGTCACTATGGTTTAATAAACTAAATATAAAAAAGTACAAGAGTCTACCAAATTTACAATTTTAAAGAATGCCTTGGTTGTTATTAATTACAAGGGCAACACTTAACACTTCACACACATTGTAATTATAATATCGTAAATTAAGATATTGAGTAATGTCATTCGAGGAATGTCATGTCATCAGATCATTAACGTCGTTAATATTCATTGATTTAAAAATAAAAACTTTTAGTGTTGGACTGATGACGGTTACCGCCAAAAAAAAACACCCATCGCTTCGACGTGACCTCATTAAAGACTCCGTTCAATGGCTTGGTGACTAAGTCCTGGATAATAAATAATAGGGAAGGATTTTAGTTAGGACAAATTGTACGTGTCTAGTTTTATGAAAAAATATCCTGGTGGTAAGAATGGCTGGAATTTGTTATAGTAAAATCAATATGTATTTCGATTAATAATAAACACTAGTAAACATCTTTATTGATAAAGATTGCATATTTAGAGTTGAATTGTTGGACGTAACAGTTATACAAAACCTATATAAATATAATAAAGCTAAAGAGTTTTAAATGCTGTAATCTCTCTAATTTCCAATCTGATTGGTAAAATATTTCTTCCGATTGGATAAATAGCCAATTTATGAAGAATTTTATTTACAACATCCCACGAGTTCCCAAACATAGATTATTAGAAATTATTTTTAAAAAAATATAACACCCGTAGAATGTACGTAAAAGGTAAAAATAAAGTCTTCATACGTATGAGGGCTGTCTAAAAACTATTCCTTAGCTCTCAGTTTTACCATTTATTATGAGATGAATGGTACTCCATGACTTTTTTGTATACCCCTAACAACGTGCGTATAAAATTTCACGGTAGGTTGAATAAAGAAAAATATAATATTAATTAAAATAACAAGGTTTTAGAAAATAATTTTTAAAAATATAGCAAAATAATGATAATGAAGTTTGGTTCTCGTCCTCTCAATCAGATCGACCAGTTCAATCAGTTCTTAGCTATTAACTGGTCTTTTATATTCCACCTGGAAGTAGTTAGGAGCATCAGCTAGTACTATTATATATGTTAACTATTCCTTTTGTCGAAATTACACAGCTGCTAGTGAAAGGATTATATATTTTTTTAGGGGACCGCCATAACAGAAGCTTTCGAGACACATAATATTTGAACCCCATAGTGGGCAAGTTCCTTACATGTCATGAATTTGGATTTCGTAAAACCGTTAAAAAACGTTTGAAGCACAAAAAAACATACCCAAGGTAGCCTTTAAAACAATTGATTGATTAACTGACAGATTTGGTTTGAAAATTAATTATAACTTTATGCAGACGAACTGGAGAATATTTTTCTTTAACATGGGTATTCGATCAAAGAAAGAAAAACGTATATTATGTATTATTGTTTGTCAATCATTTAAATTAAAGATATATATAAATAAGGTCACTTTAATCCGTTTTTTCTAAAATAGGAATAATCATTCCAAATGGCGTTGTTTATTTTCCCCATCTATTTTATAAAAAGATTAATAATAAGATTCCTTTCATAATTTACACATACTTTATCATCACACTATGATTAATTCTACAGTAAAAATATTTTTTTCAAATAACTTGATTTAAATATAAAAATAATGTTATATTTCTTCAGAATATTACAAAAGTAAACCATCCTATGTTATAAATGTTCTATTCCAGATTCCTGAATACATTTCTTCGTAAAGGGTTTTTAAGACACATTATCGTTGGCATGATGCCATCGGCTTTCTGTTACCGCTTTGTATGTGGTTCGCGAGTGGCAGTTCCCCTCTACATACTTTACGTGTGGCTTTGGTTCAATTGCACGTGGAGTCTCATATACCTTATTGCTATTGAAGCTCCTCACCATCATCAAATGCAACTAAAGATGGCTACTAACCTAGGAAAATAAACCGCTTTAAAAATATAACATGTTCATTAAAAACAAGTATAATAAAAATGCCCACAAATCTTCCCATAAAATAAGGACAGCCAACAAAGAAAACAGTCAATTAGAGTATGTCTTAAGGCAATATAGCTAAATAAAAACGTGCTTCTCCCAAAAAGATCGCGGAAGTTATATCGTTGAGTTTATTCTGTATTTTTGGTATTGAGTCCTAATATTATTTCTAGAAACTTTATAATTATTTTTTAAGCAATCTTCTTGCTCGGTATGTTATATAAGTCTACCATGTAGTTACACGCCTTGAGGAATTAAGCATACTATAATCTAATCTGTACCAAGATGGAGGCAACGTCAATTAAGCGTATTTTGAAAATCCCAGGCTACATCCTATTTTCATCAGATTTATTTCTATTTATTTTAAAATCTAACTACTATGTACGATAGTCTCAATAACCTCTAAAGTCGTCCTTGCTCTATTTTTATTTATCTAAAGCAGAGTTCAAGAGTTTTAATGCGGCTTATGAAATCTTGTTAACTGGTAAATATTGTCGGTAATATAATGTTACCACCTTATCAAATAATGATTAAGAAATGTAAAAAACACATGAAGCAGAGAATTACTCTTTCGAATTAATTGACGGAATATTTATATGCAGCATATAAATATTAAATGTACTTTTTATAAAGGCGGTCTGAAAAATGTGCTATAAAATTATATGCAAAATAGCTTGTATTTTGACCAACAAGCTGTCAAACAAATATATGTATTGACTTTGTGAAACTACTTTCACAAAGTATAGTATAAGTAAAAGAGAGATTTTTACAGATGCGTGTGAAAATATGCGCTAACTAAAGTTTTTTTTTTTTATTACCAATATATATACATTATAAGAAATTTGCCGTTATTACTTTCTCTAGAGACTATGTTTAGCACAAATTTCGCGCTCGATCAGTAAGAGGCACACGATTAATACAAAAAATTAAATTAAACTTGTAAAGCCCGAATTTCGTCTTCAAAAAGTAAATAAATCCTTCACGGCTCAAACCGATGAAAGATTCACGTACACTCAAGTGTACGCGTATATAAGAAAGTTCCAGAAGGTATTTTTCATAGTCCTGTTCTTAGTTTTAAATCTTAACTTTACTGTTAAATTTAATTTCGATATATAATGTATACATCAAGCTGAGTATGACTTGTTGGTACTCACAGACTGACTATACAAACATTTTTAAAATGTAGTAATTGAAGATTCAAAAGTGGGTGCCTACTTGAATAAAGATATTTTGAATTTGAATTTGTTCACTTAATCCTTAAATATCTGCATCCAATTTTCATTGAAATATGTGAAAAATAGCAAACGAACTACCGAGCGCCGACACAATTCCAAATGATAATGGAACAGATTAAAAAGGCTATGCATGCTGAATTTAAAACCATTGATTAAAAATAAATTTCCTTTAAAACGTTTATTTTATCATAAAAAGGTATACTTGGATAGTGTTTTATAGACAAAAAGCGAACGAAACGAATATATCTAAATAAATAAATGGATTTCATGAAATAAAATAGCTGACATACAATTCATATTTTTTAACCAGTATATTGTAACAAACACAAATAAAAAGGAATTACATTTGTATCATAACCGTATGATATGATAGATACCGATCTATGAAGTAATGTTGTTTTTTGACTTAAAATAATTATAAAGTGAAGAGTTCATAAACACGACTTATACCAATGACGTTCGAGATCCGATTCGAACATCTCTTCTTTACACCTATAAAGGTATTATCTAACTACAGTTCATATATGGACTTTATTTACAGCAGAGCTCTTAATAGATGCCACATAGTTTATCAAAAAGCTAACTGCCGGGGAGCTAGTATCAGTATATTTGTTACAACAACGCGGCTAAGTCCTGGGTGACACTCGCAGTCACATGAAACGTCTGCTTAATTGCATTTCAATTTCCTTTAAAAATAACCTATGATATTATTCCTATATCCTACATACTTATAGTCAATAAATACAAGAAACAGTGAAGCTTATATAGACTGCAGTTCCAATATTCTTTAGAATGTCAGCCAGACTTATCTTTAGATCGTAGCAATTTATTTCTTCAAATTGCCTATTCATCCACATAAATATGAGTTATGGTAGTCCTTAGATAAACATCTTCACCAGTAACGTGATATTAAACTCGCGTCGTAAATTTTATTACATTGCTTCCTCATTTAATTATTATTTTGTATGAATTGTCTCACAAATACGATTCGTTATTATACGAAATTAGGTTAGTGTCCTTTTTTTAATAATTTTGTTTTTGACTTAATAATGTTTTATATTAATTGCTCTTTTATTATCACATTCAAATGAAATGAGACAAGAGTCCGTAAGTTTTGAACAGTTATTTAAAAGAATGTTAGTTATTTGTTTGAATATATTTGTAGATCTGTTTATTGCAATAACTACTGATAACAAGAAAAAAGGAACGACAGTGTAGCTGTCACAAGTCATCACTGTTATATTGCTGAGGGTTTATTTAAAATATATTTCAAATATACAATATATTTAAAGTTAATACTCTCGTGTGTATAAGATTTATTATTGGCAGTCTAGTAAGTTAAAATGTTTTATCGTGAGAACTGCTTTTAACACCTTTAAGTAACAAATAAGAATCTTGAACTATATTGAGTTCAATTTAATGTCACTAAGAAAATAATGTACTGCTGTTTTAAACATTTGCCATAAATATATATTCAAAAATGCATCACCAAAAGGAAAAGATACAGGGGACTAAGAGAGACAGGGGAGGTCTTGGCATCCGGCTTTTTTAGTCACTAAAAGCTGCAATAAAAAATTTACGACAATTTTCTGTGTGAAAGACCTGCTATTCCGGTGAAGCAAGCCCGTATACGAGCTGCACTCATTTGACTACAATAACACTCCAACAATCTATACACTTTACAGGTTTTAATAAGTTTATTTAACTGAATCCATTTTTTTTCTTAAATATATAAAAGGAATTATACTTGTACAATCGGATCAGTAGCAATATCAATGCAGAAACCGAAAGGAATATTAGGTTATAGCTATCGAATGTCTCTGCTAATGGATTGATATTCTTGTCTCTTTTTTTATTCCATTCCATTAGCTGTGTCAACGATGGTTTGATTAGATTTGGTTTATGAACGCCTTTCATCTTGAATCTACAATTAGGATACAAAGTTGTTATTTCATAGCACGAAGACTTATATACGCCATAATGATTCAGCATATTTGTATGGGAAAGCTGATTCACTATTCTGACTGAACATTTGTATATCGTTCACGCATTTTCCTTTATCAGGAAATTGCAATCACGTATTTCTGCAACATAGGCTGAAATATACACAAGGGGAATACATAAAAGGACCACCATGTGTAAAACATTTACCTATATTTTTTATATTTATATATTGAATCTTTTGTCTATATTTTAATAGTAAATTACTATATCATACTTCAATGGAGGCCTGATTCTTGTTTATAATTTCAAATAAATAAGATTATACCTAATGATCTATTAAATATTTTTTCTTTCGATATTAAAAAAAATTATACATGTTAAAGTGATAGAATTGTAATCTACTCAACACCATTATTTTATCTGAAAGCTACTTATTTTTTTAATAAATTAATTAGCCCTAATTATTATTTAAAAAATAATCTCGAACATTGGAAAATAATATCCTTATATAATTCTTCGGCACCACTTGTTGTTCACCAGCTACTTTGCTGAAGGTCATGTCTATTCTGGCAGTCTTCCATGGCTTATTGTTATAACTGTACTTCTCCGTATCTTGGGCATCTTTTATATCTGTTATGATAGATTTCAATATTTTTAACAAATCTTTAAGGAGCTACTCTTAATTACAATACGTGTCTATAGCACCTCATATAATTATATGTATGTATATATATTTCTTGTTACAAAATATACATACTCACAATACTACCAACAAGAAAACATTCTCAGTCATATGTAGCAAGAACTTTATGTACCTACTTATAATTTTATTTGTCAAAATAAGGCAGTAATTAAAAATACGAATTACATTTTTTTTTTTTATTTAAACGAGCAAGCAGCTTAACGTTGTAAATCTCAGGTAACTCAAATTATAATGAATCTTTTCAATTTATTTTAATCAAAATATCATTTTGAAAACAAAAGTCACCTCAGCGGGTCCAAGTGCTCTCTTAATTATAGTTGTCTAATGTGCTTTTAGGCTTCAAGTTCTGCCACCTCACTTAGGACGTCAAATGTCATGACACCCTTTTGCTTTTACAAAGTTTAATATATTTTATTAATATCATTAAATTTTATATAATTAATGCCTTTCTGTTGAATTGGTAATACAAAAAACTATAGCTATAAAGCTTAATATATTTTATGAATGAATTTCTTATAAGAAAATATTTTTTTATATTCTTAAATTTATACATAAAGACAAAGATTTACATATAATAGAAAAAAATATTCATGCAAACATATTGAGTATGTATATTTAATCGGAAGGCCCTTTGTATCAGTTTCTTTTTCAACCAAAAAATTCAGCATAATGGCGCAATCACACGATGACGTACGAACACTCTAGGCATATATGTTTGTAGTAAATTTGTTTTATTTCAGAATATTTACATGCATACTCTATAATATTGTACTACCTTTATATTTACCTCTATCTATATGTACATAGACATAATATAGTGGATCAGAGCCACTCTATATACGAATGTGTTACTTGGTGACATCACTGAAACAAACTGTAGCTTGCCTTATATAAGTCTGTCGCAGCAGATCTACTTTACGGAGTTCATCTTCCGAATAGCAGTGGATAGAATTGTCAAAAGACGTAGTTATCTAAAAAGATAATAAAACAATAACTAAAATTATTGTGTATTATTTAATTGACATAATAATATTTACATTCTGTAGAGAAGAGAAAATTAGTAGAATAACGGGAAGTGCTAAAAGAAATAGTCCATAGCATTCGTTCAGTGCGAAGGCAGAAAGGACGCGCTGCAGAGAATGATGGGTCTTTAAATCTTTTGTAAGTAATAATATCGCAAAAATAAACCAGACATATTACTTTTCCTCATTAAATTGTACAAATATACTTCATTTCCATGTTATTTGCTTATATTTACAGCGCAAATAAAAAGTCTTACTGCACCGCACTCACCAGCATGGAATTAATTATTTGTCTTTGTGTCTGTAACATACTGACAGCGTTTTAATTCTACAACTTGTACACTTGAGTAAATTCTATATTTCACAAATTATGGTAAAAAGTAATTCTGAAATCTACTTTTCTCTTATCGTGGATGATTTAATACGTGAAATAAGTAGTAGGTAAGACAGAAAATTGTCAGAATTAGATTACAGTACATTCAGATTATAAGTTAATTAAGAGTTTGTTTTTAATTCTTATTAGTTGGTATATATGCTGTGACATCGCTAGATAGTAAGTCCAAGTTATAGCCAATTGATAGCAGCTCGTTCTTGGTAATTATCTTCATAGAAGATAGACCTACCAAGCCAGGTTTTGTATCGTGAATGAGAGATCTGGGAAAACAAACCGCCCCTCCACGTGTATTTTTTCTTACCTCCCTCCCCAGACCTAACATTATTATATTTGCGTAACTGTACATAACTTCGTACGTATCTGCATATATATATATATATATATATATATATATATATATATATAAGGTTTTCACATAACAAACATATACCATTCTTTTGTATTTAAGATTAGCATATTATGCTATTATATATTATGCTATAGATATTATCAGGTTACAACTTCTGATCTGAATACATAGACAATTATCATACATAAAAATATTCATTCATTTGTTCACATTTGTATTTATTTACAAAAATGTTTTGAAAAATCTTTCGGAACTCCAGTAAAAAGCAACTAAAAAGTTATAATGTTTACAACTATTGTTAATAATGGTAGTACTTTTTTGCTTTGAATTTGATAACTTTATTTCTTTCTTTTGATACTAATTTCCTGGAATGTCTTTTTAGTAAGTGTTTGACGTTCCAGATGACGATAATAAACAAATTGTATGTTTCTAGATTAATTGTTCGGTGATGATTAATAACTTACGTCAGAATAATTCTGTTTACGTACAGATAGATAAATTCTACGCTGTACGCCATTTCACGGTCCCTAGACTTAAACGACCGATCAGTTTGATTTTGATCTCTTTGAGTAGTATTACCTTGACAATTACCTTTATGTCACGCCTAAAGTGGCCACCAAGCGAACAGTTTAGACGTCACTATGTCTGACCACCCCAATCATTTTATCAAAATTGCAATTATAATTTGTCGATTATTACTACTAATAGTAATCTAAAACTATTCTCAAATATTGTATAAGTTTTTTTTTTTGAATAAATTGCCCTAGTTATAGCAATAAAATATATCTTTTCTTTTTCAGACTAAAACGTAAAATTTGTCTGAGAGTAGGGGCGGGTGGCGGTGTGATATATAAAATGGGACCATCGGCTCCCGTCGTAAAATCGTGCAATAAGTATTTTATGGCAGACCGGCCATTAAATTATGTTGTGTGAGCTGTGAAAGAATAATTTTAAAACTTAGAATGCTATGTTTCAAATATAGGTATACAGAGATTTCTAGTTACAAGATTTACATCTAAAACAGGTTTTAATGAATGTTTGTTTGTAAACATTCATTAAAACCTATTTTAGATGTAAATATTGTTGTGTAAAGGGTTTCTTTAATAAATCCCAATAATCTTAAAATGAAACGTGAAACGCACATGTTTATAAAGGCACAAAGTCAATGGCCGGCGCCACAGTACAGTACAGTTCAAATGTGACACATTCCCAAGTGTGACAATGTGTGAAGTCAAACCCATAATGGACTTTATATAAACAAAATCATCTGCGAATGTCCCGACATTGTTTACCTTTCCAGAAAAAAATAAATAATTAAATGTTATAATTTAAATATGTCTTTTTAATTTTGTGATTATGAAGATCTAATATATTATAATCTTAAAAATGAATCCAAATCTCTGATTTAATATTTCTTTTATGTATCCAAGAATTAACTTTCCTGTATATTGGACTACACGGGTTCACATTGTGAGACAAAGTTTTAGTGAATTCCAATTTACTCTCAGCATCCGGCAAAAGCGTTTCGTATTTCGTGTACCGACAGCAGAGAATTTGGATGTCTATAGTACCCTAAATATTTACTTCAAATAATATAAATTAAAAATTGATTTAAAGATAAGCGAAATACCACTAACACACTGATTATGAAATAACAGAAACTAATACTAATAATTAATAATGACAAATATTTCTTATTATTCAAAAATATTTATAACGCCTGTCTCGTATTTACAGACAGCTATTATTTAATAGATAATATAGAATAGAATAATCAATGCAGCTTAACAAAATGACAAATAAAAACGCTATACCGCTTATAACTGTAACTATACAGACATATATTATCTCAAAAAACCTAATAGCATATTTTTTTTATTATTTAGCATCAAGTAAAAATATTTAGAAACGTCCCGACTCAAATAATAAGCTATCTGTAATCACTTACTATACAGATTCATAAATTTTAGATTTTATTGTAACATATATATATAACATATTTTTTTTAATGATTTCCCTTTAAAAATATGTTTTCAGAGATGAAATCTCCTATATGTTCATTTAGATAATAAAAATACCACACAAAATTTCCTTAAAATCCGTTCTCTTATTTTGTTGTGTCGTAATTAAAGCTGAAATTAGTTTTTGTGTTTTCCCATGAGTGTGAGGGAATTATCCCATATGTAAAAAGTATCATACATGTTTAGAAAGGCAATAAAACTAATAAACATACTAAATTTCATAAAAAAATGTTCAGTGGTTTTTTTTTCAAAGAGGTGTAATATAAATATTATTAGTCAAACTAACATTTATTGAGTTTTGGTATGACATCATATTGATATGGAACAGGCATATTTTTTTAAATACTTCATTTAATTTATATTTTAATACAAATTTTGATTTTTTACCATTTTATACATGTAAAGATTATTCTAAACAATTTGCCTACATATGAGTTTATGAATAGCTTAATTTCAAAGTAAGTGCCTCGAAGTTTATCCAATACCATTGAAACCTCTGGAAACTAATCTGTAAACTTTGCAATATACTATATGGGGTCTTAATAAGCCTACTAAATGCACACACATTTATAAAGGACTTATTCTTATTATATATCAAAATTACTTTATGTTTAAAAAATTGTTTTGTCAAAAGATTTTTAGTCAGTGATTATTTTACTTTTTATAAAACAATCTCTGACTATTTTTTATTTTTATTATATTTTCAAATTGCTGCTTAGTGCCAGTTTGAATTAAAAAAAGAGGGTTTGGAAAATTTGGAAAATTTGTTTAAGGCTATTGATAAACATTATCCGTATATTTCTAATATGTGTCTTAAAAGGTCGTACTTTAGTTTAATATATATTTTGTAGACTCTAACTTTTTTTAATAAATGGTCTAAAAACTATTGGTAAATGTTCCAGTCCCACTTTTAGTTCCTTTTTTTAGTGCATTGAAACAAAATATTAAGTTTTATTATATTAGTATAGGTTATTTAAAAATAAAACTTATTTTTTAAAAACTATGCCACTTTAATTTACATATTTCAGAATTCTTATATGAGTTATATTAATCCGTTCTATATTTCAACATTCAACAATGTTTTGTTTGAAAACTCCAGGCTTTAACCAAAACCACACAATAATCGTTCTCAAAATACATTTTATGGATTTAATGAACGGCTTACATCTATCCGTGTAATTTCATTTGTGAAACGTGGCCAACTTTAATCAGGGAAACACATTTCTACTCTTATCTTTAAGCAAGTTAAGAACCAACTTTTAAAAAGATATTACATAGAGGCGGAATGTTTGTATGGTCTATTTTCAATAGCATAATTATGTTTTTTATATATTTATTCGCAGAAAGAACATTCCTCTCCCCCTATATCAGCTATATGTAGCCCTTGATAAAATATATTCGCGTTTTTTGGACATGTAGGTCCACAAAATAAATGCTAGTGATCTAAGACTTATTTTTTCAACGTGGATATTTATCCAAATAGCAAATCTTCCAAAAATACAAAGTGGGGGCTCACTTGAGAGACACATTCAAAACTCGCGGTTCTCGAGGTGTCTCCAGTTGTTTGTCAATCTCTGTTAGTTTATTTTGCACAGAATACCTACATTATTTCAGATACCGATTCGTTTGAATGTTTTGTGATACCAAACCAAAGGTAAAGTCAAGGCAAGATAATCTCACTGTTTTTCGATTTATTTTCTCTCTAAATTGCGTATAAAAAAAGTAATAGTGAAAATTTGGAAAAGTATTTGATTTAAAGATATTAATAATATTAAAGTTTTTAATCCTCTATAAACTTAAAATATATGTCTATACGTATTTTATATGAATACTATTTCAATATATAAAATTGTTATATAATAAGCGAGCCTTCGTCAGAAAGTCGAACAAACACGTAAAACTTTCTACCCTACTTTGAGACAATCCTGTTTTCTAGATGCTGGTCGGTCATTTTAACACGTAATTATATAAATTGCATAACTGGAAAATTTTATAAAAAAGGCAGACCAAAACCAGCATTTCGTATTCATTTACGTAGAATATAGAATTGTGATTATGATTAAATTAAACTCAATGCTAATTTAATTAATGAACAATTAAACAAAAACTAGTAATGACAAGAAATCAAATTTACTTAAGTTCCTAGTACCTTTCATCCCGGTCTATAATTTTTAATTTTTAATCTTTTTAGGTAGAAAGTAAACGAGACGGTTTAATTCTAAACAATTTGCTTACGCATGAGTTTGGAAATTACTCTCGTTCAAAGTAAGTACCCTTGATGTTATCTCAGCACCGAAGCAATTTCACCTTTCTACAAAATTGAGTATTTACCTCTGCGTAAGGTGTTAAGGAAGTGCCATTATATTCCGCTACGCAGCTGTTTAAAGGGACTTATCTAATAAAAATAATGTTAATATATTTTTTAATATATGTTATGAGTTAAAATTCACAATTAATTTAAACTAAAATAATATTTTGTTTCTTTAATTTCATATAATTGCCTAAGTAAACATATTACAGGATTGAGGAATTACCTTGATCTGAAAAATTTTTTAGAAAACATTTTAAAATATATATTTTTTTACACTTACATTGACTATGGGCGTCTGTTTATTTTTTAACCAATAAGTAATTGTTGTTTTTCTTTACTTTAAGACTCGTTAATAAATGGCATAGTAGATAGGTTACTAGAATAAATATTATTTGGTCATCGTTCGTATCCTGAACAAATGGAAACCAGCTGCAGCTCCAAATTTTGATTCACGAAGTGAAACCCAAAACGAATTACACGTGCATTAAAACTATTCTCTTTTGTCCTTGTCGTAATTTCTCTCCAAAATGTATTATCCTAGACCTAGAAGTTATTCGAATCTGCATCGCAGCTGACACGTTATCGTATTTAAAATATTTATCAGTATAGATAATAATTTCAACTTGACCAATTTAAGTAATATACATGTAAATATGGGTCATGATCTGGTCATTGTTTAAAAATCCTTTAGTAAATGCCAGAATTTAAAGGAAAACATAATACTTATAGTACGTAATGGTACTTACGAAATTTATTAATATTTTTGATACGAGTGTAACACAATATTCAAATGACAGCGACTTGTCTAAATGATACTTGCTAAATGGGACACTAAACTAACACATGAAGTGTCGCTGCTATCATTAACTCAAGTAGAACGCCAAGTTGGCTAGCTATAAGAAATTGTTTCATACATTATTTTTAGGGTCAACGTGATCAAACCTCATACAACGATATCTCATTAGTCGAACAAGAAAGTGGGTACCCTCAGGAGTCTTACAGTCGTTGTGAGACGATAGTCAGTACGATAACAACTAATTTGACCTTAAATTAGACTTAACTGAATACAATGAAGGCTTGAGAGACTTGAGCAGCCTAGATTATTAAGAAGTATTTATTATGACTTAATTTCAGATATTGAAAATTAGTTTATAATTATGGAAGTTTGAAAATATAAATATAATAATGTATAGCCATGTGAAGCTCATTTAAATTTGAATAAGTATATAATAGTGCAGTGTAGTGTAGTTTAGCGTGGTTCAGTTCAGTGCAGTAGTCAGTAGTATATTATAGTATACTATAATAGGACGATGCCACTAACCATTAAATGACGTGTCTGCTGATTTACCCTTGCCATGTAAGAAAATAATAAAAATAAATAGTTTTACTCTTTACTCTTTATAAATGGCCCTTTAAGATTTATTAAAAGGCTAGTTATGAGTTGTAAATCATAGGAATAAGACGGGTTACCTCCTCTATGAGCGGAATGACAAAGGTATATTTTATGTAGGAAATAAAATCATATAATGGAATTATTTTATACAGACGTAATGATATGGGTCAAGATTTCTATAAGGTTGTTTTTTTACGAATAATGATCTCAGAACAGACCTCTTCAGAGGAGGTTGACTTAGTAAAATAGGAACGCCACGTAAAGTAGTCTTTTATGCGGTGTCGCAGTCTGGATACTTTTTAGTATCTAGTTAACATACATACTATGAAATAATATTCAATCAAACTCAATCTATGTAAGTATAAATAAATATAAAGTGATTATAAAACTTTAAAGTCAAATTATTTTATTATTTCTAATACGCACACATTGTACTTACAAGACGACAGACACATTGCTCTTTACATTTATTTTTTTTGGATTTACATAACATTTTCTAAGATATATAGTTAGCGTTAGTTTTGCAGCGTTTTTAAACCATTGTTATAGCTTAGCATAGCTTGAACTACTTTCTTTTGTAAAATAATAATCGATTCTAATTCTACCCTTGATCCACAAAGCAGAAGCAGAAGACAATTCCGTAAGATATAATACGAAGGAAGTATGCAAAACAAGACAGCCTATCTGCAATATTAGTTAGCTGTCTAATTTTTTTAACCGCTATACATACAGCTATACATGGCAGTGCCTCTCTCTCACAAAAGATCCGCGTACATCATGTTTCGTCAGGGAAGTAAAAGAACCGGATGCCCGGACCCCCTTCCCTCCTCTCCGAATCACTTAGTTTCCTGCATCCTCCACATATTACAATATTTCCATGGACAAATATAGTCACTAAGTCCAAATGACTTGGTTTAGTTTTTCAATTATTATTAAGTCCGGACTCCCGACCACACTGAAAATACCACAACTTTTAATCACTATAAACCAACGGTTACAAACCTCATAGCAGGAGAGGGTGTTAGATTACGTTACAGAATGACTTTCGCTTTCAATCGTGATTTCAAGAATCACTAATTGTAAACTTAATGTAATAGAGACTTTCATAAATCATTACAAATATATTTATCCATCAATGCAAATGTAATAAATAATTTTTGTTATTTTTAATTTTTTTTGGTTCAAACATTCATCAATTCTTATTTTATGAAGGTTTCGTCATAATGTCATGATTTATTCAACACAAACAGAACCGTATGATTATATCATGAAATAATACGACCGTAAAATAAATTCTTTGAAACTCTAACACAAGTCAACGTCCTCTTCAGTATTTAATGTTTAAAACATCGTAAATCTTAATGTTATTAATACAAACTTGTATTTGGTTGAGATTATTTTCCAGTAAGTGATTTCGTAGAATGTCACAGTTACATACAATAATTAGATATCGTTGTCATAATTATCGGTTTGTTTACAAAAAATAATTTTAACTCATTATCTTAAGTTATTTTAATTTTATCTTTGAGTGGTTCATTATTTTTACTATATTTTTTTTTTTGGAAAAGCAACACGATCATTTTTATATATTAATATAAAAAATATGCAAAGGAAAATTATCACCGGAGGTAGAAAATCAAAAATCAAAAAAATATTTATTCATAGAGTTGTTGCTCCACACCCTCATACACATTAGAAACTTTAAATTAGCTCGAGTGGGCAACCACTAGTTATAATATTAAAGTAAGCTCCTGAATTTAATTTAAATGAAACATAAAATAGAATTATAAATGTAACTTGACATACGAATAAGGAAAGCAAGATAATAGTTAGCCAGAGTTCTGAAAAGTGATTAAATAGAGTCTAGAATTATATCAAACTATTTTTATAAACGATAAAAGTGAAGATGAAAGGCTCCACTATTTATTTATTTTTTAAATGAATGACACGGTACGGTACTGATGAAGTTAAATTATAAATACTAGCGAAAATGTAATTCTTTTGTTTCTCAATAATATCGACTCTCTGTCTATCAAAAATCAGATCAGCTACTTACCGTAGTTTTTTAACCCAGACTTTACATTTACTTATCTACAGACGCGTCTTTATATAGACAAATAATACTCTTAATAACATTAAATAAAATACAGAATTGGTAACTGGTACACATAACTGTTTTATATACACAAATTGTTTTATATCGCATCCCAATTCCCATTTATCCTTTGCAGAACGATTTAGCAATTCAAATTCAAGTGCGCGTTGCTCTCTCCTATATAATATTGAAGCAATTTTGATTATTGGGTTGTAAATATACAACAACGTATAATATGAATATTGTACATATAACACGATAAACATATAAGTATATATATATATATGTTTATCGTATTATATGTATGTAGTTATTCATGGTAAGTTCTAATAGATAACTGTTTAAATGAGTACTTTGAATGTAAATTATCATTCTGTACCGGTCTCAATGGGAATGTAACGACATCTATTGTAATGCATTTACCTACATTTTAATGAAATGTAAGCATATACAAAGTTTTATAAACAGTCTGTTATTATTTCTTAACAATTCTATAGAAGATATTTAATAAATATGTTACTTTATCAATACTTAATTGGACAAGATTTATCTTGTTTTATATTTATTTCTTTCAAAAATAATACCTTAGGAATTACAATACAGTGTATTATAATTAACTACAATTATTATAAATAAAACAACATAACTAAAATAGGTATAGACTACTATTTAGCTCGATTTTGCAATGTCTCCAATAAAAAATTAAAAGGTGCCACGTAGTTACGTAAGAATAAATTCAATGAACCGTACCTTTGTAAATCTCAATTGTATTCTCGCTCTCATCACGATATCGGGTTCAGAAGATTGCCCTAAATAAAGTGAGTATTTGTATTCAAATTGTTTCATTTATTGTATGGTTCCTCTTTTTTTTGGAAGTTTCAGTTTAGTTTCATCGATGTATGTTTGTATGTCATAAGGTGTTATATTTGCTTTGCAAGACTGGCCAAAGAATTAAGTTTTCGACAGATTGTAAGTGTAGGTAGGTAGGTGATAGAACCTAGAAGGGGAGTTTTTAAAAAAAGATTCATTTCACAGGTGACATAAAGTGAAATATATAAAATAAAATAATATACATAAAATGTTGTTCAAAATTTCATGTTTCTTGACTGAAGGTATATTTCTAGATTTAATAGTTTATTCTTGGTGAAAATTAATTCGGCATGTCAGTGAGGAAAACTCGGTGTACAAAATTAGATTATAGGAGTCGAAACATTTTACGCAGTACGGCATTTCGGCAGCTATCAAAGTTGAACGACCGTTCAGATTGATACTGATCTATCCTTTGACCCTCTCTACTTCAATCTGTACACATGACTATGTCTCTATACTCTAATAATTTTACCACAATATTAAATATATTTTAGTTTCATTTTGCAATTTATTAAGATTCGTTGATTATTAGTAATAAAAATATTTTAATGACAATTGTTAAATTTAGTATATAGAAAATTATAAATACATGTTTATATATATTTAAAAAAATATTTCTTTTAATTCCAGCTTTTAAACAATCTGGAAGTATCTAAAAATTGGGACCATCTCATCCCACCGTAAAATCGTACAATAAGCATTTTATGGCAGACCAACTATTACGCTGGTGGTATTTGTACTGTAACCTACCATTTCAAAACTTTATAGTATTACGTTCCAGGAATAACATCTCAAATAAGTGATAATGTATTTAAATAATTATAATTAAAAGGTTTATTGTTTAAATCTCCAATATCTTAAATTATAATTCACAAGAAAACAATAATCGTGAAACGTAAATCACATTCTCATAGACACAAAGTCAATTTAAATATTACATCTTTCTGGATGTAACAGTGTTTGCAAACAAACCCCTGACGTATAATACATAAAAAAAATATTTTACGATTTTCTGACGGTATATAATCTGGGAATAAGCAAAGTCAATCTCTCTTTGTTAAATAATCCTATAAAATTAGTCTCTCTCCTTTTATTTATATAATTATGAAAATGTAATTTATGTATGTATTAATACAATTATCAATTTATATTTTTCTATTTATTTAACAATGGATTTTCTTGTTTTGTGGACAGTACGAGTTAACACTATGAGATATAGTTTTAGTAAATTCCAATTTAATTTCGACAATCCACAAAAGCAATTTTAATTTCGTGCACCGATAGCAGACAAGTCAAATATTTAAATTATCTTGAATATTTTTATTTATTTATTTCAATTAAAGTAAATATTGATCTAAAGATAACCGAAATACTACTTACAGACGTCAACATTTTTGAATTAGGTATCCTTTTTGAGAGATATTATGTAGTATATATTTATCTTAATGTATTCACATGAAATTGTATCGGAATTTGCTCAATTATTTCGAGCTACGAACTACATGCAACAGCTTTCTGGATGAGCCACCAAGGTGAAGATGAAAGTCAAAATATGCTTTCGGGGCGAAAAGCATCGTTAAAATCAATTCTGTCATTTTGTTGTAATGTTATTATGGCTGAAATTAGTTTTTATATTTTTCTGTTAGTAAAAAGAAATTATCCAATATGTAAAAGTATTGTATATGTTGAGAAAGGCAGTATAACTTTAATCATTCGGAATTTCACAAATTATCAATATTTAAACTATTTATTGAATTATGTGTTATTTAAATCATATCATATGGGACAAGTAGCAAGTTTGAAATAAAATGTTTTGTAAGCACAAAATATCGTTATCATTTAATAATATATCCACCTAATTCTAAACAATTTGCCTCCGTATGAGTTTGTGAATTGTCTTAATTCGAAGTAAGTACCTCGAAGTTCGTCCAATATCGTACAAACTTCTGGAAACTAATCCTAAACTTTTGAATGTACCTACTATGTGAGGTGTTAATAAACATACGTACTACACGTACACACACACACATTGAAAAGCATTAATATACATATATTATATATATATATATAAAACTACAACACGTTTAAATGTGTACGGTCAAAAAATATTTATATGTTTATTGTATAACTACCATGATACAACAGGTAGGGACGTACGTAACAAACAATTATAAAGAATTATAAATAGATAGCCTGATTTTTCATAATATACTATACTTTCTTGTTTATTAAAAATATATTCTGTTCTAAATCCTTTATATTTGGTATGAAAAAGCAAACAAGAACAGTGAAATTGAAATTCCTAAGAGAATCTGTATTCATATATTTATTAAGTCTGCAATAATTAAGATACAGAAAACAATGTTTCAAAGATAAACTAGCAATGATTCATAAAGAAAAGTCATCAATTTTCAATTTCGTTATCCCTTAAGACTGCGTTTAAAATAAATATAATAGGTTTGAAAAAGCAATAACAAAGATCTGAATACATATTACTAACATAATATTATAAAAATAAAAGATTTCAGTAAAAAATGTATACTTATATTCATTTATATCTCTATATATTAAAGATACATATTTAATTAGGTACCTATTTGATATATTTGGTATTGAATACTATTATAAATATATGTGTTATTATGTAAAAAGCAAACCTTGATTAGAGATATTTAAGTGAGACTACCATTTACTACCATTGTTAAACGTTGGTCCTGGTCCCTCCCTCCCTCAATCAAGTCAATTTAAAATTATTATCATTTTATGTCTTATCAACCAAGCATGAAGAAAAAAATATATAAAAACGCTGGGCATTGAAAGGCAAGTTTTCGTATCTAAATAAGTGCTCGAAAAGGGTCACTGATACAAGAGATTAGATTTTTTTTAACATACAGGATCCACTAAGAAGATATTTGAAAAGTTACGTTCGTGTCCGCACATTGTAAAAGCAAAGACAGTTTGTGCAGTACAGAAATAAATTAAAAAAAACAAAATACTAAACGTTTTTTGTATAAAATAAAAAAATTAAAGATTTCTCAGTAAAGTCTCTTAATAATATTTTTTTAACATTTATAACACTAACATAGGTATAATGTATTGCATTTTAAGAACCACAGAAGGTGGTCTTAAATGCTAAGTGAAATCCAATGTGACTTATATAACATAGACCATTATACGACCTACCAACAAGCAACTACGAGAAAATACAATAATATACACTCTAGGGTGCACATTTAATTTTGTAAGCCACATTTCACTCTCCTACCGCATGAATTAAAGTCTAAAACAATTTGCCAACGCAGAAGTTTGGAAGTAACTCTCATTCAAAGTAAGTATCCTTGAAGTTATCCCAGCATCGTAGCTATTAGTTCCCTCTGTAAAATTGAGTATTTACCTTCACGTGCGTTGTTAAAGTCTGTGCATTATATTACATTCTGCTATAGACTGTTTACAAGAATTTCCTTATTACGACCTAAAGTTTTTATCATACTTTAAAGTGTAATTTTATAAGAATTTTATACATAAAAGTGTAAAGAAAACTTTACAACCATTATTTGTTCTATGTTAAAGTATATGACGTATAAATAAGTATATGACGACGTAAATAAGTTTTCATTTCGATTTATTGATACCGTCATACTTACACGAAAAGGGAAAATTGTAAATTCGTTCGCCTTTTATTTAATAAATACTCAAAACATAAATAAATATCACACATAATTAGATATCGTTGTTGTTTCAATTAATTGGTTTTCTTACAAGTAACTTTACATTATCATTCGTTATCTTTATATTACCTTTATGTGATTTGTACTATTATTATTTTTTAATTTCAAGAAGCAAAAAAATTATATCGTTTTTTACGAAAGATACGATGACGAAAGAGAATAAAATTTGGCCCAGTTAGAGTTTATACGGAGTTGAAGCGGAAAATGATAAAATGTTATAAACACTACTCCATTGTTACATTGACACTATGTTATGTCATGTATGTATCAGTGTGCTGACAAATATTAAAAAAAAATTGATTGTGGCCGAACGTACCTACTAACAATAATATCAATACATTTATTTGCATTAAGGTCCAAATTTTATTTGAATTTATATTTATTAAAAGTAGGCTAAGGTATTTAATTGAGTTCAAATATGAAAAACAAATCAATTGTTACTTAATATATAATATAATAACGAGAACAAGATAATACTTAGCCAGAGCTCTGAAACGTTATAAGATAGACGTCTAGAAGATTAAATTAAACTATTTATAATAATCAATAAAAATGTATGTGAACGGTTAGATTATTTACTTTTTTATAACGATTAAAATGGTACCTTTACAAAGGGTTGATAAATTAACTTTGAAATACTAACGAAAATGTAGAGCTTTTGTTTCTCAATAATAGCGATTCTCTGTCGATCAAATAGCTTCGCAACAAAGTTTCTTAACCGAGAGTTTGTTCTCACTAATTGTCTACAAACGAAGTACCAATCAACTCTAAATTATTAAATATAATACCAAATTATAACGGAGTTACATATCATAAAAATAGACATTCTTTATTGTACACCTTGATAATAAAGTAACAAAAATGTAGCAGAAAATGAAAATGGTACAAATTTAGCGGCCTTTTCTTTAAATATCAATCTCTTCCAGTCAACCAATTTTATGGAGGAAAGAGTATACTGGAGCGGTAGTGTGGGTGTGTTTACAATACATCGAAAAAGAAAAGAGTAATACATACATACATACACCTACTTAAACACATATACAAACACACATAAATACATATGCTTATAAATATACATTCTTATATCCACATAAATAAATAAATATACAGACTACAAAAACTCTACAGGTTTTAAAAAAGTGCTTTTGATTACCGTTTAAAGAAATCGCATGACTTTGCGCGTTCAATTTTAAGAAGAAATCTTGTGGAATGTATAGGAGTCCGAGCAGAAAGAGGATGAATATAACTGTTTTATGTACGCAAATTGTTTTAAATCGCAACCCAATTCCCATTTATCCTTTACCGAACGACTTACCAATGCTAATTCAAGTCAACGTTGCTCTCTGCAATATAATTTAACATAAAAAGTAATGTAACTAAAGGAGATATATGTAAAAGGAACCTGTTACCCGCTAAATTTTGCGATAAGCATCAAATAAAAGTTGAAAAGGCGCCGTGTAGTTCAGTAGAAACAAATTCAATAAACCGTACCGGTGTAACTCTCAATTGTATTCCAGCTCTCATCAAGATATCGAATTCAGAAGATTGCCCTAAATGAAGTGAGGATTCGAATACGATTTGTTTCATTTATTGTATGGTTTAACTCTTGTACGGAAGTTCCGCTTTAGTTAGAGGTGTATGTTTTAAATGCCATAAGTTATTTATTGTATTTGCTACGCTGTCTATCTAACTATGTAAAAATTGCCCCACCAGTTTTTTCATAGTTAGATGGCTGTTTTTGCACAGGTCTATATTAAATGAAATATATGATTTTTTTTTCGACAGTAAATTTTATGCATATTTTTTTTTGCTTAAGACGAAAATAATTTTCGTTTCTGCTTAAATCCAAATGACAGAAATTATGTTTTTGCGGAGTAAGAAAATTATTCGTATTTTTAAGCCAAATAAAATATTTATAATACGCAAAGGTAAGTAGGAAAATACCGACATAAATAATTCTGGTGTCTTAGAGGTATTAGGGGTTGATTTACCACCAACTTTGAATAGGTATTTATTTTTACTGGAAAATAAAATAATATTTTGTATGTTATTTAATTTAATAATTACAAAGGGTAAATTTGTTGTTTGAGGGTTGATTCTTTTTGTGACAGTTAAATTGTCCCTTATTTGCCTTCTTTCGAGGAATGTGTCAGTATGATAAAAATATTTACCCAAAATTTTACCTTTCTAGATTTGTTCTAAGGTTTACTATCGACGTTGATGAGTTGGCGCATTCTTCTTTAAATATTTTTCTTTTTTATGGGATATGGCGGTAAACGAGCAGACGGGTTACCTAAGCCACTGCCGCCATGTACATCTGCAACTCAGTAGCTACAAGTGCTTTGCCAGCCTTTTAAAAGGGAATATGCTCTTTTCTTGAAGCTTTTTCTTCGTATGATGTCGTATCGCAAATACCTTAGGTGACAATTTTTTCCACAGATTTGTAGTACGATTCAAAAAACTTTTCGAGATGCGTACAGTGGTGGAGCGCCAGCTATTGAGGTAGTGTGGGTGGAGGTTTTTTCACGATGGACGATGGCAAAAATCTGTGGGTGGTTAAGTCCGAACTACTCTTCAGAACACTCCCCATAGTATAAGCGAAAGAGATTGCAGAGGAAAGCTACATCTCTACTCAACGCCAAGGGATCTAGCCCATTGGAAAGGTCTTAGCAATTGATAATATGAGCCGCTCTCCATTGCATCCGGTCAAGAGGGAGAAGCTGGTACTGGGGTGCCCTTGAAAACAGATGAGAACAGTACTCCACATGCGGCCGAACTTGAGCTTAATAGAGGCCGGAGCTAAATACTGCCTTGATTGGTTCACTACACCCTACTTCTTTGAGGCCACTATTTCTTATTCTTCTTCAACTTCAGCTTCTTCTTTGAGGTCAAGGATTCCAATACTGGCTGCGGTACTTAGTTAGTTATTATGTACTATGTAACAAAAGTTCAGCTCCCTTTTGCATAGTTTACTCGTATATTTATTGTCATTAACTCTTAACATATATAAATGTGTACCATATTATATATATATATATATATATATATATATATATATATTATGTTATTAAAAACTTGTCTAATTCGAAAAATATGAATTAGATGGTATTTTTTATATCCTTATATCTCCAAATTGCAAAAAAATACCTTAAGAACGGAAACAGTCACAATTTTTCAAATAACGAAATACATCGATTTTTATTGTAAAAAAAATATACATTGGTTAGAAAAAACTCGAATACTTTAAATTAGTGTAATAGAATAACAGGAAATTTATTAACTTCTATTAGACGTTAGACGACCGAGTGGTCGTAAGCTTAGTAGCTACATTGGAATACACCGGATTTATTTTTTGTTCTCTTTACTATATAAATTCACGCTGAACTTAATGCTTTCAATTACGGAAATATGCCAAAATGGAAGCATTTTCGCTAACATTATGTCATATATATTTAAAGTTACTCTAGATTTTATGCCTTTCAACAATTCAATTCAGTAATTTCTTTGTAATGCATTCATACAGACAGACATGGTTTTTAAAATATTTATTCGTGATCTTCTCATACTGATTTTTGTGGATCGTGTCTTATTTTTTATAGTTAAAATCTTGTATTTATATTAATTTTCAGTTACTGCTTTATTATCAGTAACTCTTAATGGTTGATGTATTTTTTTTTAAGTTGTTATTTTTCTTTTTTGAATTAAATCAAATTAATTATTTTGACCAAATTTAACCTGAGTATAATATATATTAACAGAAAAGGTAAGACTATTAGTTACACTAAGACCACTAAATCTTGGTAACCGCTCAGTATTTTATTCACTTGAAAATGTTTAAATTGGTCCCAAACATGTATGTATGTACCTACTCTTAGAGACGATTTTTCATTTTCGTCTTGTCGAAGAATTAATCTTTTTATATTTAACAGATATTCTATACAAAGAAATAAAACTCAAAAATATAAAATATATTATCTATTTCATTTATATTAGAGGAATAAAAAATCGTACAAAATTGTACAAAAAATAAAAAAGATTAAAAATTTTGGACAATCTCTAAAACATAACCTTTTATTTATTTATCATTAAATAGTTCTGTTTAAATAAATCGAGAACGAGAAATTGTTTTATATTAAGTGAACGAATTTCCTTGAGCTATCTGAAGCTATAAAGTTTCAGTCAAATCTAATTGAATGTCGGTAGACCGCACAAAGGTTTCGTATTACAAGGACCAGTGGCTGGCAAAGTTCGTTACACAACTTAGTTTAACTTTTACATATTCCGTTTATAATACTGGTTATGTTACTTGAATTACAGCAATTTTAATCTTCATTTCATATTATGTTATTATTATATGATCATGACAAGTTTATCTTTTATTTTATTTATTTTTCAGGCATGTTATGACTTTATTCTAAAAATAAAAATAAAGTTTTATTAATCTCCATTTATCTATCTTGAATTATCCTCATCAGCAATATTTAATATTTGTACCTTAATTTACTACAAAAACTTTTAAAAAATGTAAAGTATTTTTGTTATCAAATTATAATGACGAATTTTATAAAATTACCCTAAATTATATTCAACTCAACATCCTGTTTAAAATTTAACAAACCATAATAAAAGGAAATTTAATGACGTTAATAATATTACGCTGCAAAACACAAATAAGTATGACAACTAGAATAAATAAAAACAAACATTTTCTAAAATTACTGCCTCATTAGGCTAGTCACTAAAATGCATTAATTATAACTAAAAAACCCCAAGTTTGAATACCAATTCATACAACAATCATTAATGGCTCATCAACCTAGTATATCATAGTCACGTCACTCTTACTGCAAAAGTGATTATTTATGTTCATGTACCGTTTAAAAAAATGTCATCTTGTACTCATTTTTCATCTAACATCGCCAAAGGACAGTGTCTAGTTTGAAAAGTTGGAATTCTACAAAAATGTAATTGTTATGCTTACAATTGTCAAACTATTGGTACCACGTATCAGGTCGAAAAGAACACCTTGCAACTGTGAAAAATTATGGCACTCAAAAATCGTCTATAACTCCGTTACTGTTGAAAGCAGATGTCCAGCATGAGATTGAGTGACACGGCACACAATCTTCTTTTATTAATATAACAAAGGAATATTATACAGTAATGTTAGTAAAAGAAGTCATTGAAATTAACAAATACAATCACTTCAATCGAGAAGATGGCTTCCAATTTTTTACGATTTGGAAACAATTTAAACAGTTTAAGAAGTGGTACAGCTCTTTAGACCAAAAATAAAGCCACATAAATGTATTACCATTACAAATGTAGCATGCCAAGATTTTGTCCCACAAGTTGTGCACAACTACCCGCAGTGCTGATGCATATACGATGTGTCGTGTCGTGTATTTAGCTTTTGTCAACCTATTTTTGTACAAATGTCCCTTTAATTTTGTCACAGTTTATTGCTACGCTAATCGGCTTCATGTATTTTTAATTTTGTGTAATCTTTTAAGAAAATAAATGTAACAGAAGAAAACAACCATAAGATTTCTATCAAATTGAATGAATGAATAAAAAGCCAATCCAAACCAACGGCAACTAAAAAACAAAAGATGGTTAGTAAATTTATCTGCCAGCATTAAACACTCACCAGCAGCAATGACTCTGAGTTTTGACATGCAATATTTTTTTTAATATTAAATACTTTGTATTGGTAATTAACTACTCTTATTAAATATGTTAATCTTATGAAAGAAAAGTCTCGCATCTAATAAGTCTATCCAACGTTTACCGAAAGTCAAACTCCAACACAAAGGAATACGAAAACTTTTAGAAAGTTCTGTGAATGAGTTAACTCTATTTTGTTATTTTACCACCTGCACCTCAACTAATAAAAATAACTACTATTCTTTTAAATCGATGTTCATTGTCCTAACTTATTCGTAATCAAACAATATTTTTGAGCATTTGAGCAAACAATAATATAATAAGATGATGGTATTGTAAAAACATAAAACAGGATATTTCATAAAATAATTCTCATCGCCATAAAAGACATGTGTTATTTTTATAAAATTTCCGAGTGAAGCCATTGTCTACCTAAACAATGGCTTCGTAAAAACTGTGTAGTTAAAAAATATAGGAGATAATATCAAAGTATAATTATACCATAACATATCATCGTTAATTTAAAATAAAACTTAGCCAAAATATTGCTTACCTTGTATATTATATATTAATGTTATTTTTTTTTTATAAGATGCGGAGTTATAAAAAAAAAACTAAAGTGATAATATCAACGGAGATTACATAAAACGAGCAATGGATCCGGCCATCAATGGTGCAAGTTCCCATAAAGAGGCTATAGAGAACGTTATAGATAAGCTAGAAACTAACTCTAACTCTGAGAAGTAAGCACACAAACACACGACAATTCAGTTCAGTTAAACAAGAACAAATATTAAAAGGATGTCTCAAAAGTGACATCTATACTTTATGGTTTAGCTTTAAGGGGATTGAAACAGGTTCTAGATGAAGTGATGGTTGTACTCAACATTGTATTCCTTGCACTCAACAACAGTGCTCTATCCCTTGCATTCAACGTCCATTCACACCATATGCTGCTGTCACTAAGACCAGTTTCAATTATCCCCGATTCTTTATTTCCAGACTATTTGAAGTCCTAACCATTCACGTATATTAATTTCTCTTGGGTGTACTCTCGTCTAAAGGGTGGGGAATTTTCTGTGGTTTTGTTATTAACCAGTCACTTCTTTTCTTCGGGTAGGGATAAATTGTATCCTTACTTCTGTGCTTTTCATTATAAAAAGTTTTTTTTTTAAATTTTACACAAAATTGTGTCCAGATATCTAATTGTTTTGCAAAGTAAAAATCTATGTAACGAAATATAGAAATACAGGAAAACTATTTGATTTATATTAATGTAATCCAATTGTCATCATTAACTTTATATGAAAAAGTCAGCATATTTTTTTTGTTTATATAAAATATTTTTATAGTTCCCATTTACATATTTAGGAAAATGTAGAGACAGTAATAAAAATCCATTGAAACAAAAAGCAAATTATATTTCGAAACAGTAAAATTTGCAATTTTTGTTCCAAATAACATAGTGTCTATTAGCTAATTCGTTGAAAAAAATATTCATAATAAAGAAAAAATAATTTAAAAATAACAACTTCCTACCGAGCAGGCTAAAAATATAATAACATTTACAGTCAGAAATGATTGCTAAAAATTGTTTGACAGGGGTTAAAATATTATATTTGGTTTATTTTAGCGGGCAAATATTTAATGCAACGCTGAAATAACTGTCCGTTCTTTAACCTTTGCACTAAATATTTGCCTGCTGAGTCATGATTACTTAAAAAAACGTTACCTCTAATAAAAAAATAATAATAATTTTGTACCCAACGATCCTTGACACCCTTGACACCCTTGACACTCTTGCTCTCAACGACTACGTAGAGTGAATATCATTGACTTTAACAACAATGCAAAGTCGTTTTATTTTTTCTTACTGTGATTTTGGAGAAAGAGTTTTTTGTTTGTACACATTCGCGTTTATTTATATACTCACAATTTACAGAGATATTATTTCAAATATTGTGTTTAACTAACTGACGGGTTATAATAATAAAATAATATGCTAAAATGTTTTAAACTCTTATCGGTCACGGTTGTCCAAACAGTTAATTTATAACTGATTATTGTTTCAAGTGTGTAGGTGTGTGTGTGTGTGTGATATATTTTAGAGCTACGGCAAATGTATAGAGATTAAGTATCGCATCGTAGTGTAGGTACTATAGAATTCTTTGATAAAATTTAAATAACTTTTATATTACCACCATATAACTCAAAATTGAAAAGGGGTCAAGTGAGTTATATTCATCTTTATAACCGCTATCTTTTAGAGTATCTATAAACACGTGTAAGTAGGTATAAATAATGTACAGTCCGGTTGTCTTCTCAAAGGTCTGTCTGGTCACCGTCCGACTTTTTATCAACTTACGGCTGAAGATATTATAATATAATGCAATGTTTTGAATATAATGTAACTTTTTCATACAATTTCATTTGAAACATTTGAAATTTATTAAAGTTTTACAGTAGCAATAAAGTTCAAATGTCCCAGTTTCAGAGACCGTTGTATCAAACTGCGAGTGCAATTTTGATCCTATTACCAATAACGTTGGTGTTAATAATTATAGATGTTATTTATCGCTAGTTCAAAAACTAATATTCAACAATCTAATGTTAATATTTTCCTAAAGATATATAATTTTAACATAATGCTAAAGAACTAGGTTGCCTAAATCAAAACATCAACTTTATTACGTCTTATTTACATAACGGCATTCGAAAAATTATCGAGCTCAACAAAACACTGAACTGAACAGTCACTGGCAATCTTTGACACGCGTCGGTCGATATCACTCAAACATTAAATTTAATAACAATTACAAAAAAAATAAATAGTAACATTATTTAAATATATATAGTGTAAGAGACAAGTGTTTTAGATAAGATATTTAAAGCACCGGTAAGCATTATTATTTTTTAAATTCAAATATAAATATTCGGTACCAAAGTTCAATTGTATTTTCTTTTTATCAATAAATTGTGATTCCCGCGTTGCTTGTTGCGTAATTATATCATTATAATGATATAATTATATATCATTTTCATGTTTCTATCAAATAATGATTATACCCATCTAATTGATATTTAATTTTTTTCTACGAAACATTAATATTTTATTGAAACAAGTTATAAAGAATAAGAAATCACTTCTAGGTCATTCCGATAAAATTATAATACTGACATTAATGAGTAAATATATTTTGAAGCAGTTGTCATTGAATTTATAAGGAAGTATAAGAAAATAAGAATATCAATTAGCTTTAAAAACTACTTGTATAACGCGACCTCACTTCACCAAATTATTCGTATAACTAACCAGAAGGTGGACTGCAATCCGATGCGAATCGACATGCTAGGTCATTGTCTATCCGTTACACTTATAGGTACAAAGTATTAATTTACAATTAATAAGCTAGTAACTTAATAATTTTATTATTTATTTAATATTCTAAGAATATATCCCGATGAATTAAATTATATTTTTCATTTTATTTTATTGTATGTATTTTGTTTTATTGGTAAAAAGTAATCAATATTACGGCTATATTAAAGAGCAGTCGTATCACATAAATTATGCATTAAGGCACTGGTTGGATTTTATAAACTCAAATATTTTTATTTTATCTTATAAATATATTTACGTGATAATTTAATAAACGTATTATCTAAAAGATTGATATATATTGACGAATATACTTTAATCAGGAAAACAACAATGTATACAAATTACTTACCTAAATTAAATAATACAAGACTATTTAAATATATGAATTATATTAGTATACCTAAAATATATTATAGAAAATGTTGATTATAAATGAGTAAAGTAATTTAATTATATTATAAAAATAACTCTCATATTTTTTTATTATGCATGTTGTAGGAAGGGCTGGTTCTATGTTTGTAGGAATGAATGTATTCTAATTTATGTACATATTTTTTATGCTTTTATGATGATATAAGACGTATATATGAAAATAAGTGCCGCAGATGAGAAAAATAATTATACGCACTAACCTAATATGTAGGTACGTTTGTAGGAGGTATTATTTGATTGCATGTTTCAAGTTATAACTTAGAACTTGATTGTAGATTGATTCGAGTCTTCTATTGCTATTGTGTAATACCTTGTATTTAAAAATAGTATTCAAATAATGTATATCTATTAATTAAATAAGATAATGTATATAACATAAATATTCAATTGCAATAATATATACAATATATATATATATATATATACATATATATATATATATATATATATATATATATATATATATTATCCCTCCTTGAGTAGAAATTTATTCTTTTAATAAGCTTATCATCATTTATTAAAGGATTTTAAAGATATTTCATATTTAATAATTAAAACTGGTGTCACTTCACTTACTAGAAATATGTTTATTTAATTTATATTCTTCAAAAGGTACCGTTCCACTTCATTTTTAATTTATTAAGATCCTTTTTATTCTTAAAAATATTCGAAAATGTATCCATGTGAATGTTGCATTATGTATTTTGTCTATGACACCTTGAATGAAGAAAAGAAGGTAATAACGAATATATAAAAGCTTATTTAAAAATTAAATATCTCCTTGGGATTTTTATATTCCACTCCGTCTCTCAGTAATGTCAGTAAAGTTAAAGCAAGTCCTTTTATTTCGATCTACCGCCACGCGAATATCTTTTCATTTATCTAACTAAAATATAATATTTTAATTACATGTAACGCATACATTGGAATCCCTAATTTTATATCTTATTTGTCTTTAAATACTATTTATAAATATGTCCCTCTTCTTATGTCTTACTATATTCGTTTAAAAATTGTTTAATTATTGTTTTTCTGATCAGAAACTCTTTACAGTTTATCTTAAAGTTTTAATAAAAATATTTAACTTATTAAACCAAGCTATCCAACAGCTCGTTTTATATAAAATCCCCATATTTGATTGGTCTTATCAAAGCGGGGAGTAAGCAATCAGTTCCGTTTTCAAATATACAATACTTTATCGTACCCCAGTCACAGGCATTTCTCATTTTATGGTTTACATATTTTTTTTGTGATTTTTGAGATACAAAAATCAAGCTGTTTAACATCAACTATTTTGATAAAATTATATAAAACCGTTTAATGAACTGTTTTACTAAATTAAATTACTAAAAATTAAAATAAAATAAACTCAAAAATTGTGGATTTTCTAAACTACCTCAAAATCTACATACAGACTGTATAAACAAACATACAAGGAAAAAGGTAACAACATTGGTATAATAAATTACATTTTATTATTATTATTGTAATGAATTAAAAAAAATAGCTTTATCCATTTAATAGTAACGTAGAATAAATTTATGTAGGATAAAAAAAAACTCATTCAGAATTCTAATATTAATAAGTAGTAAAATTAATAAGTAAAATAATAAGAGCTTAAAATAAATACCTACAAATTGTAATAAATATATTATTTTGAACACAGATGAACCTAAGAATGACCTCAAATTTGAAAAGCAATTAAAATCCGTTTTAAATAAAAGATATTAGCTTGATGATAATGACAGCGGTTTATCACAATAAGTGATAGTTTGTTAAAAAATATAAAACCAATCATGGAACAAAATAAAAGCTAATGATATCGTGGATTGATTCTTAAAATTGTCTTAAAATGTGATAACTCATAGGTTTCTATCAAGTTTCCGTCAGGAACTATAATGACAAAGTCTAAAAGTGTCAAACTTCTCTTAAATTTGGGACCTAAGGGAGAATATCCTAAATGAGACTCTCATTATATTTTCCTTCATCCCCCACTGAGGCAGTCACTTTTTTGGACATACTTCCAACGTGTAATTAATATTTTTTTGTTCTATATATACAAAATATAAATGGCTTACACTATTAACCATTTATAATATTGATTAATGGAAAATTCCATTCAACCTTCATAGCTTCCACTTTAAAAATAAAGCTCTTTGAAAACATTCGCTTTTACATTCAGAATCAAGTCAAGAGTTTCTTATCGGTTATTAATTACTTATTTAATTTATAGATATTCGTTATTAATGTTATTTTTTACCATTTCAGCTAAAATGGTTCCAGACCCAGATAAGCGACAAGTTAGCTTTCCAAAACTAAAATATCCATTGTTCAGAGACGTAGATCCGCGGACACCACATCAATGGATGAAAGCAAAACAAATTCAAGATGGCGCTGAGGGCTTATGGAGGATTCATGACAATATTTACGATTTGACTGACTTTATACCTGCCCATCCAGGCGGCACGCAGTGGCTTACATTTACCAAGGTCTTTTCTCAAATATAACAATTATTTTAAATCTAAACAAAATACAAAAAATCACAACTCAATATTGTAATTATACACTTACTAACATGACTAACTAATAACTTCTTTATTAAACTCATTTTCCTATATGTACAAACTGAAATGTTTGATCGTGCCAAATAAAAAACAACTTTATTATTTAGTCTAGTAAGAACTAACTCTATTGGTTTTGGTTAGTTTATGTCGAAATTTACCAGAATGAAATTTCACATAATATATCGTATTGTTTGAAAACGTCGACATTAGTGTAAATGTGTCGCTTTGCAAAGATCTACAGTGCATTAAAATGATAATTTACTAATATACAATACAATGAAATAAGAACTGGTTCCTCAAAAAAATAAAAGATGATTTCCACGTGATAGTATTTTCAAATTTATTAATTTAATTATATTGTGTTTGTCTGTATACAAAGCTCTTTATAAGTTTAGGTCCTCGTAAAAAAATAATGTTTTTGTTAATAATAAAAAATCAGAGAGTACCAAATGTGAACTAATCTCCTTGAGTGCTAAAATTTTAATATAAAAAAAGAAAATAACCTTGAGCGAGACAACCTCCGTGTATATTTTTTTGTTACCTGCTGTCTGACGTTATATGTATTATTACTTTATGCAATAAAACATATAAAGAACTACAACAACAAACTAATGACTAACTTATTCACTAATCACAAAAAAACTTCTACAAAAACAGAATATAATTTGTTTACTATTTGGAAAATAAATTTTTGATGTCGCTTTCCTGTATCCAATGTATTATTAAAATACATTTAAGTAACGTTATTAGTTTACTTTTCAAATGATCAAAGCCTAATGCAAGAGTTGCATTTTATACATTTTAAGATAAATATAAATTTAGGTCAACACAATTAGTTACTTAAAAAATATTTAAAATATTGTAATTAAAACAATTCTCAAAACCCTTGATATGACAATCATCTCATTCGTTAATATCAATATTTTGTTTATGATCAGTCTGTATACACAATTACGGAATTAATAATATCTGCTTGACGTTAATATTTGTTATAAATTGATTCCTGTTTCTAGGGAACGGACATAACGGAAGCCTTTGAAACACATCACATAAATAGCGCCGCAATTGAAACTCTCTTGCCCAAATATTTTATTAAAAAAGCCGACAACCCTAGAAATTATCCCTTTACATTTAGTGAGGACGGATTTTATAAGACTTTAAAGACAAAAGTGATGATTAAATTGAAAGAGTTGCCACGCGATGTAAGGAAAAAAAGTGACAATGTTACAGATTTTCTCTTTGTAAGCTTGGTGGTAGCCAGCCCGCTTTGTTGTTGGCTTTGGACAAAGAATTTAATATATGGAGCCGCAGCAACGTTGGTTCTCAGTCTAACACTTTGTGCGCTGACAATTTGTGCCCACAACTATTTTCATAGATCAGACAGCTGGCGGATGTATCTTTACAATATAAGCGGATTTTCATACGCGTTAGTAATATAATGAATATTTTCTTTTTATAAAATTATTTATAATATATATATATATTTTTGAAATATTTCTTAATTACCATTTGTTCATAAATTAATATATATTTGTTTTTTTAGGGACTGGCGAATTTCTCACTCGATGTCTCATCACCTCCACACAAACACAGCTAACGATATTGAATTGAGTATGTTGGAACCATTCTTACAGTACTTACCGAGCCCGGACAAACCAATGTGGGCTCAAATGGCGGCATTCTTTTACCCCGTTATATTTTTATTTATATCTTTGGGATGTATGGTTAAAGAGTAAGTATATTTTAAATACGTTTTAACCTTTATTATTATTTTTTTGTAAAGGATGTGTTTGTATAATAAAAATATTATATTACTTTCTTATACGAATAATCAACTAACGCTATATATTTATATGAAAAGCAATATAGAAATCAGTTTCTTGACATGCACCGAGACAAGCTTTACTCTTTTTTAATAATCTGTATTACTGACTGTCTGTCGGTAAAGAAATGCACACTTTACATCCTTATTAACAGCAGTATTGCTGTAGCAAAGTCGTTGGTAAACGCTAGTTTTATATAATTTTCATTTAATTAATGAGCAATCTATTTTAATTCACATACATCCGCTAATAAAACAATTCTTTATCTAGCTCTATAATAGCTGTAGTAATTATTGTAATATTTACATTTTTATACACAAAGAATATGATTTTCTTACATGTAGTTTTATTGTAATTATAATATATTTGCATACTTATTTATATTATATATAAATAAGTATACAAATTTAATAAATATTATATAAATTCCACCATCTGTGCAGATTGTATGCAGGAATACTCAAAGTCGAGGATAAGTCACTAACATGGGCAAATGTAATACCATTTGTGTTGCCGGTGTGGATGTGGTACATGAGTGGACTGTTTCTACCTTGGACTATAATAGTATGGCTCGCTACCATCATGGTATCAAGTTTAATTTTCATGGTATTTGGACTCACGGCGGGTCACCACGCCCATACAAATTTCTTTGAAGGAGATGTTCCAAGGTATTTATATGTTCTTAAACAAAGTACATAACAACATTTAATAAGAAATACCTTATAAAATGTAAATACATTATTTCGTACAAAATCTTCTCTTGATGCTCTTGAATAATTCAATATTTAAAATAATAAGTAGTTATTATTTTAAATTTTCAATTATTCAACAAATATAAGAAAGAACGTTGAGGTTTTCTTTGTTGTGGATTAAAGAGAACCTCAACGTAACTATATTTGTCGGCATTAAAAAAATAATATTATTTTAAGGAACGAAACCATCGATTGGGGCATCCATCAGCTTGATACGGTGATAGAAAGGGTCGAGTACGCGGGCGACCACTTCAAATCACTCACTCGGTTCGGAGACCATGCTCTCCATCACCTCTTCCCCACGTTGGATCACGCAGAACTAAAATACCTATATCCCACACTACTGGAGCATTGCGAGAAGTTTGAGACTCAGCTGAGAATGACGACATTCTATAACGCTCTTATCAGTCACAGTAAACAGTTGATAAGAAAACGACCTAACAATTTTAGGGAGAAGGTCATAAATGTTTCTTAATAATAATGATTTATATAATTTATTTTAATGTTAGATAATAAGTGTGGATATATTTTGAATTATCCTTCCATAATTAATAGCTAGTGTTTTAAAGCACCTACGACTTCGAAGGTTGCATTGCAGTATATACAGTATAATTAAGATTACACGAGGTGAACAGTTTATTACATTTTTATTACCGTCTTAATTACTCTCCATTTTACATTTTCTTGTATTTTAATGATACTTAAAGACTAGATATATAATATAGTTGTCTTATATTTTAATAATATTTAAAGATAAATAATACGTAAAAACTGTTTAGACTGAAATAAAATATTTAATAATTATTTTTATTACGTTATTATAAAATCTTTTTCTCTGTTATAAGAAATGTTAAACGAAATTGACTGCGAACTTATATACTTTCATATGAATGAAATATTTACATAATATGTATTGAATTCAACAAACTATCGTGGGAACCTAACGGCAATTAGGACGTTAGTCCTTCATAGTCAGGTTAAAGACTTAACAATTAGTTTTTAGAGAATTTTATTAAAGTAAGTAAGTATTAATGGCTGTGGGATAATAACAGGATATTTATAAATAAGTATGAATAAATTTGATAAAATAATATTTTTTTATCAACGTATGTACCTCAAACTTAAAAACCTTTAAACTTACATTAATATAATATTTATTTAAACTAAATAGTCGACTAGTAAAAAAAACCATTGGTTTAGTTTACACTTCTATTAGTTAAACCAATATTACGCTTTGTATTGCTCGTAATGTAATAAACGGTTTATATTTAATGGTTTCTGACAGCTATATTTTAATTTGCTATAATGTAAAAAGACGGCAGTGTTGTATCACAGGCGGCATCCCCTCTGAAGATTTTTCCGGTTACCGGCATTTTAAGATGAGATGTTCCCTGACTCAGATTCTAAATTAAATGTATATTTTTTTATAAAACTTATTTATAAAATAAAAAATAAAGAATAAACGGTCCTAAAATAGACAAGTGTAAATAATATTTAATTCCATAAGTATGTCTAAAAAAATTATGTATCAATATAGAAATTTATTTATTTATTATTAAATGAACTGATATAAGTGAAAACTAATGGCTGTGTTTTATTGTAGTATCTAAAACATACGATTTGACCTTGAAAAATAGATAATAAGCGTCTCCACCAATCGTAGAGAAGCACTAACTTACTAACACCTATTACACTATGCGATACTATTTACACTAGTTGAGATAGAGTGGCTCAGATCGTAAAATGAAATGGGACCATAAGTCTTGATTATAAAGATTTGAAGGCCTTGAAGGTATCGGCTGAGAGCAATGAACCCAAACCGAAACAAGTTCACGGACTAGCGGCAGCAACGTTCACAAAAATAACTGTTTAAAAAATTTGATATTAAAACATAACCACTAAAGAAACAACACCATATATATGAAGGTAAAATAACCCTCCAATACCAACATCGAAAATTCTATGTATGGTCACAAAGTGTTACCATTTATATATTTATATTTATAATTAAAAATAACAGTGCCTCCTCAACCTCTTTAATATGCGTCAAAAGAACCGTTTGACAAACTTATCCCTCTCAAAACAAGCATTGTTTTTTAACATGTCTTAATAGAGCCTCGGCAATCTCCCGTTACGTTTATACGTTTATGTCTCCCATAAATTGAACTAGCGAGGCAAGTAAGGGTTGGCACAATCTATTAATGCTGGCCATCCAAGTAGAATTCACATATGTCCATTAAAATTTTATTAGGAACATTTTATTTTATTATCTATACTGTTATGTATGTTTGTCATTTAATACTTCACATTCATTTATTCATTTTAATGAGCATTTGTTAATACTATAATTTTTAATAATAAAAAGAAAATGCTGTTAGGTTACATAATGTTATTATTTTCTAAATATAGAAAAAAGTATAGTATTAAGTAGATATCGCGATGTGAATAATATATTATTAGTATTAAGATTCTGGATCTTACTCTTAATAGTATATTTTTAATAAATAAGATTCTAAAAATAGCTTAAAGCGCCTGCATTTAGTTTAACAGCAATAAGAGATTTCACAACAACACGATAAAACATTACACCGTTTTTTTCAGACACACAGCTCTCATTGTAATATAAATATAATTGTATTTCAATTAATGTCAGTTATTATTCATTTGTCCTCTTATTACACTGTCTTAGAATTTTCACTCGCTATCGCCTCTACCAACCCCGAGAAAAAACTTTGTTACCAAATGATAAATAATTTCATTTGTTCCGTTACTTAAATTATCAATTTACAATAATACAGTAAGATAAAATAGAATTCAAATAGTTCCAATAGGTATACTGCTCAGTCATCGCTTATTAGGTAAATCATTCAAGAGCCAAACCGTATTCCTTATTCCCCTTTCTTAAATTATTGGCTAAATCATAGTCTATGTACACGATCGATCTATTATTGCCTAAGGCCTAGTGCGTTCTATCGGAAGGCACACAATTAAATTGTAGCCTGCTCTAACAGCCTCTCCATTTCAAACCGTATTTACAAGACACTTGATATTCACAAAATCTCGACTTCAGAGATACTGGGATCTTCTATCTAGTTTGAAACTTCATAAAATTATTTCATGGCCTTATTTTTCCTGAATATATACGACTTTTTTGTAAAATACTATAAAAAGTATCTATGTTTTAAAATTTGATTAGTTTATACTTATGTACATGTTTTACTATGGTGTATTTTAAAAGGTTATATTAAGCAAAGAAACATCAACAGAACGCCATGTTTTTCAAACCAATCTTTTAAAAAGCGCCTCAGTTTTTTCAAACTCTACAAAGTTTAAATATTGTGTATAATGATTAGCGAATAACGAAATCAAAAAATCATACTTTATGTAGCCGTAAAATGCGGGACATATCAACACGAGCAGGGTTCGACCTGGTGTATACAGTCCCGACGTTATAACATAGTCTTACCCATAAGTGTAATTTTTCATTAAACACTTATTCAAAAAATAATAATAACTTTGAAATTGTAAATGAACATGCTAACCATATTTGGCTCGCATGTTTATTTACAATTTTAAACTGTCATGCAAAATTATATACTTTAATAATATTTTTTTACAGTTTGGGTGAGTTCTTTATAAAATAAGAAGGTGTTTGTATAAAACTCGTTTAAACAATATCGACAAGCAAAGAAAAAAAAATGTTTTGAATTTATCATAATGAAATCGCTTAGCACCGTCAACAGGGTATCGTAAAAAGTGTTTGTGAACAGTTTCAGTGTCACCTATTCTTTTGCTTTTCTATAAAAATATATTTTATCGAAACATTCCTTTATGAAATGTTCAACTAGTAATATCAATCAGCTTTATTTGATAAAATTGCTCCTAAACGATGGTGTTCATTAAAAATTTGTCAGAATTTAGCGCCATCTGTCATAGTGACGACGTACAGATTAGTAAAGATGTTCAGGGTAGATATATAGTATAAATGGGGCGTACGAGAGAGTACCTGAGGGTTAGGGCATTGGTAGCTGAAATCCAGAAGAAGAAACAATGATGCAAACTGCTTCTGCTTTTGATCCGGTAATAGTTCAACACCTTCGAAAAACGAAATCAACACTAGAATACAAACACAAATTTCGCAACTATAATATCCAGATCGATGATTGTCTATACAGAAGAAGTAAGATCTCGTATCTTACCGATAGATATAAAGATAGTATAATCTAAATAAAAATAACAACTTAAAATTATAGTAGTTACATTCAGTCTATCTTATTAATTGGTAAGTCAATTTAACAATTTAGAGTGCAAACAGTGAACACATGCTCCCAACTGTATTTCACTAAGTACTGATACAATACAGGCAATATATTCAGCTGTATTTTTTCTATTTTTAAAGTCACCTTCCAATACCGGTTATAAGGGTCATAGTGTGATTTTATCTATCCTGCTCAATATGGTCTTAACAAATGAAAATATATTTTTCAAACATGATAAGTTTTTTCAATCTTAGTTTTTTTATGGTGACGGCTTTATCAAAACACCTAAATCAGCTTAATAGTCGGAGATCCGAACAAAAGTTAAAAGTTAAAGTAACTTTATTTTTAAATACGACACTGGAGCAAAACAAAAAAAATAGAGATATAATATAAATAATATATATAATATAAAATATAAAAATCGTGATTTTCTGTATGAAAAATATGTAAGTAAACTAATATTTCTATGAAGTGCAAATTGCGCAGGTAGCATTTGAATTTTATTGCTTGATACAAGTATATTTAAAAGAAGCATTGTAAGAATCAGACTGGTTTTTTCTTACATATCGAAGTGGTTACGTATTTTAATTCGACGCACGCCGGCTGCACGTATGTAAAAAAGTATGACTTGTCTTGAACCGATTGTGCAAGCGAGACCACGGAATAATACGATAGAGAGGCACGATCGCCCTAAGCGTTGCAACGCGTTCGACTTGTGACGCATTTATTCCTCTGCCATTCCATAAGCCGCAGCGTCCGATCAACTCGTGAACTATTACGTCAACTCTTTATAAAGTAAGGTGAAAATCTAATATAGTATTCATTACTTATTATGAGAACAACTCCGATGAATTGTCTCTCATCCTTAACAGAATAACGCAGATTGGAGGATCTTTAATATCACACATATATAAAAATTGTTGATAAATTATTAAAAGTACATTGTTACTTGTTATTAGCCTGTATAATTGAATTTAAAAAATTAAAAACGAGTGCAAATAAATTTTAATTTTTCGAAAAAAGAAATATTTTTAATTTACTCCTTGTTTTTATCATACAAAATAATTTCGATTCAGCGATACATATTCAATTGAATTTGTAGAAGTATTCAATGTTTGCTTATCACGTGGAATTATTGTAAGTCGACTTTACAGACAACCACATTTTTAATGAAACTTTAATTAATAAATCTAAAATAATAATTCTTTTCATAAAAGACATATAAATAAAAGAATTTTCGAACTTTAATCGTATGAATACATCAAATATTCATAACCGGTATAAAGTAACGCAACACTAAGTTATTTAAAAAAATGTACATAAAAGTAAGCTAGATATTCCTGAGAGCGCTTTGAATATAGCGCTATAGGTTTATTGAAGAAATTTTAATATTATAGATGTCGTCATCTGAATATATAAGGACATGTGAACCCTTAAATTAAATATATGTAACATCCCCTCTAACAGGTTTCAGATCGTCTACAAAACTTTTGGGTACCATATATTTGTATTCATGGAGTTTTTGATTAAGAAACTTAATATGTTAAAGATTACGGTTAATTTAAGTCATTGATATCTTAAAAATATTAAGCATTTGTATTTTATTAAGATTATTTTGAATATTTAGGTAAATAGAATTATATTACATTTATATGCACCCGGTTGTATCACGCAGAATAAAATCGGAATGTGCCCGACTAGTGACGTCACCCAGACGTGGCGGACTCTTGGAGCTCACGAATAAGAACCCCGAATGGGTTCGAAACTAGTCGGGCACATCCCGATTTAATTCAACGTGAATACAGCCGGGTAAATATAAATATAATAGTCATGGTTCACGAAAGTTTAAATAGAATTATACTTTCCATTATTGATAAACTTTTGTTTAGTAAAATATTTAAAATGTATCTTTTCATAACTTACCTCGTTGCGTATGATAAAGTGAGTTTAATTTCTTTTTTATTTTTTAATCTTTAAATACAAAACGTTATAATAATATTTATTACACTTAATAATTTTATTAAATTAAATTAGTAATTATTATCTTGTGTAATATATTAAACTTGTTGCAGCACTTGGCAACTTCGTCCCCAAAGTATGAATTGATACACGAAGCACTCCGTCATTAGAGGACTAAGTACGTCATAAAAACAAACAATATAAACCCTGAAGATTGCACGATATTAAAACTTTTAGTTAGTAACTTCGCAAATGTGTTGGTATCGTCGCCAAAATATGAAGTCTTCAAGATTCACCAACAAACTTAATTCGTATAATATCCTTAATTAAAAAAATCGTACAATCCCTAAAAACTTAAAGGTAAAGAAGTGTAGTCCACGGGTTGTCTTTACAGGGAGTTTCCGTTCCTTCTATAATTGTATTATGTTTTATTTTTATTAAAAAAGTTTCACCATTTTTTTAAATATACTTGCCCTGGAGGCATAATCATCAGGAATCTCAATACTCTTATTTTCCCATCTTCTTTACTAAAATCATTGATAAGTGAATCTAATACGGAAAAAAAATCAGGAGTATATTAGCAATTAATTTAATACGGGCTAATCAGAAATATATATTATTAAATTAGGGCTATTATTATTATTTTATATTTTTGCAACAAAAGTAATTCCTGTGTGTCGAAGTGTTTCGCAAATATAACAATTAGAGACCCAAGGCTTACCTATAACTGGTACAGAATAACACAAAATATTATACCGTGCGGAAATAAAATCCACGCTCTGAGACTCGTCAGTCATGGTACCACCACTAGCCCTACAGGCCCATACAGATTATTTATTAAAACTTTCTTTTAAGCCAAAGAGAATCATTAAAAACTAATTATATTCTAATATATATATATTTTAAGATAGAGGGTTGATTTTCATTGTTATATATAACGCTAGCTTTTAGAGTATTTATAATAAGTGTTAATGTTGACGAGGAACTATGCGACTTTATATCAAGCTCTGGTTAATCTTTTTTGTCACTAATGAAAGCTTAAAATATGTTATATGTTATTTATAAAATGTGTAACACAATGGAAACGAACGTAGTTTTATACTAGCAATAGAGTTAATATGACAAAGTTAGTGGTTGGAAAATGTGTCCAAATGTTGGTGCAATTTGGTTCCTATTAAAAGATACGTTGGTACGAGGCCATGGTATACGAAGTTGGGTACTAGTAATATAAGTGATAAATCTCTATTTAAAAACAAAAATGTTAACAGTGCAAAGTGAATATTTATTCCTAAAAATGTAAGCTTTTGTTTGGATCATATTTATTATTATTTTTCGTTTCTTTACTAACAATTTTTTTATGAGGATTTTGATAGTTTAATATTAAAATGCAATTATGTTTACTTCTTGTCTATTTACAAGTCAACATTTGGCTAAAGGTCTTTGGTCTACAAAACTTTTTACATGATATTAGATAATGTACTTTTTTCATGAATATTTAAATAAATATGACCCCCATCTATGAAACATTTTCTTTACATACAATATATCAAACTTCACGTTAGATATATTGTATTTTGCTTTATCAACAAATTGTTATAATAACATAATATAGTTGTGCAACCAGTAACGATACTGGTTGCACAACTATATTATGTTATTATATCCCTCTACGATTTTTTTAAATTGTGTAAGTATTGTTCTATAATTATATAGCTTTTTATGCAAATATTATTTAATTACATGTCTCCAGTTGTAACTTAGCATTTAATTGTAGATTGACTTTAACCTTCGTTTTATAATTCTATTTTTGAATTCCTTTAATATTTTGCTTTTATAAATAATTACATTATATACCTATATGTATTAATCAAATAAGATTATGTTACTTATATTCCGATATTATCTCAGCTATAATATAATCATTTTAACCTAGAAACTCTTTGCTTTCTAGCCTAAAATTTTAAATCTAAATCTTTACTTTTAAAGTAAGCCAAGTTATTCAAGAGCTTGTTCTGTATAAAATAGGCATATTTTCTTGGCCTTAGCAAAGAGAGGACTAAGCATACAGTTCCGATTTCAAATATACGATTTTTCGTCGTACGTCAGTTTCAAACATTTCACAGTTTTATGAAAATATACAAAAGATTAGAAAGAATATTTTAGACTTTTGAATAAGAAAAGCTAGTTGTATAACATCCATTATTTAATGGTATTTTAATAAAAAATATTTTTAGTGAGATTTTCCTGTATGGAACATATTTTCTTTTAAATATTCCAAAGATATAATGCACCTTTATACAAAATTAAGTAACTAAGGGAAAAAAACACAACCTCTGTAAAAAAACAATTTTGGTCATTTGTATTACATCATCACTGTCAAATAACTTACATTTACACACGAGCAACCGAGTACTACACACCTGTTTGGTTCTCGAAGATCTAGATGTGGCAGTAACAAAAGTATTCAATGCTCTATAAAACCTAATAATAAACGAAAGAAAATCTATCCTGAGCTGCTGCTTTTCTGTAAAAGAAACTGGAGTTTTGTAAATTATTACTCACATATCGATAAGATATAAAAAATATATATTTTTTAAATAAATATATTATGAAATATAAAGGACTCTAAATTGAAGGAATTGATTAATTGATAGTGTGTTATCAAATATAATACCAATCATGAAATAAAATAAGGGCGATTCCAAATTACAAAAAAACCAACTCTTGAGTTTTATTTCATCAGAGTAGATTTGAGTAAACTACGTAGCTCACATGCTTGTAGCAAATTTAAAATATTTCTCTTAAAAATCTCAGCAATATATACTGAATGGCTGGTAGTTTACTGCACTTAAATAACTTTAGAAAAATCTTTTTCCCTGCTTCAACGCGAATGCTCAACTAAATGAGACTCTAATTATTTCTTCTATCATTCTTCACTGAAGCAGTCCCTATTTCTGACAAAAACAAACTTACGACGTCTATAGTACATAACTTTTTCTTATATTATATACAAAAACATAAATAGTATCAAACTTATCGAATTACAATTATGATAAATTCCTAATTCCATTCAATGAAAATGAAGAGCTTTCATAAGCATTTGCGTTAAGAATCAGAAGCAGATCAAGAGTTTCTTATCGGCGATTTATTTAATCCATGGCTACTTATTTATGTTATTTTTTACTATTTCAGCTAAAATGGGTCCAGGCCCGACAAGCAACAAGTTAATTATACAAAACTAAATTATCTATTATTCAAAGATGTAGACAACTATGGATAAATGCAAAACTAATTCTGACTGAGGGCGTGTGGAGACTGAGGGCGTATCACGATATTATATATGGTTTGACTGATTTTATACCTTCTCTTTCAGGCAATGCAGTGGTTTACATTTACCAAGGTCTGTCCTAAGATATACCTACATTTCTTATTTTGATTATAAAACATTGTAATTAAACAGTTCTAATAACTTCTTTTTTAAACTTGTCTTCCTAAACATATACACAATTTAAAATGTTTAAACGGGTCAAATAATAAATAACCATTTTTATATTTAAACTTTCGTGCTCCATGACTATTATATTTATATATACCTGGCGTGGCTCAGAGCTCATGATTAAGGACCCCGAATGGGTTCGAAACTAGTCGGGTGCATTCCGATTTAATTTCTGCGTGAATACAGCCGGGTAAATATAAATATAATAAATAACCGTATTTTAAAGTTGTTAAGTAGTGAATTTCAAAAAAGGAAACATTTTTGAACAAACGAAAAAATTACACAGAGATTCCGTGTTATTTCTTGTTCCTTTGTTTGATGAGGTAATATGAATTACTTTATAAAGCAAAATATTTTTTTTATATACCACAAAAAAGGTAATTACGATGTTGCAACATCGTAATTATCTAGCTACTATCATTGAATCAGTTATTTACTCATTTTAACAAAAAAACTGCAATAAAATAAAATTACGAAAAGTTCTAATAAAATATAATTAATAAAAAATACGACATTAAATATGGGATTTGATCATTTTGTAAAATCTGTTTTTGGTGTCGTCTTATTATACTCAATGTATTCTTGAAATACATAGTAGAAAGAAATGGAAAATGAATTAACGAAATTAGATATTTATCAAACTAAAGTTAATTGGGGCTAGATAATACCCAGTCACAAGTTTCTGAAAACTGCCAGCGATCTAGCACTTCTGGCTTCTAAAGAAAGACTATTTCAAAGTTGAATAGCTCGGACAGAAAGGAAATTTGAGGAAAAGGAAATCTAGTGAGAAGGAAATTGTAGTAAAAGATTTTCAAAGCAAAGGGTTACAGGATGAGACTCGCCCAGGAGACAAAACCGCTTTTTTAAATAGATCCTTGAAACTGAAATAATATATTCAATATTTATTTTTAGAACGCTGTTATAATATCACATTCTATCTACATTCAAAAAATTGTTTAATTGCGGACTTAGATATTATATTTCATTAATTATATAATGTTCAATAAATGTTAAAGTCTACCAAATATTGTAGAGGAATATAACGAGATAGAGTCCTTTATAAACAGTCTGATGAAGACTCTCAAAAGATATCTTGATATCTTGGACTTTTAATATAATGAAAAAGACTATTGCAGTCAGATCATTTATAGTGATTTTACAATAGTCAAAAAATAATAATAAGTTTGAAATTGTAAATAAACATGCTAACCATATTTGGCAAGTCTGAATCGTAATATTATAAGTGGTTTGTTTATGTAAAGGTATACTTTCCTGCCAGCCGATTTTCTAGCTGATTCTAGATAGATCTCACAGGCCAGATAGATTTCACCTTGAACATAGATATCAAACTGCTTGATATTTTGCCATGGCTGCGTCATAAAATGTTTTGCATAAATTATTTTGGGATCTAACTTCATTCATATCTTTTGAAGTTATTATGATACATGTGAGTTGCACACCTTTCATGATAAGGTTGTAACTCTTCAAATTCTTCAGTTGAGACCAGAAATTGTCTAAGGTTTGACACATTATCATCATCATAAACTTCAATATTATTCTGGATAACTAATTCCAATACTTTGAATAAGAGCTGAAACTCTTTCACTTATTCCCTTGTCTGAATCCTGTACAAACTTTAACCATATTTGATCCGTTGTTTGTAATAGTCTTTCTTATTTTTGTTAATTAATGTTATGTTTGTTGTTGACCAGACTTATCAAAAAGTATTTTGCATTTCGCAAATACCAAATAAATATATAAAACGTATTTCAAATAAAATTGAAAGAGAATTTTTATATTTAAATACAAAATGGAAATAGATATTTTGCATTTCAAATACTGTTATTTTCCAAATGTTTCATCTCTCATAATGACTTATCCGTCTGTTAAAACATACCACATAATAGGTATGTTTTGGTAAATGTTTAATTCATGTAATTTTAAAAGATTGGTTTGCAGAACATAAGGCCTTAAATAAATTTCTAATCAGTCCTATTTTATCGTGACTTCGTGTTCACCAAAGTATATACTTTAATATTTACCAAAGAAAATCCCAGCTTATCTATTTTGTTTCACGTTCAGAAATAAGCCGCTTACTAAATTTGTCAAAAGAGAAACAAATATTTTGTTTTCGAAAGTATTATATATATTCAAATATTACTGATATTTCAAAATTTACAATAAAATTTATTTCTTTAAATACTCGTGTAATTTATTACATAGTAATTGTACGTCAATAAATATATAACAATAGTTACCGTTAAATTCAATCAAACGATAATTAAGCTAACGATAGAGAATTAAGTTACTATTTATTAAAGCTAGGAAACCTTTATTATTTCTAAACATAACTATTAATTTTAATCGAAATAAAGAATGAATCGTCTGAATAGTTATGCTTTCACTTGCCTTAACGCTAAAATGCTATTTAGGGTTTCCCATTTTTGTCTTTTGATGATTATTTATTACAGACAAAGAGCTCATTCTTTAAGGCTATTTATTTAAGCATGAAATGGAAAACAAAGAAAAAAAATAACATGTTCTTTATAATAAAAATAAAATTAAAAAATATTATCACCGTCAAGACTTAGGTACCGTCCCCTCAGCCATTCGCAGACCAAAATATATTTATTTAAAAAAAAATAGGAGCTTAACGTGGCTACCATGTCTATATATCCAACTTCAAACAGGTTATGCATAATAAATTGTATATTAAATGAGTTCGTATATGTCATTATGTATAAGGTGATCTTGTAATCAAATATTCTTAGTGTGAAATCTATTTAAAATATATTTACATACCTTTTATTTCCTAAAATGCATGAGGTAAAAATGAGATTAAAAAAACTTTTGTTTGAAATTTACTGTCTTGGAAATCGCTTGGCTCCTTCAGCCGAGTATCGTAAAATATGTTTATAAATAGTTTAAATATCTCCTTTTTTCCTTTTCTACAAAATATAAAATATATCTCAGATAAATATTCCTTTATTTCAATATTCAACTTGCAATCACGCGCAATTTGGTTTAATTAAGTTAGTTGTCTTATTCCCAGTGACAAAATCGGTTCTGATGGGAATCCCTTATAGTTAGTTACGATGGATATTTTGATGGTTTTTTTAACGATAAGCAGGTAGATCAAATGGAGTGTGCAAGATAATTGGGATTGGGGCATTCATAACAAGAAAACGGGACAGAGATAAACTATTATAACCTGCTTCTGCTTTTTACCTGTCAAGAGTTAACACCTTTTTCAAAAGACGAGACCAACACTTGAATACTTAGCGCAATCAAAATACCCGGATCAATAACTTTGGTTGTAGAAGTAAAATCGTAAAAATAGTTAGGAATTATAAGGTGAACTATTAGTCTTCCAACACAGGCAATTGATAAAATGATAAATATGAATGATAGTAAAATCGGCAATTTAATGGTGGAATCAAATGGTATAATATTAAAGAAGCAGACAAATATATATTTTTTAATTTGTTCAATACGTTGTTGATTGAGGGAATTATTCTATATAGGTTATTTCCATGTGCAAACTTATCATGATATTTCTGGCCTAGAAACCTAGAAGGCCTAGAAACTTAGAATTAAGCAAAAATATTCCTTTTGTCGAGTAGATGTCAGCTAAGAACAGATTTTACAAAATTCACCTCACCGAGGGTGGCGGCATATAGCAAATAAAATATTTATTTTTAAATTATACCTCTTGTAGTTATTAAGACTTTATCAGAATATTATTTTTCACGGGTTAAATTAACAACCAAAAAGTAAGTTAACAGAATTAGAAGAATACAAATTTGTAGGTTATTAGAAAACTTCATAAATGAAAAACCCCTGGAATCAATAAAGTCCAAAACTACTACATAAAATATCTTACACCTACACACAAACACATTATTAGAAATAAATTCGACAATAAAATTATACACAGAACCGAACAATTATAAGAATGGTTTACAACAGGATAAGTTATTTCAATTGCGAAAAGATGAAGATACAAAGAGCTTCAAAACTGGAATTATGTACCTTACCTTACCTTCCGACTATGTACAAACTTTTAACCTTTTTTATAACTTAACCTTTATGCACATTGTGAAAATAAATAACCGAAACGAAGTGGCTGTTGACGTGGTGTCAGAGGCTGCAAAGGTCGTCTTATGATTAATAAAGTCATTTTACAAGATGAACATCAGTGGCAATTTTTTTTTTGTATGGACTGGATAGATTGCTGGAAAGTCTTTGATAGTATTTCTCTTGAATGGTTATTGAAAATAATGTTAGTGTATAGATGTCTTCGTCTTATAATAGACTTTCTTAAACAAGTTATACCCAAATGGAATGTAGTTATAACAGCTCGTGGTTTGAATAATTTTGTGACAACCGACCCTTTATCCAATTTCCGCGGTATATTTCAGGAAGACTCCTTATCACCTCTCCTATTTTGTATATTCATAATCCTTTATCCCAAATTTTAAGCAATTGTCATCCCAAATTAAACAAATTGAATACAATACTAGCATTAACCATTTACTTTACATAGATGACGTAGGGCGATTATATTTACCAATAGAAGAAGGAGGAGGGGGGGGGGTCTTACTAACAAAAAAATACTTTACAAAAGGTGCGTAATGAAATACAGGGATTATTTAGATTTTCTCGGGGCATAATATTATAAAAGCAATCGTATGAAAATGATGAGAAAAATATGAATACTCAATACAAAACGAAGCAAAGAAGAATTTAACAGAATTAGGGTTAAGTTCTACCAAAAAATAGAAATATAGTAATAAAAAATACAACTACGAAAAAAGAAATAAGTAAATGGACAGTTCCATAGATCAGGTATAGGAAACGAAAACAGCGATAGGGAATATTCATTTAGTTTGTTCAAAAAACATCCGATATCACCCACATTAGAATCATCAATATTTGCAATTCAAAATCAAGTCATAGTATCTAAACAACAAGCTCGAGAGAAACACAACACACCGGTTGATGGTAATTGTCGGTTATGTTCAGAGAGTAAAAAACCACCCGACCCTTATTATACCAGATGCCACAACAATATACTGCAGTACATATATTGGACCCTGTCAAAAAACATAACTTCGGAGTTAAAAATATCTGGTTGCAACAAACTCTTACACGGCCTGAACTAAAAGAAAATAACACTGCATAATTAATGTGGGAGATACCTGTTCAAACTTAAATCTCAGTTACACACAATAGACCGGATATTATACATGTAAACAAAATATACTTGGTAGATAAAGCCCTATAAACGATTATAATTTTGGAACCAAAATAATAGAAAAACGAAGTAAATATTTGAATACAGAAATGACTAGATTATGGAAAATGCCTACAGAGATTTTACCCATAGTAATAAGAAAAACTGGTGTTAAAGCTAAAAGTCTTCACAGGTACACAAAAAAGTTAGATGCAGACATAAACATTCATATTATCCAGAAACAAGCGGCAATACACACAGTGACAATAGTCAGTCAAGTTATGGGGATACAGTTCTTATTAACAGGGATTCTGAACCCGCTTTTCTGTAATTATTTTGGAGCAGCAGATCAGAACGTTACCGAGCTCAGCTCGAGTAGAAGAACAACTGCCATAAATATAATAATAACTTTATTTATTTGTTTGTTTTCTTATTTATTTATTTATTTATTTTTTCATTTATTTATTTATTTATTCATTCATTCATTCATTCATTCATTCATTCATTCATTCATTCATTCATTCATTCATTCATTCATTCATTCATTCATTCATTCATTCATTCATTTATTTATTTATTTATATTTATATGTATCATTATAAGAATTTGGTTGTATGAACATGCCAAATATTCATAATAGGTATGAACTAACATACACTAATTTAATTTATAAATAGTTTTAAAAATGCCATGTAGTGATTCCTGATAAGGCTATGAAGAGCGACAAGTTATCATCGAAGGTATTTTAATATAAAAAAGGTCGACATCGGAATATTGAAGGGCACTTGATCCCTTAATTTAAATTTGTATAACATCCCCTATAACAGGTTTGTTGTTGGAAATATAAATGCTTGAGTACCACAATATTTAGATTCAACAAGTTTTAATTTAAAAAAATATGTTTAAAGAGTTTCAGATTCATAACTTTCAAGTAATTACAAATATTACCAATTGTATTTTATTTCGATATAAATTACTTTTTAAAAGGAAGGTAATAGCATTATATTTTCTATCATTGATAAACTTTTATAGTAAAGCATAACATTCCCTCTTATAGTTAAAATTTTATATTTATATTTAATTATATTTATTACATATATATACTAAGAAATTTAATATTTTGTCTTATGATAGTTTAGATTTATCTAGTTGTATATGATAAAATGTAGAAAAGAATATTATTTTGTTTTTTTTATATAAATATACTTTGTGATTTCATACCATTCAATGAGTTATTGTTGTCTTGTGCATTCAATTATATAATTATATTTAATTATAATATATAGTTTTTAAGGATCTTACCAACTTAGCCCCCAAAGAATGAAATAACTACGTGGCACTCTGGCTTTATAAAACAATTTAAACTCAGGAATATTTTATAAAAAACTTGACAAAGTATGAAAACATTTAGTAAAAGACTTTGTATGCGTCTATTGTTCGTCAGATTATGGAGCTATCCACATCAACCAATAAACATAATTTTTGTTAATATTCTTATTTATACAATATTGGTGAGATACATAAAAAGTCACAGGTGTTCTAAGCAGGGGTTGTCCACAGGTTGTTTTTACAGGGAGTTTACGTTGCTTCTATAATTAATTTGAAATTTCTTTTTAATAAAAAAAGTTCGACCATTTTATGTTGTAAAGCTAAAGCCCTGGATTAAAATCATCATCAATCACAACACTCTTACTTCCTCGTCTTCTTTACTAAAATCATTGTTTGTTATCAAACCTAACTGATAAAACAGTAATGACATGACATTACATGATTCTGAAAATTTAAAGATTCTAAAATACCCTCCGCCGACAGGAAGGAAATCCATCCATATCCATATGAGTCAAATGAGTATCTAACTTTCATGAAGTTAATATTCTTGCTACTTGGGTTTACCGATTAATTACTGAGCATAATGATTTATTTTATTATGGAGACCTTTTAGATTATTAAGTCCATAAGTCTTTACACAGTGAAATTAACACAAAAAAACTAATCATATTAAATAAAAAATACCAACTTCAATTAAAACTAAAATATAACTAGAAAGGAAACCTAACATATAAAATGTTTTGAAAGCATTTCAAACACTTTGAAATATCACTCAGTAATCTGTATAACACAAAGTACTAGGTCACCCACAGACAAATTAATTACAATAACAGCTAGTAACACATTATTTCAGAAAAATAAATTCCGGTCTCGAGTTACAATTGAAGTACAAATTTGCATTTAACAAAAAAAACTAACTGTACTGTAGGTTGACATAAAATGCACGACCATTATATCATATTATACACCTGAACTGTATGTAATACTTATATTATAAATTATTTTAATATATATTATATTACTATAATTCTAAACATAATATATTAATGAAAAATATATTTAATTATATTTATTACATTTAAATATATGAAATAACATTCAAAAATGTTATATGATACCATCAATAAAGAATTATGCCGTAAAGATACTGCCGTTTTAAAGTCCTTATATCCCACCAAAGTTTTTCTTTTATCTAATACTAAGGTAATATTAGTTAGCGTTCTTATTTTACTCTTTTTTGATAACGAAGATGTTGGTAACCCAGACCCCAGTAACGACCTACTCAATATGTAAAATCAATGACTGTATCCGTTACATCTTCGGTCGGAGTAAGTTCATCGGGTCATGTCGCTCAATTTTGAACTCATCTTAAATGGCTCATTATTCATCAGAAGTATCTCTAAGGATACTTTTTCTCCTATATTCAATCTTGAATGATTCAAATTCAACTCCATAACTTAAAGAAAAATTCCAGTATATTGCGTTGCGTGGCAATACACGACAGAATGCTTTGCTCATCTTAAAACGAGCTTTTTTCTGCATGGAAGCGATTTCTTTCACAAATCTTACACAGTTCAAGCTTCTTGAACGCCCTACCTGATAATATCAAAAAGCACTCACGAATAGCGCTCTTTCAAAAATATTGTTAAGAAACACGACTTAGAAACATTATGATCCGAATAAAAAAATCAATTGGATTTCTGTGTAACAAATTTTATATAAGTATATTTATTAAAATAAAATATATTTATATATGTAAATAACATTTATTCTCTATATTTAGTAATTGTATTATCAATTGTATTTTGTTCAAATTTTCCATAAAGTAGCAACTGGTGGCTTTTCTATTTTATAATATATTTTTTGTAGCCAACTGCAATTTCTTACTATCCACGAATATTAACTGCATTTTCAACAGTTAACGTTCGTGGATGATGAGAAAAATCAATAAAGGGTAAATAAATTAAAGAATTTCCTTAACCTGTATAAACATATTTTTTTTTAATTAAAAGCTCAATGAATTCAAATCATATGACACCCAAACTTCTCAATTTCAAATTTGATTTGAAACTTTGTTATATTTATTATATTTTTAACTTAAGGGTCCAACTGTCCTTACATATTCCGATGATGACCTTTTATAATACTAAAATCCGTTTGATAAACATACAGGCCTCCATAGTCCTTTTAGGAACAACTACCTGGCTTTTATTGTATACAATTTATCAAATAACTTAGTGCTTCCAGTACATTCTTCATCCTTGATTCAAGTGATGCAATCTAAATGCCGATAAGGTTACACTTAATAAAATACCAGTCTCTAGGTATTTTTCCAACAGAAAATATACATATGAATAATCAACTATTATTAAACTTGCAAAGTACGGTACTTATATTTATTATATTATATAGATGATTACGTATAATCAACTTTTGAAAGTACTTAGTAATTTACCGGGTTTATTAGCTTAACAATCACAATAATTCAAGGACTACAAAAGGGCACATGACACAGGAGTTCCCGGGAGTGTGATAAGAGGTCTGCGAACTACATGAGAACCGACTTGGGATTTATTCGAATACCGACTCTCTCGTAATTACGGTTGAGCACGTTTTGAGTATGAAAATGAATAATTACGCATTACGATTATTTACAATGCTTCTATTCCCTTGGGGGGTGACTTGTATTTTGTTATTCAATCTTTATGGACATTTAAGCTTATTTACAATATAAAGTATCGAGAACAGCAAACTTGGGCCTAGCTCTCAAATTTCTTCCTGTCGGCCATCTTTGAAAACAAAAACTTCAATATTTTAAGAACCGAGGCTCCTAGAAAAACACGGTTTTCTTCACTGAAAATAACTTTGGAAGACGCTGCATATCAAGTAATTCAGAAAATTCTAGGTAGAGCTTCTTTCGTCATTTATAATTAATTTGATATGTTCATCCTTATCTCTAACTGGGTTACCTGTTGGTCCCGTTGTAAACACACAAAACTTTTATTTGTGCTAGAATAGCTTTAAATATAACCTATTTAGTAACCTAAAGCATTTTTTTATACAATTTTATTTTTGTAAATTTACAGCAATCCTAAACACTACAATTGTATTGACTATAAACCCCTTTCCATACTCTGCCTTTGTTTACTTTCTCACCTCGACTCAGCAGCCTGTTTGGACATCGCACGCCTGCCAAAAAACTAGCCTGTAGAACCAGCCAACACAACAATCCTCTAACACCCCAAGCCATCGAGCCATTTATAAAAAAAGTACAAACCTCAAAACTTAGGCCCCAAAAGACTGGCACCAGGACGCAGCAGGCTAAGTTGTGTATCTCATTTGTAAAAAATCAGTTGTCAAGTGTCAGAAATCTGAAAACTGGTATAAAAAACGTCCAAAAACAGCTGGACTGACTACTAAATTTAATATGAGAGGCAGACAAATGTAGGATTGAAATGGGAAAGGAAAAATAAGAAAACGAGCGAATTACCGAAGGAGCACATATCGGTGCCTTACTCTTCCAGTGATATGTGGAATAGAGATGTAGGAAGAACTTTTATGAAAGCTGCAGGAAAGGAACCAAATCATTAAGAATCATACGGAGAAACTCGAACAAAACGAGCCCTGAAGACAGCTTTGAGCAGTGCCCAGATATCAAAGAAGGTCCAAACGTACGCTAGACCGACAGTGGAACGCCCCGGGAGGTAAACTCTGGAGCGCTGCATTCAGTCATTGTAGCACATCCAAAGATGAAAACAAAACAGGTAATCAAGTCTTGGGAAAAATAAGGGACATTTTATAATCTAAGGAAGGGTGGACAACAGTTTAAAGGGTGAGAAAAGCTAGGGAAGAGAAAATAGTGATGGGTTGAAGGACGAAAGAGGAGAAGGAAGCTGTAGAAGCAAAGAATGAAGACTACTACTACTGTGAAGACTAAGGGTGAAGTATGTGAAAAATAAGGACTCACTCCTCATACTCCGAAACATCTTTAGCTATAACAGTAACGTAGACGTTGTGAACATAGTGACCTTCAGAGGCATACAGGGGAAGATTCCCTCTGATACAATGTTCACTGTGTCTGTGTCAGTGTGTGGCCAGAATGGACAGATGTTGAATGAAAAAAATAATATTATTTTATCGACGTATCTCCATCATGTTTTATTGAAATTGCAAAAAAAAACCCATGTTCAGTTAACACAACTATTAGTGCAAAAAATGACTCGTAGTCTGGCTCGTAATGTTTTAAGTGGTATGTTTATGTAACTGCTCCTCATGGCTGACTTTCATTCTGCTACAGATTTAATTAGTATACAAAGACGGCAGTGATATACCACACGCGGCGTTTCCTTTGACATTTAATTACAGGTTTCCCGCTTTGTAAGATGAGATGTGCACGACTTAATGCCTAAATGGGTCCTAATTATGAAATTAAATAGTTAAGTCATTTTTTTATTCTTACCCAGGAAAAATAAAATAAAAGAGGACCTAACATAGAAAAATGTTAATAATAGGTAATATCTGCCTCTAACACGTCCAGTTCACACATCACAATTATGAATGTTATATATGGTCACAAATTGATACCCTTTTTGTGGTACATTTTTCACATTTGTCTGACCAATGAATTATCACAAACGTTTCAACACATAGCGCTCTAAATCTCTTTAATATACGACAAAAGGACCGTTTGGCGAACGCATCTCTCCCAAAACAAGCATTGTTTTTTCTCTCGGTTATATTACATTACCTTTATAAGTCGCATAAATTGAACTAACAACATTAGTAAAGATTGGCACAAATCTTTGAATGCTGGTCACGCAACTAACATTCAAATATCTCTTTAAAACCTTATTACGAATACTTGACATTTGAACGCTTCCGCATACGAATTTTATTATGATATACCAAAGTGCTGTAAATGTTCGTGTTTGAAACATTCATGGTCATTTATTTAAATGAGCATTCGTTAATACATAACTTTAATTTTATATAACAAAATAGCAATGCAAATAGGTTACATACTACATATTTGTTAATTTTCTTTTGCTGAAACAAATAAACCTTAAAAAAAATAAAATGCTAAAAAAAACACCTTTTACGTGTGAATTATAGAATAGCCAATTTTTATTAGATTAATACCGATAAAAATATGATAATGTTAACAAATAAGTTATGTTTTATTGCATTAATAAATATTGACTTAATTCCTTATCGTTTTAATTAATTCTTGATTGGTTTAACTTAATAGTCATCAGGGTTATATATGGTAGCTCTGGTTGATGGGCTGTTTTTATCTATAAATTTATAGAGGTATTTTGGTCATGATTTTTTTAATATATTTTTTTTAACAATGAAAGAATAATGTTAGTATTGACTTTTATTAGATTAGACTTTCAAAGAGAATTGTGGTAAACTTTCTTTCTGTTTTGATAAATATATTAAGCGGCTTATTTATGAACATAGAAAAATATAAGCTAGAATGCTTTTAATGAATAAAAAATCACTATAAAAAAAACGTACCTGAGATCTTATGCCATAAGCCTCGTTCTTCATAAAATCTTCACTTCACTTCACAAAATCTTTACAAGTTGGGATAAACAACCCTACCATATCTACAGGTCCATCGTGGAAGGAGACGATTCTGTTAAATTGTGGAAATTTCTAAAAATGGGTGGAAAAAAACATTTCAGGAGATCATTCCAAATATCTTAGGTTAAGATCAACTTAACCAACACTTTACTGTAACTATTTTTCTAACTACTGTCAACTGCACGACAGTACAAATTAACTTAATAATCAAAATCTAATTCAAATCGTAAAAGATCCTTCTCCAAATTTTAGTCAAATTTTCCAAATTAATTAAATTGATAACAAATTTAATTAATTTGGAAAATTTAATTCTAGTTCATTCTTCAACATTTCCATCTTCATCATCATCTTGTATGTAAATTCTAATTATACATTTACCTTAAAAACTTAATTCTAGCTTTTCCGATTATAGTCTAATTTCAATACTTCCTTTTTTACTTAAGATCCTGGAGCGTCTCATTTATTTACCAAATTTACTTACTAACAACCTTACTTACCAACAACTGTCCCATAATCTTTATAAGAACAGCTTCCTAGGTCTCTATCTGTGGAAGTTTGTACGTATAGTACCTGTAGTTCCTATTGCTATATGTATAATTTCTATGGGTTTTTTCTAGCAATTCTATTTCTCAGGATCCCACATTATATGCACATAGTACAGCTATATCTATCAAGTATATTTTATTTTCAAATTTATTGAAAGATACTCAGGTTACAGATGTATTTTTCAACACCAGACATTTTTAACTTCGAGGTTTTTTAGATAAGGTCCAATATGTATACCGAACTATATTATTGTGGCGTAACCTGAGACTCTGTGGAGAATAATCTCATCTCTTGCTGAACATATCCGACACTTACTATCCACTGCTGCGTTGGATATGTCTCCAGTATGTTGTTTAGTTAAAATAGCTTGACATTGAATCGCAAATATTGATGATTCTAATGAAGGTGATAATGGTTCTTTTTTGAGCCAACTAAATGAGTAATCCCTCTCTATGTTTTCCTTTTCTGATTTATAGATCTGGCCTTGTAGGGGTTTGGCTTTTTATTGACTTATTATTTCTTCATAATTGCATCTTTTATTTCTTTATCTATATATTTTTCCATAGAACGTAGTCCTAATTTTGTTAAATTCTTCTTGGCTATACGTATTACCATACCATACCATTACCATGTTATTAAAAAAGACCTATATATTACATATATTTATTAATAACTTTAACTATTTTTTTATCGATTAATGCGGTTTTATGGTCCATGCGTATTCAAAAAGTAGTCAACCATTCCCGGTCTCTCCTAATTGCTCATTTTCATACTCAAATCGTGGTCACCCGAAATTACGAGAGAGTCCCGTAACTACGGTAATTTATCAAATCCGAATTCGCTTCACATATTGATCGCAGACTTCTTATCAACCTCTCGGGAATGGCTGACCATGTGCCTTATATAGACCCGGAAAGATGGCCATTATTGAGCAAATACGACCGGTACTTTGGTTACGGTAACGGTACAGAAATTAAAAAGTTTCGATGCCATAATATTTGGATTCCTCAATTTTTTTATTAAACAATTGATTTTATAGAAGTTAAGGTTAATAAGATAGATAATTAAAATATGAATCACGTGTATTTTATAAAGATACTATTTCCTCTTTAATAAGTAGGTAAAAAACATTATATTTTCTTTCAATATTTTTCTCATCTCATATTTTAATTTTATATGAAAAGATGCGTTGTTTTCTTATCCAGGGTTTTTTGAATATATAACATAATTATTATATTTGTCACTATATATACATACTAAGTAATTTTAATAAATTCATTGAGTTAGTATTGTCTTATGTAATGGATTACACTCGTTGACGAACTTGGCAACCGAGTCCCCAAAGTAAGAACTGAAACACAGCACTCTGCCATTAAACGACTAAGTAAGTCATAAAAACCAACAATATAAACTCTGGTGGCTTTTATCAAAAACTTTGCACGATATTAAAGCTTTTAGTAAACAACTTCGTATACGTGTTGATGTTAAATCCTAGTCAGAATATTGAGTCTTTAATATTTTCTAAGATTTATAATTTATTTTAATATTACTTATTCTACAATTTGAATTAGGGTAAAAAAAATTAAAAGTCACAGATATTAACTAAAATGTAATAATAATTTTCATTTTATACAACAGACATTGGCTGACATTTTAGCTAAATTATGTGACAAAATCGTAGACAGAGGATGCTATCAGAGATAGTATAGAATTATTTGTCTGTGAGCAAAACTAATTTTGAAATATTGACATTACCTGACATTTATGATTGCAATAGTTTGGTATTTATTTATTTGGTATTTCTGTCTTTATTACAAGCGTTCTAAAATGAATAAATAATACAGTACATAGTATATACCTGACCGTGTTCTGTGTGCGTTTGACACTCTGTAGGTGGGTAAAATCTTAGAAGTTCGCGTCACCGACATGCGACACCGACATGTAATAGTACATTAGCTAAGTATATAAGCGTAGTACATAAGCATAAGCATAAGCTTAGTAACCATAAAAATGATTACAGTGGGTTAATCTTAAAAGCTAGATATATACTGTCGCGGACTTTATTTCGAACTTTTAGAGGACAACAATTTTGTATTAGTTGATTTTTGAGTATCTTTAAGCTGACGCAAGGAAAGCTCTAAATTTTGCCGTTTTCGCAATATTTTTTATTTCTGCTCCTCCCCTGTTTATTTTAGCGTGATGCTATATAGCCTATAGCATTCCTCGATAAATGGACCATCTTATATTGATTTATTTTTTTGAAATCGATCCAGTAGTTCCTGAGATTAGCACGTTCAAACAAACAAACAAACAAACTCTTCTGTTTTATATATAAGTAAAGATTTATCAAGATATTTAAAAAATAATCAATTATATTCCTACATGTTTGAAAATATATTTTTAACCTGTTTAGCCATGTTTAGCTTACTTTAATATAAATAAATATATAATGAAAAATAAACCGAAACGGCTAGCGGTTCGAAGCCTCGACCTCTGGGAAACCGACGAGTAATATTTTTTCATTTGTCTCACTAAAATAAATATAATACCTAAGAATTCTTCATTTAACATGTTTTCAGATCGTATTTTTCTGTAAATATTTTTTATAAACATCTTGCTAATTATTTAATTGTTTAAGATCAGAATTATTTAAATATTATCTCAGTTATTCCTTTGTGCCAAGAAACTATATGCAGTTTTTCTTATTTTTTTTACTTCTATAGTAAGCGAAGTTACCCAAGAGCTATTCTGTATAAAATAAGCATATTTGCTTGGCCTTAGCAAAACGAGGACTAAACAATCAGTTCTGTTTGCAAATGTACAATTCTTCGTCGTACCGCAGTTTCCGAGATTTCTGAGGTTTATGATTCACAAAAGCTTACATAGATTCTTTGTAATTTATGAAATAGAAAAGCAAGCTATACATCCATTTGTTAATGTCATTCAAATCACAAACAATATTTTAAATCAGAGATCCCTTTATCGAACATATTTTACGTTTAATATGTCAAAGAACCGGTAAAATTATTTAAAAGACGTTGGCTTTAAGACGATGACAGCGCTTCACCACAGCTTGTGATAGTGTGTTAAGAAATGAAACAGCATCCATGAAATAAAATAATATGAGGATGATATTAAAAATTGATTTATTAAATTGTCTTAAAACATGATAAATGTTGTATATTCAATATGAATCATGTTTCAGTTGCAACTACAAAATCAAAGCCTATAAAATAGAAAAGAATTTTAATGATCTGTTTGGCGGTTCCAGAGATAAATAAAAAAAACTTCTGCTTTATTATATTTATATAAATTTAAGTGACTATCATATTTCATATAAATATAGAGAATTTAAAACATCTTAAAATTCTCAGCAAAATGTATTGAATGTTTAGTAATTAAAAAAGTACAAAAAGAACTTTAGGAAATATATTTGTTTGCTTCAATATAAACGCCGAGCTAAATAAGAGTCATCACCTCTTCACTGAGGCGGTCACCATTTCTGACTAAAACAAACATATAAACGTCTAATTAATAATCTTCGTGTATATATACACTACAATAATTGGTGTTAAACTTATCAAATCGTACTTATAATTATGAGAAATGTTAAATTCTATCCAACCTTCATATCTTCCTTTTTTTTAATTAGATCTCTTTATAAACATTCGCTATAATATTAGAATCAGAGCATCAATGTCTCATCGGTATCTTATATAATTAGAAGTTACTGGTTATTAGAAGTAACTGGTTATTAAAGTATTTTTTAGAATGTTTTGCAGAGGGCAGCGACAAGCTAGCCAAAACTAAAATATTCATTATTCGGAGATGTAGACTCACGAACACTGCAAGAATCAATGATGTCGAAACAATCTCAGGATGATGCTGTGGGGTTCTGGAGGATTCTTGACAATATTTAACATTTAACTATATTTATACCTTCTGATCAGACTTTAATCGGATCTGCTTAAATTTAAAAAGGTATGTCATTAAGTATGAACATAAATTAAAAAAAATATTTAAAATAACAGCACCACATTTTAATCATATACTTATTATAACTTATTTTCATATTTATACAAATTGAAATGTTCAATCGGATCAAATAATAAATATTTTTTTTATAGTTATATTCTTACAATTTATTTCTTAGCGTTCTAAGAATTAAAAAAAATATATTTTCTCTTTATCGTTCCCCATTTTAGTGGAATTACATTGCTTTGAAAAATACCATAGTAAATGCTAACATATTTTCAGACCTGTCAGATTTGTGTAAATACTTTTGTCGCTTTGCTATGGTCGGTAGCGCTTTAAATATATTGCTATTTTTTCAATCCGTTCCTAAGAGAGGAGAGACGAGCTGGTTCCTCCAAAATATCAAAAATGATTTTCTAGTGAAACTATTTTTAAAATATTATTTCGATTATATGGCGTATGTACTTATATATGTATGTATGTATATGCGGCGTTCTCTTTATATTTACTCACTGGTTTCCTGCATTGTAAAATCAAATGTGCTCTGACTCAGATTTTAAATGGGTCCTAATTATAAATTATTTAATCAATCAATTTATTCTATAAATGAAAAGTAAAAGTAAGAAGGCCCTATTTATTTAATTTTACATGTCTAAGATACATAATTATTAATATGTACATTAAGTGAATTTTAAATTATATGAACTGAGTTAACGTTTAAAATAAATGTCGATTTTCAGGGTTTCTCGAGAGCAACGAACCCAAACCGAACCCGATACATGTATCGGGTTAATTTAGTTAGCGGTAGAAATATATTTATATTTGTTCAAATAATTGAAGAAAAATATATAAATACTAAAATAACAACAGCGTATATATTCAGGTAATATATTCCTGTTAATATAATACATAGTAAGAAACCAAAGCGCTTCATCACGCGTTGACGCTTTTAATGTCTCTTAGGTGCGTGTATGTGTACAAAAGGACCTTTTGACAAATGCTCCCAAAACAGCATTGTTTTTTTAAAATGTCTATAGAAGATTTCTTATATAACGATACGTCTATGATTCGCTTAAATTAAACGAACGACATTAGTAAGGGTTGGCACAAATCTAAATAAAATGTTGTTGGGAATACTTGACATTTGACTGCTTTAACGTGCAGGCTGTCTCATGACATACCAAACTGCGATTTATGAGTATTCGCTCATACATAACTATATTTTATTGAATATAATGACCAAGCAATTTGGTTACATAAACAAATTTTTTTCATATTCTATTTCATGCATAGGTACGACATAAAAGTTTGTTTGACTGAAAGAAAGAACCCTAAAAAAAAAACAAAAAATGCTTCCTTTATTCGCAGGGGTGAGTGAAAGAATAAACATTCAGAAGGCTAACTGTAAATTTCAATTAAAATATATAGTTATGTTAAAAAGCAACTTATATTTTATTCGATTAATAAATACTGACTTAATTCCCCATCGTTTACATTAATTCTTGGTTGTCTAACTAAATTAATTAGCGTTATACATGGTTGATGTTCTTTTTTTATTTATATATTCATAGAGGTATATATATCATATATTTTTTTGTAGAAGTAAAACTATTATGTTCGAATATATGGCTTTCGAAAATAAAATTGTTATAACCTTTGCTTTTGACAAAATTAGTAAGTGGCTTATTTCTGAAAATGGATAAAATAGATAAGCCGGGATGTTCTTCAGTAAATATTTAAGTATAGATACTTTAGTGAGTCGTGATGAAATTGGACTGATTATAATTTATTTAAAGCATATTACCGCTGAAAACTCATCGGTTTTACGCTTTAATACGTTTTGTGTTTAAATTAAACATTTACCACAATAAATCTACCATGTGTTATGTTTAAAGATGACAGTTGGTGATTATTCAGTAGACGTGTTAGAACTCCAGAGTATAATACGATATGATGAATGAAATATCAAGAAACCTGACACTTAATTGTCATTGCAACCATTGTCTGTCAAGGAAGTACAATTATAAATCGAACACTCCGTTCTTGAGAAAATAGTTTAATATTAAACAGTCAATCACAAGTAAAGAGTAAAATACTTGAAACAATATATATAAGAACTTGACTGTTATTATTAACTCTAAAATCACTTTAATTATTATAATATCCTACTCCCGATACCTTACTCTTAAATATATATTTTCTTGTCTATTTTATACTCAAGATAGCTTAAAGCGCCTGCTTTTAGTTTAACGGCAATAAGAGATTTCACAACAACACGAAAAAACCTTACACTGTTTTTTTCAGACACACAGCTCTCATTGTAATATAAATATAATTGTATTTCAATTAATGTCAGTTATTATTCATTTGTCCTCTTATTACACTGTCTTAGAATTTTCATTCGCTAACGTCTCTACTAAGTCCATGCAAATAACTTTGTAAGGTTGGCAAGGATTACGTAATTATAGCTGCTCTGCTACTTAAATTATTAGTTACGCAGTTAAAGAACCATAATATCTCCTGAAAGGTAGATAATACTTATTGTTAAAATAGGTTTATTTTTCAGTCAGTAAAAAGTTTTGTTAGTACCCGACCGCAAGGTTCTTCATATGTTGAAATATATAAACCGCATAACGACACGATCGATCAACTATTCCCTGGTGTGTTCTAGTAGAGGTATAATTAAATTGTAGCCTGCTCTAATAACCTCTGCGTTTGCTAACTACCCTCTTAATAATCACAAGATACTGACTTAAGAGTTTTATCTACTTTGATTTAAAATCATCTTATAATTAGGAAATATCGACGAAATTATAACACGTTTCTGTAATAAAATGTAAGGATGGCTTAGCACATTTTTTTTCTATACGTTTTGAATTATTTTACAACAGCCTACATGTTTGTCTTCTTGTGTATTTGAAAAATACTTAAAATTCCTAAATATGTTTATAAATATTTTTAAGCATTAACGTCGGTTGTGGCATTTTGTCAATGTTAATTTATGCATATTTATAAACATTACCTAGGAGTTTAAACAAACATTTTTAAATATATTTTAATATACATTTTCTTACAAAAATGTATAATTTTTGTTTGAATTTATTGTAACAAAAATCGTTTAGTTCCGTCAGCCGAGTATCGTAAAAAGTGTTCGAGAACAGTTTCAGTGTGTCCCATTTTTTTTTTAATTTCTAAAATTTTTTTATCGAAACATTGCTTTACTTCAATATTAAAAGATCGAATACGCGCAATTTCATTCGATTAATTTGGTGTTTTATTTCCTGGGACAAAATTTTAACATTAACGTAATAAAATATCGTGACATCCGCGACACGTAAACGTTTAACGTAACGTAACGTAAATTTTTAACGATAAATAAGATTCACCACCAAAAAGTAGCTTCAAACCGTTTATAAACATAACCGTGAATTGAAGAAGGTGGCAGGGGATTAACCAATATAGAAATACTACATAAAGTACACATGATAAAATATAAATTTAAACAAAGAATCAGATTATTTAATTAAAAATATTACATACACGATAAAAGTAAAACAAAATATTTAATTAACAAAGAATCAGCAGAACATCTTAGACAAAAGGCACTAGTAAGGGAAAACAAAAACTACACGGATTTACAAATAAAAAACGCAATAATACACACTAAAATTATCTTACTTGGACTGACGCTCGAAACCGCAAAGCGGATGTAGGTTGCAAGAAGAGAGCCTTTAACCAAGCTGCTAAGTACTATAAAAAGGCATTACATACGTACGCCTCGGTCGTATCAAAAAGGTTGGCGAAAAGCTTTCAGACAAGCCATCAGGCAGTCGAGGTTTTTGGTCACTTGCCAAGACAATTGAATCGAATTTCTGAAAAACCTTACTGCCACCTTTGATGAAGCCTGATGGATCTTTGGCTAATAGAGAGAAAGAGAAAGCTAACCTATTTGCTTCTCTTTTCGCGAGTAGTTCACATCTGGACACTGGCAACGCTACCCCAACACATCTTCCTCGATGTGGAATCTCGATGCCTGAAATCCGCTTCACAAAAGAGGTATGGAGAGTATTGTGTCTTCTAGATGTGAATACAGCCACTGATTCCGATGATATACCAGCCATTCTGCTCAAGATATGCGCAGCTGAGTTGTCTCCTATATTGACACGTCTGTATCGCCTTTCTTTCAAGACTGGAATAATGCCGAAAACATGAAAGCGTGCCAAAGTGCAACCAGTGCCCAAAATAGGCAGCCGTACTGATCCTGCCAATTATAGACCAATTTTAACCACCTCAATATTCTGCAAGATTATGGAGCGTGTATTGAACTCGCGCCCTTTACCATACCAAGAAGATAACGATCTCCTCGGTGACCAACAGTACGGGTTTCACCCAAATATGTCCACTGGGGAACTTCTAGTGTATGTTACACACGTTTTAAACAAAGCCATCAAGAGGAATGTAGAAGCAGTCGACATCTCTCTAGACGTCTGGAAGGTATTTGACAGGGTCTAGCATGCGAGGCTTATAGGCAAGCCATAACTCTCCAGGTCTGATCGTCTTAGTTACGGACTTCCTCAACTAGCGATCATTCCGCGTAATTGTCGACGGATGTTCCTCAGAGCCCTTGACAATAAATGCCGGAATGCCTCATGGGTCCGTTTTTTCTGCAACCCTTATTCTCTGCACATAAACAATCTGCTAAAGCCCGGTATCTATGGATACGCAAACGACAGAACAGCTGGAGAAGATATCTGCCGAGTACTCGGGCCAGTAGAGATCAAGTATAGGCTGAAAGAGATACCGTGCAGCATTTGAATGACAAGCTAGAGGCAGTCTTGGTATGGGGCGACGCCAAAATTGTTAATTTTAACGCAACCAAAACACAGACGTATTTAGAAGTCTATGTAGGTTGAATAACAATACAAGTCACCGCCCTAGAGAATAGTAGCTTACATCAAAAGTAATCGTAATGCTTAATTATACATTTTCATACTCAAATTCTGCTGACCCGTAATTACGAGAAAGTCGGTTTTCGAATGAATACCAAATCGGTTCTCATGTGGTACGCAAACCTCTTATCACACACTCGAGAACTTCTATGTCATGTGTTCTATGTAATACTTGTATTATTGTAATTGTCAAGCCAGTTAATTCAGCAATTTACCAAGTACGGTACACTCCAGATTTAAAAGTTGTTTATTCGTGATTTTCTGTACGAAAAATACTTTTGAACTAATATTGAAAATAAAAGTTAGACTACGCAGGTAGTATTTAGATTTTATTACTTGAACAAGGATATGTTAAAAAACATTTTTAGAATCCGACGGACTTTTTTTTACTTATTATAAAACAAACTATAACTAAATAAATTTCATAAAAGACAAGAATACCATATCGTTATAAAAAGTTTCAACATGTGAATCACTCAAATACTCATAACGGACATGAAGTAACGCAGTACTAAGTTATTTAATAAATTGTATATAAACGCCAGGAATTTGTTTCTGAAAGAGATATTAAGGGCTATATATAGGGTTATCGAAGGGATTTTAATATTATAAAAGGAATAGTATAAAAGGTGCTTATTTGAATTTTGAAGGGCATTCTTAAATTAAATATTAAAGCCTGCTATAAGGCTTTAAGTCGAGTTCGAAATTAAAAAGTAAGGGTGCCATCATATTTGAATTCATCAAGTAAAAAATTAAGAAATAAAGGTTAATAAACTTCATATGATTAAAAATATTCATCATTGAATTGTTATTCAGATAACACTTTCATTTTATAAATTAGGTCAGTAGCAATGTATTATTGATAAACTTTTGTTTAGAAAAACATTAAATAAATACTTTTCTTTTCTGCGTATGAAAATGTGCATTAAATTTCCTAATGTTATATTTTTATATTTATTAACAACGTGATTATTATATTGTTTACTATACAAACATATTATATACTTAGTGATTTTATAAAATTAAATGAGTTAATATTTTCTTGTGTAATGTTTCTCAGAAATCAATAAAATTGACACAATAATATTACTATTATTTTTATTATTTTCCTCAAGATAACATGCATTTAAAATAATAACTATTATTCAATTTTGATGTTTGTACACTTGGTTATAATGAATGGGTTTTTTTAACGTTGTTAATTATGATTTCTGCGCATGCGCAGTAACAAAACTAACTAAAGTCTTAAAAAAAAATCAATTAACTATAAAATAAATTCGTATTTTTTGTAAGTGCCAAATGAACATAAACAATAAAAATAAACACTAGGGACGTGTTAGGAACGTGTAGTAGGTATGTGTTATCAACATTATCTGTTTATAATAAAATGTGTGTTTGTTTGTCTTCATAAAACCGAAATGAAACTTCGATGAATTTTGGGTGACATCTTACAATTGGTGGCGAGTGGATTATTTTCCACGTGTCTCGTATGTCTGTCTTTTATACGTTTGAGATAGCGTAATCGGGATAGCAACTTAGAAGCATATACAGATAGTCTAGTCCAGTCTAGAATAATATTTTGTTTTTCGAAGTAGTATTACTACGTAAAGTAACAGATATATCTTTATATAAAATATGAGTTCTGTAACAACAAATTATATATACCTAATGATATAAACAAAATAGATAACTTCTTGTAACCTTTAGGAATCCAAACAATATTAACGTCAATTAAGACATCATGCTGAACTTATTGATAACTCACTTCCACTAGCGATTTTAAGTCAGTCTTGCCGAGTGTTTGTCTCTGAGTAACCGTAAGTATTGGTTTCGTATTAATATATAATATTGAACAAAATACCCGCTTACATTTTACCAGCTCTTATTAGTAATATATTTATGTTTTAGAAAATATACATGCATGTCTATCGATGTAAAGCTTATTTAAATTTTGGATGAATAATTATTTTTGTGTCACTAAAAAAGTTTTTACTTCAAAATATTTTTCACCAACCTTTATACGAGAGTTTTTTCAAATATACTTATAAATTTAGGTATATCTTGGTTAGATACAAAAAAAAACACATATAAGAGCAGCAGGAATCTTTAAAAATTATATATTTTTCTTTTAGTGTACTATGATATTAATAAAATGTTATTTTTTCCAGATGAAGATATTGACATTTGGTATAATATTTTTCGTGTACAATGTACGAGGAGGAGTGATCGATACAGACTGTAATGGAGTCATTGTACACAACATTAACCACGAAAAAGAAATTCTGCGACAAATCCAAAACAGCCCATATCAACTAGCCATCGACTATAACACGAACATACTATTCTTTAGTTTTAGCAACGAAAAAGGAAATCTTTTGAGTTCAGCATATTTAAATCTTAAAACTGGCGAATTTAATATAATTGAAGGAATAGAAAGCGGATTCGCTAACGCTGTCGATTCAAAGACCAATACAGTTTATTTGGGTGGAAGTGATGGCATCTATAAATTTGATTATGAAACCAAACAAGCAGTACACGTAGATGGAATAACACATAACATTTGGCAATTATTCTACAAAGATAATCTATACTATACAACTTATCCCAATGAAGCACTTTATATTTTCAAAGATGGAAAGTCTGAACTAGTTCCACAGCTAAGGGACACGCGTGTCCTACTTGTAGCAATTGATAATAACGAGAATATATACTTTTCGAATTCATCGGGGCTCTACGTTCACAAAAAAATTAAAGATTACATCTCATTTTTGGGAGAATATAATTTGAATGGTTTTACGTCTGATTCCAATGGAAATCTATACTTCTCTACTCCATCTGGTATTTATTTCATTGACGATGTTAATAGTGAAATACAACTAATAGCTTCAATGAGTGAAGTTTTTGGAATTGCTATTGAACTGGACGGAAGTATAATTATAGCTGATTATAATAATATTTTCCGACTAAAACCAACAAAAAAACAATGTATTGGCGAACGAAAATTAAATCTTTAGATTGTATAGGAATCAATAAAAATGTTATAATATATCTATGCATAAGCAATCTAAGTCCGCTGCGGAGTAATTAATGAAAAATAAAGATTTAACAGACACACCAACACCTCTTTGCATTAATTATATCCAGCATTGGCTCAATTTTATTTTATTGTTTGCAGTAAAATCAATTCCCCATAATAAATAAAATACAATAACAGCTGGGTAACATAACAGGAATTGTCAACATTCATTTATCTTGCCAACCGTATGACTGATGAGTCGTTGACATAGCCAAATGATTGCGAGGTACTAATATCGGAATATAAATCAATAGAGTTTTATTTGATAATTAAATTCTTATAGTTTTAGTTTTATTTGTTAGTTTTATTCTTTGTATTTTTAACGAAATATACATCTTATCTAAGCAGGTAGTATTTTTAGGAACTCCGTACATAAAAAGAACAAAGCGGATGCCGTTGGTGACAATTTCTTCTTGAGTTGAATTACTGTTTTTAAAAACTTCAGTACACAAAAATTCAAATTCAGTAAACAAAATCCAGTTTTTTATATATATTATGATGATAATAAGTTGAACAACTTTTTAAATACGTAATATCTCAAAAACGGTGGCTCGTAGGAAAAAAGTATTGATACATTTTTTGTAGATTATTTTATGATCTATATTTTTTGTCTTTAATATGCTTACGATAAAACTTACCATTTCGCTGAAAATCGTGAAAAGCTCATTTTTTTTACCTTTGACCTTGAATATTTTTTTTTCCATACAGGGGAAAGATGGGGAACTTTCAAATTTTATTTTTAATCACATTTTTAACAACCTTACTGATTTTCAGCTTGACGGGAATTTATGTAGCTTCAAATGTTTAAATTGACCGGATTATAAGCATTGTAAGAAAATAATAAAAGTATACTTATATATAGAAATGTAAAATATGTAAATTTTATAGGAAATTTGATAATTATGGTAAGTATGTAAAAAACTCTAAAATAAATTAATATGGTGTTGCCAATACAGAATATAGTAAATAAAAATTTCATGCATACCACATATTATAAATCCCATTCTATTTCGTCTGAAACATTATCATGTTTCTGTTTATTTTAATATTTTATTAAGTTTGGAAACAATTTTGAAGTGTTAGATACGTTTAATTCTTTAAATGAAAATAAAATATTACATAATTAATTTTCTTTATCGTTTATATCTTTTAATTTTTGTTAATATTTCAAACACATCGCATATACTATATTAATTATATTTTATTAAAAAAGCCGCCAACCCTAGAAATTATCCTTTTACATTTAGTGAGGACGGGTCTTATAAGACTTTAAATACAAAAGTGATTATTAAATTGAATGTTACAGATTTTCTCTTTGTAAGCTTGGTGGTAGCCAGCCCGCTTTGTTGTTGGCTTTGGACAAAGAATTTAATATATGGAGCCGCAGCAACGTTGGTTCTCAGTCTAACACTTTGTGCGCTGACTATTTGTGCCCACAACTATTTTCATAGATCAGACAGCTGGCGGATGTATATTTACAATATAAGTTATGTCATGCAATATTTTTATAGTATTTAATATAAGATATGTGAATAAACTTTCTTTCTTACAAATTTCTTACAAATCAATAGTTATTTGTTTCTTTAGGAACAGGCGTATCGATCTCATCACTTCCACACAGACACATAAAACCGATATTGAGTTGAGCTTGTTACAAACATTGTCAAATCCGTACAAAACATTGTAGTCTCAAATGATGGCGTCTTTTTACCCAATTATATTTCGATTAAAATCCTTGGAAAGTATGATTACAGAGTGAGACATTTCAAAAATTATTTACAGAGATCCATATTTGTAGGTAAAGCAGAGTTAAGGGCGTGTTATAGTAAGTTATATATTGAGACGAAGCTTCTTAGCATTCCATGGATTCACCGTGCGGGTGCCGGGCCCATCGCAGGGAGAGGAGTACAAACAGCTCCTGGGACTTGCGACCCAGATGTTAAGGGGCCCCTTTCAAATGCCCATTAACGCTCACCTTAACTGGTTGCGCTCCTCTCCCTACCTAACCAAATTTGGAATGAACTTACCAATGCCGTCTTTGAAGTACGTTCTAGAAATGAACTGATGATAGTTCTAGAGAGGTCAAGATCTTTAAGTAGGTTATAGAGAGATTTCGCTATTATACCTCTCGCTCCCACTTCTACCGCGTACAAATTAACTATATACTTATTCCTGGCCAGCTCGTTGGTCAGTTCGTATATATTCGTATTGTTTACTTTAATTGTGTGATCTTTGGGGATATTAGTTTCCCACGGAACAGTAAGCTCCACAAGTATCACGCGCTTTAACTGTCTAGAGTACAGGAATATGTCCGGTCTGGATGACGAGACGACAATATCCTCAGGAATTCTATACTGTTTCTCATACGTATCCATCATTATAGTCCAATCTCGAGCCGCCTCCAAGATAGTGAGGCTTTTGTTATTTTTTTTTCGACGAGCCTTCTTTAACAAACTATGAATCTTTGAATGGTTGGATATACCCTTATAATAATAACATTGTAGTAGTTTCTTTTAATCAACAATCCAATATACTATGTCAATCTTGACTGCTATATAAATCTGTAGTTCTGTCTTTACATTTTTTTTATTCATAAAAAATAATTATTTATTGACACATTGATACTTATACTTGACAATAATGGTCTCACTAGCACAAAATATAATATCATTTGTATTGCCTCTTTGGATGTGTATTTTTACCTTGAACTCCAATAGTATATTTGGCTTGCTACCATAAAAATTGCAAGTTGCATTTTCCTCTTATTTGGATTCACCTTGAGTCACCACACCCATACAAATTTCTTTGAAGAATAATTTCTAAGATGTTTAAATCTATATTAATATATAAAGTCCATTCAATTACACTTCTAAGTGTTAAATTCCTATTAATAAAACGTAACCTTAATTTTGTTAAAATTTTTCTTTAGGTGTTTTATCAGAATGAAATATTTAAAATAATAACAAAAAAATAGAGAATATTAACGTTTATTTGTCGGCATTAAAAACAAAATATTATTTTAAGGAATGAAGCCATCGATTGTGGCATCCATCAGCTTGATACGGTGATAGAAAGGGTCGAGTACGCGGGCGACCACTTCAAATCACTCACTCGGTTCGGAGACCATGCTCTCCATCACCTCTTCCCCACGTTGGATCACGCAGAACTAAAATACTTATATCCCACACTACTGGAGCATTGCGAGAAGTTTGAGACTCAGCTGAGAACGACGACTTTCTATAACGCTCTTATCAGTCACAGTAAACAGTTGATAAGAAAACGACCTAACAATTTTAGGAAAACTTCTTTTCACTATTATTTGTACTATATTTTAATGTTAGATAATAAGTATGGATAAAGTGTGTATACGAATATGTCACTTACATTACAACTTTAAATGTTTTTATTCCTCTTAAATTTATTTATGTATGGATATCCTTAAACATAATTGAAAGCTAATATTTATAAAAACCTGGTACTGCTTCAAAGGTTGTATTAACATTACCAAAGTTAAACAGTCTATAAAATATTTAAAACTGTCTTAATATTATCTTGTAATTTAAAAGTACTTAAAGATTTGAAACTTTTAGACAGATCTATTTCTATTTACAAATGTAAAATAAAATAGAGCCTTGTATTAAGTATGTCTCATATATATATATAATATTTAATACAATATAATACAACTATACATTAATATAGTTCTATTAATTACTGTATTACAATATCGAATTTAAAATACTGTATTAAAATTCGATATTGTAATACACTTATTAATAGAACTGAAATTACGTTTTAACTAAATGAAACAAGTAAAAATACAACCTGCGTTATTACTGGATACAAATATAATTGGTGAAGTATTTGAAAATATATAACTACCAAAATAACAACAGCATTTATAGTTAAGTAATATGTCCCTCTAACATTTCACGTTCACATATAACAACCATGAATGCTATTTATGATACCAAATTGTTAATTGTTTCGGCTCATAACAAAACTCTCTAACTATCTACAATTTGCGACAAAATAAGTTTTTGATAAACATACCTCTCTCAAAACAGGTATAATTTTGTTTAACACGTCTTAATAGAACCTCGGTAATCTCACGTTACGTTTATGACTCGCATAAATTGAACTAACGAATACATAACTATGATTTTATATAATAGAGTGACCATGCAATCAGGTTAATATTGTAAATTCACTCTTTTTTACGCCGAAATACACGGCAAAGATGTTTGTTTGTCTGAAAGAAATAAGCATTAAAAAAAAAAACAAAAAATATATAAATTGAATTCCCTTTTAGCGTGATTGTAAATCAAAGCATTAACATTCAAAATGCTTAATCTAAATATCGATAAAAACATATGGTAATGTCAACCAATAACTAAGGTTTTATTACATTAATAAATATTGACTTAATGACATATAATTATAATTAAGTCTTGGTTGGCTTAACTTAATGATTATCTGCGTTATATATGGTTGAAATTCTGCTATCTTCCATCTACCTATTTGTAGAAATATTTCGGCTTTAATTATTAAAAATATGTAACTATTGTACAACATTATTTGGATATATACGACTTAAGAAAATAAAATTGTAAAATTTATTTTGATGCTCTTCGGTAAATATTAAGTTAAAGATACGTAAAATTACAATAATTAAACATTTACCACAACTAAACATTTATGTTTAAATATGAAGGTGGGTGGTTATTTTCCAGTAATTTGTAACAAGTCCAGAATTATATTGATAACAAAAAACAGATGATAAATTCAATATCCTGAAACCTGACAGACAGTTTTCACTGCGACCTTTGTGTGGTAAAAAATAACTCGCACATTAACATTTAATAGATATCAAAAGTTAATTAATTAATACTTAAAACAATATTTTATGTCATTATTACTTCGAAAATCGCCTTATTTTAATATCCTACTCTCAATACCTCACTGTCTCATAATTTTAACTCACTAGCACCTCTTCTAACCCCAAGAAAACAGATTTGTAAGGCTGGCAAATAATATGTCAATATTTTTTTTCTATTACTAAAACCTAACATAATAATAAATAAATAAATAACCAAACATAATAATAATTGTTACAACAGGTACATTATTCTGTCACATAGATTTTGTTAGGACCTGACCGCAAGTGTCTTCAAATATTGAAATCTATAAACCGCATAGCTTATCCCCCAGATAATTTATTGCAAAATCATAACAGCACGATCGATCAACTATTCCCTAGTGTGTTCTAGCGGAAGACGTACAAATAATTTGTAGCCTGCTCTAATCTCTAATAACCTCTGCGTTTGTTGCCATATTTACTGGACCCTTTTAATTATAACGAGATCCCGACTTAAGAGACGAGACTGAGATATTTTATCTACTTTGATTTAAAATCAGCTTATAATAATGATAGTCTACGAAATTATAACGCGTTCATTATCATGTAATTTACGGCTTATTCGGCATCCTTTTTTCTTGAATACTGACTACTATTTTGTTGAATATTATAACTTTTATGCTCTTAAAATGTGTAAATACTAAATATAATAAGATGTAAGTTAGGGTCAAAGACCGAAAATTCCCAGTGAGCGGAAAAAACGGCCACACCGCGTTCTGGCTGTCTTCAAATGCGCAGAACGCATTTTGGCTGCTTTTAAACGCTCGCAACGCGTTCTAGTAATAGTCGAACGGCAGGAACGCGTTTTGTCATTTGTCAGGCGCTCAGAGCGCGTTCTTACTCTCGGCACCTGCCTATAGTAAAAATCATTTTCTATTTATAAAACAAATGAATTTTGATTCTTACTCCACATATTTAATCTTTTATGGAGTACAGAATAGACTTAAATTTATGATCTTTTGGTTTATAATAAATATGTTAAAACATTAAGCTTGGTATATGTTATTACGTACGTATTAGATAAACTTAAAAAAAAGATGTTTCTTATTTTAAAAAGGCTGTTTTTAATACCTTTTTCTATTCCTTTTATTTACAAATATGCATAAGACGACCTAAGCACAGACAAAGTTTTGTTTGGAATTTATTACAATGAAAATCGCTTAACTCCGTCAGCCGGGTATCGTAAAAAGTGTTCGTGAACACTTTCAGTTTCTTCTATCATTTTCTTTTTGTTCTAAAATATATTTTATCGAACAATTCCTTTACTTCAATATTCAAATGGCAATTACGTGCAAGTTTGTTTGATTACGTTGATGTTTTATTCCCTGTGCCAAAGCTACGATATTCATGAAAAAATATACCAAAGTCTAGGGCCATCCATCATAGTGACAATCTATACATTGGTGGTAATTTTAACGGTAGTTAGGTAAAATAAATAAAGGGTACAGGAGAGTGTATGAGGGTTGAGGATTTCGTAGCTGAAATAAGACGGAATAAATACTAATATAAACTGCTTCTACTTTTAAATTTTGATCTACAAGAAGTAAGTTCTCCGAAGTTACTGAAAGTCTCTGAAACGACGGTTGTACCTGGACTTGTTTTACAAAGTATTTTCTTAGTACATATTTAAATTAAACTATTCTTAAGCATCTAACTTTAATTGAATTTATATTAATTTACATTTTTAATTTAACCCGAGGTTTTGAATACTCTACAGTAATCATATTCACGAGAAAAAGATGTAGGCGTCTATCAGTAAGTCAGTTAAATAGTCATCTACCTTCAATGATTCCTCATATACCGGTACTTCATATAACAGTGTTCGAATGCACGACACCGAAATTAAATTCACATCAGACTTAAAATTTTATCAATTAATTTATCCATTTGTTACATGTATTGGTGACGGATTTAATCTTTTTTTTCAGTTGAAGGATAAATAGTGAAAATTGGAACCATATAAATATACGTAATAGGATATACTTAGTACATATAATAATGAAATTAAAAAATAATTGAGACAACCATTTCATCGTGGTTGAGTTCTGAGGATTGTTGAGGCTAGAAGCAGAAACCTCGAAAATATATTTACTCTAGTGCAACGAGACTATGACAAAAATTTCCAGAGTGAATCACAGCCGGAAGAAAAGGAAGATGATCTTTTCGCTAGAATACACCTGGCTTTATTAGAGTTCCACAACAGTGAAAGTTGCTACAAATAGACCCATTAACTTCCACCAAGATGCCATCACATGTCCATGGAAGCTTCATGAAAAGTCGTTGGCCACGACGGTGTGTTAGTTTAAGACTTAGTGCCATGTTATTTATATATGAGTGCCCTGGTATTTTATATATTATTACATATATATTATATATATATTTTAAGGGATATATAAGTACTTTTATTGTTATATACTTTCGTCTTATTAGTAGATGAGATATTCATAACCAATACGAACTTACGTACTAAGCTATTTAATAAATTGTATATAAAAACCAGGTAGTTCCTGAGTGGGCTATGAAGGGCTATGCGTTTATCGAACCGAATTTAATATTAGAAAAGGTCAAAATCCGTATATTGAAGGGCACTTGAACCCTTAAATGAAATGCATAAAACAACACCTATAACAGTTTTTAGATCGTGTTCGAAATTGAAAACTTGGGATACCATAATCATTTATTTTTATTTCTCACATTTTCTTATAAGTAGGTTTATTAGCATTTTATTTTCCGCAGTTGATAGAAAACCTTTTTTTATAATACATTTTTTTTCTTCTCATAACTACATTTACATAATTATGAATGTAATGGTGCTTTAAATTGATTAAATTACATTCGAGTGTGGTCGTTGCTGTCTTAGTGGAGTCACAAACTAGATACGTTTCTTCCTTCAAGATTACCGCAGCTACGAGAACTGATATTATCTCTAACGTGCACACACACGCCAGCCTCAGGAATAAAAACGTGCTCCGATCTGTAGCCAGGGTAGGAAAGGTACGTTGGGTCTGCTGGAGATGATATTTCCGTCTCGGTCAAAAAGGTCAAGGCTGCCTTTGATGTCTCGAGGTGGTAATGGACAGCATGGATGTTTGAATGTTTTTTTATGTTGCAGAAGTCCACGGCGAAAGTGGCAAGGGATGTGTGTCTGCTGCTGCTCCTGCCTCTGGGCGTGTTTGTGTGCCCCCAAAAGAATACGAGGAGTAATCTGAGCTTCAAAGCCCAGATACATTATGATCTGAGCTTGAAGCAGATGGTACCCCCCTGGGGTAGTTTATTTGTAACTTGCGCAAGTTGCATCATGGGGAAGTGAGAGGGAATTGGGCCACCAGAAACCTTACTTGCATAGCGAAAATTCAAATCATGGTTTCAAAGTTAACTGCTATGTTTATAGTAATGCTACCATATTGTGGGAAGTCTCTGAGTCTCTGTAACACTGTCTTTTCTAGCACAGATCTCGGTGATCCAGTAAGTTGCCCTTTGTAAAAGTTTGTAAATTAACAAATAAATTAAAATTGTTAATAAAATAAAAAAAACGTGAAGCAATGGTATCACACCAATATTGGTAAATATCTTAAATCCGTAGTTGTTCTAAGCAGTGGTTGTCCACGGGTGGTATGTATAGGGAGTTTACAGTGCTTCTATAATGATTATTTTTATTTTATTAATATTAATATAATTTATACCTTTTTTTTTCTTAAGCCTTTTTAGCTCTGGATTCATTATCATGATGAATCAAATCACAATACTTTTATTTGCCCCTATACAAAATCAAAATATTTTTTTGTTACGCAGACGTAATGGAGATACAAAAAGAGTAATGGCATGACTCTGAAAATTGAAAAATTCTGAAACATTCTCCGCTGACAGGGAACAAGGAAAAATTCGTGATAATAATAGACTCTACTGATTGTCTTGTACCTTCAAATTTGCTGAAAATTTCCCAGTACCGGTGGATAAATTCTTTTGTATTTGACAATCGCTGCTTTAGCTCTGCCCTGAGGTTATACTTTGTACCTTTGAAAGCAATTTTCTGAAACTGTTTGTTTCAGATGTTTAGTTTCTGTGAATAAACGTTGATAACTAACTGTATATTTATTTATGCCGCTAAGAAATCAAAGAAGTAACCTCTATGAGTTTAAGGCTTATACAATTTACGTTTCCGATTCATTACTAAGCATAATTAATTATTTTATTATGGAGACCTTATAGATTACGACGTCACGAAGTCTTTACAGATTTAGACATATAAAAAAAATCAAAGTAAACAAAATTTTTTAATTAAAACTAAATTACAACCACTTCAATTAAAACTAAAATACACCCACAAAGAAATCCTAATCTATGTAAATATCCCTTGCAGGTTTTTAAAGGCCGAAAATTTACTAATATACTATACAATATAAAGAACTAGTTGAGCCGCCAGACGTTGTCATGGCCATACATTTCCAACATAAACATTTTGTATTGAAAAAGAAAACCCAGCTACGCGCTACAATGGAACTTTAACAACAGATTTTGCATTTAAAAAAATAAAATGAAATATTGAAAATAATATGAACAACTTTTCTGTCTCTGAAGTTGAAACAAATCACACATGAAAAAAAACGGTGAGCTAGTTTCAGAGTTCCGGAAGATCATCATGACACCTGAATTACATACATCCGATTTAAATGTGATATTGTCTATCGTTGTTAAAAATATAATTTTACTAAATGCTTATACTAAATTTTTAATTACATCAATCACAGTTAATTAATTACTCAAAATAATTTCGTTCAAAATTTACTTTTCTTAAAGATTTTTTAGACAAAAATTTCTATCACAGGATAGCATTTCTATCTATTATTAGTTTTGTATTTATATGTATATATAGTCGCAAAAACAAATTGTACGACTCATGAAATCAATAAGTCAGTCAGTTTCAAACTTTGTAAACAAGTGATTAGTGATATTTGCCCCACTCCTTCCACTATGCTGTGTATAAAAGCGAGGCACTAGAAAGAGAAAGAAAAATCGTTTATTAGTGTTTATAACAACTATGTAAAATTACTTTACTTAAACTAAAGTTAGATTTTACTGTTTTGGTTTATTTCTATTTTGGAATACCAGAATGCCAAGGAAGATAGCTGACGTCATAGTTTTTAAAAACAATACTGGACCAGCTTTTCCGACATATATTATATTAGTAACGAAATAAATAAATAACATAAAAGATATAACTTTCTACGGAAGACGTCGTCTATTTTATTACATATGTTCATATTTTTAATTTACTTAATTAAAAATATGAACATATAAAAAGTGATCTGAAAATACAAAATAGTACATTGGCCAATGCTATACAAGTTCTCTGGTATATTTAAAAGGGATGCAAGTTTAATTAAGTTTATTTAAATATTATGTCTCATTCAATATCTATTAGCCAATTCAAAATTAAAAAACCCACCAGCTTTGGGTATAAGGAGATCAGTTTGAGGATCTATTCCCATTTGAGCAGCAGTCTACGGTACTCACACAGCTTGAAGCCGTAATAATTACACTTCCTCTATGTAGCACTCTCTTAGATGATCCATCTGAGCCCTTAACTTTACCACCCACGCATTTTTTTATTTAACTCCAGTTAAGTACCTCCCTGTGTTCAGTTTACATACAAAAGATGTTTTTCTTAATAAAGGTTATTGTTTAATCAAAAATTCAATCGATTCGTTTTCGATACATTAGTGAAACAATTTTTTACACAGATTACAAATGAATCACAAATGGAATACTTTAAGTAAACTTATAGCAATTGCTTTTGGTTAAAATCTTAAATATCAAGAATATACCAGCTCTACGAGAGGTGGTACATTCTAGATTTCTCGATATATCACATCTCGGCAATATACGTCCCTAAGCATCGAAGCGGAAATTTTCCCTGGCCTTCTCTGGAGTAGTTAGAACTGAAAAAGTGCTACATTGGAACTTATCTTCGTCCAGTGGGTGGACCATGTGCTCTCTCAACTTTCTCTTAGTTTGAATTAATACTTAGTTTATACCTAAATAGTTTATAATCTTCTTCACTGTTATATTACGTTATATCGGTTATATTACGTTACTACTAATGCCGACAGTAAGGGTTGGCACAAATTTATTAATGCTGGCCATCCAAGTAGAATTCATATATGTCCAATAAAATGTTATTAGGCATATTAGCCATTTTAATACTTCATTCACATGCAGTCTTTATTATGACTTGACAAACTTCTATGCATGTTTGTGCATTTTTTCAATTAAATGAACTATTTTTAATACGTAACTATAATCTGATATACTCAAATGAACTTTCGTATTTGGAGCATGGCATTAATACTTGGCTGGCTAACTAACTAGTAATTAGCGTTCAATATGATTGTTGCTCTGCCTTTATCTACAAAATAATAGAAGTATTTTGGGTAAGAATGTTTATTATATTTTTAGTAACGACTAAATTAATTTCCGAATATAATATATATTGGGTTTCGAAAATAAGATCTTTGTAACCTTTTTGACAAACTTACTAAGCGACGTATTACACACATACAAAGTTACCATGAGATTAGACTGGTTATAACTTATTTAAGTCATTATAACACTGCAAATTCAGTTTCACATTTAATATGTTGAAATTACATGAATTAAATATTTAGCACAACATACCTATTGTGTGTGTTTGTATGTTTAAATATGACGGTGAGTTATTATTCAACAGATGTGTAACAACCCCAGAGTTAATTTGTAAAGATTACAAACATAATACATAGCATAAATAAAATATCAAGATAACTGGGAGAAAATTTTCAACAACGTCTGCTAGCTTTTCAGCTAGCTCTCCAGAAACTCAACAGTTGCTCTTTTTAAATGAATCTAGCGGTGTATATTATAATATATTATAGTATAATATAAACCATGCAAATGAGTCAACAACCAAAGCTCCACAATAAAAATATATAATAAGCTTTATTTAAAACTATATTTTTAATTTCAGATTTAAAACTCAGAAAAGGAAGTAAGATATCTTTTAGAAATGTATTATATATGCGTACACTCAAGCCCATGAAGGATTTTTTAACTTTTTGAAGATTTGGGCGTTGCAAGGTTATTTTATTTCTTGTATTTATCGTGTCTTCCACTGTTTTTTATATGTGTATCTTAAATTTGTCGTATATTGTTTGTACACGACCGCAAGTATCTTCAAAATATTGTAATTTATTAATAACTGAATCACATAGCTTATCATCTAGATAATTTATTACGAAATCATAACGACACAATCGATCAACTATTCCCTAGTGTGTTCTAGTAGAGGTGTAATTAAATTGTAGCCTGCTCTAATAACCCTGCGTTTGCTAACTAACCTCCTAATAATCACAAGATCCCGACTTACCTTTTACACATCTTGCTTAAGTACTACTCCTCTGTAATCAGCAAATATTTTATGACAAGGAAATATGACGCTCATAACTCTAGTAGTGTTCAGAATCATTTTGTCTTACCCGGTAATTTCAACTTTAATGCACTGTAAGAAGGCTACTTTTTAAAGACACACAAAGGAAGCTCTTTCAATGTAATAGCTGAACATCGGTCTTTAATAAATATGCAAGTTTCCTTAAAGAGGTCAGTTTAAAATCAAATTTATAAAATATGAAATTGAAAATATATATATTATACATGTTAAGATATTAACATAGCAATGATTCTTCTTATTTACTGATGGAATATTGAAATATGATCGAAAAATTTATGAAAGAAAGCCCCTTTATTGCTTAATTTTATTTATTTTCTATTAAATAATAAATTTGTAAGTATCCCCCAATCTTATTGTGTCTGAAAAAATGTAATCTACGTCTACTTTTTGCGGAGATATTACCTAGATCCTGACTTACTTTTGGAGAAAAAAAATAAAAAGGCATTCTTATTCGAGTGGTTTAAAAATCAATACTTTATGTTGTGATAAAACATAAATGTCTATATAAAATGAATTTTACAATATAAATGTAAATAAAATACAAGTCACTTTTCTAGAGAATAAAAGCTTTTTAAATATACTTAATATGTAATTATTTAATCAAAATATATAATAATAATTTATTTACTCAAAATATACTCATCCGTAATTATGAGATCGACTCCCTCGTATTCGAATTATCCTCAAGTCGGATCTCATGTGGTTGGCAGACCTCTTACCACTTATCACTCGCGGGAACGCCTATGTCATGTGCCCTTTGTAGTCCCTGAATAATTGTGATTGTCTAACAACCAAACCCGGTAATTTACTAATGTACCGTACATTACATTTCAAAATCAATTTGTTAAGTACATTTTCAGGGTCTATAGTTTATTATTACCTTCGGTACCAAAGCTACTCTTTGACTGAAATTCCTATTGAGTGTTAACTTACTTGCATTTAGATTTTATTATTTTATTTGGCATATGTCCTTTAATTTGGGTGAAGCGCATATCATTCCTAAACCTAAAACCCATATTCCTACAGCTTCTATCGAATTTCGACCAATCTCTATTTTACTTACCTATCTTACGTTCTTGAAGCGACGGTATATAAGCAAATCTCTTAATTTATAAAAAAAAAAAAATATATGGAAATGTGCCAGCGGTAAGTTAGGTATTTATAATTAAAGTTAAAGCAGGAACGACGACGTCAATTAATGTGACGATCATAAAGTTACACACACAAGAACACGAGTTATATTGGTCTCACTAACAGCATTCAATTTGATAGAGAGTAAAGTTTTTATATTATCATATAATATTTCTTCCTCAGAGAATAAAGGAAATAAGAATGAAGGAGATGCACGAGAGGGCATGGATTTTATAAATGGAATAGTTTGAAATGTAATACCTTAATTACATTTCCTTGTTTAATATAATAAAACCTGAACGCAAATAAGTTTACACTTAATAGTAACAATCACAGTAACTTAGTAACGATCATATCTCCAACTTTCAGTTTGGGTTTTTTCTTGGCCACAGTAAGAGTACCACTTTAACTTAAGGTTCTGGAAGATATTCACGGTGGAATAGAGAATGGTGAAGCAACTGTATTGTTTCTTATTGATTTATCTAACGCTTTCAATACAGTTGATCGCGATATTCTGATTGCTCTTCTTTCGAACCTTAATATTTCTTGCAAGCTTGCTGTAGTTGACAGTAAGCTGTGCGCATAGACATAAACATATGTCAGGATGTTATGACGTGGCTGCTGGTGTTCCACAAGGTAGTACACTTTCTCCCCGTTTGTTTTTCCCCGTTTATTTATCAACTCTGCTGTATCAACAAAGCTTTATGCCGACAATGTACAAATTTACACACATGCTGCATCTCAAACTTCAATGTCGCTATAACAGCCATCAACAATGACTTGAAGTACGTCCACGACTGGTGCCATAAGTTTGTCATCAATGTAAATCCTCTGAACTGTCAATCACTAATTATTGCAAGCCAACGACAGCTAGGTAAATTAGATGATATTGATCTCCACTCAGTAAGACTCAATAACATATTTATTTCTATAAATTGGACCACACACAGGTTGCTCATTTATACCGCAAAGTTACTAATACGATGCACGACTTATATTGGCATGAACATTTCTTACTAATTCGGACCAAAACACTGCTAGTGCAATCACTAGTTTTTCCTCTCATAGACTATGCCAATGTACGCTGCTAAAATATCTCTGAAAGTAATCTTAATAAATTGTATCTCCTTCTTAATATTCGCTTTCTTCTTAATATTGGCATTCGCTTTGTTTTCAACCTTCATAAATTCAATTACATATCTCTCTACCCTTCAAAGCTAAATCAGCTACGTATAGGCGAGCAAAGATCTTTAATATATTAACGTCAATTGTTCTCTGTTCTTCGTTCTCTTTCTCCTCAGTATTTAAAGTTTAAATATCAATTACTATGAAGTACTCATGACTTGCATCTTCGCTCTTCTTCTAATCTCAAACTCTTCGTCTCTTTACACCACTCAGGGTGTCTGGCGACTTCCTTCACAGTACACGCGATGAATATTTCAACGACTTATCTGAACATATTAAGAACTCTCCCAGTAGAACTATCTTTAATAAATCTGTTCACAAATACTTCATTAAGAATATTATTAATTAATTTTCTATTTCATTCATTGTATTCATTTAATTAATTTGTATATAATATTTTAAAATATAAATTTTTAATTATAGTTTTTAGTATTATATAATGATATAGTTTTATTATCTTATTATACTTTCATACTACATTAATAAATATTATAGTTTTATTGTGTTCATTGTTACGTCTTATCATTTTGTACGTCTTATAATTTAGTAATATTTTAGTTTTTATTAGTTAAACTGCTTTTTGCCATTTTTTTTGCATTTGATTTTCTGTTTATTATTTCTTTTTCTCGGTAGGTCAAAAAAGATTCAATGAATAAATACACATCCGTTGCTCTTCATTTTACTTATTTTCAATAAATACCGGAAAATAATATATTAATATAAAATAATTTACTTATATAAAATACTTATAATCCCAGAATCCTCGTAAAAAATGGACAAAATACTCGTACATCAAATATTTAAATCCGATATGAAGTAACACAGCACTAAGAATTTAATAAATTGTACGTATATAAAACCCAGGTAGTTGTTAGAATATGAAGGGCTACGGTTTTATCGAAGGAATTTAATATTATAAAAGGTCGTTATCGGAATATTAAAGGGCACTTGAACCCTTAAATTAAATATATAAAGCATTTCAGTAACAGGCTTTAGATCATGTTCGAAATTGAAAGGCTTGGGTGCCGTAACATTTGGATTCAACAAGTTTTTAATTAAGAAATATGATGTTTAAACCTATTTAAGACTTATTGAAATTTATAAGTATGTATGTATGAAACAATTCCATTTTATTTAGGATACTAGTTTAGCTTTAATAACTAAGTAAATGCATTTTATTTTCCATTATTAATAAACTTATATAAACTTAGAAAAACTAAGTATACATATATTTTTTTTTTCTTTTTCTCATAGTATAATTTTACATGTATTTTGGAAATTTCACCACACAACATGGTTTTAATAAAATGTATTATATTTAATAAAATGTATTATATTTTTAATATTATCTTCTGTAATATATTAAACTTGTTGAAGCACTTGGCGATTTCGTCCCCAAAGTATGAACTGATATACGAAGCACTTCGTCATTAGAGGACTAAGTAAGTCATAAAAACCAACAATATAAACTCTAGAAGCTTTTATCAAAAACTTTGCACGATATTAAAGCTTTTAGCAGAAGACGTGTTGGTGTTATATACTATATAAATGTTATAATAAGGAGTCTCAAACAACTAAGAAATATTATTCATTTTAATATTTTTAGTTTTCACGAAAATTCCGTGAAAATTCTGAGCAAGCTCAGATGTTATAATAAGGGCTGGTCACGAATTGTCTCTATAGGGGGTGTCTGTTGCTTTCATAGTACATTTTGTGTTAATTGTAATTTTTTTTTTTTATTTACTTAAGATGCAATTTGACAGTTCTAATATACATAAAATGTGCATAATATAAAACAGCAAATAAAAAAAAAATAAATGAAAGTAAAATGGCAAATATGGAAGTAATACAAAAACCTACAATATCTGCACTTTTTTCACATAACGACAAAAATAAAACCTTAAAATTTGTAAAAAAAAAAAATATATCCGACTGGTGTGACAGATATTAGTGATTCTAAGCAAAAATTTAATAAACACTAGCGATGTTATATTAGTGTACATTTGACTAAACAATATGGCTCACAGGTTTGTAGCAAATTTTTAATTTTTCACTCAAAAATCACATCAAAACATACTGAATGGCTGGTAGTTTACTGCAATAAAATAACTTTAGAAAATTATATTTCCCTGTTTCAACACGAATCCTCAACTAAATGAGGCTCTCATTATTCCTCCCGTCATCCTTCACTAATGCACTCCGTATTTTTGACAAAAACAACGTTACAACGTCTATAAATATAGTTTCATATTTTATTAAATACAATACCATGGCGTCAAACTTCTCTAATTATAATTATGTTTAATGGAAAATTCCCGTCAACCTTTATAAAAACATCCATTTAAATTTCTTTAAAGGATGTTCCAGGTTTATATATTTAGATTTGTTAGTAAGGTAAATGCAAACGTCCAATTATAATACAAATTGTTATTTTTTTGGGAATAAACCATTCTCTTTTTTTGTGTCCTTGCAGAAGGGTTTTATTTCAATAAGAATGGTATCCAAACAGGCTGATACCTTCATTTTACATACACAAGTGATAACTGGTAATAATTCGAAGTGGAAAAGATTTAAATGAATAAAATGAATAAATATAACAACAATTCACGAACTCTTACCTCATGGTAAAACAGATAACCCGGGCATAAGGATACAGGGGGCAGCCTTTTATATGGATTCCAACCAAGAAAGGCTAGGTTCACAAGGTTCACAAGGCCAGGTTGCCGATTTTCCCGAATTGGCTGCATTAATCATCATCATCACTCCCCAAACAATCAACTTGGATGCTATGGTGATGTGTGAGAATGCCGAAATATCATACCTAAACATTAAAACCAAACCAACCGCCGAAAAACCAGGAACACACAATACCATGGTTCAAAGAGCGGTTCAAAACAACTAAAAGAGAAGGCAAACAACAAGCCACAACATCCACGTCAAAATTGAGCTGTTCATCAAAATCCTTCAAAAACAAACTCAACAGAGTTCCAGGACATGGTAAGACCATGTGAATAATATCACGCTTTACAGGAAAGAATGACGTCATAGATATTACTACCAACGACAACTCAAAGATCTAAGGAGTATAGGCGAAAAAAGCGAGATTGCACTATGGCCTCCGTACTATCAGCCAGGCATCTACTCCAACAAGGAACGAGTGCAGTCCTGAGCAATGCTAAGTTACACAGGATATACAAATATACCTCTTAATAATATCATAGCACTTTCTTTTTAATATACACCCTAGAAAAAAAAAAAACTTACATTGCGAGACAATAAAAAATTATGAGCTTAGTTTACACTACTTGAGGTAAAGTAAATGTTTGGCGTAGTCTAACTCGTGATTTAAGGTTCCTAGAGAACAACAAACGCAAACCGAAACAAATATATACAATGACCTGCGTCACAAGTGTACACATTTTTTTAAGTAATTAAAGGGTGTTTACTACTAAAATAACAACAGCATTTATAGTTAAGTAATATATCCCTTTCATTTCATGTTCACATATAACAACCATGAATGCTATTTATGATACCAAATTGTTACCGTTTTGGGCGATAAATTTTGTAGGCACAAATGCGTTAGGCACATTCGTCTGACCAATGCATAATCAAAAACCACAGCGCTGCATCACTTGACGCTCTAAATGTCTCTAATGTGCGACAAAAGTATGTTTGACTAACGTATCTCTCCCAAAACAAGCTTTGATTTTGATCACGTCTTTATAGAATCTCGGTTATATGACGTTCATGAATCGCATAAATTGAACTAACGACATTTGTAAGGGTTGGTACAAATCAATTAAAGCTGATACATGTAGAATTCACATATCCAATAAAATCTTATTAGGATTACTTGACACTTGATTGTTTTCAGAAGAATGCTATATAATGATATACAAAAGTACAATGTATGGCTGAATAATCCATTTTCATTAATTCTTTTAAACGAGTCTTACTACGTATGATAATGCAATTAGGTTGCATTATGTTACAGTTTGTTCTCCATTTTCTTTTTCACGCCTAAATAAAATAGCCTAAATAGCAGACAGCCGAAACAGCATGGATTTTGATCGGACAGAAGTAACCATTAAAGAACAAAAGTGCAAAAAAAAAATACCTTTTAGCGTGATTGCGAATGAAAGCATAAACATTCAGAGTGCTTAATCTAAATATCGATAAAAATATATGGTAATATCAACCAATAACTAAGGTTTTATTACATTAATAAATATTGACTTAATTCTTGGTTGGTTTAACTTAATGGTATTTAGCGTTATATATGGTCGTTACTCTGCTTCTATCTACTAATTAATAGAGGTATTTTGGCAATGATTTTTGTCTAATAAATGTTTTTACTATGGATGGAACTATAATATTGGAGTATACATTGTAATGAGTACAAACACAATAGGACGATAATAACATTTAAGAAAACAGACAAATAATTTTTATTTCCATTAATTTATGGTAAAGATAAACAATAATAACTAACATTTAAACCTCAAGATTATAAATTACAAGTACCCATAAATCAAATACTTAAAATAATATTTATCTTAACGTTATAATATAATGTGTCACTATATAAAAAAAAATATCATATTACGACATCTTAAAACATATTTATTGTTACAACATCCTGTTGTTTGTATCTTACTTGTAAGTTATAATTAAATATTTTTACTCATTATTATTTTAAAGATAGCTTGAAACGCCTGCATTTAGTCGTAGAGCAAAAAGTAATATCAGTAACATTGAAACAGTTTATTACACAAGCAGTTTTATTTTAGACCAGTACTGTCATTGTAGCATGAATATAATTTTTTTCCAATTAATGTAAAAAAAAAACTCATAGAGGATTATACCTCTTATTACACTGTCTCATAATTTTCATACGCTGACGCCTCTACTAAGCCCAAGCAAATAGCTTTATAAGGTGGCAAATAATACGTAAATACCTTTGTTCTCAGTTACTTAAATTATTAACTTTGCAAATGAAGAACCAGAATACTGAAAGATAAAACAGATTACTTATTGTTAAAATAGGTTTATTTTTCAGTCAGTGCAAAGGTTTTGTTTGTACACTACCTCAAGTATCTTCAAAATATTGTAATTTATTAACAGCTGAATCACATAGCTTATAATCTAGAGAATTTATTACAAAATCTTAACGACACGATCGATCAACTATTCCCTAGTGTGTTCTAGTAGAGGTGTAATTAAATTGTAGCCTGCTCTAATAACCTCTGCGTTTGTTGCCATATTTACTGGACCCTTTTAATAATCACGAGACCCTAACTTAAGAGACGAGATTGCGATGTTTTATCAAAATTGATTTAAAACCAACTTATAATTATAAATAGTAGATACATTAACAAAATGCCATTCTTTTCAACTATGGAAAATCTCCTATTTTTATCTTAAATTATACTAATATTATAAAAAGGTAAAATTTGTATGTTTATACTTTATACATTAATTTTTTGTAATAGGGCTTTTCGTATAAAACAATTTTGAATTACTGTGGATCAAAAAAAGCTCGAGCAAAGAAGTTTCTTACGAGCTTTGTGTTTTGAACTTCTTGCGGACGGAGTCGCGGGCAACAGCTAGTAATTTATAAAATGTGATGACCGTATAACTATATCCTTTTCAAACGTTGCTTTTTAAAATTGAAAGATTTTCTCAAACTCTACACAGTAAAAATATTATACAAAATGTAATTAACGTATAATTATACCTATACCAAAATCTTACTTTTAATGATTTAAAGTGGAAAAGATTTAAATAAATAAATACTTCATCTTAGCCATAAAATTTTAACCATATTTATTTTAATATTTATAAAATGAAAAATGGATCATCACGGAAAGGACTCGACCTGTCCGTCCGTCCGTCCGACCCTGCAGCCATTCCCAAACATCGCATGTTCGAAGTCCAGCCCAATGTCATATTTTTGTCACTATATATTTATAACATGTTAATTTACAATTTTAAGCACTTGCAATGGCTATATACGAGTATATAATATAGTAATAAGTTAAGTCTATGTCATTATCCACGTATTATGTAAGCTTTTAATGAAATAAGAAGATTCTTTACAGTACAATTAGGTCAATGACTTTCAAAAAAGGCAGGCGTTCGGTAGTAAAATACTTGCCCTAGCTTGACTATGCGACCGGACTAGGACGTCACCGAGGTGACATTTCGCACACACGGACCAGCGGCCGGCCTCCATGCTAAATGGACGAGGGTGGTCACATCACAGACAGTTGTCTGGTTGGAATATAGGAACGATGACTGGAAGAAGGTGACAGTGCCTTTTTCAAAAAAAAATACAATGTTTGTTTTTCAGAACTGTATTTCATATGAGTGGTGTAAGAAGCAACTGTCCTTTTAAGGATCTAATTTGGCAATAGAAATATTTGAATATTTTTTATTTTTAAAGCATTTTAATACTGATTGTAAGGGTCATATTGTGATGTCATATATCTCGCTCCATCAATTGTTAAGACAATTGATATATTTTCCAAATCTAAATGGTAGGTCCACAATTAGTTTCACTAAATTTCACTTTTAACTAAAACGAGAATAAAATCGGTTATATAATAATAATTAATAAATATAGTAATGGCAGAGGTAAGTAACTACGATTATAAGATTTTCAATACAACATTAAAGCAAAAAAGGAAATTTAAATCTCTAAATGGTTGAAAAATGTTATTTTCATATTTCTTTTATTTTACAAATCTTACTTAAATATTCTAAGACAAGATAATATGACAGGCCTCACTTCAATATAGTCTGGAATCATTTTGTCTAATTCGGTAATTTCAACTTTATTAAGACAGGAGGAAGGCTGTTTGTTCAACGCATACGATAGAAGTTATTTCAATGTAATAGCTGTACCTTTAATAAATATGCAAGTTTCCGTGACGAGCTCAGTTACAATTGAAGTCAAATTTATATATAAGTAGAAAAAATATGCGTATATTGGAACGGGGATTATAAACAAAGAAAGCCCTTTTATTACTTGATCTTATTTATTTACGCTGTAAAAGTATATAGTGTCTTTCTAATTCGAGTGATTTGAAAGACATTACATTATGTTCTTATAAAGCTTTTTGCTTTATAAGAATATAATGTAAAGTAGTATTTTCTACATAAAATTAATCTTAAAATACGAGTCAATACTCTAGAGAATAAAAGCTTCTTAAATAATTTTCATATGTAATTATTTACAATCTTACTCAAAATATATATCACCCGTATATACCGACCCTCTCGTATTTGAATAATTCTCAAGTCGGATCTCACGTGGTTCGCAGACCTCTTATCACTTATCACTCGCGGGAACGCCTATGTCATGTGTCCTTTCGAGTCCCTGAATAATGTTGATTATTTAACAGGCAAACCCGGTAATTTACTAATGTACTTACAAAAAAAATAATTATTCGTGATCTTCTATTTGATATAAGTAGCGTACAGCTCAGGGTCCATATTTTATTATTCGTTGCCTGCGAAAAAATAATTTTTAAGTATTTTTTTGTTTTAAATGTAAAATGACTAGCATTTAGATTTGATTATTTGAAACAATGATATGTAATTGAAGTGGTTGGAATAAAACTGAACTTTTTTTTACCTATTTTCAGTAAATACTAAAAATAATGTTTTTACTTATAGTAATCATCGGTATGTTAACGCTGTACTAAGTTATTTAATAAATTATATATAAAACCCAGGTAGTTGTTGTTATTATATGAAGGGCTACGGTTTTATCAAAGGAATTTAAATATTATAAAAGGTCGTCATCGAAATATTTAAGGGCACATTAATCCATAATATAAATACATACGACCTCCCCTACAAAGGTTAAAGATCTTGGTAGAAATTGAAAAGTAAGGGTACCCTAATATTTGAATTTATCAAGTTCTTTATTAAGAAAATTTACATTTTAAGATGATAATGTAAATAATATTCAAATAATTACAAATATTAAAGTTTATATTTTATTTACATACCAATTGATTAAGAAGAGAAATATAATTACTTTTCCTTTATGATTTTTTTTTAGTTAAACATTAAATATTTTTCTCCTCGCATAGTATAAATTTATCGAGTTGCGTACGAACAATTTCGTATAATTTACTTATTTTGTATTTTTTGGTATATATAATTACATCACATTTTTTCAAACAAAAACACATGAAAAGAAAACAAGGCAAAAGGAAAACATGTGCGCATGACTCTAGTGACAGATATGGATGAAACAAACTGTATAGAGATTAAAGAACTTCACCATATCCAGAAATCGGTCATAGAAGAAAAAGACGCCGGAAGCATTCAATCATTAATAGTTGGTAAAACATGACAGGATACAAATATAGATATCTTAGATTCTAATTGCCGGAATAAGCAATTTTCTAATTCTGTTGTAATTGACGACGCAATGACGTAAAAACCATAAATAATATTTCCGTTCGTCAAACTCCTGATATTCCAGGTGAATTCTGCGAATTGATATCAAGAAAAAATTATGACATAATGGCGTGTTAGTTCATCTGCTATTTTCTTTACTTATAAATACAAAAAAATCAATTATATCCTCTCTATATCATTTGTAAGCAGACGATCTCTATGTATATAAACATGCTAGTAAACTCACGAAGAACTCACACTAGTAACACATGAAAAGAAATCAAAAAATCCGAATCAAGGCCAAATTAATTCTACAATTTTATATAATAGAGCCATTTGAGTGGGAGCAGCCGGGCGGTTATAAAATAGTTGCCTCAGCTTCACTATTACAGAAGGCCAGGGCACCCCGGAAGCGCAGCAGAAGTAGCAGCTGGCGTCTATGGTAAATGGACGAGGGTAGTCGTATCACGGAGAGGTGCGACGTAGGTTCCGAGTCTGTGCGAAGTAAGTATAGACTTTACTACTAATTATCCCGTACTTCGTATATCGGAATAATAACTAAAGAAGGACAAAATCCAGCAGACGTACTCATAAGAAGACGAATGAATGTTGCATGGCAAAATTGAAGGTTACGAAAGCGTTACAAATTCAAGAGTAAAATATATTTTTATATTTCTACAACAACATTTTATATGAGTTTATGCTCTTTAACTTGTTAAAATAATGTACTAACAGACAGAATTTAGAAAGGATTTCGGTACCAACAGTTGTGATAGTCATTCCTCTTAGTGACGATGTACGAGTATACATTAACAGTGATTTTAATGGTACGTAGATTTGTTGAACAGAGAGATTGAAGGAAGAGTACGAGAAAGAGTACGGATTGGTTAGTTTGATTTTGATAATTCAAACGAGAAGGTAAAAACACGAATGCAGGCTGTTTTTACTTTTGACTACTTTTTAATAGAAGAAGTAAAATCTAGGGACTATAAGATTACACCTGGTGAAATGTTGTCCCAGTTCAGGTTACGTTTGAAAAAGAAGAATATGCGAAAGCGTTAATGTGATAAATATAAAATGATAGATGATAGTTAAATCAATAGTTAAATACTACAATAAGATGGCTTCCTTTATGAAAAGAGCAACATATAGTAGTACACTGATGCTCAGTTTAAAAAATAAAAGAATGTAACAACGACCGAAAAAGGTCATCTCACACACTTTGAAAATTGGGAGAAAGTAATAAAAATAATAATGTAATCTTAACATTAGGGCGAAAAGCTGAGTATAAAATAGCTCAGAAACAATAGGATCTATGCCAGGGTGCACAAGAGAGACCATATTCGCCTTATTCAATGGTGTGGAGAATATAGAGGAGCGTTCAAAAAGTTGTCCAAGGTTTTTATTTACCTTGAAAAAGTTATGACCGTGTACTCCGCTAAGTTCTGAGGCTCAATGTGCCTTTTCCAAAAATAAATGCAAATGCGAACAATGTTATTACTTTCTGAACTGTATAGCTGGATAATATAATCAGCTGTATATTTACTATTTATTGGACAATACTGGTTGTAAGAGTGATCGTGTCACGTGTATAACTTGCTCGAATAGTCTCAATAAAAAAATGTTTTTCAAACCTGAATGTTAGTCAATTTCGCAGTGGTGGTAAACTAAAACACCAACATTACAAATAAAAAGCTTTTTCTTATACCTCTAATATTAAAAACAACATAAAAGCAAAAAAGAATGTTTGAAAAACCTTATTTTCAAATTTTATACCTTTTACAAATGTTATTTAAATACTTCTAATCTGTAATCCTAATTTTTTTTATGACAAGAAAAAAATCCAGTCATCACTTCAATATGTTTTGGAGTAATTTTGTCGTTTTCGGTAATTCCGACTTTATTAACACAGTAGGAAGATTATTTGTTAAGGAGACATAATGGAAGCTCTTTCAATATAATAGCTGAGAGTCGGTCTTTGTTGATCTTTACCTTTAATAAAATGCAAGTTCCCTTGAAGAGCTCAGTTGAAATTCAAATTTATAGAAACTTATATTTAATATAAATATATGACAATTTATTATTCTTATGTTACTGGAAAAAAAATGTGATTACGTATATAGAGGTTTGTATAAATAATCGGAATGCGTTATTCTTTATTTTCATACTCAAAACGTGCTGAACCGTAATTACGACAAAGTCGGTATAGTATAGGTCCCAAATCGGTTCTCATGTGATTCGCAAACCTCTTATCACACTCCCGGGATCTTATATGTCATGTGCCCTTAGAAGACCTTGAATTATCTTGACTGTTAAACATGTTAACCCGGTAATTTACTAAGTACGGTACATTCCAGGGTCATAAATTGATTATTCTTTATCTTCTGTATAAAATATACTTTTGAACTAATATTAAGTTTCCACTTTGCAGGAAGCATTATATAGTTTAAATTACTAGAAACAAACTTATGTATCGGAAAGAATTAGTTATATTTTTGATTATATTTAATAAATACTATTTTACTTATTTTCTTTAATGTATTTTCAAAAAAGTCAGAAAAGTATAAAAGTTTTGTTATAGCAATAAATCAAATATTCAGAACCAATATAAACTAATGTAGCATTAAGCTATTTAAATTGTATTTAGTAGCCAGTTAGTTGTTCCTGGCTATGAAGGGCTTTACGTTTATCAAAGGGATTTCAATATTATGAAAGGTCGTCATTGAAATGGGCTACTTGAGTTGAATTAAATATATAAAACATTCCCTATCACAGGTTTTAGATCGTATTCGAAATGACAAAGTTTAAATGTCAGAATATTTGGATTCAGCAAGTTTTTAATTTAAAAAATATATAGTACTTTCTAAGATTTTCACTAAATACATATTTCAATATAACTATTTTTACGGATCTAACTCTTGTATATCTCCAACGGTTCCTGAGATACCAGGAATAGAGTTCAGGATGCACACGAAATATACTAATAGTATCTTGAGTTCTCACAGTACGATCAGAGATTTGATATTGTCCATGAAAGGTCCCTGCTGTCAAAAAGTCTCCAAGCATCTTTTCGATTAAAATAAATATATATTTTAAATTTCAATAGCTTCGCGTTCATTTAGTGGTTCCTACAATAGCTTCGCGTTCATTTAGTGGTTCCTATAGTATATAAACTATATATAAACTTAACTGTGATTGTGGAAAATCATGCATTTGGTCAATCAAAGGGGAGCGTTGGTAAAAGAGTTAGAGTACACGTAGCGGATGTCAAAAAGCAAGTCGAAGAAGAAGATAAACAAGCAGTGTGTGAACATACCATAGATAAGCCCAATCATTATATTACATTTGATAAACCAGAAATACTCACTAACGAACATTCCAATAGAATGGGTAAAATTCATTGACTCTGACAATTCGAACATCGACCTGATAACAAGTGCTTAAAAACTGACTCATATTTCGTAGTATATAGTTATTAATTATCAAGGATGCAATACCTACAATAACGCCCGACACTCAAGCATAAGAAGACGGAAGTTATTTGATATAGTAATTTAATGACAAAGAAAATTACCTGAATTCATAATCATCATTAATCACAATTGCCTTGATTCCTTACCAAATTGTATTTTTTGTTAAGCTAATCTAATACGAATATATTAAAGAGTAATGTCATGACTCTGAAAATTGAAAACTTCTAAGACATCCTCCACTGACAGGAAACAAAGAAAAATTCCCGATGGTAATAGACGCCTACTGATTATCTTGTACCTTCAAATTTACTGAATATTTCCAAGTAGCGCTCGATAAATTCCTTTGTATTCAGTTATCCCTCCTTTAGCTCTGCCCTGAGGTGGGGTGAGGTTAAAATTTGTAACCTTTGAAAGCAATTTTCTGAAACTTCTGTTTATGTAAGATGTTTAGTTTCGAGCAAACGTTAACAACTATATATTTTAATGAAAGGAGTAAATTTCATGAAGTTAATATTTGTACGACTTGCGTTTTACCATTAATTAATTATTAGGGGTAATAATTTGTTTTATTAAGGATACTTTTAAGATTATTATGTCTTTTACGCATTAAGTTGAACATGAAAAAAACAAACATATTTAGCTAAAATTATCCGTTTCTATTAAGACTAAAATGCCAACAAAAAAGAATCCCAATACCCGTACAATATCCCTTTAAAAGCTTTTCAAAGACTTTGAAATGTCACTCAGTAATCTGTTTAATATAAAGTACTGGCTGAGCAGACCAGGCCAGATGTTGTCATGACAACTACATCTAGTAACATTTTGTAAGAAGGAAAATACAGCCACTCCTTCCAATGTATATAAAGGTAATTTTTCATTTTATAAATACAAACTAATAATTACATTATACGCAAACTAAATAATACATTTTTTTTTAAATATCCTTTCCATCGTCTTATTACTAACACTAATTTTGAAATATTGACAGATGATTTCCAATCTCTTTCATGTTTTTTCTACTCTACTCCATAAGTATTGGAAAATATAAAAAAAGTTACTTTCTTGGTGTTACTTGAAATTGGATGCATACATATCATTGTGAATGAAGCCATAACAAAATATATATATATTTATATATAATACCAACTGATCCGACATATCATTGGCCTTCCTTAACTATGAATATTGGTATGATTAATTAAAATTAAAAAAAAACACTTAATTCCGACCGATTCATTTTGCTATTGACGATATTTTGCAGTGCGAATTCATTCAATCTCGCCAACTATCAAACGCCTGACAGTTATGATTAAAGGGAAGTTATGTTAGACAAGTATAGTTGTTAAGTTTCATATTTTTAAAATTTTACCGCTTAACTTACTTTCCTACTTACTTTCTTCATATATATAGATAGTATATATAGTATAGATAGCCGTAAAGAAAAAAAATAATAAAACAGGACTTATAACTTTGTACGAAAGCCGTCATAAATTTAATTTTATATGTTCATGTACGAACATATGAAGCCATTGCTGCAAAAAAAATAATCTGCAATTTCAAATTCATCTAAAAGAGTCATAACTCACTGAGTTTGAACTTTGAAAAGCGGTCAAACAAAAATTACTTTTAAACTGTGATACGCAAATTAATTACCTAACTTTAACACAAAATTTACATAACTAAGTATTTGTAATAATATTATTTTATTTGTACGGAAAGAATAAACTTATTTCTCCAAATATATACTACATACTAAAGTATTATTAGGTATATGTAGATACATTCTACACCGACATTCAAGTATATATTCACGAAAAGTAAGGAAACTTTGATTAGGTTCTTTTAAATGTTAATGAAATAAAACATGATGTAATAGGTTACAATAATTACGACGAAGTAACTATTCATTACTTTATTAGGTACGTAATTTTTATGTTACATTTTAATGACCCTCAAATGACTAACATTAATTCAATCCCAAGTAATAATTTAAATAATATTACAGAATTCTTGCACACTTATACAAATTTTATAACTTAATACGTTGATACGTATTAAGTAAATTATATAAATATGTATGTAATTCAAACATTTATATTTATCCGGCTATATTCACGTTGAAATTAAATCGGAATGTGCCCGACTAGTTTCGAACCCATTCGGGGTTCTTATTCATGAGCTTGAAGCGTGGCGGACTTGCGGCGGACTTGAATAGTTCACGCCGCGAGCCCGCTTGAATATAGCCAGGTAAATATAAATATAGTAGTCATGGTTCCAGAAAATAAAAAGTAATTCAAACATTATTTATTGAATATATATAATTAATTTGAGGCTATATTTTATTATATTTCCCTCACTAGACTGATTCCTGTGTTACGACGTATTTCACGTAAATAACAATTATTGATTCAAGGTTTACCTAGACTTGATTCAACAAAATACAATATATCCCGTGCGGAAATACAGTATATGTCCCGTACGGAATCAAGCCCACGCCCCATGGCTCTACAGTCCATGAAACACGAAACTATACTATACTCGTATTAACATCTGGAGGATAATACAAGCCTTAGAAATAAGTTATAATCCTCTATCATATATATATTTAAAGGTAGAGGGTTGATTTTATCATCCCTCTTAGGAAGTAAAGGAGATACATAAATATTGTTTCGGTGACAATACAATTTTGTACGATTCCATTATAAACTTTTGTGACGGCAACAATGGGTAGCTTTTATTGTTCTCTGCTTCTTTATGAATGTTAAGATAACTTTTACGTCTTTCAAGTCGTCTGTTATCACGAAAGTGTAATGGCTTAGAGTAATCAAAGGACTAGAAATAATTTGGCTTAAATAATAAAATTATATCCACTTCTCTTACAAATTCATTATTATATACTAAAATTCATTTGTCTAAATTTTTTTTGAAATGTACAAAATGTTCACACAAAATACACTGCAAGTAGCAGTAGCTTATGGCTTTTGAGAGATTATTTTAAAAGTGGTCGGAGCTGTTTTTAATTTTAAATACATTTATTTATAGCACACAATTATCACATCGTATATTATGATATTAAGAATGACTCAAATCAATATGTCATACTTTCAGCTAATTGCGATTTCCATAATACTATATATATATATTAAGAAGAGAAAACTATGACTAATGTGCAGTGAACGTACGTGAGTTTTCTAAATATTTTTTGAAACTGTCACCAAATGACGCCAAGGTTAAAAGAAAGTTCACCATTTTACATGAGGCTTTAAAACATGTGCCATTTGTACGCTTCTTAGTTTCATGAGTTTCAAATACAGAATATTTTTATATATTTGATAATGAGTAGGGATAAAAGAATTATAGAACTATAGATATAATATTAACTAAGGTTGATCAAATTAATTAAAACATAATACGAAATAACAAGATATTGATTATTATATTGCTCGTAAAATCCCACGTCAGTGAAAATGTCTCCATTCAAAAGTAATTTTCATCCTAAACAAACATTATCCAGATCCTATTTGAACGAGTGATTGATTCAATCACCCTTTTTCTTACTGAAAATACGAATAGTATTCAGTATACACTATAAAAGTTACTGAGTAATTATTAAAAATACAGATATAAAATTTGGAATAGAAACTCATTCAGTAGAACAATTTTTAACAGACAAACATCACATGGTCTCGGTTTGTCCAGCGACAAGAGAACTGGTTAGTTTTTCACTTAAATATTCAATGAGAAGATTTTATCGATACAATAATGTACGACAGTTTATATATATATATATATATATATAGCCATATTTTAATACATTTACTGTACCTAGACCACTTTGCAGTATTATTGAGAAAATACTTTTTAATGCTTTCGTATTTAGCGATATTTGACATTTATTTACTTTATTGTTTAATTAAATGTAAATGAAACTGTAACTATTTAAAGATCAATATTAGAAGAACTATTTTTTTAGTTAATTGTTGATACGAAAAGCATTTTGGGATATCTATCGAGGTTATTCAATATGTATACATATTAAATTAGTTATTTTTAAGAATTACTCTAGCTTAGTCAAGGACATTCTATTACTGGATAAAGTTCACTGCTCTATTCACAAGTTATTTATATTGACGGAACGTTTTGATTGATACTGACCCTGGATACTTTGGGATAAAACATGTAAAAGTAATCTTATTATATGTTTCAAATATTTAAAAAACTATAAACAATTAGTATAATTGCACCAATGTACTTAATTCGAATGTATTGGATATTACGTACGTAGTAATACGAAATTTCCAATGTCTTTTTATTCTATATGTGTATCACGTTGACTTTTTTTTAAAGAAGCCATACGTACATATGTGGTGGGGAATCTTCATCACAGTATTGAAGTCGACGGATCAGAGAAGCGTTAGGGTTCCGTATAATTAAATTTTATATAAGATTTTCTTTTTTTCTTTTGTATTGTATTAAGTGTACCTCAATGTTTGTATTCAGTTATACATATATGTAAAATGGTAAAGGTGCACACATACACAATAAATGAAATATGAATTCAAATAATATTAATTATCTAATGGTACATGATTCTCAATAAAATAATAATATATATTAGAATATAATAATTATAATGAGTTTGTGGAACCTACTTAGTGTTGAAATTCACGCACACATAAGTAGAAGTGAGTCGGTGTGCTATAGTCACTATAGTCTCATTCTTACCTGCGCGTGCGCGTGTTGTCTCTAAGAAAGCCTCAGTGTTTAACTGGCGGCCGTCGCGACCGCATTGGCCTGCCGACGATGCGGCAGAGTTTGTGACTCTGGTGTGGTGAGTGTGTTACAGCACAGTGCCCGTGCGTTAACCCCAACCCCTGATAGTGTAAACCGGATTTTATATTTGGAACGCCCCGCGGCGTGCAAAAAGGTTTGTTCTTTTCTCTATGTTATACCGTTTAGACATTAGTGTTCGCTCAGGCGAGTGTTAATTTAAGGTAATGTGAAAGTTCCAACGATCGATCGCCGAGTTCGAGGAGTCAGTAGTGTTGACACACTTACGGTTCAGGTGTGGTGTAGCTAGCAGGTGGGCGCGGCGCTTCTACAGACCAAAATTCCATTCTCATGAGACCGCTTTCGTAGCAACTTTCTTTTTACGATTTTATAGTAAACATCTTCCGCATTTTAGATTCTGCACTAACTTCTATTCAATTCTAAAAAATATATACAGATAAATAATGTGTACAAAAGAATAGTCATGTGAAAAGTTCGCGCTCGTTACGTGATAGGGAAGACATCAACGCGCATGAGCTATTATTCCATGATGTCATAAACAAAAAACTATTAACGTTAAACAAGATGGTTTCCTGTTTAAAAAATATACATAAAAACTTGGATGTACACATTACCGGGTTTGTTATCAGTTTTTATTGAGTAAAAGCGTCAAACAATGCCACGACTTAAAACGGGGACAACAGACTACAGCATTTCGAGAGACTGAGACGCAACCGGTCGTACCCCCCTCGCTCTTCAGTATCTGTGGTGTAAGGGTAGCCTTCAACGTATATTAAAACTATACGGGAAGTAAATCTACGTGCTCGGATACAAATATTATACGTTGCATATAATATGTTACCTACCTTCGTTTATTATTAATCTACCTTCCATAGAAATATAAAAATATTTGATATGGTATATTTTTTGTTGCTTGTGCAATAAAATATACTATTTAGAACATATTTGGAAAGTATTTTTTTACAGTATGCCTAAGGGTACTTAAAATATTTAAATATTTGTTGCTTGCTTGCTTGTTTATTCAGGGTTAATAATTAATTATTGAGAATCAATGATTTGATATATTATTTATTAGAGGTAGATTTACATAAATGTCATTGCAATGCAATGGTCTGTAATAGTTGAAGTGAAGACAACCTCACGTCCTCAACACCGGAGGCACTCATGCGCATCACACGAAGTAGATCATTAATTACGTTATATTGCCACATCCACCACATTATTTTCTAAACCCATATTTTGTAGCCTCACGTTGATTACCAAGCTTACAGCTAAATTCCCGATATAAGATATTCAAACTCAGGTACCCACTATAGTGTGGCCACTGTTCAAATGCTCAAGAATGTCAAAGAATACGCATTCACCATATAGATGGAACCAAAAAGCAACTAATTACAATGTTATAATAATATAAAGAGAAAATATAAATTTATAATAAACCTTTTGTTTTAAGCTTATTTTCCTCCAAAGAGCCACTCTCTAACAAGGACTAATAAAAAATAAAAATGAAAATTCGCCAACACGTGTGTTCGAGCAAAACAATTTGCAAAATAATGAACTTGCCAGCGCTGCAATGGGATTATAAGGATTTAAGGAGAGAATTTTGTAAGAAAATTATTTTTCTATACCGGGAGTTTTACTGTGACCACAAAATTCCGTAGTATTCGCAGTGGTACTATTTGAATACGAGTAGCCATTATATTTGAATTGTGATTTATAATTCTGTGCTCTGATTTGTTTGTTCCAATATTATAATTATATTTCTAGTTACTACCCTCGTACGAAACTATGTAAGTAAAACTAACTGACTTATAAAATCATTATAACCACGAGACTTAATAAAAACTCAAACATTTATCATAATGATTGCGTCCAGCTGGGAAATTAGCTTCATTACCTAATAGAAGATCAGCGAAATAAGCAAAACGTTGCAAGAAAAGCGTAAATAAAACAATTTTTAATTTTACCTTACTCATATAACGACCAGTATAAATATTTTCGAATAATTTTCTAAATTAATCCCCTGTGATATAGGTAAATCCCGCTTAACATAAAAAAGCGTCACTTCGCTTTCGCCCAAGGGAGGCTTTCAAATTTTACGGGTTTCTTGTTGAAAATCCAACATTAAATAATACGGTTATATATTAAGATCTAGGTTATGAGATTAAACTCCATCTGTTATTACGATTTAAATTATACTTTCAAACATATTTAAATAGTAATATACTAGTAATTCAAACAGATTGAAGTACATTTTTTATCCAAAATGGCGCGCTAATTGCATAATTGCAAATTTAATTCTGCTTTTCATTGAACAGTCGTTTAAACAAATGTCTTCCAATACTGTTAATAGCAAGGGTGTTGGCTGCGTTTATTAAAGTCGCACCTGCTCACAGCAAAACTCTAAACCGGCAAAGTTAATTCCGTTTAAAGTTTAGAGTACGTATAATTAGGTTGGTTAAACTGCAAACCCAAGTCTTCTATTACGGTTCACACAAAACGTTAAATAGGAACAGTCCTGCTCTTTTCGTTGGTTCGTTTTACCGTTAATTATTCAAATTTTAGTGTGCACTTAAATTAAGTATTTTTTTCAATGAAATTCTATTGTACGTGTGTACAATGAACATTCACAGGTGGCTTATTTAGTTACATATGGACAAAAGAATGGAAAGTAAGAATATTTTTTAATTAATGAGAACTTATTTCATTAAATTTGAAAGTACCTAAAACTGTTTTTAATTGTGAATATTAAGTAAGGCTGACACACGCTGAGTAACTATGATTAGTTTACTATTCACTTATATAATACAATACCGCGAATGAAACATCTGCTAAAGATGTACGGGACGGTTACAACTCCGTTAGCGGTAACGAGGTCATGCGCCTGCGCCGACTTCGTCGCGTGCTTTCAACACGAGTGCGATTAAAGAGCTAAAATAGAGAAATAATTGCAATATAGACAAAGTAGGCAATACGGTCAAGGAATAATTTAGAGCATGTATAAATTATCGAAACAAATCTATTTAATTTACTACCTATTTTTTGCTTAGTAATCGTTAAAACATTAAGAAAAAAATTTCCGTTTATGTACTAGTTTTTCACAGTTGTCTGTACGGGTCCTGTGGCGCAACGGATAACGCGTCTGACTACGGATCAGAAGATTCCAGGTTCGAATCCTGGCAGGATCGATATATTTTTTAAATATATAATAAGACATGTTTTATTGCATTTATAATAATTGTATATAATTTTAACTTTTAATACGAAAACAATGTTTTTAACATTTTTTTACTTCACATAACTATTTCAAGTTTCAAAAATGGCCTGAGCGTACGTAAAGCATTGTACACTTTCAGTCTTTTGAAGCACAAAGTGCACTAATGAATTTGATAATCTAGGAGGATTTTCAGCTTCCACATACTAACAACTGGGACGATTTCTAATTCTAATGTGACCTCTTATTGCAGTGCGTTAAGGTTCAATTTCGATCGCCATGAAAACAGTATATGTTGACAGAGGCATCTCAACTATCTGGCACGGCATTAATTCACTCGTGTAACTGGTTTCTCGAGTGCCTGTTTGTAATGTTTAAATAGGGTTTATAAATTGAAGGATCAAGCGCATAATAATTAGCAATCTCATGTTTCATAAATAGGAAACTTATATTATTACTATACTAAATAAAAGTACACTCTTCATTACAAAATGTTAATATCGATTTTATTAGATATACGAGTATTGTCGTTTAAAAATGTATGTCGTCTAAATGGCCAAGTTGGGGGCTTAAAAATGTGAATAATCGGCCAAGTTGGACAAACATTTTAAACTAACTAGAGATAAATACATCTATAGTTATTTTCTGACCAGGATATAACTAGTGTATTAGAAAGTGGCTTTAAGTATACATAAATTAGTATCACCTGATTAGTTACCCCATTTATATTAACCGGTTAAACACATTTACGGTACAATTTAACCTACATTTTCCAATTTGCATTCGTGTCAGTTTGTGGTACGTTAGACAAACCTTGCGGAATCTAAATTTAACGGTTGACTGACCAGCCCTTATCACCTCAATGTATTATTATCATAACTTGTAAATTTTTTAATATCTAACATCATTTTTGCATATTCAAATTTTATCACAATATTTTGTAATCAATCAATCAATCAACAGTTTAGTAATCATCTCACCAAAACCTAAACTGCTGTCACAGCGTTACAAAATAAATATTTACATCTATTGCCCACAAGTTGTCGAATTTAAAGTCCGTTTCACAACCAGTTTGGTTCTGATCCAAATACAGTATAGGAAGTAGGTATATCTAATAAATAGGTATCTAGATATCGCCACTTCGGTCCCCTTCACTACACGACCTTGCCTCCACGCAAGGCTTGCTGTCGATTACCTCCAAGGAATGTGGCCAATGCACCTTTTGTTGACAAGTACCAATAAGACCCTGGCTTTCCTGTTCGTTATTAACGAACCATTAATGAAATAACCCATTTGAAGACCCCTTAGATCTTCTAGAATCTCCAAAAACAAAAAACTTTTCACACAACACAGCTGCATTTTAAAACAACGTAGCAACTTTTTTGCTTTTATATATTTATTGCTTATATTTGTTATTAAAAATCTTCACTTGTTTGTATTATACAAATAAATGATCTAGCTTTAGCTAATATTTACTTTAATAATATAATGAAATGAATTCGCTTTATATGCCAACAAAAGCAAGATCATTTAAAGTTGAGACTTAAGGATCATTGAATTTGAATCACAATCAAAAGTTGTTTTATTATTTAAGATGGAATGTCGCGCCATATTGCCAAACGAGCCGTCGATACCTAATTATAAATACAAGTCAAGATATTATAAAGGGGTTACCAATTGTTTAAATTACATAATACCATTCAATCACCAATAAGATTGGGTCAAGAATAAGATTGGAAAGGTTTTTTTATATTAACATTACACAATTTATTAAATGTTCTTTTAGCGTGTTTATGACAAATATTTCTTCAATTATTTCAGTTGATGGCAACACTTTGATGTTTATTATGCGCCAAATTAATCCGAATACAAAAGAAGTAATAAACTTAAATCTGCTGTCATCAAATTAATAATTGTCATTGTTTAAATTAGGTTCTACTTATCGAATTAACGTCTTAAGTATACATTAATTTGTGTAATAGTACTGCTATATTTGGGTCTGAAATAATATTAAACTAAATGCTGGCGCGTTTGAAACAATAATGGCACACACTATTGTATTCTTTTGTTATTAATATATGAATTGTATTGGCGTAGCAACTTCTGCATATTTCTAAGATAAAATACATGTCACTCGCCTCCGTACAAAGGCTTACACAATAACTTACACGCCAAGCTGGTTTCATTGTACAATAATCGACGTCTAATCAGCTTCAAGGTGCTATTGCATAAATTCTAAACCATACCCACACAGACATAACATTAATTAATATATAATTATTTGCTTTATTATATAATCAAGCTGTTTTTTATGTTAAATTTATTACGTAGAGAAAAATATTATTCCTACTTTTCTACATCAAAACATTTTATAAATTCAAATTTGCTGAATCTTATAATATTGAGCTGATTAAACATTAAGCCGTCCTTTTAACTTCGTCGAAAGATTATTTATTTGATTAATAAATTATCTTTATTAAGTTATTAATGTACATATAGTATATATTATAAACTTGGCTCTCTGAAAGAAAGTATGTACAAATACTCTCACGTAGGTAATGGCTGGTAGCTGCCTGACGTTGATTTTCGTACGTGCCTATCCATCGAACGTACTCATTAAACAATGTCACCATTCTAATATTTATTTACTACAAATATTTATCTCTTTCGTTTTCTAGAAGATATTGTCTAATTTAATAGTTGTCTTTTCTTTGTAAATTTGTTTTAAAATATGTAAAGATCCAGTTGTAAATATGACAAAAATCAGATAAAAAACACATTAGAATACAATTTGATATTTTTATGTCGAATCCTATTATAGGGATATTCCTAAAAATAAGCGAGAGAAATCTATCTTGGGTTAAGTTTAGAATTGTATTCCTTAAGCCCAACTTATTATTCCACTTTCGTTCATAAGCCATTGTCTGAATGTGGACAGAATAGTAATTGTAACCATTATAGAGCCACACTCTATAGATAGAGTCCGCTCTATCTATAGACATCTCCCTAGTTTATGTTTAGCGAAAACGATTTATTTCCTTTCGAAAGTTATCATTGCTATTGACAGTTTCAATTACAAACTTTGCTTTGAAGATCCTGTTTCCTTAGTAAATGGGATAAATTGAATTATTCTATCTGTTAAATCATTTATTATTAATAATTAGAAATGCAATTAATACTGCCTACGCTATATAGTCTAGTTGGGTTCTATAAATAAATGTTATGACATTATTATAATTATTTATTTATAATATTAGAAAAATACCAATGGATGAAAGTGTTTATTTGTGTGTGTGTGTGTGTGTGTGTGTGTAAGGTATTCAAACAATGGCGTCCAATACACTAGAGTGCCGTAAAATATGAAAACGTGATTATTATAGAAGTAATATATTAATAACACTATTATGTTCTTTATACTTTATATTCTTTATAATAGTGAATTTTATTAAATTTGCTGGTTACTTTTTAAAATGAATGTACATATATGTTTTTTTGTTATATCATGATATCTATTAAATTAAATTTAAAATTGTCGTACCAAAAGTATTCAGTTTTATTAAACTATTTATTTATTGGAGTAAAGGATTTAAGAATAATACGCACAAAACTGGCGCGAAAAATATATTAAAGTTTTTTCATGGATGGATTGCTTATGATTAAATGAATTTTTTCATGGGTAATTAATTACTTTTTCGGAAAAAAATATTTATCTAAAAGCTTCATGAAAAGTATCTGGTGGGACTTAAAAGTGTCTGATAGGTGTTTTTTAACAAAGTATAAGGGTTGGATTTGCAACATATACATAAAAGGTAATTTTTCTGTCCTGGAACCAGTCACGCCGTGAAGTTATGCGGACAAAGATAGAATACATTTGGAGGTCAGATACCTTTTCTTTATTGTTTATACACATTGGCATGTGGAGTTCTTATGTATTTAGTTATAACGAATCATCACCAATTAACACACACACACACACACACAAGCTTTCACACATATGTAACATGATAATATATTGGTTACTTAGATATAGGTCATTAGATTTTGTTTTTTTTGCAGAAGATTATTTTTTTTTTTAATTTATATCCATACAAAGCATGTATTTTGTAAAAGAATATGCTAGCTATGCTATAAGAGCTCTAAACGGGTCACAAGGTCACTCTCGCCTACATTTTTAGAAAAGATAAATAGTATCAAAATCGTAAAAACAATTTAAAGCTTTATTGCGATGGTATAAGGAATAGAATAGCATGAAACAAAATATCCAATCGTGACCTTTACGTGGGGCTGATGTCGTCATGACATTTATAAAGCCTTCTTCAGACTTGGTAAATATTTTTGGTATTAAGAATAAAGTCTGGCAGAAAATATAAAGAGCTTAAAAGGTGTCTAAGTTTTGTATTGTAATATTATTTTTAGATAGTGTATTTAGTTGGAAGAGAAAAAAATATTTGGTAAAAGATAGTTCTCTCTCGATGGAAACATAAATTCCATATAAAATAACTTTATACAATTTGCGAAGTATAAATAAAACACCTTGCTATAAAAACAGGAATAATATATGTAGATATGTTTAAAAACCACAACGTCCATCTCAAGAACCTTGAACTTTTCGCGTTAACTGCAGGCTCTGTCGATACCGGTTCACTTGATACGAAATATAATATTTGTATTTTAATGATGTATTTCGATATTACAAAGAATATATTCTTTTAAATTATTCATGAGTCTGCTCTATGTTAGGCTTTTTATTTATAATTTCCAATAAATCTCCCAGATTCGATTCCTGTTTATTAATGACGTTTAATTTTATTGTTTTAATTATTTAGATAAAAAATATATAATAATTCTTACTAAGGTCAGCTAATAATAAGATATAAACATTTATATGTAGATATATATAAATTAAAAATGCATCGTCTTTAAGATTATTATGACTCACAAAAAATACCTTTGAATCATAAAGTTACGTCATTCTATGTTTAATGATGAATATTAAAAGACCATCTTCTGATGCTGAATATATTTTGAATCTATGACCTTTGCGTTAACACCTTTAACCTATTTAGAGACCAGTCAGTGTTTCATCTCACGGTTGAATTAACTTGCTTATGAGCCGAGTTTTCAACTGGATTATATCACAGAGAAAGTTTTAACAAAATCCGTGAATAAATTATGCGATGATGGCGGAATATTATATCAGACAAACACTTTTAGGATGAACGTATTATTATTATAATTATATCTATATAAATAGCAGAAATGTGTATCAAAGAAACAATGAAAGTATTAAAGTATTGTTCAAACACTCTTAGGTGAATTATGAAAATTATTATTATAAAGAAACCTGAAACGTGTCCATAAAAATTGGAGGTACTACACAAAAGTATTGTTTACGGACTGAAGTTGTAAAGACAGGACAGAAATTAAACACAAAAGTCCGCTAAACAGCAAAGATCTGCCGCTCTGCAAAATATACCTCGCTTGGGCGTTGGTCTCGTTAGCCCCATTCATTGGCGGACTTTGGATAGGCCATTTTTTTTTTCATTTCTCTCATTTCTGAGTCTTTTATTAACGCCAGCTCGTCTATCTGAGCGGATGTTTCCCTTTAAAGCTTTTAAATGTCTTTTAACTGTTTACATTTCTACTTGCACAACCCTTAAAGAGTCTTTATTAATTTTAATTTAATCATTTTTATTTAAATACCGATCAGGATTATACCATACATTTTTTCATACTTAAAAAAACAATACACAAAATTCATTCTTCAAAAACGGGTATAGAATCATTGTGGCTACATTATACATATTCACATAAATTTTAGAACAAAATTCCGCTGAATCGTTTGTAACTATTCGCCAGAAACTGGTTTACCTTCAAACTTTTATACAAATCGACATCCAAAAGGTAGAAATTGTATGCTTTACCAAACTCGCATTACGCGCGTATTGAATATCAATGTAGCCACATTAGTTTCAATGTAGAAACAATACTATATTAGATACACCCAATACCCATTATAGTTATAAAGACATACAAATTCATCTTTCATTATCTTCAATGGAACGGTGACGTCAGCGACTCAGACCGTTGTCTGTCAGGTAGAATTCTTTTATGAACATTAAATACAATACCTTTTTCTAAAGCCTACCTGGCTACCTTTTGGGACATATTCCATGTAGAGTCATGCTCACTACCCAATATCACTACAACCTTTATCATTATTTCAAATTATCTTTATTTCTATACAAAACAGCATTTTTAAAGCAAAAATTCTCAATAAAACCATAGGCGGTCATTCTTTTAAAACTCGTTTCATATCACGGCATCGTAAATACCAACTTGATGACTAATACAGTCGGCCTGAATCATTGTTATTTAAATATTAAATTAATTCAATGAATTATCGATACAAGTATAAAAATCGAAACCGATCTATACTCAGGACTAACACAATACAAATCCAAGTATTAAAATGAACAAAATTTCGTAAATAAACCTAAATGAGGAGTCCTAAATGAAAATGAGTTTTCTTTACTTAAACGCTTATACGAATATTCGTAAGCGACCAAAGCAATAAGGGAGACTGTAATACGAATACAAACTGCTTATTAAAGATCGCTAGTAGGCTTTTATCAAATTATTAAACGAAAAATAAACTTAAGGTAATCTTCATTAATGACTGCCTTTTACGAATGGCGTCATTAATTATCTAATATTTGGCATTATAAGAAACCTTTTATTCTATCACAATTGACAATTCCAATACATCTGAGATATAATATAATTTAAGTGTAAACCTGACGTTATATACATCGTACAGTTATAAGAAATACATTATATTTAACATATTGAGGGTTATTGAACCTTCAGCAGTGACGTTTTCACTTTTACCATGGAAAAATCAATTCCGCAATACTTGAACAGGTGGTAAATAAGTGAGGCAAAAACGTAAGAATAACGCGGATGTTATCAACTTCCACTAGATGTTTCCAAACGACAATAAGAAACCTTACAAGGCGTAATATCTAATTATTTATAATCGTAGCAATTTCTATATAGTTCAATATTTGCATGTATTAATATAAAAAATATATGCGTTTAGAAACCTTATTATTTGTACATTGCTTTAGTAGCATTCCATTATAAATATATCATTATTCAGACACGTCTTAATTACGACACATAATTTAAATGATTTTGTCCTATATATATTTAAAAAAGTTTGGTTATTAAAATTAATTGGTGGCAAAGTGACTCAAAATGGCGCTGGAAAACAAAGCTGTTAACAGTGAATCTAGGATCCGTCGTCCAATTGTTATTGGTGTCATGTAGTTTGCCAACGAGAACTAAATGCGCTGAGCAACTAACGGTGTTAGTTCAACGAACGGAAAGTGGTACTTATAATAATATCTTCACCTGCTTTGGAGGAAGCTAGAAGCCGTACATCGCGCAATGTGCTGTCCTTTTATGATACAGGAAGAGGGGAAGTGACTCACTCCAAAAGACAGAATGATTTGCCGGTATTTGAGTTTATTCTTATATATTATAACTTGGTCGAGGTAATATGTTTACATTATTTGGGTTTTTTATGAAATAAAACATACATTTAACATTAATTGAGTTGAAAATAAGTGAAACTAGCAATTTAAACCGAAAAATTCTCAGAGGTGAGTGTTAATACTGGTCGGAAGTCAGCCGTCAGTCAGTCCTCAGTCAGTCGGTCACATCTCTAACACGACAATGTGTTTTATTGTTACCTCAAAACACTTTCATTTCTTAACAAATGCCTATTTAAAAACTTTTACCTCTTTAAACGTCCATCACGAGATTTTAATGGTTTGAATAATGCGTTTTAAGAAGTAATTAAATACTTATTGTTTGAAAAATATTATTTATTTACAATTAATTTAAACAATAATGTGCCGAGCAGTCTGTAGAGTATTTTGTAAAAGTCGTATATCTCGGAATACTTTTGCTAAGAGCCATCTCACGCAACCAGTTATCGACTGTTGACTACACATTTTCTAACAAGTTTATTTTGCTTAAAAACAAGTCTCTTAGAAACGACCTTCTTTTACGATGTTAAGATAAATGGAAAATGCTACTAACATTTCATTTCAACTGTGGCTACGTCTGTGCCCATATATATTGTGTAAAGTATGTAGCTTGATTAAATTATATTAAAAGGTTTAAATTATGACTCAATGGATACTTATGATTCAGTTGTAATGATCTACTTAGACGGCGAGAATAGTTGTGTAGCATAAATTAAAAGTTGTTTGAAGTACCTTTTTATGCAAATAAGCAAACGGATTTTAATTAAATATATTGTGACATAAAAATGACACCTAATTAATAAATAGCACTAAATACCAGATGCTTGGAATATTTTGATTAAAAACAACAACTAAAAATGTTGGCTTTAACATAAAAATTAGCAAAGCATATAGTTTTGATAATAAAGCAACCCTTGTTGATAACAGCCTCGTCTAGACAGACACAAAAGAATATACAAACACAAACAAGAACTCAGCACTCGGCATACCTACGCCTCTTTCACTTCGAAATTAAATATGAATATGGAGGACGCGTCGGTATCCATATCAGGGGGGAAGAAAAAGGTTGTAACTGTAAAACAGTGAACGAACTAGTGACACTGACAATGAAGCGTTTCGTATTAGGTGTTCGTCACGTCTAAGTACGTGCGTGGTTTCAATGTTGCGAATCACGTCTTTGACTTTCCAAAGCATTGCAGATTCTTAAAAGATAGTTTCAATATCTTCATTATTATTTCTTCTTCTATAACATATATATCAAATGTATATATTTTATTGAAAAGTTGATTTAGGTAGTTTGTTTAAATTTCCTAACATATAATGTTTGTAAAACTGGAAAACATTAAATTAACACCAATTCTTACTTAATTTCCTAAAACACTTCGTTACGAAACCAAACTGCCGACCGCTCAACTCCATGTTTCTTATAAATATTAAATTTTAAGAGAATTACAGGTTTTTTAAAATGACTTGACTCCAGCTGAAACCAGTTACATACCAAATGTTATCTTAAACGCTGTTAAGGAACAGCGTTTCCGCAATTTACGTCAAAATAACTGAAGTTACATACAATTATAAGTAATATTGAGATATCTTTAAGATTGAATATATAAACTAAAATCATTCACTTCACTCTTAAACTAAACTTAAACCTGAATCGAAACAATCCAATTATAATACAAGTTAAGAAAATGTATCAATATACATTAATATATCCATTTAAATATCATGAATGCGAATAAATGTAAGTATACAGTAAGCTGGCCGCGTAGCTGCTTGATTAGCGAAGCGGCGCAGCATAACGGGCTGGTCTCGAGATCACTCACGTTATACTAGGTCATCAATAACATTCCATTATATTGTACTTTTAAAATATTTAACGTATGTTTATTATATTTTATACAAATCAACCTCTATTTACTTTTTAAGATATATAGAAACGCTTGGAAACGCATTTAAAAATTGAATAAACTTTCAGATGTAAAATATTAATATCAAAATGAAGTTGAATAATGTTTTTTTTCTGTTTACAGGTAATTAACGTTCACTTGACGGAGCTATCGACGTCACAGAGCACGCAGGTACTTAGTACATTGAGTAAAGAAAAAGTGAACCCTCTCACTTTCGTCGAATTTCATCTTAAATTCAAGCCCATGAGTAACGTGAAAGTGAATATTCGACATACAATCATCAATTATTGCCTACCAGTTATTACTATTGGCTGTCGAAACTTTCCATCAACACGTTTTAAAGAAGAGATAGCTTCAGATTCATAAACTTTATTACGTTGGCAATTATAAGCTATTTGGTATGATATAATTCTGTTTACTTGTAGAGTTACCGTAGTTATAAATATATATAATATATAACATACAAAGTAATCAATATTATATATAAAAGTTGGTGTGTAACCCAGATTGTGATGCTGAAAAATTCTAAGAGCATGTGACTGTTTTTTAATACTCTTGTACGTAAACGTTGTCTTGTACGTACGCTATGCGCAGTGCGGCATTTACTGCTACAGGGGAATATATCTTTATATATTATAGAATTACTTCCAATATGACAATACCTCAATAATAACAATAAACTGAATGTATTTAAACCTTAGCATGAAGTGTCAGCTTAAAAAAAAGCAATAAAATTGTAGCCGCGTCAAGTGTGAGCTGTGTGTTAATAATAGCCTACATTTGTTTCGAAATTTATGTCGCGTTCCGTGCCAAGTTTTATGACTTTACGAAATATAGATAAATGTACACAACTATTCATACTTAAAATGAACAATATTAGAAACTAAAATTATAAAGGCTTTTGATACAGAGTGATATATTTTTTATACGTTCTGTATATTTTTTAACGACAAACTCCTTACGACGTAATAATTTTAAAATGTAACTACCACAAGACGTCCGTCGTATAAAAGTTCTCGTAAAAAAAAATAAATTAGAACTTTTAACATTGTCCGGAAGTTGCTAGATATTAAAAACTTGAAGGGACATTGCAGTTTTATAAAATTTAATGAATACGGAATTTTCATTAACCCTTGAGAAAAGTGCTGGCAATTTTTAAATAGAACTTCTTAGTCCAACGTATTATATAATCTATTATGTATAATAATATAATATTTTTTGGCATTGTAAAAACCTTTAAATCAGTCTGGTCTAATGAACCCTCAAATATAGCTTAAATGAGATTGTAGATAAATATTTATAGTAAAATTTGCTGCAATTTAATGAATCTAAGAGATTAGTTTAGTTTTCTTGCGAAGACTTAGCTTTTGCATTATATTTAAAAGAAATTATTTAATTATATTATTCATTTATGGTCATTGTAAAGCTTGTATTATAACAAATCATAATTTAATTTAAGAACGGTAAAGTCTTTTGACATTATATATTAGAAAGAAATGTTCTTTACAGAAATGCTTGAACAATAGAGCCGGAAGCCTTTGATTAAATAAAGCGAAATACAATAAAATCAACGTTTTCAAGCGCTCGCATTCGTGGCATAGTTCCAGATACAATTTGTGTACTGCTGAATTCTATTCAACTTAAATTATATTTTTCCAGGACTACTTTCATCCTTTTTTAAGTTCCTTTCATTCGGTTGAACAGAAATAATTCACACCTTCACCGATTTATTTGTTTTTTCCTCATTAATGAAATTTTATAAATAGATATCGTCAATATAGCCATAAATAAATAACAAGTGTACTAGTTTGGTTGAACGTAAACTATTGTTCAACAATTTATGTTTCACTGAACCTCAAACCAGTTATACATAACGGTATGGTCATGTATTACTTATGTACACAAACAACGATTTTTATTTGTCAATAAAATTAATATTCAGGACGTTGTAACCCGTACCGTTGTCTGTCCTTGTATGTTTTATAACGGATGATAGTACAAATCCTGAACTAAATCGACAGCTATCGTTATTTTGGGCATGTGGAGTAGAGCGGGGAACGTTTTATTATTATCTGACCAATTAAGTAAAGTAATCATAAATATATTTGCAAGTCATTTAAAAACGTATAGCTTTTGATTAGTCTTGTGAACCTACTACGCAACGCGTACGCAACGCGTACGTATGTATGTATGTATGTATGTATGTACGTATGTATGTATGTATGCATGTATGTACGTATGTATGTATGTATGTATGTATGTATGTATGTATGTATGTACGTATGTATGTACGTATGTATGTATGTACGTATGTATGTATGTATGTATGTATGTATGTATGTATGTATGCATGTATGTACGTATGTATGTATGTATGTATGTATGTATGTATGTATGTATGTATGCATGTATGTACGTATGTATGTATGTAGGCTCTATGTTACTTATATTCACACAATTAGTTAAGTAGGAGTTAACCGCTCTCATCACATAGTTGTGTAAAATTTATAACATTCGCCTAGCAGTCATTTAAAAGCGTGAGAGAACACGAAAATTTCAAAACATCAATTATTTAGCGCAATATAGTTTAAAGAGGTCAGTTTTAAGTAATCTTCTCATACACACAATGCTCAATTAAAACATTATGCCCTATTACTGAAACATAACGGAATTCATAATAAATTTAATCTAAACTCTATCAAAAACTATTACTAAATATACCTAGCAAAGCTATGATTTATAATAATATATTAGATAATATTAGAATGGCTCAGGTTTCCAAGTAATCAAGCCACATAATGCCTTCATTCCTCCTATCGTCTCCGACAGGAGTGACCGCCGTAGATTAACCACATTCACTGCACGTTGTTAAGATTCCGCCATATTCTGACTAATGACATTTACACTCAGGCGATAAACTTTATAGGAATTGATTATAGGAAATGAAACTTTAATTTTCTAATGACGTTACAATCTAATATAAGTTTATTTGCAAATAATCTCATAAATATTCAGTAATTCAGGTCCTGTCTAATTTAATTTAAAAAAAAAACTTGAAAATCTTCCGCTGTAATTTCAGTGTTACAATAACAATATATCAGTGTTACAATATATAAATTTAATGAATGAATAAAAGTTATGTCTTTTTATTTCATACAATGTGGTTGTTGTCTTGAAATGTACGCATCATTTGTACATATAAACTTATTTATTATTCCATATCTATAAAAAGATGTCGAATTTAATGAGAAATCCGAACAACCAAAAACAACACGCAGTCATGGCGCACTTAAACCGAGTGAGAGCACGTTACGTCAACTAAGTCACAAAAGTTGTGTATACGATTACGAGAAATAGGAAATAAAATCCATGGGATCGGAACTTCCTACTGATTCGTCATGTCGTTCTTGTGCGCCCCCATGGCCCCTTCCCACGAGGTCTGGGAATTGAATCCATTGTCTCTGCTCTTCGTCTGTTACAAGCTATTGACAGAACAAATTTTAAATTTCTCGTGTAATATTGTACAATTTTAATGGTTTTACCTGCGAACTTCAACGGGATTTGTTATTTTCTTTGTTTGTTTTATAAAGTAAGCCACGGTAGCAATTCAACATTTTTGAAAAGAAATACTTATATATTCAATCTTTTCAGTACGGACAAAAAATATATTATGAAACAGACGGTCTGTGCTACTGCAGTACAAATTAAAATTGTGGTATTTTTGATAGATTGTGCTGCCATATATGAATACTAGTATATTTATAATTGTCGAGTAAATATATGTCAACCTAACGTTATAATTTAATGAATCTTCTTAGTAAGTATTCTTACAATAATTATAAAGAATAATAATTTCCGAACTACATATGAAGTTTAATATTTTTCTCTTTAAAGTAAAACAAATATAAGAAATACTCAACTATAAAATATTAAAATACCGATTCTCAATAAATAACCTTAACTCAAACTATATATATAATAAATGAGTCTCTTTGATGAATCATCTCACATAACTTTTGTAAATAAATAATAGTTCAATTTCTTAAGAGCTCAATACTGCGGGATTATTAATCTTACCTGAAAACAAAGGTTTCATCTCAATATTTTAATGGTATTAAGTACTCATTGCTTCTCTCTTGATTATTATTTTATCATAATTCACTAATACATAAACAGTCAATGTGTTTATTTGTAGACTTAAATTTTATCATTATTTCTTCATATGAGAAGTTAAAACATTAAATCAGTTAAATAATAAAATGGCGCAAGCTGAAATTTCTAAAGAATATAAAACATCGTATTAATGTCCGACGCAAGGTTATCTATAAAACGAAACAGCCAATTACTTAATTCAAACTTTTCCCAGCACTATTTCCACATCCTTTAAAAACTGGTAGCTATTATTGATTTCCTTTACTTTTGAGTAATTATATATTCGAAGGCAATGAGAATTATTAAGCGCCTCGTTCTGATCGTTATTATATACTTTATTATATGAACGTGAACGATATGTCAAATCTATGCATTTCATTCTATTCGACTGACGTCAATGCCACTTGTCTTGGCCCTCGTGTAACATATAAAAACAAATAAAAGCTTCCAACTTTATAACCTATTATACAAATAGAACCTTAAATGTTACACAATAAAGTTCATTTTTAAAAGTTGTTATATGAATGTATTGAGACTCAGTGTTATTTAAGTAGAGGACAAGAAGCGAACTGAACCGACTGCAGTATGATATCATCAAAAATGTCTAAGTTTTATAAGACCTTCAATTTGTCTGTACCTGTAAGAATCATTCTTAAGAAACCACATGTTTTTTTTCTAAATTATTCTATATTTTGATAATAGAATAGAAGCAAATAATGTTGATATAAATCTACCAAAATGGCAGTACATGCTCTTAGTCACTTAGATATCTATATTCATATTACATTATTATTCGTAAGGCATACGAGACCGTTTTACAGGACGAATTTAACAATAAAATAAACAGAATTTATCCCTAAACACTAGATGAGGAATGAATGAAATAAAGGAATGAATAAATTGAATGAATTAATTTAACTTCTTTAAAGAGCCATTAGGAATGTACGTGACTACGAAATGAAGGAAAAAAATATTTCCTGTTAAAAAAAATACGAAACCCTTCGAGCTATTGTTACAAAGAGCAATTAATTGCCTGTTATAAAGATTAATAAACTTATTCCACGTATTTGCGTAACACCAAGCTTTTAACATATTTTCAATCGCATTTCCATATAAAGAACAGGTAATATTATATTGGAAACGATACGCTTGTTATTTTGAGCAAAATTGTGTTTGAGCATAATATTTTTATAATATAATATATATTTTCTTGTTGTCTTTACAGATTTACGATGCTGTTACGGTGGCGAGCGGCACTGAGCGCCGCCGTGCTGCTGCTCGCAGTCTCACACACGACAGCCGAGGTGGGTCCGCCTTCTTGTCACAACTTTTTAATATATTATAAGAATAATAGTTCAGTCAATACTAAATATATCATAAATGGGCTCGTCTAAATATTTTAATAGGATAGTGCATTACATTTAAACACAATTTATTTATTATTGTTACTTTTCAAATAAGGAAAATTAATTTCCGAAAAACAATTGTCTATAAAATTTTATGAATCGCAATATCAATAACCCTTCCAGCTCCTCATTTTTTCATAATAAAATCTTCAGTAAAGTTTCAGCTTACTTTTACTTTTGTTATTTCTTTCATAACGGGGAAACTTTTTCATTGTAATGAAAATATTTTTATAATGTTATAGAATCGAAGAGTAAGCTCGGAATAAAAATATGATCTTCAAAGTCATAATGTTTTTTATATTTTTTTATATAACTATATATAAATATAATAAGGTAGGAATGAATTTTTCAAAAATACATATCACTCAAAAAAATATTAAGCGTAAGAAAACATTTACAAGTGTATTGTTACAATATAGATATCACCAGCGATACCAGGAACGTTCATCGCAAATTAAACATGGCAATAATCAATCTATTTATATTTTGGGTTCCGTAGCTTTTACCTTTATTTTATATATAACAATTTATTAATAACAAAAGCATCGAAATTATGTTTGAGTACATTTTGTAACAAATTTGAAATTTGATTTCAGATAACTCTATTATTAAATATGGCTAGACATTTATAAAAATGTAGTACAATTACCGTAAATATTTTAGTGGCGTATAATGAGTTTAATAATCCTTAGTACGTACTCTATTTAAAACATATTTACCGCTACCTTTATTACATTGCACTTATTTACTTTACCATAATATCTAAAAACCACATATTCGTCAAAAACTCAATTATCTTCTGGTATATTTTAAATGTTGTACCTTTAGTAGCTAATTGCATGAAAAACAGTATCGTATTGAATAGGCTTTTATGTTTCATATAAAGCTTTAGTAACAGATTGTTTGTTTTATTTTTATTGGAAATAAAGTAAAATTGACTACAGTATAGTTATTTAATTCCCGGAGGTACACTAAAGCCATTAATTTATATGAACGAAATATTAATAATTGTCAAAAAAAAAAGCAGCTTTCGAATTTTACACCTAGTGTTTTTAATATGTTGACCAAAGCTTTAAGCCTTTTCATATTTATATATTTTAAAATTAAATCCCACACATTAACAATAATATTTCTAACGTTCTTGTAAACCACCTTCTAAATTCTCTTCAAGTTCGTTGACGTTCGCTGAATAAATAGATCGAAATCTAAACAACTTTCATCCTAGCCTGATGCAAATTGGCGAACACGTAATGCTTGTTAGATAAATATGGCCGGCGTTTTTCAACATTTATTTAGTAAAAGCAAATACCATTATACACATATATTTATAGTAGTTTGTAATACGATTTCTACTTTTAAATAATTACATCACAGTTTTCTATTTTATAAATTATCAATTCATTAATTCAAATTTGTTTTATTCCTTATATAAGATGAAATATTTAACATAATTCCTACAATATATTATATTTTATATTTTATAATCCGCTGAAATCGTAAATATTTGTTATAAAACTTTTATAAACCTTTATTAGCTTTGAATATATCTGAACGAGTGCTTGGAGTGTCCTCGATCTCACTCTCTGTTGGGAAACAGATCGGCTTTCGTTGTCACGTATCTCCATTGTTGCCAGCGCTTTTAACTTCTGGATATAATATTTTTCATTGAAATGCGACAAATATTGTATCAGTATAAAGTTATATTGGAATTTGTGATATAAATATTATACAATATTTCTGCTTTTTATTTGTACATATGGTTATTGACGATCGTGTTTTTTATTTTATTATTTTTTGTTACAGGGAAACCTTTTCACGTGTCCAAATGGTAAGTTGATATATTTTATTTATTGCTTAAGTTCCGATACACTTTTCCTTTCCAACTTTCGTTAACAATCTGTTAGAGATAAGTTTTATAGATGAGTATATTATTTTTATTTATAAGTCATTGTTTTATTAAATATGTAAAGTATAATTTAAAAGATATTGTCCGTTAGACTAGAATTATGACTAATTGATTTTCTAAACCCATACAAAAGAAAAAGATAGGACTTGTCTTTATATGTCTCAGAGAAATGGTAGGTATAACAATATCATTTAACATTTAGACTTATCAAAAAACCTGCCTTAAAACAATGTTTCATACATTAAAGATAATTTAATTAAACATTGCTCGGTTTCAAAACTATGCTAACGCATACTAATTTAGTTATTATGGAGTTTTGATGTTAGCTTTAAAGTCGACTTTCAAAACACATTTGTATGATGAGTCTCAGCTAAATTATATCATGGCTTGCATTCAAATGTACTTATTAATTTAGACGCCAGTTCACGAGCTGAAGCCGCCCAAATTACGCTCCTAGTTTTAATTAATTTTATGCTCGTTCAGATTTATTTGTGTGGGAACAGCACTTATTCAGTATACACTATAGAAATAGAAAGACTAGGAGGCTAGAATAGAAGACTACAGAAATGTAGAAATAAATCTATAGATAGATGAACTTATTCCTTTTAGAATACTGCTCCATTTATTATTATTATCCACTTGGGTTTGATAAAATATGACACGATATATGGAAAATATTACAATATTAGTTACGGATAGCGGAGTAACCTTTCAAAGCACAAAGGCAAAGCTGTAGGTACGCTTCGCTTTGATATTGTCTCCCGTGTCAATTTCCACTCAAGGCAAGTCTAACAAGAAGATTTATTATGGCAGAGCTTTCACATTTATCTCATACCTCAGTGCTTTGTGTTTTTGTGACGTAATCTCTAAAATTGATTTCGTAATAAGTTTTCTATTGCTTTCACCCAGTACATACATTTCATCCATTGAGTAAAAATAAGTCAAGGTTACAGTTTTTACATTACGAAAAAAGCTAGTCAATTCTTTTGTTACCAGTGACGTAATTACAAATATAAATCAATATAAGTTTTTATTTACGGGCACATAAACGGACACTGTTCTATTTTTTATTGCGCTGTAAAACGCAGAATATATGGCACTGCGACGCACACCACATCCGAATTATTGCATAATTTGTGCAACTCTGCGTGTTTTATATTCGTCGCAGTACGTATGATTACTTTAGTGAGATTTTATTTCGCTTTTACAAAACAACATATCGAAATATACAATAAATACTGTTGTGAGTGTTGTTATAAAGATATAATGTTATATATAGCTAGGGGTTAATTCTGTGGTAACAGACATTTTACACTGTAAAATAAATTACACGACTCGCCGGCGTTAGGGATCTTCATCAACCACATAATTAATGTAAGGAAATTGCCTCTCTCTGTACCAAGCTCTATATATATGTATGTAAGCATTGAACTAAGAGGGCCTATTAAGAGCTAGATTACAATAACAGAGCGGTTAATTCAGTAATTAATTCATTATAAATATAGAGACGTTATTAAATAATGTTTAATGAAGAATATGAAACAGGGTTCATTGACGAACTTCTAAGTATTACAAAAGATGGATCATGAAACTTTATTATAACATTATTCACTTACCCATATAAAAGAAAATGAAGCTTTATAAATAATTCAAATATTCACGAGTATATTATTCAACGATGATAATATGATTTTTATATTTCATATTGATGAATCTTTTAAATAATATTAAAGTTTAAACCCTATAACGTATGTAAGTATTCTTTATATTTTACATTAAATTCCATACTCATAAGATAAATGGTTATTGTGAATAAAAGTTAATATAATATAGTAAGAATTTACAACACATGTAGCCACTGTCGTAAAGGTAGTAATGGACTTAAATGATGCCTCCAGTTTATTCACCCAACATAATGAACTAGCCCTTTTCAAATTAACCACTTTGTCCCCATGATACGGTTCCGACGTAAAGGGATATTTTAATGAAACCTTATCCCTAACAAGGAAAACGTTCCACTTAGCAATGCACACATAAAAAATACTTTAGGTATAAATAAAACACGTTGAAATACACCGAATTAGACTTCTAGATATATATCTAGACAGACATCGGGTGGGTTTATTTACAATGCTCTCCAGTATCAGATGTTAAAAATAAAAATACAATAAAATATTTGTTACAATAATCCATTTATAATACAAGGTAGTTTCTTTTAATATACTTCCATTTAAAGCTTTAATTTTCTAAAGAGGATTTCAAATTAAGTAGCTTTGATAAATAAAAGTGTAATGAAAGAGCTTCATTACTGACTTTACGCTTTACGCTTTACGCCTTTAAATACATTAATTTACATTGAACATTGTAATATCATTTCATGGAGTTGATTAATAATGTTTCATACAAACCGCTGTATGTGTGTTCGTGTGTGTGTTACAGGATTATTATAAATGTAAATTTCGTTATGGGAATACGAGATGTCTCGTTATTACTACGAATACATAAGTGAGATTGTATTTAATGTCATATTTAAGAAATCTTCTATATCTTTTTATTCTATACTCTGCAACATCTTTTAAGTATATATTTTTGTATCGTTACATCGTTCATGCATAAAACTAACATAAAGTATGTATTTTATATAAATATTCCACTGAAGTTAGGTACTAAGCTCACGCTGGAATAGCTCGAAATGTTCATTTCAATCGGATGTACAATTGAATCGTGTCTATCTTAATAGTATAATAAATCGTAACTTAGAGCTTTAAATTTTAGAAATATTGTATTGCTTTAATAACACATCTATTCTTATAAAGTTGTTTATATATATATATATGTTTATTATTATGTATTAGTCAGGAAAACTTTTTAACTCAAATACAAAATATCTTATAATAATTTTCTTATCAAACTGTAGCTCTACGGTCTGACCAAGTCGTATATATGAATATGTACCGTACAAATTTAATATTAGTTGAAATAAAAATTTCGTTTTGATTATGCATACAAACAAAAAGTGATTTATGAATACATTTTTCTAATTGAAAAATCATAAAACTTTTAATAAACAACAAATAGCTCTGAACAAATCAACACTTCTGAACAGGATTAATTATTTAGAATTTCCGACCTCGACCAAACTCCAAACTTCGCTAGTTAAAAATGCCGATCCAACAATTCAATTAAGTGCTCGTTTTTCCGCCTCCGGGAAATTTCCTAAGTGTTAACTAAACGCGGCTATTGTCAATGGAGGTTAAGAATTCGTGATCTTTGACCGAGGCGAGGCCACAAGTTATGCAAGGCGTCCATAGCTCCTCTTTGAACCTAACTAAAGAATACTTGCACTTATTTTGTTTAAACGGAACTTACGGAATTAATTCAAAGATTCAAGCGTGAATTAAAACTACTTTTATAAATACAGTGCTATTATTTATAACTTTAACCATTGCTAGAATTATACTATCTTAACTTTAAAATACTTGATAAATTACTGGTATCATTTCAGCGGGAGTGGAAATAGGAATTTTATACTAATCAATACATTATTTTGAACTGAAATTCTCAATCGGTTTCTAAAAGGATGATTAAAAAAATGATTTGACAGCACTCCCTATTGTGATTGGCTATGAACGGCACGATACAATCGAATTAATACAGGATTTACTATCAAATTACTTTTTTAATCAGCCTTCGAGAACTAACTTTGAGTGCAGAACTATCAAACTAACTCAGCGTTACCTCGACCTAGAACTTAATCACCAAGCGCTACCACAACCAAGAATATAGTAACGTATCATTCAATAACTACCGCTATCACATATCTAACATGACCTGCTGTAATCATAGAATTACACAATATACACTAAACATAATCATATCCTATAATAAGGCTGACCTGCCAGTAGCTGCTATATATGCCATACATTAATTTAAGAGAGCACTCAAAGGTCAGCCTTTAAGTATATTAATAATTAATTTTACCCAATTACTAATAACATTTCAAATTTCACACCAATAACTCAGAACGGTCCCATTTCTGATATATGGTATAGATGAATTAATATAACTATTAGATCTATTGTCGGAAGCTCTACCTCAACTTCAAACGACATAGGCCATTCATCATCAGTTCATTCTAAACTTGGCACACAGTGATATTTGAAGCGTTACAATCGGGGTCACTTGCTTAGTGATACAAGAGAGTTAGATGGTTTAAACCATTACATAGATAGATTCAGTCTCTTTATTACTCAAAGTGGTTTATAACTTCAATTAAACTTGAATAGTTATTGTGATATTACACTATATTGTTGCAAACTGGGCTCATCTTTGTATTCCGAGTCATATAATTTTACGTATTTTGGTCTGTTTGTAAGTACAGTTGAACAATACAATAATACAGTTTATGTTTTGGTGCCGGTTTTCATCTAAAGTAATAGTGTGGCATGTTCCTTCTTAGAGTACAATGCAGCGACAATTCATCTTTGTCCTGCATTAACGTATTGTTACGACGCTCAGAACGAACGATTTCACACTATTAAGCCGTCTTGGATGCAGCTGAAGAACCGTACACATATGCAGACATGAAGCGGGCTTAACTCCTTTACTGTCTTCAGCTACGAGAAATAACTCTTATGTATACAAGATTATTAATAACGTATTCATCAGCGGGTTTACTGCTTCTAACATCGCTAAGGAATAAAACCATTTTCATGTAAATTGGAAACGAACTTTGTGTATATTAGAACGTTAATATAAAATACAGAAAGACATCAAAACGTATTACAATAGTTATTATATGTTTATTTGATCTTATTTCGTTGATTGACTTTGTATCTTGTTCTAAACAGGACAAGCCTTGGTGGTATGAATGTCAAGTGAAAGGCGATATTGAAGTCACATACATCAGTATGATTCATGATTTACATTTAAAGTTATGACCCAGAAGGAGTAATATGCTCTCCCCATACATAATTTGTGTAATGCCTTTATTATTATTTTTATTATTCCTATACATCTTAGAATATATCGACCTACATACGATACGAGACCTGATGCGTATCGTCATATGTCCTAAAGTGATTCAATACGTAACGCAATCTCCGGTGGATGCAAGAGGATAGGTTCTCAAAGGAAGCCACCGTGTTGCCATGACATTCGAAACCGATTCCCCGGCAATACTGTTATAAACGTAGCCACCCATGACCGCTATGGGAAACTAATATTCGCCAGAAGTGATGCTTACAATTAATTGTCTATTTCAGCTGTATATATTATTCATATTTATCTAATTAAATATTCACTTCGGGAATTTAATATAATAGTTTGTAAATAACTACTCATATTATTGTAAATTAGTAAGTTCATTTTAATAAAATAAATTACTTGAAATATAATAATAGGTAAATTGTAAAATACATTCAGATCAATAATATCGTTTTTAGAATTCAATGCATTTCATTGTACAACTCATATGTAGGTCAAACATAGCTTCGTGTCTCGCAGAGCTATGAAGCGTAAATCCATAGCACTCTTTGCGATCATCAGAAAACTCACACGCTCAATTTGTCACTATTGGTTTTTGTCGCATTTTCGAAAGCAATTTTTTTTGGTAATTTATAAAGTTATTGATAAAGCAAATATTGTTCATTTACAGTAATATATTTAAACAATATTTCTTTCTTATTATTCAAGTCACTCCTGCACTTTCCTTTGAAAGAAAACTGAGTCATTATTATGCCTAGTACGATTGTTACCTAAATGTTTTCTCTCCACAAACGACAAGACCTACCAGAAGAGAAAGTTACAGTGATAAATAACAAAAAATTAATATGTTGTTTGTTGTATATATTATAATTTATTATATAAACGGGTTGTTTACACAGTTAGAAATATATTTTCCCATACATCATTACTTACGAGTACTTAATAAGATTAAAAATATACTCCGAAATATAATTCGAATCTCGATGTTTTGTGTAGCTCGGCGGGCGTTAAGTAATTTTCCTTTTAAATATGTTTTATTAATATTTTTTTGGTTTCCTTTTAGGCTGGGAGTTAAAAGGGCTACATTGCTACAAATTTTTCAATATCAAACATTCATGGGAAAAAGCGGCGGAATTATGTCGAAGGTATGATAACTGTCAATATAAATCAAACATAACACTTCGAATAGAATAAGAGGAGTTTTTATTTATTAAGAGTATATAGCTAACTTCTTCCCGTCTTATAAACAGATATGGCAGCGAGTTGATGGTGATTGACAGTTACACAGAAAACAATATGACTGCAAACATGGTGCCATCCAGTCCCAGTAATAGTAACTACTGGCTGGGCCTCGCAAGTGTTGATGATCTTAGGACGAATACCTTAGAATCAGCCGCCGGAGCCTTAGTTTCACAATATGCTGGTTATTGGGATCTTAAACAACCAAACCCCAAAAACGGGGAATGTGTCGACGTTCACGTTACTAGTGATAGACAATCATGGGAATTAACTACATGTGAAACACTTCTTCCCTTTATGTGCAAAGCTACTGCTTGTCCTGCTGGTAAGCTTTATTATAAATAACATATATTATAAATAATTATTAACATTAGCATAACATGTCTTATATCAAAATCAGTATTTACTTGTTAATAGTTGATGCCCTCAACATATCGTCCTTTCAATTATTTATTATTATATAATAATTCTTATACGAAAATATTAGGTACTTGTTTATAAGTGTTGTGAAAGGTGTTTTGACGTGCAAACAATAAAGTAATAGATCAGTGCATTCAAACAATTGATACAATTGTACCTCAATTACAGGAACCTTCCATTGTTCAAACGGAAGATGTATTAATGCTGCCTTCAAATGTGACAAGCAAGACGATTGTGGTGATGCATCTGATGAAATGGATTGCGCAGCCGAATGCCACTTTTACATGGCAAGCAGTGGCGATGTAGTGGAAAGTCCGAACTATCCTCATAAATATCAACCCTTTAGCGAATGTAAATGGACACTTGAAGGACCTCAAGGACAAAATATCGTTTTACAGTTCCAAGATTTTGAAACTGAAAAGTCTTTCGATACTGTTCAAATCTTAGTTGGCGGTCGAACCGAAGATAAATCTGTGAATCTTGCAACTTTATCCGGAAAACAGGATTTGTCTAATAAACTCTATGTATCTGCATCTAATTTTATGATAATTAAATTTACTTCTGACGGATCCGTAGAACGTAAAGGTTTTCGTGCATCGTGGAAAACCGAATCTTCAAACTGTGGAGGAATATTAAGAGCAACACCACAAGGACAGGTGTTAACATCTCCTGGCTACCCTAATCGTTACCCCGGGGGATTAGAATGCATGTATATCATCGAAGCACAACCTGGTAGAATAGTCTCCTTAGAAATCGAGGATTTAGATTTGGAAATGAACAGAGATTATATAGTAATAAAGGATGGAAACTCTCCATCTAGTCCAGTCCTAGCTAGATTAACTGGCCCGGGTGAAGATAACGAAAAAGTAGTGATATCCACTACTAATCATCTGTATATGTATTTCCGAACTAGCCTTGGTGATTCCAAGAAGGGTTTCAATATGAGATACTCCCAAGGTTGTAGGGCAACAATAATAGCAGCTAATGGCACTTTCACCTCTCCCGCTTTTGGTTTAAGCAACTATCCTAATAATCAAGAATGTTTATATAGAATTAAAAATCCTAGCGGAGGCCCCCTATCGTTAAAATTCGACGATTTTAGTATACATCCTTCAGATGTAGTACAAGTATTCGATGGAGCGAGTACAAGTGGTTTGAGATTACACTCTGAAAATGGTTTCACGATCAAGCCTAGGATTACATTAACTGCTTCAAGTGGAGAAATGTTAATTCGATTTTTATCGGACGCAGTTCATAATGGAGTTGGGTGGAAAGCAACATATTCAGCAGGTAACTGTTACTACTAAAACTACTAAAAGTAAAAAATACATGTCATGTACAAACTTAAAAGCTGAAACTATTATTATATTTTCAGATTGTCCACCTCTTAAGCCAGGAATTGGTGCTTTAGCATCAAATAGAGATACGGCTTTCGGAACATCAATAACATTTTCTTGTCCAATTGGCCAGGAATTTGCGACAGGAAAGGCAAGGATCACAACAAAATGTTTAGATGGCGGTAAATGGTCTACCACGTACATTCCTAGCTGTCAAGGTTAGTTAGTAGTCACTGTATTGTTACTTCAAATTGTATAGACATGTTACATAATAAAATCACTAAATTTCTGATTAAATTTCAGAGGTATATTGTGGCCCAGTACCCCAAATTGACAATGGTTTTTCTATTGGTTCCACTAACGTAACATATCGAGGCGTTGCTACTTACCAGTGTTACGCTGGGTTCGCTTTTCCAACTGGACAACCTATTGAAAGAATTTCATGCTTATCCGATGGCAGATGGGAAAGGACTCCGACATGTCTCGGTAACTGTAATTTAAAAATAAAAAATAAATATTTATATATTAAAAAAAAACTATTGCAAAGAATAATTATTAAACTTTACAATGTTTTCTAGCATCACAATGTGTGGCTCTACCTGATGTTCCACATGCGAATGTGACCATATTAAACGGTGGTGGTCGCAGTTACGGCACAATTGTAAGATATGAATGTGAACCTGGCTATGTTCGTTCTGGTCAACCAGTCCTTCTATGTATGAGTAACGGAACTTGGTCGGGTGATGTTCCAACGTGTTCAAAAGCTATTTGTCCCAAATTGCCCGAAATTACGAATGGCTTTATTGTCGACCAATCCCGAATATATATGTTTAGTGATGAAGCCCGTGCACAATGTCATAAAGGTAAATAAATTGAATTATTCAACCCTTATTATTATTATTTAAAAAAGCCTTACATTTTGAAATGAATATTTTTTTTAGGGTATAAATTAAATGGTCCAAGTACAATAAGATGTGGACCGAATCAACAATTCGATGCTATTCCCACATGCGAAGATATAAATGAATGTGTCAACAGCCAGTGTGACTCCGTATCGACGGAGTGTAAAAATAGCCACGGTGGATTTTATTGTCCTTGCCGAGCTGGATACACACCAAATTTGGATTGTAGACCAGTTGGAGACTTAGGTTTAATAAATGGTGCTATTCCTGATGAATCTATTACATCTTCTACACCTGAACCCGGATATAATGTTGGGGTAAGGTTTTTTTCGTATTTTAGTTCTTAATTATAATTTTTCAGTATATCTGTTTTGGTGTGAAAAAATATGTATTAATGATGTATTTACTTAATAAAATTATATTTTAAATTTATTGCAGATGGTCCGTCTTAATAACGGAGGAGGTTGGTGTGGAAACAATCTTGAAGCTGGAGCAAACTGGGTTCTTGTCGATCTTAGGGCACCCACAATTATTAGAGGTTTCCGAACGACAAGCGTGATGAGAGCTGATGCCAATATCGCTTTTACCTCGGCTATAAGGATTCAGTATACAAATGATTTGACAGATGTATTTAAGGATTACACTAATCCTGATGGAACTGCGGTAGAGTTTCGTATTTTAGAACCTACTTTATCTGTATTAAATTTGCCAATGCCCATTGAAGCCCGTTACGTTAAATTCAAGATCCAAGATTACGTTGGAGCTCCATGCCTTAAATTAGAAATAATGGGATGTGCTAGGTTTGACTGTACAGATATAAATGAATGTAATGAAAATAACGGTGGATGTGACCAAAAATGTATTAACACGTAAGTTGTTTTGTTCGAAATTGTCGTTTGTAATTCAACTTTGCATAAACATATTTTATATAAATTGGCGTTGTAACATTTGTTAACATTTTATGTTTCAGAGGCGGTAACTTTTCATGTGCTTGTAATATTGGTTATGAACTCTACTCATCTAACGGTACGGCAGGCTTTGCTATCGAAAAATCTGAAACTGGTGAAAGAGATGGAGATACTTATCAAAAAAATAAATCTTGTGTGCCCGTTATGTGTCCTTCTTTATCCTCACCTGAAAATGGTCAATTACTATCAACTAAACCTTCTTACCACTTCGGTGACATTATTGAATTCCAGTGTGATTTTGGATATGTAATGTCAGGTTTCTCTTCCCTTCTTTGTACTTCAAGTGGAACATGGAACGGCACAGCACCAGAATGTCAATGTAAGTATGGGAACTTTATATTTTTTGAATGTCAATAATACGTCTTTCACTATTCTATGATATATGTACTCTAACAATGTTACTTTATTATAGATGCCCGCTGTGTAACGCTATCAGATGACAAAAATGATGGTTTAAAAGTTATAAGAGATGATCCGGAAAGCGTGTTAGTTCCCTACAGGGATAACGTCACCATTACCTGCACATCTCCTGGCCGCCAACTACGTAAGACATTGACATCCCCGTTTAGACAATGTGTTTATGACCCAAAACCAGTAAGTATCATTCAAAAATTAATATTTATGTGACCAAAAACAATATCTAACCATTCAATCCCATTTTTTCATAGGGCCTTCCAGATTATTGGCTATCAGGAGCGCAACCGCAATGTCCACGTGAGGACTGTGGCGTACCAATGCCAACACCTGGTGCCGAATATGGTCAATATCTAGATACGAAATATCAGAGTTCTTTCTTCTTCGGTTGTCAAAATACTTTCAAATTAGCTGGTCAAACAAGCAAACATGATAATGTGGTAAGATGTCAATCAAATGGTATTTGGGACTTTGGCGATTTAAGATGTGAAGGACCTGTGTGTGCAGACCCTGCCCGTCCAGCAGACGGTTATCAAATAGCAAGAAGCTACGAACAAGGGTCAGAGGTTTTGTTTGGATGTTCTAGACCCGGTTATATTTTAATAAATCCAAGACCTATCACATGTATGCGAGAACCGGAATGCAAAGTTATTAAGCCTCTTGGCTTAGCGTCAGGGAGAATACCCGATTCCGCTATAAACGCAACTTCAGAGCGACCTAATTATGAAGCAAAGAATATAAGGCTTAATTCTGTAACTGGCTGGTGTGGCAAACAAGAGGCTTTCACTTATGTCAGTGTAGATTTGGGAAAAGTATACAGAGTTAAAGCTATTTTAGTAAAAGGTGTAGTTACATCAGATATCGTAGGGCGACCCACAGAAATACGATTTTTCTATAAACAAGCAGAGAATGATAATTACGTTGTATACTTCCCTAACTTTAATTTAACAATGAGAGATCCCGGAAACTATGGAGAATTAGCTATGATCACACTGCCGAAGTATGTCCCGGCAAGATTTGTTATTTTAGGCATCGTTAGTTTCATGGATAATGCTTGTCTTAAATTTGAACTTATGGGTTGTGACGAACCTTCTGTCGAACCTCTATTGGGATATGACTACGGCTATTCACCGTGTGTAGGTTAGTAATATATTCAATAGTACTTTCACAATACTTTGAATCAAAAAATGATATATTGTTCTTTTCTTATAGATAATGAGCCTCCAGTATTCCAAAACTGTCCTCAACATCCAATTATAGTACAAACAGATATAAATGGAGGTCTGCTACCGGTTAATTTTACTGAACCAACCGCTAATGATAATTCTGGTGCTATAGCAAGATTAGAGGTCACACCACAACATTTTAAAACTCCGATACAAGTTTTTCATAATATGGTTGTACGGTACGTCGCGTTTGACTTTGACGGAAATGTTGCTATTTGTGAAGTAAATATCACAGTGCCAGATTATACCCCTCCAAAGCTAAGCTGTCCGCAAAGTTACGTCATAGAGTTAGTGGATAAACAAGATAGCTATGCTGTTAATTTCAATGACACTAGAAGACGAATCAACGCGACTGATGCCTCAGGAGAAGTTTCCTTAAAATTCATACCCGAGAGAGCTGTAATCCCTATACGTGGCTATGAAAATGTTACTGTTATAGCTTCTGATAAGTACGGCAACACGGCTCAGTGTTATTTCCAAGTGCGTATAATTTTTATTTTCAGAATCATCAGATGGAACTCAATTTATATTATTATATTACGTTACTTTTCTTATTTACTTACAAATCATATTTTTATTTGCTTTAGGTATCCGTACAAGCTACTCCTTGTGTTGATTGGGAATTAATGCCACCAGCGCATGGAGCTCTAAATTGTTTACCAGGCGACAGGGGAATTCAATGCATCGCCACATGTAGTCCCGGTTATAGATTTACAGATGGTGAACCTGTCAAAACATTTATTTGTGAAACAAAACGACAATGGGTCCCAACTGCTGTAGTGCCAGACTGCGTTTCTGAAAGTAAGATTAATATAATATTTTTTTATCATTCTAACATATTTTTATCGTTTCTATAACTTTAATTTTCTTTTTCGTTTAGATACTCAACAAGCCGCGTACCATGTTGTTGCTAGCGTACAGTATCGAGCCCTCGGTGCAGTTTCAAATGCATGCTTACCGCAGTATAAAGATCTACTTGCCCAATACGATAACGTTTTGAATGAACGATTATCACAACGTTGTTCAGCGGTGAACGTCAATATTAACGTAACCTTTGTAAAGGCAATGCCTAGTCTTCTTGATGAAAATGTAGTCAAAATGGACTTTGTTCTTGCTGTCACTCCAGCTATAAGACAAACACAGCTGTATGACCTTTGCGGGTCAACACTCAACCTTATTTTTGATTTATCTGTTCCGTATGCAAGTGCATTAATTGAGCCTGTATTGAACGTTTCCTCAATTGGAAACCAATGTCCACCGCTAAGAGCCATCAGAAGCTCTATTTCAAGAGGTTTTACTTGTAGTGTGGGTGAAGTTCTCAATATGGACACCAACGATGTTCCTAGATGTCGTAAGCATTACAGTTTTTTGAAATGTTTAAAACCTTTTTATGATTCTCTTATGAATAATTTTTCACCTTTATTTTAGTTCACTGTCCCGCCGGAACTTTTGCTGGAGAAAAACAAAAGAGTTGTACAATGTGCCCGCGCGGATATTTCCAAAATCAAGCTCGTCAAGGTGCATGTTTGAAATGTCCCCAGGGAACCTTTACGAGAGAAGAAGGTTCTAAGGACTTAACCGATTGTATACCTGTGTGTGGATATGGAACGTACTCTCCTACTGGCTTAGTTCCATGTTTAGAATGTCCCCGAAATAGCTACAGTGCAGATCCGCCCTTGGGAGGTTTTAAAGACTGTCAAGCTTGTCCAGTTAATACATTTACATATCAACCAGCAGCGTCTGGAAAAGATAAATGCAGAGCAAAATGTGCACCAGGAACATATTCACCTACAGGTTTAGCTCCATGCTCACAGTGCCCTCGAAATTTCTATCAAAATACAATTGGACAAACTTTATGTATGGAATGCCCTACAAATATGAAGACAGTAAATACAGGTGCTACAGGACTTGAGGAATGTTTACCTGTGGAATGCTCCAATAGTGCATGTCAACATGGCGGTCTTTGTGTACCAAAAGGTCACGGTGTTCAATGTTACTGTCCAGCTGGATTTTCAGGGCGAAGATGTGAAATAGATATAGACGAGTGTGAAAGCCAACCTTGTTACAATGGCGGCACATGTATTGATTTACCACAGGGATACAGATGCTCTTGTCTCACAGGTTATGGTGGTATTAACTGTCAAGAAGAAAAATCTGATTGTAGAAATGATACTTGTCCTGAACGTGCGATGTGCAAAGATGAACCAGGGTATAATAATTATACTTGTCTATGCCGATCTGGGTACACTGGTATCGACTGTGATGTAACGGTAAGTTTATAAGTATTTTTAAGTTTATAGTGTAAGTTATAAGTGTTTTTTATATATGATCATGAGAGGTAATTAATTATAAATGTTTTATTATTTTAGATTGATCCTTGTTCTGCAAATGGAAATCCTTGTAAGAATGGCGCATCATGTACTGCACTTCAACAAGGAAGATACAAATGCGAATGCCTCCCGGGTTGGGAAGGGCAACTTTGTGACATTAATACTGATGATTGTATTGAAAAGCCGTGTCTACTCGACGCACCTTGTACAGATTTAGTAAATGACTTTATATGTGCCTGTCCAACCGGTTTTACAGGCAAACGCTGCCATGAAAAAATTGATCTATGTTCCAACGAACCATGCAAACATGGTATCTGTGTCGATAAGCTTTTTATCCATCAATGCGTATGTGACCCGGGTTGGACTGGACCTTCATGTGATATTAATATAAACGAGTGTGTGATCTCACCATGTGAAAATGGTGGACGCTGTGTAGACGGCATCGATGATTTCACCTGCAGTTGCGAGGCTGGTTACACTGGCAAGCGTTGTCAACACACTATTGATGACTGTTTTTCAGAACCTTGTCAAAATGGAGCAACATGTAGTGACGAAATAGATGGTTTCTCTTGCAAATGTCGACCCGGTTTCATAGGACTGCAATGTGAAACTGCCATTGATGAATGCTTGATCGAGCCATGTAATCCTGCGGGAACCGAACGATGTGTTGATTTAGATAATAAATATCAATGTATATGCCGTGAAGGTTTCACAGGAGAAATGTGTGAAACAAATGTAGATGATTGTGCGTCAGACCCATGTTTTAATGGTGGATCTTGCAAAGATGAAGTAAATGGGTTCAAATGTGTTTGTCAACCCGGATGGACCGGAAAACGTTGTGAACGTGATATTGGAAACTGTATGAATTTACCTTGCCAAAACCATGCTAAATGTATCGATTTATTCCAAGACTACTTCTGTGTGTAAGTAAATTGATTTTACTACTAATAACAAATATTACTTTCATCATAATATATTCCATAATTTTTGCCCCTTTAGTTGTCCCAGTGGTACAGATGGTAAACAGTGCGAAACTGCTCCAGAGAGATGTATTGGTAGTCCCTGCATGCATGGCGGAAAATGTCAAGATTTTGGTTCAGGCCTTAACTGCACCTGTTCACTTGACTACTCTGGTATTGGTTGTCAATACGAGTTTGATGCTTGTGACGCTGGCCTATGTCAAAATGGAGCAACTTGCGTAGATGAAGGCGAAGGGTATTCCTGCATGTGCGCTCCAGGTTTTACAGGAAAGAATTGTGATGAAGATATAATAGATTGCAAGGATAATTCCTGTCCACCATCAGCTTCATGTATAGATTTACCGGGTAGATTCTACTGCCAATGTCCGTTCAATATGACAGGCGACGACTGCAGAAAATGTAAGTCATAAATGTGATAGAAACGCACTTATTTTCAATATTTAGTTTTCATTTTTACAAATTTCTTTTTATTATTTTATAGCGATCAGCGTGGATTATGACCTCTACTTTAGTGATCCATTGCGCTCTAGTGCAGCTCAAGTTGTTCCGTTCGCAACGGGCTCGGCTGACAGTTTAACTATCGCTATGTGGGTACAATATACGCAACAAGACGAAGGTGGCATTTTCTTCACAGCCTACGGCGTAAGGTATGTAACACAAATTTATAATTAAAAATGTTACAATAAACAATTTAAATAAAGATATAATTTTTTGCTTTAGCAATTCGTATCTCGCATTAAATCGAAGAACTATAATCCAAGCTCACTCAAGTGGTGTACAAGTTTCACTTTTCCCCGAACTTCAAGACGTCTACTTAAGCTTTGGCGAATTTGCAACTATAAACGATGGCCAATGGCACCATGTTGCTTTAGTTTGGGATGGAAGCAATGGCGGTGAATTAACTCTTATCACCGAAGGTTTGATTGCCAGTAAACTCAAAGGATATGGCAGCGGAAAAATCTTACCGAAATAGTAAGCTTCGTTACGAGATATTTCCAAAATAATTAATCTGCATTTACATCTTTTAATATAAAATATTTTCAAAATTAAATTATTTTATTACAGTGTTTGGGTAACACTTGGAAAGCCGCAATCGGACAATCCAAAGGCCTACACCGAATCGGGCTTCCAAGGACATCTCACAAAGGTTCAAATATGGAACCGTGCGTTAGATGTTACTAATGAAGTTCAAAAACAAGTGCGAGACTGCAGAACGGAACCCGTCTTATTCAACGGATTAGTTTTGACATGGGCAGGTTACGAAGATACCGTCGGTGGCGTCGAAAGAATCGTTCCTTCGCATTGTGGCCAAAGAGTTTGTCCAAATGGTTACGTGGGTGCAAAATGTCAACAACTTCAAGTAGATAAAGAATCACCACGGGTAGAACGATGCCCGGGTGATTTATGGGTTATTGCTAAGAATGGCTCATCGATCGTCAGGTGGGACATGCCCGTGTTTAGTGACAACGTTGGTGTCGCAAAAGTAGTGGAAAAGTCTGGACATATACCAGGACAGACTTTGGCGTGGGGAGCTTATGATATTGCATACATTGCTTATGACAATGCAGGAAATGCTGCAACATGTACCTTTAAAGTAACTGTACTATGTAAGTTTTTAAATAATTATGTTACTATTAAATAACATATAACTGCTTCCTGTGTTTATAACTAATCTAAGAATATAAGCGTTGTAACTAGATATCATATATTTGCAGCTGAATTTTGTCCGCCATTACCTGATCCTCTTGGTGGATATCAGTCATGCCGAGATTGGGGTGCAGGTGGTCAATTTAAGGTTTGTGAGATAGCGTGTCGAGATGGCTTAAGGTTTTCACAACTAGTGCCACCTTTCTATACCTGTGGAGCTGAAGGATTCTGGCGACCAACAAACAACCCCGCTTTGCCACTTGTGTACCCTGCTTGCTCGCGTAAGTTTTTTTATATTAAAATAGCAATATTGTTTTTACTTTTGAAAATCTTTGCATCGATAACAAATTTTCTTTCAGCGGCATCACCAGCACAGCGTGTTTTCAAAATATCGATGTTATTCCCAAGTTCAGTTCTTTGCAATGACGCTGGACAAGCAGTTCTCCGCCAGAAAGTTCGAAGTGCGATAAACCAACTAAACAGAGATTGGAACTTCTGTTCTTACGCAGTCGATGGTAATAATCAAAACTGATGTTCATAATCGATGTAATATGTTCTGCAATTCATTCTCCATCTCAACGTGTTCCTCCTACAGGTACTCGAGAATGCAAAGAACTAGACATTAATGTAAAGTGCGATCACCGAGGTAACGTGCGACAAACGAGACAAGTTTCATTACCGTCATCTCCTCCCTCTAAGGATACATATGTTCTTGATGCAATAATACCAGTAGAGGAGTAAGTACTTCTTTTTAGAATTATTAGGACGATTATTAGATTAGAAACATTTTAGTGCAGTGGCTCTAAGTAGCGATCATTTTTAGACTCCTTTAGTTAGGTGTCGGCATTTTGGTAACACTATAGATTCTAAATACAAATGCGCACAAGTATATTTCATTTCTATATTTGGTCACAATATGATAGTACTGTCTATAGTAATTTATATTTTCCACTTGAGCACTAGATTACCTTATCATAATAGTTTACTTAATTAATACGTAACAAGCATGTCGTCCTTAAACACTGTTGCATGACATTTATCTCGCACCTAGGGCACGAAGCAGTAGAGAGGGCCGGCAAGCTGGTGACACATACAGCATCGAGATCTCATTCCCCGCCGTCAAGTAAGTCAACACTTTAATTGCACCTTAGCACAGAAGATCTTATATTTTTAGTATTAACAATGTGGGTTATGGTGTAGACGTATAAAAAGATAATAATACTGGTAATCACATGTCTAAAGAATATTTTCAAAGTAAATGATAAAAAAAAAAAATTTTTTTTAATAAAGGAACAAAAGTTTTAATTAATATGTTTATTTTAGCGACCCCGTTATCAATGGGGGTAATAACGAACGTTCAAGTGTAAAACGATTACTTGAAAAACTCATTCTCGAAGACGAACAGTTCGATGTACGAAATATATTGCCAAATACTGTCCCCGACCCAGCTAGCCTTAAACTTGAATCGGACTACGCGTGCCCTATGGGACAAGTAGTAATGGCACCAGAATGTGGTATGTTGCACTTTGAAAATGTTTTTAATTTTGGAGGAATTATTTCTCCATAAATTCTTATTTACTTTTATTACGAGTATAGAGGTGTATTAAAAAACATCTACAGATTTGTATCAATCATTCCCATTACCACTCCTTTTAGTTTCTTGCGCCGTGGGCACGTTCTTGGATACCGCAAGTGATTCCTGTAAACCTTGTCCTACTGGAACCTACCAGTCTGAAGCTGGTCAATTACAATGTACATCGTGTCCAACAATCGCTGGACAACCGGGAGTAACGCAAGCCACCGGTGCTCGAAGCGCTGGGGATTGTAAAGGTATAATATCACAATTTTCACACTTATTTTATTCACAAACATTTGGAAAAATAATTACATTGTTACTATTCTGTCCACTAACAAAAATTTAAATTATTTCAGAGAGATGTGCCGCCGGTAAATACTACGACGCCGAGGCAGAACTTTGTAGACCTTGCGGTCACGGCTCCTACCAACCACGAGAGGGAGCGTTCGCCTGTATCTCGTGCCCGAGAGGACAAACTACACGCGCCACCGAAGCAGTGTCCGCCGCCGAGTGCAGAGATGACTGTCCGTCAGGTAATAAAATAATTATAAATTACTATTATATTTTTTTATACACAATAAATACACCTTTCGATTAAACATAGTAAAATTATTTTCTTCCTAAACAATATTATACTACAATCTCCATCACGGGATTATCACCATCTCCGTCTTTATTACCGTTCAGAACTTAATACCAACGATTTTGCGTCCCATCTTTGGCCCACGGTTTCCGTCCCGAGTAAACTATTTTCGAACACTGACAAAACACAAGAATATCGCTCGATTTGGAATTCGAACCTTTTTAATAATGTTAACAACAACACTTTACAGGCTCGCAGCTGAGCAGCGCCGGCGGGTGCGAGCAGTGCCCGGACGGCACGTGGCGCGCTCACGGCACCGGCGCTGCCTGCACGCCCTGCCCGCCCGGCACCACCACCATGGAGCCCGGCGCCGCCTCGCCCGACCAGTGCTCGTTACCCGTGTGCAAGCCGGGTATGTTTCCGGTCTCCTCAAATTATAGAAAGCCGAAATCCCTAAAGTTTTCTATCTCTCCCTTTTTTCCTGGACCCTTTTTGTAGTTACCAAAATTTCTTTCATTCTAATTATTTGTATCTACTTTGAAAATACCCATGGATGACGGTAACCCTATTTCATTAAATGTCTGCGGTTTGTCTCTATTAAATTAATTAAATAGCTTTATTCTGAAGGTAAGGTGTTTGCGAACCGAAACAGATTCTTATTGTTAATTACGACATTCAGTGAATAACTAGTTTATGATGTTCATTAATTGTCATACTTAGGCTCCAGCCTGAACGTGACTTTGAACGTATGTATACAATGCAAGAAGGGTACCTACCAGCCGGAGAGCCATCAAACGCTGTGCATCCCGTGTCCAATCAACACCAGCACGAGGGGACCCGGAGCTGTAAGTATTTTTTAACTGCTGCCAATAATATTTTTCTGCTCGTGTATATCCCTTGTTATGTTATTTTCGCCAACTCACAATTCTCACATTTAATTGTAGGTAAATAAATATATATTTCATGGCATGACTCTAATGTTAAAAAATTGAAACTTTTTTTTTCTCCCTATATACCCTTCTTATGTTAAAAAAAAGATAAATAGCTGAACTGATACAATTTTCAACGTAATGTCTCCTAACTGAACTATATTAAACTTCTTAAGTTAAACCCTATTTTATACAAACATCAAGCGAGTTAGTTCCATTAATGTGTCCCTAGGGAAACTGTTTCTGAGTTTCAATTTGAAGAAACAATGTGACAACTAGTTAGTTTATGCGGCTTTTCGGACAAGAATTCCTTCACTTTAGGCAAAGTTTCAAGATCAACGTTGCCCTTTACCCTGAGTTTACACTATTCTGTTACTTTATGAATAGAATAAAATATGAGTTCCATTTCTTGTTCAGGCTTATTTAAAGTGCATTAAATAAATAATATATTTATATGACACCAAACACCACGCTCATTTGATTTAATGTAGTTTTGTACCATATAGCTTCTTATTTTTTATGAATTGTTAGAATTATTAAGGCAATAAGCAGTAAAAAGACGTATTACAAGATAATTCACGCACATGAATTCATTAAATACAATAACAAATAAAATATATAAAGCATATAAAGAAAAATATAACCTATTATGAATTTAGATTGATATTAATATTCACTAAAGAGTACAAAACAACAAATCAATAAATAATAAAAGCAATAACTGGTAGCGCGTAGATTCAATCACAGTTAAATTGAAAATGATGGGTATATACAGAAATTGGCTATTTACCGCGACATCAAAACGCGGTCTGAATACTAAATGTACATTTTTAGAGTAGCACTGTGTATATTGTTCTGAAAATAAATATGAATCTGCACAATATTTTAACTGTTATCATTGTGTAATAAATTAAATGTTAAATGTAATTCTCGTTAGCAGAACTGCATTTTGAAAATGTTGTGGGATAACAATGATATTTCACTGGTGCTATATCAGAGTAAAATGACACAGCAGATATAACTTATTTTATTCATTCTTCGTGAACGATATCTTGATAATCGAATAATCTCATCAATGACATTGCAGGTATCAGAATCAGAGTGCACGAATCCATGTGAGATGAGTGGTCCGGGTATGCACTGCGATATCAACGCCCTCTGTCTCCTCTTACCGGAGACCAGCGAGTTCAAGTGTCAGTGTAAACCGGGCTTTAATGGCACCGGAGAAGTGTGTTTTGGTAAATAAAAAGAATTTATTATTGTTTTCTTATTATATAATTAATCATGATTTATAATTAATATTTATATGATGATATTTCGCGTCAATTCACAACTGAATGTCGAATGCTTTTAATATGCAGTTAAATCTAATTTGCGTGTTCTATCGCTGACACTGTTTTATGTAGCTGTTAGTGTAATTGCATTAATCCATGTTCGCTTTACCTCTGTGTGTAGGTGGGAAATGCATTCATTATGTCGATATAAAATGCTAATTTAATTTAATATTGTAAAACTGCTTTTGCAAGCTAACAAATCACCGCTTGTCAATTAAAGAGATGTATGGACCAGAAAGCTAACTATAAAATTATTTTTAAAGTAAATACTCGTTTCCTTAATAGTAGTTTAACCAATGATACATGTATAAACAGACGTGTGCCAGAATTTCTGTGACAACGGCGGCGAGTGCGTGAAAGACGCGCGCGGAGAGCCGTCGTGCCGCTGCGCCGGGTCCTTCACCGGCCGCCACTGCCGCGACAAGAGCGAGTTCGCGTACATAGCGAGCGGCGTAGCGGGAGGAGTTATATTTATTATATTCCTTGTCCTGCTCGTTTGGATGATATGTGCCAGGTACAGAATGTTTTATTGAATTCGTCTTGTATACTATTCTGATTGTATATTCATATGATTCATATGGTACGTTAATTCTTTGCAGATCGTCGAAGAAGAGGGAACCAAAGAAGACTTTAACGCCAGCTATAGACCAAAATGGGTCACAAGTGAACTTCTACTATGGAGCGCACACCCCGTACGCGGAATCCATAGCCCCGTCGCACCACTCCACCTACGCACACTATTACGATGACGAAGAAGACGGCTGGGAGATGCCCAACTTTTATAATGAGACGTATATGAAAGAAAGCTTACACAATGGCATGAATGGTAAAATGAACAGCTTAGCGCGATCGAACGCTAGCATCTACGGGACCAAGGAGGACCTGTATGATAGATTAAAAAGACACGCGTACCCCGGTAAGAAAGGTTGGTATTCGGAGCACTTAGACTAGTGCGCACTCTCATTTCTTAATCAGCAATTCACATTCAAAGCTTCATAGACCACATGTAAAATATTTATATCTACTTGTAGATCTCTATCTATCACATCTCACTTGATCTCAATTATATCTAGCAAATTCTATTTTATTTATTTTGGGGATGAAGGTTATAATTTTTTTAAACACAGAAATGTTCTAAATGTTGATATTTACGTAAAAAATATTCCATGGGAACAATATAATGAACATGTCGAGACATGATGAAATATGAATACGTGAACGTCGTTTCAGATAAGAGTGACAGTGACAGCGAGGGTCAATAGCCGGTCCGAGGACTGCGCGGTCGTGTTCTGGTCAAACTTACGTTATACAATATCGAATGAACTCTCGGCCTCTCACTACGCCGCGTGACGCCGGCTCGCCGCCGAGAGTGTTTGTAGGACTTTGTACTCTGCTAGCTTTATTATTAGGTTTAATTTTGTCAAGCACGTGGATTAACACACTCACTGTTTAAATTGCAGCCCTGCCAAATATAATTGTATGTCACAAATCAGTAAGCGTATCCGACATTTAATAGTCAAATTGAGAGTCTTAAAACAGTGAATGTGTTGATTTTCATAAAATCAACGAACTAGAAATGCTCAAATATTTTAAGGCCATATCGTACAGGTCTTGAGTTAATTTTATTTGAATAGGACATTCCGACAGCATTCCGTTTTACTTTTGATATAGCAACAAAGTTAGTGTAAATATGTTACAATTGTATATTTATAGACCTCAGAAGTGGTGTTAGGTTTAATTCTTCATATAATAATTGTTATCGGAGAGCGAGCGGTGCGGTTTGCAGTTATAGGAGGTTGAGTTTATATTTAAGTCAAACGTTTATTCTTTGTATTATAAACAGGACTGTACTTATTGTATTGTAAATCTTTATATGTTTATATGTGTGGGTGTATATTTAGAGAGAATGTATAGAGTGTTTATGTTAGGTGATATATTTTTAAATATTGTAATAATATAAGTACATTTTTACGAGAACTTAATACAGTTTGATGTTTTTTTTTTGATTTTGTAAAAATACTCAATATTCCAGACGTGGTGAAGAATCTATCACAATTATTACCACTTTAGTGATTACATTAACAGTAATTTTTATAAAGAATAATAAATTAACATTATATATTGAAATTGTTTTTTAATTTCTTCCACATATTGTATGAACCGACATTTTAAATGATCTGAAATCTCTCGTCTGCTGCTAATCGGACGATTAAACCTCCTTTGTTTTATAGAAGAACACCATTGACTGATTGATGCCATGGATGGGTGAGACTGAGTTACCAATGACGCCATGACGCCTCCCCCCAAAAATGTTTTAAAAATGGTTTTATATATGATATTATATCAATGTCTGACCCGTATACTTTCAGCAAGAACCTTTCCAAAGTAGTAGTATTGATGTTATTTTGGTTTTATATTGGTATATAATTTGTTATCACCAGAGTTCGTGGACAATTCCTGCTCTGACGGCACATACCTACTATATTCAAATTGTATTCCTTGGAGTAGAACAAGGATGTAATCTGCGTAATAAACATTACCTGAAATGTCAAACCATAAATCAAGATGCCCCGCAGTCCAATACCTACCGAGAGTACTAAGAGACTTCGAAGAACAAAACCCCTGAGGAAACTGTGTCGGCTTTCTATTTTCTGTAATATTCCTTATTTTATTTCTTACAAACATATTCAACATTTAAATTCTAAAAACTAGATAAAAGAGTATTTTTTCAGCAATCATTGAATTTCCATTTCCAGTATAGTAGTGTGAATAGTTGAAAGCCCGATTTAGGACTCCTTAAGAAAATATTAAAATACGCGATCGTTAACAAATCATAGCAGAGTTAATGAAGTAACACTTTAATATATTAAAACTATTGTTTGTCATTGTACATTTAAGATATAATAAGATATTGAAACTGTCTTGTTTTAAGACATAGCAAAGTAAATAATTCGAAAAGTTTTTATTTAAGAAGTTTTTATTTTCATTCAAATTTTAATGATAATAGGATAATTATACCTACGTTTTGAAGCTAATAACAAAAATATTAACAAACTTTATGACGTCAGTAAATCGAAATAAAATTATATGCTTTTTTGTGTATCATATGTACCTTGTATATTTCTCATTCTCTCGTTATCAATCTCATTTTATATTCTCAACTGTATGTATGTTTATAATTGATATTTTATAAGAACATTTAGTTATCGTGTACGTTTTTAATACCAGATATCCCTACATAATACACATTTACCGACACACGAAGGTCGTGCTCTTTATCAATCTTCAATCTAGTAATACTTTATAAAAACACGTGTAAAAATCACTTGGTTACTAGATAAGATAGTAAATGAAAAACAATACAGACACAAACATACCAATTCGCAAAATAAAATAGCATTTCATATCTAATATTAATCTAACAGCGAAATATTATAAAATGACATCTAAGAATGTGTAAAACGCAATTATTATTTGAGGCAGTTTTATTGTTTTAAATGTATTATCTCTTAACGATAGGTACTAGACGTAAGTAATGTATCATTTCATAGAGATAGCAGCGTTAAACTATTACAATAAAATAATACATCTAAACTTATAATAATAATGTTAAGGTATTATCAATAGATTTCTGACGCCGCACGGGGACAATTTTTTTTGATACTTAAATTTGGTTATACTATGTTATATCAGCCAAAATTATACTCACTTTTGAACTCTTTAAAATTATATATTTAAACAGAAAAAAAAAACAATACAAAATCTTATCTGATTTGATTACAATATAACAAAATTAATCACGTCGTGCTGAGTAAGATGACAGACCGTAAAGGGACGAAGGGACGGGTAGAGTATGATTCAAGTGGCATTACAGTTTATTTTGAGAATATCTTGAGTTTAGTTCCTGTAATGTTTTTTTTGAAAATTTTTCATGAAACTAACCAAAATTTCAACTTGTTCCTCTGTGACTGCGTTGTAAGTTGAAGCTCGAATTCCGCCAACGAGCCTAAAAATGAAAACCTAGTAATATCTGGTATATCCAACATATACCTAACTTGTTAATCTAACTAGATTTTGTGATATGCCTGTGAATTTACATTCGAAACTAGCTTTGGCGCTCGAAACTACCAGGAATTTAAATTACATATTATTATAGAACCGGTGTCAAATTTGCCGAACGTGACAATATACTTGTATTATAAAGAAATAATAATATTTGTGCCGTCGTGTTCAACAAACACAAACGAAGTGAAAAAATCTAAATATCTTATAAAAAAATCTATGATGTGTAACCTACTTGGAGTATAAAAACCAATTTACTGTCGGTACTGTCTGAAATTTTACCATACTGTTGAATTTTTCATACTTATTTTCAAAACTTATTATTATATTTATTTAAAAAGAAATCCTCGTCAGACCATATCGATTGTTCTTAATCGTAAAGTGAAAAGAAAATAATATAGCAGCTTCGTTAAAGTAGATACTTAATTTAGATCAAGAGTTCAATATTTTTACAGTTACCTATGGCCCTTTAATTGGATAAGCCCTAAAGCTTCAGCTTCTTTCAGGAATTCCTTTTCAAGCACTTCATCGCCACTCGCAGATCCCACTCTGAATGGAATATTCATTTTACTTCTGACGTTCTTGGTGACTGGTGCAAAATAGAAACCATTTGAATTATCGATTACATCGTAAATGAGTGACGACTTCTTGGTGACCAAATTGGCCATTGAGTCCAGACCTCCTTTTCTATCAATCCATTGCAGAACTCGTCCCATTACTTGAATTCTGTAATTTTTTGATTAATCTTTAGGATTGTCGATGATTTTTTTACAACTTTAGTTATTAAATTTAAAATTTAATAAGTTGGATTGTTGGTAATATTTTCATCGATTTAATGACTTACTTAATGAAAAAACATTCAATATTGAAGTAATCACTTACGCAAACATAGGTGGTGTGTTAAGAATGGAATCAGCCTTGGAATTAGCAGTCCAATCTAAGATTAAAGGACAGGCAGGAAGAGCTTCATTTAAAAGGTCTTCCCTCACTATAACTAATGTGACACCAGCTGTTCCAATGTTTTTCTGAGCACCGCCGTAGATAACTCCAAACTAATATAAATATATTTCAAAATTACTATTATTACAATTTCTGAGATCAATAGGTACCAACCTTAGAAACATCTATTTTCTTGGACATAATGTTAGAGGACATATCAGCCACCAAAGGAACTCCTTTCGTATCCGGAATAAAATCAAATTCAACTCCTGAAAAATTTCAAATTTCGCGCTATTTCATAATTCAAAAGTAAATAATAAGAGTATTCATACTACTAACTACTCTTAAGAAGCTTAACAATTCGTTGTTTATTGTATATTTAATTCTCACCGTGAATAGTCTCATTGGCACAGATATGTACGTATGAGGCGTTAGGGTCCAGCTGCCACGTGGACTGGTCTGGGATGTCCACGTAGCGGTCAGTCGGTGGTAGTACCATGTTTACTTTACCATACTTCTTAGCTTCCCTCGCAGCTATTGCTGACCAGATACCTAAAATATTTTATTAAGTATTGCTGTAGTTACTTTTTGTTTATATACAATGAGCCCTCTCATTAAAGAAGCAAAAAATTTCCTTCTTCCTTATTTTTTTGTAGGTCACAGTGCAGACAGTCCAGTGACGTCGAAACATTTCTTGATACTATTCACGCATACGTTCGATTCGATTTCGAAACAAATATGTTATGAAAATATTTGACAAAATATGTAATAATTTAGTTCGGAGAGAAGTTTTATCATTAAAAACAAATGTATGCGGTTACAAGCGATGTTATCACGACCTGTATGATAATAAACAGAAAGAAAAAACACAAACCAGTAAAGAATTGATCGTTCATTTATTATTTCTTATTTGTTTTCAATAGTGTTTTATATTTACCAAAGTAAATTAACAATTTTATAATTATAAATAAAAATGATTTTAAGAAATCCCTTTCAATAAAAAAGAATACCCTTATGTTATAAAAGCAGTATTATTAACATTTTAAGTCCTAGCGGAACCTAACCCTTGGCTTCGTATGAAAAAAAATATATAGGCACGTCCATTTCCGTCGTGTCGATATACATCCCGTATCTCTAGAACGTAGCCGTAAGTATGAGAACTGCCTGTATTTGAAACATTTAATATCGATAATTAAAATCGAAGGATTTTCTTTGTCGATACAAATAAATATAACCAATTATTTACCAGTTACTACATAGTCAGCTGTTCCAGTTCGGGACATTAAATTCAATGGAACGGCTGCAAATTGACCCTGACCTCCGCCAGATAGAAATAGAATTTTATAGTCGCTCGGGACATTTCTAAAATAAAAATGTATTGTTACATTTACAGCTTATTTTATTGAAGTTTATATTTTTCTCAGACCTAAAAGTAATAAACACAGAATAACATGAATATTTTTTAAAATGTTAGAAAACATAGACAAGCAGATATGTCAAGTACAATCTTTTTCTAAGATAAGATAAATTTAATCACTTTATCAATTGCGAATTTCTATAAATTACTATTTATAGAAAATTAAAATATCATTTATTATTAAAATATTAACTGCTAAAATACCAGACGAAAAATCAACAAGTTTCTAAGAAATAATAACGTCTTTCTCGTACAGAATACTTAAGTTCATTGGTTATTTATGTAGCTTCTATTTTATGTACTATTTACATAGTTTACTTATAACCAAGTCGTGGTGAAAATGAATCTTAATCTAACAAACAGACAATAAATACCTTATAAATTTAATACGTAATTTTATAATATTACAATAATAGCTGCATTATGGCTAATAGTTTAAAGGTAATTACTTAATCATTCAGATAAATCATCATCTCATGTTGTCATATATACAATAAACTCCCACAGCTTCTTAACAGCAGTATTTTTCACTAAAAGATATTCTAGTATGTTCTGTTTCATTTTACAACAAAAGAATGACAAATTTAGGGTAACTCCCTACCTGCATAAAAATAAAACTAAAAAAGATTATTTTTTTGTTACTATATTTTTCATATTATTCATATCTATACTCACAATAACTTTCTCACAACTTCCTGTATATCCTTGTTTAATTTAGCGTAAGCTGGTGTACGGTGACTTGTCTCCAATAAACTTATCCCCGTGCCTTCAAAGTTAGTGAACTCTTGCTTCAATATTTCGTAAACCTAATGAACATTATTTATACGTATTATAACGGATCCAACTACTCTATGTAACTTCATTCATTTACACTTACTTCTTCTGGCAACTTGGACGGCCCAGCTCCGAAATTGTGTATTTTTGACATGTTTAATATAGCGCTACAAGCACACTTTCTAAGATTTGCCAATCGACTGGTCACTGTGGTTAGTTCAGTAATTTACTAATGTAAATGAAACCGCAGTTGTTCCAGAATGAATGTATGAATTTTAACAATGTAATAAATATATTTTGAGCAATATACCGCATGAATATTTCATATTTCAGATCAGACTATATTGTTGAGACGGACTCTTTAGAAATGATAATTTATGCCGGCAAGAGTGGCGCTGATACTATTCCGCATGAAGTGTCATAACGAAGGTATTCTAGTTACTTTCTCTACATATTGCATTAGAATTAGCGCGCTGTCATCTGGCACAGACGGCGAGCCCTACTAAAATTTATAATTGAGGTTATAAACTTGCCGTGCTGCAAAAGTAAATGATGAAAATGCAAATATAAATAATACATTATTTTCTTTTCATATAAATTGATTTTAAATACTTATTGTATTTGAAATACAACATTTAATTTTTCTTTCAACCACTCATAACATTTGTAATTTTTGTTTTTCACAAAATGGGAACACAAAACCTCAACCAACTCGTACAGTGTTGTCATAATGCGGTGTAAAATATCTTTGAACGTTCGAGGGTAAAATGAAAGTGATGCTGTAAAGCTGATTTATATATAGAGGTAATTTACAGAATTTTGACAAGATTTTTTAAAATTTGTTATAGAGAAGTGCTTCTGCATTCTTCTGCATAAGATTATGTATTAGTTCTAAGGGAAGAGTTGTAACCTAATTAATATTTAAAATCAGCTTTTTTTGTTTATTATATGTTTAACAATAACATATTTACATTATTTTCATAGATTAAAATATATTATACTATAAAGTATATATATATATATATATATATATATATATATATATATATATATATATATATATATATATGCTATATAAGTCAAGTACAGTTAAAATATAGTACAAAAAAGAAAAGTATTACTTTAAGACTATTGATGGGTATACAGTGTAGCGGTCTTATCGCTAGGTAATAGTATCTCTTCTAGATAAGATTAGATTAAATATATGATTAATAATTAAAAAACAATTAACTTATAATTAATAAAAAAACAAGCCTAATAAAACACATAATATATAAATACATATATAATAAATTATAACAGTACAAATTGTACATATAAGAAATTATATAATAATATAATAAATTATATAATGTAGATAAGAGGTGATAGCACATTATATAGTAGAGATAACTTATGTAAAATTATATATAAAAAAATATAAAAATACAAATAACTTGTTTTGTCGGGAAAATAAATAAGTGCGGTAACTCTACGCACTCTCATAGCCGTATCAATAAACAATCGGCACACATACTGACACATAACTCATCGATACGAGAATTGAACCCCAATGACCTTTATTTGTCTGTTGTGAAACTGATGTCCAAATATTATTTAGTCTCAGTTTTATAGCGAGACTTTATCTTTCCGCACCGATGAATTAGAGAACAGTCTCTTTAAAAAATAATAGCTAAAAAAAAATAAAAAAAAGAAGAATCTTTTATATTTATTTTATAAATATAAACATATTAATTGTTTTTGTAAACATTTATAGATAAGAATGTAGATGAATTATTATTATCTAGCAGACTAAAAGTGTTTGATAATCGGTCATCGACCTTTTACGTTGTTTTTAAATAGAATAAATTCTCTAACCAAGTCGGTCTCTTTTACACTAGTTACAGTTCTATCTGGTAGTTCGTCCTGGGTCACAACAACTTTACAATCAATAAAAAGAATACTGAGTGCCGTCGAATTTATATTAACTTGTCAAATAAATATTAAAGAAGGTTATTTCAATAAATTAATTAACATATTAAGCAATTCTAATTAACACACAATGTTGTAGTTGATATAGAGTTAATAAAGAAAATTAGGTATGAAGATTATAAATAGTAGAGAAAAGTCCATGTTTTCTTGTCAAGTAGTCGAATTAATATACTTATAATCTAATTCTGATCTGGATACACTTATCTTAATTTACAAATGTTAAACTAATTAAATTAGTGGGAAGTAACACCACTGAATACCTTCATATTCGATTCGTTGATAATTGATTTCGTTGTCAATTCCTTTTAATATACCTGTGTGTACGATAAAGTAAATATTTTCTTTGCTAAACGAACTTCTCGTAACGTAAATGTTGACGAATTGATCGGACAATTACGGAGCCGGTTTGTATTGTTCGTATTTGTATGAAAGGTAAGACATGAATGGGAGCGGTGCCTAGACGTCGCGGCGCTACTTAGAGCGGTAGTGGCGGCATGAATAGCGACCAGTATTGCTAATGACGGTTTTGACCTGTGCTTATTTCTTTACTCTTTAGAGTATATTTTCAGTAAGTGGTGTATGCGAGATTCTTGTTTGTCCTATATTATCTCTTCGGTACTGGTGCTTAAACCCCTCTTACAATCTTCAGAAACCCGCGTCTAAGGTCCAGTATATCTCCGCATAGCGGTTCAACGAGCATCGTATAGACAACTTTATGAGAGTTTTGAGAAGGAAACGACATCTTAATTCAAGCTACAATTCGTCAATCTATACTGAAATTATAAAGATGTAAAATTCTTTCATTAGAAAGCTGCATCGTCATTGAGTGACAAAGGCATACGTTACATTTTAAAAAAATAGGAATCCATAATAAAAATGCAATAATGTAATCTAAAGTGTGAAAAAATAGTCACCAAAAATGACATCACATGCGCAGCGAAAACTACGGATGATAGAACAATTAAATGTTCTACAGTATTATAGAACGTATCAAGATCTACAACAAAGTCCGCAATACCGTATGTCCATCTTCTGTAGCTAGACCTATACTATAACTACTTTTCAATCCATATTAATCAAACCATATTATTCATACCTCTGTATTAATACTTATCCTATTAACCAAACCTGTATAATACTCTTACATTTTGAAAATCGGACGTTCCATTCAAAAGTTATAACGATTTAAAAATTGACAATCTAAAGAAAATAATGCAAAATTAAAAGAATGCAGTGTAGTTGGTATTGCGCAGCGTAGAGTGTAACGGGGGGGGGGGGGGGAGGGGTGCACGACATCGATATCTTAATTTTATAAGTTTATTAGTTGGAAGTCTTCTTCAAAGTAACTTATCAGAATCTAAAAATATCTCAACCAGTACTTAGCAATAACTTTAACGTTGAATCTAATCTATATTATATTATGCCCTTGAAGTAAAAATAAAGATGGATACAGAAGTTTCTTATGAGCTCTGTGTTTTTAAATCCTCGCGAACGAAGTCGCGGGCAACAACTAGTAATAAGTAAAAATTCAAACAATAATAACTTAGATTTTAACCTCCACAATGTATTAAATTTACACTTCTTAAATAGGCTTCAATTTTATATTTTATTGATCGCCTAAGCGCTCCTATTTCATTCAAGTAATCATTATGTTAAACAGCAAATTATATAAATAACAAATATTAATTTACAATAATCTTTACCGTTATGGTGTTGATGCCATATTTATATTTTTTTAAACAAAATATATTTTAATAAAAGTATTACGAAAAAAAGTCAGGTGTAGGCAAGTATTATATGAAGTTCCGCTTGTAATTCCTTCTTATTTTTCTTAAAAGTTTGCGGAATTTGCGGAGACCAAAAGGTGCTTACCTTTTGGTCTCCGCAAATCTCTACGGATTTCGCAAACAACAGTTTTATGGAAACAGTTACAAGAGCTTGAACAGTGAACATTCTAAGACAATTCCGAGTATGTAACCCTGAGGTAACCTAGTATTATAAGTTAAAATAGATATTCTATTATATTGCTATAAATATAATATGCTTTATTGGATTACTGGCAAATTGTAACCGTTTTTTATAATTATAAACTAATTTTATTCCTCATAAAAACAACTAAACATATTAATAAAAAGTTAACAAATAGCATTACAATGTTTAGACACAACGTGAACTCTTTACCAAACATCTGATCCGGTGTATATAAGATAATTAGGTGACTAGCCGTGCCCGGGACTAGAATTTAACAAAAAAAGTTATAAAACATCTTTTTCGTTTTTAATTATTAAATTTTTTCAGTTTTTCGTATTAGTTTTATTGAAAAATGTCTTTATATACAATATTTGGTGTACGATTTTTATGGGCTGTAACAACAGCACTACTGGCCTTCCTCTTCCCTTTGACTCATCTTTTCACCTTAAAGCTGACAGTAGTTGCAAAATAAAGCCATATCTCAGACGCAGCAGAATAATCTATTTGGGAATCATAATTGACCCACTGCTATATTTTTTTCGCCACGCTATAGACGTCTATTAGTTCCTCTTATTTAGTCATTATTAGTTGTCGTTGGTTTGGTTATAATACATATATTACAAACATACACTACAATTATATTTGCTCGTATAGATAATTCATGTTTTAATTTGAGAAGCAATTGTTATTAAGATTTAAACAAAAACAAATAACAAATTCAAAGTGCCACAAAACACAAAAACAAATAACAAATTCAAATTGTATTTATTTCTATTTACGTCACTTAGGTACGTAGGTGTTCTGATGCAAGAAAATATATATTTTACTAATAAATAAGTTTGGTACATGTTTACAGTTTTAGTTTGTTATTATGAATGATATCGAATGATATGATTACCGGGTATAAAGTTAAACACCGTTGTTTTATGTGACACAGTTTTATTGATAAAAATATTTATGCACTAGCTACGTACACATTCTTCAGGAGGATCGCTGACTCAAATTTACTCCCGTGTGAAAATAATGTGTTTTGTGCCATCGCGACGGAATGCATAGTTGCATTTTAATTAGTATATAAGTTTGAATTAATATAATAATCAGAGCATTACTGTTTGTACTTACATCGAGTAGGTCATACATTGTATTAATTAATAAGTTCTTAATTATAATTAAAGTTTAGTTTTAAAATCAGTTTTGGTTTCTTTTCGACTCTATGTCTGTAGCTAACGTACACTTCTAACATTCATTCATTCATTACCGACAGTGACACGTTACTGGCTGATCTTTAACTCAAAAAACAAGCGTCCAGCCAAGGGAAGATGATATTTCCAATTTTAATGATGAAACTACTTTGGTGCACAGATGGTCAGAAGCAGTTTCGAATATTTCCATCCTTCTCTAATGTACCAACTTTACTGTTCTATGAATACGACTAGAACTTAGTTCACATGCAGTGGGCTTCCGCGTTTTTTATACTCCACCTTACCTTTTAAGAAAAACGTACTAATAGCCCGTGCATTGCACGTGTTGCTTACACGGTGCTCATCATTTTCGAGATTTTTTCAACATGATTGCATCGAAGAAACTGAAGAGTGTGACGATACCATTGAACTGGGGCTTACCGGGAAGTATGATGCCACCAAACGGAGGGAACAAGCTATTGATTCCCACTTGTAGACATTTTTCTCCCATTATTTCTAGATAGATAAAAGGTGCTCAGCCATGGCAATCTTCAGCCATTTTCTATTCGGAATTAATGGGAAAAAAATATCTACAGGTTGTTACCTCAAATGCTTCGGAACTATCGTAGTCAAGATAATTACTGGCATCATTACCGTCGGGTCACCTCGGGCTGTGGTTTCAGTTCTACCTGGAAAGCGCGCTTCAGCAAATAATCTCAGAAGCACTATGAGCACCGCGTGAGGGAAGTGCATGGGCCAGTAACAGGCTTTTGTTGTTCTCTGGGCGACATGGCAACTACAGAATATTGGCTAAACTGGGCTCAAAACGCACTATCATGCAACATGCATTCCTAAATGAAATCAAACCAGATGAGTAAACATACGAAACCATTAGAACCTACGCGTAAGATAAATATAACATTATATATCTCATAGACTTATAAATTTATCATTATACAATGGGCTTACGTTCACTCCCTTGCACTAGCTGGTTAGCAGAAACAAGTCACCTATAATTAGGGGCCCGATTCTTGGTATCATTTTCATAGAGAAAAACCTAAAACACTTTCAAAAAATTTATTTCTACCGAGTTTAGTATGCATCAGAGTCACCTTGTCTGCATAGATTGGTATTACCCTCCCCTTCCCCAGGTCCCCCATTTTTTAAAAGTATTCCGTACATTTTAAAGTCACTGACTGTATGTTTACTTTCGTACTGATAGATCGTACTTTAAACTACATCAAATGTGTTGATGAAAACCAATATTGGGCTAACACTCTCTGTATAGTCAATTAGTTTAATGTTTTATCTTATATTTGAGGAAGTATAGCTTAGTTACTCTCGGTGTAAATCAAATTACTATATTGGATAAATGAAAATGTTCTTAATCAAGTGCCAATAACAAATAAATATAAAACAAACTTATAACTTATAATTAAGAATTTAATTACTTGTCTTATGTATAATCATTTACTTGGCATGTTTATTTTGAAAAGCTTTCATGAAACTAACAAGATTTTCAACTTCTTCCAAAGTGACTGCGTTGTAAGTTGAGGCCCGAATTCCACCAACGTCCCTAAAATAATGAAAAGTAGATTATATATTAAGACATTCCCCTGAACCTATATCAAAGGTTTGTATCTTGATCTCTCAAGGTCAGTTGTATAATAAGTATTTCACTTAGAGCTCTCCTCGGAAACATTATAAGAAAAAGCAATAGCGTATAACTTTAAATTCAATTTAAATAATTTGAATAATTCATGGAACGTAACTTGTAAATTGTAACTTAGATAAAAAACGAATAACGTAGCTTCGCTTGAAGTAGGTATTTAATTAGATATTATAAATAAAACCATAGACATAAAACAATAGGTTGGAGAAAAGACCAAACACCTTTTTTGTTCTTACCTATGGCCCTTTAGTTGAATTAGCCCTAATGCCTCGGCTCCTTTCAAAAATTCCTTCTCCAGAGCTTCATCACCACTCGCAGATCCCACTCTGAATGGTATATTCATTTTGCTTCTAGCATTTTTAGCGACTGGTGCCATATAGAAACCTTTCGAGTTTTCGATCACATCGTAAACGAGAGACGACTTCTTGGTGGCCAAAGTTGCCATTGTGTCCAGACCGCCTTTACTGTCGATCCATTGGAGAACTCGTCCCATTACTTGAATTCTGTAATAGTTTTATTATTTTCAGCATTATTGGTGGTTTTATATTTAATACAACTAGAAAGTGAAATTATCCCAAGCAAAATAAATTTAATGAAAATTATGATGTATTTATATTTAACCGACTGTATTCACACAGAATTTATCGTGAACTGTTCACGCCGCGAGTCCGCTACGCTTAGAGCTCATGAATAAGAACCCCAAAGGGTTCGAAACAAGTCGAGCACATTCCGATTGAATTCTGCGAGAATACAGCAGGGTAAATATAAATATAACAGTCATAGTTTACGAAAGTTTAAATGTAAAAATTATGATGTATTGGTAATTTCTTCATGTGCAAAAAATGATCAAATTTTGAAAAATATGACTCACGCAAACATGGGTGGTGTGTTGAGTATAGAATCAGCCTTGGCATTGACAGTCCAGTCCAATATTGAAGGACAAATAGGTAGAGCCTGATTTAACAGATCTTCCCTCACTATAACTAGAGCGACACCAGCTGTTCCAATGTTCTTCTGGGCACCGCCATAGATCACTCCAAACTATGCGACAATTTTAAATGTTAACACGTTTCAAAAGACTCGGCTATTCTAATAATTTCTGACTACCATACCAACCTTAGAAACATCTATTTTCTTGGACATGAAGTTTGAAGACATATCTGCTACCAAAGGAACTCCTTTTGTGTCCGGAATAAAATCAAATTCAACTCCTAAAATAAAATAAATATATTAGGAAATATGTAAAAACCAAATAATAATAATTAATCTTCAATGATAATTGTGATTCGCAGAAGCTTAAGAAATACTTCGTATGTGTTAAATAAGCTGATTGCTGATAACTCACCGTGAATAGTCTCATTGGCACAGATATGTACGTATGAGGCGTTAGGGTCCAGCTGCCACGTGGACTGGTCTGGGATGTCCACGTAGCGGTCAGTCGGCGGTAGTACCATGTTTACTTTACCATACTTCTTGGCTTCCTTTGCGGCTTTCGCTGACCAGGCACCTAAAAAAATATTTCATATAATCTCGTCCTTTGAAAATCTCCATATTTATTGACAATAATAATATGTCATAGTAAAAGACACAAGTTTCCTTCCCTATCTACAGTTATGTAACAATTTGCAACCACAGTTAATTTAAATCTGATGATTTAAATTAACTGTGGTGTAGCTAAGAATGATTTCTTAGCTTATTTTGTTAGTGGATACACATAAATATTTATATTTACCAGTCACTACATAGTCGGCTGTTCCAGTTCGAGACATTAAATTCAATGGTACGGCAGAAAATTGACCCTGACCTCCGCCAGATAGAAATAGAATCTTATAGTTGCTCGGGACATTTCTAGAAGCAAAAATAATAGTTCATTATATTTAAGTATATATGTTTAATTATTATCAGGCTTTAAAATAAAATAGACAAGCAAGAACTGGAAGAAGTTGTATTTGACATTTTAATATAACAAGTGAGACATCTCATCCTTTTCCAGATAAGATACATTCATTCATATAACTTCTTCATAATTGTTTACAATTAAAATTTATCAGTCCTTCACGATACTAGTCCATGACATTCAAAGTTTATAAGACAAGTTCGTTGTCAAAATTAAATCAGAAATTCTACAACCCAACGTCCGATTTCTAACGCCAATTGTCGGCAGTTTTTTTAACAAGACAAGTTATATTGACAGAGTTACCAGACACGTGTTGATCATCAAAAGATGTTTTCTTTTTCACTTGTTGTATAGAACCCTTTATCATAATGTAGGTTATAATTTATTTTCTATTTAAAATGTATTATATTACATGCCTTTTAATCTCATACTTTAAATAACAATATGTTACTACTACCTTTTCTTTGTAATTTGAGGGAAAACAGCAAAGTGACAGCGGACTCCTTATTATTTATTAAGGAAAACGTTATCTTAATTCTCGACTTTACATTTATCTATCAAAGTGAGCGAAGTAAAACTAAAACAGAAAATCGTGACTCTAATTTTCAATATTATGGTAAGGTAGATTTATTAAATTATTCTTGTGTGATAAAATTCAAACTCCGTAATGAACTCCCAACACAACCGAACACAACCTAGTATTCCATTAGATTTTAATACATTTATTTATACATTTTAATACTTAATTACATACTGTAAAATATTCCTAACACCCTTATACAAAATAAAACAATTTCACAAAAAAATATAAAAATCGATGACACATTTTTATAATTTGCTATAATCATTTAGAGATATAGTACTAGATTATATTTAACAATGCCTTAAGAAATATTTGTGATTTTAATATTAAATACATAATTACGTTTTGAGTATTTTTTAAGCAAATAATTATATCTATACTCACAATAACTTTCTCACAACTTCCTGTATATCCTTGTTTAATTTAGCGTAAGCTGGTGTACGGTGACTTGTCTCCAATAAACTTATCCCCGTGCCTTCAAAGTTAGTGAACTCTTGCTTCAATATTTCGTAAACCTAATGAACATTATTTATACGTATTATAACGGATCAAACTACTCTATGTAACAATATTCATTCTCACTTACTTCCTCTGGCAATTTTGCCGGACCAGCTCCAAAGTTGTGTATTTTTGACATGTTTAATACTTAGTGTAGCACAAGCACGCGTCTTAAGATATGCCACTCGACTGGTCCGTTCGGTTATTTAATGAGGTAAACAAGCACTCCAATCGAGAATGAGTCGATTACGAGTCACAGCTCCCAACACGATAATATTAGCACACAATCAGACTGTATATTGAGTCATTGTTTTTCATTTTATTCTATCTTTCATCATCAAAATAGAATAACAATATACATGCAGAATTTGTATTAATATTTTTTAATACTTTTGCAACAAATTTTGGATAACTGAATAATAGTCTTAGGAACCTTAAATATAATTGGATAACCAAATATCGGAATAAACGAAACATTAGACATTAGAGTTGGTATAACGATAAAGTATTATCATTGTTATATTAATACTTAGTACTCATATATTAATACCTAGTACCTACTTACATAGATATATTATAATTATAAAACATCATATTGTCTGCTTTTGGCAGATATTTTGTTGAAATTAGTGACAAGTTATAACAAGAAATAAAAAAATAAGGCCCTTTGATTTATTGAGTATTAAAATGATGACCTTGGACGATAAAAAAATGATGACGGGGAAGTTGAAGAAACATCGAAGGACTTCCTCCGTATAAATTTAGAATCATATGTAAATTAGTTTCTAAGATAAAAGAAGGTACTAAAACTGCACATTATGTTTTAAGTTCTTCTGTTCAAACTTTTTAGAATGATTCTTGAACCGTTTCAGTGTGATAAAAGAACAAACATCGATAAGACTTAAAAAGTTATTCGATCCCGTTACTAAAACTAATCCCATTTTTTTTTAATTGCAGAGTTAATTTAGTAATATTTTTTTAATTACCGGGTTGCCTTAGTATTTTTTTTCTAAAAGACAAAAACATTTTACAATATGAATGTCTTGTTTTTGAACTAAATTATCAAAAGGAGAGTAGTATCATGGTATAAAACCTTCATGATTTACCTTTAATATATATTAATAGTTGTAGAACTTTACATTAATGCAGTACTTAACTAGAGTATTCCTTCAATTTTACTATAAGATAACAAATGTGACCTAATAACCTTGTACCTCAGAAAAGATTAGAACTAGCTATTATTACTTTTATTTATTTATTTTTTGTGTAAACCAACCAATCGTGTAAACCAACGTGACATACAATATTACCTTAAATATAAATTATACATAAGTAAGTATTATACATCGACACTTAGAGGTTAACTCAACATGTGTAAATAACTTGTGTTACTTTTAATAGGTATTTTGGTATCCTCTACGCCGGCGGGAACGTTTTCGTATTACTCTCAGGATATTTTTTTTTTCATTATTTTCCATCTTTTACACTCTCGACCTCTTGAACTTTGTGTGATGAAAAAGTTGATCAAGCAAAAAAATGCCGTCATAATATGAGAAACAAAAAAGTATCGTGTCAATTTTGTATGGATAAATACGTTTTATTTAACGATTTCAACTCCTATATACATATAAAAAAAACAAAATCAAACGACACAAATAACAATAGAATACGATCACAAAATTTCACGGGAATTGTTTAAGATGTGACCTGTTGAGCCGGACCAGCCGGATATCCCCCGGACAGACAAACGAAAATATTTTGACCCAAGCTGAAACGGACACACTTCGCCTGCGCTTCGCTCAATCAAATAAAACGTGTGATTCCGCACACCTACTGCTTTGACGATTTTGTATTTCATATTACTATACTATCTGTATTTGAAGAAATAGATTTCTCTCAAAGTGATTTTTCACCTACAATTTTAATAATTCTTACAAGTACCTAATTTATCTATCATAACTTAAAGAGCTAGGACTTGAGAGATACACGCCTAAACTAAAAAAACAAATTACCTTTAAAATAAAGCAGTCTAAACGTAAAACACTTAAAATATGACCTGACTTATCTTATAACTTTATCATGTATAATAGCGAAAAAATAATTATTGATCATGTGTTGAGATTCATCACATTGATATTCTTATTGTGGTTAGCTCCTCCAGGACTAAGTATTGGAAACATCAATCAACTGTAGTTGGAATATTAGAGATGGTCTTGTGGCATCTGGTGATGCTATCGACAAACTCATGCCTTGAGTTTCCAACAGTCTTTATGGTATTCACGCCTGTTTACGGGATTTGCAAGTGACCGCTCTTTTCAGTTTTAAAGTCCTATTTTTTTAATTGTATACAAATAATGATGAGAATACAATTTAAGATTTTAAGCTAAAATGCGTTCACTTAGGAAAAATAAGTAACCATTTTTTAGATGACGTATAATAAGATCTGCTATGAACACACTTGTGCACAATATACAGCTAAGCTACACTATTCAAACTAAATATAAGATCGATTTTATTATGGAAAAATATGTAAAAAATTACAGTATTTCAAAACTTACAGATTATGTTAGGTGGTTATAAAGTTAAAATTGTATTACACCCGTGAAGTAGCGTGAAAAGTTTTCACGCCCGCCCGCCAAATTAACACCATGTCTTTGAGTTGGACCTGTGTAGATTTATTATTTTTGTTGTTATTTCTACTAGGAGTCATAGCTGCAGATGCTTTATGTTAATTTAATAAATACTAATTAATTAACTGAAAACATAGACAATGTGGACATTATAGACGTGTATAAGCAGCATTGCCATCCACATTTTGTCGTATATTTAGAACTGACACAAGAAGTTTCAGTTCTGTTTTTTCTAATAGAATTTGTTATCTGTTCTTACATTGTGACTATATTTTTAACCTGTGTACATCAACTACATCAAAATTATTCGATTTTTGGTTCGTGATAGGGTGATTGTGATTTATGATGCGAATGTTGGTTACTTTTCTGTGATGCAAATTGTGATTTGTTGTGTAAAAATATTATATTCTTTTGTTCTGAATAGTCTCTCTCTGAAGAAAAAATTTGCCAATCTTATATTTTATACCTAATAATTTGTATATAATAATATTATATTTGAATTATAATTGTTAAAAGGATATGCCTCCTGTAAAAGATGATCTGATTTTCAATTGTGTAGAGGTAAACATACCTGAAAAAAGCCCAGGAAAAGGTACAGCATTGGTAGATGTGAGAGCGTGTAATAAACCTGCCGCTAAGGTAAGTTTTTGGTTTAAAATTGGCTACGTATTTCACTATATCACTGTCGACTGTTTTAAAAATCTATTGACGCCACAATTTCGAAAATTTACTTATAAAAAAAAGGTGACGATTAAAAATGTGAAAATGTGTAGGTAGCAGCTGAGCTGATTTTTTGTTATTCTGAAAACAATTTAGTAGATGCTTACGAAAATTTTGCATGTTCTATTGCTTATAATATTGTACCATAGAAGGAGGAAATCTTTACTAGGTTCGAGAACAGTCTGCCTGTTAGTATTTATTACATTTAGAATAAACATACAATTATTTACAAAATCAGACCAGGGTATGTTGGGTAAAATTGGGTGGAAACATTGCTGCATCATAAGTTATATAAATTATATTATATATTTTATGTCAGACATAGTCCATAACATATTATTAAATATTAGTATTACAAGGCATCCTTATATCTAGTGTTACTAAACAATAATATAAACGCAAAAGCAAATTTAAATTAAAAAATAAATAATACAAATATTACATATATAATATAAATATAACATATATGGAATATCTCAATTTACCTATTTGGTTAGTGAAACAATGTAAGGTAATTAGATCAAGCATCTAAATCTACTCCAATGCTTATAATTGCTTGCAGGGCCTTAAAATTGCTAGGATTGGTAGTAAAATGAAAAAGACAATGTTGTAACAGAATATAATAACCACTGAGCATGTACCCTGTTGCTATTGTTATATAATTCCAATAATTAAAAACGGTATTTTGAATTAATCATTATTTTTCTGACATATATCTCTAGGATATGATAAGTGCAGTGTATGAACTCCACACTGCACTTATCATGAGTGCAGTGTGGAATTTATACACTGTAACAAAAACAATAGAAACTTAGAATTATGTAATTGATGCATTCTCTTTATGAAGTAAAGTTTAATTCCTTGTTCAGGAGTGTCATAATAAGTGTAATATCTAGATCATGTAAGGTTACATGACTAATGGAATAATTAATAAAATATATAATTTAATTTCAGTTTTCATGTAACAGTTGTTATGTTTTATCATTATATGTTTGGTTGAATCAGTATATTGATGGCAGACCTAATAATTTTTAATTGTTAAAATCATATCCTTATATAGAGGATTTTTTATATTATATGTTTACATAATTAGCTAGTTATTATAACAGTTGACTATGTATTTTACACATTTACCGCCACTAATTCTAATGTTGTCTATATGTGCCTTAACACGAAATTTTGTGACTTTATATTTCAATAAAGTAAATGAATACATGGTCATGACTGAGTTGACACATTTAAACACACAAGGTGTGATCAGTTTTGATGAGTTTAAAGGCAATGGATCTTTTTCTTCCAGTTGTTAAAAAAAAAAAATTATAGACAAATATAATCATATTTGAAATCTAATTAAGTGTATGATTTTATTGTATATCAAATTTAAAATATTGTTTAAAATAAGATAGATATTTTGAACATTCATCAGACGCTCTTCTATCAAAGACACTTACTGTATGAAAGTAATTCAAACTACTGTTTGATTTCTGTTTTTTCTAACCAAGTTCAAAATGAAAAATAAATGATTGAGCCTTATAAAGTTTATATAAAATAAATATAACTGTATTAAAATATATATATATAATTGTATCATGCGTCAATCAGAATGTCTCGTATTATATTTTTGAGTTAAAAGCATCAAGAACAATGTGTAAAACAGATGCTTTATCAGATTTTATAGTAGTAATTATTCAAATGAGCTTAAAACCAAAACTCCTTTCATATTTGCATACACTTAAAGTGTTTTAAACTACCGTTGCATGACGTTATATAAGACGCAGTTTTTGTAATTGCTATTTAATTAATATTTAGTCCATCTTAGAGCACAATGAGAATATTTTCTCTCAGCATCAGTGAACTCTACGTAAGTATTTTCACTTTTTTTTCTCATGCCGCTCCAGGCACGCGTCTTTCGCTGTCATTACAACGAATATTAAAATAGTTTTGAAATGCTCAAGTGTTGACTCGTGATGTAGTGACCATTACGTACTGTTACTTTTAATTTGCACATGTGTAGCTGCTATGTCTATCATTTGTTTTTTTTTTCTTTCATAATTTCAGTGTTTATATCGCAGCTAGTGATGTGGATACACTTTTCGGTTCCTTGTTTTACATTATTGTTCTGTAAGACGCACAAAATGTGTTCATAGTTCGGAGTTTGAATATTTTGTAGTGCATGCTTTTGATTGCACCGTAGTTGAAGACGACATGACTAATTCACAGGTAACTGGTATTTGATTTTAGTTATTATTTAGTAAGTTATGCTTGTAATATTGTTTTGGACGTGTGTTATGCTTGTGTGTTTATTTTTTATAAAATATGAAGTACACCGTGTTTTCTTAAATTGTCTAAAGAATTACACCATGTGTTCTCAGAGGCACTGTACTCTATACAACCTCTTTGGGTCATGTCGAAGCGTATTGCGTGCGTTAAAAAAACAAAAAATGGATAACTATTTAATATTACTTACTTTATTAAAATTAGCGCATATTAGCATACACGCAAACACAGACAGGAGAGTTCGATATCTATGCCACAGACAGGCAGACAAATTGAAATTGTCTATTGGGAAGATACAAACATCTTTCACACGGAAGAACAAATTATATTTTTAGGTTGAAAGCCGGTTGAAGTTACATCAAATATATTGTTATTTTCTCATACAAAGAGACACGTTTTTCGATGTTCATGTGAAAGTGTCAACAATAGATTTAGTTATTGCACCCAAGTAGTAAGTTAGTTTTTGTAAACTTTCTACCAAGCCGAGAATGAGCTTACTCATAAAAAACATTTTAACTATTGGTAGTAAAACCATTTCAATAATTTAAACGTGTTAAGAGATTGGACCCAGGGGCGTTGAGACATATTATGGCTTCAACTAATATAGACCGCGAATTCAAATCCATATAGGAAGGTTGTAACTAACTTACTAAAGATAGCAGATAGATCTATCTGGATAACGATTTGTTTATCTATCCATTAATTGCGTATCTTCAGTTACATCATTCAATGGAAGATGTAGGAATAGTTGAAAAATACGAAACTTCTATATGAAATATCATTTTATGAATAAAATTACGTACATCTTGAATCGATTCTTATAATCCCAAAGTACATAAACCTCATATGTATGAATATAAAAAGTGGAAGTATTAAAACTGTTATTATAATATTTTCTTCTAATATCTATCGTGTATGTAGGTACATACATCTAATGACCGGTACGGTACAAGAAATAAAGACATGATAGCTATTCTGATTGATTTATAACAGATAATTGTTCGACACGAGCTACAAAGAAACCGGCTTCTCTAAAATATTACTGAACTAAATACGTCTTGAATTTAATCAACTTCTTTCAGTCCGTAACCGCTTCGAATTATTAACAAGCGCGTTCCACTGAAATAAAAAAATCACAGTTAGTGTTACGGCATCTATAATAAATAATTTAATATAAGGAAGTTGTTTCTAACCATCAATAATATATACATATATAATAAAGTTGAAGAGTTTGTTTGTTTGTACGCATTGATCTTTCGAACAAGTCGGATTAAAAAATATTCTTGCATTTTATATCTTATTTATTGAGGAAGGTTCTTTATATGTTTACAACTAGAAGTGCCTCTTAAAGTAGCAAATATGCAGGTAATATATTTATTGAATCCGGTGAAATCATATAATATAATTATGTTCTGTTTACTATGTAGATTTGAAAACTATATCAAACAACGGTCATTAAAATACCATTGGCAAGTATGAGTATACTTGAACACTTAGCAGTGTTTAGTTCTGACAAAGGAAGTTTTCCTTGTTATAAGACGACACATAGAGCGACACAACTGCAAGAGTTCTATTTGGCAAACCCTCTTCATATCTAACTACGTCCAGAGAGGAGTCCAACCTCTCATGCTGAGCTCTTAGAATATTCCCTTGGGGGCCCTCTTCTCTTTTCGCGTGTCTCACTACTACCATACACACATAACAACATTAAGAAGTGAAACAGCGCACTAATATCGCATTGTGAAAAGGCTGTTAGTGAGCTAGTTCTCCCAGTTGATTGACAGAAACTCTTAACTCACAATTTTTGGGGGTAAAATAATGCGCCGTAGATTGGATAATGAATTAGATAAGATATTATTAATCTCTTGAAAATGTTGTATCAAAACAAGTCGACTCTCATTCAGTCACATCATTCATTCACTCATTGAATCTTTCAGGTATGGTTCCGTGGGGTGAGGAGCTCGAAGTTCCGTCACGTGTATGGGGTTCCCTTCAAGAGGGAGCGATGCTACGACAACATAAAGATCACCAGAAATGCTCACGATTCCAACTTTTGTGCTGTCAATCCCAAGTTTGTTGCGATTGTCACTGAGGTGGCTGGAGGGGGGGCCTTCCTTGTACTACCCTTGGATCATGTAAGTTTTATAACGAAAAACGAATTAGCTTAACGTAAACCTAATACTCTATGTTTATCTATTTTTTTTTACAACAAAAATAAATAGAAATTTGTATGAGGTATTGGAGGTCATATCCAGCAGATTACTGTAAAATTTCAATCTCTGGCATTTAAAAAAAAAAAGTAATAAGTGGCGCCTCAGCCCTTAACGTGTCCTATGTAAATTACATACAAACCCGGGTTAAAAAAGCAAACCCTGCCCGAAATTAAAGTTTTAAATTCTTATCTAAATTACCATTTCTTCTTATGTTTTAAGTATATTTATGTATAAAAAAATAATAGAAATGTATGGTAATATACTTAATAGTGCCCCATTTATATTAAGTGTTGATATTCCCTGCATTAGCTATTCATACTAGCGAGTACATTAACATAGTACAATAGACTAATGCGACACTTAACACGAGCTACACCCACCGACACCACACATGTATGCAGTTGTAAAGCCTAGTTTACATTACTGTAACTTCGAAAATGTCACGAGCTATAGTATTATCGTATTTTAATACTAGATAGGATAATTATATAAATAAGATTAAGAAACAACACAAGTATTATTTTTTATAATCTATATAAAATAGTGTATTCATATCCTATTAATTATTGACGTTAAATATAAGCTTGCGTGTTAAATTAAAAGGAATAGTAATAAAACGGCAGTATTGTTACAAATGTGATTCCCGAGCGAGCTGTGTCCAATTGCGCTGTAATTACTTTTCTTAATTGTCAGTATGTACGTCACCATGAAGAATAAACGAATTTATTGCATGGCTATATTTTAATTAAAAGTTTTATTAAATTCAACTATAGCCAACTAAAACGTAATTTGGGTAGTATTTGGAACTTATTTTTATCTTATCTTTACATAATACACTGATGACCCGCTACCGTCATCGAAATCAATACATCGCCTACCCTACAACAATTGACACAGATAGAAAATTCTTATAAATGATGCATGACGTTCGAAGAGACAATTCATTCTGTGTATAAATGTGTATTCTTTAACATAAAAATACTTTTTTATTTACAATTTTGATCTAGTTTTAATAAAAATATATATTTGTCAAAAAGAAACCTCCTTTTTTTTTTGGCTTCGCACGGTTCGTGCATTTACCCAAAGAATAACCTTTCCGTTCTCATAATACATAATTTTTAAACCAGACATTCTTTTGTCTTTCCAGCCAGTTACTTTTAATATTTTTCTCTCCAGCCAGTTACTTTTATATATTTCTCTCGAACCAGTTACTTTTAATTTTTTCTCTCCAGCCAGTTACATTTAATTTTTTTTCCAGATAGTTACTTATAACATTTTTCCCTCCAGCCCATTACTTTTAATATTTTTATCGCCAGCCAGTTAGTTTTTATATTTTTCTCTGCGGCCAGTTAGTTTTTATTGTAATATAACCAGCCAGTACTTTGCTTCCAGACCGGTCGTCTGGATTTCAACGCGAGCCGCGTCACGGGGCACAAGGGTCCCGTACTAGACATCAAGTGGAACCCGTTCAACGACAACGTCATAGCGTCGTGCTCGGACGACTGCACGGTATATATTATACATTCATATTTTTCAGCTTTATTATTTAATATATTGCAAATATAGTTTAAATTGTTTTGTGTTTACTTTCAAAATATGCTGTATGTACACTTATACCATATAATAAATGCTCTCGATTATTAACGTTGATAAAGAGTTATCAGTACTTGAAGCACGTACGTCGAATATCGTGGATTTGCAACATTTACACGTTCAATATAGAAAAATATTATTGTTATAAAAAATGAGGCTAGCGGTTCCAATAATAATATTATAATATATTAAAATAATGCTAGTATGGTTTAATTATTTTGATTATGTAATTAATTATAATAGCATAACCTGCGGTCGAGTTCGGCCGACTGAATAATAGCAAATAATAGAAAATTTGGTTTACAATGTGCGCCGTGCACTGTTCTACCACAGGGAATTTAAATGTAGACGATGAATATATTATTAATTATATTGAGTCCTTATTTTGTTATTTTGAATGTTATAAAATATAAACAAATTTACACAATTACAAATGTGTAACTAGGTATCCCAGTTCTTTCATTAAAAATATCAATATATATAGATAATAAATTAAAACAACATTTCATACATATATGAATAACTTCAATAACTATTCTTGGACGTTTGTCTAGGTTAATGAATTTAAAAGAACCGGGGTTTCTGACAAGCCAATGAAAGTATTGGAGTGTATCAGGTGAAGCTGTGGCACATCCCGGACGGCGGGCTGTCCATGCACCTGACGGACTGGCTGGTGGAGCTGCACGGCCACAAGCGGCGCGTGGCCTACGTCGAGTGGCATCCCACGGCGGAGAACATCCTGCTCAGCGCCGGCTTCGACTACCTGGTGGGTGTACCGTGCATCACGACACGACACGGCACGACGCGGCCGCCTGACCCCTGCTTTATTTTTCTAATTTCGAAAATTGTATAGCCCTTATAAAGTCGATTTATATTACATTGTTTAAATTTGTAGTGTTTGATGTGAAAAATGATTACTGAAATGTGACTATCTGATGTAAGGCACGCAGAACGTCATCAAATGTTAATATTTTTAGAAGTGTAGACTTGAAGTTGTAAGACGCTCATCCCGTGTCTGGGAATTAATTATCGTAATGTTATAAAATGATTATCTCTTTTCCAGATATTCGTGTGGGACGTGGGCAAGGGCGAGGCGGTCAAGATCATCGACTGCCACAGCGACGTCATCTACTGCATGTCGTTCAACCGCGACGGCTCGCTGCTGGCCACCACCTGCAAGGACAAGAGGCTGCGCGTCATCGAGCCCCGGCGCGGCATCGTGCTGTCGGTCCGTGCTCTGGCTCCTACACACTCCTGCACACTCCTACACACTCCTACACATTCCTACACACTCTTGCACACTCCTACACACTCCTACACACTCCTACACACTCCTACACACTCCTGCACACTCCTACACACTCCTACACATTCCTACACACTCTTGCACACTCCTACACACTCCTACACACTCCTGCACACTCCTACACATTCCTACACACTCTTGCACACTCCTACACACTCCTGCACACTCCTGCACACTCCTACACACTCCTACACATTCCTACACACTCTTGCACACTCCTACACACTCCTGCACACTCCTGCACACTCCTACACATTCCTACACACTCTTGCACACTCCTACACACTCCTACACATTCCTACACACTCTTGCACACTCCTACACACTCCTGCACACTCCTGCACACTCCTACACATTCCTACACACTCTTGCACACTCCTACACACTCCTGCACACTTCTGCCCACTCCTGCACACTCCTACATACTCCTACACACTCCTACACACTCCTACACATTCCTACACACTCTTGCACACTCCTACACACTCCTGCACACTCCTGCACACTCCTACACATTCCTACACACTCTTGCACACTCCTACACACTCCTGCACACTTCTGCCCACTCCTGCACACTCCTACATACTCCTACACACTCCTACACACTCCTGCACACTCCTACACACTCCTACACAATCCTACACACTCCTATACACTCCTACACACTCCTACACAATCCTGCACACTCCTACACACTCCTGCACGCTCCTACACACTCCTACACACTTCTGCCCACTCCTGCACACTCCTACACACTCCTTCACACTCCTACACACTGCTGCACACTCCTACACTCCTACACACTTCTGCCCACTCCTGCACACTCCTACACACTCCTACACACTCCTTCACACTCCTACACAATCCTACACACTCCTACACACTTCTGCACACTCCTACACACTCCTACACACTTCTGCCCACTCCTGCATACTCCTACATACTCCTACACACTCCTACACACTCCTGCACACTCCTACACACTCCTACACAATCCTACACACTCCTACACACTCCTGTACACTTCTACACACTCCTGCACACTCCTACACACTCCTGCACACTCCTACACACGTCGCACGTCATCAAATATGCATATTTTTAAAATTACCTTTAAGAAAATTTTAAATTTTATAAAAATGTACCTTCAAATTGTGATACAGAATATTAAATTTATCAAAAGAAGCTCAGAGACACGACACAGGTACATGTAAGTCACTAACACGTCCTCACTCCAGGAGGGTCCTTGCCACTCCGGCACCAAGGCGTCCAAGTGCACGTTCCTGGGCGGCCAGGGCAAGGTGCTGACGACGGGCTTCTCCCGCTACAGCGACCGCCAGTACGCCGTGTGGGACCAGCACGACGTCAGCGAGCCGCTCGTCTGCGAGACCATCGACAGCTCCTCCGGCGTCGTCTTCCCCTACTACGACTACGACACCAACATGGTTCGTGTGCACTTTACATTTATTCACTTTCTTATATATTTAAGCTTTCGTAACACCACGGCCGCCGGGCTGCTCTAGTCGGGCAAATACCGGGAAAATGAACTCAGTATATGTACAATATACTTTCTTGTAATTCTTACTTCAATATATATTAAATCATAAACATTAATTATAAATGAATGTGTATTAATCGGTTGACTCGTGTGATGTTATGAACCGTTCGCCGGCAGGTGTACTTGGCGGGCAAGGGCGACGGCAACATCCGGTACTACGAGGTGGTGGACGAGGCTCCGTACGTGCACTTTCTTAACCAGTTCCTGTCCGGGAACCCTCAGGTAGATTAATTTATATTATCAACCTATATTTGTTTTCTATAAAATAAAAGTGCCTAATAGATGACAGCACCGGCACGATAAAGGCGCTCGTGTATAGATGTTATTTTCGAATTTTTCGTTGAGATCCGATGACATCTATAGATATCATCGACAAAATATCGTACTACCCTTTAGTAATTGTTTTTTTTAATGAAAGGTTTATATTAATCTATTTCTGAGTTTAACAACGTGTTGTTAAATATATTAAGTTCACTATGAAACCTTTGAACCTCACAAGGCCTAATATAATAAAAACACGCCATTGCCTTTACTCGTACACTACTCACCTTACAGAGACGACTTCGACTCAAGAGCTTTGCATATATGTGATTTTCTTTAAATTTATAGTTTAAATACGATAAGTTATGTTTGATTTCATTACAAGATAATGTTTTAAAACAATATAAGTTAAAAGAACAGTGATTTATGTATTTCAAGTGTTAATAATGTAATGAGCGTGCGGTGACACGACACCGCGACCTACGACTACTGCGACACCTGACGTCATTAACTAACAACATGACTACTTTGTAAACGATTCGTGATCTTTTTGTATGACAGGTACATTAGAATTACACATAAATGAATTGGCACTTTATGTTTTTGAAAAAGCATATTATAAAGATGTTAGGGTGAAAAAAAAATTGCAATATTGAAATATTTTTATTTAATCAAGTGATTAAAAGTAAAATGTCACTGTCACTGTCTTCTGAACAAATGTTTATATAAAATTGAATAAACATTCAAACGTTTTGGCATCCCAATGACTTGTTATCGGCCATTTAAGTGGCTGTCAAGAATTGTAACACGGGTGTCTCATGACACAAACAAAAAAGAGTTGTAAGTGTTTTGTTAATGATGAATGATGTAATTGACAAAATGACGTTAGCGACGGGACGCGTCGAGAGGTCGCGGGTAAATTAAATAATCTCCACATGGCTGTAGATGCTCATAGATATTCTCAATCATTAATTTCGTTGTGGCGTCTTTAAATAAAAACAGGTCTCTGTTATGTGAGCACATTGCCGTGTCCCGTGTAAAGTGAGTCCTACACGTGTGGTCGTCCGCAGCGCGGGCTGGGCTTCATGCCGAAGCGCGGAGTGAGCACGTCGAGCTGCGAGGTGTTCCGCTTCTACAAGCTGCACACGTCGCGCGGGCTGTGCGAGCCCATCGCCATGATCGTGCCGCGCAAGTCCGACTGCTTCCAGGTACGGCACCTCGACGATAAAACACGCTCCCGTGTACTGCGCGTAATACATTGTGCACGCGTGCCTTGCTGCAGGAGGACCTGTACCCGGACACGGCGGCGCCGCAGCCCGCGCTGGCCGCCCGCGACTGGCTGGGCGGAGTCAACGCGCCGCCGCTCCTCATCAGCATGAAGACGGGTCAGTGTATAATACAACTGATTTAGCGACGTGCCACTGACACGAGCCATAATCTGTTCTAACATTTTAAATTACATTACCTATTTTCCTGTTTTTGTTGTTTATTCATTGGATGTTTGTTCATTTGTTATATATATTATTCCATATTTAAAAATCTGACAGAATATATCTTTAATCTGGTAACAAAATTAATATAATTCATTTTAAATTAATTTTCAACTTTATATTGTAATATAATTAATTGTTAATATATTTCACTAATAAATTAAAATGTATAATAATAGTTTAGAATACAACATTCATACACTGTAGCCGGTCGCCGGTGAGTCGTCTCGGCCCGCGGTGTGTTTGTGTGTGTGTGTGTGTGTGTAGCACTCAGCTGACTCTTATCTATTCAATGTAATGTTGTTTAAACATTTGCCTGTGACAGTGGTCGCCTTGTCGGTACAGTAAATGGATAAATAAATAGTACTAAAGAATAGTCAGATTCCCATAAACAAATCAATAAACCGCACCGTCTGTACCCGTCAGTAGTATGGTGTAGTAGTACGGTGTAGTAATACGGCATCCGTGTCCAGGAGTGACCATCTCGACCCACAAGCCCCGCAGCAACAAGGACGCGCCGGCGCTGCAGCCCCAGGACGCCAACAACAGGAAGAAGTTCGCCTTCCTCTCTCGGGAGACCACGCCCGACTACCGCCCGCTGGCCACCTGGCAGGACAACCACGACGACTCACAGGTACACTTCTAGGATTCTATTTTTGTTCACTCTCTACACACATTCGTTTATTATTTCACAAAAGGAAAGCCATTCTCACGTACTAGGAGGAAGGAGAAAAGTTCATAGTGACAAAAAATATTAATTTAATAATTACAAAACAATATACGAAATTTGTGAAACGACAGTAAAGTAACATTGTGTCATCCGTATGACTATAATATGATCCCGGCGGCAGCTGCAGCTGACGGAGAAGGGCCAGAAGACGAGCGCCAACCAGAACACGAAGTTCCACCAGCTGCAGCGCATGTTCGGCAAGCAGGCCGGGGACGCCGAGCCCGTGCCGCTCTACAAGCAGATCAACCAGGGAGACGTCTTCCACACCGAGCACGAGGTGAGCACAGAGCACCGCTTACTGACTCATCACTAGGCCTCCTGCGCTTGACTACAACAATATGCGAGGTATCACAAAGACCTTTCACCAACAAGGGCCGATCATTAATACGAACTACAAATATAACAGCCATCTTGAGGTAAGAACTATTTATTCTATTTAGAATTATTCACATCAACCGTCTGGAGTCTCTGATGAAGGTACGAGGCCACGAGATGGAGCGCCTCACGTCATCAGACCGGCGGTTGAACCACACTGCTCACTGGTCATGGATTTTATAGCTTTAAATAAAAATTATGTTACCTGGCTTAAAATATTTGTTTTCAAAGATATTACTTACTTGAAGGTACTAGTCTAATGACGATTTTTTATTAAATCTGGAAAAATAGCGGTTTCAATACATCCGTTGAAAACTAAGTAAAGTTGTTTATTAAAATGTATTTCTTCTCACCGTGTCAGATACACGCCATCCTCGTGAACATTGACCGGATCACTCGGCCACGGAGGATGGACGGTTCTTGTACTTACAACGTGACCGACTGACACATTCACTATTAGTAGACTGAACGAGCTCGAGTCACACCCATCTAATAGTTTCATGATCTGTATCGCTTCACAGTTGCGGCTCGCTTTCAACCGGCAAGGCGAAGAGCTGAGGATCGTGAAACGTCAGCTCCAGAACAGCCAGCAGCGCGTCCGGGAGCTGGAACAACTCATCGCCTCGCTGCAGTCGCGCCTGCACTCCGACGCTCCTTAGACTACACGGCTAAAGCAATCCTGTCTCTTGCAACACAATGTTTGTGGCTATTTGACAAAAATATTTCTGCGTATGAGGCTTGTAACTCTTTGACTGTTCGAAAATATTCTGCTCTCTTATTTAAGATTATTTGAGGTCCGATACCCATTTGAGGGAGTTAGGTTTGAAACAGTCACACGATGGCTCATCACTATGTAACCGTATAGCGGTCTCTTAGGACCGGAGTATGTCACACATTACAAATTATACATTTTGAAAAAGGTTTTACATCTTTAAAATAGTCGAAAACCTTAATAATAATAAACACATCGATGCTAAAAATAGAAGAGTTTAGTGTTAGTGTTCTTTTTATTTCTAAAACTGCATTTGCCTGCATTGTGATAACAAAAATATATATAATCGGCGTTTAACTAACCTTCAAGACACACTCGCTGCATGCACAAAATATATGATTGAAGTGAGCGCTCGCAGTACATAAAACAAACATCGTTGGTTATTAAAATTATTATTTACTATATTATTGGAAATTAATCTAGGATCAGATTCCAACGACGCTCAAAAATTTACTACATTTAATTATTTCCTTAATTTTGATTCTAAAATTATAAGATATATTCTATATAAGGAAAGAGAGATAATGTGTGAACAAATCACTCGATGACAGCAATGAAAGGAAAGTACTAGAGGTGGTTACAGTGCACTGAGAGCTCGGACACGGCGCGACACACCGCGCGACGCACCTCGCGACACACCGCGCGACATGACGTCATCCATTATTCCAGAACACACCGAGCTACCTACCAGCTGAACAACATCTAAACTGGGAGGATTATGTCTTAAATATAGTAATCCAACAAAACATGGCAGAAGTTTATTAAATCGCAATACAAGCGTCAGACGCAGTGTTTCACAGCCATCTAGAGCAATCTACATATCTAGCTTATAATTATAATTTTTAAATCTTTGCAGACCGCGATTAGACTGTTCAAGATGGATGCTATTCAAAAGCATCCATCGGCACAACATCAGCATACAAATTTCCACTATACATATTATTTCGTCCAGAAACAATTAATAGAAGCAAGACAAAAACCAATATTACAGATTTTGCATAAGAAATCAATTTTATTTCAAACCCCGTTTAAATAATACTAAATGAAGATCTTATTAAAGGTTTGTAGTAACTTTCTCCGGATACCCGGTGAGGTTGGGGCGCTCTTGATAGTTGAGAGTCGACGTGGAAATTCAATAGAACGCGATAACAAAGTAAAAGAAATGCTCAGACTATGACAACGTTTGCTCCGACTCGGTCTCAGTGTCGCTCTCGTCTCGAACAGAGCGACACGTGTTGTGTGTTAGAGTGACAGCGGCAATAACAATGCCTTGTATTTATAACTGGTACATTATGTATCCTCCACTTTATTTTTAATTCTTCGTATATAAGATTAGCTTTTTGTGTTCATACACAAAGTGAAGATGAAGTTGTAAGCTTTGTGTGTCTGTGATCGCTTACGACCACAGCTCGAGCCCTTACCGTTGGTTGTCTCGTCTATGTCATCGTATCAATTTATGTTTTTATATTGTCTAGCTTCGTATTAGAGCTGCAATTATACATTAAGTTTGCTATATTACTTTATTATTTTAATATAAGCCAAACGGCCTTGCATTTATATATTCTCTGAATGTTTTATATATGTTTCAAATTATGTGAATAATCATGTAAAAAAAGGGAACAAGATTCTATCATTCCAAATTACTTTAGGTTTTTTTACCACGACATCTTAGTGAATGAGGCCTAATTTTAATATTTTTATTTTCTTTGGCCTATAAAAATATTTGCCACATTTTTGTGATGATTTCATAATATTTAATATTATGTAATGTGTAGCTTTTATATTGTATTTGTGTGAATATGTAATATCTTTGATGTGCAATGTAAGCCATAGCGTTGTCAATAACATGACATTTTCTGTCAGTTTTGCTTTGAGCACTGATTTTAAAAGCACACAATAAAGTTTATTCCCAGTTTAATAATTAAGTTTATTTTGTTCGTAATTGTTTTTAGTCTGATTGAGTAGCGTTACCTGTTAATTTTAATGCTGTTTGTTCCTTGATTTTGTGTGACAATGATATATTATTATGTAACTAGTGTATTTGCCAGTATGAGCTCATTATTAAGGTTTTTCTTATTTACAATTTATTCTGTTTTATTTGTGACTTCATAATCATAAGTTGATTAAATTGTATTACTAAATTGGATATCTATTATAAAATGACTACTATATTACAATTCTGTTTTTAATTAATGATTGTATTTGATAATTTGTTAATACAAATATACTGCCAATTTCATAATAAATTGTACAAAAAATACCTGACATTTTTGTACATCAAAATAAATGAAATTTCAGTTTAGTTTTTTTATTAATTAGAAGATAGGTGCTAGATCATATTAAAGGCTTGTTTGTGGCTTGTATGTTTTGTAGCAATTTTTTAAATGATTAAAAAACATACATATTTAGTAGTGTGCTAGGTAACAATAATTGTCTTCAATGCTGAGAAGCAACTGAAGGTATTAGATTAAGATAATAAACTCTCTATTTTTCATAAAATTGCAATTAAACCATCACGGACCCTTGCAAAACATTTTTTTTATAAAACTAATCATTAGTCTCTGGTGATTAAAATAATCTTTTATATTCTAGTTTTAAACTCTGTTGGGTTGCATATTTCCACATTCCACATAAAATTATCTATGATACCTTAGGTAAGTGAAAATGAATCAAAAAGTATTATTGCATATAAGCTGAGTTAGTAATTTAGTTAATGGCTAAGTCGATGTTAATATTTATTGTGTATTTTTATATCATGCTTGTGTAGCACAAATTTTCAATAAATGTTTGAACATTTACAGCATTTTCTGTTCACAATCCTATCTCTTGCTTTATCATTATATTTATATATATTATTTAAAATGTATATTCTTCATCAAATCATGGACATATTGGGAAATAAGAGTAATCAATACAATTCATAATTATTTATTATTATTATATTATTTATATACCTATGAAACTGGAACTATTTTATTGAGATTTCACATTCAACAGCTTAAAAATTAGTAAAAAAGTAATTGATGAGTAGTAAACTATAAGCATAGTTTTTTGTCATTCTTAGGCATTGCACCCGTCAGAACTACAAGTGTAAATACATGTCCTGTATTCTAGTTTATCACCTGGCTGTTGAACGTAATTACAATAATTACCCAAATCCAATGACGAGCAATATCTCTTTGTTCCTATTCCACCTGTAATATTAAAAAGAATTTATTTTTATTGTTGTATTGTACACTATCACTTAAATCAAAACCCAATTCTTATTAATTATGAAACTTATTAATACTAATGACAAATATTAAACCTACAAGAAATAAAGAAACAGAAATTAATATAATGAGGAATCATTGTTACACACTCTTTAATACAACTAATAATAATCTCCCTATCCATAGTTACCAGAGTTATAGTTTGCTATAAGACTGTTTATATCATAGCAATGCAATGTTACTAAATTATATACAGAATCAATATGAAATCAATATCAATATGAGTTTAGTTGAGACACACATAGTGGAGTAATAAATATACAAATTTGTTAAATATTAAAATGAAAAGTTTTGTAAGCTACATGTCTTCTTACAATTTCTTAGATTGCATCAATAGTGTCTACACATGATAACATGAGTTGGTGCTTTTTCTGTAATTGCCAGACCAGTATAAAGTATGGCATAAGATTGTAAAAGAAAAACTTTACTAATGATGTACACTTATTTTTGACAGTAAGTGATTCAAATATTACTATTTTACTTTACCTTCAAACCTTCCCACGTGTTTGATACAATATTGAGCATTGTGAATACCTTCACAATTGATTGGCTTCAACTGACTGCTGCTGTCCAGGACTTCATTACATTCAAATGGATCGTTAGAATCCGTACCAGAACATTGGTAGCAATTTATACAATACACTATAAAACAGACCAGTAAAATTAAACAACATGTCTCACTCAGAATATAAAATAAAATAAAGCCTAAGTGGGCATTACCTTTTGAAAGGGAACAAATTGTTAATAAAAGTACAAGGTATATTTTCATTTTTATAATTTTTTATTTTCAAGTAAATTTATAAAGGATATTTTGTTAAATTGTAGACTTGTAAATATTCCTGACTTTAAATAAAACTTTATCCGATCCTATTTGTTATAATTAAGTTTTAAATACAACAACAAAGGCCGCCTACTTACAAGCAGAGGCTCAGAGACATCTGCCAAATCTGGTCTCTTAACGATGTGCCGAGTACGGCTTAACTCGTCACTCGAGTCAGACTCGATTCCTGCTGTAGGCTCGCTTACTCGAGTACCAATAAATTTGGACTCGAGTCAGGAAGAATCGGTTTGTACTCGTTGACTCGATTCTGTTATGCGAGTCCTACTAACTCTAGTATTTGACTTAAGTTGACTCGTTCATACTTGATCATTCTATACTTTGGGAATGAAGTAACACACTATTATACTTGTTTGAACCTGAAACTTTTTTTAATTTCTTTACTTTGTATCAGTAACCTGTTACTGTAAGTTGTTATTATTATTATTTATTTATATGTAACAAAATGGTGGAATATATGAAAGTGTTTTAAGAAATTATGCAACCAACGTAATAGATTAAAATTCAAGAAAATTGAAAAATACTTTTTCTGAATAGTTATTTCAGCTATTTTTTTATCAATATTTTGTTTTGACCGATATTTAAAATTATTTTACCGTAGCTTTAGATACCTTAGTAGATAGATACCTTCCCAAATGTTATATTGAAAAAAGTACTTTTTTGTATTATTATAATGCTGGTTTGATTTAAATTATAGCTGTATCAAGAGGTCTATCAAGAATAAAGAGTTCATATGAGCATTTTTACAGCTGTGTCCCAAAGACTCATAGTAAATATCTCATGTCTAATTCGTGACGTAACCTTGAATTTAAGAGACTTAAAAGACAGTTTTAAGTACGCCTAAATTTAAATGTTCGAGTCTTGATTTCAAACCTTACTCCATGGCTATTTGATTCTTATAAACTTTAATTTGATTAGCTTTTCGATAAGAATAATGACTTACAAAGTTTGTAAAAAAATAAAAGAACAAACATCTAAAGTTAGTAAATAATTTTAGCAAGTTCTCTCTTCTTGATGTGTAATAAAACAAATAGTACTTGATCTCATTTTTGGTTCCTAGATATGTTTTGATTTGATTTTTTATAATTTTTCAAAATATTTTCATTATAAATGTTTGATTTATTATAGTTGTGTCATTATGTTAAAACTTTTACTCATTTTAAAATCGGTAACGGACCGGAGTTCAGGCTGGACACAAATTTTCAGACTAGAGTTCTAGACTTGAATTTCTAGACTCGAGTCAATACTCGAGTTTTGAACTTGAATCACGGAATCGAGTCAGGATTCGAATACTGTATAAACTGACTCTCAACCTTTATCTCGCGACCTATGGCTCGGAGGTCAATGAAGATCATTATAAAAATAATTCCTTAGATGATTATCTACAAAAAATGTCTCTTGCATTTTTTGTAAGGTTACCCGTTTTGGAGTAGAGCGCTGAAGAAGCGACTACATTTCACTCGTGATACATTGTGTTAATATTACCTATAGTATATAAACACTCTTTTAATAAGTGTTGTTACAACACAGAACTCACCAGGTCCATTATGATGCTGGATGGTGCTATGTCCCTTCTGGTCAAGTGAGCCTATATTTATTGCGCCGCAGCGGCTGTTGTCTGCTCTCCTTCTTTGTGTTTGCTATCATCACCTGGAATATATATTTAAAAAAAAATATCAATAGTAACCATCATCGAACTGGGGTCTCATCCAGACAATTGCAGTGATTTGAATATAGAAGAGTGAGAGTATGCAGAGGAAGCTGCATTCTTTAAAATCAAATGATTATATCAAAATTGCATACCTTAATTTTATCAGCAACAAACCATTCATTTTGGACTAAATGGTCTCTCCTTACGCTAGTTTGATAGCGATCTCCATTACAATGCCTATTTTCCTCTCTTTCTCTTCTCTATTCTTGTCCATCTTCCTATTTTCTTTGGGATTCGTGACGGCCATTATTATGGGAAATTAGATTTACTAAATCTAAGATGTGTATTCTTGATCCATCGAGTTCATAGTAATAATTATAAAAGAACAATCTTTAGAAGCCTGTTTAGACTAATAGAAAAATCAATATGAAAGTAAAAAAGTATCAGATTCTCCACACTTGCTAGATGTAAAACTTTTGAAATAGCTGTTAATAAATAAAAAACTAAGGGTATCATCCAAAAATTCTAGCCTTTTCTAACAGAAATATAGTTCTCCAGAGTTTTGTTTATGTCAGAATTTTAAAATAAGACAAGCAGATTTGCAAAAAAAGGCTTAAAATTCTATGAAAAACATAAACTTAAATGTATATGTAACTTAAATGTATACTACAATCAAACAAATTTCTATGTTTCCTCTTGGTATACTTGTCTTTATCCTTTTCATCTTATTTTCGCTCTTGGCTCTTGGATGTGGAAACCAGCTCCTATGCAAGAGCAATAGTCTGGTCTTGCTTGGTATTTTGTCTATTATCTAACTTTGTTCATCACTGAAATTAAAAAAAAATATTGAAGTTGAGTTATAACAAGCATGTGATGTATTATTTATTAATTATATAAGAGTATTACCACACAGTGCAATATATCTAGGTTTTACAGATAGTAGATATTGCCTACACATACACATTGTTAGTATATCGATAACAGATATTAGGGCTTACTCTCAAAAACTTTTAAATAAATAATAGTTCTAAAAATACAAAGTATCACTACCACATTATATTTAAATTAAATTTGTTAATAAGATACAAAGCTTCCAAGCTTCTTAGCATTCCATGGATTCACCGTGCGGGTGCCGGGCCCAACGCGTTGCAGGGAAAGGAGTGCAAACAGCTCCTGGGACTTGCGACCCAAGTGTAGGTTTAAGAGGCCCTTTAAAATGCGCATTCACGCTCACCTCAACTGGTTGCGCTCCTCTCCCTACCCAACCAAATTTGGAATGAACCTACCAATGCCGCCTTTGCAGTACGTTCTAGAAATGAACCGACGATAGTTCTAGAGAGGCTAAGATCTTTAAGTAGGTTATAGAGAAATTTCGCTGTTATACTTCTCGCTCCCACTTCTACCGCGCACAAATTGACTTTTTTTTATGTAATAAGAGAGCAAACGAGCGTGGGGATCACAGGTGTAAAGTGATCACCACCGCCCACGAACTCTTGCAACGTCCGAGGACTCACAAGAGCGTTGCCGGCCTTGGAGGTGGGTATAAACGTATAATTGAAGCGGATACAGGTGTTAAGTAAACGATCAAATTTATTTAGAAGTACTTCATTGGCGTCGACATAGCACACATAGTCATAGTCAATGATAAGCAGCAGGAACAAATAAACCAACTGTAATTTAGCCTGTTAGGGGGGGAAGTTTTTTAGTCCTTACAGTGGGTGCAGTGTGCTATAAAATTTACGTGACAATTTAACTTGGTGATTCCAACTAAGACGGCTGTCTAAATAGTTTCCTATTTTTTTTACTTTAGAAGAAAATGTTATAATAATGTTGTTAAAAATCACATTCGGTAAAGAATTTCAGTCAATATGGGACAACTGACGGAAACTACCAATAATAATAGATTGACACTTGGGTGGCATGGGTTTACTTTTAAACCAAAATCGTTACACCTATGCAACGTATTGACTGGATTGTTCGATTAAATTTACCTCTTCTGTATGTATATAGAGCTGCAAGTCATCGGCGTAAAGGTGGTAACGACAATTTAAATTAGAGGTAATAGGTTGATTTATTTCAGGGCTGCCAAACTTATGTATGATAAGATGTTTAAATAAAGAAATATCCTATTGTTTACCGAGGAAGCTGGGCCCCTTTGTATCCACGTTGCCCTGGTTTATAACCCAAAAAGCCCTTCAGTAGATCTTGTCCTGTTTACGCTCCATCAAGCCTTCTGTTAGCAACAAAAATAGTAAAACCTTAGTTAACTGAAGTTAAAAGATTAAAAGTTGAAAAATGAAGTTCTTTGAGAAAAATTAAAGTGGCCAACCTAACTCAAGGCAATATTGTGGTATTTTTTACAGAAAGCTGACAAGCTGTCGACCGTGTTTTTCCTAATATTTAATTAGAAACTAGTTAAAATACATAAAGATAATGTTTTATTTCCTATACATGATAATAAACTAGTACCATTAAGCATTACACTAAAATGTGTCCTCAATGACAAGGAACTGATACTAACAGATTATTTGGTTTATTTTTTCTCAAGTGCGACTTTTTTTTAAATAGCTTGACAACTTGCCCCTGTCATATCATATAAGTACAGTAAAAAACGGTAATCTTGTCACATTTTACGGATCCTGGACTGTTATAAAGTAGTACCACACTCTCACAGAAAATTTGAAGCCATTAGCTACATTCATTGAATAACAAATGTCATGATCTCCTCCCTTTCAGCATATTTTTTTCCTGCATATCTCTTCATTCATCAGGATAGCTATGCATTGCATCTTTCCATATTTGCAGTTGTTCATGGGCATTTTATATTAAAATGTCTATAGAATGGGACCATCTGCGTCGATTAATATAAAAATAGCAAATTCATTAAAAATAAAAAACATAACTTAAGTAGAAATTTATTTATTTACCAAAAATACCAAAATGGGAATTAATTTTCAGTACTTCATCTTAATTAATAAATACACATAAAATAATTAAAAGCCAATATATTGATTGTAACTAGACCTAAATATAAATAAATGGTTGATATTTTTATGTTAGATGTGCCATTACACCCATCTGTGCTACAAGTGTAAATACATGTCCTGTATTCTAGTTTGTCACCTGGCTGTTGAACATAATTACAGTAAACGCCTAAATCCAATGACGAACAGTATCTTTTTGTGCTAATTCGACCTGAAAGGTTTGGTATAATATTAAAATAAATTAATTTACATTAGTAAAGCATTTCATACACTATAAACTTACCATTAATTGCTGTGCAAGTGCTGAAACCTTAAATACTAGTGCAATGAATTAGTGATTGGTTTGAAAATATATCAGTATATATAGCAAAATATCAAAAACTGTCACATTTTTTAAAGGCTATTTCAGTGTCATTTTTAATGGTTGGTTAGCTGAAAAAGCAAAGCGAAAAAATATATAAAGTTAGTTAACCTGTCTGTTTAATACAATACTGGGCATTGTGCACATGATCACAAGACGTAGCTTCTAAGATCCCTCCATTCAAATTCATAAGACTGTCAGAACACTCCATATTGGATGAGGAGTTACATTGGAAACAATCTAGAGCATTCCCTATGTAAATACCATAATAGTAATTAGTAAACTTTGATGTGTTATGTAATGTTTTAATAAATAATATTATGAAATAATAAACAAGTCTACAAGTACCCTATTAGGCCAGAAAACTTTACAATTCAAATTTGTTAGGAAGGGTGATTTGCATAGAAGTTAGTTGCATATTTATTTACAAGTGTTATTTGTAATAAATTGTTAGTAAGTGAACAGCATTTCAAAATAATCTACTATAATATATCTTTATGTTTACACTTACAAATCACAATTTTTGAATGCTTACTTTGTAGTTCTAACAAATACTGCTGTCTAAAAACTACTTGTTTTAAGGCCTTGCTTCAGCGAAATAACTTAGAAGAAAACTACCTAGCAAACACATCCACTACAATAATTAAAATGTTAAGAAACAAAAAAATTAAAATATTTTCAAATTTAATGTTTTCTCTAAACACTAATATATGTAATCTAATTAACTTTTTACCTGTTTTAAGGGCGAATATCATAATAGATGATAATATAGTCAAGTTTTGCATGTTAGTATGTAATATATACATTTTTGAGTATCTTTTATGTTTTGTGTTATTTATTATTGATAACTTGGCAATACCTTACCAGAACACATGAATTTAATGTTACAATTTGTTACGATAAAAATTATTTAAAATCCAATTTACTATTGTTCGTATTTTAAAAATTTAATTTAGCAGTAGCTATATAATGATTTTAGTCAAAACAAGTACACCGAGGAATGGGTACAATATATATCTCTGAAATTAATCAATAATTATAATTTATAACTTAAGACTTAAGATCAGTAAATTAAAAATTTCCACTTAAATTTCACTTAAGCTCTGAAAAGTGGACAGTTAATCATTAATGTTGATGTTGATGCTTGTCAGTGTTACCAGAATATTTTTTTCACGAATCGCCTTGCCGGAGCGCGCGTGTAGCCCCGAGATAGCCCCATCATGGTGCACAGATTGTTCAGGCGGGAAATTTGAAATAAATTAATGAGTTTATTATTGCTCTTATATTTATTAAATTCGTACTATTAATTAACAATAGTTTATTTTAAACAGAGATAAAATTCAATTATTAAAGTACAAATATCTATCAAAGTCCTTTTTTTTTGCATAAAAATGATTTGTTAATCAAATATTTGTGAAAAAAAAAAATAGCCGAATCGGCTACCTGTAGCCAGCGGATAAAATATTAGCGCCACTCGGTAAGGGAGATAGCCCCATTGGCGCTAAATAGCCCCATCTGGCAACACTGGTTGTAACTTGCAAGCATTTGAATTTTTTTATTGTTGTAATCAGATACAGGCAAAGGTTCAGAGCCATACAGCCTGCATGGTTCAGGATCTAAATTCTAACACATTACTTTAACTAAACAGAAATACAATCTTTTAAACATTATTCTTAATCCCGTTTTTGAAGTCTTCTTTGTTTGAACAGTAATTATATATAAAGCCTAAGAAATATACTGAAAAGCGACATTACACATTTAATAAAATGATTTAAATATTCTGAAAATAAAATGAACCAAATTCTTAACAATTATAATATTGCTGATTTGTACTTTATTGCAAAATAATATGAATATCGAAATAGTGTTCCACTAGTTTATGTGACACAGTGAATATACATTAAAATATTTTTCTTCCATTATAATTATTTCAATATCAGTTTTTACTCTTAAAAATTAAAGCCGCAATAAATAACGGTCACGGATATAAGATACCTCGGGCTTTATTAACAAGTAGTGTAATTAATCAATGGACACTACAGAAACAATTAGTGTTCCTTTTCGGAATCCATTTGGCTCAGTATAATGTACAAAAATGAGGACCACATTTTCGTACATTTTAAGCAACGCCGATGAAGAACTATTTTTAAAATTGTTTTTATTTTTAATCTCGATCGTTTCTAGCTGTTATGTTAAAATATTCAATAAAATAAAAAATAACTATTGTGAACACTTTTAACAATATGGAATGAACTACTAAATAAATATTTATATACAAATTGTTAATGACTTGTAAATATACAATTTGTTTTTTTTAATTAAGTCAATAATTATTGACTATGTATTCTAGACCTGAAATAATGCGACAAAATCTATTAGATATAATTAAGCTTTAATTTGCTTTGAATTAAGCTTTAATTTGCTAGATATTATCGTTACTGATACATGACATATAAAAAAGGTAAAAAAAACCAGGAAGAAGGATCTCTTACTAAAGAGATCCGCATAAACATCATGACCTTTGTTTAAACAGTGTGATATTCCAGCTTTATTTTGGACCACCATGTTGTGTTAACACGGGCCATAAAAAAAATATTTGCTTGCGGCTTTGAACACACGGCTATTTAAGTTTTCGTTGTATTTTTACTTGGAAATATATTATATTTTTATTTACCCGGCTGTATTCACGCAGAAATCAAATCGGAATCGCGGCGCGACTCCGCCACGCTCGGAGCTCATGATTAAGGACCTCGAATGGGTTTGAAACTAGTCGGGCACATTCCGATTTAATTTCTGTGTGAATACAGCCGGGTAAATATAAATATAATAGACATGGTTCACGAAAGTTTAAATATAAAAAAAAAGGAAATATTTTTTTTCCCGCTTACATATCTTACGCTTTAATTACATATCTTAAGGTTTAATTAAATAATGTTTTAGATAGTAACATATATAATTGATTAATAAGTAAAAATATGTAACAATTATTTATACATAAGTATTTGAATCATTCTTACAACTCTCTTTTTCCACCTTCTAGGACTAGGAATTGCATTGTTTATTGTTGGCACTTGGCAACACTACGACTAAATGTAACGAAGTCTAAAGTACTTGGCGCGTGCGAGATGACGCGCCGGTTAATTTTTATATTTCAGTAACTGACGTAATTTGTGTGTGCACGTTTTATAAATAAGGTGAATTGAGTTGCTTTTTATTATTCGTTAGGGTTTTTATTAGTGAAGTGCTTATTTGTGGTTCTAAATAGTTTTATTTTTATTTGCAGCTTTCATAATGGCCGATCAAGTAGATTCCATGTCAGACGCGGAGCTCCGCACTAAACTCGCTGAGCATGGGTTTCCTATTATGCCAATTACAGCATCTACTAGAAAATTGCTGGTTAAAAAACTAAAAATGGTCCTGGACAACAAAACCAAACCTCGTAACAGTGTGGATAGTAAAGTAGAGAATAGACGGTCACTTGCGCGATATTCCAGCGGCGAGGAGTCTGATTTGGATTCTACTAACAATACGAAGGAAAAACGCGGCCGTCGTGCTACTACTGGCGGGGCTATGCTACCGCCGGTGACTAGTAAAACAAGACGAATTCCGTTAAAGAAAGATTCACCAATCAAGCGCGATACCGATAAAGGCTCGGAATCAGAGGAAGAAAAGTCCCCTGTACGAACCCACGAAGAAGTTGAAACTGTAACTACACGTCGTGTTACTCGCACATATGCAGCAAATGAGCAAGATGACTATGAAACAGGTTCAGATAGTGATGTAGATAGTGAAAAGAAAACATCAAGCCCATTGAGAAGTAGCTCAAGATCTAGTGATTATATTTCCAGTACCTTACCTACTCATGATGTGTCTTTAAGTCCCCCAAGGTCATCAATTTTTTCTCGTCCGACCAACACAAATTTTTCATCTTCATTGTCATCTTCTGATCATCTAAATTCTATAAGATCTCGACTGGGTTTGACATCTTCATTGGCAGACCGCCCTTCAGGGAGCTCCTTTACATCTAATTATACTACAAATACTTTCCAACCATCAACATCTACCATAGATGAGGTAGAATCTCCTTATTTAAGTAACTTTACCCGCCGTCTTTCTTCTCTGAAAGCTGAGCCACCAAAACATAACACGTATTTGGACAGAGACACTACTAATGGTAGTCCATTACTACCCCGCAGGTCATTCATATCCAGCGTACCTAGATCTGACATTATTGATTATAAAGCAGCCAATGATAAGAAGTTTTTGAAAAACAATCTTGTGTCTCTTGCCCTTGTAGCTCTTGTTGCACTTTTTTTTTTTTGCCTTATTTTTATGTATATAGTAAAAAAAAATGATATAACTTCTGTAGTGGATGACCAGACCAGTGTAATACCTTTTTGTAATTTAAATATACCACCAAACAATCCTGGTATCAACTGTGTGCCTAAAGCAGAAGTGGATGATGCTAAGGATCTCTTAAAAGCCATACATCCTGAATTGACCGCCCGGGCAGCAGCATATAAATGTAGCAAGCCTAATGCTCTACCATATCTCAAAGAGAGCGAAATCTTAGATTTGATTAAAAATAGAGGCAATGATATTGATATTACCAAGTGTACAAAAGATTTAAACAATTTAGAAGTCCTTCTTGTTGAGAATCCAAAGTGGGGATTCAATGTTGTTCAACTTAAAACTTTGTATAGTGATCCTGAATACACAGTTATAAAATCCACTGACAGTTTTTCAAAGTATATAAGAAAAGGCAATGTTGCTTTAGCTCTCTCTGATCCATCAACCCCTATCTCATGTCTTTTTGTCAACACATTGTATTCAGCTGGTACTACATTTGCAATTATAGGTGTTTTGTCTGTATTGGTCTTAGGTCTGCAAAGGCTTTATAAATATTATATAAATTATCAAAAAAAGAAGAGTGAGGAAATGTATTCAATGGTAGAGCAAATTATAGATGTGATTTCCCAAGAGACTGTAGATAGTGGCGAACCATACATATCTGTTGACCATGTCAGAGATACTCTGATATCTCCTCAGAATAAAGAAAAAATGGCAACCATTTGGGATGCTGCGGTAAAATTTATCCAAAAAAATGAAAGCCGAGTAAGGACGGAGGTGCAGTCAGTCGACGGAGAGGATTGTCGAGTTTGGAGATGGATCGCTACGCATGGTAGTCCAAAGCGAAGTACTTCGTGGCAAGGTCAAGCATTCGTGACTCAGGAGGGCTCTGTTAATAATCTCACTGTGTCTCCGACACCATGTTTGAAGATACGCAATATGTTTGATAAAAATGATACGAATCCTAATTTGAGGACGGTTATCCAAGACGTCATTCTAGAGAAATGTGATCGTTGCAACATACTGCATATAGACATAGAGAGTACTTCTTGCTGTGTTTACGTGAAATGCGCTACGCCTTCTGACGCCGGTATCGTTTATAAGAATCTACATGGTTGGTGGTATGAAGGAAAATTGATTACAGTTAAATACCTTCGTCTCGAACGTTACATGCAGAGGTTTCCTAACTCCCCTCTGACCGGCCTTTATTTGAAACCATCACGTCTTCGAAGAACATGGGACGAATAAGCTGATGCTGGTTCATAGCACTCGTCTTTAATAGTTTGTGTCAAAGAAATGTTCTTGTGGTCATACAGAAGTTTGTTCTTATTGTTGCAGACAGTTCAGGCCTATATTTTGAAAAGTTATATGTTTGTGTTCTTGTTGTTAGAAAGGATTTAGTACATTATTACAATTTTATATCTTATTAAAGTTACGATTTTTGGATAGATAGATTGGAAAAAATCTTTATCTAAAAAGGTTTAGGACTCTAATAGATAATAAATTGTTTGCATAATATTGTAATTAATTGTTTGTGTTGCAAGAGTACTAACAGAGATTGTTATGAAAGTGCAAACAATCTGTTGATTTGAATACTTTTTACATTATACTGGAAGCTTACGAAATACAATTATCCCCTTATTGGACATTGTAAATATTTGACATCACAAAATGAAATAGTAATGTAATATTAACAGGCAGTAAACACCTGTCCTTAATTATTTGAATTTGTTATTATAATTTACAGTTTTGGAACAAATTGTATATGACTTAGTTTTAAGTAGATTAAGTTTTTAAGGACTAAAGTTTTCCTTTTACCAATTGCAACAAAAATGGCACAAAAAGTTATACTTGTGTTATTTCTTTGACATTAATTTAATTTTAAGAACTTACTAACTTCATACTATATTCTAGCATTATTTTCTATGATTGATTTTCACTTTTAATAAATAAATTAGGAAACATCTTGTTTTCTTTCATATCGAAGGTGAGTAATGAACTAACGACGGAGTTTTGGAAAGACTGTCTCCTCTTAATAATTAATGGTTAAAGAAATACAATTTAATTGCTAATATTTGTTTTATTCAAACAACCAAGATATTTCAGATCTAAAATATATATAACAAATCGGATCTTTGAATTCGCAGCAATATAATGATAAATAAATGCATTTTAAACAATAAATCTAAAAAAATATGCAATAGGTTGCTATATATAAAGAAACATTTCTTTATGTATGTGCGTATGAATCAAACATACGTAACTTATAAACAATTTGAATATAAATTCCCAACGAAATGAAAACCTTTTTTGTTAGAACATTACCGAAAACACAAGGTTATTAAAATTTTAAATATCTGATGAATTATTTGAATTGGATCATCGACAAATTTTAAAGATATTGTGTATGTCTACAGGAAGGTATGTCTAAGTGTCGTAGTCGTATCGTGGTATGAACCATAAGACGGCGTGACAACGTACTAAAGAAATATATTATTGTAGATAATTAAATATGGCAGTCGCGTCTGTCATCACTTTTTGTATTCAATTTAAGTATTTTTAAAGTTTTAACGGTCTTTGGTTGACATTTAAGTGACAAGTGACGTGTGCTGTTACACATTTTATTGTTATTATTACACATGTAATATATTTAAACTGTTACAAACGGGCTTTGATGTGCTTATTCAGATTACTATCTCTAAATATTGTCTGGTTAAGATAAAAATTACAATGTCGAGGCAAGGAAAAGTGGCAGATTTTCGGATTTTCATATACATGGAATAATGTATTATACAAGTACTATAATTTAATTAGATATATTCAAAGAAAAGTTTTATTTTATGTGGAGAATTGTTCTTATTGTGACATTTTACTAATTTCTACAGATTGAGATTGGCCATTTTGTAAACTACATGATAACAAAATTAAAAAAAACACAAAGTATTTTAAATTATAAAGGTTTTAAAATTGAATGGTGACTCCTGACACGAATATGATATATAATTTTAATATATCTATAAGTGTTAATTATCAAATCTGTTAAGTAGATCTATGGTAAAGGCATGTCATTATGAAACGTTTTCTCTATAAAATTGATTAATTTACATAACTTTATTTGTATAAAATAAAAAAATCGACTAAATGGTATGGTAACAAAAACATAAAACAATTATATTATAATTTGAAAACCGAATCTACATACTTATTTTCGAATTCACAAAATTATCGTCCGATACTTTTCGTTGTTTTTTCTTTTCTTGACAAAATAAACGTTAGTACAGAAATCAGAGTATATTTGTTAGTTAAGCTAGTATTGCACGAGGTCCTTGATAGCCTGAAGACAGCGCCAGCGGTCGGGCAAATAGAAGGGTTCGAACACGTGAGGGAAGGGAGTGTCCCATCCCGTAATGCGGGAAATAGGAGCCTCCAGGTGCAGGAAGCACTCCTCCTGAGAATGTTGGCACGATAAGACATTTGTAGAGTTTGACAATTTAGTTTATTCTTACTCAGTAACTGTGCTTTACAAAAGAAACCAAGCAATAAGTATGTATTACCTGAATGGTGGCTGCCAATTCGGCACCAAAGCCACAAGTAAGAGGAGCCTCATGAGCGATCAGACACCTGCCTGTTTTCTTCACTGACTGCAGATATATGAATATATTAAATTGATATATACCAATGATTATTAACATAAATATTTATTTTTATTTTATTTAAATCTATTTGTCCACTTTGAGTCATTACCAGTGATGACAATATCAAACATACATAACGTCAAATGGAGGTGTCAGGAGGGCGAAATAACACCTTTTGCAAGAACCCCTCTCAACTTAAAATTAATATGATGAGGTTTGCCCTGCTCTGAGAAGATTTAATATGAAATGAGCAATTTGGGAACAACTAGAACCATCGCAATCAATTCGCTGGTAGTAATTTAAAAAATAAATAAAAACAAGGAATACAGTCATAATTTTAAATTCTTTGAATTTATTGCTTAAATATTCTCTAGGCCTCATTTTATAGATCCTTTGAACAGCCTTCTTCCGCCGCACAAATATACGATAAATATTACTAAAATCCCTGAATTTTTATACAAACTGTAAACTCACATTACAGACAGTTTCCTCATCCCAGGGTTGTATAGACATGAGGTCAATGACCTCACAACTGACCCCCATCTGTTCTTCCACAAGTTGAGCCACCTCCAGCAGCACATGTACTTGTGTGCCCCATGCTATTAGAGTTACAGTACTACCTGTGAAAAAATATATTTTTCAATTTATACATTTAACTGAATGTTTATTTAATTTACTATACATACTAGCTTTTATAAGTTACTGTGTTTGCACTAAACCCCCCCCCCCCACTACCACCTAAACTGTATACAAATTTAAACATTTCTATACTTACTGTAATACTGTAGCACAAACCAATTTCAGGTGAAGATGACACAGTTTTTCAAAATGATTTGACATCCCATATGTTAAATTTGATAATATGGTAGCACCACAACAAATTTCCTCAAAAACCACTAGTATTAACTATATTATATATAGATTATAATAGACTTGTATTTTTGTTAGTTATCTATCATTGCATATCTTAACTTTTTGAATAATATATGTACTTGTTTATTGTTGTCTATATAAATATATTATTTATATTTATTTACCTTCTTTCAACACTTGAGCTTTCCCGATGGGAATAGTATAGCTGTCAATAGGAACGTCTTCAGCAGCTGAACGATATAATATTTTGGGCTCTAAGAATATACACGGATCTCGTTCTTGGATACAGGATAATAAGAGACCCTTAGCTGTTATTGGACCTCTGGGAACTATTACCTAGAATATAAAGTTAAAACATATATTATATGCATATATACATACTAAATATTATAATATACATATGTATATATATACTAAATGTGAGTTATAATGAAAATAATGTACAAATATGTATATATTTTTTAATACCATTTAACTATGCTGTAAAATGATTATTTATTATGTTGTATAAATATATTTAAGAATGTATTATCTTCAAATACAGGGTCGATTTGTTGATTGTTGCTGTACATCACCAGACGTGCTGCGCTAAATCTCCAGAAAATATAATATTTGCTAGAAAAAGGTGTGCAAAAGTCTTAAACCATCAACGTGAGTCTAGCTCAAAGAGAACAATTACTTTTATAAAGAAAAATGAAGTTTACATTACATTTGTTCTTATCAGTGTGACCATCATTCCACACTTGATAAAAATATTTACGAACACTTTATGTATTTTTGTATTTGGTCGATAGAGTTTAACCGTCATGTTACAGCCAGAAATTTTAATAAAAAAATAAATTAACATAATCTCAAAAAAAAATTAAACCTTAAGTCCTGCAGCATGAGCAAAGAAAGCCTCCGGGCTCTGCGAGTGGTACAGCCCCCCGTGACCCACGGCCCCGCAGGGCGCCCGCACCGTCAGGCCGCCGCAGTCGAACTGGCCCCCGGAGCGGTACCGAGCTTTGGCCGCCTCGTTCACTAACTGAAGTCAAAACAAGACAAATTCACTTACTTCATTTATATATACTATTAGATGATATTTTGTCTACAAGCTCCATCCATAGCAACTTTGATTTAAATGTAGTCAATTTATCATTTCATATTCCCTTCCGATTCCATCTATTGTGAAATTTAATTAAAAGAAAGTGTGCAGCAGGGTACAGGACACTACATATAGTAAGGAGTGCTTCATATTATTTACATGTTCAGCTCTCCTTATTACAGTATCCTGTTAAAAATCTTGTGCTGTGATTTTTAAAAGAAAACAATGTAAATCTGTGTAATATAATAACTAAAGTCACAATCATTAGAAGCTATATTAGTAATAATTACCTGATCAAATGCTGGGAAGATATAATCTGCAAACTGTATTTCGGCTATTGCTGTTGCTCCAGCAGTTGCCAAACCAATACCAAACGCTGCAATGCCTTGCTCACACAATGGCGTGTTAAACACTCTTTCCTTGCCATACTTTTCCTGAAAAAAAAAATAATACATTATAAATGTTAATACATTGATTATCATATATATGAGTTAGTTCTAGGTATATGTAATATTGTTAATACATTTTTATGGATTTGGATGTATAAGCTATCTAAAAATTTGATGATCATTAATTTTTAGGTGTTCATATATACATTATATATTTCACTTTGCATGTAAGGATAAGAGGTTATAAGACATTGAAGCTACAGCACCCAGACCTTTTAAGAGTATTCTTCAGTATTATTTTTTGTGAATTTCATTTTCGTATTACACTATATATTAGATATAGCTGTTAGTATGTTTGTTGTCTATGAATGTTAATGTTTAAATTTGTATAATATATATATTTTTATTTACTGTTGACATAATGTTGATTAATAAAAAATAAATACTTTTTATTAATCAACATTATGAAATATGAAATTAGTTATATATTTTGAATAAAATTAAAATAAAATGAGTTTACTTATTTAAGTAATTTCATAACTAATAACTAATTACATAACTAATTTCATATTTTCTGTGATTTAAAATATGAAGTTTGAGGATATAATTTTGAAAAAACTCTTGCTATGAATAGTATGAAAGCATATATTTCAAGTTAAAAGTATTAGCTACACTCGATTTCTTTATAAAAAATTATGTTAAAAGAACATAATAAAAAAAATATATATCTTGGTTATTTTTGAGACAGACAACATTTTTAAATTATATCATTTATATGCATTATTGAATTGTCAATTATTATATTATTCAAATTTCAGTGTAGTTACTCTAAGAGTAAGCTACCACTTGCTTGTAATACAGCTCTGCTGAGAAGAGCTGGCCAGAAACTCAACAGTTGCTCTTTTTAGATTAATTTAACAATGTTTGATGTTTAGATTAGAATATCCTGTAAGTGAGTCCACAGCCAAAGCTCTACAACCTAAGCTTTTAATAGATAAAAATATGATCAACTAAAAACACTTGTACTCTATAATAAGTTTTAATTAACAAAATACTTTTAATTTTAGATTTAAAAGTAAGACAAGAAAGGAAGGTTTAAAATATCTTGGAAAATGCACTCAAACCCATAAAGGATGTCTAAACTCTCTGAAGTAAAAATTCTGCATTGTTGTTTATTTTTATTTCATATCATTTGTCTGTCACTGTTTATATAAGTATCCAAATTGTGACATATAAATAATATTTTATTAAATATGTACTGAGAAACTACCTTAAGAATACCAATTTCTTTAAAACCATCTTAAGGAATCTCCAGCTTTTAAGTTATAAATAACCCACACAGCTCTGTTTTGTAAAATAAATATAGAATTAATTCCTGCAGCACATGACATACTGTAAGATTATTACCAATGTTCTAAGAGAGAAATACACTAAATGAAAATAGTTTATTGTCATTACCTGCAAACCTAAGGCACATCTAAACACTCCTCCAAATCCAACATCCTCTCCAAACAAAACTGCAGTGGGATCATTTTTAAGAGTGATGTCCATTGCATTGTTTATAGCCTGCATCATATTCATCTTCTTTGTCTCACCTATTATAGCATATTCATCAGTCAATTAATTTAGAACAACTAAACTTATAAAGAACTTTTATATATTAAATAATATCATACAAAACCATATCAACACATATGTTTACAATATATCTACTAGACTTAATAGTCTAGTATATAAGTATGAGGATACAAATTTGTACATTACAAGTATATGTAAATTATTCTATATCCAAATTATAACCTAACCAAGCTTATGGATTAAATAATTTCTGTTATTTACCTTCCACTGGTTTTTCAACATCTGGATGATATATAAAATGTGACGAAAGTCTTGTAGAATTATTGTTAACATGTTTTACTAAATCTCGGAGGTTAAGAACCTTTTTCATAAATAAACTCATTGTTAAATCTATGTTACGTTATACCGACCGGAAACGTATGTAAAGAATAAATTAAATAATTCTTCTTATCTGCAATTATAATTACTGAACTTGATAAACAATGATAAGCCATGACGAAAGATGTGTTGTGATTTCTTATTTGTAAGAAAAATAAGTTTGTTAGGAGTTTTACAGATTATTTTAAATTTCAGCCAAGAGATTGAAATGTATTTGTTTTATATCTCATGTTACATGCAAAAACTACTTAGTTAAAAATCGTATATTCTTTATTATAGTAATATAATGTTGTATCCACTTTCCGTCATTGCTTGGCTATAAGCAGATGTGTCAAATGTCACTTTGCAGTCTGACAGCTGACATATTAAAATAAGCACCGTAGCCAGGTAGCATTCTCAGTCTACGGTAAACACTGTCTTTTGCCAAAGTGAAGAATGAATATCTGTATAGGTATTAGGAAGGTGCGGAGTGCTATTTAAAACTATCATTATAAAATAATTGTAATTATGCCAACAAAATAATATAGTAATAATAACTCTTTGCTATTTACCGCAAATGAATTGTGTGAACAAAGATGATTTTTTACATTACCCACTGTTGAACCGGCATACATTGCACTCCTGCTATGTAGCAGGAGTACGTATGTACATATGTATGTAGCGTAGAAATATATTTGATATTTGTTTTTTATATATGATGTTTATTCAATACAAATTTGGTATAAATATTTTTTACATTTATAGATTAACTAGAGATATATAATAATTCTTAAATACTTGTACAAAACAAGAGGTTCTAATATTATTATTGACTTTGAATGTTGTAATTTAATTCAATTTTATGATTTGTGTGACTTTGCATTTGCAGGGACACATTAACTTCTTTTTAATATAAATGTTAATAAAATCATGTATTCCATACGATTAGTTCCTGGTGTCTATTATATAAGTATCTATCTTGTAGATATAATTAAAACAAATAAATCATTCTGATAGTTCTCGTGCCTGTATTAAGAAGTGTGAAATATCTCGGCGGCCTATCACGGATGGCTTCTGCAATACACGAGTGAAATGTGGATAGTGTGAGTGGCGATTTACAGCAATTACTATTTAAATAAAGTCTAATTAATCTCACTAAAAAAATCCTATCGCAATCTGTTAGAGGACGTACACTTCCCTAGTTTGTATTTACTTCTAAATATAAAGGTCGAGATAGGTAATGATGAGACTGTTTTACGTTCAGAAACTAGTATTAAAAAAATTTAAACACGCCTAATATATATCTATATAGTAACTATATCAAATAGTTGATAGTAACCTCGCAAAAAGTCATCGGCCGTTCGCGTCGTGACTGAAAGTAAAAGTCGGCCTCACTTGCAACAAACAAACATGCATAACATTACATATTATATACGAAACACGCACCGCTATAAAGAGGTCGCTCATTGGCTGTTTAATGTTGATATTGAGTATTTTAAGTTATTCATAAATTATACTATTAATAATTGATCAATTAATAACCCCAAAAAAAAATGCAATCAAATATAATTTAATCAATGAGAGCTACCTATCATGAAGATTACTGTTTTGACTGTGAAAAACAGACAAAAAATTCGGATCATGCGTTTGGGAGGTATTATAGCTCACACAAAACAAAAACATACAATAACATACACATATAGATATATGTTAAACTTATAAGACCTCTCCTGATCTTGGAGATAAAAATAAATGATGTTTGACCAATTCAGTGTACACTAAGAAAGCTGTACAAGACGACGTCTCAACCAAATAATAATATAAAATTAAATACATACCTACTCAATCATTTGTTAATAAATAACTGGCTATTTTGATATTTATGTTATTGATAAAAAAGTTTAGTTATGGCAAAATAAAGATTCGTAAAATCTTTAGCTTTATAGTAGTTAGACATAGATCATAGTTGTTCAATACTTAGATAGATATGTATATTTTTTCTGCAACTTGGTTTTCTTACCGATAAAGAACATGACTCGACAATAATACATTTTATCTGAACTTTAAAAAACAAAGTATTCTAATAGGCAATTGTATATTTCATTTTTATTATCATTTAAGAAATGTTTATATATGGTAGTTTGATAATTTAGGTTAACGACTCGCTTGATAGCGTTATAAGTGTAGGAGTAAGTGTAGAGTATTAGTTTTATAAGATGTAAAAAAAATATATAATTCAAGACTTCAGAAAGGAAATTCTTCGATTTATTATGGTACGTAATTTAATTCCTTATAGTTAGCAAAATAATTTCTAAATTTATAAATAAATAATTTACTGAATTTTAATATTAATTTTAATATATAAATAATTTATTGAATGCGGATTTAAATAATTCTACATAGTCTTAGTTTTATTAAAGGAAGTCATAGTGTATTATATCATTCAAAGCTAAATTAAAGTAGCTTGAATTTGTCCAGGTTACAATTTATTTATTTACGGTTCCTCTGGGAAGGAACGTATTGTTTGTTTAATACCCGATGCGTTAGTTTTTTTTAGAGGTGAAGGTTTTAAAGGTATACGACATTTGTTAAAATTTTCATTCCAAAAATATATCCTGAAAAAAAAACATGACGTTATATTATAACTTTCAGAATATAATTCACATAAATTAATCGCTTAAATTAAATTATTCGCTTTTGAAAGAAGGGATAAAGTTTCGGGGAAAAGATAGAAGATATTAAAAATATAACAAACGATATCGTCAAAGGTACGAATACCTACCTACTTGAAATCCTGGATTCATATCAAACGCAGACTAATAAAAGAGATAGTGACATTTTTATAATAAAATAATCAATAAAATAACACTCATTGTAACACAGTCTAATACTACTCGTATCAAAGACGGTTTAAAAATCAAAGACGGTTTAAAAATCAAAGACGGTCATACATACTAGACGTTCTATAAAACGTTTCAACCACTGAGTCGCTCATTGACAAACTTATTGAATTGCAGCGTCGTTAAAATGTAATATAACACTTGTAATATAACTCTTTAGGCATTAGAGTTCAACGAGTTTAAGAATCCGGCTGTGTTTTAAAGTGATCACTAAGTTAAGTTACTTAATACTATATAACGTAATTTTGATGATTGGTATGTGATATAAAATTATATAATTTGCCATAAATCTATGTACAATAGTAACGTGGCAAAATGTGTTCATATGTTTTTTAAATAAATTGTGAAGTGTTGAATACGTGATAATGACCTCAAAACAAAAGTTTAAAAATGTTGTCTGTTTATCTTTTTTTATTTTTCATTCATCACCCAAAAAATACTGAGCGGGTTTTGATGATATTATTGTGGTTTAAGGTTTTTGTTTCAGTCCGCTCCAGCGCTGGAGTACCTTGTCGTGAACGTCGGCGACTCCATGTCAGCGACGAGACTATTTTACGTTTAAGAGTTAAAATTGTATTATTTATACGTGAGTTTATGAATATTATTAACTGACTACCTAACTCAATGATGAATACTAATACATATTATAATACAAATAAAAATGTTGGGTTTTTTATTATATTTTTCAAGATGTCATAACTAACACCTTATTAAGATAAACGTAAATGAACTACTCGGACATGTTGGACATGTTATGTTTATTAATATTATTAAATAAATATAGAATGAAGAATCTGTCTACACGTCCGTATCATGGGCGGTATCCCAAAGGTCGCGGGTTCAGCCTATACCGTGTTGATTATTGTTTCGTTCGATGCTCGTTTTAAAATTTAAGATGCTGTCACTTCGATAGAGACCCGCTGACTGAGATGGTCTATCTCGGGTCATGATGCCCTTAGGTACAAGAAGTTCACAATATTTTTTTTATCTTTAAGAAGCTTCTCTTAGCAGTACTGATTGGAACTATAGTTTCGAAACCTCCTAATGCCGCCATTCTACCTAAACACAAGTACGTCAGGCATTAATTCTCACAAATGAAATATGTAGGTAGGTATACTAATAATTGATACCTGGCAGATGAAATCAGCATCCGGAAACAGCCAGTACTTATTTAAATATGTACTAAGTTACTTATTTAAAAAAATCTTGTTTATTCTTTTTTATTTTTGGTATTTCCCTAATAATATAATTCTTCGTTCCAAGATTAAAAACCGTTATTAAAGTTTATTTATCGTTTCAAAATATACTTTCACAGTATTTCCAATAAATTAAATAATGTTTTACGATTAATTGATAATAATTGAAATAAATATATGTTATAATACATTAAGGAATTTAAAAGTCGTTTGAAATTAAGTACCTTCATCTGCTTATATTTAAAATCGTGAATTTTAATATTTATGGGAAATGCAAAACATTTTTAATTATAATCGGATTATGGAGATGAAAAGCTGCGGATAAAATTGAAGGTAGGTAGGTAGGTAGCTGTTTCGAGAAGTTCAGTCAATAAAAATGACTCATTAAGCATAAAACGGAAGCTTTGGGAATCAATTCCTCGTAACATGAGTGTTATTGACAGGAAATTCAGGAAATATTCCTTCGAACACCATTATTACAGCTCATAGCAACAGACACCATACAATTACAGGCGTCGCCATGGCGTGCTATTAAAAAGCTTGTCTTTGGCTGAACATGATAAGCCAATATGTAAATTACCGCCCGTCGAGATACTCAAATATAAAAAGAACTTTATTTATTAATAAAACTTTTATTATTTAGACTTAATATTAATATATTATATAAGTCCCTAGAAAAAACTGGTGGATTTTTTTTCTATTCCCCACAACTTACATTTTTGGGGTTCCTTGGGATAGTTGTTTTTTTAAAGATTTATCTATCCGAACAAAAAAAGAGTCATTTCTTTATATCTTCATAATATTATAACAGAACCTTACTCAATAAATCAAATCAAACCAACAAATGAAAAGCCAAGTTTAAAATCTAGATTTAGGGATTTTACAAAAATTTGTTAGAATAGTTTTTTGTTTAGATACTTTAATCAAATATTGACGTGAATACAGCCGGGGATCTGTGCCGAATATAAGATCTGTGTTCATATATTAATAATATTATTGTGGAATTATCCAATAATATTAATCAAGACAGGTTTAATACTTTTGATGAGTTATGAGGTATAAGACGTAGGTATGTTATAGGTAGGTAGGTATTATCTCCTTGATTCATGGCTCATGTTAGTTAAATATAGCTTTTCATTCAAATGTCAAAGGCGTAACCAAATGTGCGTTTATGATCTTATATTTTGGGGTCAAAGCCAACTTCATCTACATCTTGAGAGAGCTCTCTGATGTTCAGCCATGTCCCTAACATACATACCACTAAAAAGAAGCAAAATGTCCTAGGACTAATGTATCCTAAGTACAAAACTATAATAATTTATAAATAGATATACAAAAATGGGAAAAAGGAAGTTCTGAATCGTGTTTCTAAATGTATAATTTGGGAAGACATTTCTAGAACTTACATAAAGAAACCTTATCAATATCATTGATGTGTTTTAACGAGTGTCTTGGCTCTTTCAAGTAATAGTAATTTTAATATTATCTTAAATTTGTCTTAATTGTATCCATTTAGAACTAAAATATATTTTTTTTTAAATATCTATTAACATGTGTAGCCATGTTAAGCTTATTTTAATTTAAATATTACAAAATACCGCCACGGGCAGGGCACGGTTTATTTTTCATTGTATAATAATTTTAATTAATATCTTATTATTTTAAATTATTCTTGAACGTATAAACCGGGTTAAGATTTAAATTTGACATTCGTAATTTGACACTTCCGATTTTTACAGCACTGTACAACTTCAATTCTCTGCCATATTCATTTACAGCATACCTATATAAAAATATTGTTACAAAGAGTATAGATTTTAATTCCATAAGTTTAAATAAGTATCTAATATATTTTCACCCTTATATGGTGCTCGTAGATCTAAAAGAATTTATCTATACTATTTAATCTATACATTGAGGATTGAAACGCCTGTCCTAAGAATCTTTACACACTCATAAATATTTAACCTAATTGAGGAAAATATTCACCAAAGGTCAAAGACAAAGGTAAAAAGTGATTTGAAAACAGCATCCAGTTGAGTGATTCGAAATACAGCAGTTCCGTGTTCCAGAATCTTCATAAACAAGAGTGAACTATTCGTACATTACGAGTTACGAGGCGATAATATTTTATGTCCTGTGAAGAGACCCGGTGATACACTCACGCATTATCTGCTTATCTTTTCCGTTCTCAATGCTTTTTACCTTCTGCTAGCTACGTACATGCGTTTTGACATTTGTTTTAGTATTCAAAATGGCGGAATTCTGTGCAAGAACACGAAAGTTAATTATATTGCTTCGGTTCATAGATAAACGAGTGTCAAATACTTTTTTTTAAAAGCGTGCCTCTTCACTGATGTGAAACAAATAAAAGAAAGTGTTATGAGACATTCTAAAAAAAAATACAATTGTCGGACAGTGTTAATTCAATTCAAATGTCAATTAATTACCACTAAACCGATAAAAATACAATGTATGTACACATATTCTACAAAACGTATATCATATGAGCGATTTATATACCTATGTAAATTAAATGTGTATATAGGTAGGTATTTAGTTTACAACAATTTGTAATCCAACACATTTAATATTATTCCTTCAGAGTATTGTTGACTAACTACATCTTGACAAGTAAGTTTATGAGCTAATACATTGAAATAGGCGAGACGGTATATCAAAGGGTTTACTACACGTTAAGAATAAAATACTCCTAGAATCATCAGACACTAAGGGGGGGGGGGGGGGGCTTTCTCTTGAGTACAAACCTAAATTAGTTGATACTAACTTAGTTTTAAGCATTCCTAGCGCGTTCTATACATTCAGTTAATCTAGAACAATCTGTGCTATTGTTTAAGAAAGTCACTACTAAGTTATATAGCTATATTTTTATTTTTCCAAACAATTTTTAAACTCCTATCTATTTCGATCGCACTCCACTTAGTTCCTCAATGATTGTGTAACAATGTAAAAGTTTTGCACTTGTAATATTATCAGGAGAAATACTTTAGCTGGTAAATGTTAATCGTTTTGGTATTCATGATTGACATCCGATGATAATGACTTGTCTTGTACATACGGGTTGAACTAAAACGGGCTTACAACCTTAAAATAACATTCGAGATTGAGTGAGATAGAGTTGTTTAAAATGTAGATATAAAAAAATGTAGATATGTCAAATAAGCCATCAACTTTATGAGGACGTAAAATGACAAACTATTTTTTACAGAATTTGCGCATATCTGTTCCTTCTTTTGACATGATGATTAATTTTGTTTCAAGCTTAAGAACCCTTTTTCACAGTTCATATTTTCCCATAACTATTTTTCTTAGTAACTTAAATCATCAGTTATAAAACCAATATTTCAATACCAAACTACCTTTCATTATCGTTATCGGGCATTATCCTTTGACATAAAACGTAATTTGATAAAACATTTTCAGACCTCTAATGTCTATTAAGAGGTGGTGTAAGACAGTATATAATAATTGAAAGTAACTCCATATTGATCTGTATTAGGCGTCGGCGTCTGTCAAGGTCCGCCAATTCGGCCTGCCACCAAGAGAAATATGGGGCGACTTGTTAATTATACCTAAATTTAATATTCATAACGCGCCGTCGGTCGTTTGTCGACGGCCTAAATTAAGGTCGACCTGCTATCTCCGCCCTTGTTTGGAATCGTAGAATTTTATAAAAAATGTATTTTATTTATTTTAAATATTCAACACATCAAGGAATTTACGATATATTTGATTTAACAATTTTTTATATGATATAATATTTTAAGAATATTTTTTTTCTTGTTAGAATTTCGAGTGTTTTTTATAGGCGGCGTAAGATAATTTTCAAGTCGGCTCATTTTTTAAACTCATCTCAACGTTTTAGCGGTTGTATTGAGAATTTAATAAAGCCTTTACTACCTCGGTGGCAATTTCTAAATTGAATTATATTAGGGAGCCAAGCAGGTTGATGTGATATCCCAGTATCTATAACAAATTTAAAAGACCTAGAAGTTATAGAGCAGGTAACATGTAAAGAGTATTCGCAAGTTGGACACGTGTTATTCCAGTTACTAAGCCAGTTCAAATTGCCGGCTTTACACCAAAATGAACAAATTAAAAAATAAATACTTACTATGTCCGGTCTGGGCAATCTGTTCCCTACAATACTGTTTATTTTCGAAATACAGTTCTATATTTGTATTTGAATGACATATATTTCTGAATGTCTATATCCTGTTCTTTAACTAACGGAGACATAAACTAGAGCAAAAGCGCTTCAATGTTTTGATGTGTTTTATTTTTATCTCAATACGAATTGATTGCTAAATAGATATCACTTCAAAAGCACAAGAAATTCACAGTGGGAATCATTCAATAATGAGTTTTATTCAACAAGAGGGTAGGCAATTGCAAGAAGTGTTTATATTTACATTTCATGAACGTATTCTCTAGATATATCGTATTTCTATGATATCTAAAGGAGTGATTCCGAATCGTGACATCTTTTTGATGTTAGCGCAGTAATCGAGTAATACGGTTACGAAACTAAAATATCGTGGGGTTAAGTTACGTTAGGTGGGCAAGTTGTGAATTGTCCACTCGCCGCGTTCGTCAACAGTTGAACACGGCTGACGGCAGTGCCGCGCCGATCGCCGCGCGGAACGTACGCGACTCGAGAGCACGCGACCTTCGCACCCTGATGCACTTGTGCCCTGTGTGTTACTCTCAGACCACGTAAACAAACGAAACCGCTCTGAGAAGTGCAGCTAAGTGAGATCGAAGCCACGCTAGAACGAGACGCTATCGAGTGACAGTTGCATTCTGCAGGTGCCTAGTTCTTTATTATTGAAAAGTGATTGTAATGTGGTCACGGCCGTAGCTCACATGTCCGGCCCAGTTTTCACGATCGTTGCCTCCGTCTTAGAATTCCACTAGTTGCTTTGTTTGTTGGTATACGCGGCGACTCCTAGCCGTTCATGGCTGTTCTGTGCACTTGTTGATTTAGTTTTGCCGTCGCATTGCTATTATTTCTTATTATCATTGTTATAGCGAAATAACTAAAGTACCGCTGTATTGTATTCACATCTTTAGGAGCAATTTTCCATTTTATGGCAGATCAACAGTAAGCTTTTGCTCGTATAGGACTGACGCTTGTTATTGCATTTAATAAATGTCTAATTTAATGTTTTGCTTTAAAAAACAATATAACTAATTACGAAAAGTGGACCAACAAATAAAAAAAAAACACTATGTTATATATAAGAAATGCCGATTTTGTAGATTTTCAATATACATTCCTCCGAGCTTGTTTCAATATTAACACACGATAGACATGCTTATTATAACACTTAAAAATGTTATAATTTAGGTACTAATATAATATGATAATGTACAGTTCAAATTTTGACATTAAATGCTAGAATGTTCTGGAAAGTGATAGAAACCGATGGAAAAATAAGATGCAACTTGTAACGGACATTGCGATTCATCGAAATGCACTCTCTCCAATGAATCTCTTACAATGTTAATCTTTAGCTAGTTAGTTTGCACTAACACTATTGAATAGATACGTGGTCAGTAGTTGGAGTTCTCTTTCTTGAGCTATATCTTTTAATACTTATCTGACCTGTATATATAAAACTATCTTATTTTATTTATTTACTGAACACAACGCGTCATTACACCATTATTATTGGGTCGTTACTTTCTATATAAGATTGTAATCGATGGCTATTTAAAAATACTAGTAATATATGTATATAGAAAAAACTAATATAATATCTACATTATTTATTTATATTAAATTAATATTTTGAATAAGTTTTCTTAGGCTATAAATAATAATTAAAGTTATATTTGTTATCTCTAAGTTTTAGTTGCTTTTATCGTCTAATTGTTATTCATTTGTTTTTGCTATTTCTTGTTGAAGTGAAGAACTTTTATTAGATATATTTTTTCTAGAATATGTAATACATTTATGCATGGCATGTTTTAATAGCAGAGTATAATTTATTAGTTTTATGTTATGTATAGTTCGTACCTGCACTATTAAGCGTTTATAAAATGTAAAGTGTACATTATTTTACATAAAAGTGTTGTAATTGATTACAGATGTTAATGGAATTTAATGACCATCTTATTAGAAGGTCAATTATTCTATGGCATTTGAAATCGAAAGAATGTCAACATTGTGTCCACTCGTTTTTCTTTAACCAAGTAACCTTTCCAATTTGCCTACTTTGCTTGGCGTTGCCTATATTTTACATCTTCATACCTATTTGTTTGTATGTATTATATATATAGATAATGGTTGTAAGGTTGTAATTGTAAATACCCATTAATACCCTTTTTTATTAAGGGATAAGGAACTTTTAAAAACATTAAATATTTAGGGAAGGTTTATAGGTGTTTTTAAACACATACGGCTAATCGATAACTCCGTTCGTTTGTTCCTTCCGTTCATCCGTCAGTAGGACGTTTAAAAGCCCACAGTACGCGAGTTTGTTGGGAGTTTTGGGGGCATGAAAATGTTTTCTTCCGAGTTGAAGCTGGCATTTTGACAGACGACTTTGTTGAACAGATAGTCTTAAACCCAGACACGAGCGGTTTTAGTAAATAGGAATTTGTATTTAGTGCCTAGTTTTGTATGATAGTGATCGGTAACCACTCGGAGATGAAGAGATGAGATGCTGACAACCTTGAGGGGCAGAGAGATTACAACTCTCCTAGGATACAGATGTCCAAGAGCGACGTGTACCATTTTCTCTCTGAAATATAAAACCAAGTATACATTAAATAATTATATTTTATGTTCAGTTGAAATATTTCCAAACCAATATAATCCTTCAGTTATCAATGCAATTGATTTAAGCTTTACTTAAAACAGTCTTTAAATTGAACTCTCAATTTGGACTTAAAGTACTCTAATTGTAAGGAAAGTTTGAAATGATATTTGATTATTAGTTTTAAACATATTGGGTTTTGATAACACTGATTTCAAGCGGGTTATGTCATCGACGTCTTTATTATTGAATTCTATTTACGATTGCTGTTTTATAAAAAAAGTTGTTTTTTTCCTTATGTGGTTTTTATTTTATATGTAGCTGGTTTGATTTTGTTTTATTGTTTTTGTTGGAAGATGAACTTAGATTCATAATCAATTATTTGTCTCTGATGATATGTTGGCGTTAATTGATTATTATTTGTTTGTAATACATATAAAGAAATGATGGTACGTGTTTGGCTCATGCAGATAAGAGAATCTAAATAGGTAATAGGTTTTAAAATATTTGTCTGGTAATACCATAATTCACATAAACATAAATGTTTATGTGAATTATGGTACTGAGAGGAGTTTGATTAAATTTAGTGTATCTTTTATTACTAATTATTTTGAGAAAACTCAGAAACTTGTTTGTATTAATTACGATAGAACTAGAACTAGAATATATATCTATAGCCATGTTAGACTTATTCAATAATTTTATAAATGTAGAATTGATTGATAAGGTCACGATTCGAACCTGTGATATCGAGATAACCGCCCCTAAACCTATAGTATTATATGTACCAGTTTCACGTAGCAGGCTTTTAATTCAAGGTCTTACAAAAAACTGATATTTATCTTTCTAGCTTTACCAATTACTTCACTAATAGGAAAATCTCATATTATATATTGAATTAATGATAAATATATATGTGTTATTAATTTATATTTAATTAAATAGTCGCAATGTAATGTAAATATAGGAAATTTATTGATTGATCACGATGATCTAAAACCTCATTTGAAAAGAAATCGTTTACAGACCACTTGACAGTTAATATTAGACTAGAGCGAAATTCTAGGAGCTTCTAGAATCTTCTCTTCACACTCTTTACACTAGTTTGTGCTTCGGCTTCACCCGAATACAAAACAACAATTAATAACTCGTTCTAAGAGCAATATTTCTAGTATTATTAATATTTTTCTATAATAATAAATACATTTAAATGTATTATAATAAACATATTTACAATACAAAAATAGGGTTGAAGATTGGACACTGAACTCAATTACAATATTATTTAGATTTAAAATAACAATATTTTTACCTATTTCTTATTAATCTTTATAAATAGATATACGTGTTTATTTTTTGTTCACGGGGAAAATACAATGATTGACGTGCTGAGTGTACATACATAGATATATAATGAGCGTGTACGTCCTTATCATATAAAAAAATAAATAAAAATGTTACGAATCTCATTTGATACAGGGCGTGAGTAATATTTTTTCTTTAAAATTTAAATTAAATGAACAAAGCCTTTTGAATGTATATAATTGAATATAAGCCATGACGACGCAAACGAGGTTTTTTGCAATTTAATGATCTAAAAAAATTAATCCTAGAATAATCCGTTTTAAATTGGAAGGCGTCACATACGAATGCATTGGACATGTGTGTTCCATTCCGATCCGCAACTCTACCGTGAACTCTTACAACGCTATCACAATAAACACACTTTGGAATTCCTCCTAAAAGTAATATTACTTCAAGAATATTTGATAACAAGTGCTGGTGACGTCATTCTATATCATTCATTCTTCTATAGGAAAAATTATTAACTCGTACCGTGAAGTGTGTTGTGACATTTATATATATTAATGTAATATTGTTTTTATATCGAATTACGTCATTTAAAGAAAGCATTCATTCTTTTACTTCGCTAAGTAGTAATTAAACAATATTATTTTACGAACGATTGTTAAAATGTTTTTTAATTTTTCAGAGTTCGTTGTAGAGCATGCTTTTACTTTGCTTTCTCTAGTATAATAATATAACATATTTTTTCGTTTCCATTTGTACATTTTAAAGATATCTTTTATAAGCTTGGCAGTTAGTTGTACAGGTGGAATAGAACCCGTGAAGCAGTTTAGTGATTTTGTAGGGAAGTCTGAATGAGGAACAGATGTAGGGTTCTCTCTCTCTCTCTCTATTCTTGCTCTATGTATCAAGAGTACTCTTACTGATATTGTATTTTAATCTCTATTTCATATGGTGACATCACTTCATTTTTAGATCGCATATAAATAATTTAAGATGTATGAAAACGTTTACAGCCATATCAAGCTCTCGCTCTGTACGGTAGATCCATTGATAGCGACGAAACGTTTTTTCCGGTGGTCGCCGGTTCGAACCCTTGCTCGTATGAACATATTATTTATTGTATATTTATTTAAACGTATATAAATGAGTTTGATATATAAAGTTTCGTTATATTAGTTGTGGATTTAAAGGTATGTACAAAGTATGACTTATAAAACCACGGTACGATTATTATCAAGTGAAAATAATTTCCACAAAACATTCAGCTCCAATAAATACATAAGAATCTATTATTGTAACACGACGCTTGCAGGACTTGTTATATTTTGAGACCCTTTATGTGTCTACGGAGACAGGCCCTTTATACTCTCAGATATACTCAAAACTGACACGACTATTTTATCTTGAGGTATAAATAATATATAATACTATCGGATAATGTATCGTAATGTTATCTATTTAAATTATTTCTGTAATTAACTTTCTTAAGACAATAAAATGACTGGTCAAATAATATAATAACTGGACTTAAAAACAGCAACAGAATAAGAGACAGAGAATAGGAAGTGAGCAACAAAGTATGAGAGAGAGTAATGGGGATATAGCAACAAAGTAAGGAAGAGAGAAATAGGAATAGAGTCACAAAGTAAGAGAGAGAGAAATAGGAATAAAGCAACAGAGAAAACCAGTAATTATTTCATACTCATCTTAACTAAACTTTAGTCTGGATTAATTGAATGTTAATTCTCTTATGAAAACGAAACCAGGCAGCGCTAACAGATCTTACATCACTATAACAATACGACGAAGATGAATTAACATCCGAAACTTCCGTCTTCTAACTATTATATACTTTATCTTTAAATTAAAAAAACATACTAAAATACATTGAAACCAACGAGACTCTATTCTGTAGAAGCGTTATATTCAAAACAATTAAATGTATATAAGAGCGCCTCCATTCATTGTCCTCTGGCTACCATGAATGTTATAATTGTTCATTTTCTTTTAATACTACAATTGCTATTATTTTAAAGCTGTGGCAGCTTTAAAATAATATTTGGTAAAAGTAATTGATTACAATTATTATTGTTTATTATAAAATTATATGTTTTTAACATACCGACATATTTATAGATATTTTCAAAAATCAATGTTGGTATTCACTTGACATCTTTTCAATATTAAGCTTTACTGCAATGTTACAAATGGTGGTTAGGATTTTCACCACCACCACACCACATGTCACCACCGTTCCGATAAATACAAATATGTTATAACATAGTATATATAGAATGATATATGTATCTCAATTGAAGAGCGACGGACGGTCAATCCCAGAGATCGCGAGTTCGAATCCCTAACAGTTTCGGTTTGTTTTTCATTTTATATGTATTTAAAAATATTATATTATACTGTTGCTAGCGAGTTTGTCAGCTCCCACGCATAGACTCAAATAATAAACCTTAAAACATCTTATAAAATATATACTAATCCATATCTATGGCAATGAGACAAATGTTATATTGTACTTTGACAGATAGAAAAAAAAAATAAAAATCTGATATTTCGATCTCCTAAAAAAATATTAGCCTATATGTTGCCGAGGATTTAAAGTTATAGTTTCATGTATAAAGTTCTACGGAAGTGTTTATTTTTTTATCTAAAACCACCCTTACTAAAAATAGTTGATTCGATATATTTTATTTAAAAATAAATATAGATAAATACTTAGATACTAAAATCCCAGACACAGAGCACACATTTGAGATTCTTTTAAGACATGTCTGCCCTGGGTGGGGATCGAACCAACAGTATTTGTCTTTGAAACGCCCCCTCTCTCCTTACCAAAATTATTACAGTATTTTTTATTCCTGAACCTTCTCAAATATCAATTTTCGTAAACATGGCTTTAAAAATAATAAGTTTCGCATATTCGTTTCGACCCTTATTTAACCCTTTTAAGTCATCTTCAAAAATAAATATATTTAAGTATTCTTAATTTACTATAGTCGACCTAAATATACATTTTCTTGACAGCTTTAAAAATAGAGAAGTCTCATATACATATTAGATTTAATCTCCTTTTCCCCTTTTAGGGATGGAATTTCGAAATATCCTCTCTTAACCAAAACTAAGACGCACTTGCTCACCACATTTGAAGTTCATACGACTTGTGGTTTTTTCTGTGCGTTGACTCTGAGTCTGTCAGGACATCTTCCTTGAATATGTAGACGTAATAAGTTTTGTTACAGTTTCCAACAAATAGACGTTAGCGAAGGGTGGAAAGGTTTTTTTAAGATTAAATTCAATAAATTATAACATTTATATAATAGATAAGTTGTGATCATTTAAAATTCACTTGTTATTTAAACGTGATTAATACCGTCTCTGACAAACAGCTAACAAATAAATACACATACCTATATAAGAAACATTCTATTATATATATAATTTTATTAGTTCGTAACAAGAATACATATTACGGGTTTTCCCCTTTATGTTTTGTAATTAAACTAATATTATTGTTTGCAAACGTTATTTATTGAAGTAGGTAAATAGTACACCTATTTACACACACTAATTGATAAGATATTCATAGGTATTTTCGATTATGGCCAGATCACAATTTAGGTCATTATTTCTGGTTCAGAATTAAAAAGTACTTTATAAGTTATCAGTAGACAAGTTAATGTATAACGTAAGCGATAGTATCACGTACCCTTGTGTCAAATATATATCACTGTAGTGATTGGTCGTGATTGGAATTATTTATATCATGGAACAGGACAGGTGAGACATTGTTTCAGCGACGCCCAGATCAAACAACACACCTGGAAGGTTGTTTTTTGCATACATTTAAGTAGAGTCTTAAAAGTTAAGGGTTTATGAGTTCTACGAAGCTTAAGTCCAAGAGCTGTAAGTTTGCTTAAGATTTAATATTGTACTGTTTACAGAATACGGAAACATTTGTTTTAGTTTCTCTGAAAAGTCGACTCTAAGCGGTTGTAATATTCGATGGTATACAGGTTATTATAAAAAAATAAATAAACTTGGATTATAATTAAGTCGTCGTAAAATAATATATAACATGTACGAAGTATAATATTTTTACGTTTTCACCTTCCGTTAAACATTAGATGAATTTAGAATCATTCATTGTATTTATTATATACCTAATTGTTACAGACTAGCTACCCGCCCCGGGTTCGTTCGCCCGGGGTCGACCACTGGGTTTTTTTTTTTATTAAAATGTTCATAAAAAAACAATTATTAAAAATTACCGAATACGATTTTGACAATTACGAATAAAACAAATTATAAGTATTTAAATTGTTAATAATCAATACTTATTAGTCAACTATTTGTTTAGTATTATATTATATTTTAATAAGTATTTGAGTTTCATTTCTATACTTTTATTATTTGACCTTTATAAACATAAAACAACTTCCAGGAACAATGGCTGTACTCTGGATGTTTAATCGGTCCACTAAACAGATAGGCTATCACCGCCCACGCACGTTTTAGCAATATAGATCAAAATTATCTCTATTGGACGTAATCTGATAACAATCTAGGACACTACTTTATTAAAGTTCTTTGTATCTAGACTTGTTTCTCGCGGGACAGTCTGCTACCAGGTGAGTCAAGTCTAATAATCAATACGATTAGACCCGACAGCCGGCGTTAAGAAAACTCAAATAAAATAAAGTAACATCTTGTGTTTCTAACTTATAATTGAATTGTAGCTGATTTAGGTTTTAGGACTGCGTTCTAACTACGAAACATACATACATATGACCCTTGTCTAGCAATTAGTTGGTGAAGTCATACTTACTCAATCGCTGTCCTAATTAGAGTCAAAAATAATAAAATAACGCATGGAAATACAATCTTAAATCTTATCTAAGATATATTAAATTGCATACGTACAATGCAATTATCTTAAACATACATTTTAAGTGAATTATTTTCAATGCAATAATATACATATTGACATTTTTCAAAGGATATAAGCGATTTAATTTCTTTGTTCCGTAAAACAAAACAAGGATTTAAAAAACAAAACACGTCTAAAACCGCAACCAGCACTTAATAGAAATAAACTATATATATTATTTAATATTCTTTTTACAAAACCAGATCTGTTTTAGTCTCATCATCTGCCATGACGCAACCAACATTGACGCCATGTTGGTTACAAAAATAAAAACTACATGGAATCTATGAATAGCTCAAGAGGCTTATTTTGAGACGGATTAAGGACGAATATAACATGTTTCGAGATAAATATATGTTATTATGTATGTATGTAAATGTTGAGTATATTGTCATCAAACAGAAGAGGCGGGCGAGTTAAGTCTTAAAGTTTCCGTCCACAAATAACTGAATAGAACGTGTAAAATACAAACGTTATTCTTGATATTTTATAAGAAAGGTTATATATGTAAGTATATATTTTATTGTCCTTGACCAATTCTAAGGTTATTTGAAACTCACTCAACTTTTAAAAAACTCGTATTATTTGTTTTAAAGCCACTTTATAAAGTGATCTTTGATTCATTAATTGTTATTATAATATAAATTTAAGAGCATTTTCACATTTATTTTTTCTTAAAATTCCAGAACAAACAGAGCAGAAATAATTATTATGCGAAGCTCGGTCGACAAAGCCTGCCACGGAATTACATTTTCTTTAAATAACTTGCTTATATATTTTGAAATTAATATAGAATATTTCAGTAATTGTTCATATTTAAAACGGATATTTTTTATCCTTAGAAAAACACCTCGAGCTTCCTTCTTCATGAACTACACTCATCATACATATCTTTAGATAAGTATTTTTGTCTTAAGTTACACAATTGTTCTCGACAAAAAGACGTTTATTTTAACGGAACCATTCGAGTGCTACCTTCATTCAAACTCTATATTAATGATATAAGTCAGTTTCGAATCCTTATTCCACAGTTATATTTAAATATAATATTGATCTTAGAAAGTATAGTTCTTTCGACCTATTTATTTATAGTATAATATTTGTTTTTATTTTGTTTTTTCAGTATAAAGTAGATATAAATTTAAATGTCAAAGACATAACATATTATAAAATTAATACTCAATACAAAATAACAATCCTTATAGTGAGTTTTAATTTCAGTTTTTCATTCTAATTTATTTTCTATATTAATGGAAAATTTTATAAATACAAATTAAATTCAAAGTTTACGAGTCACGTTATAGATAATAAAAAGAAGATTTAAAATTTAACATAATATATAAGATAATGTTAGTATTGCGTATAAATGATGTTCGTAGTGTGTTAATCCAAAAACAAATAGATTTAGCACCGTATTATTAAAATTAGTTTTTAAATGTCAACTGATACTGACACGGACGAACCATGTTGATAAAAAATTATTAAATTTGAGAAATATATTTTATAAAAGTTTATTTATAGTGTTCTGGAGAAACCAGATTGTTTTAGTTAATTCACAGTTGAACAATAAATTTTAATAATTGGTTTTAAAATATTAAGCTTTTAGTAAAAGTAGAAATAATATCTTGTGGTGTGATAGACTACTGTCAAATTCGGGGGGATGGAAGGCATGTAACGAGAAGAGTGTTCAGTATGAATGTGGATGGCTATAAGAGAAGAGGACGACTGAAGAAGACATGGATGGAAAGCAAATCTCCATTGAAATGACATAATAGAAGAACGTAGAAGAAATTGACAAATGTATAAGAGCATGTGGATGATAAATTCAAAATACTTAAAAGGAGCACATTCAAACGAATTACCTACGAATTTTAAAATGAGCAACGAATTCAGGTCGTTTTTTTATGCTTTGTAAAAACATAATATGAAAATGGAAAAAAATGCACCTGGCCCGCATATGAATGCAATAAATGTGGCGGCCCTTAGATACAAAAGTGACTGTTCCAAGGTTTTCCAGTCTAGTGCTCGAATTTCGCGAATTAAAGAAATATATTCTCTATGATATGATAAATAGAGTCCTTATTAAGACATATATCTAATATAAGCTAGTGTCGCATTGCAATATAATCACTGAAAATTTACAAATAAGGTCGAATTATGTTCGGTGATTTAATTTTTTTGTTAGTGTTGCCAGTTTTGGAAGTGGATTTCCTTGTCTGCTGGCATATGACCATTTGTTATGAGTGGTGATATATTTGGTAACAGCTATGATAGCAACACTACTTTCAATTATCGTATATCGGCTAGTGATTCTTCTTTCTGTCGTGATCTAGGTGAAACTTAGCACAATATATATCAGCTATTTTAAGAATTGTCCTGTCTTTAAAAACAATCAATTTGCTAACAGACAATGTTAAAAAAGTAAAAATAATAATAAAAACCAAAAGTTATCTTATCTTTATCAAACATTATAATTTATCCCTTCTCTTTGGAACCCTTTCCTATAACAATAGTGAAAGTGAAGGTTTTATATAATCGAACAAAAAACTACTTTGTTTTTGGTATCTTTTGATTAAAGTAGAAACGCCATCGAAATATTGTCAAAATATACAGATATGACAGCTGACAGCAAATAATGTTTTGTCATATAATGTAATAATATTATTTGCGTAAAATTACCCAATATTTGAGGTAATAAAATGAAATAATATAAACAAAATGCATATAAGTAATATACTTAATTATTCAAAACACGTTACAATAGCAGTTAATAATTTGTAATTTCTTGAATAATTAAAAATAGTGTATGCAATTAAAAATTACACAATTTATTTTTATTGTTATGTTAAAGCAGTGTTGTAAATATAACAATTTGTGTTATTTGTTATGTTATAAATACTGAATATTTATAACATGTTATCTGTTTTGGCATGTTAGACATGTTACAAATATTATCAATGTTACTTGTCAATATTCTTATTACAAAAGTAAAATGTCAACTATTCAGTTGTAATCGTTTTAAATTTCACAGATATTTCTTCAACTGAACTCATTCTATTCAGAACTTAAACAATCTTAGAAACATTCATATTATATATATTCAGTCTTTGAGACCAAATAATATAAAAATGTATTTTATAGTTTTACAGTAAATCGTGTAAATGTAAAATGGTTGTTTATTTAAAAAAAAAAAACAAATATTAGAATCCGATTAACATTTTTATAAAATATAAAAAGAAAATATTTATTATAAAATGTAAAGCTTCTGGAGCATCGTAGAAATTAACCATTTTTATCGCAGAGTCATAAATATTAAGTGTTGTTTCTCGAGCTATTTATTACTGGGTCCTTCCTTATTTTTAATTTAAAATATATATTGTGTTATATAGTTTCGTATTATAATTGACTTACAGTGAAAATATCACGATATTTTATTTAAAAATTTATGATAAAATAAAATATATGTATATCATTAAGAAATTTAAAAACATACACACCTGTTTGGTGTAAACATTTTTTGTAAGTTTGTCCCACTGCTCCACCGAAACAACTCTTTCGAGAATGTTATAAACTCTTTTTATCGTGTTTCTTTGTTTTTCTTATATTTTACTAATCTTTACCTTAGACTGTATATTTAGTAGGTTTCAAATTTTTTATTCTTATTACTATCTTAACAATTATTAATAGTAAATTATTCCATTAAATTAAATACTTACACGTGTCCATTCGACTCGCGTCACGGTTTTTTTTGTACTTATTAGGTTCAGCTCTTAACGTACCTACTACTATATAATGTAATATTATAAAACTAGAGTTATATGGCGTTATAATGATATATAATAGGCAATGAATTCGTTTTCACGGGAGTTATTTTTTTATTATACCGAATTAGTAAAATAAATTAAACCACATCTATTCTTTTTTTCTGTTCGATTAAAATAATATTAAAATGGACGTCGCCTAATAGTTTGAAAGTAAACGTATCTGTGATAATTTAATCATCGGCACGGTAAAATATGATTTTCTGACCTTAGACAAGACCTTCGTAGTTAAATGTACATTTATAGAGACATTAGGTACTAACGTAACCACTAGTGCCGGCATTAATATTACTAGTTGTCTAATGTGTTGTTTGGACTCAAAGGAAAAACAGTTATTAACTTTCAGTCAAATCACGACAATTAATTACATTATTAACCATCTTGAATAAGTTTGATAGTACACATTTCAATTTAATAACTTCAATCAAAAACCTATAACAATGATCAAAGTCGTTACTAGGAGAACATAATAATATAATATAATTTCATTGTACAATCATACGTGTTTAATTCAGTCTGCTCTGTACGAGTACACTGTCACAGATAGCACGGTGCTTCGTTCCCGCTAACACTTCTATGACAGCGATTATTGCCCTTATAAAATGGCGGTGTAACAAATATGGCGGTGGTTTTGCAATTAAAATGACCGTTGCATCTGTATATTTTAACTTATTTAATTATTTTTTATATTTTAATCTGCTTTATTGTATTTGGATTCTGTTTGAATTTACACATATGTAAATATTTTTTTTTTTCGCGATGGAACGTGAAAACTATCGAAACGATTTCGCTAATTCTTTTTTGTTCTAACGATAACAAACTAACCTGTTTCTAACGATAACAAACAGTTGTTATCGTTAGGAACAGGTGCTTATTAAAGAAAAAAATAAGAAACTTAACGAGCACATTGACTTTTCTAATATATCTTTATTGTCTTTGTCAGCGTCATATTGTTAAAAGCAGGTGAATCGTTCTTTGTAATTAGGTTTAGTTTTAGTAATTTAAATTGAATATTCATATTGAAGACAGCACGAGGTCCGACGGGTCAGCTAGTCCAGTGTAGTATATACAATTATGTCCTCAGCCAGTTTACCGAAGATTCGCAAACATCCCCAATTTCAGCTCTGATTATCGACCGGACCCTGGAGTAAAGCATTATTAAGCTCGGTAATCCTCAGAAATTTCGCATTGTCTCCCATTTACAAATATAACAACAGTTTGTAGCTATTGTACCGTATATTATGTTTGATCATTGAACGCGAACAATATTTAAAATTTAAACTTTCATGAAGAACGTTACATTATTTTTTAATTATTGGTTAGTTTATTTATTATATTATTTTGTATCAGTGAGTGATATTTTTCACATTATACCTGCTTGGTTTTGCCAACTTCTAAATGTATGTTGCCAATTCTATTGTATTTACAAAGCGAATGAATGCGTGACAATTGAAACAATAACCAGTACTACAATAAGTGGAAGTTGTAAAAGATTTCGACTTTTGTTAAAAGTTAATTATTAGTTTCCTAAATATCGTTATTTAGTTAGTTTTTGACTCATGACTGTCACTCAATCCACACAGTGAACTCCAAAATTAACAGAATATAACCCAATTTAAAAATAAACTAAACTTTCCAACCGCTGTCTCTAAAAACGAAATAGCTATATGTACTCGTATGACCTTCCCTCACGTACTGTACTGTACAGTACTCGTATTCTATTATAGATCGTCTCTATCTCTACTCTATATTATATTGTTATTATATTATTATTCGAGCGACGTTTTTTGAACCGTAGATGTTCCTTTCTGTTTGTTGTTCTTTCATCAGATTATTTTATCAAAGTCGTATGTTTCTTTCATAAAAATGACTTGAAATAAAAAATATATAAGTGCTTTATATTAAAGATTTTCTATTAACATGTTAAGCATATTTAATTTTTAAATAAATATTGTATGAAATACACGCCGGGATTTGAAGCAGTGAATTCTGGAATACTCTGTCGCTCTACTAACTGAGCTACTGTGATTATTAAACTTAGCATTATATGTAATATAATGTTTCAGTCCATAATATTAAAATATATACAAGTACATAGTAATATGTCCATGTGGTAGTTCCTAATGTTTTCAGCGATGGTCGGCTCCAATAATGATATGTATATTTCTATATTATCTCTTTTGCGAATCAATTATCCTTTAATTATTCTAATTAATACATTACACTTCTAATTCTAACTCCTGAGTTCATCATATATAGGAATATAACATCATTTTAAAACATTAGTTCATTGTAATATGCAGGTTGTTAACTCTAGTGACCGTTTCTAAAAGCCTCCCTCTCTCTCTCTCTCGCTCTCTTTATTCCCTTATAAATAAAATGCAGTACTTACATTTCTAGAACCAGGTGTAGTTTGGAATATTCAGTCTTTTTAAAGTCTGCAAAAGAACACGGAAATTGATTTTAAAACTTCTTTCCCTTTCCAGTAGGATATTTAATCTGGAGTCGTGGGAAAGCAGGTTGAATGAATGTTATGGGTTGAATAGCTGGCAGGGCGCCAGATGCAACAGGTGGCCTTCAGGGTTCATCGTATTTGTTTGAGTTCAAGTTCGCTGACGTAACTTGTTTATGACCGAGAAAGTTTGGATTGAGAATTCTTTGGTCATAATTAATATTTTTTTATATGTACCGGGAATAGTTTCTTTACTTCCTTGTACGTTTTTAATATATTTCAGCTATATCAAAATTTATTGGTTTAAGAATACTAAAGAAATATGTATAAATGTCCTAAATCTTGGTATGTAAAATCAAAGACAAAAACATTTTTGAAAATATAAAATATATATTACATCGACTCAGATTAATATCTATAATACCCAACTGGCTTTATACAGCCATTATAAATAATGATAGATATGAAATATAAAGTAGGTATGGTACAAGTGTATCAACAAACCGGCGGCTTACGAATAACGGAACATTCATTTTATAACGAGGAATATGAACAATATCAACTAACCACCTCTGCACCTTACACACTTCTATCAGGTCAGATCAGGTAATGTGACGTCACGGAGCATGGCAATCATGACTTCCAACACCGAGGTTACATGACATGACTACAGGTGGCCATGATATTATATATTAGTATAGAAAATTTAAATCAATCGCTTAGATGAGGCTGATAGGAGCAAGATTAAAATTGACCACATTGACTGTTTATTTTATCATATAAATTGTACGTGTAAACTATTTTTAATTACATAATAATATAAAAATACAACTCTATACTCTATGACCTTGATATAAAAGACAAAGCCGTATAACCGAATGACTGACAAATGGCAAGAGGCCAAAGTTGTACAGCAAAATAAAATATTTCATTGCTACGATTAAGCTTGCTTTATTTTCAATGTCATCATGTGACTCTGTTTACTGAAAATCGATAAGAAATAAACAATCATTTAAGTGTCTATTAAAGTTTACTTATTATTTTTTAAAATATTTATATCCATTCGCTAGAAAACAACACACCTTTGATACCTTAAAGGCGTTGACGCCGAAAATATAAATTGAAATAAATGTAAAAAGTTTTTGAACAAGCATTACTCTTATTTAACTAAAACCTTATTTGCTTGCTTTTTCATAAAAAAAATAAACCAAAAAGGGGTAGCACTTGTTGCGTGTATACGTCCTTGACACAAAAACTGGAGCACTCAGAACCTGTTGCCATATACGACAAAGATAATATAAAAAACTAACTCACCATCGTTTATTTCAATCTGTCTTAACAGTTGAGTCATTTGTTTTAGTTCCTATTAAATTTTCGTGTACTATAATAATAAAATATAATATGTAACAGTGTACAGAGTAATTAAAATATTCCCTTTGCTCATCTTATATTGCTATTTAAGACTGGATAATAATTGTAAAGAATAAACAAAAACAGAATTACCATAAGACAAGGCAGATGGAAATATGAAGATTGAGTGCGACGTGTCCGCTCAGCCGCGACAATGGAAACTTAACGAATTCATTCATGAATGTAATTTATAGCTCGACTCTTTATTTGTTTTATGTCGTGATTACATTTTGTAACTGAAATATCTTGGGATAGTTTATCGATTGTTAAAATCATAAATTCACAGCGAATTTAAATTATTTTGCAATTTTCTTCACTTAATGTATTTGATTTTATCCAGATAATAATAGGTTATTGCTTGTAATTTTGTATGATGTTAAAATTACTTACGAGACGGGTCAAACGTGAGAGATCAAAGAAAACTGACGGGGTCTCGCACGAGAGGACGGCAAGTCGATATCACTTAAAAAATATATGTACATACAGATTAATATATGTATTCTGATATTTATTATTTACATACAACTATTTGAAATCGAAAGGTTTTAATTGTATCCTAAAAAGACTTAGCACTAATTGAAATTATCATTTAATAAAATCCTATTGACATTATAATTAATTATAAACCAATAATAATAAATAAATGAGCGTTCTCTCAAAAACATATTACTTTTCATAATAATGGTTCCGTTAAATTTATGGTAGATATAATTCAGTATCTAACTTATGAGCCATAACGTTAGATATTGTACGGAGAAGGCAGTCCGTTTTCTATTTATACTCAGTCCACGAAGCCATATTTAGTCAGTAAAATCAACATTCTAACAGACTTACACCTGCTCCACTAAACCGGTCGCTTTAAATAATTCTAATATATAAGGAATGCCTGTTTATTAGTAAAAAAAACCAGTTGATCCCCGTCCCGTGCACGAGGTCACTATGTCGAGAACGAAAGTCATGTGCAAGACGCTTTATTAAAACGCGTCTCGCCTTGTCTAACGCAGAATCAAATTTATATGTATGCAAATATTTCTTATATATATGTGTGGAGTGTGATCTAATAAAATACGAATTATGAGTTATGTGTGTGTGTGTGTGTGTCATGTCTGTATAAACCAGAATGAGTCTTTATGATGATGATGGAGGGTGTGATTGTATTGAATTAATGAATCGATTATATTACGAAGTACAGATACATCGTTTATTATTTTTGTCCTCAGGGTTTCAGTGTGAAGGGGTGCGTCAGACCATGTAGAGGAGGCTCATAACCAAAGTGTTATTATTCCAAAATGGCTGACATTGATGAGATGAGTATTGATGACGAGGTCGGCTACGAATACGACATCACAAAGATACCGGAGATCGTCACTCCGGATGAGATGAACGAGTCTGGCTATCAGGAGGGCTCGGAGAAAAGTTACGGAGACCGTCGTGACTCCAAGGAAGGTTTCAGTTGCGAAGGGGATTCAGATAGCGGTGTCGACGGAGTGAGCAGTGGATGCAGTACCGTGGATGACTGTCCAGTGGTCTCCATCAATGACGTGGTCGCCTACTATGACATCCGACCGAGGCGGAGATATGTGCCTCAGCTCAACTTCTACCACCTGGACATCGAGAGGATGGCCATGGACGCAGTAGTTCAGGTAAGTCATTGGATAAAAATTATAATATTTCAATTGTCTTAAGACTTTAAGGTGGTTCCTCATCATCCACTTATAAACTGATTTCTTTATTCTTTTTGATTGACTCTCCCACTCTCCCACTCTCCTACTCCCCTACACCCCGAACGAGCTCCTCTACCTCCGTCGTGCTATTATAAAGATACAATTGAGTATTGATTATCTAATCTGGAGGATTTGGTTTACTATAGTTTGAAAGTTATTAGAACGATGTTACATAAACGAGGAGTTAGTTGCAAAACGCGCTATAAGGCCAGTGTATGTTGGTCTGCCTTTCTCTTCGCTATCATCGACTTCTCGTAATATGGACTGAGCAGACTTTGTTCTTAAATTGATCCAAGCTCTAGACAATTTGCGAACTTTTAACCTTTTCATATTAATACGTATTTATGTTTATATTTCATTATCTATTTCGGAATCTATATTTGCAAATTACATCATGTAATATAAGACGAGATGGTAAATGTCTTTAATATCCTTACGCAATTATATGTTTTATCTATGTTTTAGTGTTTCCACATATATATGTATATATATAGATAAAGATTCATTATTAATTATATAGACCAGGGCGAAAGTTTATATACCTACTATTAATGCGTTGTTATATAGTCTTAACATACAAACTATCTCAAGTATATATATAAATATATATATATATATATATTAAGATTTCTATTAATAGTTCTATAAGACAAATGGTACAGCCTTTTTGACTATAACCTGAAATAAATAAAAAATTGAAAAAAACATGTTAAAATAGTTCAAGCTAAAATTAAAATAGAAACCTTACAAATAATTCAATATTTTTAATAGAACGTAATTATGAATTTTGATGACGATTTTTACGTCTTCTTAAGTTTCTCTGCAGACTATTTTTTATCTGAGCTCTGTAGAAAACTAACTACTTTTACTAGAAACCTCATGAATCTGTCAATTATATTTATTTATGTGTTATATACGTCATTCATTAAAGTGTGCTGTAATTAAGTTACGATCTATAACTGAACAAAAACAAATAACCTGACGGTTCAATATTATAGTCTGTTTAGTAATATTATTATAACACTGGAATACTTTCAATATAATCTTTATTATTTCAGTAAAAGCAAATAAAAATGAACAACCAAAGGAATGAGTGTACATGAATGTACTGAATTACCATATTAAATACAATTATTTAGCAACAGTTACGAGAATAGTGAAAGGTTTCGTTCATTCGTAACTCATCACTTAGAGATTGTATTTTTGTTGGTTGAATTTCGAAATTTTCACATTCCTATAATTAAAATGTGATAATTTAATCTTCAAAAGACCATTATGATCACAGCCGTCATTCAATGTAACTGACGCAATGGCACCGATGAGAACAGATTGAGATTCTGAAATACATATTTTGAAATGACATGAAATTTATTTGAAAGTATTGTTTGTTACGTTTTCAATATATATCTTAGTACAATATTGTTATTAAATAAAATGATTATGATACATATATTTATAAAATAAAAGTAACTTTAAGACTTCAAAGTGCCAGTCAAAGAAAACGAATCTCTTCCAAGGTCAAACAGTCTTTAATACCTCACTTAATTACCGGCGCTCGTTCAAGCCGTTATTTCTGTTATGAAACGTTTTAAATACGCCTCAAATTCACGGGATATTGGCATGTATGTGGTGTGTGTAAAGTTCATTTTGGTGTGAAAGTGTATAATTGTTACGTCGGCGCTGTGATGTAGGAGAAGCCTTATTGTCGTGGACTGTATGTGCGTGATAAATCGATACGTGCGTTGGCGTACGTCGGTGCTCTCAAGGGCATGTTTGTTAAACACTGAGCTATCTAGCGATGTCTAGGCTTTACTGGCACTAACACTAGATCGGAAAGTGTTTTTGGAGGCTATATTTTAATGTTTTCAAAAGTCCATATTTAGTCATTTGATGTGCAAGTTACATTTAATGTAAGTTATTTTTTTGTAGTGATATTTAATCATATTAATGTTATTTGATAGCATATTTGTATACTAGAAATATAGTTCCACAGTTTTAGGTTTCCTATTACAAAATGTAATGAGGCGTATTTTTTTACCGATATTTTGTATGAATTTTATATTTAGTACACTTTGTTTGTAGTTGCTTTACAGGTCAGTCTATTCTTAATTAAGACGGTAAGTCACAATCTAAGGATCGCGATGAGATTATATTACTTTTAATGGACTCCTTGAAGGTTAACTGCTGTTAGTTTCACTGCAAAGAAATTATACCTTTTTACCACTGAATATTATAATATTTTTGAGGACCGGACTATTTTTAAAATGATGGAGTTTAACAGACGTCACCGAGCTCCCGATAAAGACGAATATGTGTAGAGTGCTTAATTCATCGAGGCAGTACACGGTAGCTTAATTGGTAGAGCGACGAGACGGTTTTCTAGAAGTCGGGGGTTCGAATTCCTGCCCGTATAGGTTTGTATTTCATTCTATATTTATTTAAATTTTAATTAAGCTTAACATGTCATATTTGTTGATAGATATTTTGAAACAGTATATTAACATTTACTGCTGTAGTGATCTAGTCTATGGCGTAAAGTATACTACTGGCTTCTCTTATGGGTTCTCTATTATTACCAGCAGGAACGGAAAATCATGTTCATCGTTAATTGCAATGAGTTCAATAACCTCAATCCTTATGACTTTTTGAACATTCTAAAACTTTAACATTTTCTATATTGCTGCGGAATAAAAATCTATTAACTTAAGAGACCGAATCCAACTTATAATTGCATATAAACACCTTTTTAGTGTAAAATTTAAAATAGTCCGCTGTAGGATTATACTTCATTTCCGTAGATTTTAGATTGTCCACTATGGGATTATAGTTTTGACATATCATTACCTTAAAGTCGGGTCACACAGGGTCACACGGGGTCACACGTGTGCAACGTAATCAAATTAGACGCTTACATTTGGTTAAATAGTATTTATTCGTAGGCTTGCTGCTTCATTGACGCCGTCTTTATTTGCAAAACTCGTGTTTTAAACATTTCTACCAGCCTATCCAGTGCCATGTTATTTCTGAATACTGGCCTGGTGTCCCATTATCTGGAGTCTCAGAATACATCTTTGAAATAAACGGTCAGTTTCGCTGAGTCTTAAGTGGTCTGAAATATTTGTTCTGGTTTGGTTAGTGAATATAACATAAATATAGATTTTAAATAGAAATCTATAATATGTGGTCCGACACTCCATAGGGTGCGCTAAGTTAGGTTTCGTACCAATATAATAATTGAAGAACCCTGGTGTTGGAACATTTAAAAACATATCTGTATGTTAAATTATTGTAAATGAGGCACTTATCTGTGTTAAGTAAATTAAAATTTAAATAATGAATTGGAGCAGTTTAATATTACTATTTAGTATATAAAATAATAATATAACAACTTACTGATTGAATCTACACGCTGTTACGAATCTTTCTTAGAACACTGTTACTGTGTGACGTATTCAGTCTGTGGTTGAGACGCGAGCGCTTGACATTTTCTTTTCATAAAATATTTTTCCTTAAAAGTAATTTGAACCTAAGCTGAAGAGGGCACACCTTCATTATTTATTCATACGTAAAATTGTATAAATAAAAGTGTAGATATATTATTTAAAAAAAAAAATTCTTTTATCAGATTTATTAATTTCTAATTATTCTGATATTAGTTACTCGTGATATATAGTGTGTATTGTTTCCGATTTGCTTCACATAACTGAATCAAACTATTCTAATAAAGATCAAAGGATAGAAATGTCTTAATGGTAACGAAATGGTTGGTACCCGTTCTATGTAGGACCTGTTTTACGACGGGGTCAATGCCCCTTATATAGCGGGTGGTGGAGTAACTTTTGCTTCAACAGTATTATATTTAATATAGTTATATTCAAATATCATTTAATTCAATTTAAATGCATAATATAAGACGGACGTGTTAATTCTGAATGAGGTGATAGGTTGGAGTTACACTTGCGAAATCAATTATTTGTACAATTTACATATATTATATTAGAAGTACATATATTATATATCAATACAATATTATTGATCAAGCTTGTGTGACATTTGAGCTATATACCAACTTAATAGCGCGGCTGTTACCTGGTAACTTATTTAGTAATATTGGTGTCGCAGTAACTAACTTATTTTACAAATATTTATATATTAGGAAGTTAAATTATTACCTGGACGTCTTAATACGACGCCTCTTACAGGCTCCTTACACTTCCATTTGACGTACGAGAGTGATCACTGGTATTCATTAAAATTAGAACAGATACGAATAAAAGTTGTACATATAGGAGATGTAAGTCAATTATTTCGTAATGAGATGTCTCTGTAGCTGTTATTATAATAATGAAACGTGTGTAATCGTCGGTCTGTGTGTCACGATTGATGTGTTATAATAAGTTCGTGAGTTACGTCGCTGCAGTGAGCGCTGACGTACATTCACTTGTTTTATGGAGGATGCGGACATTTAATTTGATAAATATATCAAAATAAGAGAAGATCTCAAAGACGTACAATCTACTGACGAAGATGACTATAGAAGAAGCTTTAGAGTATCTATTGTAAGTCTTGAGGCGATTCTTAAACAATGTAAAAACCGGCCATTGATAGGATGAAACGTGGATATATATTTTAAGCAGACATCTATTTTAATATCTTCTGTTTATAGATTCATTTTATAAAATCAAGACAGTTTATATTAATGAGTTTTATATATTATAGTATATAATAGATTAATAAAAAACTACTTTTGTGTTCAAATAATAACACTAGGTTATTTATGTAAGAGTTTAAAAAATTATTATTTTTAATTCAGTATAAAGTAGACGCATTGTGAAATCTCTCCTCATGTTCTCGCTCTCCCTTGTCTCTTTATCTCTCTACAATGTGACGTTAATTGGATCTTACATTTTTGTTATATTTCGCAATATATCATAAAATATTTAATTAAAAACATAAATAAGTTAGTCAAATAAAAAACAAAAATAATCATTTGAATAAAAAAAATATTTAATATTATAAATATATTCGGCTGTATTCATATTAATTGTATCGGTATACTCCACGCCGTGAGTTGGCCATGCTTCGAGTTCATGATTAAGAACCCATAACGATTTCGAAACTGGCCGAGCTAATTCCTATATTATTCACATTCGCGAAAATTAAAATAGAAAAATAAAAAATATTTTAAAGTATTAGAAAATTTAATATTGACATGTAAGTGAAATAAACAGACGTACACTGATCATTTAATAACATTAGTAAACTTTAATAAATATGTTTTGAACTAATTGTGAGAATCACGTGGTTTATAAATAATTGAGTAAGCTCTCCGCTCTCCGCAGTCTCCATCTCCCATGTGACCTCCTTATATTTTAAGGGTCCACGTTTAGCAATGCCTACCGAATGTACTTGCACGAAATCGCCATGAAATTTAAAATATATATCACGTATCAACATTAAGTAATTATTGGGTTTGAATGTTTGCTTTGAATAATAAATAATATTTGGTTTAATATGTTTTATAAATAATTATTAGCTTATGTTTGAAACGTGTGTTTGAACATGTGTAGTCCAGTTGAGATTATTTGAAATTTATGAACAAAATTTAGAATATCCAATCAAACTATTATTTATATTATAAATATATATGCTTCCATATTAAATTTATTTTCACTAAAGACGGACGATCTAGAATTAACTTATACAAAGAAGTCGGAACTTCAGTGTTTGTTTTTATCTGTGGTTTTAAAATCCTTTTGATATGGTTTTGATAGTTGGTCTATTATTTTAATAATGTATTTAAACAACATTAGCTGTGGACGGTGAGGCAAACATTCAGGTACGTTTTTAATTATAAAATAGTTACGTAAAACTTAGCGGGTTCTTATATTTGTTTCAGCGACACTAATAGCTTAGCGCTCGACAAGTCCAACGTAAATATTAAGTAAACAAGGGAGCGATAGGCGTTGGCAAGTTTTGAGATTTCCAAGCAATAAATTAAACGTTTTATGAAAGGTTTGCCAAAGTAATTAACGGATTGGCTCAAAAGCAATCTACTCTGTCGAAATATTGCGCGGGAGCTCAGAGCTGCGGCCCGACAGTTGAGTAACAGCGTGTTAACGCTTAGAACACCTAGACCGAGGGCCGTAGGACTGAGCTGGATAAATAAATACTAACATTCCATTCCATTTTTCATACCTTGTATTACTATTCTTTATACATGAGAGGGACAAAATTACACTTCTATACTATAAACATTGCTATTAGCCTTTGATGAATGATCTCTATCGTGTGGCTTTAATTAGAGTTTTTTTATACGAAAGGGAATCCTCAATGATATGAACATGACGTACTTAGGTCGGTTCAGGATCCACGAGTGTGGAGGAGGAGCACGACCCTGCGACACACTCACCGGACTGCACCGGCCTTACGTAAGAGAGCCAAGCTAGCGTTGTTAAGAATAGCGTTGCCATATTAATACTAAGAGCTTGTAAATAGAGCACGGCCCAGTAAATCTTAAATGCTCTCTGAAGTATCCTTGTTCAATATTTGCAGAATAGAGGAATGATTGAGAGAGATGTAGGTCCCTCACCCACTCATCTCTCTCTCGTTTAGATTGAATGTCGGTAAACATTATGTACGCAAGCGTTCAGCGGGTTGTGACTTGTAAAATAACTTTGAATGTTTACAAATCGCTGTCTTGTAGTTAAAAAAAAAGTAAATCATTAAATAATTTAGTAGCATTATTGAACAAAAAAACTTTTCAAAAAAGACCACTTTTACTTACAATGGCTTTCAATATTGTAATATGTATCCTAGTGGACGATTACAAATTTATATTTAATCCTTATTTTTTTTAAACTTTATGAATCGTCTACTAACTTATATTTTAATGGACGATTTTTTAAAATAAACCCCACGTTGCACCATTGAATTACTACTTTAATAAATGCAATGCGATCATTTACTAATGATAAGTAAAATGTATATATAATAAAGTGAAATAGTTAGTATATATATACTACTTATATATTATGCAATCACATCAATCTACAATGGAATAAAGTTCATCATTTTACTTCGTTTGCGATATTATTTTGTACTCATATATTTTTTACTTTTTAGCGTTTTCATTGACCTCGATGAAAAATAAATGAGACAGCGTACTTGGAGTAGGTAGCAGTTTGCGAGGTGTTGGAGGTTGCACTTGACAATGAGCTCGACTTGTGTATTACGTCAATACACTATTAAATATTATCTGTCTGTATGTACACGTTGTAACTAATTGTACGTCATATTTAGATATTGATATTAGCGTTAAATAAAGGATATTTTATGTAAGCCGAAACATATATATTTTTTTAAAGTACTATTGTTTTTTGTAGTAATTGGCGTATAGTCTTGATGTCCTCCGTTGTTCAATGATCGGATGATGACTGATGACCGGATATGACGTAGAGCCGTACTCACAACGACGCACTAAATAACCTAACTTCTGGCTTCTCGTTTTTGGAACACCTATTTTCCTCATAGGTTTTTTTCTTTCATTTCAATTTGGCGTTGAGTGTTTTTTTTATTTGTTTTATTACAAGAGCACTGAAACCAGCTTCAGTATAGTTTATTATTATTATTATTTTTAAGTATTTCTGGAGTCATGAGTGACTTAGAGTTTGCTAAGATCGATGCAGAATATAACCTAACTTCTGACGACACTATTTTGGAACAACTATTCTCCTCGTAGATTTCTTTTTTTGGTGTTGAGTGTTTTGTTTGTAGATGGACTTAATCCAAAATATGATGTTTTTATAGTCATTTAATGAAAGTCTTTAATGACCCACAGATGTTTGTTGAATTTAACAAAAAAGGCAGTTTGATTTGTGGACGTTGTCATTTGGGTGATAGGGCTTCCATATTGTAATATAAAACAATGAGAGTGTTCGTTTTTCTAAGTTTGATTTAGCATGGCTGTCTGACGCACGGCTGTTACCGTGATCGAGACCGTAGCAGTGCCAAGGACGAGGACGGGTGGTATTGTTGTTTGTCGATGCGCCCCATTGTGATACAGATTGTGTAACGGACTACGCTAAAATATATAACTACTTTTCAATTATATTTATTTTATTTAATCTGTATTGCTGTTGTGAAAGTTGATTTCTCAATCACTTCACGCGTCAGTATACTAGTAATTATTATAGTTTAAATAAGTCATCTCTCTCTCTCTCTCTCTCCCTCGCTTCCTCTCTTTCTTAAAAAAAAGCGTTTTTAATCATGTCTTTCCTTGGCTGCAATATTTGAATAAGAATTCATAATATTGTTTTTTTGTCATTTATTTAATTATATTTTTACTTAAAACCATTTCATTGGACGGATGGACAATTAGCACCTACTTATTTATATTTTTATTTATAATATATATAAATTATAGTATGTTATTAGTATTTTAACGAGTATTTTATTGTGAAGTTATAAAAGTCTGTAATAAATCTGTAATAAATATATATATTTTGTAACCTCTATCCGTACGTGTCTTTGTTTCTTTGTGTGTATGATATTATGTGAGTGTGTAGCTTCATAAACATAGCACACATAATAAGTCCCTAATTGTACGTCTGTTATTATTACGTGTGCGTGTGTGTGTGTGTGTGTGTGTGTGAGTGTGTGTGTAGCATCACACATATCTAACTATATATTATGTTCGTAAAATGGTGTTCGAGATGAGTAGCGTTCTGCAATATTTAAAAGTTATTAAATATTATTACTCACAGAAGTAATATAACTTAAGTATAAAGTAACTGCAATATTAATACAAAGATTATCGTAGATATTAACGGATACACTGAAACGAAGCCGACGATATATGAAATATATTATATACTAATATTATTTATGTAATAAACATGAAATGTGATAAAGAGTGTTATATATTCATTAAATATTATATATGAACACGTCGAGTGAAGATATATGACTCCTGGACGTCTTTGATGAATATTTATTTTTTTTCACCGAACATCCGTACCAAGGCACTGCTTCTTTCAATTTGAAGACCATAGCAGGTCTGTGAAGGGAGAGTAAAGACTGAGGGTACGTATACAGTGCACTGTACACTAAATAAAATAACTAACTAAACCTGTTACTAATAATTACAACATTCTTAACTAAAATATATCTTTATATAAAATATAAAGTTAATTTAATTTTATATCGTTAGCTATTCCCACATTTCTTAATAAAACAGTGTAATGTTTGTTTTGAGATTTAATAAAATGATAGATCTAATTACATTTAATAAATAACAGTTTGTTAATAACATTTGAGTCTAATGGACTTACTATTGGTGCTCACATTTAGTGATTATTGCTGGGTTACAACTGATAGAGTTGTTGTTTGAGTGATAGTGAGATATTAGTTAGGAGTGATGATCACATCACTATCACGACTCCTTCTCTGTCAAGTAACTTCATCACACTAGTACTGGTGCTCCAACCTGCAGGCCCACCAGGAACTCTTATAGCAATATTAAATTTACATACAGAGCTATCTTACTTTCGAACTCGTCCCAAAACTTATTTGACCTTAGAATTGTTTGATAACAAGTGCTGATGACGTCATTCTATATCATTCATTCTTCTATAGGAAAAATTATTAACTCGTACCGTGAAGTGTGTTGTGACATTTATATATATTAATGTAATATTGTTTTTATATCGAATTACGTCATTTAAAGAAAGCATTCATTATTTTACTTCACTAAGTACGAATTAAACAATATTGTTTTATAGAGCTGATGTACGAACCAAAGTATTATTATTGTAATGTTACAAATAAATTTATTAAAACTATAACAGTTTACTCACTCACTTAGTAATATTCAAATAGTGCTCTGTCGGCAGTGCAATGAGAGTACTGAAAAGTTAGTCGTCTGCAGGTACTTCCTGCGGGAGGATACCGAGAGCGTAGTGCTCGGACTAATTAAGAATAGAGTATATATAAGTAGTTGGTTTATATTAAGCATTTCTACTATTCAATTGTTAAAATACAATATTTACGTACCCATTCATACCCAGAGACTGACTGACTATTGTACACACTAGTGGCTTAGTCAACTTGTCAACCATCGGTTTAGTTCCTTCATTATTTAGGAGTCAATAAAAGGTGACTTGTGACGTAAAACTAAAAACGAATAATATTTAATGACTTATTAAAAATATATTATATTTTTGTCATAATAATAATTATTTTGTTGTTTGTTTATGTTTTTTTTTTACGTTCAGTTAGAAATCTTGTAAAACAATCATACCATTCCTGTTTATTTAAAACACACTGAGGTTACATCGATAAATTAATTGTATTTCAGATACCGTATATTTTACGCCATTCGTATTGGATTGTTGTGTCGTTGAATTGTGTGTCTTACTACGTTACAATAAGGACGCTATTGTTTTGATAACGACACCTTTCATTATAGAACGGACCTGTTGCCTATCGACCGACGCGCCATCTGTCTCAAAATTAAATGGCTATTTGAAAACGTTCCTTTGTATTATTTCAGCTATTTTAAAAAACTAGATTATCTAAAATCTTTATTAAAATTTAATATTTAAAAAAAATATATATTAAAAGTTCTATTATGCTGTTAACTATAGATAAAAAAATACTATGATATTAAAAATGTAACAGCCGTTATTTATAATAGAACCTTTTTAAATATCTGCTACTGATGAAGGAATGTATGTGTTAATGATTTGAACTAAACCGGGTTACTTTAATTTTAATCTCAGATTGTAGATCGGTTATTAATTTCAAATAATCAACGGATTATTTTTAATGATGAAAATTCGTTATTCCCACGGACACTCACAAAAACTTTACGGATTGTATTGACATAGCAGAAAACTTCTAGTCGTGAAATAATTATAAATAAGTCATTTTATTGTTAATCTGTACTTTGAATCAATTTCTCATTGGGTTTTACTTCATTAAATAAATTATCGCTTTATCATTAAGTTTCTTGTTTATCTTTTAACACATTGTTTAAGATTATTTCCGTTAATTATAAATTTAATTAAAAAAATAAAAAGCACAAAAATAATAAAAAGAAACACAGTCATTTATTTATCCTCGTTAACTAACTAAAACACTCGTTCCTAAATATCATATAATAAGATGTATTATTATGAATTTCGCTGATTGGATAACGTTGCCTTTATAAGAAATATCTTCAAGGTGCACAATAGCTCAGTTTACATATCAAACGAGCGGTCCTGAAAGTCTCAGGTTTGAGTTCTTTATTAAACTCGCATTAGCCAGCACCAGCATTATGTCACCATGATTAGAATATTATATAAATATCTTCAAATCACTAAGTTCACCAACTTGCCCCCGAGGTCACTCGCAGCCTTCGTCGCTCATCTCAATAATAAATATTATATACACACAGACATTCATTTATCATCGATGTACGTTTTCAGGGACTGCAAACATTTACTATTCATTAATTCAATGACTGAAATTAATTATCGATTGTTTATCGATTGTATGATATCGATATAATAAATGTATGATATATGTTAATCACTTCATGAATAATTTAAGAAATCATCCTTTGCATGTTGTACATCTCTAACTCCGTCTTTACGTTCGTTGCAGCCCACGCGGACTCATTTACCTATACACCAGGGAAAACATATTTCCGACCTTATCACCAACCAATAAGGTGCATTATTAATAAATCATATTTTAGTTAGCTCTGTAACGTTACCTTGCATCCAGTTTAATTTGACTCTGCGTTCTGAAGCATGGTATGAGGGTAAAACGAACAGTTCTGAATTTTGTATGAGAAATGTTTTCCTATTCAGTGATGTTACATAAGGAGGTTCAAGGAATTCTGGTTACGTAACTGAATATAATTATGTAAATTCCGCTTAAAGCAAATTCTGAAATACCGATTAGTTTTGTATTTTATAAGGAAATATAAAGTACGTTGTATATTGTTTGAATCTCTCCAGAGGGTGAATTTAGTTTTACCTTTTTTATTATATATATATAAATGTGTTTGTTTGTTTGTTTCGCCTTCACATCTATTTTGGATTTTTTTCTACCCGCCCGGGTCAACACGGGTAAAGACACTGAATAACGAGGGCATATATATATATATATTGGTAGTGCATAAGACTGACGTCTGTCAACTTCCATGGTTCTAGTGTGAGATGCCGAGGGGTATTTGAGTTATCGACTTCACTTCCTTGCCTGACACGTGTCTCGTTTCGTACGAACCTAGGGATAGGTCTAGATACGGATGAGGCGTTGTGGAGGGTAAGGGGGGCAATGGATGCACTTCCCCCTCTGACTCCATGAGCACATGAGTTGGCCAATATGCTATATTGTTTTAATTGTCATATATCACTATATTGACTAAGTTATGTTTTAGTACATCTACATTTCTCTTGACAAGTGTCTCTCTGGGCGAAATGCTATCTTAGCGGTGGGATAAATCATATTATTTTAAAGTTATTTCGGGCTACGATTGGTAAAATGGCACTTTCACTCTACGTATAGTATGGATAGTGAATAACATACTTGTTCAAAATGTGAATTTGTATTTGTCCTACCATGTAGCCGCAAGTCTAATACGAGAGGGGTGCGGGGTGGGTGTGGTGTGGGGGGGTGTGTGAGGGGGTGGGGGGTGCAGCTAACAAGTTTACAAGGGACCTTGGTGGTGTCTTCACAATCCCTAACGGCAGGTGTATATTTAATTTACTTAGCGTAATAATACAATGAGATTTACAGAGATGACGATTTGTGAGTGACATTGTAAACTACTGTAGTACAGAGGTCGTCATCACGTCATCATCACGTCGTCATCACACAAGCAATATGAAACAAACAAGACATTTTTGATAATCATTACATTACCGTTGATTAGTTTTGATATAACTCATATTTTGAAGTCTTTTTCTTATAATATCTACAGCTTCATATAAATTATTAACCCTGAAACTAGTAACTTGTAACTAGTAACTATTTCGCATATGATTAAACCTTCTTTCATACATATAATATATTGGAAGTTCTCTTCATATATCGTTTATGGTTTCAGTTAATATGTAAATATTATGTACTACGACAATGATATAAATATATAATAATATTATATAGGGTGTTCTTTATTATTATATACTGTTTTATAATATCTATTTAAAAACAACGGGAAATATAATTTAACGAGCAGACGTTTGCGTCACCAGTTACGACACCGCACTTTGTCTGCATTCGAGATCTCGGGCCTTAGACGATATTGAATGTATAACCTAAATATGGTAAGCCTTTCTCAAGAGATCTGACAATAATGGTTAAAGCATTGAATGTGTTTAAAGACTCTATACAGTATACACAGAACATCTTCGGAACGGCTGACGAAACGTGACCCCTAGCCAGCAATTCGTATATATGTATTAAGATTAAAGGTGTAACTGAAATGAGTAAGTTTTGAGTCAACATATAGTTAAAGGCTAGTGTACCATGAACCGTCTGGAACACGTCACTGCAGCGCTGGTGGGACGTGAGTAGTGATCAGCTAACGACGGTGTACTTATAAGACACGTTGGCATCTGGTGGTGCTCTCTGCAATAATAACAGCAGTCACTGAACCACTTCATCAATCACCATACAGACCGCGCCAAATGATACCATCGCTTCACTGGAACAAGGAAGTAATAGAATTTCAGGATAAAAAAACGAAGTTATTTATCAAAGTCGTCAAATAATACCACGGATACAGTCGAATATGAAAAAAAATGGCACTATGAAAAAAAAAAAATAGTATTTGAGACTAATATTGAAAGTAAACCAACATAAATGTCTGTCTGTGTTTTGAATAAAGTCTAACGTTTGAAGTAAAATCTACCATTATAGATATAATGCTACCACTGTGATACCCTATAGAATAATATTCGAAGAGATAGGAAAAGAACCGGCATCGTAAATGCTTTCAAGTCATACTGAAAGCAATTTTACATACGAGGACCTCTCAAATCTGAAAGAATATTCTCTCAGCATATATAAATGACACTTTAATAATATTAAATGTTCAAGAAATACTGAGGAATTTAAATTAGAAACAGGAATCTATTTCACATATTTACACTATTCTGATATTGCTGAGATCAATTTATTGCTCGATTCCATATGAAATAGCTTTTTTAAATATACCAATAACTTGTGACATATTGATAAAGCACGTGACATATTATTTACTTTATTTACTGCTTTTAGTAAAATATAATCGCTTTTAAATATAATTATAAAGATAAATGATTAAGAATATTTCTTTATTTTTATCTTATCTTTAGGTAACAGAATAAACCAACAAAACAGCTTGTATACTTGTAATATGTAACACAATAATATTAAAATCCTTGAACATTCATCACCTTTCGGTATTTCCAGTGACGCTGGTTTCCAACGCTTTATTACGCTATCAAATATGGCATTAAGTACATAAGTATTACACACACATACACACATACCTATATGTAGCGACCTATGTGTGGGTGAGCTCTATTGCCTCCTGTACTAAAGTGACAAGTACATTAAAACTACATTTCATTCATATATTCATATATTAACGGCACTCGATGGCGAGAAAGTAAATCACAAGCGCATTTTGTGTTATTATATATAAGACTTCATTTTTACGTAACATTATATTTTTATACTTATTCCATCCGTGTTTTTTAAGTCAGAATACTTTAGTGATAGGTGTTTTATTGTGTGAGTATGTATACACATATATACACATAAATACAGATTATAACTTGTTTTAAAAATTATATTGTACATGCTGTAAATCCTGACTTCGTCCGCGGTCTCGTAGCATTCGACTAACTCTACCGCAGCGCCACTTATGCATAATATTATTTATCTTCTGAATTTAAATTATAATCAGAAGTACCTACAGTGTTGGTCCATAAATATAAAAAAATAAAATGTTGAAATCATGTTATTAAAATTAAAATAAATAGCTGTGTAAAAGAGACGACATACAGAGCGAATTACTATATACTGAGTAATTCGCTCTGTATGTCGTCTCCTCGACGTCCTTCTCTACAAGATTTTACCACTTTGTAAATTTTTATCAATTATTTTTATCAATTTACAAGTGAAAAGTAAACAGACAAGTTCTCTTTCTATTAACAATATTAGTACATATTTTCTGCGCATATATATATTCTTATTTCAGGCGTTACAATTTTTAATAGTGTAATTGGAATAAATATAATTTTGCGCGAAATATGAAATTTTTAAACAGTCAAATCCTTTAAAACCAAGGTCGTAATGCTGTTATATAATTAATACGAATTAAAATGTTCGTACGTTTCTATAAAGTACGTTATATTTCATAGGCGGCGGCCAGTCCTCAAACCTTTTGTCAAATTTCTTGAATTTGGTAGACATATATAATTTGATTAAAGCAGATGGATGATTACATTGTACGTAATTTATTTACATTTCTTCCATTGTAATTATATAAATATATTAAACTTACCAGTACATAAAACGTCCAACGGAATTAATATTTACTACGTCGACTATTTTAATAATATATTAAATACTATTTTATTGTTTCTATTTTATTCTTAATACATATTTAGTTGTATATACTAACATACGTACAGACGACCGAATACGAGATGATACTACTAAAATAGCATTTTCTAAGGAATGTACGGTTTTCTATGGCTGCTAAAAAACAAACATGAATCCGCCTTCAGAGCAGTGAATGAAGGTTATATGAGGAGGCTCAAACCTCTGGTGTGCGTTCAATGTTATTGTCCAAAATGGTGTTTATTTACTGGACTCAACCAGTCGCAGTTTGTAAAATATTTAAATTTCACATGTAACAACTGTATTCTTGTTTGTTTATAGTTACTAGCTATAGGCTCTTTGTAACTTCTAGATAAAATTGAAATATGAGGCTGTGAGATTGCTCTAGATAAACTAAAAGCTACAACTACCTAGTAAGGCAGCTGGGTTACATTTCTCTTCTGTTTTTCATTCACAACTTCCATTGATATATGTATAATATATATTTTTTTCAGTTGTACCTATAAATATTTAAATACACTAATTAAATAAGATCCAACAGATGTCATACGAATATTAAATATTACTTAGTGCTTATTTTATCAAAACAGCCCTATTACTTCCACTCAGTGAATATTATAATATGTTAGCGCCAACTTTTACTAACAATCGCATGAAGTAGTGCATCCCGGCGCCGGCGCATGTTCTTTGTACTTGTGCAGGCGCCGTACCGACATTGAATGCATTGTACCTGTCATCTAAGATGAAACCACTCTCAGTCATTGCCTCTGGAGTCATTTAGACAGACTCGGATTTAGTATTAGTTTCATTCATTCTACTTAAATATTTTAAAATAGAGAAATTCTAAAATGTAAATGGCCCACATCTTGATCCTTTATATATTTCTATGTCTACTAAAGGTCTCTAAAAGCTACAAGGTCAGTAATGTTCTTAATGGGTTCAATAGTAGAAATCTTTAATATCATGGATATAATGGATTTAAGAACATGGAATGGACTCCATGTAGCTGATATAAAGGTAGGTGGATGGAGGACTTGAGTTCTTGTCATTGTGAGATATTATTGCAGGATACCACATGAGATACCTTTTTCAATCAGGTCGTATCATTGGTTATTTGCAGTACCTCATGTTCATTATAGATATTTTTTGAACTCAACAAAACAAATAAACACATCTTATTTACATAATTTAATAATATTAAAGTATTATAGGGAAAACGGCAGAATACATCATGATGGAATTTCAGAGCTTAAAGTAATCTGTGACAGAACAGATTGTGCTATCAAAATATTATTTGATATTAAAAATATAATAACAACTTTATATCACTTACAAATATTTATATCTATTATAGATTGTTTGATACTAAATGTAAATTATAATAATATGATAAGTTCAAAACTATCGATGTTTGTTTCATAGGCACGTCCAACAGGTTCTCACACCAAAGAGGTTTGACGTTCATAGTGGAAAATATATAAATAAATAAAGGAAATGAAGTCCACGACCCTTTGATTAATGCATTCAAATATAGTATCCAAATATAAGTATATTATATCATAGGCTTTCCATTTCACTTCTCTTAGCCGAAGGGCTTAAGTACGTCCTAAAATACGTCCATTCAACAGCTAAGTGAATCCCAAATATTTGACTGTATGGAAACCGTCTAGGGGTCATGATAGTATACGAGGCTTGCAGACGTCTACAAAACGGGATGGATTCAATTTATTATTCCACGTTCAGGGATGGTCTGATTATCAAATATAAGATATAATTCACTATAAGGTCTTTTCTCAAGTTTCTTCGTCATTCATCAGTCATCACAGGAAACATTATTAACTCGTACCGTGAAGTGTGTTTGGACATTTATATATATTAATGTATGTATTTAATAAATATATATAATTTAAATTATATAATTTAAATAAATTGTAATAGTTTTTTAAAGTTCTTGTTAGATCTGCAGAACCCTGTTTCTATTCTATTTGTTTTTAAAGATATACATTATTTATGTTAGAAATGTAGGTATTATTCAGCTCCGGCTTGTATTTATGTGATTTTAAATCGATTGATGGTAAAGTATTATTAAAAGAAGATGATGGCCGGAGTGTTTTTTATAGATGACATTATTGAGATTCAATTTACTAGAGGATGAATATTAGTGACGTTCCTTGACGCGGTGTCTCAAGAACACAGGTCGGTGAGCAAGGCGGCTGGCGACTAAATACCTCTGCTCTGCTTTATATATGTACTTTACTTTAAAAGGTTTGATCGTAATTTTATCACATCATATCATGCACCCGGATTGCTCTTTAAATTGAAATAGCAATCGCTTGCCTGTTCAAATACATTCAGATATACATTAAATGTCCAGGCCCTTCTATAAGGTCTGTGTTTTTATATAGAAGGGTCCTTACGCAGGCTCTAATACTCTTATATTGTTGTGCGTCTCGTCTCATTCCTCGGTCCACTTTACTGGCCAATATCAAGATTATGAAGCCTCTCTGCTAACAACAAACTGCGACCAATCCACCCACCTTACCCACTTTTGAAAGATTCATCTCTCATCTAATAAGATGTCCTCTCAAGGAGCTTTGTTTAACATTAATAAAAATAAATCTGTAAACTGTATCAAGACATATATTATATATATACATTTTGTAATATGAATGGTTAATATATTGAAAAATATTGCTATTATTTGAGTAAACCGCAGGCGTACAATGACACCAGAAACCACACATTGAGCAACGCTTGGTTCTACTGTGGTCACTAATGTTCAACTTACTTTACTACAACTTAAGCTTTACTTGTTCAAGTATAACCACTTTAATAATAATTTATATTTTAATACAAAGTACATAAAGTAATGGCATAGTTGTCGTTCTTTTATAAGTTAGGGAGATAATTAAATAAACATAAAGAAACCTATTTCGAAAGCGTCCACCAAAAGTAATTTACAATTTCGTCGAGGGAACGTATTGATTCGTAGCAATAGGATAGAATCTAAACTTTATCAATCTTTTCATTTATCTTCTTTATATGTTTTATTTTTTCTATTTATAGTTAGTATTTTATTTTAAATACCAACATCATTTATTAATATATATTGTACGTATGAAGGTTCTTTGTGCTCATGAAGTAATCATTCAACTGGCATTGTGTCACAACTTACTGTAACAAGTTCAGCTGAAGTTTCATTTTAGTCCATTTTTTACTCTTTGTTTAGTTTACTCTCACGTCAAAATGTTCTTTATAACAACACGGTATTTAAGATAATAGCGTTATATAGAAAGTATACGAAGCTGGGTGACATTTACAATTTATTAAATTGTAATTATTATGTAGATATTGGATCTTGCTATTCCGCCAGTATTACATTACTCTGGCGCCACTCGCCCCGCCTCGCCTCTTCTTTACAAAAAAAGTTTTAATATATATATGTGATTAATATTGTATTTACAAAATAAATACAATATTTATTATTAATTCTGTGCATACATAATTTTTATGATAAAAAAATATAAATATTTATCACTAAAGACATAAAATCATAATGAATTTTAAATGCAGATTAAAAACATGATCTGGTGATAATAATTAAGTATTTTTTTATATATTATCTTCATTAATCAGAAGATACGGGAAATGATCTAACGACGTAATCCTTGACATTTGCCTCGATAATAAAAATAAATGAACTATTGTCAAGTTTTAAATGAATCTAGTATTAGAGTTGACGCTTTGGACTTTGTATGAACATTCAGTTGTTTAACGTCACTTAGATAATGAATTTCAATTAGTGCTGTTTTCAATTACGAGTCATTTGTGTATATTTTTACATAAACTATGTTTTTTTTTATAAAATGTCATGTTTTTTATTTCGAAGATGAACTTATTTCACAATATTAAGGATGAAATCAAAAAGAAACATATTCAGATAAGTGTATTTATAAAATGATTCTACAGACATTTTGTTTTCCAGTTAATGCATTGAACGATGAATCAGTCATGACAAGTCCTATTATGTATTATATTTAAATAAAATCCATTTCAATATCCTCATTAACTCGTTATCGAATCTCAAAAGCTGTAGAGCTTATATTATATTTAATATGAATGTGTTATACAAATATAAACAAAGACCATTCAAAACATTGAATGAAAGTTTTCATATATGTCTGTTGAAAGGTGACATATTCTGGAGAGGTTTATTCGTCATGTAATAAAAAACATAAATAAGGATGAGACGTACGTTAGAGAACTATAAATAAAAGTAATCCTAATAAATGGTCCCTGGACTGGAGGAGAGGGACCCTGAGTGACCTTCAAGACGAGGTCGCTTTCGTGCTCTCAAAATATATATACTCATTTCATTATACAATATAACTTACACTATCTCGGCTACATATTGAAATGGCTGTTAGTGGGTTAGAGCCTCACTCTGATTGGTGACGTTTTTTTTGAAGGTCAAATAGTGTCGCTTGAATTGTATAATGAAATGTGTTTATATATTTTATTTACTCCTCACCAGGACTGTGACGCACTATTCAATGGTTCATTATACACTTTGTAGTTTTCATATCACCCTGGAAAAACCTATTTTAATTGTTCCATTGTCATGTTAGAAAACCCCCTGTCATATTCTGCACTTGATAAGTCAAGTAAAGAAAACAAAAGATATTTAAGTTAAGAAAAAAAACTGGAAAACAGGATGTATTTTAAAAGAGTCATCAAAACAATAATATTTATATATTTATATTTTTTTCAATTTCATAAAATAAGAGATAATTTCTGAACTGAATCATTTTCATAAAATATCAAAAACATTCGAAATATTAGTCAAGAACATCAAACGGGTTAGAAAACTGAATATCGCAATTACGCCAAGAATATTGAAATATTATTTATGGTTCGTAATTAATACAATGTTACCGGAGTTAATATTAATAAATATACTAAAGAGGAATATTTTATTATCCTACAAAAGGCATCTACTGAATGCCTTCAATCAAAGCACGAGTCAATGTTTTTTAAAATATTCTAAACGTTTACTTAATTCCATTGATTTATTTATTATTGAAGTTTTTAAATATATTACCTTTCTTTAATGTAATAGTATGAACAAATTGTCCATTGTTAAATTTAGTTCAGTTGGCCAAATATTTGCTATATATTGCGCACGTCTGTAAATAATTCAAGGTGCCATTAAGTTATACGTCCATCGCAATCCTTATATGTTAAATGTGAAAGTGTGTCTGATTGTCTGTCTCTGTGTGACGTTTGTATTTTATAATATATCTTTAATCAAACTTATTTTGCTTTTTATAATATTATTTTTCTTTCACTATTGAAGATTTCTTTCAAATGATAGATATGCATTTATTTTTCTTTTAGTATTTAATATTGATATAAATTCTATTTCTTTGTAGTCGCAGTCGCAGGCCATTGGTTCTATATTAATTCAATTGTTCAGTGAGTTATTGCCCTGAAGCACTTTGAATAAATATTGTAAGTCGGCTCAATTTGTTTGTTACTTCTAGAAGTTGTGCTCTCGTTTGAATAACATAAAAGAGCTTCCACTCAAGTTATTTCACAATTTGTAAAAGTATTTCGTCATCGTTTTATAAAAGCTCCAGAACATGTCTAGATATGAGAGGTTGGACTAGTTAGTCTAACATCAGTGACGTCATTCAAGTGGTAGCAGTTGAGTGGACGTTTGACGTCACACCCTGATAGCATCATCAATTTCACTTCACGACACCCACGCGGACTGTTGTATGGAGTTAAGTCAAATGAAGAGCACTGAATGGCTGCCTTATATTTTACATTGTTTATTTCTTTATAAGAAAGGCGTTCTGTTTATTCACCGGCACCTTCTAGCTTTCAGATATGAGCTACTGAAACCCATTGTTCAGTAAAATAAAGTAATATATAAATGTATATGATGTAGTGTTATGCTTTCTTGTTATATTTAGTTAATAAGTTAAAAGAGTATCCATGGAGTTTCTTGCCGGTTGTTTTCAATGGACTGACCTTGGAATTATGCCTCTAAAGTCTGATGTTTCATAAATGCAATGTATGCCCATTTGAAATAAAAAAAATTGACTTTGACTTGCCTAATATTAAATATTGATATCTTTAAAGTTTATTTTCTATAAACTTATAATCTATGAAAAGTGTACGTGTGTATTATCGTTTCGAGTTAGATTAGAAACTATACCAAAACATAGTTGAAAGGACAACTACTAACACTTTGAACTTCAAATGGTATTAGTGTCAATGTTTCATTATTTAAATATTCAACTCGAAAGTTTTCTTATTTTTTATATGTAAATACATTTTTTTTACTTAACCGTGATACTTTTCTCGCATATTTCAATAATGTCCTAGTTCTTGTCTATTCCTAATAACAGCAAAGCAATCCCCCAAAGCTTACTGGTGGTGATACAAACAGGCTGTAGCAACAAACTCCTCAATCTCGAGAAGAAATACCCTAATTCTTCCTCACTAATCCTGATCTACTAAATCATATAAAACCAACGTTCATCTTTCTCATGAACACAGAACACACATGAAACTTCGAAGATAAGGAGGCTAGAGAGATCCTGTGTGTGTCTTTAAAGAAAACGACCTCATCGACTTTATAGAAAGAGATCCTAGTAAGTCTTCCCTGAGCGCCCTTCAGGCTCCGTTTCACAGAAGGGGGCAGCACCGCTCCACCGTCACCTACACATTGTAAAACAAACAATACCAAAAAAAAGCACTTCGCTGACAAAAAAAAAACAAAATACTAAAATAAATGATTTATGAGAGTAATCTCTTATCTATCCCAAATATAATAAACACTTCCAAAATTACAAACTCATCCATAAAACATTCACATCGAAAAACATACGACACCCATTCCATTCTCTCAATTTAACCCAGTAACAGATAAAACGGAGTACGGGGGTGAGAGTCAACAGGCGCCCGGCGCCGCGACGGCGCTAGCCTGATTACAGACTGACTATTAATAAAAACACCATCTATACACGAGATATAGGATGTTTCAGCTGAAAAAATATATATTAGGAATACCATTCCTCTGAGCTTCGTTGATACCAATACAATATGACATCATTATTATTATATTATATTTAATCTTTATTGATGATTATTATTGGTAATTAGATCATCACTTTTCTTAATATTTTATGTTTAATGAATAATGAATTCATTGTGATTGGTAAAATTAATTTAAATGAACATGGGGGCAGTGAGTTAGTCTTGGTAAGATGAAACTCGCGTAGTTAAGATGACTGTGTTTTATATAATAAGTGTTCGTTTTATTTATAAGGGTCTGTAGGATTTGTTTTTCAAAATCTTTCAAGTCGATGACAACTGGTTAAAGAATAAATAATGTTCAGCTGGGATGCTTTAACGGCGAAATAATATAATATATATATTTCAAGATTCAAATATTCGCGCTGCATTTAATTATAAACAAAATTATACCGATAAAAGTACGAGGTCATACGAACATTTATTATATGAATATTTCAATATTGTAATAACATATAATATGTAATGTCATATTTAGAAATGTGTGGGTACTTCGTTATGAAATATATAATTGAGTGACGTTTGAATGTTTTTATTTGATTTCGTAAGATCAATTCATCCCGGACTGTGAGTGAATTATTTCCATGTAGCATCACATAGTTTGAAGGATGTTTGAGACAATGTTTTTAGTTCAGTAAAAGCCTTTTGGGGAGGGGGGGGGGGTATAGTAGCAGAATTCTCAAAAAATAAATTTAAAAAAAAGTTGATCTTATATTAGTTATATTAAGTATACAACAAATAAAAAACAAATTAGATATAACAACATGAATATAATGTCACACTACAGTTTCGAAAAGAAAAACTGACAAAAAAGAAATCAGAACTGCAATGAGCTCACTGTGAATCAATCAATCAATCAATCAATGATCATGTTTGAAGTTAGTTTTGTAACATTAATTTAACATCTTTTATAAATCGCTTACGATACATTGTAAAGGTTATTATAAAGAACAGGAAATACTGGTTTTTAAAATTAAATGTTAAAAAACACTTTTGAGAGTAATAATTAAATGTTGTAACATTTTTTGTTACAATTAAATAAAACCTGTTTTGATACATTTTTCAATTCTTGATACATATTGAGTCATGTTTACGTTGTTTTTTATAAACGTGTGTATGAACGAAAATATATCGAAAATAATAACATACTTGAACAATAGAGATGTATTTTGATTAAAAAATAAATTAAATGAAATATCTAAATATGAGGAACAAGTTATTAAAATGAATAGTGTACATAAAGTTCTTAAACACGAATATAAATAACATTGTAATGTCATACAGAAATATATTATAAAGGGTAAGGAAAAATCAATCAGAATATATACTAACTCTATTTCATCAACTATTTCATAGAGTGAGGGTCTCCGCCAACCAGTATGAGAGTCCTAGGTCTCTAACAGCCTATTCACAGTACGATGTTAGAGCTCTACTGGACCTAGCTACGAGTAAAATGAAAGTGACAAAGACACATTCAATACTCTTAGTGACTTACTTTACTTATGGATTATATCCACAAATGCAGATATAACAATAAAGGCGTGAACCCATTACTGGGCTCCCATTTCACGTGGAGCTAATTGATAGTAATACTATTTTATGAGTCCACTTACCAAATGTAATGGATCAGAGCCTTTATAGGTTTCTTATCGGAAAATATATTTTGATTAATATATCAAACTGATTTCAAATGTCGCTTCTATTTGTCTATATCGGATTTTATCATTTCCAGTTCTTGGAAAGTAATACAATCTTATATTTGGTTTGTGATTAATTTATGTATAATGTATAATAATTATTGATTTATGTGAAATATTTCAGTTTGAAAGAAGAGAGAAAGATACCAAGAAACACGGTTACATAGTATAGGTACAAACTATCGATAAATAGAATACGTATTAGTATGTACTATGTAAATGTAACACTAGTGTTTACCAGCGACTTTGTCTGCGTAGTAAGTCATGTATTATCATATATGACTTAGTACTTACTTAAACAGTTATTAAATATTAATTAATTTTGTCGTTCTTATAGCTCGAAACAAGTTTTACGGTTTACCGACGGAATAAAAAGTTTTAAAAAAGTGAAGCTTATTGTAAATTATAAAATATGTTAATTCAGTCAATAAGCTTTCATGAATAAATTAAGACCACATAAATTTTCATGAATGTCAGTCCAGTAGTCGCTTGGCGTACAGACACAAATATTACAAGCAGAGATGTACTCGTATTACATTACGTACATTACACCCCGACATAGAACAACTACCTATTTGAAAATATTTTTATTCATTAAATGTTCATTTATACTGAGAGTAGGTTCTAATTCAACTCTACATATAATAAGAATATGATAATTTCGGACCTTGTTACAATTTATAAAAGGTTTCTTCCATTCGTTCCTACATGAAATATACCGTCTAGTTATTATTTAATAATATTGATAATTGGAAGAAACCTTCCTTTTATTAAAGACATCTTTTAATTCTTTAAGGTTTGTAAAAACATTTCTTTTTTGTTTTGAGAGATCTCCGTTGTTGTTAGGGGTCGTCAATAAAATAATACGGAATGCCTTTCTTCTAACGTAATTATGTTTACACGATGTTTTCGTTGAAATAATGTTACATATACATAGGTTACTCTATGTAAATATATAGTAGGGTTGTCGTAAAATGTATTTACTTCTCAACTGTATCTAAGTAGCCCTAGACAAAGACAATTATGATGTTTGTCTAAGGCGCTTCAATGTTTGCTCATACAAACAAATGCAGCTCAGACATTACGATGTAACAGTTTAAATGTTCAATAACTTAATACTTCAATAGTTCAATACTTCAATAGTTTCATTAATAAAGAATGATACAAATACAACTTAGTAATTTAAATAATATTGGACTTTAAGTGTGCTTTTTAAATAATTCCATTCCTATCCAATCGCGTTTCATATTCCGCGTTTTCAGCAAAAATGTCTGAAGCGTAAACATTGATTTAAGCTTTTGAAATATCTTTTATCAGACTCAGATCTGTTCAAATCTAATCCTATCAGATATTCTATCTTATATCTTTTACAAGAGTTCGGTTTAAGTCTGAATTTGCAGGATGTCTTCACGGTGTGATGATCGCCATCGTCCGTTAACACGATTAATATCTAATAATAATATTTTAAATTAATTATTATATCACTCTCAATATGTCAATTTATTTATTTATTGTGTATATATGATATATAATATAATATTTTACATTACTTATTTTATAAACTATATGTCAATGAAACTTGTAATTAACCTTGGTTCAAGTAAACCCACACTTGTCAAGACACTTTGTGTACTCAAATGAACATTTCGCTAAATTATTAAAAGTTGTAAATAATGTGTGAATACACTTTCCTTGTAAAATCAGTTTATTGTTTATGTTTCTTTTATTCAGCGGCTGAAAATCGTCAAGTGATTCAAATATTGATTGAAGTTTTCAACTAAATATAGAGTGAAGACTATAAATTGGAAAAGTTTTATTAAAGGTGTTGTTTTTATGAAATAAACAACCTCCTATACAGACAAATATTAGGTATCTACGAAGCGTGATCTGTATATTAGTTATATAATATCTAATAGCAAGTGTTAGTGATAAATATTTCGGAAGGCGTTATAACATTTACAGATATCTTTCAGGACGTCCCTGACGTTATCAGTAGTGTCAAATATAACACAAAGTGAAAGTATTGTATATTTTGGTGATAACGATGTTCTTTTAATTTTCAGTTTGATTTGATTATTGTACATAACATTGTCAAGGTTAAATGTTTTAATATATTATATATATATATATGTATATTGTGTCATTAAAGTATAACAAAATAAGACAAATCAATATTAATACAACATTAAAGGTGACCTTAGACAAAGATTCCATACAAACTATATGAAATTTTGCCCAATCTCTATTCAGTTTCTGGTTCTTCTATTGTTGATATTGTTTATTCTATATATAGGTAAGTTTATTTATTTTGTTGTATAATTCCCAGCTGCGGAAGACACAGTCACTTTGATATATTTACAATTATGTATAATTATGCTGTTCGTATTTAAAAGGCTGATCATCGGTGATACAGGTGTAATTAGTCACTCTTCTGGCTTTATTTGAGGAGTCAGAGATAAGAGGAGAGTAATCTCTTTTTAATACTTCCTGTCAGATATTATTGTTATATGACATAACTTGTCTTGTATATATTTAGTTTAGACAGGTTTTATAAATATTATATTTCTCTGTTCCCTGAACCTTTCATGTCCTATTTGTAAACTTGTATTAGTTAGTGTTTTTGGTATTATTGTAGTATGTGAGATCAGTTCATTTCCTGAGTACTTACTTGTTTATAACAGCCTATGGTTATGAAAAAGGCTTCAAATTTTAAAAGTCTAATAATATCAATCGATCATAACACTTTTATATGGCTCCAATACACTCAAGAGTAACATGCAGTCAGACAGACAGACTACATTTTATATACAGTACAATAGGAAGTCATGGTCTAAATACCTACTCATTATTTTTTCTGTCCTCTGACAGATATATTTGAGATATTTAGATTTTTCTACAAAATATTGTTAATATATGAACAATGAGTTAACAATGATCTTCCCGAGAACATCTCATCTCGTCTCACTGCGCCCAGCGTCCGCGCCGTACTTACAACTTTACAAATTAGACGACTCCTTAAGATGAAAACTAAGTGAGTCAGAGCGGTCAGTTATTATTCTAATTGGGTTACGTTTGGTGCAATGGTTGTCTTAAACCTGGTAACAATTTTTGTGGTTACTGTTAACATTTGTCACAAAGTAGTTGACTACTGGCTGAGTCGATAGACTTGATGAGTGAAGGAATTTAATAAAATTTCACATTATATATATATATTATATATACTCTGTTTTGTCATTTTATTATCGTTCGTCCGTATTAAGATATATTTGTAGATTACAATAACATCTCAATTATTTCGACTAGTTGTTTTTAATTTATTGCACTGTGTGTTAGAGTTTAGTGTTGTACTATCGATATAATATTTATACCCATCCCTATAATTTGTATTTTTAATAAATACTACAGCTATAACTCTTTCATAAAAATAATGTGAAGAAAAATGAAATAAAGAGTCAGATCATTATTTTTATTTTCTTCGTATCCTGACATAGAAATGGAATCTTCCGTATGAGCCATAATTTTGTGAACATCATTTCAGAAATAGAAAGAAAAGAAATAGCTTTTCAAATTTTAATTGACCTTAAAAAACCCTCTTTTATGTTCCAAAAGACCTTAAAATAATAGAACTTTTTACCATTATTATTGTTGATATAATTTAATCAAAAATAAAAAAGACGAGATCACTTTTATTTCATCTTAATTTCAAAACTATTATGTTGCAAATATTAATAAAAGTATTTATCACTTTCTTAACCATTTCAGATTCTCGTCTTGTATCTGTTTAATTAATTCATTAACCGTATCGTTTAAAAGCTAATATATATTTCTATCGATAGAATACGTCGCAGCCCTAACTCGCTCCGGGGTGCGAAATTACTACCAGTATATAGTGTCAATGACCTCATTCACCCACACAAACTAGAAACATCTCTTCTTGAAACTTTCCACATAAAAAATAATAATAATGTGTTTTCTATAAAAATAATAAACACAAACTAATTAAATGAATTTTATTATAAATATAAAAAACATTATATTACTTTCAAAAGGTAGGTATAGGTATATTGGATAAAAATTTAAAAACATCGCCAACGTTTGATCAAACATTGGTTGCAATGACAAGTAATCTCATCTCTCATTGAACTATGACTATTGCATATAAATTACATGTTCGAGCATTACGTCTTACACATCGCTTTATAATCATTTCCTTATTGACTCGGAACAAAACTAAGAAACGGGCACAAATATCAATATTATAATAATTGGACTCTGGAAATATCATCATAATTTATTCACAAGTTGAATATACTTATACATCTACTGTCTCATGATGCCTGTTGATTGATTGATTGATAAAATTCAAACATAGGTATATTAAATTAGGAATACTCGATACCTCTCGCAAACATTGGCCATTATTTGGTCAAATGTTCCTTGTTTTCGGATGCCCGCATTATTTTATTGTAATCGGTTGCACGTGGACAGAAAATTAAATAAATTGTGTAAAGATAAAGTAAATCGATAGCAGAATATAAATATATTTACATATAACACACATATGCAGTGTTTATATGTGTTAGAAATAAAAATAAATCTAATAGATATAAAGGAAAGAGGTCAATAACCTATAAACTATTATATTGAGATAATACAGATAAACGTCATATGTAATATTGGAAATAAAATAATAATTTGAACACACAGAAACGTGCGTCCGTCGCCGCAGTAACGATCTCGTTGATCCTCACCAACAGACACACGGACGTGCCTTCCTATAAACACAGCAGATACGAGTACAACGACAGTACATGTTACAATACATGTAACAATACATGTTACAATACATGTAAGAATACATGTTACAATACATATGTGTTACCTTTTATTATTATTATAACTTAACAGATAGGAAAACTATATAACCTGTACTTATAAGATTTAATATATTTTTCCAATCTCTTAAAATCATTAATATATATAAACATGTATAGGCATGAAAAACTTATTAAAGTCAGAATAAATAAAAATTAGAACGATTTTCAATGTAATCTATTCAACAAAGTTAGAGACATTGGTTACGACATACGATCGTCAAGAGAAGTCAAGTAGATGTCACCACCGTCTCGATAAAGACGAATATGAAGAGTGCTTATTCCATCGAAGCGGTAGCGACACGGTAGCCCGGTATAACGACGGGATGGTTTCCCGAAGGTCGCGTGTTCGATTCACTGTCTGTATCGAATATTTTTTTATTTGTTCTAAATCATTTATGTTTTACTTTAAAATAATGTTATTCAGTATTAATATTTATATAACGTGTTCATTTTAAATCCAGTGCTTATAGTTGACCCTCGCTCTTTAGCTCCTAAAAGTCAATTATCCTCTGAATACGTGATAAGCTCGTAAAATCATTATTCAGACTCATATTAGTAAATCTTTTATATGAAACAATACTTTGCATTCATTACATTCGCTAGCATTTGAAAATGTCAAGTGGCTCGTAAATGTACCTATAATAATATATTCTTTGAATGAGATATTAAAATATGAGACGGCTTCAAGTAAACTAATTTTAAATACACACTTTCTTTCACTTTTAGTGTCAGTTTATATATACACTGTTTGTGAGCAGGTTTGATTACATTTTGAATAATTGTTTTATAATTCGTATTTTAAGTGACCTTTATTGTGACACTAATATTAAAGTACCAACTGCTAATTCTTCTTTGTTTAAAGTAAGGGCGAGTCTGTAAACAGAACAAATACCATTATAAAGTAACATTGTGTAAAGGCCCTTAGCATGTAATTTAACAAGCACATTATCTTGAATTGCTTGTTTACAAATGTCAAAAGTGTTAGCCTTTATTGCGATCTAAAATGCGTGTCAAATAAAACTGGTTTTAATGCAATAATCATAGACCTCCATTATAAAGAGACCGATTATAATAATACGAGTAGTATGTTGTGCGGTTTGTTTTTATTACACTCCGTGTTCGTGTATCGACCTAACTTATTAGGAACATATGTTTCAATCTAACGACAGGACGCCGTCTTATGTATCATTAGATGTAAGAAATCTCTAAAGATAGAGTCTGGAACGTTTCTTTAATAACTATTTGATAAACCATCAACGCCACACAAGTCGAGGACAGATGTTTGAACTGACAGAAGACAGAATAACAGAAGTGCGATATAATTCATCTTGAGAAGACAGATAAAATAAGGCTATAGTTATATAAAAGCAATTACGATACAATTTTCCGAACCCTGTTATGAGAAATGTGACTGATTGTGTTGAACGCGCGTCCACACACACACACACACACATATATCGCGGCTTGATTTCCCTGGGCTACGAATTTAACGTCCAAGTCTGAAAAGGGCCTGTGACGTTTAATTTCAGATACGAGACCAAACAATTAGACTCCAAACAACTATAGCTATATCAATTTAATATATTTCTATCAAATTTATTTTCTATCGAATCAGACTTTTATTATAGAGATTTGTACGAAATATTAAAAATGATTGATTACTTAATATAAAATGAAGGATCTTTTACGATTACAGAATTGTGGAATGTAAGTGAAGGTAATAAGAGTGCTAATAGCATGCAAGGTTAAAGCGAATAGTGCGGATGTGAGTGGCCTTATTTACCGCACACCCAATGGCGATCACATTTCTTAATTCCTTTCACAATTACAACTGTCAAAGATGTTTCCAAAACTCTTGATGGCATTTAATACAATGATTATGTAATGCGTTACAAAGGAATTTATATTTATTAATAGTTTTATTTTAATATGTTTTAGGATATTATTCGGTAAATTTAGTCAATGAAAGCCGTTTATCTATAGTTTAGTGACAATGGGTTGTTGAAACCAGTGTTGTGTTTCTTTTACCTATTAGTTTCGTCTATTTTCTTTGTCTTTGTTGCTTTTGTTTTATGTTTCGAGATGTTGAAATTAAACGTTTTGTTAAGAGTTTTGTATTATGACATTAACTTGTATTATACAAATAGCCAATATTTAAATGAATTTCAGGCTAAATGAGCAAAAATAAACTATAATGCATTACTTACTTTATATTATGAAATATGTATTTTTTTTTCAGACAAAGCATTAGTTCCTAAGTGCCAATGTTTCTTCTGCCTTCAGATATTCTGTAATCTCATAAACGTAATACATAAATCATACACATTCTAAGATACTTTCAAATGGCCGTTGTTTCAAGGCTCGTATTGCGCAAGCGCAGTCTCGGAATGTACACGATGCGCCGGCGCTGATCTATCGCTGCTCCTTGCAATTACTTGCACGACTCTACCTCAGGGTACTCTATAGTTCATTATAATTTTTACTGGCTCACTTAAATACGAAAGCTTATTTGTACTCAGATTATAATTGTGTAACGATAACTGAAAGAAAATAACTGGGATTTAAAAAATATTACATTTATACAGATACGAAGCTTTTTAGCATTCCATGTATTCATCGTGCAGATGCCGGGACCATCGCGGAGAGGAGTGCAAACAGTTCCAGGGACTTGCGACCCAAGTGTAGATTTAAGAGGCTCCTTTAAAATGCGCATTAACGCTCAGCTTCACTGGTTGCGCTCCTCTCCCTACCTAACCAAATTTGATATGAACCTACCAATGCCGCCTTTGAAGTACGTTCTAGAAATGTACTGATGATAGTTCTAGAGAGGCCAAGATCTTTAAGTAGGTTATAGAGAGATTTCGCTGTTATTCCTCTCGCTCCCACTTCTACCGCGTACAAATTAACTATATACCTATTCCTGGTCAGTTCGTTGGTCAGTTCGTAATACTTGTTTACTTTAATTGTGTGATCTTTGGGGATGTTAGTTTCCCACGGAACAGTAAGCTCCACAAGTATCACGCGCTTTAACTGTCTAGAGTACAGGAATATGTCCGGTCTGGATGACGAGACAACAATGTCAATTCTAAACTGTCTCTCATATCCATCATTATAGTCCAATCACGAGCCGCCTCCAAGATAGAGTGAGGCTTTTGTTTTGTTTTTTTTCTAAAACTTATTTAAAGTACGTTTAAAGTGATCAAAATATTCTTATTATTTAATTTACATTTCTTGTGCTAAAGACACCAAAACATACATATTCTTATATGAATATTTTTGTAGTTGGTCTGTCTGTTCCTTCGACCAATTGATGAGATAGTATACAGTAGTACAGTATGAGGTGACCGATTCCTCTTATGAGAGTGTAACAATAACGAAGGGCCACATGTTGTATTACATTGTCTATTGTAGAGCAAACAGTCTATGGCCGAGTTAAATATTATGATATCAGATCATACACACATCTAAACTATTCCTACTGTAACTATTACTTTATCTTACAATGACATCGGAGATATTTTAAAATGTTAATATTACGTCATTCTTCGCGGCTAAATTGATTATTCATGATAAGGATATTTGTTAACTTACAGTTAGTAAACAATTTTCATTAAATATATAATAATGAAAAATACTCAGAAACGATCAGAAATACGAACCCGCCACCTCTGGGAAAACCACCCCTTCACTGCGGTAACTGTACAGTAGCTCAATTGCTTTATTTATTTTAAAAACGTAAAATTAAATGAACTTACGATATCTATGTATATTTTAGACACTTTCAAAACTAAACAATATTGTTTAAACAAACTTACATTTATAACGTCTGTATTGTATTAGGGAAGGTGTCAGTTTGTTAACGTCACTATAGCTCGCGACAGGAGGTGTGTACACCGCTTGACTACTTTCAAATGCGCATTTCAACACTATCAATCCTTATACTAAAAGGTACATTTGTGTACTTCACTTAAGAAACTACAGAATAAATATATATGTATATTATATATCTATTTTGTATTATAAAAAATGTAGACAACTTCAGGAATAAGAATTGTTGTTTATGTAATTTATGATGATTATTATTATAATTAACTTACTAATAAAATATAAAATTATATTAGTGTTGAAAGATTGAAAGCGAAATTCTTCCTTATAATAAAGTTAGAACATTCCAGAAAAACATTACTTGCCTCCAAATTGTATCGAGAAAGAAGACTAGAACAACGCGAAAAGTTTGCCAATATTTCACAAAATATTTTATAAAATTATATTTCAATGGTATTATAATAATTTTCAATGAAATTATTATAATACCATTGAAATATAATTTTATAAATAACAAGTAAAGCCATTCAGTTCAGGAGTTTTTGACATTATGAGACTTCTGAAGTAGCTTTAAGATGTTTCATTGGTACAGTGACAGTAAAGTGGACAGTATAGTGACAGTATATTGACAGTACAGTGACAGTACAGTGACAGTAAAGTGGACAGTATAGTGACAGTATAGTGACAGTAAAGTGACAGTATAGTGACAGTAAAGTGGACAGTATAGTGACAGTATAGTGACAGTAAAGTGACAGTATAGTGACAGTATAGTGATTGTTTGACGTATAACTACTTACTCATATAATTAGAATCAATTACTAAACATTCAAAACTTAAGTCGTTGATTAAAAGCGTATTTTTAATCATATTATAAAAAAAACACGGCACAAAAACAATGATATTTTTGAAATCTAACCTCAAACTGAAATATGAGAGAGAGAATTGATCGAAATGAATAGAACTATTTACAGGAGATGTATTCAGAGGATAATAGGTTATTCTAAAGTTGTAATGGGGTTCGACCAACAGACATGATAGGAACGAGTAACGTCTAAGCGTCTGTTTATTGCGGCACGTGATCTGCGTACGTCTGCTCGTGTTGTTTGAAAGGGTTTGGATAACCGTCTTTGGAATATAGAAGTTTAATTTAAAAATGTTCATATTTTCTTCAAACCAATTATGTAAACTTATCACTAAAAGATAGAAAAATTACTTAAATGTTGTTGTTTTAATTCTATTTATCATAAAGGTACTATATTTTTAAAAACATTTCTCATAATGAGAATGCAGATGTAAAATATTTAAGGTGAAGTTCTAAGGAATAAAGTGGATAATGAATGGCAGTGTTTTACCCTTTCCGTCGAAAATGAAATGTAATCCTTAAATATAATGTAAATAACCACAATTGTTCCCTCTTTCCTGTAAATCTTAATTAATATTTATGTCGCTGTATTTAGTTATGCAAATATATATACTGTATGTTTTATATATATATATATATATGTGTTAATGTATATCTATGGATGTCTGTGTGTTTGCGTGTATGTGAGTATTAGAGTATATTCTCTATGATATTTGTCGAATCAATTGAAACTATTATTGTCTTTTATTCTTTATGTTTTCCTTTCAAACAAGACGTATGCAAAATGTCATAATAATTGGTTGAGTAGTTATGACGTGACAAACGAACAAAAACATTTGTAAATAATATCAGTAAAGATACCAACTAACTATGAATGATGTTAAAGGAGTTTATATATATATTAAAGTATATTTATTAATACGAGGCTACGTTAATATATCAGGTTAAACGTGGCCTTGACGACAAGTCCTCAACGAAGCCCTCGCGAGCGACGAGAACGTCTGAAAACAACACCGGAAGGTCAATTTAATTTTGTGTGGATTTTGGAAAACTTCTAATTATTTTTGTAGATTCATGAAACCATTGGAAGTTTTTTGTTTAGCATAAATTAATTCAAATTAATATAAAACCAACAACTAAATAGTTATATTTATAAATTAAATCTTGGTACTAGTTTTGGATTACTTTTGAATTAATAAGTGTGTATTTTGACTAGAAATATAAGATTTTATACATTTAGTAAACTTAGTAAAAGATTCATTTTACGTCTAAACTAACTGTGAGTGAGGACTGAACGGTGTTAAGACGTTATACTGGTCTGGATAAACTTATTTTTTTTTTTAAAACTTTATAGCCTTTATTATAATATTCGGACAGACAAATGTAAGTGTCTCCGATAAAAACTATTATATATAAAATGAAATGATCAACAAGACGGATATCGACACGATAGCTCAGGTGGGAAAGTGACGGCGACCGTACCCGGGAGGTCTCAGGTTCAGCTCCTACCCGTATTAATTTAGACAGACATATGTTATTATTATATAATAGCAAAAAGCAAGCAAGTCGGTATTGGCAATTACACCAGTCATTAATAAGTCATTAGATTAATAATATTGATGACTCCACTGCAGAGGGCGCTCTCGTCCTGCTAATATTATTAATTCAATATTTTAACAAAGGAGACACCGTAATGTCGATATACTGCCATATATCATTAAATTATTACATTTTGTTTTAAATAGTCTATACAATTGGTAGGCATGTAACATTTATATTTGTTTTCATTTGAAGTCGTCTATGAACTCGTGAGCCGTGTTACTGTTATTTTATAATATATAATAATGAAGAAACATTTACTATATTAGTATGTTTTATTTTTGAACACTTGTCGATTTCTAATATCATTATTGCTTTTAAAAATCATTGAGCGCATTGAGGACGTCTTACGAGTTGATATTATGTTACCTTGAAACTCTTTTTTATTAAATATGTGATCAAGTTAACCAAATAAGGTACTTTGATAATATATATTATATTTGCTTAAAAATATTGTATTTTAAGTAAAGTAGAATGTTTCTGTAGTGATTCCTATAAATTCAAAGATAAGACGTTAGAACTAAAGATTTTGAATTAATTTTACTATATTTTAATTTTAAACTAAATATCTAAAGCTGTCAATAATAAAATATTAATCTACAATAATTGTCATTAACAATATATCAAGGAATGTTTCGTGGTACAAGAACGTTCATTAGTGTTTACGCGCGACTTGACTCGTCTTTACTCGACTCGACTTACTACTAGAACGTTGGTATCACTGGGAAAGTGTACGCGTTATAAAGCAAACCTTCAAAAACTATATCAACATTTTAGGAGCATATATGTCAGTTCAACATTCTCGTAACTATTCGTCCAAATGATATTTCTCTGAAATAACAGTCCAATTAAACACGACATGTCTGTGTAACGCTAAAATAATTTATTGTGTCCAGGCTGCAGTTATCACAATGATTGTATTTGGTAATGTTTCATTTCAAAGAGCCGCACGGCTTATGAGTTTCATGTGATATGTTTTGATGCTGACCCCCGATATCATTGATGAAGTTTATTTACAATATGAATCTACTCCTACATATATATCACATTGTTTAATGTCGTTTATTCCAATCCTAACAATATAATATATTATAGGAATAAATACATTCATTCCCACACAACGCAATCTTGCCTTAATCAAGCAAAGATCGAAGATATCTACTAGAAAATTAATAAACAGACAAACTATTTATTTTGCACATTATTATATGTACACAACGCCCACACTCAGTTTTTATATTCTAGTGTAAGGATCGAACCCACGACCATTGGAAAAATGGATAAGCTACGTTCACTGCGCCAATCACTCATCTACTATAAATATAACATGGTACTACATAGCTTTGAGTGACGTAATGCCTGAGTAATTAAAAATAAAAATTCTAAATAAATGTTATATGAAATGGTATGTTAAAGATGTCATTTAAACATAATAAAGGGGGGTGAATATTAAGACGGAGACGCCATCTTGAGAGCGGTGTTTGTTATTTTCCTGAAGTACAGTACAGTCTGTCCGTCCGTCGGTAGTTAACTAGGAACTATTACGAAACAAACAATCCTAGCGTTACACAACTGTCTTGTATAACTTGGAAACTTTCCATTTAAATAAAAACAACACATCTCCACTCTAGGAAAATATAATCTTTAATAGCTTCAAAATAAAAATATTATGCATTTAATATTAATTATTAAATTTCCAATAATATTTCACGGTTTAATATTTATTCTCTGTATAATATTTATCCGGAGGTGGAGTAGCGAGACATCGTTAGCGAGAAAAATGATATTGCATTTATGTAGCGCTGTTTTGATATAAATATTAAATTGCTCAATGGCTTATGAAATAACTTGCCAGCACTTTACCCCTTTTATCAGTTTATAGCAGGTTATTTTAGACCTTCACCAGTGAGCCTATTTATAGACGGACTTTTAGTTTTAGAAATGAATAAATAACATATTAAATCAGAACTTTTAATAGAATGAGGTTATTTAATGCTCTGCAAGAATTTTGATCTTATATATTGATTATATATATATATATATATATATATATATATATATATATATAATTGAATTACACAAGTATATATTTATAATTTTATTGTTTTAATTTAAGTCACTTATATCGTAATTTTTCCCAAATAGTTTTAATTTTAAACCCATTCCTACTGATGAGCTTGACTTGACCGATTACTTGACGACGCGACTCCGCCATAACAAGTAAATATCAATAAAAGTCGTCTTAGATCACGATAGTTTCAAATGCAGATTTTGGAAGTAAATCGAAACATATCTACATCCCTACTAATATTATAAATGCGAAAGTAACTCTGTCTGTCTGTTACGCTTTCACGCCTAAACCACTGAACCGATTTTGATGACATTTGGTATAAAGATAGAATTGACCTTGAGGAAGAATATAGGCTACTTTTTATTGCGAAAAATGGGGGAAAAGGGGTAAAACAGGGGATGACTGTTTGTATGGAAATTCGTCATTATTAAAGATATAACAGCCAAACTTTGTATTTAGACATAAGAAACAAAGGACGTAGGCTACTTTTTAAAGCGAAAAAAGAGTAGAAGGGGTTGATAGACTTTTTATTTTAGGAATAAATATGATATAATATTTTTTAAAATTATATCTATATAGGTATATAGGAAAGTAGACAAATAACTTATTCATTAGTCATTATGAATTTCTTATAGATTTTTAGCTGTCAACGCTCCTTTTTAATATAAACTTGAACTAAGAATAATTTTATATTTTGATTTTGAACAATCAATTCTAATATTATAAAGAGGTAAAGTTTGTATATTTGTGTGTTTATAATTTACAAGTTTATTTGTTGGAGGTAATCTTCAAAGTAAGTTATCCAAATCTAAAATATTGAGAAATAACTTTCATGTTCATGAATTTAAGCTATATTATTATATATTTCCTTGAAATATAAATAGGGCTTTACGTAGAGAACAATTTTGAATAAAGGCTGATCAAAAAAGGGAAGGAGTTTCATACAAGCCCTGGTTCTGAAGTGGTCGCGGACGGAGTCGCGGGCAACAGCTAGTATTAGATAAAAGTCCAATATTTTAAATATCGTGGACCAGTTTTCATAACGTGTGATATTTATCATATATACGTCATGTTCGAAGCTATTTGCGTATATCATTCGTAAATTACTATAATAACTCAAAGCCGAGCTGTACATCTGCGGTCGTCGTTATATCTTGCTCGTTTCACTCCCCGCGGACTCTCAAATTGGTTCCTATTACTAATTTCGTATCGACTTTTTGGTTATATTAGACTATTATATGTATTGGTATTTATAAGTATTTATACATAACTCACTATGGACGTCATATATGTATTAATTTAATCTTAATATGTTTATCAATATCATTAAAATAGTTCATACTTTGGAACGTTATGACAGCACTTCGGGAAAATTAATTGACGGCTGTTGAAGGAAAATTGTGAAAATATTAAAAGGATAGTGAGGTGATGTTTCTTGTTAAGTGTACCTTTAATAACATGATAAGTAGCCGATATCAGTATATTAAGAGATAATAGATGATAACAGACTATTGATTTCTGAACGGCAAATAGGACGGCGCTGACTCCGGGGAAATATTCTCATTTGAACTCATTTGGCCTCTCATTATAATACAACAAAGCGACTAAACTGATTTTAATGAAATTTGGTCTGTTATTAGTTGTTAGTTTTTATCGACCAACCAAGTCGCTGCTCTTGCTGCAAAATATATCATATACTTATATATATATATATATATTAATGAGATTTGTTTTGTTACAGGTATATTCCCGTTCCTTATTTATATTTTATTGGTGAGTTTTGTACTGTACTTTAACTTTCATCAATTCTATATTATAATTAAATTTATGCAAATATATAAAGCGCTACTATATAATGCAGCTTTAAACGGCTGACATTTTGAAGTTGTCCGTCGTGACTCTGTCCGGACAGAGTCAGGTGTAATTATATGTCATTAATTTGTATGACCAAATACATTAATTGTATTTTAAAAATACATAGCATGTATAGAGAAGAAAATGTAATGAATAATCATTAGTCTTATGTTAATTCAGTAAATAAATATGATAATATGTTTTTTAATCATTGAAACTCATTTCAATGACATAATTATTTAAAATTATATGTAAATCATACACAACTTAATAAAATGTGTTAATCTCAGACTTTCCCTCCAAAAAGGTTGTTAATAACTTTTCTTTTTAATAGCGTTAAAAATTGATATCTTATCAAAACTTAAACATAAAGAAAAATTATATATGTAAAATGAGTATTGACAATTATATTAAATATTGTTACCGTAAAGTTTAAATAATGGCCGCCATATGACAGTTGCATAATGTAAGCCTCGAGTGTCTGTCGGCTGTCCTCGCCGCACCTACAAATACTAGATCCAGTCATTTATTCTATATTTTATGTTTGCTTTATAGGTCATACATTTTAAGGATTCCATTTTATGAAACGAAACTTTACATAATGTAATTACTGTTTAGACGCCATCTTGAATTAAAGGCGCAGGTTGTATATAAAAAGTATTTAACTAAAAAGGTTCCACAATAGTTTCGTTTCTAATATAAGTAAGAAGTACAATAATTAATAAACAGTCATCTGTACTCGTAATCTTGACTATATTTTTATCATGAGTCCATCAACTAATCCAATTACAAGAACTGTTTACAATTTTCCAACTTATTGGTCTTCATAACTTTTGCGACGTTATCAGAGTTTAATATATTAATCGTTGGGAATTAATTGCCTTTGGTTTAATTTATCTTTACATGAATAATTAAAAAGTCTAAGAATTCTGTCATGAATAAAAAAATTATTAGTAAATTTCCACACAATGCAATCTAGCCCCGAACAAAGCAAGGTTTGTACTATTTGTACTAGACATCTAATATACATACATAAATTATTATATTTTTCGTGAATATATATGAACAACACCCAGAGCCAAAAAACAACATATTTTAATGCAAGTATTTTTTTTATGTTGGGATCGAGCCCACGACCAACGGCACAAAAAACTAAATCCATTAATTGCACCAATAATAAAGATTTCGATACACATTGAAACATTATTGGCGGGAAAACATCAGAGTTTTAACGTCAATAGAAAAATAACTTTACAAATGGCGGACAGAAATCATTTCCGGCAGAGTAACTATTGTACCGGTAAATGTAATGAAAGAAGAAATGAGACTTAAAGAATGAAAATTGGAGAGTAATAGATCAGTTTGAGTTTCAACGATGAGTTTGGAGTTTATTTGTTTTATTATTATATGGACCATCATACAAGGGTGGAATATTAATAAAATTAAATTCATAGGAATTTATGAGTTACATTATGAATAGAATATCTAGAAGCATATTTATTTAATGTTTTATATACGTTTTTAAAAATATCAAAGACAACACGGTGTAATTCAATCTTTATCTGCTTACTGACTATTCATTTACTTCAATATTAAAATTTCAGGAAAAACCCATATTAAGATTAAGATAATGAGAGTGTTTCTTATCGCATTACTTTCAGGTATATTTATTTATTTTTACCAATTTCCTTGTAGTTTTAATTGGTGGTTTCAATTTAATATTTGGTGGTGTGATTTGTAAGGCGGGACTATCGTTTTCTTTTAGTTTTTTTAAAAACATTTTACTAACGAACAACATTCTACTAAAACTTACTTCAATTATAGACAATATATTTTTTTTTCTGTGACCATGATGGTTGGTAAATGGTGCCGTCGCCGTGGAGAGGAGCAACAGACGCAATGCCTTTCTATCCTTTAGTAATGAAGAGGGATGAAAAAGAGGAGGACGTGGTAGCGGGGTGTTTGGGCTGACGTCTCTCTCTCTCTCTCTCTCTCTCTCTCTCTCTCTCTCTCTCGTCGTACCACACCTATCTACGAGTATAATATCTAGTTTCTGTTCTGTGAGAGGCCTGTCGTTTGAATTATGTCACGTCGTGATCTACCAACACTCCAACTTATTTATTTTAAATATTTGGGTATACATTGGGTTATGAAACGTCAGACTCTAGTTTTATTAACATATACTCTATAAATAAATTACATTATCTATCGAGAGATATCAAAACAACATTACAATACAAAATATAATACAAATAAGTAGAAAGGTTTTTTTTAATTTCAACAATATTATTATATTTAATATACTAATACAAGAATAGTGAATTATATTTTTATTTCGTACACCTTCAATATACGTTCAAACAGTGTAAGTCTCGTGTTGTTAAATCATATATCCTTCATACAATCCGCATAACATGCGCGTGAGTGTTTTCATTGTATTTAATAATAAACATTCTATATTTATAACTTTAAACTTAAGTTACAAAGGCATTCTAAAACTAATAGAATAATTGAAAGCACACAGTGTTAAGTAGGTTTACGACTTAGTATGTGTATCTGTATGTATGTCTGTATGTGCTCTTTACAAGTCTAAATTATTATATTTATTTAAAAGCTACCTACGAGCTAGACCGCATATGTGATATTTCTAAATCACGCCACACCTTTACGAGAATGTCAAAGCTTTATATCTATGTAAAGTATATTAGTAATTATTCATAGTTTCTTAGTGTATATAGCAAACAGTATTTATTGACCTCACTAGTGAATATTCCGTGAACGTTTAATTTTTATAGGTTTATTACTTCAATATATCTTAAACGTTTTATTGTGATTTTTCAATTAAAATAATATAATTAAAATTGTGTATTACATGTTAAGACACGTTAAGCTTACTTTTATTTTATAAGAATTAAAAATGAATTGATCATTCGTTTCCATTCACGATTAATTTTTCATTCTATATTTACTAAAAAAAATAAACAGAATTCAGATTTTATCAAAATAAAAAATAGAACAATTCTCATTTTGAACTTTCAAGACTTGACTACATTATTATATTCAATTACATATTCACGTGTCACTACAAGGATATATTATGTATAATTAATTAATTAAATACTCGGAATGTAAACATATCCGAACAAAAGTCAGCCACAAACAAATTACTATAGCGTAGGCTTACCCTTGACATTCATTGATGTCAAACAGATCATAATAAGGTACTAACTGACCAGATCGTACCAATTAAATATATGCTTTATGTGAAAGAAATAAGGAGGAGTTTGCTTTGACAGCGACTTATGCTTAAATCCGGGTCGGAAACAAAAGGCTCGTGACATTTGCGTTGATGTCCAGTCGCAGACGTACTTCGTTGAGGCGACTGCATGAGATGGAAATATTATAAATACGTCAAGTATTATTACTTATAGACAACTCCGTACCAGAGGGTTGGTAATCTAGGAGACCGATCCTAAACTCAAAAATATAATATATGTATATATTATATTATTGTAAAAAAGTTTTTATTTCGATATTTAAAAATCGAAGTCGGAAGAAATTTTGCGTAGTTGCATATTTGGCGCGTGTTTAATAATAATATTCAAATTTGGAACCGACATGGTCGATCTATTAATAACAATAATTGTCTGAGAATATTATAACAAATACTGACGTGCATAGTTTTATAAGAAAGAGCTACTAATATATCAAAGTTAAATTGAATTAAGAATATTTATCTATAGTAATTTGTTTCAAAGAGGTTGGTTATATCTATATAAAGTCTATGAGAGGTTGGTCTACGATTCGTTTTAAGTAGGTAAAAATTGTTTATTATGTTTTAGTTTGTCAGCCATTGCAAATTGAATTTACTAACAACAGAGACACAGAACAGTGTGTACGATACTGCACTAAACAACAAAGATTGTCTTACTAAAAGAAATTGTAGTGACTGTTGAGTTGTTACATCGCTAGGTAGGTGTTTTACATTTACTTATGAATGTGTTTGTCTTAATATATAGGTATATTTTTCTGTTCTCTTTGGAGGCTCAGCCTCCGATCCGAATCCTAAGTAGCCGTAATACTATCAGTAATGACGCTTCCGGTCAGCTCATTCTATTAAAGTTATACTATATATATATATATATATATTTAGAGAACTCTGTATATGTATACGGACTTTAGCTTAGTTACAAAAAACTGATAGAAAACCCAGTTTCCGTTCCAAATTCAAATCTTAATATGTCAAACTATATCAGTTAAGATTCCCGCGCTTATATATTCTGGTAAAAACCTGTATCATGACAGGCGATGGGATGTAACCTAAATAAAATAATAACTTAAAAACAAATGGAAATATATTTTATAACTTTTATATTTAAAGTTTTATTGTATTTTCGAGTAAGAGGTTATTTATTACCAGACGTTTTCCACTGCTCTTAGAAGAAAAGGTTACGTAAAATGCAAGGTACAGTTAGAAAAAAACAAAATAAAATACTATTACAAACTTTTTTCTTATATTATTACAACTAAATAAATGGATTATAATAATAATTAAAAGAGCTAAGTAAATATAGACAGGACGGGATTTGAATTATACATACTAACATAGCTTTTAACAGGCAAGGTCGCTTGTATTAGTTCTCTAATTCTATGAACATTATACATATATCAATAATTAATTGTAAGTGTAATTCGTGTAATTAAACAAAAAGTAATCTAGATGTAATAACTATAATTGCAATATTACCGACCAATTGATCAATAATTAATTATAAAACAATACATCGTTTATAAAAAAAAATATTAATTTTCACACAAATTATTGTTTCTCGGGATATTGAGAGATATGTAAAACATTGTATTCTATTCGTGTATCTATAATTTATTATTATTTATTTTTCATACTACGAACGCTATACAGACATGACGGCAATCATTCTATTTATATGATGTATTCTTGACAATATATCACGTTATTTTAAAACACGCAGTTTCATATTCAATATTCTAATACATACTTAATTTAGGAACGGATTCTCAAAATAATTTTATATAATAATAATTCTTTTTAGTTATTGCGTTAAATTATTTAGGTAGTTATTTGTATACAAACGTAAAGATAGTTTTTTTTAAATTTATAATTAGCATTTATACCCGACTACGTACGAGTTACATTTTAAAGAAAGTCGTTTTTTTTTTAAGTTCTGTACGAATAACTTCCCAATAACTGAAATACTTATATATAAGATTTATATTAACAAATACTCAAATACTTTAAATATATATTTATATTATACTATAAATGTTGTAATAATATAACCCTACCCGAGTTATATCTTACTCTCCACGTAATAAGTATTATGGAGCTTTTGAGTTTATTTAATATAACAATATTGTAGCAGAGAATAGATACATTTCTTTATTGGGCTCCATTTAGGATTTATATCCTGTTTCTGTTCTATTTAATTCCTGAAAATATTAAAATAATCGACTGAATCGAATCTTCATAAGAAGTGTTTTTTCATATCTGATATACCTACTTTAAATATTAACTACAACAGCTATATTTAAACGACACTTCTAATTTAATATTAAACAGCCTTGGCTCTTTAAAATGTCTAATATTTCCACCTGACTTCTAAATTTCAGCACAAGTCTAATAGACAGCTACTAAAGCTGTGCTTACATTGGAAGGAAGGACTCATGAACTCACAAAGTAATATTCAAATTATTTAATTGAATCGATCGATCTTAAAAATAAACTTTGTATGATCTTGTAAATAATTTAATCACCCCAGGATCCTCGACAAACTTGACAAATTTAATTTAAATATTTTTACATAACTTCCAGCAGACGCAGGTATAAAGTATGTTGACACAATATACATTTCATTATAGGTATATTATTTTCTTCTTCTTGTGAATTTTAAATTAAAATATTATTTAAATTATCTAGAACTATTTTAGCCAAGTTCAGCTTATTTATGTTGTCGATATATCTAGAATTAAATGTTACTACCCTTTTTTATTCTATAATAATATTAAACGATAATAAAATATTAAAGAACTCAATGAAGCCTCTTTTCTAATTATAGAAGACTACTCATATGTTTGAAGATAATTAGTTACAAATTAAAGAGTGTGTGCGTGTGCGTGTGTGTGTGTCTGTGTGTCTGTGTGTGTGTGTGTGTGTGTGTGTGTGTGCGTGTGTCTGTGTGTGTGTGTGTATGAGTGGCAGAGAACAAACAAACAGACGTACATCCAATGGCTACTGGCGCCCACGGACATCTCCGTATACTCCTAGTTACCCCCAGAGGACGGAGAGTAATTGGGGAGGGAACGGGGGTTCTTTCATTCGAGGTGATCAAAACGAACCCATTACAGTTCACTTAATTATTTGAATTATTATATTTTTTCAGTATAATTATTCAAATAATTACAAAGAACAGTAAGTAACGAATGGAACATAAATACATAAATAACATATATTACTACTTATATATAGTTATATATTTATCACGATTATTTAACTTATTTCGAGTATTTTAAATGTCTAGTACGATTGTAATCAGTGTTGCTCGTTCCCCGACGTCCGCTAGTCAAGTTGATTTAACGGAAAATCCGTTGCATTTCCTTTTAGTAATAAAAAATAGCTTTTGTATCTTCACTAAGATACAAATAAACAACTAACGATTTTTTTACCGTCGGTCTTCGTGCAACTGAAATAAGTAAAAATATTTCGATATGAATTTTTATTTAAATAAAAATAATTTAAAATAAAATAATATATAAAGAAGGCTCATTTCAAATAAGACGCAGGTTTCATCGACACGGGAAAACTTTTATTATTGATTACTATACTTTACGTTTTATTATATTTCCTTGTAAAAAAAAAACACTTAACTAAAAAAAACATCTCGTGGACAATGCCATCTACTGAAAACTAAGAAAGTCAAAAATGTAAGTTAAATGAATGTAAAATAGCATGAAAAAAAATGGCGTCATATATGAGTGTGAAGTAAAATATAATAAACTATATTCCTTATATATGTTAGAACATCTTCATATTTACAGCTATGTTAATAATGTTAATAATAGTTGTTTTAAATTATTGTCATATATGAATAAAATTGAACAATCTTTCAAACATTACAAAATATCAATCAAGACGAAATTAAATACGGAAAAACAACCCCTTCTTGTATTATTTTACGATGCCATAGAAGCTGTCGTCTAGTTAGTATTGTAAAGAAGATACAACACTGGATAAGGAGTCGTGTTGAAATATATATATATATATATATATATATATATATATATATCGTGACCATTAATATAAAAGTTAATTACTGAAGATTATATTTAGTTAGAGGTCTAGTCCGTTCAGGGAATGTGAAACCCCTTCCCCCCACGCGCTACACTAATAGACCCTCACACCGCCATTAATATCAATAACTAATATATACTAATAAATAAAGCTACCTTTACAATATCTATTCCATCTAACGAGTATAAGCCACAAGCGGTAGTTTAAAAAGTAAATATGCTAACAGAGTTACAAGAACGTTGTCCGCAACTGAATGGAGGCTAGGGGTCGACTGGGGGTTGACTGGGGGTTCGCTGGGCCTTAACGAATATTTCACAAATAGAACCTCATACCCCTGCAGATAGGGGTGCGGAAAGTCGAACAACACTAGCTATGTATCTCGTTATCACCCGATATTATAATACGTTGGAGTTTGAAATATTGATATATTTTTGTTAGTTATTTTGAATATTGATAATAACTTAACTGAAGCTCCACTGATCTTTCTTTAGACTTGATAAGTCTATTAGAAATATTATTTTGATCATGATGCCTTTTGAAATCACTTTAATTTGTGCTCATCAAATTGTAGAATGTTATAAATATAAAGTACATTGTATCCTAAATGTTAACGACGTAAATATCATCGATATTCTGTAATGGTCCAACACTAAAACATGTCCTAAGCAAACAACATGTAAGCTTTCCTTATTTGTAGAAGTAATTCTTCGCTTCATCAGTGTCTTCAGAATAAATTCTAAATCAGGAAATGTTCAGGTGATTTGTAATTCTTGTTAAATTTGGGGAAGCTTAGATATATATAAAATAAATACCTCTAAACATGGTAATGAGTTTCATGACGGACTGTTTGGGAGTCGTTCCCTCCGTCGCTCACCGCCCACGCTCCTACAAAAAGCTGTTTAATGGCTTTATAATACGTGATAACCTTTTTTCTATTTTTCTTTGTCTATGTCGCTGTTATTTATGAGCAGATAAGATTGTTTTTTTTTTTATTCTTAATTATTACCCGCGGACACGGACACGTCTTCTGTGCTCTTTTTGACGTTTTACAACTTTTTGGCATGTTAATTTATAATTTATAAATAGAGATTTTAAAAACATACATAACAGAAAAGATAACTAGTAGGAATCTTAAAAACTATGTTAGCGAGTCCTTTGCACGTATTTTATATATTTTTATTTTTTTTTTTATTTGTTATTAATATGTATATATATTTAAATAAGTGATTTGTTAAATTTCAGTTATTAATTTGAAACAATATTACATTATTGACTATTGTTTTTCTTTCCAAACACTGCTGTAACGGCCCACTGTTACAGCAGTGCGGCACAAATACAAATTTCATGAAGTCAAATTATATCTCTCGCTGCTTCTAAAGGCTATTATATTCTATTTACAGATATTTGGTCTGCAAATGGTAGTTATATTATCAGCGTCTGTTTATAATGTCTCATTAATATATATATACTGTTATATTGAGTTGAGAACGATTATGAGTAATCTTACAGTAAGTGGTTTTGTACATTGGGTTCAGACATATTTCGAGTGTATTAATCTGTCTGTCAATGACAATGTTATATTAAAAAACTATTAATAGTAAAGATAGAATAAAATTTGAAACTAACAGACATTAGTTTATTTGATTATATAACATTTATTCGTACATAATATACTTGACGCGACACTTATTCAGGCTCAAAGGTCTGTTCTGGAGTGTAATGGGGAATGAGACCAGCTTCTTACATAGCGTGTAATGTATCTGAAAGGCAGCACAATAGTATCGATTGAATAGTCAAAGCCTCAACGAACAATTGGCCACATTACTGACAACATCTGCGCTCCGATATTGGATCTTAAGCTCGTTACCAACTACCCACACTTTTTAAAAAATGTTTACATTTATAAATAGACTTTAAAAAGACTTAATTGTAATAATGGTCTGAAAATTCATCGAAGCGGGTAGCGATATGATAAATGAATTGGTAGAGCGCGGGAGAGTTTTACGGAGGTCGAGGTTTCGAATCCTGGCCGCATGAGTTAATTTTTCATTTATTGTTTGTACCACTGGCTAGTTAATAAATGTCTTGGATTTGAACGATGACAACTCTTATATAATTTGTAATAAATACTCTGACAGCAAAGACATCCTCTTGACATGGTATTGTAAAGGTCTCTATTACAATACCATGATACCGGCGAGCTGTATCTACTATATAGATGGAGTTTACGAACTCGATATTTTCGGGGTGTTTTGTGTCAAAAAATATTAACAGATCAAGGTCACCCGACGTACAGGAAACCTCATTACAAGGATATATTGATATTTTCTTCAGTATCGTGTTTTACTGGTACATATATTTTATTTTTAATAATTTCCTTTGAAATCTATTAATTACAAACAGTATAAAATATTATTCTACATGAATAATAAAACAATTTAATATCTGGCATTGTTCACGTTATTAAAAGACAATCAATAGCACCAAAATATATATATTTAACAACATTGAAAAACATTCTCTTTGATATTGAATGACCAGTTTTTAATAAACGTTTAATTCTTATTAAGCCGTAACAGAATAATCCTCTCGTATTAAAATTCACGAAAATTCAGGTTCACAAATGACGCAGTTGCGTGACGTAGAGGGCGGCACGCGTGACGTCATCTACCCTTAGGAATTATTAACTGCGTAGAACGTAGATGCGTGGTTGAGATTGGATCATTTCAAGGATAATAGGTTTTAGTGCTCAGGGAATAAAGATCTATTTCACCTGAGATTTATTAATCCATTTCGCGCTTGGTTAGGTTAGGTCGCTCGTAATTGTTGTCAGACGAAAGTTAACTAAATGGTTTTATTTTATTTACGTTAGCTTTATAACGTTACGTAAAGAAATAGAGGATTGTTCATACGGTTGTATCTTCTTTGGGCTGGCTCGGTCAGGGTGATACCACCTCATCACAGAAGGTCGGCGTAAATTAGCTTTGTAGTAATTATAGTATAGATAAGTGAGAGATAAAGAAGCTCAAACACGAACGTTTCTCTCTCTTTCCTGGCTTTCTCCATCCCTTCCCGTACTCGAGAGTGGCGACACATTTGTACGTATATTGAAATGTAGATGGGCAAGGTCACTTGTGTAATGTATAGACCTAGAATGAACTTTTAAAAGCTTTTGACAGGAGGCCTACCAATTCTCCTGGAGTCAACTGCGATGAGCGTTTTCGATTGTCGTAGAGGATCTATTTTTCATCACAAGTCACGATAAGATTCCTTCATCCTTCATTGTTGTGACGGTTCAGTAAAGCGACGCAGCACTCAATGTGTGTTTGTTGGTGGTTGGCTGCCACCAGCTCTGACGTGGTTCGCGGGGGATCCGCTTCCACAATCACCTTTAATTCTTGATTATCAACTAGTTTCTGCTGTAAAACTGCTACAAATATTTCCTCATACACATCATTATTCCTTCGAGTTGTTTTTGTAGCGATGGTACCGCGAAGGGACTCAAATTCGTAAATTATGCGATATTTCAAACTTTTTATTTTTGTTTACAAAAAGACTTGATAGAAAGTGAATGGCGCGAAAACAATTGAATCACTAAATTCAAAACTGTATTACACGATCTAAAATTTGAAATAACTTTAAATTTAACCAAATCAAACGCCAGATATATGAGTTCAAAGTGGCCAGTTCATGAAAACGCTAGGTTCCTATATATATATATATATATATATATATATATATATATATATATATATACACGTCATCAAAACGTTATTTAAGTAATATATACTAGAGCTCACGTAACCTAACGGCCTGCAGATCGATCGTTGGCACGGTTGCTTCACTGTCAAATATATATTAACAATTGTTCGACCTGTGGGTAGACCAACAGGTCCAGGTCGTGGTTAATGACGCTGACAGCTGCACCAAAGGCAAGGGTTCGATTTCCACACGACCCCATTCTTACTGTGACTGTTGTTCCAAGAGTTGTACTTTCTGTCGGTGTGTGTAACCTTCCGGATGCAGAGATTACTGCATTGCTTATTCTCTAAAGCGGAAGTTGTAACAAAAACTGTTCATGGCTTCTTAGATTAAGCTTTTTTCTTAAAAAAGGAAAATTAGAAAAAAAATTGTAGTACGTTTATTAGTTGAAATCTTCCAAAATAGACTTCAGTACTCTAAGCTCTTGAACCAAAACAAACCAGAAAGTAGTGCAGTGTTGACTAATTTGAGGAAGAGTTCTAGATGAAGATAAACCTTCTTACATTATTCATCATTTGAAAACAGCCATGTTTGTTAATATTCGTGCCGAGTTCACGTCGAAACACAATAACTAAACTATGATATCATCTCTTAGTAAGAATATTTCAATAACAATTTAATTTAATACTGACTTTTACTTTTATATTTTAAGCAAATAAGTAACTGATAAATAATATCCCTTATATTTTTTTCGAGCATTAAAAAATGTCAAGTCAAAGTCAAAGTGTCCTTCAAAGTGTTAAAGAATGTCGTCTAACTCTAAAGGACGAAAGAGTCTAAACTTTTAGCGGCTGATATTTCAATAACCACGCTTTTGTAACAACTGCAAAAATTAAAGATTAATGAGAAAATATGTTGTTATATTGTTGGTATAACTACATAAATGTAATTATATTTATTTTTACAAATTAAAAATAATGATTAATAATACATAATACTAGTAAACATAGCAACTGAAAATTGGGAGAGAGCTTTTTGATAGCTCCAATTAAAATTCATGAAACATGTCCAATTTGCTTTTTTTTGTAGGCGTGAAAATGAATAATAATCTTTGAATTATTAACGAACCTCCGCCAGCAAAAATGTTTAATCAACAAAAAAGTATGACTTCCTTACTTGTCAGATTATTATATAAATTTTATATGCTAACATGAATGTTCCATTACATTTATAAGAAACTATTAATTTTTTAAAATTCTAAGTTTCATTTTTTCCTGACAAATAAAACATGAAAATAGTTTTTAGTTCCATGTTTTTATTATAGCACATATTCTTCAAATATAAATTATTATTTAATAATAATATTGAATTATTAGGACATGTAACAAATGACATATATTAAAAAGTAAAATAAAAAAAATATATGAATATAACCACCCGGACATAAGCTTCAATGTTTACATACATAAATGTAGGCTGCCTGCGTCACCCATTCACGTTATTCAGGCGTAGGCGGTCCGCCCGAATCTACCCCGTGGCCCCCAGCCTCCTGGCCCCCAGCCCCCCGGGCTCCCTCGCCCCCCTGCGCCTTGAGCCCTCTTCCCACTTCTCCGTCAACCCCTATTACGCCTACGCTTTCATTGACTCCCACACAGCCTCATTCAGGTCTGTTCTATTAATGTATACTTTTAAATTACCTTTATTTAGTCGTAGTGTGGTAACTTCCTTTTTTTCATTATTGAGGTAAAAGTAATTAAAAATGTCTGTATCAGTGTAGTAGTTAATTATAAAATAATTCAGTTAGTTCAGTTTTGAAGATTAATTATTTGAAGGGAACTTGTAAGTTGTGCAAATTCGATATTCTCATGTCTAAAATTGTTAGTCTCCAGCGAAAGTTTTGAAAACATACAACTGTATTTAGTACGTTTACATATATGTACTGTATTTCAGTCGAGATCTTGAATAAACCGTCGACGTAAACGAATGACAAATACCTGATTAATATGAAATTATAGAGTTTATTATTATATCATTTAGAAATGCAGTAAATATTTGAAATAGTACTTTATGAAATAAAAAACTTTTTTTTGTTGTTAATATGAAGGTTTCATTCAGAATATTTCTTAAAAAAATACTCTAGTCCCCGCTTGAATACTTCAAGCTAATTTAGTTTTTCCTTTATCATTTTATATATAAACTTGGTATTATAATATCAAATATAATAATAAAGTATTACGCAATACATTTTCGTATATTCCTCATGCAAATTCATCGGAGCCCATCTGTTGTCCGCTGGTTACAAACTAGCTAACTCGTTAGGAACTTAAGCTCTTAATTGAAACTTACTTCTCTTCTCTTCTTCACCACTTTATAGAAGATGGTTCACTGTTATTTACTAAAACCTATAATTGTCTTCGGTATTTACTGTAACAGAAGCTGTCTGTACATTTTCACATTAGCTTAGACATATGATAGATACAAACTGGATGAACACTTCATAAACGTAAATTAAACATGACGCGAGCTCGAGGAGGAATCGTACCGCATTAGTGCAGGTATTTATGAAGCTGTGCAGCGGTTGCAGGTGTCTTTTTGTATCTGTAAAATATAATATAAAACTTATTAACGCCATTTTTTCATTATACAGTCCACGATGCATTATTTGACGACAAAAATAGCGAGTAAGAATCAATCAGATGGGAGCAGCAGCACTAGTACACTGGCAACATTGTCACATCGCGTTATAAGCACTTGGTAAATAGGATAATAAATTAACCTCCATCTTACATTCAAATTCAATAAAAAAGCAACTTCAGTTCTGTATTTAAAGCGCTTTATAAAAGGAAGCTGCTGTTTTTTTTAATATTCCCCACTAAAGTAGAATTATTTAACCAAATTGTAGAAAGTTGTTCTATTAACTACACTAAAAGAGACTTTAAATAAAATCTCAAATATTGAGTTTGAAAGTCTAGAAGTATCGTATATGTAACACGATGGTTTACTCCGCAGTGGGGGGTGCGCTGACGTAGTAGGGGCGGTGTGGGGTGGCAAACGAACTTTGGTATTTGGAACTGCACAAATGGCAGGGTCAAGGTCTAGGTCAAAGGTCATTGCAAGTGCGCACTATGACCTCATGCTATGAAATTTTGTATCGATTCTGACAAATTCTTATTAAGAACACACATTGTTGCGTAATGATATAAAAATAACACAATATTGGTCTAATATTGAACGAGCTAACTACCAACTCCTACTACGTACCTCGCTAAGTGCTAACTCGGTACGGAAAGAGTTCTTGGTTGTGATTGGTTTAATAACAATTAAGAAGTCGTCTCGTGACTGCTCGAAAACTATCTACGTTTCGTTCTATGAAAACGCGTACTAGGTAGGTAGGTAGGTAGGTACTATGTATTAAAGCCAATATGACAGGTATATATAGTTGTTTATATTTTTTTGTTTGTTTTCAAGTATTCATTGTTGCTTCAACTTCGATGGCTTGTTATATGGTTGCGTCTTTTCGTAAGGTGCTTAGTATATAATTTATGTCTCGTGTATTATTGCAGTTAGGTATATAATAGTATTACATTAAATTTGTAACAGTTTCTCAGTTACTATTTATAGTTTAATGTTATTCATAATTTTGAAATCGTCTGTCTCGTCCAGGTCAAAACCAATACTGCTAAAGTCAATAAAAATAACATTTATAATTCCTGTACAGACAGACACGATACGAAAGTATTTGAGGAAATTTCAACTTTGGAAAAACAGCATTTTATATCTCAATTTTCGGTGAATGTATAGGATTTATATATTTATATTGAGGTTTAAAAAACCTATTCAGGAAAATATAGCAAATATGCTTCAAAACTGACTCTATAATAATAGAAAAATATTTAAAAGTCAAAAAAATCTGTGTTCAAAGGATTTGTGTGTTCTGTGTGGTTGATTGATTGAAGATACTTCACTTCAAAGTATTTTGTTTTTATTTTAATACTTTAGCATTGCACTGATGAATCTCCAGTCTCTAGCAGCCTTCCAAAGAGTAGGTCCATGGAGACCAACCGTCAAGAAATTCTATTAAATCAGCTTACAAAATTCGTAACCGAAAAAATAATATATAAAATTATTATTAAAAATCATATTCTTAGCAAATGACGTTCGTGATTAGCTAAAGCTAAATATATTATAAAATTAATAATTATAAAACGACCATAAAACCTCTTTTGGTAGGATTTGATGTTTGAGTTATACATGACATAGTGATAAGTGACATAATATATGACAGATAAAATAAATATTTTCCCGCCATTTAATCATTCAGTTGTGAGGGAAAAAAAGTTTGTTTTCGACATGTTCAATGCGTAATCTTCGTTTAAAATAAATATAATCTTTTTTTAAACGACCGCTTTATTACAATAATACATTGTAGTAAATAAACGACAGCTATTCGTTTTAGATAATTACAGATGGCACTTAGCGACGGCACTTTATATCAACATATACATTAAATATCCTTATATATATATATTATTAGAGGGAATGTATTTATTACCGTCTTATATTTGCTACTTTGTTTTGTGCTTTATTTGATTGAGTCAATATTTACATTGATATGGATATTGATTTCAAATAGGGTTGTTTTGATATTTCTGATATTATTGATAGCGATAATAAAATACTTATAATTAAATTATAAGAAAAAAATGTTTACTTACATTTCTTTTTATGTACACTTTTTTTTGTTCAAATAATATGATTTTGATCATTGTTAAACATTAATTGATTAATATAAAATCATTTCGAAAAATCTTGTCAATAGAAAAGGTATTATTAATATTATTATAATTTTGAATATAACAGGATTTAATAAAATACCATAAATAAATTCTTATATTTTCATTGGACGGAAAAAGTGTAGAGAATAATGTGATTTCCATACATTATGTCCTTCATTTGATTTAGTGTGAGATATTATTTTTACTAACTGTACCCGTACCATAAAAAAAAAAAACTTAAGTAATAAAAACTCGGTAGATTTATGATTCGGAAGAAATTAAAATTTGACACTCCGAGCCTTGGTTTGTAGGTGTATCGTATAACAAGGTCTGAAGGAAATAGGCCAAACCCAAACTTATCGAGTGTAGGGTTTCTTGAAAAACGAAACGCCTATCAAAATATATTACTAAATATTCCTTTGTCAATCTGACACGCATGGCTAATTTATTATAGATTACGTTATTTATAATAATTATATATCATTTAGATTTTTATCTCGTCTTTAATGTGGACGAATTGAATTTAAAATTTACCTACTATTATATTTACCTTCACTTATATATATTTTTTATATATTTCAAGAGCACTTATAAAATTCTAGGCGCACGGTTCATAATTGTAAGTCCGTGGAGAAGAACCTTTAAGGAACTTTCTGAATATATCCTTTAGCTTATTTATGTATTTAATTTTAGCGAGTGGCATCAATTGCTTGGAAACTAGACGAAAATGTTTATGTTATTTGTATATGGGTATATATTTACAGTGTATATATACACACACAGAGTTCGCGAGTTCTCAACAAGCAGATGATTTTTGTATTCGTCTTCTATAACTGGTGGCGCTGGGAAGGTGACATAACGAGCTAGCCCATGTAGCCCATAGAACAACCCCAAAAAAATCTAAATAAAACTTGAAAAGGAATGAACCTTTTGAAATAAATTTAAAAAATTTTGTTCTTAATGTTCACCATCTTTAGTATTATTTGTAACTCTATATGTATTGACATGCAAACCTCTGCTATTTAAAAAAAATAAACAATTCCATCAAACGGTACATGTATATTTTGTAACATACTGGTTCTGTTCTTAATCAGTTCAGTAACAAGATGGAAATAATGGATTATGAATAAACTAAATTAGACACTTTTATTACTTTATGGAATAAATACAAATAAAAAAAAAATGTCGTCGTACTTGTCGTTATACATAATTGTATAAATTTCGTCGTAATGCAAATTAAAAAGCAACGCCAAGGCCGTGACCGGTGCACGTCTGATATGACCGGCCGTGATAACGATACCGCGCTGATAACGGACCTGAACACGCTCCACTCGTATCAACTGAAACCTATTTCAAACTAAAAATATTTCAAGTGTATTCATTCAAATTTACTTTACGTACATATAGATATTATTTTTTCTTTTATTGTCTTAACATATTTAGGTTTAAATAATAATGAATACATGTTTAAATGAAACTATTTGCGACGTATTTAGTTATCGTATAATTGTGATAATATCATTTTGTGATTCCATTGACTTGCGTCCTTCGTGTCGCCGCGGAGACGAGAGTAGGGGTCAGAGAGTTAAGAACACCTTCTATATAAAATAACAATTAATATCTAGGTGTTTTTTTTATTTTAAGAGTTGACTTTTAAAGTTTTATAATAGACGACTGATAAAAAATACATTTTCGTATAGAAAACTAACTTCACTTTTCAGGACTCAAAAATGAATTTTACTGATTGTAATTGTCTTTTTGTTTTTTTTATTTAATTAGTGTGTTCAAAAAGTATCGCGAATTTTGTGTATTTTTTTCATAAAATTTTTATTTATTCGTGAATATTATATTATATTATATATATAATTGGCACAAGTATATAATACACTTGTGCCAACGTTTTTTTCCAATCTTCGAACACTTCAAAAAATATTTATATTTTTTTGTATCTTGTTCAGCTGTCCCTGCGATGCCGTCTCTTCAGTTTCGGGAACAAGAAACTGTCATAGGGTCCAGACCTGGGGAACACGGTGGCTGTGGTATCATTATCATTAGTGTGTTGTTTTTGGCCAAGAAGTCGCGTACAAGTGAGGGGCGGGGCATTATCATGGTGCAAAAGCCAAATTTTGCCAGTTCGCAAATTCGGGCGTTTCTGGCGGATTGCTTCCATAACTTGCGGGTAATATTCACTGTTCTACCCTGTGGCAAGAACTCATGATGCACCACGCCCCTGCAATCGAAGAAAACTGTAAGCAACCGTAACCGGCACGCTCTGCGTCGTTCACATCGTCTCGGCCTTCTGAATACATTTTGTAAAACCGATAAACGTTGCTTTTGTCCAAAGTAGCTTCTCTGCATTTGATACAGTTTCTTTGTTTCATTTTTTTGAATAGGTAAACATCGAAGACGAACCAAAACACGTGCAAGCGAAGCAGCTGTCAACAATTAACTGAACATTAAAAATGGTCGCAATTTTCAGCATGAGTGAGAGAAATATGTACCAACATAACGTTACAAAAAAATCGAAATTCGAATATACGTAACCCGCGAAAATTCAAAATTCGCAATACTTTTTGAACACACCTCATGTATGTATATATTATATTTATATATTTCGCATTCTGAAATGTTTACAAAACAAACATGTTATTAGTATCTAAACACATCGAATTATCAAAAACATCACGAAAATATTGCGATTGCATTTATCAATTAATTAAGTCGAACAAACCCTTATATGTTGACATATATCAATTTATATTAATTACTTTATTATGTTGGTAGACCTCAAAAGTATGTTTTCAATTGCTATGTGTTTATTTATAATTATGAATTTATTATGTCGGTGGACCTTAAAAGGTCTGTTTCAAATTACATGTTCATTTATAAATATTAATTTATTATGTTGGTACATACCACAATATGTAAGAATATACAATTAAACTTTTTGAGATAACCGTTTTTAAACCTAAAAAAATGGTTTTATAATTATGAATTTATTATGTTGGCACTTATAAAAGAATATATAAAAAACAACATAAATAGAATCATAAAGTCATAAAAATCAATAATACGTAGACGATACGACGCCCAGTCTCCAGCGTCACTCATCAAATATAAAATATCATTTTACACTCGTACACCAAGCACGATGTTATTTAACCGACTCAGTAGAGGTAAGTTATTATGTTGTATTTTTATTCGACATCTGACAGAAACGGTTTTTGAAGTAAATGTTAAAGGTCAAATGTAAAACAGTAATTTACAAAATTGTAATGTAATGTTTAGTCTCAGTTTCACCACAGCCGTGTAAGTGTAAGTGTTGATAAACATTCATAGATATTAAATTATATTTTGTTTATAATAAATGATAAGTCAATGTTATCTTTAATATTTTTTACAACCTTGTTGACTTTACAGAATGTGTTTATTAATAGTATATATATATATATGTGTGTTAAAGAAGTCACTTGTTTATTTGAACTTTAAATAATTTATTTTGGAGTCACGACGCAACTGAATACACAGTTCTCAGCAAAATAAGACTAAAGTAGTTTTATAATAAATATAACATACCTACATAATTTAATATAATATAATATCTTTATATTCAAACCCTTAAAGTCAATACCTAATAGTTTGTACATTGTATCAAGGATTTCTAAAGTAAAATATGCTTGTATGTACCTACGTGTATTGATTACGTTTATGAATAATTGTAAAGCAATTGTATCGATTAACAATATATTGCAAGGGTCTGTTACGAATAGAGGTCACGTCATATTTAGGATACACTTAACCTTTCGACATTTCTGTCTATTTCTAGATTGTTCTTTCTTAAAACCTTCTTAGAGAATCTTTATAAATGTCATGTCATTAAAGTTTATATTAGCGTGACATATCTTCATAGCGTGATATTTCAAACATTTATATCGGTTGTGACAGCTGTCCAATGTTTGTTTATATTCAAAACGTCCGTTACTAATTTAGAAGGAAACCTAGTAGATGTCACCACCGTCGCGATAGAGATGGTTATATATATATATATATATATATATAGAATACTAAATTAACAAAGCGGTTACTGATACGGTAGCTCAGTTAGTAGATTGACGAGGCAGTTTCACAGATTTCACAGATATCGCGGGTTCGAATCCTGCTCATATCGAAAAACAATTATTCAGTATTTATTTAAAACTCTTAAAACAACTCCTGTACTTAATAACGACTAAATCCTGTTATGGAAGTTTTAAAAAATAAATAAATAACTGTGACAAAGAACATCTAGCATTGGAACAACAACCTGTGTGACAATCGAACCTACAAAGTGTAAACCAACAGACCCTCAAATGTCTTTATATATATATATATATATATATATATGAATATAAATGAATGTAATAGAGTTGTTAGAGTAACAGCGCTACTAAGATGTAAGATAAGAACGTCAGATCGTCTTCACTGATTAGAAATTAATATAAACTAATTATTAAGTTACTATTTCATTTGATTTGGTATTCATATGTGTTTTTGTGCTATTTTATAATGAGAGTCAATAAAATGGAAAATTTTTCATTTCACAAATATTTTTTGATATAACTATAATAAAAATACATGTACTTAAATAATATAGTTTTGAAGAGGTGATGTATGCGCTGTTTGAGTCTAAGGGAGTTATAATATTTGTATTCAGTTATTTTCTATTTCAACAACAGAATTGCCAACAATTTATATTAAACAGACGAGAACTTTGCTTGACATTAACCAACGTATAATAATATAATACAACTTATCTAGAGAAAATTGAAATCGAAGCTATTTTTTAAAATTTCAAATAGACATATTGATGAACTTATGACACGTCGTACTTCAGTTGCACGGTTCCTAAGACCAGGTCCATGGAGAAGAACTGGCAAGAAACACCATGAATATATCTCAACATATATTCATATACTCAAAAAACTTATTTATTTAATTAAAATATAGTAATGTTAATATTTATGTATTTGAAGATTTAACATCAGAAACAATTGAAATAAACAAAACCCCGCCCAAATTGTCAATATAATAAAGATTCTACATTACCTTTAGATCAGGCTCGGGTCAGAGGTCAACGTCCTGTTATCATTGCATTTATAAGAGAGTCATAATCGTTGTTTCTAAGAGAGCTGTACGATGATAAAAATATCACTCACAACAAACGAACAAATACAACAGTTACACCCGCCGTACTGTACTGTAGGTACAAACATTCAATAATTCATCGCAGTTATTAAAAATAGTTTAGATTAAATGAAAACTAAACTCCAAAGTGTCATAAAAAAATATCTTTAAAGTGTATATTAAAATGGGTTAGAATATTGATTTACCGTAAATACAATTCATAAATATAAGGAAATTGACACACTATTGGGTCAAGACCTCTATCTTACACATTCACCCGACTGAATATTTCGGAGAAATAACAATAGATTAATTAAAAAATTAACGCAATTTTCTTCAAATGTTCAATTGACAAACAAACCTATAAAAAAATTCTCCTGTAAATTTATTTGTTTATATTGAAATAAATCGTATTCAAGATATTAAAAAATACATACCTAGTGGTGACGAAGGTCGGTTTATATTCTGTACTAATTAGTTTATCTTTAAAGAAGCATAGTTCATTATAAGTTTGGTAACCTTCAGACTAAAATGTAAATGAAAACATTAACCGCTGCGGTAACATTATTGTAAGCACTAAATACCACAATTACGAGTCCTGTGTAACTTTTACATCTCTTATAAATATCGTTTTAATTGGATATTCAATTATGGGTGCTATAAACAAAAGTCATAACAAGACCTTCAATCATAAAACACTTATGATTATTACATGTCGATAAGGTCCAAAATGGAATGTACTATTTTGAAGGTCTATTCTGACCAGGTTTATTCCATGATCTTTAGCCTTGAGGCTGGCGTAGAATTACGAATGAAAGTTGACTCGAAAGAATGGCTTTTGACAAAGAGTATGAGGACAAGGGGAAGTTGATACTGTTCGCGTTTTGCGGATTCGTAAAAAGCAGACAAACTCTCGTTTCGCGGAACAGGTTTGGGCATTTTTTTAAAACTGTAGTGATGAGAAAGACACTTTATAGATGTCGATAACATAATACATATATATATTTTAATAAGTAGAGTTTTTTCTTATGTTTAATATATTTAATAATAAAATAATTAAGCCCAAGGACATGTTATGTACGAAACAATGCTCTTTTATAAATTAGTGAATGAATCCTGAGCAATGATACAACTAAGTACAGTGTCATCCAAAAATTCAAAATATACCAATATTTTTTATTATTGTATTATAATATGATAAATTAACGTCCCAATCTACTGCTTTCTAATACGTTTAATTTATTAACAACTGCTTGTAAACAATATTTTTAAATGTACAATATTATATAAAGCGTATATATTGATTCGTAGAAATCTTTCAGTTCTTCTCCATACATACCGTTAAGAACAGACAACGAGACTGACGTACAAACATACAGTGCCTTTTGGAAATATATAAACAATACACTTTGACTCTGCACTACACATTGCACATATCACATGTATTCGTTGATTAACGTATATTTAATAAATATAATATTATAATGTCATTAATATTACAAATAATCTTAAATTAAATATTATTATTATATTAACATATAAAATCTATTTAGATACATTTCGTTTCTATACCCTTCCCCTTCACTCCTTGTCTGCTAAACCCCTGCCCCCCCTCCAATCCCTCAAGGATGGATCTCTCATGGATAACTTTCCATATTTATATGTGTCCAAGTGCGACGGCACGATTTAGTATCAGATGGACCATCTGTCTGTTTGCAATGAAGTCCACCAAAAACTACTAACCTACTTAACATGTACAGAGGTAATATATTTGAATGCAGTGACAATATATAGTGTTTCGTATTAAATTAAGACAAGTAAGAGATGTCTTTATTGTACGTCTATCATTTGGTATAATTCCCGCTACCTTAGTATCGGTATGAAGGTTGAAATCATGGCCGACATCCTGTTAGCTGTTCAACTTGTCTTAAACATAGCAACTAACTAAAAGCAATGGACTTACCGTTTATATAGCAACTAACTGTTGCGCGCGACTCCGTCTGCCTGAATAAAGGGCGTGATAAGTTATATATATTAAGGAATTTGTCTTGACTGACGTTTGTGTTGATCCAACAAATTATATAAAGTATTAAAAGTAGCAGAATACTATAAGTATATTTATATACTTGAACGCGTTTATTACTTTGTTTCATTTAATATTATTTTAATATTTAATACACAGTTTGTGGACTTATAACGTGTTTCTTGTTGAAATTAAAATATTCAAGAATGCCGTTATAACAATTATTAATAATAATACTGCACGTGTGAACTTTCAATAAATAATACATAATAATAATAAATCAAACTGACTATGTATCCAAAATACTTTCCTAAAAAAGGACAGCGACAGTCCTGACTGTATCCGTGTACAAATGAATGGCACCTCGCTCCAAGGACGTTTCGTATCCTATTTTAAGAAAGAACTAAATACAACTGTATTTCTAATGAAATAAAGCTCATTTCTCTCTGAAACTTTATTAATAGTAATACACTCGCAAAGGAAAATCACCTTAATTTATCTATACTTAGATGTGAGAGTTGTATGCGGCGTGCAGGTGTTCGGTACTGGTTTATAATGTATTTTAGTTAATGTTTATTCTCTCCTTGAATCGATCTTTATTACAAATTAGACAAATCTGGCAAATCGATATTTGGTCAATGCGACAACACAATGTATGGAGTGGAGATGAGAATGAGTTCATTATGAAATGAGTGTTTGATTTGAAAGTGACACGGCTAGTAGAAAATAACACGTAGGGAGTATACTCTGAGGAAGAGTATTCAGTATGAATGTGGATGGCTGAAGAAGACATGGATGGAAAGCAAGTCTCCATTGAAATGACATAATAGAAGAACGTGGAAGAAATTGACTTATGATGCCCACCACTAATAATTAGGATAAGAGTAGATGATGATTTAATACAACGAGTAAGACTTATATTGTTGCTTTGAGTAACCCTTATTTCAAGTTCTTAAAATATTTCTTTATAAATATAAAAATATATTTAATAAGCGAACTCCCACGACTCAATAAATGGAGTTGATTTAATATTTACACTTCCCCTTATTATAGAAATCTTTTTTTTTAAACATCACAAAATTATCTTCTAACATTTCTGAAAGCTGTCCAAATAATAATGAAGAATATCGAAATAACTCTTAGTGCGCGACTTAGTGCGCGACTTAGTGCTTGACTTAGTGCTCAACTTAGTGCTCGACTTAGTGCTCGACTTAGTGCGCGACTTAGTACGCGTATATTTATTATGAAATGTAAATATTGCTTATTATTAATCAGCGTTTATTAGAAAATGGTACGACATCATCTACTGACACTAGTTGCTCTTGGAAACTTATATTTTTCACAATAAAAATAATATTTCTAGATGAGGGATGGGATGTATTTTATAAATCTAATCTCTAAGAAAATGTTTCATCCCCTTGATGAAACATTTTCTTTGAATTCATATTTTTCTAAGATGATGTCCTGTGACGTCGCGTGTACGGGAACACATCATGAATTAAGTCAACTGTTATATGACAGATTAAGAAAGCTGCTGGTGAATCTGACTTAGAGTTCATTATTTTATTACCACATTAAATTTGATACACTTAAAAGGAAACATAAGGGAAGTGAAGCGTTCCTGCAGCAAGTTACATAAATATGAATTATAAAGTGGTTTATTTACTTCAATCGTAGCTAGGTCTTGTTTCTCGTCAATTTCATTTTCTAGGTCAGCGGAAAGTTCCCTATAGGTTTGAATTATTAGCCAGTGTCAAAATAATTGGTCGTGTTTTTTGTGGCGTTAACTTAGGACCTTGATTTTTTACTTTTAAGAGATCGTAAACTTAAGTTTTTAATATTAATTAAATATTACAACGTTTCTCTAAAAACATTGTAATTTATAAATGCAGCATGTGTTGTCCTGTTATGTTGGCATGGATCACTAAAAATAAAATAGTTGTTTCGATCATCTAATAACAAATTACATAAAGACACCGTCCCATTAAGAATCAATTTAAAAAACACTAATTTTTATCATACTCTTATGAATTTAAACATAAACAAACAATAACCAAAAAGCGATATACAATTATAACATTTAATATAAAGTAAATTATAATCTTACATCATTAGAATGATTTTATAAAAATTACAAACCTAACATAGGCCGTGACCTGTCGTCGTAGAGGCTCCAGATCACCATCTTTCCTCTAATTATAATAGACACACAGGCACACGCACGCACGCACACACGCACGCACGCACGCACTCACGTACGCACTCACGCACGCACGCACACGCACGCACACACACGCACACACACACACGCACGCACACGCACGCACGCACACACACGCACGCACACACATACACACACACACACACACACACACACGCACACACACACGCACACACATACACACACACACACACACATACATACACACACACACACACCCACACTACCCTTATTTTCTACTAACCTTACGCATGTATTTATCTGTGTAATATAAAAATGACGTACATGCCCAGTACAAATTTGTTATTTAACCTTTAATATAATAAATGATTATAAATAGTAGTCTAGGTGGTTCAGGGGCCTTTAATCCACTTGTGGGAAAATAAATTAACACTTTGATCATTGTGGAGTCGTATGTTAAATAGAATATCTTTTGCTCTTTATAAACCATCTAAAAACGAGACAATAATTTTATTTATATACATACAGATTCAACCGTCAGTTAATATAAGTCCCAGCTATAAACACACCTCGCCTTGACTCAACAGTGACCCACTTTTAAATCTGATATTACTTTCGTTCTTGTTGTCATCGGCCAAGGTTCATAAACATTCCCACTACACTACTTGTATTTTACATCTTCCTTACTTTACCCCCCTCCGAACTTTTATGGTATTCCTGAACTAAAAGATTTACAATCAAAAACCCTCGAAAAAAATAATATAATTATATCCAGTTCTTCTTAAACTTCAATTAATCTTGATTTGTATAAAACAAACTTATATTAATAATACATCTAAAAAAGTTTTTCAATTTATTTATAAGTTTGTTTCTCGTTGTAATGGCGCCCATCAATCATCGCAGAATTGACATTGACAATTGACAAAACATTTATAATAGCAACTCTCGGCAGGTTATTTGTTTTTAAATAATTTATTTTAAACTCAAAAGCACAAATATTATATAATCATTTGTTAAACAAAACCAGTTAATATACATATAAGTATTTAGAGTGTCATCATTGAACATATGAGGAATGTATATATATATATATATATATACCAATTACTTAAATAAATTATTCAAATCACAGATATATAAAGTGGACTCACTATTGTTTAAAAGGAAAATACTTGGAATAAGCCTAGTGTCATTAGTACATATTTACATTTTATAACCTAGATTGTTCTCAATAACAGATTAGTTTAAACCTTGTATCTAGAACAATAATAATCTTCATTAGAAGTAAGTAATTATTTAATAGAAGTTCATTATCATACAATATTCATTCATATTTACATAGTTTAATAACTTATAAAAAAGGATGAATGTACAACGCGGGACACTTCTTTATCTTTTCAGTTATATGATATCCTGTTTCGTAACTCCGTCTACGTCAAAGTCTACGAGTGTAGAGGAGGGCCTACAAACACCTTTGCTGTTATGCTTATAAGATTAGGAGCTAATATATATTTTTTGTGTTTATTTGTTTTCTAGTTATATTTTAAATTATTCCAATCTGATATAATTTATTAAAAATACCAGCTTGCATTGAAGTAGCAAAAACGTAGTTGCAAACGGATCTGTCAAGAACGCAGCGCGCTACACGGAGAGCCATAAGTGAGTAGTAGCGAGTGAGACAGAAGATATAGCAACAAGTTGCGACCTGCGGGGAAACGCGTTATCGCGAGAGTGACGTCATGAGCCTTTCACTCGCAACTCGCATTGAAGCCGGAGCTCACTTCAGTCCGCGCGGCTCGGTCACTGCGTGAGTACGTTCCTCGCACTGTGTTCCTAAAACCAACCACGCGTTACTCGCTTACAAATATAATAAATATTTTGAAAGATTTGAGAGGTTATTGTTTCAAATAAAAGGTCCAGTCAGCCCTCTGATTATTAATCGTCGGTATCTAAGTGAATTTGAGCACAATGGGCGTTATCAAAGTAACTCCGGACACCGCGTCACTTATTTCGGTCTGCGATTTGCTCGACGATATGAAGGTAAGTTTGTCGCAGTCATGTGATGTCGGGAATGCCTCGAGCTCGAGTCCAGCTTTATTTAGCGTGCGTGGGTAGACCGAGAACTCCTCATAGGATAGAGCGTCATTGAAAATACGTGCTTTACGAGATCTCCCAAGTCTCTTATTCCTTAGATTTATTATTTGATTATTACGTTAGTTAAATCAGCAATGTCGTTTATCCGTTAGATTTTTTATTTCGTTTTAAATATTCTTACGACGGTAATTGCTGTAATATGTTTTTCTTTAAACCGTTTTTTCATAAAAAAAAATCTTTTACGTAAGTTATAAAATAATCTAATAATAGTATGCGACAGTGACAGCGTTATTTCACACAAATTATTTCATTTTAATATCTTTATGAAAGTAAAAAATATTTCCTTTACATTTGTACATAATGCAATCAGTTCTCACATTGTCTTACTAAATTTCCACGATATGTAACTTTAATACGAAGAAAGTTTTTATTTATCGATTCAGTGGCCACTTGTTTTTATGTCTCATTCATATCTTAAAACAAATTTCACTAAATAACTTATATTGGACAAAAAGCAATTCCCCAGATAAATATATATTTTGTTAGTATCACGTTAAGTAACCTGCGGTAACCCAGAGGCTGCTATTGAATTCAGCTATGTGGCACAATTTCTAGTGAAATTGGAAGTGTTCGAACGGAAGCGGTTCCCTTATCAGTTGTTTGTGATACGAATGCTACACCGCAACCAAAATCGATACGTGTGAACCTTCCACGGGGTAATGGTACATTTTTATAGATTAATCTTTAAAACATTAACTAATCTCCTTGTATCGTATCATTGTTTTTCAATCACGTAACCTTTGACAAAATAATATCATATCGCCGTTGTGGGCGTTATCAAAGATGATAATTGGAGACCTACCTGTATGTATGTTAATGATTATGAAGAACGTTCTAGAAGTTTTTATTCTATACAATATTGACCAACATCATGATTCATTTGTACGTACTTCATTTGTAAATTAAATTAACACGACGCGATGATCAAAATTGCGCAAGACTTTTACAAAACAAATATCTTCTTGATATCGACAATACCACAAAGTTCTTTTTATAATACTATTAACGTTTCCTTATGATGTGTCGATTTGATGTCAATTGGAGCATCCTGTATTCTTAACATACAATCGATGTAAGGGCTGCAATCTATATTTAAACATAATTAATAATATTTTTTGTGTACAAATAAAAATATAACTTATTTGATTTTAGAACATTTAAGAATTAGTATGAATATGCATTCCTCAACGAAAATTCCAATCGAAACGCTCACGCAACGGCAAGACGCACGCGCAGCGCGCATGCTCTATTCTACGAAGGATTCTTTGTCTTCATTTGATTTAATTTATTCTTATACATTCATAAATTCAACGTTTTCTATAAAAACTCGAATCAATTTTGAAAGACTGGCTTTTAATTATGGATTATTTAGTATAGCAACGATTTAAAAAACGTATTTTTATTATTATAAAAATAAGTACCTACTCTATGTCGATACAATCACCTAATTATTCGTTACTGATAATTTTATATCAATACTAAAATACAAGTCAATAATAATACGCAACTAAATATACACACCTTCAATGCACGAACAAAGAAACTGCGCAAAAAATAATAACAAAGTTGACCTTTGATTCTGTTTAAAGAATTTGAAGACTGCAGCTATTATTTTGGTCTGTCAGTCGTGAGCGTGGCATCCTTGATAACAAGTGTAGCATTTTCTAATATACAGGATGTGTTTATGTGGGTCGCTTCGTAACACTCAATGTCGCGTCAATACGCGCTGCAGTCTAACAGCTTGATAGCTTTAAGAAATAAACTTTATCATTTAACCAATTTAACTAAATAAACAATATTTGTATTGTTTTCAATATAATAATATTTTAAACACATTTGTATATGTAATTGGCTGTACTAATTGATTGTAAACTATTATTTTCCGGCATTAGACACTGCCTTGACAAATTGAATAAAATACAATAACACTATAATTGCTTCCCTGTTCAATTTGTTTTATTTAGTTCACGAATATTAAATTAAAAAATGTGTACATATCCTTAATGACTCTTATAATAAACTAAATCACTAATACAAATTTATTTTGTAAGAATATTGAAATAACCTAATTGCAAATAGGTGGGTATATTAAAATTTAATGCAATTCATTTTCGTACTACCTACTTCAATTAAAATTGAATTTTATTACGTTCAGTAAACGATCTCCTTTCCTTTCAAGCCGTTATCGTGTTTTTACCTAACGTTAATATAGTGTAGTAATGTTTTATACTTGTAATGTCAAATGTTCTCCGCCATGCCAGTTATTGCGCCACGTACGTCTGTAGGACGCTGTTAGTATGCGAGCCGTGTTGTTTATTTTCCTTTATAAATACCTTGATAGTGTAGCGATACTGTTGCGACAATTTACATTGTTTCTTTACTAATATTAAGTATTTTATGATTGTTTTTATTTTCATTGTTATTGGTAAGGTTGTTGAAGCTTTCTAATTGCCTTGAGATGATCGAGTTGACGGTGCAAAGTTAATCTTTTAAGTTTTTGAATTCTATATTTTCTATGGTTTCAGACGTGGAATATAAATTGTCGAACAAATTGATTAATTTTAAACATATTTTTATTATTTATCATAAAGTAGAAACTTGAATACCAAAATAAAAAACCATTTAGTCGTCATCATAATTATTAGTCTCAAGCTCTTAGACTTTTATAATATATATATAATGTAGACTAAACTTAAAATTATCTATAAACATTTCAGATATATTATATTTATTTTTAAATAGATTAATATTGTCATATTATTACAAAATGACAATCCGATGATGTAAATAAAATGATAGGTACAAAAACTTCCAAATATTATGTATATGTATATACATATTTAATTAATCGCATTGATTGCATATAAAGAAAACACTTATTCATATTGGAATACAATTATAATGAAACATATTTGAACCCTTGTATACCTTTCATTCACATCATATCATGTGCCTAACTTAACATCAGCAATATTAATAAGTTCGTGCCTATTTAGAACGATGCTAAAATAATTCATAAGAAAGTGAAAATGTATTCCTTCCCGCGCTCGCGACGGATCCCGCTATTGGATCGAGCTAGTTCCGTTCCATGTTACGCAGCTCACGTACGCCGAGGCCATGCTAATTATAAGGCTCACGAAATCGAAAGTATACTCTAGATGTGGGTTGCGAATAGCGTGTAAAGAAACGTAACTTATGGGCGTCTATGACATTATTAAGCTTGCGCTGTTGGACAAAAACAAATTATTATTTGAAAGCTAATATATTACAAGTAACAACAAACGACGATGTGTTATTTGTTATTTTTTACACACATACATGTGCTTACTTTTATTACATATATATAGCAACGTATCAACATAATGTCTGTATAAAAGTTTATTTCGGTGCGCCATAGAGGAACAATTAATTGCCTGGCAATACAATCGTTCGAGTATCATGACCTTTCCCATCTGCATTCCAGACGGCGTCAGTCACGTATGCATAATGAAATGTTGAAATCGAAAGCAACTTAGATTAAATTACAAATACAACGGATATCCGAGACACATGAAACATTACATAATATACATTTGTTTCTTATCTGGGTTAAAATTTACACCAGCAGATTGCGATCACGAGATCTTCAAGGTCAGCGTTTTGACACATCCCGCCATTTTGTTACATCGAGATTGTATGTTTGTATTTGGTAAAAGTGAGTGACTGAATTAGTGTTGTAAAATAAATCTTCAAAGTTTGTACATAGGCGGTAAGTGGTAACAGCATTGAACGTAATACACATACAGTCCGTACTAATTGCAATAGGTATGTAGAAAAAATCAATTGAACGTCGATAATTAAGTTTAATGGTTGTCGAGTATCGATAAATTAAATTTATATTTATAATAGTTTTCCGTTGTTTTCTATCGTAACGCTAATCATTTTATTTTTATTAAAAATTGCTGAAAATGTTATATACCTACATTACTGTACTGCTATCAATAATTAAACTATTATCGTTTTGACCTGCACTTTGAACACATGTCTTAATCTGAAATTATATTAAAATAGTTCTATATAAACTATAAAAACACTTGATTTATGGTCTAAATAAAGAGCGAATCGTTGGTTGTAGCTCTTATCCTACACGAGACTCTTGAGTGGTACACGTAGCATGACCTTGAAACTATTTAGCAAAAAAACAATAAAATATAGTAGTTATATAATATTACATGAAATAAATATTTATGACAACTGCCAATGTTAAATTCTAGAATACACTTTATTTATAAATAGCTTATCTTATCAGGGATACTTTCCTTTTAATCTTCCAAAATACTCTTTATCAATTTAACATTAATAGGATATAATAATACGATAATACGATATCAACGTCAATTATTAATTTTATCAGAATGAAACCTCTGTTACAATATTAAAGAAAAAAAAAAAAAAAGAAAAGGTATTTACATTTTAAATTTTAAAGTAACAGTAGGTATTTATGACCTAGGTTTTCTAAATCCAGATAAGTAAAGACTGGAGTAAACTTTTATTCCATGGTTTATGCTATCCTGGTCATGATATTACTAAATAAGTCGGTAGATATTAATTATATTTTATTGTTACTTCAGATTCAACCTATTCACAATTCTTAAATTGTATACTAGTATATATAACTTCTAATTTTGATTACTTATATAATATATGTATACTCGTATATAAATATTGTTTTTTAAATAATAAAATAACTTAATACTAGTGGAGACTAATCTAAGATAACTGAAATAATTATCATTGTATTTGAATAATGAATTAAAGGCAGTTGAATAAAAAAAGTAAATATTTTGATTATATTAAACGGTAAAATACATCCGAGCTCTTATTATTTTACTATATAATGTCGTTCTGTTCATCCGACCGTCTGTTCTTAATATGTTTAAAAAAACTTAGTTATGCAATCTAGAGCAAGTATTTCGAGGGTAGAATCTAATTCGTAATGAATCACCGTGCACCTTCCCTCATACACTCCACCCATACTTCTTCTAACAACTAGGTATGATAATTTTAAATAATTAAAAGTTACAAATAAGTATATTTGCGCAAGCGTTTAAAAACTCTTTAATTAAATAATATTACAACACCGGTCATTAGCCTCTCGAGCACTTCAATGAACACAACATTTGCATTGTGTGGAAATAAATCACATTGTGCCCGTTCCGTATTCGCACGTTACGTTTCGCACGAAACGAACGAAGTTCACGATCGGTGGCGCGGAGTAAAGGTATGGCGTCAATACTAGCGGGCTACTACTAGCGAGCTTACATAATTATATCATATTAAAATAAATACTCCTAAGAAAAACTTCGTTAAAGATACAACGTTACTATATGTTTTAGATTATCGAGAATACTTATTTATATTTATATAATTTCTCCGACCACATGATAGCACTGGCACAATGTGATATTAGAGTAGTTGAAATGGCTGCATCCACACTGACGCTGTTGAAATATTAGTTAAAATAACATCGTGTTGCTTGTTCAACATTATCTTGTAAGTCTTCCGCTCACATTTTTTTATTTCTTATGATTTACGCAGTTTTAAAACTGTAACTGCGTGCTGTAACATTTGCGTCATGAAAAAACTGGAACGAGATAAGAACATTTATTAGTATTCTACCTGAGGGGTGTATTCATCATGTAGTTTATTATGAATTTATGGGTTTGTATTCTACTCGTCTAATGTATTCGTCCTGTACATTGTTTATTATAAATATTATTTGAAACGTCTTGAACTGTTTCAACAGTCGCTAGCAACGACTCCCGCACCCATCACGTGCTAAGAAACATTCTTTTTATGACTTACGCTTTTAAGTATCAATAACACGGTATCATTGATCCGAGCTATTAATTATTTATTTTATTTACACCTGACATTTAAAAGCCATGTTATTTATACCTATTTAGTAGTTTTTGTAATAGAAAATTCTAAATAATCGTTATATACTACTCAGGAAATAAAAAAATGCAAGTTCTCAGTAGCAATAGTTTCCGGTAGTGTTGATTATTTTACGCACTCTTATTAGAGATTAAAATTTACATTACATTTCTGCCTCCAGATTCAATCCACTATTCAGTTGGCCAACAAAAGCTAAACAATCGAGTTATTAATTTAAGAATGAAATAAATTGATTAATTATTTATTTTGTAGTAACGTTACCCTGAGTGTAGTCGAGGTCAGGTCAATGCGAAGTATAGCTTTTGTAAACTTTAACTGATCCAAAGTCATTTCAGAAAACTACAACTACTACTTACTTCATTGACAGAATTAAAGATAATTAAAGTCTAGTTCCAGAAACTTCTTTTTATTTCGTTACCATATATTATAAGTTAAATATATTCAATATAGGTTTATATTATTCATATAAATGTAAATATATTCATAATATTAATATTCACACAAATTATGTAATTACTATCAATTGTAGGACTGACTTTAAATAAATAACGATAATTGAGAATATTTTTTAAGATTGTTAATGAACCACGTATTAAAATAGTCTCCTAAGTTAAAATAATCCATGAATATTTCGTTTAAGTATTAAACCAATTGGAACAATTTACTATCATCAGAGTTATTGTTTTTAAACTTTCGTGATCTCTTACTATATTTTTACCCAGCTGTACCTATGTCAAATATATTGAAGTATTGCCCGAATACCTAATATTGCTAGGACACATCAGTCTGCGAGTCTACCGCGCTTCGAGGTCACGAGTAACAAACTCAATTGGTTCGAAACCAATAGACCAAAGTTGAGATATAATATTAGTCAGTTCAAAGAGTTTAAGTATCGTTCAGAACAAAGATCATATTCCGATCTCTCAAGGTCATACCGATATTATAAATGTATTTACATAAACCTAATTATATAATAAAAGCACATAATATCCGGCCTCCGATTTAAAACTACCGCGACAATGCGTTAGAAAGAGTCGCGAGGTGATTGTCCGTGGTCGTGGCATTGTCAATATTACTTTTATTATACTCACTGGTATTGTTTAAAGTATTTAATATTCATTAATAATCCAACCGTGCTGAGATCACAATTAAAAGATTATTTTAACATTACTAAAAAGCTGTTGTAAATAATTTAATTTGAATAAAATATGTTAGTACATATTCGTAAAAAGGGTATCTTATTTATTAGTTAGTGTATTTATATTCTACACGTTTGATATTGTAAAGACTGATGTCAGAATGCATTTATTTTGAGATTTTCTATTCATATTATAAAATGCGCGTAATATTTATCCGAATAACCTTGATTTGCTCTTATTTTTATTATGCAATCCAATCAGGTAGAAACCCAAACGACGCTGTTTGACGACATTTTATTTTAAATACTTACAATTTATTTGTGCTTTTCTGAAAAATATTTGTATTGTTATTTATAAGAATGCCTTTTTCTATGGAATTTGAAGTAGAATTGATTGAATATATGCACTCTTAAAAACAAACATCACACCGTAATTTTTTTATTTATTTGTCTTGTTTTCCTTTTAAGATATTAGAATGGTTTTTCTAATTGTTACAGAGCGAGTCGAGCTACACCTCTTCAGAAGGCTGCGGCGGTGGCGAGCGTCATGCCGTGCTCAGTTACGAACAGGTCCGACGACTAAACGACGTCATGGATGAAGTGGTTCCTATACATGGGCGTGGCAACTTCCCTACGCTGCACGTGCGTTTGCGTGAGTTAGTGGCCGGAGTCAGGGCCCGCCTTGAAGCCGCTCAAAGCGAAGGTGGAGCAGGAATCACCGTAAGGGATGTACGTCTCAACGGTGGTGCTGCGAGCAACGTCTTAGCCGACCGTCCGCAACCTTACTCCGATATAGATCTCATCTTCACCGCTGATCTACCAACTGCGCGTCACTGTGATCGCGTGAAGGCTGCCGTGCTCAGCCATCTCTCAACGCTAATGCCCGCCGCGACGCCGCGTCGTCGCGCTTCACCCGCTGGTCTTAAGGAGGCCTACGTCTCCAAAATGGTCCGCGTTAACTCGGATGGTGACCGTTGGTCTCTCATTTCACTGGGCAACTCTCGCGGCCACAAGTCAGTAGAGCTGAAGTTCGTGGACACAATGCGCAGGCAGTTTGAATTCTCTGTTGATTCGTTCCAAATCGCTTTGGATTCTCTTATCGCATTCCACGAATGTGCTCAGTTGCCGATCGGAGAAAACTTTTACCCGACTGTCGTCGGAGAGTCCGTATATGGAGATTACAGTGAGGCACTCCATCATTTATCGGAGAAATTAATAGCCACGCGACAGCCGGAAGAAATTCGCGGCGGCGGTCTATTGAAGTATTGCGCGCTGCTGGCGAAGGCCTACCGGCCGGCGAGACCGGATAAGATAAAGATTCTAGAGCGCTACATGTGCTCAAGATTTTTCATAGATTTCCCTGAACTTGGACAGCAACGCGCCAAGCTCGAAGCGTATTTACGAAACCACTTCGTGGGGCGAGACGAGGAGGCTCTAAAGCACAGGTAAGCCGGTCACCGGCTATGTGTGGTATATAGTGGGTTAAAACAATATCAATTCTGACGAAAACACTTCACCACTCAGGTACCTGACGCTGCTGCACGGCGTGGTGAGGGAATCGACGGTGTGCCTGATGGGGCACGAGCGACGGCAGACGCTGGCCCTGATCGAGGCCCTGGCGTGCCGGGAGCTGTGCGCGCGCACGCCCATGCTGATGCCGGTGCAGGCGCTGTCGATGCCGGCCGGGTACTACGTGTGCGTGTGCGCAGCGTGCGCCGCCTGCGCCGCCTGCGCCGCGTGCGCCGCGCCCGCGTGCTGCGAGTGCTGCCGGCCCGCGCTGGGCCCGGCGTGACGCCGCCGCCCGCTCGACGCCGCCGCACTCCGACCGCGATGAATTTAGTGCCAAATGTATATAAAAAGTATATGTATATATATGATTCGACACTATGTATCTGTTCGACCAGTGCGACCGGTATTCTTTGCGAAGCGGACGCGGTCGACCGTCGTCCCCTCGTCGCTCGGCGTCAATTCGTATTGCTCATTCTACTTCGATCAATTCTTGTCAATTTTTTATTCGAACAGACCGTTCAGCGATCGCTCTCCTCGACGGGTCGATTGTTGTGCTTGCTTGCTTGCTGGAAAATAAATGTAATAATCTTATTTGTATACATCTCGAGTGGTGACAGAACTGAACGGAGACCGGCTTCAAATTGTAAACGTGAGGTAATTTCTTGTCGTACTCCTTCCGTGTTGATACGTTAATATGCCAGCAGTACGAGAATTATGATCCACGTGTCTGCGCACGCGACGCTAGGAAGTAAGCCCGAGTCGATGGTCTGCCTTTGAAAAGACTAGTTAGTTATTTTAAGCTTCGTATGTAAAGATTATTCCCTTAATTTAGTGGCATGTCTCTCCTTCAACAGATGATAGATCGTTTTAAACATGTATGAACAGCGCGTGCCCAAATGTTGTATTTAACAATGAATAAACGAATGTCGGTAAGACTTCCCAATCCGGTCCGGTGAGATGGCCTTCAAATGTATAGATATCATTAAGAAGAGAACTTGTTTGTTTTTAAACGTCGAGATAGGTGTAAGTAAGCTTCGTCTTTCTGAGCAACACAAACTACCTTGTAGGCGGACTTGTAAATAGACAAAAAATATGTTGCAACAACTTTTGGACAAACAAACTTAGAGTATACTGGAATAGTTCTAGAACGAGGTTTCTTGAAGGTCAAAGGTCCTTTCTCGATATTAATAAGAATACCTATTTTACTATCGTATTTATCATTCTGAAAATTATATGTATACACTTACTGTTTGACACTCTAGTATTGTATACGGCTTGGCGTACGAAGTAAGATAATTATAAAGTAAAAATACAAAAAAAAAAAACACAAAAAAAATGTGAGGTGTGTACAATATTAAAGTAGTCTCTTAATGTTATTACAGCGTATATTAAATATTAAATATTTTAAGAACATTTACAAGTAGTGAGTCATATTAAAAGTACTTAGAAAAGTTTTGTAACTCTAAATGTCATTGCAACTGTAGATTGTATGAAAAAATGTGATTTAATTGTTGTAGAAGTAATGTAACGTTGTCGATGATTATATACTTGTTATATAACACTAATACATAGCTACATTCAATAGAGACATTATATTGTTGTATTTTATATATATATAAGAGAGACGTGACGCGCGTCCGGCCATGAGCGTGTACTATGTAGCTTGTTAGTCTTCGGTGTATTTATCTGGAGTAGTGAAGTACAATCTGTTTAGATTAGAGAAACTTTGGAACAATTAACGATTTTATGAACGAATTTCAGACTTGCTCACTATCGAACCAAAATTTGAGATCTCATTTTTATTAGACTTCAAAAATACTTTACAATATTTTCTTTATTTCTATTCATGCTTAAATTAATTAATTTAAAACTAAAGCAAACATATCTGTTATCGAACAATTAGTGGCTGACGTATATTTATTAAAAAAAATCTATACCTACATTATAATGAATATTTGCAAACATTTATAAATTAATAAAAATTTTAAATATTTACAAAGTATGGATGAAGTGATAGTGACGTCATACATGTTGATATTAACTGAAATATCTTAGCATTCACACTTGTTCCTAGTATATTGAAAAAATATATAAAATTTAATGAAATTTAAACTATATTACTAACGTTGTAAGAGTGATTGTAAGTTTATCATCACTAGGTAGTACCGACGTCAGGTCCGTCACCTTTTGAAACATTCATGCGCTCATTTCATTATACAATTTAAGCGACGCTATTTGACCTTACGAAATAGCGAGGAGTGTCCACCAACCAGGGTGAGCACTCACTCACTAACAGCCATGTTTTTAAATTATCGCGACTTGTACACACCTCTGGTCTGGACTGTCTGGACCAGGGCTGGTGAAACTCGCCCGAAACTTCGGGAGATAAAAGTGGTATTTCATCTTAATTTTTTTTTATCGCAAACCCGATATTAGTTTAAAATTTCCACTAACAGCCTTTTCAACATGTGATGTTAGTAAGCTAGTTGATATAGTGTCGCTCAGATTGTATTATGAAATGGGTCCATATGGCGTAATTTTACAAGCGTTGTATTTTTCTATGTATAGAGTCATATAAAGTTGAATCAATACTATATTCCGCTATATGTAAATATTTTGCTTGTGTTATAAATCACTTTATATACTATATAATATATACTAGCTATTGGCGTATTCTAACTACCTCCTTAATTAAAATGCTTCCGAACTAATAATAGTTTTGTTGCATTTTTTCTTACAATATTGATGTAAATGAGTTTCATTCAGTTCAATTACAACTAGACACGTTATTTAATGAATTTTGTTGCTTGTATTTACTAAAATGTACGAAGTTATTTTTGAAGTAAGTTCTTCCTCCAGAGAGACATTGCATATTAAGTTAGTTTTTATATTTCCATAGTTACCATCAGTTTTCAGCTAGACTTTAAATATAATGTATTTTTTAATGTTTTCCATACATTGGTTAATGGTGTTTGTGTGTTACTTTTTATTATTTGAAACATTTTAACCAATTTTGTTTTATATTCATCGATAATTGTGTTTTGATAAAATGAAAGATTGATTTATTATCTGTGAAGCGCTATTCATTGGCCTATCTATATAAATTATATTTTTATTTGTGAATAAAAGACGGCGTTTCTATAGAAAATAAAGCAGTCTATCAAAAATACGGAATACATACATACATATAGTATAACCGGACTCTAAGTTTTCATAATGTTTGCTAAATTTAATTTCAATGCTACTTATAAAAAAAAAACAAAAGATATTTAGAAATGTTTTTAATGAAACCACACAGACCCCAAAAATGAAAGCGTTGTCTAAAAGTAAGTACGTTGGTATTATAATGATGATGGAATATATAAATACCAAATGAAATAATGCTAATTGTCTTCGAACGAACGGTTAAAATAATCTACCTTGTTTACGAGAACCGAACCCGCGTCCGAGTGACGTCAGAGTGACGTCAGAGACGGCACGAGCACGCCGATACAATCGATAGAATATAGAAAAGTGCATTATTTGTGGAACTAAGTCATGTATTGTTCTTTCCTTGGATTATTTGGTGGCATTGTTTATTTAAAAAACAATTGTTTAGTTACATAACGAGTGTTTAGTTTATTATTGCATCATCATTCTAATAAATGTTAATTTTCAGTACAATTGTTCATCAGGGGCCCAATATAGAATAAAATATGGCTACAAAAAGAAATATAAAAATCGTCCAATATTCGGCCCGTGATAGATGTGTACGGCCAGCAGCACAAAGCACTTATCAATACAAAGTGATATTAATGTTTTCTGCTGTCACGTACTATCTGTACACGTACAGTCAGCAGCGCAGTGTTGCGTGTAACGCTCATATGTTAAAAGCGATTTCGCAGCAATCCGACTCTCTATGTAAGGGACGCTAGTAAATAAATAAAATGTATAAGCTTATTGAATAGTTTTATCAAATATATTTACATTATAGTTATTATTGGCTCTTCCACGTTGCCTGTTTCGTGTGACCTGCGCGGTGACGCTGTCGTCTGGTTACGTTATTATTACTATATATTTGTGAAGAGTTTTAAGCTATTGTAAATTTTACAGAAAACTAAATAAATATGTTGTGAAAATAAATTATAAAAAAAAGTGATAAACAGTGATTTTTGTGTATTATTTATTTTCCTCGTGCACTCGACAACTCCAGCACTATCCCGATATCCAGGAGCTGATTAAAAGTCTTATTGAATAGAGGTTTAAATAGAGCTTGGACTAGTAAATTATATAATCGATTCTGACTTTAAATGAAATCACTGAATGATACCTACCTGCGCCTAGAGCCTCACAAACAACTAAATTATAAACAAGAGACATTTATTTTACCAGAAAAAAATGTACAGCAATACAAAACAACACGAACTTGAAAACATTTAATGTAATTAAAATTACAATTTTCTAGATTCTTTAAAATTAAAATCAAAAATACGAACATAAAATCATATCATTCTATTACCTTATTATATAACATGCATTTTATATATATAAAATACGAGATAAAATAGAATTTGTTGTCGACGATACCTCGGATGCTGTGTTGATGCATGGAGATGCATCAACACAGCATCCGAGGTAGTTAGTGGAGACTAACGGTTGCTCCAAATACAATAATTCAATGATTGACCCACACACATACACACACACACACACACACTTTCACTCTAAATTGCTAAATAATTCTGTTAAATCCTATTTTTTTTTCGACGGCATATAGTATTGAAGTTGTAAAGATTTTAATACATTGTTTTCTGTAAATAGGTATAACCTAAATAGTTTGTTTATAATTATATAATATTAATATATAAAAGTACTCTTATATATAAATATATATATTATTTATACAGATGACATTAATCCATATACTCAACAGCCGGCCATAAGGCCGACAGACCTATAGATAAACAACGTAAGTTGTTAATTTAAATATTCTTCTATAAATACTAAACTGAAAGTAATTGAACTAATCCATTTTATGAAGCCGTAAATAATGATTTACATTTACATCTACAGTAATAAATACTTTACCTTCGAAATCAAACATTAAATGTAATTTGAAATACCTTTATTTATTTTTTATTTATTTATTTTTTTATTGTGTATTTTATTGAAATTAATTTGTAATTCAATTATTAATACTTATGACCTTCATTCATTTTTACGACGTATGTGTTTTTCGTATGAGTTTTAATTGCCAAAAAGGTACAACCTATACATATTATAAAACTTAAGAAGAGTTCAATTCCGTACATTTAATAAAAACCTAAAAAAATACCCTTTTGATACACGCAACACAAAAAAAAATCATTTAACATTTTTGTCCGTGTGTCTATTGTCCGATTTTCACGTAAAAACATCTGGACGGATTTAAAAGAAAGTTTTCTTGTTCCATATACATTAGTCCTAGGTAACATATAGGCTATAATTTACTTCGTAATATAATATTGAAATGTTGGTCTGGCTGTTACGCCAAAACCAATGAACAGGCGCAATCGTTGTTTGTCAATATCTCCTTAATAGAATTTAACGCCGGCGCTATTACGACTAGCTGTCTCACTATTAAAATGTATGGGATTTTATAATATATTATACTGTTTATTATTTGAGTCTCTGGGTGGGAGCTGACGACAGTTTGTTCTTAATAGCATATAGTTTGTATATTGTAGGGCCTGTATGTAAATTTATATTTATTAAGATACATTATTTTAGATAAAGTCAAACACACAATACAATACCACTGTAGCAGATATAGTTATACGATCACTATTAAAATATACAAAACGTCGTCCCAAATTTAAAAGTGTCATGACCCGACAGTAAACATGTAAACATATACAATTTAAATACCAAAATAAAATACATATTTCCTTATTTCAGGTTCAATGTTCTTTTTCAGGAACTTTCCTATCGTGTTCCACTTACAAGTATAATATAAATGTTGTCAAGTTCAGAGAAACATTACAAAATTCGGGTCTAGTTTTGATTAGTTCATGATTATTTCTTTATGAATTGTACAGATAAGGATTCTTTTATTAAATTTTACAAGTTTAGTTGTCTGTATGAAATACATATTTTTTTTTACTTTCTGGACCTTGTATAACGTAGATATGTTATTAAATTCTTATTATATTTACCCGTCTGTACTCACGTCAATATAATATATTAGAATATTGTAACCATTTAGTAAAAATTATTTTTAATTATGTATTTAAACATTTTCAAACTTCAATAGGTAAATATTCACATGCCTTATATACATTTATATACAGTTTTAAAATCAATTTTATTACAACATGAATAACAATACATGAAAAAACAATACTATATCTCAGTTGACGACATTAAGACTTAGCTACCATCTCAACTTATGAGATTAATTAATTCCATACATCTTATAAATAGAAGCAAGACTTTGGACTCATCTATACATCTAATAAAATAGTAACAAGATAAAATCTGATCATCAAACTGAATAAAACATAATATAACGTGTTCAGTATGAAACACAACTCAAAAATAGCTGTTTGAAATGTTTACATTTGTCTGTAGGTTTGCGCCTCACGAGAAAAATATTAGGAACTAACTTAATGAAATATGTATGGTTTTACTATCGCCCTAGCAAGGAAAAAACACAAAAATATCTGGGGTATGATTAAACTCATGTAATTTCAGTTTTGCAGATGAACCCGCTGGCTAATACTAGTGAATAAATAATTGAAATAAATACACACATAACTAATTCAAGATTCGCAAATGCAAGAAAAACAAGAAGTATGACATTAGAACTAACTTATATAGTACATAAATATAATATAATACACACAGCGAAGTAGCACGCAGTGCTGATAAATAATTTTGAACCTTAACGTCATTCAAACACAGGGGTCAAGTGAAATTATCACATGCACATACAATATCAAGAAAGTGCATTGACTGAAACTTGGCCTGTATCTCGTGTAAATAATAAACTACTACACAATACTTTCATGTACGAGATATCACAAATAATAATATATATTGTGCAATGTATATTATAATTAAATATTTAAAAACTGCTATTTCTTTTCATATTGATAATAATTGCTGAGATCTCGTTGCGGTGTTAACGATCTTTTTTTGAGTCAATATTACAATCATACACTTTCTTAATATAACACAGAAACTGTTTTAACCTATATATATATATATATATATATATATATATATATATTGTAGCATTGTCCGCCCATTGTACAATTTTTCTTTTACAATAAAAATAAATATATTTTCAATCTTAAATCGTAGCAGATTTCAATGAGTTTAAGATTTTACTAAAGAAAATTGTAATAAAGTTTTACAACAAACCTCTTACTTGTATAAATAAAATAATATATTTCTAATCGTCGATTACATATGTAGATATAAATAAAAATATCTTTGAAATCGAGACTTCCTCTAACAAACTTCAAAGTTTATTACTACGACTAAATGACACGTGAGAACAATGTCCCCTCTACATAATAACATCTATTTATAAAAGTAAAACTGTTTTGAAGTGACCTTAACTTTTTTCTACATAATTCTTACTTAAATGAATTTCATCATTCGGAAGTACCAACCGCAGAACAAAAAACTATTTCGTAAACGTTACATTGAAAACATCGATCCTATTTATATTATATTAGAAGAAGGTCGATTTCTACAACGTCTTGTCAATAAAATATTTAATACTACTAGATGTTGCCCGCGACTTTGTCCACGAGTACTAAAGAACACAGACCTCGTATGAAACTCCTTAGCTCGAGCTTTTTTTGGTCATCCTTATTTCCAAAATTGTTTTCTACAGAACCCTAATTATTATTTTAAAGGGATAATACAATATAGCCTTGATCCAACATGGCTGGTCGGTCCAAATTAAGGTTCAGGAATTTGAGATTCGGATAACTAACTTTGAAGATTACCTCCAACAAATAAACTTAAAAAGTTTCACCTCTACCTACCTTTACCTATTTATAATATTAGGAGGTATAGACTAATATCAAAATATGAGATTTGTCATAGTTATATATTGAAAAGGAGTGCTGAAAGCTGAAATCTTTTATAAATTCGTAATTCATAAGTTATTTGTTTACTTTCATATATATCAATGTTAAGTATATATTAATCTGATATCTAATAGTCGCTAAATACTCGTAGAGTGTCACCTGGCGCAAAAGAATAAAATATATTGAATTTCACAGTATTATGTTTCTATAATATAAATTTAACTTATTCTTTAGCATCAGCAAAAAGTGTTCGGTTATCCTATTAAATTTTAGCTAATATGAAACGTTTGTACTTTAACAAAGCGCCATCTATTGGATACTTACTCAAACCAGTCAACAAATACCCTTATACTATTAGAATCGTATGGAACTAACAGTTCAGTAGTTTAAAACTCCATAGCGGACAAATATCGTGACACGTAATTTTTATATGTATATTAAAATTGATTTTCCAAGTTAGAAGTATTGATTAAATAATCGATTTATTTCTCATATATATCGCTATTTCGATTCGAAAAAAAAAACTGTCTTGAACTGAACCCTATCACTGGACAATAGGGTCGTCAGTTTCGGTGAAAAGTCAAGTTTTAAACAGGTTCGAACACGTGACCCAGAGTCACGGATTGGAATCCCTTCCCGTATCAGTGAATTTATAATATATAATATTCTATATTGGCTTAAAATATTAAATAAGCTCCACGTGGCTGTACATATTTTTAAACTATAGGGGTTAGACTCTATTGTTGTTCAGATATTTGTTATACATACTAACAAATATTTTGATATTTTGTATGATATCGGGACATGTGAACAGATATTTGTCTTTTCATTTCATTTTCCTAATCTCATTCATTTATTTATATTAAACTGACAGCAACAAAAGTAAATAGATTGATGAACTCTAAGCTATAGAAAACAGTTTATTTTGATGAAGACATTCATGATTGCTTTAGTCACAATCTTTCATCGAGACATCAACTAAAGTATTATATTAATACATCAGTAAGACATATCTCATTGATTTCAATAATATTAGAACGTATAATTATTGTATAAAATGTAATAGGTATAATAAATGCTGCCACACAGTTAACAGACCTAACTTCACTTAAGGCTACATACATACATTGCGTCAGTCATACGCGCACAAAAAGGTGAAGGCGAGCAACCTATATTATTTAGTGCAATATTTGAAAGTCTTACCTATGCTTATAAATAAACCTAGGAATTATTCACTTGTGAAAATCTTAAGACTAATCTATTTAGTGTCACATATTTTCTTTATAAATAAATAAATATCGTAAATTCGTAAATTTATTAGATTATAAGTTAAAATGTTTTTTTAGTTTTAAATATTTTAGAATGTGTGATTGGTTTCGTAATTAAATCATATTTTATTAACAAAGAACGTAATGACAAAACTAATTAAAAATAAATAAAACAACAACATTGTTTCTTGTAAGCTTTCGATTTGAATAAATTCAAGGAAATGTATAAAAGTGAACTACAAGGACAAAGGAACGATTCAGTTATCAACTTGAGACCTAGGCAACGATAGACAATAAGTGAAGCAGATTAAAAAGTAGTTTTAAGTAAGAACGGGGTCGCAACAAACTCGCAATGCTTCGGTCCCAATGCTAGCAACACGTGAAGTGCATTCAGCAGACATAGGTGCAACAATCACTAAAAAGCTCTGTTGCTATGGTTACACATTTTATACGTACATGTGTAGTTAACTATACATAATGAGAATATTGGATTACTTGTAAAATCTGAATAACAACACTTAAGCACAGCTGACATAAACAATATTTATTCAAATCAAATCAAATCAAAGTAGTTTATTCTTAAAAATAATATTTATTTCTGATTTTAAGTTCTAGCAACCTCTTGACCTAGTCAGATGAGACATAGAAGTCCTTAATAAACCTATAAATAATGACATATAAAATAATATTATTAATAGAGTGCATATTAAACTGCTGACTGGAGTGTAACAAGCAAAAGTAAATAGGCAAGGTCGTCCAAGGCAGGCCGGTCTCTCGCCGGTCGCACGTGGGAACGATCACTCTCCGGTTACCTTATTATATTTAACAATCTCCGCTTATTATTTTAGTTCATGCATTACTTGAAATATCATTGAAATATTACTTATTTACCAATTTGTTATTTATTTTAGAAATATATTAATTACAAACATAATAAGAAATATTATTAATGTTTTTTTGTCCCGTATTTGTTTTATTTTTTCAATTTCCACATTTGAAATTAAGTATAAAGTCAGATGGCCTGAAATTATAACTTCAAATAAATATTAACCTCCAATGTTGTTTAATATTTAGGCCGCACAAAAATATTACTATTTGGTTGGTTGGTTGGTTATGGTTGGGCGTGGTTGGTATTTGTTTATTATTTCACAATGATTGGTATTATTTTTGGAGTCATACAAATTTTAGAACAACACAAATGAGATTCTAATTTTAAATATTAGATATCTATTTATGAGTTCATTATCTGTATCTCAAATTCAAGGACCTGACAGAACTAAAAATATCATATTTGACATTGTTTTAAATACGTTTTATAACTTTTATTTTTATACTATTGGTTTTCCACATCTCATGTCTAAATTTAGACTGTTCGTGGGCGTCTATTCGGTTGTTATGATAGCATTATTTATTACCTTCTGTTTTTTGATGACTAGAATCAACCCGCCTCGTTTGAAGCAGGTTCCGGAACCTTTTAGAAGATATGGACTGGTTAGAAAAAAGAATACCTACCTATGGAATATGAATTCTTGTTTTTTATATATTTCGTATGAATTCGCTATTCGATTTATTTTGCTTTTCAAACCTTCAACCACATACTCATTGAAACCAGCTTTAGTTTTAAACGAATTAAGGTAGTACCCACCCAAGGGTAATAAGAAAAGCAAGGAATCCACCTCACTATATTATAACTATCAAATGATTATTTCGTTATTGTTTATAAGCAAATAGTTTGCGTATAAACATTCTAAAGTACAATAATTAACTTTGAGATTTCACTGATGTAGTTTAACATTTGTTTAAATAAATAAATTAACAATGCTAGAGACTTATAGACATATACAATTTTTGTACTCTTATGTGACAATGTTTTGCAGATTACAAGTTTAGTAAAATAATTTTTTTTTAGGAGGATTTTATATATTCCAACGAGTTCCTACCAAACGACAACGTAGCATATGGATTAGAAAAAGTAGATGATGTCTATGAATCTATTGATGTGTTTACAAAAAGAGTAAATGAAAACCATAGAAGTTTACCTCCAATACATAAAGAAAAGATTTCTAAGACTAATTGTACTAGGAAGGAAACCCAAAAAGTAACCCAAAAAGTAACGAGATCTATGAAACATATAAAAGGTCTCAGAAGATCTATTAATAAAGAAAATCAGCAAGATGATACAATTTCTAGATCAGTGCATTTAAAAATTAAAGATCTAAACGGTCAGCCCAGGATAGAAATAAAAGTAGTACCAGAGAAATCTAAAAGTAGGAAAATGAGAAAATACAGAAGTTCATCAAACTCTACAAACAATACACTAAAATTACAAATCTATAATGATATGACTAAATATGTTTACGATAATATTTCTAAAGAAGTTATTGTAGTAATAGAGAACAATGAGAATTTAGTTCTCGATTTCGCGAAAGATCCATTTAATTTAAACGATAATAACTATATTGATAATAATAATGAGGATATTAATAGCAATATTGAAGATGAATTATTAAATTATAAAAATATTTCGGAAACCAATGTATTCCACAAGCATAATTTATTTAACACAAGCAATATTGAAGTAAATATAACTAAAATGAATAACACTGACACAAATCAAACAAAAATTGAAGAATCAACTAAATCAAAAATTAAAAGCAAAAAACATTCAGTGACGCTTATTGATTCACAAATTAAAGTAGAGTTTGTTTCAAATTCTACTAAGGCTTCTAATGGGACAACTAAATCAAATGATCTAAGTTATGATAGACAGACAGACGAAATAAACGCTCTCGGAAGCATACCCGTCAATACATTGGTGGGGTTATTAATACCTGAAGCGACAGCAACACTACCATTTAATTACCATTTCATTAATTAAATATAAAATAACATAATCCCATTAGTTTTATTAATTATATTATGTCATAAACAAACTGCTTTAAATCAAACTAGGATATGGTAAGTTGGAAGCAAAAGGTTCGCCATCTGTGTAAAACTTAGTAAGTTAATTTAACAAACTCATTTATTAATAGATACAAGTATTTTGGATATTGTAACTAAGCTTCTCTGTGAAATTATTCCATTGGGATGTCGGTTTGATGAATAAGATAAGGGATCACGAGGGACAAAGAAGCCAAGCCGCTTTAAAGCGCTTGAAATTTTATTCTTATTCCTTATCAACGTTCCGATGAGCCCTAAAAAGAAAAACTAATTATCTTATTATTGGTGACTTTTTAATTCTTACGAAGGAAAGTATTAAAACTGTATTGCCTTCAGCTTCTACAGCGGTTATAGACCATTCATCTTATAAAGGCGATGACTTATCTAAAGCTTTTTATACCCTCCTTATTGGATGTTTTTTTTTCAAAAATTTGAAGGGAGCAAGTGGCCACATGGTTCATATTCTGGTAAATATTAATGAAAAAAGGATGAATCCTTAAAATAGAGAATGGATGAATGAAGAGTAAAATTTAGAAAAAGCAGCAATCCAGTTTACAGGCTGATTTAAAACATGCATTCTTAGAAAAAAATGTCAAGATGTATGTTTAACTGCTAATATGATATAAACAAAAAAAAACAATTAAGGAATTTCTAGTTTTATTAATTAAACAAAATCACCATTATCATTAATACATACCATTAATTAAAAATTAATTGTTTTAGGTATATTGCCTTGACCTATTCGAAAGTTCGTGATAAACATCGATGTAGAGATCAGATGGCTGTAACATAAATAAAAATAATAAAAATAATAGTATTATCTTGTAAGTAATGACGAGCTATACGTTGAGTTGAGATGTTGGAAAATCGTTGGATAGTGGTTGACATGTGCCACTTTTAATTAAATGTGATAGCTTCAAACCTCTTAACATGAGAGAGATCAACACCATTGCACTCACAATTACAATGTTATTATAACTGATATATGTAAAGGATTATCACTTAACGAGATTAACGTCGTCATTTTCCTCTTCATATCTCATCATGAGGACAGCTTTATTATAGAGATCTTTTAAGCCGGGATCAATCACAGTCATCAAATATATAAACGTAGTAAAAAGGCCCAAAGTTATACCGGAATATATGATGAAATATAACAATAATCTCATTGCTACGTTGTCTTCTCGAAAATTTATAAGAATAATAATATAGTTAGTCTCCGAACTTCCAAAGTTTTGTAAGTTCATTAATTTTTGTTGACAAAGCATTGTATTCAACTTCATGATGAAATTAATAAAAGAGGATTTATATGGTTTTTTTTTATCTTAATTTATCACGTGAATTTTTATAATTTACAATTTAAATAGTCTAGAAAGTTTTTCATAATATATGAAATTTTTTAAAGGTTTAAAATTATTTAAATTATTAAAAAAAAAATCAGCTTATAATAGTCCGAACTCTAGGCATTAATTATTGTTCTTCAGCTGAAAACTTAAGACAATAATTATGAAAAAATATATAAGATGTCATTCCATCAACATAATATCGAAGATGTTCTTTTTAAATCTTAAGTGACATATATAAAGAAATTTGTAAAATACTTCACGACTATAAAATACAAATTTCAGTAAGTTCACTTTTTATCATTGTACCTATATTGCAAAGTACTTAGTATATGCTTACACAAAATAATATTTGCAGAAATGACTAAGAGTTCGGATCATGATAATACAGATTCCGAAATGGGATCCATAAGACCACAGCGTGTTAATAAACTAAGCGCTATACTCTGTCCGGCAGTTTGCGCATTGTTACTTATTTTTATATTTTCGATAACGTTCTTGGGGACAAAAATGGCATATGACCAATACGACACCTTCTGTTCCTCAAGCCGCCGCTACAGCAGAATGTAATAAAGCTTTAGGTATAATTGCAGTATTGTGGCGTAATAGTTGTTATATTGTTGATGATATTCTTTGTATATTTAGTTTAAATTAATAAGTATGAAATGTCTAGATAAATGTTGTTTTTAATTATAATATAATATAAAATAATGTAACATATTTTAGATTTATAATAAAGTTATTGTAGTGAAGAGAATCAGTTATTTTGTATATTATAAAACAAAATATATTTTAAAAGTGACATCTCATAGCGTTGAAGCGAAGCAAATAGTAATAAATTGTTGTCAGACACTCAATTGTATAATGATAGATGGCGCTTACTTTATGAGTATATAAAAGAAACAAGACTACATTATCTGCTGAAATTATTTGCTTTTGATAAAAATCCAAAAATTATATGAGTATATTGGCGTTGCGTTGCCTGTAGATGCTTTTTAAAATTACATGACATTTGTGATGTCAGTTATGTTACTATTTGATACATTTTTACTACTAGCAAAGACAATGATAACGGTGTTCACATGGCAACACTATATTTTAAATGTCATAAAGAAGCGGCTGTCTTTGAGGTCGTGTTCATTGTTTTATTTTGTCGTCAATAGTCGATGAAAATTATAAATTGTTCAAATTTTAAAACTACCTCAGTGCTCTTGTGAGTTCCTATATTTTGCTGCAGACGTATATTTTCTGTAAGTATATGTTACATTTTAATTCTGTTTGTACTTTACAACGTTTATTGATTGTGTCGGAAGGCCAATGTCAACTTGCCAACCTGCTGTTTCAGTGTCTAAACCAGTAGACCCCAGTTTGACTTGTTTTTTTAAATATTCAATATGATATTGAATAGATGCATAGAAAGCTATGTATAAGAAAAAAAATCTTTTATTTTCGTAGTACGAAATATTTTCCAATTGCCACTATTATTTTAATAACAGTTAAATGTATGGTAAATCAATTGTAATGATTGGTTTCCTTAAGTTGCATGTAGAGTTAAAACCTTGAATAATAACATCCATAAAGATATTGTCGAACATAAATTAAATAAAAAATACTTTAATGTCAATTATTTGTTATTAATTATCTATAAACATGTTACACTATGTTAAGCTTGTTTAAATTTGAAATAGATATCTTTTTTTCATAATCAATAATATGAATTATGTAATATTAACCTGTACTTCGTAAACTTATATATGCCCATATCTCCAGAAGTTAACAGTGTATGCATGGAATACATTATTATAACAAATATATTGTTTTAATCTGTCTTTACAAGTAATAAAAAATATATATTATTAATAATATCTTTCAAGTACCACAAAGAGATTTATTTGGATAGAAAAATTTTGATTGCATAAGTCTTTTTATTTTCCGTCATTGCATTCAAATGAATTTTATCATCGTCAAGTATATTTGTTTGCTATATACCTAGCTTAGCATATTTAAAGCAAAGCTATCGTTAGTATATGTTATTAAAATATTTACTTATAAATTAGGTAAGGTCATTAATACACTTATCCTTATTTATAAAAATGTAATTGGTCCATTTTTATTTTAGATAAAATATTAATATAAAATAAATGTATTTATATTTATAAAATGAGGGTTATATTTAATTTATTCTGTTGGTTATTCAAAATAGATGGATATAATAATAAAGAGGAAGGGTGTTAAGAATGTTGCCTAATGCAGTGACAGTTATTTTATACACAGGTTTTGTTCTGAACTTCAACATCTAAATGTAAAGTCTGTCTATGATTACACATGTTTTAAGCAAATCTTTGAATGGTCAAAAGTTGCAAAAACTTTTTTTTTTACTATTAACAATTTTAGAGAATAAAATTGTAATGAAATTGTAATAATCTAAAATCTTCTTAAAACCTGCTTAAATCCTATAAGAACTAATCATGCTCAATTCAAGCTTTTAGTTTAGATCTGGTGATTTTTGTTCTGTATTGAGATGTCAGGCTTTCATTTGTTATACAAACAAATATACAATGATAATTAGGTTTGAGAGAACATTTAATAAATTAATATTTATAAAATTAGGTATTAAGCCATCCATTACCCATCACCCATCTTTAATTAATTAATGAGAAAAAGAATTAATGAATGAATTAAAAAGCATTCTCTTGCAGTCATGGTGATGTCGGTAACCATCAGGTTTTAATGAGTTTTTATCCTGCCTTTCTTTTTACTGGTGAGTCCCACATAACTGTCCCTGACCCTTCCTGAACCGGCCAGTATGCATAAAACATTTCCCAACACAAAAGAAAAACCTCACCTACTAAATTACTCTCAAATCATATTAAAATCAAAATCACACTATTAATATGTAAAATCATCAGCTCGTTCGGGATTTGAACCTACGATTTCTTTGAGACTGTCTCGTTAGTAGGATATATTAATACTAAAACAGTCGAGGTCCATTTTAAGAATAATTTAAGTAGAATGGATTATGGATAGACATAAAAGGAACAAATAAATTGACTTAAGATACCTGCAAAACAAACAATTTACACCTTCGAGAATGTGAAATGTTTTGAAATCAAAATATTTTGTAAAGTGCTGGTTTGACCTCAAAAGTATTTTGCTATTGTTAAGTATAGATCCGTAAATAATAGTGAAAATATCAAATTGCTAAGGACGAAGAAATTTATTAAGAAATAAAAGTACCTATATCTCAAGATAACGTAAAAAACCATCAAGGGTAACCTATTCCGTTTTTAATGGTCATTTCTAGTGCTATATCTCATTAACTATTAAATATTCTACCGGAAACTTGTACCTGTGTAATTATTTAATTGGTGTACCTAAAAACAAACCATTTACAATCGACTCTTTCAAGACGAAATCTGTTAGTTTATGTTGTCTAAAATTCACACCTACTAAATAATCCACGATAAGGATAAAAAACATCTTTTAGACCTTTTTATCCGATTTTCCAATAATGATAATTATATTAAGTAAGATTATACCACATTATGTAAGTTTAATATTATTAGATTGGGTTCAGATAGGTTCAGAATGTAAAGAGAGCATCGGTCACTGATATTGTCCTTACGTAGATCGTCTATTAGATATTCAGCTTCCATTCGTTTAAATTTCATTGGCCTTTATTCTTTTGGGCATCAATATTAATTATCACATATGTATGAAATTTTAAAATGAAATATCATTTAAAAGGTTTTTAGAGGAGGAGGAGGTATTTAGAGGTTAGTGTAGTGTGAGTATTTAATAAGAAAGACAAAGGATAAACTTTATGATTGTTAAGAAGATGAATGTTGGTGGATCGGCTAAGAGATGGGATGGGCTGAATGATGACATCAGGATGAAAGGAGTGGAGGCAGTGTTTGAAGAAAAAACATGTTATGTAACTGGAGGGAAGTAAGAGAAGGAGAATTATGAAACTAGTACTAGTATAATAAAACTTAAAATTGACCAACATCAATTAAGATTTATTATTTACTACAGCGGTGTTTAAGTAAAAGCTATATGTGAAACGTAGGGCATATTAATGAAACTACGACAGTTTTAAGTGAATTAAACCACTAAAATAGGGATTTATGATCACAATTACCATCAGATTACCAGCAATCTGAATGGATTCTATAAATAGCAGTGCCTATGAAAGAAGTCACTGGACATGACCCAGTTCCGAGTTCACCTGGAATGCGTTGCCGACGTCAGCCGTGACGTCACGAATGACACACTAACCTATTTCAATAACGTGGGTGGCTCCATTCAATCCCCATATCCCCCAGGCTATTTTTAGTTCCACAACTTCATTCACTGAGGATGCAGAAGCTACACACATACATACATACTACATAGGCCATATTAGTTAAATAGTATTATGTTACGGCCTAGTCTAATTACAAAAAAAATATGAATATTCAATGGCAATAACCAAATTTCATAACAAATAAATATTATACAATCTTATCCGTATTGAACGCTAATTGAATAAATAGTAAAAGTTAATACATTTTCTAGTATGTAAAATAAAAATATTGCCTTGCATTTTTTTGCTGTTATATTTTGACGGCTGTCCAAGTAAGCAATAGCTATTTTTTTTTTTAAATTATTTTCATTGTGTTCGATTACTTGTACAATGCATCGTGCATTCTGAATGTACGAGTTGGACTAGGTACTTTTGTTCTGTATAACTATACTAGCAGTATATTTAAAGAAGCTATTTAAAGACAGTAATACAATTATTAGTAGTCACATTTGTGTGAATGTGTTTACGGTGTACTAATAGTTAACGTCTCGTCAGTACTTTGTCACGTTTTGCTTATCAGTCTATTAAAATAATCGTTGACGTATGACGGCTTATTTGACTCAAATAACTGGGTTCATATTAGGAGCCGTGGATACTCGATGGACACGGTTCATATTAGGATTCATACGAGTAGATACTCGGACAACATAGTACATGTTAGGATTCATAGATACTCAAAGGACATAGTACATGTTAGGATTCATAGATACTCAAAGGACATAGTTGATATTAGGATTCATAGATACTCAAAGGACATAGTTCATATTAGGATTCATAGATACTCAGAGAACATAGTTCATATTAGTATTCATAGATACTCAGAGAACATAGTTCATATTAGGATTCATAGATACTCAAAGGACACAGTTCATATTAGGAATCATAGATACTCAAAGGACATAGTTGATATTAGGATTCATAGATACTCAGAGAACATAGTTCACATAAGGATTCATAGATACTCAAAGGATATAGTTGATATTAGGATTCATAGATACTCAAAGGACATAGTTCATATTAGGATTCATAGATACTCAGAGAACATAGTTCATATTAGTATTCATAGATACTCAGAGAACATAGTTCATATTAGGATTCATAGATACTCAAAGGACATAGTTCATATTAGGATTCATAGATACTCAAAGGACATAGTTGATATTAGGATTCATAGATACTCAAAGGACATAGTTCCTATTAGGATTCATAGATACTCAAAGGACATATTTGATATTAGGATTCATAGATACACCAGAGAACATAGTTAATATTAGGATTCATAGATAGTCAGAGAACATAGTTCATATTAGGATTCATAGATACTAAGAAAAAAAAAAGTAGAATTCAGAGAGGCTCAAAGAAGTTCGTTTATATTATTTTAGGTTTGAAAACGTGGTATTTAAATTTATTAATCTGTTCAAATTATTGCCACGATAACATTCATATTCTTGACTGAGAGTCTGCTTCCGGTTCAAAGTAGTGGTGGATTTTTTTTCGAAGAAGAATGATGGGTACACCAATTTTCAATTCAAGAACGAGCGGTGCATGTGACCGCACGTTCTTGAATGTCGCAAATACTATATGAAAATAATTGGAATGATAGTGGCGCCATCTGTCGTGAATTGGTCGTACCAACTCATACCACCTCCGTGGGTTCATAAACAACAACTTTGCTAAAGATCGTCATATGATCAAATGCATAGTTTACGATTTTATAAAGGACATACAGACAAATATTCATTCTTATAATAGATAATTGATGAATCCATACTCCGTGTAAATTAATCACAATTACAATAACTACATTCCAGAATGTTATTCAGAATTATTTTCATATATGTATATATATATTAATGAACAATCCACTCACACATTAGTCACTTGTGACACAAATCATTATAACGGCTTAATTTTATGGTTTCAACGACCGCCTCGATACAAAATAGTTGAGATACGATAACCTGAGAGCGGTTTAAAGAAGTCATATAAATAAAATTACTAACAAATATATATATATATATATAAGTGAACACAACACATCCACCAGCTAGTGAGGTGAACTTTTACTTAGAAGACAACTTATATAAACCATTCAATATTTATATATAAAAAATGGCTATTTAATTTAATTAATTAATATTTACTCGTATTATTTATGCTTGAAATAGTAATTTGTCATGTCAGTTACAGAATATGAATATTACTTACGTGTAATTACACATTTGATGATTTTGTAAAATGCATCAGAATTGTATTATATATTATATAACAGATATTATTCAACATAATGGTACACTCAACATTTGGTTGAAATTCATAAATTTGTCAATGTTATTTTTTGTTCAAGGCTAATTTTATTGTCTTTGTTGAACACGCTTCATATGTATACAACTCCACCACTGAGAAAACTTATTTATAGAAACACATTTCTAAATGCAAAGTGGTTATAAAAAACCTGTCGGAGATAGCCTGAGGGCGTGGGTGAACTGGATGTACAAACTGGCAGTAAATAAATGTTCAAATAGAACATTGGAATATCGCTGTTATATCGACTTAAATATATACTATAATAGCGTGAACACATACTGGCCAGAAGTGTACGTTAACTGATCTGCGTTTTACTATTTAGTTATTATCCGTCTACCGTGTCAAGTGGACGTGTCGATAGCTGTGCTTGTGTGTGTGTGTGTGACGAGATATATTATACATCAAGATAATAACACACTCACACTGGATTTCAAAATTAATGGTAAATATATTATTTTGTTAGTTCACTATATACGGTTAGAATTGTGTAATTATATTTGTCATTAGACACACAGACGTCAAAGTCCTATATTTAATTGATAGATAAGATAAATAACTAATAACATTTATCTCAACTGTATATACTTTTATTTATATTAATATAGGTATGCCATGTTGTTTTTCTTGTTTTAAATTAATTATATTATTAGCGTAGCGTCTGACATAAAACCTCATCCATGGTCATATATTATAATAGACAAATTTATTGATACTTTGTCTTGAATTATTTTTTCATGTAAATTAGTTTGAGTCTATTCAGATATTTCTTTTATTTCAGTGTCTCAGATCCCTTATTTAAATAGTAAAACGGTTTGTTGTTTTGTTGTTATTTTGTATTATCATAGCTGAATGCTTAAGGAAATCACACATGGGATATTACGTCAACTTTGTTTTTCCAATTTACTCTGTTTAAACAAGATGACTCTATAAAAGCAAAGCCACAAGTTTTTTGTTCAATTTGTCACGGTTCAGAAACAAAATCTAAGTTGAACTGTTTTTTTATACGTGAAAATGACCTCATGAATCATTTTATAAATCGTGTTGAATCGAGGTTTGTGTTCGTTAAATCTTCACAGCGAGTTCTTTTTATAATATAAGTATTACATGAGATCAGCTGGACAGGTATTTATTAACTTATTCACTTATATAATTACATGTAAATAAAATGTAAATCAGTACCATTAAAGTAAAAAAGTTATTTTTCTTATAAGAAGTATAGCATTATTGTACTTTAGTACTATATTACTATAGGGAATGTAATGTCATTAATAGATGACGGTAGAGGTCGTAAAGACAGTTTCATACTTACTCTATTGAAATATAAACAATTATAAATTATATTCATATACAATATAGGTAATATTTAGAGCAGTCTTTGTTCATGTTTATGATACTACACATTTTTTGTTAATAAACGTCCAGTTAATATCAATTTAACGTCAGCACTTCAAGTCAATTGAATGTCCATTTAATGTCATCAATTGACCCCCACTAGAGTTATTCACGATTCATTGAGCGGATGTGACCAAATAGTACTGACATAGGTGTATATCGGCCGGAATCTCCATAGAATATTAAACAGCGTAGCGGTTAGCTAGTTATATACACCATTGGAATATCATTATATATTTAAACCTGTGTATATAATGTGATGGGAATTATAGTGAACTTAATAATAGAGCTAAGTTTTGCTAGTGAAGTTTAAAAATATAATAATTTTACGATCTTCTTACTTATTAAGTAAACCGCCTCACTAGCAGCGAGCAGTGTTAGATTGAGTCAGGTTTCTGATAATAGATTAATTTTAAACGACGGATCTGTCAACAGATAATACTATTTGAAAAGTTAAAATATATTTCATCTATTTATACTTAAAAAAAATCAGCTTACAGGGTAAGTGTCGATATATATCAATTTAAATAAATAATATATAGTGTTTATTTAAGCAGCCTGTTAATTATACAGTTTACTAAGTGCGATATAAATTAGTGTACTAATATCGTATTGTGTTAATTCTGTTAGTGAGCTAGTAACAGTAAGAGTGTAACAATAAGTGAGAGTAAGAGTAAGCCTATATTTTGGGTCAAATAATGCACCGTAGATTGGATAGTGAAATGTCTATTCATCTAGTTGATAAAGCTTGTGTTTCTACCCACGATAATAAAGAATACAAAATGTTAAATAATAATGATTGACTTATCATCTTTAATTTTATTAAATTTGAACACGGATCGTAATGTCAGTCAAAACTGAACTTTCAAGCTTTATAAAGTATACACGAGGCCGAATAATAATGAGTGTTATTTATTCCTATGTAAATGTACTCATAGATATTAGCAACCAAATAAAATTATTGGGTTTTTGACGTTTTTATAAACCAATATTTTAAACTATCAAGACTATCTAAACACATGTTATTTATGAAATATTTAACATCTTATTAATGGAATATTTAGCACGTTTTTTATTCATAGTTACACAATTTAGTGTTCATCAAGGAGCTTACAACCACGTCTTAGAACAGTGAATATTATTTTTCCCATCACCATCGAAGCAAATTAAAATTGAGAGATGCACTTACACCAAAAGTTTTCTGTGAATTTTGCACTAAAAATATATATTTTATTCAAAGTATTTATAACGTATTTATGAGTTCATAATTAATATTATTATTATTGTTATGAGAATTAATGGTAAAAATAATTAAAATAGTTATTGAGGCTTCAATAACAAAGCGTAATAAATATTTATAGTTTATAGCTAACAATGACATAGACACCGCACTTATTTCAAGAAGTGCTTAAATTTTAATTGGCTTAAAATTACAAATATATTTCTCTTTAACTTTGGATATTGTTGTCTCGTCATCCAGACCGGACATATTCCTGTACTCTAGACAGTTAAAGCGCGTGATACTTGTGGAGCTTACTGTTCCGTGGGAAACTAACATCCCCAAAGATCACACAATTAAAGTAAACAAGTATTACGAACTGACCAGGAATAGGTATATAGTTAATTTGTACGCAGTAGAAGTGGGAGCGAGAGGTATAACAGCGACATCTCTATAACCTACTTAAAGATCTTGGCCTCTCTAGAACTATCATCAGTTCATTTCTAGAACGTACTTCAAAGCCGGCATTGGTAGGTTCATTTAAGGTAGGGAGTGGAGCGTAACCAGTGAAGCTGAGCGTTAATGCGCATTTTAAAGGAGCCCCTTAAATCTACACCTGGGTCGCAAGTCCCTGGAACTGTTTGCTCTCCACTCCCTGAGCCCACACGTACATTGAATCCCTGGAATGCTAAGTAGCTTCGTCTCTATGTCGTTCGAGTTCGATACACTTGTGTTCCTTAATTCTAGTTAAGAGTCGTAGTTAAGATCAGATAATAACAGCATTACTTTTGTTGTCTTTGAATAAAATGTTTGTTTCATTTTATTGTTTGCTGTTGAGTTGTTTTTAATAATATTGTTCAACATTATAGACTGTACCTTTTAAATAATTACATTTTCTTATATATTTTAACCGCTCTGAATCACTCTACACTCGTTATAACTTTACACAATTCTCACGATGATGACGTTCTAGAACAAAAATAGGCTGTAACAAATTGACAATAAAGATTAGATTGTAAGGTGTACTTCGTTTATACTAAAACTAAGAAAACTATCCTATACACAGTCAGACAAGTCAGTGGTGTTTTGTGTAAGTGGCTAATACCACAAAGCGGTATTAAGATAGTGGTACCAAATATTGACTTAAATATAAGATAGCACTGCGTGACTTCACGAACGTAAGGTAGTTTGGAATAATTGCATATATTATATGTAAACTATATACAGACTGCTTACAAACAGAGATGGAATATCGTCATTTAATATTCTTGTATGTGTAAATGTACTTTATTAAGAATTAAATTGCAAAATTGTCTATTTGATAATATAATGCTATCAGACCATTTTAATATTCACTTTACTTCGTATTCATTTTTTCAAGAGTACCTTGAGATTTGCGATGGCCAAATTTACAATTATTATATAAAAAACAGTTCTCGATATTTACCAGAAACCGTACCCTCGTTTAACTACTCTGTTAAAAGACTTATATCGATTAAACCAAATTTTCTGGGTATTTCCACCAGATAAATACAACTCTATGTATTGAAAGTTAGATGATCGTAGCACGCCGTTAGCATTGACTGCGTTGACTGAACGCCAGGTCCACATTGTTGACACACTTACTAGGAGATACTGTTCTAAACTAGCTGGATGGTACATAGCGAGCCAATGATGGGAACGTAGAGCACAGCCAGTGAACCGTGAGTGGACTGCATCGCGTTGTATTCATACGTGGATCATCGCTCTCTACTATCCTGTCATTAAAATGCACCCAACGTTCACGTATTTCGATATTGTCTGTGTATGTCGCTTTATTTCTGCTTATTATAATACTATTTTGAACATATTTTATGCGCTTTATTGTTGGAACATTATTATATTCTATAAGGATAAATAAAAAATAAAAGAAAATACATACATAACTCATTTACATATTGTGTGCAAATCTACCTTGTCGCAATTTCAAGGTAACCTTTGGGCAGATGACATGGTAAATATACACGAGAACAAACCAAGTGTTGAAATGTACTACAATTATATAAACTGATACATAATCTATATACACCTTAGAATAAGTTAAAGTATCCGGGTTGTAACAGTTATCAATATTGACCTTCAAAAACTTAAGACATTCAAATTTATAATGTTATTTATTCAAGTGTAGTCAATTTAGCCTTACAAGGTCTTATCGGAACAGGCTAGAAATAGGATAGCAGTTTACCAAGGCTTCGGAGCCGCGAGAGAAGCCCTACACTGGCGTACACGCATATCAACTTAATATGACTTACTGATGACGCAAATTGTGTAATTGTTTGGATTGACACTAAATACTACCAGCTTACTGTGACCTCTGAAAAAATAAACAATCCGATCGTAGTCACTCTACATGTACAGGAATCATTACTACCAGATAGTGTTCTATTGTATATTTATGATTATACCAATCTATACTAATATTATGAAGAGGTAATATTTGATTTGTGTCTTTGTATGTTTGTATTTTTTTCACACAAAAACTACTGGACCGATTTCAAAATTTTTTTCATTAGAAAGCTACATCTTCACTGAGCGACATAAGTTATATAACATTTTCAAAAAATAGGGATCCCTCATAAAAAGGCATTAAAGTCAAGGTGTGAAAAAGTTAGTCATATAAGAGTTGGCGCCGCGAAAACTATGGATTGTAGAACAAAAAAGTGTTCTACAGTCTACACTATAATAGAACGTATTAAGATCTTCAAATAAGTCTGAGATACGTCTAACTACTGCGACAATAATCAAACGACGGCATCCATATCTGTACTTTATAAGTTTTATAGTTGGAGGTAGTCTTCAAAGTAACTAATTCGAATCTAACAATATCTTAACCAATACTTAGTAATAACTTTGACGTTGGATCTAAGCTAGATACGAGCACGTAATAATAGATCTTTTCGTGGAGAGTAATTTTTAAAATAAAGATGGCCTAATAAAGCTCGAGCGAAGGAGTTTCTTATGAGCTCTGTGTTTTTCCTCGCGGACGAACTCGCGGGCAACAGCTAGTATGATATATTAATATAATACAAATACTTCATCAATAAGCATTTGCTATGAAACTTTATCGCCCATGTTTTATATTTATGTTATAAAGTCAAGGTTTTTAAACATTAATAAAATACGGTATAATATTCAAACTAATGGTGAATATTTATTTGACGTGGTATTTTTCCTATGACAGAGTAGTCGTCTTTGTTGTGTAGATATAGAAAGCGTCCCCTTGTCAGCTCTATCAAGTCCCTGACATCAGATAGTAAGAAAGCCAGGTCGGTTTTTCTTTAAAGTAATCTGTTCTGTTAACTAGGTACACAAATCCTTAAACAGTTTATTTTTGTCTGTGTGTTTGTCGGCGCATCCAAAATAATCTGCTCAACGGATTTTAATAAAGAATTTTGGAGGAGGTAACAACCTTTTTGTCTATAATACAGAATATTTTTATTATGGAAAAGGATACACTATATAACCCAAAGTGGCTTTGCCTTTGACAATAAAACTCGAATGTTTAGGTACATTCAAGTTACAAGTCAAATAAACGATTATGTGATGATAGCTGACATATTAACTAAGTTGGAACGGAAACAGGTGAAGTCACCTACAACAGCTAGTATTAAGTAAATTGTCAATCTGTAACTCACATCTAGGCGACAGCTTAACCTCATTCATTAAAGTATATATATATTGCCCACGATAATATTTAATCATATCTGGCTCTCGTAATACGTAATTCACGGGTTATCTAGGTCGGCATTGCTTAGGTTAATTTTGGAAATGGGGTTTTTTCTGACAGTATGTTGACTTTGCACAGTCTAACCTAACTTTTTTTATTTTTTTTTCCGTTTAAAATCTTTTACGAATAGCCCTGGCCAAGAAGATGGTGACCAGGTTTTTATGTGGGACTGCCCAGCAGCATAGAGGACGCTGCCATTTTTAAGGCTACCCACATAAAAAACCAACGGGGACGCCACGGGATCGCTTTCGCACTGACCGTGATGCCCCGGCGGAACCCTCCCGAATAAGGGTGCCCCGAGTAACGAGAGCACCCTTACGACGTAGGCCTATGGCAGGTAAAAGGAGTCACCCTCCCCTCTCACCAAGGCACTACAGCTGGGAACGGAAGCATTGGGCATACTCCCGCCCTCTTCCCAACCTGCTCCTTCGGAGCGGAACAGCGGTGCAGCGGGCAGTCTCTGATCCGCTCCGCGACCTTTTTCGCGGCAACAACTTGCTCGTAGAAGGAGACCAGTGCGACCCAACACCGAACATCGCGCGGCAGCGACAGGTCCCTGCCTAACATGGCCATCAGCTCAGTACGCTGATGGGACCAGGCTGCGCACTCCACCAGGAATGAGTCGAACCTAACCTCGTCTAACATGACTAACTCATGTAACCAAAGCGTGACAACGTTTTTTTAAAACTTTATTATATGAACTGTGCTAAGACCTATAATAAATGTTTATTTCGACTTTTTGGGGCTGTTCCATGGGCTCTATGAAGCTCATTATGTCACTCTCGCAGCGCCAGCAGTCATAGAACCAAATACAAAAATCATCAGTTCTTTGAGAAACGCGAACTCTGTGTACCTATCTATATATATACCTACACCTTGTACAGATTACAAAACTTTTTAGTAGCCTCCGCTCGCTCAGTCAATAATTTTTACAATAATTTTTATCTGACATAACAGTATAACTTCACAATGTATAAAAAATATCGGTATTTTAATAAACATTAACTTAAAAATGGTAGTTTAAATATAAAAGGCATTTAAATGTCATTTCATTATTTATATGTATTTATAAAATAATAGAAATTCCCACGTCTCTCTGATGTCAGAGAACGAATTAATTAGAACTTATGTAATTTAAATAATTATATATTATATATTACACACACGCACACACACACACACACACACACACACACACACACACACACACACACACACACACACACACACACACACTATACCAACTGAGTGTTATCAAAGTCCTGGTGTTTTTATAACTAGAACATTCCTTATGCTTGTCCTTTGTTGAAAAAATATAAACAGAATTTAATTGTAAAATGATCAAACGAATGCCACATGCCGCGCTACCTGCATCGTTTAGAATGTTGTGCGATTTATACTCTGTAAGTATATGTGTGTCTGTTATAGATGGATTCAGCTTATGTACTTTGATTTTAATTATTTCTCTTGAAAATCTAGAATTATAGATGAGATGTATAACAGGGTGAATTACGATTGATATTTGAAATTAACCATAAAGTTTTTTTTTATGATGATCATATAAAAAGTTCTTATTCTCAAACAGGTTCTATGTATGTCATGAGTCAATAATTTATAATTTTGAATAAAATTCAACTAATCATGATTCAAATATGCAATTTATTCACCTCCATTTGAAATAAGTTTATAACATTCTATATGTTACCATTCTGTTTTTTCACCTTTACATATGGACTCCAAAAGAGTGCTTGGAGCTATGTTATAATATTTTATTGGTGACTTGAATACTCTCTTCGTGAAAAAGGTAACTCAGAATATATCTATTATATATATTTACCCGTCTGTACTTACGTTCTGCAGACGGCGGTCCCATGAACTCTTAAAAACTATTATAGTTTTAATAAGTTTTGTAATATTGTTTAATTACTACTTAGTGAAGTAAAAGTATGAATGCTTTCTTTAAATGACGTAATTCGATATAAAAACAATATTACATTAATATATATGAATATTAATATAATATTGTTTTATTAATATAATATGTTTCCTTTAACAAAATCATGAACAACTTAGGATGACGTCATCAAAACTTTGTATCGAAACATTATGTATTAAATAAGATAATATCCTTTTTAGAACAAGTTCGAAAGTAAGATCAGTGTAATTAAGATAGGTCTGTAGTCACCCATGCTTAGAGCACTTGAGTACGAGTAAGACTACTAGTCGGGCACAACATCGATATAATTGAGGTAATTACGTAAAGGTAAATGTATAAAACAATCATCACGAATCACAATATATCAAACAAAATAATAATAAATAAAACATAAATGGTCTCATCCTTCTCTTATACCTGCTTTTGCTTTTACACTTGCTCTGAAACAGAATAAATAATAATAAACTGAAGCTCAAGAAAGGTAACGTTAACAAAAAAAATAATGAAGTTTTCATTATTCAAGGCTAAGGCTCATAAGATAAAAATACAGACAAATAAAAAGCGGAGCTTGCGTTACATAAATATGATAAAAAGCGCGCTCTGATTTTTCGTATCCTTGAAAGATTTTTTTTGGCCGTAATCATAGCGAGGCAAGTACGTGCGCACACGCGCACACACACACACACACACATACACACACGCACACACATACATACATACATACTTCATAGGATTTATAAGTAAGTACATGTGTGACAGTGTTTATCGTCTGGCTTATTGTAAATAGTCTCCGGAGTATTGACTGGCCTACATTTGCAATGCTACCATCAAATATTTTATTGGCAGCGACATAAAAAGAGTGCGTTGCTTTGTCCAGATAACAAATAACGACTGCATAATAACATTATATTATATAATGAACATTTGAAAGCCTATCGGGTCGGTTTGCCTTTTAATTAAAAAAACTTAGTCTTATCTCTTTCATAGTATCTTCCTTACAGTTTTTACTTTTATAAATTTACCTTCAGCTGCTTGCTTGTGGGAACTAATCTTCTATGATACCCTCAATTTCGTATTTTTTTGACGACTTCATTTTGTGGAAAACTTGTAAAGCTATTTTAAATAATATTCATAGAAGTTTCTATTTATTTTTTCGTTTCAAGTGAAGCAAAAGCGAATAATTTAAGCTTTGAAGTAATAAATAAATGTACAACTATTTATACTAATACCAAAAAGGTTAGTTATTCAAGGCAATGCCAAGATGGTGAATAAGCCATTGAAGGTCAAATGAAGCTGCTTGATCTCTTGATACAATCTCTCTATTCGATCGATTCACCTGTGTCCTATTCTTATGATGCATGACGTAAGCGTCTATTATATATCTATAATGTTATAAGCCTGTCTTAAAACAGTAGTCGTTGATGAAAAGGATTCATTTAAAAATCAATAGAATTATGATTAGCAATATTTTTGAAGAAGCGTAAGGTTTATTATTAGAGGCTAGCACGCAATATAGAATGACTGCAGGAAGTCAATACGGAAAGTTGTCGTGAGGTAAGTTACGATAGCGTTTAAACGTGTACTTGGTAGGGACAATATTGTACCAGCATTCAGTTAATAGTAAGATTATTAAGTATTTTGTAAATATCTCTATATATAATATGTAGTAATATCTAGTTAGCTACAAGCGAACCTCAGTTCAGCTCAAACAAAGAGCCATAGTTAAAACGGTATTTTAAATACAATGCCTCTACGAAATGGGTTAAGAAGAGCATGTTGTGAAGAGCTCGTTTGTGAATTGAAGCCTGGCGTCAGACGAGAGCAGCTTTGCACTTAAGTGTTGCATCTCGTAGATAAAGATACTATAAAAGATTTCAGTTATTGTTAGGTTTTGAATGCTTTGGTCACAGAAATTGTCTTTCAAAAGACCACAACAGCAGCTCCATGCCATGTCTATATACGATATTCAATCTTCTAATGATTTCTGTAGTAACCTTTAAACGCTATTGGAAAGTAATTCAGACTTAGCTGTTGTTAGATCACGCGTGTAGTCCTTTCTTCAATATTCATATTATATTAAGTTCAAGTAAAGTGTTCTATTACCCATTACGTGTTCTAAATATATATCAGCTATATTCTAATATCTATAAGTACATAAGTACTTTTCTATCTCCAATTTGTTTTTGATAAATTCTCTCGAAACTTCCGCTCAAGGCAGGTTGCACAGTTTAATACACACTATGGAATATAGATACGAAAGAAGTAAGTCAATGACCTCTGAACGTGTACAAATTCTTTGTTCCAACGTTCCGTTTTATTTCACCTTCCACAAACAAATAGACAAGTCCTTCTCATTATAAGAACACATTTTCAACTCGAGGTCACAACAGACAATTCGAATGAAATCTCTTTGCTTTTGTCTATTTCCATAAACTAAATGTTTGTGTTATAGTTGTATCATAGCCTGTCGTTTTATTTGTGCTCTATATATTATATTTTACGATAATACAAACACTATGGTATAATTTATGCAATGCGTGTGAGACCTTGTCTATTGAATGCAATTAACAAACGACAGACAATTGTTTATTGTACCGTCTTTGTGAAATAAGATTATCCATTAAACCCAGCCATTGTCATTTTGTTTACAGCAATAATGCTTTATTGTTCGTTGACTGTTTATCTCTTGAGCCTGCATGTCTGTTAGGCTATTAATGAGGGCGTACTGTATCATAAATAAGACGACTAATCTGTACTAGCTATGGAGAAAATATACTCTAAATAACTAGTTATTTTAATGCTTCATATAGAAGATATAACATATAAATAAAATTAATATAATATAAGTCAGTGTAATACAGGTTCTATAGAAGTTATTGTTTGTAAATATCTATATTTTAAACGACATTCATTTCAAAATTTAACTAAAGGTTAACTAAACTAAACATTGATATTTTAAACACTTTGCTTGCTGACATGATAACTGTAGTATAACCCTCTCCTCACCAGATTTAAATATTATAATATACACACTTAACTCAATAAGACATATATTTAGAAGAGACTTCTAACAGTCAGAACTAACAATTTAGTTCCATTCGAGCAAACACAGCAACACTTCTAAACCTTAGTGTGTTAGGACGAGTTAGTTTCCTCTTGTAACTGCGCTGTCCCAGATCTGTAATGTAAATTAGAAATAGTCAAGATTGAGTATTAACTGGAGTTGTGTAGGTTCTCTGTCTAGAAGTGGGCTTTGGTATTTGAAAGTTATTCTAAGTACGGATATCATTGCCCTATGGCTTACCACATTCACAAAACTCATGTTTTGCTTAATGAAGAATATACCTATGGAACTGGTATGTCGAGTTTCTTGTAAAGGCAGTCGAGTACATTTGTAATCAATTCAAACTCTCAGTTATTTATTTATTTAACATATATATATATATATATATATATATATATGTTTAAAAAAATACAAAAATCCATTTCCATTATTATATGTTTAATTTTATCTTTGAACTTAAATTGAATGCTCTTTAATCGGTTCCTCATTATATAATGAAACATCGGGAAACGTTTATTCCAAACCTGACATCGACCAGTGCGATTCCATGACCCACTTCCGGGGTTCGTCGACCGTGTGACGTCACGGCCTTCATCCCTCCCACTAGCTTGTCGGGTGGTAAACCACCCGTTCGAGGTCACATGTACACCGCCTCTCTAACAGTGCAGACGTGTGCCGAGCGACTACAGACTTTGATTTTGTGCGAATTGAACAAGGAATGACAGTCTTGGGTATGATGAAATTTTAAATATTTTTTATGTTTTAACTTATTTACAATTAAAATATAGTTTCAATTAGTTTCTTCTTTATCTAATCATTAAGAAGAAACTAAAACTTTTAAACATTTTCTGCGTATCTTCTACTTCTAGAATTCTAGTATGTAAATATAAGTCATCGTTCTAAAAAAATTCTGATTTCTATTTTATTTATTTTTTATGAATTTTAACTATAGACAAGTTTATTTATTTAAAAGTAATTAATATATTTATATAACTTGAGTAATAATTATTTGAAGTGAAGATAGATGAGACACATTTCAGAACTAAACATTAAACAAACAAGTTTTTCGTCACGATCTTAAAAGTTGTTTTTTATTTAATTAAAAACAATACATCATTTAATATACTTCTATACCTATTTCTTCTAAGTCGCAAGTTCGAGTCCTGCCCGTGTTTATGGATCTGTCATTTTATATAAATTTATTTCGTAATTTTGGTAACAAAAATTGGAAAACATTTTTAATATCTTTCCGCTGGTTCCGTTGGTATTACTTACATATGAGTATAAAGAAAAATATTGAAAATATGTATCATGAATGATCTTATAAATGTATGCCTAAAGTTATCACTGTTTTCTAAAACATCTCTTCAATACAATCGACATTACATTGAATGTACAGAACGCGACCAAATATCCACTGAGATGACGTACGATATAGGAACAAACTCATATACTGCGCTCACCAAAAACAATAAGAACGAGGGCTAATGATGACAAGTTGTGTATTTATTCTCCTGAAACCTAATTACATAACTATCATATAATTTAAAACTATAGATTATGTCGTTTCATAATATTGTTGTACGCATTATGTTCGCGATATTTCTATAAAAAAACAACTTTATACAAATCAGCCCTAAATGTAAAGCTACAGGAGGCATGCAACCTTCTTGAAGCTGTAATATTATATAGATTTATTCGCTTTTTTATTGCTTTAAGTATTTCTTTAGGTATTTGAATGAACAACTTGACACAGCAATAAATACTATTATATATTGCCAAATACCGCTGTCTTATCTTAAAACTATACTTTAAACTTTAAATTGTTCAACACTTCTAAAAAACATAAAAAATATAAAAAGCACTAAAACTTGACCAATTACATATATTCACTATAAAGATGAAGTATTTTTAGAATATAAGCAATATTAATATTATTATTCTAGTTATTTGTAACAGTAATTGCTAATTAGACGAAGGAGTAAGTACCAATTTCAAGGTGAGCTGATACAAGGAAAACACACTTAGTATTTACACGTACAGACTTATTATCTTCAAGATTTACCAAACATTATTATAAGTATAATAACGTAAATTTGAGTTTTCTTAAATAATACATTACTTTAGTGATCGTAAATATCGAATTATTTATCAAGAAGAGTCTCTTATATTATTCTTTATACTAGGTTCCGTTTCATTCACGTACTAACTTACTATATTATGTAAGATTTAACCCTGTCACTGTTTGTTACACACTTAAAATAAAATAAAACGAGGGAAAAATTTTAACATTAAATTCCACAATTACGAGAAATAAAGTGACTCTTGAATGACTTTTCCATCTCTTTCTATATCCTGAAAACGTCAGAGTGTCTACGTCACTAACGTTTGCCCCAGTTTGATATACGCTCTCCACTATTCTGCTGTTTCGCTCTGTTAGTGGACTATTGCTCTAAGCCATGTATAATCAGATTTGTAACACATTATGTAAAACAAATTTTTGGTATTGTGGCTTTTGTTTGTATAATAAAATTAGTTACATTGACTATATTTAGTTGGAATCGTTTTTAGGCATTAATTTTACTTTGAAAAGAAGAGCAGCTTTATTTGTTTTCGATTTAGATACATCGCGTTTACAAAAACATTTAGTGTTTCAGATAAAACTTTACATTTTTATATTTGGTTCTGGATTTTAAAATAAAATAACTTTGACATACTTTTTGTTCACTGTGATATTTTTAACTTTTGGAATGGAAATGCGGGGCAGCTGTTCTCTTATTGGCACAGCAGAACAATGACTTTTAATGAAGTATTTAACGAGAGCCCTATTACTATAAAATTTAAACAAACCAACAGTTAAAATGGTCAATTACTCGGTGTTAAGAGAAATGTACCTATCAATGGGGCAGTGAGCCTGCGGCTTGGGGGATCAAGGACAAAGTTAGAAGTTATCGCTTTTGAAGACGGCCCTTTCATCTGAAATATTTTATTTGTTAATTATTTGTTTTCATTGACTGGCTGTAATGTCTTTGATTATTTTCTGATAATAAATATATGATTGCCTTATTGTAAGCGTCCTTGGAAGCTGGAAAAATGCTGGAAAAATTCTGATCTTATTGTATAATCATAAACATAGCCTTATTTTTCATGTTTAACTGGGTCCGAAAACATCAACTATAAATATGAGCTACCTTCGCAAAGTAAATTCTTAAATATTTTCTTTATCACGAAAACGTTTGAAATATTGTAAATATTCCTCCAAATGTATTGAATAGTTGACTGTGCCTTTTGAGTCAGCTTAGTATTCACTTTATTGATTAGACCCCAAACGTAATTTAACAATACAATTATTTACAGCTTTCATCGATTTTGTAACCTTTACATAATGTTACTTGACTGCAGGGTTATTAATATAGCAATCGATAGTTAATGTGAATTGAAAATATATATTATATCTACAAGTGGATTCGCTTCGATTCGATTCGGATATCTACAAGTGGATTCCGCGAGCGAAGATTTATTAATTTTTCTTTCTCTTAACGATCCTCTATCTCCTCAGTATTTAAAGTGTACATTTCAATTACTATGAAGTACTCATGACTTGCATCTTCGCTCTTCTTCTAATCTCAAACTCTTCGTCCCTTTACACCACTCAGGGTGTCTGGCGACTTCCTTCACAGTACACACGATGAAACTTTCAACGACTTATCTGAACATATTAAGAGCTCTCCAAGTATTACGATCTTTAATAAATCTGTTCACAAATACTTCATTAAGAATATTATTAATTGATTTTCTATTTCATTCATTGTATGTATTGATTTAATTAATTTGTGTATAATATTTTAAAATATATATTCTTAATTATAGTTTATATATACCTATATTATATTGTATTTATTTAATTATCGCGATTATATTATATATTTATACATAGTACATTAATAAATAGAAGTAATTGTGTTTATTGCAACGTCTTATAATTTTGTAATATTTTATTTTTTATTATTTACACTGCCTTATTCCATTTTATTTCGTGATTATTGTTTTTTTTTCTACGGGTTGCTTGGTTTAGAATGCTCGGTTTTTTTTTATTTTTTTTACGCTTAAACTAAGTTGACTCTTGACTACATTCCACCTGATGGGAAGTAGAAATGTAGTCGTAGGTGGTAAAGCGCATCAACTTAGAACCTGAAGACACCCACATTGTACTCGGGCGGAAAAACCGACTCTGTTCCACTCCTTCGCTGTCCGATTTAAAAAAGATAAAACGTAGCGCTTCGTTCGGACATGCGGCGCGTCTACTACAATAGGATGGATGCTCGGAACGTCCGGTGATGGAAGGGGGATGGGGGAATGAGATTATGCAATTCCAGCGCACACTCACCAAAATGTATCGTATAGAATACTGAGAGGCTCGCGACTCTACGTCTGTGTTCGAGGCTATGGAGTTGAACGTCAACCAGCTCAGGGTCGCCAATTAGCCTCTATTCTCGCCTCTCAATTGTGTCTAGAGCGGCACCGACCATTAAATGGCCACAATACTCCACACACGACTGGATCTTTGAAATATTACGGACCTTTGCATGGACGCCAAGCTTGCTGGCGGCTGCCCTTGGTCTAGACTCAATAAACCGACCAATGTTTAGGTTTTTAAAATTATTCATATTAAAAATGTCAATTTCTCATGCTCAGGTAAGGTTACTAATGGCCCGTCTACTACATCAGGTAGTAGGGTAAAAAAGGTCATAGAAACTTAAAAAATATATTTTCATGGAAAATTGGCGTATTGAATGAAACTGTCATCGACCGGCATGTCAATTGTGTTAAGTGTCATGGTGTATAATTGTAGTATTTAATTATTCACGTTGGTTATGTAATAGTGTAAATGTAACAAAGCTATTTTATTAGAAAACACTGTAGGTGCAATCGGATATGTTGTTTGGCGTATGTAATGTATGACTTATAGTATCCAGTCTTATGTGAACGAATCGCACAAGTATAGTCACAACATTTGCTATTTTATTTGCAATTTTATGTGCAAGAGACTCTCGTAAGAACAACAATTATATTTTATGGCCTTATTGTAATACCACGGTACATTCGATCTTTATTATATACGATTACGCCTTAATGACTTAGTTTTGTAACTCCAGTTCTAGACACGTCATCAGAGCCTTATGACGTTTACAAACTATTGACAGTGAGAGACAGAAGTAGCGAGTAGAAAGAAATGATATGGACAATTGGACGTTTCCTGACTCGATGAACGGAATTTTATTCGTAATTGTGTGTGTGTTTGTAGAGTGTAGCGTGATGCGTGCGCCGGCGGGTGGCGCGGCGGGCGTGCGTCGCTGGTCGCAGTCTGCGCCCGCGCCGCTCACCGACTATGCCGCGAGGGCGAAGCCCCACCACGCATACCCAGTCTTCCCGTACGATGATCAGATCAACCAGCGGTTTGCTATTTGGTAAGAGTCGAAAATTAAAGTATTGAATTATTTAAAATGTATTCTTTTTTTAACCCTTAAAAATATATTAATTTCATACTCTTATTTATATTCTAGAAATTTACAATGTTCTTTTATACATATTATAATTTTATAATTACAGGCAAGGCGACATATCTACTCTAGAAGTAGACGCTATTACGAATACAACCGATGAGACTCTCTCAGAATGTAACGTGGTCAGTGAGAGGATCATGCAGGGAGCCGGCCCTGATCTCAAAGAGGAGATCATTACTCGTGGTCTAGGTTTGAGATATTTTGTTACTGCTCCATCTCTGTCCTCCTCCTCCTCTTCCTCACCGTGGTCTACACAAGTGCGTTCGGAATACTTCCGAAATATTAGTTGAAAGTTACTGATCGACCGCGGCAAAAAGGCCATTCGAAATAGGTACTAATCTGAGTTTGTTTGTTATTTGTTTGTGACGCTCATACTATATTACCTATTATTATAAGTTGCCAGAACTTGTACAGAAAATGACATACGGTTTCATCTCAAAAAAAAAAAATATAAAAAATGCTGTGTAAGAGGAATGTAGCCCGGATTAGGGACCATCTACAACTTACGTCAAACGAATTACATCAGGGCTTTTTATCCTCCTCACGTCCTTGTCACAGCTGCCCTCCCCCCTCCAACCCTCCCTAGTGTGACTTTACATATGTTGCAAATTGACACCTAGAGGTTGTTGAATTAAAACAGCAGTTTCAAAAGTAGCTTTAAATACATCTAAATATTTTGTTAATAATATCAACACCAAATCAAGCATTTAAATCAATATTTTTATTTTTTTCTTCTATAGGTAGTTCAGATTTCGTGTTTGAATACTTAGTGTTTGAAATTTTCAAATGACGTCACCAACTAACGCCCCGCCCTCCTCCCCTCCCCCTTCCTCTCGTCAAATTCACAAAATGTCACAGTTCTTCAACCCCCAATCCTCCATAACTTATTACCTAACTGATGGACGGCCACTTATAAGGATTGTTGTATAGAGCTACACTGGCTACAAGTACCTACATCGTCTTTCATAAATGAACTATCAAATAGATTTTTAAAACAATCACAGTTGTTGTCTGTCTGTTGTGTTCAAGACATCAATAACTTCACAAAGTCTTCACCTTCATTATTAAGTTGTAAAGATTTTAATCAGTACTTCTATTATTTTTTTTACTTTATATTCTCAATAACTTAAATTAAAACGATTTCATGGAAACGTTATTTTCTTCAGAATGTCGGACCGGAGAGGTCGTAGTAACTGGCGGCTTCGAGCTGCCCTGCCGTCACATCATACACACCGTCGGCCCCAAGTACGTGGCCAAGTACCACAGCGCGGCCGAGAGCTCGCTCCACAACTGCTACAAGTACGAACTACATTCTATGTACAATTTAAAATATCAAATATATATACGAAAAACACCTTTTATGGTAAAACATTTTTCTACTATATGAAATCGTCTAATAATTATAATTTATTCAAAGTTCCTCATTAATATTTAACGTCCGTTGTCGCCAGGAGCGTCCTCCACCGCGCCCGCGAGCTGGGAGCGCGCTCGCTGGCTCTCTGCACCCTCGCCTCCCCTCGGAAGAACTTCCCGCCCGACCTCGCCGCGCACACCGCGCTACGTGAGTCCGCATCGAGCCTTATTACACACGTGTGCTCCTAGCTTTACCCTGCTGTTGATGTTGCTCCAATATATCATGTGTGAAACTGGCCTTAGTTCCGTCATGTGTCCCCGCCCGCAGGCACCGTACGGCGCTACTTGGAGCGTAACGCGTACCCGCAGCTGGTAGTGGTGTGGTGCGAGGCTCCCGAGGCGGGGCCCCTGCTGGCGCTGGCCCCGCTGTACTTCCCGCGGGACGCGCGCGAGGCGGACGCGGCGCGCTGGCGCCTGCGGGATGCCGGGGGCCCCGAGGGGGGGCCGGCGCACCCCGAGCGGCGGATACGCATCATTCACAACCCGCACTCGCACACAGACAACGGTGAGCGCGCACAAACATACAGACATGTAGCGACACCGCTGCGGGCCGCCGGCGGAGTGACCCGCGCGGTGCTGACGGTGCTCTCTAAGGTACAAGAGACTGCACAGACTGTAAGAGAGAGAGTCGAGAGAGCGCGCTCGGGCTCCCAGTGCCCGTGATAGGTGGTAACTGTCTGGACGCCAGTGCCGTCCCTTTCTTATGTACTCTGTATTGATTGACGCTGTATATATTACTCCGTTTGGAGTAAAATTAATTAATCGATTTGAATTTTCTTACTTAACTTCTTTATTAGTTCACACAAATAACATATATATTTGAATGTGCCAACGGGCAGTGTTGAGTCACGTGACTGGTGCGCCTTTGTCAATTATCGCTCCGTTGAACGCGTCCTACATCTGACAATACGTTATCGATACCTGTTTATCTTTATCTTTCCATTATCAATAAAAACGGTGATGTCTGTCTGTCCAATATTAGAAATAATTTAAATTAAATTATCTTAATCAATATTTTCCATACCATTAAATAATGAATAATTCAATTAACAAATATATAAACCATTAATTTAGATCCATTAGTCTCGTGGTTCCAAGCTCCGTGCGAGGAGCGTCGCTATCAGATAGTACGTTTATCGTATATTGATATTGAGTATTGACTCATAACGTGATATTGATTCGCTGTGAATATTTGTGTTTCAAATATTATTTCTAACAAAATGGATCTCGTTCACAATAATATTGAAATGAAAGCGCGTCCTGCCGGTATGTAGTCATTTATTTAAATGTATTTATAGTTTTATTATTTGTGTTGATTTTTCCAAAAGAAATTTCTTGTGAACTTATAAAAGCTTAAGAACGAATAATTCCTCATATTTAAAGTGCTTTAACACAAGTGTTATTTTACAAACCACAGCACAATGTAAAAGGCGATGGACCTCTACTAATAATAGTAAAAAATAGTAATTAATTTTTATATCAACCAAATAAATCTAAATATCCAACAAGTAAACAGATAATCGGTATTGTTTTTTATGGAATTGTTTTATTGTAATAGGTGTAAAGTGTACAAAGTTGTGCATAGACATGAAAACTGTATCGTTATCAAATTGTATCTCGACGGAGTAGTCTTGAGTTGGAGCTTGTCAGTATCAAAGTATCAAATCTAAACACAGTGGTGCCAACATTCGAACTGTAAGACCTGACGAACGTATTTAATAGCGGTTTTGATGTTTTCGGAGACTTCGCTCCTGTTCTCGTCCAATTGTTTTTGTACAGTATAGGTTATTTATAGGGTATTTGTTTATACAGTATAGGTTATTTATAATAATGTTCAATACGCTGATGTCTTCCTCTAGATTACATCATAATTATATTAATTATATTCTTATATTTTAACAAGTAATTTACATTCGTGAACTCTACACGCTCCGTCAGTCAGTGAGTCAGTAAGTGAGTCAGTCAGTAAGTGAGTCAGTCAGTCAGTGAGTCAGTCAGTCGTCACCTGCAACAACAATCTTCCGCAGCTAAGCTGTCCCACTCTCTCCAGCGAGCCGTCCCTGAACATGTTAAAAACAGCTCTCACCAGCGTCTATACACGATTTAATGTCTTTAGTAATTTTGAAAGTACGTTTACCCGTCTTTACCAGCTACTCCAGGAACTCCTCAGCGACCTTTTCGCAGTGAGCATCTTCTGGCGATGAGCACTGTATCATCTTGAGCTGGTTATTTATTTTGGGTACAAGAAGTCACACAGTATGGCGGATGAAAGACAGAGTTAGTTGTGTGGAGACTTGGAACTCGCTCGTGTTGTTTCCGAGGAAGCTTCGGCGTCGAGTTTTGGAGCTAAAGCTAAAGGCTTTGGAGGTCAGTGTTCGGTCGCTTTGGTAGTGTGCCAGTCTGCGTCGATGCTGCCCCGGTTTAGTTCTTACGAAACCGGCGATCCCAATTATCCAGCGGTTCTCGATAGTTTACTTTCATAGTCTTGATTAGTTTTAAATTAAGCATGTTTGGGGCCGTTGGCCCGCTGACTGGCGCTTGGTTTTTGGATCATTTGATAAATACAAGATTCGTCACCTGTTTAACTGTTTTGAAATCTGAAACACGGTGGGAGGAACTTGCTTCGAATTTATAAATCATATCTTGGCATCAGTACACTCGTCGCGACTCCTGGCCACCGGTGAGGTTGATAGACTTCCAACACGAAATAATCCTCCGTACGCCAAAGATGGTTCTGTCATGTCATGAACTCCTCCAATCCAACTTGCAGGTTTACTGAATCTGACTATTCGCCGGTTTTACTGAATCAAATGTATAGTTTGTAACACGTTTAATTCCATGACAGAAGTCGAAGGACAACCACTTCTTTCTTATTCCTTCAAGTTTAAACAACCGTATTTAACTCATACTAGCGGTATAAAGTTACTTTTAAAGCCGCCTTGTCTGTAAAAGCTAGTAGTGGTTTTTCTCAGTTTCTTTAAGTTACATCGAAATGTTCCCGATGATGTCGATATGATGTTTTTCTTTGACTCACGAAAGTTTCATAATGATTGTAAACAACATTAAATTTGATTCAAACTTATCTTTACTCTATTTATTTTTTAAAATTAAAATAAATTACAAGTCTCCAGCCATCCGTACATAAAACTTGTATTTAAGGAAAGCGGCCTACATATTATTTAAAGCAATGGACGTTTCGATAAATTAAACAAACAATAATCCTGCCCAGAAAGAAAAAAATATTAAAATAATATGTTTTTAATAGAGCTATGAATAGTTATGAAAGCGCCATGAAACTCCAAAATGCATTTCACTGTTCTTATCCCGCGATGTGTACAGTTCTTTAGATAAGGACGGAGCCACACCGCTCTTCATAATTTAAGTAATGTGCCAAATGTGTTTCTTATCTGTCCTCGTATACTCTTAACATTTATAGTTCTTTGAAACATCTTTCGAGTGTTGTTACTTTAAGTGATTTTTAATGCGTTGTGAATAGTTTGAGTCTGAAGTATGTTTTGTTACACCTGATCTGATGGTATCGCCATGTTAGAACGGGCTCATCGTTCACTCAACATGTCACTCTAACTTAGAACATTTCTATGTAATATCTTTATGAATATGATTAATTATGCCTTTGAGTATGATCGTAAGTACTTTTTCATATAAATATCATTAGGTAAATAAGTATAGTTATATAAATAAGTATTTTAATATCGAAAAGAATAATGCTTTAAATATTGCTAATAACTAATAATGAAATTGCTATAATAATATCACAGGCGTTCAAAATAGAGATATTAAAAATATATATTTTAATATTGACTGTAGCTGAAATGTAATTGAAGTAGGTACATTTTGTTTTTTGTAACCACACTGTGATTATATAAGTTATATGGCTTTAGTCGCTTTTTCATACATAGTATTTTATCCTCACTTATGTATGCGATAAAGAAAATACAGTTAGAGTGACCAATGTGCTATTACCATAAGGGCGCTTACACACTGCGATAAGATTTTAGTTGTAGAATATATGAGTGTTGTGTGTTGTAACGTGTTTATTATATTATTATATAATAGCACTGAACTCTTATATGTATGGCCTTGTCTTTATAGATTACTATTTATTAGTAAATAGGTACAAATATAGTTTTATTTTAACACTACATTCGCGACACGAGATCTCCTCATCACTAGTGTCGCATTCTCGTATTATCTTAAATAATCACCAATGATAAATATACTACACACTTTGAGATACAAATACTGCATTGCGGGTTTTTTAAATTAGTATTTGGAGTTATTAAAAGTAGTATTAACTGTTATTAAGAGTTGTAAATTAATTATATTATGTACATAGACATTTATTAATGAACCGTCGTAATATCTGTTCAATAGACATCCAAGTAAACACACATCTCGACTTCGTTCGATGAGCTTATTATATAATTAATGACAAATGAAATACGGAGCAGAAATATAATATAAATTGTTGTTAGCCAATTTAATAAATACCGCCGATTGTATTCATTGCTTAAATTTGTGTCTGTGGAGATCGAATCGATCTTGTCATAATATAATATACATACGAACAACTCATTGGTGTTTTCATGAACTGAGATAAATGGCTTAGCAGGTTTAGCATTCCCCGAGGAAACCACAGCCTTTTAGCATTTCCAAGAAATCTGCAATCCTGAAATTCATTTATCATAGTTATAACCATAGAGCCTTAGATATCCTGACATACAGGGAATTTTACTTTAATTTATATCCTGATCGATCCAGGTCCTTTTGCATGGCAGTTTGTCCACAAATTATTTAGCAGATGAGTCCGCTTTCTTACACGGTTGCATCGTTACCAAATCTCTTCGTTTCCCCATTACTCCTTACACGGAACAACAAAGAATGATCTAACGATCTAGAAGATAACTAGATGTATGAACGTCATACCAAGATGTCATAGAGTGTGTTATATTAAGATAAAGACAATCTAACGTGAAGCTGCTCCCCAGCGGAGGACGACACGTCCCTGGACGAGGAGGCGGCGGCGGAGGCGGCGGCCGCGTTCGCGCGCGCCTGCTCGCCCGACACGCAGCTGCTGCTGCCCGCGCCCTCCCTCGCGCCGCACTCCCCCCGCCGGTACGACACCGACCAGTGAGTGTACAGCCTTATATTGTAATAAATAGGTTTAGCCAGGCGCCGGGCGGGAAATCACTTTAGATTGATACCGCACAGTGTTTTAGTACACAGACCTCTTTTGTATTAATTGTGTTCAGCGGCCGATAGCCGGGTGGAAGTTGAAGCCCTCCAGCCTTATTTTGTAGTGTTGTAACTGTTTAGCTCCGGTCTGATGGAAACTATGGTACTGTCCGGCACGTGAGTACACAGCTTTATGTTGTTGATGGGGGGGCTATGAATGCATATATTGTCCATTCATAGTACGTAGGTTTAAGACAACAGACAATATTAAGACACACATAGATACAATCACTGAACACACGATTGTCGTAATACTAAAAGAATAATTATTAAGTTTTTCTCGTATATAAATAGCTTGTTGTGGCGACCGTGGCTCCCGTGGCTCCAGGTCTAGGAGTAGGAGTCACACTGAAATAGTGATGAGAGTAGGTTTTCCTCTTATTATAATAACTGTAACTCGGTCTACACTCTACAGGTGTAGAAGTAAACTTAATGAAACAGACTATTGATTTCGTCTGGATCTATTCTTGATCATATTCAAAATGGCGCTACGAAATTCAGTTTACACTGAACCCGTATGAATTAATTATTTCAAATGGAATTAAGCCGAAATAAAGTACATATAAGATCAAACAAATCACGTAGGTCTTCAAGTGCTGGTGTGTGTTGTCTCGAGTCTGGCACTGCACTGGCACTAACTGCTCCAGAGCTGTTTATTGGCATCCAGATCAGACACTAAGAAATATTTATTATATATTTATATTTATTGTAAAATTTGTCTTGAATAATCATTTAATCAATGCTTAAACAGAACTTAATTCATTTATAAATATTTATTTATGAGATTTAGGTACTATAAGTAATGTAATTTTTCCTGTTAGTTATTTTATTAGCGTTTTCCTTGTATTTTGTAACAATACGAATATATTCTTCTATTAATATTTGGAGTTCTATTATTAGACAAGGCTTTTTAAAGAGAAAAATGTGAGAGCAACCCTACGTGCAAATTACTTTGATTTCGTAATAATACAAAAAAATAAACATATATGTATTGGTTGACTTTATCTAACTGCTATTGGAATATAATAATATCGGATTTAATGTTTTTTGTAATAGATATTTGTATCGATAAATAAATAACTAACCCAACCGCAACATGAATATTTCAACCACTATGTATTATAAAAATGTCACCAGAGATGAAGTCGGTCGAGTATGCAGAGCTTGTATAAATATTTACTATTTAAAACTGGAATCGTGATAAGAGAAATCTCAGAGCTATTTATATAATTACATTTGTTTTTTTACAATCTAACGGCCTTTATTTACGAACATTTAAAAGACTGTTTAAATGTATGCCAGAAAAAACTATTTTATAAGACTATTTTAACTTGAAAATGTTATGATATAGCAGATCTCGAAACTTAGTTCTAATTTTATAATTAATAATATACTTGGTAAAGCAAATAAAGTCTTAAAATTAGTCCTTGAAGCAGCTTATACAAACAGTTTGACGGTAAATGACGCCGCGTGAAAATATCAAAGAGTGCCGTGATATGAATGTCTCTGATATATTCTGAGAACTATTGTTTGGACAGTTGGCCAACCTTATTATAACTAATTATATGTCCCCATTGCGAATTTAGTCGAATATTATCTGAATATTTCAAATACAATTATCGATTATGTATTTCAATATCGTATGGAATTAAGGAAAGTTTAGGAATAGATAATGTAAATTTTAATAAAAAGAGGACAAAGCTTCCCTCCCTCTTCTTTCTCTCAGCGACTCATTTTCCTTCTCGTACTTTAATCCCCCCTCTTTTATAAATCGTCAAAACATTCGAAACTCCAATATATGAAGAAGAAGTCAAGGGAATAAAGAAATTAGTGTTAGTGTTAAATGAGAAAACTAAAAATATGTCATCAATTCCAAGGAATGCTCATCGGAAGCGTATCCGGAGCAACAATTCCTGGAATAGCATCTCCTTCGCAGCACGTCAGTGGTTGGTTTCAAACCAGTCAGAAATAGATTTTCAACAAAACAGACAACAATTTTAGCTGCGTGTTTCGTACAAGGTTTATTGAATCATATTTTAACAAGCGAGCTAGCGTTTCCTTATTTATTTGTTTCCTGGAATTTCGTTAGCAAGATTTTTTTTGTTGGGTTTAAGTTTACCTTTACACTTCTTTCAAAAGTCCAAAAGAGTAATGCAGGCGTGGAAGGAATATTAAATAAGCTGTTAAGCCTAATTATAATTATATTTAGAACATATATTATTAATTATTAAATATTCATAGATATTTGTCATAATATTTGTAAATCTGCGCCCTAGTTAATATAAAACAACGAACATAGAAGTTAATACAGGTCGAATGAACTCAAAATAATCCTATAAATTATTTAACTCAAATTTTCAAAAAGAAAAAATGTATTGTTTTTTTATCAGTCTAGTTTTCAACCTTTTCAGAAATAGTTTATAGTTTCTATATCTTAAAAGGAAATTGTAAACTTCAGTCGATCTCTCAGTTTAAAACAGATTTAGAATGGTAAGGAGAGTAGGGTTTATATTGTTACCCCCCTTCCACACTACTTGCGAATACGAATAGTGTAGAGAGGCACTTCGGCTAACCTCGGCAAATTTTACCACGCCTCGGGCGACTTCCAGAGAACTTCGCCGAGGAACTTTACGAGTAGTGTGGAGGAGGCATTATTTCAGTCAGTAGATATTATACTATATTTGAACTGTCCGGTCGAAACAGTCTATGACATAAATCATTGTATAGTCTATTGTTTAAATACATATGTAATATATATCTCAACAATTACCACGTTTTTATATGCGATCAAATATTCATACGCATATTCTGAATGAAAAAACATTTATTATCCGCCATAAATTTCTTGAATGACTAACTGTTTTATAAATAAATTTCGCATCATTTAAATATGTAAATCGAAATCTATTTATCTCCAAAGGGTACGTTTCAAGGAGTCTACAACCTTCATAGAGTTGCAGTTAGTTAGAAGGTCTGTGATAAAACCTCTTGTGCTGCGTGTTCGTGAATATTTAACAACCCAGAGCTGTGAACTGAAAGTTATAACAGAATATTTTATTGATGATAAAGTTAGACAAATAATGCTGCAAATTAAATTCCTGAAGATGGCTCTTAAGGACGCGTTTACGAAACAGATGGGTCGCAAATCACGTAACTATATTGAAAAAGCTTGACTACGCACACATACGCATGTTTTAGTCGCGAAATAATGGCTCCATGAAACAATATTAATAGTTTGAATTTATTGGTTTTTCAAATATAATACTTTTGATAATTTAAATTATTTTATTTTGTTATGTTTAATATTATGTTTTATTTTATGATATTAGTATTGTTTGTGACCTGAAGGTCCAAACGTTGAAGGCTGCTACTAGATCTCCTAGACAAAAATTGGACTAAAGGTTTATGAAGTTTAGGTTTGTTTTGTTAGTTGGACGTCGGACTTGAGTCTTGAGGGAGTGACCTGTGACTATTGATAAGAATACGGCCACCGCTGGTTATAAAATACGTCACATAAAATTTCTAATTTATAAAACCGTCCCACGTCACGTGAGTTAATAAATATCTTAAAAATTATATAATAATAATTACGTATTTTTTATGAAACGAATACGTTTTTCGTTTACGTATCGATCCTACATTCAAGTATCCTTCTCGAAACGGAAACATTTTTCGTTCACGTATTCCTGTACGAAATGAATACGTTTTTCGTTCACGTATTCCTGTACGAAATGAATACGTTTTTCGTTCACGTATTCTTGTACGAAACGAATACGTTTTTCGTTTACGTATTCTTGTACGAAACGGAAACGTTTTTTGTTTACGTATTCTTGTAAGAAACGGAAACGTTTTTCGTTTACATATTCCTATACGAAACGGAAACGTTTTTCGTTTACGTATTCTTGTAAGAAACGGAGACGTTTTTCGTCTAAAAAAAAACAATCTAAACTCGGTGCACCTAGCTAAATCCTTATTTATTATCCTTAGGTCACTAGATCAAGTTTGACGGTAAGATCTTATCAAAACTTACAAAAGGCGCCTCAACTCGGAGCACCTTACTCGTCTAGGATATCCAGTTGCTACTGGATACTTCCATCCATCAGAATATCAATATCTATATATTTACTAAAAAAATATTATATAAAAATGATTCCTAATTTATCTAGTCGACAATATAGAATATTGTATAAACTGTAAAGTATTAAATTAGATTTTATAAAATATTTTGTATTCGTACAGCGATCTTTATCAACAGAAATGTTGACTAAAAGAAATACAAGACCACTCAAGACAACGGTCTTAGACCGACTGAGGTGGTGTTTTGAATTTTGGAAATATTAGTTATAAAGAATCAACAAAAATGCAAGTAAAATAAAAAATGCAACAAAACTGTAAACGCGTCCTTATACAATATTTGATATATAGTATTAGTAATGTTTAATTAAATATAGAAATACAGATGATTTGAACTCTATAAATACTCTATAGACCAGGGATTAACAAACTACTTTGGGCTAGAGCCTTTTACAAAATGAACTCTTGATGAATAAGATCTAGTGTTATAATAAGAGTTGATAATTAGACTTCGTTGATCGAGTATTAACAAACATTATCATATTCGACGATAACAGCTTATACATACATTAAAAGACACACTATTAGATTAACAAACTATATATATATATATATATATATATAGTGTAGTGGAATCGTTTGTTTATTTAATAACTGTTATTATCTCGTGGTCTGTAACGTATTAACGTAGATTTGAATCTGGACGTAATTTATCGTATTACCTTGGCTATATACAAATGTTGTAAAATACAATAAAAATTTATTTGTAAGATGTAGTGTCCATTTTTCTTAATTTCAATTATTTCCAAACTCTTGTTCTTTCAGCAGTAGAAGATAATATTTAGTTTTTTTAACTCCAAGTGCGTTTACGAAACCGTGCGAATGTTCTTTCAAAACATAACCATGGCGAACTTTTAACAAATAATTTACAAACAAATTGACATTTAAAAAAAATATAACATAAATCGTAATAATTGCAAGATATTTCAAATTTGTATTGAACTTAAATGTCAGGAGGAAAATCATGTTTTGTCATGACACGTACTAATCATGACACGTCCGCTTCAAATTAACTGAAATAATTTCTAATAAACCCATGTCATAACGATATTTGTTTAAAATATCAATTTTCACATCAATCTCACATGACACACATGACGCGTGGTGCCGCAGTATGACGGCGGCTTATCACTCCTACAAATATTGAAACTGACGAACAAAAGACATGTGACATGTGTTTTCTATAAGCATTTCGTGTATTGTGTATATTAAATGATACACTTATATAAGTACAAATAAACATTCTTTGATTTCTCAACTACTTATTATAATTAATTGTAAAGATATTCTAGGTGTCTATGAATAATGTTATTATTATCACAAACGTGCCAATTGTTATGCAATTCTTAAAATACTTACTTAAATACTTTGCAGTGTTAATTTTGATACTTTAATCCGATCTGTTTGGTGAAGACCTTCATACGAATAGTTTGTAGTTTTAATTTTGATACTTTAAAGTTTAAATGATGTTCTTTGATATTTCCTTCCATAATGATTTATTTTATAAATGTTGTATTGAAATATTCAGCTTCTGAGACGTCTTTAAAACATTTATTATGTTACTTTTTTCATAAGATCGATGAACCGCTCCAGGAGAGACGTGACCTGTAAATGAAACTGAAAAGAGTTCAGTTTATTTTTCATTTGTTTCTCTATTCTGAACGTCAATATAATGTTCAGTTCGTGTATTAATGAAGTAAAGAATCAATTCAAGGATTATATTAAAAGATAGTTTATAAAATTCGTTCAGCACGGCCAGCACTCGACCCCGCGACCTCTAAAACATATTTTTCTGTACAGTTGACAATATTCTTTGTCTTATTTAAGTTGCATCAGGCAATAAATAATATTACTCAGAAAACATTCAAATCAAACAATTACTCACCCATTAGTAAGTAAATAAAAAACAGTTTCTTATTCATCAATTAATTTTCATAATCTTTTACATTCAAATCAATCAAAATGCATAAATTGTTTTAATTGTGAATTTATACAATAAATGAATGAATTAATGAAAATAAACGAATCAAAAGTAATAGTGATGACCTTAAACTCTTTGTGACTTTGGAATGACATTCGCCGAAATTTTCCAGAAGCCTTTGTATATCTAGATTACTTTGTTAGTTTGTTTTTGTATTAGCCAAGTTAAGTAAATGTCTTAATTAAGAGAAACCTGGCTACGGTTTTACTGAATGTCAAGATAATCTTGTTGGGAGCTCTACGATAAATAAAATGACCTTATCTTGTAAATGAGAACTACCTACTGAATTTAAAAAATATGTATTTTTTATATACATTTTTTTCAAATGTTTTGCTTACCAATGATCAAATCCCAAATAATCTACATCGAATGTTAAAAATATTCGATGTAGATTAACATCAAAAGTAAAATTTGCCTATTAAAACATTTTTTAAAACTAATCGTATAATAAGTATTATTTACCTCAATTGCGGGTTTAATTCAATTTGGGTTTCATGTGTTAGACCTATCTACGAACTACGAAGTACGAAAATATACTTAGCCCAGCCGTTATTGCCAGTCTCAAAAATATAAAGTATATTTACACAAAATGTTTACCCAAAGGAATATTGATTTACAGCAACTATAAAAACAATTGACATAGTTTGCCGAGCTTTCAAAGAATTATATCCATAGAACGCGACATTTGACCTTTCCTTTAGCCTTTGCTTTGGAATCTTCACACATTTAAGAATAGGTGGGGAAAATTTACCCCGACGTCCGCCGAAGCGCTCGATGCGCCCCTTCAGTCGACGCGCGACCGCAGTAGAATACGCGCGTACAGTCATAATTAATTGCAAATAAATATACATTTTCTTACCATACGCCTTCCACCAGTGCTTGTGTACCGTCTCTGTGATTATTTCATTGATTACAGCTGAAACCAATCATAAAACTGTTGTGTTTTGGTTAGAATTTGATTCGTAAGTAATTATTTTCATACAGTTATGCCTATATATTTGAGAAGACGATTAATTATCAGCCTGTTTGTTTTGAAATGAGGAATCATTCGAGTGAGCTGGTCAGACAATGTGATCTGTCACGTGCTATGTGTTTATTAACGTTTTACGTCTACTTATACACGGTTAAGTTACTGCGCTAGTTAACTATTTTATATTAACTAATTAAAATACACAGAAAGAAAAAAATAATAATTACTAATTAAAATGTTCTCGAACAAATTCAGACATAATACAATTCAAAGTTGTAAAAAACTTTAAATACATAAAGGAAGCGAAAATGCTTATATTAGTCAAGGAATTTATAAAACAAATGTATGAGAAACAGACAATACAATATAATAAATAATTGTGTATATTGTGTCGTAGCGGCCACAACATAAAGTTGTATGTTTTGTACCATTTGATTAAGAATAATCAATTAGTAATTCCATGTTAGTGCTAACCACATCTTAATATCGTATATTGTATCCTGCAAAGCAAAGCAAACAAACCAATCTTTTCAATATTAAAGTGTCCTATAAACATTATATTTGCCTTAAGGCTCAAATTCGTTTGAAGCTAAAGGTACACACAATTGTGCAATGTACGTGACGTTTCTAAACCCAGATGCTTGTTATGAATCACATATTTAGATCTCGATAATATTTCGTTTATTCTAATCTTACACTGCTCCGGTAACTTATCTTGAGCTGTAACATAGTACGGGTCTGCAGCCAAATTAACTTGAACTCATTTAATGAAGTAAATTGCTGTGTCGAATGAACATTGCTAGGTGGTATTGAGTTCAATGCCGGTCACCTTTCTTGCATTACATATGGTTACATATATTGCACTTTTTCAAATAAGCACATACCTATTTCGACGTTAATTTGTCCTCAAATTCAGTAACATATACAGTATTTATATGTGTACTGAAATGAAGTAAAAGTCATAGCTACAATATTGTATTGATAACCGGCCTCACCATCAAATACGTAATGAACGAGTCAATTATTAAACGTCGGTTTGTACCGTCTGTCGTAAATTACTAAAATATTTCGGGTACAGAGTTCGGTTCTCGTCTAGAATAACAAATTAAATTAATTAATTTATCAAAGTAATAAAATATAATATGATCTTGAGATGGTCTTTTTTTTTTAATATATAACAGTAAATACCTTTCAATTTAACTAACACGGAACACCTCTAAGGTAAACTGTAATCTTTATTAAAGAATCCCTATAACTTTGGCAGTCAGACCAACCGGTGGAAACCGGAGTAAACCACTCACACACGCACACACACACACGCACACACCGAACACCGCGGTAGATATACGTGTGTAACAAGCTGGTACGTTGTTGTAATTGATATACAAGTTGAGGGTTATTTGTTATGGTTTAAATTTTGTAGTTTCGGATTACTTTACTTAAGTTACGAGTACATCTGACTATTGTTCATTTTATGGTTGACTCATTGCGATGATCTAATTGAATTTGCTTGTTTGTGTGTTAGTTTGTTTCATACATTTAGCGAATGAGTTGTTTAAGATTTAACATTTGTTTAGTTAATATGTGGTCTGCATCTCGAATTCATACAATGTAGCTGTCGAAAGCTGCTTGTATATAAACAAAAGATTTTAGTGTAGTGTAGTGCATTGCTAAGGATCTCTGCTCCTACAATACCATTCCACCGTAGAGACCTTATTTCGAACATTTTAGAGATGATAATGGCATAACTCTTTGCATTGCGCAGTCACAACTTTAAATTTTGACCTACAATTCGGCTTTCGAATGTTATTATTTGAATTCTATGTATAAAAATCTAACCACACTCAATAGTTTTTCGAAGGTTGTAAATATATAAATATAAGTGACAAGTCCATGTGTGTATTGGTACGGACATAGTGAAACAAAATTAGTGTTAAAATGGCAATGGACACTATGGCAGTTGAGCTGCCGGATTTGAGCACGCACGCGCCGCAGGCAACCGAGGAGACCGCCGAGGAACAGTGAGTTAAGATGATCTCATACATATAATAATAATTGAAGCTCATTTAATTACTGACAATGAATATATATTTTTATCTTTGTTAAGGGTTTTTTTTTATTTTAACATTAAAGTAAACAGGGTGCGGATACTAAAACAATATTATAACCCCACCCACTCGTAGCTTTCATTTTAAGTTAATTTTAATTACTTAAAGAAGGGTTTTTCTTTGCTAAGTATGGTATCAAAATGTCTCCTCTCACCTTCGTTTGACGCACTCAAATGACCACTGGTATTGATATAAATAAATTGAACACTCATTAAATGATGACGTCATATTTGTATAACAATATAAAAGTGGCACGCCATGCAATTACTGAGACTCATCCCATGACGAGAACTCTTCCCTTGTGGCATTTAGGTCGAGCATTATTGATTGTGGCTACAATGATGACGTCATATATATATGCATGTTACGTATATGTATTATTAACACATTAACTAGAGGGGAAATAGTGTAAAAATAATAAAATGAAACTTTCGTTAAAATGTAAGCGAACTGTTCTCGTGACTAACATTTGTAATTTATTTGTATGACAGTTTAGTGTGTAACTACATTGCTTACATTTTATTTTTACATGTTCCTGAGAGTTTTGTTACCTAGTTCTTTATCATGATTAGTTTGAAGTTAAGTTAAAAGACTCATTTAGAAATGGCCTCAATTTTTACCTTTTTATATGTAAACTGGATTCTGACTACACATTATATATGATAAGGCATTTATCATATAAATACTGAAACTTAAAAAAAACACGTAATTAAAAAATAAAGTGTAGGTATTGATGGTAGGTTGGTCGCCGACGGATATATTCCCTGGTCTTATTAAATATAGTATTGTACTATTGTATTAGAAACGTCATTAGACTTATTATTTATTACTTTATAAGCAAACGATATCTGTTAAGTCGTCAATTATATTATATCTAACAACGCTGATATTACTGCTCCCTGAACTCACAACTTGTTAATGAACACGAGATGAATCACACACACTATATTGAACATGTCTAGACAAGACGCACGACATATATATATATAACGTTCAACGTAAATATACCTATTACAGTACTCCTAGTAGGAGTTTAGATGTTACGAAACGTTGATAGTTTTCGTGCAGTCACGAAACGAGTTCTTAATTGTGATTGATAGAAAACCGATCACCGACAAAAACTCGTTTCGTGACTGCTCGAAAAGTATCAACGTATCGTAACGTCGAAGCTCGTACTTGGGGTAATGATCGTAGTTTTAGAGTTCCATCGGTACTGTCACGGGCCATCTAATATTCAAACAGATGTTGCACGTCTTTATATCGGAATTAAGTCATGTCTTGAATCTGAATGCATTATTAAAGTCATGTTTTTTCTGATATATATTACCTGTTATACTTTATAAATACTTATACTATAAATAGCACCGCTGTATAGTTGCCCACAAGGTATATGAAGTGTTATTCGTTATAAACACTCTATCATATCAGAATGCTATATAATATAATGATTTTAAATCTACTTTGATAAAGTTAATAACTACAATTATATATTAAAATAACAAGGTATAGCTTCGCCCACGATTACAAACAAACCAACGTTTGTGTTGAGCACAGACTGGTATGAGACGCTATCATCGTCTGACAAAACAAATATATGGTGTCGGTGTGTGTCAATATTACAGATTAATGTGCAAGGATCCTATGTACTATTTATTGTAATAAGTAATAAGAGTAAAAAATACTGAAGAAATATTACGAGTACAAATGTAGAGTCACAAGGGCTCATGCTTTCTACAGGTTAAAGTATTCGATATCCAAAGATGATTTACCAAAGTTTATGTCTCTAAACACGATACATCGATAATGTTACATAATCCTGAAACGTAGTTTGTATTGTTATGTTGGCGCGCTGCCAGCGTCCGACGTGGGCGAAGCGTTACTAGAGATCTAAATATATTATTATTCCATTCTTAAATGCTTTCTTAATGAGACCTCTTTATTTTATGCTTTTATAAACTGAATTCTATTACCTGTTTGTCTTAAACTCATCCATCTTCAGAACATGTCAAAGCTTGTCTTATCTTACGTATAATATAACTTAAAAATAAAAATCTTCCGCTTGATATGTAAGTAGCGCAATGTGTTTAATTAGTTTCATATAGAATGTACACTAAAAGATTAAAATTAAACGGAGCATAAAGTTTATTGATATAAATAGAATATGGCATGTAGTCCATGTGCTTCAAAGTGTATATGTTTATATATACAATGGCCGTAGTACGTTATGCAAATCTGAATCAGTACGAAGTCAGATTTACGTCATAGTAGTGACCTTACGTGTTATATTTTTGGGGCAAACAGAAATAGAACGTCGAATTCGTTTCATTACTATTGAAATGAAGGGTTTTCCTAACATTGGATATTGGATTATTCGTGACGTCAATACCATTGGATGCCGCGTTTCAATAGATTTTTGTTAATTCTCTTGAGGTTTCTTAAATTGGTTACGATACATTTCAATCAATATCATACTACTATTATTTTTGACAAAAAGTATACTCGATATTCGGAAATCAGTCTGTCTAATTCCAATTTTATATATATGTTGAAAGTTAAAACAGATAAGTAAATTAATATAAAAGATATCTCTATTATCCGTCGTTAGTAAGAAAGTAAGACAGTTTAAACGCAGTTTAAGTGACCGCCATATATTTTAGTATATTATGAGGTGTAACTGTTTCTGTTTTCAGTAGTATTTTTGTAGCAAATAAGCTATTGTTTAAACATAATATAAAAATTAGAACAATACTTATATTATGTTTAAACTTTTAATAATAATTGTATTAAAATAAAAGTATTTTTCGTGCGTTTGTAAACAATATACATGTACGAGTACATCCGTGCTACGCAGTTGCGTGCTACGTCTCTATAGTACAATTAACAAACTATGACTAACTGATTGCTTCCGGGACATATTTCCTATCATAACTTTGTTATTATTATAACATGTTCTATCGTATTCATAATAATTTGGGTGAACAAAGTATTTATTAAATATATAACGTGTTGGTAAAGTGTACTAAATTTTGTAAATAAGATAAAAAAAATAACTTTCTTACCAAACTCCTTTTAAACTGTCACCCCGTGGTCATACAAGGTCAGGCCACAAGGTCACAAAAATTTTCAATCATTATAGTTTGAGGTTTAATTTAATCACAAATAAGATCTAAATTCGCGTATCAAGCCACCTCTGTATCTCATCCGGTATCTTGTGTTTGTACGTGATGATAGTCATTAAACACGAAGCCAGTCAAACAGCCATTAAAACGTTTAATGACAGGGAATCGAGATTCGGCGAGTAAATACTGGCAATAGATATGTACTATGTACGTTTTACACAAATATGTTAACATTGTTATATAATGTAATGTGATTATAACACATAACATGTAAATATACATGATTAGATCATATGGAATAATATTATATTAAAGTCGAAAAATGTTGTTTGAATTGCCGACTTACATCCACAATAATATATCATTTTAGAACAATAATTCAAGTGAGAATAATACAACCTTGTCGGGGAAAAAAATATATCTCTGTCTAACTGGTGACTTCCTTAAAATATAGTAACAATTGCCCACCTTCAGAAAGATCTAATTAGACAAGCGTCTTATTTCCATTAATTATTAGAACAAAATAAGTTTCCAGAAAAGTTTTGATAACCTTGTATTTATGAATATATTAATTTGCAGATACGAGCGTCTCTTGCGGAGAGCGAGAAGCGAGGATCTCAGCGAGGTGTCTGGTATCGGGTGCCTGTACCAGAGCGGAGTGGACAGGCTGGGCCGGCCCGTCGTGGTGTTTATTGGGAAGTGGTTCCCCATCACAGATATTGATTTAGATAAGGTAATACATTAAGAAATCATTGTATCATTTACAGTTTATATTTTGTTTTCAAAGTCCGCATATTATTATATTGAGGGATGAATTCAGAAGATCCTTGCGATATTTAGCTTATTGTTTGTGTATTTCAAGTTTTTAAATTAAATAAATATTACCCGTTCTTAGAAGACTTTCCAAAAAACGTTATCACATATTAAAAACAATTAAAGATTTGATATTCCATCTTCAGTTTTAAAAAAATTAAATCATGATTTATCTCATTTACAAATATGAATATAATTTAAATTAACTACGATATTAAATGTATATCTCTACTCCAACTAAGCATCATTTAGTAGCCGTGAATGTATTATAATAGTGTTCGTTGACTCGAATGAAATGATTGAATATTGAAATATGTTACGTCATACGTATCATTTTTTAATTTCAAGATACCTGTTGAAAGTATTTATAAACATGTTTAGCCATGTTGGGGTTATTTGATAAATAAGCCGATACGGGCCGGGGAAGGTACATATTTGTCTTCACTAAAACGGCAGCGATATGTAGTCGACTCCTTGCGAAAATTTCGATAAAGGCGAATGTATGGAATGCTAAGTTGTGACGGAGGCGGGTAGCGAGACGGTAGCTCAATTGGTAGAGTGACATCGCGGTTTCCTGGAGGTCGAGGGTTCGAATCGCTGTCGTAATAATGTCGGTTAATTTTACATTGTAAATGTAAACATGTAAGGTTGTTAACTTTTCATTATCATGGATTTAAAATAATATGAACTATTCGTGTTCAATGTACATTGTGTACAATGAGTGAACGAATCAATACAACATATATGTATGTGTTGAAAGTTTAAACGTTAAGTAATTCAGTCGCCTTGTCGGCAGGCGCTGCTGTACCTCGTCAAGCTGCTGGACCCCATCGTCCGCGGAGACTACGTCATAGCGTACTTCCACACCCTGGCCGCCTCCAACAACCACCCGCCCTTCTCCTGGCTCAAGGAGGTCTACACCGTGCTGCCTTATAAGTGAGACCATATTATATGTATGTTTGTCTGTATGTTGTCCTATACACTTCTCATCAGGTTTATTAGTTATCTATTCCGTGGTATTGTTTGAAATATCCGTCGTTCTTGTTTGAATAATGAGCCATTCCTCGTTTTTTATTTTTTTTATGTAATTTAGGATAATAATTATTTCTCAAAATATTATAAATATCAAAACATGTTTATTAATTCTTATAAATTGTTGTAGTACATTAATTTTAATTAGTACGGGGTTTATACAAAAGAATCTGTTTTCCAAATTTTGATAGTTTTGGTTTAGTTTATGAGTCCCTCAGGACGTTCTTGGCTTATTACCGATTTAAGAAATATAATATAAAATGAGTATTATTGAGGTGAGTCCATACTGTTCATTGATAACTCCGACATAGTACGTCTCTTGTTCTGCTATAACGACCCTTGAATTCCTTCTCTCCCGCGGGCGCGTTTCACACTAATTTAGAGTTGGCTACGCTTTTGAGACGGCATTGTTTATTTTTAATATGAATACCAGGTCAGTGTTTGTATTAATAAATTGTATTATTTTCAGATATAAGAAGAATTTGAAAGCCTTCTACATTGTTCATCCAACGTTTTGGACAAAGGTAAGTGGATTTTTTATTTTTAAATAGCCATATATGACCCAGTGACTGAAACTTAACTAGCCTTCGCCCGAGACTCCGCCCGCATAAGTTATGTAACTATTGCTATGTATATTATATATATATATTATATATAATATATACATAGCAATATAATATACATAATATATTATATATATTATATAATTATTGGCTATTGAATGTTAAAAAAATGTCATACAGTTTAGCACCATAAAGAAAAAAATGTCACCTGGATTATATTAGTATAAATTAAATATATTTGAAGTGTGATGATATCAATCGTCCGTGTCGAGAGCACGCCGCTCGAGCTGGCGGCTCCTTGATAAATATTTTGTTTAGTAAGAGAGCGTGAGTGAGATCGGTGATTTGTTCTGTGACAGGAAATCATTTAATGACCATAAAACAAACCGCAACTCCTCTGTATGTATGTAAATGAAAGAACATGCTCCCAAGATAACTCGGAAGGTATGTTGCTCCAGATGATGACGTGGTGGTTCACCACGTTCATGGCGCCCGCGATCAAGGCCAAAGTGCACACGCTGCCGGGCGTCGAGTACCTTTACTCCGTCATGGCGAGAGACCAGCTCGAGGTGCCCGCCTTCGTCACGGAGTACGACATGACGGTATGTACACACACACACACACACACACACAGAGGAATCAGGAGCAGTGACGTCTACACGACACACCCACACTGGAGCACGGTCATGAGACACGAACACACGTAAACACTGAAACAGAAGACTGAGACGCTCCTCAGTAGAAGGTGGCCAGTTTACTCCACGTCACTTCACATACTACGACTCACCTTATTATACTCGTATTATTATTTACAGTGACTTTTCATGAATCTATATGTTTTTTATTACAGATAAACGGTCTGCATTACTTCCAGCCCGACACCACCAACACGTAGACCGCACCGGCCTGACGCACGCCGCCATCTTTAGTTGTTAATTTGTATCATAAAATAGATATATTTTACGAAACGTAACCTCTGTAACCGCCGTGTCGTGTCGTGTTATTGTGATAGCGTGTGTTCACTTCACACTGATGCGAATGATAAGCTTTAAAATGTTAAAACTATATTTTAAATAAGAAATGCAATAATCAAGCTCACGTTAGAGATGTTATCGCGTATATAAATGTTTAATAAGGCCTAGAACGTTCCAGATTTGTACTGTCAGTGTCTGTCAAAGGCAGAATATGATTTTACCGTTAAAATGGCGGCAATCGAGCTACATTAGTGGCTTTTTATATGTATTGTAAATTAAATACCATTTTCTATACAACTTAAATTAATACTGTATTGACAGACATATCAAGTGTTGTTGTAGAAATGCCTTAAATAATTGACCAATAAGTTATCTGTCATTGAAATATTTTTAGTCTGTCCATGTTGAAAATACCTATTACATGTTTAATATTAATATTCTGTGTCAAATAATTAAGTTGTATAGAAAGTTAAATGGATGAATTGTTGAAATGAAACATTAGCAGTGCATTTTATATATTGTAAGTAACAGTGTTTATATTGTGTGTTTCTGCCTGAGCTGTATGTTTATGACTTTGATAACCTACAAATACGTGGCACAGATAAAATAATGACAAGTACTTAATATATAGAACCTCATTTCTGCCAATTTAGTTTAAAATTGAAATATGCTTGTACTTTAGTCAAGTTGCCTTGACAGCATATTATATTGCCATTTTAATTACTATTCCAATTATTTTGATCTGTGCCAGTTGTCTGGAATATTGAATTTATTTTAAATTCGTGACAGGGTCAGAGCAGTACTGAATACACGAGTCAGTTTCAGTTTTTAAATTGGTATTGTACACCTCATCTCACCGCAACACAACTGTCTCCTCGACGGCGAGCGCTACACTTTAAGACTAATATTATAATATTGTTATAGTATGAAAGTTCACAATTTATTCTAGTTGTAGGTGTTTAAGTACGTTGTGACGATGTATTCTAACAAGGTGCTTGCGTTTAAGATTATTTTTTTAATGAATTGAGCAGTTAGTTGTAAATGAAGTACGGTAGCTGAACACGCCTCGCGTGTCGTTGTAGTCCTTCGTTATATATGAAGCATTGTAACGGCGCGGGTCCAGCTTAGAGCTGCCGATCACCACTGCCACCTTTGGAATTTGGTACACTTCAGTGAGATATTGCAGGGTCACTGTAACGTGGGCAGCTCCGTGAAGGTACTAACGTTCAATTAAATATTTACCTGAACCATCTCCGGGTGAGTTTTATTAACGTGTACTGTAATCATTACTAAATATTCACTTTTATGTACTAGTTTATCCTTCAACTTCTTATTATATCGCTTTGAACTTCAGTTGGTTTTAACAAGGAACAATTGTAGAGTTGTATTTTGTTCAGAATGCAGGTATATTGTTGTAACAGCTCGGTACCCTTGAAGTGCCACATAGATGAGTAGTGAGTCCACAGTACCGGCCTCACGCGTCGCAGCCGTTGATGTAATGTTATGTAATGATTAAGATTTTTAACACATTTTTAAATAAGAGTTTTCCAAGTCTGTCTTGTATCGTCAGTGTTTAGTTTTGTTTAGTCAGTGACTGCGTTCAGTAAAATCATGGTCACATTCTTTTTTCGCTGTTGGTAATTGTAAGGCGTCCTTTGTTACCGCGTCCCGCGATTGTTCGGACTTAGACCATTCGGCTTTAATCTAAACGATTGTTACTTCTCACTATGTTTTGCAAAGTCTATTATTGTTGAGAGTTGATCGTAGATATAAAAAACATGATTTGTACATCAAAATGCTATCTAGGAGTTATAAAATTGTGATGTAAAATGAATACTGAATAATTTTCATATTTTATAAAAAAAAATAAAAAGGCCATGTAAATATTTAACAAACACAAAATAAAGTTATTAATTTACTAAATGTGTATTTTATTTATGACATTCAAATCTTGTTTATTAAGACTAATGTTGGTGTAAAACAAAAAATAATTGAATATATTGATTAATAATTAATTTAAAATCTAATAGAGAGGGAGGGATTTAAAAGTTGCAAAACGAGTGTGACGTAATTTATGAATAGTCCCAAATTATAAAATTTAAGAATAAATTATTCTATTTATAAATCATTGCTACACTTTGGCTGTGCTTCATAATACCATGACAATAAAAATTACAATAAAAGGAACTTAGATTTTAATGAAAGAATGCTTATATTTAATTATAGCCAATGATAGTGATGCCTTCCTCTTGCCATTATACATAAGCAACATTTTTTAACAAACTTTTAAGCCCAAACTTCCATATTATATTATTGAAAGCTACAAAATAAAGTTTTACATAAAATTATTTCATCATTTCATCTTCCTCTTAATAATAATGTGTATATTTATAGAAATACCTGATGTTTGTTCTGTGTGTAAAACATCAGTCTTTGTTTTGACTTGGATTTTTATAAGTTTCTTTTAATTAGTCTGGATAATATGAATACTTTAGTAAGTTTATCATTGGGTTATTGATAATAAGGTCAAGTAATAATATACAAATTTAAATAAATAAAGTTCAAACACTTAAAACTCATTTTTCACCTTTCCCCTTTAACAATGTGACTTACTATCACATTACTTATCAATTATTATAGGAAATATTGCAAACTGTAGAAAAATATTCATATTATTAGAGGATAATATCAATAAATGGACAATAAAGAGCAGTTAACTAAATATAGTACATTATCAACTTCAGTTTCAAATCACTAAATGTAATTAATCCAAGTACTGACTGACATGGGTACCTTTATGCCAACTAAGAGACAATCTTGCTGTATTTATAAGTGCTATTGAAAAGCACTAATTATTAATATATTTTATAATTCAACTTTTTAAAATCGTACTGATACAGATATAGAATATTGTTATGTAAGAAAGGGCAAGGACTGCCTTGAATAAATTAAAACTGTTTTATTCACTTATAATTCAAACCCATGGAAAATGTAAAATTATACACAATATTATCTTGAACAAAAACACAACACTTTATTAAACATTAAATAAATAGGTAATGCATTTAATACTGCTCACTTAGATATATGAAGTTTGTTTATAATATTAATGCCCAGATTGAAAATGGGATACTTATTAGCAGCCGACATCATTGTAACTTTTGTAATTGTCAACACATTTGATATCAAGTAACCACCAATAGCTCCCAAATAACAGGGTATTGGCCACTGCTGCCATGGAGTGTTCCAGTCTAAGGGAATCACAACTGCACCAAGCCAAGATCCACAGACAGTCAGTAAGGCATTATTCACTAGCATAGCTATAATTGTATCACGAGAGAAATTGCGCACGCCAAATAACAATTGCACTGCCGATTCTACGCCAGTATGAGCAATTAATGGGAATACTGTTAAAAGTGTCAGAGTGATCGATAACATCAGCGTTTCCTCGTGATATTCCAGAACCGGAGCTCCAAATAAGATTATTCCGATAAAGAAGGAAAACATTACTGCGAATAAAAATATAATAGACTTTGCTATATCACTTGCGGTGGTCTTGTTTGCTTTTCTTTTGGCTTGAATATCATTACTGGAATTCAGATAAAATGATTTCATTAACTCGGCAACGAAAATTGAAAACGGAACGTAAAACGACGAGGCATTTCCAACGGAGTATAACAAGCCCTTATAGCTGATAACAGTTACGATACTTGGTAGATAAATGCAGGTTATTAGGCTTGATATCGTAATTCTTCTTAGTTCAATATTATTGTTTAGGAAAAACATTTTAATAATTTTTATTACATTTCACATGAAATTGAGTCTAAATCTCGACCGGAATCTATAACACTAAGAAACGAAAATATAGTAATAGTATAGTAATGGAAACTGATGTTTGAAATTAGAACTCTGTGACAGAAACTATCAAGTTGACAGTTCAAAGTGTAGTGTTGGCAGTTACCAAGAAAACCGACAGTCATATTAATAGAAAATCGTTAATTGTAGAAATAAGTGACATAAAATATACTATAACAGCTGTAGAAAACATAAAGTTGCTTAAATAATAAAAATATCGCTCTATTTTAGACTAAAGACCTACATTAACATTTACATAAATAAATAATTATTACAACTTAAATATATGGATACATTCACACACAAGTGTGACTACCCCATATCTGTTTTTTTAAATCAATTATTTAATAATATTGGTGCTACATCTTCTGAAGCACTGCAACATCAAACCCGGCTGGCTAGCTCACGGTATCTTAAAAGTCATCAAGCCCGCTTTAACAAACATTCCTAATACCCCATGAAACAAAGGCAGCCCCAATAGCAGTCTCAGTGTAAGCCTTAATAATATACTTAATATGCTATACTGTAATTAGTATATTTCCTAATCTAATTAGGTCTTACTCTACACTTAAAATATCAATTTCGCATCTGTACTATTTTGGTCAAATAATATTTTTTAAATATGCTTAAGACTTCAACAGGTAAATTGAGTGTCTTCCTATTGTTTTCATATCATATTTAAATTAAAATAAGGAACTTCGTTCCAATATATTCTAATTATAACACAATCTGTTATCCTAAGGTAAATCTCTTAGAGAATTGTTAAGTTTTGTATTTCTTATAAAATGTTGAATTCCTTATATAATTTTCAATATGAATCATTTATAATTTTCTTTGCTTTACGCCAAAATCGTAATAAAAAATCGGTAACTTGAGTCACCTAGTATCTACGAACATTAAAATGACATAAGTAGGTTTTTCGACAGGCAACCCTAATCTATTCGGAATCAAAATAAAAATTATACGTGGAGTTGAAGCGTACAACATTTATCCAAACATAATCGATATGACGACATATAGTTTATAAATGAAGGCCGCTGTGTTTTGAACCACTAGTTGAGAACAGTACGCCTACGAGACGTTCGGCTACAGTGGGAGCCAACGTTGTACGTCAAAATATCGGAACGTATAAAATAAAGGTGTATATAATTGTGTCGTTAGTGTTCCAAACCCGTTTCATCGATTACATAAAATGCCCTGTCCATTTTTGGGATCAATGAATCAAGCCTTTTTGCGGAATTACGGCAGCGTACTGTTAAAACAGTATGGAAACTACTGCCCTATACTTTCCAGAGGGTTCCGCTCGCTCGGCGTTGATGAAACGAAATGTCCTTTTATTCAAGAGAACCCCATTATTTCGGAGGCGCCTAAAGAAATGACTGAAGATATCGCAGAGAGCGTTGCACCAACGTATCAATACGAGAATTTCTTTAGCAAACAAATCAACGCCAAGAAAAATGATTACTCATACAGAATATTTAGAAAGGTGTCCCGATTAGCTGCTGACGGTATGTACCCGCAAGCATTGGAAGGCTCCGAAAACCGTCGCGTGACGGTGTGGTGCGCTAACGACTACCTCGGAACATCGCGCCATCCCGTCGTACAGGACGCTGCTATCTCTGCCATCAAATCATATGGAACGGGAGCAGGGGGTACTCGAAACATCGCCGGTAACTCGCAAATGACCGAAAAACTCGAATATGAAATAGCTAAACTTCACAAGAAACCTGCAGCTTTAATTTTTAGTTCCTGTTTTGTTGCTAATGATGCAACTCTCTCTACCTTAGCAAAAATTTTACCTGGATGTATTGTTTACTCTGATGCTGGCAACCATGCTTCTATGATACAAGGTATAAGAAACAGTCGGGCTCCAAAGCATATATTCAGGCACAATGACCCATCTCACCTTAGACAATTGTTAGCTTCATCTCCTACAGGTGTGCCAAAATTAGTTGTATTTGAGACTGTCCACTCCATGAGTGGAGCCATATGTCCTCTAGAAGAAATGTGTAACATAGCCCATGAATATGGAGCATTAACATTTGTAGATGAAGTCCATGCAGTGGGCTTGTATGGGAAACATGGCGCTGGAATCGGAGAAGAGAGGGGCGTAGAAAATCATATCGACATTGTTTCGGGAACTTTGGGCAAAGCTTACGGGAACGTGGGGGGTTACATAGCGGGGTCCTCACTTCTGATAGATACCGTTAGATCTCTGGCTCCAGGATTTATATTCACGACGGCACTTCCACCGCCAATTTTGGCGGGCTCCCTGGCTTCGATACGGCTTCTAGCGAGTGAGGAAGGTAGAGCCCTGAGAGCAAAGCATCAGGCCATCGTTCGTTATTTGAAACTGTCATTGCTAATTGCCGGGTTGCCCCAGATGCCATCCGTGAGCCACATAGTGCCGGTACCCATTACCGGCGCGGACAAGGTGGCGCTCGTCGCGGAGTCTCTGATGAAGCGTGGTCACTACGTGCAGGCCATCAACTACCCGACGGTGGCTCGAGGAGAGGAGCGTCTGCGTTTCGCGCCCGGTCCCTATCACACTCCAGAAATGATCGACAGCCTCATCACTGCCCTCATCGAGTCATTCCACGAAAACAACATAAACTTCAATCAGTTTATGGTGAACGGTGCCTGCCGAGAGTGCAGCATGGAGTACAAAGTAGACATCGCATACGAGGAGCCCTACAAATGCCCAATCGCTGTATAATTGTATATAATAGGCAAAAGTTTAAATTTTACAGCAGAAATAAAAATGGCAAAAAAATGTTGAATTATTGCAAAGTTTACTTGAATTGTTATTTATGGTTTGCGGTTAATCGATAGGGAAATTAAAAGATGGTATGAAATTGTAGTATCATTTAATCCCAGTATTTTATCAGACCGTCCCAGCCCGCTGTGAGTAAGCGGCTGGGCTCGTGAGGGTGCCACAGTGACGTGATGCAGACGCCGTCGTGAGCCTTCCACTTCTTATAAAGCTTCGTGGTTTTCCAATCCCATATATAGGCCTTGCCGTCCGCATCACCTGACACCAAGTAGCTGAAACAAGCAGACATGTTTTTAAAATATAACACCCTTTAATAAGTACTTAAGTACTTAATTCAATTGAAACAATCGAAATAAAACTAATATATTCAATTAAATGTCGATAATCACGCTGATTAGCAGTTTAAGTCATTGTCTTCATAATTAGTAAACACGACAAAACTAATTATCATACATTTATAAAAACTTATTTAATTATTGCATTAAAAATAAATATATATATAGTTAACATAATTTATGTACTATCGAAATAAATACAAACATTATTTAGACCGTCTGCTCCATTATAACGATAGTATTTCAAATTTGTAACAAATAGGAACACTTTGGTTTGCTATAAAATTATGAACTAATTAGCCATTCCACACACAAAACAGTATATTATTCTGACGTACAATTGGAAGCTGTGCGACGAGGGGACTTCATTGATGATATAAATTCCTCTCACTCAGAGGGGAGCTTGGCAACAGTACGATCCAACATATTATCTAACTCAAGGGGAACGACGAAGGTCGCACGAATAACACGATATGCCCTACTGTTAATAAGGGCCATGATTTGTTGCATACTTAGATTAATATTCATGTAATAATATATATGTTTTTAACCTAACGTAGATATAATAACCACTCATGATATTACGTTATTTATGATATAAAAGATAGTATATAAATAATATCGATCAGATATTGTAGAGATATAGACTTGCTATCTTATGAAATATACGACAAGAGTTGTAGTGGAAATATTCTTACGATCAAAGAGATATAGTAAATAGTAAAAGTTTGAGGAATAAATTTTATTTATAGGGCAAGAAATATAAATGTTAGAATGAGTACTCTCTTCGATATACAAGACAAAACAAATATATTATGAATGATGTTTTAATGACCTCTGTCGAAGTCAACAAGTCCCTTCTCCTAATTCCGGATAGCATTAAAAACAAAACTATAAGCCGGATTATTAAAATGCTATCACCTTATATTTCTATTCGACATAAGCATAGTGAAAAAACCTTATTTTCAGGAGTAAAATAAAAAAAAACTAATTTGGTCTACGATAAGAATAATAGATACCTCTGCAGCGATGGCAACAGCTTTAACCTAATAAATAACTAAGTAATACATTTATTTCTACAATATCTTAATTTTTATTTTAACAAAGAATAGAGCCAATGAATGCGGAGTTTTTATTACAATTTTAATTTTATATATATGTATTAAAAACGAAAAAACCTTTATGGACAAATATAAAAAAAAAACCCAAGAAATCATAAACAAGATACTAAAAACTACTTCCGTTGCTTTTAATGAGTCTCAAAACATTTATAAGATTTTGTTTTTAACATACAATTTTAAAAATAAATACAGAAATTGTGGTAATTTCTGCACAATTTGTATACTTTGTAAGTTTTTTCTGGACTAAAGTTCTCACAACGATACATTATTTAAAACGCGAGGTTACTGACAGAGAATATAACCTTGTACTGTATTAGAAAGGACGATATCCAACAAAAACTAAAACTAATTAATCAACATGAAGGCATCAATGCACTAAATAATTAGGCAATAGGCGTCTTACGTAATAAATCGCACGCTACGACACCACTAATACTATGTGGTTCTTTGTCGTGATAACCTTCAGAAATATAACATAAAAGAATGATAGCTTATTGATAACAGTATCAGGGAAGCAAACGTATAGTACCTACTTAAAATGGAATATATAATAAAAATAATCTGAGACCATTGAACTAAGAGATATTAAAAGTCGAGAATTTTTGGAGAAAGCAAAAAAATATATATTCCTCTTTTATTTGATTCGGCGTTGACTTAAGACGAACCAAATATATGATAGGTCGTGAATTGAAATCAAATCTAAACCGTGTTATGTGTATGCCCCATGGTGAGGCACATATAAACATGGCCCGTACACGGACTATCTGTAGTCCGTATTTATTAAATTCATCGATTGTCTTTATAACAATACGTCGACGGTAAGTTACGATTCGAATATATAAACCTTAATCAGACCAAGTAAGTTATAATTAATTGTTCTAATGTTAATGTTGTCAGCGATACTTATCTATAACTATTAAAAAACTACTTCCTTCAGGCAGTTGAAAACCGCACGTACACCAGCTGACAGACACATGTATGTATGTATGTACCTATATATTTTAAGACGAGAGTAAGAAAGCAAAGAGTGAGGCTGCGAACGTAAAGTCTTTGTATTAATGCTCTAATAATACCTTCTCGAATTATAAATATTCACATAGGAACATTTTCACTACATATATCGCATCGATCAGATGCGTATATAAAGGCGAGGGGGGGAATAGGCGCAATTACCCCTGTCCCCCCAATTAATTCTTACCAAAAAAGTTTCTGTTAAGAGTAATTTATATTTTATTAAGTATAATTATTTGACACAGTCACGATTTAATTTAGTACATATAGTTATGTCATTCTATAAAGCGAAGATATTTCAAAACACATAAAAAAATTTTCTTTCTGCACGAAATGTGGTAATAAGCTCTAGCTTATTGTTTTTTGTTTTTCTATATGAAAAAAGAAACTCATTAACTGCATTTTTGACTTGAACCGTTTATATTGCAGTTAATTTACATACCTAAGTTACATTAATATTAAATACTAAACAAATGAGAAGATTTAATAAAATCCTATATTTCTTTCAGTGCAGTATAATTTAATAATGTATACACTAGGTACGTATAACTCATTGAAGACTAATATTTCTTGATTTCTCAATTAACATTACATCAATCTCGTATTAATATTTAATTTATATTATAATTATAAATTCATTACCGACTTATAAGTATTAAAATTTATTGAAATTACTAATTAATATACGTATATGTGTATACTTTTAATAAATGCATATAAAATATAAAATATATACACAAGACAACTTAAACTTCCAAATTTAGATATTGCTCTTGGAGTTAATTTAAAATATAATTATATAATAATAAACAATCAATGGAATGATTTATACTTTGGCACTGCTGAAGCAAAAACATTTGGCACCAATTTTTATAACGCAAATTAAGCTCTAATATTCATAGAGCTACGTGTCAAAATCGAATGAAACTCTAGGAAATTGTGAAAGGTAAATGCACCCATAGTAGGGCAATATACTAAGCTATTAACGTTTTAAAATGAAGGTATTTTATTTTAAAAGCAAGGTATTTTATAATTATCATCAATATTGTTTCGTAATTATTAAAAGTAAGATATGTGGCATGCAATAGGTACAATTATAACACACGGACCTTGCCCTATGCTATCCTTGAACTCTACACATTTGTAACAGCGTAAGCAGTAAAGCAGTTATAAATATAAAAATACTAATAAAATATAGTATTAAAATTCTATAAAATGTATGTCATACATTGAGATCATAAATACGAGGATTTCCTTATTACGGAAATAACTATATTACTGATATTACGAGTCAACTCTTTCTATGAGATAACCAGTACGAGGCAAGTGTTGAATAAGCGCATTCTCCCCACCCATCACGTGCGATCATAAATGAACGTAAACGAACGAAACAAACTATATAATAATCTACAACCCGAGATCGAAATCAATCTGGGATTGTCATAAACTCAATCTAAAGGTCGATTATTTGTACTGATAATTCGAGCAACGATTTTGAATATTTTAATGGTCAAAATGTTATCAGACTCGATTAGATTAATAACTACGTGAGTAAATATTTATATCATACAAGTACACACCAATCACTAGTCTGTACTTTTTCAATACAACGATACATTAAAAAAAAAAAAAAGTTACGTGAGTAAAAATCATGTAAATTAATAATACTACCTTAATATGTTTGCATTGTTTTGTAACAAATTGTAATAATAATAATAATAAAGAAAAAATTATATGATATATTTCACAACATAAGTCTGATACTGCATACTACTGAATAGTACGTTAAGACGGCTTAAGTAATTTAAACCACGGTAGCGACTAGCGGTGTTAAAAAACACAATCTCATTATGAGCTTATTTCAAATATAATCTTGAGGAAATAGGAAGAACCTTAATTTGTAAGTGGTTTTAAAAAAAAATACACATATAAGAATAGCGATACATATGTATATACGATTCAACATATAAATACAGTATGTTTGTACTGTCGTCAAATGTTACAATCACTATTGCAAAAGATTATTTTAAAACATTAATGTGATAATATCATACCACGAAAATATTAAAGATAAGACACGTCATGAAAACGTGAAATATTTCAAATTTAATAAGTTTTTTTATTGTTGTCAAAGTACCGAACTCCTTTATAGCACCGAGTCTGAATTTAAATGTAGCTCGTTTTTAAATTATTTTCAATGAACAGTTTATTCCTACATTTTATATACACTTTTTTGTTTACCAAGAATTGAAGCGACTTTAAAAATGGAATAATGTATTATGTCGTGTTGAATTGTCATTATTACATTGATTGTTCCAGTAAACAGGTCCGAGCCAGCGACCTGTCACCTAACCTGAACTATTAACAAGACAAGTACTTCATTATTTATATATTTTTAACATTTTAATGCTAACGCCTGTAACTTGGACTCTCAGTAGAGTTTAGCGTGAGTCAGAGTCGATATATTGATATTAATATTACGTCATCATTACAAGCAGACTCTTCCTCGATCCCATAGGAAGTCTATTAGCATTAAGATTCTAGAAATAAAAGCATACGTGCAAAATTTGAAGCTATAATTCCGTGATGAACCCGGGTATTTCCGAATCTCGGTTTGCCTTTATGATTTAAATATAAACTGAATATTTACATATTTTACAGAAAAATATATTTATAATTGATCTTTCTTATATATAAAAAAATATATATTAAAATAAAACAGATAAAAATAATTACATTTCAACCTAACTGAAATAAATAAATGAAATAAACATTTATTGCAGTACATATATCTAACTTTTCGTTCGTTACTTTGACATTGTGACGCCATTGATATTTTTTTTAGCGCGCTGCACCACGGGTAAAAAGTTGGCATATGTCAGTATAGAACCTGTATTTAGAAATTTATACCTGCAGAATTGCATTGTTTAATATTAATTGCAGTAGTTAAATGTTTATTGAAGTATTCATTTAGAAACTCGTTCCTATTTAAGTGCAGGTAAAGGAAGCTGTGGTAATCACGTCGACCTCGTTGGAAACTGCGATTCTAGATTATGCTTTGAAATGTAACCTCTATGTTAATAGACCTTATTATAAATATAATACGAATTATTCTGTGATTCGAATTTTCCAGTATACAGTTAGAGTCTGTTTATGCGGTTATTGTTAGGTATAGTATTAATGGTTTAAAAAAAACAATCTGAAGCCAGAATTTTGGTATAAAATACATATAAAAGGCGACATATGGTTATGTGATAAACTGTGACGAATGGTGGAAAATGTTCAATAGTTTTTATGAATCTTGACGGAAACGTTAATATTTTCGGGATAACAGGTAGATAAATCTTCACCGTGACTTAAATCTACATCGATGCCGGAATTGGTCAGGCCATGTGGATGCTCCGTTCTGATATGAAAGATGGACAAATAAACAGAATTTCTTATTTATATTTAGATTGGACGTAGTTGTTTTAACTTTAAATATAAAAATTAAATTTAAATGTATAGTTTACTACTTCAGTTTTTCAACTTATTTTTATTTATGAGGACAAAGCGACCTCTCACAGTTTTTACTTAACAATTCAAATAAGAGGTACCGTTCTTGAGCTTTTGAAATTCAAATACTCTGTAGTTTTTTACGATTATTCATCGGACAAGGTATTGATAAAATGCATTTCATGTCATTTTGAAGTGTATACATATTTAATTTGTGATAATTCTGACACATATCAGATTACTCGATTGTTTAAAAAATAAATATGAAGAAGTTTTGCTGGCTGAGAAATTAATAACACTGAAGCTCAAATTGCCTTTTAAATTTCAAATAAAGTTTTGTAAACAAACCATTATTTATTACCTATTGTGTAGAATAATATAATGTATTGATCGGTCACAGTTCAGGGTTTGAATGAAGGTTAGAACAAAAAGAACACCTCTATTTAATCACACCTACCTATATTTCATACATTTTTTATTCTGTTACGACAGGCCACAATATACTCTGTGCTACTATTTGACAAATCCTTTATATTTGACATTGACAGAATTAAAGAAAATAAATCTTTATGTTTGAAATATATTATTTAGTGTAATATTATTATCAGGTTATGGCACTTATACTCAAAGACCTACATAATTGTTACGTGCCAAGTACCAACACAACGATACATATAACAATAGTTTCTGAATTTTTTGTTTGTCTGTTCGTGGAAAAAGAATCGAAAGGGTTCACATTTGATGTGGTGTTTTTGTTATTGAACAATTTTCTATCTTTAAGGAGATCACAACTCTGGTTAAGTTTTTTATAACAATATAACTGGAAGTGCAGGTACGCTTATATGATAGACGGCTCATTAGTTGTTGCAGGGTCTATAGGGGGAGGGGGGCAAGGGGGGTAAGGGCAGATCAAGTCGAGGGCAACAGCAAGACGCTAGTCATTAATGCTATGACGTTAATTTAATTAATTTCATACGATTCAACACAATGTTAATTTATGATAATTACCTATAATTAAACAAAATTCATGATAAATATAAAAAAAAACGTTAATTATTAAAGCAGGTTATTTGAAAAAATATAATATAATATGTAGTTATAAGAATAAAACATATTCCTTTCATATTTGTTAAACAGTCGTTGTTTCGTCTATTCGTGTCACGGTTTAACCAACCCAAAAATATAGAAAGCTGTCGTCGCTTAGAAAATCAAATAACATATTGAACTACAATATATCAATAACCAGATCAACTGGACACACCTGTACGTTGTAATATTAATCATCAATTTAGGTAGGTACATTTATTAATATTAACTGAACGGCGAGGTTACTCGAGGTCTCTAGTGTTTGAAGTGTCATTGAGTGCGCGAGGTTGCAAAGAGAAAGCCACACATGACCTGCGCACGCGCCGCCTGTCACGTGACTATTATGTCACAGTGGTTTGATAGGAACATACCTGTCGTAGGCCGTAACATCATGTTTGAATATGTCTATAAACGCGTATAGCCAGCCGTGTTGAGCTTAGTTTAAATAAATATAGAATGAAAAATTAACGGGCCGACCTCTGGGAAACCATATCATACTATCATCTTTTAAAGTACAACAAGGAATATAAATGATCTTTAAAATAGTACCAAAACAATCGTTTGTAATCTTTATATTCTGTAATAGTATATAAATATAAATAAGGATTGAAACCGGTTTTTTTGTTTCATAATATTGCGCATGCTATATTTAAATTAATATTAAAATCAAGGACACTTAGCACCAGTATTTGGTAATATTAAATACCTATATAATACTTAATATTTCAACTAAAATATAATGTTCATGATATTAAAATATTCTGGATGAATCACTCTAATGCCAAAGGTAAAGGATGTTTAAAAAATAATTTAATATTAGAGATAAGAAACATTTAAATCAACTAATAATAAATTACTTTGCTGACGGCCGGAGGTCTCGAGGTCAGACGTTTAACCTAAATCGCCACAGTTATATCTAAATGTAATTATGAAGATTTAGTTAGATGTCCTCAATACTACACAGCCTCGGGCATCTCATTAAATCTATTCAATATATATAGTCCGAGTCTGTAGTAAGTTTATAAACACAATAAATAGTAAATGAAATAATTATATGTTATCATATTAATGTGAATCACTATTATGTTTTAATATATATTGATAAAAAATAAAATTGATAAATAAAATAATGTTCTTTGTATTTTTATTATCACCTGCCTTCATCCAATTTATTTGGAGTTAGCGCAAGATCTATTCTATCATACGTCATTTCATTGGAGACTTCTTCTTTCCCATATTCATAATATACTCCATCCATGTCTTCTTCAGTCGTCCTCTTCTCCTATATCCACATTACAAAACCATAATCTCAGTACTTTAATATAGACATAAGAGACAACATTCGGCTGCCATGACTGAAACCTCTCTAAGTATTTTTTCCTCTCACGTTGCCTTGTCATTGACACCTGCTATCTTTCTACCCGTAATGACGTCACCTGTATCACGGTCAGGTCTAACTGATCTTAAAGCAAAAACTCTATCACTCTAAAAACATTATTCTTTTACAAAAGAGACCAGTTTGAACTATATAATCGTACAAAATGGATCCTAGGGAGTTCTTTAAACTGTTTTTAAAAACGCTACAATACATACCGATTACATTTACATTACGTCACTTAACATCTTAGATATTAAAAATCAAATCAGTAAATCTACCTTCCTTCTTACGGAAACCAACATTAGTCAAAGACGGTACAGCAGGAAATGCTTTCTATTTGTATGACAGAGAAAAGCGACTGGTTTTAATATAATATGATAAAATAAACAAAACGACAGACATATTATTAGTTCAATTGACGCCTCTTGTTTTGACAATGAACGTTATATGTAGATCAAAACATAATATAAGTTCCCGCTTTTTAGTTTAGTATTTAAAATATAGTCAGATGTTTCACAATTCCAATGTATGTTAAATTAATGATACGGCAACATGATTTATTTGTAAGAAGTGTATTATCACGTTTTGCCGCGTCTTTCATCATTCGTCAATTTAGGTTTTCGGTTCAAAATTCACTCACACAGACGCGCTGTTTAACACTGGCGTAGAAGTATCTTGTTCTCTTGTCAAATGCACTTTGACATTTTGGAGACGTGACGTATCTGTACGCATTATAATAACATAATAAATGCGCATGTTTGACTGTTTCTTGTTTATTTATCAAATGTACAATAGAATACGAGCTCAGCGTTCCATACATACTAGGACCATTACAGCTGCACGGAATGGAACACAATTTTGGACGAAAAAGTAGGTTTTAGGTATTAGGTATATTCTTGATCGTTCAGAAATACGTATAGTGAAATTGCGGAACATGTCTAGTTAATATTAAAATGGAAGTTATTTTTTTTCTGAGTTGCAAGAGCTTGTTTATAATAACCGACTAAAAATTTTATAGGTATATTTATTTTTCATTAAAAATGATTTTTGATTCCACAGTCACAGTCCATTATTTCTACTTTCATACTTTTTAAGGAAATCCAAACTGAAAAAATCTTCTCTTAAATACTAAATAACCTTTTAAGGATATTTTAAATAATACAACATTAATTGTCTTTTTTCTATTATAGTTCGCAATTAGTTTCAATAATTGAAAATAACGTGATAGCAAGTCACGTTGTGAAAGGTGAGAGGTGAAGAATAAGAGTTTTTAGCATGAACCGTGATAAATGCTCTTAATGTTTCTTTAAATTTGTCTATTCACTGACCCCGATAAGATTACTAAAGTATTCATACAAAATAAAAATAATTAAAAATTAAAAACAGAGGCAATGAGACATTAATATAAAAACTATATTTATGATTAAAATAATGAGATGCAAAAAGAGAACGTAAATTATCTAAATAGTATAAAGCAGAAATAAATATAACTACGAGTAGGTACCTAACCAACTATCACGTACTTCCCTGAACTTTAATTGAAACTTTAAATTTTCAATCCAAGGAAAGTCCAATGGCAGTTAGAATGTATCTTTATTCAGATAAATGATATATTGTGACATGTACCCGCTGGGTCATGTACTGAGACGGCGTCGTCAGCTCTGCCGCTGAAACTTACTTCAAACTAAACTTACTTAGGGTAACTTACCTTTGTAACGTTATTTAATTTAAAGTTATCTTTGTACATATTCTTTTATTTAAAAATTTTACTGTATGGTATTATTAAGAAGTCCGTTATCTTAGGACACATATACGAGTAGGTTTTTGTTCGAAATCTAGATCCGCACACACAAGCTAGTAAAGAGTAGTTACTAGATGTAAATTATAGTATTTATTTAAAGTGTTCGTAAGCTAATTTTACAATCATAACTTACTTTTTTTTGTAGCATTAGAAATATTTATTTATATATGTATATATTTTTTAATTGCCTGTTGCCGACGGAAACAAATCGTTTATCAATTTAATTATTATGTTGCGTCTAAAGGTAGCCAAGTGAAAGGCCGTGCGGGCTCCGCCTAGGAGTGAATGAGGTTCTTGTAGACTGTAACGTCTCACCTCACGGCGGTAGACCGCACGAACACGAACACGAACACGAGCACGAACACGAACACGAACACTGACACCGATGGCGACATCTAGGACTTCTTAGTCAAAGTAATCTTTGCATCGTGTTTCGAAGTAGGTAACATTATTCTTTTAGTGAATACTTTATAATATGTTTATTTATCACGATTATTGTAACACTACCGTTATTATAATAACAATTATATTTTATAGTTCGCGAGAGTCGTGACTAAATGCAGCCAACTTAAGTGTTAAACCGTATGGGAATATGGGTAGTGAAAGATTGTACAATATTAAAAAAACAGATCGGTATAAATATTTTCTTTTTTTAGTTTTTTTTTTATTATTAGGCACCATATTATAAATTATCGTTATTATAAATTGTGGACGGATGGAATGGCGACAGGTCACCGGAACGACCTGCGACCTACACCATAGGACCAGTCGCGATGTGTGGTTCCGAGGGGGGGGGGGGGGGGGCGCGAGGAGTGGCGGTGGTGGGGAGATATCGCACGCGGCAGAGTTTAAACATATTGAAGTCTTGGAAGTCAATTTGGACTTCAACAAATGTCGTGTTAGTGTATAATGTACGTTACACGGTGTTATAGACTTTAGATCCAACGTTAAAGTTATTTCTAAATATTAGTTAAGATATTTTTAGATTTGGATAAGTTACTTTGAAGATAGATAGTAAATAACAAACCTCATATCCGGGGAGAAATCCAAGGAGCAAGCATACCCGGCCACCATGTGTCCGGTGAAGGTCTTCTTCCTGTTGAGCTTGAACCGGTTGAGGGCAGAGAACACCACGACCTTGTTGTCCATGGACTGGCAGGCCAGCCACTTGCCGTTGGGCGCGCTGGCCACGGCGGGCAGCGAGTGCATGGACGGGTCCGCTATGTACTTCATGTCCACCGGGATGTCCCTGGATAGGGAGTCAGCGTCAGTGTGCGTGTGGCTGACACGCGTCTCGGCGAGGAGACGAGTGTATCGAGTGTATAGGTTCCTAGATCCTATAATATCAACTAAACAAATATTGGTATGAGTACGAGTTGTAAAAGAAGTACACAAAGTGCATTTGAAGCACTAGTTCACAATGAGTCAGTCTGTGACCACTCGAGCCCCTCACCACTCCCACACTCGCAGGCTCTTGTCGTCCGAGGTGGTGACGAAGCGCCTGTTGTCATCCACGAAGGTGATGGTGTTGACAGCTCCGAGGTGCCGGTCGTACTCCTGCACTACTTCGCCGCTGCGGATGTCCCACTGCAACCAACATCACTCTTTAGCATTGTCTTCGGGAGAGGAACTTCTACCAACACTACAGTACAGATGAGACACACTCCGGCCCCAGGCCTGGCGCTCCGAGCTCTCCACGCAGGTATATTGTATATAAATATCAAATAACTAGCTTGGAGGAGCTTATTTGAACTTTGAGAAGCAGCTAAGAGTGTAAGAATGAATATATCTAATATTTACAACGTCAACAGATATCAGGCAAATAAAAACATAACATCTACAAACGAGTCCTAAACACCAAAAACTCACACAAATAATTTTCTTATCGGATGTGCCCGCAACAAACAAGTGTTGTTTGTCCTCATCCGGGTTGAACTTGGCGCAGTAGGGCACCTTCCTGGAGGTGAACCTGGAGACACAGTCCCCGGTCTCCGTGTCCCACAGCTTGATGTAGCGGTCGTAGGCTGGCGGACACAAGTCAAATAGCTTACAGCATATTGTAAATGTAACAATCTATAACGTGATAGCTATAAAGTATTTTCCGTTAGTAAAAAGTAGTATATTTTTTATCACACATTTGTTATTTGCCTAAAATAAATGTAATAATTTCACATTTTAAACCAACGAAAGTGGAAGGGAACTAGTAGTTAGAGGATATTCAAAAAGTCCTTGGGAGCTAAATATTCCCTGAGAGATGTTTTTAAAGTAATTGGTATTCTTACGGTCGTTTCTCAATACATATTTAATAACATCGTATTTCGATCAACTAAAATGTTAGGTTGTGGAGCTTTGCTTGTTGACTCATTTGCGAGATATTCTAATGTATACATCAAACATTGTTAAATTGTTTTTAAAAGAGCAACTGTTGAGTTTCTCGCCAGCTCTTCTCAGCAGAGCCGCATTCCGAGCTGGTGGTAGCTTACTGACGGACTGACATACTGACATACTATATTGACATTTTTTAATGTAATATAATGTAATTGACGATTCAAAAGTGCATGTAAATGCCTATTTTGATAAGGATATTTTTGAATTTGAATTTGGTAAAAAAAATATCAAAAATTGTCTTTGGTCCTAAGAAATTATAATAAGTAAATACCATTTTGTAAGGTGAATAGTGAGTGAGTGAGTGAGTGAGTGAGTGAGTGAGTGAGTGAGTGAGTGAGTGAGTGAGTGAGTTACCCGCCGACAAGAAGTGCGAGCCCGCGTTGTTGAAGTTGACGTCCCGCACGGCCTGTCGGTGGCCGAAGTACGTGCGCACGCAGCGCCGGCCGCCGTACACTTCCCATATCTAAACACAAACACACAAACACATTTGGCTCTTGACACAATAACGTGGATGACCTCTAAACGTCATCCACGTTCATTAAGAGCGGCTTTATTTATTTATTTATTTAGCGCTTCGGTGTGATATATTGTTACATAACTTTTATTTTAACACCGCCTGAAAGAAAAGTGACAAATGTTCAGAAGGGCCCCGAGCACATCGCTGGCGCGAGGGGCGTGGTGTGTGAATGTGTGTGTTTGTGTGTGCGTGTGTTTGTGTGCGTGTGTGTTTGTGTGCGTGTGTGTGAGTGAGTGTGAGTGTGTGTGTGTTTGTGTGTGTGTTTGTGTGTGTTTGTGTGAGTGTGTGAGTGTGAGTGAGTGTGTATGTGTCGCGAGCAGTAGGTAAATGTATTTGTTGTACTTTTAAACGACTCAACAAGTCTAACAAGTAGTTTTTAGTTTTGTATCAACAGCAATCAAATAGAAGATAATATTTTCCAAACACTCTAGCTGTGGAGGGTCCGAGGTCGGAAAAGGGCTTTCTTGCCCAATGTCGTTTGTGAATCTCTAGTGTAGTGTGCTGTGCCTCCGGTACCTTGACCCTGCAGTCCATGGCGGCGGACAGCGCCAGGTGCGCCGTGCGAGGGAACCAGCGCACCGCCGACACGCCCTTCGTGTGACCCTTCCACGTGAAGATGTGCGCCTGGGGGGGGGGGATTAATTGAGTGGGGGTTCATTTGTTCTATGATGAGTCCACCAACCGAATAGACTTGTCATATAGCTTTTCAATGTACTTTTTTAAATGAAATATGAATACAAAAAATAAATATATCTTTAAGTGTTCATGTCAGTTGTGACATCTCTTCAATGTTCATCCGTACTGCACATTTAGAAACAATGATTAGGATATTATAAAGAATCCACACAGTTGTAACCACCAGTTATATAAAAAATACCTAATTCATAAAATAATATTGATGTGGTATCGCAATCGGCAGAGTGAAGAGATGGAGTCACACCATAGATTTTCTTTTATTTTATAGTTATTTAAAATATACATAAGTTTTATACGAGTAAACATGTTATACACACTTACTTTAGGTAGGAAACATTTGTCAGGTGGAGTGTCACTCCGTAGCTGAGTTTCACTTCGAGGAACCTCAATCCATGATCTACCCATGTAGTCTGTCGCTTCATCAACTGTTAACAGAAAATATAGTGTACATTTTGTTGTATTACTAAAACTTTAAACTTACAGCTTTTACAAACAGTTTGAGTGAGTACTGACACCCATCTAGGGAAAGGGAACAAAAGAGCCACCAATAAACATACATTCTAAGGAATTTTCTTATTGAGCCTAGGTTTGACTTAGGATGAAGGTACTTCTGTGGATAATACAGAGATTGAAATTAATTTTATACCTAATATTTAGATATTACTTACTGTGGAATATAGATTTCTCCTCCAAAGGTTTGTCATCATCAACCTTGCCTTTTTTCTGTCTCTTTGCAAGAATTTCTTCTATCTCCTTTGCTTCTTCACCCTCTGGTTTTAAAATTCTGAAACAATCATTGTTTTACTGAGCACAAGGCAAGTAGTCCTATTACAAAAGAAAATTTATATGTAATGAACTCAGACATTTAATTATTATTGCAGACTAATAGTTACCTCTTTTCACCCTCATATCCTCCCCAAGGGCCGAGGAAACCATTTATATCCTCTGGGTTGTCATTTTTATGTCTCTTCTTTTTGTCAAGTGGCCTCTTCTTTATAGTTTCAAACACTGTTTTCCCCTCTGATTCTTCGGGTGCAGCAACCATGGCTGACACTGAAAAAATAAAATATACCAATATTTTATATCCTAACAGTTGTGGATTTCTTGTGATTTTTTTCTGTATTTTTTCTAATTAAAGTTTATAATTTTTACTATTACATACTGTAACAGGATAAGTAACTGTATATCAGATAAGTTTTCAAATATCACCCCATAAGTTAAACAATGTTAGATTTAATAGGTTTATACCAACCAACAATAGCTTCTCCTTCTTCATTTATTATAGGTTCTGTAGATGGGTCCACAGCATAACCATAACTTGTAAAGGTTCTTCGTTGATTCTCAAACTGAAATTCACTCAAATGTGCCTTTTCAACGTAACCTGAGAGCATGTTTCTTGTTGCTCTCATCTGTTGTGTTTGAAAAGGATTCTCCGGTCCAAATGTAGGTGCAAAAAGTTCCTCATATTTCGGATTATGTGTTAGCTCTTGTTTACTATGTAAAAGAACTTTGGAATCTTCATTTATCTGTAAATTTAACCATTACAGAGAATTGTCAGTATTTTTAAATTATTATTGTTATTTCTTATAAGCTATGGAATAAATGGATAACTTACCGTTGGTACAACTGCCGGTGCCGCGCATACTTGCATCGTTTTGGCAACGGATAATTCAGGATCAACAGGTTTTAAATGTGTCAACAAAGTTTCATTACTGTGTACTTTCTGTGGTTCATCGGCTCCTTCGTCTTCTGAACTGCTACCATACTTTTGAATATTTAACATTTTTGTCAGTGTCTTAACAATACATAACGATTGACTATTTACAAAATTATTGTCTTAAATTTTATTACAAATATATAATTTTATCTAGTGAAGACTGAAGAGCAGTAAACAGTAAAAGAGTAAGACGCATACCATCAAGTTCTATATTTCTGTCACTGTCAGCGTCAAGTTAAGTGTCATGTCATTTCAACAAGCAAAACATTTGAAAAAAACAAATATCTCATATACAGATTGCAAATCTCTGCGTTTTTTTAAAGATAGTTATTTTCGTTTGCGGTGTCTAAATGCTACCAGGAGTGTTTGAATACTTTCAAAATTAATTAAAACTATATAAATTAAAATTTCATAATGGACTTCATTAATATTTATCTTTAGTTAATAGCAAAAAGGACTTAATTTTCGAACGAAATTCTATTTGACCAACATGACCACAAAAATCTATAGTCAGGTGATGATTTCTTGTGACAGTTCTCTATTTAATAATTTTTCACCCAAAAATTTATAAAAAACAGAAAAATGGCTCTCCAAGCAGCCGTAAAAGGAAAACTTATTAGCGTCATCGGTGACGAAGTAAGTATATTAGCTTACATTAAAACAATATGGTATTCGCTTTTGTTTTTGTTTCGATATATAAACATTTTTTATTCCTTTTAGAATAATAAAAATGTCTTTCCAATTTTAAGTTAAAATTATTTTCAGGATACATGTGTTGGATTCCTATTAGGAGGAATTGGAGAAATCAACAAAAACAGACACCCAAACTTCATGGTGGTTGACAAAAGTAAGTTTTATTATTAAAAAAATCACTAAATACAAATGACATCATGAAATTGTAAGAGGGGAATCAAAATCATAAATCTTGCAATTTAATTTATATTTATTCCAGATACACCTGTAAGTGAAATCGAGGAGTGTTTCAAGAGATTCATCAAACGAGATGACATTGACATCATCCTGATCAACCAGAATGTAGCCGAAATGATCCGGCACATAATTGACTCGCACACTGCACCTGTCCCCGCAGTGCTAGAGATACCCTCCAAAGACCATCCTTATGATGCTAGCAAGGATTCCATTTTACGTCGTGCTAAGGTATTATATTAATACATTCTAGACTTGTTCTGTACTAGCTTTGCCTGCGGTTTCTCCACTCTATATCTTTAAATATAAATTAATAATAGGGATATGGTAGCTAAATTGGTAGAGCAATGGGACAGTTCTCCTGAGGTCATGGGTTCAAATCCCTGCCTGTATCAATTTATTTTTCATTCTATATTTGTTTAAAAAAAATAAAGATAAACAACTTTTAAAAATTGACTTCTCAGTCTTAATATAAACCCATAAGAATTTATTTTGTATTATATAATAAACACCACACCATTACAATTTCAAACATTCTCCAACACTTACATTTATTGTTATTGCATAGTCTACTGAAAATAGTTTACAATATATATATTGAGGCCGACACAAGTATAGTTTCTCATTCATTGGTTGTTACATTGGACTGAGTTAGAATTTTTCAATTCAAACACAGAAAAGAAATACTAAAAAATAAAACTCTCAGATAAGAACAGTAATAGAAGAATAATACAGCACTAGTTGCGCTGTGCACAGGGGAATGAGTGAAGAGAACCCATGCAGACATATAACTTTTTACACAAAAAAGATGCTTAACATCCAGACCAACAAATCTATATTCAGGTTTTCAATAGGTGTGACAGTTCTTAGGTTGTTAATTTTTTAAACTTGTTTCTTGTCTAGTCAGCTTGTTTCAGTGCCGGCAGTTATAGAACCTAATCCTAATCCAAAATTTTATCAAATTATTTAGTTAGTTATTAATTGAGAAATATCTTTCAGTATCTATGATCTCAACCCAAATTTGAAATTTGTCTTGTAATATCTTAGTTTCAAAGCACTGTCTTGCTTGCTCAGTCTGTAAATCATAATTATACTAAAATACTAATTCCTCCAGATTTTTTCTTGTGCCTTAGTTTTATTTTAAAATAAAATTAAAGCAAAAGAAAGCCTTTGGCCAATCTGGGTGATTTCTTATCATTTTATCTAAATAAAATAATGCACCACTATGATATGTGTCTGATATATATATTTTTTACAGGGCATGTTCAATCCCGAAGACCTGGTACGCTAAAGTAGTTTTATTGCATGGTTTTGAGCTGAACCACACAAACTGGCACATGTAAATATGCCGCAAAAAAGAAATTAACAATTGATTTAGCCAATTCCGAATTTGCATTTAATGGTTTTAGTGTGCAATTTTATATAATCATTTCAACTAACATTCCATGCAACAGATAAATTATTCACTTAAACATTTCTATAAAATAAATGTTATAAATATAAAAGTATTACTGAATATTAAACCTGTAGATTGTTAATGTTATATTATAATATATCACATTATAAACATTGTTTTATTTTCCCTTTATTAACATTTATGTGCATGTGTGTGTATTTTTTGTTTGTGTAAGATTTATTTTTTTTTCTATACAACCTTTTTATTAATATATGTGTATTGTATGATATTTTTTGCAGTCAATGTTTGGTGCTGAAAACTACGCAACATAAAGTTATTTTCACAGCTTTACGGTAATTTTCTGATTATTGTATAATACCAATATTATTTGTGCACCTATTTTGTATTTGTTAATTAAATAAAACGAATGAACTATTTTTATATATTTATTTACATGAATATTAACAACTTATAGGTACATAATACAGCACAAATATACAATATGATACAGTGCACACAACCATATTAATCACACATAGACAGTAACTACAAATTAACCGTTAAACAAGAATTGGTGTAGATAAATGATATGAGAACCCCTAAATATAAATGCGGTGGTTGGTTAGTTTAAAATAAGAATGTTAATCTTTAGTCGTCGAATTCAGTGACGTCATTTTCGGTTTTCTTGTGGCCAACCCAGTCCCATTTGGAGTAGTGGAGCTTGGTTTTCTTGAATTTAGGGTTCTTTGAGGTAATACGGACAAATATACGGCGGCCGAAGAGCGGTTGCAATTGTCTGAAGTTGTCTACGAGGGGCAGGTTCAAGTTGGAGAGCAGACCGCGGAAGTTGTCCATCTAGAACGGAATATTAGTTAGTGCATAGCAACAGAGTGTACCTTTGACGACGTATCCGTCTGGACACTGGACAAGAATGTGAACTGTATTGTAAGGAAATAAATGTAAAACTGTCTATAATAACAATTACTAACCTGGAAAACGGAAATAGGGAGGTAGTCGGAGAACACGACCCATGTGACAGCCTCCGCACAAGGGGGAGTGGTGAGGGATCCCTTGTATGTGTAGAATCGCTCGGTGTCCAGACCAGAGAGAATAGAGGAGAGAGAGAACGTATGGGGCAGCTGCATGCTAGTGTTGAAGTTCTCGATAGCAGACAAGTTCTTGACGATGGGTGTCAGTAGCTTAGCGTCGAATTCGACCACCTGGAAAGACATGGTCCTTAGTGCGTTCGACAGCGGCTAGGTGGTATGTGGTACGTTATGACTCACTGCTTCTATTGAATTCCTATTTTTTATTACTATTAGTATTGTTTAGCAACGTTAAGTCGACATGCTGCGCTCCAAAATAGTAGCAAACTGGAGAACTGTTGACACTATTGAAGCCGCGGAAAGGCTAGTTAAAATATAAAATATAACCGATAAATGGAACACAAAAATTTTAAATAATTCTATATATGAAAATGACCATATATATTTTTTACCTGATAGAAGAAAGCAAGGACGCAAAGACCATCGGGATGCTGGAGAGCTTCCGCGAGGCTTCTGTATTTCTTATTCCTGTGGATGATGTGCATTTCGAGAGGAAGACGCATATCATTGAGAGTATGTTCAGAACCACGGTTGTTCTTATCACCCCAGTGGAAATGTAAGCCCTCGATCTCATATTCGTTGTCAAGGGGACCGCCAAAGATATAGGGAAGCCGAAAGCCCTTCTTCTCTTCCTCTGATGAATACTTAGGGATGGTCAGCGCAACTGAAATTATTATTATCGTCTTAATCACGATACGCTTTGTAATCTTGAGAATTATCAAAAAATCATCTTGATAAGAGACGTGAGTCTCTTTTAAAAATTATATTGAAACGGACATAAATCGAAAATCTGAGTAACTGTTATAGTTAGAAAACCACAATAAAGAAACCTGAATGTCCATTATTGGTGGTCGTCAAGGGTCCGGGTAGTGGATTCTGGTAGCCGATGAGTTCCATAGCGGGTATAGATATAGGGATGGCCTGGCGGGCGGCGATCGCGATGGGCGACTGCTGGCGGCCGCCACACGCGGGGTGCAGTACGGCCCAACGACGCTGATCTGACGCGCGGTAACCCCACCCGTGGGCAAGAGCCACTGCATGCAAGAGCAACCGTCATATTTATTTAGGAATAATAATGCAGGTTGATGTTACTAAAGATAATACAATTTCGATCGTTTTTCGACCACGTAACCCTTTTAAGGATCAATCCCAATTCCTTTGCGGATTATAGTGTAGCCAAATATTTTCTGGACGCGTCTTTACTGGAATACTATTCGACCGTTATGGAGCTCACACGCCGAGATAATAATAATACTCGAATTGTAAGTATTTTTGTTTTTACAATATCTATATCAGAACGGTCCCGTACTTATAGTAGGTATAGTATAGATCACGCTTAATAATTCTAATATGAAAGATTAATTCAATACTAAAGACATCAATTACAATTTGCGAAAGACGGAAAATGTGGTACTTCTATTGCAATTGATGGAATTAGCCTTAAGTTTTTTTTTTAATTTATCAATAGCTTAAAGAAGAGACAAAGCGGCCTTGAAGGGTGCGATCCAATTTAAATGACTTCACGAATCGTGTCAAATCTGTTATCATTATATTTTATAGGCATCCTTGCTTATTTGTAATTAGTGTTTAAAATAACATATAATAAACGCTTAAGATAATATACACATGTTATTAAAACAGTCGCATTGTTAATAACAATGATCCATTACTTTCATTAATGTTTAAAAATATTGATCATACAATGTCAGAAGGAAATAAAAGCAATTTCTAAATAGCTTCCTGGTTATTGCGATATGATGATTATTTTATTAATTTATTTGTTTTACACCAAGTACATATTGGCAACCGTGTAACTGTGTTCATTATGTTCAGAGTCTATTTAATACATGTATATTGTTAGTTAAGGGAACATTCCCCTATTTGTTTGAAACATCCCATTAATTTTTATTGATGTCTTGATAGATTGCCCACAAATCAAAGCTCGTTTAAATTAATAAATATTACATCAAAGTACGTGTCATGATTAGAAATATTTTATTACTAATTTCTGTAGCCGATTTTAAGTATCAGAGCTTCAATTATGATTCAAATCACGATGTTGTGTATTCGGCGTGTAGGAGACAATTTTAATATATATCATTATGCTCAGCTCGTGTCCAAATTATGCAAGCGACGAGTTATGGTACTTTTTTACGAGGCTAAACGTCAATCTAAACTAAAGGAATTCATTAATTGTTCTGGTCTGAAAAATTAAGTTAGTGGATGTCTATTTTTTTATTCGTTTATAAACTCTGTCTTTATTAGAAGTAATTATGATAAAATTCTTCGGGATATAACCTATAACGTTAAGATTTATATTATATAATTACTTCAAGTATCCTCTTCAATGCTATTTATGAATTTAAGCAGCGTGAAATAATACATTGCTAAATAACAGTTAAAAGGTCTACATATAAGTGGACGGTAAATGTTTGTAAATAATAATATATTTAAATAAATGGCAGACATTTCTGAACGTATGAATAAGGCTTTAAATTATTTTTTTATTATCTACTAAAGTATAAAACTTTTTTTTTATATCTATGTAACAGTGTAGATAACTCTTTATCTTTAAAATAGATTATGTGGCGAGCACGTTTTAGAAGTTTTGAATAAAATCAATTATCACAAGATAAGTGTGTTATAATGAGAACTACAAACACAGCTGACCTTTATGTACATTATCTAATGCATATTCCAGGTCAAGATTAAAATAATCTATGCATTTTGAAAATTTTTCACAGTTATGCTTTTCATTATTTGATAAATTGTTGATAATGTATTTCAGGTTTTTTTTAGGGAATTTAGGAATAACTATTCCGCCTTAATTTAAAAATATTATTTACTTAATTCAACAAAATCCTATTTTATCACAGAAATATACAATGAATGATACAATTAATGATGAAATTAGTTTAATATGTATATTTCTTTAAAACGGCTCTAAAATATTACATAGTTATTTTGGTTTCATTAAAGTATTAATTACGGAACGGATTAAGTTGGTCATACACGGTCATATTCAAATTAAAATAAATAAAAATATGACGAATATGAAACAGGTATGTTATGTCGGATGTTTGTGCGATCCAATGTTGTGTAAAAGGAAGACGCCACGTGTTTCACATGTCTTTCTCTGCCGTACGTGCTTTGTTAAGAATAAAATCTTTATTTACACGCGATGCAGTTTGATCGATTTTGATTGCGATTATTAATTTGAACCTTCAGCTTATCTGATTTTATGCACTATATGAAACTACACAATTGTTCCTTTTTATAATATTGTTTACAACAATGAAATAAGTTATTTAGATAAAAATAATAACGTTTGAACATTATATTTAAATAATTATATCTTACTTATCATTCACTAATTTTACTATTATACTACTGAATCGATTTAATCTAATAAAAAATATAATGAAATTTTAAAATATTTTTGCTAAGCTAAAATATACAATAAAAAACCTTACCGTTTACCGCCAATATGGCAATGACAGATGATAAAAATTTCATAGTTATACAACTTTTTTTTTTAAACTTTAAAATTAATTGAAATTAAAAGATTATTAAACACTTGATGCTTGATGCTTCCTTCCACACAGCCCGCGGTTTTTATACTACACATCCACAACTTGTGCATTGCGATTTCAATGGTCTAACGCGTCATCGACGTGAGAACTAACCCTTTAAAGGGTAGGCTGAGAGGAATAAGTGCCAATTTTTTAAAACAAAAATTTTAAAACATGTGGAATGAGTATATTTAATTTTTGACATAAGGTTAAGACCTTATGTAAAAATTTTAAGAAATTTGGTAGTGGTATTTGCTTTAAATATAAATATGCCAAAAATATTGATTTTCTGCTACTCTTGATTGTATAACAAAAACCATCTTTTTCATTAATTTCTTTACATTTATATGTATTTCTTTACATTTATATGTATTCTTAATATATAAATTGAAATATGTATTCATATTTAAAAACAAAACTACAATTGAAATATGTATTTGTAATCAGCTAATCACCAGCAGTACCAACTGTTCATTTAAATATTGATCTATTCAGTGTCAGTTCTTCTTTAAATTACTTCATATTCCACATAGAATTTAAGAAAATATAAGAACATTCTTTTAGTAAAATATTAATAGACGATTAAAAACCTTATACATTTGATAAAATGGTTAAATATAGGCTTTGAACATATATAAGAAAAAATATGTTAATCAATGTGCAGACATCTAACACAGACATCCTAAAAAAAATATTAATGTCCTAATATAATAATGTTATATTTAAGCCAATTGCCTAAGCAGTCGTCACATATTAATAATAAATGTTGGGTCTGATATACCAAAAGCTAATTTAATTAATTGTCATATAGAACCGATGCGGATAGTGTTAAGTTCGATCCCAATAAGATTGAACAAGACGAACAAAAGATTATAACATAACATATGACACAATATATTAGGATAACAATCAAAACATCTATTGATTAGTATCATAATAAAGCACCTGAATATATAAATGTGTAACGAAAATAAAAGCATTATATCTTGTCTGTGGTGTCTGTCAATGAATGCCAAACGTTTTTAAATATTTAATTGCCAAATTTGTAACCGAGATTCAGATTCGAGGCTTTTCGTATTATATTTTACATTAGTAAGGTCAGATATTTTGAATACATATTACGTGTGATGTTTGTAAGCACTAGCTGCAGCTCGCGCTATTTTTATCGTTTATTAGGTATATGTATTTATAATATTATATCTTCACCTTCATCTGAATAACTGGAGAAACTAAGTCTATAGACATATAAAAAAAATCATCTATCGCTTCCTTTAGTAAGAATATTATAAAACTACTAATAGAGGAGTTATGTACAACTTCAATTTTTTTATATCGATTAAGTAGGTCCAAATACATAATTGTAAGCTCGGATTTTTTAAAGAAAACTTATAGTTAGTTTATATCTTTATAACCGTTTTTGTTTGACTTGGAAACAATCGTATGTACATTAATGTTTCGAAGTTTGTTTACAGGAATATAACTTAGTACCCTGGACTGAGACTAACTGTACTAGAACTTTTCATACAGTAATAATATTAAAGTTGTTGGCTAACTACACTTTATGGTAGTGGGTTTATGTATTGGATGTAATGAAAGAAAAAAGAACGAAAAGAACAATACAACTCTCTTAAAATTCAAAATAATATAGGTATAATATATAGATAAATATCTTTTAAAATAACAAATATTGGTAACAAAAAAAATATATTTTACTTAAATATATCTATATATAACCTATGAAAAAACTATTAACAGCTATAAATTTATGTATAGGTACCTCTTAGTAATTCCAATCGGAATATATAATTAATTTAAAACACAAAAAAACAGTAAGTTTTTCTGCTGCTGTTTGGTATAGAGTTGTGACATTCATATGTAAATAAAAAACAATTAGAACTAATAACAGAAGGTAGCTAGTGCTGTACCTACTACTGATACGGGGCCCCGGGGTGAAGAGGCCTAGAACGTGTGCTAGCGTTTTTGTTTTTAGGAAAACTCTTTTAAATTTTCACTGTGCAACCTACCCGCAACGTATTTTGATACAGAGTCCGTGTAAGACTGATGAATGTTATATATTGCATAAATCTTATATTTAACTTATATAAGGTTGTATATTTATGATTTATGAACATTACACACACAAACGCAAGCTCCTAGTTATAATTAATAAATAGAGTCACACATACACACCTCTTCGGCGTGTGAAGATTAGCTGCGCCTGCATTGATGACTTTTAACAATATAATAGCTATAGAATGAAGAAAACAAGAATAACCTTGTTTTTATACATAACTTCTAGATCAGCCTTGACTTATTTTAATGTTTTAAAAGTTATAAAAAATAAATGTTATACATACTACAAGTCACTCATTGTACAATTATTATTATAAAGGTTTAATATATTTTTTTGATTTTATATACCGAACGATTTCTTCGGTGGTAGGCCATAACATCAGGTCGCCGGCAAAGTTACCACCCATCGAGCAAAGTCGAGCCGTAAAGCGACCCTGTCGTGTTCCAGCACGTTGCTCTATTAAGCCGTATATGTGGAAAATGGGTCTGAACAGCGGCATTGCGTGGACGAACCGGTTTGGCGTCGTGTTGGTGTTTGTTGTGTTGGGAGCCTAGTCCAGGAGGTTAGCGGAATCCGATACGACGACTTTTCGCTGGCCACCCGCAGATAGTTGGGGGTCCAAGTAGTGGGTCAGCCCCCTATGAAAGGCCAGGGTGCCGCCATCATGCTTGTTGGCGACCAGAAGAGGTGGCCCGATGGCGATCCCTGGGGGAGTTGGGCGTCCCCGCCGTCTCCAGATTAGCATACCAGCGGAATGACCACACCAATTTGAACGTCGGGTTCGATATGTAGCGCCTCGTTCAACTGCCATTTCCCATCCTATTGACTCCTTTTAAAACAAACTTTTAAAAAAGTACGAAAAAGAAAAATAAGTTTACTCAGCGGTTGCATCCCTCCGCACTCCTAGTGCACCTTTCGAGGATTGACTCAAATCTCGTAGCTATCCTTCACCACCTAGACACAGAGCAGCCGTATTTCTGACGGAGACACAGAAACAATGTCCCTTGAGCGCTGCATACCTTGAGTATCCTGGGTATACGTTAGAGTACAATTTCCACTCAAGTTCCGGGGTTTGTGTGTACACACGGAATCAAGTCCATCTCCTCCGTCACCTTAAAGACCCCACACATTCTTACCTATGGGTTTTAGTAGATACAGAAAACGAAAAAAATCTTGTATATACAGTCGCGTGCAAGTAAATCGACTCAAGCCTCAAGTGCGCATAAAAAGTGATATAACTAAAAAATTACTTATTTTACCTCTATATAATGTTTTACATAATTAAAGCCTAGTAATTAGGCTTTCAAATGGTAGCATAATATCAGTAATTTAAATAAACACTTGTACTTAGAATGCAACTGAACGCAACCTCCCGTAAACTGCTCTGCGCTCTATACACAACTTGCGCGACACAACCCCCTATAAAAACCCTCTGTAATCGTTTTTTCTTATCAGTCGCTCATTAGACGTTGACCTGAACACATCTCTGCAAATTAAAGCCGTCATTTGAAGAAAATTATGGATACAACACCTGAGGAAGCCGCTCAAGTCGTTGCCCTATTGCAAGAAGGGTTGAACCAGCGAGAAGTCGCTCGTCGTTTGAATATGAGTCAGTCCGCTGTCTCGAGAGTATACAGAAAGTTTCAAGAGACTGGTGCCTTCACTCGGAGGCCTAATACCAGCCGACGCCGGTGCACCTCAGAGCGTGACGACCGGTTTTTGGTCTCGACCTCTCTCCGAAATCGACACCTTACCGGCGTAGATGTGCAGCAGGAGCTACGTCAAGTTCGCGGGGTGACTGTCAGTCAGTGGACAGTTAGAAGAAGGTTGAAAGAAGCTAACCTTTCTCCGAAAAGACCCGCTACAGGCCCGAAGTTGACCACAGCTCATCGTCAAGCACGGCTTCACTTTGCTCGAGAGCATTTGGATTGGAGCATAGAGCAATGGCAGTCAGTCCTGTTCACAGATGAGACGAGGATGTGTCTCCATGGCAGCGACAGGAGAGGTCGGGTATACCGTCGTCCCGGTGAACGGTTTTCACAGTGCTGCTTTGTGGAAACCGTTGCATATGGTGGCGGATCTTGCATGATGTGGGCCGGAATTTCCTTAGAAGGCAAAACGGAGCTTGTTTTCGTTCCTGGGGGAGGCCGGGGAGGAGGTCTGACCAGTGATCGTTACATTGAAAATGTTCTACTGGATCAAGTTGTCCCTTATCAAGGCTTTATTGGAGAAAATTTCATCTTGATGCATGACAATGCCCGATGTCACACTGCTCGGGCCACACGTGATTTCCTGAACGAAGTTGGAATTCACACTATGCATTGGCCACCGCTCAGCCCCGATTTAAATCCCATTGAGCACATATGGGACGAGCTCAAAAGGAAAGTTAGAGCGAGGAAATCAGCTCCGACAAACATCAATGAGCTCAAGACTGCGTTGGTAGAAGAGTGGGGTCGAATACCACAATCATCCATTAAAAAGTTGATAAGGTCGATGAAGAATCGCATGAGAACAGTGATCAGAGCTAGAGGAGGAAATACCAAATATTGACACGAATAAATTTTTTATCTTACGCGCATTTTGTTTCATTTAAACACATTAGCCCCATACTGTGAAATTGTATGAATTTTCAACATTTTTTACATTATCATTGGCATTAACCTTTTTTACTAAACTACTGAATCGATTTTCATGCAACTTGCACCATTTTAAAGCTCAATTACTAGGCTTTAATTATGTAAAACATTATATAGAGGTATATTAAGGCATTTTTAAGTTATATCACTTTTTATGCGCACTTGAGGCTTGAGTCGATTTACTTGCACGCGACTGTATGATCAGGAGTCATGTCAATTATTTGAGTATCTCATTGATGCTGCTAATATGGATCTGCTATACTGCCGATATGGCTCTGCATTAGTGCCCTTCAGCGCGGCTCGACTTACGGGGGGACTTTAATGCCTGTCGCCAAGACTGGCTGTTCCCGTGCCAGATGACAGATCACGCTGGAAGAGAGGTGAGGAACTTTGTGTTATCCTTGGACCTCTTTCAGCTGATGAGGAAAGCGACAAGGGTGCCTGATGTGGAGTCTCATACAACCAACTGCCTGAACTTTCTGCTGACAACTGTTCCGGAAACGTATCGTGTAGAGGTTTCCCCCCCTTTGGAACCTTCCGATGATGGTCTTGTGAAATCTGTGTTTACATTCTCCCTAGCAGCATCCGAACCATATGGTGCATGGCGAATATGAAAATATAAGTCAGAAGATTATGATGAGATGCGGCACTTTTTGCTTAACCTCCGGAAGTAAGTTTGAATAAGAGACCTTTTAATCAAGCTGCTAAGTCCTATAAAAAGGCATGTCGTAGGGTTCATCTCGGTCGTATCGCTAAGGTTGGCGTAAAGCTGGCAGATTTTTGGTTACTTGTCAAAGCAATCAAGTCGAATGTCTGCCGAACTTCATTGCCACTGAGTTGTCTCCTATATTAACACGTCTCTATCGCTTCTCTTTCAAGACTGAAATAATACCAAAATCCTGGAACCTTGCTAACGTGCAGCCAGTGCCCAAAAAAGACGGCCGTACCGATACTGCCAATTACAAACCGATTTCAATCACCTCTATTCTCTACAAGATTATGGAGCGTGTATTGAACTCGCGCCTTTTAGCATACCTAGAAGGTAACGATTTTCTCAGTGACCAACCTGTGATGGCCTCAGTTTCGCAGAAATAGTTCCACGGGGGACCTTCTAGTGTATGCTACTGTATGTTTTAGACGAGTCCATCAAGAGGAATGAAGAAGCGGTCGTTGTCTCTCAAGACGTCTCGAAGGCATTTGACAAAGTCTGGCATGCGAGCCTTTTAAGCAAGCTAAAAGCGTAAGGTATATGTCCTAGTCTGGTCGGCTGGGTAAGTTTTTTTGAACCAGAGATTCCTCCGATTATCGAAGGATGTTATTTGGAGTCCATGACAATAAATGCCGGAGTGCCTCAGGGGTCCGTTCTCTCTGCAATTCTTTTTCTGCTGCACATAAACTATCTGCTAAATCCCGGTAACTATGGGTACGCAGACGACATCACGGTTGTAGAAAGATTTCTGCTGAGTACTCGGGCTAAAGAGTACTTTCAGCTTGTACTTGATCTCTACTGGCTACTGCCAAGGTGCAGCGTTTGAATGACAAGCTGGCGGCAGCCTCCATATGAGGCAACGCTAATCTTTTTAAATTCAATGCAAATAAAACGCTAAAGTGTTTATTCACCAAAAAGAGCCCTTTCACCTTGGCTTCTACTTTCCAGAATTTATGTTTGGAAAACAATGACTGACTTCAGTCGCTAGGAATAGAAATTTCCTCGAACCTCCACTTTGGTTGGTTCATTGAGTCTAGAGTAAGAACAGCCCCAAGCAGGCTTGGCGTCCTTGCAAAGGTCCGGCAGTACTTCACACCGGGACAACTTCTAACATTATTAAAAGCACAGATCCGTTCGTGTGTGGAATAGTGTGGTCATTTATTGAGCGGTGCCGCAAAATGTCATCTTGCGGCTCTGAACTTTTTGAGACGCTAGTAAAGAGGCTAATACTCTACCCTGAAGCCATCTCCATAGGCTTGCGGAAGCCTACCTCCATAGCCTCGAACATAGACGTAGAGTTGCCAGCCTCTCAGTATTCTATAGGATACATTTTGGTGTGTGTGCGAATGAATTACATGACCTAATTCCTCCATCCTCCTACCATCACTGGACGTTCCGAGGCACGGCGAGCATCCGTCCTTTTGTAGTAGACGCGACGCATGTCCGAACGAAGCGCTAAGCTTCATCTTTTTAAATCGGACAGTGAAGGAATGGAACAGCTTACCTGCGTCAGTATTTCCGTCCGAGTACAATGTGGCAATGTGTCTTCAAGGCAAGAGTGAATACGCTTCTACTAAGTTGATGCGCCTTACCACCTACGACTACATTTCCACTTCCCATCAGGTGGAATGAAGTCAAGCGTCAACTTAATAAAAAGGTAAAAAAAAGATTAATTTAAGTTTTAGTTTCAAGGTTTTAGATACATACATACTGGATAAAAAATAATTATATGTCCTTAGTGAATTATTTATAATTTCAGGAAGTATCACTTCTAAACTAGGTTTTTATGTTATGCGAATGGAGCAGAATTAATTAATTGATTATGTCAATCATGAACACATTTTAAATCTAGAGAATAACAAAAATGATAAATGCATATATAGCCATCTTTTTAAAAATATATGATATGACCAACACACAGCAAGATACATATTGAATGTATATTTTAACTCTTTAAAGCGAAATTTTTTGAAAGCACGATAATGCAGTTGTCTCAAGTTCGTAGGCGGTAGTAGGGGACCAAGTTGTAGGTGTTCGCGTACACCTTGAAGTGGTACGACACAAGCAATAGTTATGTTTGTTTCAGAACGTATTTTCATAAGGTCACAATTACATATTATCTATATAATGCACTGCATATGTACCTATGTACATATGCAGTGTATTGACATATTGACTTCAATTAGAATATGTGTTAACGAAAATCTGATACGTCAGTGTCATTTACTAAGTAATGTTAAAGGATAAAAATCTTTAATCATTGGTTTTTCATTAATTTTTATAAAGAGATATTATTTTTATCAGAATGTCGATTGGTAATTACATTTGTAATGCAACGCCATTTAAGGCTAAAAATACTTAATAAAAATTTGATTTTCATCAAACATTTCAACGCCCAAATGACAAATTAATAAATATATTTTATTCATCTTCCGCCCAACAGATATCCTTTAACATGTCATTTTCACCAAAACTTTCATAAATGCATTGCCTAGAGAACTAGTCTTAAATTATATTACCTATACCCCGCCCACAAATAAAACAAATTGTATAGTCGTATGAAACCATAAAATATATAATAAAGTACACGTCTATAAAATCATTAAAAATTAACATGGACCGCCTCATGATTTAAATCCACCAAGCTCCGCCTGTCCGTCGTGATTGATGCGATTTTGGTGTAGCGACATGTGAGTAGAATTTCGATGAGTGGTCCAATCCATAAACGGTGGCCCGAAACATACCATACAGAGTTTAACAAAAGAATAATATTTAAGATCAAATACTGCTTCTAAATAATATATGATAACACACAATTATAATGCTATTACGATTAAAATAGTTATTTAGTGGCTATGTTTAAATCGATTGCCTCTATATAAGTTCTATACTGACTGTGGAGTAAAATTCTTTTTTAAAATATTGTCGCAACTCATAGTTCATACAATGTTTTAGTTTTGAGTATTACACATTTAAATTAAACTTTTTTAGAATTAGAATTAGAAATTAGAATTGAACTTACGTATATTTGTTTTATTTTTATTTAAGCCCGATATTTCCAATGCTTATTGTGGCAATCGTATTTTCGAAAAGATATAGTATGGTAGGTGTCTATCAGTCAGTAAGAATCAATTAATTTGTCATCTACCTTCAACGGTTTCTTAGTTTCCGGGAATATAATTCCGTCTGCACACAAAACGCACTAAAAGTATCTTTGGGCCTTGTATTGTGTTCACAGACGTGAGATTGTATATTTTTCGTGAGAGGGTATTAGATAGATTAAAAGCATCTTTTCTATTAAAACTAGGATGTTTTTATTTTCAATAGCCTCACGAATCATCATCTACCTACCCTTGTAATGTTTATTGGGCACTTGAGCTCGGCGTAATATGTCATTTTCTTCCATGCACTTCCATCATACGGGGCCTCTATGCTGACTTGTTGACTTAAAGTGCTTCTTTTGTGGGTTTTATTAGATTATGGGTTTTATACATAAAACAAACGGGTTTTATTGGCAATCAACAATATTTTATTTCAGCGTAAAACGTCTTCACAATTGACAAGAATACAGAGTAACATTGTCACTATGCCATTACTAACTAAAGTGAGAGTGGCGCTAAATTTAAATTTTATTTTTTATCTCTTAAGTATAATAAGTTCAAAACGATTTAACAAGATTCAATACAAGATTGACCCCGGTTTCACTAATTATCTGTTTTACTTAAATTATGAAAAATAATAAGCTCGGACATAATAGTTTACTTATTCACGTACTAGCAAAAATGTTGAATTGAACTAAACGTAATGTAAAGATGAATAAAAATAATAAATATAATATTTAAAGAATCAAACTACAGTATCTAAGTCTAAGAATAATTTTAATAAGCTTAACATGTTTAAACATTAAAACCACTAAAGTAAAAATATTTTTTTTAAAGAAACAAACATTACACTTTCGTTTCGTAATTGAAACGTTTAATATATTACAAAAAATATTGTAGAATTAACTTTAATACACCAGAAAAGGTTATTTCTAATAAATTTTAACAGTATTATTTAGCTCGTTAAGCTGACGCCTTACAACGCTCTCACTTATCACTTGTGCCGTTATCGTTGACAATTATAACGTATTGTATGAAAATCACTACGAGGTATGTTTATCTTATTACAGGTATCCTTGTAATTATTCGACTGCGACTCTTGTACTGTGTTAGTGACATCTCATTTAGTCCGAATGTCAAAACTGAAGCCTGTTTCATATTAATGTGGATAATTACCTGACGACCTTCCATTATATTTTAAAAACCATCCTAGTTTCAACGTTACATGAGCTTGATAAATAAATATAATTAAAATAGAATATAAATAAGAAATAAAGGATTGGCAATATAAACATTGTTATAAAAGGAAGTTGTTTTGACTCTTGTTATTTTAGTAAGATATCTTTATCAATATCATTTTATTGTATATTGTTATTAATATTTATTACAATATAATGAATATTGTCATTGTTTTGAATAATCGTTATTCAGATAGTTAATAAAAAACACCATTAATAAACTATAAAGCGATGGATTTGTGACCTTGGTAGATTTTTTGAATATGGACCAAGGAGTGGAGTGGTTTTTTTTTTACGTCTGGAAGCATCCAGCACGACCCAGCGGGTGTTACACCCACAGCTGCTGCACCGGGCGATCCGCCAAAAGAAGGGGACCCAACCACGAACCCGACAGGCCTCTACCGCCAGCCACGGTAGTCAGCCGGGACCAGCTAGAAAGAGGCATGAGTCGGGAATCCACCACGCCCAGACCAATCAACGCCAAGCGCAACCGTTTCGTCGCAGCATCTCAGCAAAGACTAGTCTTAGGCAACATCAACACACAATATCATCTAAATATTTCGTAATATCATCTAAATATTTTGTAATATCATCTAAATATTTCGAATGTGTTTTGAAACACAGTTCGTGACTGCTGGTGATTTCTATATTTAAATATATATATTATAAGAATGAATGATTTATGAAAACGTCATCAAAACTTATTATCGAAACACAATAATAAAAATAGAGTAATATCATTTTTAGGAGGAATTCCAACGTAAGATTGTTGTAAAATTGCTATAAGAATTTATGTTAGGCCTGCAGGGAGGCCTAATGACTCGTACTCGATTACGTACGTAATGTATGTAATTCAAAGTCCGCTAAGTTCTTTTAAACTTAGGAAGCGATTTTTCGCGGTGCACTATATTATTTAGAAATGGCGTACATAAAACCTGAATGTAAAGAAGTCGTTGTCAAGAAGTGAAATCAAAGGTCATAGCTAAAGTTTATGAGTATTGTGGAAACCAATAGAAAATTAAAATAATGCCTAGAGGAAGGTCTGCAGTGGCGCTGGTGGTAGTGGTCTGTCTGTTGAGGCCAGTTATCATTGAAATATTAAAAAATATTACTGATTTTGTTTACCAAAAAAAATATCAGTTATTCAATTATCTATACCTACATATTAATATTAATTTATATTACAATTAAAGCTTTAATTATAATTAAATATATCGCAGATTTAAAATCACAAGCACAATATTTGTGTATTGGTTTAAAAAATTGAGAAATGATTTTCCCTTGGTGTTTATCACTGAAGGATAGGAAAAAACAAATATTAAAAGTAATATGATAATTAAATAATATTCAAATCAATTTAATGATCCTTTCATAAGATGCTCTTTTTGTAATTAATATTTTTTTATGGGTCTTTATGGCAATTTACGAGCAGACGGTACATCTAATTATATGTTGAGTAGTTGCCAATGGACTGTAAGTATATACATGTAAATTTCATTCCATCACTGAGGAATGGCGATCGATGAAGGAGAGGGAAAGATGAAGAGGACATGGAAGAGGTTGTAGAGGATTTTGACTATACTAGCTATATACTCGTAAGTACTTAAATGCTGATATTTAAACACTTGAATATTTTTTTGAGACAACAGTTCTATTTAAGATATTTCAATCGACTTCTGGCTCGCAGCAATTTGAAATATTAGGTCTGTGTGCTAAGGTCCTAGCGAATGAAATTGCGGCCAAAAACTAGTAATAAAATAATTAGGAGACAAAATCTGTACATAATAAATAGTTAAAAAAATGTGCGCGTGAATTAGCAGACTTTTCCATCTTTTGTCTGTTCGTTCGTTTGGGTTTCGCGCACATAAGGACGCGCGCATTTTTATAAAATTTGGTATGGTTAGTTATAAAATTCCCTACCCTTAATTCCTGCTTCTTTTTTTGTATCTTTTTCATCGAGCCGTCTTGGTATATATCAAATAAGTTGTTAACCACCAATATTCCACACAAAGCTGCCCTCACATATCTCAGGGTTGTCGTACTTGAAGATCGTCGATACCCAAATAGTTCCAATTCAATATTATATTCAAGAGTAGGAGATTTAGGCTTTCCGTCACAAGAATTTATCACAAGGCAAGCATTATGATTTACGATTTTTGGGAATTATTAAATCCTAAATTACATCATCGGTATTCCGAACATGTAGGAATACGTGGTAGGTAAGTGGCGGAATACGATTGGTTAATAGTATTCTTTACAAGTACAAAGTAGGTATTTCGACCGTTACTGATAAATACGTGTTTGATTACAATTTGAAACATAGAATTTTTTATACTTAAAATAAGAAGTTTTATACCTATATTAGTTTGAGAATAATAATTAGTCGACAATTTCGAATTGAATTAGATAAAAACTTTTTATAAATAGGAAATGTAGATTATTGTCGTAAATCATGAAAATTTGTCTAGCCACATATTACGAAGAAAACACTACCTAGCTAAGACGGCAACATCAGTAACATAAACTAATAATAATTATGAATACTACGTATATACGAGAATTTACCGAGGAAACAATCCTAGCACAGATAATTATAGGGAGCCGGGAAGCCAGAGGGTAATATGTAGATAATTAAAACCTTACCACACGATATTTTTATTTTCGTCGTATAAGTTATTGTCGTATAACGATAATTTATATCCTACGTGTTTTTAGGTTTTTTTTACTCTATCTTGGAGGCGGCTCGTGATTAGACTACGACTATTTTTTATACGTATGAGAAACGGTATAGAATATTTTCCCTCAGGATATTGTCATCCGGACCGGACATATTCCTGTTCTAGATAGTTAAAGCGCGTGATACTTGTGGAGCTTACTGTTCCATGGGAAACTAACATCCCCAAAGATGACACAATTAAGGTAATTAAGTATTACAAACTTACCAACGAATTGACCAGGAATAGGTATATAGTCAATGTGTACGCGGTAGAAGTGAAAGCAAAAGGAATAACAGCGAAATCTCTCTATGTAGGTACTACTTAAAGAGGTTGCCCTATCTACAACTATCATCATTTATTTCTAGTACGCACTTCAAAGGCGGCATTAGTAGGTTCATTTAAAATTTGGTTAGGTAAAGAGGGGAGCGCAACCAGTTAAAGTGAGCGGTAATGTGCGTGCTAAAGGGACCCCGTAAACCTACACCTGGGTTGCCAGTCCCAGGAGCTGTTTGCACTCTTCTCCCAGCAACGTGATGGGCCCGACACCAGCACAGTGAATCCGTGGATTGCTAAGAAGCATCTTCTCGTCTCTTAAGAGACTTTATTAATACTATCCAGCCTGCAGTGTTTGCCGTAGAGTATTTTTTTTAGTAGAGCCTTTTTATTTTTTTTACATTTAACTAAGTTGTTGCTTGACTACATTCCATCTGAAGGTAAGTGGATGTAGTCGTGCGTGGTAAGGTGCATCAACTTAGGAACAGCCTATTCACTCTTCGCTTAAAGACCCACATTGTACACGGACCGAAATAGCGACGCAGGCAAGCTATTCCAGTCCTTCGCTGTACGAATTAAAAAAAGACGAGGCGAAGCGTTTCATACGGACAGGTGGAATGTCCACAACGAAAGGATGGATGCTCGCCGTGCGTCGGAACGTCCGGTGATGGAAAATCAGGTCATGAAATTCCAGCGCACCAAAACGTATCCTATAGAATACTGAGAGGCTCGCGACTCTACGTCTTAGTTCGAGGCTATGGAGTTGAGCGTCAACCCTAGAGGCTAGGAATCTGTAACATAAATAAATAAATAAAGGATTAATTTATATAATTTAAAAGTAAAGAACACTTACCTAAAACGATGTAAATATATATTTTTTGTAGGTGATTCAGTAATACAAAGATTGAGGGGGATTAAGGATATCTTTAATAAATATGAAAAGAAACTAAAAGATGCGGTTATATGCGGTACAGTGCATTGTGGAAGGAATCGTATGCTATAACGAGAATCGTAAGTTCAAATCTAAGCGAAAGTTTTATGATATGTCTATTTTGATGTATTTTCTAAAGATCTATTTGAATTTGAGTACGTATAATAATAACATTGGACAGACTCTCGCTGTTGGGATTGGCGTAGAGCCGCTGGACTCCTACACGGAAGCTCGTCCGAACAACATCTCCAGCGTGATACTGTGGGTCTACCCGTAGATAAAGACTAAAGTAAATTTGTTTAGATTTAGTTACTAATTAATGCTAAAGTTATTGTGATTTGAAATTATTAAAGTGTATTATAAATCGTACATCGCGTTTATCTGTCATGGACTCACCGTTACCACCCGACCAAAACGATGACGGGCCTATTGCCCCGCCATCTGAGAAACTCTCGTCTTATCTACAAACAATTTATCAAAAATATCAGTATTAAATTCGACAATGTATGAAGATACGAACAGAAGCTTGTCTGCTGGAATAAATAGACTTTGAATCATCGATAATTCAAAATATGAAGCAACCAATTGAAGATATGCATAAGGAATTAACAAGTGCGCATAACGAAATAATGAATTTAAATTTTGAATCTTAAACAAATATCTGATGACAAAAGTAAACAAATAGAATTATTAAAAATCTTACTTCTACTTCTACAAGCGTTACAAAAACGCCTCTTCAAAAATACACATTAACATCTTGTAAAAAGGAACAAAAACAACGCAAAACACTGACAGAAACGGACATTTGCTTAAATCTGGAAACTCACATTAGTAAGAACGATGTTACTGAGGCGGATACTCACAGTAAGTGCAGTAAAAACAAAGCACTATTTAATGATATTGGAAGTAAAATCACTGGAGTTAGATCTTACAGTATACATAAATCAACAAGTAATATATCAAGTACTCTCATAAAACAAAAATAAAAACGAAAACCTAATATTATAATATTAGGTGATTATCAAGCTAAGGGAATGTCGACTACAATAATGAAAAGTCGTTAAAATGAGTGGAATGACGAATGTACAAGTAATGTTAGCTCCGTTGTAAAAACCATGCAACTACAGAGCAGATATTAAAAGACTGTAAAAGCCTGAGTCATAACGTCTCTTGTTGATTAACAAGGAAGATATTTTGATTTTGTTTATAGGAAGCAATGATAAAAATCCATACAGTATATTTTGTGAACTGTCTACTGCGTTAAGTACTCTCAATAATTATTGTAAGTATATATTTGTTATCAAGGTACGAAATAATAAGCACTTAAATGAAAAGTTAATCAATGAAAACATACAATGAATACTTAATACTATAGTAATTGTACATTCATTGATCCATATATAAATTCATATTACTTGGGCAAAAACTATGTAAACCAACTTTGTCATAAAATAAATATAGAAATAGACTACCTACAGTAAAAGAATCGATATTTAACTTTCAAACAATTAAATAAAAATAAAATCAACAAAATAAAAAATCCAGTCCCCACTGCTGTTTATGCAAAAACACCTGAAACAAATAATTTAATGTTAGAACTACAAATCGATGACAGAAATAAAAAAATACCATATTATTTTCCAAGAATTAAAAATATTGAACCTCAAAAAGAAAAGTTTTTCGTTTCTAAAAATAGTGTACTTTGTTTCAGCAAAATATTGCCGGTGTTCTCTACAAATCTAATATTTTGGAATTTGCAATATCAGAATTAACAACTAAATTAGGTAATATTGACGTTGTTTGTTTAAGCGAAACATTTTTAAAGAAAGGGACAGAATCTAGTTTATTCATAATAAAATATAAAATAGCAACATCATATTCACGCATAAACGAAAAAAGAGGTGGTACGTGAATTTTAATAAACAACAATCTACACTACAAAAAAATTACATAACCATCTCCAAGCCTTATTTATATCTTTGAGTGTTGTGGGATAGAAATATCTTAATATATATAAATCTCGTGTCACAATGTTTGTCCCCGATGGACTCCTAAACTACTTAACTGATTTTAATGAAATTTTGTAGGTATCTATATTTTGGTCCAACTTAAAAGATAGGATATTTTATATCTCATTTCATTTATTTATTTTATTGCAAATTATTTATTTATTATCTGACAGTCATAATTATCTGTTAATTCCATAAAATTCCAAGAGATGGCGGTATTTGTTGACTGGATTGAGGAAGTATCCAATAGATGGCGCTTTGCTAATGTACAAACCATTTATATACGTTAAAATTTAAAAGGATAACTGACCACGTGTTGTTGTAACTAAAGTATATGTTAATTTTATATTATATTAAAATCATATGAATTTCAATATAAATACATTATACTTTTTATTCTATTCATTAACATCAGAAAAATAAATAGTTGACAATGACAGTGAAAAAGTAAACAATGAACCTATTCATTATGAATTTATAATAAAATTTCAACCTTCAGCACTCTTTTTCAATATAAACACAAACTATGACAAATCTTCTATTTTGATCTTAGTCTTTTCTAATAGTATAGTGCGGTAAAGATTGTTTGTTTGTGGGTTTATACATTATAAGTTAATTTGTTGGAGGTAATCTTCAAACGAACCTAATAATTCCATATAATAAATATTCCATTCCAAAATAATAAATATTAAGAAATGACTGTCACGGTGAATCTAGGTTATATTATATTATTCCCTTGAAATAATAGTAGAGCTTTTCGTGGAGAGCAATTTTGGAAATAAAGTTGAGCAAAAACAACTCGAGCGAAGGAGCTTCTTACGAGCCCTGTATTCTAAATCTCTCGCGGACGGAGTCGCGGGCAACAGCTAGTTAATTTATAGTTATTTGTATTTATAGAATACCAAGGTCTAAGGCATGAATATTTTTGAATGACTTGGAAAGCTTTCTAACTAAATTAACCAAAATTTCTAAAAAATGTGTTATTATTTGTGGTGACTGGAATATTGACATTTTGAAAAAAATAATGTGTCTGATTCACTTATGTCTATTATAAATAACCACAATTTTAAAAAACATATCATAAAACCAATAAAAAAAAAGGCATGTCTCGATCTAATAGCTAGTAATTTTCATAATGTTAAGTCTGCTGTACATATTGAAACTTTATCTGATCACGAAACTGGACAAAGCATAACTGAAGATGTTGACATTACAGTTCAAGTGAATAAAAAACCTTTTTTTTAACACTTTCCACGATCTTTTAAAGTTATTTTTAGATCTATGTTTTCCCATTCTTAAAGTAAAAATGAATACCGAACATAAAAAAAACTATCTGAATGACAAAAAGACTTAAAAAAGGTTGCACAAAAAAACAAACGCTTTACATAAAATATCGAGCGGATGAATCAAACAAAAAATATAATAAGAATAAGTAATTAAACTACACTCACATTTTAAAGAAATGTATCAATCAATCACAGAAAAATATGGCAGCAAAATATGTTAATAAATCTTCCAATAAGTGCTTAGCATCTTGGAATAAAAAATACATATAATAAAAAATACATTTGATACAAATGAGACAAAAGAAATACTAAATGCTAACATTAACAGCAACAACATTACTGACCCTAGTAAAATATTTTACATTTTTAATAATAATTTTATCAATTTCAATAGTAATAATACAAATAATAATAATGGCTATGATATTAATGATAATAATAACCATGATCATAATAATTCTATAAAAGACAATATTAAAAATAATGCACTGAACGATTTGACAAATAAATGGGTTGGCACCCCTTTTATGCCACTTGATTAATATCCTAGAAGAAGGAATATTTCCGACAAGGTTAAAAAAGTCAATCGTTAAACCACTTCATAAAAAGGGCGATATAACCCTCCTCAATAATTACAGGCCAATAACTTTAATACAAATTCTTTCAAAAGTATTTGAAAAGGTGACGGCTGAGAAACTATATAATTTTCTGACTACCTTTAAGATATTAAAAAACACACAATATGGTTTTAGAAGAGTTAGTTCCACAACATAAGCTTGTGCTCTTATGAAAATTATAACTGAATCTCTTAATAATAAAGTTTACCCATTAAATCTTTTTTTGGATATGAGCAAAGCCTTTGATTGTGTTTCTCATTCATTACTCTTAGACAAACTACATAAATACGGTATAAGAGGCAAACCACATGATTGGATTGAAAGTTTTCTAAATTTAAGAAAACATCGTGTAGAAATTTTGCTCTAACTACTGTTATAATAGGTGTGGAGTTCCGCAGGAAGTGTATTAGGTCCGTTATTGTTCCTTATATACATTAATGATATGCCTGATATAATAACACATAAGTGTGTATTGTTATTGTTAAATGTAAAAATAAGTTACGTTAACTATGAAGTAAATAAATCCTTGACAAGAGTAATAGACTGGCTAAATAGCAATAACCTAAAAATTAATCTTTCTAAAACTAAAATAATGCCATTCCAAACACGTAATGCTTTTTTTTACAAAAATACACATTTCAAATAGCTAAAGACGGGGGTCTTTAGCTATTTGAAATGTGTATTTTTGTAAAAAAAAGTTAAATATTTTTAAAAATAATTGTGAAAAACGAGGCACAAATATAGTTATAACGTATACTGTATGTCGACTAGAGTGTATAACCATTTACTTACCAGACTACTTAAAACACTGTCCTTTTAGGTATTTTAAAAAATGTGTACTTAAACTTCTTTCTTATAAATTATATTATGATATCGATGATTTTTTTTGTGCCAAATTATAATAGTTATATTTTATCGTATCTTTTTTTATTTATTTATTAATTTATATTTTATTTACATTTTTTGACATAAGTTTGCTGTATTAAGTAATTAAGTCTACCGATTATGAGATGAATTTGTATTTTTATTTTAAGGACGACATTCGTACACCGAAAGCCGGTAGAATACGAAAACGTGCTCCAACCTGTAGCCAGGGTAGGAAAGGTACGATGTGTCTGCTGGAGATGATATCTGCGTCTCGGTCAAAAAGACCAAGGCTGGCTTTGCTGTCTCGAGGTGGTAGTGAACTGTGAGGATGTTTGAGTGTATACCCCTGATGTTGCAGAAATCCACATGCATCAAAGCATGGTTCTACCACTCTACCAATTTTAAAATGTTTAAAATATAGCTAAGTCAAATATCACTTGTTTTGTGGAATATATATTATTATATAAAAAACATCAACATAACTTTTATGGTGATTTATATTTTCATGAATTTAATAATGATCCTAAGACAAGATCTAAGATCAAATCACCAATCAAGGAAGTATACAGTCAAAGAAAAGAAATATATTTTTGTCCTTCAGGACCATGCAGAGTACAAACTACAAAGTAACCACAAATGGCACATAACCAAGTTTTCTGAAATTTTAAAATCAATAACTAGTCCAATGGCCAAATGAGTATCCATTTTATATGTTTATTACATATTGTATAATTACAAAAACAGACACTTTAATGATCATTCAATCATAAAATAAAAACATAATATATCATATTTATTTATTACTTAAAATCTTATAAAAGTAAGACAATTTCAAATCTTAATAATGGAATAATTCAACTGAAACAGATGATATTATATAACTATATTCTAAATTAAAGTTTAATAAAAAAATTACATAATAAAAGTTATTATTTCTTTATACTATGAATGCCAGTGACACAGATTATGAACATATTTTGTAAAATTACTGAGTATGATGTCAACAAAATTAAAAATAAGTAAATAGGTGACAATCAAGGGATTGAAATATTATTAGCAGGTACCAAGTAGAGGAAAAACTAAATATTGCAGATAAGATAGTACCTCCCAGAACGTCTATAACATTCAGATAATACATATCTAAATTTACAATTGGTTGCAAGTCTTGTCTAAGCTGGAACCAGGCTACTCTACCTAGAAATTGAATTTGGTAGAAAAATGAGTACCCAAGCTAAAAAATTAAATTTAAATATTCACAATAAGAATTCAGTCCAAAAGAAGATAGTTATTAATAAATAACTATAGTCAAATAAAAGTATAGAGATATTTAAAGACTACAGTCATCATCCTGTAATTGTTTTTCTAGCAGTCTCCTCATCTTCTCAGGAACAGGAACTCCTGAATGAGCAGGTTTCGGTCGTTTTTTCCAAGCAGCTTTCTTAGCACTCTTAGATACTGTGCTAGGTAATTGCACTGATTTATTATTATTCGGCTTTGGTGTTGACACTTTAGGAACTGTGTTAGTTCTTGGTCTTGATTCAGCTAAATTATTTGCTAGAACAAGAATCATTTTTACATAATACATATATATATTGCCTTCTCAGTATAGTGAATTAAATATCCTACCAAAAAAAATAGATATTTTAATGTAGTATAAAATTATTATCACTTACCTTTGAGTATCTTATCTGTACATTTTTTTGAAGCCATCGTTTTTTTTATAGTTGTAACCGGGGATGCCTTTAATTTCGATGTTTTACTTATTGTTCGTTGCACCTTAGGTGTCGCTTTCAATGTTTCTCGAGGAGCCATAACAAAATCTCGATAAGATTACTTTCACAAATACGCATAAATACACGGGTAGAACAAATATTTTAGAGACTGTAAAAATTATTTAACGACCTATTATTTTCAAATTTTTAACGATTAACGATGCCTTCCAAACTTCAGTTTTTGACTTTACTCATCTGTCAACTGTCAACTACTGTCTTCAGCTATTGCATACTATAAAAAAAATAATTTTGCGATATATTTTTTAAAAGGTATATTTAAAAAACAACATAGATACAAAAACTATGGGAAGCTAAAAGCTTCTCATAATTTGTGAGCTCTTATGGGTAATCATTATAAATAAAAATATGCTATTATTACTTTTTAGCGAACTATGCAAAACCTAAAAAATTGGTGCTCACAGTCAGTTTTATGTTATCTATAACTGTTAATTAGAGCACGAATAGAGCTACAAATGGAATTGAAGATCTTTTTTTGAAAAATATTTATTCATGTGACATAATACATATAATCAGCAACAAGTTACGTTTACATTTACAAACAATTCAAATTTTAAATATTGTGCATGAAACATTTATTTAGTGTTATTTATTACGATTTAACTGCTATGCATATTTATATAAATTTTCAAAAATAATTTTATGAAACCGTAATAATTTAATTACTTAATGATTATTAACAAACTTACTACAATCTAAGTGTACATAAATACCAAGGGTGTCTATAGCATGACTGTTCCATAAAATGTATTTTCAGAATATATTTTCAGAATATATTTCCCACTATTTTATTACCTATTTGTTTATTTGGCAACATTGTTATCTATTTTTCGCGACGTCCATCTTTAATATTTGATGTGTTGTGTTGTTAGGAAAATTAATGTAAAAATATTATTGAAACGCTTTAGTCACGAGATATTGATATACATTTCAATTAATATTTAAATATATACATATTTTCTCATATAATAACAAAACTATTAGGTGATTACTTGTGGTTTAATAAGTGTCACAGTTTCAATATCGTTTGTTCCACTAAAAAGTTTCACTTGTAATTCGCTGCTATTGACCTAAGTGCTAATTGGCCAACCTTCAAATGTTTTCTTTACCTTTCGTTTAAGTGTTAAATTTTAAATTACTTGGTCCACATATCCCACGAAATAAAATATTGTTGACAAAACAGATGAATTGTGCAAATGGATAGATTGAACCAGATAAGGGGCGAGGCGGGAAGCTCGCGGGATTCAACATTGGACACATCGTCCCCGCCGAGCGAAGCGTACATCTCCGCGAATGATAGCTCGTCTAAATATTTTTCTCTTTCTGAAGTAGATTCAACATTTGGTATATCTCCGTCTAAGGATTCAGTATCTACCGCCGAAGGTGACCGTACCATAACTGCTGATTCGAATTTGATGACCGAGATATCACCAATTCCTAAGAGTGATTTGGAGAGTTACAAAATTGGTAAACAAATAGAAGCTGCAAAAATATTATCTGGTAGAGTTAATATTTTTGATGACAATGATAATTCCTATGACGGTGATGAGCTTATCATAGATGATAATGCTGTAGAAGAAGAAAAATTGCCTACAGATTTGAAATTGGATGATAGTACAGTGCTTCCAGAGGAGAAAAATGATGAAAGTTCAATTGAAAGCTTAGAGGATGATATCATACCAAGTAAGGACACTGAAGTGGTGCTACAAATTGATGGGAACAATGTTCATGCAATAGATATTGGGAATGGATTATATTTGTACAGAAAGGCAGGTGAAGAAGAACTAGCTGCTGTGCAGATGATTGATGACGATCAACAACAGCCTAGCTTTAAGTTTTTAAAAGTGCGGTATGTATGATTCGTACATATGCTAATCTTTTATGTCTGTAATTTGGTTTTGCTACTTATGTTTCTTTTTTTTTTGTCAGGATGACAATATCTTATATAATATTGAATTTTTGTAAGATCTTATTTTATAATATATATAAATTTAATTATTAAATATATTGGTAGTGTAAATGTTGGTTCTTGTAAAAATATTTTTTTAATTTTTATGAAAATAAGAATACAGGTTAAAATTACTATTTAAAAAAGTTTATTATCTCATAAATCATTTTACAGTGAAAATGCAGAAGGAAATTTAGAAGTATATGAAGAAATTGAAGTAGAAGTAACAAAAGAAGTGGTAAATATTCTGTTGTTAACAATTACTTATCTTTTATTTAATGAACAAGTACATATTTACATTTGTTTAATTGACTTTTCATTTATGACTTTCACAATTTTGATGTAAAAAAATAAGGACAAGATAGCTTGTTAAAAAAATTTGATCTTTTAAAAGTAGTAAAATATATTTTTACTTTTCCAGCCTATAAAAGAAGGGGAGATTCCTACTGAGAAATCTTCTCATGTGCCTATAAAGGATATTAGTAAAGTGATAAATGAGCCTTTGTGTAACAAAGTTGCTGATAAAGCGATCAAAACACCAAAGAATGAATTAAGTTTTACAAATGATGAAGCAGTTGAATCTAATGTGGATGCATCAGAATGTAAAACAGAAGTAAATTTTAATGGTAAAATGATGAAATTCAATGAATCTCGAAAATCACCTGTAATAGGAACCTTTACACCTATGACATATCATTCAACTCCAAACAAAGAAGGTATACCTTTAACTAAAACTATGGTAGATCAACAATTACATCCTAGTCGGCATTCTGATATTGTAAAAAAAACTATTGAAGTTCACACAGATAGCCCAAAACAAAAGTTATTGGAAACTCCAACTAAAACAAAAAAACCATTTGATAAAATAGAAATTTCTTCTAAAGATGATGATAAAAAAGAAACTGATTCTTTAGTTAAAAACTTAAATGAACAATTTGATTGTACAACAGACACATTATTAGATAAAAATGGTCCAGTGGAATCTATATCTAGTGAGAAATTGTCTGAAAATGATCTTCTATTATCATATAATTTAGTTGATAAAAGTAAAGATGATGAAACTGATGAGTTGGAACTCAAATTAACCAATAAGAAGTCTGAGGATGCTACTGTTAAAAATAATGATGATACTGAAATATCTGAAGTCATACCTGAAGAGGAGGATATGTCTAAAAATAATGAGGTGTTAAAAAGATGTGAGAATGAAGAAAACAATAAAGTAGTGTTACTTAACCCTGAAATTAATATTGCTGTAATTAATAAAGAGGTATGCACCACTGCTAATAATAAACAAATAAAACAAACAGATGAAGATAATAATGATTCAGAAGCAAAGTTAATAGAAAATGATAGTGAAGAATCCAATTTAATAATTGATGACAAGGAATCAAACTTTACAAGTGAACAAGATAATACAGTTAAAGAAGATCCAGATGAGACACAGGTCAATATGGAAAAAAAATCAATAAATTCTGACACTAAAAACAAAGAGTCTGAAGCTCAGGAATTACAAAAACCATCTGTAGCACCTCCAGGCATCATAACTACGGAAAAGACATCTACAGAAAGTACAGATGATTTACATAAAAATGTATTGGTTGAATCTATTGAAAACAATGATACTGTCACCAAAGATAGCAATAATTTAAATGTGGTCATCAAAGATTCTATCAAAGTTATTGATATCAGTGAGGATAGCAATGAATTGGCCAGTCTTAGTAAATGTGGTAAGTCTGGTGTGGAGAAAAATGAATTAATTGCTGAAAACAACAGTAACAACATAACTGAAACTGCAAAATCACCAAATCTGCTTGAAAACCATGTCAAAAATTGTATTAAAGAAAACATATATGAACAGGAAATTACTTCTAAAGTAATTATAAACGAAAAAAATAAATTTGAAAATCTTGTTGGTAAAGTTAACAAAAATATGTCAGAGGATATAGTGTGTGATAAAGATTATAGTAGTGTTTATAAAATTGATGGTAAAAATAAAGAGAGTGCTATTAATAAAGATGTACAAGAAAATAATTCTACTAAATTTAAATCATCAAAAAGTGATGTGATTACAGTACAAGAAAAACCTATGTCATTAGAAAATATTTCTAGTGAAAATGATGTGCAATCCAAATCTAATAATATTGTATGTGTACAAAAAGATGTTAATAAAACTTCCCTTGAACTCAGTTCTCATAAATCATCTAAAATAGAAATAAATTTGAAAGAAAAACATATATTTTCTAATAAACAAGATACTCTGAAATGTGCTGATAGTAGCACCAAAAACGATGCTTATAAAGATGAAATTAAATTTAAACCAACCATATCTAAAGTGATAAATAATAACAGTGCAGTGCCTTTTGGAAAATGGACAGAAGCCAACAGGCAAGAGTTTTTAAATAAAATCAAAGAAACAAAAGTACCATCTATCAATTCTAATACAAAACAATTAAAGCAACCAAATGATTTAAATAGAAGAGATGTACTAAAAAAAATTGATAGCCAAAGGCAATCCAATGTTACTTCACTTAAGGCCTCTGATTCAGGTTTGCTACCAAAGATAAACACAAAGACAGAAAGTCCATTGTTTGTAAGCAAAAGTAGTATAGTTCAACAATCTACTGCTATTGACACAACAGTGACGACCCTTAATGTCCAGGATTTATCAGTAACACCAAAACCAACAGTTTGTTTAGTAACTAAACAAAATGAACCAACCAATGCAAATTCAAGCATTAATAAAAATATCCAAAGGAAAGAAATGAATAATCAGGACTTAATAGATATAACAATTGAGGGTATCATTAATAGAGCAATAACAGGAAAAGGTATAGAAAATATTAATGAAAAACCAACTGATATTGAAATACAGAATACTAAACATTGTCCAGTTTCATTAGATGATATTGAAATGAAAATGAATGATATACATGGTATTACCTGCAACAAAGAACTAACCCAAGACCTCTGTCATGCTAGCAAAACGTTAGTTAAACCAAAAAAGGTGAAAACTAATATTACTGAAAAAGTACCTAAGCTATTACCATTCAAGAAAAAAGTCCACCAAAAAGTTACGAAAGGTAATGTTCTTGAAGACACATCTGAGGACGAAATAATTGAACATGAGCCAATAACTGGAGATATTGATGGTATTAAACAAAGTTTGTCTAAGTCTACCAAGAATAAATCGCCAGAGACTAAAAGGGAAACTATAATAACAGAAAATGATTTTGATAAATTCGCCAGGCGAAATTCTATAACTTATGAGAACTGTTTGACAGTTAGCTTTGACGGTAAAGAGTCACATAACGTTATTCAGACTATAGTGGAAAAGGAACCACCAGTTAAGAAGCTATCTCGAAATGAGATAATGCTTGCTGAATCTAAAGCGAAATCGTCAAATAAACATAATATGCCTGTACGTAGCAGTACCCAAATAAGCAGAATACCTACTTTGACCAAGGGCACAAATGAAGAAGATACTTTCAATAAAAATAATCAGTCCAAAGTACAAATTGCATATCAGTCTGCTCTAACAGCCAAACGTAATTTGGAGTGTCCTATTACAATAATTGAAGACAAACCTGTCAAAGTGGTATTTATGGATGCAAACACGGAATTTCCACCGTCCCAACTTAATGTTCAAGGGCAAGAATTATCTCCATCCAAAACTGAATCAGATTTTTTTGCACACAGTGCTACAGAATCTCTTGATTCCGATGTGCTGGAATCAAGCAAAATTCTAGATGAAACCAAAGTTAAAACTAAACATCAAAGAAAACAGGTTTTAACTCCAGTTGATGAGCCTGAGATAGAATTGATTGAACCAGGAGATTTGGGAATTCATTTTTCACCCAAGAAAAAACGAAGATGTGAAGATAAAATTGAAAAGCATTCTAAAAGTATTGTGCCAAAGAAATCTTATTTACTTAATCGTAATGTCAATGATGAAAAATCTTCAAATAAATCATGTGATTCAATAAGTTATGTAACTAATATAAAAAAAGATTCTGAAAAGAGAAGTGATTCATTTATCGGTCACTCAGACGCAATTTCCGCAATAGATAACTTAGTCAAAGCTGCAGAACTAATTGAAACCCAATCTGAAAACAAAAATGGTGAGATTGTTCTTCCAACTTCTGAGACACCCCAAAACACTCCTATAAAGAGAGGACGAGGTCGTCCGAGGAAGTATCCATTGGTGGAGCCAGAAACAGATAAAAATAAAGCACTAAGTCCACAAAAAAAACCACGTTTAATAGATGCAAAAGTGACAAAAGCCGATACTACAGACTCTGACGGTAGTAGCGACGAGGGAATTATTCAAGAAAATTGGACTATGGGTAA